>CM043317.1:73314744-76095445 GCA_023736055.1 Quercus glauca
AAAGAAGCATGTTGTATGCTTTTTCTCTTATTGGAAATTGATTATGTATTGTTGGTGCATTTCTGCAGACCTGCTCGTGATCAGCCGGGTGGAGTTAGATCGCCTTCATTTATTTTAGTTGGGGTTAGAATGCCTTCATGTATTTCCAACAGTTCAAGCGTCCTTTAGAATTATTAGTGTTGCGCTCTCTGGCTTGCAAATAGATAAACTGGATCTGAAGAATCTACCTACAAAGGTTTTTGAGCTCTCAAAAATGTAGGGGAATTTGAAGGTCATGATTTAAAATTGGCACATCAAGATCAATTTCAAGTTGTATTTTTTAGCAAGATAGTAGTTGCCATGTATAGAATGTTGTGGTGGCATTGTAATTTCGAGCAATAACTTCATTTATGACTGAGTTGTTAAGCTAGCATTTGGTGGTTAGGAAAGATATAAACTTGAGATGTATTTTTTTGTACATGAAAGTGATATGATGAGAAAATTAAAGGAGCTGAATACAACTATACATGGTCTTCAAAAGCTTGGGGTCTGTGCAGTCTCTTTGTGTGAGTGAGAGAGTTTTTGTGCAGTCTCTTTGTTGCCATTGTTTTTGTCGAACAGGAAGATGGGCTATCTTGCCATATCCCTGACAGTTCCGCACTTCTGTGAACTCCCCCCTGAATCTCAGTACTTTGGACCATCAAATCGACTTTCTTAACTTGGAAGAGCAGCTTGTTCCTCATGCTTCAAATAGATTCTACTATTATGGTCCATTTGGATGGAGGGAGAGGGAGAGAAAGGGGAAGTAGAGTAGAGTAGATTTAGCCCAAAATTAGCTTATTTTTAGCTAACTTTACTCTACTCCCCTCCACTCCCCCTCCTTCTTCCCTCCATCCAAACGGGCCATTAGAGTTGACGTTCTCCTTGGATATATGCTGGTTTTGTAAGTGGCCTGAAGGGTTGAGGATAAGTGTTACCAGGTCTTTTGTGGAGGGACAGGCTTGGAAATCAATATGCAATCACAATCCCCTGCAATTGCTAAACCAGATTGCTCAAATAACTACACATTGTTGAAGCTACTACAACTGTTAATAGGGTGTATTCCATTTTTTGATTTCCTATGATCAAAGACCATCTACAAAGGGTCCAGCGGGTAGTTTGCTGAAGTTGTTGAGTGACTTTCATCAAATAGTTATTTCTTACGTCTTTAAGGTCCCATTTTGTTTGGTCTTTCATGCTCAAAGTCCTCACTTAAAGAATGTTTCTTAAACATTGAGTTCCAAAATAGTGTTCTGTTTTCGTGCACTGGTTTTAAGAATTTGAATATCTGCAATGTGTTCTGGTTCACAATACAATGACGAAATGGACATCTGGTAGTCATCTTGGACCTAGCCACATGAACATGAAAGACCTCATGCAAGTCACAGCAAGCTTCGTGCTTGGCAATTTTACTTCTTTCCTTTCCTTTGAATTAAGTTGTCATTTCGTTTCTCTGTTTACGTTCAATCAAATTAGAACGTGATAACTTCACCCAAGATAACAAATTAGAACACCTAATCTCCTCTTTCACCATATGTTAATATTTAAGCAATTTCATAATTACAATTAGATCCTTGTATTGCACCATTCCTTATGAGAGAGAGAGAGAGAGAGTTAAAATCAAGATGATTTCATCGCTATTTTTCTTAGTGATTTGATTAAAATGCCATGATTATCAATAATTATATTATGCATCAAATATATGTATCTTCTTTTTCATAGTATAAAGGTCACCGTAACTATGTGAAATGCACATATTATGAGAGAGAAGACATATATCTAATGCATGAGATGCATTCTCTTACAAATCTTTTTTTTTTTAATTTTTAAAAATCCTCTTTTTAAAGGGAGACCTATGATTGTTATTATTATTATTATTATTATTTTGAAAACAATTGAAAAACGAGTTGCAGGCTTGATTTGGGCAAACCATTTTTAAAAAAATATATCTTCTACGTAATTGATTGGGTTTTGTTATTTTATAATAGTTGTAGATATAAGTGAAATGATAAAAGATTGGAGGGTTGGAAGTAAAGCCAAAATTTGAAAAATTAAAAAGGTAATTTTCACTTTCCTCTCTCTAAGTATAGGGAGAGCAGGAGAGCAATTGCAATATCCCCTTTACTTTAAAACATAACTATGCTACCCTATCTTTTCGTAACAAGCACTTTATCCTTCACACGCTAATGATATGCATACCTTCTAATAACAAACACATTACATGCATAATGACGATCTTTCAAATTGTGCATGTATTGTGTCAATGCATGTTATTTGTTTGATATGGTATAGTATTAAGATTATTAAAATGTGAGTTTAGACACATTCCGTTTTAAAAAATTTATTAATTAAAAATATTTTGAGGTACTAATTGAGTAACAAAATTATTGGTTAATAAAATGCTTATTACAAAAGATAAAAGATAAAGCAAAGTTATTAGGGTTTTTTTTTTTTTTTTTTTTTTTTTTTTTTTTTTTTTTTTTTTTTTTTTTTTTACAAAAGTGAGAGAAGTTATTAGGTTTTAAATATAGGGAAGTTGCATCTAAAATTTTTCTTTTAAAAAGTAATTCTAGTATCACGTAAATAACCACAACTTTTGTTACAATTATTCTACATTGCATGTTGTGATTGGTTGCTTGTTAATTTCATATAAACCACAATTTTTTCTTCATCACTTACAACCTGCACGTGAACAATTGTAGCAAAAATTGGTACTCTTTTGAAAAAATAAAAATAAAGGAAAATTTGCAACTGCCCATAATTTTAATTGGGTAAACTACATATTTGGTCCCTAATCTTTACATTAAATGTCAATTTGGTCCTTAACCTTTTAAATGTGTTAATTTGGTCCCTAATCTTTTAGTATTGTGTCAAAAAAGTCCCTACCATTAAGTAGTAGATGGAAAATACTGACATGGCTAATGGTTAAAATAAAATATTGATTTTAGGCCATCTAAGATTGCCATTTGGACTGCCATGTCAGCCTCAAAATAAAAAATAAAAAATAACGCAAGGCTTATTAATCTCTTTTTTTATTTTTGCTGATGGTCCTTTTTATACTTTAGTGTTGTTGCAGTTCTATTTTCTAAAAACATCATTTTATTTTTATTTTTAATGTTGGTTTGGTTCTGATCGACATGCCTTGTTTAATTGAAGTCCAAAGGCTGGGTTTGTTCTTCAATAACCATGAATTCTTAAAACAATCCAACATCTATGTCGCCACCAAGAAATCGTATCAACCCCATAAATTCCAAAGCCCACAACTATAATCCCCTGCCTAATCCTCAAATCCAACCAAAAATTACCCTTCGCCGCCACTCAAACTACCACTGCAAAATCCCGTCAACCCCACAACGAAACTTCAACTGATATGTGCCCGTGACTCTTTATTCCATTAGGTGAATCACCCAAATCTTCCATCCTATCTTGAGTCTATGCTAGCAATTAAAGCAACAGAGTCCAAGAGGAGAATAGATTTAGAGAGAGAGAGAGAGAGAGAGAGAGAGAGAGAGAGAATAAGCGAGATGGTTTTCACCGTTTGGCCACTTTCTCTCTCTTTTGCTATTTGGTCTTCTCATCCACCTTTTTCTCTCTGTGGAAACAAGGCTCGCCTCTCAATTTTGCCATTTGGCCGCCACAACCATCTCCTTGAATCAACAAGGTGGTTTTCATCCTCTGGCCATTTGGTTGTCGTCCATGGTTGTTTGGTCATTTGGTTGCTTATTTATTAATTGGAAGAGAGGTGGAGGAGTTGATCTGGGTTGTTTGGCTCAGTTTAAGTTTTTGTTGATGTTGATTTGGGCTGTATCATCATCATGTATGTGAAGAGGTTGATTTTGGAGAAAGAGCAAAGAAGAAAAAAAAAATTAGTGGGACGATCTGGGTTGAAAGGAACATTGACAGAGGGAGAAAAATAGTAAAGGCATAGTTGATTTGGGTCGGAGAGGAACACCGAACAAATGAAGAAAAAATAATAAATAATGAACAAAATAATAATTCAAAAGTTGAAATATTGAGTTTTCTAAACTAGGGTATTTTTTTTTAAATTTTTTTATGTTAGGTTGAGGTAGCAATCTAGGTGGCAGTCTTATGTGGCCTAAAATCAATATTTTATATTGAACATTAGTAACGTCAGCATTTTTTATTTACTATTTAACGGTAAAGACTATTTTAACACAATGTCAAAAAGATAGGGACCAAATTGACATATTTGAAAGGTAATGAATTAAATTGACATTCAGTATATAGGTTAATGATCAAATATGTAGTTTACCATTTTTAATTTTATGGCCAAGTTTATCCTTTTTAATTTTAATTTTTCAAACTTTACGTTACTCTTTTTTTTTTGGTAAACTTACCTTCACTATATATATATATATATATATATATATGGGAGACTATTTTCATCTCTTTCGATGGTCGCTCTTTCCCAAAAGTGCCAAAAACGGTAGAGTATTTTTTTTCTCTCAAAAAACAAAAACAAAAACAAAAACAGTAATAGTATTACTAATACTACCACCTGAAACTCAACCTTTGATCATAAACTAAAGCCCATGATCTTTCTAGGTTAGTGTCTCTCTCAGCTTAAGGCACTGTACAAAAAAGTGCATGCGATATGTTTGACAAAAGTCCTAGCTGGGCATAAGATTAGATAGGTGAAAAATCATAGCTACTTTTAGGCATAAGAATGAGAACCCACATTGTCAAATTCATAATCAAACACCCCCACCAGCCTTTTATGGCTATTCGGTTGAAAACAACATCTTCCCAGTATGTTGCAGCTAGAGCTAGAGACCCTGTGTTTGAGAAACTTATGGACAAGTACAAGCACCTTGTCAAAGTCATTGCCATTCAAGACCTCACCCTTGCAAACCCAAAGAACCCATATGTATCCCTTGAATTCCTCTCTAGGCTCTCCCAAAAGCTGCACCTCAACCACGGCGCCACTTCCTTTCTACGCAAGTATCCTCACATTTTCCACATTTACTACGACCCCAACAAGTCTCAGCCCTTCTGCAGATTAACTGACGCTGCTATTGAGATTTCTTGCCAAGAAGCAGAGGCTATCAATTCTTCATTGCCACTTGTTGTTGACCGTTTGGTACGGCTTCTGTCAATGTCCTCATCCAAAATGCTGCCCCTTCGTGGCATTTTCAAAGTTTGGAGGGAACTCGGGCTCCCTGATGATTTTGAGGAATCAGTAATTGCTCGAAACTCTGATCTTTTTCAACTTTGTGATGCTCATGAACCCAATACTCATTTTTTGAAACTGGTTGATGGGAGTTGTATCAATCATTTTACAGCAGCAGCGGAGAATTGGAGGCTTTTGGAGTGTTGTAAGCAGGATTGTAGTGTTGATAGGATGGAAATGAGATATAGTTTTAAACATGGGTATCCTCCATGTATGAAACTTAGTAAGAGTTTTAGGGCCAAGGTTAAGGAATGGCAAAGTTTGCCATATGTGGGACCATACGAGGAGATGAGAGAGAAGAAGAAGAGGTCCAAGTTTGGAATGATGGCAATGGAGAAACGGGCTGTTGCAATCATTCATGAATTCTTGAGCTTGACAGTGGAGAAGATGGTGGAAGTAGAGAAGATCAGCCATTTTAGGAAATGGTTTGGGATTGACTTAAATATAAGGGATTTGTTCTTGGATCACCCAGGAATATTTTATTTGTCCACCAAGGGGAAGAGGCATACCATCTTTCTGAGAGAAGCATATGAGAGGGGATGTTTGATAGAACCAAATCCAGTTTATGATGCTAGAAGAAAGCTTCTCGATCTTGTTGTCTTGGGACGTCATGGTTTGTTTAATGATGAAAATAAGCCAAGGGACCTTTTTAGTTGCAAGGAGGCTGGGTTGCAAGAAGAGGACTCTGACAAAGATGATGACTTTTCAGCACCCTGACTAGAACATTTCAACTTCCAGTATCAGGTGCATCATCAGCTTGCCCTTCCAGGTTTATAGCTCCATTATTTGAAGATATGATTCATTTAAAGGGGCTCACTTGATTGCCTCGTTTTTTTTATGGTAAATTAAAGGGTGAGAATAAGTTCAAGATGATTTTTTTGAAGAATCTTATAGAGGTAAAACACCCCCCCCCCCAACTCTCTCTCTCTCTCTCTCTTTGTGTGTGTGCGCACGCGTGCGCGCATGGGTGTGTGTGCTTGTGCATTGTTGAAATTGAACATTTAGCAATATCAATTTAAGTGAGCAAATTTTGTTCACACATTTCAGCTGTAATCCATTTGCAATGTTTACCATGTTGTTGATTTGGTTTGTTCTATGCCTATTTGTTATGCTTTATGTACACTTACGAAATTTTATTTAGCTACATTGGGGTGAAAACATGTTTCACACATGACTTTTAAAGATTGTTGAGTTTTATGTCTAAATTTTACTTCTTTTTAAGAGATTATCCTCAAATAGTTTAAGAATATGGAGTCCATTGATTAGCAAAGGCACCATGTGACTTAATTTGAAGAAAGTTTATGATGGTAACAAACACATGATATAATACTAGCATTGCCAAGTGCCAACTGTTAGTTCTCCATTTACTTAATTAGTCATGGGATGATTATGCAGTGAAATTTATCAAGTTGTGGTCATGTTATCTAAAGAAAATATCTCTTTTACTTATCAAAGGAAAAAAAAAATCTCTTTACGGTGAACAAACCACTACAATTGTCATAATTGTTGAGAGATTCATGAACGATGGCCTTGCTATTCACAAAATGCTTAATTAACTTCTAAACTTGTGATGAAAATTGATTATTAGATATTTTTTGTTTAGTTTATGGTACACAATTTCACAATTTTGACATGTAGAATTGGTCCAAAAGATGAGAAAGAGTTTGTCTGCTTTAGAAGGCCAAGTTGGCTTTGATTTTAATTGAGGTTGTCAAATATTTACCAGTTTGCTTGATAATGTTCTATTCTAACCATTTCTCATGATCTCTTTCTTTTTGGGTAGCTGATCTATTTTCCTTGGTCCTTAGATTTTGATTCTGCAAAGCCTGACAAATTTGATGCCATGATGACTGCTGCACAATTGCACTGGAGGTGGCTGCCAATAATAGGGAACGACATTATTAGACCCATGTGGTGGATGTTCTGTTGTAAAATTTAATCCAATTTTTTCTTTAGGTAGGTGTACATTTTTTGTTTGGCTGAAATACACTTTCATCTCAGAAATTGGACCTAGGTTCAGTTATTGTCCATCAAATTTAAAATTTCCTAATTTCACCCTTGAGAAATTTAAAAGGCAGCAATGTTTCCTTTTGTCATTAGCTGTGAATGCAACATCAGATTTTGACCATCACATCAGCCTTCCGTTGGCCAAATGTCCAATTCAGTTCACAGTTGATGGATAGAAAGACAATATTGTTATCATTTACATTATTCAGGGACAAAATAAAATAGTTTTAAATTTGAGGGACGAAATCAAACCTATGCTTAAGTTTCAAGGATCAGAGGTCTATTTCAGCTAAGTGTTTTTCTTAAGGTGCTGCTAGTTCAAAATGGTTATAAGACAGTGAAAAATAATATTTGAAGTGGCATTAGAGAGAGGTTTTAGTCACTCTTCTTTCACTTATTTTTGGAGCATAAGTCTATGAGTATCGAATCATGCAGCTATAGTTGGAGAATTGTCGAGATCCTCTGTTACGATATTGTTTCTTGTTGAATTTGTACCTTTTTTGTGTTGCTGAACGCACACATCAATACTTGAATGGTGAATTAAGAAGAAATTCACTCTTTCTTTTTCTACTAATCTGTCTGCTTGATATGTGGAGCTTATCTGTCTTTTAGATCGGGTTATAAAAGGCAGCTTTACCAACTATGGAAAACATTGATCCTTTTTGGTGGCTATGTTTGAGGATTGTGCTATTTTGCTTAAATTATCATTACTTTGCTTGGTTTGAGTTTCCACAGGATATCAAGGTTGGAAGGGTTTATGTTTAATTATTTTCTTACTTTTTCAAAAAGTGGAGTGCCAAAAGAGTATTTCCTCAATGTTGTCTACAAAAAGGCAATGAGATCTTTCTAGATGCCAAGATTCATATAAGTTAACATATTATAGTGGAAGTCATCACATATGTACTGTGATTGTATATTTACCTCCATGACTATTAGTTGCTGGGGTGTATGAAGCTAGCTCCATTTTCTGACCAACTATCAGGCAGTGACTTGCCCTATTGTGATATAATCGACAAAAGTACCTATTTGGGGTTCTTACATAAACTGTACCTATATGAGGTTCTCACTTAAACTTCGAAGTCAAATTCATTGAGATTTTAGCATTGACATATCTTGCATGGAGCATTTTACTCATCACTTCGATTTGAAAGGGGGTCTTGGGGAAAATAAAAATAAAGCCCTCAGGTAATGTAGAGTTTTTATAAAGACTGAGAGAGCATTTCTTCTTTTTATTTAGCGTTCTATCAAAATTTACTCTTTCACATGTGGTCAGTGATTCAGTAATAAATCAGGACAATGAGGAAAAAGTCATAAGAATGTTACTTCTTGAAATTCCTTTATGCATTGGGTTCCATCTATTTGAGTATATAAACCCATGGGACAATTTATAGGATTTTTAAGGAATCCAATCATATTAGTCTTATTGATGAGGGAAGAGACAGAGAGATTTATCATTAGCAGAGGGAGCACTCTTAAAGCACCAAGAGTTTAAAGGGAAATGAAATTGGTCATGTTGAGTTACTCCTTCAGAGCACCAAGATTTATCATTATCTGGTGAACTAATCTCTCCTTTCACATTTTGTTCCTGCGCAAGCCTAGTTACATTTGAAGAAACCTAAATTGGTCATGTTGAGTTAATCTGTCTTCAGTTTCCACTCAATTAAATTCATATGAAAGAAGCTAGCATGTAGGACAAGCTTTTCCTACCAAGAGTTTTGATATTCTCCTCTTTATCATTACTGCTCAATACAAACTCAGCACAATGCATGGGGGGAACAAAAATTTTTAAAGGTAGCATCGGTTAACCAACCACCTTGTTTACCCTAAAGGAATCCATGACTTGGCGAAGATCATTTTCCTCTTCCAAGAATACATTTTCAGGCGTTTGCAGTCTCAATTCATACAGCCGGTTGTTTTCAACTCCAAGAACTGAAAGGTAGCGCCGGTCCCATTCCAAACTAACCACACGGTCTTGAGGCATAACAGCCAGCTCATTGTTGCTTGCATATGACTTTATGTTTACCTAATAGCAAGTGCAAGCCAATATACATGATTAAAAATCCAAATATTTGTAATTAAATCAATAGCTGAAAAAAAGAAGGGTGGGGGAATGGAATCCTACATTATTATTCTCGTAGAATGAAATGACCCAAAATTCATGTGAAAGACAATTTTTGAGACATAGGCCCCTAGGTACAAATCATTTCACATTATGTATTTGTTAAATAATAAAAGTACATACAAGTGGCACATTCCTCATCTAGTGCCACTCAATACGCACTCTTCTTCTAGTGCATTACTCCATGTAACAAAAGAATTTAACAGCTGCTTGGCTGATTCTGTCAAATATGATGTGCCATGGCTAATCTTGACAAGTGAAAATCAACACAAGTCAATTTAACTGACCTCCTGTGGTGACCAATCTAATATTGACTGGATAACCGTTATCACTACTAAGCTCAATGCAAGCAATTGAGATTTTCAACACTAGAAATATCTTACCTCAACTTGATAGTAAATTCTCCCATCATCAGCAACTCTGGAAGATGTGGATAGAATATTTGATTCACGCTTGACGCCAAGCCTGGTAGACATGAACTCTGTCAAGTACTGCTTAAGTACTTTCTCTCCAGCTTCTTGAGGTGGACCCAAGTCTTCAACACTCTTGTAACTGGAGGATGAGGGAGAGGACAACTCCACAGAAATATTTTCATCAAGAACATAAGGGTCCCTGAAAAATATGTCAGCCCCAGCACCTCGGACTGGAATCCAGTTCTGAGGGTACCTGAATGAATAACCATCAAAAGTATCTATGTATTCTCTGAGTCCAATGGACGGTTGAGCAAATGCAGCATCATGCAAACCAACTCCTAAGAAGAAATAACTTGACAAAATCAAGGCCACTGCATTCCTCCTAGGAACTGCAAAAGCTTTAGTCTGATTATATATTAGAAAATGTGTAATTAAAAGACATTGTTATGGAACATAAAAACCAAAGCTAGAATACTACTGGATGAAACATACATCATATTGTAAACACAAGTGGTGTTTATTACCAAACAGGATGCTCAATATGAAAAGACCTCATAAGCAGGCATTTCTCAAAACAAATATAGCCTAACCCAATTAGTAGTTCTCAGAAAGTATCAGGGGAACTAACAGTTAGAAACAAATCCTGTCGTTACCAATTTATTTGTTTTTCCAAACTTTCCTACAACCCCTTTTTCTCTTTTAATTTATCAAAAAGTACTAGAAAAAAATTTAAATTGTTAGATTTTTTCACTTCTTTGGGGAATTGACAATGCCTTACTGACAAATGCTTAACTTTGTCCATTTGATAATGAACACTTTTGTACCTGCCAAATGCAAACAACCTCCTGGCTCCTACTTGACTGCACCATGATATATTCTAATTCAGCAGCATATATGAGGTCAGGATGAAAGTTTTCTCAGTCCCATCAAACCATTGAACCACAAGTATCTCAGCCAAGTGGTGATTTATAGAATTACAGCAATATGACACATGTTAGGAATTGTAGGGGAATGAACAAGAATTGTTGGAAAATGGACTTAATTCAAGGTAGTCACCTTCCATAGAGAAATATTAAGAGAAAGAGAAGAAATGCACTAAGCAATCAATTGGTTTATTCTTCAATGATATTTAATGTTGAATTACAATTATGTATTTATATGAGACTATCTCTAATCTCATTGGCCCACATGGCTCAAGATAATTGGTTAGTTAATTCAACTAGTGCTCTATGAATTAAGCCATGTGTTAAATGAGCTACATGTACTCAAATCCTAACTAACTAATCCTAATCTCAACTAACTAATTACTTAGCTAAAGGGATTACAACAATTATTTCATATTCCTAACAACACATATGGCATGGATTAAATCTTATCATTTGAAGTTAAAAGCACCCCAAAAATTAAATTATTAAAAAAAAAAAAAATCTTTTTTAAATCAAATAGGTTGAAAGAACTCCAGTCTCTCCAATAGACAAAATAGAATTGACTTCCACTCTTCTAGCCTTCTTTTGCAGTCACTAATCTCAGTATGACCATACAATAATTTAAGCTCAACATTGTTCTAACTATACATATATATATATATATATATGCTTTTAACTAACATGCATTGAATTGCATAGCCCATAACATCTATGTTAGTAAAGTTTTAATGTCAGCAGACAACCTTAAACACCCATAGGAAAATAAAACATAAAAAATCAAACTTGCTGTCTTCTTACTTAGTATAGAAGAAGAAGAAGAAGAAGAAGAAAAAAAAAAAAAAAAAGACTATATTTCTTGTGGGGTTGGGGTGTTTTGAAGGTTGGAAGAATTACCGTTTGGACATCGCAAGAAATAGTAGTTGAGTAGCGGAGAGGAAACGAAGTCGTGTGACGAGTTAACCCGGAGGGTGAGTGAGTCTGACGAGGAGGGGGAGGAAGAAGCGAGTTCAAGATAATGGTGGTGGTCATTTCAGACTCAGAGAGAGAGAGAAAAAAAAGGAAAGGAGGAATGAAGTGAGGTGGAGAATAGAGACTATGGATGGAGATCACTCTAAAACAGAGGATGTGCTAGAGTTTGGTTGGAATTATAGTTGGGCATGAACATGGGCCTGTGTCCACTGTCCACCCATATTTTGGAGATAACAGGTTGGGCTGACCCACATGTATATGAAGTGAGCCATGGCATAGACACTAATTTTTCACTTTTTCCCCCCTATATGATGAGTAGATTTTGCAATTTTGTCAAGGGTTTTGGTTAATGGGTCTTGAAGTACATTGTTTGTTACATTGATTGATTATTTTTCTTAGGGAGTTGAGCTACTATTTGTTATAAGGTTAGTTGTTATAATATTTAGATTTTGTTAAAGATTCTAATAAGTGGTCTAGACTCTAGATGGTAGACAACAGAAACAAAACTTTTGTAACATGACGAAGATGTACCTTAGTCTTTATAAAAAAAAAAAAATTGTACGTAAGTTCTTCCATCTCTTATTATAATTCACTTTTTAAAAAAAAAAAACTAAATTATAATTTACAATTTATCAAAGTTTTAAAAACCAGAAAATTATTCTGTTCTGCATTTTGTTGATCTCTGTTAATTCCGAATTTGATTATAGAGATTTTTTTTTAGTATAAGTTATAAATTTTGGATTCAAATCCTCTAGATTTTCTAGAATACTCTATTAATAGATTTTTTTAAATTCTAACTACATTTTAATGATTTAATGATCTAGATTCCGCCATATGATTAGATAAACGGTGATGGGTTTGTGTTAAGGAAAAGGGCTTAGGTGAGGTCAACTGTAGCTTGTTTTTACTTGCTCCGGGGCTCGACTTGCAATGTTTACTTTGAACTTGAAGCAACCTCTTAAAATAATTGTTTTGTCCTTGAGATTTGTGATGAGTGACGCAATCTACCATATATTTAAATTGTGTAAATTTTATTAATTATTTACTAGAATTATGAGTTTAAATAATCTTAATTCAATTGGAGAATTTAAGGTATTATATTTAAGGAGCAGGACTTAAGTATAGTACTTATGTGTTATTTCTTAAGTTTCCTTCTTAAAATTTTACCATGTGAATTTTTTCTTATGGAATGGAAATATATGTTTTAGTTAAATAGCCACATGGTTGAATTTTAAGAAAGAAACCTAAAAAATAACACTTAAAATACTGTATCTAAGTTTTGTCATTTATTTAAGAAATATATATAAATTTATCTTCTTATATTTAGGCCTAACAAAATGATATTGATTTAACTATATGATGAGTAGATTTTGCAATTTTGTCAAGGGTTTTGGTTAATGGGTCTTGAAGTACATTGTTTGTTACATTGATTGATTATTTTTTTAGGGAGTCGAGCTACTTTTTGTTATAAGGTTAGTTGTTTAATATTAACTTTTGTTACTTTTCAATGTAGTGATATCTGTTAGATTCCCCCTTAACGAGTGCACTTTGACACTTGTTAATAAGAGTCTATTAATAATTAAACTTCGTCTAAAGAACCTCTAGATTACTGCATGTAATTACGTGTCAATATTTTCATGCAAATACTTGCTAATAAGTGAAGTGAAATTATGAAAATTCTTACTATAGCTTTTGCTCTCATTTCTCTATTAAAAAAAAAAATGATAAAAAGACTTTTCTAATATTGGTGGTTGAATAATTGCTAAAATTCAATTTAATCACTCATCAAGCAAAGTATTAAGCATCATCCTTACCAAAGATAAGAAAAGAAAAGTTAATATTATCCTTTCCCTGGTAATTTTAGTCTCTCTTACACCACAAATAGAACCAACAATTTTACTAGTATTTTGCATGGTTATAAATTCACTCAAGCTACCACATGCTTAACAAATTATATCAGTATCTATTTGATTGCTATTCTTGCTGCCATAATTTTAGATTCAGTGCCAAAGATCCACTTGGCTCATCCCAATCCCAACACTAAAAAGAAAAGAGAGAAACAAAGGGCCAATCATATAACCCACATTGAAATGAACAACTATTCCTTGTCAAACACCATGTCCATGTCCATTTTCGTTTAAGTGGATGTGATTCAGATATCATTTTCACTAAATGACCTGTATTTCTTTTGTGGATAATAAGAACTTTAATATCATTGGCTGTCAATTCTTTGTGCACTTTTCCACATGGCATTTGCACATCTTTGCAGTCTTGCGCACTTTGTCAACAAATATAATTTTGTTATAAAAAGAGAGAGAGAGAGAGAGAGTATAGACCAAATTGTGAAGGAAAAGACAAGAACCAAATTTTCCATAAAAGTTTTTTCACGTGGGAAATTTTAACCAGTATCTTTAAAATAATTGTTAACAAACCATTTTTAAAAAGTTCTTATGAAAAAAAATATATATATTTTAATGACTTTTTTTATTTCTCATAAAAATTATAATAAAATTTTTTTAAATAAATTATTAACCATTACTTTAAGAACATGTTAATTTGTTAGTAGGACCCTTTTCACGTTATCATCACAAGTTATAAATGTAGTGTTGGACAATCTCCTTACACGTCACCACTCACCAACGCATATCTTTCTCTCTCCTCTCACGTGTCATGCACTTATGCTTGTGACATATATACTATTTCATTTTTCACACGCTATTATCATCCTCGAAATAAATAGCAATAACTGAACTTTCCAAATATATCATTGCTCAACAGAACATTCTTTTTTAATTTTATTTTTGCAGATTCAAAATCATAAAATAGATTTATTTAAAGTCTCAAGCCAATAGGCAACCCGTTTAATAAGGGGAAACTTCTATTAATATCGTTGGTTTTGGGATAAGATAAAACAATCTAACTTGCACATCTATAAAATCTATCTCTAGTTTCTTTATAGTAAGTATCTTTATATTTCTCTTGGGTAATTCTACCCAAAAAAAATCTCTTGGATATAAATAAAGTTCACAGTTGGAGACATTTTGGCACTTATCTATATTTTTTTGGGTTAAAATAAAATACACAAATTTCTCATTTTATTGTTATTTATTCTATTTTGAGATGTCTTAAATCATAGTGTTTTTGAAAAGTCAATACTCTATAGACATAATGTTAATAGTTTTCTAACTTATTATATAAAAGGAATACTCCATTTTTTTGAGTTTAAAGTAAACAAGACATTTATTTTGAGAACGATATTCATCAAAAGAAAATTGAAAAATGGTAGTGTTGAAAATCTATCCCTTTTTATTTGAAATAAAATCGTTACATTCCCTAAAAGACTTGAATCTTTTATACAAAACAATAATATATGAGATGGAGGGAGTATAAAATATTTGGATGCTAAAGGATGTTTTGTTTCATAACTCCAAAACTTAATTAAAGATGTAGCAACTATTTGAAGATAGCTTTGAGCACTTATTTCTTCCAAAAAAAAAAAAAAACTTTGAGCACTTTAGCTGAATATTTAGTTTAATAATTGTTTCATTAAATTTCCAAGTAATAAAGAATGCAGATCATGCATATAAACTTCCACTAGTTAAGGAGTACCACCCCCATAACTTTTTCCATGAGTACCATTCAACATCAATATATAACACAATCAGATTCTACTATACAATCTTCTCCCAAAAAAAAAAAAAAAATAGAGATTCTACCATACAATTTATTCTACTAATTTTTGTTAAATTCAACTTTTTTTTATTATTAGAAAAATGTTATTTCTACATTATTTTTGCAATAAATTTTAAGTGGCAAGTTATTACAAGTTGTTATTAGTTGACAAAATTGTAATTTCAATAATAATTAGAACTACTAACAACTTACTACCTATGGTTTGTTATAAAAGTGTGTAGAAATTTTCTTTTTATTATGGAAGATGCCACAAAAAATTGAATGAACTATACCTCAAACATCTATTTTTCTTCTCCTTAAATTCAACTAGTTAATGGTGACAATGAAGCCATTTTATACCATTTTTTCCTCTCCTTAAATTCAACTAGTTAATGGTGACAATGAAGCCACTTTCTATCATATTATAAGTATGGTAATTTATTCAACAAACATATAACTCTGTCTCACATTAAAAAAAAAAAAAAAATGTTATCTTGGAGTTCACTCATGTTTGTTTTTGGGTCATTGATGTCAAATACGTCAAATAGTTGTTGACTTCTAATTTTTCTCTCCTAAATTATCCGTGTACATTTGGTAACCTAGCATTTTGCTTTGACTACAACTTCAAAATAAGCTAGTTTTTAACTTTTTGTTTCACACTATACAAATAAACTTTCGAAAATAAACCATTCTCAAATAAATATTTATCATTTTTTTTTATGGTCATAAAAAATTTAAACCATTTTATGAAAAAAATTAAGTACATTTTTTTTAAAATTTTTATAATCACTTAAAAATCCCAAAAAAATGAAACCAGAAATTAATTAATAAAATCTTCTTAAATTTAAAAAAAAAAAAAAAAAGCAATAAAAAAAAAAATCTTCTTATCCAAGGCAAGACTTTCCTCTTCGCCGCCTAACATAAAAACCACCACCTCCCACTTTTTTTACTTTCATTCCCATTGTTTTCTTCCATTTCCAACTCTCTCAATTCTCAAAGCCACCATTTTTTTTTTCTATTTGACACCAAAGTCTTATAGAAAAAAAAAAAAAAAAAAAAAAATCCCAAATTCTCTATATGCATAACCTTTGTTTCCATCACATAGATTTTCTCAACTTGTTCAATCCCAGAACTTCGTCCATATGAACACAATCAGATTCCTCATCAAACCAACCATGAAACCCACTTCCAAAATCCTCTCCTCATGTCGAAACTCAAAGTTTTTCAATCTAAACTCGCAGACCCAAACACACCCTTTTCGTGTTTTGGCCTCTCCTCGCTTTATTCGCAATACCCACATGGCTTTTCGATTCCCAAGCTCAGGTTTTTACCAATCTAAGCCTAATGGTATTGGTGGGTTTTCCAATGGTAGGGGTAGCTATATTGTTTCTAGGGTGCTTTCCACTTCTGTGGAGACACGTGTGAATGAGAACAGCTTTGAGAGAATCTATGTGCAAGGTAACAATGGTGGCATGAATGTGAAGCCATTGGTGGTGGAGAGAATTGACAAAGATGAGAATATGGTTGGGGAAGAAGGCTCTAGGATAGGGGTTGATGGTGGTGGTGATGTGAATTTAAGGAATTTGGAGGGTTTGATTGAACCCAAGGTGGTGGAGGAGAGTGAGGTGGAGAAAGAAGCATGGAGGCTGTTGAGAGAGGCTGTTGTGTATTATTGTGGGAGTCCTGTGGGGACGGTGGCGGCGAATGACCCCGGGGATAAGCAACCATTGAATTATGATCAGGTGTTTATCCGGGACTTCGTCCCCTCGGCACTTGCATTCTTGCTTAAAGGAGAAGGGGAGATTGTTAGGAACTTTCTCCTTCATACCTTGCAATTGCAGGTAAATAATAGCAACAACAAACTATTTGAATTCTTGTTCCTTAATAGGTTTATTGATTGGTGTTGTTTTTTGTTATATGGTAAGTACTGTTTTATTGTTAAATGTATGTCTTTGTTTTGGTACATGAATAATAAATGGTGGAAACCTCATTTCATTTATGAGTCTTAACATCTAAATGTCGTAAACTTACTTTTGGTGTAACCAATAACTAATTTAGGTGATTTTGATTTATTTTGTTGTGAGGGAAACCTTTTAGGTGATGTCATATTCTAGTGTTTTCAATGCTGCCCTGATAGAGGTGTGGCCTTTCATTAGTTTGTCATGTTTTCAGGGGGAAATATGTTGCTCTTTCCTTGTGTAGCGTATGATGTTACTGCTTTTACAAATGCGTAGGTGACTGGGTCTTTGGATAACTTTAATCTAAAAACAGTGCCTGCAAATTTTAGATACATTGATGATTTAATGTTTGAGATTACTAGAATCCATGATTGTTTTCTTGTTTATCATGTAGAGTTGGGAGAAAACAGTGGACTGCTACAGCCCAGGGCAGGGCTTGATGCCTGCAAGCTTTAAAGTTAGAACTGTGCCTCTCGATGAAAATAAGTATGAAGAAGTTCTAGATCCAGATTTTGGTGAATCAGCTATTGGTCGTGTTGCACCTGTGGATTCTGGTTAGTGTAATACTATAGTGGAATGTTGCAGATAATGCATGCTAGAATTTGCAATTATTTTGAATTAAGAATGTTGTAGAATCCACCATTATTGGCCTCCACATTTTTCACAGTAGGATTTCATTGTCTAACTTATGTACTCAATAATTGATGCTGAAAGAATGCTTTTCTTATAGCATAAAATGACTTGGTGTTTGTTGTTGTATTTTGCTTCTTTTGGTAGGATTGTGGTGGATTATCCTATTGAGGGCTTATGGAAAACTCACTGGCGACTGTGCATTACAAGAAAGGGTGGATGTTCAGACTGGCTTAAAAATGATACTGAACTTGTGTTTAACCGATGGGTTTGATATGTTTCCTTCTCTGTTGGTCACTGATGGCTCCTGCATGATAGACCGGCGGATGGGTATTCATGGTCACCCCCTCGAGATCCAAGTGAGTTCAATTTATTTGATAATTTCTTAATTGCTTCATAGTGTTGTTGTGTGTGTTTTGATTAATTGGCTTAGGTACTAGGGTCCGTTTGGAAACGGCTTATTGAAAGTACTTTAGAAAAAGGCTAAAAGCTAGTTAAATAATACAATGGGACCCATGAATGGTACCAAAAAGTGCAATAGGTCTCATGAATAGTAGTAAAAATAAGCTGAAAACTCTAATAAGCTTCAACTTTCATCTTTTCCCAAACGCACTCATGTACCACTGTATTTCAGGTAAATTTAGATAATAAATGAAGGGTGCTTTTCTAATTTTATTGCCCTATCACACAAATGCTCATTATTGAGTGTTTTCTAACACTGGCATTGGTAACATGAAAAGTTAAGCCAGCTTGCTTTTTTGAAGGTCACCTCTAGGCGTAGCATGTGATAATCTCAACCCTATGACCAAAACTCTGATGACTTGTGTCCTGGAGATATTAACTAGGGATTTTGAATCTTCTTTAGCATTTTTGAAAACTTGGATTGTTTTGAAACTCTCCAGAATGTGTAGAAAGGCACTTGGTGAAGGATTTAACCCCACATTGCTGTTATTGATGACTTGATGTATAAAAAAATATCCTGAAGATCTTTGAAGCTAAGATTTCTGGAAGTCATTGGTTACTGCTTGACTGCCCATACCCCCTGATCTGATGCATTTGTTTCTAATATATATAACATTTTTCTTATGCCAAGTTGCCAACTTTATTTATGTTACCTCATGTTTGGTGTATCTCATTCCTGGGAAATTTGATTTTACAGGCCCTGTTTTACTCAGCTCTTCGCTGCTCCCGTGAAATGCTTGCTGTAAATGATGGATCCAAGAATCTGGTGAGAGCCATCAACAATAGGCTCAGTGCACTGTCTTTCCACATCAGAGAATACTATTGGGTGGACATGAAAAAGATAAATGAGATTTACCGATATAAAACGGAGGAATATTCCATGGATGCCACCAACAAATTCAATATCTATCCTGAACAAATTCCTTCTTGGCTGATGGATTGGATTCCAGAGGAAGGCGGGTATATGATGGGTAATCTACAGCCTGCTCACATGGATTTTAGGTTTTTCACGCTTGGAAATCTTTGGTCTATTGTTTCATCTTTGGGCACTCCAAGACAAAATACAGCTATGTTAAATCTCATTGAAGCCAAATGGGATGATCTTGTGGGCCATATGCCACTTAAGATATGCTACCCTGCCTTTGAGTTTGAGGAATGGCGAATAATCACTGGCAGTGACCCTAAGAATACGTGATTTTTCTTCTTATACTCTCTCTCTCTTTCTGTGTGTGTGGACTATTGTACATGTGTGCATCTGCAGATTATAGCTATGGCTAGTTGTTTAGTGTTCTTTCAAAAAATTTCATCAAACTGAAATGTTTGTTTTATTCTTGCAGCCCATGGTCATATCATAATGGTGGATCCTGGCCGACACTCCTGTGGCAGGTAAGCCTGGATTTGGTTGCATTATATTATTATTGAGGAATGCTCAACAAATTTGGATTTTTTCTGGAATTGAATGTCGAATTGAATGTCAATATGCATGTCCTAAATCACTTATCAAAAAAAAAATGCATGTCCGAATTCAGCCTTTGGTTTACATTGGGAGGTCTGCAAGTAATGGGCAGGATCCACTAGGAACCATTGATAATGTTAGGCAGGCCGGTCAAGGTGGCACTCCTAACCTCTTATGCAGGATAAGTGTGTAGGTCAAATGGTGTCATGTGCTGCTTCATTTGTTTAGCTGCCTAGCTGGCCAATTTATGTACTTGGTTATTGACATAAAAAGTGGATAAATTTGAGAAAATTGGTGGCCATAAAAATAAAAAAGAAAAACGAAGTTGCTTTGTTCTCTGTGTAATGGCAGAATTTGGGGCAAGTTGGGGGAGAAATTTTTAAGATACACAAACTAATTTTGACACAACATGCATCTTTCTTGTGTATTGGCAAAAGTTATCTGTAGTTTCTAAAATATCGTCTTCTACTATTTTCAGTTCACATTGGCATGCATGAAGATGGGCAGACTAGAACTAGCCCAAAAAGCTGTTGATTTGGCTGAGAAGAGGCTTCCAGTTGACCGTTGGCCTGAATATTATGATACCCAGACAGGGAGATTTATTGGAAAGCAAGCCCGACATTTCCAAACGTGGACTGTTGCTGGGTTTCTTGCATCTAAATTGCTCTTGCAGAATCCAGAGATGGCTTCCATGTTATTCTGGGAGGAGGATTATGAGCTTCTTGAGATCTGTGTTTGTGCACTTAGCAAGAGTGGTCGGAAGAAATGCTCTCGCTTTGCTGCAAAGTCTCAGATACTTGTATAATGAGACTTCATTTTCCGGAAGGCAGGGACACAACGCCTTTTTACTGTACAGCCACAAGTATAGGATAGAGTTTTAAAGTGTTTGATAAAAGGAAAAAAAAATATCAACCTCAAAGTGCAACATAAAGCATTCGTTTTATATGTTGCTGTACAATAATAATGTCATTTGTCATCCGATTAATTGATATAGTTGATCGGCTTTAGAGGATAAAATGACTATGTTGAGGTGCCTTATTTCATGGCGCCTTGCTTTGGTCATCTATATGTAAATTCTAACAAGTATAACATGTTTACCGATTCATTTTCCCACTACCAGACAGTGGGTGAGATATAAAAAGGGGATTCTTTTATAGCCGTTTTATATTGTGTTTTTATATTGCTATTTTTTTTAAATATATGCAATCATACTGCATCCATTTTCTCTGACAAGTGTTTTTTTTTTGGCTTTTGCTTCTTGTAATGCCGTTTGTATGGCATTGTTTATCATTCATCAGTAACAAAATCTGTAACGTGTACACACTGTATCTTATCCGACTTTCAACCCTAGAGCCTCAAATGAGCAAAACATGTCCATTACATCGGCACTTTCTTGATCATTATCTGTTGTCAATGTCAGTACAACAACAACTAGGCCTTAATTTCAAAATTTTTGGGATCGAATTGGATCTACATCGGATTAGTAGGGTCAGTCACATAGTCTTGTGATATCTTGATCTTTTACTTTTTTGTCATTCCTGCCTTAATAGGGATAGTAGTTGGCGCATTGCACTCATTGGTTTCATTTGGAACTTGTTATCTCTTAGCCCCTTAGACTAACTCTAAAAACGTTGACAAAAACTGATTTAGAAACGTTGAAGAAATTTGATTCAAGTCTTTCAATTCTTTATCATAGCTAAAGGCTGTGGGAACAAGAAGCTGTTTTCTCAATAAAGCTTATTGCCATGGCGAATTAAATGAAAATGTTGAGGCGAAGGAAATACCAAAGAACCTACCTGTATCTAATTTGGTGACTGAGTCCCTCTAGCCTGCCAATATTGATGAAACAAATGAAGCAGAGACCTTTTTCAGAAAACCAATAGCTGATAACCGGCTTATATGCTATTTCAGTATTCTTCTAGTGGAGCTTCTAGGGAAATCAGTAGAAGTGAGATCTTTTCCAACATATTCATTATTCAACCTAAACGGCTGCATTTGCCCTGCTCTTCCATTCCACCAAAACAAGAACAAAATCTTTCATTGATGCCAATCAAGACTAGATAATAAGATTTTGTACACCATGTGAAGTAAAATTACACATAACAAAACCAAAGGCAGTATACATAGCATGTCTAAAAACATAAAAAGTGGTCTAACTTTTGTTCTAGGACAACAAAAAGTTAACAGATTGAAGTCCCTACATTAAGCTTTCCCTAAAAGAAAAGCACAGCCTATCAAACCAAAATTATCATAACTGGGTAAAAACTCATCTTTGATCATCACATTCAAGCAGCCCTCTCCTTCTCTTGTAGTCACTAATGGTTAATGTCAGAGCATGTCTCTTTCCATCATTCTCTGGGACTCGGTATCCAACAGTAGCCTCTATTTTTTGTTTCCTAGCCAAGAATCCGAGTTGAGCACCCTGGGGTCCACCAAAACTCTGAAGAGCAGCCAATGAGATAGGCAGCTCAAAATTGTGCATTATATTTGACACTGTTCCATGATCCACAGGAGCACCAGTGTCAACCAATTTCCCTGCACCAGCTGCAGCTTCTAAGGCTGCTTCTGTAGCTTCCATGCCAGCCTCTGTCGTTACCTTTGATCCTGTCCCATTTTTGTCAGCACTAGTAGTACCATTGTTTGCTGCTTTATCCTCATTGTCTTCACCAGGCTTTGGATCGTAGTAATTCCTCGACCTTGTCCATCTCCTTGAAAAGGGATCATACCCGTCCTCCCCAGCTTTTAAACTTGTATATACCGATTTCATTGTTGATGCATTTTTGAAATTCTCAAACCTGTTCATTCTGTTCATTTCAGATAGCCTAATAGCCTTAGCATCTTTTTCCAGGGGTAACCGGGTTGCTTCCAATTCCTGCAGCTTAGTCTTGATCCTCTCCACCTCCACCTCATCATGCTTGCTTACTGCTACTTCCAACTGCCTCCTCAAGCGGTCCTTCTCAACTGCAACGTTTAGTGGCCGTGATGTGGTGCTTTTCTTCTCCTGCAACATTTGCTTCACTGTGGCAGCTGAGTAAACATATGTGTAGGGTTTTAGAATGCTCTCCCTCTTTTCCAACACAGCCTGTTTTCTTGGCATTCTACAACCACTTCGCTCCATCTCCCTAACCCATTGTTTAAACTCCTCCTCACGTGGTGCTGAATCCGAAACCATAGCCATCTGCCACCTAGCAGCAGAGCTATCACTGCCCCAAACACAATTCAGATACTTATGAGTGATTTTGCCCTCTAGTTTGTATTGTTGGTCAGGGCATGTGGCATCAACACCCTGGACCAAGCAGAGCCTGTAAATAGACTCAACATTCGACCTTCCAATTCCAATCCTCACAAAACAACCTACGATTAACTCCTCAAAGAATGGTTCCATAAACCATTTCGCAAGATTTGACCTCCGAATGGTAATTTCCTTTATATCCTCAAATGTTGGAACCTCAGAACCAGGCATGTTCCCATCCTCATCACTGTCAACAAAGCCGTCCCCAGTAGATTCTTCATCTTCACTGTCAGATCTACTAACACTCTCACTCTGGCTGGAACTGCTGGAATTTGCTGCAATCAAGGCTTTCTGTTTGATAGGTGAAATAGTCTGGCAACCTGAACTTCCTCTTGATGCATCCTTTGATTTATGATGAGCCTCTGAGTCCTGTTGTTTCAACCGTTTTGCTCGCAACTCACTCAGTGCATCATGTTTGGCAGCTGTCCTCTCAGCAGACCTAGCAGATGCACGGACTCTGCCAGCTGAAGGAAGAGGTGGAGTCCCTTTTCTAGATAGGGCTGAAGTCACACTGTTTCCCTTTGATCGCAACTTCTCCTTCAAGGCCTTATCATTTTTTTTAGATGCTCGTTCTGACAAGATCATTTCTCTTTCAAGTTCAGTCATCTCTGCAAGCCTTTGCCGGTCATCGTCATCCTTGTAAAGATCACTGCGTACATCAGATTCATCACTGATGTTGCCCTCATGGTCAAAACCACTATCATGATTCCTTTCTTCATGGCTTTCATGTTCATTGTCTCTTTCAGAAAGGTCAAACCTCTTCTTCAATGGAACTTGAGACCTAGAGGGCTTCCGGCGTGCATAATTGTGTTCATCATCTGAGTCTTCATCCCTAGAGTCACTTCCACCATCAGAATATGAACCCTCATGATGCTTTCTAGATGGTGGAAGTTGTTTCCGGTTTCTTCCGGCTGCACTGGTTCTTCCTGCTGCCTCCAGTAGCAAATTTTCCAAGTCTGCCATGATCTGCTACGTCTTCCTATATGCTGCAATAATTTGTACTTCCCATGAATAAGTTGCAATGAATTGATCAACCAGTTCAACTGTCAAAAATTAAAGAAAGATGAACATATACACAAGCAAGGCATATCACACTGTATTTATATTTTGTATCACATTGTATTTATCTTTTGTAAATGGTAAGAATCATTAAAATTGCTTAAAACTGTATTTATGATTTATGAGCAAATGTAGTTTTACCACCTAATGGTAGGGCCTTGCTTAACTTTATGAAAATCATGAACTAGGTATGCATCCGTTTTCCTACCACTTACCATGATGGGAAAATTGGAGTGGTACATTCAGAAGCATTTTAGCTCAAATTTCCACTTCACATTTGTGGATACGTGCTGGGCATGTTTGCTAGCAGTTGGAAAAGCAGATGCAGGTTATGTTAACACCAGAATGAATATATAAACACTAGAATGCATAGCATATCACTATCCCTCCATAAATCCTCAATTAGACAAAAAATCTATGTGCATAAGCTGATTAGAAGGAACCAAGATATACAGATGATATTAAGGGATCAAATTGCAGACATTCTCCATGATCCTTTTGCTCTTAATCATCGAGGCATAAAAAGACATTACTAGGGGAAAATGAAAATAATAGAATGCAACTTCCTTTAACCAACAGAATGAAATAAAGAAGACAAAACAAATGTTTAGATACATCCCAAAACATGGCACCCGAAATAAACCAATGCAAGTTCTCAAAGCCATTTACAAGCCCTTAAAACCAATTCAATTAAACCACAACTGATCTTTATCTCTTAAAACATCTGTTGGTCACCAAACAAATAGTGTTAAGAACCAGATATCAGACAATGCTTGATATGCCACATGTATTCTTCTCCAAAATCACATTCTCCATTGCTTTCTTCACTAGCATGTCCTCTGTTAATACTACTTTAGCAAGTATTATTTTAGGTATTTCTCTAATTCTTTTCGTTCAAGCAACAAATTTGTTGAGAAAAGGCAAAACAAGTATACAATTCAATTAGAAGCACTTAAATTGCCCATTAATAGAACGCAAGAGCAGATATCAAATGGCAATTGAAGGAAAAAAAATCAATGGTGATTAAATGAACGTAGCAATCAAATGTAAAATACATGAAATCATGTGAAAAGTGAGAAAGGAAAAAAGTAAACCAAAGCCATCAGTAAAACCAAACGGCAGAACAGAAACACATAACCAAAAAGGTCGAAGCTTTTTTATTTTTTATTTCCCAATAAACCCAAAAAGGCTCAAGATAACCCATTTATGAATCAAAACCTGATAAAACAGAGAAAATAACATATGGGTATCAAAGTATCTGTGCTAGCTCAATAGTCCATGCAAACAGTGCCATGTAACAATCAAATGCACCAAAATACAATCAGATAAAGCCATAAAAAGCCAGAAATTAACCAACTTTACTAGTAAAACAAATAAGTAGTCCAAAATCTAGCACCAGAGAGGCCCTAAACCATCAATTCATGCATCCAAACATTAAACACAGACAAAAATATAGAAAAATAGCATCTGGGTATCAAAGTAATGTACCTTATGGCTCAATATTCCAAGAAAACAGTGTCAAAGATGGCTCAAAAGAATTCTGGATAAAGAACAATCATATCATTAGAAAGGTTAAAAAGGTACACAAAATTGCATGCACATAGGATAGGACACTGTTTGGTTGTTGAGAAAAATGAGGGAAAGTTCCTATTTTTGATGGTCACTAACAGAAATGAGAAAATTTTGGCACAAAATCAGCAATGCAGTTTGAGTGTTTGATTTTAGGAACAAGTGATAATTAGAGAGTACCAGACAGACATGCCACCACATGGTCAGTCCATTCCCTTGGGAGTACAATGAGGGAAGAACGAGAAAGTGGCGAGAAAATCATTGAAGTTGGTGATTATGGGGTTTTCGGGAACATGATCATTTTTTGTTTTGGGAATCAGGAACATGATCTATTTTGTTGTTCTTAGCTTTGACCGTGAAAATTGCTGTGCAACAAATAACAATGTATGTAGCTTGATTAAAAAAAAAAAAAAAACCAACAAACAACGTATGTATTATGTAGCGTGTGAGAGAGTTATATATATCCATTTCAATAAGGTTGGTGAAAACAAATATCTTACGACTTTTTTCATGATTATTGAGAGATTACAGTTTTTATTATATATTAGTTGCGAACCCGTACGATACACGGGAAAACTATTAAATATGGGATAAAGTTTAATTACAAAATTAGTTGTAGTTTTAAGCTACAAACTTACTTAATATCTTTTTATTGGAGGTAAATTTTGACAAATCTACCATTAGATTATATCTTCTTCTTATGTCCTTCATACTTGCAAAATTTCAAGAAAATTAAAGATTAATAACTATGACATTAATAAATTTTTTTTAATTGCAAGTTTTTGTAATTTAAAATTATGCATAAAATATAAGCTTATAGATCATATAGTAAATAATATCCGATTGACACAAAATTATGCAATTTAATGGTTAGATTTTCAAAATATGTTGTAATATTTATGTTATTGAGTGAATTTGTTGCCTTAAGTTACAACCAATTTTGTAGTTAAAATTTGTCCTTAAATATGAGTTATTGCATATATTCTATTAGGGTATTATAAGAGATTATTTTAAATCTCCATTTCATTATATTTTAGGTGGAAAATACTATATTGTCCCATAAATATTGGAACACAAATTGTCTTTTAATGCAAATGTTTATGAAGTTGCATTTCAATAATAAACTTCCCACAAAAATAATATAAATCAACCAAAAATACAAACTTCTATGAACAACTACTAATGTGAGTTTCAAATTTTGTTGTTATTTCTATAATATAATATAGTCGCTAACATGTGCGGTGCATGGTATAGTTTAATTAAAATTATATATATTTATTCAAATTTGTATGAATTTTTTTTTTTTTTTTTCAGATTTGTAATGAAACTCTTAATCCTCTATTTTATTTAATATGGGAAAAGTAGATAAGTTGAAAAAAAAAAAAAAAAAAAAACTAAATTTCCCTCTATTAATTCACTTGTTGTGAGTTTTATAGACAAACTTCATAAACAAAAATGATAGAGAACATCATACAAACATATAAAGGCAAAGCAAATAATGATTTTTTTTGAATTTAATTAAGAATAGTTGTATCAATAGGAGTCAGGGTTTCATGATTCAATTTGGATGTTTCTTTTCAGTTGTATCAAAATAATTACATACAATAAATGATATATCAAATTTTATTAACTGATAATAATAATAATATAATAGATGTACATGGCCTAACTCCTTTGAGGTAACCAATTAGACTAATAATTAAAAATTACAATAATAATAATAATAATAATAATAATGTTCAAAACCAAACGATGATAGATGGTATTAGAGTAATGCTAGAAATACAATAAAATGCTCCCAACAATTTCACAATATTTCTAAATCAGTACATCAACTCACATATAGATGCATGTCAATATCTAATTTAATTTTTTTGGTATAATAATTTAAGAATATTGTGAAATTATTGTGATATTTTGTTATGTTTCTCACATTATACTTGTAATTAAGAACACTAAAATGGGCATAGCTATTATAAAAAAAAAAAACACTTAAATAGTTTAAAATCGTGGCATGCTTTTTCACCACACATTGAAAAGTGGCTGCAGCCTTTTCAGTTGGTCTTGTTCCCTCCTTCCATGCTACTCAAATACTCTCTTGGTTAAATGCCATTTGAGCAAGACACAAACTTCTTTGATGCAAATTCATTCATGCATAATACAGTGAGAGAGAGCTGGGCTGCATGTGAAGAAGATGAACAAAGGAAAAGAAGAAGAAAAACTCACATCTATTTTGCTTTATAATTCAGGTGTAAAAAAAGGTGTTCACCTTGCCTTCAAGGTGGCGCCGCCAATGCCTCGGCCGCATTGATGCCAATCTTCAAAGCAAAGAGAATGATCTCTTTAGGGTTTTGAGTTTGTTGGTGTTACAAAATAGGAGTCGGGTTTCACATTTTAGTTTGATGTTTCTTTTTCTTTTTTTATATAAAATTTGAAAATAAATTAGTGATGTGGAAAATATTTCCTTAGTATATATATAGAAATATAAAATCAAAGTTTTTGTTTTTTTAAATAATGCTGAAGTGGAAAATTGTGGTGCAAACAAAGGCTTCAGTTATATATATATATATATATATATATATATATATATATATATTTTAAATAATGCTGACGTGAAAAATTGTGATGCGAACAAAGGCTTCGGTTATATATATATATATATATATATATATATATATATATAGATGATAAAAAAAATAAGTTTAGTTTACTTTTAGTATTTTTTAAAAAAAAAAAAAAATTGAATATCTCATTTTGTTTTAAATAACAATGGTAAATGTAGGTTTTAGTTAACTCAACTAGAAAAGTCTTTAATAGTTGTATAAGAGATCCTGGGTTCAATCCTCGTCTACACAAAAAACTAATTGGTGTCTTGGTTTGAGGATAAAGAGCTATCATCAAGAATGGATACCATAAGTTAAAACTCTTTCAAAAAAAAAAAAAAAAAAGAATGGCAAATAGTAATGAGTTTTAATCTCTACTTTTTATTTAGTTAGTGGGTGATATAGCAGTATCTCATTAAAACAAAATGAGATTCTAATTAAAAAAGTATTGGAGGTAAGTCAAATTCAAAAAAAAAAAAAAAAAAACTAATTTGACAATGGTTATGTGGGTTCAATTTAAAAAAGAAGAAAAAAAATCAACTATGCCGATTCCAGATAGGGTAACTAATAAAATCTATTATTCATATAAGAAATTTGAGGTTCAAATCTCGCTTAAGCCAAAAATTGAATGGAGTCTTGATTTAATGATAAAAAAACAATCGTCAAAGAGTGAAAAAAAAAAAAAAAAAAAAAAAAAAAAAAAAACTTAAGCACAATATTTTAGGTTCTAAGTTTAGGCTTAGCCATGTAATTGTATTCATCAGCACAATCGCAAGATTAAATTAATTGTGATTAAAGAAAGATTAAGTTAATTGTGATTAAAGAAAGATAAAGTTACTTGAGCTGCATTAACTGATACAATCACACAGTTGAATTTAATTGTGAATCTTATATATAATATGTAAAGAACTGTATGTAAAATTTACCTTAATAATTGTGATTGAAGAAAGATAAAGTTGCTTGAGCTGCATTAATTAATATAGTAACATTGTTGAATTTAATTGGGAATCTAAATTATAATATTTAAAGAACTCTATGTAAAAGGCTAGACTTATGATATTGATACAACATGAAAAGAAATTCAAAACAGACACACACATACATGTGTGTATGAAAAGGACAAAGATTTTAATTTACTAATAATATTGTAATTACTCTAATAATTGTCTAATATATAAAATAATTTTTTAAAATAATTTATCATCTTTATAAACTTAAATAAGTACTCATAAGTTCAAATATGCCACTAGTTGCCATTTCTAATATAATCTAGAGGATTAGCCATAAATTGCAATGTTTCAAATCTGTTAAGCTCTCACATGTAAGGGGTCAAGAGAACAAATCAAAACATATTTTGGCTTAGTATGCCAATGGAATTTTTGGTTTTGTATCATAGTCAGTGGAAAATCCTTCTATGATTGAGCCAAATATGACACAAGATGTATTGAATTTTTCTTCTACTGATTTTACAATCTTCCCATTTAAAAAAAAAAAAAATCATATAAATAAGTTGCCTAGTTTGTTACAGATATGTACCAATAAACAATTATTTTATTGTAATCTTTAAAAAAAATTTATAAACATTTTGAGTCTCAATCAAGCATTTATAACAAAAAAAAAAAAAAAAAAAAAATCTTTTCAAATAAAAAATATTTATTCAATTTTGTCTAATATTTTCACCAGTAAATATAACTTTTTATTCATAAGTCAAAGCAAATAAAAGAAAATTATAATGGACCTAATCGAATCCTAAAGGCACGAATGATTTAAAGTTAAAAGGAGTAAGAGGAAATTGTTTTTATTAAAAACTCTTTACTTAGACTCAACAAGCAAGGTAAGACATGAACTACTCAAAAATAGAAACACTATTTTAGCATTATTATTATTGTTGTTGTTGTTGTTGTTGTTAGGAAAAGTTTGTATTTGTTAAAAATTCTACTTCTTCATCTTTTTTTTTTTTTTTCAGAGGGTTATTTGGACAACTGTTTATTATTGAGAACCACCCAATTTTTTTTTGGTGGAGGGGCAACTTTTGTTTTTGAATATTTTAAAGTATTTTGGAAAACTAATAAATATAAAATTGTGATTCGGCCCTTACCGGTGAGAAATGATATCAATAAACCATAACTACTTCCGCAAGTTATATAAAAAATTATACAATTTTTTGTATCTCTAGCATTACTTATTATATATTGTCATTAAATATAATTACACGAAATAATTCTCATACACAAAGTATTTAGGGGTTTATGGGGGCAAAGGTTTCAAACTTATTGGACCTATTGACCTCATCACATGGGAATATGTTTCAAGCAAATTTCCAAGTCTGCCATGATCTGCTACGTCCTCCTATACGCTGCAATAGTTTGTACTTCCCCTGAATAAGTTACAAAAAAATTGATCAACTGGTTCAATTGTCGATAATTAGAGGAAGATGAATGTATACACAAGCCAAGCATATCACGCTGTATTTATATTTTGTAATTGCTAAGAATCATTGAAATTGCTCAAAACAATAAGATTTATGAGCAAATGTAGTTTTACCAACTAATGGTAGGGATTTGCTTAACTTGATGAAAATCATGAAGCAGGTATATATCCTATTCCTGCCACTCATCTTGATGGGAAAATTGGAGTGGTACACTATGAGAAGGTTTTTTAGCTCAAATTTCCACTTCACATTTGTGGATACATGCCGGGCATGCGTTTGCTAGCAGTAGGAAAAGCAGATGCAGATGATGTTAACACCAGAATGAATACATAAATACTAGAATGCATTTCATACCACTACACTCCATAAATCCTCAATTTGACAAAAAAATCTCTGTGCATAAGCTAATTAGAAGGAATTAACCAAGAGATACAGATGATGTTAAGATATCAAATTGTAGATATTCTCCATGATCCTTTTGCTCTTAGTCATCTAGGCATACAAAGACATTACTAGGGGCAAATGAAGATAATAGAATGCAACTTCCTTTAACCAACATAATGAAATAAAGAAGACAAACAAATGTTTAGATACAACCCAAAACACCGCACCCAAAATAAACCAATGCAAGTTCTCAAAAGCCATGTACAAGCCATTAAAACCAGTTCAATTGAAGCTCAACTGGTTTTTATCTCCTAAAACATCTGTTGGTCACCAAACAAATAGTGTTGAGAACCAGATATGAGACAATGTTTGATATGCCACATGTATTCTTCTCCAAAATCATATTCTTCATTGCTTTCTTAACTAGCATGCCCTATGTTATTACTTCAACTAGTGTTATTTTATGTATTTCTCTAATTCTTTTCATTCAATTAACAAATTTGTTAAGAAAAGGCAAAACAAGTTTTATATTGCCCATTAATATTAAAAAAAAGAACACAAGAGCAGATATCAAATGTCAATTGAAGTAAACCAATCAATGGTGATTAAATGAACGTAACAATCAAATGTAAAATACATTCAATAAGTGAAAAAAGAGAAAGGAAAAATGCAAATCAAAGCCATCAGTAAAACCAAACAACAGAACAAAAACCTATAACAAAAAGGTCCAAGCATTTTTTTTATTTTTTATTTCAAAATAAACCCAAAAAGGCCCAAAATAACCCCCTTTTTTAGAGAGTTTTAACCTATGGCGTCCGCTTCTGATGATAGCTTTTTATCATCAAACTAAGATACCAATCAGTTTTTTGGTGTAGGCGAGGATTGAACCTCAAATCTCTTATATAACCATCAGAGACTTTACCAGTTAAGCTAACTGAAACTCACCCAAGATAACCCATTTTATGAATCATAACACGACAAAATAAAGAAAATAACATTTGGGTATCAAAGTATCTGTGCTGGTTCAATAGTGCGTGCAAACAGTGCCATGTAATAATCAAATGCACCAAAATAAAATCGGTTAAAATCATAAAGGATTTGGCTTATTTCTAGTACTTTTTTAACTAGAGGTATCTTTTTTTGTTTTAAATACACAATAGCAGGTAGTGGGTTTTAATTTCTACATTTTATTTAGTTAGTGGATGATGTGACAGTTTCTCATTAAAACAAAAGGAAATTTCAATTAAAAATTCTAGAGGTAAGCCAAACCCAACCATAAAAAGCCAAAATTAACCAACTTTACTAGTGACACATAGAAGTAGCCCAAAACCTAGAACCGGAGAGGCCCTAAACCATCAATTCATGCATAGGGGCGGCTTGATGCATTTTAGGGCCTTAGGCGAAAACTGATTTGAAACTTTTTATATATTTAGATATGAATTTTTTTGAGAAAAAAAATTTTAATATTACTTAAATTCTATTATCTTGTTTTAGATGCAAAACTACTAATTAACCACGTAGATTTTTTTTTTCAAAAAATCTATAGACACAAAAAAATTGACAAAAATTTTCATAGCTGTTGATGTGGCAGATTGATAGTGATAAGTAAAAATGTGATATTGATAAGTAAAAATGTGATATTTGTGATAGGCCTAGATTAAAACTAGTAAAAGTTTGTCAACTCAACTGTTGTGAAAAATGTTGTAAAATTTTTTGTGTATTGCTTTTTTTTTTTACAATATTCACAACAAATCATAAGTATTAAGTTGTTACTGGTTCTAATTTTAACCTACTACTGAAATGATTTTTTTGCCAACCAATAACAGCTAATAACAACCTGCTACTTATGATTTGTTGTGAAAAATGTTGTAAACATAACATTTTTCTCTCTTTTTCTTGTTTTTCATTTGATAAAAAAAATATTATTTTATTTATTGGCTAATATTTGAGATTAATTAATACTTTTACAATTAAAAAAATTACTCTATTGATTAAAATTTGGAGGTATTTTTCTACTTGGGGCCCTTAAGCGACCACATCATTCGCTTCTATAGTAAAGCCGACCTTGTTCATGCATCAAAACATTAAAAAGAGAGAAAGAGAGAGAAAAATATCATTTGGGCATCATAGGAATGTTCCTTAAAGATGGCTCAAAAGAATTTTGGATAAAGATTAATCATATCATCAAAAAGGTCAAAAAGGTTCACAAAATTCCTTGCACATAAAACACTATTTGGTTGTCTAGAAAAAATGAGGGAAAGTTTCTATTTTTTATGTAAACTAAGTGCGTGTTTGGCAAAAATTATTTTTGCCAACTTATTTTACTATTAGTTTATTATTTATGGGTCTTACTGCACCTTTTGATACTATTCATGGTCTCACTGTACTATTTTAGTTAACTTATACCTTTATCTATAGTACTTTTAGTAAAAATATTTCAGTTTCAGCAAAATAAGCGGATCCTAAACAGACCCTAACTGTAATGAGACAATTTTGGCACTAAATCAGCAATGCAGTTTGAATGTTTGATTTTAGGAACTAGTGATAACTGGGGAGAGTACCAAACAGACATGCCACCCCATGGTCAGTCCATTCCCTTTGGAGAATAGTGAGGGTAGAACGAGAAAGTGGCAAGAAAATTAAAGAAGTTGGTGATTATGGGGTTTTAGGGAACATATCATATAGCAACATTTCTGAAAAAACGCTGCTATAGGTACATTACCATAGCCAATTAAGGGAAAAAAATCGTCTATTGTGCGTTTTAGGAACGCCACTATAGAGTATGGATCTATAGTGGCATTCTGCAAAATACTGGCGCTATAGAAAACGCTGGTATAGTCCAAATGGACATATAGCGGCTTTTTTAGGACCAACAGTGGCGTTGTAAACGCTGCTATAGCACTCATTTAATTTTTTTTCTAGTGCATCTATTTGTTGGTCAGGTTTGACCATAAAAGTTGTTATGCAGCAATGTATGTAGCGTGTCCCTTGGTTTTGTTTTTTTGAGGGTGAGCGTGTCCCTTGTTATGCGACAATGTATGGCTAAAAAATTGTTATGCAATAATGTACTTAATATATTTCCTCAAAAAAAAAGTACTTAATATTTAAATTTGAGCATATCAAATTTTACGGCAACGGACGCCAGTAGGATGATTTGGGTTGACGTTGTTGCTTTAATATCAAATTATAAGAACACTATCGGTTTTAAAACAAATAATAAAGATACAATACGTACGTTTTCTTCTCACATCTTCAAATCGTAATTTCGCTTGGAATCCTATCAAGAAGATGCAATATTATAGCACATATTTGATCCCTAATAGTTAGCATTAATCAATTTATAATTTTGATAGAACTACAATGATTAAACTTTCCAAAACTCTTCGTGTTTGTTTTGCTGAGCTTATTTTTATTGAAATTTGTTGTTAAAATATAAACTAGATAAAAATAATTAGTTTCTCCAAAAAAAAAAAAAAAAGATAAAAATAATTATTCCTAAAAAAACGAGGTTTTGAAAAATTTTACATAATTAAATTAGAAAAATAAGCCAGCAGTTACCCTTTTTGTTTTTGGGCTAAATATAGAAAAAATAGATTCAAATGACGAGGGGTCTACAGGCCACTAATGAAAAAGGAAAGAGGGAGATGGGAGAGGGGCCATTGGGCAAAACAAGAGGCAACAGCCCAAGCTGCAAGAAGCTGGACTCGGCCGACAAGTTTGAAGTTCTGTCAACATAACAAAAAGCTTAAAAAATCAATCAGAATTTAACTTTCAACCTAGCTTATTTCACAACCTACTTCTCAAAAAAAATTTTTTTGATAAATTATGATTGATGAATAATTAATTTCACACTTATCACTCACACAACTTTTATTTTCAATCACTTGCAATTTGTCATCTTAGTAAATTGTGAAAAGCAAATTATGAAATAAATTGTCTCTAAACTTATTCAATCAAAAGTGGTAAGACATATTTTGATGTCATTAATCACTGAGGAGAGGAGTTAGTTTGAGAGAGAGAGAGAGAATGGTTTCAACTAGATGAAGTGTGCGCTTATCAATTAGCGAAGAGCTTCTTTTTTTCTTTTTTTTTGTCTAAACTATATTCCAAATAATCTAATTTATACATTTTTAGAAATAAATTAGCTTTTAGTTTTTTATCCCATTTTGTGTAAATAATCTACTGAAAATTAGCAATTTCCAAACGGATATGTCTATATTACCAACAATGCTAAAAGATTACATTCTCATGAAAATAAACCTCCCTCACCCAAGTGTCAAAAGGTGCCAAGGATAAAAAATCAAATTCAATACGACCCCTTTCTAAATAATTTAACTTTGGGCTCATCAATTAATAATCACTGCAAAAAAACATGCTACTTTGGTGTACACCAAAAATAACATGCATTTTTTTTAATGATTAAAATTTTATTCAAAAGTAAAGATAATACAATCAAACCAACACACGTCCATTAAAAAAAAAAATCCCCACACACAAAAAGCAGCACACAAACACTCCAAAGGCTTTGGAACAAGCCTTATAAACACAAGAAACCTCCCATATAATGATCTTGATAATGATTTCTTCAGACTGACAACGTTCCTCTTATTCCAAATGTGCTCAAAAAAAAAAAAAAAAAAAAAAAAAAAATGTGCCCATACCAACTTGCAAAACAAAGCTTTGAAGCCCTTCTCCTTTCAAATCATCCCAGAACAGGAGAGGCTTTGGATTCATCCCGAGGTCATTCTTCGTCATTTTCACAGCAAAACTTTTCATGAAGCCACGTAAGTGAGGGGACCCGGTCCCGTAAAGGAAAAATGTCCCAAATAATGAAGCAACAACAAACAGTAAAGGCTAGAGGCATCCCCAATGAGTGTGGCACAACTGTGTAGGTGCCCGAAACAAAAGCTACCACCAATAATAAAATAGAATAGGTTGTATAATTAACGGCACTTTGTTTAAAATCTTCTGATTGAAAAAGTCTTTTCAATCTGTTGAAAGAAGTCCTCTCGACATAATTGTAGAATACTGCGGAAATGGATAGACCAAAAGCGCAAGTATTAGCCACCTGAAATACACGGAAAGCTGTTGTTTTGCTTAATACTGCCTTGCCCTCATCCACACCTTGGCTCCTGTATCCACCAGGCACTGTGAAAGCTGCCGTGAAGGTCACAGTTGTGATGAGTGTGGCTACCAACATGTTGGTCTCATCCATTGTCATGATACTATCTTCTTTGGAGTTGGAATTCTTCATACGATCTGCTTTGGAGTTCTTCATACGATCTGCTCTGGAGTTGGAATTCTTCATAACATCTGCTTCGGTGTTGGAATCCATCATACTTTCTGCTTTGGTGTCGGAGTTCTTCATACCATCTGCTTTGGAGTCGGAATCCATCATAATTTCTGCTTTGGTGTCGGAATTCTCCATACCATCTGCTTTGGAGTCGGAGATACTCTTGTCTGCCGGTACTTCAGGATCTGCCAGTGCTCCCCCTAGACTTTGTTGAGCGTCTTTCAGTTTCAGCCCCAATTCCCTCTTGATTTCATCCACACGTAAAATTTATAAGAGATAATCTTGTTATTTCGTACTTGCTACAACACATTTTATATACACTCTCTTTGAAATCTTCATTTGAGTTAAAATTTTGAAATAGTGTTTCAAAACACAATTTTTGTATTTTACAATTTTAACCAAAATTGTCTAAACATGATTTTAATTCATGTGGTTGTGTGTGTACAATAAATATACAGTAGTGTATTATAATCATTACCTAAATCCAGTATTACATACTTTGATACCATAGTAAATTACCAATTACCCATGACCCATAGATCTTTTACATAGTTTACTTGATAAGAACAATTAAATTTGAGTTCAAATTTAAACTAATCTTTTTTTAAGAAGAAAATCTAAATTGATTTTTTTTTTAATCTTGATATAAGTTTATTAAGATAAGTAGTTGAGTAATTTAAGATACATGGCTGACTGATTGTAAGACCACTCACCCTAATTGTGGGCTTAAGCCATCTAACTTTAAATACGCATGTATGCCATGTGACTTTTTTTTTTCTTTTCATTTTAAACTTTTGTAAGAAAATCAAACAAATACATGATAAATTGTAATTAATAGAGTATAATGTGAAACAGAAAAAGTAGGATAGAGTATTTGTATTTCTATGTTTGTACATCTACCCAAAAAAGGAAAATTATGAAAATTTCTATAAATTGTGCAATAGTATTTAATTCAGCAGAGCAGGATTGAAAGGATGTACCGTTAGCCAAAAGCCTAATAACATCAAATTGTCCATTGTGGTTAAGCCGTCATTGTTCGTAGAATTTAAGCCAACACCTTTATCATGTTCCAACAAATGAGATGCAATCTCAAAATGCTCTTGGATGGCCGCCAGATGCATAGGCGTGTTTCCTTCGTTATCCTGCTCGTTGATAAGACCATTAAACTCTGGTCTATCCAGGAAAAAATTGACTGCTGCACTCTGTCCACTTTCTGCAGCAACATGGAGAGCATTTCGACCCTTGTTGTCCAACAACTCATAGATATCTGGACATTTATTGATGAGTTCTTTCATTACCTTAACATTGCCTTCCTTGGCCGCAATGTGAAGAGCAGATAAGCCTTCGTTGTTCTTTGAATATGCAATGTTGAACTTCTGGTCCTTTTCTAAAAAGCCTTCGTTGTTCTTTGAATATGCATTATTGAACGTCTGGTCCTTTTCTAAAACCACTAGAAGCAGCTTAACAAATTTCTCATTACCTATAAATGCGGCAATTTCTAGAGGAGTCCATCCAAAGTTATCCGGTTTTTCAATTGCAAATGGACATTTTCGCATCACTTCTTTCATAAAACCTAAGAAGATAAAGTCATATGGCTCAGGTTATTACATATTAAGAGAATTTTTTTCCCCTTACACAACAAAAGGCAAAGAGGTTTGAACCTAGCTAACTCTGTAATAAGGACCAAACATTTCACAAAGACTCTTGTGACATTTAAAGAATTGCTTTGAAGTAGTAAAACCTAGTTTTCCAAGCATGATGGTAGACTATAGAAGCACTGCAGCCAGGCCAGTATGGAATTTCCAGGGGAGGGAATTGAAAAACTAAAACACGTTTATACCTACAAAAGTTGCCATCTTCTTAAACGCTAATGAGTATACAAAAAATGTCTATTTATAAATGTACAATAAATTATAAAAATTAAAATAAAATAATTAACGATTCTCTTTTTTTTTTTTTTAATAAAAAAAAACTAAAACCCAAAACTAATTATATGATCATTAATTATGTGTATAAAGTAAGCAATCTAGACAAAAGGAACAGCTAATTTTTTAGATAAAAAATTGATATATTTTCCGTAAAATATTTAATTTTTGAGCGACAACTTAAGCTATTGCCAATATTATGCCTTTTTGTGATTTAGAGTTGTTGGATTAACTCAAATTGGGGATGGGGCGGGGGGAACCGGATCCTCTCCATTTCCCTTTGAAATGGAGAGGGTCCAGTTCACGGACAGGATCCTCTTTGCATTATATCAAGGGCCAAAAATGTGCCACGTCATAACTTAACTCAAACCACACTTAACTAGGGTTAAAGAGTGATTGTTTCGTGCTCTCTATCTCTCTCTCTGTTTTTGCTTTTTAATTTTTTTTTGCCAGATCAAAAACTAAACTCCTATGTTCTCAAATCTCGCCGGAAATCCAACCGTTTTTTCACTCGCCGGAAAATCCAGTCGCCGTAAAAGTTGTTGTTGTTGTTACAAAAAGCAGAGCTTCGTTTTTTTGGTGAATCGGAAAAGCTGGATTCAGATCATGAATCAAGGATGAGAAGCGTGAATAACAGGGTCGAGACTATAAACGCCGCTACCACAGCTATCGTCTCCGCCGAGACTCGTGTCCAGTCCACCACATATTCAGTAAGTTAAATTTTGATTGCTTTTTTGCTTTTTGGTCCTTTTCCTGTGTTTGGGAGCTGAGAAAATTTAGGATAACGAAAGAGATTTTTCCCATTTTGGTCTTTTTTTATGTGATTCGGTTTGCTCTGTTTGGCCGGTGGGAAAATGCAAGAAAGGTAGAGAATTTTTTATTTCTTTTTCTAGGGAAAAAGGTTGTTAGGATTAGTTCATTTCATGTTTATTATAGTTTTATTTGGCGGGTGAGATGAAAAATTGTACGGGAACTTGGATCTTATGATTGTTTAGTTGTTTCTATTTCAAAATTAAGTTGATTAGTTAAGCAAGATCCAATTAATTACAGGTTTTGGTAAAATCCCAGTTCTTATATAGTGCACAGGATTATAAATTTTAATGCTTTTTAAATATTACTTTTGGATAAATATATGGTATATTTTTATGTTAATCATTCAATTTGCTTGGATGCTGAGAAACCAAGGGAAAGGAAAATGAAGAATATTTTTTAAAGGCAAAAATTTGATTCAGTTAGGTGGTTTCTTGGTTTGCTCAGGAAATGATAAGTATAAATTTTGAAATTCTCATTTTTTTTTTTAGAAATTAAAATCTATCTTTGTACTGTAACATTCCTTATGGTTCAAGAAATTTGTTCGAGTTGTCGTTGTGCAATTCCTGTTCTGTGCATTCTATTGATTAGATTGCATTTTTTTTTAAAGGTGATATGACTATAATTTATATGTGACACACATTGCGCATTTGGCTGTAGAAAAGTAATGATGTTTTGATGATCCAGGACTTCGATTGAAACCTGTACAGTTGTGTGTGTGAAATTCACATATCATACTCTAGGTCTTGTATTTGTCATACATTCCTATATGTTAAGTGGAATTAACTTTTCATTCAAATTGCAATGATATATGGTTGCTTAATTTTGCATTTGATGACGATTTTGGCTTGATTGAATGGGCCAAATGCTGAAATTATTTAAAGTTGGTATTGAATGTCCAACACAATGATGAAGAGGGTTGGATCTGTGCTTAAAATTGTAGTGAGGGACTAAGGGTTGTATCTGTGCCACCAGTGCATCAAACTACTCTTGTTGTGTCTGTGCATATACACCCAAGTGTGTAAAAGTTTGTATGCGTGACATCTTTGAATTAAAGTTCACTAGGTGAGTCTAGCTGGGTTTCCCTCTTTTGGTCTTTACTGTTGTGTACTGAATGATTGTGGGTCTTACAAACCATAGAGAAAACGATATTTACGTTCCATTTAAACTCGTAGTAATTCAAAATTTGTTTTTTATTTTACAGAAAAGAAGATGGGGAAGCTGCTGGAGCCTATATTGGTGCTTTGGATCTCAGAAGAACAGCAAGCGAATTTTTTTGTCTACTAGTATTAGAGTTTACCACATAAGATTTGTTGTTAAATTGATATACTCGTAGCATTTCTCATACGTGATGTGGTCAAAGACTTAAAAGTATAAGGGAAAAACTAATGGATGCCCTAATAGCATTGGTTTTGAGAATTTTTTATTGGGAAAGAAACAAAAATTAAATTTTTTTACTTTTTTTTTTTTTTTTATATTACATGTCAAAACTTTTTAAAAATAATTTATTAATAATTAAGTCATATGTTAACATAATTAACCAAAAACATAAATGCCTCTGAGTTGTCAATGACATTCATTGCTCATTACCAAAAAATTAATAAACAAATTTCAAATGCATTTACTTCTTCATGAATTTTATGTCATGGGCCTCCAGGCCTTACTTTTACAAGCCTAATAAAACTACTTAATTTTTTCCGAAAATTAATGCTATCACCATGATGATGCCCTATATAAAGAAGTCAAATTGGCATTTTCTGTTCAAGACCACCTTTTAAACTTTGTTTTACTTAATCTGAGACTAGTTAGTTTGTGAAATGTCTAGGTGGGCGAAGGCCATTGCTGTGCTACTTGTGTTGGTTATTGTATCTTTGACAATCCAAACAACTACAGCAACAGCGAGATATAGCAAAGTTTGTAGTAGTCCAGAGTGCCATTTGGAAGTATGGGCAACAAGGAAGCCTCCAACCATGGAGGCTGGTCCTGGAGATGATCCTGTGGGTGATGATTATGATGTTTATGGAAAGTATGAAAGTGTTCCTAGCCCTGGAGTTGGTCACTGAAGTAAGCGTTCTTCTTCTTCTTCTTCTTCGTCTTTTCATTTTTTAACATGGTTCAAGTGTTTCCAAAGCCATGAAAATTGTAGCATTATAACTATATTGTGACTTCTCTATAACATCAGTTTACTGAAAGTTAATACCATTATAACGATCATACTTCAAGCTGACACGCTTCAGGCTTCACAGACAACCTATTTTGGGCATCCCAACTCTCGCGCAAATGAGACTGCTGAAAAGATGTGGAATCCATCTTCATGGCATCACATGCGTTCATTTTACAAAATTCAGTTTATTTCAGCTTTAATCACTTATTTTCTATTTTCCTCCTACTTTGAGATTGGCCACATCAAAATACTAATAGTTTAGTAGCTGGCCATCTGGTAAAGAAAGAAGCAACATATTAGTACTATAATTAGTGAGTTAATAAGAAAAAAAGTGCATATATATATATATATGCATGCACGAGTACAAACCTTTAATAAAAAAATTCCGTCACCACATGTATTGTTAGTGTAAATAAGTAGATAAGTAGATATCCAATTTGGTATTTCTACATCAATGCCATAAACAAGTAGATACCCAACTTGTAGAAGCCGACCACAAAAAAACACTTCCTTGGCTAATTTGCTTGCTGTTCTTCTGAGATCCAAAGCACCAATATAGGCTCCAGTAGCTTCCCCATCTTCTTTTCTGTAAAATAAAAAACAAATTTTGAATTACTACGAGTTTAAATGGAACATAAATATCGTTTTCTCTATGGTTTGTAAGACCCACAATCATTCAGTACACAACAGTAAAGACCAAAAGAGGGAAACCCAGCTAGACTCACCTAGTGAACTTTAATTCAAAGATGTCACGCATACAAACTTTTACACACTTGGGTGTATATGCACATACACAACAAGAGTAGTTTGATGCACTGGTGGCACAGATACAACCCTCAGTCCCTCACTACAATTTTAAGCACAGATCCAACCCTCTTCATCATTGTGTTGGACATTCAATACCAACTTTAAATAATTTCAGCATTTGGCCCATTCAATCAAGCCAAAATCGTCATCAAATGCAAAATTAAGCAACCATATATCATTGCAATTTGAATGAAAAGTTAATTCCACTTAACATATAGGAATGTATGACAAATACTAGACCTAGAGTATGATATGTGAATTTCACACACAACTGTACAGGTTTTAATCGAAGTCCTGGATCATCAAAACATCATTACTTTTCTACAGCCAAATGCGCAATGTGTGTCACATACAAATTATAGTCATATCACAAGCAAATTGAATGATAGAATGCACAGAACAGGAATTGCACAACGACAACTCGAACAAATTTCTTGAACCATAAGGAATGTTACCGTACAAAGATAGATTTTAATTTCTAAAAAACAAAATGAGAATTTCAAAATTTATACCTATCATTTCCTGAGCAAACCAAGAAACCCACCTAACTGAATCAAATTTTTGCCTTTAAAAAATATTCTTCATTTTCCTTTCCCTTGGTTTCTCAGCATCCAAGCAAATTGAATGATTAACATAAAAATATACCATATATTTATCCAAAAGTAATATTTAAAAAGCATTAAAATTTATAATCCTGTGCACTATATAAGAACTGGGATTTTACCAAAACCTGTAATTAATTGGATCTTACTTAACTAATCAACTTAATTTTGAAATAGAAACAACTAAACAAGCATAAGATCCAAGTTCCCATACAATTTTTCATCTCACCCGCCAAATAAAACTATAATAAACATGAAATGAACTAATCCTAACAACCTTTTTCCCTAGAAAAAGAAAAAAAAAAAATTCTCTACCTTTCTTGCACTTTCCCACCGGCCAAACAGAGCAAACCGAATCATATAAAAAAAGACCAAAATGGGAAAAATCTCTTTCGTTATCCTAAATTTTCTTAGCTCCCAAACACAGGAAAAGGACCAAAAAGCAAAAAAGCAATCAAAATTTAACTTACTGAATACGTGGTGGGCTGGACACGAGTCTCGGCGGAGACGATAGCTGTGGTAGCAGCGTTTATAGTCTCGACCTTGTTATTCACGCTTCTCATCCTTGATTCATGATCTGAATCCAGCTTTTCCGATTCACCAAAAAAATGAAGCTCTGCTTTTTGTAACAACAACAACAACTTTTACGGCAACTGGATTTTCCGACGAGTGAAAAAACGGTTGGATTTCCGGCGAGATTTGAGAACATAGGAGTTTAGTTTTTGATTTGGCAAAAAAAAATTAAAAAGCAAAAACAGAGAGAGAGAGAGAGAGCACGAAACAGTCACTCTTTAACCCTAGTTAAGTGTGGTTTGAGTTAAATTATGACGTGGCACATTTTTGGCCCTTGATATAATGCAAAGAGGATCCTGTCCGTGAACTGGACCCTCTCCATTTCAAAGGGAAATGGAGAGGATCCGGATCCGGGGCGGGGGGGAGATTTCACATCTTAACTATTTAAAAAATTTTCAAATATTATTAGTATGTTTTGATTTAAGAAAAAATGCATATACAATTTGAAAATTCAAAATTTGACTATACATTTCTACTCATCGTTGGAGTTTTATTTGAGGAAAATTGTATTGACCTCCACTGAGATTTTCTATTATTACGCTCATTAACCCTCTAGTTTAGAATAAAATACTAAAGTCTCATAAAATATAAACTATTTACAAACTATTTACACTAATATCCACGGGAGGTCAATACAATTTACATTATTTCATATTTAATTGACCTTTTTGTACAACACACCAATTCACTTAGGTCATCTACCCCCTCCCCCACTTTTTTTTTTTATTATTTTAATAATAGGTTCTCCACCTGTTAGATACACCATTATTAGTATAATGTCTAATGGTTAGAAAGTTTCACATCATTCTTTGTCTACTTCACTTTCATTCTATACAAAAAAATTCAGCTAAGGATGTTAGTCTATATCTGTATATATCTAAAAGTTATAATGTAATATTTATTATTACTATACTTTAATTGAGCCATATCAGCAATCACATCATTCACTATTTTCAACATTTTCTCCCATTTTTTTAAACTATTTTCTCTTTATTAATTTCTCACTTTACAATTACACTTCTTCCAACATTTTCCTTCGCTTTTATTTGTTTATCTCCTCACTACTCTATACCTTATTTTTACAATTTCTTCATCCCTTCATCTTCCTTTTATTTTTGTTAGGTTCTAAAGACTTAGGATTTAATGTATTTAGAACTCTAATGTGTAATGTTGGCAAACCATGATCAAAACAATATGTTTAGTCTTGTTTAGGCTTGCTCAAAGTTGTTTAATTATTGTAAAGTTGAAATCGAGTGGCTGCAGCAGTCTTTGTGACTTTCGGCCTGGCTTAATCGATCGAAGAATAGACTCGATCGATCGAAAGTTGGCTAGATTGTTTTTTCTGCAGAATTTCCAACTCAGTCCTACCTCATTAAACGTTTATGGTTTTACGTTTTTGCCCTAGGTATATAAGCAAAACCCTAGCCACGTTTTTTAGAGTTGTTCCAGTTATATTGTTACTCATACTATTCTGTTTTGTGTAAATCTCTTGTGAGATCTAGAGGAGTTTTCCTTTACACAAAGCTTAGGGTTTTCAAGGTAGAGATTACTTCAACATCTTGATGATCAACTTGGTTGCTACCATTGGAGCTTAAAGAAAAACAAGCGGGGAGCTTGTAGCTGATTGGAGAATCCAAGAAAGAAGGAGTCCGTGGATTCGGAGCTTGCACGTGGTCGTGTCAGTAAGTTCTATTGGTGGGTAGCATTAGGAAGTCAAGCGAGGAGCTTGTAAGTCCTTTTGTATGAATTTCGATTCTTTCATAGTGGATTCAGGTTTACCTTGAAGATAACTAGGTTAAATCCTCCCCAGGTTTTTACCGTGTGGTTTCCTGGGTCATCATATCTTGTGTTCATTAATTTTCCGCTGCTTTATATATTCTTGATATGATTGTGTGATTGTGATAACCTAGAATTGCATAAATTTGACTAAGTTAATCACTTGGCTATTAACTAGGTTAATCCAATTGTTGTTTTAAGGGGTCTAAATTTCCATCAATTTTGACTCTTCTTCTCCCATTTTATTTACTATAAATTTTGCTATTCTTTCTTCCATTCTATCTATATTTTGCCCACACAAAAAGGTGAATACTCTCTCTCTCTCTCTCTCTCTCTCTCTCTCTCTCTCTCTCTATATATATATATATATATATATATATTTATTTATTTTCCCCTTTATTTTGGTGGATTTTCAATTCTTGCTTGCATCTCTATTTTAGGTGGATAAATTTTTGTGTTGAACACTACTTTAGGTTGATATGATTTGATAGTATTTTAATTTGTTATCTTTTTTCTTTTCTTTTCTTTTCTTTGATTGACAGATGTTATCCCATGAATATAGTAAATAATGATATAATATTATTCTATTAAGCAGTTATCATGGTTTGGATAATTTATTATTTGTTTACAACTATACATTTGCTTTTAAGTAATTTTTTTTTTACTTATCTTCTTTAATATAGATTTACTATTTTATCACATTCTCTCCCAAACAAATCTTACTATTCTCTCTCTCTCTCTCTCTCTCTCTCTCTCTCTCTCTCTCTTTCTCTCTCTCTCTTGATTATTTATTTTTTCTTGAAACTCTATTTTAGATTGATGAATTTTTGTATTTTTTGTATCTCTACTTTGAGTTGATACATTTTGGTAGTTTGTTTTTTGAGTTCTCCATCACATGTACTCTCTTTCCCTCTTATATTTTGGTTTGAGCTAATTTGTAGATATTTTGGAAGAAAGAATTTGAGTTTATATTAAAATACAATCTTCATGGCTATATATTTGAGTGTATCTATTAATTATTTGTGTAATATCCATGAAAATTTTATTTATCAATTTTTTACTAATATCAATTGTAAATTTGTGATGAGTTTTGATTATCATGATAATTGTTAGGGTCATATTTTCTATGTAATTGGCTTATCCTTTGACAAAATGGACTTTACTTGTAAATTGGGTAGATCTAAGTTGGGTTTGATATATAAGAATTGATCCAAGAAACAAGTGAAGAAAAACTATTTTGTTGAAACTTGATAGATAGATCGACAGAAGGCATCTATCGAGATTTATTAGGCAAGCTTGACACCAGTTTGATCTATCGAGCTTTATGAATTCAGAAATTCCATATCTGAATTTCGGCCCATGCTGATGTATTTGTTTAGGGTTTTTTCTCTCAGAACCCTAGACATATATAAGGCCTATTTTAAGAGCCGTCACACACGGATACAATGACTAAGAATTTATTTTCCTCTGCGAGAAGCTATTACGTTTGTACACCATAGGGTTTTGTTACTAAGTACTTCCTAATCTTCATCGTTTATGAAGTGAAGAACTTTGCAGCCAATAACAATCATTCAAGTTGCTGAAGTTAATTATGTACTGGGATTTGTGCAAAGGGTTATTCACAAATTGGAGATTTGTGCATCAAAGGAAAGAAGGCTACTACAAGATCAAGTCCAACTGGGTATTAGAGTGAAAGTTCAACTGCAGGTTGGTATTTTGGGATAAGCCATGGTAGTAGTAAAATTTCTCATACTTGTAATCACTTGATTATTGATTAGTGGATTCTTGGGAATGGTAACCTTACCCAGTGGAGTTTTTGCATTGCGAAAAGTTTTCCCCACTTGTCAACAAATTATCGTGTCAATTTAATTTCTACTGCATTTAGTTTATTTGGTAATTTGTTGGTGCCTCCAAAATTTACATGTAATTTGACTTAATTAATCAACTTGAGTAATTGAATTAATTTACCGGGGTCAAGTTATCTTAACCCAACAAGTGATATCAGAGTGGGCACACTCTGATTAGGTTTTAATCTTTGCTGTGTGATCCATTGACCCCTGTTCTTATGAATCATGGACAATCTTTGATTATACCTCATCTTTTTTATGGTACAAACTATGTATATTGGAAAGTACACATGAGAGCTTTTCTTGCAGTCTTTGGATGAAAATGTATGGCTGGCTGTTGAGGTCGGATGGACTAAACCTACTGATCCACTTGCATCTTAGGATGATGACAATATCAAAGCTACAAATTTCAATTGTAGAGTGTTGAATGCCTTGTTTAGTGCTGTGATGAATGAGGAGTTTAAGAAAGTCTCATCTATTAAGAGTGCCAATAAAGCATGGACAATTCTTCAAAATACTTATGAAGGCACCAAAGCTGTGAAAGATTCCAAACTTCAAAGGCTTAACACTAGCTTCGAAGAAATCAGGATGGATGAAGAGGAAGCATTCAATGAATTCTATGCCAAGCTCAAGGACATAGTGAATTGTGCTTTCAATTTAGGTGAAAAGATTCCAGAGCCTAAAATTGTGACGAAAATCCTTAGATCTCTCCTAGAGTGGTTTCATGCTAAGATAACTGTCATTGAAGAGTCAAAGGACATTGACACTATTCCTTTGACGGAGTTGACTGGGAATCTGCAAACCTATGAATTAGGTTTAGTAAGGATTGGCAAGGGGAGCAAGAGCAAGAATATAGATCTCAAAGCCAAGAATGATGAAGAAGATGCGTCGTCTGAAGATGAGAACTCAAAGTTCAAATCTTACATTACTAGATAATTCAAGAATTTCATCAAGAATGCAAATGTCAAAGAAAATGACAGGGATTGCAAGCAGTCTAGATTCTCTCAATCTAAAACTCAAGAGAAATTCAAAAGAGAATCCAAAGAAAATGGACAAAGCAGCAACATTCCAACCGTCCAAAAGACTAAGCAGAACACTTATTGCTCCACTAATAAGAAGTCTCAACCAAAGAAACCTCATTTCTATCATCATTGTGGAGCATTTGGACACACTCGTCCAAATTGCTATAAGTGGCTAGCCACTCAACAAAGTAATAGTGTGTCATCTTTCAGAAGCCAAAACCAACTTCCAAATTCTTTGGCTTCTCTTGGGGAACTCTTAAAGGCTATAATGTTCTTGAAAAACTTCAATGAGTTTAATTCTCCTTCTTATTCTCCTCATCAAAGACCTCAGAATAGGAAAGGTTCATCTCCCTCCAAGTCTTCTTTTTGGAAGGATAAAGACTCTTTCAAGTGATTCCATTCTTATTCTTGCATCTCTTGTGTGTTTGGGTGTTTGATTTTGAGTCAATCTAGTTTTTTTTTTTTAGTTTGTTTGTTTTTGTTTTTATTTTTTTTTCCAATAAAAAAGGGAAAATTTTGAAAAATACAAAAACAATGTGTGTTTGTGTATACCAGTACTTATGTACCTTGGATGGCCGTTGAAACAAAGTTTCTTAACTTTGTATCTTTTGTAACTTAGATGAGCATCTTCATGCACAACTAAGCAAGGTGAGCTTTGTGGCTCGATTATGTGTTTTGTATAATTTGGTTAATCTTTTATCATCCACATCTTTATCACTCTTTTGAATGGGAAGGACTAAAAAATCCAAAGAGAAAGGCATAAATAACCATCTCACCACTAAAATTCATCAATCATAAATCATCTGTGTGCAATTCATAAAAGTCGTGCTCAGTATGGTGTAGTACTTGCACAGTAAAAACAAGATGTTTGGCTTACGTAATTGGGGAATTCTTTTCTTTCTTAGATACCCATGCATGTTATGCCAATTTATGCATTAAAGAAAAATATGCAAAGAACATGAAAAGCAAAAAAAAAAAAAGAATCAAAATGCTTTTAAATACGGTTGCAAGCGTGTTTCTAGGAGATGTGAGAATTATATGATGTACTTCAAAGGTGATGGTCCCCATCAAACAATTATAATTGTGTAAGTATGTATTTGATTCTCTTATAGCATTACTCTATAACGAGACACTTATGCTTCTTGCAAAAGTTTCACACATAACACGCATACTCTTTGCTACTCTTGATACTATCGTACAGGTACAATGTGATTTGGCCATCAAAAGAAATACATGTGGTAGTATAAGCTTACTAAACTGTCTTAACTTGTTTTTGAAAATAAAAATTGGTTAGACTTGTTTGGTGTGTGTGGGGGTATGGGCCTAAAGAGACCTGAACGACTCGTATGGGCCTAAAGAGACCTTAATGGCCCGTGTGTAGGGGTTTGGGCCCGAATGACCCAAAACAGCTTGTGTGACTAAAGCCTAAGGTTGTTGGGTAGAACCATCCCACTAGGAAGTGTGCTAGGGATCGAGACCCAATGCTCTATAGTATCTATGTGACTGGGACCGTGTTGGGCATGGCGTGAGCGCTGACCAAGTGATCCAACAAGAAAACAAGGTTGATCCAGGTCGGCAGTCAAATACTAGATAATGCCTTTGGGGAATTTGCCAACGAACGCTAGTTGGCGTCTGGAACAAGTTACGAACAAATCTTCAGAAAGTATGATTTCCTCTGGGATCAGTGAAGAAAGTGAGATTGCGTGGAAAACAGGGAAAAGGTAATAATTTCTTATGCACTAAAGGAAGGACATATAAAGTACTGTGAGCAAGCAAAATAGGGGGGAGGTAAAAAAAAAAGGAAAAAAAAAAAAAGCAAAACAAAGAGAGAGAGAGAGAGAGGGAGGAGAAATTAGGAAAAAGGGTGAAGGGAGAACAAAAACATGGGGAGAATAGACGAACAAGGGCAGAGGAAGTGACTGGATTCACAACTTATGGGAAGGGGGGGACGAGGCCAAAATCTCGAGGGGCTTGCTCGTTGGGCTGTAAAGGGTTGGTTCAAGGCCCTACTAGTAGGAAAGTAAAGGAACCCACTAACAAATAAATTGAGAGCCCAGGGTCAACGTTCTTACTAGGGACTCCTTTAGCTTCAGGCTACCATAATGTGTGTTTTGATTTAGGAATGCTTTGCATTTAGAGTTGTTGATATGTTTAAGTCCTTAATATGCTTTTTTGTTACTTGATTTGGTATCTATCTTGGTTGCATTCATCTCATGTTTTTTTCCCTCCTTGAAAAACCTTGTTTATAGATGCTCGATAGCATCTCGATACCTCCTCGATCTATCGAGAATTTCTAGGTTTTTCTCGATACATTTTTGATAGATAGCTCGATCCATTGAGCCTGTTTTTAGAAGTCTCTGTTTGCTTGATAGAAACTCGACACCTCCTCGATCTATCGAGACAGTTTTGCCGTTGATACCTCCTCGATACCTCTTGATCTATCAAGATTTTGTTCTCGATTTCTCGTTGATACCTTCTCGATCTATCGAGGTGCTTGTTTCCAAATATATGTGAGGTTAGACTCGGATTGCTTTTTCACTCAAATATCTCGATCCTTTTCTCTTCTCTCTCGATCCAAACTCTTTCTTTTCTCTAAAATCCTTCTTCCCATCAAGATTTCGGCCCATTCCAAGCTTCAATCTTTTGGTATGTCCTCTAAATCCTCTCTTTCTCTCTTTGTTCATGCATTTCATGCATTTAGACTTAGGTGTTTAGTTTTTGGGAAATTTTTGGGTTTTTGAGTTTTTGTGAAAGTTTTTGGGTTGGGTTTTTTTGATTTGTTATCACATGCTCATGCATTGTATTCTCTATAATTATAACAATGTTTCATGCATTTTAGGTTTGTGTGACTGATTATATCTTGAGAATGCTGTAGTTTGGATTGGGTTTTTGCCTATGATGCAATTTTTTTTTACACGTAACATGTTCATGCATTACCATGCATTCCACTTCTCTTTTCTTTCCCAAGCATCTTCTCTGCTGTGTTGCTCTTTTTTTTTCTTTTTTTTTTCTTCTTCTTCTAAAGTTTCCTAACCATGGCACCCAAAAAGTATGTTCCTTCCAAGAACTCGATCACTCGTCGTGGTTCTTTTCTACTTCTTCTTTTTTTCCCTTTATTCCTGATAGAGTTTGGTTCCGTGATGTGGACTCCTAAAAGGATTTTGTTGAGAACTTTTGTGATCGAGTGATTCATTCAGAACGCCAGGTCATTCTGTTTGATTTTCCAAACATGCCTCAATCCGTTTAGCTCTAAAGGTTAGGGATCTCTTTGTGAGAAACCCTTGAGGTGTCCCATCGTGTTTATACAGGAGTTCTACTTCAACATACATGCCATCGATACTTTTGTTCCCCAATTTACGACAGTTTTTTGAGGAATACGTATTGTAGTTACCCTGGAGCTCATTTTCGAGGTACTACATGTTCCTAAGGTAGCTTATCCAGACTATCCTAGTCACCATCGTCTTTGTATCATCTCTTGTGACGAGTTGGCCTCACTTTTTTGTGAGAAAGCCATGGTGTGGGGAGATAATCTAAATTTCTCCACAACCGAGTTTCCTAAGGGCCTAAGGATCCTAAATATGGTAATGACCTTTCTTCTCACACCACGGTCACACTATAACACTATCACTAAGCCTTGTGCTCATTTTCTTCTTTCCCTCCTAGAAAATCTTTCTATAGATTTTCGTTCACATTTGATAGTATCTATGATAGATATCTATCAAGACACTGCCACACGTGATAAACTAATCTTTTCTTCAGCTATCACACGCATCCTCACACACTTGCACGTCACCATTCCTTCTTCTCCTTTCTTCTACTTTATGGGTGCTATAAGCAAGGAATCTATATGGAGGAGTGATGCACAGCTAGCTGCTAAGTGGCCTCGCGTGGAGCTTACTCTAGCTCAGTAGGAGGTGGTTGCTTTTTGTGCTACGGAGGATGTTGCTTTTACCTCTCGACCCTCTTCATCTTTTGCTCCTTCTTTCTCTTCTAGAGTAGAGGCATTTCTTGTTGTCACTATGGATTAGCTTTAGCACATGGGTGCTGATTTTGGTAGTGATGAGATGTGTCAGATGAACACCAAAATTGGTCGCATCGCTCGATGACAGTCTCGTCTTGGCAATTTTGCTCATTCTCCCTCTCCCAAGCCTGCTAAGGACTCTTTTGATGGTGGAGATGATGATGATGATACTTTTGGATTTCCTAGAGATGATGAGATGATTATTTCTCAGTGATTCACCCTTTGTCACTCGTGACAAAAAAAAGGGAGTAGTTTTGGTTATGAGAGAGTAGTCATGTTGTTAGAGGGAGAGTTGGTATAGGGATATACTAGTTAGGGGGTTAGCGGGGGAGTGTTTTGAGAGATGTAGTGAGGTTTTGATGTATCTTTTTCATTACATGTACCATGGTCTTGTGACCTTTACATACATTGTTGTACTTCTCTCTCTATATATGATGATGTATGTTGTTTCACCTTTATCTCACATGTGTTGTTTCTTTTCTCTCTTTATACACATGTCTCTTCTTTTATATAACTTGTCTATATTTCACACTTTATGCCTTGATGGATCTTGTTTAAGTGTTTCGGATAAGACATGGTGCAAGTCTTGCATGCCATGATCTCTTTTCTTGCAAAATTTTTCAAAGAGCTCATTGTAATAGTTAGACTTATATAGTTCTTTGTGTAATAGCTATGGAGATTGTTGTATTATACTTCTCTCATGATTATGCTTGTGGTTTTCTCACAGATTGCCAAAAAGGGAGATTTTTAGGGTCATATTTTCTATGTAAATTAGGTAGATCTAAGTTGGATTTGATACATATCAAGTGGTTGTATTAAAGGCATAAGGATTAACCAAAAAAACAAGTGAAGAAAAGCTATTTTATTGAAGCATCTATCTCGATAGAAGGCATCTATTGAGATTTACTGGGCAAGCTCGACAACAGCTCGACACTAGCTCGACACCTGTTTTATGAATTCAAAAATTTCAGATCTGAATTTCAGCCTATGCTGATGTATTTGTTTAGGGTTTCTTCTCTTACAACCCTAGACATATATAAGGCTTATTTTAAAAGCCGTCACACACAGATACTATGACTAAGAATTTATTTTCCTCTGTGAGAAGCTATTGCGTTTGTACACCATAAGGTTTTGTAACCAAGTGCTTTCTGATCTTCATCATTTATGAAGTGAAGAACTTTACAGCCAACAACAATCATTTAAGTTGCTGGAGTTAGTCACGTATTGGGATCCATGCAAACGGTTAGTCACAGATTGGAGATTTGTGCATCAAAAGAAAGAAGGCTACTACAAGATCAAGTCTAACTGGATATTGGAATGAAGGTTTAACTGTAGGTTGGTATTTTGGTATAGGCCAGGGTAGTGGTAAGATTCCTCATACTTATGACCACTTGATTATTGATTAGTGGATTCTTAGGAGTGGTGACCTTAAATTCACTTGGTAACGTTTTTGCCTTACGAAAGGTTTTCCCCATTTGTCAACAAATCACTGTGTCAATTTAATTTCCGTTGCATTTAGTTTATTTGGTGATTTGTTAGTGCCTCCATGATTTGCAAGTAATTTGACTTAATTAATTAACTTGGGTAATTAAATTAATTTACAGAGGTCAAGCTATCTTAATCCAACAATAATTTCTTTACGAGAATGGGAAATTTGACCATTAATTTGAAACTTTAAAATGTTTATGTGTACGGGGAAAAAAAAAAAACGTAAACACTATAACAAAATTTTAAAGAATGAAGACTAATTCAAAAAATAATAACATTTATCTAACACACCCAAGTTTCTTAATAAAAATAGAACATCTAAAATAATAGAATGATATATTTGTAGAGATAAAATGATGGGAAATACTTTTAGAAATAGTTCAATTTTTAAGGATAACAAATTATCTTCAATAAATTTTAAATAATAAATTATAGGCGTAAATGCACTTTTAGTTCCTACATTTTGGCTTTTTTCCATTTTAATCCCTACATTTTAATTTTACCACTTTTAGTCCCTAAACCAATTAACGCATTCCATTTTGGTCTTTTCCGTCAGTCAACCGACAAAAATTGCTGAGGTGGCTGCCGGAAGAATTAAAATATTATAAAAATGCCACATCACTCCTGACACATCAGCATACAAATTTAAAAAATTAATTTATTAATTTTAACTAAATAATAAAAATAAAAACAGAATTAAAAACTAAAATTCAGAACATCACATGAAATGCGTAACTGACGGAACATTAATCTCTAGCAAAAAACACACAAATTCAGAACATCACAAAGACCTTCAAAGATTCAAAACACAAAGAACACAAACCCAAACCCAACCCTCAATCTCTAACAAACCCAGAACATCCCATGAAAAATCAAACCCTCCATACAAACATCAAACCCAGAAACAAACTCATAAATTTCAAACCCAAATTCGAGAAACCCGTAAACAAACCCAGAAATTTTAAACCCACCGATCTAATAGAGATCCACTGATCTGTGAGAGATTGGAGGTAAACCACCGCCGACCTCAGCCCCTCCACTGTCATGCACTCAGCCCCACCGTCCTTCACATTGACATAAGACATTGCCCCAACGTACAGCTCCTTCGCGGGGACCGAGCACTTGGACTTGAGTGAGGCGTCGATGGCGCTGGCGAAGAGGAGGTGGAGGGAGTCGGAGAAGGTGGAGAACATGTGGATTGAGGGGTTATGGTTAGGGTTTGGGATTAGGGATTGAGGGAGTGGATTTCGAGAGAGGGGGTGTTGAAGTTGGAGTCAAAGAGAGAGAGAGGATGGCAAAGCGATCGAAGGCGGAGAGCTGAGGGAGCCAGCGGACGGCGTCAATGTATTTGGTTTGTGGGAATCTATGGATTTGAGGTGGGTATCGGAGAGCTGTGGCTGTGGCTGTGGCTGTGGCTGTGGCTGTGGCTGTGATTGCCATTGTTGGAGTTCCATTCTCTCTAAACCACCACCGGCCCCCTTCCTCTAGATCTGCTCCAAACTGCCGGCCTCATCTCATTCTCTCCCTCTCTCTCTCTAAACTCTTTTTTTTTTTGGTAGAGCTCTCTCTAAAATCAGATCATGGTTTAAAAAGGTTTGATAATAAAAATAAAATTCATTTGATGCTTTTGACTAACTCACTTAAAGAAAAAAGTAAATACACTTAAAACTAAAATGATCTAATGATAAATTTTTGTTTGGGTTGGTTGAGATGAGAGAATAGTTTGCTGGGTTTGATGATCGCTTAGGTGTTGAATTTGAGTTTTTTCTTCTTGTTTTCATTTATGTCCTAGTGATCTGGGTTTGAGTTCTTGGGTTGTTGGGTTTGTGTTCTTGTGATGGGTTTGAGTTTTTGGTTGCTGGGTTTGATTTGGGAAGAATATGAAGAACAAGTTGTAAAATGAAGAACAATCTTAATTCATGTGAATTTTAGTTTTTAATTATGTTTTTATTTTTATTATTTAGTTAAAATTAATAAATTAATTTTTTAAATTTATATGCTGATGTGTCAGGAGTAATGTGGCATTTTTATAATATTTCAATTCTTCTGACAGCCACCTCAGCAATTTCCGTCAATTGACTGACGGAAAGGACCAAAATGGAATGCGTTAATTGGTTGAAGGACTAAAAGTGGTAAAATTAAAATGTAGGGACTAAAATGAAAAAAAAGCCAAAATATAGGGACTAAAAGTGCATTTACGCCTAAATTATAACATTATATCACATATAAATTAAGGTAGATAGTAGTGTGGAGATAAAAAGATAAAAGGGAGGGAAAAAGGTAGGAAAAGTGTAACAATAAGTTGATAACTTAATAATGAGAAGAGTTAAAAGTAAAAGAGAGATTATATTTTGATAGTTAAATAATGGATATTTTAATTAACCTTAAATGAGTAAATGTTATGAACAATTATAGGAAAAATTCAAAAGAAAATGATAATGACATGGCTGTTAATGTGGTTTAATTGGAGTTTAGAAATAATAAATGCCACAATTATGTAATTAAAAATGAGAGAAAATAAAAATTAATTGGAAAATAGAATCTAATTATCTTAAGGAGAAAATTATGATAAAAAAATAAGAAGATTTTTTGATTATATTTTTATACAAAAATTCATATAATGTTAACAATTGTTGAAATACTATATGAATAATGATAACAAACATTAACAATCATTAACAAATCAGTCAATCGTATAATCTTCTTATTTTAAAATATTTTACATCAGAAAATATTATGTGAAATATGATGAATTGATGAATACAATCAAAACAAAATTTAATTTTGTATAAAAAATAAAAAGAGTTACAATCATCATGATTGTAACTTGTATTAAAACTAAAAGAACAATTTCCAAATTCTACATACTTTTTTTTTTTTTGAGATGAAGATAAAAATTCTTCATACTTTTTAATGATACAAAAAACATTATAAATAACTTTTATTAAAAAATGAAATCTTTTTACCAACCATGACTAACTTTTGGTAAAGCGTGGTCTTTTCTTCAAACCACAAGAGAGCAGTGTTTTTCTCCTTCAAATTTGAGGTCATTTCCTTAAACCTCAAGGAAAAAAAAGTGTAATTACCCTTAAAATTAAAAAAAAAAAAAAAAGTTTTTGAGTTGGAGTAGATAATTACCTCCTGGACTCTTTTTCAACATGTGGAAAGATCTCATTAGTCCAAATGTAACCTCGGGCCCTACAAATCATATGCATATGATTTTACATTTTCATTAGTATTATGTCCGTACGATTTATGTTAATCAAGAATTACAAGTAAACTAAAAAAAATCAATAATAAGAAGACAATTTTATTAATAAAATATAACATAAAATTAAGAAACAAAAATTTTAAAATAGTTGACGAATGCGCACTTTTAAGCGAACTACAGTAGAATATTCAATATATTTTCACCTATATTAAATTTTACTCAAAAAAAAAAAAAAAAAAAAAAGAAGAGTTTTTGAGCATGCAGGTACTTAAAAGCTGGTGTGTATTTATATGTGCGTGTATGTCTTCTAAGCACACATGTTGCGTGTGCTCAAAAGCAGATCAAGTGCCTGCAAGCTCCGCCCATCGAGGACCGGAAAATAGCCTTGGCAGTGCACTTAGTGCTTGATATCCGATAGAATTATCTCCTTGGACTCTCTCTAAGGTACAAAAATCGCAAAGCCTTTGTTTTTATCTTCTTCTTTTCTTTTTTTTTTTTTTTTTTTTGAAAGATGATTGCTTTATCATATCTGTTATATTGCTCGTTAAAAATTAGGTCTTCGTGTTTGCTTTGTATGTTTGGAAATGTGGGAGTTAGGGTTTTTGATTGTTTCGATATGGATTTTGGATTTGAAGTTTTAGTAGAGGGGAAACAAAAATGGGGGATTGATGTTTTGGTTGCTGGGAAACCTGATCAATACAACAGAAAAGAAAGTTAATTTTTTTTTTTTTTGACTGAAGTTTAATCTCTTGAGGGATAAAGAAGGAGGGGGTTCAAATCAAAGTTGCTTTAGGAAAATTTATATTTTTTATTGGTTACAAAATGGGGTATTTGCTAAGAGATGAAATGTATGCAGATCTAACAAGCTGCCAACAAGCCCAAGCCTACAACAGGGAACATGCAACCAGCAATACTGCATCAGATCAGAATAACAATGGAAAAACACCTGAACAAACAAGTCAAGTGCAAATTGAAACCCAAACTCAAAGAACACAGCTAGGTTCAGATATACATTGTACAATCTATTTGCAAATTTTTTTCAGACATACTACTACACAGCTAACTAGGACTAATCTACCACGTAATAAAGTGCTAGCCCAGAATTCTGCCTTTCCAATCAAATCCTTAGACTTGAACACAACATCAGAAATACCCCACCTGATGCATATTTTGGTGTTGATACTAGACCTAGGATATGGTCCTTTACTTTCAATCCTTGCCTTCACCTATTTCCTTATAATACTAGCAATTTGATCCTCTGTTTTAACAGTTCCCAAATGCTTTTTAGCATTTCTTTGTGCCCATATGTGGTATATACATGCAACAAAACCCAATCTGCAGCAGTCAACACTCAATTCGGGTATTCACTTCTCACCCCTCAATTCTGAAAAAGATAAAGGATGTTGTTATCTCTTCAATAGCTTAAAATTTAAAACTTGTCTCCTTAACTTGAATGTGCCTAGAGACATATTGAGATTACCTGTGAACCTGTGCTTCTACAAGAAGATTTCATATTTCTTTATCCCAAAAGAAAAATTTTGGACTTTATTCTCTCTCTCTCTGTCTCTCTCAAATTTTCTTATTTCATAGAGGTACTCAAAAATTTTAATTTTTAATTTTTAATTTTTTTAATGAAACAATTTTGATTTCATTAATTTTTAATAGTGAGCAAGTTATTGGGTTTAGTATAGAAGTTTTTGCTTCAATTCTCCTTCTTCCCTTGATATTTTTATACTTTGTCTTGTTTGATTTTTTATTTTAATCATGCTATTTGTTGTTTTTGGCTTTGTTTTTTGTGATCATGTTTAAACCATAAAAGGATCCCTTAAATAATTTTATTGATACTTTACAGGAATGTTTCTAAAAAGCTAGCTTGGTAGAAGTAAGATTTGATAACTTAAAATTTCCTCTACATCTGCATACAAGGCACCATCACAGTGTCACAGACAGACACAAGTACACGTGAGGCATACTATTTTTGCGCCTTTGGACCTTGGACATAAAATAAATTAAGTGTGGACATAAAATTTGATTTCAGAATGCATTATAATTAAATCGTACGTATTTCTGTGATATCCATATGCATCCAAATAAGATTGATTCATGAATAGACTAACTTGCAAAAAAGGATTTAAGTTGATTCATATTCTATATATTTATCCAAACATCAAGTACTTGGAAGAAATATTGAGATAACAGAAATGAGTTATTGAAAGTAGAAGTATGACATAGAAGCCTAGATAATCAGTATAACTGCACAAGCAGAGATGAATGGTAGCTAGTTGCCTACAACTGAAACAAGAACACTTGGAATTACTTCAAAATGCCAAAGGCCTGATTTTTTTTTTTTTTAACTGAAAGGTATTAAATTATGTTGTTTCCCTTGTATTTTGACATTCCAACATTGGTAAATGTACTATTTAGTAGGAATCTTATGCCAAATGCTGCTGACAAGGGTGACGTTCACCTATGTATATTGTTCTGTGCTCAGTGCTTCTTTTCCTTTTATGTTTATTTTTTTGGCTCAATTCCCTCTTATGTATTTATTACAGGAGCTGGATGATATAGAGGTTTTTATTTTTATTTTTTATTGTACTTATCAAAATAATTTTCTGAAAAAGCTAGCAGTTGAAACAAGGTATGTCAAAATATTAAGTTGCAGGTCATTGACCAAAAGCAGTCAGGCGGAAGATCAAGCTCTAATAGTGTAGAGACTCTTAATTTGTAACTTTTTGTGTTTATTCAAAGTGATGCTCATGAATCTTGCCTAGTTCTTGATTTATGTATGTACTAAAGATTTCATGTGCCCTTTTCTATTCAATGACAGACAATTCTATAATGTTTTAGGGGTGTTTTAATTGTAAAAAAAATCTCCAGATTTTCTGCCCCCTTCATAATGCTAAAAATGTTTAAATTTTCATATGAAGATGAGTTATGATGCGTCAAAAAGTTCAATTATTTAGTCAAGTAGGCATTTAAGTTACGCATCATACCTTTTCAAGCTTGACTAAAATATAACCTGGGTTTGGCTTCAATGCAGTATTGTGTTGACTATGCAAACAGAAGCCAAGAACAACTGTAGGATATGAGTATGCATGGGTTTTAGTTATCTTGTCACACTCGAGGCTCTATTCAACAGCATTATGGCTGGTCTTATAATGTTGACAATGGGATGGTTTTCTAATGGTCTATTTAGGAGTACATATTTGTTAGTATTGTTATCTTTTTAGTCGACAATGCTTCTTCTTATCCACCACACCCCCTCTCCTTCTCATCACCTTAAATCTAGTCACCATTATTGTAGTTGATTTGGCTGGATACAGTATGTTAGAGCCGTAGTTTGTTTTTTCCAAGTACAACTATAATTTTAGTCTTTATTTTTTAGAAGAGTAAATTTCATCTTAAATTGGGTTTGACTTCTGAATGAATATATACACACACTAGTTGCTAACCCGTGCTATGATTTTTAGGGGGGAAAAAATCCTGTTTTATTTATTAGTTTTTTGTGAGAAGGAATAAGAGACATAATGTTGCGCCTCTAATTTACTTTGTGTTGTATATATAAGTATATACAAGATAAGTTGTAATATATATACCAAAAGGTGCTTATTGAAATGTTATAATCATTTAAATTAGATATACCAAAAGGTAAGTATTGAAATGTCATAACTCTTCATATTAGATATATATTGAAGGTGCCTTTTGAACCAAGATGTGCCTATTGAACGAAACGGTTGAACGAAAAGGTGCTTATTGAATGAAATTGTGCCTATTGACCGAAAATGTAAACATTGAATGGAAAAAGTGTTTGTTGAAGGGTTATAATCCTTTAAGTATAAATAGTGGTTCATAATCATTTAGTAACTTATTCTCTTTCATCTTTCCTAGAAACACAAGAGACCTATGGGTCTCTTCCAAAATTGCTATTTGTAAGTTAGTTTTTTTTTTTTTTTTTTTGGGTTAAATAGTGAAAAGGTCCAGGAATCAAGTCACACCAACGGTAGCAACAGTAATACTAAATGACTTCTTCATTTAGTAATTTCTTCTCTTTTATATTTCTTAGAGATACAAAAAACCTATGGGTCTTCTCTAAAATTGCTCTCTATAGGTTGGTTTTTTGGGTTAAATAGTGAAAAGGTGCAATATATGCACGGTAAAAGCTACATGATGAGTTTTGATTGAAATATCATTTTATTTGAACTCATTGCATAACAAATGCATAAAATGTTTAGAAATAGCAGATGATACTAATAATATACTATATGTTGCATGTCAATTTAAGAGTTTCCTATGACAGAATTGAAATTAAAATGAAATAAAACCTAAAACAACGTAGACCAAAGTGAATGAAACATATATTTTATTAATTGTATGAGATCTGATTCCATAAAGATGAACAAAACTATTTTAAAGCACTAACAATTATAGCTTTCATTCCTCTTAGGGAAAAAAATTATGTAAGAGTCACTAACCTCTTTTTTTAAGGGATGAATTTTTAACAAGGTCAATATGTGAATCAGGAACATTGCTATTTTGTAAAATTTATGAAGGGATATGAAAGATTTTTATATGTTATAAAATTTTTCAGGAACATTACTATTTTGTAACTACTACCCAAGAGACAGAATATTGTGTCTCTAATTTACTATAGGCCACTAAACACATTAGTATTGAAAAGTGAAACTATCACTAAAATGTTTATCTCATTCCTCCAAATGAAAAGACATAATGTTTCAATATTTTTAAATGTAAATGCGACATTAATTTATATAGCCACGTGGCGCAATGAGGAAAGGTTAACAAAAAGTTAAATGTTTTGATTATTAGTTATGAGAGAGAGAGAGAGAGAGAGAGAGAGAGAGAGAGCAAGGCCAAGGCTGTTCCCTTCAAGTGAATATATATAGTTCAGTTTGGAGAAGTCATGCTTCAATGTAAAATTATGCTTCAGGCTATATTTGGTGCGACGTGCTTTGTTTTTATGTTGGTCAATGAAATGAATTTCTTTGGGTGATGATTGTTTATTAACAACTTAAATCTAGGCTATAAAGAACTTGGTTTAATCTTTTGCAGCTTATTTGATACAAATAGGCTTTTTTGGCTCGAACTTCTTGTCCATATATGCTATTGAATTCTTGATAATTAAGCAGGTGGCAGAACAATTGATGATTATGCAGGTAGCATAATTTGGTATATCCTATGTCACTATGAAACCTACTTATTGGAAGGCCAAAGTTAAGTTTTTAAGTTTGAATTTTATTCTTCTATGTTGTTTATTGTTTGTGTGTGGGCTGCTCTTAATGTATCTTGACTTCATGCACCTTTTTTAAGGTTCAGTATCAGTCAAATCAACTTCTAGACAAAAACAAAGACTACCTTGTTGCTGAACATCAAAATTTGTTGAGTTCTTCCAATTTTCTATTTGTAGAAGGCCTTTTCCTTCTCCTTTTGAAGAGGCAGCCAAATCATCCAAATTCCAACAATATGGTTTAGCAATTTGAACTTCAAAAAATAAGCTTCTGGTGTTTAATGATTGCCTTGGATGTTTTAATCAGTTGGCATGCTCTTTGCAAGGATAACTCTATCTGGGGTTTAAAAAGAAGGCATGGCAAGTGCTTGAGGAAATTTCTCATAGAATTTCAAATGGGGGTTTCTCAATTCAATTAATTATATGATAAATTCATATTTTGTAAGTCCAAGTTGTTGCTAATAGCAAATTATTAGTTGGCTATGATGATAGATTTTTAGTTATCATCTTGTCAATTTGATTATTAATGGCTTTTTCATTACCTCATGTATTTATTAAAAATGCTGCTAAAATTAAAATTTAGAAGGTTTAAGAAAAATAATAATTGGAAAAAATATTTTATGATCTTAAATCCAAATTTAGCTATCCAAATAATGGAACTTCAAATCATTCGTTATATAAAAAGACTCAAATAAGGAATTTTAAAATCAATAGATTTCAAATCAAGGTATTTTAAATCCATTGATTTAAAATCCAAACCCAAATCCAAATGTTGTCATCCAAACACAACCTTAAGTTTTTTTTTGCGGGAATTTCAAAATAAAACTTAAAAAAATTTAAAATCATAAGGTTTAGGTCAACACTAGGGCACTATGTTGTGGTTCTAACTACTATATATATTAGTTAAGACAAACCTGCCACATGCATGTATAAATACATGCATGTGTGTGTGTGTGCGCGTGCATGTGTACTAGATAGTTTTTTAGATAACTTATCATATTTTAAATTTCAAAAAGTATACAACAAAATAAAACTTAATGACAAAAGAAAAATTTTAAAGTTCCACTAAGACTTTTATGGGGGAAAAACAAGTAGAGTGGTTATATAAAATTTTATTGTCATTTTGGTCTTGCAAATAATAGTTTTAGGAGGTATTTTGGTAATTTTTTAGATTTCAAGGGTCTCTCGATCATTTTTTAAGTTTCAGGGGTATTTTGGTAATTTTGTAGGTTTCGGGAGTCTTGCTACGGTCATTTTTTAGGTTTTGGGGGCATTACAATTATTTTTTAGGTTACACGGGTACAACCGAATATAACAAAAGTACAGTAATATGTGATATTGTTACTATCTAATGTAACAATGGAGCCATCATATGTGAAAAAAAAATAATAATAAGAGAACCATCGAATGTGACAAAAATATAGTCACATGTTATGTTGGTACTATCTAATGTGACAATGGAACTGTCAAATGTGATAAAAAAAATTAAAGTACCACTGAATGTGAGAAAAATACATTCAAATGTAATGTTAATACTGCTTAATGTGATGTTAATATTGCTTAATGTGATAATAGAATCACCAAATGTGACAAAAATACAGTCACATGTGATGTTAGTATTGCACAATGTGAGGACGGTACCATCAAATGTGATAAAAAATTAAAGCACCACCGATTGTAAGAAAAGTACGGTCAAATGTGATGTTAGTATTGCCTAATGTGATAATGGAACTATCAAATGTAAGAAAAAAAAAATAAGGGAACTACAGAATGTGACAAAAGTATAGTCACATGTGATGTTGGTACTACACAATGTGAGGATGGAATCATCAAATGTGAGAAAAAAATAAGGGAACCACTAAATGTGACAAAAGTATTGTCAAATGTGATATTAGTACTACTGGATGTGATAATGGAACCATCAAATGTGAGAAAAAAAAATAAGGGAACCATTAAATGTGACAAAAGAACAATCATATGTGATATTGGTACCGCATAATGTGAGGATGAAACCATCAAATGTAAGAAAAAAAAAAAAAAGGAACCACCAAATGTGACAAAAGTACTATTAAATGTGATTTTGGAACTATACAATATGAGGATAAAACCATCAAATGTGAAAAAAAAAAAAAAGGGAATTATCAAATATGACAAAAGAACTGTCACATGTGATATTGGAATTACACAATGTGAGAATAAAACCGTCAAATGTGAGAAAAAAATAAGAGAACCAACAAATATAACAAAAGAATTGTCACATGTGACATTGGAACTGCACAATGTGAGGATAAAACTGTTAAATATGAGAAAAAAAATAAGGGAATAGTCAAATGTGACAAATAAATTGTCATATATGATGTTGGAACTGCATAATATGAAGATAAAACCGTTAATGTTCTGTATACCAGGTTACCTATTAGTGAATATCATATCCCTTAAAAAAAAAAAAGGGTACGGTAGAATTACGCCCCCCCCCCCCCCCCCCCCCACACACACACACACACACACACACACACACACACACACACACACACACCATTTATATATATATATATATATATATATATATATATATATAGTGTAAGTTTGTATTATATTAAATACAACTTATGAAAGATGATTCACATCAGTAAAATAAATTATTAATTTATTTTTAAAATTTCTTGAAATTTTTTGCGATAAAATTTTAATCAAAGTAGAATTTTAAATTTTTTGAGGTAATAAAAATTTATCTAAAAGTAAATTATTTTGATAATTAATAAGAGTCTAGTTACTTTTTGCTGAGAGAAGATATTTACCGCTCTCCGCTCAACCAATGTTAATGTCTGAATTGGATAAATCAAACGCAATAACTTTATAAATACTCATACCTGATGAATAGCTTTAAGGTATTCGTATCTTGTGTCTGGATGAACTTATTTGTATTAATTTGTATTATTTTAAAAATAAGTTAAATAAAAATAAATTGTACCTATTAAAAGTAAAAACCTTATTTTTTTAAATGTACATAAGCAAAATATGTGTTGTTCCTTTTAATTATTTTCAAGGATGGCAAGGGATATTACTATTTGGCTTCATCTATTCTGGACACATCCTGCGATGGTGGGGTGTATTCAGTGTAGATAATAGTAAGAGCTTAATTTTGCATATTTATATCATTATTAAAGAGTATTATCATCAATATTTTGTAATAATTCATACATTTTATATTTTGAATAATGTTAAATAATAAATTAATATCACGAATTTTAATATCATTAATTCATGCATATTTATATAATGAATTTTAATACTAAATATTTATTTTGTAGGAGAATGAAATTAATATTAGCAAAATTTATCAAGGAAGCTGTGAGCAATGCATAATGAATAGGGCTATGACTAAATTTTGACAAATACCATAATAAAGTTTAAGAAGGCCAACCCAATTGGAGCAAAGAATAAAAGGAAATTCACACTAAATTCAAATCAAACTCATATTAGGATTTCAACTACTTGTGCAAGCCTTCCGGTTGTGGGCAACTTTCAGCTTAAATGTTGGATTGAAATGATTCAAGTTGGGATAAAAAGATAACTCTATTCTAACTTTTAAGGGGTAAAAACAGGCAGCTACGTGGAGCCTAAAAATTAAATTTTTTTTTTCTTTTTCAAACAAGAAATCTACTTGTAATAGGATATCTTAGCCTATGTAAAGGCTCTATAGGTCAAAATTAAGGGAGAGTAGTCTTAGAAAGAAATTTAGGTTTTTCTTACAAATTCTTTTTAATTTTTACTTTTTATAATTTTCGTTGGTATAATAGCTTGCTAGAAGCCTTATTAAGGCAAGAAGTGAAACCCAACTATCAATTGGTAGGTTCTTAACAACACTTTAATGGTTTTAATTAATGCTTAAATTTTTGTGTTTTTGATTGATTTTTCTATCTAGAAAAGCGTTTAATTCGGTATAATTCTTTAATTTAATGTTGACTTTAGGTATGTTAAATTCTTTGGATTTATTGAGAATTAATTCACTAGTTTTGTTATGCCTAAAATCAATCGAATTCATAGAACTATAGAAAATTAATTATTGTACTCTTATTGTACACTCATAATCTTACTAAAATTACCATTTGTATAGATTTAGCTGAGTTATAAAATAAAATTGCTAAAACTACCCATAGATGTGTTGTGTGAATCCCCATACTTTAGTGTTTTAAGATAGTGTTGTTTTCCACGCCGAGTTATTATTTTGAAACAATCCTGCACTTGTATGATTTACTGAAGGCATAGCTAGCCGACATGTCTAATGTATGTGTGTGACAGATAGACTAATTTTTTCAATTTAAGTAATGCTAAAATCCTATGTAACCTATAAGATGTACTAATTAAACTTCCTTTCAGAAATACAAGAACTTTGTACTAATTAAACTCCCCTGTAAGTATCCAATTATCAAAAAAACAATTGTTTCAAGACCAAAATTTATTTCAAAAACTTTACCATAATTATCCTATGTGGCAAACTATGACAGGTTACTTATCACTTTCACCTGAATTTGTCGGACCGTATGCCTTACTGATCCATCCAACAACCAATTGGTGAAGGATGAGAGGGCACAAATCTTTTATAGCATTCGATCGCAGACCAAGCCTATTGATATTAGAGCAAATTGTGAAATCCCTCACAGAATTCATCACTTTTTATTCACTATTTACAGCCAACTATATAAGAGAGTTGTAGAAGGGTGTGTGGAATAAGTTGTGGTCCTATATATTTTTTTTGTTTGTTAAAATAGGCATACAATTACAAAAGACCAACCACGAAGGAACCTAAAAGAAAAGAGGAAAAATATTTTAGGAGCAGATTCGAGCAGCACTTACAACTACTTTTGTGAAAGGCAAGTGCATGCAAGACATTCGTGCCGTGCCTTCCAGCATAGGAGCAGTCTGAAGCATTTCTCTGGATATGAAAAGCGATGTCATAGTGTTGTCTATCCACAGCGAGGAACAGTGCGGATTCCCCATATAGTTGTTTACTTTCTTAGCTAGTTCTGCTGGATCATTCTCATTAATTAGTTCTTTCACAACCTCAAAGTTACCATATCGTACAGCGACATGCAAGGCTGTATCGCTATCCTGATTCACCATGCTCAGAAGTTGCTGTTGGCCACCTACTTCAACATCCACTTTTTTGGCCTCGTCTATTAGTAGCTTTACTATTGACGAAGTTCCTGCCCTCGAAGCAACATGTAGTGGAGTATTGCCTTTGGAGTTCTTTTTTAAAACAAGGCTTCGATGTAAACTAACAATTTTTTTGGCAACCTCAAATTGATTGAATTGCAGTGCAACATGAAGAACAGTGTTCTCCTCGGGTGTCCGTGTCACTTCGAGAAGGTTACTATTGCAATCTTTCTCAAAGAAACTTAAATTACCAGTGGAAGCAGCTCGGAACACTTCAGGATTCATTCTGTATTGCCTTCCTTCTTCCCTAGTCGGTTATTAATCTGTCTAGCAATGTGGGGAAAAAAGATTACTAGCTAATACTATTTTATTTTATTTTGCTTTTTAAAAAGACTAATAAAACTAGGTAAAACTTAAAAATTTTCCAAACATCCCTAACACAAAACCAACGTCTTGCAAGGCAAACAAAAGGAGCAAAGAAATAGCAAACTTTTCTTTGCACAGCGGGAGAGTAAGGGTGACAAACGAAATGAAGGAGACCCGTGGATTTTCTAACAAAACAAACAAGTATGAACAAAGAAAGTCATATGATTCTGAGGTACAATCACTGAATTGGGTGGTAATGGTCTAAGAGTGAGGAGTGGTTTGTAAGAATGAAGAAGTAAGGAAGAAGTGTTAGTATTGAGGTGGAGTGCGGATTTGAGAGGGGAAAAGAGAGTATAAATAATAGTGAAATGTTAACAAGACTCAAAATGGGAAAAAAAAGGAGAAGAAGATAAGGAAAAGAACGTGTGAGGCGAGGGCAGGCGGAGAAGAAAAAGCCACAAGGAGAAGCCGTTAAGGGGACAAAAGAAAAAGAAAGATGAATAATTAATTAGGCAGAAAGAAGGGGTTAGCGGGCCAATTTGAGCGTATCGAGGATAAAAATTTAAAAATTTAAAAGGCAAAAAACTTTTGTGGAAGAGATAAGGTCACCGTTGGGTAATGCTGCTCTAATAACTTTATTTAAATGTTGTGAAAATATTTATGGGTAAAAAAGTAATTTAAAAATACGTATTGTGTGTGGGTTCCAGCTAACTCAATTGGTAAAGTTTTTGATAATTAAATAAGAGATCTGGAGTTCAATCATCGTCTACACCATAAAACAGATTGGTGTTTTGGTCTGATGATAAAGAGCTATTATCAGGAGCGGATGCCATAGGTTAAAACTCTCTCTAAAAAAAAAATACGCGTTGTGTTATTTAAATAACGAAAACTGTTGTTTAAACAACACAACCAAATAGGCCTTGAATTTTTTTGGTATTGTATCGAATCTTAGCCCCTTTAAATGTAGCAAGCCTCTCATGGATTCCACACATTTGTGAGTTGTGAACCCACTTGTTGCGAGAATCAATTTTTTAGTGTCCATTTTGAAATAATATATTTAATTTTTTTTGCTAAAAATGTGCTAAAATATACTTGTATGTAAAAAAAAAAAAAAGGTGAGAAAAAAAAGTGTATATAAAATCTAAAAACTAAGTTTAAAAGTTCTAGCAGCACAAATCCTAAATATTGTGAATTATATATATATATATATATATATATATATATATATATATATTTGCGCAAATAATAGAACTATAGAAAGGCAAAATAAACTGACCCCTCTTCTGAAACGCATGACTCATTTATAGTACCAAAACTCAAAAAGTGATGGGTACACAACACATCACTTGGTCCAGCCTAGATGTGACAAAACTCATTTTTGAGGTTGTCGCACAGGCCACCTAAAGTCGGAGAAAATACACCATACATCGATATATGTTTCCTTCCACTCACATAGAGGTGGACCCGACAACCTAAAGTCGACCTTTCCTTTTTGAAAAACAAAGTAAGTTGTGCATGAGGGTTACGCCATATCATATACATAGAGAGAGCTGGGAAGTGCAAGCTTTGAGGGGGGAAAAAAAAAAAAAGAAAAAGAAAAAGAAAGGAGGTGATTTTTCTTTGCTCAATGTTTGGATACCGCTTATTTGCTGAAAACTAAAAACTTATTGCTGAAAACATTGTAGTAAAATAATTTTTAAATGTGTGAATAGTACTGTGGGACCCAAAAATACATCACTATGCGCGTTTTGCTGAGTTTGGTGGTCCCATGAACAGTGCCTTGGGACCCCTAAAAAAGCCAAACACAACTGAAATATAATTTAAGCTGTTGGCAAACGCACACGTAGGGTTAAGAAAGATAAATTGATTGTTTTCCCTTAGAGGGACATTGAATATTACAATTATAGAGAGTTAAAAAAGTACAGAAAAAATTAATACATATCCTAAGATATTGGTTTAAAAGGTATTTTTAGAAATTTAAAAAAAAAAAAAAAAAGTAATTAATTTTTTTAACAACTTTTTATAATTCCTATAAAAGTGATATTAAGAGTGTGTTTGGATACCGCTTATTTGGCTGAAAACTGAAAATACTGTAGCAAAATAATTTTAAAATGTATGAATAGTACTGTATGACCTAATTTTTTTTTTAATAATGTACTTGTGGGTCCTGTGAACAGTGTACGGGACCCACTAGAAAAGCAAAAAAACACTCTTCTCTTCCTGCACGGGACTCATAGTGCACGTTCTCAAAAAAAAGAAAAAGCCAAAACGCAGACGCTGGACTGGGTCCTCTCAATCTTCTATGGTGAGATTGTATTTATTTTACTTTCCCATTTATGCAGGTAGAAGCACTTATACTGTCCATTAAAATTACTAAAATTTAGGTTCCTTTGAATTAGATTTTTCTTTTACCTTTGGACTTTGGAGTTGAATTTACTTTTGTAGTTAGTGTTGTATTTACCTTACTGGGGAAATCATCAAAAATGATATATTTTCTAACATTTTCAACCTCAACAGCTGTATTAGTCCTGCTCTTTCCTGCACAAAAATTGAGTATAATCTTGCACTGATGCCAATCAAGACTACATAACAAGATTTTGTACACCATGTGGAGCAAAATTCCGCAGAACAAAACCATAGACAAACTATACTTAGCATGACTCAAATAATAAAGTGGCCTAAGTTTTGTTCCAGGACATCAAAATGTCAACCCACGACCAAACACCCTAAGTTAAGCTTTTCTTAAAGACAAGCGCAGCCTATCCAACCAAAATTATGATTACTGGTCAAAACTTATCTTTGATCATCACATTCAAGCAACTTCTCCTTCAGTCAGTAATGGTTAATGTCCTCTCTCTCTCTCTCTCTCTCTCTCTCTTTTTCAATCAAGAGCATGTCTCTTCCCATCATTCTTTTGGACTTGGCATCCAACAGTTGCCTCCATGTTTTGTTCAATAAGTCCAGAGACACACCCTATTTCATACTCAACTAATGTGTCAAATTATGATTGTTGTTTCCTAACCAAGAACCCTCGCTAATGCGCACCCGAGGTCCACCAAAACTCTGAAGTTCAGCCAATGAGATAGGCAGCTCAAATTTGTGTAGCATATTTGACTCGGTCCTATTTACAGGAGCACTAGCGTTAACTAACTTCCCTGAGTGCATAATTACTTTCGTCATTTGAATCTTCGTTCCTAAAGTCACTTCCATTAATCTGAACACAAACCCTCATGACACCTTGCGGTTTCTCCCTACTATATTGGTTCTTCCTGTCGCGTTCAAGAGCAAATGAAAATACTAGAACGCAACCCCCTTTAATTTAAATGTTAACCCAAAGAATGAAATAAAGAAGACAAATAGAAGTATAGATACCAACCAAAAAAAAAAGTTTAGACACACTCTAGAAACATGGCACCCAAAATAGGATTTGAATCCCTATTCTTTAGAGTGAAATAGAAAGTGATCATTTCAAGGCCATGATTTAAAGTTTAATAAATCTAGGATTTAGATTTTGTCATCTCAATTAAAATATAACCGCGGTAAAAATATAACCCCCCCCCCCCCCCCCCCACCAAAAAAAAAAAAAACACATGGACAAGTCCTAGTAATTAGTTCAATTAAGGAGCAACTGATATTTTTGCCCCCTAAAATATATCTAGTCCACACCCAAAAAATAATGTTGACAATCAGATATCAGACAAGGTTTGATATGCATAAAAGTGGAACCGATAAGACATACGGTAAGTATGATTTCGGACTTTAGCCATAGGGCTAGGATGGTATTGGTGAATTATCTTTAAAAAATAATGTTGACAACGTTGTGTTTTCACGTTCAAATAACGACGAAAACTGGCAATGTGAGATAGAAAGAAGAGTTACTTTTGTTGACCTTTCTTCATATGCCTTTATCCTTTTTAAATTAATGGTGTGATAGGTTTTTAATGCGCTGTCTCCCTTATTTTTGAAGACCTGAAGGGTAGTATAGCTAGGCTGGTCTACACGGTAGCCATTAACCACTCCGATGAAGGAGTAAGTATTCCCGGTGTATTCTGAGACTTATTAGTTGTGAGTCTCACTAATCGTAAGGAGGAAGGAATATAGACCCGAAATAGTGTGTATTTTCTCAACACGTCACTAATTGAAAAGGACGACTTGAGCTCAAAACAATCCGTATAGTGGAATCTTGTTGGCCATGACTCCAGCTAGTAGAGGAGTATTTGGATTTGCTGCTTCCATAACTCATAATTCTGTTTTTATTATTCATAACTCAAAATATATGAGTCCCATGAAAAAGAAACTCTGTTTGGCATTGTTTTTCCTTTTTGTTTCTATCACTCAATTCTCTAAAGAGTTGTGAAAACTGAAAACACATTTTAAGTATTTTTAATTTCTAAAACTCAATTTCCAATGACATTTTCGTAATTAAACCCACCTTATCTGACATGGTAGCCGCAATGTTTTTTTTTTTTTTTGAAACAAAGTCATTGAGTGATGATTGCCAAACGAGTGGAGTTGGGGAAATTTGGGTATTTTAAGTTATGAGTGATGAGTGATGAGTGAGGAATGAAGAGTGATAAGTGATGAGTGACAAAAATTGAGTGAGGAGTGATGAGTGATAAAATAAACAAAAACCAAACAGGGCCTAGGCCACCAATCGAATTATTAGTATTGATAAAATTTATTTTTTATTGAGAACTTCTTGTGTGTGTGTTTTTTCTTTAATGGGGTGGAATTTATTACAAAGCATTTGATAGGAGACTCTTTTTGAGTGTAAAATTAATTTCTGAAACAACTTTTACATCGATAAATCTCAACAAATCACAGTCCTAAAACTGAGGTCAATATGAATAATAAAGGTTGACCACTTGTACTATTTTTCATCATTTTATTTTATTCTAAATCATACAATAATCAATCACTTTCTTGATTAACATATCCTTTCATTACTTCTAGTAATGTTACGGTAAGTCTTTCTCTAATTCTTTTTTGTTAAAGAAATAAATTTGTTAAGAAAAAGACAAATAATAATAATAATAATAATTCAAGTAGAAGCACATATTGACAACAACAAAAAGAAAAAAAAAAAAAGTGAAGTAGATATCTACAAATGTTGCCAAAATTATCAGCGGAAAAAAGAGAAAGTAAATCGAAACCAAAAATTTTCATTAAAAAAATATTTTTGAAGCCAAAACTGAGAAACTAAAACAACTGGGTTTCAAAGTATTTGTGTGCTTGCTCAAGAGTCCATTCAAACAGTGCCATATAACAATCAAATGCGCCAAAATGAAAATCATAGAACCATAGAAAAACCAAATAAACCAACCCTCACTCCCCAGTCCAGAGATGGCCGTGGATTGGGTATGGGTCGGGTATACTTAAAACTGATTCAATAATTTTACCCATAGATACCTGATTCACTTATCCGATTAGTACTCATACCTGTTTGTTACCTAGCTCATTTACCCATGGATATCCAAACTCGACCCGATTTTTGTTTTTTTTATTTATTTATTTTTTAATAAATAATTTTTAGTGATGGAATTTTAAACTGACAAAAAAGGGGAAATTTTCTATATTTCCAATATTTTAATAGTTATATGCCTAGTGTTAGAATAAAGCCTTTATTTCTTTTTCCTTTGAAAGAAAGCCATAAGATTTATTACTTCCCTATGCACAACAATTTGCTTTGTCATTCCCAAGCAATATGCAATAAACCTCTTATGTAGAGAAAATCATTCCAAGATGTTTTAATCTATTTTAGATGGGATTTGTATGAAGAAAAATCAACCGAAGAGGAATGCATAAAATTCAATATTTTTTTTTATCTATAATTCATGTGTAATCATGGTTTTAAAAACCGGACCGACAACAAAATTGTTTTTCTCTCCAATTTCCGGTTTTGACAGATTCAACCCTGAGTTTAGGCATTTTACCGAACCAGACTGGCCTTCAGTTCCCGGTTCAATCGATCAGACCGGCCAGTCCGGTCTGATTTTTATAACATAGTGTGTAATACATAGTGAGATATATACAAGACTCTAGAACTCATTAAAGGTAGGCTCCTAGTGTCATGGGATTATATATGTCAAAAGAGATTTTATTGCCAATATTCTTTGTGAGGTATTTAATAACCAATTCCATGATATTTGCACTGCCTTTAATATCTTAAATATTGGTGTTGCTTGAAATGTCAGAACTCCTGCTAATATGATAAATTTTTTTCCTTATTAGCAAATTTCCCTTATAAAAAATTTCCTTAATATTTTACAATGTAATTGACGTAATTTATATATAAGAGAAACTATATGAGGAAAACTGGAAAAGAATTTTGCTGGAAATATTTGAACTTATTTGAAAACTTTTTACCTTACCCTAGATAGGAAAAGTGGTAATGATATCCTTGTTGTATCCCTAAAACTTAGGGAGAGGAATAAACCTTCCATTTTTACATTACTTTTGCTTGGTTGTATAAGTAATAATAACCCATTAGCAACTCTTATAAGTTATATCCCTTAGTGCATAATTACTTTCATCATTTGAATTTTCATTCCTAAAGTCACTTCCAAGAGCAAATGAAATACTAGAACGCAACTCCCTTTAATTACATTTTAACCAAGAAAATGAAATAAAGAAGACAAATAGATGTTTAGATACCAACCAAAAAAAAAAAAAAAGTTTTGATACACTCTATAAACACGGCACCCAAAATAGTATTTGAATCCTCTCTTCTTCAAAGTGAAATAGAAAGTAATCATTTTAAGGCCATGATTTAAAGTTTAATAAATCTAAGATTTAGATTTTGTCATCTCAATTAAAATTTAACTGTGGTAAAAATTTAATTAGAGTCCTTGGTTTCCTTCAATAATATTTCTCCTACCCCCCCCCCCCCCCCCCACCCCCTCCAAAAAAAAAAAAAAACCATGGACAAATCCTAGTAACCAGTTCAATTAAGGCGCAATTGATACTTTTGCCTCCTAAAATATATCTGGTCCACACAAAAAATTATTGAATATTTCAGAAGTATCATAAGTATGTACTCACTCCTCTCACATGAATGATGGGTCTTACAATAAAATTTATTAGTAAAACTCACATAAAAAAATATATATATATATTTATAGTATTTCAAAAATACCCAATAATTATCCCTGATCCACACCCAAATGACAATTAGATACCAGACGACGTTTGGTATGCATAAAAGTGGAACCGATAAGACATATGGCTAAGTATGATTATGGACTTTTAGCCATAAGGCTAGGATGGTATTGGTGACTTATCTTAAAAACATAATGTTGACAACGTTGTCTTTCACATTCAAATAACGACGAAAACTAGCAATGTGAGATGGAAAGAGGAGTTACCTTTGTTGACCCTTCTTCATATGCCTTCAACCTTTTTAAATTATTGGTGTGATAGGTTTTTAATGTGCTGTCCCCCTTAATTAGTAAGACCCATGATTATGCAAGAAGAAAAAATATATATTTATAATATTTCAAGAGTACCCCTGATCCACACCTAAAAAAGTAATGCTTGCCAATCAGATATCAGACAAGGTTTGTTATGCATAAAGGTGGAACCGAAAAGACATATGGCTAAGTATGATTACGGACTTTTAGCCATAGGGCTAGGATGGTATTGGTGACTTATCTTAAAAAAATAATGTTGATAACGTTGTCTTTCACATTCAAATAACGACGAAAACTAGCAATGCGAGATAGAAAGAGGAGTTACCTTTGTTGACCCGTCTTCATATGCCTTCAACCTTTTTAAATTATTGGTGTGATCGGTTTTTAATGCGCTGTCTCCCTTATTTTTGAAAACCTAGGTCTTGTTTGGTACATGCATTCAAATACATATTTTCAGTTTTTAAATAATATTACACGTATTTTCACACATTTTTTCACCAACACATATTTTTAAAAAAACTAAAAACTGTTGTTTAAACACACGTATCAAACGAGCCCCTAAAGTTAAGTGTAGTATAGCTAGGCTGGTCTACCTGGTAGCCATTAACTACTCTAATCAAGACCTTATTTTGATGGAGAATGAGTACCAACACATCATTAGCTGGAGGGTGACTCGAATCTATGACAATTCGCATAGCGGAATCTTGTTGTGGCCCTTGGCTCTAGCTACTAGGCCACTGAAAGCTCACTTAGTGTGTAAAACACTAATGAATGTTTAGACCTCCAATCTCAAATTAACCAACACAAGCTTATACTCAAACAATAAGGGCATGTTTGGTAGACTATAATAAGCATTATAATGTAATAGTTATTCTTATAGTTTAGTTATTCTTTAGTTTGGTTATATTTTTATTACACAGAATAGTCATTCCTTATGAATAGCTATTCTCCAAAATGAAGTATAACTATTCCTCTTTAAAATGTTGTATTAGCTATTCTTTAGTAAGTGCAATAATTTCAAAACTTAATATATTTCCAAATAAACAAACTTTCCATATACACCTAACAATTATAAAAATAAAAAATTGTAAAAAACAACACATATCTCTTTTAAATTTAAAAATAACAATTTTTAAGGAGATATAATTGTTTGAGTAAGATATTTCCTAAAATAAATATTAAGTTTTATTATAATATTATAACTCACAACCAAACTAATGAATAGGCTTAGTTATTACATTACAACACATTTGATTCATAGTAATAAAGATTACAATTCCTATCAAAATTCTTATTCAATATACCAAACGTACCCTAAATGTGCGGAATGATAAGTACAAGCAATACCCAAATAACACCAGCACGTGTTATCGAAGAGGAAACCAAAGACCTCGACAAAAAACCTCTCCGCTGCCCTCCAAGCGATAAAATGATCCACTAAAGAATAAATTTAGGATACACGAATAGCAATAGACCCTCTAAGCCTAATCTACCCAATGCACCTAAGCCCTCCAAGCTTCTTGCTCTAACAAGGCTAAGCTTAACCGTGTTTTCTTTGACTTTCCGGATCCCGCAATAAGCCCATTGCATCAACCAAATGAATTGGTCATCTCTGAACTGCTTCCCAAGCACTAAATAACCTCCTCACTAATACGAGTATGGTGAGATAAGAATTTGGCTAGTGAGCCTCTCAAGGGTATGTCAATGGAGAGGATGAGAGTAGAGGAATTTGAGAATCAAAGGTATACGATTGTGGATGAGTCAATCTTGTAGTTCTCTTGAGTTTCTCTCTCAAAATTTTCTCTGGAATCTCTCTACATTTCGTGGGTATAAGGATATTTATAGTAGGGTATGTGAGGAATGTGAAAAGTCTTTTTTTTGCAAAACAGGGTGTTCTAGCGACTCACTCGCGACTGGGATGAGTCGTGAAATAACTGACTGGCCAGACTGTCATTTTTTTGTCTTGTAGTGCTCCAGCTATCGTGACCCTTCAACTTTCTACATGCTTCACACGTGTGGTATTTTGGCGAGTCAATAGTCGTGAGTCACTCGCGAGATCCAGTCGCGAGAATCCTCTTGAATGCACACACACTTGAATTCTTCACACTCTCTCACACACAACTCTTACATGATTCCCACCTAAATACAAGGTATCTAATTGCTGAAATACAAGCAAATTTGGCACGAAATAAAGCTAACACATGGTTGAATAAATTCAACCTTGCAGTCACTAATAATATAGTTAAATTTTTTTTTTGGAGAACTTCTTATGTATTTTTTTTTTATGGTATGGGATTAATTGCAAAGTATTAATCGACATAATACTCTCTTTTTTAGTGTAAAATTTACTTCTGACAAAACTTCTACATCGATAAATCTCAACAAATTACAATTTCAAAACTGAGATCGGTTATGAATGCTTAACAAATTAGTTAGAATTGGCCAGCTATATTATTTTTTAAGAACTTGTAATAAACTTAGAGTAACTAAACTTAAAAGAATACAGTATCAAAGAGACAAGGATTAGAACAAAAACATAGAGAGAAGAACATGAACAGTGTGTAATTCTGTGTATCACAAGCCTCCTCGGGCAAACTTGTAATAAACCATTTACATACATAATCCATGATCCTTAGTCTCTCTTCTTGATTTTGTTCTCGGGCTAAGCCCTCCCTTTTTGTTTGACCTGCTTTCCTACAAATATATAGGGCCTAGTTGAACTTTACAAATCTCACTATTCTAAGTGGGCTTTGGCTGTTTGATTTTTGAGTCCTTACAATTGGCGCCATCTGTGGGAACATCAAGGAGTTGTGGGTTTGTCCTGAGTAATCATGACTAACATTAGGGCAAGATAGAGAGGAATCTGTAAGTTTACAAAAGGAAAACCAATTTGTTAACTTAGAGCGAAGGAGAGATAGGCAACATACACCGAGTGTTATGGTGGAGTCTTACCACACAGAGCGTACGGAGAGGGTCCCTCAAGGACAAGGAGTCATGTTTCCCATGACCAAGAGACATGAAAATTACAACTTAAGATAGATCATTTGCACAAGAAACTACGGCGTAAGAAGTGTGATAGAAGGAGTGCATCACCCCCATCAAGTGATGGATCAGGGGGAAGTAGGGATCGCTCATACCGTCATGGGTCTAGAACCCCATATAGCGAGTCCTTTTCAATGTCATCACGCTAGGACAAGCTGAAAAAGGGTAAGTGCAAACGTGGGCAAGGGTCGTCTCACCATGGCATGGGGAATGATGCTATGAGTAAAGCCCTTTAGAAAATTTCTAAATCACCATTTGTTAGGAGAATTAACAAGGCTAAGCTTCCTCATCGGTTTTCACAGCTAACTTTCACCATTTGCAATGGAAGGACTGACCATGTTGAGCATGTGAGCCACTTTAATCAAAAGATGGTAGTTCATTATGATAATGAGGCCCTTATGTGCAAGGTTTTCCCCTCCAGCCTCAGGCCAGTAGCCATGCGATGGTTTAATGCCTTGGAAGAAGGGTCAATAAGGTTCTTTGAAAAGCTGACAAGAGCAAATGGTGCTAGATTTGTAACATGTAGAAGAGTCTTCGAGCTAGTAGATTCTCTTTTGTCCATTATAATGAGGGAGGAAGAGACTCTCAAGACTTAATCGGATAGATATTGGGAAATGTATAACGAAATAGATGGAGACTTTGAGGATGTGGCAGTGAAAACTTTCAAGGTAGGGCTTTCAACGGAGCATGAGTTGAGGAAGTCATTAACAAAGAAGTCTGCTCTGAATATGCACCAGCTTATGGATCGCATAGATAAGTATAAACGAGTGGAGGAAGATTAGATACAGCGAAAGGGTAAAGCTAAGATGTTCCCAGAGAAGAGGGATCCTCGAGGAGGAGGATATTACAATAACCGTCCCAGAAGGGATTTCCCCAATCAGATGTCATCTATGGGGGCTCAAGTGGTCAATTCACTGTTTAAACAGCTAGTTTATCAAATACTAGAGAAGATAAAAAATGACACATACTTCAAGTGGCCCAATAAAATGGGTGGGGACCCATCTAGGAGGAACCAGAGCCTTTATTGCCAGTATCATCAGGACAGAGGGCACATAACGGAGGATTGTAGGACTCTACAGGATCACCTAAATCAATTGGTGAAGGCAGGGAAACTCAGTCAATTCTTGCATTGGCCTACAAGTCAGATTAGGCACTCGGAAGCTGTGTTTCATAGGGATAGCGCTCCTCGGCCGGCATTAGGCACCATTAATGTGATTTTTGCCAAGCTAAGGGGTGAGATTGAGACTTGCTCGAGGGTCATGTTTGTGGTTGGGGGCCTTGACTTAGAAAACAGGAATTAGGCTCCTAAAAAAGCTAAGGTGATGGCCACCCCTACTTTAGGTTTTTCTAAAAAGGATAAAGAGGAAACATTCTAGCTGCATGATGATGCTTTAGTGGTCACTATAAGGATTGGTCAGTATGATGTAAAAAGGGTGCTGGTTGACTAGGGAAGAGGAGCAGAGATCATGTATCCTGATCTGTATAAGGGGTTAAATTTAAAACCTGAAGACCTAGAAAGGTATGATTCACCATTGGTTGGTTTTGATGGGAGGATGGTAGTCCCCCGTGGAATGATAAGGTTACTTGTACAAGCTAGAGACGAGGAGGTGCAGGTCAACTTCATTGTTGTAGAAGCTTATTCTCCTTACACAGCTATCTTGGCCAAACCTTGGCTTCATGCTATAGGTGTGGTGTCTTCAACTCTACATCTGAAAGTCAAGTATCCCACACAAGGAAGAGTAGGAGAGCTGGATGGTAGCCAGGCAATGGCTAGTCAATGGTTGGTGTTGGCAATCATACAGCATACTGTGGATCTTGTTATGGTGGAAGAAAAGCGAATCCCATAGCAGCTAAAGGGTCTTGAAGTGGGACTTAAGACTGAGGAGCGTGGAGTGTTGTCTGAAAAGCTAGAAAGGGTTATGATAGGACAGGACGAAGAGAAATATTTTCAGTTGGGGTCCCAATTGCAATCATTGGAAAAGGCCGCGTTGGTGAAGTTTTTAGAAGATAATATTGATGTATTTGCCTGGAGCACTTATGATGTATCAGAAATTGATCCTGAGTTCATATGTCATTAACTGAATGTGAATCTAGAGGCCACATCACGAAAGCAATCTCCTCGGAGTTCATCAAAAGAGCATGTTGAGGCAGTAAGGGTAGAGGCGAATAGGCTAAAACAAGCAGGGGAAATTAAAGAAATTTTTTACCCTAAGTGGTTGGTTAACACTGTGGTAGTGAAAAAGAAGAACAGGAAGTGGCGTGTATGTGTAGATTTCACGGATTTGAATAAAGTTTGCCCAAAGGATCCTTTCCCCATTCCTCAAATTGATCAATTGGTGGATGCAACAGTGGGGCATCCTCGGATGAGTTTTTTGGATGCCTTCCAAGGATATCATCAGATATCTTTTTCATTGTCTGATCAAGAGAAGACTACCTTTCACACTCCTATTGGGAATTACCACTATCGTGTGATGCCCTTTGGCCTTAAGAATGCATGGTCCACATATCAAAGAATGGTGACACAAATGTTTAAGTCACAAATTGGGAGGAATGTGAAGGTGTACATTGATGATATGGTGATAAAAAGTAGGCAGGTTGAAGAAAATTTAGCAGACTTGGGGGAGGTATTCTTAGTGTTGAGGGAACATAAGCTACGCTTAAATGCATCTAAGTGTTCTTTTGAGGTCAGCTTGAGAAAGTTCCTAGGCTACATGATAACATACTGGGGAATTGAGGTCAATCCCGATCAGAATAAGGCCATTAATAGCTTGCATCCTCCTCGAAACCCCAAGGAAGTGCAAAAGTTAATAGGGATGACATCAACTTTGAATAGCTTTATCTCTAGGTCAGCAGATAGATGTCGTCCATTTTTCCAGCTCCTTCATAAGTGGAAGGACTCTCAATGGACCAAGGAGTGTATGATGGCCTTTGAGAAACTCAAACAGTATTTTTCAAGCCCTCCAATCCTTTATAGGCCCGAGAAAAAGGAAGTGTTGTATGTGTATTTGGTAGTCACAGATTATGTTGTTAGTTTGGTCCTGGTTAGAAACGAGAATGGGGTCCAAAGACCTGTCTACTATGTCAGCAAGTCCTTGCAAGAGGCTGAGACATGCTACTTACCTCTGGAAAAGGCAGTATTGGCTATTGTGCATGCCACCAGGAAGCTTCCTCATTATTTTCAAGCACATGCTGTGGTGATGCTTGCCCAGTTCCCCTTGTAAGCTCTCTTGCGAAAATCGGACTATACGGGCAGAATTGCAAAATGGGGAACCATGCTGGGTGCTTATTATGTTAGGTATATACCTCACATTGCTATAAAAGGACAAGTCCTAGCAGACTTTGTGGCGGAGTTTACTAAGGGTGCAGTAAGTGGGGGAGAAGACTCTTTAGCTATGCTGGCAACTTCTTTGGGGTCAAATCTACCTCGGGTTGTTATTGTTAAAGATATGGCTAGTTCAAGTCTTACGAAGAAGCCCTTGGTCGGGATACATAGCATCCAAGTTGGGCCGAGCTAGATGGACCCCTTGGTTACTTTTTTGAAGCAGGGATTGTTACCTGAGGACAAGGGCGAAGTAGAGAAGGTACATAGGAAGGCTCCCCGTTATTGGTTATCCGAAAAACAGAAGTTGTACAAGTGGTCTCATATGGAGCCCTATTTATTGTGTGTGCATCCTGAAGCAGTGGAATTCTTGTTAGAAGAGTTGCATGAAGGGATATATGGGAGTCATACAGGGGGTCTTTGGCCCAAAGAACCCTTACCCAAGGATATTGGTGGCCGAGCATGCAGCAAGCTTCTCAGGATTATGTGAGAAAGTGTGATCAGTGTCAAAGATATGCCCTAAGTATTCATCAACTTGGGGGTTCTGAACCCACTTTTTAGCCCTTGGCCATTTGCTTGGTGGGGCTTGGACATAGTGGGACCATTTCCTCAAGCCATAGGAAATTGAAAGTGGCTCTTCATCGGGACAGACTACTTTACTAAGTGGGTAGAAGCTGAGCTCGTGGCTAATATCAAGGATGTGGATCCTAAGAGGTTTATATGGAGGAATATCATCACTAGGTTTGGGTTTCCACACACATTGATTTCGGACAAAGGTCTTTAGTTTGATAGTAAAGCCTTCCGAAGATATTGTGGGGAGTTGGAGATTAGGAACAGGTATTCTACTCCTGCTTATCCACAGGGGAATGGTCAAGCCGAGGCTACTAATAAGGTCATAGTGTCTGGGTTGAAGAAAAGGTTGGATGATGCAAAGAAAAAGTGGGTGGATGAGTTGTCCCACACGCTATGGACTTATTGTACCACGCCCCAAAAATCAACTAGAGAGACTCCTTTTTCAATGACCTATGGAGCAGAAGCAGTAATCTCTCTTGAGTCAGGGTTCCCAACCCTAAGAACTGATCAGTCCAGTGTTGAAGGAAATAACTGCTTGCTCTCGGATAGCCGAGACATGGTTAAAGAAAGAAGAAAGGTGGCTACAGTGAAGATGACATATTATCAGCAGAGGCTTAAGCAAGGATATGACTAGGGAGTGAAGCTGAGGCCATTAGCTCCAGGAGATTTAGTTTTGAGAAAGGTGGTGGGGACCACAAAGAACCTAGCTTGGGGAAAGTTAGGACCCAACTGGGAAGGCCCGTACAGAATAACATCAGTGGCTGGCATTGGAGCTTATTACTTGGAAGACTTGGATGAAAATGTAATTCTACGCCTCTGGAATGTAAATAATTTGCGGTGTTATTACTATTAATGATATGAACTTTTTTTTTTCACGTCTAGCCTATTTGTGCTTTATTGTGGTTGTAATTGGTGGGATAATCACTTTGTATGAAAAGTTTCTAAGTGTTAAACAGAACCTCAGTCTTGTTCAACTCCTCGGGTCACAAACCCTGGGTAAATTAACATTTGTATGAAAAGTTTTTAAGTGTTAAACGGAACCTCGGTCTTGTTTGACTCCTCGAGTCACAAACCTTGGGTAAATTAACATTTGTGTAAAAACGTTTCTAAGTGTTTACCAGGAACTGGGTTTGGTATGGCTCCTCAGGCCACAAATTGTGGCCAAGTTAGCCTTCAGGTGAAATTGTCTAAGTATAAAGTAAAGTTGTGAAGCTTGCGTGCTTCCTCGGGTTACAGGTACAATGCAGATTGGTCTTTTGGAATTCCAAGTCCAACTTGAGGTAAGTGTTGTTTGAGATTTTTATTAAGTGCTAAAACGTTGCCTTAAGAGTTAGTCTAGTAATTTTCTTAAAATTTGTGTCAAATTAAATAATAAGGTAAGGGAGGTTGATTCAGTTAGTCAAAGGTTAGTATGTTGCGGATGTTATGAGGAAAAGAAAATAGCCAGAGATACAATTATACAAGTAAAACATAGAGAAATGACAAGTTATGAAATAAAGTTTAACTATTTTCATTGAAGTTTGAGAATTGGATTATAAAAGAAGGAAAAGGGGGCATCAACTAAACCTAAGCCCAACTACAAAGTTGATTAGTTGCCTCTAAGTCTAGAGCTAAGTTATGTTGATGTTTCTTTCTCTTTCCCTCCTTTCTTTTCTTGCTCGTTCTCCTTCTTCTTCCTCTTCAGTTGAGCCACTTCAGCTGCTTCTTCTATCTCCACATTCACCACATTTACTGGGGTTGGCTGTTTTAGCCCTTTCTCTATAGTTGGTGTGGTAGATGGAGTAGTGGCAGGTTGGGCCGAGGAGAAGGTGGGGGCAGAGCTAGGATCTGCTGAAGGCTGAGAGGGGCTAAGGGCCAAGTGCAGGGCTGAAGGGTAATATACCCTGTCAGGAGCCCTAAGCTCTGATTCGATGCTGACCCCAACTGTAATGAGGGCCTGACCCCACACCTCAAGGAAAAAGGCCCGAGCGACGTCCCTAAGTTGGGCAATTAGACTTTGGGCAGTCTTAGTCATGCCCGCATCATAGGCCGCCTACTTGGCCTTAGCCTTCTTGGTCTTAGCCTTCTCGGCATCCTTGGTCTCTAGCTGCTTTTGCAATTGTTTAAGCTCCACCATGGTTAAGGCTAGCTTGTTTTCAGCCTTTTTCTGAGCCTCGTAGGGCTCTACAGCTTGTTTTTCGAAATTGGTCAGAGGAGCTTCAGTGTTTTTCTGAGACTTTTCTACCTTGGTTAGTTAGGCGAAGGTCTCTTTAAGCTTATTATCAGCCTCGGCATGGGCCTTCTTAGCTGCGTCTAACTTGCCTTCAGTTTTTTGAGCCTGGTCCATGGCATGGTTTACCCATTCCTCAGCGACAAAGGCTGCTTGTACAGACTACAGGATTGATGCAAATTAGTGTTTATATAAGTGTTATTTTAATTCATGAAAAGAGGGAAGTGATTACATACCTTGGCAAGGTCTATCTTCAGAGATAAGAAGACCTCACATTTCCTGAATGACCTGAGCTCTTGCATGTCCTCAGGTAGGCACAAAGCTTACTCCAAACACTCAGCCACATGGCCCGACCTGCCTATTTGGGGGTCTCTTAAGTTGGCATAATTCATAATAGGGCTTCGGTGGTTGCTCCTCCTTGGAGTTTTTAGCGATCATTGAGGAGATACTTTTTTTTTTCTGTTGAGCCCTAGTTGTTCGGGCCTTCTTAGCTGGGGGCTTTTGAGAAGGTCGGGTAATTTCTCTTTCCTCAATACCTTTGGGACCCTTACCTCTTTGGCTCCTTTTCCTTTTTTATTCTGCAGCATCATCAGAGGATGCACGCGTAGGAGCAAGAGTTGGTGGTCAGGGTACCACTGGGATGGATGGGGAAGCACCCCCAGCGTGGGCTATAAGCAGCGCCAAAAGGTTCGGAGTCTTTTCTTCAAGCACCATTCCTTCGGGGACATTGGCTTCCTCTTGGTTGGTGCTGACTTGAGTAGGAAGTAATTGGCGGTGCAAGGTGCTAGGAAGGTCTTCGGGGTCTTCTTGTTGGTAAAAGACCTCGAAATCTTTATCTTTTACTTTTTAGATGGTTTCAAGAATGGGCTCCTTAGCTTCTTCGTTCGAAGGTATGGGAGGCTTCTGGGAGTAAAGGAGTTTGGCTACGAGTGGGGTTGGAAGTTGAGCGTCTTAGGTTCCGGTTGAAGGAGGGTTAGTTAACAGAAAGCCTGGGACCGCTATGTCAATTAGAGCTAACCGTGGATCTTTAGCTTTATTGATGTTCTTCGGAATTTGAAAGTGCTTGGAGAGTGGTTCAAATCCGAGGATGACGTGTACAACCCGAAGTTGACCGTCCTTGTACAGAAAAATTTCTGACCTAGGGATCCGATTTAGGTCGGTAAAGTTCACAAGGTGCTTGGATGGAGTGGTGTGGTATTCGTCTGCCAATAAAGAAACAACATGAGTTATAAGCTAGAGAAAAACCTTGTAAAAATTTAGTTAAAGGAAAGTCCTAGGCACATCTATTATCCGTGAGAACCCTACCTAGTTCCCCTTCCTGGGTGGGATAGTGTAATCTGTCATGCCAGTCTCCCGAGACGATGAGGAAGTCCTTGTCCATACCTCTGTTTGACTCAGGCATACAGGATATTAGCCTAACGGATGGGACCCTACATTTGATGTAGTATTTAGTCTTCTTCCCCTTTTAGCAGTTGTACACCCAGTTCACATCGTGCCATGTGAGGTTAGTCCCCTTTTTTTGATTTATCATGTCTACACACCCGAAGAACCTAAAAACGTTTGGGGAGCATTGGGTGGGGGTTAGCCTGTAGTTCATCAAGTAGTCTCTAGTGACCCTTCCCGTGGGGATTTCCATCACGCCTTCTATAAAGGCGATCATCGGAATAACTCCTAAGCCAGGAGGTTTGTTCATGACCAGCCATTCGCCCAGTTCATAGTGTCAGAGCTCAACACCGTTGGGGATCTTATATTGAGCCCTAAAAGCGGCCATGCCTTCAGGGGTATCTACTAGCCTAGCAAATCTATCCATGGAATTTTATGGTATAAGAAATAAAAATTTGTGCAAAAGAATGTGAATTTGAACACACCTACGAGAAATGGAAGAACCTCTCTTAGGGTAGCTGCTTCAATAAGAATTGCCAAATGTGTAAATGAGATAAAGCAAGCCTCAACCTCTCCTTATATAGAGGTGAAAAATAAGCGGTAAATTTCCCGTTCATAAATGAGGGTAAACAAGGACTGTAGGATCTTCATCATACCATAGAACATGGGGGGAATAAGTAGTCGCCTAACACCGTAAATGTGAGATCGTGGATACCGAAGCATTAGGATTGTGTTGGAGACAGTTGAAAGGACGTCACCACGTGGGAATGCATATGGCACGTATCAAGTTAAATTGTATAACTAAAACCTTGCTTTTTATCTCAGAGTTAGTAGCAAAGTTTTAGGGGGCAATTGTGGGGGCTCAAGGACCGAGGAAGGGATTGTTGGGCTGTTATCATATTATTAAGGCATCATAAGCCCGAGGAGGGAATCTACCCGAGGAAGAGAAGAGAATAGCTTTATCAGTTGTATTGATGAGGAAGTGGCCTAAACAGTGGAGCTCACAGCTAAGCAGCTCCTTCTACTACCTTTATTAGAAGTTTAAGAGGATAGGTGTCATGATAAGAATTTGGGTAGGTGGAGATAAGGGGCCAAGATGTGAAGGGCTGAGGAGTATATAAGGGAAGATAAAATCCAGATGAAGGGATCGAGAGAATATAGTATCAAAGAGACAAGGATTAGAACAAAAACATAGAGAGAAGAACGTGAACATTGTGTAATTCTGTGTATCACAAGCCTCCTCGGGCAAACTTGTAATAAGCCATTTACATACATAATCTATGATCCTTAGTCTCTATTCCTTGCTTTTGTCCTCGGGCTAAGCCCTCCCTTTTTGTTTGACCTACTCTCTTACAAATATATATTGATTTAGGCCTCGTTGAACTGTACAAACCTCACTATTCTAAGTGGGCTTGGGCTGTTTGATTTTTGAGTCCTTACAAATATCATCTTATTCCAATAATAAACAATTGAGTTTAGCTAAGACATTGTCACAATATTTAAATTTTCACAATGAATGATGTCATATACTACAATTGAAGGTCTTCATCAAATACTTGTAATTATCCACAATAAAGATTTTATTATTCATACTTCATTTTTTTTTTGTTATCTTACATTTTATAAGTTTAGCCACGATATTTAGTTTACTTAATTTTTAATGAACACCATTTTTAAGAGGGGGGGGGGGGGGGGGGAAGGATAACAAAAGGCATGTGTCATTGAATAAGTTTTCATTAAATAAAATTTCAAGTCTAGAATATTTAAACCAAGAAAAATTAATGTCCTCTAGGTAACAAATAGAATACCATGTATCACCATTCCAACTTTCCAAACATGACTACCACATAAATCTCAAAATACACAATTTTTTTTTTTTTTTTTTTTGGATATTAAAATTTAGTAGGGGTATGTTAGACATTGTACAATGGAATATTTTAAGAATCATTATATTTCACAATGGTTTAACTAAGAGAGTAACATTTTGGGGTATTTGCTCAATTTTAAAGTTTAGGGTGGAATGAAATTACCCCAAACTTAAAGGGCCCAATTTTATTTTTTACTCTTAGTGTAAAATTGTCTTCTTTTTTTTTTTTTTTTTTTTTTTTTTTTTTTACTTTAAATTTTAAAAGGTGTGTAAGAAAAAAAAATCAGCCCAAGAAAACTGTGCTTGTAAAAGTGAATTTTGGTTTACCAAATTTGACTAAAAAAAATCTAGGAATACAACAAATATCACAATATTTTCACAATACCTCTATTTTCAACTGTGGTGGATCCCAGTCTAAATATTTTATTATCTGATTTTGACTTATAAAGAACTTGCACATTAATGGTTGTGAAAATGTTGTAATAAAAATAAAATGTCACGACATTTTCACAATACAATACATTTATTTTTAGTTGTGCTAGGTCTCGGTTTGATATTTTATTATTTTATTTTATATTAGTTTGACCTAGAAGGAATTGACATATGTGTCACAACATTTTCACAATATATCTATGTTTATATTATACTTCTAATGCAAATTTATATTGTAGACACACAAAAATTGGCAAATGTTGTACACATTTGCAAAATTTGTACAATATTTCCCTTTTTTTTTTTTTGTGCAAATGTGTATAATATTTGCCACTTTTTGTATGTCTACGTTCTGCAATATAAGCTTACATTGCAAGTACAAAATAAACATATAAAAATCATTAAAAAAAAAAAATTAAAAACAAAAACAAACTCAAACCAAATTGATGTACTTGAAGGAAAAAGAAAAAGAAAAAGAAAAAAAAAAGGAGCAACTCGCATTCGTTATTTTAAGGCTTTTAGATAATAGTATTAAATAATAAGTGCTATGTCTATAACATTGGTATCCCCAATACATAATACACAATAAAGAGGTATCCCCGAGGCTTCATCACATTGGGCCCGATCACCGGCCAGTTACTGGGAATTGGTGTAACCTTCCCCGAGGGGTTCTTAAGAAGGAGGTGGTCTAAACCGACCACAAAGGAGATCTGTATGCGAGATTCCTAAGAAGTCAGTAACCGAGAGTTAGCAGTTCTAAAATGAATCCACTCTAGAGTACTATCCGGCGTCTGGAACAAGTTCCAAGGGAATCCTCTGGATTCGTGAGGATCCCTTAGGATTCTAGTAGATATGGGAATACGTGATTGAGTGGGAATAAAAATGATGGTCACCCCACTCACGGAGGGATATAAAAGGAGACCTAAACAATGGTAGAAGGGGTTGGAAAAAATAGAGGGAAAAAAGAGATAAGAAGAACAGAACCAAAGGAACTAAAGGAAGGAGACAGGGGAAGTAAGGAAGAAGGTGAGAAACTAGAGCTTGACAAAGGGTGTCTAGGTCAAGGTTGGAGCCCCATTAGTAGGATTGAGATTAAGTCCACAAATAAATAAGTTGAGGGTCCAAGTACTAGCACAAAACAGCAGTATTCGGTGCCCACATAAGTTATTAATGATTCTAATTTGAACCCACCACTAAAATTATTTTTTTCCCACCAATAATAGTCAATAATAACTTGCTACTTAGAATTTATTGTGAAAATGTTATGGACATAACATTTTTTTTAATATTAAAATTTTTTTCTTTCTCACCCAAACTCACCATTTTGGCTTATTACGAAAGAAACAAATCTTCAGTACTAAGTTATTAATGATTCGTGGGTTTCAGTTAATTCAACTGATAAATTCTCTGATGATTGAATAAGAAATTTGGGGTCCAATCCCCTTCTACACCAAAAACTGATTGGTGTCTTGGTCTGTTGATAAAGAGCTATTATCAGGAGAGGACACCATATGTTGAAGCTCTCTATATAAATATAAAAAAAAAAGCTATTAATGATTTTAATTTGAATCCACCACTAAAATTATTTTTTTCCTACCAATAATAATCAATAATAACTTGCTACTTAGGATTTATTATGAAATATTATGAATATGACATTTTTTTTTAATATTAAAATTTTTCTTTCTCACCCAAACTCACTGTTTTGGTATGTTACAAAAGATAAAAGTTGAACAAACCAAAAGCATTGTAGTTAGAGCCACTAGCTCTTTTTATGTAGTTAGTAGTAATGCAAAATACGTGCACTCATTGAAGAGTGAAAAAATAGAAAGTAAATGGAAGCCAAAAATTTTCATTAAAAAAGAAATTGAAGCCAAAATTGAGAAACTAGCAACTGGGTTTCAAAGTATCTGTGCTTGCTCAAGAGTCCATTAAAACAATGCCATATAACAATCAAATGCACAAAATAGAACCATCGAAAGCCAAAATAAACCAACAACTACTTTAACATCAAGATCTAAAACTATCATGGATTTCACACTAATATAAAATACTATTGAATTAGTCATGAGACTTACCTGGATCCATTGATACAATTCTCTTGAGATCCAGTGAATAATAATTCTCTATAAGATTGGTTTTTCTATTTTCGCCCATTTTTTGTATATGCTCAATTCAGTTAGATTCAATTTACGATGGGAAAAACTGAATACCTTAATGGGTAGAAAGATGACCAGTTTCCTAATTTACTTTAATCTCCACTTTACCATCAAAGTTGGAGTCACATTAGGAAACCACTTCTTTAATTAGCTAATTATATAAGACACTAACGAATTTGCCTTTATATCCCCCATTAAACCTCTAACTTAATACATATGCCTAATCATATAGGGCCACCAAATTAATTAATAAATTAATATAGTCTTACATTCTCCCACCTTGCACATATGATAATCCAATACAAATGTGTCTATTATTCACGTCATTTTTATTCTGCCACGTGATATTATTTTATTGGACAAATTAAACACGTGTAACATTATTTTGTGGCACTTAGTGGAAAAGTATAAATGAGGAGGCTACTGATGCAAACAATATACATCTTCAAGAGGTAAAATCAAAATTCTAAAACTTTAGGATGTAAAATCCAAAAACACCCAAACATTAAGGGTATAGTTTGCACTTTAGTCTATTTTGATATCAAAATTAGTTTGAATTTGTATTAGGGTAAATTGCAAATTACACCCGTAAAATTTGAGTGTTTGGATTTTACACTCTGATGTTTTAGAATTTAGATTTAACCTCTAGAAGTTTGGGGGTGTTTGGATTTTATAACCCCAAATTTAGAAACTTCGGGGTGTAAAATCCAAATACCCTAAAACTTTAGAAAGTAAAATCCAAACACCCTTAAAATTTAAGAGGTAAAATCTAAATTTTGAAACGTCAAGGTGTAAAATTCAAACACTCCAAAACTTTAGGAGTGTAATTTGCAATTAACCCTTTTTTTTTTATACCAATTGTGTGTTTGGATTTTGCTTTAAACAAACTTTCTTTTTTCTTTATTCAAATAATCTAACTTAAAGTTTTTTGAAAATAAACTAACTTTTAGCTTTTTATCACACATTTAAGAAAAATAAAGATCACATCAATAAAAGCTTTATATTTCAAGTTTTTATTGGGTGTGAATTTTGACAAATACACATTTGCATTACATTTTTCTTCTTATAACCTTTATGCTTGTAACATTTCAAGATGATATGAGGTCAATAAGTATCATGACAAAAAAATCTTGTTTCTTGCAACAATGACCAATTCCTTTTGAGTTCGCAATTTCTATTTGTCTATGTGATGGCACGAGCTTGAGTAATTGAATTTTTTTTTTTTTTTTCCTGGTCCTGTAACACTATCTTTATCAGAGTAAGTATGTGAGAGGCCCCACCCTTAATCCACCAACTTTTTGTTGGGACAAACCCGCGTGAATTGGTGGGGTTGTGTTGGTGCCCACTATATTTCCCCATAGATTTAGGGTTTTACATGGAGTTGACATTTATTTTATTTAAATAGTAAAAATAATAATATCCAAATTGAAATAAATAAAAATATTTTGTTGATTAGTAGTGGGTTAGAGGTGTTAGTGTCCTAAGACAATAAATCATAAACAATAATTTTTAAAATTATTTTAAGTTTAGAAATAGTACCTCGCTATTATGTGTTTCAAATGTCGTGAGAAGACCGGTTTGCTTTGGATTGAAAAAGTGTCATGATACATGATATGATATAGGACATTAGATTTCAATTTTAGTGAAACACTATTATTTGGCAACATTTTCTATTTTTTCAAGAATGCATGATATTCATTGGCACAATATTGTCAAAATGATAATATAACACCGACTAAAAGAAAAAGTTGACAAAAATCCTATTGGTGATTTTTTAAGCAAAAGACCTAACATTTCAAATAAAATATTGCTTTTCCAATTGTTTTCCACCTTTCATTCTTTTTTGCTTTGGGCAACCTTCCGTCTTTGAGAGCGGAGGACAACGAACAAAACAATCTCCATCAATTGCATCATTAGCATTAGCATCAACCATATTTTCCTTGTCCACTAAATTTTCATCATTCAACACTATCAATTCTTTTCCACCTAATGATGTTTCACGACACCAACGTGGTGGAAAATACAAAGATGGAATTTGGTAACAATCTTTGTGAGTGAATTCACTAAGTGTGTGACAACAAAGTATACCCCAAAATTCAAAATTCTTGCAACTACAACTAGTCATCTCACTATCCCATAAGACTAAGTGCTTTTGACTAGTTTTTTCTTCATAATATTGCAACACAAATTCAATACTGTTTTCTTGAAGCACTGAATATTGTGTGGCTCTTCCAAACTCTTCTTGAAAAGTTTTGAAAGCATAGAGTGTCAACACACTATGTGCTTGTTCTTCTATCGGTGAAAATGTTCTTAAAGAAGAACCTCTATATATCTCCAACATTGTATCATGTGATTGTGTTTGCTCAATGTTAAGTTTTAGATCCCTGTAAAAACTAGATTGTTTAACCTAATTAATTAACCAAGTGAATACTTAGGTTTATTATTCAGATCTAGGTTAAAACAAAACAATCATATCATGTAAAGCAGTGGAATATAAAGAACACAAAGATCTAATGACCCAAGAAAACTAAATTGGTAAAAAACCTGGGGAGGATTTAACCTAGCTATCCTCAAGGTAAAAAAAAAAAAAAAAACCACTATAAAAGAATTGAAATTTGTACAATAAGACTTAGATCACTAATATCCTATTGCTACCTAGAGTAGAAAACTTACTACCACAACCCCATGATAGCTCCGAGTCCATGGATTACTTCTTTCCTAGGCCTTTGCAACAGAAGCACCTACACTTATGATAAAAAAGAAAAACACAAACTCTTCTGTTTATGACTCCAAGACCACCCTTGAAGGTTTAGATCATCAGCACCTTTGATGACTAGAGAAGGCAACAATTTCTACAACACCGGATCTTGAGATTCTTCAAGGAATAATACCGGAAGAAGACATGAGGGAGCTTTTTGGGTACAAAACCCTAAAAATCAAAGACGCACACTCTTCTCTCTCTGAAAAGTCTTTTTAAAAAAGTGCTTAGGGTTTCCTTTATATACTGGGAGAAGTAGATCTAAAACCTAATCCTTAATGTGCTTGAACTGCTGTTTGGGTCAACTTAAAATTCTGCAGATACGGTTCTTGATCTGTCGAGCCTGTTTCTCGATCGATTGAGCCTTGCAGAAATTGAATAGTAATTTTCTGCAATTACTCGATTCCAAACTTACATTAAACCAAACTTTGAGCAAGTCTAAACCTAGACTAAATGTTTTGATCTTGGTTTGTCAACATATACAAATTGAAGTTCTAATGCATTAATTCCTAAAGTCTTAGAACCTAACACTCAATATCTTCAATGGCAAGGTCAACCTAAAATTACAAATTGTAAATAATTTAAAGACACATAAAGACTACAAATATTAACAAATAAAAAAAAAAAAAATCAAATTCTACAATAAAAGAAAGCAACGATAAATAATGACTTACTTGTTCAATAAATTGGGTCAATTTATGTGGGAACTAACAAACTGTTTGATAAATGTATTTATAATTTCAGATCTTCTGGTTGTTGTCATTCACCCAAAAAATTGGTCACGAATGTAACATGGTACCCAAAAATGCTTGATTTGATATGAACCACTTACACGCTTGTTAGTAAGCATGTCATATTTTGCCATAACTTAAGACCATTGATGCTCAAATTCTTCACATAAGTCTAACTTATATAGCTTGTAGAAGTCCGTGCACCAATTTGAATATTGACTACAAAGAATTGCCGTAAACCAACTACTAAATTTAGTAGTAATGTGCTATATACAAAAAGCATGTTTTGTGGATGGCAATTCTTTTGATATTGCCTCTGTAATCCATGGATCTTGGTCTATTAAAATTGCCTTAGGTGACTTCTTCATTAAATTTGCAAAAGTCTATTAATCAAATACAAAGTTATTAGCACATGAAAAAATATAGAAAGATATATACTATTAAACTACTAATTAATCAAATAAAACCAAAAAATAATTGCACAACCTTACAAGATAAATTAAATAATTTACATACCTTCATTAACCATTGAAATGCACTAGTTGATTATGAGATATATGTGAAATCTCTCGTTGTAGATTGTAAATCTTTGGACCATTTTCTTGAGAAAAGAGATTTTGCAACTCAATCCACATCTCTCTTGCAGTCTCACAATACATGATGCTGCTAGAAACATCAACATGCATGGAGTTGATCAACCAAGAAAGCACCATTATGTTACAACTTTCCCAATCTTCATACAAGGGAGAATCAATATCAGGCTTTGCAATCTTGCCATTCACAAAATCTATCTTCTTCTAGGCAGTGAGAGCTAGAGTCATAGCCCTAGACCAAGATTGATAGTTCTTTATTCCCAGTAGTGGCTGAGTGACCAAGATATTGCCTGGATTCTCACTACACTAAGCAAAAGTGGATTGGAAGAATTAGAATCTGTATTAGAATTTGAGATTGGTTGTGTGGATTGAGTATGTGCTAGATCGGAGTGAGCACGTCCTTTAGCAGAAGCCATTAATGTTCTTCACAAGCTTGAATGAGTCCTTCAATGAAATTTGAAGAGAAAACAAGAAATTCTATGAGAAGAATTAACAGTAAGAAAAAGATGATCAAGACTCTCTGAATCGGAGTATAAGAAACTTTCTTGAGAAAATTATTGTTTGGAGAGTAAGAAACTTCTTGAATCAAAGAAGTAAAGCTAGGAAATCAGTATAAACTGTGCTAGCAATCTCTGATACCATGTAAAATTCTGAGAGTAATCTAAATAAAACTGGGAGTATTTTCATTGATTGAAAGAGAATTACAATTGGATTGAAAGAATAAAGCACATATCCATGGACTGTACACGTGAGAATTACAATCTCTGTTTTATATACATGTGAGCATAAATAACTTCCTAAAAAGGTGCCAAAACCGTTATTTGAAACTTCTAGAACTGTACACGTGTCAATCTTGACTAACAAACTCGTAAATTCACGGAACTAACTCTTCAATGCTCTTGGATGAAGAACTCATGATGTGGCATTGCTTCAATCACTTCTAGAACTTCTTGCATCAGCATGCTCTAATGCATGATTCGTGGCCTGCTACCCTCGTGGCTTGGCTAGTGCTTCTTGCATCAGCAACTGCTGCACTGCCTGCTACTCTCCTGGCTTGGCTAGTGCATCTCATATCAGTAGATGCTCCATCATCTGCTACCTTTGTGGCTTGGTTTATGCAGCTATGCTCTGCAGTGTTGCTTGCAATTTTAACAGGATATGGCAAGTAGAATTGGTGTTTCTTTTTCCTTTTTCTTTTTTAGTAATCTTCTTTTGCCGAACAGCCCTATGATCATGTTCATAACTACTATTAAGTATTAACTAAACATAATCTATACGATTAAAACATCGCAACATTAACCCACAAATGTAGTCAATATTTTAAATTAGGGCACATTGAAATTTTTGGCAATAGACACCAATAGGGTGATTTGGATAATTGGGTTGAAATTGTTAACTAAATATCAAATAATAAAAACACAATCGGTATTAAAATAAATTATAAAGATATAATACTTTTTTCAAATTAAATATTCAAATCTCGATTTCGCATTAAGAAGATGCAATTTTATAGCACATATTTCATCCTTGATTGTAACCATTAATCAATTTAAAATTTTGATGGAACTACAACTATTAAAATTTTCAAAACGCTTCGTGTTTGTTTTGTTGAAATGATACAATTTTTTATTGAATTATTTTGTTAAAATAAAATGGATAAAAATAAATTATATATACCTTAAAAATTGAGGTTATACAGAACTAAAATAAAGGAAATAAGCTAGCTGGGCTACTAAATTCAGAAAATATAGATTAAAAAGACGAAGGGCCCATATTGACTGAACCATCTCTAATAAAAGAAAGTGGGGGAGATGGGAGAGGGCCATTGGGCAAAACAAAGAGGCAATGGCTTTACATGGACACATTACTCACTCACATGCAGAGATAGAGCTAGAACTTGTAGTTAGGAGAGCGACTTTACCATTCGTTATGTATGGTGGCTTAGCTACCGAGAGGCCTTTTTTTTTTTTTTTTTTTTTTTCATGACTTTGAAGTGTGTTGTTGGGTAAGGACAATTATTTTGTTTGAATTTTTTTAAAAGGTTGTGTTGTTTGTTTAGTTTCACTATCGGTAATTTTTGTTGCTGGGCTAATTTTTTTGGACTTGTATGTTTTGTTTTAAATTTTAAATTTATAGATTTTTTTTATGGTCTTTAAAAGAAGAAAATTCTAGAGCTATAATTGTTTTTTTACAAATTACTAACGTGGTGAGTGGTTATTCGTAAGTAAAAATGTGGTGTAAGTGGTGGGCTTATATGCAAACCAATAAGAATCTGCTACTTCAAGAGTTTGCAAAAATATTGTAGAAAAATTTGTGGCTATAACATCACTCTTTAAAGAATTAATGATATTATTAAGGGGGTAAAGTGTGATTTTATAGAACAGAATCGATACCTAGTATATATTCTAATATTTTTTTAAAAGGTCGTGTTGTTTGTTTAGTTTCACTATCGGTAATTTTTGTTGCTGGGCTAATTTTTTTGGACTTGTATGTTTTGTCTTAAATTTTAAATTTATAGATTTTTTTTATGGTCTTTAAAAGAAGAAAATTCTAAAGCTATAATTGTTTTTTACAAATTACTAATGTGGTGAGTGGTTATTCGTAAGTAAAAATGTGGTGTAAGTGGTGGGCTTATATGCAAACCAATAAGAATCTGCTACTTCAAGAGTTTGCAAAAATATTGTAGAAAAATTTGTGGCTATAACATCATTCTTTAAAGAATTAATGAAATTATTAAGGGGGTAAAGTGTGATTTTATAGAACAGAATTGATACCTAGTATATATTCTAATATTTTTTTTAAATATTTGGAGGGCATTGACCCCACCCCCGCCCCCCCCAAGTCAAAGGCTACCTCCGTCTCTGCTCATACAACTTTTATTTTTCATAACTTACAATCTATCGTCTTTGTTGAATATTGTGTCTCTGAACTTATTCAAACTTTGAAGTGCTGGTTAGTTTGGGAGAGGTCGTTGATGGCAAAGATGACGATTTGGGAGTTAGTTATTACTATAGTAGTATTGAATAGAAAGGCAAAATGACAGATACAAAAAGAAAACCTTAAAAGAAGCATGGTTTTAGCTAGATGAAGTGAATATTTCTCTTTCTAACCTTATATCAAAATAAGAAAAAGAAAAATCTAGAGTAACAACAATAACGAAAAATCTTCTAAGTTATGAGAATAAACTTTCACCCAAAGTGTTAAAAGGTGTTAAGCCAAAAAAAAAAAAAAAAGACCCATTCTGAATGAGAAACATTGGGCTCATCAATTAATTATTAAAAGTGTTAGGTTTTAGACCCCTTAACACACTATGTTTAACTTAATATTATGTCAAATTGATTAACAAGTTTGTTAATTAAATCTAGGTTAAACCAATATGTGTAAAACAAATATAATGCAGAAAGTAAAGAACACACAGATCTGATGACTCAAGAAAACCAAACAGGTAAAAAACTTGGGGAGGATTGAACCTAACTATCCTCAAGGTAAAAACAGATCCACTATGAAATAATTGAAGTTTGTACAATAAGACTTAGACCACTAACATCCTATTGCTACCTCGTGTAGAAAACTTACTATCACGATCACATGACAGTTCCGGGTCCACGGACTATTTCTTTTTTTGATCTGTAGCAACCACAAGTTCTCCTACTTGTGACTTTGAGACTCCACTCAAAAGTTTTAGATCTTCTTGAAAGTTCTTTATGCAGCATCTGAAACAACCATCAAGTTCTTGATGTGAATCTTGATCTTGATAGCTCTATGTGTGTGTTTGAAGGTAAACACCTCTCAGATCTCGCAAAAGATTCAACATACAACTCAACAAAGACTTCTAAAATGTAGTTAGGGTTTTTCTGAAGGTAAACACCTCTCAGATCTCGCAAAAGATTCAACATACAACTCAACAAAGACTTCTAAAATGTAGTTAGGGTTTTTCCTTTTATACTTGGAGTGAAACGCTTAACCTTACATGTCATATAAGCTTGGGCTGGTTTAGAAATTCTGCATTCATCTTTCTCCAATTGTGCCCATACCAATTTGCAAAACATAACTTTTCCATGCAAATTCTGAAGACCCCCAATCAATCAACTCATCCCAAGCCAGCTATCAGTTATTAGGCAAAATCAGTACTTGTTGTTGTGAGAGGTAGAAACAGGCTACTTAGGAAGCAACAAGAAAGAATAACGGCTACAGTCTTCCCCAAAGAGTGTGGCACCACTGTATAGGTGCCTGCAATAAAAGCTACCAGCATTGCTCCAATAGACCAGTTTGTGTAAAAAGCGGTATGTCATCAGTGGCGACTCCAGGAATTTTTTTCAGGGTGTTCCTGAGTGGGCTTGCCATGTTACAATTTTTTTTCTTCAAATTCTTTGTTACAATTTTTTCTTTTTTAGATTTTAGTTCAAAATTTTTTTTTTTTAGCTTTTTCTTTTTGCTTGAAAGCAATGTTATGAATACCGTTTTGGACCCTATTTTGGTTTGTTTTGTGGAACGGAATATTTTGGTACCGATCTATTTCGACGAACCATTTCGGGGTTTCTAAAAAAAATTAAAAATAATATATATTTATATTTTCTTATACAGCATAAAATTATTGATCCAAATAAGAAAACCTCAAATAAAACAAATCATTTAGTTTTTCTTTTTTTACACTCAAATCATTTAGTTATTACATAACAATTACTATTTTAGAATATTAAAACATAAATATGTAATTAAATAATGAAAAACAACAACTAAAAATAGTACAAAAGTGTATAAATGTATATCAAGTATCAACCCACTGCAAAACTGCTTAACATAGTTTATTTTATTTTTATTTTATTTTTTTGTCTTTTATAATGTGTATTCACTAATCAATTTATATTGTCAAAAAAAAGACAACCAGTAAAAAGCTAAGCAATTTATATTATCAAAAAGAAGACAAAAGCCTTATCAAAAAACAAAAAAAATAGACAAAAGCAGAAAAGCTAGCAATTTATATAATTATATTGTCAAAAGATAAGTCTAAACACAACACACAAGTCAGACACTCAAACTATGAGAATCAAGTATGACCGTATGTGAGAGAGAGAGAGAGAGAGAGAGAGAGAGAGAGAGAGATAGAGAGAGTCAAAGCAGAGATGAGATAGGGAAAACCGGAAAAAGAAAGAGAACTGAAATACCATCGCCGATCTCGCTTTTGCTATCGCTGTTCTCCGCGTAACGGTCAAGCTAACGATCCAGAACCGTCAGGCCAAGGTGTCCGTGGTGCCCTCCGCCGCCGCGCTAGTCATCAAGGCACTGAAGGAGCCAGAGCGCGACAGGAAGAAGATGTGCTCGATATGGGTTTGAATTTTGGTTTGAACTTTGTGGTGCTCAGACTCGTGGGTGAGGACGTGCTTGATGGTGTCGTCGTCGGTTTGGCCATGGGTCATGGGTGACTGTGCTTCGATGGTTCTGATTGGTTCATGGGTCCGATTGTTTCATGTTTCGTGAGTTTTTTTGGCCGTGGATCGTGGCTGATTTGGCCGTGGCTTGTGGCTGATTTGGTTCATGGGTTCTTTTGGCCGTGGGTCGTGGCTGATTTGGCTGTGGGTCGTGAATGATTTGGTTCGTGGTTTTTTTTTTTTTTTTTTTTTTTTGTTTATAAGTATGGTGAAAGATGTTTGTGGGACTATGAAGGAGATTCTGGGAGCTTAGGGTTTGGTTTAGCCTTTGTTGGGGTTTTTTTTTTTTTTTTTTTTTGAGAATCCGTGGGTTTGCTACTGTTGGGCTTGGGGGCTTGATGTTGGTTGGGCTTACCGTCCATTTTTTTTTTAGAATCTGTGGGCTTGCCGTTTGCTCTGATACCATTTCTTTTTTTTTTTCTTTTTTTTTTTTCAGATTTTAGTTCAAATTTTTTTTGGGCTTTTTTTTTTTTTTTTTTTTTTTTTTTTTTTTTTTTTTTTTTTTTTTTTCCTTCGAAAATAGAACAAATCATTTTTTTTTTTTTTTAATTTGAGGGGGTTCCTCATTTTTATTGAGGGTGTTCCTACATTTTTTTTAAGAGTAAACAAATAAAAAAAATTAATTATTATATATGATTTTTTTTTTTTTTCAGGTCAGGGTGTTCCTGGGAACACCCTGACCATAACGTGGCGTCGCCACTGTACGTCGTTCCAATTTTCTGTAGAAAGCGACTTCCTCACTTGTTGTTGAAGCCAAAAAGTGGACGAATACTGAGGTTGTGGAAAGACCAAAAGCTAAAGTATTAGCTATTAGAAATACACGGAGAGCAGTTACTTTGCTTAATACTGCCAAGCCCTCACCCTGAAAGCTGCCGTGAAGGTCACAGTTGCTATGAGTGTGGCTACCAACATATTGCCCTCTCTCACTTGCTTCAAAAAATCTGATTTGGACCTTTTGTCACCATCGCCATCACCATTGCCTTTGCCATCGCCATTGCCACTGCCTTTGCCATCGCCTGCCAGTTTTGTTTTCTATCTAGGGTCCAAATTCTAAATGCCCATCTTTAAGAGTGCTCCACGCAAGCTTAGTCGAGCACCAATCTTCCACAATGCTTTCTGCATTTCATCATGTAAAATTTATAAATGGATGATATTTTCCAGCTACCTACCCATAAAGACAAACACATGCACACAGACGTGTACATCCACGTTTGTGATGCATCCTAGCTTCTGAAGAAAATTAATCATATTCTTTCAATCAAAATTCAAATTAATAAAACTTGGTTGCCTTTGTAATTGGCTAAACTACACCAAAAGAGAAAAAAAAAATGTACTAAACTTCTTCGTTTTGGGGACAATAATAATACAATTATGATGAAGACTAATGAGAGGAATGCATAATATAAAGTTAAAGTATAGATGACTAAATTGAATGAAAATGAAGTTATATAATTGAATTGAATTCCAAGTAAAATTATATAATACAATTTTTAATTTAATTAATCTTTTATTTATCTAGAAAGCATTAGACAAATTCGAATGAGCTTTTAAAATTCCTAGGAGGAATAATTAGCTTTTTTAGACAAATTCTTCTAAGAGGTATGAGATTCAACTCATGAACGAGACCAAGAGTAAAGCTTCCCTTGTTGTGTAGTTAATGTATACTAAGAGTAGGGATGGCAATTGGGGGGGGGGGGGGGGGGGTGCGAAGAATGGGATCTTCGTCCCCGCCCTGCATGGTTTTATCTTACCCCATTCCCGCCCCGTCTCGCGTGACGGGGAAAACTTTCTCACCCCATCTCCGACCCTTGGGGCCCCGTGAAGCCCCACCCCACCTCGTAAAACTCTACTTTTTGTTAATTTGCCCAACAATTAGTACAATTTTTTTAATGAAACCTATTTCATTAATAAAAATATACTTGAAATTACAACTAAATTTATCCCATCAAATCAAATCAATTTTTAGAAAAAATTGAATAATATATCCAAGCATTTAACAAGAAAATCACAAAAAAAAAAAAAAACTCATAGTATAACACATAACAAAATAAAGGCAGAGAACCACGTTGGGTAGAATAAAATAAGCTAATATTGATATGTTATTTAAATAGTAGGGTTTTAGGGTATGAAAATTTTACATTTATAACCCTTAGCAACTCAGGCGGAGGCAGGGGCGGGGCGGGGCGGGGAAGATCTAAAAAGTCTAAACCCATCCCTGCCCCGCCCCGTGGTGCAGGGCTAAAATCCTGTCCCATCCCCGCCCCATAACCTTTGCGGGGCGGGAAAAACCTACGCGGGGCATAGCGGGGGAGGGGAGGGTTAAGCGGGGTAGAGCAAAATTGCCATCCCTAACTAAGAGTAAAACTTCCCTTGTTGTGTAGTTAATGTATTAAGTATTAAAGCATTAACCATTTAATAAAAAATTAATTAAAAATCCTTTTTGTACGTAACTACCCAATACAAGGGCAAATGTGGAAAAAATTCTTCATTGAGAATTCCTTTAAATTGTGTGGTCGTATTGCATTTAGCAGAGCAAGACGGATGGAACATACCGCTATCGGGAAGTGTAATTTGCTTGTTAACAGATCATTGTCCATTGTGGTGTAGCCCTCCTTGCTTGTAGCATTTAAGACAATATCTCTACCTTCTTCTAATCTCTGCGCCATATAGGTATGCCCATTGATGGCTGCTAGATTTGAATGCGTATTTCCTAAAAAAAAAATAGTTCACAACAAAATTGACTTTGAATGTTAATTAATTTAACTAGTCGCTAACCCGTACGATGCATGAGAAAACTATCGACTATGACTTATTATTTTATATGAATGTTTTACAAATACTAATGTTCCTATTATACTTCTACTTTATTTTTAAAACTATTTGAAAAGAAAACTAACAAATATTTTTAAAAATCAATCTAATTGAGGCACCTTTTTAGTTGCCTCATTAAGAATAACTCTTAAAAAAAAAAAAAAAAACTGATAAATTTATTTAAGGGTAGTTTTGTAAACTTATATATTTTTATAAGGCAGACAAGACAATAAATGATATTCCCTTAAAAAGTTTGACTTTTCAAACAGGACAAACAAATTAGGACTGAGGGAGTATAACTTTTGTAACCTCTTTGGTCACATATTAAGATTCCAATCTTAAAAATTCGATATGAAACATTAAATTACTAACTTTCTTTTGTTTTAGCATTAACGTTTTCTTGAAAAATATAAATCAAACAAAAAATTAAAAATAAAAATTAGTATTCAATAATCCAATAAATGTTGCGATGTAAGTTTTATTTTATTTTTTGAAAATACCAAGTATTTTAACACACACACGGGAAGAGAGTAAGACATCTTAAAGAAACTTACAGTAGTGTATATTCAAAATAGCTTAACTCTTGGATCTACAGCATAATAGTCATATATCCAATAGTCATATATATTACTTATATATGACTATTATTAAGCCAAATGATATAGTTTAATGAATTTTATTTATTACAATATTTCAAAAAGAAAATCATAATAAAGTGATCAGAATGGTTATTGAGGAAAAAATAATTCTCATTTTGGGTTTTCTTGTAAATAAACAAATATATTAGTATATTTATAATTTTATAAATCATGAAACTTCTCCACTCCCAAGTCCAGCAGCCTACCCATGTGATACCACATTCCAATGTTTTTGCCTTTTTATATTTCCAAGTCTCATTTAGTCATCTCAAAGGAGTTTGAGTAATGTTATTTGGGTGTTTTTGATATACGTATGGGTGAAAAAGTGTGTGGAATATGTGTTAGTGTGTTTAAAATGCTCAAAATGTTGCTTGAAATGGCCTACCAAACAGGCCTGTGCAAGCCTTCAAGAACCAAGAGGAATGCTTCTTCGTCCATCCCAACCCATGGCTGACTTCTTTCTTCTACTTTTTTTTCCCCCTCACAAATCATTTAGTAGCAAATCTGTAGTTTTATGTTTGATCATTGATGTGAGGAAAAATAAACACGGAACGAAATTAAGAACATTGATTTGAAAACACGGAGTGTCTCGCTATTGCCACTACGGCATCAAGATAGAGTTGAGGAAGGAGGAGACGATAAAGTTTGTGGAGTAAAGGAGTTGGAATTTCTTTTTAAAACAAATTGGAGGAAGCTGATGTAGAGAATCGCGTTTGAAGGCAGAGAAGGGTAGAGAAGAGAGAGTAGAGAAGATTTTCAGAATAAGGGTAGAGAAGAGAGAGTAGAGAAGATTTTCAGAATTGAGGAAAAAATTTAGGGTTTTAGCTTCTTCTTTTTTTCTTTTTTTATACTGAAATTTTTGGGTTAAAAATAGTTTGTGTGTGTGTGTGTGTGTGTGTGTGTGTGTGGTAGGTTTTGATTCTTGGAGATCTCTATTGGTTTGTGGGTATGGTAGGTTTTGATTAAGGAATTTATGGGTATGGTGGGTATGGTGGGTATGGTGTCTTTGCTGTGGGTCTGAGGAAGGAGATCTGCCATGGGTCTAAACGTTGGGGGAGTTGGTAAAGGAGGAGTGTTGGGTTGGGGGAGCTGAAAAAAGGAGCTAAGGTGTGCATTTTGGAGAAAGAAAAGGCAGAGCGTATATCGGGGTCGGGTTTATGGAGAAAGTATACTATGTTTCGGTAATACCAACTCAACATCTATTTTGGTATTTCCTACCGAATAAATGAGTGACACCTGTTTCAAAAAACCACACCAGACTACTCCAATAAATTAATCACAATCTTCTATACCATCGGGAAGATAAATTAATCATTTATTGGAGTAGTCTAATGTTGTTTTTTGAAACAAGTGTCACTTATTTATTGGGTAGGAAATACCAAAACAGATGCTGAGTTGGTATTACTGAAACATGGTATACTTTCTCCGAGTTTATGTTTTTTTTTTTTTTTTTGGATTCATGTTTTTTTTTTTTTTTTTTTAATATTGTGCTGATGTGGAAAATTATGGGAGTTTTAGAGGTTTCGGTTATATATATATATATATATATATATATATTGATTAATATGTACAAACTATAACTTAAATACAAGATTCTATTTATAGGACAATGTTTGGCCACAAACTCCCACTAAAAAATTATTTTGGTCACATATTTTGAAAATTTAATTGTTAAATTATATGTTCTTTATGTTTTTAACATGCATATCACATTTTATTCAAATCACATGCTATTTAATATTCAATTGATAAATTAACTTATTTTTATGTATAATTTAAGACTACAAAAATTTGAAATTTAAACATTTGATCGATGACATAGCTATTAATCTTTAATTTTCTTGAAATTTTGCAAATGTAGAGGATATACCGATATAATAAGAAATGTAATCTAATAGCACATTTGTCAAAATTCACATCCAATAAAAAGATATAGGGAAGTTTGTATGCAAATTTTGTTCTTATTATTATTTTTTTTAATAATAAAATGCCTAGTTTCAATTTAAAGATATAAAAACAATAATCAATCTTTAAAAAAAAAAAAAATCAATCTATATAGCATATACTTTTAATCACAAAATAAGTTTTTTTTAGAAGGAATAACAAAATAATTAAGTTCCAAACTTTGTCCAATAAATTATATTCTAAAATAGATTTAATTGAAACCCAACCATAATGGAACTGTAATTTGACTTAAAAAGCATTAAATGCATCTTAAATCAAGGAAATAAATATTCTAAACCTAAAATTTCAAAAATTACATAAAAATTAATAAATAACAAAGTCTAATAGTAGAATTTGTACTATATCAACCTCTAACCTCTACGCCATTCAAATCTCCTTTTTTTTTTCATTAAACTTCATTTGTTTCTTTAATAGTTCCCTTCATTTTTTTTTTTAAGTATTTTTTTTTTTAGATTGACCTTTTTTTTTAATATAAATTATATTGACTTTTTTTGAGATATCCTAAAATGAAGGGGAAAAAAAAATCAAGTTGGAACGATTGAAACCATTACTTGGACCAATATACTGAAAGATTATTTACCTCCAGAAATGGTTCCAAAGCACAAACGCATACGATGTCGACCTTGTTTTCCAGAAGCATCGTCTAGTACTTTCGGAAGACGGACTAGGCATAGCATATTCATGACCCAAACGTAAGTTACAAGGACACGGAGAAGTATGGATTCTATTTTTTCGTCTTTCTCTGTAGTTCTTACGTTTTGTTTGTTTCAGCATTAACGTTTTATGAAAAATTGTTCATTTTTCAAAGAGCATTTTCTAGAAAATTGTCTTATTTTCCAGTGTTTGGTAACGACCTTGAAAATGAGCTTAAGAATGTTTTCTAGTGTTTGGTATGCAATTTTTAAAAAAAATATTTCTTGTATAATTTAAAACATGTATATTATGTAAACTAACTAATGTAATCATTATAAATAAAAAACCAAGAATGAATTTGGTTTTCATACTAAAATTTTGACAATAGATACAATCAAAATTAATTAGTTGCCAAATTTTTATGATCTCTATCACTCATTTTGCTCATATATATAGACAGTAACGTACATACACACACACACACACACACACACACATATCAACCATATATAAATTTGACAGGGGAATACATTTTCAATAAGTACAAATAACAATAACTTTTAATTGTTTACTCTTTTTGTTGGTATACTAATTGTCTATTATAGTCAACCACAAGTCTTCAATATTATTCTAAATTATGTATTTACATATTGTACTGTATAATAAATCATCACTGCATAGTATCTGCCAATAAAAAAAGTATTTGCCAACAAATGCAATTCTCCTCAACAATTATCATTCATTATATAACAATATTATTAGTCCATGGTAAAGATTGTCCCATGTAAAAGCAATTTAGAGCAATATAGGTACTATGTTTAAAATTTTCATATTTTACTTCATTCATTCTTTCTTCTTCTTCTTTTTTATTTATTTATTTTTACTTTTTTTTTTTTGCACTTTATGTACGAAAAAGAAGTAACTTCTGCCTAGAATCCATCATATTGAAAATTTCTTAGAGAAAAAAGAAAATCGAAGTTGAAATTCAAAGCAAAGAATTGGGATTTTGGTAGAGAGGAATGAAATAATTACCACTGCAAATTTGTTCTCCTTTGCAAGTCGGAGCTATTGACCGATCAATGAAGGAAAAAAAAAATCTAATCAAAGAATTTTGTTATAGAGGTGAAGAGAAACATGGAGAAAAGAGAGAAGAGAGACAATGAGAGAGAGAGAGATCTATGGGAAGAGGAGAGACTAGAGTTAGTGAAAGTGAGGGTGTGAGGAGAGAAAAAGTAAAGGGAAGAGAGAAAAAGTGAGAAAACTTTCCATGAGAGAAAGAAGGCGCCAAAAAATTATGTTTCCCACGGCTATAGACGAAGATAAATTGGAAAACAACCTATAGGAAATAAGCCTTATTTTTATTAGGGTTTTCCGTTGACCAAAGATAGTTTTTCATTGACCAAGCTTTTTTTGTGCTACAAACATTGAAAAATGTGGAAAACTATCTTTACAAAAGGTTTTCCAGTGAAACAAATAGAGCGTTAACCTCTGGAATAGCGAATTTCCCTTGTTACTGTATGCAGTGGATAAATCAAAAGAAATATAAATAATTATACCAGAGAAATAAGTTTTATACGCTCCAGCGAAACAATGCACAAAAAAATAAATTGTTTCTTAAAAAAAAATTAAAACTTTAAAAACTCTAAATAAGGAACATAAATGTGACAAATAAGAGAAGGTATATCTCATGAGCAATGGCGCAATAAGAAAATTTATTCAAAGGCCAACTAATTATAACAAGATTCTTAAATAAAAAAACGATCATGACTCAAAACAAATACTTAGTTACGTATATTAACTTTAACTAGAAAACGTTATGCCCTATGTTCCTAATTGATCAGGAAATGATCAAGGATCATGTTCTTAAAAAGCAACATCTATTTGAAAATCTTTATCTTAAAATATAAATCAATGCTTCTCAAAAAAAAAAAAAAAAAAAAAAAATATCAATGCTTCTCAAAAAATAAAAAATAAAAAAGCATCAATGGTTATTAGATGGTTTATCCATAAATTACTCACACTTTAAACGTTAAATATTTGAATTTCATAAAAATAGTTATATAACTAATTTTATAAAATATAAGCAGCGAAGCATATACTCAAAACCAAACAATTAAAAGATTGTTTAAGAAATAATAGACAAAACTATTATATGTTATATATTATTATATATTATAATATATATCATTAAGTTTTGTTATGGAATGAAGCCCAGGCTTTTTGGTCTGGTCTCTCCCAAAAAAAAAAAAAAAAAAAATTTGTTTAAAAGGTTAGAAAGACTCTTAACAAATTTTTTATTTATTTAATCCAGACACTTAACAAATTAAACTATTATATATATATATATATATATATATATATATATATATATATATATATTGATAACTATTAAACTAATATATATTAGATGTTAGTATAATACTCCTTTATTATATATTGTTATGAATAACGAATAAAGTTGATTCTAAAAAAAATGGGCTAAAATGATACTTGCATCATCTAAATTTAATTGAAATTCATTTCAGACATTGCATCCAATTTTTTCAAAAAATTCTATTAAAAAATTCATATTTTTCACATGAAAAAAAATTAATAAAAAATTTTTATAGATATTTTATGTGAGAATTTTTTTTTTTCGAAAAATTTTCATTAGTTAATTAAATACTTAATGGCAATTGCTTAAAATTACAATATTATCTTAGTTTTTGTAGGCAATACTATATCGATTAAATGTTTAATTACATGTAAATAAGTGAATTTAAAAATTTTCTATGAATATAATGATTATGCGTATTTTTCTCTTGTAGGATATTTAAATTGATTTCTTAATCATGTAGACATGAAGTTAAGAGAATTCAAAGGTCAAAATCAACTGGGGCATAACTTTAGAAGTATTAAACAAGTCAAAGATGTATGAAAATAAAAAAAGGAAAAGAAAGAAATTTGTTTAAGCCAAAATAGAACAATGACATGCTTTTTCTTTACGACACACACACACACACACACACACACACACACACACACACACACACACACACACACACATATATATATATATATTGTACATAACACCAGCCAAGGCAAACTTAAGTGTTGATGTGTCTAGATCTGAACCCTACACTTGGGCCAACGGTGAGAAAAGGGGGAAGAATGTTGACTAAAGGAAGTGTACTTTCAGCTCATGCCAATGGTGTGACCATCTTGCGGAAAAGTAAAATATGTTCCTACATGGACACCTAGTACTAGTGTAAAAGGGAGATAGCGACCTCTTATGGTTAGAAGCTATAGAACACCCCTCATTGGTTGAATTTGTGTTGGACCACTGCCAAGGACACGTGCATCACTCCTGACCTCCCTAATATCCCTTTCTTTGTCTATACCTTGCCCCCATGTATTAGCAAAGCCACCCTTCATCCCACTACCCTGACATTGGCATATTTTCTTTCTCCTCTAGTTGTAGTATAGTACAATAGTTGTATTAGGGTTTAAATGGGCGAATAGGAGCTTGACACTTGTCCTTATATACCTAGCAACATTCCTCGTACTATAAGAGGAATGTGTTGCTAAACAATGAGGGCAAGAATCAAGAAAGATATAGAGAAAATGCAGAAGTTTGGTAAGGAAAGTGAGGGAAAATGAGGCTTTCTTTGGGAAGAACATTACTATTGTGTAAAAACCATAACTTTCATATAATAGAACACTTTAAGGGGGTAAAGGATATTTTGTCCTTCACTCAACAATGGTTTTTCATCCATTTCCAAGGGTTTTCATGTTACATGCCTTCTTTACTTTCCTTGTTTTGCCTTTACATTTCTCTAGACATTAAAGTGTTAAAGTTTCCATTTTTATTGTTCATGAGCTTTTGCACTTAAATTTACTATTAGATCTATAGCTTATTTTCCTTTATAAGCTTGATAGTCTAAATTGCATGTGTGTGTATACATACATACATACATACATACATACATACATATATATATATATATATATATATATATATGGCTTAGGTTCAAGATACACCTAATATAACTCTAAGCAATGTTATACTACCTAACAACTTATTATAGAATTTATATTTTGAAAATCTCACCGTTGAATTTCATGATCTATATGTTCTTAACATTCATGCCAATTTTCATGTCAATTAGATGTTATTTACCAATCAATCCATAAACTCATCTTTTATACATTATTTTTAATAACAAAAACTTGAATTTTAACAATTGAATAATGACATGACTATTAAATTCTAATTACCTCGAGATTTTGCAAGTATGGAGAATATACGAAGATAATATAATCTAGCAGTAGATTATATTATCCAACAACTAGGGTTTCCTCGAAATTTTGCAAATGAGAAAGTGAGCTCACTTATTGACTCTCAAAGTGGACAATGGCTTATGTACTACTGATGATACCAATGCTATCCTCAGTATCCCTTTAAGTCCACGGTTACCTAGAGAGCGGTTTGTGTGGGCTTATACACCCAATGGTGAGTTCACGGTTCATAGCGCTTATATGGTGATTATGGCTATCTCTCCAAGCTCGAACAGTGGAGCACCATCTGATTGTTGGAAGCGAAGCACTTTCTGGAAATCCGTGTGGGTTCTCCATGTTTTGAACAAGATCAAAGCTTTCACTTGGTGGGTTTGCAAAAACATTTTGCCCACAAAGGTTACCTTTGCTATCTGAGGGTTATTGACAACCCTGTTGTGAAGCTTGCGGCTTGGAGGCTGACACTAGTGCACATGTGTTCTGGCACTGTGAAAAGGCACGAGAAGTATGGTGACTGTCTGGTATTTCAGTGGATACCCGTGGGGCTTACTACCATGATTTTGTAGACTTTTTCTGGCACCTAAAGTTTATTCAACATGTGGACAATAAGTTGCTGAGATTGATAGCTACCATGGCATGGAGCATGTGGTTTAACTGAAATGCAGTTAGACAGGGACAGCCTAGGTAATAGGCTTCATCAGTACTGAACAAGGCCAGATCTTTACTTGAAGAGTTTTAGTTAGCAAATTTTACTCGAACGAGACAGCTTGTGCCCAAGAACCTCACTTGGACACCTCCACAGGCACCATATTACAAAATCAACGTTGATGATGTTGTCTTTGCCCAGCTTAATGCATCAGGAGTGGGAGTGGTTATTAGGGATTTGGCTGGAAGAGTTGAAGCAGCCTTGAGTAAAATTCAAGTGTGTCCTTGGGACCTCTAGAAACGCAAGCCATGGCTTTGGCAGAAGGAGTTCGTTTTGCATGGGAAATGGGTATCTGTGATGCAGTGTTTGAGAGCGACTCAAAAATAGTCTCAAAAGCGGTTTTAGGCAATACAACTCCACAAATAACTATTGCTAATGTTATTTTGGGAATTCAATAGCAATTACAGGTGTTTCAAATTGTACAAGTTTCACATGTAAAGTGATAGGAAAACCTGCTCATATCTTGGCTCAGAATGCCAAGGGTATTGATAGTTATGTAGCCTAAATAGAGGAAAACCCATCTATAATTGAGTCCTCATTGGCTCAAGATGTAATGGGTTTCGCTTCTTCTTAATAAAAGTGTTATCCTTTTATTAAAAAAAAAATACTTAATAGATAAAACTCTCTTTTTATTTATTTATTTTTTTAACAAAACAAGGATATCAATACTATATTTTTTTTACTATTTGATTATTTTCTTGAGTGTATGCAGCCCTTTTGTCTTGCACACTAGGTTACTATACGAAGGAATTCCTTTGAGGTGGCTCCAAGATGCTGGCAATAGGTTTCAAAATTAAGATATTATCGATATTGTTAAGGACATATTTTATGTAATTGGTTAATCCTTTGACAAAATGCACTTTACTTATAATTGGGTAAATCTAGAATGAGTTTAGTGCTTCAAGAAATAAGAGTTCAAGTCAAGTATTAAAGCCATGAAGATTGGACCAAGAAACAAGTGAAGAAAAGCTGTTCATTAAAGCTCGATAAATACCTCGACAAACTGATTTGTCTTATTCAAAATCCTTTGTTAAACCTCACTTTAGGAAGTCTAGTAGTCCTAAAACTGCTCATGTTTGTTACCAATGTGGTGTTTCTGGACACATTTGTCCTAATTGCTTTAAGTTGTATCCTCAAAAGCAAGTATCCAAACGGTCACAAGTTTTCTCTCAAGGAACTACACCTTTGTTTGGAAAGTTATTAAAAGCTTTGAGCATTTTAACTCAATTTCAAGAGAATTCTAATTCTTCTATGTCTTTTAGTAGGCATAATAGGACATGTGTCTTTTCATCTTCACGGCCAAAGACTCATGTTGTGTGGGTAAGAAAGGAGCCTAAGACTTAATTGTCTTTTCTATCTGTCCTCTACTTTAATTCTTTCTATCTAAAGTATGACTTTCTTGCTTGATTTCTTATCTGTTTTTAGAAACATGCTTTCATGCATCTGCATCTATCTTCATACTTTCATGTTGTTTGTTTGGTTGTTTAGTTTTGAATTTGTTTTGTTTTCAAAATAAATTAAAAAAAAAAATCAGAAAAATACAAATATAGTATGTGTTTGTGTATATTGGTACTTGTGTACCTTGGATAGCCATTGAAACAAAGTTTCTAAAGTTTCTATATCTTGTACCTTAGATGAGCATCTCAATGCACAACTAAGCAAGTGAGCCTTGTGGCTCGTGTTTGTGATGAGTACGAGTAAGATTGTCTCTTATATCTCATACTCATATAACTCTTTTTGACAGGAAGGACTAGAAAATCTTAAGAGAAATGCATAAATAACCATCTCACCACTAAAGCCCGCCAATCATGAATAACATTTATGTGCTTTGGCATAGCAAAATTATAATGTTTTGGCTTACATAATTGGGTACTTCTTCTCTCTCTTATGTACCTATGCATGATATGTTGAAAAAGAAAAATATGCAAAGAAGAACAAAAGCAAAAAGAATCAAAATACTTTTAAATATGATTGCAAGCGTGTTTCTAGGAGACGTGGGAGTTATAGGATGTACTTCGAAGGTGATAGTCCCCATCAAGCAGTTATGATTGTGTGTGAGTGTATTTGATTCTCTCTAATCTCAAATTTTCATAACAAGAGACACTTATGCACTCTTGCTATGTTTCACACACCACACACAAAATTCTGCTACTTTTGATACATGTGTAGGTACAATGTGATTTGCCCATCACAAGGAATACACGTATTAATATATGCTCACTAAACTATCTTAACTTGTTTTTGAAATATAAAATTGGTTAGACTTGTTTAGTGTGTGTATGTGTTTTGGATCTATACACTTTGCATCTTGTTTGAGATGAGTTTTGAGAGCTTAATATGTTGATTTGATGTTTGAGTGAGTAGCTTGATTTTATGCACTCATCTCTATGTGTTTTTCCTTTCTTGAAAAACCTCTTTTCTTCAAGCTCCACAACTCCTCAACGCATCCTCGACTAATATCCTTTCTATCGAGCCTTCTTCTTGTGATCTCGACAAATCCTTGACAACTTCTTGATCCATCGAGAAAATTTTCTGAGCTCTCTATCTGCCCGATAGATTCTCGACAGATTCTTAATCCATCGAGATTTCTGGGTTTTCTCTCGATAGCATCTCGACAGCTTCTCGATCTGTCGAGACCCTCTTGCATGCATTGTTTTTCACATGTTTTGCATCTTTCTATTATCTTGTCAGCCATAACATCTTGTTTCATTACATTCATGCCTTTATATAGATTCCTTGTGCCCCCTTGATCATCTTTATGTTTCTCGAGTGAAGTTTTATAGTTTCATGTACCCTTTGTTAATCATGACAAAAAGGGGGAGAATATGTGGTTTCTTTTTAAGATTCTATATGTTAGGGGGAGGAATACGTGCCTTTGTAAAGGGGAGTTGTGTTTCATCTTATTAGGGGGAGTGTTACCTCCTTGTTGTTTTAGGAGCTTTTCTTAGCTTCTTGTACACCGGTCTTGTGACCATCTTATTACATGCATTGCTCTTTACTTTCATATATATGATGATGATGTATGTTTTTATTTACCTACCTCTACATGTGTTGTTTCTTTTCTATCTTTATGTACACAATCTTTATTTCTATTTCCTACATGATGCCTTGATGAGTTTTATTTAAGTGTTTCAGAAAGACATTCTATGAATTTCTGCCATGCCATGAACTCTCTTCTTGCAAAGTTTTTCGAGAGTTTATGTTAGGGTTAGATTTATTTTCTAATTCAATAAGTGGTTATGTGTTTAGTGATTTAAGACTTCTCTCATGATTATTTTTTTTGTTGTGATTTTGTCACAAATTGCTAAAGGGGGAGATTGTTAAGGACATATTTTATGTAATTGGCTAATCCTTTGACAAAATGCACCTTACTTGTAATTTGGTAAATCTATGATGAGTTTAATACTTCAAGAAACAAGAGTTCAAGTCAAGTATTAAAGTCATGAAAATTGGACCAAGAAACAAGTGAAGAAAAGCTGTTCATTAAAGCTCGACAGATACCTTGACAAAAATAGTATCTATCAAGATTTAAGAACAAAACTTGATAGAAGCTGAATCTGTCGAGATCTATGATATCAGAATTTCAGATTTGATTTTCGGCTCATGCTGACATGTATGTGTAGGGTTTCTTTTCTCACAACCCTATACATATATAAGACTTATTTTAAAGGCCGTCATATGCGAAGAACACATACAGAAAGTGACCTAGTGCCTTATTCTCTCTGAAAGAAACTACTACGTCTTTGCGTCTTAGGGTTTTGTAACCAAGTGCTCCTTGATCTTCATTGTTTATGAAGTGAAGAACTTTGCAGCCAACAACATCTTCTTCAAGTTGCTGGAGTTAGTCACGTACTGGGATTCATGCAAAGGAGTTTGTCACGTAGTGAAATCCATGCAAAAGGGTGGCATTCATATAATGAAGAGTTCAGAGGTTCTGAAGCGGTAGAAGGTTTCTGCTATAAATTCATCTACGGGAATTGTAGAGTCTAGGGGCAAGTTTTGTACTAGATCTGAAACTTCTCTTTACTATAGTGAATTGTTTTTGGGAAAGGTTTCCCCCTAGGTTTTTTACTGTGAAATTGGTTTGGTTCATTGGTTTTCTTGGGTCATCATATCTTGTGTTTTTACTATTTTGCTATGCATGATATTGATGTTTGTTTGTTTGATTTAACAAGGTTTATTTATAATATATCTAATTAACAACTTGGGTTTAAAACTTGTTAATTCTATCAACCGATGTCCAAATTCCCAACAAATATTATGAGGTCTTAGGATCCATTAAGCTAACTTCTTAGGGTTTAATACATAAACTTTAAAAGACCAACAATGTCAAAAATATTGTGTGCCCACATACATAATTTAGTTATTGCTTTTCTTTGTGCTTGTATGTTAAATGATTCCTGACGAAGTGTGTCTAGAGTATATAAACTTTGTTGCTTTTTCTTAAATTCAGGCTCAAAATTAATCCAAAGAGTCTTGTAGTTTATTTGGCATCTTCCCAAACACAAAGTTCTTAGGGATCTAGTGGGGAAAACATTTAAGTTGCGGGGTTAACAACATATTATAACTATTTTTAAAAAAATTCAAAACTAAATAAGCTGCATTTTTTGGACTATTTTCAAGTTTTGAACTTGGGCCAAACCTTGCTTTAGCCCATTTTTTGAAATCTTTGGGAGGTCAAGATTAGTTGGGCTTTGGTGAGTCATGTATTGCCAATCCGTTGGCTTGATATTTGACATTGGATGCCACCCATGCAATCTGTAAAGGGTTAGGGGTGTGGATGGGTTAGGTTAGAGGTTTTTTTAACCCAACCCAACGTAATAAATTTCTAACCCAACCCAACCTTGGATTAGATTGGGCTGGGTTGATATGTTATGCATACATATTTCATACCTTGTAAAAAATTAGATTTTCATAAACTATTAAGCACTTTTCAAAATAAATTATTACAATTTACCTATATATTATATTTAAATTATATTCTAAATTTCCAAACTCATCAAAACCAATAATTCTCAAAATACCAAAATTAATTAATCACAGTAAAGATTTATTTATGGATAATAAAGTAAACTTATATATGGTGAGCTAGGTTGGATCAGATGGTTGGAAAAAATTATCAACTCGAACCTGACCTAATTCGAAACACAAAATAGAATTCAAACCCATCACAACCCAAACCACCAACCCAAAGTGTTGGGTTGGGTTGTTTTCAATGAGTTGGCAGGTTGGATGTACACCTCTAAATTATTACTTGTTGTACTATATAAATTTTATAAATTAATTTGTCACCAATAAAATTATTGTACCAACAATTACATGCTACATCAATTTTTAATATTTTTTTACAAAATTGGAATTAGTTTTAGGAACCCAGCTTATTAAAATGACATTTTTTTTTATAAATAACATCACTTAAAAAAAATTGCAAAAGATTTAGTGTTACCATATTTATTATTTGGAAAATTGTTTTGCTAAGTGGCATTGGGTATAGCCATGATATTGAATGCCTCGAATAGACCACAACCTAAAATGTGCAAATATATTTGTCACCATTTTGATGTGACTAACTTTATATGGTTGCTTATCACTTTTATATCAATTCACTACTTTTTTTCAATCAACCAGTTAGATTATGTTCACAAATTTCTAATATATTTAGGCAAAACTTGTTGCACACACCTTTCCAAAAAAGTAACTAAAATCTCACGATTGAAAAATGTTAGGATTACAAAATTCACCCAACTTTTACCACAACTTGCCACATGGCAAGTTGTGAGTGATTGAAATGTGGACCTATGTAGACCCACTGCTCACAACTCAAAGAAAAAATTATGTAATTTTTTTATGGTACTAGCATTTTTCCTCACTATGTTAAAAATAATAAATGCTACACAGAGGCTAATAATTGTATTTCAGTTGCTTCTTGGCTAATAAATACTACTCATATATTTTAGGAGCAGTTTTCTATATATATATATATATATATATATATATATATATATATATTTTTTTTTTTTTAAGTAGCAGAATACGGCAGTACTTACAAATACTTATGTGAATGACAAGTGCATGCAAACCATTCATGCCGTGCCTTCCAGCATAGGAGCAGTCTAGAGCATTATCTAGGATATGAGAAGCCATGTCGTAGTCTTGTTTATCCACAACGAAGAATAGTGCGATTCCCCAACGTTGTTGATAGGCCAAAAACGTATTGACCCCTTGTGATGAATTAATTGATTAATTAGCCAAGTTTAATTAATTAATCAAATTAACATGCAAACGCACTACCAAAAAAAGGGTCTATAGCCACGTTTCAAAAACGCAGCTATAGACCCCAAAAACACGGCTATAGGATAGAGCCGCGTTTCCTATAGCTGCGTTTACAAACACAGCCTAAATGGCGCAGCAATAAGCCTGTAGCCGCGTTTTTGAAACCACCGCTATAGGTCAGACTTATAGTCGCATTTTTTAACCGCGGCTATAGGATTCGGGCCTATAGCCGCGTTTTACAAAAACGTGGCTATATCCCAGCTTGAAGCTGCATTTATAACTGCGGCTAAGGCGTTGGGCCTATAGCCGTGTTTTAAAAACGCAGATATAGTGTCTCACAATGTAGCTAAAAAAGGGACTTAGAGCCGCGTTTTTAAACGCAGCTCAAAGCGGGCCTATAGCCGTGTTTTTAACAACGCAGCGATAGGCCCGATTTGAGCTGTGTTTAAAAATACGGCTCTAAGTCCCTTTTTTAGCTACACTGGGAGACACTATAGCCGCGTTTTTAAAACGTGGCTATAGGTCTTTTTTTTTTTTTTTTCCTGCTATCACAACTTATGATTTTGTTACATCCCCACATCACAAGTTCCCAACACAAAATTTCCAAAAGATATTATAACACTAAATCAAAAAATAGAAAGAGCCTCATGCACACGTAGAGCATATGTCAATTCAGTTTATGAGGCAATACTAACCTTTACACAAGCATTAGAAGAGCCTCATAAATTTTCTTTGTAATTTCATATTATTATAAAAGCAAATTTCATAAATGCCTCATATGTGTGTCATGATTAGTGGTTAAGTATTGATAGAAGAGTATCTGAGCAGACTATACCTTAACATATAATTCACAAAATAGTATAATATTTTACCATCAGGCAGGCACACCATTCAACATCAAACAACACTGTAAATAAGGCCAATTCATACAATAAGTAGTAAATTACCTTAGCAACCCTTGTCATTCCCTACTTGATGCATCATCAAGCGTGTTTTGTGTGGCTGCATCAAAAAACGCAGTAACAATTAGGACAACTATCAAACATTCCAAACAATAGAATCACGGTTACACAGCCAAACACCTCACCAATGGATGGGACGTGCAAAGGAGATATATGTGTTAATAGGAAAAGAGTCAGAGACATTGATGTTGACCCCATTAGACCAATCTTTTCAGGTAAAATTACACTAACAAATTTATGTCAGTCACATACATCACATTTCCTAGTATCTAGCAGCAGGGAAGCAAGTACAATTTTAACAAAACAATGATGATTCTAAATGATTCAGTCACATACATCACATAATATTTTTCACTACTGTTAACATGGCTTTATTATAATTGGTGCATAATAAAAATAGTGTCAATGACGACTCTAAATGAAAGTGATATTGTTTTGGACAAAACAAGCTATGTCAGCGTGCAAAAAGGGAAATGACAATTTGTTTGTGCAACTATTACAGCTGCAGATCAACTATGTAGAATCCACCCCATGATAGGGTGTTAATTGGTCTGAACCACACAATTATAACAGCAGATCGATAAGATTGTCAACTAAATTGTCTGCGATTTAGTGTACCAGCTAAAGTCCAAAGTCAAGAATGTGTTTTGAAGAAAAAACTTTTGCAATAGTACATGAAGAATGAAATAAATTGATAAAGTAGCAACTTTAAGGATGGACAGTTTGCATTATGAGCACCATAAGTTCTAACTTTTAAGTTATATCAATAAAAGTCAAAATTGACAGGCACTTAGGGTTCGTTAAAGACCTTATGCAATCAAGAAATTCAACCCCTTGAGTTAAAGTTAGGTTCTACCTCACCTAATATTTGAGTTTCAAGAACTGTGAATGATTGACTACTATAACACTATCTGCAACTGACCTAAATTAAAATGCATCGCTTTTTTTGAAAATTTTATTTTGTTGGTCATATTAGACTGTTGAGAACAGTTTTTAATTAAATTGGGGTATTTTGGTTAGTTGATACTCCTTGTGTTAATTTCAATATGCTCAAGGTCTCATAATCAAACAATTGTTTGACAAACGATGGTAATCTTATGAGAAGTTAATTACCATCGTTTTGACAATTAAATCAATCTAAAACCATTGCTCCATTTTGATGCTAAAATAGGATCAAAGCTTTTGGGAGGAGATGGAAGGACAAGAAAAGGTAAAAACACTAGTTTGGAGTTATATCACTTCTATAATGTTAATAAAAACAAGACGTACACCTAATAAATAATATGACATAATTTCAAATATTAGGTGAAAAGTAAACTTTTGTATAAGATAACTTGTTATTATTAGTTTAGTATATCCTGTTGGTTGTACTCTGGTTACATAATAATTTTCTTAGATTGAAAATTAATGAGACTAGGCATGGCTGCTCCTCTATACAAAGACCTAGTTTTCATAGATACACACAATTTGCATTAACCGGAAACTAAAAGCCTCTTACCTGAAAATCTCTCAAAGGAAGCCTTCCTTATTGTTTGCTTCCAGCTAAAGAATCTCATTTAACTGATATGAAAGAAATGGTCAAAGACTCGAGAAAATGAGTATCAAAAGTGTTTAAAAAATAAATTAATTAAAACCTCTATATATGATGAGCAAACAATATAATCAATTAACTATTATAACTTTTGATTATCTTGTTGGTTTAGCATGCATGCACTCAAGCTTAGGGAATTGCAACTACTTATCAAGAAAAATGGTTAGGTTGATAGCCTCCATTTTACAGGAAATAACAAATATGGGTGCATCACGTAAACTAAGGGCAATTTTGAAGTAGACCATTTTCTCTGCTTGTGTAGCCTATAGTGACATTTCTTCGACATTGACTCTATGAGACATGAAGGATTTCCCATTTGTGATTTATAGCTCCACATTTAGAGGTTTTTAGGGTCTACAAGTTCCTGGATTAATATAGACTTTCTCAATAATTAACATTTTACCACAATAGACTCAAAGCTTTGCAAGACTTACATATAGTGTTCCTCCACAAAAAGGTCTCAAATAGCATAGCCAATGAATTTTTTAGGTCATAAAAAAAGGGAAACAATCTTATCATGTACGAGTGGTTTTTGTTTGACTTAGCAATCCTTATCAATACTAATAACAATAATAATAATAAATAAATAAATAACTATGATTCTTGTTTATCTTGCTATAGATCAATGATAGAAAATCATCTTTAAAAGAGTCAACCTTATGAAAATTAGTTCATCAAAATAAATAAGTGGGAACTCCACAAAGATACAATAATGGATCATAAGAATATCTTGAATTGTAGTGAACATAAAAAATTAGGTGAAAATATAATTTTGATCCCTAAATTAATTATGTCTTCTATTAACTTGATTGCTATCAAATTATTCTTTAGCTCGATCAGCATAGTAAGTACAACAATTTCACCACAAGCATATATGCATCTTTCCGATGAAGTTACTAGTCCAAAATAATCAAATTTAAAAAGGTTAAAACTTACGGAACAGCTAGCATTCAATCCTTAGTAAATTAATAAATACGAAATTACATACCAAGCATAAAAATAGCATCCACAACGCAAATGCAGGGGTAAAAAGAAAGGGGAGGCTAGAGCTCATTTGCACTTTGGGTTCTAAACTCTGTATAACTTAGTAACAAAACATCAAAAAATGCTAACCATACAGATTTGATTATACAACAATGTTGACTAGAACACATACCTTAAAACTCAAAGGATCCTCTGAGATAGCTGCGACCATTGATTCCTCTCCTTCAAAGACAAGTGCAGGGCCTGTTGAACATTTTTGGGTAAATAATTTTGCAGTAGACTACACCAAAATTTAGATTTTAATTATAAAACATAGAACTTGCATAATAGCCCAAAAGTAGAACACATAATAAAACCTGAGAAATATAGCCCCTCTTTTCCAGTGATTTTTGCTACAGAACCCTCTGGCGCAATATTTCCATATAATGTTTGGATGTGGCCTGTTTTCTTTTTGGGGTTTTCCACTGGTCTAATTATATCCTATATGAGAAAAAGAAAGAAATAACTGCATTAAATTTCATGTTTAATCAACAGTAAAAGTGACAGAAACATTGCGAATAGAAGATGTCATAAATAAAAACATAAAAGCTGTCAAACCTACCCTGTGGCTAATGTCTTCCCAGTAACTAGAGGGGAGGGGGGGGGGGGGGGGGAACACTTTTAGGTTAATTATGGGAATACTAAAACAAAGTACTTGTTCAGAGGAACGCAACAATCCAAAAATACGTACCAGTCATACAATCCCCATCTAAAAAACCAAGCTCCAAAAGGTAGTGGATGACTCCAGGCGTTCCTCCAATCTATCAAAACAATCATTAATGGGTTCATCAAGAGGAAACGGTGATAAACAAACTAAAGGAAACAATATAAAAATTTTCATATACAAAAAAAAAAAGGTTAAAACTTACGGAACAGCTAGCATTCAATCCTTAGTAAATTAATAAATACGAAATTACATACCAAGCATAAAAAAAGCATCCACAGCGCAAATGTACGGGTAAAAAGAAAGGGGAGGCTAGAAAAAAAAACCATGATTATGAGCACTACAAAAAACATGAGATAGGTATATAGTGGGGAAAGGGGAGGTTAGGTTTGAAGACAAACACAAAGCACCATTAAAGCTGCCATTACAATTGGACTATATCACTTTAAGCAACTTTTTGAGAAACAGTTGAACTATTATCACTTGAACCCCTAAATTAGTTATATATAGTTGGCTAAAAAGAGTATAGTCGATTTTTTGATCAAATTATGATCAGATTTAATTATTTTTTGATAATAGATTTAATTTACTTCTACAAGTTGGATTTCAAATATGAAAAAAAAAATTGAGCTAATGTATTTTAAAATACATTAGATCAATATTTTTTTCTTAAGCCAGACATGCAGTATACAAAAGCCAGGATAATTATAGCGACAACGCAAGCAACGTAAAATGCTTTCATTCTTACATAAGCAAGCAATTTTTAACTATCTTCTAAGCTTCAGTGAAGCTTAGGACATAGTTAAAAATTGCTATCTTACATAAGCATACATGTATACAAGACTGGTAAAGAGCATACTAACCCAACACTATAGACCCTTCAAACCCAACTACCCCACTACCTGCCAACCATCAACACCACCACCACCACCACCACCATCATCAACAACACAACCTCCACCCAAACCCAGCACCCCACCACTGCTGCACCACCTAAATCAACCCAACAAATCACAACAAACCCATACCAAAATCACCCAAATCAACTGACCAAATTACCAACATAATCCACTGCCACCACCACCACCAATCCAAGCACAACACAACCACCGGGACCAAAACCCATCACTACATGAATCAAAACCCACTATAATCTCCAAGAATCAAACCCATAGAAAAAACCCATACCAAAACCCATCCAAGAATCAAACCATAGAAAAGAAATGACAATAGATCAAACCCACTGAAATCTCCACCACCAATCTCCACCGCAGACCCACTGCCAGCAAGCCAAACTACAGATCTCAACCCTCAAAAACTCCATTTAAACCCAAAATCAAAACCCAAAATCGAAAATCGAAACCCTAAACCTAAAATCGAAACCCTAAACCTAAAACGGGAACCCTAAAACACAAATCAAAACAAACAATTTTAAAAACTTACTGTTAGTCTTGAAAAGGTCGGACTTTTTGTAAGAACTTCTCCTCAGTTCTCGATTTTGGAAGAGAATCGATCGATGAGAAGGGAATGGAGAGGAGGGAGGAAGGGGATTCGGAGAAGGTGGAAGTGAGGGAAGGAGGGGACGATCGAGAGGTAGCTTGAGATCGTTGAGAGTGGTCTGAGAGAGTTTTGTGGAGTTAGGGTTTTTTTCAATTGTGCGAAGTTGAGGGATTTTTTATTTATTTATTTATACTAAAAGTTAAAGCCGCGTTTAACAAAACGCAGCTCCAGACATGTTTGAGCTGTGTTTAATTAAACGTAGCTCTAAGCATCTTTGGAACTGCGTTTATTAAACGTAGCTCCAGACATATTGAAAAAAAAAAAAAAAAAAACTGGATGGGACTGAAGCCGCGTTTTTAAAAACTCAGCTTCAGTTCTAGGGAGCTAAACGCAGCCTCATCTGGGAAAAACGCAGCTCCAGAGTTGGTCTATAGCCGCGTTTAGTAAACGCGGCTATAGGACCAGGGGTGGAGCCGCATTCTTCAAAAACGCGACTCAAAAGAAAAGTTGTAGTCGCGTTTTACAAAAATGCGGCTAAAAAACGTGACTCAAAAACGCTTTTTTTTGTAGTGACGCGTGGTAGCACAAACAAATCACCAATTAAACTAAGTTTGCAGTGGAAAATAAATTGACACGGTGATTTTTTTACGAATGGGAAAAACCTACACGGCAAAAACCCCACTGGGTGATTTTAAAGTCACCATTCTCGAGAATTCACTATTATCACAACAAGCGGCTACAAGTAAAGGAATCCTAGTACCTTATACCAACCTACAGTTGAACCCTTACCCCAATACCCAATTGGACTTGTTCTGTAGTGACAATCTCTCCTTGTAATGCACGGCTCCCAATACGTGACTAACCAATTGTGCAGATCCCAGTATGCGACTTCAATCACCAACTAGAGAAGGTTGTTGGCTACAAATTTCTTCAGTTCATCACACGATGAAGATCCAGAAAATGCTTGGTCATAAAACCCTTCGGTGTACAAACACAGCAACTTCTTCACAAGAATGATGAACTAGGGAAAATTTTGTCTCCGGTCACAATTTGCTTTAACAAACTTTGCTTAACACTTGTGTAACTTGTGTCCCTTTGATGACCCTTAAAATAATCCTTTTAAATGTCTAGGGTTGTGAGAAAAGAAAGCCCAAACACATAATCACGGATTGAATGAAAAACAGAACAGAAAATCTAAATTTCATAAACCTCGACAGATGGCTATCTATCGAGCTGCTGTCGAGCCATGGGGCTGGAACAACTCTTCAAGCTCGACAGATGGCTAGTTGTCGAGCTTTAATGACAGGCACTTTTCAACTTGAATCTTGGACAGACTTGCATGGCTTCAACACTTAATCTTGAAACAAAGTTTCTTGAACTATTAAACACATCCTAGATCTACCCAAATACAAATAAAGTGTATTTTATCAAAGGATTAGCCAATTATATAAACTAGTGACATATGTTCCTAACAAGTGAATCGCATATGTCCTAACAGTTGTTTACCTGCTTAGCCAATTATGTTGGATCATTCTTATTAATTAGTTCTTTCACAACATCAAAGTTACCATATAACACAGCGACGTGCAAGGTAGTATCCCCATCTTGATTCACCATGCTTAGAAGCTGCTGTCAGCCATCAATTTCAACATCCTGATTTTTGGCATGTTCTATTAGTAGCTTTACCATTGATAAAGTTCCTACCCTCGCAGCAACATGTAGCGGAGTATTGTCTTTGGAGTTTGTTTTTAAAACAAGGCTTGGACATAATTAAATATGTTTTCTGTAAACTCAAGTTTTTTGAATTGCAGTGCAACATGAAGAACAGTGTTCTTCTCTGTTGTCACTTGGAGAAGGGTACTGCTATTAGGATCTGTCATACTCTCAAAGAAAGTTGAATCACCAGTGGAAGCAGCTCGGTACACATCAGGATTCATTGCGTATTGCCTTCCTTTTCCTGCTATAGTCGGTTATCAATCTGTCAGGGAACAAAAAATTACTAAGAATTGTTGCATCTAGACTGTGGATCTACCTATCTAGGTATTTGGCATTGAACTCTCTCTCTCGAATATTTGATATATCTGACTCTCTCTAACTCTCAGAGTATAGTTTTGATAAAATGAAAGAAAACTTGAACGGAAGGATTAATATTGATATATGCGAGAGAGTATAGACAGACAAAGAGAAAAAAAGAAAACAAAAAAATAGAGACACAGTCAATGCCGGCTGGGCAAGTGATGGTATAATTATTCAATGTTTATTATGAAAGTTGAATTTGAAAAGTTGAGTAGTTGATGAATGAATGATAATAATTGTGATTTTTTCAATTGTTTGTTTTGTCTTTTAGTTTAGAATCTTTATTAATTATCACATAGACAAAACGAATAGTGTTAGGCATAAAAAATTAATCTTAGTTGACGAGTAGTGTAACATGATCATCCATAAAATTACCGTCCGAATAGGATTGTCTTTACCAAAGACGGTCGTAAGCACATATTAAAACTGTAAGGTTGAGTTTAATCAACCATCTTGTTAGCTTTATTCCGTGCCAATTTGCTTGTAATTTAGCAATTAGTAACCCTGTATTTAGGTGGGAAACTTGTAAGGGTAGTGAGTGACAGAGTGTGAAAAAATGCTCAAGAGTGTGCAAGGAAACAGAGTCTCGCGATTGGATCTCGCGGGTGAGTCACGGCTTGCAAGTCGCCAAAAGTCTGCACACGTGCCAAGCATGTCAGAAGCTGAAGAGTCGCTCCAGCTGTCGCACTACAGGACAAAAGTCCCAGGTTGGCCAGGCCGTTAGCTCGCGGCTTGAACTCGCGACTTGACCCAGTCGCGAGGTCAAGTCGCCAAAATGCCCTGTTTGGGAAAATCTGACGTTTCACATTCCTTTCTCATTCCAGTATAAATACCCCTCATTCCCATGATATGGAGAGAGCTTCTAGAGAGAATTTTGTGAGAGAAACCCTAGAGAAATACAGGATTGATTCATCCACAATCTTAACCTTAGAGACTCTACAAATTCCTCTACTCTCTTCCTCTCCATTGTCATACCCTTGAGAGGCCTTTAGCCAAATCCTTATCTCGCCACACCCACGTCTATGAGAAGGTTTATTTGGTATTGTTGGGAAGCAGTTAGGAATGAACCAATCTACATTGGTTGATGCTATGGTCTAGTAGCGGAATCTGGTAAGCTAGAAAAGAAAAAGGTTCGGCGTAACCTCGTTGGAGCAAGAAGCTTTGAAGGCTTAAGTGTCTGGGTAGATTAGGCTTGGAGGGTCTATTGCTGTTCATGTATCCCAACTACATTTTCTAGTGGATTATTGACCGCTTGAAGGGCGGCGAAGAGGTTTTACACCGAGGGCTTCGGTTTTCTCTTCGATAACACATCGTGTGTTGTCCGTGTGTTTGCATCTTCCTTCCCTTTATCTTTGCCTTTTATTTTCTGCTGTGGATGTGATTATAATTGGCTTAGATTGTTTATCAATTCTGTGTTTAGCTTATGTTCATGTTCCGCACATTAATTGTTTGTTAATAAGCTTGAATTGATATTTTGTATTTTGGGGTCTAAACGTTCAAAGGTATTACATACCCTTTTTGAACTTTCAAAAACCAACGACAGCACCAAAAAAATTCAGGCACACCAAACAAAGGCAAAGCAAACAAGGCTAAATCCAAGCAGCCTCCCATGATCTTGATAAAGATTTCCTCATAGTGACAGTATTCCTCTTTTACTCCAATCTTTGCCCGTACATATTAAATTTCAAAAGATAGCTGCCTTTAAAGCCCTTTCCTTTCAAATTCTGAAGGTCCCCAATTAATTATTTATATCATCCTAGACTAGCTTGGGGACTGTGATAATAGTTTAATTTTGCATATTTATATCATTATTAGAAAGAATTATCATACTTATTTTGAGTTAATTCATGCATTTTATAGTTGGTTTTGGAATAATGCTGAATAATCAATTTTGTATTTAATTGAATTTTAATGCATGAATTTGTCTTTTGTAGGATAATGAAATTAACTAAGTGGATTTGTGCAAAGAAGAAAGCTAATGGACTTTACTTTTACAAGAGCCATGATGAAATCAAAGAAGGTCAACCCAATTAAATTCAAGTCCAATTGGAGTGAGGAATCGAAGGAAATTTGCATCAAATCCAAGTCCAATTCGGATTAGGATTCCAGCCTGTGCACTAGTTAGTATTTGGAGCATAACTTTCGACTCAGATGTCCAATCGAGATTATTCAAGTTGTGCTGGAAACTTAACTTAAATGGCTACAATTTTTTTAGTTTACCAAAAATCCGAATGCTGAATTTAAATGGGCCGAAAATGTTGGTTAAGTGAAGCCTAAAAAACTGGGATTTTTTCCAAACGAGAATTCAACTTATAATAGGATTTCTTGATCTATTTAAAAGCTCTTTAGGGCAAAATTCAAGAGGGAGCTACCGTAGAACGTAATTTAGGTTTTCTTAAAATTTCTTTTTTACAGTTTTTAAAGTTTTATTTTGCCTAAAATCAATCAATTTCATGAAACTACCTCAGACAATTAATTCTTGAGTTCTTATTGTTAAATTATCCAACTAAGATTATTTTTCGTATGAATTTTAGTTGAGTTATAAAATAAATATTGTTAAGACTACCAATAGATGTTGATGATGCTAAGATCGTCAGTCGAGATGTTCGTCCAGACAAAGATCGTCCACCGCTAGAATCAACCCTGCAACACAATGCAAAAGAAATGATACCACCGGTGGGGTGCTGCCCACGACGCCTCCGATGATTAAATTAGAGAAACTTATCGAGTAAAGTAAAAGAGAGTAAAAATGTAGAATCAAGTTCAGAGTTTATCTGTTTTCGTACCTCTCCTCTTCCTTTCTTCTGGGTATATATATATATATATGGGTTGTATTAGTGCCCTTCTAGCCGTTGGCTTCGTTATTATGGGCACATTATTGCCGGATCTTGAAACGCCTGTATCCAGCATTAATTTGACCGGTGAATCTTCAACGGTATCAACATTTACTGTCGCTAGTAGTAACGGTCGTTCTCTGCTTGTTTGTTCGGGTAATTCTCCTCGTGTTGTGTTGGTCATGGGATCGTCTTTATAGTTCGTCCTTCCATGAAGGACGATTCTACTGGATTCTTGGGCCCATCAGCTGCCCCCCTATTTCAGGTTCGTCTCTGTCTTGGAACGATCCTGGGAATATGAAACGTTTTTTTTTTTTTTTTTTTTTTTTGAAATGTGTTCACCGCATTTATTGCTTGGTGGCGGCGTGGCACACTCCGTGGCCACGTGTCGAGTTCTGATCAATGGGGTTGCATTGTTTCCGGCGAATGTCTTTTCGGCTTCCCGCGATTTCCAAGGTAAGTTTTAACTTTTACCTTTCTCAACCCCTTCATTTTATCTTCTATTTGGGTTCTCTCTGATCTTTTTCCTTCCTATCTATTCTGCGTTTCTGCTGCTGCTGCTTTGCTTTTCTGATTTCAGACCTTCTTCTTTTTTCTTTAAGGTGCGTATCCCTTCTTCTTTGCTTCTTTCCTTTTGCTGTATGTATTTTCTGTTTACTTTCCTTTTCTGAAATGCACATGCCCCCCTTTTTTAATGGTAGTTTATACTGATTTTGAGCGCATTTCTCCCTCTGTTACCTTTTTCTTTGCTCGCTTAGGGGGATTTTTAGAGCTTTCTGGTGGCCAGTATCCACAATCTAGTGATTTTGTATTTGGGGGGAGTGGCTTAGATTTAGTTTTAAGAGATTTGTACCCATTGTTGCAACGGTCACTTTCTTGGTTTAAGTCTGCTAGTGGGATTCATATGAGGGGAAGGATGGGTTCAATCGTAAGATCTAGTGGTCTCGGGGAGGGTTCGTCCTCTGGTGCGGCCGTGGACGGGGCTGTGAGGGACACAGCTACCTCCGTGCCCCTTCCTTCGTCGATACCCTCCACCTCTGTCATCGCCCCTCGTCCCTTCCACGCTCTCAAAGAAAGGTGTAATTTGAAGGACGAGGTCTTTAGTAAGTTTAGGGATAGGTTTCAGTTCCCAGTAGAAACCAGAGTTCGTCTTCCCGGGAAGGGCGAAAAGGCTTGCGCCTTTGCTCACGGTGAAGTTTGCTTTTACGAAGCGGCCTTCCTGTGTGGTCTGAGGTTTCCCATCCACCCATTTATCCTGGAGCTTCTAGATCATCTACAAATTGCCCCTGGGCAACTTATGCCCAATTCGTATAGGATCGTCATTAGCTGTATGGTGATCTGGACGATCATAGCGGATGGAGACATGATAACCTTGAACGAGTTTACCCACCTCTACCGTTTGAAAGAATCTAGGGAGTTTGGGTATTACGAGCTTGTTCCCTGGGATAGAAGATCTCGTTTGATAATAGACCTTCCCTCGTCCTTCCGCTACTGGAAGTCAAGATATTTCTTTGCGTCTAGAGATGGTTTGGAGACATTGTTTGATGATTTTTGGGGGAACATTCCCCGGTTGCTGCGACGGTGGGAGACCCCTCGTCTTGGTGCGTTCGTCTTTTATGCTCCTCTCCTTCTATCCTCATGGACATTTTTATTTGTTCGTTCTCACAACTTTAGATGGTTTCCTTCTTGTACAGTGAAAGAGCGTCCTGAGTTGGAGAGACGGTTTGAGGAGAGAGTCCAGGAGGCAATTAGGTACGCAAAGACGATCGACGACTTCGACGAGCTTGTAGATCCCCGTACCTTGGCTCTCCATTGCTTGGGTCCTGAGCCTTCGCTTTACGTGCTTCGAGCAATTGATCGTGAACAGCGGAAACGTAAGTATTTTTAGTAAATGGTCGTCCTTCTCTTATTTCTAATTTTTCTTTACCCTTATCGTCATTCCTTTTTCTTTGTTGTTGAAGAGATGACGAGCAAATTCAATAAGGACATGTATGCAAAGATAAAGGGGAAGAAGAACGAGCCCCTTTCAAGCATTGGACAGAAGACTCTCAGGTTCACAGACAGGGAGAGAGAGAAAGAGAAAGAGAAAGAAAAAGAGACGATGGAAAGAGGTTCGTCTACCCCTGCTTTGGACGAAGCAGGGGTTACCTCCCCGGCCACATCCCTTGAAGAGGTTCCTGCCCCAAAAAGACAGAAGACGGGCAAAAAGGGCAAGGAGAAGGTAGGCTTCTCGGTTTGGGAGGACGCTGACACTGCCTTTGCCCGGGCAAGTGAATTCTTTACTCCCGAGGAAAAAAAAGAAATTTCTCTTGTGCCTTCCCATCAACTGGTCAATCAGCATGTGCACAAGCTCGTGCAAGTATGTCTTCGTCGTATCTTAAATATACTTCCTCTCTCTCTTTTTTTTTTTTTTTTTTTACTCAAGTTTTCATCCTCAGGTGTTGGGGGAGAGCATGCACCTTACCTCGCAATTTTTGGCGAGTGAAGAGAAGGCTGTTATGGCTGCTTCAAAGGTGGAGGCTCTGGAGGCTGAGGCTTCGGTCTTGAGGAAGGATTTGATCGCTTCAATGGACGCCCATAATGCTTCCACGGAGCAGGTTAAGCTCCTGACCGAGCAGCTCGATGCTGAAAAGTCCAAGGTGAAGCAGAAGGACGAACTTCTGGCTGCCGCGGGACAAAAAATGAAAGCAGCTGTGGCTAAGGCCGTCCTTGCCTTCCAGACGACGGAGGAGTACAATACCATTTTGTTTCAATGGTATTTTAAAGGTTTTGAGTTGCTGCGCAGATACCTGATTAAGCATGGGCAGGGGGTCAACCTGGACGATCTGGACTTTGAAGCCGTTGACAAAGAAATTGAAGCGGATGAGGCTGCTTCTACAGCTCAAGCTTCGATGGCTTCAGACGAAGACCCCCGAACAGCTGAAGATGGCGAGGATGACGCTCCTGCAGAGTGATATGTCTTTTTTTTTTTTTTTGTTGAAAACATTTGGTCCCCGTGTGTTTTGGGGTTTACTTTTGAACATTTCACATATATATTTATGCTATGTTTTCTGCTTTCTCACAAAGTTTCTATTTATTAGACTTGGAAAAATCTGGATTGTTTCTCAGAAAATTTCTTTCGTCTCTCTGTGGACTTAGATAATTTTCGAAGGAAAATTTCTTTCGTCCCTCCGTGGACTTAGAGAATTTTCGAAGGAAAATTTCTTTCGTCCTTCGTGGGCTTGGATAATTTTCAATGGGGAGTTTCTTTTCGTCTTTCTGGGGACTTATAATTTTCGAAGGGAAAATTCTTTCGTCCTTTCCACGTAAGTTAATCTGGGTGACATATTTCTCCTGCTCCTTCTTTCTTATTGGAGCCTTCTGGATTTCATCGTCTTTTAGATTTGGACGATGTTTTATCGTCTTTTCGACCTAGACGGTGTTTATTCTCCTTTGCTGAGGAGTGTCGTTTCTTTTGTGAACTAACCGATGTGCCTCTTTCCGGGCTTCGTCTTTTTGGTCTGGACAATGCGTATTTTTATACCATCGTCTTTTTGACCTGGACGATTAATCGTTATAACTTTGGGAAAAATATTCAGAACTTGATAATTGGCTGGAACGAAAATGTTGGAATGCTTGAATGATCACTTATATAATCCTGGATAATTACTTGTACACTTTCTCATATAACTTGTGGTAAGAAGCATGGAAATAACTTGCTCTAACGGAAAATGTAATGACAAACTTGCTTTAATGAAAAAATGTAACAACAAACTATGGCATTTGCTTACAAGATGGCCGCGGATTCTTTTATTCTTTTTCGTAATACTTCTTTAAGTGCTCGACATTCCATGGACGGGGTAGCTTTCTCCCTTCGAGATCTTCCAGGTGGTAACTTCCTCGTCTAGAAAAGTGGACGACCCGGTATGGTCCTTCCCATGTTGGACCCAATTTGCCTTGTGTAGGATCCTTTGTAGCAGGCGTTACCTTTCTGAGGACGAGGTCACCAATGTTGAAACTCTTCGTCCTTACTCTCTGATTGTAGTATTCTGCCATCTTTTGCTGGTACTTAGCCATTCTTTGGGAGGCTTGATCTCTGACTTCATCTAGGCAGTCTAGGCTCAGTCTTAGATCGTCTTCATTGCTCCTTTCGTCAAAGAATTCCCTTCTGGTGCTGGTAAGTCCCACTTCGACCGGGATGACCGCCTCTGCTCCATACGTTAGGTTGAAGGGAGTTTCTCCTGTCGGCGTTCTTGTCGTCGTCTTGTAGGCCCATAAGACGCCTGGGAGTTCCTCGGGCCATGCTCCCTTTGCCCCCACTAACCGAGACTTGATGATCTTAAGTAAAGTCCGGTTAGTTACTTCCGTCTGCCCATTGGCTTGAGGATGCCCAGGTGAAGAGTATTTGTTCTTGATACCCAAGCCCGAACAAAATGATCTGAACCCGTGGCAATCGAATTGACGACCGTTGTCTGATATGATCGTCCTTGGAATCCCGAACCTGCAAATAATATTTTTCCAAACAAAATTTTGTACCTGAGCTTCCGTGATTGTTGCTAGAGCTTCTGCCTCGACCCATTTCGTGAAGTAATCGATTGCCACCAGCAAGAATTTTACTTGTCTTTTTCCCTGTGGCAGAGGGCCCATGATGTCGATCCCCCACTGCGCGAATGGCCAAGGCGAAGAGATAGTTGTCATTTTTTCTCCTGGAACTCGTTGAACATTTCCATATCTCTGGCAGCTGTCACATCTTCTGACAAAATCTGAGGCGTCCAGCTGCATCGTTGGCCAGAAATAACCTGCTTGTATGATTTTTCTGACGAGGGATCTTGCCCCCATGTGGTCACCGCAGATTCCTCCGTGCACCTCTTCAAGGACGTACTTGGCCTCGTCTTCTTCCAGACATCTTAGGTAAGGTTGAGAAAAACCTCTTCTATAAAGTTGATCGTTCAATATGGTGAATCTGGCAGCTCGTTTGCGGATTTTCCTGGCCTCTTCTTGATCTGGTGGTAATCGTTCGTCTTTAAGGTAGGACAGGATTGGTCCCGTCCACCCTTGGCCAGCGTGTATGGAGAGGCTTTGCATTTCTTTAATGCTGGGGAGGTTCTGTTCCTCTAATTTCCACCTACTGGTCAAGTTCGGGACATCTGTTGAGGCGCTTCGTGCTACTTCGTCTGCCTCTCCGTTCTGCTCTCTTGGGATCTGTATAAATTCAACATTGTTGAAGCTATTTACCAACTGGTTTGTCAATTTGAGATATTTTTGCATCCTGGCTTCCTTGGCTTCAAATTCTCCCCTGGCTTGCCCAATGACGAGTTGGGAATCACTCTTGATCACCACGTTTTCAGCTCCTAAGGCCTGAGCTATTCTGAGTCCTGTCAGCAATGCCTCATACTCCGCTTCGTTATTAGTTACAGGGAATTTCAATTGAACCCCGTATTTGAGAACATCCTCCTAGGGGGAAGTGATGACGATGCCTGCTCCTCCTCCTTTTTGTGTGGACGATCCATCTGTATTAATTGTCCATACATCCTTCTGACCTTCTTCTTGCTCGTTAATGGTGAATTCTGCTATGAAATCCGCTAACACTTGGGCTTTTATGGCTGTACGTGGACGATATTCAATGTCAAACTGGCTAAGTTCAATTGCCCACTGTACCATCCGTCCAGCTGCTTCAGGCTTGTTCATTGCTTTCTTGATGGGTTGATCTGTCATGACCTTGATTGGGTTGGCCTGAAAATAGGGACGAAGTTTTCTCGAAGCCACTATTAGGGCGAAGGTGATCTTCTCTATTCGTGGATAACGTGCTTCAGCTCCCTGGAAAGCTTGACTGACGTAATACACAGGGAGTTGTCTCTTATCGTCTTCCCTGATTAACGCCGCACTTACTGCCGTAGCAGATACTGCCAGGTACAGGAACAGATCTTCACCCTCTTTGGACGGACTTAGCAGTGGGGGATTACTTAAGTATTGCTTTAAGTCTTGGAACGCGGCCTCGCACTCCTCCGTCCAGGCAAACGCCTTCTTCAGGGTTTTGAAGAATGGGAGGCATTTATCTGTTGCCCTCGAGACGAATCTGTTGAGGGCTGCTACTCGTCCCGTGAGCGATTGAATTTCTTTAATCGTCCTTGGTGATGACATCTCGAGAATGGCCTTTACTTTTTCTGGGTTTGCTTCAATACCTCTTCGCGAAACCATAAAACCAAGGAACTTCCCTGAGGAAACTCCGAAGGCGCATTTGGAGGGATTCAACTTCATGCTGCACTGCCTAAGCGTGTTGAACGTCTCTTCGAGGTCATCTAAGTGGTCGTCCTCCTCTTTGCTCTTGACGAGCATGTCGTCTACATATACTTCTACATTTTTTCCAATTTGCTTCCTGAACATCTGATTTACCAACCTCTGGTATGTAGCTCCTGCGTTCTTCAAGCCAAAAGGCATGACCTTGTAGCAATAAAGCCCTTGGCTGGTGACAAAGGCAGTTTTTTCTTGATCTTCTTCGGCCATTTGTATCTGGTTGTATCCAGAGAATGCGTCCATAAATGTTAGGAGCTTATGCCCAGCGGTAGAGTCGACTAACTGATCAATTCTGGGCAGGGGGAAGCTATCTTTTGGGCAGGCTCGGTTTAGGTCGGTGAAATCAACGCACATCCTCCACTTTCCACTTGCCTTCTTGACCATGACGACGTTAGCCAACCACTCCGGGTAATAAACTTCTCTGATGAAGTTGGCAGCAAGTAGCTTGTTCACTTCGTCCATCACAGCATTGTTTCGCTCAGGAGCAAAAACTCTTCGTTTCTGTTGGACAGGCTTTTTTTCCGGGTCTACATTTAAACGGTGTTGAATGATATCTGCAGGTATCCCTGGCATATCTTCGTGACTCCACACGAAAACATCGAGGTTATCTCTCAAGAAGCGAACAATTAGTTCCTTCGTCTTTGAGCTTAGATTCGTCCCTACTTGCGTCGTCTTTGATGGATCTCCTTCGACTAGTTCTACGGCTTCTAGTTTCTCCATGATCTCGGGGGCTTTGTCCTCGATCATCCATGCGTGGTTTTCTTTGGATGCCAAGACTGCCTGGTAGCACTCCCTTGCCAATACTTGATCACCCCTTATTTCTCCCACTCCTTGTTCTGTTAGGAACTTTACCTTCAGGCAATATGTGGAAGTGGCGGCTTTCCAACGGTTAAGTGTGGGTCGCCCGATGATCACATTGTAAGACGAAGGAGAATCGACGACCAAAAAATTGTGCCTGTTGGTTACTTGTAAGGGATGCGAACCAGCGGTTACGGTTAACGTTACAATACCCCGCGGGTATACTTTATCCCCGCTGAAGCTGACGATGGGTGATTCAAAAGGACGAAGTCTCCTTGGGTCTACTTTCAACTGCTGGAAGGCAGGCAGGTAAATGATGTCAGCTGAACTCCCGTTATCCACCAGAACTCTCCTTGTATTAAAACCTTCAATCATGATCATGATGACCAATGGATCGTCATGAGGTTGCTTTATCCCCCTGGCATCTTCTTCTGAAAAGTACATATCCTGATTCGTCCGTCGCTGCTTCATGGGTGGTAAGCTATGGACACTGTTTACCTGCCTCTGGTATGACTTCTTGAGGGATTTGAACGATCCTCCTGTGGACGGTCCCCCCGCAATGGTTTTTATTTCTCCTCTAACATTCTGTGGACGAGGTGGTTGCCCTTCATTCCTTTGGAAATCCCCTTGTTGTTCTTTCTTGCTATATCTGCTGGTTTCTCCCCTTTTCACATATTTTTGAAGTTTCCCTTTCTGAATAAGCTCTTCTATCTGTTCTTTCAGGTCTCGACAATCTTCTGTGTAATGCCCGTGATCTTTGTGGAAACGACAATACTTTCTTTTGTCGCGTACACTCGGTGGCGACTGGAGTGGTCTAGGCCATCTGAGGTTTTGTTCGTCCCTGATCTCTGATAAAATCTGGTCAACCGGCATTGTTAATGGTGTGAACTTCGTCTGTCGAGGATTTTTATCGTCCCTCCGTCTATTCCTATCGTCATTACGCCGATCTGTCCGATCTCTCTTCTGCCCTCTTCTGTCATCGTCCCTTTCCTTCTTCTTTTCTTTCTCCTTTGTCTTTCCAGTATCATCTATAGCTGCCAGGGCATCCTCTGCATTCATGTACTTCTGTGCTTTCAATAGTGCTTCCGCCATTGATTTGGGTGGATTCTTCGCTAAGGAAACCACGAAATCCCTAGATTTCAAGCCGGCTTTAAAGGTTGTCATCAGACTCGTCCACTTCTAGCATTCCTCGCGTAAAGCGCGTCACATAGGACCTCAGAGTTTCTGTTTCTCCTTGTTTGATTGTGAGCAAGTGATCTGCTGTCCGCTTTGGACGTTGTCCCCCCACGAAGTGACGAATAAAAGAGTTGCTTAACTGCTCGAAGTTATCAATGGACGATGTTGGTAGTTTTGTGAACCACTCCCGGGCTGCCCCTTTTAGTGTAGTTGGAAAAGACCGGCATAGAATCTCGTCTGGGGGCTGTTGGAGACCCAACGTAGTTTTGAACGTATTCAAATGATCCAACGGATCTTTTAATCCGTCAAAAGGTTCAAGTTGTGGTAGACGGAACTTGGAGGGTACCGGACATTCTTGAACTGCCGCAGTGAAGGGAGAATCGGTCTTCCTAACGATTCTATCCAGCCCTTGATCCGTCTTTCCCTTTATAGCCTTTCTTAATTCGTCCATTTCTTTCCTCATCTCCTTGAGGAAGCTGGAGTTCACTTCTTCTGGAGTGTTGGCCCTTTTTCTATGGCTGCCTTCATCCTCGTCTCTATTAACTTCAGTATGGTTATTTCCTTGTTGCAATTGTTGCCTCATCTCTTGGTTCTGCTTAGTGAGTTCCTCCACCGTGGCTGCTAATGCTTGAATTTGTAGCGCCAATGCAGCAGGGTCTGGGTTAGAGCTGGACTCCATCTCGTTGAAACAGGAAAACGTTCCTAAACTGAACGTATACTGTCGTTTCCCACAGACGGCGCCAAGTTGATGATGCTAAGATCGTCAATCGAGATGTTCGTCCAGACAAAGATCGTCCACTGCTAGAATCAACCCTGCAACACAATGCAAAAGAAATGATACCACCGGTGGGGTGCTGCCCACGACGCCTCCGATGATTAAATTAGAGAAACTTATCGAGTAAAGTAAAAGAGAGTAAAAATGTAGAATCAAGTTCAGAGTTTATCTGTTTTCGTACCTCTCCTCTTCCTTTCTTCTGGGTATATATATATATGGGTTGTATTAGTGCCCTTCTTGCCGTTGGCTTCGTTATTATGGGCACATTATTGCCGGATATTGAAACGCCTGTATCCAGCATTAATTTGACCGGTGAATCTTCAACGGTATCAACATTTACTGTCGCTAGTAGTAACGGTCGTTCTCTGCTTGTTTGTTCGGGTAATTCTCCTCGTGTTGTGCTGGTCATGGGATCGTCTTTATAGTTCGTCCTTCCATGAAGGACGATTCTACTGGATTCTTGGGCCCATCAGATGTGTTGTGTGTAGATCCCTAAATCTTAGCGCCTTAATATATTGTTATTTTCTCTTAATTTAAATTACCTTTACTAAACCATCAAAAATCTCTTCAATTAAACTTTATTATTTTAGTTTTATTCTCTTGTGGTTTGCTAATCAATTCCCTTTTCCCTGTGGATTCGACCTCGGACTTACCGAGTTATTACTTCGCGACAATCCTACACTTGGGAGCATTATTTAAGTTGCAACAGACCCTATCAAAAATTTAATGAGTGAACCCTATCATGAATATGGGAGGAATGAGCATCATTCTCTGAACGTCGGAATTACCTAAGAATTACTCAACAAATAGTACACTTTCCTTCTTCTTTATTGACAGAGGAAATAACATGTTACTTAGGAAGCAACAACAAAGGAGAACGGCCACAGTAATCCCCAAGGAGTGTGGCATCAACAAATTGGTCTCGCTCATTTGCTTCCAAAAATCTGATAGAGTTTTCCTTGCCTTTGCTTTTTTCATCTCCATCGACATCACCAGCCAGTTTTGATTTACTTCTAGGGTCCAAATTTCGAATGCCCATCTTTAAGAGTGCTCCCCTAAGGCGTAGTCGACCGTCCATCCCCCACAGTAATCTCTGAATTCCATCATGTAAAATGTATAAATGAATGATTTTTGTAAAACACTAAGGCTGTAAAATACTAAAGCTACCTACCCATAAAGGCAAACACATGCACACACACATTATACATGTACATTTATGTAAGACATGTATATGATGCATGCTAGCTTTTGAGGAAAATTCTTACCAAAAAAAAAAAAATTTTTTTTGAGGAAATTTAACACTATACTTTCCAATCAAATCATATTAATAGAACTTGGTCAACTTTGTAATTGACTAAATTACAAAGCTACACTATTTTAGGGATCATTGATAGTGCAATTATAACCGAAACTAACTAAAAAGCTGAATTGTACAAAGTCAAAATACAAGTCAAAATATAAAATTGAATAAAAATGAAGTTACAAAATTGAATTGAATTTTCGGGCCAAATTTGGTAATGAAATATGTAATTTAACATATTACTTTTCTAGAAAAAGGTAGACACTCTTATGTGAATGATGCTATTAGAATCTGGGTAAATTGTAATATACATCCTTAAAGTTTGGAGTTGAATAGATTTTACACCTTGAAGTTTGAAAAATTAGATTTCTCACCTTGAAGTTTCCCTCTGTTAGCAAAAATAACCCCTCCATTAATGAACTTGTCTAAATGGCTGTTTTTTTTTTTTTTATAGGGAATGCACACACTTTTCATTACTAAGGAACCATAAAATTTACATCATGGATGAGGGCTTGCTTAGCAAAGCAAGGATCCTCTTCAACCCAAATGATGTCATTAACAAGGACACACATTCATATAATTTTTTAGCCACCTCAACAATCCCAAAACCACCCAATTTCACATCAAATTAAAATCCACTAAGTGTGGGTTTGCCTAACGCGGTTTGTGCATTTTGCATTTTTGACTAGGTCTCAAAGCATTATTCACAACCCAGTTAAACTTGTGAAAAACGCAGATAAGCAGTAAATCTTGGGTCTCACAGTACTATTCATAGGTTAACAATTATCTTACTAAGTTGTTTTCAGCAATAAGTTTTGAGTTTTCAGCAAAATAAGCAGTATCTTAGTATTGGTTTGGATACAGCTCAATATTGCGTTGCGTTTTCTGCCTTCCTTTTTTTTTTTTCAACGTGTGAATAGTAAATCACATGAATTTACTGCGCAGAGACAAAAAATACTGTTCACGCACTGTTTCGGTACTGTTCACGCATTGTTTATGAGACCTACAGTTACTTTATTAAGAAAAAAAAATATTAAAAATGAGTCCTGTTGTACTATTTATATATTTAAAAATTATTTTGTTACAGTAATTTTAGCAACAGTCAATTTTCAGCAAAAATAAATTGTATCCAAACGACCCTAAATAGATTATAAAATAATGGACAACGCCGTTTGGCTGAAATCAAAACTCAAAACAAACCTTCAACGGCGCCATTTCACCAAAACTCAAAACACATTCCCCAAATCACATACGCAGACTTGCTTCCTGCTTCCTGCTTTAGCTCAAGCCCAACCCCACGAACCTGCTTTAGGCCTTAGCTCCATCGTTGACAGCTCCAGCTCCACTGTGACCAGATCGCGAGGTTGAGAGAAAGGCCTAACCCTTATAACAAATGATCACAAAGAACCATACTCCAAACTTGTGCCCCACAAAAATTCAAGTCCCACAAAAAAGTCAAAATTTATTAAAACTAAAAATATTTCCAATAATTCCTTCTAAAAAAAAAATATTTCCAATAATTTATGTAATATTGCCACAGAGCTTGATACTAAATATTGAGGAAACAAGAAGTACTACAAGATTACTAACAATAATAGGAACAAAATTTTATCAACCCCACAAAAAAACAAAAATGGCACTCTGAAAAAGGCAAGGAGATTAAATGAATACTAGAAATTGTAGAGAATAGAATTGTACAGTCTGTACCGTTTGCCACCTCTGGTATTCATCATCAAATACCCAGATGCATAAGCTGATCAGAGGAAATCGACCCATAGCATAACTAACCGAAACAAACTCTTCCCTGTTGATTTTTCTCTTAGTTGCTCACAATTTCAGACTTACTTTCTTTGTGATCCAAGAAAACCATCAGTGTATTTGTAAAAGAAGGAAGAAAAAGTTTGGAATTTAGAGAGGAAGAGTTCCTCTCTGAACCTGGCTTTTCACTTCATACTCGACACCCCAAATCATTAGAGCTCTCTTTGGGGTTTGGTATCTCTCTCTCACCCTCGCGATTTGGTCACTGTCGAGCTGGAGCCGTCAATAATGGAGCTGAGGGCTGAAACAGGGTTGTGGCTGTGGTGTTGGGTCTGAGCTGGAGCAGGTCTGGGTTTGTGATCTGGGCATGAGTTTTGAGTTCTAGTGAAACGCATCGTTTTAACATTTGTTTTTGGTATTTTGATTTTAGCCAACGGCATCGTTTAGTACATTGTTTTACGATGGCTGAAGTGGCAAATAAATTATACGTCAGATGATTGCGTGTTACTTAACAGACACATTGGCAAGTCCATTAATGGAGGGGCTGCTTTTGCTAACAAAGTGGAACTTTAGGGTGTGAAATTTAATTTTTCAAATTTCAAGATTTAAAATTCAAGTAATCTCAAACTTTACAATTTATCCTTAAAATTTTTAGGAGGAATAATTTAGCTTCTTATGCAAATTATTCTTAGAGGTCTGAGATTCAACTCATGTATGAGACTTGAGAGGAAAAAGTTGCCCTTGTTTTATAGTTATGTATTAATAAGAAGTTAATAAAAGAGCCCTTATTAAATTTGAATGTTCAAAATGGGTATGAAACACCCTTAAATGTTTAGACATCAAATTACAAATTATCAATTTAAGCTTAATATCAAACAATTAATGTGCGGAACATGAACATAAGCCAAACACAGAATTGATAAGAAATCTAAGCCAAATATAAACACATTCACATTAATTAATAAATGGCAAAGATAAAGAGAAGGAAGATGCAAACACACGAACAACACACGATGTGTTATTGAAGAGGAAACCGAAACCCTTGGCGTAAAACCTATCCGTCGCCCTCCAAGCGGTAAATAATCCACTAAAGAACGTAGTTGGGATACATGAACAGTAGAAGACCCTCCAAGCCTAATCTACCCAATGTACCTAAGCCCTCCAAGTTTCTTGCTCCAACGAGATTGCGCCGAACCTATTTCTTCTTTAGCTTACCGGATTCCGCTATCAACCGTAGCATCAACCAATGGATATTGATTCCTTCCTAACTGCTTCCCAAAGCACCAAATGAACCTTCTTACTGATATGGGTATGGTGAGAAAATGATTTGGCTAAAGACCTCTCAAGGATTTAACAATGGAGAGAAAGAGAGTAGAGGAATTTGAAGAGTCTCTAAAGTAAAGATTGGGGATGAATCAATCTTGTTTTCTCTAGGGTTTCTCTCACAAAACTCTCTCTAAAAGTTCTCTACATTTGGTGGGTATAAGGGTCTCTATATATAGTGGTGAGTGTTTAGAATACGAAGAAACAGTTTTTCCCAAACAGGGCTGGTTGGCGGCTTGGCCTCACGACCGATCTGAGTCGCGAGTTCCAGCTGCGAGTTAACTGTCTAGCCAACCTGGGTCTTTTGTCCTGTAGTGCACCAGCTGGCAAAACGCTTCAGCTTCCTGCATGCTTGGCACGTGACTTTCATCTGGCGGCTTGCACCCACGAGCCACCCGCGAGTCCCTACTTCTTTGCACAATAAGGAACATTTCTTCATACACTATCACGCACTACCCTTATAATAATCCCACCTAAATACATGGTTACTAAATGCTAAAATACAAGCAAATTTGGCACGGAATAAAGCCAACAAGATAGTTGATTAAATTCAACTTTACAATCTCCTCCTTTGGCTATTCCGTGACAAAACCCTACAACAGACTCTAGACTTAATGCGTGAGTTGGGAACAGTTGAGCAAAACTCACTCACACCTAACTCTAGATTTTGATAAGCTCTTGAAATATATGAACAAGTATCTCCTGAAACACAACAACACAGCAATATCATTGTATGCAGAAAAACTTGAAATGCATATGGAGCAAGCATAATATGATCAAGCAGAAATGGACTTAAGCAATAAAGTAATAAATCATGGCTTGACCAAAACATGCAATCACTATATAATAGTGATCACAATGCTCATTCACACAAGGAATGAACATCTGGACATGCAAACTAATAAGCCTATATGCAAAGTATCATTTGCATGTTCAACACTCAACCAATGCATACAAACATATATGCATCTATGAACAATCCTACAGGGGCACAAGAGTGATGTACTAAAGAAAAATGCACAGCATTTAACCTCAAGTACTAAAGCCACAAAACAAGACTACAAAGCAAAAAGGCTGCATAAGCATGGTACAAACCATAAAAGCCTACAAGTGCATGGAAACAAACCCTTAAAAGCTTACAGAAGCAACATGGGTACAGAAATACCAAACATAAACAATTAACTAAATAACATTATCAATATATAGAAACCATCCAAGAGTTATGAGTTTAAGCCAAACAAAGACTAAAACTATAGTGTATCAAACTTATACTAACAACAGTTACTAACAACAGTTATCCAAAACATAGTATCAATACTATAAACAAAACAACATATGATTATTTAAAGATTAAACAAGCTCCCCCTCAAATAGGCACTCCCCCTTAAGTGCTGCCCAAAAATTCTCCCCCTTTTTGACCGGAATGGCCAAAGGGTCACTACTCGTTGTTGGCGTAGATGCTATCAAATTTTGCTGAGAGTACATCAAGCTGATCTTGCATTTTTGTCAACCTTTCAGTATGCTGATTTTGAACCTCTCTAAGTCCATCAAGCCTCTCCAAGATGATCTGGAAAGCATAAGGAGGTACAGCTGAGGAAGTAGAAGCCCTGCTCCTTTTGGCTCTGCTTCTTGGTGTGGAAGTCTATCTTGCAGCCTCAGCTTCAGTCTCCATTGGATCACCTTCTTCTTGATCGGCCCCTTCCTCATCTTCATCACCCGGAAGACGTGCTTGAATCCTTGTGATGGTTTGCTTTTTAATAGCTGAAGGTGTAGGCATTAGACTAATATCTTGAGGAATTGGAACCCCTTTTGCTCTGAAAATCCTCATGATAAGGCTAGGAAAAACCAGCTTTGCTAGTGAGGTTGTTCTGGTCTCATCCATTATTGTGTCAAATATATGGGAACTGATGTCAATGAAGGTTTTCTCCTTAAGCTCCATGAGGAAGATAGCTCTGGTATTAGTAGGACTAGTTATCTTTCTTATAGGATATAAATTGAATATCATGATGGTGGTCAAACACCTCATGTCAACAGAAAAGGCATTATTGTTGAGACATCTCCCTTCTTTAACTCCACAAATCCGAGCTTGGACAGTGTCTAAAGACAACATTCTATCTTTGTAATTGACGAACTCATACTCCTCTAATCCCTCAAGACCAAGTACCTCATCAATATCATGGGCATCCAGGGTGAACTCATGTCCTCCTACCCAACAATCTAGCTCATCTTCTCTAATCTTGACATTAGAGTAAAATTCTCTTAACAGTGGCTCACACACTCCAGGTAAATCACTTAATAGCTTATCCCAGCCTCTTCCCTCAAAGCAGCCTGGAATAAAAGTGTCCTTCAGATCCCTTAAGTCCATGAATCTTTCCTGAATGATGGTTCCCCTCATGAAAGAATCTCTATATCGCTCAAAGTGTTGAACTGGTATAAACAAGTTAGGGTCCATTTTCAATCTTTTGTCAGCCTTTTTAGCAGGAGTTTTCTTTTTTGCAGGTGTGGGAGCCATCTGTAAACACGCAGAAAAGGCCACAACAAGAGCAAAACACAATATGTGAAAATGCACACATATTAGTAACAAGTTAGTTACAAAGAGAGTAACAGAGTACTAAGACATGATACAGATCAAGCACAGTTGACAACCAAAGATGGATAGATCAAATTAGAACTTCATCAAATCAAACAAGTTCATTTTGTTTAAAACAGATATATAAGGACAGTGAAGACCACTGTTGGACAAATAGAGCATATGCCAATGAGACATGTCTGAATGAATATGGAATGTGCAAGTTAAATCCCAAGGTAGCAGCACACACATGACATGGTGACTTAGAATCAAAGCAATGCTAGCCACACAATCCAAAAAACTCAACCATACTGAAAAACCCAAACCCATATGCAAAGAAAAACCCAAAACCCTTATAACCAATAGGTATGACATCAATCAAACAGTAAGGCTCAGAACAAATACTAGAACAATGATACTCAATCATGATAACAGATATATTTAGCAACAAAAACAACCAACCCCAATCAACCAAACCCAAAATTTTGAGCAAACCCATGTACGAACCCCTTAAATCTCAAACCAAGATCACAACTCATAGATTCAAGAACATAACATTAAAATCATGAAATCTGAAGTGAGAGAGAGAAAATCCATATCGTTTTCTTGAAGATTGAAGTGAAAATGGTGCAAAAATGAAGGTTTTTTGAAGAGTAATACGGTGAGTTTCAGAGAGAGAAATGGGGAAGACAATAAACAGTCACAAAAGTACGAGGGAAAAACTGAAAAGTTTTTTGAAAACTGACTTTAAAACGAAAAATACGCGTTTTTTGTGACTGGATTAAGCCGCGTGCAAGTCGCCAGGTCCAGCTGCCAAAACACTTAAAAGAGAAAAGTTCGAAAATTTTTCAAAGTGTTTTTTGCAACTGGAAGGTCTACCCGCGAGGGAGTCACGAGCTGAGCCGTGAAAATCTCTATGTACCCCTCGCGACTGGACCTTCCACCCGCGAACAAGTCGCCAAAACTTACCTGCGAGCATGCGACTGGGGCATGCGACTGGTATTACCCGCGACTGAGTAGCCAAAACAGGGCAAAACAATTTTTGAAATTTTGACATTTTTGTAAAAACAAAATACTTTCCAAAAACAGCTAAAACACTCAAAAATCTTTTTGAGTTTGATCAAACAAAGATTGAGCATGTGAAAACCACATTTAATCAAGTACAATCACACAAATGAATATGGCATTCATTGAACATAGACTTGTGTGTTGTGTGTGGATATCAAACATGAGATAGTCCTTAGTCCAATGTGAAGTTTCAATGATCAATTTAATCAAGACATACACAATTAGCACTAGATAATGTGACATATCTCAATTATAGAAACATGCATATATATGACCTCCCACATAAACTTGATTACCATTCTTTGAAGCTTTTCATTTGGCTCCATATACATCATATCATTTACATTTTTTGAATAAACATCTCATTGTGAGATAGATGCCTGAAATTTTTGATATTTCAATTGATGAGTTAGCCTTTGGCCTTTTGGGGCATCATACATTTATTTTTGGTCGCTTTTCCTTTTTCCTAGTCAAATACTAGTATGTGCGACAGGCTTTTGCAGCTCAATATCTCTTTTCATTTGGAGATTTACATTTGATGAGCTCTTTTAAGAAAAAAAAAAAAAATAGTGGGAAGATATATAGGCATGAGTCTATGCATGTCTCAAGATCAACAAAATCATTCACTAATCATTCATGACAAGGCTGAAGATCTACTTACAACAATCACATAGGTTTCAAAATTTCTCCCACAATTATATGCGTGCATAAGAAACAAGCTAGCTTGTAGATGTACAAAGCCATTAGTACAAAGGTACAAGGAAAAACATGCTTTGAGACAAAACTCAACAAAGTTGATCAAATTTTTTGGATTTTCTACTTTTTATGTGTTTTTGGATTTTTGACACAAAAACAGTAAAGGTTGATCAAAACAAAACAGCAATATAAAAGACATTTTAAACAAAAAACTACAAACAAAATTTTCAACTCAAACTCACAAGAAGCAAACAACCAAGCATATACACAAAATATGGGAAGTATTAATGTATGGACATGCTGTAATGCTTATGCATGAGTACCCTTCGTCACCCACACGTCACGTACGTTTGGGGTGATATCCTTGATGGATTGGGTATGAGAGTTAGGACTTTCAAACCTTCGTGTGAAACTTTCCAGGCAATTGGTGAAGGCACCATTCATCTTCATTACATCCATCATTCCAGGATCACCGTTTTGACTTCTCGGTTGCTCACCACCCCAAGACCTCTTGTCATTGCTTCTTCCTCGTGATCGAGGTGCGCTTGCATTGTTCAATGCTCTCAGCTTTTGGCAATTGAATCTGGTATGTTCTTGCAATCCGCAATAATGACAAACATAATTCGTTCCAGGACCTCGTTGTGATCTTGGAAAAGATCTTCCTCTAGTTTCAAATCTGGCTTCTGATTGATTTCGGGACTTATTGAACACTCGTTGTTCAGCCATCTTCTTCTTCTTCTCAATCTTAACTTTCTCAAGAATAGGCTCTTCTGCAACCGTCTCTTTGGCCTTTACAAACTTTACTTCTTTGATGACATTGGTCGATGAGCTACTCCCTCCGGTATAACCCAACCCGGACTTATCTGAGAAGTGTTTTTGGGATGAAATAACATCTTCCAGCTTCTTGGAGGAAACCATTTCTATTTTGGCTTGTGGTTGCACCACCTCTTGCTCAAGAAATCTTACTTTGGTATAAGCTTCTGATAGCTCACCATTTAGTGTCTCAATCTCACACTTTGCCTCCTTATATCTGGCTAGAAGACTTTTGTAATCCTCCTCAGCTCTCTTCATCTTCTTCACAGCAGCCTTTGCCACCCTTGTGTACTTTCCCGATTTCTCAAGAAGTAAGGCGTAATTCTCTTGAAGGTTAGCTGTATCTTTCTCCTCTTCAGCATCTGATTCCTCAACAATCCCTAAGGATTCATCATCGCTGTGCTCTCCAAGTTCTTGAACAAGTTGATTCAGGTCATCTGTGAACTTAACATGCTCAATGGCCATAAATGCGGAGTAGTTTCCTTCTCCATCACAGCTGTCCTCAGAGTCAGAATTTGATGAGTTCGAATCACTTAAAGTAGTAGTATAGACTTTGCCCTTCGACTTCAAATAATTGGGACATTCCTTTTTGAAGTGCCCTTGTCCATTACATTTGAAGCATGTAATTCCTTGTGAAGATTGGGAATCTCTACCCTCTTTTCTTCTGAACTCTTTCTTATCCTTTCCGGAACTCTGAAATTTTCCTTTGTCACCGGATTTCCCACTGTTTTTGAGCTTTAAGAACTTCCGGAAGTTTTTCACCAAATATACCACATCTTTATCTACTGCATCCTCCTCTGAAGAGTCATGAGATACTACTCTCTCATCAATAGTTTTAAGAGCAAGTGATTTACTCTTCTTTTGTGTGGGCAGGGACAATTCATATGTCTACAGGGAACCAACCAGCTCTTGAACTTTAATGTCGTCAAGATCTTTGCTCTTTTCAATGGCTGTAACTTTGGCACGGAAACTCTCTGGTAGTGACCAAAGGATCTTTCTTACTATTTTCAAGTCCTTCGTCTTTTCCCCCAAATTGAATTTCCCAACAACCACTTCATTCAACTTACTGTAAAACGAATCAAAAGACTCATCCTCACTCATCTTTAGCTCCTCAAAGCAAGTGGTCAACATCTAAAGTTTGGTGTCCTTCACTTTCTCAGTCCCTTCATAAGTTGTCTCTAGAATTTCCCATGCTTCCTTAGTAATGGTGATATGTAAAATCCTATGAAATTCTTCTAGAGAGACACCACAGAAAATAGTATTCAAGGTTTTTCTATTTGCATTAGCCGCCGCAAAAGCAGCCTTATCCCAAGTGTATTTGGCAGTCTCTGGTCTTGTCCAACCTACTGCAACTGCATCCTACACAGCATCATCAATAGAACACAAAAACGCCCTCATATGGACTTTCCAAAAAGCATAATTATTACCATAAAAAAATGGTGGTACATTAAGAGATTGAGACCTATCCATCTCAAAGGGGGTTAGGGATCACACTTAGGTATTTAAATCACAACAAGTGTACCCGCTCTGATTCCAATTGAATGTTCAAAATGGGTATGAAACACCCTTGAATGTTTAGACCCCAAATTACAAATTATCAATTCAAGCTTAATATCAAACAATTAATGTGCGGAACATGAACATAAGCTAAACACAGAATTGATAAGCAATCTAAGCCAAATATAAACACATCCATAGTAGTAAATAAATTGCAAAGATAAAGAGAAGGAAGATGCAAACACACGGACAACACACGATGTGTTATCGAAGAGGAAACCGAAACCCTTGGCGTAAAACCTCTCTGCCGCCCTCCAAGCGGTAAATAATCCACTAAAGAATATAGTTGGGATACATGAACAGTAGAAGACTCTCCAATCCTAATCTACCCAGTGTACTTAAGCCCTCCAAGCTTCTTGCTCCAACGAGGTTGCACCGAACCTATTTCTTCTTTAGCTTACCGGATTCCGCTATCAACCGTAGCATCAACCAATGGATATTGATTCCTTCTTAATTGCTTTCCAAAGCACCAAATGAACCTTCTCACTGATATGAGTATGGTGAGAAAATGATTTGGCTAAAGACCTCTCACGGATTTAACAATGGAGAGGAAAAGAGTAGAGGAATTTAAAGAGTCTCTAAGGTAAAGATTAGGGATGAATCAATCTTGTTTTCTCTAGGGTTTCTCTCACAAAATTCTCTCTAAAAGTTCTCTACATTTGGTGGGTATAAAGGTCTATATATAGTGGTGAGTGTTTGGAATACGAAGAGACAGTTTTTTCCAAACAGGGTTGGTTGGCGGCTTGGCCTCGTGACTGGTCTGAGTTGCGAGTTCCAGCCGCGAGTTAACTGTCTGGCCAGCCTGGGTCTTTTGTCTTGTAGTGCACTAGCTGGCAAAATGCTTCAGCTTCCCGCATGCTTTGCATGTGACTCTCATCTGGTGGCTTGCACCCGCAAGCCACTCGCAAGTTCCAGTCGCGAGTCCCTGCTTCTTTGCACAATGAGGAACATTTCTTCATACACTCTCACACACTACCCTTACAATAATCCCACCTAAATACAGGGTTACTAAATGCTAAAATACAAGCAAATTTGACAGGGAATAAAGCCAACAAGATGGTTGATTAAATTCAACCTTACAAAATTAAAGATTTTCCCCACCAAATCAACCGTGTTTTTGTACATCTATATTCTACACCCAAATAAATAAATAAATAAATAAATAAATTAAATAGAGGCAAAACTGGGGAGGACGGAAGGGGTACACTGGTTCCCTATCTTGTAATTCTCTTTCTAACAAAAAATGGTCCATTTTTGTGAAGCCTTCCTCGTTTGTAGCGTTTAAATTTTTTTTTTTTAGAGATAATTACAACATGCTTCTAACTTCACAATTCGAATCCTTTCCCCTTAGACATGGGAAGGTGCTAATTTAGCTTTGTAGCGTTTAATTGAATAGTGAATACCTATACAATGTCTCAATTTGTCTACAATCTTAATGCCCATTGATGGCCGCCAGATACATAGGCATGTTTCCTTCTTCGTCCTGCTTGTTAATGAGACTACCAAACTCTAGTCTAGCCTTATACTTAATGGACCACTCATTAAACTCTAGTCTAGTCTTCAAAAATTCAAATGCTTCCAACCTTCCACTTTCTGCAGCGGCATGAAGAGCATTCCAACCCTTGTTGTCCAACAACTCGTACATATTTGGACATGCTGTCATGAGTATGTACATTACAACATAATTGCCTTCCTTGGCCGCAATGTGAAGAGTAGATAAACCTTCTTTGTTTCTTACATATGCAGGGGAATTGCCATTTTTTAAAAGCAGGTAGACAAATGGCTGATTATCCATTTGCGCGGCAATTTGTAGAGGAGTCCATCCTAAGTCATTACCTTGTTCAATTGTAGATGGTCATTTTGTCATCCCTTCGTTCACTAAATCTAAGACAATAAAGGAAAAATTGCTCAGGTTAATACATAATTAGAGCATTTTTTTTCATGACACAACATGGAGCGAAGAGCGTTTGAACCTATGTGACTTCTCTTATGCAACTCAATTGTAGAACGGTAGAAATCCAAATAGATTATGGTTCAGGGGCAACATTAAAACTCAAAGGTCACGACAAAATTGATTTTGAAATGTTAATCTATATATATATAAAATCGAAGCCTTTGAAACTCCTACAATTTTTCACGTCAGCATTAAAATTTTTTTTTTCTATTTTTTAAATTTGATTTAAAAATAAATCTAATTTCTGCCAAAACCCAATGCCTCTTTAAAACCAAAAAACGAAAAATTCTCTCCTCTTCTCACACGCTAACATCTCCTTCCCCTAAACCTAAAACTCATCCTTTCCTTCCTCCAAAATCAAAACCCAAAACTCAGATTCTCCCACTGCCGCCGCCACAGATTGCTGCCACCATGGATCGCCGCCCTCCAAGTCTCTCGCAACTTTCAATGTCAGATGAGTAACAATTTGAAGTTAGAGTTCCAAATTTCATCAAAGTAAAGATTCTAATTTGTTTATAAATTGTCTAAGATCAGGGTTTGCTATCAAATTCGATGCTGGATTCATTGAACCTAGGGAAACCCTATAGAAGATCAAATTCTACATGGGCTTCGTCTCTTGGCATTTTAAAGAATGGTTGCCTACAACAAATATAGATGTGGCAATATTGTTTATTGGAATTCTTTTGACAGTATTTCATATTTTGGCAGTAGCATGGCTTTGTCCTCAATTTCTTGGTTATGATTTTCCATCTTTTTTGTTAATAGGAAGGATGTGGTGTCATTGCCGAATGGTGTATTTGCCCATGTCTTATTTTTATGGGAAAGATTTGTCGGTCCTATCACGTCCATAATCCAATCTTTGAGAAAGGAGCTTTATATGGTTCCATATCATGAGATAGATTGGAATGAGGCTCACAATCTTTGTGCAGAAATAGGTAAAAATTATACCTTTTTTTCTCCTTTAAGCTTTCTACATTTAACTTTTGCCCTTCCATACTATAATATTTTTTATTCTCTTTTTTCAAACTCTTGCTGTTGCACTGAAAAATAATTCAAATAATAGGTTTCAAAGATACTTCAAAATAGGAAGCACAGATACTTCAAAATAGTTGCTGTATTGGATTAATTGATATTGTATAAGTAATAATGATTACCTGAAGATTTAGAATTGTAATAAGATTTTAATCAACATTGCGGAGTTTGGTCAGGCTCCCAAAGGTCAACTTCAATCCCAATGGATGTTTTTTATAGAGGTGTTGAAACAGAGACTTTGACAGGTACAATCTCTTCCACTCCAATATGAATTGCCCATAATATTTTGTATCTATAAATATTCTTCTCTTGACTTGAACTCAAACTTTTCTCATAAACAATACTTTACTTTTGTTAGTGGGAAAGAAAGAAAAAACAGCCCAGCAATCCAATCTGTTCTGTGTTAGACAACACCTTTAAGATAAAATACCCGACTGTTTTATTCTTATTACATAATCTTAATCTAAATTCCCAAATTTTTGAATTTTTACAAAAATTTATGATCTTTTTCACTCATTTTTATTGTGTCCATGCTTTAATTTAAAAGATATTGAAAAGGTGGAGATGGAGTATAAGTATGAGGACTTAGCTAAAGCCCTTGCAAACTTTGGAAATAGTTATTATATCTTTCTTCTCTTTTTTTTTTTGTTTGTCTAATTCTTTGACTGAATTGAAAATAAACAATTAAGTTCTTTTGCAATCTAATATTTTAAACTATTTAGATTTTTATCATTTTGGGTGTGTTATTGATAATTGATATATGAGTTAATTTGTTTGGTCTGTTATTTGCTCATCCAGTAACACTCTTGATTATTTGGGTTATTGGTTTTGATTAAGGTTGATAGAAGGGCAAAATCGAAGACATCTACAATCCCACTTACAGAAGAAGGCAAATACGCCCTCAGGAACAATCTTCTACTGAACTTATGAAAGTTCAAAATGGGTATACAACACCCTTGAACGTTTAGACCCCAAATACAAAAATACCAATTCAAGCTTTATATCAAACAATTAATGTGCGGAATATAATAACAAGCTTATAATAGAATTGATAAACAATCTAAGCCAAATATAAACACATCCACAGCAGTAAATATAAGGCAAAGATAAAGGGAAGGAAGATGCAAACACACAGACAACACACGATGTGTTATCGAAGAGAAAATCGAAGCCCTCTGCGTAAAACCTCTTTGCCGCCCTTCAAGCAGTCAATAATCCACTAGAAAATGTAGTTGGGATACATGAACAGCAATAGACCCTCCAAGCCTAATCTACCTAGGTACCTAAGCCCTTCAAGCTTCTTGCTCCAACGAGGTTCTGCCGAACCTTTTTCTTTTCTAGCTTACCGGATTCTGCTACTAGACCATAGCATCAACCAATGTAGATTGGTTCCTTCCTAACTGCTTCCCAATAGTACCAAATAACCCTTCTCACAGACGTGGGTGTGGTGAGATAAGGATTTGGCTAAAGGCCTCTCAAGGGTATGACAATGGAGAGGAAGAGAGTAGAGGAATTTGTAGAGTCTCTAAGGTAAAGATTGTAAATGAATCAATCTTGTATTTCTCTAGGGTTTCTCTCACAAAATTCTCTCTGGAAGCTCTCTCAATATGGTGGGTATAAGGGTATATATATAGTAGGTTGAGAAGGGAATGCAAAACGTCAGAATTTGCCAAACAGGGCATTTTGGCGACTTGACCTCGCGATTGGGTTAAGTTGCAAGTTCAAGCCACGAGCTAACGGCCTGGCCAGCCTGGGACTTTTGTCCTGTAGTGCGACAGCTGGCGCGACTCTTCACCTTCTGGCATGCTTGGCACGTGTGCAGACTTTTGGCGACTTGCAAGCCACGACTCACCCACGAGATCCAGTCGCGAGACTCTGTTTTCTTGCACACTCTTGAGCATTTCTTCACATCTTCTCACACACTACCCTTACAATTTTCCCACCTAAATACAGGGTTACTAAGTGCTGAATTACAAGCAAATTGGCACGGAATAAAGCCAACAAGATGGTTGATTAAACTCAACCTTACAATCTCCCCCTTTGGCTATTCCGTGACAAAATCCTACAACAGACTCTAGACTTAAAACGTGAGTTGGGAACAGTTGAACAAAACTCACTCACACCTAACTCTAGATTCTGAAACGCTCTTGAACATATGAACAAGTAACTCCTGAAACATAACAACATAGTAATATCATTGTATGCAGAAACACTTGAAATGCATATGGAGCAAAAATAGCATGATCAAGCGAAATGGAATAAAGTAATAGACCATGGCAAGACCAAAACAAGTAATCACTATAACCAAGTGATCACAATGCTCATTCACACTAGGAATGAACATCCTGACATTCAAGATGACAAACACAAGGCAAATCACTTGAATGACCAACACTCAACCAATGCATACAAACATATATGCATCTAGGAACAATCTTACAAGAGCACAAGAGTGTTATACAAAAAGATAATGCAAAGCATTAACAAGTACAAAAGCACAAAGCATAAAGGCTGCATAAGCAAAGTATTGCAAATACATGGCACAGACCATTAAAGCCTACAAATTGCATATGTGCATGGAAACAACCCTTAAAGCTTACAAAAACAACATGGGTACAAACCAATAAAACACTAGGCTGAAATAACTAAATAACCATCAGAGTATAAATAAATAATTACCAAAGTTCCAAAACAAAATCCAAGCCTATACAAGCATCAGTTAGACAGAAACATAATAATCAAGGCTTTAAACATAATATGAAGGCTAAACAAATAATATGAAAGCTCCCCCTCAGAATAGACACTCCCCCTCAAGAGCTGCCCAAAAAATACTCCCCCTTTTTTACCGGAATGGCCAAAGGGTCAGTGCTCTTGGCTGGTGTGAATGCTGTCAAACTTGGCAAAAAGTACATCGAGCTGGTCCTGCATTGCTATCATCCTTTCAGTGTGCTGATTCTGAATTTCCTTGAGTGCATCAAGTCTCTCCAGGATGATCTAAAATGCATCTAAAGGAGCAGCAGATGATATAGATGCTCTGCTCCTCTTGACTCTAACTCTTGGTGTGGAAGATGGTCCTGCACCCTCTGCTTCAGTCTCCATAGGATCACCTTCTTCTTGGACACCCTCATCTTCTTCACCTGGAAGACGACTCTGTATCCTTGTGAGAGTAAACTTGTTAATGGCTGAGAGAGGAGGCATGGGACTGATATCTTGTGGGATTGCAACACTCTTTTCTTTGAAAATTCTCATAAGAAGACTTGGAAATACCATCTTGGGCCTGGAGGTGGTTTTAGTTTCTTCCATTACAGTATCAAAAATGTGGGAACTGATGTCAATAAAGGTGTTCTCCTTAAGTTCCATAAGAAAGATAGCTCTAGCATTCGTCAGTGTAGTCATCTTCCTTATAGGGTACAGGTTGTACATCATTATTGTTGTTAAACACCTTATGTCTTTAGGAAAGTCAGAAGTGTTGAGACATCTCTTTTCTAAAACCCCACCAATTCTTTTCTGGACTGTTTCTAGAGAAAGCATTCTGTCCTTGTAGTTAGTGAATTCATACTCTTCTAATCCCTCCAGCCCTAGAACCTTATCAATATCATGAGCATCTAAGGTAAATTCTTTTCTTCTCACCCAACAATTCAACTCATCCTCCTTTATCACAGCATTTGCATAGAATTCTCTAATTAAAGGTTCACAGACTAGAGGTAAGTCACCCAAAAGTTTATCCCAACCTCTTCCTTCACAGCACTGTGGAATGAAGGTATCCTTAAGGTCATGTAAATCCATAAACCTCTCCTGGATAATGGTTCCTTTCATGAAGGAATCTCTGTATCTCTCAAAATGCTTGACAGACCTAAACAGGTTGTTGTCCATTTTCATCCTTTTATCAACCTTCTTAGCAGGAGTCTTCTTCTTAGAAGATGTGGAAGCCATCTGTAAACACTCAGAAAAGTTCACAACAAGGAAAAAACACAATATGTGGAAGCATGCTCAAATTAGTAACCATGTAGTTATAAGGACGAACAAAGTGTCAGTCAACACACACACACCAAGAATAGTTGATAACAAAAGAAGGATAGGTCATCACATAATGACAACAAATCAAACAAGTTTAGTCTGAAAAGATGAAACTTTCATAGAGACAGATGAGAGTATATGTCACTGATACCTGACTTAATGACCATGGAATGTGCAAGAGAATCCCCCAAGGCAGAGCCACACACAAGATATGGTAACACAAACATAGAACATTGTATACCACATAGACATAAGGACATACACTTTGCAATCCCAAATTTTTCATTTAGGGAAGCATCACAGAAAAACCAAAGACCAAAAACCCAATGGATAGACACAATTAAATATCAAAGTTCAGACCCAAAATGAATCACAATGAAGCAAACCCAAGAATCTAAACATAATCAGCACCAAGAGTGAACAAACCAAACCATCAAACCATCATTTTTAAGCATAAACATGTTCGACTACCCAAATTACAATCCACCATTAAAACACATAGATTCAAGAATATATCACTTAAATCATGAAATGTGAAGTGAAATCAAGAAAACCCATACCTTTTTCTTGAAGATTTATGCAGAAATGAAGGATCTATATAGATGAGCACGGAGAGTTTGAGTGAGATGATGAAGAAGACAATGAACAGTCACAGATATTCGAGGGAAAAACTGAAATTTTTTTTTGAAAAACTGTCTTTAAAACGCAAAACACGCGTTTTTCGCGACTTAATTGAGTCGCCATTCAGTCGCTAGAGTAAGCCACGAAACACTGTGAAGGTAAGATTCTAGAAAAATCTTCTAAGTGCTTTTCGCGACTGGAAGGTCTACCCACGAAGGAGTCGCTAGCTGAGCCGCGAAAATCTCTGAGTAACCCTTGCGATTGGACCTTCCACCCGCGAACAAGTCGCCAAACTGAGCCGCGAAAAATGCAAAACGCAAATTTTGGAAAAATTTTCTAAGTCTTTTTCGCGACTTGGGTACTGACTTGCCAGAAAGCTACGAAAAATCTTTGAGTGGGCTCACGACTGTGCTAACCTGTGACTTAGTCACCAAAACAGGAGAAACAGTTTTTGAAATTTTTGATATTTTTGTAAAAACAAAATACTTTCCAAAAACAACTAAAAACACTCAAAAATCTTTTTGTGTTTGATCAAACAAAGATTGAGCATGTGAAAACACATTTAAACAAGTACAATTACACAAATGAATATGGCATTCATTGAACATAGACTTGTGTGTTGTGTGTGAATATTAAAAATAAGATAGTCCATAGTCCAATGTGAAGCTTTAATGATCAATTCAATCAAGGCATACACAATTAGCACTAGATAATGTGACCTATCTCAATTATAGAAGTAAGCATATACGACCTCCCACAAGAACTTGATTACATACTTTGAAGCTTTTCATTTGGCTCCATATTCAACAAATCATTTGCACTTTTTGAGCAAAGAGAATCTAATTGTGAGATAGATGCCTGAAATTTTTGATATTTCAATTTATGAGTTAGCCTTTGGCTATTTGGGCATCAAATATTTTATTTTGGTCGCTTTCTCTTTTTCCTAGTCAAATACTAGCATGTGCGACAGGCTTTTGCAGCTCTATATCTCTTTTCATTTGGAGATTTACATTTAGAGAGCTCTTTTAAGCAAAAACAAAAAATAAAGAGTGGGAAGATATATAGGCATGAGTCTATGCATGTCTTAAGATCAACAAAACCATTCACTAATCATTCATGACAAAGTTGAAGATCGATTTACAACAGTCACATAGATTTCAGAATTTCTCCCACAATGATATGAGTGCATAGAAGACAAGCTAAGCTTGTAGATGCACAAAGCCATTAGTACAAAGGTTCAAGGCAAAACATGATTTGAGACAAAACTCAACAAAGTTGATCAAACTTTTTGGATTTTCTACTTTTTATGTGTTTTTTGGATTTTTGACACAAAGACAGTAAAAGATTGATCAAAAGAATAACAAAGAAATGTAAACACATTTAAAACCAAAGAAAGATACACACGCAAAATAACAGCCTAAATATTGACACGTAGCACACAACCAAGCATATTCACAAACATGGGAAGTATTGATGCATGGACATGTTGTAATGCCTATGCATGAGCACCCTTCGTCACCCACACGTCACGTGCATTTAGGGTGATATCCTTAACAGATTGGGTACGGGAATTAGGACTATCAAACCTTCGTGTGAAGCTTTCAAGGCAGTTGGTGAAGGCACCGATCATCTTCATCACGTCCGTCATTCCTGGATCACGGTTTTGACTTCTTGATTGCTCACCACCCCAAGACCTCTTCTCATTTCTTCTTCCTCGTGACCGAGGTGCGCTTGTATTGTTGTCTGCTCTCATCTTTTGACAATTGGGTCTAGTATGTCCTTGCAATCCGCAATAGTGACACACATAATCTGATCTAGGACCCCGTTGTGGCCTTGAACGAGATCTTGCTCTGCCTTCAAATCTGGCTTCTGATTGATTTTGAAACTTATTAATCACTCGTTGCTCAGGCAGCTTCTTCTTCTTCTCAACTTTAACATTCTTAGGAATGGGCTTTTCCACAATCGGCTCTATGGCCTTCACAAATTTCACTTCTTTGGTAGCTTTAGCTGATGAGCTACTCCCTCCGGTATATCCCAATCCGGACTTATTTGAGAAATGTTTTTGGGATGAAATAACATCATCCAGTTTTCTGGAGAAGACCCTTTCTATCTTGGCTTGTGCTTGCACCACCTCTTACTCAAGAAATCTTACTTTGGTATAAGCTTCCGATAGCTCACCATTTAGTGTCTCAATTTCACACTTTGCCTCCTTATATCTAGTAAGAAGACTTTTGTAGTCCTCTTCAGCCATTTTCATCTTCTTCACAGCCACCTTCGCAACCCTTGCATACTCATCCGATTTCTCAAGGAGTAAAGTATAATTTTCTTGAAGACTGGCTGTATTTCTATCCTCTTCGGCATCTGATTCTTCAACAATCCCTAATGATTCATCATCGCTGTGTTCTCCAAGTTCCTGTACAAGTTGATTCAAGTCCTCCGAGGACTCCACATGAGCAATGGTCATGAATACGAAGAAATTTCCTTCTCCATCACAGCTCTCTTCAGAATCAGAATTTGATGAGTTCGAATCACTTAAAGTAGTGGCATAGGCTTTTCCCTTCGACTTCAAGTAATTGGGGCATTCCTTTTTAAAGTGCCCATGTCCATTACATTCAAAACATGTAATTCCTTGTGAGGATTGGGAATCATTACCCTCTTTTCTTCTGAACTCTTTCTTCTCTTTTCCGGTGCTCTGAAATTTTCTTTTGTCACCAAACTTCCCACTATTCTTGAGCTTTAGGAATTTCTGAAAGTTCTTTACAATATACGCCACATCTTTATCTACTGCATCCTCTTCAGAAGATTCATGAGACACCATTCTCTCATCAATTGTCTTAAGAGCAAGGGATTTGCTCTTCTTTTCTGAAGGAAGGGACAACTCGTATGTTTGCAAAGAACCAACCAGCTCTTGAACCTTAATGTCGTCAAGATCTTTGCTCTCTTCAATGGCTGTAACTTTGGCACGGAAACTCTCTGGTAGTGAACGAAGGATCTTCCTTACAATCTTCGAGTCCTCCGTCTTTTCCCCCAAGTTAAATTTACCAACAACAACCTCATTCAATTTACTGTATCTCATCCTTAACTCCTCAAAACGAGTGGTCAACATCTGAAGTTTGGTGTCCTTCACTTTCTTAGTACCCTCATAGGTAGTTTCCAATATTTCCCAAGCTTCTTTGGCAACTGTCATATACGAGATCCTGTGAAATTCATCAGGGGACACACCACAAAAGATAGCATTTAAAGCTTTACTATTAGCGTTGGCTGCCGCGAGAGCTGCCTTATCCCAAGTGGACTTAGGAGTCTTCGGCTTAGTCCAACCTATCTCAACCGTATCCCAAACGGTATCATCGATAGAGCATAAGAATGCTCTCATTCCAACTTTCCAGAATGCATAATTGTTCCCATCAAAAAATGGTGGAACATTGAGCGATTGAGACCGGTCCATCTCGAAAAGGGTCAAGGATCACACTTAGGTATTTAAACCACAACAAGTGTACCCGCTCTGATACCAAATGAAAGTTCAAAATGGGTATACAACACCCTTGAACGTTTCGACCCCAAATACAAAAATACCAATTCAAGCTTTATATCAAACAATTAATGTGCGGAATATGATAACAAGCTTATAATAGAATTGACAAACAATCTAAGCCAAATATAAACACATTCACAGCAGTAAATATAAGGCAAAGATAAAGGGAAGGAAGATGCAAACACACGGACAACACACGATGTGTTATCGAAGAGGAAACCGAAGCCCTCGACGAAAAACCTCTCCGCCGCCCTCCAAGCGGTCAATAATCCACTAGAAAATGTAGTTGGGATACATGAATAGCAATAGACCCTCCAAGCCTAATCTACCCAGGTACTTAAGCCCTTCAAGCTTCTTGCTCCAACGAGGTTGCGCCGAACCTTTTTCTTTTCTAGCTTACCGGATTCCGCTACTAGACCATAGCATCAACCAATGTAGATTGGTTCATTCCTAACTGCTTCCCAACAGTATCAAATAACCCTTCTCACAGACGTGGGTGTGGTGAGATAAGAATTTGGCTAAAGGCCTTTCAAGGGTATGACAATGGAGAGGAAGAGAGTAGAGGAATTTGTAGAGTCTCTAAGATAAAGATTGTGGATGAATCAATCTTGTATTTCTCTAGGGTTTCTCTCACAAAATTATCTCTGGAAGCTCTCTCAATATGGTGGGTATAAGGGTATATATGTAGCAGGGTGAGAAGGGAATGCAAAACGTCAGAATTTGCCAAATAGGGCATTTTGGCGACTTGACCTCGTGACTGGGTTAAGTTGCGAGTTCAAGCTGCGAGCTAACGGCCTGGCTAGCCTGGGACTTTTGTCCTGTAGTGCGACAGCTGGCGCGACTCTTCACCTTCTGGCATGCTTGGCACGTGTGCAGACTTTTGGCGACTTGCAAGCCGCGACTCACCCGCGAGATCCAGTCGCGAGACTCTGTTTTCTTGCACACTCTTGAGCATTTCTTCACATCTTCTCACACACTACCCTTACAATTTTCCCACCTAAATGCAGGGTTACTAAGTGCTGAATTACAAGCAAATTGGCATGGAATAAAACAAACAAGATGGTTGATTAAACTCAACCTTACAACTTATACCTCTCATCATGTACTGCATATTTACTAAGTAAGTTGACAGAAATCCCTAGAAAATATATATCAAGGAAAATCGAATATTTGCCTTATATTTTTTGTGCGTATGGGTTGGATAAGAGTCTGGCTTTTGTCATTGTGTCAGTCTGTGGGACAAACAATGTGACGCCTAATTGAAAAGGTTACTAAAACAAACATTTCCCTGCATATATTAACCATAACCCATATACTTCAATAATTATATGTATTATTGAATTTTGGTTTGTGTATGTGATTCAAATTTGAGAAAATTTTTAGTTAAATTAAAGTAACCATTTCACTATTACATTATTATTGAGAACATAAAAAATGGTTAGAGAGGAAGAACATTTATAAATATACTACAAGTTGAACATTTATATGCTTGCAAATAACATTTACAAATATGCAGACACAGTATTGTTTTGCAATGTTGAGGCTGAATTGCATGAAATAGAGATTGAGTCTATTGATGGAACTAGAGAAGTAGAGGGAAGCAAAAGAATGCACTATTATAATGTCAGCACTTTTTAATGTTCACAGCCACTATTATATAAGCTTATAAATATTTTTGAAGCCAAAATTTAATGGTGGTTCATGCTTAGCAATTCTTCTGTTGATGTAAGTAGTGAAGATCAAAACCTTATAGAAACGAAGTAATTTGAGACACATATAATTAAATGATATAATAGTTCTCAACTCTCTATATTTCTTTGAGCATTTAGATCAATGAAAATTTCGTATCTTTGTTGTGTATTGAGGTAGCACCATGAAAGGTTAATTAGCAAATACAAGATTCTCTCTCTATGAAACATGTTTCTCCTACTTAGTTAGCCTAATTTGTTTATCGATTAATTTAAACCCTTTTCTTTCTTCCTTTTTTGTCGTTTATTTATTATAGATTGTATGCACAGATGATCCAAAATCAATTGATTCAGTATCAGTTACCTAAGATTGTCAGATTTACAAGTACTATGATTGCATATAAAAGTTTGTTGCTTAGAACTATTTGATCATTTTTGGCAAAAGCACTTTAGCAATCAGATGCTTTTGTGATTCAAAATGCTTTAAAACAATTGGTCTAGATGATATAGAGGCATTTACCCCACTTGGTATATACCATTGGATACAAGTTTCTGTATTAGTTAAAAGCTTTAGGATGTTCACTGTAATTAAAAAAAAATAATAATAAAATTGTGTAACAGGTCACCATTTTTGCATTGTACCATTAGGACCCAAATATTGGAAAGATGCTTCTTATGGATTCTATCTTTTAATTCCTCAATCCAGCCTTAACAATAGCAGATTTTCTTGCACATAATGACCCATTTATGCTGCCAGTAATTGGAAAGAGGAAGCTGATGAGGAAGATCCTTTATTTGTGATTCTTGCAAATTGATTATTAAGCTGATCCTTACTGATCCTTTTTATGGCATTTGTAGGTTTTTTTAATGGTTAACCTTAATTCTATTACTGATTTTAAACTTGTGCACACATTCTTTATGCAGTGATCATAGAGCTTTTCTTAAACTTGGTAAGGATGAAAATATGCAAAGCATAAGAGCATTCTCATTAAGAATGCTAAATGTTATAAATGCTAAATTTTAACATCAAGTTTGTAAAAAGCACCAAAAAGCAAGCTACAACAAACAAGCTAAACTTAAAAAAAAAAATAGCAACTGAGCTACAGTGAGCTTTCATCTTTGAAAGCTCATTGTAGCTCCAATCTTAAAAAAAAAAATATATATATATATATATATATATATATTATTTTAATGCTTGTGGTGGAAAAGGTGGTTTGTGTAGTTGTTTTTTATTATTTTAATGGGTAGCTTATATTATTTTAAACGAAATGGTAAAAAAAATAGAATCTTTGATGTTGAGTGTATTGTAAAGTGAGTTAAAATTGATAAAGTGGCTTTTTGAGATGCTAAATGCTAAAATTTTTAAAAGCTTTGATGGGAATGCTCTAATGGAAAGGAAACAGTGTTCTATTGGGAAAACTTTTTAATTATATCCAATTAACTTGCAGAAGATGGAGGATATGAGAATGCAATATATAGATCTATTATCAAGTATTGAATTTGTGGATTTTCAATTTTTCTATTTTCAAGTGTAAGTATTCCTAACCCCTTTCTCAGTTTTTTTTTTTTTTTTTCATTTTTTATAACACTTTATAACGCCATTTTATTCAAGAGAAATCTAACTGAGTTTGTGGCTGGTGCAACTTTTCTTCTTTATTTCCTGCTTAATTTTACCATTTGAACACTACCCAAATGTAGTGCAATGCAAAAGAAGAGGAAAGAGAACATCATTCTACACTAAACAAGTTGGGAAAGTTGACATTCATCATGCATCTTGCAATGGAACTATTTATCTCTTTCCTCTATCATAGATTGTATTATTAAAAAGAATGAAAACAACCTGTTTGTTATGCAAACAAATGTGCAAGATAACATAGATAATATTGGTAGTGAATAATAGATTTAATTGTAGTTGAGCATTGTGTGAAGTCATCACCATAGCATTTTTTTATAGCCAAGTTATAATAGCAAAATAATTTTTTTTAATTTTTTATTTAACTGTCCCGTGCATCGCACGGGTTAGCGACTAGTTAATATAAGTGATATAACACACACAATAACTGAAATACAGCATTTATTTACAAAAAAAATAACTTAAAATATTATTTTACAAAGAAAAAGAAAAACCTTAAACTAGAAATCTTGATATAAGTACTTTAGATAGACAATTTAACTATTGGAGAGTAAATTGAGAAGATAAATATATGAAAAGTTTCCTAAAATTTTATATGGGTCTTTCTTTTAAAAATTATAAAATGCTCAATCCTTTTTTTTTTTTTTTTTTTCATCGTAACTTTCATTCCCAATTATTAAAAAATTGATGTATAATGAAAATTCCTACAAAGGATGTTTCGACATTCATTTTTTTTTTAATTAAGAAATTAATAGATGAAAAAATGAGAAAGCGTTCTCAATAATTAATAATTCACCCATGTTAAATAAAAAAATTAAAGCCACTAGAGGCATTACAAGAGCCACTATTTTTTTGCTAAACAAACAAACATTTTCATTCAACAAACAACACAGAGGCTATCTGCCTTACAAGCATCTGCAATTTCTACAGGAAGACTATACATATTGAAACACCAAACACTACCAAAACTAATAGCATACTTAGCAGCCACATGGGCAGCAGCATTGCAGCATCTTCTAACCCACCTAAATTTACAATTCAAAAAGAAGTTACTCAGCTCAAGAATATTACTAACAGTATAAGCAATGGACCAATCCGGTTGCAGATCAGGTGAGGCTAGGGGATCAAAACATGACTTAGCATCTCCTTCGATGATGATCTGTTGCCAATTTTCTTTTTGCGCTAGCTGGACTGCCCAATATACAACTTCAGCTTTCGCTTGCAATGGAGAGCAACCCACATGCCTTCTGGCCCATACTTTAAGCACCTCTCCTTTTTTATTTCTAGCCACCACTACCAAAGCAGTTGCATTTTCAGCCACAGCAGCATCCACATTGATTTTAATCCATCCAACCTCTGGAGCTTCCCATCCATTTACGCTCTTGTCCTTGGCTATGGTCTTTTCCTTAGGAAAGGTCTTGGCATACTCCACTGTTCTTTTCTTTATAGATTGGGCGGCCTCCATAATGTCAATGTGGCTAGCATTGTGCACAACCTGATTCCTCAAGAACCAAATTTCTTCAAGCGTGATCAACATTAAAACCACCATTGAAGGCTTCCAATGATTAGAGAAGTCAGAGATTTATATAAATCACCTCAGAACCTAAGTAAAGGTACGTTGATATAAATTCATACAAGCAGATACATAGATTCACCTCCATATACACTAAAATAGAATCTCAATTTTTATTATCTCTCTCAATTAACATATTATTTTATCATCGGGGGCTCATTGGTAGGCACCACGCCAGTGACTAGAAGGAGAAAAACACCATTGTTATTCTCTTGCAGGTCTCAAACACATCCACGTCGGATTCCATCTAGACGAACCTATTGACTAACGAATTTGGCTTCATTAGTGGTATTGAGTGAGATGGGGATTACTTGAAGATGTAAGGATATATAAGTTTTGAGGAAGATATGAACAGTCAGGGTTTGGTTACCGAAGAGTAGATCAGATTGGTGCTGGCAGTGAGAAAGAAGTTTCGATACCAACGATGAGTGAGATTGGGGGAGTTTTTGAAGATTTGGCTTCATATGGTTTTTTTTTTTTTTTTTAAATAAATATATTTTTTGTTTAGTTTTTAAAACTAAATATAGTGTGGTACTTTATTTATTTTATTTTAAAGGGAAACTTCATTCATTCATTTATAAAAGGCAAGCATCTTGATACAATTGTTCACTGACTAGGGAAGGGGAATCCTCTATCCAATACAAATCCTCAATAATAGTTCTAGCATGTTACGCTAACACATGAGCCACCTTATTGCCACTACACCTTATGTGAGAAATAGATACCCACTGTAGACCCCGAATGATATGTTTAATATCTTCCACGACAATCCCCAACAGAGATATGTTGGCTTCTTGCGATGAAATAGCTTTATTTTTAAATAGCTAATGTGACACAATGTCACATATTTGTAGTCAAATTTATAATAAGCTAGTAGAATTATTCTTTGTACAATGTACATAACAGGGAGTAGGAATTTGTCAAAACTAGTGTTTATTATACATAATTTCCAACTTACTGGGGGAGTTTTTGAAGATTTGGCTTTATATGGTTTTTTTTTTTTTTTTAAATAAATATATTTGTTGTTTAGTTTTTAAAACTAAATCTAATGTGCTACTTTATTTTTTAAATAGCTAATGTGACACGATGTCACATATTTGTAGTCAAATGTATAATAAGCTAGTAGAATTATTCTTTGTACAATGTATATAACGGGGAGTAGGAATTTGTCAAAAGTAGTGTTTATAATTCATAATTTCCAACTTAAAATGTGACTCTAACTCATAATTTCAGTTCAAAATAAAATGTTTTAGGACATGTATGTAACAACTTTTACCCACTTATCGAAGTATGTTTTGTCCAAAACTGTGCAATATTAATGCATATATATATATATATATATATATATATATATATATATATATATTCAGCAGAGCAGGACATAAGGGGAATACCGTTATCGAGTAGTCTAACACTAATTTCTTGACAATAAAAGTCCATTGTGGTGAAGCCCTCGTTCGTAGCATTTTAGACAACACCGTTACCGTCTTCCAATCCGTATAAAATCCTGTGATACTTTATGATGGCCACCAAATGCATGGGCGTGTTTCCATCTTTGTCCTGCTCGTTGACAAGACACTCAAAACTGTGGACTTCTCAGTAACCAAGGATATACAGATTATATTAAGAGATCAAATTGTGGACATTCTCCATGCTCCTTTTGCTCTTAATCATCTAGGCATACAAAGACATTACCAGGGGCAAATGAAAATAATAGAATTTAACTTCCTTTGACCAGCATTATGAAATAAAGAAGACAAACAGATGTTTGGATACACTCAAAAACATGGCACCCAAAATAAATCAATGCAAGTTCTCAAAAGCCATGTACAGGCCCTTAAAACCAGTTCAATTAAAGCACAAGTGCACAACTGATCTTTATCTCCTAAACATCTGTTGGTCACCAAACAAACAGTGTTGAGAACCAAATATCAGACAATGTTTTGATATGCCACATGTATTCATCTCCAAAATCATATTCTCCATTGCTTTCTTAACTAGCATGTCCTCTGTTATTACTTCAACAAGTGTTATTTTATGTATTTCTCTAATTCCTTTCGTTCAATTAACAAATTTGTTATAAAAAAAATGCAAAGCAAATTTACAACTCAATAAGAAGCACTATATTGCCCATTAATATTCAAAAAAAAAGAACACAGTAGCAGATTTCAAATGGCAATTGAAGTAAACTAATGATCAATGGTGATTAAATGAACGTATCAATTGTAAAATACATGCAATCAGTGAAAAGTGACAAAAGGAAAAAAGCAAACCAAGCCATCAGTAAAACCAAGAAGCAGAAAAGAAACCCACAACCAAAAAGGTCCAAGCTTTTTATTTTTTATTTCCAAATAAACCCATAAAGGTCCAAGATAACCCATTTATGAATCAAAACCTGAAAAAAATAGAGAAAATAACATATGGGTATCAAAGTATCTGTGCTGGCTCAATAGTCCATGCAAACAGTGCATGTAACAATCAAATGCACCAAAAAACAATCAGATAAAGCCATAAAAAGCCAGAAATTAACCAACTTTACTAGTGAAACACATAAGTATTCCAAAATCTAGAACCAGAGAGGCCCTAAATCATCAATTCATGCATCAAAACATTAAACACAGACAAAAATATAGAAAAATAGCATCTAGGTATCAAAGTTATGTACCTTATGGCTCAATATTCCAAGAAAACAGTGTCAAAGATGGCTTAAAAGAATTCTGGATAAAGAACAATCATATCATTAAAAAAGGTACACAATATTGCATGCACATAGGATAGGACACTGTTCGGTTATTGAGAAAAATGAGGGAAAGTTCCTATTTTTGATGGGTCACTAACAGAAATGAGAAAATTTTGGCACAAAATCAGCAATGCAGTTTGATTTTAGGAACAAGTGATATTAGAGAGTGCCAGACAGACATGCCACCACATGGTCAGTCCATTCCCTTGGGAGGACAGTGAGGGAAGAACAAGAAAGTGGCTAGACAATAATAGAAGTTGGTGATTATGGGGTTTTGGGGAACATGATCATTTTTTGTTTTGGGAATCAGGAACATGATCTATTTTGTTGGTCTTTAGGCTCTTATTTGACCGTAAAAATTGTTGTGCAACAAATAACAATGTATGTAGCGTGTGATAAGAGTTATATATATTTATATCAATAAGGCTGGTGAAAACAAATATCTTTTACGACTTTTTTTCACGATTATTGCTGAGAGATTACAGGTTTGTTTGTTTGTTTTTTGTTTAGAAGGTGAGAGATTACAGGTTTTATCATATATGATTAAAAAAAAAAAAATACTAAGTTAACTACAGTTATGTGGGTTTAGTTTAAAAATGAAAAGGAAAAAAGAAAAAGAAAAAAGACAGCTATGTTGGTTCCAAATAGATTAACTAATAAAATCTGTTATTCGTATAAGAGATTTTGGGTTTAAATCTCGTTTACGTCAAAAATTAAATGGTGTCTTTATCTAATGATAAAGAACAATAAATAAAATAAAATAAAATAAAACAACTTAAGCACAACATTTAGGTTCTAAGTTTAGGCTTAGCCATGTGATTGTATTCATTAGCACAGTTGCAAGGTTAAATTAATTGTGATTAAAGAAAGATAAAGTTGCTTGACCTGAATTAATTATTACAACCATGTACATGGTTGAATTTAATTGAAAATCTAATGTATAATATTGAAAGAATTGTATGTAAGTTTTATCTTAATACAAATGATTTCAATAATTGGTTGATGAGTAAGGAAGGAGTTGAGAATTTTTATTTTGGGGCCAGACTTATGATGTTGGTACAGTATGAAAAGAAATTCAAAACACACACATATACATGTGTATGAAAAAAAATAAAGATTTTAAATTTCTAATATCAAAGCAATTACATCAATAATTTTATTATATAAAAAATAACTTTTTAAGATAATTTATCATCTCTATAAACTTAAATAAGCACACATAAGTTCAAACAACCTACTAGTTGCCATTTCTAATATCACCTTGAGGATTTGCCATTAATTGAAACATTTCAGATTTGTTAAACTCTCCCATGTAATTAAGGAAGCAAGAGGACAAACCAACACATATTCTAACTTAGTATGCCGAAGGAATTTTTAGTTTTATATCATGGGTAGTGGAAGTCCTTCTATGATTTGAGCCATATATGACTCAAGATGTATTGAATTTTTCTTCTTCTAAATAAAGTTACAATCTTCCCATAAAAAAAATTTATATAAACAAGTTGCTTAGTTTGTTTTATATATATATATATATATATATATATATACACCAAAAAACAATTATATTATTGTAATTTCTAAAAAACCTTTGTTGTTTTTTGAAGTATCATTTGTAACATTAAATATCTCATGTTTAAGCATTTATACTGAATTTAAAATTTCGAGTCTCAATCAAACATATATAAACAAAAAACAAAAGCAAAAAAAAAAATATTTTTTCCAAGTAAAAAATATTTATTCAATTTTATATAATATTCACCAATAAAAACAAAAAGAAAATTCTAATAATGCACCTAATCGAATTCTAAAGGCACGAATGATTTAAAGTTAAAAGGAGTAAGAGGAAATTGTTTTTATTAAAAACTCTCTAATTAGACTCAACAAGCAAGGTAAGATATGAAACTACTCAAAAATAGAAACAGTATTTTTGCATTATTCGTCTTTTGTGTGTGTGTGTGTGTGTGTGTGTGTGTGTGTGTGTGTGTGTGTGTTAGGAATGGGAACGTCTGTATTTGTTAAAAATTCTACCTCTTTTTAATTTTTTTAGAGGGTTATTTTGACAACTGTTGAACCACTCAAACTTTGTTTGGGTGGGGTAACTTTCGTTTTTGGAAATTTTAAAAATATTTTGGAAAGAAAATAAATATAAAATTGTGGTTCTGCCCTTACCGGTGAGGGCAGAACCGTTGGATTACATTTTCTTCTTATATCCTTCGTATTTGTAAAATTTCTAGAAAATTAAATATCAATAGCTATGCTATCAAAAAAATTGTTTAAATTACTAGTTTTTGTAATTTAAAATTATGCATAAAACTTAAGTTTATAGATTATATAGTATAGAATATCCGATTGACAATATAAAATTTGACATATGTATTAAGAACGAAAAAAATATACACAATTCAACAGTTAGATTTTAAAAATATGAAGTAATGTTTATTTTATTGTGTAAGGTTATAGCCTAAGGCTACAACTAATTTTGTAGCTAAATTTTGTCCTTGATAAATCATAACTACCTCCGCAAGTTATATAAAAAATTATGCTAACTTTTGGGGGGGGGGGGGGGGGGGTGGGGGGGGGAGGGTTGGTGGAGGGGAGAAGACTTTGAACTTATTGGACCTATTGATCTCATCACATGGGAATAAGTTTCCAGCAAATTTTCCATGATTGCCATGATCCGCTACGTCCTCTTATATGCTGCAATAGTTTGTACTTCCCCTGAGTAAGTTTCAAAGAATTGATCAACCGGTTCAATTGTCGATAATTAAAGGAAGATGAATGTATACACAAGCGAGGCATATCACACTGTATTTATATTTTGTAATTGCTAAGGGGGTGTTTGGTTTGTGTTTTCAAACAACCATTTTCAGTTTTTAAACAATATTTCACACTTTTTCACACACTTTTTCATCTACAAGTATTTTCACAAATGTTTTTAACAACAATTTTCAGTTTTTAAACACATGTACCAAACGGGCCCTAAGAATCATTAAAATTGCTCAAAACAATATGATTTATGAGCAATTGTAGTTTGTTAGGAATCTAAACGAGTGCATGTGGTGCTGTTGGCTAATGCAGGGGATGTTGCATGAAAGGGTGCTACAGAAGGTGCCTAGGCTGATGGTGTGAAGGCAGGAGTTCCTGATGTAGCATACGTGCACAGCTGATGATGGGAGGCTCTCCAATGTGGTTATGTGTATCTGTTACATATGCATTGCACATGCATTACAGCTAGTGACACGTGTAAGAAGGCTGTGTGGGTGTGAGTTAGTTGTTGTAAGAGTTAGTTAGATTGATGAGCTGTTATGGTAGTTAGGAAGTAGTTACACAGCTATGGTATATAGTTGAACAATGGATTGTAAAGGACTTATTGAACCATTTTATGAATTGCATATTCCTTTTCTCTATTTTTTCTCTCTATCTCTAATCTCTATCTTCTATCCCTGCTTTGGAGGCCTAGTTGTCCTTGAAATCAACTACCAAAATACTCTGTTCTTAACATTTGGTATCAGAGCCAGACCTTCCTCGGCCATGGCTAAAACACGATCATCCACTACTGCAACTCAGGAGGTTCTAGCTTCATTGAAAACTGCAAGTGATCATCAAAGTAAAGAAATTCAAGAAATGCGTAATCATCATGATAAGGAAATCCAAGAAATTCGTACTGTTCAAGGAATGCATACCCGTGTCATGAATGATATGACTCAACAATTAGCAATTCTGGTACAGAGGAGTAATTCTGATCAAGGTGGAGTCTCTCGTTCTCCAACATATGGTGAACCCAGAAATGCTAATTCATCAACAATGGCTATTGCTCGTATGGTGAGATTGGAATTTCCAAGGTTTTTTGGAGAAGACCCAGCAAGTTGGGTTTACAAAGCCAACCAATACTTCAGGTATTATAACACACCAGCTATTGAGAAATTGATGTTAGCTTCGTTCCATATGGATGGTGAGGCTTTAATTTGGTTCCAGGATAGTGAAGAGGTAGGTCTCTTTGTGGATTGGGAATCACTAGTTCAAGCATTGCATATCAGATTTGGGGTTACAGCTTATGACGATCCCATGGAAACTTTGACTAGGCTGAGACAAACTGCTTCAGTTTCTCTATATAAGACTCAGTTTGAGATGTTATCTAATAGGATTAAGGGCCTATCTGCTACTCACAAGTTAAGTTGCTTCTTAAGTGGGTTAAGGGATGAGATAAGGTTACCAGTGAGGATGCTTAGTCCTAATTCATTGAATGAGGCTTTTGGGTTGGCAAAGATTCAAGAAGAGTATAATTGGAGTTGCAAGAGAGGTACTAAGGTACTAGGGGATCAAGGCAGACCTTCCATTTTGGGAGTTCCTCCAAAAATTCCTTCACTACTGGAGGCTAAACCAAGGCTGCCTCTCAAGAGGATATCACCTAGTCAAATGGAGGAAAGGAGGAAGAAGGGATTGTGTTACAATTGTGATGATAAGTGGGTTCCTGGCCATAAGTGCAAGAATGCCATGTTATTCTTGTTGGATTATGTAGAAGAATCTCAAGGAAATACCAATTCTGTGGTCATATCAGTGAATTAGAGGAGACTGGTTATGCAGATCAGGTTGGACAGGATCAAGAAGATGTGGAGATCACTCTATATGCATTGAGTGGCACTCCTACTGCAGGCACGATGAGGGTAATGGGAAGGATCAAACATAAGTCTTTTGTTATCCTTATTGATTCAGGGATTGCTCACAATTTTATTGATGCTGCCCTGGTATCACATTTGCACCTGAACATTGATAACTCTCAAGTCTTGGAAGTTAGGGTTGCCAATGGGGAGGTGATCAAGACTCAAGGTGTGTGTAAGGAGGTACCAGTGTGGTTATAAGGACATGAGTTTGTGGTGCAATTGCATGTGTTGTCAATGGGGGGTTGTGATTTAGTGTTGGGGACTCAATGGTTGGGTATTTTGGGAGTAATTCAGTGGGATTTTAAGATGCTTACAATGAGCTTTGGTTATAACCATAAGCAGGTGATGCTGCAAGGGTTGAGGAGTACAAGGTCTCAAGTGCAAGATGGGAATAATTTTTTGAAGCAATCTGTAAACAAGGGGTTGGTTCTTCACATTACATTTCAGCCTCACTTGTTCACTGCAGAAGGAGCAGATCTACTACCTGAAGAAGTGGCTGCTCTGTTGAAGGAGTTCCAGTTAGTCTTTGCTACACCAGAAGGGCTGCCACCCTTAAGAGATCATGAGCACCAAATCAACTTGAAGGAAGGAGCTCAATCTATTTGTCAGAGGCCTTACAGGTACCCTTACTATCAAAAAAATAAAATTGAAAAGATTGTTAAAGACTTACTATCTGCTGGTTTCATTAGAAATAGTAGCAGCCCCTTTGCCTCACCAGTTCTCTTAGTTAGGAAGGCAGATGGCTCATGGAGAAAGTGCATAGATTATAGGGCATTAAATCAAGAAACCATTAAGGATAAATACCCTATACCTGTCATAGATAAGCTACTGGATGAGTTGTTTGGTGCAGCTGTGTTCTCTAAATTAGATTTGAGGTCCGGATACCATCAAATTAGAATGAGGGAAGAGGATGTTCCTAAGACTGCTTTTAGGACTCATGAAGGGCATTATGAGTTCTTGGTAATGCCATTTGGCTTAACCAATGCACCTTCCACCTTCCAATCTCTCATGAACTCCATTTTTAAGCCTTACTTAAGAAGATTTGTGTTAGTTTTTTTTTATGATATTCTGGTTTATAGTAAGAATGTGCATGATCATGTGCATCATCTTCATGTGGTCTTAGAAGTCTTGGTGAAACACCAATTGTATGCCAAACAATCAAAGTGTGTGTTTGCTTGTAAAGAAGTGGAGTACTTAGGCCATCTTATCTCTGGTAATGGAGTGAGGACAGATCCAAGGAAAACTACTGCCATGCAGCAATGGCCAATTCCTAGGGATGTGAAGGCCTTAAGGGGATTTTTGGGATTGACAGGCTATTACAAGAAATTTGTCAAGGGGTATGGACAAATGGCTGCACCTCTAACAGCCTTGCTGAGGAAGGATTCATTCCATTGGACCCCTGAAGCTTCTCAAGCTTTCCAACTACTCAAGGATGCAATGTCAAACCCACCTGTTTTAGCCTTACCTGATTTCACTAAGCCCTTTGTAGTTGAATGTGATGCATCTGGTGTGGGGGTTGGAGCTGTCCTAATGCAAGAGTAAAGACCAATTGCTTACCATAGCCAAGCCTTGAAGGGTAAAAGCCTTGCACTCTCAACATATGAGAAGGAGTTGCTGGCTCTAGTAGTGGCAGTGAAGAAATGGAGACCCTATCTCCTTGGTAGATCATTTGTGATTAAGACAGACTATCAAAGCCTTAAGTACTTGCTGGAACAGAAGATTGGGACCCCTGCTCAGCAGAAGTGGATATCTAAACTCCTTGGCTATGCATTCTTGGAGGAATATAAACATGGCAAGGAAAATCTGGTGGCAAATGCACTTTCAAGAAAAGAAGCTGTTGAGGAAGGGAAAATTGAGAGTGTTAAGGTGGGCACCTTATGTATGATTTCATTTCCTAACCCTACTTGGTTGGAGGAACTTAAGCTGACTTACACATCTGATGCTGCAGTCCAAAAGATACTCCTTGCTATTCAGTCAGGTTAGTGATGTTCCAGCTGGGTTTACTCTTCATAATGACTTGTTATTTTACAAAGGGAGGTTGTTTGTGGGTAGCACAGCTCTCGAATTGAAGGCTCAGGTGTTACAACAGATTCATGCTAGCCCTTTAGGGGGTCATTCTGGCTATCTAAAGTCATTCCAGAGGCTTAAGAAAGACTTTTACTGGACTGGTATGGTGGGGGATTTAAAAAAATTGTGAGGGAATGTGATACATGCCAAAGGATGAAGAATGAAACTTGCTTACCTGCTGGGTTGTTGCAGCCATTGGCCATTCCTGAAAGACCTTGGTTAGACATTAGCATGGATTTTGTGGAAGGGTTGCCTAAATCCCAAAAGAAGTCAGTGATCTTGGTGGTGGTGGATAGATTTACCAAATATGTTCATTTCCTTCCCTTGGCTCATCCTTACATAGCTGCTAAGGTTGCCCAAGTGTTCATGCAATATGTTTTCAAGTTACATGGTATGCCTTCTACAATTGTGAGTGATAGAGACCCAGTGTTCACTTCCAAATTCTTATCAGAATTGATGAAATTACAAGGAACTAACTTGGCTATGTCTTCTTCTTATCACCCCCAATCTGATGGGCAGACTGAAGTGGTAAATAAAAGTCTAGGGCACTATTTGCGAGCCTTTGCTGCTGAAAAACCTATGACTTGGGTGAACTGGTTGCCCATGGCTGAATTTTGGTTCAATACTAACTTCCACACTTCCATTAAACTCACTCCATTTGAGGCACTTTATGGCTATTCCTCTCCTAAGGTTGTGGAGTATGTACCAGGAGTAACAAGGGTTGCAGCTGTGGATTCTTATTTGCAAGATAGGCAGCAGCTCTTTGCTTTGTTGAAACACAATTTGCAGATAGCTCAGGAGAGAATGAAGTGGTTTGCTGACAAGAAGAGGGTGGACAGGTCCTTTGAGGTGGGAGATTGGGTTTATCTCAGGCTTCAACCTTACGAGCAAGCATCAGTGTAGCCAAGAAAATTTGGGAAACTTGCCCCTCGTTTTTATGGTCCTTTCCAGATTATACAGAAGATTGGTCAGGTGTCTTACAAACTTGATCTGCCTGAAGGGTCCCAAATTCATCCTGTATTTCATGTCTCAAACCTTAAGGCTAAATTGGGTTCCAATGTCAATCCTAAACCTGCTTTACCAGTAGTGTTTGCAGACCATGTCCTTGCTCCTGAGCATGTGGCTGTTTTGGACACCAGAACCCATCAACTTAGAAGCAGACTCATCACCCAGGTCCTTGTGCAGTGGCAAGATGAAAGCACAGCTGATGCTACCTGGGAAAATTTGTTTGAATTGCTGCACAAGTTCCCACACCTTGTGGGCAAGGTGTTTTAAAGGAGGAGGCAATGTTAGGAATCTAAACGAGTGCATGTGGTGCTGTTGGCTAATGCAGGGGATGTTGCATGAAAGGGTGCTACAGAAGGTGCCTAGGCTGATGGTGTGAAGGCAGGAGTTCCTGATGCAGCATACGTGCACAGCTGATGATGGGAGGCTCTCCAATGTGGTTATGTGTATCTGTTACATATGCATTGCACATGCATTACAGCTGGTGACACGTGTAAGAAGGCTGTGTGGGTGTGAGTTAGTTGTTGTAAGAGTTAGTTAGATTGATGAGCTGTTATGGTAGTTGGGAAGTAGTTACACAGCTATGGTATATAGTTGAACAATGGATTGTAAAGGACTTATTGAACCATTTTATGAATTGCATATTCCTTTTCTCTATTCTTTCTCTCTATCTCTAATCTCTATCTTCTATCCCTGCTTTGGAGGCCTAGTTGTCCTTGAAATCAACTACCAAAATACCCTGTTCTTAACATAGTTTTACCACCTAACGGTAGGGATTTGCTTCACTTGATGAAAATCATGAAGCAGGTATATATCCAATTTCCTGCCACTCATCATGATGGGAAAATTGGAGTGGTACACTATGAGAAGCATTTTTAGCTCAAATTTCCACTTCACATTTGTGGATACATGCCGGGTATGTTTGCTAGCAGTTTGGAAAAGCAGATGCAGGTGATATTAACACCAAAATGAATACATAAATACTAGAATGCATATCATACCACTATCACTCCATAAATCCTCGATTAGATAAAAAATCTATGTGCATAAGCTGATTAGAAGGAACCAAGATATACAGATGATATTAAGAGATCAATTTGTAGACATTCTCCATGCCCCTTTTGCTCTTAATCATCTAGGCATACAAAAGCATTACTAGGGGCAAATGAAGATAATAGAATGCAACTTCCTTTAACCAACATAATGAAATAAAGAAGACAAACAAATGTTTAGATACAACCCAAAACACAGAACCCAAAATAAACCAATGCAAGTTCTCAAAAGCCATGTACAAGCCCTTAAAACCAGTTCAATTGAAGCTCAACTGATTTGTATCTCCTAAAACATCTGTTGTTCACCAAACTAATAGTGTTGAGAACCAGGTATGAGACAATGTTTGATATGCCACATGTATTCTTCTCCAAAATCATATTCTCCATTGCTTTCTTAACTAGCATGTCCTATGTTATTACTTTAACTAGTGTTATTTTAGGTATTTCCCTAATTCTTTTTCTTCAATTAACAAATTTGTTAAGAAAAGGCAAAACAAGTTTTATATTGCCCATTAATATTAAAAAAAAAAAAAAAAAAAAAAAGAACACGAGCAGATATCAAATGTCAATTGAAGTAAACCAATCAGTGGTGATTAAATGAACGTAACAATCATATGTAAAATACATGCAATAAGTGAAAAAGGAGAAAGGAAAAAAGTAAACCAAAGCCATCAGTAAAACCACAGCAGAACAGAAACCCATAACCAAAAAGGTCCAAGCTTTTTTTATTTTTTATTTCCAAATAAACCCAAAAAAGCCCAAGATAACCCATTTTATGAATCAAAATATGACAAAATAAAGAAAATAACATATGGGTATCAAAGTATCTGTGCTGGCCCAATAGTGCGTGCAAACAGTGCCATGTAACAACCAAATGGACCAAAATACAATCGGATAAAACCATAAAAAGCCAAAATTAACCAACTTTACTAGTGACACACAGAAGTAGGCCAAAACCTTGAACCAGAGAGGCCCTAAACCATCAATTCCTGCATCAAAACATTAAACATAGACAAACAGAGAGAAAAATATCATCTGGGCATCATAGGAATGTACCTTAAAGATGGCTCAAAAGAATTCTGGATAAAAAACAATCATATCATCAGAAAGGTTAAAAAGGTACAAAAAATTGCTTGCACATAAGACACTATTTGGTTGTTGAGAAAAATGAGGGATAAAAATGAGGGAAAGTTTCTATTTTTTTATGTAAACTAACTGTAATGAGAAACTTTTGGCACAAAATCAGCAATGCAGTTTGAATGATTGATTTTAGGAACTAGTGATAACTGGAGACAGTACCAGACAGACATGCCACCCCATGGTCAGTCCATTCACTTTGTAGAATAGTGCGGGTAGAACGAGAAAGTGGCAAGAAAATTAAAGAAGTTGGTGATTATGGGGTTTTGGGGAACAAATCATAGCTACAAAAAGCGCTGGCTATAACAGTGTTTTTTTAGCAACGTTTCTAAACAAACGCTGCTATAGGTACACGTGTAGCCCTCATTTTTTGTAGTACATCCCTTGTTATACAACAATGTATGACCATAAAAATTGTTATGCAATAATGTACTTAATATATTTCCTAAAAAAAAAACTTAGGGTCAATTTAGATACCGTTTATTTTGCTAAAAACTAAAAACTGTGTAATAAAATAATTTTTAAATGTGTAAATAGTGTTGTGAGACTCATTTTTAATGAAAGTTTTGTTGAAAAAAGAGGTTTGTATGTCCCGTGAATAGTACACGTGACCCATTGAAAAACCACCATAGCCACAAAATAACAGAAACGCGCTTCAAAAAAAAAAAAAAAATGGAATGCAGACGTGGGACGTAGACATTGTATCCAAACGGATACTTAATATTTAATTTTGAGCACATCAAATTTTTAGGCAAAGGACAACAGTAGGGTGATTTGGGTTGAAGTTTGTTAGGTTCTAAAGACTTAGAATTAATGTATTTAGAACTCTAATTTGTATTGTTAGCAAACCATGATCAAAACGTTTTAGTCTTGTTTTAGACTTGCTCAAAATATGTTTTTATGTAAAGTTGAAATCGAGTGTTCTGCAGGATTTGCTGTGTAAATCTGTTTGACTCGATTGATCGAGAATTAGACTCGATCGATCGAAACTCGGGCAGATCGTTTTTCTGCAAAATTTTCCAACTCAACCCAAGCCCATTAAGGATTAGGGTTTCAGATCTACTTCTCCTAGTATTTAAAGAAAACCCTAACCACGTTTTTAGAGATGCTCTTGTTGCTCATATTTGCTGTTTGTGTGAATCTCTTGTGAGATCCTTGAGAAGCTTTCCTTCACATAAACTTAGGGTTATCAAGAAGGAGATTACTTCAATATCTTGATGATCATTCAGTTGCTATTATAGGAGCTTAAAGAAACACAAGCGGGAGTGCTTGTACTTGCTGGAGAATCCAAGAAAGAAGGAATCCGTGAATTCGGAGTTTATACGTGGTCATATCAATAAGTTCTACTGGTGGGTAGCAATAGGAAGTCGAGCGTGGGGGCTTGTAAGTCTTATTGTATGAACTTCAATTTTTTCATATAGTGGATTCAAGTTTACCTTGAAGATAGCTAGATCAAATCCTCCCCAAGTTTTTACCGTGTGGTTTCCTGGGTCATTATATCATTGTGTTATTTATATTTCCGCTGCTATATACCTGATATGATTGTTTTGATTGTGATAACCTAGATTTGCATAATTTGACTAAGTTAATCACTTGGCTAATTCACTAGGTTAATCCAATTGTTGTTTTAAGGGGTCTAAAAACCTAACAAAGTTGTTGCTTTAATATCAAATTATAAGAACACTATCGGTTTTAAAACAAATAATAAACATACAATACCTTTTGTTCTCACATCTTCAAATCATAATCACATATTTGATCCATAATAGTTACCATTAATCAATTTATAATTTTAATAGAACTACAATGATTAAAATTTCCAAAACTCTTTGTGTTTGTTTTGTTGAGCTTATTTTTATTGAAACTTTTTGTTAAAATATAAACTAGATAAAAATAATTATTCCTAAAAGAACGAGATTTTGAAAAATTATACAAATTAAATAATAAAAAAAGCCAGCAGTTACCCTTTTTGTTTTTGGGCTAAATACAGAAAAAATAAATTAAAATGACGAGGGGTCTACAAGGTCACTAATAAAAAGGGAAAGAGGGAGATGAGAGAGGGGCCTTTGGGCAAAATAAGAGGCAACAGCCCAAGCTGCAAGAAGCTGGAATCGGCCGACAAGTTTGAAGTTCTGTCAACATAACAAAAAGCCTAAAATATCAATCGTAATTTAACTATCAACCTAGCTTATTTCGCAACCTACATTTCCAAAAAAAAAAAAAAAAAAAAAAAAAAAAAAAAAAATTATGATTGATGAATCGATCACTCACATAACTTTTATTTTCAACCACTTGCAACTTGTTATCTTCGTAAATTGTGAAAAGCAAATTATGAAATTAATTCTCTCTAAACTTATTCAATTAAAAGAGTAAGTTATTCAATTTTGATGTCATTAATCACTGAGGAGAAGAGTAAGTGAGAGAGAGAGAGAGAGAGAGAGAGCATGGTTTCAACTATATGAAGTGTGTGTTTATCAGTTAGCAAAGAGGTTTTTTTTTTTTTTTTTATCTAAACTATATTCCAAATAATCTAATTTTTATCTTTCTAAAATTAAATTAGTTTTTAATTATTTGTCTCATTTTGTGTAAATAAACTACTGAAAATAAGCAATTTCAAACAGATATGTCTATATTACCAACAATACTAAAGGTTCACATTCTCATGAAAATAAACCTCCCTCACCCAAGTGTCAAAAGGTGTCGGAGAGAAAAAATCAAATTCAATATGACCCCTTTCTAAGTAATTTAACTTTGGGATCATCAATTAATAATCACCGCAAGAAAACATGCTACTTTGCTGTACACCAAAAAAAGCATGCATATTTTTTAATGATTAAAATTTTATTCAAAAGTAAAGATAATACAATCAAACCAATACACGTCCATTAAAAAAAAAAAAAAAAAAATCCCCACACACAAAAAGCAGCACACAAACACACCAAAGGCTTTGGAACAAGCCTTATAAACACAAGAAGCCTCCCATATAATGATCCTGATAATGATTCCTTCAGACTGACAACATTCCTCTTATTCCAAATGTGCCCATACCAACTTGCAAAACAAAGCTTTGAAGCCCTTCTCCTTTCAAATCATCCCCGAACAGGAGAGGCTTTGGAACCATCCCGGGGCAATTCTTCGTCTATTTCTTGTTTCTCTTCTCGAGCAAAACTTTGTGTCAAGCCGGCGCAAGTGAGAACCAGCAAGTATGGTAAAGATAAAATTTGGTTACTAAAGAAGCAACAACAAACAACAACGGCCGTAGTCATCCCCATAGTGTGTGGCACAACTGTGTAGGTGCCTGAAACAAAAGCTACCAGCAATAATAAAATAGAATAGGTTGTGAAAAAAAGGGCACGTCGTTGATGATCTCTTGGCTGAAAAAAGTTTAAAGTCATTGCGGCATAGTTGTAGAATACTGAGGTAGTGGAAAGACCAAAAGCTAAAGTATTAGCCATCTGAAATACATGGAAAGCATTTGTTTTGCTCATTACTGCCGTGCCCTCATCCACACCTTGGCTCCTGTATCCACCAGGTACTGTGAAAGCTGCCGTGAAGGTCACAGTTGTGATGAGTGTGGCTACCAACATATTGGCCTCAGCCATTTTTATACGATCTGCTTTGGAGTTGGACATATTGGTCTTAGCCATTTTCTTGGTACTATCTTCTTTGGAGTTGGAATTCTTAGCCATTTTCATGATAATATCTGCTTTGGAGTAGGAATTCTTCTTGCCATCTGCTTCGGTGTCGGAATCCATCATACCTTCTGCTTTGGTGTCGGAATCCATCATACCTTCTGCTTTGGTGTCGGAATTCTCCTTACTTTCTGCTTTGGAGTCGGAGATACTCTTGTCTGCCGGTACTTCAGGATCTGCCGGTGCTTCAGGATCTGACATTTCTTTCAATAAGAGTACTCCCCTTAGACTTGGTTGAGCGCCTTTCAGTTTCACCCGCAATTCCCTCTTGATTTCATCCATATGTAAAATTTATTAGAGATAATCTTGTTATTTCATACTTGCTACAACACACTCTATATACAATCTCTTTGAAATCGTGTTTTAAAAAACAATTTCAATTAAAATTTTGAAATAGTATTTCAAAACATAATTTCAATATTTTACAATTTTAACCAAAATCATCTAAACATGATTTTAATTCAGGTGGCAGTGTGTGTAGAATAAATATACAATAGTATGTAAAAATCATTACCTAAACTCAGTATTACATACTTTTTACCCATGACCCATGGATCGTTTACATAGTTTACTTGATAAGTACAATTAAATTTGAGTTCAAATTTAAACTAATTTTTTTAAGAAAGAAATCTAAATTGATCTTTTTTTATTTTTTTATTTATTTTTTGATCTTGATATAAGTTTATTAAGATAAGTAGTTGAGTGATTTAAGATACGTGACTAACTAATTGTAAGACCACTCACCCTAATTGTGGGCTTATCCCATCTAACTCTAAATATACATGACATTGACTGATATATATATATATATATATATATATATATATATATATATATTCTTTTTTCATTTTAAACTTTTGTTATTTTATAAAGAAAATTAAATAAAAATATGATAAGTTGTGATTGATAGAATATAACATAAAAAAAAATAAAAAAAAAATAAAAAAAGAGAGGATAGAGTATTTGTATTCCTATTTTTGTATATCTACCCCAAAAAAGGCAAATTATGAAAATTTCTATAAATTGTGCAATAGTATGTGATTCAGCAGAGCAAGATTGAATGGGTGTACCGTTAGCCGAAAGCATAACTTCTCTTTTAACAAAACGATGTCCATTGTGGTTAAGCCGTCATTGTTCGTAGAATTTAAGTCAACATCATTCTCACGTCCCAATTGAGAAACAATCTCGAAATGCCCTTCGTAGGCCGCCAGATGCATAGGCGTGTTTCCTTCTGTATCCTCTTCGTTGATAAGACCCTTACACTCTGGTCTCTCTAGAAAAAAAGTGATTGCCGCACTCTTTCCATTTTCTGCAGCAACATGGAGAGCATTCCGACCCATGTTGTCCAACAACTCATAGATATCTGGACATATATTGATGAGTTCTTTCATTACCTTAACATTGCCTTCCCTGGCCGCAATGTGAAGAGCAGATGAGCCTTCGTTGTCCTTTGAATATGCAATATTGGACTTCGGCGGGTTCATTTTTAAAGCCACTTCTAAAAGCAGCTTAACAAATTTCTTATTACCCATAAATGCGGCAATATGTAAAGGAGTCCATCCAGAGTTATCCGGTTTTTCAATTTCAGAAGGCCATTTTTGCATCACTGCTTTCATAAAACCTAAGAAGATAAAGTCATATGGCTCAGGCTAGTACATATTAAGAGAATTTTTTTCCCCTTACACAACGAAAGGCAAAGAGGTTAGAACCTAGCTAACTCCGTAATAAGGACCAAACATTTCACAGACTCTTGGAATTAGGAAAACCTAGTTTTCCAAGCATGGTGGTAGACTATAGTATTAATAACTTGGTCAAGATAAATTGAAAAACGAAAACACATACCTACAACAGTTGCCATCTTCTTAAACGCTAATGAGTATACAAAATGTCTATATAAACATGTACAAGAAATTATAAAAATTAAAATAAAATAATTAACGATTTTCTTTAAAAAATTAAAAAAACCTAAAACCTAAAACTAAATATATGATCCTTATGTGTATAAAGTAAGCAATATCTAGATAAAAGGAACAGCTAATTTTTTAAATAAAAAATTGATAGATTTTCTGTAAAAAAATTTATTTTTTGAACGACAACTTAAGCTATTGCCAATATTATGCCTTTTTTTGGTTTAGAGGTGTTGGATTAACTCAAATTGGGGGTGGGGCGGGGGAAGATTTCACATTTTAACTATTAAAAAAATTTTCAAATATTATTGGTATGTTTTGATTAAAGAAAAAATGCATTTACAATTTGAAAATTCAAAATTTGACAATACATTTCTACTCATTGATGGAGTTTTATTTGAGGAAAATTGTATTGACCTCCACTGAGATTTTGTATTATTACACTCATCACTCCTAATTTAGAATAAAATACTAAAGTCTCATAAAATATAAACTATTTACACTGATATCCACAGGAGGTCAAAACAATTTTCATTATTTTATATTTAATTGACCTTTTTGTACAACGCACCAATTCACTTAAGTCATCCACCCCCTCCCCCGCTCTTTTTTATTATTTTAATAATAGGTTCTCCACCTATTAGATACGTACACCATTATTAGTATAATGTCTAATGGTTAAAAAGTTTGACATCATTTTTTGTCTCCTTCACTTTCATTCTACACAAAAAATTTAGTTTTGTATGTTAATTTATCTGTATATATTTAAAAGTTAAAATATAATATTTATTGTTATTACACTCTACTTCACTCATATTAGTAGCCACATTATCCACTCTTTTCGACATAATCTCTCTCCTTTTTAACTATTTTTCTCTTTATTAATTTCTCACTTTACGGGTCTGTTTGGATACCGCTTATTGTTGAAAACTGAAAACTTATTATTAAAAACTAAAAATTTATTATTAAAAACATTGTAACAAAATAATTTTTAAATTATAAATAGTGCCCGTGGGACACAATTTTAAAGTTACAAACGTGTTTTTCCATACAAGCTGGTCTGTGAACAGTGCACGAGACTAGGAAAAAAATGCAAACGCAACACAAAAACGCTATGCAAACGCACACTACAATTACACTTCCTCCAAGATTCCTCATCACTTTTACATTTTATCTCTCCACTACTCTAGACCTTAACTTTACAATTTCTTCATCCCTTCATTTTCCTTTTATTTTGACTATTCTTCTCCCATTTTATTTACTATAAATTTTCCTTTTTGCCTGCACAAAAAGGTGAATACTCTCTCTCTCTCTCTCTCTCTCTCTCTCTATATATATATATATATATCCTTTATTTTGGTGGATTTTCAATTCTTGAATGCATCTCTATTTTAGAAGGATAAATTTTTGTGTTGAACACTACTAGGTTGATACGATTTGGTAGTATTTTAATTTGTTATCTTTTTTTTTTCTTTTCTTTTCTTTTCTTTGATTGATAGATGTTATCCTATGAATATAGTAAATAGTGATATAATGTTGTTCTATTATGCAGTTAGCATGGTTTGGATAATTTATTGTTTACAACTATACATTTTCTTTCTAGTATTTTTTTTACTCATCTTCTTTAATATAAATTTACTATTTTTTTCACATTCTCTCCCAAAAAAGGTGATTAATCTCTCTCTCTCTCTCTCTCTCTTATTTATTTTTTCTTGAAACTCTATTTTAGATTAATGAATTTTTGTATTTTTTGTATCTCTACTTTGAGTTGATACATTTTGGTAGTTTGTTGTTTGAGTTCCCCATCACATGTACTCTCTTTACCTCTTATATTTTTTATTTGAGTTAATTCTTAGATATTTTGGAAGTGAGAATTTGAGTTAATATTAAAATACAATCTACATGGCTATGTATTTGAATGTGTCTATTAATTATTTGAGTAATATCCATGTAAATTTTATTTATCAATTATTTGAGTAATATGAATTGTAAGTTTGTGATGAGTTTTGATTGTCATGATAATCTCTTTGCGAGAATGAGAAAATTGATCATTAATTTGAAACTTTAAAATGTTTATTTGTACCGGGGCAAAAAAACACTATAACAAAATTTTAAAGAATATAGACCACTTCAAAAAATAATAATATTTATCAAACACACCCAAGTTTCTTTAAAAAAAATAGAACATCTAAAATAATAGAATGATATATTTGTAGAGATAAAGAGATGAGAAATACTTTTAGAAATAGTTCATTTTTTAAGGATAACAAATTATCTTCAATAAATTTTAAATAAAAAATTATACCACATATACATTAAGGCAGATAGTAGTGTGAAGATGAAAAGGTAAAAAGGAGGGAGAAAAGTTAGAGAAAGTGTAACAATAAGTTGATAAATTAATAATGAGAAGAGTTAAAAATAAAAGAGAGATGATATTTTGATTGTTAAATAATGGAGATTTTAATTCACCTTAAATGAGTAAATGTTAAGAACAATTATATGAAAAATTTGAAAAAGAAAAGGATAATGACATGGCCATTGATGTGGCTTAATTGAAGCGTAGAAATAATAAATTGTACAATTATATAATTAAAAAGGAGAGAAAATAAAACTTAATTGGAAATTACAATCTAATTATCTTAAGGAGAAAATTATGATAAAAAATAAGAAGATTTTTTATTATTATATGATTATACAAAAATTCATATATTGTTAACAATTGTTAAAATACTATGTAAATAATGATAACATACATTAACAAATATTAACAAATCAATCAATTGTATAATCTTCTTATTTTAAAATATTTTACATCTGAAGATATTATGTGAACAATATGATGAATTGATGAATACAATCAAAACAAAATTTAATTTTGTATAATAAATAAAAAGAGTTACAATCATTATGAGCCACCTTTATATTGTAGGGAAGAAAAAATTGAGTTTGAGAAAGTTTGTTTAAAACTAAAAGAACAATTTCCAAATTCTACATAGTTTTTTTTTTAAAGATAATAAATAGGAATTCTACATACTTTTTAATAATACAAAAAATGTTAGAAATAACTTTTATTAAAAAATGAAATCTTTTTACTAACCATGTCTAAATTTTTGTAGAGAGAATCATTTTTAAAATTTAGAATATTTCATTACTGATATTAATAGAAGGAGGAGAGTGGTATTTTCTTCAAACCACAAGAGATGAGTGTTTCTCTCCAAATTTGACCAGCTCAAACCTCAAGAGAGAAGAATATAATTGCTCTTAAGATTTAAAAATAAAAAAAGTTCTTGAGTTGAGTAAATAATTACCTTCTGGAATATAATTACTGTCTGGACTCTTTTTAAATGTGTTCAGAGATTTCGTAATTAGTGATGCACGTCCAAATATAACCTTGGGCCCTACAAATCATATGCATATCATTTTACATTTTCATTAGTATTATGTCCGTAAGATGTATTGTTAATCAAGAATTATAAGTAAACTAAAAAAAATCAATAATAAGAAGAAACTTTTATTAATAAAATATATCATAAAATTAAGAAACAAAAATTTTAAGATAGTTGACGAATGCGTACTTTTAAGTGAACTACTGTAGAATATTCGATATATTTTCAGCTACATTAAATTTGTCGCAAACAATATAAATATATATATATATATATATATATATATATATATATATATATAGTGTAAGTTGCATTGGAAGTTGTATTATATTAAATAAGTACAACTTATGAAAGATGATTCACATAATTAAAATAAATTATTAATTTATTTTTAAAATTTCTTGAAATTTTTTGTAATAGAATTTTAATTAAAGTAGAATTTTAAATTTTTGAGGTAATAAAAATTTATCTAGGGCATGTTTGGTAAACTATAATAGGCGTTGTAATGTAATAGTTATTCATATGATTTAGTTATTCTTTAGTTTGGTTATGTTTTTATTACAATAAATAGTCATTCCTTATGAATAGCTATTCTTCCAAATGAGGAATAACTATTCCTCTTTAAAATGTGATATTAGTTATTCCTTAGTAAATGCAAAAATTTCAAAACTTAATATATTTCCAAATAAACAAACTTTTCATATACATCTAACAATTATAAAAATAAAAAATCATAAAAAATAACACATCTCTCTCTTAAATTTAAAAATAACAATTTTAAGGAGATATAATTGTGTGAGTAAGATATTTTCTAAAATAAATGTTAAATTTCATTCTAATGTTATAACTTACAACCAAACTAATGAATATATTTAGTTATTACATTACAACACACTTTATTACTAGTAATAAAGATTACAATTCCTGTCATAATGCTCATTCAGTGTACCAAACGTACCCCTAAAGTAAATTATCCTAACTATTAATTACCTAAATTATTTTGATAATTAATAAGGGAAATTATTGAATACTCCAAGAATACCCTAGAAATATTCAATAATTACCCATTAATAAGAGTCTAATTACTTTTTGATAATTAATAACGTCTGAATTGGACAAACAAACGCAATAACTTTAGAAATACTCATACCTGATAAATAACATTGAGGCACTCATATCTTGTGTCTGGATGAGCTTATTTGCATTAATTTTTATTATTTTAAAAATAAGTTAAATAAAAATAAATTGTGCCTATTAAACGTAAAAACCTTATTTTTTAAAAATGTGCATAAGCAAAATATGTGTTGTTCTTTTTAAATATTTTCAAGGATGGCAAGGGATATTACTATTTGGCTCCATCTATTCTGGACACATCCTGCGATGGTGGGAGTGCTCTCAATGGGGACAATAATAAGAATTTAATTTTGCATATTTATATCATTATTAAAGAGTATTATCATTAATATTTTGTAATAATTCATGCATTTTATATTTGGAATAATGTTGAATAATAAATTAATATTATGAATTTTAATATCATTAATTCATGCATATTTATATCATGAATTTTAATACTAAATATTTCTTTTATAGGAGAATGAAATTAATATTAGCAAAATTTATCAAGGAAGCCATGAGCAAATTTGTGTAATGAAAAGGGTTATGACTAAATTTGACAAATGCCATAATAAAGTTAAAAAGGCCAACCCAATTGGAGCAAAAAATAAAACGAAATTCGTACTGAATTCAAATCAAACTCATATTAGGATTTCAACTACTTGTGCAAGCCTTCCAGTTGTGGGCAACTTTCAACTCAAATGTTGGATTGAAATTATTCAAGTTAGGATAAAAAGATAACTCTATTCTAACTTTTAAGGGGTAAAAAACAGGCAGTTACGTGGAGCCTACAAATCAGATTTTTTTTTTTTTTTTTTTTTCTTTTTCAAACGAGAAATCTACTTGTAATAGGATATCTTAGCCTATTTAAAGGCTTTATAAGTCAAAATCAAGGGAGAGCAGTCTTAGAACAAAATTTAGGTTTTTCTTACAGTTTCTTTTCAATTTTTACATTTTAGAGCTTTTGTTGGTATAATGGCTTGCTAGAAGCGTTATTAAGGCAAGAAGTGAAACCCAACTATCAATTGATAGGTTCTTAACAATACTTTAATGGTTTTAATTAATGCTTAAATTTTTGTGTTTTTGATTGATTTTTCTATCTAGAAAGTGTTTAATTCAGTAAAATTCTTTGATTTAATGTTGACTTTAGGTATGTTAAATTCTTAGGATTTATCGCAAGTTAATTCACCAGTTTTGTCATGCCTAAAATCAATTGAATTCATAGAACTATAGAAAATTAATTCTTGTATTCTTATTGTGCACTCATGATCTTACTAAAATTATCATTTGTATAGTTTTAGCTAAGTTACAAAATAAAATTGTTAAAACTACCAATAGATGTGTTGTATGAATCCCTATACCTTAGTGTTTTAAGATAGTGTTGTTTTCCTAGTCAAGTTATTATTTTTCAACAATCCTGCACTTGTAAGATTTATTGAAGGCATAGCTAGCCGACATGTCTAACATACGTGTGTGACAGATAGACTAACCTTTTTAGTTTAAGTAATGCTAAAATCCTATGTAACCTATAAGATGTACTAATTAAACTTCCTTTCAGAAATACATGAACTTTATACTAATTAAACTCCCCCCCTGTAAGCTCCAATTAAAAAAAAAAAAAAAAAAAAAAGAAGGTAAACTACATATTTGGTCTCTAACTTTTACGCCGATTGTCAATTTGGTCCATAACCTTTTAAATGTGTCAATCTAGTTCCTAACGTTTTGGAATTGTGTTAAAGTAGTCCCTGTTGCTAAGTAATAGATGAAAAATGCTGACAAGGCTAATGACCAAAATAAAATATAAATTTATTAACACATAAATTACCACTTGGATTGACACATGGCCTAAAAAAAAAAAGAGCAAGTGCACATGTAAACACATCTTAAATACCTTCTTTTTTTTCTTTTTCTTTTTTGCACTTTGTCATCTTTCTAGTAAACTTTCCTTGGAAACAAACACGTACTAAAAAAAATTAGAACCAAAGATTAAACCCTAGCCACTAAGAGAAAATTTCATTTTCTCGGCATCCAAATAGAAAACCCTCATCGTTAGAGTCATAAATGCAACCTTAAAGCATCAAGTAGGCAGAGGAGGCCCTAATCCCCATTGTGTCTCAACTCTCACATGCAAGATGATCTTTCATTTTCAGTAAAACCACCAAATAAATGTTGAATCCATCATCACTAGCCTTGAAAAATATACCAGCCAGTCAAGGCAAGCTATGAATCTTTCAAAATCCATTCATTTTATAGGTAAACAATCTTGCTTCCTTGATTTTAATCTCAATAAAATCTCTTTTTAGTAGGTGATGGGGAAAGAGTGGTTAGAGAGAGAAAGGGTGATGTGGCGGCCTTTGATTGGGCCTTCTTTGGGGGAGAGAGTGAAGAAGATTGGCATGTGGGATTGAGGGCCATGGATGGTGAGAGAGTGGACCAGTGTGGATAGTGAATGGTGGAGGATGGGAAGTCCAGGTAGGGAGAGAGGGAGATGTGGGTGGGTGGTCTGTAGGTGGGTTGAGTCAGTGAAGGAATATGGCTGTGTGGGTCTATGGGTACAATTGTGGGGAGTAGAGAGAATGAGTTTTGGAATTGAGGCAAGTGGTGAAGCCTAAAGAGAATCTGGGTTTGAGTTTGGGTTTTGAAATTTTTTTATATGTTTGTTTCTGAGAAAATTTTACTAAGAAAATGAGAAAGTGCAAAAAGAAAAAATTAATGAGATTGAAGTTTTATTTATTTATTTATTTATTATTTAGTTTAGGACACGTGGTAGTCCAAGTGGCAATAAATTTATATTTTATTTTGTCCATTAGTCACGTTATTATTTTTTATCCATCACTTAATGACAGAGACCATTTTAACACAATATCAAAAGGTTAAAAACCAAATTTACATAAAAAGTTAGGAATCAAATTGACATTTGGTCTAAAAGTTAGGTATCAAATATGTAGTTTGCCCAAAAAAACAATTATTTCAAGACCAAAATTTATTTCATAAAATTTACCATAATTATATTATGTAGCAAATTATGACCCGTTACTTATCACTTTCACATGAAATCATCACTTTTTCTTCATTATTTACAGCCAATTATATAAGATAGTTGTAAAAAAGTGTGTGTAATAAGTTGTGGTCCTATATATATGTGTGTGTGTATATATATATATATATATATGGGTTAGGTGTAACTTTAAATAATATTACATCACTCAATATTTTTTTAATTGGATGTGAATTTTGATAAATCTACCGCTAGATTATATTATTTTTGTATATTCTCCATACTTACAAAATTTAAAGATGATCCAAGATCAATAACGATGTCATCAATTAATTATTTAAATTTAAGTTTTCGTAGTCTATATATATAATAATAGGTGAAGCTAAGAGAAAATACAATTAAATTCTAAATTGAAATCTAATTTTATGCCACGTGTTTAAATTTATATGTCAAGTGAATTATTAAGTGTAAAAATCAAAAAGTCTAAATTCAATTAGATTCTAAATTGAATTTTAATTGAAGTTCAATTTTGTGCCATGTACCCATCTAATTTTTTAATTTTGTGGCAAGTAAATTATTGGGTGTAAAAACTGAAGAGTCTAGATCCAATTAGATTCTAGATCATGTCTAATTTTGCGTCATGTGTCTCATCTAATTTTTTAATTTTTGTGTCAAGTGAATTATTAGGTGCAAAAATCAAAGAGTCTAAATTTAATTAGATTTTAAATTGAATTTTAATTGAAGTTCAATTTTGTGTCATGTGTTCCATCTATTTTTTTAATTTTTATAGCAAGTGAATTATTGGGTGCAAAAACTGAAGAGTCTAGATCCAATTAGATTCCAAATCATATATATATATATATATATATATATATATATATATATAATTGTGATTAGTTTTAAATGTACCTGTGTGTATGTACAGAGTTACATGCTAGTTTAAAATAATGTATAAAAGATGAGTTTATGGATCGAATGGTAAATTACATCCGATTGGCATGAAAATTGGCATGCATGTTAAAAACATATTATTGATCAGTTGAATTTTCAAAATATGAATTGAATAATAAGTTATTGAGTGGTATAACATTATTTAGAATTATACCAGGTGTAACTTGAATCCAATTCTCTCTGTCTCTCTCTCTCTCTCTATATATATATATATATGTGTGTGTGTGTGTGTTAAAAAAGGCATACAATTAAAAAGGATTCACCACGAAAAAACCTAAAAGAGAAGAGCAAAATATTTTAGGAGCAGATTCAAGCAGCACTTACAATCACTTGTGCAAAAGGCAAGTGCGTGCAAGACCTTCATATCGTCCCTTCCATCATAGGAGCATTTTTGAGCTTTTTTTAGGATATGAAAAGCGATGTCGTAGCGTTGTCTCTCCACAGCCAGGAACAGTGCGGATTCACCCGCTTTGTTTACCAGTTCTGCTGGAACCTTCTCGTTAGTTAGTTCCTTCACAACCTCAAAGTTACAATATCGCACAGCGACGTGCAAGGCTGTATCCCTATTCTTATTCAACATGCCCAGAAGCTGCTGTTGGGCGTCACCTGCTTCAACATTCTCTTTTTTGGCCTCGTCTATTAGTAGCTTTACTATTGACGGAGTTCCTGCCCTCGAAGCAACATGTAGCGGAGTATTGTGTTTGGAGTTCTTTTTTGAAACAAGGCTTGGACTTAAACTAACAATTTTTTCCGCAACCTCAAATTGATTGAATTGCAGTGCAATATGAAGAACAGTGTTCTTCTTAGGTGTCACTTCGAGAAGGTCACTATCGGAAACTTTGTCAAAGAAACTTGAATTACCAGTGGAAGCAGCTTTGAACACTTCAGGCTTCATTATGTATTGCCTTCCTTCTTCAATTGTCGGTTATTGATCTGTCTAGCAATGTGGGGGAAAAAAGATTACTAGCTAATACTATTTTATTTTATTTTGCTTTTTAAAAAGACTAATAAAACTAGGTAAAACTTAAAAATTTTCCAAACATCCCTAACACAAAACCAACGTCTTGCAAGGCAAACAAAAGGAGCAAAGAAATAGCAACCTTTTCTTTGCACAGCGGGAGAGTAAGGGCGACAAACGAAATGAAGGAGACCAGTGGATTTTCTAACAAAACAAACAAGTATGAACAAAGAAAGTCATATGATTCTGAGGTACAATCACTGAATTGGGTGGTAATGGTCTAAGAGTGTGGTGTCGTTTGTAAGAATGAAGAAGTAAGGAAGAAGTGTGAGTATTGAGGTGGAGTACGGATTTGAGAGGGGAAAAGAGAGTATAAATAATAGTGAAATGTTAACAAAGACTCTAAATGGGGGAAAAAAGGAGAAGAAGATAAGGAAAAGAACGTGTGAGGTGAAGGCAGGTGGATAAGAAAAAGGCATAAGGAGAAGCCGAGAAGGAGACCCAAAAAAAAAAAAAAAAGATGAATAATTAATTAGGCAAAAAGAAGGGGTTAGCGGGCCAATTTGAGAGTATCAAGGATAAAAAGTTAAAAATTAAAAGGCGAAAAAATTTTGTGAGAGGGATAAGGGGTGTTGAATTTTTTTTTTTTTTTTTTTGGTATTTTATTGAATCTCAGCCCCTTTAAATGTAGCAGGCCTCTCATGGATCCCACATATTTGTGAGTAGTGAACCCACTTGTTGCGAGAATCAAGGTTTTTAGTGTCCATTTTGAAATGATATATTTAAACTAAAGTGTTCTAAAGTATATTTGTATGTAAAAAAGTGAGAAAAAAATAAAAGAAAAAGTGAGGTTTTAAAAGAGTGTATATAAAATCTAAAAACTAAGTTTATAAGTTCAAACCAAATCCTAAATATTGTGAGTTGTATATATATATATATATATATATATGTGTGTGTATGTATGTATGCGCAAATAATAGAAATATAAAAAGGCAAAATAAACCAACCCCATGTCTGAAATGCGTGACTCATTTATAGTACCAAAACTCAAAAAGTGATGGGTGCACAACACATTACTTGGTTCAGCCCAGATGTGACAAAAGCTCATTTTTGAGGTTGTTATACAGAGAAAATTTTTAAGTACTTCTGGAGTACAAAGAAATGATACTCCCTCTTCTCACATTCATGATGAATTCCATCATGAATTTAATAATGGTTCTCATCATGAATTTAATAAGTGGATCTCGCCATAAATGTGAGAGGAGAGAACATTATTTTCTGTACTCTGAGAATACCTAAAAATTACCCGTTGCACAAGCTACCTAAAGTTGGCATTTCCTTTTTGAAATACAGAGTTGGGCATGAGGGTTACGCCATATATACACGGAGGGAACCTGCACATGCAAGCTTTGAGAGAGAGAGAAAAAAAGAAAAAGAAAAAAATAAAATAAGGAGGTAATTTTTCTTTGCCCAATAGACATACGTAGGGTTAGGAAAGATAAATTGATGGTTTTCTCTTAGAGGGATATTGAGTATTACAATTATAGAGAGTTAAAAAAGGTACAAGAAAAATTAACACATATCCTAAGTATATTGGTTTAAAAAGTATTTTTAGAAACTTTTTTTAAGAAAAGAAAAAAATAATTGATTATTTTAACAGCTTTTTATATTTTTTATAAAAGTGATATTAAAATTTTTCTAAAATTGTTCATTAACAAATGTCCTAAGAACACCGATTAACTAGACCCAAAATTATTTTTTGTATTGATTTCACTGGGTCCTCTCAATCTTCTATGGTGAGATTGTATTTATTTTACTTTCCCATTTTTGCAGGTAGAAGCACTTATACTGTCCATTAAAATTACTAAAATTTAGGTTCCTTTGAATTAGATTTTTCTTTTATCTTTGGACTTTGGTAGGGGTGTACAGAAAACCCACCAACTCGCCAAATCCAACCCGACCCAACTCAACCTGCCAGGTTGGGTCAGTTTTTAAGGCTTAGTGGGTTGGGTTGGGTTACAAAAAAAATTTTTATAGCGGGTCAGATTGGGTTTGGGTCATAAAATTACAAACCCGCCAAACCCGACCCGACCTGACCCATCCACCCATATTTAATATATATTTAAAATATATTATATATTTAATATTTTTTTTAAAAAAAAATCAACTTTAGGGCACTTATATTTATATATTTAAATATATATTATATATTTAATAATTTTTAAAAAAATCCAGCGGTAGAGCAGCACTTTCTTAGTTCCTCCTACTAATCCTAATTATATATATATATATATATATAAAATATTATATAATTAATAAATTTTTTTAAATAACTAGTTTTTCCTATCTTATATAAAAGCTAATTAGTTCACACAAATCTTAATAAATTACTATTGTTATTTAGTTATTAGTGTTGTTTGCCTTAAAGAAGTTACATTGATACGAATCTTTAGGTTTTTTAAATATATTAATATTTATATTTTTTCTACTCAATTTAATAATAATAATAATAATAATAATAATAATAATAATTTGTTAAACCCATGGGTTCAACCCGACCCGACCTGACCCATGTGTGTTGGGTTGGGTTGGGTTGAACTTATATGATGGGTTGGGTTGAGTTGAATTTTTTTTGACCCACCATAGTAGGTTGGGTCAAAAAATCCCCTCAACCCGACCAAACCCGACCTATGCACACCCCTAGACTTTGGAGTTGAATTTACCTTTGAAGTTAGTGTTGTATTTACCTTACTGGGGAAATCATCAAAAGTGATATTTTCCAACATTTTCAACCTCAACAGCTGTATTAGTCCTGCTCTATCCTGCACAAAAATTGAGTATAATCTTCCATTGATGCTAATCAAGACTACATAACAAGATTTTTTACACCATGTGGAGCAAAATTCCACAAAACAAAATCATAGACAAAATATGCTTAGCATGAATAAAATAAACAAAGTGGACTTAGTTTTAACCCAAGAAATCAAAATGTTATCGAACGGCCAAACACCATAAGTTAAGCTTTCCTTAAAGACAAGCACAGCCTATCCAACCAAAATTATGATTACTGGTAAAAAATTATCTTTGATCATCACATTCAAGCAGCTTCTCCTTCTAATATTGTAGTCACTAATGGTTAATATCCTCCCTATTTTTTTTTTTTTCAAGTGCATGCCTCTTCCCATCACACTCAACTAATGTATCAAGCTATGATTGTTGTTTCCTAACCAAGAACCCTCGCTGATAAGCATGTTGGGGTCCACCAAAACTCTGAGTTCAGCCAATGAGTGCATAATTTGTGTAGCATATTTTAGTGTCCTTTTTACAGGAGCACTAGCATCTACCAACTTCCCTGAGTGCATAATTACTTTCATCATTTGAACCTTCATTAATTCCTAATTCACTTCCACCATCAGAATACAAACCCTCCTGACGACTTGCAGTTTTTCGTGCCGCCGCCAAGAGCAAATTTGCTAAGTCTGCCATGATCTGCTGTCCAACGGTCGATAATTAAAGGGAGATGAACGCCCACACAAGCAACGCATATCACACTGTATTTACTTTTTGTAATTGGTAAAAATCATTTAAATAGCTGACATTAGTTAGCAAATATAGTTTTGCTACCTGATGTTATTAATGTACATCTTGATGGGGAAAATTCAAGGGGTATACTATTTAGCTGCATTTTTAGCTAAAATTTCTCCATAACATTTGCGGATACATGCCGAACATGAGTTGCATGAAAAAAATATTGTAAATCAAATGATACCACATCATTTGTATCAAAATTCAATAATCAAAAAACATGTATGCAAAAATAATTATTTACTAACAAATGTCTTTTATTTGTTAGTAGAGTAATTATTTTCTACTAACAAATGTCTTTTATTTGTTAGTAGAGTAGTTATTTTTTATTAACATGTCTCACACTTATTAGATTTTGATACTGCTGACGTGGTAACATTTGATACCAAATATCCCCTCGAATTGCATGAGTGCTGGTAGTTGAAAAAGCATGCGCAAGTGACATATATCACTCTATATCCTCAATTAAAGTTGTAGACATTTCCCGATGCTCCTTTTGCTCTTAATCATCTAGCTAGCATACAAATGCATTACTAGAAGCAAATAAAAATACTTAGAACACAACTTCCTTTAATTTAACCAAAAGAATGAAATAAAGAAGACAAATAGATGTTTCATGATTTCTTGTACTTTCCCAATTTATGCAAGGAAAAGTACTTATATTACGCATTAATATTCAAAAACAACAACAAAAGCTATCAGTAAAACCAAGAAGCAGCGGTAATTAAATAAATGTAATAATCAAATATAAAATACATGCAATCATTGAAAACTGAAATACATAAAGAAAGCAAACCAAAGCCATCAGTAAAACCTAGAAGCAGGACAAAAACCCTAACCCATAAGGTCCAAATATCTTTCTCAAAAAAAAAAAAAAAAAAAGGTCCAAATATTAATCAAAAGACGACAACATATAGAATATAAATACCATTTGTGTAAGGACAATCAAATTCACCAAAATTCAATCAAATTAATGTATTAAAAGCCTAACCCCACTTCGCATGTTCACACCCAACCACCGCTTCGTCAAAGCCTCTCAAAGGACTAAAGATACAATTGCACTGATTGTGGTAGCAGATCTCTGAGGAAAAGGTACAATTTGGCTGTTGGGATACATATCCAAGGACTAAAGGTACAATTTGGCTGTTGGGATACAGATATGCAGTAAAGGCACCGTAGTTAAGTTCTAAGTATTGATAATGCCTTTCACTCCAAATTAAAAATCTCATTTATTTTATTATTTAGTTTATTTTTATTATTATTTATGAATTTTATTATACTTTTTAGTATTATTAATGAGTCTTACTATACTATTTAAACTAACTTTTACTTTTATTTACAATACTTTCAGTAAAAAGTTTTCAATTTCAGCAAAATAAACAAATTCCAAATAGACCCTAAAAAAGCTTTTTAAAAAAATATTACTTTTAACAATTCAAAACACTACTTTATCTATTTTAATATCACATTTTATAATACATCTAACATCAAAGATTTTATTTTAACATTCAACATATTAAAATAATATAAACAACACAATAAAATAATAATATATCCAAAACAATAAATAACAAATATCAAATATAACCATCAACATATTAAAATACTATTTTTTTAATACCATACATTATTATTATTATTATTATTATTTTTTTTTTGGCTTTGAGTTACAGTAAGCTACTATAACTATAGCTGATACTCAAATTATTTTGAGTTTAGCTCAAATTTAAGACCGATAAAGAAGGGAAAACTTGGGGTCTAATTCATTACAATAATGCCATTAATGAGTACGTTGAAAGCTTTTTAAAAATTAAAACCAGTTTGCTGAGTGCTAGCTCAGGCCCAGCCATAAATGCTTGTGGATCAACATTCAACTGCCTCGCCCTCCCTAATTATCTACCTATAAAAAAAATAAGGGTTAAGCCCTCCCTAATTATCTAACTATAAAATAAGAGATAGGTTAATGAGTGTTTTAGGATAACTATTAATAAAATATTTTAAAGAAGTTTTAACATAATTTTTATGAAAAATATAAAAAGATGATAACAAATATATATATATATATTTTTTTTGCGATAAAAGTTCAAAAAAAAAAAATCTCCTAAACTAATGCCTTTTAGGAATTTGTTAACAATTATTATAAAATAAAATAAAAATTTTTAAAAGGAGTGTAAAAAAATGCCTGTCTGCAAATTAAGGGTTTTATTTTTTGCCAAAATGCAAAACACTTCTTGAAGTTTGTTTTTTTCAATTGTAAATTGACCTCCTATGGTTTTTATTCTTCTTTTATAATTTCGTAGGGTTTTCATATTCACTAAATTGATTTTTATGTATTATAAAAAATTAAATTTAATAAAATTATTTTAAAAAACAATTAAAATCATATAATTAAGAATCATTCTAACTCTCTCTCTCTCCTACAAGTCGACCTCCATAGTCGAGTCCCAAGCTCCATCTTCTCCATCTATTGCCGCGGCTCTCTACCATGTCAAATATTGGAGAAGGTACGAATTATAGTCCCAAGTTCATTTATACAAGGAACAAGTCTGCATTAGAAGTATCTTTAATGCTCATAGAAAAACAAAAAGTGCATTTTTTTAAAGTGATAAACTGATAATACAGTTGTAAACACAAATTTTTCTCAATTGCAAAAAATCAAACAATTGAAAAGAAATATGGTTTGCAAATATAAATTTTGTATTGATGAATAATGAGTATAATCTCAATTTCAATTCTTTTACAAAAGAATACCCTTTGATTTTATCTTCATTGAACTTGACTCGAACAAGGAATCTTCTTGACTTTGGTTGGAAAATAGATTGAATGATCTTCACAAAAAATCTCTAGCTTTGAGCTTATTAGAGATTTATTGTTCTTCAAGTCTTCGAATGTGAAGGCTCGTAGGTTGAAGTTCTTCGGGGCTTTAGAGGCTTGATCCGTTGAGCTTCAAAGATTTGGATTTGTTGAAATTTATGGAGGCTTTTTATAGCTTAATTCCAATAGAACTTCAAAGAACTCGAACAAGAGATCTTCTTGACTTTGATTGGAAGATGGATTGAATGGTCTTCACAATGAATCTCTAGCCTTAAGCTTGTTAGAGATTTATTGTCCTCCAAGTTCTTCAAGCCCTTTGAATGTTCTTCAATTTCTTCAAAGATGCTTCAAGTTCTTCAAAGATTCTTGAGACAGAATTTCTTCAAAGCTTGGACCTCTTGAAAACTTCCTCTCGAAAATGAGAAGGGATGCCCTCTATTTATAGTGATTTCAGAGGATAAGCTCCACTTTGAATTGATATGCTTGAAAATATGTAGTAGACTTTTGATTGGTCCAAACTCTTCTTAGAGATAATTATCTCTATTTATTTATTTTGATAAAGATTACATTTTGATAAAGATAATAGTCATCAAAGATAAATAATTATCTCTATTTAATTTATTTATTTTAATAAAGATAATTATCTATCAAATTTTGAATAGAAAATTTATCTTTATTTTGTGGGCCAAATGACACGTGGCAAATTTTGATATGCCAATGTGATGTCAATTTGGATGACACATGTCATCATCTAATTTGATTAATTTAATGACATTAATTTAAAATTTGCCACTAAATTTTGATGTGGCATTTTATAATTGGCTTAAAATTTTGCCTCCTACAACAATAATGTGTAATTTGTAAATTGAATTTAAAAGCTTTTTATGCGGTGGCTGCAGCGGTAATTAAATGAATGTAATAATCAAATGTAAAATACATGCAATCATTGAAAACTGAAATACATAAAGAAAGTAAACCATTACCAAAGCCATCAGTAAAACCTAGAAGCAGAACAAAAACCCTAACCCAAAAGGTCCAAATATTAATCAAAAGACGACAACATAGAGAAAATATGTACCATGTGTGCAAGGACAATCAAATTCACCAAAATTCAATCAAATAAATGTATTAAAAGCCTAGCCCCACTTTACAGTTCACACCCACTCACTACCACGTCAAAGCCTCCTAAAAAGAAAAAGGAAGAAGTAATTACACTGCTTGTTGGGAGTAAATGCACAACCAATGATGTAGCAGACCTTTGAGGAAAAGGACTAAAGGAACAATTTGGCTATTGAGATACAGAAATGTAGTAAGGGCACCTTAATTAAGTTCATAGGGAGAGCGCCTTTAAGACCCAATAAAGAAGGGAAAATGTTGAGTCTCATTCCTTACAATAAGAAAGCCATTAATGAGTGTGTTGAAAACGTTTTAAAAATTAGGTAGAAATATCTTTTTCGATTTTACATTTTGCGCTATTTTTATTTTAGTCCCTATATTTTATTTTTATCATATTTAATTCTTTTTGAGAAAAATGCCATTCACTTTAGTCTTTTTCGTTAGTACCCTAACAGCAATATCTGATGTGACAGACTAAACTATTAAAATAATAATAATAAAAATTTTTATTTTTGCACGTCATCATCTAAATTTAAAAAATTAATTTATTAATTTTAACTAAATAAAAAAATTAAAAACATAATTAAAAATAAAAAATCACATGTATTAAGATCTAAGTATATCTTGAATAAAAATAACAAGAACACAAACCCAAATTTAAGAACAAGAAAAACATTTTCCTTTATTTGACATTCTCTCTCTCTCTCTCTCTCTCTCTCTCTCTTAACTGCTCAAACTCTTTCTTTTCTTTTATTTTCTTCTCTCTCTGTATAGTAGTTATCCAAATTTGTAAAATTGAAATCAAACATATAATATATATACAAAAAACCCGATGAACAACAAAAACCCAGAAAAACCTAATATGGTCTGAGCAACAACCCAGAAAAACTCAGCCACCACACTCACTCAAGCCTAATATGATCTGAGCAACAACCCAGAAAAACCCAACCGTGTCCACATCGTCGATCTTATTCCCACTCCTTCCTCCCCTTTCGTAGAACTCGCCTTCTTCGACACCATCGACGGCGTCTACAACGACTCTCTCCTTATCGCCGCCATAGCCGATGACTCTCTCAAGATCTACGATCTATCTCTTCCCCCAACCGCCAACCCAATCCGCTCCTTCCACAAACGCTCTCAGAAGGTCCAGTCAATCAACTACAACCCCGTCCGCCACTACTCCTTCATCTCCTTATTGTGGGATGACTCCACCACTAACGCCCATTTTCGTTCACCAATAAGAGAGGAAAAGAGAGAGGGTGAGTTAGAGAGAGAGAGAGTCTGAAATTGCATTTTGAAGAGAGAGCTTGAGAGAGTCTGAATTGGGTTGGGATTTTGATTTGGGTTTGTGGGTTTCAAATTTGTGTCTATATTTATTTTTTGTAATGTGTTTGTTAGCCAAGAAAGTTTTAATTTGCTAAGAAAGTTTTAACTTTGTGAGTTAAAACTGGGTTTGTATTATTTTTGTTCTTAGTCAAGACATGTTTAGATCTCAATTCATATGATTTTTGGTTTTTAATTCTGTTTTTAATTTTTTTATTTAGTTAAAATTAATAAATTAATTTTTTAAATTTAGATGCTAAATTAGTATTTTTTAATGCCAAAATAAAATATTTTTTTATTAATTTAATAGTTTTGTTTGCTACTTAGGATTTTGCGGTTAGGGCACTAATGGAAAGAACTAAAATGGACGGCGTTTTTAAAAAAAGGGACTAAATGTGGTAAAAATAAAATGTAGAGACTAAAATGAGAATTGGGGCAAAATGTAAGGACGAAAAGGGCATTTTCGCCTAAAAATTAAAACCAGTTTGATGAAGTGTTAGCCTAGACCCAGCCATAAATGTCTGTGGATCAAAATTTACATCCTCTTCTCTCTAATTATCTACCTATAATAAAATAAGGACCTACTCAAAAAATAATAATAATAATAAAATAAGGACATTTTTACCCGATGTTTTTAATGCAGTTGTTAATAACCTATTTTAAAGAAGTTTTAATATAATCTTTATAGGAAATATAAAAAGCCGTTAAAACAAGTAATTTTTTTTCTTTTTTCATAAAAAATTTTTAAAAATAAAAATATTTTTTAAACCAATGTCTTTAGGGAATTTGTTAACATTTTACATTAAATAAATAATTTTTTTTAAAAGAGTGAAAACTATTGTTCCTTAAAAAAAATGCAAATTCATTTATTGTCACATCAATGAAAACTAATATAAACTGCATAAAGGTTTTATTTTATCATTCAATACATTAAAATAATATAAACAACACAATAAAATAATAATATATTAAACACAATAAATAACAAATATAACTATCAACATATTAAAATACTATTTTTTAACACTATACATTAAAAAGTTTTTTTTTTTTTTTTGAGTTTTAAGTTATAAAATTAGGGGTGTCAATGTTCGACCCAACCCGCGAACACGACATGAATCCGACACGGGTTTTTGCAAGTTAGGGTTGGGCCTTAATGGGTTTGGGTCATAAACGAGTCGACCCGAAATCGACACGATAAGAAACGTGTCATAAGCGGATCAACCCGCATAACCCGCAATAGACACATTTGACACGCCAATTTATTTGTGTCAACCCAAAATAACCTACTTATCACAGTCTATTTAACTCGTATTACAAATAAATATTCATTTTATTTTAGATTTGTCAAATTCCTATCCAACATATATTTTTTAAAAAGAAAAGTGAGTAATTACAAAATCTTATAAGGAATATAATTGGAAATTGAAATTTTACAAATCCTAGATCTCTAAACCCTACAAACTCTAAATCTCTAAACCTTCTTAAAAATATCTTTTTTTATTTTTATTTTTATTTCAGCTGTACTACTCACTATACTATCTTATAAACTCACGCCAAATTCTCAAACTCAAAGTCTCAAACCGGTTATTGCTCTCTCTCTCTCTCTCTCTCTCTCTCATGTGTTTAGTAAGTTTTAGAATTAAAGAAAACCGTTTTCTTGGTGTTTCAAAATTTTGTAGTAATTTTTTCTACATAATGTTTTTGTTCTATAAATTTTGAACCCATATGCCATTATTAATATATGAGAAATATTAATTGTTAATTAAGGCCACAGTTGTAGCTTTTGTCTTGTGCCGTGTGTTTTTTTTTTTGTGTGTGTGTGTGTGTGTGTGTGTTTGTATTAGTGTTGGACATCGTCTGCATATCTTGGAAGTGGGTTTATTGAGATAGTTTATAATCTAGATCTGATGGGTATTGCTTTTAAAACTGTTAAGGCATGATCATATTTTGTAACTACTGTTAGGACATATATGAATCATGTTAGGAACATATGTGAATTGGTTAATCGTTTGACAAAACGCATTTTACTTGTAATTGGGTAAATTTAGGATATGTTTAATACTTCAAGGAATAAGGTTTCAAGGAACAAGTGTTAAAAGCATGCAAGTCTATCCAAGAATCAAATGAAGAAGTGCTGGATTTTAAAGCTCGACAGCTAGCTCGACAAATAGCATCTATCGAGATTTAAAAGGCAGCTTTTGCTCAATATTCAACAGCCGCTCGATGGATACCCTATCTATCGAGATTTAAGAAAGTCATTTTTTTCAAATCTGATATCACTCCAATCTGTGAATACATGTTTAGGCTTTCTTTTCTCATAACCCTAAACCTATATAAGGATTATTTTAAGTGCCGTAAAACGTTGCACAAGTGTGAGGCAAAGTTTTATTCATGCAAAGTGTGACCGGAGACACAATTTGTCCTAATTCATCTTTCTCTTGAAGAAGCTACTGCGTTTGTATGCCGTAGGGTTTTGTAACTATAGAGTTTCGTGATCATCATTATGTTGATGAACTGAAGAACTTTGCAGCCAACATTCTTCTCAAGTTGGTGTGTAAGTCGCGTACTGGGATTCGCGCATCGATTGGTTAGTCACATATTGGGAGCCGTGCATTCAAAACGAGAGATTATCACTACAGAACAAGTCCAATTGGGTATTGGGGTAAAGGTTCAACTATAAGTTGATATAAGGTATTGGGATTCTTTTACTTGTAACCGCTTGTTGTGATAATAGTAGATTTTCAAGAGTGATGATCTTAAAATCACCCGGCTAGGTTTTTGCCTTAGAGGTTTTCCCCCCTCGTAAATAAATCACCGTGTCAACTTTATTTTCCGCTGCATATTAACTTAGTTGGTGATTTGTTTGTGCTACCATGTGTATTGCATGTTAATTAGCTTAATTAATTAACTTGGCTAATTAATTGATTAATTCATCACTAGGGGTCAATACATTCTTGGCCTATCAACTACTAATACTTATATATATATATATATATATATAAAGTTGAGTTCAAGTTACACCTGGTGTAACTATAAGCAGTGTTACACCACTCAATATTTTTTAATTAGAAGCGAATATTGACAAATCCACCGTTAAATTACATTATCTTTGTATATTCTTTATGCTTGCAAGATTTCAAGGTGATAAAAAATTAATATCCATATCATCAATCAATTGTTAAAATTCAAATTTTTGTAGTTTAAAATAATGCATAAAATATGAGTTTATGGATTAAATGGTAAATAACATCCGATTGATATGAAAATTGACATGTATGTTAAGAACATATAGAACATGTAATTCAACGGTTGAATTTTCAAAATATTAATTCAATAACAAATTATTGAGTGATGTAACATTCCTTAGAGTTACACCAAGTGTAACTTTAAAAAAGTTACACCTTTTCTATACCATTGATTTTTATTAGATCTAACGGTGGAAAAACACTAATAGTCATATAATTTATTGTTCTAAAAATTAGTGATTAACTGCATTAATTCTCTCTAGTATTTTTAAAAAGTATTATAAATAAATATATAACAAAATCTCTCCTGCCTCGTTATCTTTTTCTTCATCTCTCTTTTATTTATTTATTTATTTATTTTTTTTGAATCTTTTTCTCATAAGTTGCTTCCATCAACTTTGACTTGCTTGACAAATTTTGGGACCATGAAAATGGGTAAGCAGTGGTGGCGATTGCACCAATGGTGAGAAAGCAGGGAGGGAGGTTTTTGTTGATGCCCAGCGGAGCAAGCCATGAGAGATAAGTTTTGGAACAAGATTAACCATGGAGAGATTGGGGTCTTTTGGTAGTTGGTACTACCGGTGTTGCACAGAGGAAAAAAGGATAGTGAAGGACAGAAAAACTAAAAAAGATTACAAGAAACAAAACATTACCAAACTAACAACCTCCACTATTAATGTCACATTCTACAATTTTCATGCTTCCATTGTATTTTCAAATGAACTTCAAAAGCATTAACCTCAACAGATTCATTCAAGGTACTAACAATAGATTTTCAAATTGGCTCCATATTTTAGCCTCGACTATAAGGCCATAAACTTGCTATCGGTTTCATCAAAAGACTATAAGAAAGGATGCTTAATGTATATTCGTATTTTATCTCTCAAGATTGTGGGCCTTTGACGAAGAAATGCCTTAGGATTTATTATTATTATTATTATTATTATTATTTTAGAGAGAGAGACGTTGGAGGTAGGAAGCCATTAGTGCTTATGAGAGAGAGATGAAGATTCAGGAAGAGAGATATGATGATGAAAGATTTTTATTTATTATTGTTATCATTTAAGATAAAAGCTGGATAGTAAATGCAATTTATTACTAATTTCTAGGAGTAATAATGATTTGACGGGAGTGTTTTTCTACCTTTGGATCTAATAAAAATCAATAGTGTAGAAAAGGTGTAACTCTTTTAGAGTTACACCTTGCACCAGGTGTAACTTGAATTCATCTATATATATATATATATAGATGGGTTCAAGTTACACCTGGTGTAACTCTTTAGAGTTACACATTTTTTAAACCATTAGATTTAAGTAGATCTAACGGTTAAAAAAAGACTAATTATTACAAATATTCTAGATAAAATCTAATTAATTACTCTCATTTATTACCTTCTAAACCCAAAAAAAAGTTTGACTTCTAACTTCTCTCTCATTTACGTTTCTCTGTCTCTCTCTCTTTCTGCGTTTCTCTCTCTCTTTTTCCTCCACCACCTCCACAGGTTGCCGGCAATTGCTTCAACAGGTTCCAACTTCCAAATCTGAATCCATCCTTCTTTTTTAATTTATTAGGGAAAAAGGGGTGCTCATTCAGTCAACAAAAAAAACGAAAAATTCAGTATGAATGTTTCCTGGAGAAACATAATAATCACTGAAACCACAAACTTGACATGGATTCAACTTAAAAAAACAAAAAATAAAAACTATACAAATAAAATCCATAAGAAATCATTGATACTCCTATACTTTCTAATCCCTACCCTTTGAAGCCAACAACACACGTCTCAACTTTTTAAAATTGAGATATACTTAGGAACTTCCTAAATACTTGGGCAGTGACATCGTGGGCAATTTGGAATGCGCGGAATAAATTCTATTTTGAGAGGACCCAATCTCATCCCAAGGATATTCTAAATGGGGCTATCGGTTACCTGCAAGAATACCAGAAGCTGCTGAAGGCACAACAGAGCACATGAAGCTAGCTGCAACAAAACTCGGCTTGACTGGACTGTGTTTATTGTTTATTAATGTATGGTAGTCTCTCCCCCTGTTTTGGCAGTGGCTGAACAAGGTATACATTGTTACGGTGTAAATGTTTTTGGATTTTCAATTTCAATAAAGTTCTATCTTTTATCTCAAAGAAAAAGAAAAGAAAAGAAACCAAGAGAATAACATAATAATAAAAGTGAATATTAGTCCATAGACTGTACATTTTGAAATAACAAGTCCTGCATCAGTAAGCATCATGTGATAATGGTAGCAATAGCGTTGATATTTGTAGCATTTGGAAGTTCGTGATTGGAAGTGGATATGGCCATGTTAATGTTGCTATGATATTTGATCGGACCAGAAGATACTCTATTCATGGAATTTGGAATTACCATTGGTAAGAATTTGCCGGCAACCTGTGGAGGTGGTGGAGGAAAAAGAGAGAGAGAAACGCAGAGAGAGAGAGAGGCAGAGAAACGTAAATGAGAGAGAAGTTAGAAGTCAAACTCTTTTTTGGATTTAGAAGGTAATAAATGAGAGTAATTAATTAGATTTTATCTAGAATATTTGTAATAATTAGTCTTTTTTTAACCGTTAGATCTACTTAAATCTAATGGTTTAAAAAATGTGTAACTCTAAAGAGTTACACCAGGTGTAACTTGAACTCATCTCATATATATATTTGGCATAGAACTTGCATAAATGAAATTAGATGAGCTTGTGGAATTTGGACATCAACAAAGAATCTATGGATGATAATCGTAGTCATAGTTAGGATTAGTCTACTGTTTGCTCCAATTCTTTCAATATTGATACTTAGCATTCGGCGAGTTCCAAGGATATTATATTTTTGTTGAACTATGTTATTTCATTTTTGTTAAACTATGTTATTTTGAATTTGGGTTGAAGTGTATGCACTTTTTTAAAGTGTAAAGAACTTATTTTCTAGATGAATGTTATATTTTTGTTGAACTATATTATTTTCAATATGGGTTGAAGACTTGAAGTGTATGCACTGCTTTTGGGATGTAAAAAATAAAAATATTTCTAGATGGATATTATATTTAATATTATGTAAGTTGGAATGGGTTGTATTACATTCGTGTCAACCCAACACGACTGGTTTATTAAGCATGTCAAATGAGTTGGGTCAGGTTAACCCGCCTTATTAACAGGTCGGGTTAGGGTTGAAGGATCGTGACATGATTATTAAATGAGTTGAGTTAGGGTTGAGCCATTTAGTCGAATACCCCTACCTCGACACGACCTGAATTGACAACCCTAGTTATAATGAGTTGCACTGTAGCTGATATACAAATTATTTTGAGTTTAGCTTATTATTGTACAAAGTATTTTGAGAGTACTGGTAGCTAAATTAACAGCAAATTTAAGACTGATAAAGAAGGGAAAACATGGGGTCTCATTCATTATAATAATGCCATTAATGAGCAGGTTGAAAACTTTTTAAAAAATAAAACCAGTTTGTTGAAGTGTTAGTCCTTGCCCAATCATAAATGTTTGTGGATCAACATTCACAAATATTCACTAACTAAATAAAGGGTGGAGATTAACACTCACTACTACTTGCTATTATATATTTAAAACTGTTAGGTTCTAAGGTCTTACGATTTTATGTATTTAGAACTCTAATATGTAATGTTGGCAAACCATGATCAAAACAATGTATTTAGTCTTGTTTAAGTTTGCTCGAAGTTGATTGAATATTGTAAAGTTGGAATCGAGTGACTGCAGAAGCATTGGGGCTTCTCGGCCTTGCTCGATCGATCGAAGGTTAGACTCGATCGATCGAAAGTCGGCCCAAATGCGTTTTTCTGCAGAATTCCAACTCAGCCCTAACTCTTTAAACGTCTAGGTTTTTATGTTTTTGCCCTAGGTATATAAGGCAAACCCTAGCTACATTTTTCAGAGTTGCACAAGTTGTATTGTTGCTCATGCATTGCGGTTTTGTGTAAATCTCTTGTGAGATCTAGAGGAGCTTTCCTTTACACAAAGCTTAGGGTTTTCAAGATTGAGATCACATCAACATCTTGATGATCAACTAGGTTGCAGCCATTAAAGCTTAAAGAGAAAAACAAGTGAGGAGCTTGTACTTGAAGAAGGAGTTCAAAGAAAGAAGTAGTCCGTGGATTCGGAGCATGCGCGTGGTCGTGTCAGGAAGTTACTACTGGTGTGTAGCATTAGGAAGTCAAGCGGGGAGCTTGTAAGTCCTTTTGTAAGAACTTCAATTCTTTCTTAGTGGATTCCGTTTTGCCTTGAGGATCGGTGGGTAAAATCCTCCCCAGGTTTTTCCGGTGTGGTTTCCTGGGTGATCATATCACTGTGTTATTTATTTTCCGCTGCTTTATATGTTTTATATGCTTGATATGATCTTGTGATTGTTTTAACCTAGAATTACATAATTTGACTAAGTAACAACTTGGCTAATTAATCTAGGCTACGCAATCTGGTTATAGTTTTAGGGGTCTAAACCGTTCAAAAACAAAAAGACATATCCAATCAAAAAAGTACTAGAGATAAACCAACTCAAAAAAGTAAACCAAAGCCTTCGGTAAAAGCAGAACAAAAACCCTAATAAAAAAGGTCCAAATATTAATCAAAAGACGATAACATAGAGAAAATACCATCTGTGTAAGGACAACCAAATTCACCAAAATTCAATCAAATAAATGTATTAAAAGCCTAACCCCACTTTACAGTTCACACCCTCCCACCGCGTCGTCCGTCAAGCCTCCTAAAAGGAAAAAGGAAGAAGTAATTACACTGACTGTTAGGAGTAAATGCACAACCAATGATGTAGCAGATCTTTGAGGAAGAAGTACTAAAGGTTCAATCCATTTGGCTGTTGGGATTCAGAAATCTAGTAAAGCCTAAAGACACTGTAATTAAGTTCCTAAGGATAGCGCCCTTAAGACCGATAAAAGTAGGGAAAATGTGGGGTCTCATTCATTACAATAAGAATGGCATTAATGGGTTCGTTGAAAACGTTTTGAAAATTAAAACCAGTTTGTTGAAGTGTTAGCCCAGGCCCAGCCATAAATATCTGTGGATCAAGTTAATCCATTCATTTTATATTTGTTTTTGTAATTACGTTGAATAATTAAGCTTGTTCTTTTTTCTTTTCTTTTTTTTTTTTGAGAAATAGGTAAGAAAATTAAGCTTTTTCTTAAAATGAATTTTAATGTATGAAAATATTATTTTTTTGGGAGAATGCAATTAATTCAGGCAATGAAGGCTGATGAACTTTAATTTTATAAGGGTCATAATGAAATTAATTAAATAATGTCAATGCAATTAAATTTGAATTATTTTTTTTTGAAAAAAATTTGAATTAAATTGGAATAAAAAATCAAAGGTAATTTGCACCAAACTTAAGTCCCAAGATTTTAGCCTACACAACCTTTAATATTTTGGACATAACATATGGCTCAGATATCCAATTGCGATGATTCAAGTTGTACTAGATAGCTAACTCAAAGAGTTACCATTTTGTAGTTTATAAAAACTCTGAATTCTGACTTTAAATATGTGAAAAACATTGGTTAAGTAAAGGCTTAAAATTGGGGATTTTCTCCAAACGAGAAGCCAACTTAATTGGAATAGGATTTCTTGGGCTAGAGCAAATTCAAAGGGATAGCTGTCTTAGAATAAAAATTAGGTTTTCTTATGGTTCCTTTATAATTCTTAGAGTTTTATTTGGTGTAATGTTGAGCTAAAAGCCTTGCTAAGATAGGGGTGAAACCCAACCATTTACAGGTATGTTCTTAACAATGATTTTATGGTTTTAATACTTATGTTCTTATGTTTTTGATTGATTTACTTACAATAATTTTATTGTTTTAATACTTATTTTCTTGTGTTTATTATTGATTTGTTTATTTAGAAAAGTGTTTAGTTTTGTATAATTCTTTGATTTAGCTTATACTTTAGACTTGTTAAATGCTTAGGATTCCTTGCAAATTAATTCACTTGTTTTATTTTTCCTTAAAACCAATGAAATTCATGAAAATTCCTTCGAAAATCAATTCTTGAGTTCTTATTACTAAAACATCATACTAAGATCATCATTTGCATCAATTTTAGTTTAATTGTAAAATAAATATTATTTAAAACTACCAATAGAAGTGTTTTGTACAGATTCCTAAACCTTAGTCTTTTTGTGTTGTTTTAACAGCTGAGTTGGTTTGTGATGTGTAGCTAATGGCTAACGCTACCTTCTTTTTTTTGCTTATGTGATTTGAGTTGTTTTAGTAGTCAAGCTGGTTTGTTTGTTGTGTGGCTAGCTACTAACAGCCACCTTCAACTTGGTTCTGGTTTGCAAGTTGGGCTTTTGCACCTACTTATTATAGGACCATAACTTTTATCATATCATTTTTCATAATTTTCTTTTATAATAGATTACGATTTGTTGCTTGTCACTTTCATAAATGTTGGGTTAAGATTTCTTGATCCAGGTTAATTAATTCAATTACCCAAATTGATTAATTAGGTTAAATTGCATGCAAAAAGTGAAGGCACCAACAAATCACCAAAAACACTAAGTGCAGCGGAAAATAAATTAGACATGGTGAGTTATTGACAAATGGGGAAAACCTCGCAATGCAAAACCCCACTGGGTGATTTTAAGGTTACCACTCCTAAGAATCCACTAATCAACAATCAAGCGGTTACAAGTATAAGGAATCTTACCAACTACCCTGGCCTATCCCAAAATACCAACCTACAGTTGAACCTTTGCTCCAATACCCAATTGGATTTGATCTTGTAGTAGCATTCTTTCCTTTGATGCACAAACCTCTAATTTGTGACTAACTCTTTGCACGAATTCCAATACATGAGTAACTCCTTTGTACGAATCCCAACATGTGACTAACTCCACAGCAACTCTTTGATAGTTGTAGTTGATTTGCAACAGCTTCACATAGAAACACCAATAAAATCTTCAATGTTGGTGCTAGAGAATTTGCTTGCTCCAATACCCAATTAGACTTGATCTTGCAGTAGTCTTCTTTCCTTTGATGCACAAACCTCTAATTCAGGGACGGAGCTATGCTTTGGCATTGGGGGGCAATGCCCCCCCCCCCCCAACTTTTTTGGAAATTTGATTTATGCATATATATATATATAGACACAAGTTTAATATTTGACTCCAAAATATATACACTTAGCCCCCCTCCAAAATATTTACAAATTACCCCATGAAACATCCCAAAAAAAATAAAAATCAACTGACCTTCCTTTTTGCCCAATTGCCCCAAGAATAATTGAAAAACCTTTAGCCAAAACCTTAAAACCAGAAAAACAAACCACAGTCCTCTCTCTGTGATGTGTTGTGTGAGGAAGAGACTCTAGCTGCTCTGCCCCTTCTTTTAATTTTATGAAACCCAGTCTCCGTCTCGCAACTCTTGCTTCTCTCTCTGCTTGTATGCAGTGACAAAGTATAGAACTAGTAGTGATGTGGATAGTAACTGATATTTCTCAATATTCAAGTATAAAGGTGTGGCCTCTAATATTTAGACCAAAAAAGAAAAGAAAAGGTTTTTAATAAAAACAAACTTGTGGCTATCATTAGAGGACTAGAGTACTAGGTAGTGCTGTAGAGACTAATAAGAAGAGGAAAAAAAAGAAAGAAAAGAAATTGGTTGTTTGTTTGACTTTTGTGGTCCTAGGACAATAGAAAAGTTGTTTACTTAATGTTTTGTAATGAATGGTTAATATTAATATTGTTGTGACTTTATTATCAATAAATTATTAACATTAAATTTGTTATGTTATGTGGGCATGTTTATTTGGGTTTTTGTTTGGGATTAATTTTGTGGGGAATGTTGTGGATTTGGGTGCCCCTAGCATTATTCAAAGAAAAGTTATAAATAATTCATAAACTAATAATAATGATTTGGTGTTGCTAACCTCTAGTGTTGATGTCCTAAGTTTTGAAAATCCTAAAATAAAATCTTGAAAAATCACCAACAATGAAATTGTTATTAGTTTATATTGTAGTGTGATTTTGGATTGCATTTGCACATATGAGATTATGATGTTAATGAACATGATAAAATTCGATAAGCTTACATTAAGCTTGCCCCCCCTAAGTTCGAAGTCTGGCTCCGTCCCTGCTCTAATTTATGAATAACTCTTTGCACGAGTCCCAGGACATGAGTAACTCTTTTGTACGAATCCCAGTACATGAGTAACTCCTTTGTATGAATCCCAGCACGTGACTAATTCCACAGCAACCCTTTGATTGTTGTAGTTGATTTGTAACAGGTTCACATAGAAACACCAATAAGATCTTCAATGTTGGTGCTAGAGAATTTGTTTGGTTACAAAACCCAAAAGCATAGAAAAAACGCAACAAGAACTCTTTGGTTTGGTGAAATAGAGAAAACTTGGTTACAAAACCCTAATTGCATAAATGGAGTGTTCTTCTCTCTAAAAAAAAAAAAAAAAACCTTCTAATAGGTGGCTTTTGATGTCCTTTAAATACTGGTTCAAACGGATCTCAATTTGGGCTTCAAATGTATAAGTTATGGGCTTTTTCGCGTTGCTAATTTTTGCTAATCCACGAAACTCAATCTATCAAGATGCTATCGAGACTTCTATCAAGAAAAAATCTCGATCTATCGAGCTGCTATCGAAGAGACAATAAGTTTCAGCTTCTATAGAACTGCTATCAAGAGATATTGAGACTTCTATCAAGGTACATGCTGAAAAAGTGCTAAAAATGTTTTTTTCTTGAACTTTTCTTGAGCAAACTTTGTGTCTTCAACTTGGTCTTCAATTACAACTTTAAGACACATCAAAACTCAATAAAAGACACATAATTTGACATGGCTGACAATACCAAAACACATAACCCTAACAATAAATTTTTTTTTTTCTCTGCAACTTACAATTTGCCATAGTGATACTAAATTTTCTCCTTCTCCCTAGTGTTTTTGGTTTCTTTCAATAATATTTGTCGGAATTAACCCATAAAAAAAAAAAAAAAAAAAAAAAACCCATGTGCAAGTCCCAATAACGAGTTCAATTAAAGCACAATTGATCTGTCTCCTAAATTATATCTGGTTACCACCCAGAAAAATAAATAAAAAAATCCTAACAATAAGATTTCAGACAAGATTTGATATGCATAGAAGCTGTGGAACCTATAGGACATATGGTTAAGTATAATGGGTGAAGCTTGTGTCTAATGTATTTGTGCACCAGACACCTATCAAGTTTTGAATATGTGTTCACACTGTATCATGTCTAGTGTACAAATAGTAAAATACACTGGATACAAGACGTATCCAAGTATAATTACCAACTTTTAGTTATAGAAGAATACTAAATTTACACACAAAAAGTTACAAATTACTCATATGGTAAATAATTAATAATAAGTGAAAGAATACTAAATTTACAGACAAAAAATTGCAAATTACTCATATGGGAAATAATTAATAATAAGTGAAAAAAATGATATTGGTAATAAGCTTAGAATAGAGCCAATAACTTAGCCATAAGCCTAGGATGGTGACTTGTCTTAAAGGCATTTTGCATATGTTATTTGTATGCTGCCTTTCACATTCAAATAATGACGAATTTTAGCAATGTGAGTTAGAATTCCAAAGGAAGAAGAGTTCTTTTGTTGACCCTTCTTCACATGCCTTCAACTTAAGGGTCCGTTTGGATGGAGGAGTGGAAAAATGGGAGGATGAAAAATTATGGGAGGATAGAAAAGTGGGAGGATGGAAAATATTTAGTTTTCCTTCTTGTGTGTTTGGTTGGAGGAGTGGAAAAGTGGGAGGGTGGAAAACTATTTTGTTTGGTTTGAGAGAAAAAGGGAAGGATGAAAAATGTAATTTATATAAATTGACTATTATACTATTGTTACATAATATGTAAGAAATAGATTTATTTATACTCATTACATAATATAAAATTTATCACATCATATATATAAATTTATATTATTATTTTTATTATTATAATGTAAAAATTGCAATAATGTACAACTTGATCAGATCACGTTGTAAAAAAAAAGTACTACGTCCTTAACATTTTACAATATTTTCACAATAAATCATATGTGATAAGTTATTACTGATTTTAATTTGAACACATCCCTTAAATATTTTTTTTATCAGTATTAGTTAGTAACAACCTACCACTTAAAATTTATTATAAAAATATTGTGAAAATATTGTAGTAACATTTCTCAATTTTAATCTCTTCTTCTTTATTTTATTTTTCCCTTATCTTTTTTTTTTTTTTTATCCACACGTTTCTTTTCTTTTCTTTTTCTTTTTTTCTCTTTTTTTCTCCTCCACATCTTTCCCTTGTCTCTATCTTCACTTTTCTTTATTCTTTTGTCCTCTGGCACTTCTCCAAGCTCCCTTCACTTTACTCTTTTTTTTCTTCTCTACGTCAACTCTGCTGGTTCTCTCCACTTTTCTTTTCTTTTCTTTTTTTCTTTTTTTTTTCTTCGTCTACTCTGCTGGTGCTCTCCACTTTTCTTTTCTTTTTTTCTTTTTTTTCTTCTCTTCTTCTCTTCGTCTACTCCACTGTTGCTCTCTTCACTTTTCTTTTTTCTTTTCTTCTCTTCGTCTACTCCAGAGCAGAAGCACTCTCTTTCTTTCTCTCTCTCTCACACAAACAAATTCTCTCTCATACACACATAGATCACCGGCAGAGAAGTGGAGATCGGCGTTCTACACAGATCGGCCTACATGCTGTTTTTTTTTGTCCTGGTTTGATTAGTTTTATTTTATTGTTCAGATTTCATTAGACTTATGAGAAAGATTGTTTTTGTGTTTCAAATCTTTTGATTGGGTTTTGTGTTTTTGTTTTGATTGTGGTATGTTTTAGTTTTCTGTGCTAAGTTCCGGTGCTTGGTGGTGGTGCTGGGTTTGGTGGTTATTTCCAGTTTGGTGGTTATTTTGCCGCGTTAGGTTGTTGGAGACATTGGGAGAGGATATTTGGGTAATTCCATGGGAAGAGCAGTTTTCTCTCCACAGTTTTCCTCCCGATTTGGGAGGAAAAAAATTGGTAGGCTCGGGAGGAAAATTTTCTCCCAGGTTTTCCATCCTCCCTGTTTTCCTTTGCTTCCCAAACAATGGAAAATACTGTTTTCCACACCATTTTCCACCCATTGTTTTCCATCCTCCCTATAATCCCTCCAACCAAACATAGTGTAAGGCGTGATGGGTTTTTAATGCTTTGCCTCCCCCTTTTTTTTCAAGAAGATAATGCTTTGTCTCCCTTATTTTTGAAGTGTCACATAGATGGTGCATGATAGATTTAATACTTTGTCTCCCTGGGCCTTTTTATATAGGTTGCTTACCATTCAACTGTACGTATCGATTTATTGATAATTTCTGTGTATTTTTTTTAATGGGGTGAGATTTATTATTAACTAACTGATATGATACTCTCTTATTAAGTGTCAAATTTATTTTTGACACAACTTTTATATTAATAAATCTCAATAAATCACGCCCCCTTGCGGGCGTGGTATGTTAGTAGGAGTACTGGACTGGGTTATACTTGCAAGTTTACGAGTTGTCAAGTTTAAGTCATGCGTTTTGCAAAAATACTGTGCTATGACGTGGATAGCCTTAACACACCCAGAGCTGTCCTATGCCATGAGTTCTGCAGGTTTAAGTGGGCCACGTCAATGATCACACACGTGAGACCCTTTTTGTTCATAAAAAATAAAATAATAATAAAAAAATAAAAAAAAATAAAAAAAAAAACCTCTCAACAAATCACCATCCTAAAATTGAGGTTTACTATGAATGCTCGGAAAGACTTATTTGAATTGACCACGTGTATTCTTTTATGTCATTTTATCTTTTCATAAATCATATGCTCCATCAAATTTTTTTTTTTATTATTAACATGTCAGTTTATTACTTTTAGTAATGTTAGAGCATCTTCAATAGAAGAGCTAAAACCGAAAACCAAAATCATAGGCAAAATAGAAAGCAGAGCCTTGAAAAATAGGTCCAATAGTATCTTCAAAATAGGCAAATTTTTTTTCTCATTTGGGATCATTCTCTTTGTCTGATGAGTATTTTGGATGAGCAAAACAATTTATTGTCATAAAAGATTGGTAAAGATGAACTAAAAGAAGGTAGGCAAAATAATATTTAAATGAGATGAAGAAAATGATAAAGAGTTTGTTAAATAATATATTTTTAAAAAGTATGTTAGTAAAAGAAAAAAAAAATGTTTACTCTCCACACAACATTAAAATTGTAAGGTTGAATTTAATCAATCATTTTGTTGGCTTTATTCCGTGCCAATTTGCATGTAATTCAGCATTTAGAAACCCTGTATTTAAGTGAAAATCATGTAAAGGGAGTGTGTGAGAAAGTGTGAAGAAAAACTCAAGAGTGTGCAACTCAGTAGAGCCTCGCGACTGGCTCGCGGCTTGCAAGTCGCCAAAGAAGGCACACGTGTGAAGCATGCAGAGGAGCTGAAGAGTCACGCCAGTGTTGCACTACAGGACAAAAACTTCCAGCTGGCAGGCCGTTATCTCATGACTCAAACTCGCGACTCAGTCAAGTCGCGAGGCCAAGTCGCCAGTTCACTCTGTTTGAGAAAAACTGACCTTTCGCATTCCAAACACACACCAGTATAAATACCTATTATACGCACGTATTGTAGAGAACTTCCAAAAAGAATTTTGAGAGAGAAACCCTAGAGAAAAACAAGATTGACTCATCCACAATCTTCGTCATTGTTTCTCTAAATTCCTTTACTCTCACCCTCTCCATTGTTACATCCTTGAGATATACATTTAGTCAAATCATTATCTCACCATACCCATATATGTGAGAAGGTTATTTGGTGCTTGGGAAGCAGTTAGAAAGTGATCAATTGATATTAGTTGATGCTATGGGCTATAGTAGAATCCGGTAAGCTAGAGAAGACAAAGGTTTGGCATAACCTCGTTGGAGCAAGAAGCTTGGAGGGCTTAGGTACACTGGGTAGATTAGGCTTGGAGGGTCTTCTGCTGTTCATGTATCCAAACTTTATTCTCTAGTGGATTATTGACCGCTTGGAGGGCGGCGGAGAGGTTTTACATCGAGGACTTCGGTTTCCTCTTCAATAACGCATCGCTGTGTTGTTTTTGTGTTTGCATCTCTCTTCCCTTAATCTTTGCCATTTAATTTCTACTATGGTTGTGATTTTATTTGATTTATATTGTTTTATCAATTCTGTTTTAGCTTATCTTCATATTCCGCATATGCATTGTTTGATAATAAGCTTGAATTGATAATTTGTAATTTGAGGGTCTAAACGTTCAAGGTGTTTTACACACTATTTGAGCATTCAAAAATATGGCTAAGTTACTAGAGATGCTTTAAGTCTTTCTCTAATTCTTTTTTGTTAAAGAAAAATTTTGAGAAATTACACTTTATCACCTTAAACTATACACTAGATTACACTTTGCACCCTAAGTTATTTGAATACACAATTTGCACCCTAAACTATCGTACTTATAACACTTTGCACCTCGTCGTTACTTTTCCTGTTAACTTAGACAGAAATTAATAGCACATGACTTGCACATAATTTTTGCTTAAGTGGCACACTGTTTAAAGACTAAAATACCCTTTTCACAAACCATTAAAAACAAATGCTTATTTCTTTTTCTTTTTTTTCCCCAGATCTGCCCCTTTCTCTTGCCCAGCAGGTTTTTAAATTCATGGTTTTAAAAAATGAACCGAGAGTCGAACCATTTTTTAAAAAAAATTCCTGGTTCAACCCAATTTTTGACTGGTTTTTTCCGATTGTTGATCGGCTTTGGGCATTTTTTCTGAACTGGACTAGCCTCCGGTTCCCAATTCCACCGATTGGACCAGCGGGTCTAGTCTAGTTTTTAAAATATAGTTTAAATTCCACTTTTAGATGTGTGTCCTAAACTCCATTCATATGTTAAATCAACAAATTGTTAAGTGGGCTGGGCATTAGAACTTAGAAGAAGTGGTTGAACCTCAATACCCAACCCTTAAATAAACTAAAACTAAATCTCACTCCTCCACAAGTGTCCCAAACTCAATGAATCAAAAAGTGTCTTCGAGATTTGAACTCAAAAAAACAAAAACAAAAAATACACTCTACTTGTTCACGGTTCCTACACGCATCAAAAACTAACAAACCAATGCACATGAAGGGTCAAAGAGAGCGAGAAAGAAATCATAGTTTCCTAAAAATCTAGGATGCATGGACACAAACATGAACTCAAGTAACAATACGGTTATGATACGGCAATACGAGTAATTTAAAAAAAATTATAACATAATATAGTAGATAGGATACCGTTATGACATGAGTAAAACATGGGTACGGCACCCCAAATAATAGTAAAAATACCAAACCACCGCATCAGAGAGAGAGAGAGAGAGGCAATGAAGGGAGCTAAGATGCTGATCCACACAGTGGCAACGTGGGTACGGAGGCAACTGTCAAAGGTCAAGGCATTTCTGGCGGTGGTTTCGGGCATTGCGGTGCTTGTGTTCCTGCATGCATGCAAGAAAGGGGAAGACTTGGAAAAAAAAAAAAAAGCATTTGTTCTCATTTGTTTGTGAAAAGAGTGTTTTGGTCTTTAAATAATGTGTCACCTAAGCAAAAATTATGTGCAAGACATGTGCTATTAATTTTTGTCTAAGTTAATAGTGAAACTAACCCCAAAATGCAACGTATTATAATTTATGGTGCAAAGTGTGCATTCGAAAGATAAATAATTAATTAGCCAAAAAGAAGGGGTTAGCACTTAGCGGGCCAATTTGAGAGTATCAAGGATAAAAAGTTAAAAAATTAAGAGGCAAAAACTTTTTGTGGGAGGGATAAGGGGTATGAATTTTTTTGGTATTGTATCCAGTTTCAGCCCCTTTAATGTAGCAAGCCTCTCATGCATCCCACACACTTGTGAGTTGTGAACCAACTTGTTGTGAGGGTCAATTTTTTAGTGTTCATTTTGAAATAATTTATTTAACTTTTTGATTAAAAATTGTTGTTAAAAGTGTATTAAAATATACTTGTTCGAAAAAAAAAATGAGAAAAAAATAAGAAAAATTAATATTTTAAAAAAGTGTAGATAAAAACTAAAAACTGAGTTTATAAGTTCTAACAAAACAAATAAAAAGCTGTGTGTGTTTATATATATATATATATATATATATATATATATATATATATATATTTGCGCAAATAATAGAAACATAGAAAGGCAAAATAAATCAACCCCACGTCCCCATAGGTGAAATGCATAACTCATTTATAGTACCAAAACGTAGAATCAGAAAGTGAAGGGTGCACAGCACATTTTGTGGTAGAGCTCATTTCCTAGCTTGTTGCACAGGCCTCCTAAAATCAGCCTTTCCTTTTTGAAAAATAGAGTTGTGCATGAGGGAGAAATATACCCTGCACTGGTTATATATTTCCTCTCTCTCACCCGATGCAGGGTATAACCATATAAACGAAAAGTACCGGCACGTGCAAACTTTGAGAGAGAAAAAAAAAGAGGTGATTTTTCTTTGCTTAATAATAGACATACTTAGGGTTAGGAAAGATAAATTGATGGTTTTCTTTGAGAAGGATATTTGAGCATTACAATTATAGAGTTAAAAAGTATAAGGAAAATTAATGTATATTCTAAGAATATTGGTTTGAGAAGTATTTTTAGAAATTTTTTATAAGAAAAGAAAAAAATAGTTGATTTTTTTAACGGCTTTTAAACCTTTTCTAAAATTTTCCATTAACAAATGTCTTAAAAGCACCCATTAACTAGACACAAAAAATATTTTTTGTATTGGTTTCACTAGGTCCCCAATCTTCTATGGTGAGATTGTATTTATTTTACTTTCCCAATTTATGCAAGTAGAAGCTTTTATATTATATCCATTAAAATTACTAAAATTTAGGTTCCTTTGAATTAGATTTTTCTTTTATCTTTGGACTTTGGAGTTGAATTTACCTTTGTAGTTAGTGTTGTATTTACCTTACTGGGGAAATCATCAAAAGTGATATATTTTCTAACTGTATTAGTCTTGCTCTATCTTGCCTAAAAATTGGCAGTTTGGTAACGTTGTTTTAGTAACGTAGTTTGTATTTTTTGAAAATACGTGTGGATGAAAAAGTGTGTGAAAATGCGTGTAATATTATTTAAAAACTGAAAACATGTGTTTAAACTCCTATACCAAACGGTCCCTGAGTATAATCTCACAAAATAAAACCATAGACAAACTATACTTAGCATGACTAAAATAATAAAGTGGCCTTGGTTTTGTTCCAAGGAAATCAAAATGTTAACCAACGACCAAACACCATAAGTTAAGCTTTCCTCAAAGACAAGCACAGCCTATACAACCAAAATTATGATTACTGGTCAAAAATTATCTTTGATTATCACATTCAAGCAGCTTCTCCTTCTATTGTAGTCACTAATGGTTAACATCCTCCCTATTTTTTTTTCAAGAGCATGCCTCTTCCCATCATTCTTTTGGACTTTGCATCCAACAGTAGCCTCTATTTTTTGTTCAAGTCTAGAGATACCCGGTTTCACACTCAACTAATGTATCAAGCTATGATGAGCATCTTGGGGTCCACCAAAACTCTGAAGTTCAGCCAATGAGATAGGCAGCTCAAATTTGAGTAGCATATTTGACTATCCTTTCACAGGAGCACTAGCATCAACCAACTTCCCTGAGTGCATAATTACTTTCATCATTTGAACCTTCATTCCTAATTCACTTCCACCATCAGAATACAAACCCTCATGACGACTTGCAGTTTCTCCCTACTGCATTGGTTCTTCATGCCGCCTCCAAGAGCACATTTGCCAAGTCTGCCATGATCTGCTGTTCAACGGTCGATAATTAAAGGAAGATGAACGTCCACACAAGCTAGGCATATCACACGGCATTTATTTTTTGTAATTGGTAAAAATTATTTAAATAGCTGACAATAGTGAGCAAATATAGTTTTGCTACCTGATGTTATTAATGTACATCTTGATGGGGAAAATTTAAGCTCTCAATTCAAGTTGTAGACATTTCTCGATACTCCTTTTGCTCTTAATCATCTTGCTAGCATACAAATACATTACTAGAACACAACTTCCTTTAATATAACCAAAAGAATGAAATAAAGAAGACAAATGGATTTTTCTTAATTTCTTGTACTTTCCCTATTTATGCAAGAAGAAGCAGTTATATTGTGCATTAATATTTAAAAACAACAACAAAAAAGCAATATGAAACGACAAATAGTAAACCAATCAGCGGTACGGTAATTATTTGAATGTAATAATCAAATGTAAAAAACAAGCAATCATTGAAAATTGAAAAAAGAGAAAGTAAAACCAAAGCCATCAATAAAACCTAGAATCAGAACAAAAACCATAACCAAAAAATTCCAAATATCAATTAAAAGACGACGACATAGAGAAAATAACATTTGTGTAAGAGTAAACCGAAAAAAAAAAAAAAAAAAAGTAAACCGAAGCCATCAGTAAAACCAAGAAGCAGAACAGAAACCCATAACACAAAAGGTCCAAGATTATTATTATTATTATTTCTTCCTTCAAATAAACCCAAAAAGGTTCAAGATATCAAAACCTGACAAAATAGAGAAAATAACATATGGGAATCAAAATATCTGTGCTGGCTCAATGGTCCATGAAAACGGTGCCATGTAACAATCAAATCAAAATGCAATTAGATAAAACCATAAAAAGCCAAATTAACCAACTTTAATATAGAATTTATAATAATAAATAAATGGTTAAATTTAAGTAATTAAGGTATGTATTGGGGAAAAAGTTTATTGCAGATTGACCTATTTATTAATTTTGTGTTTAATTTGTGTAGTAAAATTTGTAGTAATAATAAATTCACTCTTTGATGTTTAGAGAGTAGTGTTAGGAATACTACAAATTTTACTATATAAATATTATATATTGACGTGTCATCAATGAAAATAAGGTAATTCAACATTTATTTGTTTAGTTGGTAAAGTGATACTAATCACATTTATTGCCTTCAACATTTTTATCAGTTGACCCAAAAATTTTGGAACAAAATCAACAATGCAATTTGATTTTATTAGGGGCTTGCTTAACTTTATGAAAATCATAGAGTAGGTGTATATCCTATATGCTACCATAATTAATGTACATCTTGATGGGGAAATTTGAGGGGTACGTTATTTAAGCTGCATTTTTAGCTAAAATTTCCCCAAAACATTTGTGGATACATGTTGGACAGCACTTGCATGAGTGCTGGTAGTTGGTAAAGCAGATGCAAGTGATGGTATATCACTCAATATCCTAAGTTCAAGTTGTAGACATTTCTTGATACTCCTTTTTCTAGAACACAACTTCCTTTAATTTAACCAAAAGAATGAAATAAGGGTAAATTAAAACTTATCCGCTTATGGTTTGGCCTAAATTTAAGTCGTCTACTTGTAATTTGAAATTTGATAATTTACCAAACCAAGGTTAGTTCAATTAGAGATCTATAACCTACATCTATTAAAAACATGGCTAAATTTGTAATTTTGCTCAACTTTTATGTTTCACTTCTCCAAAAACATTTTTTTTTAAACATATAAATACAAGATCAAATAAGATAAAAAAGAATCTGATGAGACACTTGTATAACAAGATTTCAAATCACAGGTAGGTAACTTAAATTTCAATCAAACTTCAGGTGGGTAAAATGTCAAATTTTAAATTATAAATAACCAACTTAACTTTCAATCAAATCACATATAGGTAAATTGTAATTTGCCCACAAAATAAAGAAGACAGATAGATGTTTCTTAATTTCTTGTACTTTCCCATTTTATGCAAGTAGAAGCAATTATATTGTGCATTAATATTCAAAAACAACAACAAAAAAGCAAATATGAAACGATAAATGTAGTAAACCAATCAGCAGTACGATAATTAAATGAATGTAATAATCAAATGTCAAAAACAAGTAGTCATTGAAAATTGAAAATAGAGAAAGTAAAACCAAAGCCATCAGTAAAACCTAGAATCAGAACAAAAACCATAACCAAAAAAAGTCCAAATCTATATATATAATAATAGGTGAAGCAGAGAGAGTGTGAAATTGAATTTCAAATTAGAACTCTAATTGTGTGCCACGTGTCATTCCAATTGTTTAATTAGAATCTGAAATTAGAGTCCAATTTTATTATACACGTGTACAAAGAAAATAATCAGAAGAATATAATATGATTTGGGGTTGTTTTCTTGAGAACCATTACTTTGATTCATTGTTTTTATTTATTTTTAAGTAGGTTCATTGTTCTCTTGGTTCAAACTTCAAAGTGCCTAGGGAACTATAACAGGAAGCCGAATATAGAAAGTGGCCATGGGAATTGAAAATAAATTTCAAAAAATTAATTAAAAATAAAAAAATGAAAGAATATTGCAAGAGATTCACCACTTGGAAAAATTGAACTCCAATTAAAATTCATTGGACTTGGTAATGAGATGAGATGAAATTAATAACACATTAAACACTCATGCTTTGGGAATTGGTAGTACCAATCTAAATCCATTAGACTTGCTTCGTGATAATACAACTATGAAGGATGTATAAAAACACGCACAAATCCATCTCTCTATAAAAAGAGATTTGAGAGAATTTCTTTTATCAGCCATGCAACTTCAAAGGTTTTTTCTTCACACAAATGCCCATCATGTTACAAAATGACCCATCGTCAAACTACAAAATGAGTACAACTCTGAGGGGTTTTTTTTTTTTTTTTTAATTTTAATTTTTTTAAGCAACGAAAATTTCAATCACCAATAGAGATTGAAGATTCAAAAGCGTGAATGGATCTTTTGGATAAACATCGTCACCAAGGTTCATCTTTCTGCGTAATATTTTCATTTAGTTTTGATTCTCTTAATTGATATAGTGATGGATTTGTGTGTATGCGCATACATTGAGTCAATATTAACATTTTTTGAAATCCTTTGGTCCTTGCTTGATGATTGGCTTCTCTTGCAGATATCAATCTTGCACGAAGATGACTTTCAACCTATTTGGTGTGACCTTATTGGAAACAATATTTAGCACATGGGAAGAATATCCAATGTCTATATATATATATATATATATATATATATATATATATATATATATATATATATATACTGCTAAGTTTTATTAATAAAATTTTATGGTTAATAATATGAATTTAGACTTAATTGAGCCTTTTATACATGAATAAACTTATGATTAATAATATATCCATTCCCATGCGGTAGCATGGGTTACATACTAGTATTAATTAAAAGAAGACAACAACATAGAGAAAATAACATTTGTGTAAGGACAATCAAATTCATCAAAATTCAATCAGATAAGAGCATTAAAAGCCCAACCCCACTAATTCGCAGTTCACACCCACCCACCACCTAGTCAAGTCACCGAGTTGGGTGGAATACAATGACAGTGGGGAGTAAATGCACAATCAATGATGTTATAGATATTTGAGGAAAAGGACTAAAGGTGCAATTTGGCAGTTTGGATTAAAGAAGGGAAAATTGTGGAGTCTCATTCATAACAATAATGCCATTAATCAGTGCGTTGAAAACTTTTTAAAAAATAAATTCCAATTTGTTGAAGTGTTAGCCCAGGCCCAGCCATAAATGTCTGTGGAACAACATTCAACCGCTTCCGCTCTCTAGTCATGAAAACGGGTAGTTTTAGAGTTAATTGTTAATAAAAAAATGTTAATGAATATTCTAAAAGCATTAGTTCGCAGTTCACACCCACCCACCACCTAGTCAAGTCACCAAGTTGGGTGGAATACAATGACAGTGGGGAGTAAATGCACAATCAATGATGTAATAGATATTTGAGGAAAATGACTAAAGGTGCAATTTGGCAGCTTGGATTAAAGAAGGGAAAATTGTGGAGTCTCATTCATAACAATAATGCCATTAATCAGTGCGTTGAAAACTTTTTAAAAAATAAATTCCAATTTGTTGAAGTGTTAGCCCAGGCCCAGCCATAAATGTCTGTGGAACAACATTCAACTGCTTCCGCTCTCTAGTCATGATAACGGGTAGTTTTAGAATTAATTGTTAATAAAAAAATGTTAATGAATATTCTAAGAGCATTAGTTCGCAGTTCACACCCACCCACCACCTAGTCAAGTCATCGAGTTGGGTGGAATACAATGACAGTGAGGAGTAAATGCACAATCAATGATGTAATAGATATTTGAGGAAAAGGACTAAAGGTGCAATTCAGCAGTTTGGATTAAAGAAGGGAAAATTGTGGAGTCTCATTCATAACAATAATGCCATTAATCAGTGCGTTGAAAACTTTTTAAAAAATAAATTCCAATTTGTTGAAGTGTTAGCCCAGGCCCAACCATAAATGTCTGTGGAACAACATTCAACCGCTTCCGCTCTCTAGTCATGATAACGGGTAGTTTTAGAGTTAATTGTTAATAAAAAAAATGTTAATGAATATTCTAAGAGCATTAGTTCGCAGTTCACACCCACCCACCACCTAGTCAAGTCACCGAGTTGGGTGGAATACAATGACAGTGGGGAGTAAATGCACAATCAATGATGTAAAAGATATTTGAGGAAAAGGACTAAAGGTGCAATTTGGCAATTTGGATTCAAGAAGGGAAAATTGTGGAGTCTCATTCATAACAATAATGCCATTAATCAGTGCGTTGAAAACTTTTTAAAAAATAAATTCCAATTTGTTGAAGTGTTAGCCCAGGCCCAGCCATAAATGTCTGTGGAACAACATTCAACCACTTCCGCTTTCTAGTCATGATAACGGGTAGTTTTAGAGTTAATTGTTAATAAAAAAATGTTAATAAATATTCTAAGAGCATTAGTTCGCAGTTCACACCCACCCACCCCCTGGTCAAGTCACCGAGTTGGGTGGAATACAATGACAGTGAGGAGTAAATGCACAATCAATGATGTAATAGATATTTGAGGAAAAGGACTAAAGGTGCAATTTGGCAGTTTGGATTAAAGAAGGGAAAATTGTGGAGTCTCATTTATAACAATAATGCCATTAATCAGTGCGTTGAAAACTTTTTAAAAAATAAATTCCAATTTGTTGAAGTGTTAGCCCAGGCCCAGCCATAAATGTCTGTGGAACAACATTCAACCGCTTCCGCTCTCTAGTCACGATAACGGGTAGTTTTAGAGTTAATTGTTAATAAAAAAAATGTTAATGAATATTCTAAGAGCATTAGTTCGCAGTTCACACCCACCCACCACCTAGTCAAGTCACCGAGTTGGGTGGAATACAATGACAGTGAGGAGTAAATGCACAATCAATGATGTAATAGATATTTGAGGAAAAGGACTAAAGGTGCAATTCGGCAGTTTGGATTAAAGAAGGGAAAATTGTGGAGTCTCATTCATAACAATAATGCCATTAATCAGTGCGTTGAAAACTTTTTAAAAAATAAATTCCAATTTGTTGAAGTGTTAGCCCAGGCCCAGCCATAAATGTCTGTAGAACAACATTCAACTACTTTCGCTCTCTAGTCATGATAACGTGTAGTTTTAGAGTTAATTGTTAATAACAAAATGTTAATGAATATTCTAAGAGCATTAGTTCGCAGTTCACACCCACCCACCACCTAGTCAAGTGACCGAGTTGGGTGGAATACAATGACAGTGGAGAGTAAATGCACAATCAATGATGTAATAGATATTTGAGGAAAAGGACTAAAGGTGCAATTTGGCAGTTTGGATTAAAGAAGGGAAAATTGTGGAGTCTCATTCATAACTGAACGGTTTAGACCCCTTAAACAATAACCAGATTGCGTAGCCTAGATTAATTAGCCAAGTTGTTACTTAGTCAAATTAAGCAATTCTAGGTTAAAACAATCACAATATCATATCAAGCATATAAAACATATAAAGCAGCGGAAAATAAATAACACATGATATGATCACCCAGGAAACCACACCGGAAAAACCTGGGGAGGATTTTACCCACCGATCCTCAAGGCAAAACAGAATCCACTAAGAAAGAATTGAAGTTCTTACAAAAGGACTTACAAGCACCCCGCTTGACTTCCTAATGCTACACACCAGTAGTAACTTCCTGACACGACCACGCGCAGGCTCCGAATCCACGGACTACTTCTTTCTTTGAACTCCTTCTTCAAGTACAAGCTCCTCACTTGTTTTTCTCTTTAAGCTTCAATGGCTGCAACCTAGTTGATCATCAAGATGTTGAAGTGATCTCAATCTTGAAAACCCTAAACTTTGTGTAAAGGAAAGCTCCTCTAGATCTCACAAGAGATTTACACAAAACCGCAATGTATGAGCAACAATACAACTTGTGCAACTCTAAAAAACGTAGCTAGGGTTTGCCTTATATACCTAAGGCAAAAACATAAAACCCTAAACGTTTAAAGAGTTAGGACTGAGTTGGAATTCTGCAGAAAAACGCATCTGGGCCGACTTTCGATCGATCGAGTCTAACCTTCGATCGATCGAGCCAGGCCGAGAAGCCCCAATGCTTCTGCAGTCACTCGATTCCAACTTTACAATATTTAACCAACTTTGAGCAAACTTAAACAAGACTAAATACATTGTTTTGATCATGGTTTGCCAACATTACATATTAGAGTTCTAAATACATAAAATCCTAAGATCTTAGAACCTAACAAACTCCCCCTTTGGCAATCCGTGACAAAACACACAATAAAAGCTCAAAGTTTACAAGAAATAGCCCTTTACATAATAATGCTCATAAATAAAAGTTCAACCTAACTACTATCCATCGGTTGCAAGTGTAGACAGCAGCTTTGTCGAATCAACCTGTATATTCCTGAAATACTCAACAAACACATAAACGCATGTGTGGCAGCAAATAGTATATAAACAGGTATAATATTCTTGTAAGATTCACACAACACAAAATAAAGAAATATATCAATGAATCAATTCATAAATATAAATCAATAAGCAGTGAATCATAAAGACGACAAGAATAAAAAAAAACATATATATCAATATATCAATCAATGTTACTCCCCCTAACATGAACATCCCAAAAATGATATACAAAGTGAAGCACCTAGATACAATCTAAATAAACTCCACAAAAATATCCCATGCTAACAAAAAAAATATCTCCTCCTAACACAAAAAATCTCCCCCTATCAACAAAATCGCCTCTACAAGTCAAAAACTCTACTCCCCCTTTTTGTGACGGAATGCCAAAGGGCATCATAGACCATCATCAAAAGGAGGTGGTGAGGAAGAACGAAGATGCGTCAAATCCGCTCGCAGAGCACGAATCTCGTCGAACAGATCCACCAAAAGCTGACCATGAGCCGCCTGAACGGTCATGACAGTCTCCAGAGTACGACGAACATCGAAGTCAGCCGTAGAAGGTGGAGGAACAGCAGCAGCACCTACAGAATCTGGAACAGCCTCACCAGCAGGACCTGTAGAAGAAGAAGGAGGAGGTGGAGCGCTACTAGAGGGATCAGACCTAGGGTGTTTAGAACCAGCTCGAAGATGAGCGGCCCTCTGTCTAAGAAAAGACGCACCTATAGGACCAATAACATGAACAGGCTCAGAAGTAGGGAAGTCCTTTAAACCTAGATAGAGTAAAATCCTATGAATGAAAATAGGATGGACAAGGGCATGGGCAGTAGATGAACTCCTATAAACTTCGTTCAAAGAACGAAGAAAAAGATGGGGAAAACTAATAGGAGCATTTGTGACAAGAGCGTATAGAAAAAACACACCTCTCAAGAGGAATGGTGTGCAGATGAGAAATAGGCCAGAGTGAATGACAGGCTATCCTAAAGAATAGGTAGGTAGTCTCAGGAAGCTCAGCGGTGGTGATCCGAGGATCAGAACCCCACTGGATAGAAGATCCAGTGATGTAGGACATGACATCACTCAGCTCAGGTGACTCATCTTAGGGGTAAACAGGATCCCTAACCAACGGTACCTCTAGAGCATCAGCCACTACCTGAGGAGTAATGGAGTACTCTACACCTCGTATCCAACTCCTAACTAGAGTGTTGGAATCATAGATGCGGACAGAGAGGTTCGAGAAGAACTCTCTAATCAAGGTAGCCGGAGGTGGAGGGTCAGACACGGTCAACAAAGGTAACCAACCCCTACGCTCAAAATTTGCCCTAATGGCAGGATCTACCTCATCTAAACGAACAGAACGCTCAGCCCAAATCTTCCTATGTAGGTTTAAAGTCTCAAAAATCTCTTGGTTTTTCTCAGTGGGGAACCGCTCACTATCAAAGGATGGAGGGGAAGGAGTAGGAGTGGGGATGGTCCTACGAGCTCTAGTCTTCCTAGGCATGGTGCTAAGGAATAGGACAGAGACACAAAGAGAAAACAAAAAAGAACAGAAAATAAAACCAAGGGCAGACTGCAAGTTAGCACAAAAAAATATAGAATGAAAATCTATATGATGCATGAATCATTAATGATTGTATGATGCATGAACTAATGCAGTGATTAGGATCAAATTAAGTTCAATTTTCACAACATTGGCTTGAACATAGAGTTTCTTAACAAAAACCCTAAAAATTTTAGAACCACTTGAAAATTTTTGCAACAAATTGATGAATTAATCATTACATACCATTGGAAATAGTTCATAATAACCAATTGCATCAATTACACAAGCCAATTTCAACAATTAAACCCAATTGCACAGAAAGCCCCAATTCGGACCTATTATAAACCCTAGAAATTCAAATTTTCCACAAAACTCAAAATTGATCAACTTAATCACTCAAGAACATGTTTATAGAGTGTCCCCATCAAAACCCATTGATCAATTGCAAATAATTTGGTCCGAATCAACAAAAATCCCAAAGAGAAAAGTTCCGAAAATCTCCTCCTAAAATGCATGAAAAATGCATGAAATCAAGTAAATAAACTCAAAAGCAAGGGTATAAGAGACATACCGGCTTGAGGAGAGAGAGATTATGCAAAAAGTTCGGAAGAAAACGACAAAATCTTGAATCTTTTGGCTTGCCTCGTCGGAGAGAGAAAAAGGAAAAGTTTTGAAAAAGATTTGAACTTTGAAAAAGTCAGATTTCCCTTTATTAAAAAGCATATTCACGATGTTCGATCGATCGAGAATTACATTCAATCGATCGAAAGTGACAGACGTTTTAACACTTTCTGAGGCACTTTTTCGATCGATCGAAAAATAGGTTGGATCGATCGAAATGGGCAGAGGCACACTGAATTTTGGGGAAAAACACAGTTTTGAAAATTTGCAAACCCAATTTTGAAAGAACTCCTCAAAGCTTTTGAACAATGAATGCACAATGCATGAGTATGAGATGGAATGCATTTTCAAAAACCCAAAATTTTAAACCCAATTCTCTCAAACACAAGTTTCAATTGTCTTCCAAATTAATTTTCTCAAGCAACAAATATGTTGTGCATAAATCTCAAGATATTTTCAAACTTGGTTGGTCAGACCATGAACACACACACTAGCATGTACAGTGTTTAACAAAGAGTAACTTGTGTAGTGTGTGAAACTAGCAAAGACTTGAGATACATGTGAGGTGATACGTGAATGGCAATCAAACACAAAGTCTACACAATTCATCACATAGAATTAAAAGAGACTATCACCTAAAGAGTTACATCCTATAACTCCCACATCTCCTAGATCAAAAGCTTGCAATCATGTAAGTTTCTTTTAATTTTGCCTCTTATTTATATATGAATTGGCATTCAGCCTAATAGTACACACCGGTTTGAATTAAGTGAATTGGCATCAAGCCTAATAGTACACACCAGTTTTAATTTAATTTGAGGCTACACCTTATGTTCTTTCTGTGCATGTGCTACACTTTCTCGAGCACTAAATCTTATGATATGCACTAAGGTGTTCATGATTGGCTAGTGAACAGTGGTGAGATGGTTATTTATGCCTTTCTCAAAAGGATCAAGTCCGTCAGTCAACAACATGTGACTTCATGATTAAGGCAAAGTGATTAAGAACCACACACATCTTTCCCACACAACATGCACTACAAAGTTTCAACTAGTTAAGTGCAACAAATAAGCTCATCAAAGTTAAACAAGGTACACAAGACATGACATGTGTAAAAAGAATGACCAACCTTGTTTTCAAAAATCAAGATAAATAGTGTTCAACACAGATTTTGCTTTCTCCTTTTTTTTTTCTTTTTTTTTTTTTTTTTTTTTATTATTATCAAAAGAGAAAACAAATAAATCCTAGAATGAAATGCATGTATGAAATGCAATGCAAGTCCTAGAAAAAAAAAACACAAAAACCAAATAACAATGGTCACAATAGAATAGAGCAATGAAGCACAAGGACCATGTCATAAAGACTCATTTAGTTCGAGTCTTTTGCATCCAAAACATTTTAGATGCACCCCGAGCATTGGAGTTCTTATTCACATTAGAGTGATTCCCAACTCCAGAATTTGAATAAAGGTTTAACGCCTTTACCAATTCACCAATTAGTGCCATAGGATCTTGTGCTTGAGGCACAGGCACTTTTGGTCTTTTTGCTCTCTTATCAGCTTGAAGCTTGTAACAGTTAGGATGAATATGTCCAGACTTACCACAATAATGACAAACCCAAGCAGGTTTACCATGCATCTTGTCCTTCGGTTTGGTAGGCTCCTTAGGTTTGGATTCTCTTAAGTCTACCCTAATCTTCTTGGGTGGTGAAACTTCTACAGGTTTAACAACCTCACTCACAGGGGGTTTTATAGTTTCACTCACAACCTTACTCATAAGAAGTTCAGAAGAAGAAGAAGAAGGAACAAAGACAGTGGTATGGGGTCCAGAATCAAAGATGCTTTCAACATATCCTAACCCAGCTTTATCAGAAGGATACTTTTGAACATTTAACATGTGATCAAGTTTAGAACTAGCAGATCTAGCAACAGATAAATCATGTTCCAAAGTTCTAACTTTATCAAGCAAAAGCATGTTTTCAGATTTAACATTATTCAAAAGATCATTAGCATCAAATAATTTCACAAGCAAATTTTTCTTCTCAAGCTCAAGAGCATCAATTTTCTTTAGGCCTAAATCAACTTTCATAGCATCCTTTGCAGCAATTTTGCAAAGTTTGTTATAGGCCTCTTGAAGATCTGCGTCTTCAGAGAGTTCCCCATCAGCAGGGTTCTCCTCAGCAGAGATGCTTTCATCTACTGTACCAGTAGCAGTGAAAGCAATGAAGTTTCCATCCTCGTCACAACCGGACTCATCATCAGAAACCTCATTATCACTAAGGGTTACAGCCATAGCTTTACCCTTATTTCTCAAGAAAGTAGGACATTCAGATTTGACATGACCATACCCTTGACAACCATAACACTGAGGACCCAAAGAGTTATTAGAAGATTGACCTACTTGTTCTCTAGGTTTTTCAAAATTGTTAACTTTAGTGGGATCATTCTTCCTAAAGTTTCTAGGTTCAGCAGTGTTGGTGTTCCTTGCCTTTCTATTAGTGTTTCTAAGAAAATTCCTAAAATTCTTGGCAAGGTAAGCTATCTCCGTGGGAGAGAGCTCATCATCAAATCCACCAGCTTCAACATCATCAACAGACTTCAGTGCCATTGATTTGGATTTGACAGTCTTGGGTAAGTCAGACTCATAGGACTGAAGAGATCCTACAAGTTCATCCACAGGGATGGAGTCAACATCCTTACTCTCAGTAATGGCTGTTACTTTGGGTCTAAAATCTTCAGTCAAAGATCTAAGAATCTTCCTAACAACTTTAGGTTGATCATAGACTTCACCCAAATTATAAGCATAATTAACAATATCATTTAGTTTTGCATAAAACTCATCAAAGGTTTCATCATCAGACATTCTAATGTTTTCAAACCTAGAAGTTAATTGCTGCAGTTTGTTAATTTTAACAGCCTTTGTGCCTTCATGCACAGTTTGGAGGATTTTCCAGGCAGTATGAGCAACCTCAACATTAGAGATCCTCTTAAATTCCTCCATTGAAACAGCATTGAAGATGGCATTCATAGCTTTGCTATTGAAGCCTGCTGCTTCTTTCTGAGAAGTTTGCCACTCACTCACAGGAGTAGTGGGCTTCTCCCATCCGTATTCAACGGAATTCCACACCCTCTCATCTATGGATTTCAGGAAAGCTTTCATCCTTACTTTCCAGTAAGCATAATTGTTTCCATCAAAGTGAGGAGGAACAAACAGAGAGTGTCCATGCTCCATGACAATTGGGGTCAAGGATCAGCTCTGAGATAAAGATCTCAAACAAGAAGAGCTACCCGCTCTGATACCACTTGAACGGTTTAGACCCCTTAAACAATAACTAGATTGCGTAGCCTAGATTAATTAGCCAAGTTGTTACTTAGTCAAATTAAGCAATTCTAGGTTAAAACAATCACAATATCATATCAAGCATATAAAACATATAAAGCAGCGGAAAATAAATAACACATGATATGATCACCCAGGAAACCACACCGGAAAAACCTGGGAAGGATTTTACCCACCGATCCTCAAGGCAAAACAGAATCCACTAAGAAAGAATTGAAGTTCTTACAAAAGGACTTACAAGCACCCCGCTTGACTTCCTAATGCTACACACCAGTAGTAACTTCCTGACACGACCACGCGCAGGCTCCGAATCCACGAACTACTTCTTTCTTTGAACTCCTTCTTCAAGTACAAGCTCCTCACTTGTTTTTCTCTTTAAGCTTCAATGGCTGTAACCTAGTTGATCATCAAGATGTTGAAGTGATCTCAATCTTGAAAACCCTAAGCTTTGTGTAAAGGAAAGCTCCTCTAGATCTCACAAGAGATTTACACAAAACCGCAATGTATGAGCAACAATACAACTTGTGCAACTCTAAAAAACGTAGCTAGGGTTTGCCTTATATACCTAGGGCAAAAACATAAAACCCTAAACGTTTAAAGAGTTAGGGCTGAGTTGGAATTCTGCAGAAAAACGCATCTGGGCCGACTTTCGATCGATCGAGTCTAACCTTCGATCGATCGAGCCAGGCCGAGAAGCCCCAATGCTTCTGCAGTCACTCGATTCCAACTTTACAATATTTAACCAACTTTGAGCAAACTTAAACAAGACTAAATACATTGTTTTGATCACGGTTTGCCAACATTACATATTAGAGTTCTAAATACATAAAATCCTAAGACCTTAGAACCTAACAATAACAATAATGCCATTAATCAGTGTGTTGAAAACTTTTTAAAAAATAAATTCCAATTTGTTGAAGTGTTATCCCAGGCCCAGCCATAAATGTCTGTGGAACAACATTCAACCGCTTCCGCTCTCTAGTCATGATAACGGGTAGTTTTAGAGTTAATTGTTAATAAAAAAATGTTAATGAATATTCTAAGAGCATTAGTTTGCAGTTCACACCCACCCACCACCTAGTCAAGTCACCGAGTTGGGTGGAATACAATGACAGTGAGGAGTAAATGCACAATTAATGATGTAATAGATATTTGAGGAAAAGGACTAAAGGTGCAATTTGGCAGTTTGGATTAATGAAGGGAAAATTGTGGAGTCTCATTCATAACAATAATGCCATTAATTAGTGCGTTGAAAACTTTTTAAAAAATAAATTCCAATTTGTTGAAGTGTTAGCCCAGGCCCAGCCATAAATGTCTGTGGAACAACATTCAACTGCTTCCGCTCTCTAGTTATGATAACGGGTAGTTTTAGAGTTAATTGTTAATAAAAAAATGTTAATGAATATTCTAAGAGCATTAGTTTAAGAATTATTTTTTAAAAACATTTTATTAAAAAATAATAAAATAATAAATTTTTTGACAGTTTTTTATATTTCTTATGAAAGTGGAATTAAAACTTTCTTAATATGGTTTATTAACAATTGTCCTAAAGGCATCTATTAACCATAATTTTTAGACTTGACCGTTTAAAGAACTACTAAAGGGAGAGGTTCAAGATTTTTAAGGTTGGACCAAGGTTGATTGAGACCAAATTGTGATGTTGTAATAATTAATTTAGTAATTATTAAAAATAAAAATAATTGTAATAAATTTGTAAATATTAGCAAGATTGACCAAAAGTATTTTTTTTTTTTTTTAAATTGAAACAGACTTTTAAATAAATTTTCATGATATTATAAGGTTAATAGAAAATAATAAAACATTAATAAGCATGACAATAAACTTTTATAATTATCCTTAAGTATAAATCATTTTGATTAAAAAAAAAATCTCTCCTAATTAATTTAGTAAATTCCCATGCAAATGAATTATTATTAAATCACAAGAAAATTTAGCAAAGAAAAAAACTCTAGTAATATTTAATAAATAGAGAGATAAGTTGAGAAATTATAAATCATGTAAGTATAACATAAATATAATAATAGATCACAGCTAAACACAAGGAGTCCAAGTGGTGTGTTGGTTACAATACTAGTCTTAGTTCTTAATTGAATGGCCAGTTCCCTATTTTTTAAAATAAAATCAACTCTTTGACCCGGTTGAACGGGTTCACGGTTCAAATGGTTTTTCAGATCAAACCGCGGTTCAAGAGGTTCTCTCAGATTCTTCAAATGGTTGGATCTCATGCATAAAAAACCGGTTCCATTACCAGCCACGATTAACCCAGTAGGACCAGTTGATCTGATCCAGGTTTGAAAACCATGCTGTTAACATGAACCTTTATGGGAAATGTTAACAAATGCCTTAAAGTAATTAGTTTAGGAAGTATTTAAAAAAAAAAATTATGGGAAAAGCAAAAAAAAAAAAAAAAAGAAGTTACTTTTTTTAACTGCTTTTTATATTTTTCATAAAAACTTCCCTAAAATGGTTTACTAACAAGGGTCATATTAACAAGTGCCCATAAAAGATTGTGAAAACTATTGTTCCTTAAAAGAATACTTTTCTACAAAGTTTTTTCTTTTGTGTCAAAATGCAAAAAACACTTATTGAAGTTTTTGTTTTGTTTTGTTTTGTTTTTTTTCAATTGCAAATTGACCTCCTATGGCTTTTATTCTTCTTTATAATTTCGTAGGGTTTTACTATTTAATAAATTAATTTTTATGTATTATTAAATATTAAATATAATAAAATATTTTAAAAAACAATTAAAATCATTTAAAATTAAGAATCATTCAATCTCTCTCCTTCCTACAAGTCGACCTCCATAGGCCAGGGCCGACCCTTCCACTAGGCCAGTTAGGCTATTGCTTAAGGTCCCTAAGTGGAAGGGGGCCCTAAAATTTTGGAATAAAAGAGGTATTAGAAAAAAAAAATGGTTCCTGATTAAACCCAAAAAAAATCTACACCATCCTTTTGACCCAAGAACAAAAAGAAAATTCTTTGATCTAAACAAAATTAATTTTCCCAAAAATAACATCTTTAACCTCTAGAAAAACCCAAAATTTACAACCAGATAAAATGCATATCTGATTAAAAAAAAAAAAAAAATTGCTTACAGAATAATCACAAATAAACACAAAAAAAAAAAAAAAAATCCGAAATCCCAAAATTTTACCCATACCATTTCCTCCTCACTAGTTAGTGGTCACTACAGTTAAATCTCTTCCATTAGTGGCTCCACTTTTCCTCCGATTTTGTCTATCATTTACTAGTCACACTCATGGCTGAGGTATCTCTCTCTGATGTGTGGGTTTTTGATTTCAAGTATTATAAATCTCGTGGGTCAGTGGGTGGAACTTGTGGGTTGTGACTGCTGAGTGATGATATTGATTGCTATTAAGACTTTAGATTTGTGGCTGTAAACTAGGTTCTACTTATGGGCCGTGGCATTTTGTTTTTTGTTTTGTTTTTGTACGGGGGTTGGTCCCGGGGTCGTTGGGCCTTGGGCCCTGAACTAGAGATACAACACCTGACCCCTTCTCCATTGGACTTAAGACCTTGATCCAAACACCCCCTTGAGACTCACCGTGAGCCCAATAAACATAACGAGATCATTTAACCCTGAACGACAAAGGCGAACCATTCCTAATCAAACTTATCTTGGCTGGGTGTGTGGTTGCTCGGCGGAATGTTGACTCAGCTTCCTGGTATTGTCTTAGGAAATATCGCTGCCGAGCAGGCTTTTTGGAGGTGGGAATCAGTTCCAATGCCATTATCACCTCACCCACCTAAACGCTCACCTAAATACAATGGAATTGGACCTTTATTTGCACTAATAAAAGGAAGTAATCATAACACCCCCATTTATCTAAAGCTATAAATGGGGGGATCAAGGGAGAAAAAGGGGTTGGCAATTTTGGGAAGAATACTAAGAAAAGAAAGCAAACACTCAGAGAGAGCAAATGAGCAATTTTGTGAGGAAAAGGGGAAGGCTCGAAGAAATAGAAGTGTATTTGGGTCTGCCGAGCATAGGACCACCCACAGTAGGAAACCCAAAAGCCCATAAAACAAATAGATTGTGAGCCTAAGTAGAGGTTAAGCCCAATAGCCATATATTTTGGGCATGCACAATTGGCGTCGTTTATGGGAATCTCCTACGAAGCTGTGGTTCTGCCAGGGCGTGCACGTGAAAATGTCTGGAAGACAATTTGGGAGCTATGCTGAAAATGTCTGAGGAAGGGCAGTCTGGCCTTTGAGAAGGGTCGTTTCAAACATATAGGACAATGTTCGACGCCTTAGGGCGCGGTCGCTTCAACAGAAGGGATGAAGAGCTCAACCAAAGGGACAAGGAACTTGAATGTCTTCGTAGGTTGGTGAGGGATTTAGAGTTACAGGTGAGGTAGGTGCTAGAGAAGGGACCACAGGGAGCAAAGGGAAAAGTCGGCTAGTGTCGGGGATCACCATGGAGCAGGGTCTCGTCAATCCGGTTCACATCGGCACCGGGATCGCTCAAGAGAATATGCAGACCAGGATTCGATTTCCCCGGAGGAGAGACGACCTAGGAATGCGGCCATGGACGATATGAGCCGCGCATTACGCTGAGCTGCACGATCAACATTCTCGAGGGACATTGAAAGGGCACCTACGCTAAGTAGGTTTACACGGCCGCCGTTCAATTCTTACGATGGAGAGACGGGCCCGGTAGAACATGTAAGCCATTATATTCAAATGATGTCTTTGCACACTCATAACGATGCACTGATGTGTAAAGTGTTTCCCTCGAGCCTTGGCCCCACTACTTTGAGATGGTTTAATAAGTTAGGAAAGGTTCGATTTACAGTTTTTTCGAATTGATTCAAGAGTTTGGTGTACGGTTCATGACTTGCAGCCGAGTTCCACAGCCCGTGGATGCGTTGCTATCGATGAAAATAGGGTCTGAGGAAACCCTCCGCAGCTACGCTAACCGATACTAGGAACTATACAACGAGATCGACGGAAGTAATGAAAAAATCGTAGCGAGTACTTTTCAGATGGGGTTGCCTAAGGATTTCAGACTATGGGAATCATTGACGAGGAGGTCTTTCGAGGATATGAGGCAGTTGATGAGGCTTATTGAGGAATATAAACGGTTGGAAGATGATCGGTTGCAGAGTAAGGGCAAGGCCTCAGTCATAAATCATCCTCGGCTTATCGGTTTACAATTCAAACCCCGGAAGGATTTGAAGATTCAAGAGCCGGGGCCACAGATGGGGGAAGTGAATGTAGCCTTCAAGGAGCTGATGCACAGGATTGTGGATCGAATAAAAAATGAGCCTTACTTCCGGTGGCCGAACAAAATGGGAGGCGACCCTTCAAGGAGGAACCAAAATCTGTAATATACTTACCATAGGGATAAGGGGCACACCACTGAATAGTGTAGAGTGTTAAAAGATCATCTCGAGGACTTAGTGAAAGCGGGGTATTTGAAAGAGTTTGTGGTGGACCCTAGGAATCAGGATGCTGGGCAAGGTACTTGGCCCCACGGAACCCTCTCCCACCCCCGTTGGGAGTAATAGAAGTCATCCACGCGGCCTCAAGGGGCTCTCAGGTGTCCAAGAGGAAGGGGGTGTTGGCTGTGGTATCGGCGGAAGGTAGCAAGGGTGAGCAACCCTCTGAGAAGAAGTTGAAGAACTCTCGGGAGCCCATTGCCTTCAATGATGATGATCTAGAGGGCACGATTCAACCACATGATGATGTTTTGGTGGTTGCTACCCGAATAAATGGTTTTATAGTAAAGAAAGTGTTGATAGATCAGGGGAATGATGCCGAGGTGATATATCCTGACCTGTTCAATGGGCTCGGCCTAAAGAATGAAGATCTCTCCAGGTACGATACACCCTTGATGGGGTTTGATGGCCGAATGGTGATCTTAGAAGGACAGATCCCACTTCTCGTAAATATGGAAGGTAAGGAGGTAATGGTAACGTTCATAGTGGTCGCTTCTTTCTCCCCACCCACTGCGATTTTGGGAAGGCCACAGATTCCCTATACCATCCACTCTACACAAGTTCCGCACCGAGCAAGGAATTGTCGTAGTAAGGGGCAATCAGCAAGTGGCTAGGCAATGCTTGGTGGTCGCGGTTGACCGAGGAATCAAGCAAAAGGGGTCAACCGAGGAGACTCCTTTGTAGAAATTACAGGAACCCCAAAGGGAAGCAGGGACCACCAGTGCCGAGGACCTGGTAAAAGTGAAGATATTGCCGGATAACAACATGAGTTTTATGATTGGGGCAAGCGTGAAGGATGAAGAGAGGGTAGAAATGTTGCTATTTCTTGTATAGAACGTAGACGTGTTCGCTTGGAGCTCGTATGAGGTACCCAGGGTGGACCCTGAGTTCGTAGTTCACAAGCTTAACGTGGATCCCTTGTACCCTCCTAAGAAGCAAAAGCCAAGGAGATCAGCTAAGGAGCATGTCGATGTTGTCAGGCAAGAGGTCAAAAGGTTGAAAGATGCCAGGGCTATAAAGAAGATTTTCTTCCCAAAGTGGCTCGCGAATACCGTGGTGGTAAAAAAGAAGAACGGTAAATGAAGGGTCTGCATTGACTTTACTGACCTAAATGTCCAAAGGATCCGTTTCCAATGCCAAAGATTGATCAGCTGGTAGATGCCACCTATGGACATCCAAGAATGAGTTTTCTAGATGCCTTTCAGGGTTATCATAAGATCTCCCTGGCGGCTGAGGACCAGCAGAAGACGACATTTATAACCCCTGATGCTAACTATCACTATACCGTGATGCCGTTCGGGTTAAAGAATGCCGGGGCTACATATCAACGGATGATGACAATAATGTTCAGGGACAAGATTGGGCAAACAATTGAGGTATAAATTGATGACATGGTGGTGAAAAGAAAACAGGAAATGCAGCACATTGATGATCTGAAAGGGGTGTTTGAAGTACTTCGACAACACAAGCTGCATCTCAATGCCGATAAGTGTGCTTTCAGAGTGGGGGTGTTGACACCCCATTTTGCAACCCGCATTTAACCTCACATGGAGGATAAAAGGGGTTCTTTCACCTCATGAATATGCATCTTGATTCTGGCCATTAGATCCTTAATCTCATTTCACCAAAATGATCTTGATGTTGTAACGATCAAATCAACTGGTCATAAGCCCTAATCGGACCACTAGATTGAAAGTTATCATCAAGTCAAGTTTTAATGGCTAAGATGCACTATCACAAATTGAGTCCGACTATATGTGATTATGAACAATTGATTTTAATTGGTTATAAGTGTAATCAATTGGAGATCAATGATGTGTCATAATTTAATTGGTTAGGACTACATTTTATGGTGAGGTTGCATACACCTAATTAATTAGATAGTTAAACATTAATTATTCAATGAGTAATTTGTGTAATTATCTTTTAATTAGAGTAAATTTGGAACCAATTAAGTCTGAAATGGGAGTGATTGGAGCCATTTAATGTTAATTGGGAGCTAATTTGGGACCTATTAATGATTAATTGTGCTGAAACCATTTTCTAATAAATGACCTCTGCTCACCATTTCATCGATATCTCTCAGAATATTTTGAATCTGTGAATGAGGTTAATTTTCCCAGAAACTAGACATCCGGGGCTTCAATTTGAGCATAAGAATGAGGCAATTCCGATTAGAATTGAGTCAGATATGATTTTTTGAAATTGGCTCTACAAGCTGTTACAGCAGCTACGGGAAAACCGAATTTTGGCTTGTTCCTCACTCCTACCAATCTTTCCATTTAATGCACCAGATTTTCCCCAAGACTAAAATGAGGTCTAGGTTCATGATTCTTTGTCAACCCTCATTAAATGGCCTTCCATTCATATTTCCTCCACCACTACTATATAAACCCCTCTTTACTTCATTCCAAGAGACCAAAAACCCCTCTTTCTTCTCCTCTCTTGAGTTCTAGTGAAGTAGAGTAGTCTTGTCATATCTTGGTCTTCCTGAGACTCAAGGTATTGAGTGAGACTCACTCTCCCTCTCCTAGTTCTTCTTTTGTCCTCCTCCCTTAGGACCTCTACCAAGAGTCTCCTTCTCCACCATATGGATCTTGCATGAAGGTAGAATCTCTTTCCCTAACTAGTTTTTTATATTTCCATGATGAGAATTTAAGATTAAAGCATGATAGTAATCACTTAAATTCCCTTGAATATGTTTGAATGTTCTTAATTGTTCTTATATGTTCTTCACATATTCTTGGTTGTTCATCACATGTTCATGTATAAACACTAGTTTTGATCTTAAATCCACATCAAAAATATGAAAAACATGTTTGTTTCATAATTCTTTCAAATTCTTGAATCTAGGATATCACCATCCACACACATTCACTAGAATTTATTTTTCAATCCAAATGTAACACTCAATAAATTGAATTAGGGTTCATCACATTCACACACATTAAATTCAACATGCAAATTGATTGACATATTGGATGATATGATATGAATGTTGGCCACCATAATCTAGAAGACCGGTTTCACCGGGCAAGGTGGGTGCCTAACACCTTCCCACTTTGTAACATAACCTCCGAACTTAGATCAAGGGTTAGTAGATCAAGTGCTTATCCTTGTAATTTTCAATTTCTAGATTGTAACTAGGAAACAAAGCCATGTACTTTATCTTATATTGTATCTAGGACCAAAGCCATGTAATTTCCTATGTTCAATGTAAATTCAATTTCAAATTAATAAAATGATGAATTTTTCAATCATGGTTTTCTTATTTTTCCAATAATTAAATAAGTGGTGACTCCATTGTAAAACCCTTAATCTAAAGGGGAAAATATAACTAGTTGAAGCTCCATTTTGAGAGGCAATAACACAATTCCACCCATTCACATGGGTTTGGCCCAACATTTCTATAAAAAAGGGGGCCGGGGGCGCGGTCTCTCACAGGGGGTTGGCAAGTTCCTTGGGTATTTGATCACTAACCGAGGAATAGAAGTCAACCCTGACTAGATTGAAGTAGTAAAACGCCTTAAACCACCGAGCAATCCAAAGGAAGTCCAAGTACTGACCAGCATGTTGGCTGCCCTTAATCGGTTTATTTCCAAATTCGCCGATCGCTGTCGTCCATTTCATTAGCTTTTGAAGAAGTGGAAGGGATTCCAGTGGAGTGAAGAGTGTGAAACGGCTTTCCAGGAGTTGAACGAATATTTGGTGCGAGCACCTATGCTGACAGCCCTAGAACCCGGGGAAGATTTATTCATGTATCTTTCGATGTTAGAACATGCCATGAGCGCTGTGCTTCTCACGGGCCGGGGAGTGCAACAGCCAGTATACTACATTAGTAAGACCCTAGTAGATGCCGAGACAAGGTATTTACCCTTGGAGAAGTTAGTATTAGCACTAGTGCATGCTACACAAAAATTACCCCACTACTTTCAGGCTCACACCGTTTACGTATTGACCGAGTACCCTCTACAATCGTTATTGAAGAGATATAATTTCACAGGAAGAATAGCTAAGTGGGGGACTCAGCTGGGCTCTTTTGACATTAGGTACAGGCCATGAAGCTTGGTGAGGGGTTAGGTCCTCGCTGATTTTGTTGCAGAGTTTTCCCCGAGAGGGGGGAAGGAAATGGTATGCCTTGTAGAGGTAATACCGTGGAAGGTATTCGTGGATGGTGCATCCAGCGCATTAGGAGCCGAGGTTGGGATCATAGTCATCACCCCAAAAAGAATAAAATTGGAACATTCCTTTAGGTTAGGCTTTAAGGCCTCTAACAACAAAGTCGATTATGAGGCCCTGCTGGTCGAGTTAAGAGTTGTATCAGATCTGGGTGCTAGGGAGGTAGAGGTCTATTCAGATTCTCAGTTGGTGGTCAATCAGGTACTGGGAAGCTTTAAGGCCAAGGATCCCCGGATGATGGAGTACTTATGGTTGGTGAAGTAAGCTATGGACCGTTTTTGAGCATCAAAGTGGTTCAGGTAGCAAGAGGGCAGAACTGGCACACTGACTCTTTGGCCACATTGGCATCATCATCAACTGAGTGAATTCCTTGGTTAATAAAAGTGGATTTGGTAGCACAATTGCGTATCAGTGTAGGAGTAGGTGTCTCACTTGTGGCAATGGTTGAACCATGTTGGATGGATTTGATCATCAACTTCTTAGACGAAGATCATGCATCAACTGATGAGAAGGAAGCGGAAAAAGTACGTCGGATGGCTGCTCGGTATTGGTTGTTTGCCGATCGTAAGCTATATCAAAGATCTTTTGATGGGTCTTACCTGTAGTGCTTGCACCCCAACAAGGTTGAGGAACTACTGGCCGAGCTACATGACGGAGTGTGTGGCAATCACGTGGGGGGACGTTCATTAGCTTACCAGGTAATGACCCAAGGTTTTTGGTGGCCGTGAATGCAAAAGGATGCTAACGAGTATGCACGGAAATGTGAGCAATGTCAGAGGCATGCCCCTATGATCCACCAATCGGCAGGGAACGTGAATCCCAATAGTAGCCCCTGGCCCTTTGCATAGTGGAGGCTAGATATCATTGGTCCATTCCCCCGAGTGACAGGAAACCGGAGGTTTATCCTAGTGGCCATGGATTACTTCACCAAATGGGTAGAGGCAGAGGCGTTGGCAAACATCCGAGATGTGGATGTTAAGAAGTTTGTATGGAAGAATATAGTGACAAGATTCAGGGTACTGGAGTCCCTAGTGTTAGACAACGGGTTGCAGTTTGATAGCAAAGTTTTCCGCGAGTTTTGTGGCAGCCTTGGCATCACAAATTGGTATTCCACCCCGGCATATCCATAAAGCAACGGCTAAGCCAAGGCCACCAACAAGGCCATTGTGAACGGGTTGAAGAGGAAGCTAGAAGGTGCTAAAGGTAGGTGGGCAGAGGAGTTGCCCAATGTTCTATGGGCATACCGAACTACCTCGAGAAGGTCCACGAGAGAAATCCCGTTCTCCCTAACATATAGAGCAAAAGCAGTCATATCGACGGAAGTGAACTTGTGCAGTGGCTGGGTTTTAGGATTCGGCCCCGCCGAGAATTCAGAATTAATGCTGAAACAATTGAACTTGTTGGAAGAACGCCAGGAATCAACGACTATACGGATGGTAGAATATCAACAAAAATTTTCCTGGAGATACAACAGGGATGTGAGGAAAAGGGAGTTTGGAGTGGGAGATCTGGTACTTCGGAAGGTAGTGGGGAATACACAAGACGTCAATGCCGGGATCATATAGAGTCGCCACTATTGCAAGCGCAGAGGCATATTAATTGGAGGATTTGGTCTTACCACTGACTATCAGTTCATGGGGGTACATATTGAATGTAATGTTATATGTGCATATTGTTAATTAATACAAAAGTGATGTTTATCTGTGCAGGTGTATCTGTATTTATGATTTTATCATTGTTAACTCATTAGCTCCGGTTAGCAAATACGGGGAAACTTCATATTAAATTACTCTAAGGACAAAAACCTGCTTCTCGGTTCGATCTCAATCACCGAGCAGGTGGAAACCTTATGTTGAATTTTTCTAAGGACAGAACCCTATTCCGAGTTCGATTTTCATCACCGAGCAGGTGGAAACCTTACAACCAATTTTTCTAAGGACAGAAACTTGCTTCTCGGTTTGATCTCAATCACTGAGCACGTGGAAACCTTACACTGAATTCTTCTAAGGACAGAAACCTATTCTCGATTCGATCACAATCACCAGGCAGGTGGAAACCTAATCTTAAATTTTATTTAAGGGCAAAAAACCGGTTCTCGGACGGACGGGAACCTTACATTGAGCTATTCCAAGAATAGAAACAAGCTCCCCAGCTCTGTTCTAGTCATCGAGCATACAGGGAGTACATCAAATTATTTAGGGGCACTGAAACCAGTATCTCAGATACAATCCAAATCACAGGGAAGGTAATTACCCTACATTTTCCTAAAGAGTCCACGTATGTCAAATTTAGTAATTATAGTCGAGGAGCCAATTCTTTCTAGATACAGCTGACCTCTTCCAAGCCGGTCCCGGGAATAAACTACCTAGTCATTTGGAATATATATATATATATATATATATATATATTTATATAAAGAAAAAAGAAAAGAGAAAGACAAATGAAGAGCATGACCGAAATAATAACTTAGAAACAAACATTAATTAATTAAAGCAAGCAAATAAAGATTAAACTAATGTTTCGTCACCACAACTCGGTGACTATAGGCAAATAAAACTTAGAAATTAAATCATTGTTCTGTCACCACAACCCGGTGACTCTAGGCAAACCAAAAAAATAAAAGAAAAGTAAACGCAGATAAAAATATATAAAAGATAGTAAAAAAAAAACACGTGTCAAACGGCAGGATCAGTGGGCGGGAGTTGGGTTGCGTTGTCGGCCTACTGCTCTGGCATGTCTCTAGTTGATGGCTGCTGGAATTGTGCGTCTTCGGCAATATTGGGGTTACTGGTGACCTCGAGATCAACATTAGCGTCAATCACCTACACCAACTCCCTTATACTGGGGGTGTCTTCTTCGTCGACAGCATCAGCTTAGCTCTGAACGGGGGGAAAGGGAGCCGAGTATAGGAATTGCTCTGGATTCCTTAGTGGGGAATCTTTGGGCACTCCCATCGCTTGAAGGGCTGCCAGCCATCCCTCCCCGAACCCATGAAGCTTGGCCTGATGGACGACGGGCTCCACGGATTTCACAGCATCCGTAAAGCCCTCGTTATACCACTTATTTTCACAGGCTTCAAGGGCCGCCTTCAAATCGGCTATTTCATCAACCTAGGCCAAGTTCAGACTGGCTGCCTCTACTAATTTGAGCTCAACACTCCCCAGCCTATCCTCCGCCTCGGCCAATTTCCCTTCTTCTTGGTAGCCTAGAGGGCCTTCCTTTTTTCCTTAGCCTGGGTGTTGGCAACATCCTTTAGCGCTATCTCCCGATCAGCGTCCTCAGCGAGCTTTTTTAGTCTCTCGCCGAGGATGTGGGTCAGTTACGTGGACTGGTAACACAAAAATAACGAATATAAGGGTGAAGGGATTATTCATGCATTAAAATGAACAAAAAGTAAAGGAGAGGAAAATTACCGCCACTGCATGCCACTGCAGTCGCCGTGCTAATGATTCCTCAGTTCCATCTGAGAAGAACTGGATGTCCTCGGACAGTAATAGGCCGTGCACCAAGCTTTTGGCCACCTTCTGCCGTTGGCCCTGGGCCCAAGCCTTGATGCTGGCTGACGCTAGCAGAGGCCTGTCGCCGAGCTTGAAAGTGGGCTACCAGATGTTCTCAGACCGTGATGAAGATGCCACGTCCTTACCAACCTTGGAAGATGGTCGAGGCTCACCCATCGGTTCCCGGATCATTATCTCGCCCTAGGAAGAAGTCTTTGTAGGGGCATCGCTTGGAACTTTAGGAGGCTAGTCTCTAACGCGCTGCTTCTTCTTCGGACATCTAGCGCCCGGGGGAGGGGGGGTACGGTCTCTGCCTTGAGGCTAGGCCATAGGTTGAGTGCCAGGCAGGAACCGCTCAATGGTCATTTTTTGCCTGTTCACCATAGCTGCATCTTTGTCGGCCTCAGCTGCTTCTGTCTTGGCAATGTGAATGGGGCGTTAAGCTTTTCAATGGGCTTGTGGACTTTGCCGCTTTGAGATACACATTCAGCCGATTCGTCTCGCATCGGTGCAAGGTCTTCTAGTGTAGTATACCGGGGGCCTAAGTCTCGAGCTTCACCAACGATTAAGGAAGGTGGGAGAAAATTGGCATACCAAACGTCAATATAATAAAGGAGGGGGGAGTTCACTAACAATGCTTGGTTGAATGCTTGCCAGGTAGAGTATACTGGATTGACGTTGAGTATCAAATGGGATGCTTGGAGTTGTCTGTCCGTGTGCACAAAAATTTTTGACCTAAGAACAAAGTTAAGATCCCTCACATGTACAACTCGGAGGTCTGGTTGAAACCTTCTTCCTTCTGCAACAAATCAACCAAAAAAAAAAAAAACTGGTTAGTTTATATGTAAGCAACTAAGTAAAAAATTCAAACTTGAAGCAAATGAAGGTTCTCGGTATCGACCAACATTACACGGTGAGAACGGGCAAGGGAGTTCATCGGCAAGCCAACTGCCACTCACCTGGACAAAGTCCCCCGCCGAATTTTTGTTAGAATTGGGAAGGCATGATATCAGCCGTACCCACATATCCCTAGTTTTTAGGTAATAATCAGAACTAATGTTTCCGCACAGACTATACACGAAGTTAATATCATGATGGTTTAACTGAAGACCAAATATTTGGTTCAACCTACTCACACAACTCACCACTCGGTAAAAATTGGGGGGGGGGGGATTTGGTCGGGACTCAATCCATAAAATCTAAGGGTACCTATAATAAGAGGGTCCACGGGGAACCTAACCCCACCCTCAAGAATAGCCATTAAAGGGAAGAATACTGTGTTTAAACTAGAACGTCTATGGAGGTCGATATCACCCTCGTGACAGTAGGCGATATCAACATCTCTAAGAACGTTATAGGCTACCCTAAAACTAGCCAAGGATGCTTCAGAAGAAAGGAGGTAAGAATAGCCTAGTCTTAAACTCTAAGATTGAGGGGAGACTGAAAGAAAATGAAAGAGTAAAGACGAAAGATAAAGAAGACTTACTGGGGACTCTAGGAAGTGATGATCTGGGTTGGAGGTTTTATGCACAGGAAAACTACGCTCAAGAAGTGTGCTCGGCAGAGAAGGAACTGAAAAAGTGAGGATGCAAAAAGTGGTATGGGAAATCTAGAGGAGCTATTTATAAGGATGGAAGCATTTAATGGAGGGAGAGGCGGGAAAACCCCTTTGATCCCTATTGGTAACCCCACACATGTGGGCGTGGTTCACGAATCGTCAGATGGTTCGAGAACCGTCAGGCCATAATTATTGACGGACGTGATAGCCTGGCGCAGCACTTCTTTTAAAGCAGCATTGATGGCCATTTTGCTCATCAAATTGATGGTGATCGAGCTTCCCGGGTGGACAACAATATTCAAATAATCCTTGATTCGCTCTCGGTGGCTGGTCATGAATTAAGGGGGGGGGGGGGCTATTGTACGGGGGTTGGTCCTGGGGTTGTTGGGCCTTGGGCCCTGAACTAGAGATACAACACTTGACCCCCTCCCCTTTGGACTTAAGACCTTGATCCAAACACCCCCTTGAGACTCACCGTGAGCCCAATAAACACAACGGGATCATTTAACCCTGAACGTCAAAGGCGAACCACTCCTGATCAAACTTCTCTTGGCTGGGTGTGTGGTTGCTCGGCAGAATGCTGACTCAGCTTCCTGGTATCGTGTTGGGAAATATCATTGCTGAGAAAGCTTTTTGGAGGTGGGAATCAGTTCCAATGCCACTATCATCTCACCCACCTAAACGCTCACCTAAATACAATGGAATTGGACCTTCATTCTCACTAATAAAGGGAAGTAATCATAACACTCCCACTTATCTAAAGCTATAAATAGGGGGGATCAAGGGAGAAAAAGGGGTTGGCAATTCTGGGAAGAATATTAAGAAAAGAGAGCAAACACTCAGAGAGAGCAAACAAGTGATTCTGTGAGGAAGAGGGGAAGGCTCGAAGAAATAGAAGTGTATTTGGGTCTGCCGAGCATAGAACCACCTACAGTAGGAAACCCAAAAGCCCACAAAACAAATTGATTGTGAACCCAAGTAGAGGTTAAGCCCAATAGCCATATATTTTGGGCAAGCACAATTTTGTTTTGTTTTTTGTTTTTTTTGTTTTTTGTTTTTTGTTTTTTGTTTTTTTTTTTTTTATTTTTTTTATTTTTGTTTTTGTTTTTGTTTTTGTTTTTTGTTTTTTTGTTTTTTGTTTTTTATTTTTTTATCTTGCGTTTTATTATTACTTTTTGTTATAGGATGCGCTTTACACTTTTACCAAATCTTACATTTTTTTTTATTTTTTTATTTGTATTAGTAGTCATGGACTACACTAAGACTAAAGAAAAAAAAAGGAAAAAAAAAAAAAAACAACAACAACAAAAAATGAAATAATAATACTAAAGGAAAAACAAATTAAAATTATACATGTGTGAGTGAAGAATACCACACTCTTTGGGCCACAATTTTTTTTTTTCTTGTACATTCTAATACCAAAATGGATATTTAGAATAAATATATATTATTTTTATTAGTATTAATTCGTTGAATAATGAATATGTCTTTATTTATGCAGGTTGAGATTGCAATACTTTTTATATATTGGGTTCTATTGCTTTACGCTTGGAAATTACTTTTTATTCAAGTTATATAAATATATTATTGATAGTGTTTCTTTTATTTGTAAATATTTTTTGATTAGAAATGTCTACTATCAAAAATGCATTTAGATATGAAAATTTTAAAAAATGAAAAAGAAGAAAAATTAATTGAGTCTCAAAAAGGTCAATGGATAAATTTATTATTAGTAATAAACAAAATACAGCACAAATTTAGATGAAAATATTACAAATGAGCAAGAAATTCACCAAAAAGAGTAAGAAGATAATGATATGATATAATTGCAAGAGAACAATGAAAATAACTATAATGACGTTCAATTTTGCAATACCAAAAGTCTTGATTATGAACTTCAAAATAGCTATATTATCATATCTAAGATCAACAATGTTCCAAGAAAGATTAAGTGGATTAGCTATATTATTGAAAAAGAGATATTAGAAGAACTGAATACAAAAATTTAATTAGTCAATTTGCATCTCAAAAGGCATGAAAATGAAATTTCAAATAAAATATATTATAATATAAAAATATTAAAGAAATATTGATTTAATTAATACATAAATATATAATAAAAAAAAATGCCCCATTTTAATTGTTGGCTTAGGCCCCAAAATGTCTGGGACCGGTCTTGCCAAAGGTGAGTCCTAAGCTCAGTCTTCTCCATCTATTGCTGCCGCTCTCCACCATGTCAAATATTTGAGATGTTATGAATTTGCTCCTAGGAACAAAAAGAGTGCATTTTTTTAAGTGATAAACTGATAATACAGTGTGTAATTTGTAAATTGAATTTAAAAGCTTTTTATCTGGTGGGTATGTATGTCACAATTGATGCTATATTGTATAATAAGGCTTTTTATTTATTTTCAAAACAATTTTGCTTCATCCATGATGGTGGTGGTGGTGTTGTTAAATGCAAAACTTGCTCTTATATCGCTTCCTAAATGTTTTTCTTTTTCATTTTAAGATAGTTACAATCATGGTTTTTTAGACCCAAATTGTACTATATGGTCTGACCAGGTTAACCGTGAACCTCTCTTCTCCTAAATGCAGTTCTTTTAACTCTAAGAACCTATCTATGCCAAAAAAGCATGAAACTGTTCAAACTGCAGCACAACTACATGGTTCTGAGAATCAGTTTGAACGATCCCCTACTACCCTTTGAATCTGTACACCAAAAATCAAAAACCTCAAAGAAAAAAAAAAAAAAAAAAAAAAAAAAAAAAAAAAAAAGACAAAAAAGTCGTGGTGAAAAAACTAAGAGTGAAAAGTGGAGAAGAATTGAAGAAGCATTTGTACTGGCCTACTGGGTTGAAGACACAAATAAAAGAATAACAAAGAGGAAGATAAAAAATAAAATGTTAAAGGCAAAGATAAAAATGAGAAGAAATTCAAAAGTGAGAAAGGTAGAAATTGAGGAGTCAAAGACTAGAAGTTGTGTGGGTGAGAATTTAGTAAATACGAAATAAAAGGGAAATGAAGTAGTGGTATGAAACTGTCACACTAAAATGCCAAAATAGAGGCAAAGAACGAAGTAGGAGGTTGGTGGAGATATTTAATGAAGTGCCATGTTTCACTTTTGAACTGATTGATAGACTTTTAAACTATTTTTTCTTTTCAAATGTGTGTTGTCCTTATCGTGCCACTTTTTTTTTTTTTTTTTTGACTTAATAAGTACTTTATTGCTCAACCCGAAGGAGGAGAGAAACAAAAGAACTGGGCAAATTTTATCCCTATCCCAAACCCGCAAAATCGAAGAAGGCAAATAAGAAATGGAAACTGGCCCAGTCCAATATACAAGAGCTACCCATTGGGTCAAAAGATGGGTAGATACATTGCCTTCTCTACAAACAAAAGAAAATTTTACGTTGTTAAAGTACTTTACAAAATACTAAATATCATCACATAAAGATTTAATGCTCTAATGGGGATCAACATCTGCATTACGAATTGGCTCGATAACATTCCAAGCATCACCCTCTAGAATAATGTTCTCATAGCCTTCACTAGCAGCAAGCCTAATGGCACTCCAAGCCACTATAGCTTCCCCCACCAATGGACTACTGGAAAGAAGTTGGTCAGCCCATGCTTTCAAGGTATTACCCATAGAATCTCTACTAACCACTGCTATTGTGATTTTTTCCTCATTGCAGCATCAAAGTTCAGTTTAATCCAATTGGAAGGAGGCGGCGACCAAGACACATCTCTTTTTGGCCTTACGGACTGCACCTTCCAAGCTTGCTTGTGTTCTTGAAAAACCCGTAGGATCTGTCTAGCAAGCTCAGTCGGATTACTATGATTCTCTTCCACTCTCGCTTTATTTCTTGCCCACCATAATTGATCACAAGAGATTGCTGCATATAGCTGAAACTCCCTTGCCATTTCATCATCTAGACCAAGTTTAGAGCTTGGATAAAGAATAGTTTTAATCCAGTCCACTATCGAAACATTTTCTAAATTGTGGACAATGAGAGGCCAAGGAGCCATAAGCCAAATCTGGGCAGCCCACTCACAATGCAGAAAAAGATGCTCCAATGTTTCAGGGGCATTTTTACATAGAAAACAATCCAAAGAAGGAAGGGGAAAGCGGTTATTAAGGACAGAGCAAGTAGGAGGATATTCCAACACATTTTCCACAAGAGATTCTTGAGTCTAGCGTTAATTTTGAGTTTCCACAACTCTTTCCAATCTTTGTTTGACATATGGGGATGCCTTGAATGATTAGAACATCTAATGGCATTACAAGCTGACTTCACTGAGAATTCTCCTGACTGAGAAAGGCACCAATAAATTTGATCTTGCGGGATATGGATAGGGAGATGAATATTTAGAATATTTGTCCTTATCGTGCCACTTTGTTTGCATCCATTAGCAATTTAGCATTCCATTCAAATGTATGTTGTTCTTACTGTGCCATGATTAAAGAATCATTCGTATTTTTTTTTTTTTAACTTTTTTGAAAAAAAAAAAATTAGCAATTTAGCATTTTATTTCAGAAATATATATATATATATATATATATATATATATATATATATATGTCTATAAATAACCAAATAATTATATATTATATGAAAATTACATTCAATTGGATTATTTTAGTCCATTTTTCTAATTTCTCCAATTTAATATATTTATTTATATTTTAAATAATTATTAAATTAATTATGATGTTATTATGATTTGACCTTGGTCCGACCTTCAAAATTTTGAACCTCTTCCTTTAACAATTCATAAAATAGTCTGGGTTTGAAAACCATAGTTATAATATGCCACTAATCCTGCAATTCGAACCATTATTTCTCCTAGACCCCCAATCATTTTATGTATTAAAAAAGGTTAGTTAAGTTACAAAGCTCTTAGTCGCCCTCCAAAAAGTTAGAGATTAAATTATGAATTAATTCGTTAAAGAGTAAATTGAAAAGGTAAATTTGACAACTGTAAATGATTTGCATACCGTAGCTTTTTCCCCTTATTTTCACTAAAATTAATTTTCTTTCAAATTGTTCCAAAAAAAGACTACTAGCCTAGAATTTTTCATCGTGCTCACACCATAATCTTTGATTGTCTTATTATTAGAGATGGTGATGGGCGGCGGCGACTGATGAAGAAGATTGCTTACATAAGACTCTAAAAAAATTAAAAAAAAAAAAAAAAAAAAATCAGCAAAAAAAAACCTTACACGTACATTGATAATAGATTAAAGACAATGAAAATTAAAGAAAAAAGAAGATTCATGTGCAAGCTGTAATCTAACTAAAGAATGATAAAGGTCCCCCCTCGTTCCCAATTTTCAATTTTCATTAATATTTTCGGCCTACAAGCTCATAATGGCTAAAATCATCATACTCACCTATTTTTATTAGGCGGCAACCTTTATTATTCAACCATGTTTTGTTTGTGGTTGACACGTTCCTTTTTACTCAATCCGAAGATTAATGCTAAGTACATAAAAAATTTAACAATATTTTTTACATTAATTGAATTAACAAGTTTTTATTGTTTCTTATTTGTAGGATCAGCTTAAAGTCTAGGTCAAAGGCCCTAGACTTTTTCCCCACCTACAAGAGGACCCCAAAATATTGAGCAAATAAAAATCTAACTCAATTGAAACTATAAAGTATTTCACAAAATATATATATATATATATATATATATACATATATTATTATGAGTATGCTGAATAATTATTGACAATATTTTCCAAACAACTTGAGATGTAAATAAAACTTAAATACAAAAACTTAATTTGTAATTTTACATCTCAAAAGCAAGAACAATTTTAATAAAAAATAGATATGTCAAATAAATAGTAATTAATAATATTGAGTATGAAAAAAAAAAAAAACCACTAAAGTGTTTCACCTTAAGCCTATTGAGTTGGCTTATTTGGACCCATAATTAATTTTACATTAATTTTTTCTTACCCCTAACAATTTGTCACATTAGTAAGTGTGAAATTTTTTTTGTTAAATTTATGGTGTGCATTAATTCTCTAAATCTAAATTGTTCTCTCTCTCCCAATACCCCCTCAGTCTTCTATCTCGGCTCTTGTAGAGATTCCAGTCACAGCTCAATTAGGAACGTATCGAGGCACACCATTATTCACATCTCCTGAAACCCAGCTCACTTTAACTATACAATTGATCGTATTAGTAATAAAATTCAGGGAGATTAGTAACATTTATCAAAGCTGTCACGTGACTAACGTCCTCGATCAAGGAGGCTTGGGCATTAGACCTCTAATACTCGCCAATCAAGCCTAATGTCTATCAAATATCAATGGATCCCAACGTAGAAACTACTCCTTCCTCTGGTGATTCTTCTTTAGAGAAATTTGCGTCTCCCATGGCTGATGATCTGAATTTCAATCCATACTATCTCGGCAATAGTGACCATTCTGGCACTTTGTTAGTCACCCAGCCACTGAATGGAGCTGACAATTACCCTTTCTGATTACAATCTATGGTTCTTGCACTCACAGTCAAGATACAAAATTGGCATCATGAATGGAACAATTGTTGCACCAGTTGAGAATTCTCCTCTACTCAATGCCTGGACTCATTTTAATACGATGGTCCTCTCTTGGCTTTTCAATTTAATCCACAAGAACATTGCCTCTAGTACGTGTGATGTATAATGACACAGCCCGGCAAGTTTGGATCTCAAGCATCGCTATTCTAATGGAAATGGTCTTGAGACATACAATAGGAAATCTCTCACATTACTCAGAAATCAGAATTAGTTTTCTATGACCGATTACTTCACCAATTATATTATAATTATTATTTTACTATTTTTATAGTAAAGTATAAGATTATTTATGTTTATTTAAATAGAGTCACAATTTTATTAGTCATAAGTTGTATATATCAATTGATGAACACAATTATTTAATAATGATCTCAAATAATAATAAAAAAACAATGAAGGATTTCTTTTTTAAGTGAAACAATATTGGTTTTTGTCTTTACACTTTGTGATTTGTTAATCTAAGATACCTAACTTTTGTATTATTGTTTATTTCAATATTTTTCTAGTGTCTAGATATTTTAGAACAAAGATAGTTTAAAAATATCAAAAAAAAATTTTATCAATATTTACAATGTGTAAATATTGATAAAAACATTTAGACAGGTTTATTAATTTTTTTAGTACACATATTAGAAATACAAAGTACTTAATTTATATTTAATTTTTTTTATATAGTTATTTTATAATATTGTACCTAATATATAATAAAATTACTTAAGGCCCTATTTGGTACGCAATTTTGAACACATGTTTTCAGTTTTTAAACAATACTAGTCGCTAATCCGTGCGATGCACGGGATAGTTAAATAAAATTATAATTAACCAACCTCACTTTAAAATAAAAAAGCTAAAAGAATTAGTGAAAAACTGATTGGCCTACCAAGAATTTAAAAGAAAAAAAGATTGAGAAAGAAAAAGAATGTTTAATGTTACATTAAAAGTTTAATGTTGGAAACTAAACCAACATTAAAGATAATGTTACATTAAAAGTTTAATGTTGGAAACTAAACCAACATTAAAGACAATGGGGAAACTATTTACAAAGAGGATTGCAACCTTTGTATGTTTACTTGGCTCAAGGCCAAATTCAAATTCAATTTTGCAAAAAAAATAAAAATACAATAGCCTCACTACACAAGTCCACTTTTTGCTCTAATTTATTTTGCAAATCATACACTATCAATAATTTCAATAAACACTATTGCTAAATCTGCTGTTTACTAAAACAAACTTGATGTAAAGCTTGATGTAAAGCTAAACATTAGGCTTTCTAGGGGTTCAACAAATACATTTTTAGCATTTTGAAAAGATGATTGACAATAGCTTTTGAAACTTGAACATTTGTTTTTATAAAGAATATGCACAAATTGTGAATGGTTTTCATGTATATAGCTAATTTAAAAAGAAAAAAAAGTGTGAACAATCAAATTATTATTAAGTAATTGTTTGTATTTATCTCAAAAGTCATACCCTTGAATAAATATATTAACTATTTTATATATACATATATATTATAGCCTATTATATACTATATAGATTATATATAACATTCTTTCTCTCAACAACACGGTAAAACTTTTCAAAAACAAAAAAATAAAAAAACGGTAAAACTTTAAACTTTTTTTTTAATACCAGACAAAGAGCTTACAACACAAAATTTGGAGTTTGTCTTGCTATCATATTAGCAAGTTCGGTTATGAAGTCAAAAGATTAAAAATCTGTAATATGCCTTTTGATTTTGCATAATGATAGAGGTATTCATTAAAGTTTGCTATTTGTTAAGTCTCTCTCAACCATCTCTCTGAATCTCTGCCTCAAATTTATAATATCTAATACCATGCCCATCTTGCATAATCATATACAACTAAGTTATATAACTCTCAAACAACTATACTAACCAACCCCAGCCTTCAAAAAAATTCCCACAGAATCTAAAATAGCGGCAGCCCCAACATAACATTCTGTAGGCTATCATATAAAACAACCCAAAGATTATAATAATTAATAAAAAAGGGAAAACCAATGTAAATGAAGACAACAATAACACTATATATCAAACCATAGCCTTTTGTAATTTCTTGTAGCTGAATTCTTTTAAACAGAGAACAAAAGGCATATTACAAATGAATCTGAAAACAAACACTTGAGCATTCTATCAAACACATGTTCAGCACTCTCAAACAACTATACTAACCAACCCCACCCTTCAAAAAAATTCCCACAGAATCTAAAATAGCGGCAGCCCCAACATAACATTCCATAGGCTATCATATAAGAAAACCCAGAGATTATAATAATTTATAAAAAAGGGAAAACCAATGTAAATGAAGATGATAGTAACACTATATATCAAACCAAAACAAAGCTAGAATTGAAATCAAATAGAAGAATCCTAGGAAACCAAAAATCCAATAAAAATTGCATAACCAAAAAAAGGGAAAAAGAAAATCCAAACCAATGTAAAATGAAGATGAGAAAAACACTATATATCAACTAAAACAAACCTAGAATTAAAACTAAATAGAAGAATCCCAGAAACCAAAAATTCAATAATAATTGCATACAAAAAAAAGGGAAAAGAAAATCTAATTACAAAAATTTCACGATTCTTCTTTTCCATAGATTTGACAACAAAGGAAGAAGAAGAAAACGTGGAAATTTGCAAAGAAAAAAAAATAAATCCAGAGCAACCCACAACCACAAACCAACAAAATTCCATGAAAAAAAAAAAAAAAACCTTAAATCCAAAGCAACCCACAGCCACAAACTAACAAAATTTCATGAAAAATTGAAGCAGATAGAGAGAGCAATATATAAAAATTAAGGAGAGTAAAATACATGTTTTAATTACCTCAAAATAATTTGTTGACATATAGTATGATGGGCTGGATTGAACAACGATGGAGAGGCAAAGAAAAATCAATGCAGTGGCAGTGATCCATGGTGGCGGCGGCAGCAGGAGGATCTGAGTTTTGGGGTGCCAGCGTATATAAGAAAATAGAGAGGTTGTGGGGTTTAGACATGAAGGCTGAAGAGTGGTTTAGACGTGAAGGCTGAAGAGGGAGCAGTGGGGTTTAGGGTTCTAAATTGATAATCTATATATATAAAATGTTAAAAGGAATTAAAAATTTTAAAAAAAATTTTAAAAAAAGTGACGTGAAGGCAAAAAAAAAAAAAAAAAGTGACGTGAAGGCTACTGATGGGGGAGTTAAATTGATAAATTCTAATATAATAAAATGTTAAAAAGAATTAAAAAAAAAAAAAAAAAGATGACGTGGAAAATTGTAGAGCTAGCAAAAGCTTCGGTTTTTTATATATATATATATATATATATATATATATATATATATATATATATTACACATATTTCTACACACTTTTTTACTCGCATGTATTTTCAAAAAAACTGAAAACTGTTGTTTAAACTCACTAACTAAATAGGCTCAGTCATCATATTCTTATTTTCATAAAACAAACTGCTGGCTGCCTGGCTCTGCCATTGACTGAGCCACAGGTTGTGAAGGGAGATACGGCCATACGTGTGAGGTTAGACCATATTCCTGGAAATTGGGCTTGCTCTGGTTGGAAGTTGCAACTTTAAATTATTGAGTCATGGAACTGATGAGTAATGAGTGGTAAAGCCGTAATTTCAGGAATTTCAGGAACTGATGAGTGGTAAAGGAGTTAAGGCCAGAAATTTCTTGTATGGGTTTTGCGAAATGAATTTGATTAAAAGAAATTAGTTTCCACTTTATTCTTGAGAAAGAAACTAAATAATCGAAAATTATAGTTATCATTCTTGTTCAGTTAAATTCTAACTAAATAAAAAAAGGAAGAAAGCCAACAAAATTTTTTCAAGTTCAGGAAAAATCCAATCATACTGAGTGGGCAATTTCGAAGTATTCCTACATAAAGTGAAGCCTGTAGGCTTAAAAAAAAAAAAAGGTGAAGCCGGTCAAAAGGTCAAAAGTGAGTATAATACTGAAAAACGAGAACACGAGCAGATATCAACGGCAATTGAAGCAAACCAATCAATGATGACTAAACGAACGTAACAATCAAATGTAAAATACATGTAATCAGTGAAAATTGAAAAACGAAAAAAAGTAAACCAAAGCCATCTGTAAAACCCAGAAGCAGAACAGAAACCCATAACACAAAAGTTCCAAGATTTTTTTTTTTTTTTTTTTTTTTTTTTTTTTTTTTTTTTTTCAAATAAACCAAAAAGTTCCAAGATATCAAAACCAGACAAAATAGAGAAAATAACATATGGGTATCAAAGTATCTGTGCTGGTTCAATAGTTCATGCAAAAAGTGCCATGTAACAATCAAATGCCCCAAAATACAATCATATAAAACCATAGAAAGCCAGAAATTAACCAACTTTACTAGTAAAACACGTAAAAGCATCCACAATAGTGGAATTAAAAATATAGCTATTTAGTACTATAAAAAGTTATTTTATCTATTTTACCTACTCACATGTTGCAGCAGTGGATCTATTTTAATTTTCAATACAATGAAATAATATAAACTGATAGAAATATTGAATAATTGTATTATATTTCTCAATGAAAGATTATACACAAGTGTCTTTATATAGTAGGCATATGAGTGCAGTATAAGTAAGAGTGTAGTACAATAATATGTGCTATACAAATAATCTAGTTGGGCCTAAAGCCCAATACACTATACATGTTAACAGCCCCCCTCAAACTCAAGGTGGATGTGAGACCAACTTGAGGTTGTCAACCAAAGTACGAAGACGTCCCTTAGGATGTGACTTGGTGAAGATATCTGCAAGTTGATCTTTAGAGGAAACTAAGATCAGCTTGAGAGTACCATGGACAAGATGATAACGGATAAAATGACAATCGATCTTCATGTGTTTAGTCCGTTCATAGAAGACATCATAGTGAGCAATATGAATGTCACTTTGGTTGTCACAATAAAGAGGAGCAGCAGAGGATGTAGACACACCTAAATCTTTGAGAAGCCATCGTAGCCAAAGGAGTTCAGATGTGGTATTAACAAGGGCACGATATTCTGTTTCAGTACTGGAGCGGGTCACATAAGTTTGTTTCTTACTTCGCCAAGAAATCAGAGAAGAACCAAGAAGAAAGCGATAACCAGTGGTGGACTTGCGATCAGTGGGATCTCCTGCCCAATCAGCATCAGAAAATGCACGAAGAATAAGAGGAGACTGAGTAGAGTAGAAAAGACCAGGGAATAGAGTGCCCTTTAGGTATCGAAGAATGTGTAGAATAGCAGTATAGTGAGTTGATCGTGGAGCAGATTGACACTGGCTTACCTGGTGAACAGCATAGGAAATGTCTAGATGAGTGACAGTGAGATAAACTAGGCTGCCAACCAAGCGTCTGTAAAGAGAGGGATTAGACAGTGGTTTCCCCCCCTGAGGGAGTCAAATGCGCATTAAGCTCAACTGGAGTGTCAACGGTCTTGTTATCAGTGAGTCCAGCTCGAGACAAGAGTTCAAAAGCATACTTGGCTTGAGTCATATAAAGTCCATATGTAGAATGAGTGATTTCAAGACCCAAGAAGTAGCTGAGATGTTCAAGATCTTTCATCTCAAATTGCTGACTGAGAAAATTCTTGAGCTCTTGAATGCCACTGAGATCATCACCAGTTATGATCATATCATCCACATACAAGAGAAGTAAAATAGTGCCTTGTCAATGCGATGAAGAAATAAGGCAGAATCATAATGACTGGCCATGTAACCCAAGCAAGAGATGGTAGAGCTGAATTTGGCAAACCAAGCTCGTGGAGTATGTTTAAGGCCATAAAGTGCACGTCGTGACAAACCTTATTTAAGTCAACAGAGAGGCCGGGAGGAGGTTGCATATAAACTTCTTCACTTAAATCTCCATTAAGGAATGCATTTTTGACATCCATCTGAAAAAGGTCCCATTGTTTGGCAGCAGCAACAGCTAAGAGGGCACGAACAGATGAGATACGAGTAACTTGAGCAAAAGTCTCTTCATAATCAATCTCATACTTTTGTGTAAAACCTTTTGCAACAAGACGAGCTTTGTAGTGCTCAATGGACCCATCAGAACGAGTCTTAATCTTGTAGATTCACTTACAACCAACCACAGATTTCCCAGGAGGGAGTGTCACCAAATCCCAAGTATGATTTTTAGATAATGCATCAAGTTCCTCTTTCATTACAATTTGCCATAAAGGGTCAGTGGAAGTTTCATGATAGGTGTGAGGCTCGTGTAGTGTAGCAAGGGCAGTGTAACAATGATAGTCAAGTAAATGTGCAGGAATAGATCTTACCCGAGTTGAGTGACGAGGTGGAATGTCTTGTGCAAGATCTTCAGGCAGAGCAGGAGCAGAGGACCCAAGCTCAGGGTTGGGGTTAGGTAGCTCGTCTTCGACTTGTTCATCTTTCACCTGCTCATTAAAGGGTGAACTAGGAAAGGGATCAGTGATATCTGGTGGTTGGACAGAGAAGTCTAAAGTAACAGAATTAGGAGCAACTGTAGGGGGATCAGGAGCAGCTACAGAAGGAATATGTGCTTCATCTGGAAAAAGATCTAATACAGAAGAGGGAGATAGAGAGGCACAGAAGTGAGTGAGCTCGACAAAGAGACGATGTTCCCAAAAGACCATATTGCGAGAGATACGAAGATGATGAGAGACAGGATCATAACACCGATACCCCTTTTGAGTTTCGCCATAGCCAAGAAAACAACAAAGTCTTGACCGAGGCTCAAGTTTGTTATGCTCATGTGGCTGAAGAAGAACGAAACAAGCAGAACCGAAGGAGCGAAGGTGGTGATAGTCTGGAGGTGACTCAAAAAGGCGCAAATATGGAGTTTGATTTTGGACAACAGGACTCGAAATATGATTAATAGTATGAGCAGCATGAAGAGCAGCTTCGCCCCAAAAAAGAGCTGGAAATTTGGCAGATTGAAGGAGAGCACGAACAGTGTCAAGAATATGACGAAATTTTCATTCGGCTCGAATATTTTGCTGAGAGGTACTTGGACAAGTTAGTTGATGAACAGTGCCATAGGAATGCAGAATAGCTTGGAAAGCATATTGAGTGTATTCAAGAGCATTATCAGATCGAAAAATTTTGATGCGTTTAGAAAACTGAGTCTCAACCATTTTTGCAAAATTAGAATATACTTCCAATAATTCAGAATGATGTTTCATATTAAAAATCCAGATATAGCGAGAGTAATCATCAACAAAGACAACAAAATATCGAGACCCACCAATACTAGAGACAGAAGAAGGCCCCCAAACATCAGAATGAATAAGGTCAAAGATATCAGTGGACATTGATTCACTAGTATTGAAAGGTAAAGCTGGTTGTTTTCCTAACTGACATGAAATGCAATCAAAATTTTCTGTAGACACTGAACCTAACAAACCTCTAGAAGTCAATTGTTGTATCTGAGAGGAAGATGCGTAATCAAGTTGAGCATGCCAAAGTGCAAGGGAAGGAATTGAAGAAACTATAGCAGCTGCAGCAACAGAAACATGAGCAACAAGTGGAAGAACGAAGGTTGTCCACAGGAAACACACGCCCAACTCTGGTACCAGTCCCAAGCTCCTATCCAGTCCTCGAATCCTGCATAATACACCCAGAATAATCAAATATAATGCGATAACCCAACTCAGCTAATTGTCCCACAGAAAATAAATTGTTAGAAAGGTCAGGAACATTAAAAACCCCAGGAACCGAGAGGTTGGAGGTCAAAACAGAGCCTATATTATGACCAGACATTGTGGAATTATTTGCTGTGCGAATATTAAGAGGGTGCGGTGCAGGTTTAAGATCAGAAAATAAGGGCGAGTGAGGTGTCATGTGATTGCAACAAGCGAAATCCATAAGCCAAGAGGCAGGAGACATACCAGATAAAGCTGAGAGAGAAAAGAAATAAGTTGCATTACCAACCTTACGAATGATATTGGCAATGATATTTATAAGGTCATCTCTGGAAATGGAGAAAGTGGATCCAGAAGACTGAGACTGTGCAGAGACGGGAGCCATGGGTTGGACACTCTTAGTGTTAGCAACTGTAGCAGCAGAAATGGAAACGGCTGATTTGTTGCGTTGATAGTAAGTCTTAATATTATGGCCAAAACGTTTGCAAAAATTGCAAAACCGTTTGTTGGATTGTCGGCGAGGATTGTTGCAAAAGGAAGAAGACTTGTCCTTATTCTTCATTTAGAAGCAAAATATGAAAAAATGGATTGCAAAAATGAAATTTACGCGAAAAACTGAGTAAGGAGCACTTGGTTTCCGATTACACTACATCTCTCTCTCGGCTTTGATCTCATCGCTCTACCCGTGGGTCTGAGGCTGATCGGCAACTTGGGACGGCGTGGGTCTGAGAGGGTGACGTTGAGAGAGTGAGCTTGAGAGAGATAAGCTTTAGATGAGATGAGAGAGAGAGAGAGAGAGAGAGAGAGAGAGAGAGAGGCATGGTCTGGAAAAAAAAAAAAGAAAAAAAAAAAGAAGAAGAAGAAGCAAGTTATATTATTTTAATCCCCCGTAGGAATTTTTTTTATTTTTTTATTTATTTTTTTTTTTTTAGCTCTCAGCTATAGTGCACATTTATCTATAGATATGCACTGTAGCAATGAAGCTAAAAAAAAATAGATTTAGCTCCACTGCAGGATGGTGATTTTTTGTGTTTTGGTGGAGCTAAAATAGTTATATAGCTATTTAGCTCCACTGCTGCAAGTGCTCTAAGTAGTCCAAAATTTAGAACCAGAGAGGCCTTAAACCATCAATTTATGCGTCAAAACATTAAGGGTCCGTTTGGTATATGTGTTTAAACACATGTTTTCAATTTTTAAATAATATTACACATTTTTTCACCCACACATCTTTCTAAAAAATACAAACAACGTTACTAAAATAACATTACCAAACGGCACCTAAACCCAGACAAAAATATAGAAAAATAGCATCTGGGTATCAAAGTAAAGTACTTTATGGCTCAATATTCCAAGAAAACAATGTCAAAGATGGCTCAAAAGAATTCAGGATAAAGAACAATCATATCATTAGAAAGGTTAAAAAGGTAAACAAAATTGCATGCACATAGGACACTGTTTGGTTGTTAAGAAAAATGAGGGAAAGTTCCTATTTTTAATGGTCACTAACAGAAATGAGAAAATTTTGGCACAAAATCAGCAATGCAGTTTGAATGTTTGATTTTAGGAGCAAGTGATAATTAGAGAGTACCAGACTGGCATGCCACCATATGGTCAGTCCATTCCCTTGGGAGGACAATGAGGGAAAGAACGATAAAGTGGCGAGAAACTAATAGAAGTTGGTGATTATGGGGTTTTGGGGAACATGATCATTTTTTGTTTTGGGAATCAGGAACATGATCTCTCTCTCTCTCTCTCTGTTTTTTTTTTTTTTTTTTTTTGACCAGAGGCGATAACGTGTGTGAGAGTTATATATATCCATATCCATATCAATAAGGCTGGTGAAAACAAATATCTTACTACTTATTTCACGATTATTGAGAGATTACAGTTTTTATGATAAAAAACAAATACTAAGTTAACCATGGTCATGTGGGTTCAATTTAAAAAAAGAAAAGAAAAGAGAGAAAAAAAAAAAAAAAAACTATATCAGTTTCAAATAGGTTAGCTAATAAAGTCTATTATTCGTACAAGGAATTCAGGGTCCAAATCTTGCTTACGCTAAAAGTTGAATTATATCTTGATTTAATGATAAAGTGAAAAAAGAAAAGGAAAAAAACTTAAGCACAATATTTTAGGTTTTAAATTTAGGCTTAGCCATATATGGGATTGTATTCTTCAACACAAGGTTAAATTAATTGTGATTAAAGAAAAATAAAGTTGCTTGAGCTGCATTAATTAATATAGTCACATGGTTGATTTTAATTGACAACCTAATGTATAATATTTAAAGAACCGCAAGTAAGTTTTACCTTAATAAAAATGGTTTCAATAATTAGTTGGTGAGTAGGGATGGAGTTGAGAATTTTTATTTGGGGGGCAGACTTATGATATTGATACAACATGAAAAGAAATTTAAAACACACACATACATGTGTGTGTATGAAAAGGATAAAGATTTTAATTCTTTAATATTAAAGTAATTACTCTAATAATTGTCTTATATATAAAATATTTTTTAAAGATAATTTATCATCTTTATAAACTTAAATTAAGTACACATAAGTTCAAACAACCCACTAGTTGCTATTTTTAATATCATCAGATTTGCCATAAATTGCAATGTTTCAGACCTGTTAAGCTCTCACAGGTAAGGTGGCAAGGGAACAAACTGACATATATTTTTTAGTTTTGTATCATAGTGGATAATCCTTCTTGATTAAGCCATATATGACTTAAGATGTATTGAATTTTTCTTCTTCCAAATAAAGTTACAATCTTTCCATTAAATTTTTTTAAAATTATTTTTTTATTTTTTTATTTTTTTTATATAAACAAGTTGCCTAGTTTGTTACAGATATGTACCAAAAATAATTTTATTTTTTTTAATTAAAAAAATTTATTGTTTTTTCAAGTATCATTTGTAACATTAAATATCTAATGTTTGATTATTTCTTTAAGCATTATACTGAATTTAACATTTTGAGTATCAATCAAGCATTTAAAAAAAAAAAAAAAAACCTCTTTCCACTTAAAAAATATTTATTCAATTTTATCTAATATTCACCAATAAATATAAATTTTTATTCACAAGTCAAAGCAAACATGAGAAAATTCTAATGGACCTAATCGAATTCTAAAGGCACGAATGATTTAAAATTAAAAGGAGTAAGAGGAAATTGTTTTTATTTAAAACTCTCTATTTAGACTCAACAAGCGAGGTAACTCCCCTCAAAAAAAAAAAAAAAAAAAAAAAAAAAAAAAACACAAGCAAGGTAAGATATGAAACTACTCAAAAATAGAAACACTATTTTAGCATTTTTTTTTTTTTTTTAAGGAACGGGAAAGTTTTTATTTGTTAAAAATTCACCTTTTTTTTTTTTTTTTTTTTTTTTTTTTCAGAGGGTTATTTCTTATTTGGACAAACTGTTTATTATTTAGAACCACTCTTTTTTGGGGGTAACTTTTGTTTTTGGATATTTTAGAAAAAAAAATTAAAATTTTGATAGAACTACAACTATTAAAATTTTCAAAACTCTTCGAACATATTTAAATGAGATTATTTTTATATTCCTTCTCAAAGAAAAGAAAAATTATTTGCATTGAAATGGATAAAAATAAATTATACATAAAAAAAATTGGGGTTATACAAAACTAAAATAAATGAAATAAGCTAGCATATATAAGTTGAGCCTAACAGGTTTACGTGTCTTTTTTTTCTTTGGGGGTGCTAAAATGAAAAAGAAAAAAAAAAAAAAAAGAAAAAAGAAGAAGAAGAAGAAGAAGAGAGAAATGAGGCCCTCAATGAGTAATGACCAACCCCATCTCTAATAAAACTAGCCTCATCGCGTGTACGATGAATTTTTTATTTTTTTTGGTCTAGTATCATGATTTCCTTTTTTATTTTTAATTTTGGATTAGTTGGTTTTGAAGACTTGGATTTGTAAGAGAGTGTTCTATTTTGTAGGTATTTTAAGTGGAGTTAGAAATATATTTTTACTCAATTGCATGTCCTCAAGTTCTTTCCTTGTTAAACGTAAAGTTTAAGAGTATTTTGAACCATGTAAAAATTCAGTTCAAAGAGAAGAATCTTCTTATAAATAGTATAAATAAAGTGGAGAGAATGGGAGAGGGCCATTGGGCATATCAAGAGGCAACGGCCCAAGCCCAAATATCCATCATTAACACAACTTTAATTTTCCACTTCTTACAACCTAATATCATCTTAGCAAATTGAGAAAAAAAATTCTCTTTGAACTTATTCAATTAAAAGAGTTCAGACATATTCTGATGTCTTTTGTGGGTGAGAAGGCCCAACGCCATACACTGGGCTTGAGGCCCAGTTCGAATACAACCATCTGTCCGAAGAGGCTAAGAGTATGAATGTTTTGCCATCCTAGTGAGAGTGCAACCCATAAGGGACAAATGCTTCATCCGAAGACAACCGGGTCGGTCCGAAGGGGTCCTATCCAACGGATCTCCCCAGAACTTAATCGAGTAGATACGCTAAAGATTCCCCTGTAAGGGCTGAGCTTTGGGCATGTCTAGCTGCGTGGCTATCATGAAATATCTCATAAATAAAGCTGCCACCGCCGCATTTAATGCACTGCAGCAACTTTCCTGGCCGCATTTATGTGGAGAAGACACCTGAACAGTGCATTCTCACCCACCACCACTCACTGCAGGTTAAAGCAAACTTCTGATGTGACTAGTACTCAAGTGGACGCCTAGATGGAGGACAAGTGTGCGGTGAAGATTGGGAAATGGTGTATATATAAGGGAAACAGGCCTCACCAAAAGGAAAAAAAAAAATTGTATTCACTAAGTTTTTAAATACTAAATCTCTTCGGACCGGAGAAATTCCTGTTAAACGCTAGTATAAATTCTTTTTTACTCTGGTCTGCTTGCATGAACCGTTGCTAAATCCAAACCTAGCCCAGTTGTTCAACCCATTCTCTACAAATTTATTGTTGAGAATTTGTTGGGCTCACAGTACAAAAAGCTGATACCTGGCCCAACAAATTTGGACCCTATAATTGGCGCCGTCTGTGGGAAACAGCTCGAGCAAAGGTGGAAGCAACACCTCAAAAGATGGCCGAACCAAGACAACGACCAGCGGAGTCCAGGTTGTCTCAGCACACCGATCCTTTTCTTCATCTGGAACGAAGGTAGGATCATGAGGGCAGCGTACGCACCGCATGTGACGGTCAAAACCAGTCGCAAGGGGAGAGCCACATGTCCCACGCAGAGAAGAACAGAGACATGCAGAAGGAAATCGACAGGCTTAAAAAGGAGTTGCGCCATGCGAAGAGGAAGCGCAGTCCCTCGTATTCTGATGAAGATTCTGAGGACGAACAGGATGTTAGCTACAAACAGAAACATCGAACGCCGGTCAGCGAATCCTTTACCTATAAGGAAATGCGTTACGACGAGGGGAACCCTCAGAACCCCTTACCTAGGGGGGCAGGGAACGACGCTATGAGTAAAGCCCTAGATCAGATTTCTAGATCTCCCTTCACCCGTAACATCGAGAATGCTAGACTTCCTCGACGTTTCCACCAGCATACATTCACCATCTATAATGGCCGGACAGACCCAGTGGAACATGTGAGCCATTTCAATCAGAGGATGGCCGTCCACTCCAGAGACGAAGCCCTGATGTGCAAAGTCTTCCCGTCCAGCTTGGGACCGATAGCCATGAGGTGGTTTGACAATCTGAAAGCAAAATCTATAAACTCTTTCCAAGAGCTGACTCAAGCATTTGGTTCACGTTTTGTCACGTGCCGAAGGGTTCCGCAGTCCATGGCTTCCCTATTGTCGGTCAGTATGAAAGGAGGTGAGACTTTGAAGTCGTATTCAGATAGGTTCTGGGAAACGTATAACGAGATTGAGGAAGATTGTGAATCGGTGGCTATCAGTTCTTTTAAACTGGGCCTCCCCACTGAACATCCCTTGAGAACGTCTTTGACGCGCAAGTCTGCTACCAGTATACGCTAGTTGATGGATAGGATCGATAAGTACAAAAGAGTTGAGGAAGATCAGCAGCAAAGCAAGGGAAAGGAGAAGGTTATCCCTTAAGAGGGGAGGGATTTCAGGTCGGACAGGCAGAACCACAAAAGGCCGAGGAAGGACTGGGCCGGACAAAGCACAGCGAACTTCCAGGTGGTCAATGCGGTTTTTCGCGAACCAGTACACCAAATCCTAGATAAAATAAAACACGAACCATTTTTCAAAAGGCCGAACAAGATGGTCGGAAACCCTGAGAGACGCAACCACAACCTTTACTGTCAATATCACCTTGACCATGGGCATACTACGGAGGATTGCAGGAGCCTGTGGGACCATCTGGATCAGCTGGTCAGCGAAGGCAGATTAAAGCACCTCCTGCACCACTCATACGGTCAGGGAAACCAGACGAACACGGGGCCCAGGAGAGGTGATTCTGTAAAACCTCCCTTGGGAACAATCAATGTTATTTTTGCTGCACCAGGAAGGACAGGGTCTTGCCCATCTAGGGTATTGTCAGTTGCTCGAGCGCCCTCGGAGAAGGTTAACAGAGAGCCGAAGAGGCATAGAACAGACGTCCCAGTTTTGGACTTTTTGGACGAGGACAAAATAGGAACTATACAGCCGCATGATGATGCCCTGGTAGTCACTTTGAGAATAGGCGGATACGACGTGAGGAGGGTGATGGTAGATCAGGGCAGCGCTGCAGAGATAATGTACCCAGACCTATATAAGGGGCTGAACTTGTCCTCCGAAGACTTAACTCCGTACAGTTCCCCCTTAGTCAGTTTTGATGGCAAAGTGATCATTCCGAAGGGCCAGATCAGGCTGCCTGTGCAAACCGGTCCTGAGACTGTGGAGGTAGATTTCATAGTGGTGGATGCCTACTCACCCTACACCGCTATAGTAGGCAGACCTTGGCTCCATACCCTTGGGGCTATATCCTCCACACTGCACCAGAAGATTAAGTACCCCTCCGAAGGGATAGTCGAGGAGATCCGAGGGGATCAGGCTATGTCCAGGTAATGTCTAGTGGCAGCCATCTAGCACGAGCAGCATGCTGAGCCCTCAAACTGTAACAAGGAAAGTTTATAGCAATCAAAACCTTCGGCGCTGGACACCGAAGCCTCGGCCGGAGAAGCAGAGTGCGAAAGCTTGGCAAGGATAGTTGTTGATAACGATCCAGAGAAGTTTTTTCAAGTCGGATCCATGCTGCCTCCTCAGGAGAAGGGAGAGTTGATAGAATTCCTCAGGGCAAACGTTGATGTATTTGCATGGGACCCTACGGAAGCCCCGGGGGTAAGCTCAGATTTCATTTGCCACCATCTAAACGTAGATCCCACGATAGTCCCCAAGAAGCAACCGCTCCGGCGTCCATCGAAGGAACACGCAGATGCAGTCAGGGAGGAAGTAACGAGGCTCAAGCAGGCAGGGGCTATTAAGGAAATTTTTTACCCCGAATGGCTGGCTAACACAGTGGTGGTAAAAAAGAAAAGTGGGAAATGGCGGGTATGCGTGGACTTCACCGATCTCAATAGAGCTTGTCCGAAGGATCCGTTTCCCATGCCAAAGATAGATCAACTAGTTGACGCTACTGTTGGGCACCCTCGGATGAGTTTCTTAGACGCATTTCAAGGCTATCATCAGATACCACTAGCTCTCACCGATCAGAACAAAACAGCTTTCGTAACTCCTGTAGGGAATTACCACTACAAGGTAATGCCGTTCGGCTTGAAAAATGTCGGGGCTACCTATCAGAGAATGATGATCAGAATGTTTAAGCCACAGCTGGGCAAAAGCATGGAAGTTTACATTGACGACATGGTGGTTAAAAGCAAGATTATTGCCGAACATATAGGGGACCTTCGGGATATCTTTGAAATTCTGAGGGGACACAGACTACGCTTGAATGCCTCCAAATGTTCGTTCGGTGTTGGATCAGGCAAGTTCCTGGGGTATATGGTCACTCACAGGGGAATCGAAGTTAACCCCGATCAGATAAGGGCCATCAACGACTTGCGAGCTCCTCGGAACCCCAAGGAATCCAGAAGCTGACTGGGATGACCGCTGCCCTTAATAGGTTCATTTCCAGATCAGCAGACAGGTGTAGGCCTTTTTTCTCATTAATCAACAAGTAGAAGGATTTTGAATGGACGAAGGAATGTGCTATTGCTTTCCAACAACTTAAGGACTACCTGGCTAGACCACCCATCATGTCCAGTCCCGAGCCAGATGAAGTCTTGTTTGCCTACATTGCTGTGGCTCCTAGTGCTGTAAGTTTGGTGCTGATCCCAACAGACTGTGGTGTGCAAAAACCAGTTTATTATGTGAGCAAGTCGCTGCAAGAAGCTGAAATTCGCTATTTGCCACTAGAGAAAGCCATTCTGGCAGTTGTGCTGGGTACTAAGAAGCTGCCCCATTATTTTCAAGCCCACATCGTCATAGTCTTTACCTAGCTCCCACTTAGAGCCATACTCCGAAGTGCCGACTACATAGGAAGAATTGCCAAATGGGGGACGATACTAGGGGCTTTTGATATTAAGTACATGCCCCGCACGTCAGTGAAGGGCCAGGTCCTTGCGGACCTGGTCGCCGAGTTCACAGAGCCCCATTTAGAGGAAGTAACACAAACCCTAGGCACGGAAGGAAAGCAAGTCAGCATGATTTCGTCACAAAGCCCCTCGCCCTGGGAAGTGTATGTGGACGGCGCATCGAATCAGAGGGGCTCAGGAGTAGGACTAGTGCTGATATCCCCTGAGAAAATTATCATTGAAAAAGCCTTAAGGCTAGACTTCTCAGCAACGAATAATGAGGCAGAATATGAGGCTCTACTGATGGGGATGAAGATGGTACAGAGGATGGGAGGAAAGTCTGTTGAGATATCCTCGGACTCAAGGTTAATCGTCGGCCAAGTGCTGGGAGAGTTTGAAGCGAAAGACGAGAGAATGCAGGGATATCTGAACCTGGTCAAATCCCTACAGTCAGAGTTTGATTGTTTTACCCTGCGGCACATCCCCAGAAGTGGCAACACTCACGCCGATTCATTAGCCACCTAGCTACCTCTTCGGCACAGGAATTACCAAGGGTTATCCTCGTCGAGGATATGCTAAGCCCCACAGAGTTGAGAAAAAAGACAGTCCAAATCCATCACATCAGGGCCGACGAGTGCTGGATGGATCCTATTATCAAGTTCCTGAGGGACGATGTCTTGCCCGAAGAAAAAGGGGAAGCAGACAAAGTATGGAGGAAAGCTACGAGGTTCTGGTTGTCCGAGGACCACAAACTGTACAAACGTTCATATTCAGGTCCGTACTTACTGTGCCTGCACCCTGAAGTGGCCGAGTCACTACTGGAGGAATTGCATGAAGGGATATGTGGGAGCCATACGGGAGGTAGGTCCTTAACCCACCGGGCCATCACGCAGGGTTATTGGTGGCCATACATGCAAAGAGAGGCTCACGAATACGTAAAAAAGTGCGACCAATGTCAACGGTTTGCGCCGAACATACATCATCCAGGCGGTAACCTCAATCCACTATCCAACCCGTGGCCTTTTGCTCAATGGGGATTGGACATCGTAGGCCCTTTCCCTAAGGCAGCAGGAAACAGGAAGTACTTACTGGTCGGAACGGACTATTTCACTAAGTGGGTAGAAGCTGAACCTCTAGCAAATATCAGGGACGTAGATGTAAAGAAGTTCATTTGGAAGAACATCGTCACCAGATTTGGAGTCCCACATACCCTCATCTCGGACAACGGGCTTCAGTTTGATAGTAAAGCTTTTAGAACTTATTGCAGTGAGCTGGGAATCACAAATAGATGCTCCACCCCCGCCTATCCCCAGGGAAATGGGCAGGCCGAAGCTGTTAATAAAGTCATAGTTAATGGGCTAAAGAAGAGGCTGGATGATGCGAAGGGTAGATGGGTAGAAGAACTGCCCCACGTATTATGGGCATATAGGACTACGCCTCGCAGGTCCACCGGGGAGACCCCCTTCTCGATGACCTATGGGGCTGAAGCTGTTATGCCGCTCGAGACTGTATTCCTTACCTACAGAACCAGCTCCTTTGACCCAATTAACAACGATGGGCAGCTGGAAAAGAGTTTGGATCTGATTGAAGAGCGGAGGGAAAACGCCATGGTCCGATTGGCGCACTACCAGCAGAAGCTCAAGCAGGGTTATGATGCCAATGTGAGGTTGAAACCCCTTGAGCCTGGTGATCTGGTCCTAAGGAAGGTGGTAGGTAATGCAAAAAATCCAGCATGGGGAAAACTGGGACCGAACTGGGAAGGTCCGTATCGCATCACTTCGAGGGCTGGCGTTGGAGCATACTTCCTAGAAGACCTGGATAATCATGTAGTGCCCCGGCCATGGAATGTAAATAACCTCAAAAGGTACTATTATTAAAAGAAATATTTTTTCAATCATGATGCCATTTTGTTATGCTAGTTTCTTACAAGTGTTTAAACTTAAATCCAATCATGCCTGTAGTCCTCGGACCAGATGATTTGGGTTGGTTAACACTCTTTTGCGATTTCTCAAGTGTTTAAACTTAAATCCAATCATGCTTGTAGTCCTCGGACCAGATGATTTGGGTTAGTTAACACTCCTTACCGATTCTTACAAGTGTTTAAACTTAAATCCAATCATGCATGTAGTCCTCGGACCAGATGATTTGGGTTGGTTAACACTCCTTTGGGATTTCTCAAGTGTTTAAACTTAAATCCAATCATGCCTGTAGTCCTCGGACCAGATGATTTGGGTTAGTTAACACTCCTTAACGATTCTTATAAGTGTTTAAACTTAAATCCAATCATGTATGTAGTCCTCGGACCAGATGATTTAGATTAGTTAACACTCCTTAACGATTCTTACAAGTGTTTAAACTTAAATCCAATCATGTCTGTAGTCCGCGGACCAAATGATTTGGGTTGGTTAACACTCTTTTGCGATTTCTCAAGTGTTTAAACTTAAATCCAATTATGCCTGTAGTCCTCGGACCAGATGATTTGGGTTAGTTAACACTCCTTACCGATTCTTACAAGTGTTTAAACTTAAATCCAATCATGCCTGTAGTCCTCGGACCAGATGATTTGGGTTGGTTAACACTCCTTTGTGATTTCTCAAGTGTTTAAACTTAAATCCAATCATGCCTGTAGTCCTCGGACCAGATGATTTGGGTTAGTTAACACTCCTTTACGATTCGCATAAGTGTTTAAACTTAAATTCAATCATGCCTGTAGTCCTCGGACCAGATGATTTTGGTTAGTTAACACTCCTATGCGATGTCTCTATTTAAATTTAAATCCCATCATACCTGTAGTCCTCGAACCAGATGATTTTGGTTAGTTAACACTCCTATGCGATGTCTCTGTTTAAATTTAAATCCCATCATGCCTGTAGTCTTCGGACCAGATGATTTGGGTTAGTCGACACGTTCACGTTACTAGTCTAATCCAGTGTTTGGCGGAATATGCAGACTTAAGCAAAATTACGTCAACTGTTATTGCCATAAGGCTTTGTTTTAGCCACGTATAGAAGATTACCATGATTCTGATTTATCCTTAATTATCAAACTATCATTGTTAGCCGTAATGACACAACCTAACAAACACCACAAAAGCAACAAGGAGTAAAAAGTAAACTATTTCATTCATCAAAAAGGTAATTTCGTTACAAAATAGATGACAAAGGGTCCTAGCTGTTACATAAGCTGAACATCCTAAACCTTATCTTGAGGCACTGGATTAGGCTTTGGCAGGTCACCCGCATCTCTGGGCTGAAGAGGTGCCTGGCTTGTCTCAGCTGGGGCTGGAAGATCCTGACCGGCCGAGGGAGCTTCCGAGACATCTGGTAGGTCACATATATCAGGGTGAAAGTAGATGCTCTCGGGTTGCCTTAGGGCAGACTCTGCAGGGACTCTGGCCGCATCAAGGCCTTTGCCCCATGTAATTTCGCAGTAATTTCTGCAGACCTTGGCAAACTCCTCGGTCAGCCTCGATTGGGTCTCTTGCACCCCTAGCATATAAGCAGCCTGCTTCTCGGCCTCAACTGCCTCCTTGGCCAACTGAGCGTCCTCCTTGGCCAATTTAGCAGCGTCTCTGGCCTTGTCTAGCTCAGCCCGAAGCTCTTTCACCAACGCCTTCTCTGTTTCCAGATTGAGTTCGGTGGTATACAGCTTCTGGCGTTGGTCTTCGGCTTGCTTTTCAGCAGTCTTCAGGCCTGCCTCCACATTCTTTCTCGCCTTTGCCTCCTCTTTCAGTAGCTCGAAGGTGCGGGCGCACTCGTCTTTCGCCTTGCCCAGTGCTTTCTCAACATCCTCCCTGGACCGAGCCTCAGCTTGCACGTCAACATCTTTCTTTTGAATCCACTCTTCGGCCATATAAATTTGTTGGGCAATCTGCATGGCAACCAAAGAATTTTACGTAAAGTTGTGAACGCACATAAGGGCTACAAAAGGGTTGCAAAAGAACATCAGTTGTCTCACCATACCTAAATCCCTTTTGAGGGACAGAAAGAGCTCATGTTCGCTGAAGCGCCGATAAGACTCCATGTCCTTCGGAAGTAGGAGAGGCTTCTCCAGCGCTTCTGCTATGTACCCAGCCTTCCCTCCAGCGTAGTTTCGGAGAGAGGCGTCATAAGGGATGGCCGCACCATCCAGTGTCAGCTTCGGAGACCACACCTGGGTCCCTCGCCGCACGTCTGCGGCCAAGTTCTCTTCTCTACTATCAGTAGAAGAAGTCCGTTTACCTCTCGTATCATAGGTCTTCTTCTGCTGCTTGGGACCCTTCGGAGGGACCACTTCTCCTTCCTCAACATCTGTCACCTCCGTCACCACCCTTTTCTTCTTCAGATCAGGCAGCGCTTTTAGGCCAGGATCTCTTGGGGCTGGATGAGGAGGAAGGGGTGGTGGGAGATTGACCGTGGGCTGGGATGTACCAGTACCCTTGGTCGCGGCCTTCGGCCTCCTGTTCTTCATCAACTGATCTAAACTCAGCATATCTTCTTCTTCAGAATCGTCTGGCACGGCTAGATTTAGGAGCGGAGCAGCTGAGTGCCTATCAAGCACCTCGTCGGCGGCCAAAATTTGGACTTCCCCCAAGGTTTCCTCTTCGAACTTGAACTGGTCGATCTGCTGGTCAAGCGAAGGGGTAGAAGAAACTCCCTCCTCCTCTGCTGCCGGTTCGAGGGGAACTTGTTGGACGGGCTGAACGAGCACCGGTATACCCTGCGGATTAGGATGGGGCACCAGGGCAAGGTCGAAGGGGGCTAAAAAGTTCTTCCGTGCCACGTCAATGCGGTTGATGCGGTGATCCCCGAGTGTTATTGCGTTGCCTCTCGGCTGAAGTTCAGACTTCGGGGTGTAGCCGAGGATGAGGGGAACAGACCTAAGCTGTCCGTCTTCACTTACAAAAATCTCTGACCGAAGAAGGTAGTTCAGGGCCGCAGTATTCGTGAGACTCAGCTGAGGAGATACGTGGTTTCTATCTGTAAACATGGCAATAGACCTGTCAGAAAAGATTGCAATATGACGAAGGGAAGTCCGAATAGCTGAAAGCAGAAAAATGTTAGTAAACCTCAATGGGGGATGTCCCACTTGGCGTTCCTGGCTGGGTTGGGCAATGAATTCCATCATGCCAGGCACCCGAGACGATCAGATAATCGTCCTTCATCCCTTTGTTAGACTTGGGGAGACAGGAGAGGAGTCTGATGACATCGGATCGGGACCTCAGATAGTATCCCGCTCCTTCTTTGGTACGACATTCGTACATGTGTACCACATCGTGCCAGGTTAACTCCAATCCTAAATGGCGGTTTAGGTCGTCAACTGCCCCTAAAATCCTAAACATGTTAGGTGCGCACTGATCAGGACTAAGCTTATGGGAGGTAAGATAACTCCTGGTGACTGGACCCATGGGGATGGTCATTCCTCTCGCAGGAAAGCGATAATGGGGATTATTACTTCACCCACCTCTCGGTCCAGTAATAACCCCTCCGTGGAGCAATACCTCAAGCCCACTTCCCGAGGGATGCGATACGTCGCCCTAAACTTCTCTATCTGGGAATGACTATCCACTAGGTATTCAAATCTACCCATTTTTAATAAGGTTAGAGGAAAGGAAACACGAAACGGCAACTGGAGGAAACCTACCCAGTGGCCGAAGAGGCAATCTGAATAGATTTCGAAAATCTCGAGGAAAGAACTTACGCAGAATCGAATTGAAGGACGTTCTTTAGCCCCGCGGGGAGATCGTAGCGGATTGTGGAACGAGTTGAAGCAGATGATAGGAAAGGCTCTGGGAGTCTGAATGCTTGAGTTCGCTGGAGAGTCTGAAGTTTGTAAAGCGAGAAGACAACCCCCTTTGGGACTTTATATAGAGGTAGGGAAAGTGGTGGGACATGTCCCGCCCGAAATTTTTAGGAGAATCTCGTCCGTTGGATTTGAAATAAGCCACTAGATTTCAGGGACAAGATGCCGCCTGGAGCAATTAATGACGCCTCGGAAACGGCGCGACAGCAGCGGCAATAAAGAAGGCGCCTAAATTCATGCGCACACATGTGCGGAGTCAAAAATTCAGTGCTTTCATTTGTCAAAAGGTCAAAACCCCACTTTTTCTCTTCGGATGAGAGGGAAAAATTGGAATTTTAAGGGGCTATTGTGGGTGAGAAGGCCCAACGCCATACACTGGGCTTGAGGCCCAGTTCGAATACAACCATCTTTCTGAAGAGGCTAAGAGTATGAATGCTTTGCCATCCTGGTGAGAGTGCAACCCATAAGGGACAAATGCTTCATCCGAAGACAACCGGGTCGGTCCGAAGGGGTCCTATCTGACGGATCTCCCCAGAACTTAATCGAGTAGATACGCTAAAGATTCCCCTGTAAAGGCTGAGCTTTGGGCATGTCTAGCTGCGTGGCTATCATGAAATATCTCACAAATAAAGCTGCCACCACCGCATTTAATGCACTGCAGCAACTTTCCTGGCCGCATTGATGTGGAGAAGACACCTGAACAGTGCATTCTCACCCAACACCACTCACTGCAGGTTAAAGCAGACTTCTGATGTGATTAGTACTCAAGTGGACGCCTAGATGGAGGACAAGTGTGCGGTGAAGATTGGGAAAGGGTGTATATATAAGGGAAACAGGTCTCACCAAAAGGAAAAAAAAAAATTGTATTTACTAAGTTTTTAAATACTAAATCTCTTCGGACCGGAGAAATTCCTGTTAAATGCTAGTCTAAATTCTTTTTTACTCTGGTCTGCTTGCATGAACCGTTGCTAAATCCAAACCCAGCCCAGTTGTTCAACCCATTCTCTACAAATTTATTGTTGGGAATTTGTTGGGCTCACAGTACAAAAAGCTGATACCTGGCCCAACAAATTTTGGACCCTACATCTTTAATCACTTAGGAGAAGTGCTACTTAGTTTTAGTTTGGAAGATTTTTATTTTTTTATTTTTTTGACTTAGTTTGGAAGAGTTGGTTTATGGCAGTGATGATTATTTGGGGGTCAAATATTAGAAGTAAGAATAGAAAGGATAAAGTTGGCTACTAACTTGTTTGGAGCCGTAGGCTCTAACCACCAATAGAGAGATGACATTAGTCCTTAATTCACTTAACCCAACAAATCAAGGGCCCGTTTGGTAAGAGATTTCTAGTAACGTTGTTTGTTTTTTTTGAAAATATATGTAGGTGAAAAAATGTGTAATGTTGTTTAAACACTAAAAACTGCTATTTAAACAATAGTAACAAACGGGCTCCAAGTGATTCATTTGCATTACGCATAATAAGACACATGCCATCTTCCTATTGATATGTCAACTTCCTATTAGTGGTTGAAGTTTAAAACTCCAAATATGTTTGAAGCCAAACCTTTTCTAAAGCAAAATGAAAGAAAATATCAACAAAACCTGAAAAGAAGCATGGTTTCAGCTAGATGGAGTGGATATTCCTCTTTCTGACCTATTAAAAAAAATTTGGAGATTTCTCAGTAACAACAATAACGAAAGATAAGATCTTATGAGAATAATCCTCCTTCACTCAAGTGTCAAAAGGGGTTAAGGATTTTTCTCTAGTAACAACAATAACAAAAGACCATCATCTTCTGCCAGTAACCTCCCTCTCACCCTGTCACTCAAGTGTTAAAGATGTTAAGCAAAAAATAAAATAAAATTCAATATGACCCATATTAAATAATTAACTTTGGGCTTATCAATTTATTACTGCGAGAAAGGCATCGTACTTTGGTATACACCAATCACAGGAAAAATAACATGCCATATTTTTTGTTGAAATAAGAATTTTATTCAAAATCAAATATAATACAATCAAACCAGCCAAAAAAAAGAAAAAAAGAAAAAAAGAAAGCCGCACACAAGCACACCAAACAAAGGCAAGCAACAAGCCTCCCATATAATGATCTTGATAAAGACTGACGGCATTCCTCTTATTCCAATCGTGCGCATACCTACTTGCAAAACATAGCTTTAAAACCTATTTCTTGCAAATTCTGAGGCTCCAGTCAACCAAATCATCCCAGGCCAGCTTGCGCTTAGGAATCAAACCATTCTTCATTATTTTCTTGTAGAGAAGGAGCATTAAAAAACAAACGGCTGCAGTAAAAGCTTACATGCTACTTGATTAACAAAGGAAAAAACAGGCTAATTAGAAGGCAACAACAAATAATAAGGCCCACAGTAATCCCCAAAAAGTGTGGCACCACTGTATGGGTGCCTGCAATAAAAGCTACCAGCAATGCTCCAATAGACCAGTTTGTAGATGGCCATTTTGTCATCAAGCCGTTCACTAAACCTAAGAAATAGGAAAATCATATTGCTCAAGTTAGTACATAAATAAGAACCATTTTTTTCCGACACAACACATGGGGAGAGGATTTGACCTATATATGTTCTATAAATGCCACTCAATTGCAAGATTCTTGGCATATAAAGAAGGGTAATGGAACTTTCACATCCAGATTTGGGTTTTAACAAATAAGTTCACAAAGCATATATATTCATTTTGGGGATTTTTTTCCCCCAATTAATTAGTTTTGGGTCGTTTTTTTCTTTAAAAAAAAAAAAAAAAAATCTTAAACCTTTTGCTTTAAAAAATAAGCTCGAATGACCAGATACAAGTATAAATATACTACAAAACTCATTGCATAAATATTCACAATGTATAACATAACATCAAAAAATCATCTTTTAGAAAAAAAAAAAAAAAAAAAAACTTTTCCGGTTGGTAATATTCACACAATCACCTACTGGAAAACTCATCTACTAGTACCATAAATTAGTCCACATCTACCAATACATCAAAATTCAATACAAAATTCATTAATATGAAAGTCCAAATAACAACAAACACACAAACAAAAATCAGTTGCGACTTTGGACTAGATACATAATACCATAAAGTCTGTAATAAAAAAATAAATAAAAATAAAAAAACCAATAATGGTCTAAGCCTCGCCAAGGCAACACAAATCAATCATCATCTTCATTCTTCAATAGTTGTGGCTTTAAGTTATAAGGGAATATTTGCCGTGATATTTTATATGGTAGAAAATTTTTATGTTTTCCACGGCCCATTTTGCCGCTGTAACTAATTTTAATGCAAATGTGAAAACTATGAATTTATTCTTAAATATATTACAAGTTTTAGTTTTATTATATAATATTTATAAACTAATATGACCATGCATATGATGAGAGAACTTTAACCACCTGATAAATGAATGTTCGAAATGTGTTTTGATGGTTGGTAACAATTCAATTAGCTAGTTCTAGATGATAAACGTGTAGTTCGCCTAACAATACGCCTAACTAGTCAATTATTCATGCAATGCACAAAAAATTTACACATGATATGATTTTTTCTCACTTTCATTTTTTCTAAATATAAAAATTTAATAATTATGATAATTATTAATAAGTACTATTATGCTTTGTTTTTATATGGAATTATATAAAACTATATATTTGTAATTTAAAGAAAATATAATGTGCTAAAATATAGAAAAAGACGAAAAGGCTGATGAGGTGGCAAAAGTCATTAGTGTATCCCCCCCCCCCCCCCAAAAAAAAAAAAAAACTTTGAAAAAAATATGAGGAAAAAGAGTGGAAAAATGGGAGGAAAAAATGAGAAAAATCAGAGAAAGTGAGAAAATTCTGGAAAAATACCTTTAGAAATTCAAAAAAACTTCTTCTCTCCTCTCTCTCTCTCTCTAGGAAACCATTACAAAAAAGCCTCATCCATTTTTGTTTGTAATTTTTTGGGTAAACCTATAGGGATGGGTTAGTTTCTTAATAACTACACCCATCCCACCTTCTTCATTATATTGGAAACATCATTCTCCACATATATATAATCTTTCTTTTATCTTACTTGTTGTTCATAGTTGCTTTATTTTCTTATGCTCTTGTATATATTGTGTATATATCTCTCTCTTTATTTCAATGTTCATATTATTGTTGTTGGTTTATATTATTGTGCATGTTCCCTAGATGGGTATTGGACCATCTCCTAGAATTTGTATGGGAAATACCCTTACGGGGAAGAAATCTCATCCCACCTAGGCATCTAGGGATTTTACTATTATTGCTTTTTAATTTATATCATCATAATTACTTTCAAGCAGTCCCCATCTCCTTTTATTTCATGTCATCCCTTTAATTTCTTGCACATCCCCTTTCCCCCAATACTTTATTGCACACGCATATATATACTATATCTAGACACCTAAATAATAATAAGTAAAAAAATAAAGTTTTCTATCATCTCTCTTATATGGTTTTTAAATTTCAAATCTTTAGTTTTATGTCAATTAAATTTCTGCACTTTATTATTTTTGTTTCTTTATTTTTCTCATCATTAAAGTTGCCATTTTTTAAGTAAATATGCTTAAATAAAACATTTCCCCTACACACTATTCTAAGAAAATGCTTTTTTCAAAAATCTTTTCTCACGTCTTTCTTAAAAATGAAGTGTGGGGGGACGAGGACCCAAAACAGTTAATAAGATAGGTAAGGGCATTTCCTAGGAGGTGAACTTCGTGAAGTATTAGCAGTGTGTCCTTGGAAAGAACTTACCTAACTTATGAAGAGGTTGAGCTACTACAGTTGAAAGGGGCACCAAGGACCCCTACCTAATCTCGGGAAGTCGAGAGTCAGGGGGGAAGCGATCATGACACAATCCGAGGGAGGAAAAGGGTAACTTGGCACTAAAAAAGAAAGAGAAGAGAAAGGAAGGACAAAGTAACCATCCCCTCTGCATTAAATGTATTGCAACCACTTAGCTGGCCACATTAATGGAGAAATGACCATGAATAGTGCCCGCACAACTTACACCTTGGTGTAAAACCTACTAGCAAAGCTTTGATGGGACAAGTATCATGGAAGTGTGATCCTAACCCTCCAAATGTAGAGTCCAAATGCATGTTGGCTAACTATATAGAGCCAAGAAGCACTTGAACTAGATGGTGATTGGATTTTTAGAGAAAGGAGAGAAAAAGGGAGATGATCCAATTGTAACAACATCCTTGGACTGAACCAAATCCAAGTATAAATACTTAGCCATTCCAAGGCTCTTTTTAATTCAATACATCCACATCACCTTATAGACTAGTCTAATTATTATTTATTATCATAGAATGGGTACTTCAAGGATGATCTTACATCCCACCTCTAAAAAATGTATTGTGTGAATAGAAAGTAACACATTAACACGTTAACATCTGTTGGCTACATTTTTTGCCCGCTACAAGAAGTTTTTTCAAATAAAAAGAGTCTTTTTTAAAAGAAAGGTTTTTCCCTTTTTTATTTTTATTTTTTTCTCTTAAGAGTTTTCAAAACAAAAACTCCTTTTTTTTTTTTTTTGTTAAAATGCTTTTCCTCTTTTTTTTTTTTCTTTTTTTTTTTTTTTAAGAAAGTTAAAAAAAAAATCTATTTTCTAGAAATCTGTCTTCTAAAAACTGTTTTCAAGATAAAAATCTGTTTTCTAAAAATTGTTTTTAATATAAAAAATCTGTTTTCTAAAAACTTGTTTGCAAAATATAGTTATGTTTGGTAACAATTTTTGTTTTCTATTTTTAAAAACTTATTTTTGGGAATATAAAGATTTTTTTTTTTTTGTATTTTTGAAATTAAAACCATGTTTGGTTAGTTGAAATTAAAAAGATAGTTTTTTGAAGAAAAAAAATATAAAATACTAAAATATATTTTTACTAGGATTTGAACTCTAATATTAGATAATTAAATGAGACAAATTCATTAAATTAAATGCGTGTTCTTATTGACTTTTGAAAATTAGAAACCGAAAACAGCTTTTTGCATTTTTTCAGTTTCCTTCACAAATTGAGTTTTGAGAACGGTATTTGTTTTTTGTTCATTTTGGCTTGTCAAACAAGTTTTTAGTTTCAAAAATAGAATTTGTTTTTGGAAAATAAAAAATAAGGGGAAAAAACAGTTACCAAGCATATCCTAAAAATCAGTTTTCTAAAAAAAAAAAAATGTTTTCGAAATAAAAAATTTGTATTCTAAAAAACTGTTTTCAAATTATTATTTTTTTAAATCTGTTTTCTAAAACTGTTTTCAAATATATATATATATATATATATATATATATATATATGTTATCAAAAAATGTTTGAAAAAAAAAAGTTTGTTTTTTAAAAAGGGGAAATCCGAAACTAAAAATATATATATAAATGTTTTCCAAAGTTTTTCAAAAGAAAATTTTTTTTAAATGTTTTTCTATGTACAAAAGTGTATTTTCAAAAATGTTTTTTTACATACAAAAGTGTGTTGGGTTACACATGTGAGTGAAGTCCCACATTGAATAAAGATGAGAACAATGAGTAGTTAATATAACATAATTGAGCACATACCCTAATGGGTATGTGCTCAATTATGTTATATTAACTACTCATTGTTCTCATCTTTATTCAATGTGGGACTTCACTCACATGTGTAACCCAACAATCTCCCCCTCACATGTGAGTCTCTACCACTCTATGGGCTTCAAGACTTCTCTGTGGGCCATGAATAAGTCCTACTCGCTCCCCCTTGCCTAATGGACTTTTCTCTTCATCAGCGCGTCATCCATGGGTCTCTCGTTCGTCATCCATGGGAACCACGTGTCAACCCTGCACGCACATCCATGGGAACCTCGCACGTTCATGTCCATGGGAACCTCGCACCATACCATTATTTAGCACCACGTGAGTCTCTGTCTCTCTGTGAGTTTTGAACAAGTCCTACTCACTCCCCTTTGACTAATGGGCTTTTCACTTCATCAATGCATCATCCATGAGTCTCTCGTACGCCATCCATGGGAACCACGTGTCAACCCTGCACGCACATCCATGGGAACCTCGCACGTTCATGTCCATGGGAACCTCGCACCATACCATTATTTAGCACCACGTGAGTCTCTGTCTCTCTGTGAGTTTTGAACAAGTCCTACTCACTCCCCCTTGACTAATGGGCTTTTCACTTCATCAATGCGTCATCCATGAGTCTCTCGTACGCCATCCATGGGAACCACGTGTCAACCCTGCACGCACATCCATGGGAACTCCGCACGTCCATATCCATGGGAACCTCACATCTCATCATTGTTTAGCACCATTTGCAATATTCCTTTGTTGGGCCTTTCTTTTCTCCAAGATTTTTTGTGTGTGGGCCATTAAGGCTTTCTCTGTCCCCGCTGGGTAGGGACCATGAACACCTTGCCACTTTCGCTGCACACCACCATGGGCTCTGATACCACTTGATGGGGAGAGATAAACACCTTGGGGAGCTTCCTTGAGTAATTAATATAACATATAGAGACACACTTTAACCCAAAAGGCTTAAGCCCAATGGGTATATGCTCAGTTATGTTATATTAACCACTCATTCTTCTCATCTTTATTCAATGTGGGACTTCACTCACACGTGTAACTCAACAATCTCCCCTTCACGTGTGAGTCTCTACCACTCTATGGGCTTCAAGACTTCTCTGTGGGCCATGAATAAGTCCTACTCGCTCCCCCTAGCCTAATGGACTTTTCTCTTCATCAGCGCGTCATCCATGGGTCTCTCGTACGTCATCCAAGGGAACCACATGTCAACCCTGCACGCACATCCATGGGAACCTCGCACGTTCATGTCCATGGGAACCTCGCACCATACCATTATTTAGCACCACATGAGTCTCTGTCTCTCTGTGAGTTTTGAACAAGTCCTACTCACTCCCCCTTGACTAATGGGCTTTTCACTTCATCAATGCGTCATCTATGAGTCTCTCGTACGCCATCCATGGGAACCACGTGTCAACCCTGCACGCACATCCATGGGAACTCCGCACGACCATATCCATGGGAACCTCGCATCTCATCATTGTTTAGCACCATTTGCAATATTCCTTTGTTGGGCCTTTCTTTTCTCCAGGATTTTTTGTGTGCGGGCCATTAAGGCTTTCTCTGTCCCCGCTGGGTAGGGACCATGAACACCTTGCCACTTTCGCCGCACACCACCATGGGCTCTGATACCACTTGATGGGGAGAGATAAACACCTTGGGGAGCTTCCTTGAGTAATTAATATAACATATAGAGACACACTTTTACCCAAAAGGCTTAAGCCCAATGGGTATGTACTCAATTATGTTATATTAACCACTCATTCTTCTCATCTTTATTCAATGTGGGACTTCACTCACACGTGTAACCCAACAAAGTGTGTTTTCAAAAATGCTTTCTTAAAAAGATACATGCTTTTCAAAACAAAATGTTTTCAAAAATACTTTTACCACGTTGATTTTGTCAAAAAAATGTTTTCTTCCTTCCATGAAAAAGAATAAAAATATATCTTTTGAAAAAGTGTTTTACCGCGTTGGGTTTTCCTAAAAATAAAAAACAAGAGTTTTCTATAAAAAAAAAAAAAAAAAAAAAAAAGCTTTCTCACAACTTTTCAAAAAAAATTCTTTTCTAAAAAAATTTGATTTTTCAAAATAATAAAATTTAACGTTGTAACTTTTTTTATGCACTTTAATTTCAAGCCTTTTTCTTAGAATAGTTGTAGTTTAAGGATTTGTATTCAAGGCTCATTCCCTTAAGTCTTTGAACACCCTATAAGCTTACATTGTCCCTAATAGTTCTTAGCACTAATGAGTTTTTTTTGTCATCTTTTTGCATGATAAAAATATGAGAAAATGGTGGATGACAACAAGGTGCTACTCTTCCAACCCTCTCTTTTTATATTGTGATTTATTTTTGTATAGCATATAACATTCACATGCTAGCTATATAGTAAATAAATACTCATATGCTATCGTAAAATATACTTTTATGTTCTCTCACATGCTACTTATGTATATATCTCACATGTCTTGATTATGTATATATATATATATATATATATATACTAGCCCAATAGCATATGCCCAAGCCCAATCCTTTCATATGTGCAAGCCAAGTCTCCCACTTGTACTATAAGTCTATTATTCTAGAGTTTAGCCTACTATATATACTAATATTATGGTTTATTATAATACAGGATTTGTACTACACTCTTATATATTAAAGACGTAACTCTTAAGGGTTTTCTTTTTAGATGTAGGCCGTTAGACTAAACCACATAACTCTTGTGTTCTTGAGTTCTATTTTATGCTTTTGCTTCCGCATCTATTCTAGTATATTCAAATGGGGCTAATTTTGCCAAATAGCATTATTTAGGAAAAATTTTAGGAGAAATGCATCTGGCCAAACTTAATTAGTTATGTAACACTTTGTTAGAACTTGAGTTTGTTAAACTTAAGTTCCAAGTGAAACTCGAGTTTACCAAACTCGAATTTCAAGCATTATGATAATTTGATCAAATTTTTTATTTTGGTAGTTAGTTATGCCCTAATTGGATTCTTTCAAAGAAAAGTTTGAATCACATTTGACCATTGTCAAATATATCTATAAGTCTCGAAAATTTCAGCAAGAAACAAATTATTTCAAACTCGCTTAACACTCGCTCAAACCAACTATGCAGAATTTCTAAACATAGAGGATCGCCTAACACTTTCTTAATGTTAATGTGTCTAGTGTTGTAGGCTTTAGGCCCAGCTAGATTACTTGTATAGCACACATTCTTATACTACACTCTTACTTGTACTGCACACATATGCCTCCTATATAAAGGCACTCATGTATATTCTTTTATCATGAAATATAATACTATAGATTTCAATATTTCTAACATGGTATCAGAGCCATTACTCTGACATTTTCTTAGTAGTCTTGTCTTTATTGGTGTTACTCCATTCTCAATATCGCCTCCGCCATCACAACAGTCACCGCAGCCTCTTGCCGTTGAACCTTCAATGTCTTCTAGCCGTTGTCTTTGGGTTCTAGACTTGCAGCCGCTACCATTGAGGAGTCTCACACCGCAAAGACCACTGCACATGTCATCACCGTCGCGAATATTGCTCCGATTACATTTCTACAGGTATCACTGAGATTGTCTTGTGTCGATCTACACGTTGGTGGAAGCATCGCAACCATCGAAGACGGCACGCACCCTCACGCACCTCCCAAATTTTCTGCATCAAAGCTCACGTGCCACACGCGCTGTCATCAGTTCCAGGCTGACAGCACCCATGACGTCATTAGTGCCACGTCAACCCTATCTTACATCAGCATCCAGTCATCTACTGACGTTAGCACCACATCATCTTTCTGTTGTCAGCGCCACGTCATCTTGACCGAGCCATTGACTTTGATCGGGGCGTTGACTTTTCTATAGGGTTGACTTTTGCAGTCCTAGTTTTTTGTGTAGATTTCATTTTTGCAGTCCGTTTTTGCATATTGTGTCTCTAAATGGATAAAAAGGATATTTTGCTTCCTCACCCCATCAATACTATATTAGAAGGGAATAAGAATTACTTATCTTGGTCTTAAACTATGCGCAGTTTTCTTAAGGGTCGCATGCTTTAGTAATATTGTACTAGTGCAATCACTATTCCTGTCAAGGGGGAAAGTAAAGAAGATGTTGCCTTCCTCAATCTCATGATTGAATGGGATAGTCACAACCACATGATCCTCACATGGATTTGAAACACTTCCATTTCCTCCATCTCTAATCTATTGGGCAGCTTTGACGATGCAAAATCAGCATGGGATATGTTGGCCAAAAGGTACTCCACTACTCACGGATCCATGAAATATCAGTTAGTGGTTGAATTGCATCAACTCAGGCAAGAACCAGGGCAATCCATCAATGACTACTATGATCAGCTTTGCTTCATTTAGGATCAAATTGACCTTTCTGATCCAACTTGGGCATGCACAAAGGATGCTTAGCAATATGCTACCATTAGAGATGAATTTCGTCTCTATGAATTCCTAATGTCACTTCACAAGGATTTTGAGCCCATCTGAGGCTAGCTTCTTAATTGCAGTCCTCCTCCCTCTCTTGATACTATTGTAAACAACTTAGTTAGAGAAGAAACTCGTCTTGGAACCTTTCAAGTCCAGAATAAGCTTAATGTTTTGGCTATTACTCCTTCTGCTTCACTCATAGAGCAACCTCAGCAACCAGGTGATTCCTTTTGCTCTAGCAATCGTCGCAAGCAGACCAACAAAAAATTCTGCAACTATTGCAAGTGTCCTGGCCACACCATTGAGACTTGTTACCGTCGCAACAAATCTACTGCTGCTATTGCTAATACTGAGCCTACTCCACCAATGCCTTCCATTTCAGCTAAGTCCTAGTCTTCTAGATCCACTATCAACCTTTCTCCAACTGAACTACAAGACATCATAGCTCAAGCTGTTCGTATGGCTGGTAATGCATCTCTTTCCACTGCTTTCTCAGTTTTACCCAGTAAATCTCAAACTTTGCTTTTTGATTCTGCCTATTACAATCACATGACACCTCACTCGTCCTTATTCTCTAAACTTGACCCTGCACCACATCCTCTTAATATTTATATAGCAAGTGGTTCCACCATGCATGGGAATAGTCTAGATTTTGTTTCGAACTCCAACATCTCTGTTCCTAGGGTCTTCCATGTACCTGACTTATTCTATAATTTGTGCTCTATGAGACAATTAGTTGAATTAGGATATCACCTTATTTTTTATTATTTTGGGTGTATTGTGCAGGATCCGAGGACTAGGTAAGCGCTTGGGACAGGTCCTAGAGTTGGTCATATGTATGTTTCCCGCGAACAATCTTCATCTTCCACTGGTTGCTCTTGTTTCTATTGTTGCTACAGCTGCTGCGGTTTCTTCTTTACCTTCTCTCGCACTTTGATATTCTTGTCTTGGTCATGCACCATCTTCTCAGGTACAACAGTTAACTTCTAAGGGTCTGTTAGGTTCTGTGTCCAAAGACAGTTTTGATTGTACTTCATGCCATTTAGGAAAACAGCCAGCTTTGCTTTTCAATAATAGTGAATCTATCTCTAATAGTATTTTTGAGTTAATTTATTCTGATGTTTGGGGACCTTCTCCTATTACTAGTGTTGGTGGATCTCGATATTTTGTTGTTTTTATTGATGATTATTCTCGTTATAGTTGGATCTTTCCTACGAAATCTTGTTTTGAAATTTTACTAATATACAGTAACTTTGCAAAATGGTTGAAACACAATTCACCAAATGTATCAAAACTTTTTGATCTAATAATACTCTTGAATATACTCAATATGCTTTTCAAGCTCTATTACATTCCTATGGCACTTTACATCATCTAACTTGTTCAGGTACCTCTCAGCAAAATGGTTGAGCCGAAAGAAAACTTCGTTATATTCTTGACATTGTTTGTGCTCTTTTTCTTTCTGCCAAAGTCCCTGCCCCATTTTGGGGTGAAGCTGCTCTTCATGCTGTTCATGCTATTAATCGCATTCCAAGCACTGTCACCCATAATTAGACTCTGTATGAGCACCTTTTTAGGTCACCCCCTGACTATCATCACCTTCGCTCCTTCGGATCTGCTTGTTTCGTTCTTCTTCAGCCTTATGAGCATAACAAACTTAAGCCTCGATCTAGACTTTGTTGTTTCCTTGGTTATGGCAAAACTCAAAAGGGGTATCGGTGTTATGACCCTGTCTCTCATCGTCTTCATGTTTCCTGCAATGTTGTCTTTTGGGAACACTGCTTGTTTGTTGAACTCTCTCACTTTCATTCTTCCTTGACTACCTCCTCTATTTTAGAAATCTTTCCAAATAAGTCTCATGTTCCTTCTACAAATACTCCTGATCCTTCTTTGGACTTCTCTATCCAACCTCCAGATGTTTTTGATGCTTTTCCTAGACAGGTCAAAGATTAACAGGTTGATGATGAGCTACCCCACCTTGAGCCTGTGTCCCCTGCTCCTCCTTTGTCGGAAGATCTTCCACAAGAAATTCCACCTCGCCACTCAACCTGGGTAAGATCCATTCCGGCACATTTACTTAACTATCATTGTTACACTGCGTTTGCTACACTCCACGAGCCTCACACCTATCGTGAGGCCTCCACTGACCCTTTATGATAGATTGCAATGAAAGAGGAACTTGATGCATTAACCAAAAACCATACTTGGGATCTGGTTACTCTCCCTCCTAGACAGTCTGTGGTTGGTTGTAAGTAGATCTATAAGATCAAGACTCGCTCTGATGAGTCCATTGAGCGTTACAAGGCTCATCTTGTTGCAAAAGGTTTTACACAGGAATATTGGATTGATTATGAAGATACCTTTACTCCAGTTGCTCATATCTCATCTGTTCGCGCCCTCTTAGCTATTGCTGTTGCTAGTAAATGGGATCTTTTTCAGATGGATGTTAAAAATGCCTTCCTTAATGGGGATCTGAGTGAAGAAGTTTATATGCAACCTCCTCCTGATCTCTCTGTTGAATCAAATAAGGTTTGTCGTCTTCGACGTACATTTTATGATATGATCATAACTGGTGATAACCTTAGTGGCATTCAAGAACTCAAGGATTTTCTCAATCAGCAGTTTGAGATGAAAGATCTTGGACATCTCAGCTATTTCTTGGGTCTTGAAGTCACTCATTCCACAGATGGTCTTTATATTACTCAAGCCAAGTATGCTACTGACCTTTTGTCTTGAGCTGGACTCACTGACAGCAAGACTATTGACACTTCAGTTGAACTTAATGCGCATCTAACACCCTCGGGGGGGAAACCATTGTCTAATTCCTCTCTTTACAGACAATTGGTTGGCAGCCTAATTTATCTCACAGTTACTCGTCCAGACATTTCTTATGCTATTCATCAGGTGAGCCAGTGTCTGTATGCTCCACGATCGACTCACAATGTTGCTGTTCTACGCATTCTTCGATACTTGAAGAGCACTCTCTTCCATGGCATTTTCTACTCAGCTCAGTCTCCTCTTGTACTCCGTGCATTCTCTGATGCTGATTAGGAGGAGATCCCACTGATTGCAGGTCTACTACGAGTTATTGCTTTCTCCTTAGTTCTTCTTTGATTTCTTGGCGAAGTAAGAAACAAACCTTTGTGGCCCACTCCAGTACTGAAGCAGAATATCGTGCACTTGCTGATACCACATCTGAGCTTCTTTAGCTACGATGGCTTCTTAAGGATTTAGATGTGTCCACATCCTCTGCTACTCCTCTTTATTGTGACAACCAGAGTATCATTCATATTGCTCACAATGATGTCTTTCATGAACGGGCTAAACACATCGAGATTGATTGTCATTTTATCCATTATCATCTTGTCCATGTTGCTCTCAAGCTCTTCTTAGTCTCCTCCAAAGAACAACTTGCAGATATCTTCACCAAGTCACATCCTAAGGGATGCTTTCGTGATTTGATTGACAACCTCAAGCTAGTCTCACATTCACCTTGAGTTTGAGAGGGACTATTAACGTGCATAGTGTTATGGGCTTTAGGCCCAGCTAGATTACTTTTATAGCACACATTCATATACAATACTCTTACTTGTACTACACACATATTCCTCTTATATAAAGGCACTCATGTGTATTCTTTTATCATGAAATACAATACTACAGATTTCAGCATTTCCAACACTTAACATCTAGGTCAAGCCTACTCACAAATAAAGATACCCACAAAGAGTCTTACTTGACACTTGTATGTCATATTTGTCAACCCAATTTCAAATAGAGAGTCACAAAGAGTCTCGCTTGATGTAAAATCGACATCTCAGTCAAGTGAAATTCTGTAGACTTGTTTTCTCACTTTCACAATTGGATTTTTGCTCAATGAAACTTCTAATAATTCAACCTACTTAAATTTAACAAATATACAACAGTAACTCCTCAAATTTATAAAAAGTTGTGGTTGCTCCACTTACAAAATTTTCAGTTTTTTATTATTTATTTTACTGTTCAATTTTATTATACTAGAAAAAAAATATTTTCTTTATACAATTTTGAATTCAATTAAAACCTTCCGTAATAGTTTGTTAAGTGGGTTGCTGTTAAGTGCATAAAACAACAAAGTTCTGATTTTAATTTTTCAATTCTTAAAATAATTTTTTAAAAATAATTAAAAAAAATTTTAAGTAAAAAAAAAAAAAACCTTAAAAAAATATATAATTAATTTTATTTTCAAATGGGAAGAACATAAACACAAATTCAAAATTTTTATTTTTATTTTTATTACAGATTTGAATAGCTCTAAAGCTTACAACCAAAGCTCTTAAGCTCCACTATGATGCACAAAGAGATACTATCAAATCGAAGAAAAACAAACTCAAAATAGAAGAAAAAAACCTGAAAATGCACAAAAACATATTACCCAATAAAAATTACAAAACTTTCCTCCAATTTCTACAAGTGGGTATTCAAATAAACAAATAAAACCCTAGAATTCAACCCACATCTAGAACAACTTTCAAATCAACCTCAATGCACAACTTAAAAGAAGGATAGCAAAAAAAAAAAAAAAAAAAGGATATTACGATTGAAATCAAATCAGATTGAGATCCCATCGCGATCCGTTCACAACCCAACTTGTGACCCACAATGGCAACCTTACAACCCAACCAATTCGCCATCCGAAAATGCAACGATGTCTACCATGCCCACAATAGTTGTCTGATCTAATACCTCCTTTGCTATGCTTTTAAATCGATGGGTGAAAAAGGAAGAGGAATAGCAGATGATTGGGAAGATCGAAAGGAAGACGATAAAGAAATGGGGATTTTGAGAATAGGCTAGAATGTCTTGAACATCGGTGGTTATTTTTTTCCCCATCATCTTTCAATGGGCAAAACTTAAAAACAGTAATTTAGATGCTAATACTTAGATATCTCTTTTAAAATTCAGCCATTTGTCTAGTTACTTAACAGAGTGAACAGTGCATTAACACCATTTGTATCTTTCTTTTTTCATTTTTGAAACCCATTTAGAAAAGCCGTGAAACTCCAATTTCTCCATCTTCTCTATGTCGGAAGCTCCTCCTTATTTAGTTTGGAATAATCAACTGCTAATTTTTTAGTGGATGTTGAGGCAACATAGCAGGCAAAGGAGGAGAAAAGTAGTAATAAATACACTTGTGAAATACTGGAAAGAAGAAATTAAAGTGTAGTGGGTTAGGCAATAATGGAATCGTGGGGAGAGGATAAATTGGTTATATAGATATATATGTGTGTGTGAGAGATTAGGGAAAAGTTAACGGATGACATTAGTTTAGGAAATATTTATAAGAAAAGAAAAAGTAATTAATTTTTTTGATTGTTTTTTATATTTCTCATAAAGTAGTGTTAAAATCTAAATGGTTTATTAATAATTACTCTAAGCACACCAGTTAACATGACCTATAAAATTAATCTATCTACGATTGTGAGTGTGAGATCTCATATCTTTGCCTTTTTGGTTGTTGCTTGGCTGGTTGCATAATATCAATAAGATCATTGACAATAGCTTCTAGATAGATAATTCCAGGCTCATGAGAAGAGAGATAGAGATATGAGTCTGCTGGTATCAAAGAGAAGAGAGACAAAAATATCGTTGAGATCTAATAGAAGAGAGATAGAGACGTGAGTTTGGGGTTTTCTCGCAGGATTTTCTTAATGGGTCTTAACTGGGGAAAAAATATGGATAATGCTATTTTCTCTGTACTAACTAAACAAGTAGCTATAATTTAAAAGAGATATCTAAGAAACAGTACTTAAAATATAATATTTACATATTTACATTTTTTAATAATGTTTTTCTGTTTATTTATTGACAAACAATTTTAAAAAATTATTTTTGGTGATTTTTCGTAAAGAAAATCACCCCAAAAAGAAAACATCGTTGTTTAGAGAGTTCTTAATTGCATATTTTTTTTAATGAAAACTAACCAGGCCTTAAATAAATAAGTTTAAAAGTTAGAAGACTTAATTAAATCAAAGTGAAATTAAAAAAATGAATTGATTTTTGATAAAAGTTAGAGATGTGATTTGTAATTTTGCCAATAAAAAAATAAAAAAAAAGAAGTTCTTGAGGTTAAGTTAGACATTTTCACCTTCTGGAATAGTTGCACGTGCGCGGCGATGTCTCTGTCTAAGTTTTATTGTTCTATGCGTAACTTCGTAAGAGATTCCGGAAGAGGGCTCAGAAATAGCATACTGATGATCCACATCAAAGTAAGGATGCCTCGCTGAAATTCAAAACCACATGCTTGTCTCTTTAAATCCTCATAGTTTGTTTGGCAGATCCAGTCAACCATGTTAATGTCTGCATTGGATAAATCAAAAGCAGTAAGTTTAGAAATAATTAAAAAAAAAAAAAAATAGGGGTTTGCTAAGTTACACCTAGCTCTCAGGCAAAGCACTAAAGTTAAAGCCCCTGAGCCAACCTGTGAGAATGTCCGTCAACGAATTCCTGTTGACAGCGAGACTCAAACATAGATAGATAAGACAAAGTATCTGAAGCTTACCAACTGAGCCAAGCTTCCGTTGACACTTTAGAAATAATCATACCCAGATAAATAAATATTGCACGAAACATTACACCAAAACTTGTTTTTACTAGCTTATTTTATTTAAAAAATAAGTTAAATAAAAATAAATTATATCCAAGAAAATAGAAATTTAAAAAACATGTACATAAACAAAATATGCGCAATTCCATCTTTGGATTTTCTGAAATGCCAAGCGATAGTTTAGCTATTTGAGTTTAGCTATTTGGCTTCATCATTGCCACAGTGTACCTGATTCCCTGTGTCCCACGTTGGTGGGGTCACTGGGGTGGGTGTTAGCATGACTAATATTTAGTTTGAGTAGCGTAATAGATAAAAAAAAATTTTAATTTTAATTTATTTATAGATAATTGAAGTGATATATTATCACTAAAATTTAGTTATAAAATTGGTTGAAACCTAAAATTAAAATCTTACTTAATATCTTTTTATTAGAGGTAAATTTTGACAAATTCACCATTGAATTTTATATATATATATATATATATATATATATATATATATATATATATATTTATATCCTGCATACTTGTAATTAGAAAATTAAAAAAACAATAATTATGTCATCAATAAATTATTTAAATTACAAGTTTTTGTAATTTAAAATTTTGTGTAAAATTTGATTAGTACAAAATTTGACATGTATATTAAGAACGTAAAGAACATGCAATCAAACAGTTAGATTTTCAAAATATGTAGTAATGCTAATGATATTGAGTAAAGTTGTAGTCTAATATTACGACTAATTTTGTAACTAAATTTTGATTTATATCATATATCATGATTGATGTTAATAAAAGTGAGGTTAACTGCATGCTTATATAAACAACAAAAAAGAAATTATAAATTGATCTGAAGCCTAAACGCGATGTTAAAAAAAAAAAAATTTATGCCACATACTTAGAATCTATTTGGGATCTGTTTATTTTACTAAAATTGAAAACTTTTTACTGAAAGTACTATAAATAAATATAAAAGTTAACTGAAATAGTATAGTAAGACTTATGAATAATAACAAAAATAAACTAAATAGTAAAATAAATTGGTAAAAATAATTTTTGCTAAACGGACACTTATTTCACTGTTTGCTTTCTTTGTACTTATGTTGGTTGATGCCCGAGAGGGCCGACTAGAGTCTGAGTCTCTACGCTCGATAAGCTCGATCGGCTGGTTTCTCTTTAAAAACTCAGCTTCAGAATTTATCGAGCCCTTCTTTTTTGGGCTCTTTTCAAGTTTTTAACTTGGGCCGAAGCAAGCTTTCAGAAAACTCTAGTGGCCGAAGATCAGTTCGGCCTTTGGTGAGAACATGTATTGCCAATCCGTTGGCTCTATATTGAACAGTGGATGCCTTGCCATCATGCATTATTTGTAAAGAGTAATGTTAAAGAATATAACAAATTTTATTATATTTTTTTAATAAAAATTGGTAGTAGTAATTTTCCTTTTGTAAAATGGGTAACGTTAGGAATATTTTTTTGTTAAAGTGACAAATGGTTGGAACAATGAGAAGGTATTTAGTATCAAATAATACCATATTAATGGTATCAAAATTTAATAAGTGTGAGAGGTGTCAGTAAAAAATAACTACCAAACTAACAAATGAAAAACATGTATTAGTAAGTAATTATTTTTACACGTTTTTTATTTATTAGATTTTAATACCGACGACGTGATATCATTTGATACAAAATACTTTTTCAATAATCATAGTACAAAATAGGAAGTGAAATATTTAAGCAGCAGGCTGGATCCAACCACTTACCATTACTAGTTGTTTGAAGGACAACTGCATGCAAGACATTCATGTCGTGCCTTCCAACATAGGAGCAGTCTGGAGCAGCTCTTAGGATATAATAAGCCATGTCGTAGTGTTCTCTATCCACAGCGAGGAACAGTGCAGATTCCCCCTCCTTGTTTACATGCTTAGCCAGTTCTCCTGGATCCTTCTCTTTAATTAGTTCTTTCACAACCTCAAAGTTACCATATCGCACAGCGACGTGCAAGGCAGTATCCCCATCTTGATTCACCATTCTCAGAAGCTGCTGTCGGCCATCACCAATTTCAACATCCGGCTTTGTTCGCCGGTTTATTAGAAGCTTTACTATTGAAGAATCTCCTACCCTTGCAGCAACATGTAGCGGAGTATTGCCTTTGGAGTTTCCTTCATATGCAAGCATTGGTCTTAAGTTAACAATCTTTTTCGCAGCCTTAAATTTTTTGAATTGCAGTGCAACATGAAGAATAGTGTTCTTCTCGGTTGTCACTTCGAGATGGGTTTCATCATTTGGATCTTTCAAATTCCAAAAGAAACTTAAATTACCAGTGGAAGCAGCTCGGAACACTTGAGGATTCATTCTGTTTTGCCTTCTTTCTTCCTCAATCGGATATCACTCTGCCTAGTATTGTGAAAAGAAAAATCAATACTATTTTTTCTTTAAAATTAAATAGAAAAACCTTTAAAAAAAATAAAAAAATAAAAAAACCTCATTTTCTTCCGGTTGTCTTGAATCTTGATTATCGTGTTGGAAAAAAATATTTTGAAAATAGAAAACATCATTTTACATTAGTTTACATACATTATTTTTCACACGTATTTATAATTGATATAAAAGTGTACACATTTTAACATGGTAATGAAAAAAGCAACATGAGAGTATAAAATATGAAAAAAGCTAACTCTGATGTGAGAGAGAGCTAGCTCGTGGGCAACAAAATTAACCAACTTATTAGCTCTAGAAAAATTAAGAAAATGACCAGTTTGAGGTGGTAGCGTTACACATATATGATTTGATGTAGGACTAAGCTAGCATCACTCTCCACTATACTACTATGTCTCTCCAAAGCAAAACTTTTAACATCAGAGTTTGCTTAACAGTCCAGCTACAGTTTTCTAACTAAGATTAGGCAGTTGATCTTCGTTTGAAACTACTGAGGAAGGAAAGAAAAAAGGGCGTTGTTGAACTTGAAAGAGCTCCTACCTCAATAGATGTGATTTGGTCGCACTAGTGGCTTCGCCCAGATGGTGTTCCAACTTTCCGTTTGATCATCCCTAAATTTACTGTAACAAACTGTTCATCTTTATAGACGACAATTTGAGTAGCAGGTGAGTACAAGTTAAAGAATATAGATCTATCCTTTTACCCAAAAAAGAAAAAGGAAAAAGAAAATATTCTTTTATGAATACAAGCAAAGAATATGTTAAATCGGCGAATCCAATTCAAGTATATAATAAAGGAAACATAATTAATGAATTCAAACAAAAAGGAAAAAGAAAAAAGAGGATTCTTACTATTAGACTACATTTTCTTTATACTCGTGGGTTTTAGTTAATTCAATTGGTAAAGTTTCTAATGCATGAATACGAGATTCGGATTCAATCGATTACACTAAAAATTGATTGGTGTATTGGTTTAATGATAAAGAACTATTATCAGGAGCGAATACCATAGGTTGAAACGCTCTTAAAAAAAAAAAAGATTCTCTTTATGCCCAAAAGCCTAGCTAATTGGGTTGGGAGTTGTGAGTTGCGACCTCCCATTTTGCCATGAGAATTAATTTTAAAGCAAACTACAATTTATTCTTAATAATTCCCAAATTGATAAAAAAAAATAAATAAATAAAGAAAAAAAATGCCCCATCATGAAGTGTGTGGGAACTTCCTTGAATTTTAGTACTCACATGTCAAAATCAAATTTGAATCTAATGAGATATTATGAAATTAAAGTAGTGTCTAAGAGCATTCGTATCAATACGTATATAATAAATAAAAAATGATCCTATTTTAGCCAATTAAGCTCAAAACTTACCCAGCAAGCTTTGTAAAATTGCATAAAATACATAATTATTATAGTAACTTTGTAAATTTACATTGGTACTATTCATTTTGCATTTAGTTTTTTTTTTTTTTTTTTTTTTTTTTTTTTTTTTTTCAAGTATCCTAATGATGATAAAAGAGAGTGGACAGTGATTGTTATGTGTGAAAAAAATAATTGAAAAAAAATCAAGAAAATTTAATAATTAATAAAATGTTGTGTAAAATAGATAATTTCATATGCGGTGTTTTGAAAATTGAGTATGCAAAATAATAAAATTAAAAGTATGTTTAAAGCTAAAATAGATCCCACAAAAAAAAAAAAAAAAATTATACAAGATAAGGAAAATGCTCATACATAAAATTATCACTACAAGAAATCTGTACTATTGCGGCGGTTTTTTTGCACCACTGCAAAAAAACTGTCATTATATGTCACCTATTGTGGCATTTTTTGAGACCGCCGCTATAGTTATAGTATTTTGCGGCGTCCTACAACGGCGGGACATAAAACCACAGCAATATATATGTTTTAGTGGCGGTAACTTAGATATAGTGAAGCTCCTGAAACCCACCATAATAAATACATCATTTTGTGCAGATACTATAGGGGCAGTAGAGAAAAACACCACAATATGTGAGCTGTAGTGGCGTTTGTATGACTGCCGCAATAGGTACTCCTTTTTGTGGCAGTTTTTCTTAGTTATAGCGACAGGTTGGACTGCTGCTATAGACCTTTTAAATCCCTACCTCTTCCCTAATTTTCCCTCTGTTTTTTTTTTTTTTTTTTTTTTTTTTTTTTTGGCTTTTCATTTTTGCCAAAAACACTATATCCCTCTATCTCTCATTTATTGTATCTCATTCACTTTAGAGACGCAAAATCCCAGCTCTCTCTCTCTCTCTCTAGCTCTCACTCTCTCTTGCAGACCCAAAATCCCACCCAAACACTATTTATCTTTTAAACCCTATCTCTCTCTCTCTCTCTCTCTCTCTCTCTCTCCCTTGTAGACCCAAAATCCCACCACCGCCACTGCCTTCACAACAACCCCACCACCACCACCAAACCACATCAACTCAGTGGTCACCACCTAGCAACTCTAATCCACCTTGTTGCTGCCACCTCATTTCAATCCACCTCGTGAGTTTTATTTATTTATTTATTTAATGTGTTATGTTCAATGTGTTATCTATTTTTTTGTTGTTTGTTTGGTAATATATTAGGATGTTTTCTAGTAAAAAACCAAATTATTCCTCTAAATTCTTTAATTCTTTGATTTTTGAAATGGGTTATTGATGTTGGGCTTGTTTATCGGGTTGATTGTGTGAAGAAAAGGAAATGCAATTTGAGCCAAAGCTATTCAATTTCTCTCTCTTTGTGGGGAAATTATGAGATTATCATAATGTTTAGACTATATTGAATCAGTCACGTAATTTGAGATGAATGGGGACTGAATGTGCTTATAATCTTCTCAAACTGGTATGCCATTCAAAAGGTGGAAGCACTCTCCTTCAACATAGAGCATTATAGCACATTTATCATCAAATTATAGGGGTTTCTTTAGTTGCAAATTCTATTATAGGTCACTTGTTATTGCTCTGTAGTATTCTGCAATCTGGCATTGTGTTTTAAATTTATTGTGGAGATTTATGCCATTAACAGATTCACCATTAGTTGTCTATTTTCATAGAGACGGCTATGCAATTAGTAGAAAACATGGCATGGTCCCTAAATATTTAAGCTATTCCTGAAAGGAAAACAAATTGATTCATTGATTGTAGCAAACATTAATAACAATGGTCCTAGCAATCTATTGGTGTAATCATTTTTAAACCATTTTCTGAAATATAGAAGCAACATAAGAAGTAGATTGAAGCTAAAATTATTTTTGGGTTTGCTTTTAAACAAATCTATGGAGGACAGAATTTGTAATGTTTTAAAGTAAGAAAAGTTCTTTAAATAAAGCTGTTAACAGGATAGTACCCTATGTTAAGTGGTGCAAGTTGTAAGGATTTCAAATTGTTTTCAAAAAGGATAATGGTTCTTTTGTCTCCTTTTTTGTAAGATTTGAGTGCTTGGGTTGTGGTGTATATCTTGTTAATTGGAGGTATGGATCTTGTACTCTTGTAATAATTTCTGTTTCTATTTTTTAGTTCTTTATGTATAATTAGGTTGAATCTATTTAATTTTAGTAAAATCATCACTTATTGGAAAATGATTTTTTCAACTCTGCACTTCTAACTATCCATCCATTTTATAATATTATGTTAGAGATATCATGTTCACTATTGGCAATTCTTAAGCATCTTCATAGTACATATTTTATCAGGGATACTTTATTTCTATTAATTTGTCTATATCACCAAAATTTTCACACTCATTTCTTTGCATTTCCTTTTCTTCACTTTCTTCAACTTCAACCAGGCAGCCAATTCCTCACAGTTGCTCGACTCACCCCCACCACTACAAGGTAAAAAATATTTGTCCTTGAACTGATTGTTTCACTATTCTTTACAAAACAAATTTGGTGTTTGATAGTTTATTTATTTTTTTATTAAAATCTTTTGGTTTTATCCTAAAGGACTAAAATGAGATTTGGGTTTTGAATTTGATTGGCTTGGTTAATAGTTATGATGATACTTATTTTTATTTTACACTTTGACAGTTGAAATGGCAACGCGAAAAGCAAATCCGTGCACGCGTTCCAAGAGCATAACTATGGAAGGAGTTTCTACAGAACATGTGAATCAAGAAACGAACCAAGAAATGCACAAAGCTTCTATGCAAGGTATGGGCTTACAACTTTATATCAAATTTGCTATTAGTTTGCTTAAAAATTCTATTAAGAAAAAAACAAAATGGATGACTAGTGCATACAAGATACAATTTTAGCCTCATGCATACAAGATTTGCATATTGAGAGGCATATAAAATTTTATGAAAATGATTTCCTTAGGTGCTTTAGTTATTTTGTGTTGGGATTTAGATTTTGTTGATGAGTTTCTGTCAAAATAGGTGTCAACAAGGGTTGTAATTGTTACATATTAGTTTAATTGAAGTGTTGAATTAGGAGTTGCTTCATCATTATGTTTGGTAAACTTTTACTACTTAAATTGGTTCAAGTGATAATTAATCAGGTCATTAGGTCATTGGATCATAATTAGATTTTCATCATGTGCACCTGTAAAGTTGTAATTTACAACTGTGTTTCTTGTTGGCTTTTATTCCGTGCCAAATTTGATTGTAACTATTTTCAATCGTTTATGCCCTGTATTTGTTGTGGGATTTGGTGTAAGGGTTGTGTGATAGAGAGTGTGTGTGAAGACTCAAGCATTTGGAGGCTGAAGGATTCTCGCGGGTATTTCGCGACCTAGCTTCCCACGAAGTGAAGCATGTGCCCTGCACGTACTGGAATGCGAAGGGTCAGGCCAGGTGGAGACTAGCTGTCTCTTGCGAGTATCTCGTGGGTAAGCCTTCCCGCGAGACACCCGCGAGACAAGCTGTTCTGCCAGCCTGTACTGACTGACTCACACATTTTGCACCTATCCTATATATACCATCATTACCCACAAATGTTGAGGAATGCTTCAGAGAGAAAACCCTAGCTAAACACATTGTGAATTAGAGATTGTCATCCCCACCTTTCTCTATACAATTGCTTGTGGTATCTCCTCAACTTTTCCCTCTCCATTATTCATATCTTTGAGAGGTTGATAGCCTAAACACTTACCACACCTTTGAGAGTGCTGAGTGACGTTTCGGTGTTGCTGGGAAGCATTGGAAGAAGCCTAGAATGGCAGATGCAACATGGAGCTTGTTGCGGGATCCGGAGAACTAAGACAAGACACGATTCCGAGAAGCCTTGTTGGAGTAGGAGCTTGGAGGGCTTAAGTACATCGAATAGACTAGGCTTGGAGGGTCTTTTGCTAACCCATGTATCCCAACTGATTGTCTAGTGGATCGATTTCCGCTTGGAGGGCGGCAGAGAGGTTTTTCGCCGAGTTCTTTGGTTTCCTCTTCGATAACACGTCTCGGTGTTATCTGTGTTTGCATCCTTCTTCCCTACTCTTGTTTATTTCATTTTTACTGCTATGTTACTTTAAATATGGATTAGAGTAGTTGTTTTGCCTGTACGCTTGTGTTTACGCTATTCCGCACTTATCATTAAGTTAGTATAAAATCAACCAAGCCGTAATTTTAATTTGAGGGTCTAAACCGCTCGTGTGTTCTCGACACATTTTCGAGCTATCAATTGGTATCAGAGCGGGTACACTTGCTGCGGTTGTAAAACCCTAGTGTGATCCTTGATCCTTTTTGAGATGGACCGGTCTCAATCGCTCAATGTTCCACCATTTTTTTATGGGAATAATTATGCATTCTGGAAAGTTAGAATGAGCGCATTCTTATGCTCTATCGATGATACCATTTGGGATACGGTTGAGATAGGTTGGACAAAGCCGGAGGCTCCTAAGTCCACTTGGGATAAGGCAGCTCTAGCAGCAGCCAACGCTAATAGTAAAGCTTTAAATGCTATCTTTTGTGGTGTGTCCCTTGATGAATTCCACAGGATTTCTCTTATGACAATAGCCAAGGAAGCTTGGGAGATTTTGGAGACTACCTATGAGGGTACAAAGAAAGTTAAGGACATGAAGCTTCAGATGCTTACCACCAAATTTGAAGAACTCAAGATGAGTGATGATGAACCATTTGATTCATTCTATGGGAAGCTCAATGAAATTATCATTACTAAACTCAATCTTGGGGAGAAGATTGAAGACACTAAGGTGGTGAGAAAAATATTGAGGTCTGCCTGAAAGTTTTAGAGCAAAGGTTACAACCATAGAAGAAAGCAAAGACTTGGATGAGATTAAAATTCAAGAGTTGATCGGGTCTCTCCAAACGTATAAGCTGGGATTACCTTCCCATAAGACGAGCAAATCACTTGCTCTTAAAACCATCACTGAAAGAATAAATGACTCCTCCGAAAAAGATGGAGTGGAGAAGGAAGTAGCATATCTTGAAAAGAACTTCCGCAAATTTCTGAAAATGAAGAATAGTGGGAAACTGTTCATTAGAGGAAAGTTCTCCTTCAAGAGGTGATAAGAAAGAGTTTAAGAGAAAAGAAGGGAAGGACTCTCAACCTTCTTCAGACATTGTGTGCTATGAGTGCAATGGCCATGGACATCTAAAGAAGGAGTGTCCGAATTTTCTGAGGGGAAAAGGGAAGGCTTATGCTACAACGCTCAGTGATTCTAACTCTTCTGATTCTCACTCGGAAGAGAGCTGTGACAGTGAGGGAAACTACTTCGCCTTTATGACCATTGCTTATGGAGACTCCTCGGATGGCTTGGGTGCACTTGTGAAGGAACTTGGTGAGCATTCTGATTCAGAGTCTATTGGAATTGTAGAAGAATCAGATGCGGAAGAGGAAGAGAGTACAGCTAATCTTCAAGAAAACTACTCATTACTCCTTGAGAAGTTGGGAGAATATGCAAGGGTAGCCAAGGCGGCTGTCAGAAAAATGAAGAAGGCTGAGGAAGATTACCGAAGCCTCTTGGTCAGACATAGGGTGGCAAACTACGAGATAGAAAAGATGAACGGTGAGCTGTCAGAAGATTACTTAAAGATCAGATTTCTTGAACAAGAGGTGGTGCAAGCGCAAGCCAAGATAGAAAGGGTCTCCTCCAGAAAGTTGGATGATGTTATCTCATCCGAAAAACATTTCTCAGACAAGTCCTGATTAAGATATACCGGAGGGAGTAGCTCATCAGTCAAAGCTACCATAGAAGTAAAATTTGTGAAGGCTATAGAGCCGATTGTAGAAGAGGCCGTCCCTGAGAATGTTAAGGTTGAGAAGAAGAATGTAACTAAGCAACGGATGGTGAATAAGCCCCAAAATCAATCTGTAGGCAGACACGAAACCAGAGCAAGATCTCTTTCAAGACCTCAACGGGGTCCTAGAACAGGTTATGTGTGTTACTATTGCGGACTGCGAGGACATACTAGACCAAACTATCAAAAGCTGAGAGCAGACAACAATGCAAGCGCACCGCGGTCACGAGGAAGAAGAAATGACAAGAGGTCTTGGGGTGGTGAGCAACCAAGAAGTCAAAACCATGATCCAGGAATGACGGACATGATGAAGATGATTGGTGCCTTCACCAATTGCTTGAAGAGTTTTACCAGGAGATTTGAAAGTCCCAACTCTCGTACCCAATCCATAAAGGATATCACCCCAAACGCACGTGACGTGTGGGTGAAGAGGGGTACTCATGCATAAGCATTATAATATGTTCATGCATTAATTCTTTCAATGTTTAGGGACATTTGTTGTTGCATCATATCATGCATTGCTTTCATTTTAATTTTCTTTTGTCTGGTTTGAACCTGTTTTTGTTGATCTTACTTTTCTTGCTTTGTTTTGGGTGTGTTTCAAAAATTCAAAAACCCATAAAAATTGAAAAATCTCAAAAAGTTTGATCACTTGTTTTGTGCATATCTCATGTGAGTTTGGCCTAGTACCTTCGTACTTATGGCGTAGTGCATTTACGATCTTAGCTTGATTTGTATGCACTCTTTTCTATGTGGAAGAAATCTTGAAAACTATGTGTGACTGTTGTAAATAGATCTTCAAGCTTGTCATGAATGATTGGTCAATAGTCTTGTTGGTCTTGATACTTGCATAGACTTGTGTCTATATCTCTTCCTACTTTATTTTTATGTCTTTGTAAAAAGAGCTCACCAATTGTAAATCTCCAAATGAAAAGAGATATTGAGCTGCAAAAGCCTGTCGCACACACTAGTATTTGACTAGGAAAAAGGGAAAGTGACTCTTTTTAAATGTGTTTTATATGGTGCTCAAAAAGGCCAAAGGCTTATCATCAATATTGAAATATCATAAATTTCAAGCACCAATCTCAAAAAGAGATGCTTTTGTCCAATCAAAATGAAAAAGGACCAACTGTTATGAGTTATGTGAAGCCAAATGAAAAGCTTCTTTGTTATGTTTTCATTGTGTGGGAGGTCATATATACTCACTTCTATAATGGAGATAGTCCACTTGATTTCGTATCAGTTGTGTATGACTCGGTTGAATTGATCATTGAAGCTTCGCTCTGGTCTAAGGACTATTTCACATTTGATACTCACACACAACACACAAGTTTTTGATTCAATCAATGCCTATCTCATTTGTGTGATTGTATATGTCCAAATGTGATGTGTATGCCCATGAACTTGTTGATCAAATCCAAAAAGATTTTTGTGAGTTTTATATGTTTTTGAAAGTGATTTTATACTTTCTTGTGTTTCCTTTTTGATCAAAATGCATTTTGTGTGTTTTTCATCAAAAAACTGGTTCAGGGGGTGTTTTGCGAGAAGCTCGTGACTTAGAGCTTCCCGCGAAAAGGGGTTGAGGGAAATATTTCTTCATCCTGTCACTCAGAGACTTTTGCGACTGTCTCGCGACCAACAGCTTCTCGCGAAATGCTGTTTGGCAAAAACTGGAATTTTTCAAAATCAGACAAAGAGTTTCGCGACTGTATCGCGACTGTTTCGCGACTTAAAGCTTCTCGCAAAAATTTTGTGCTTCAGTGGCCAATCTCGCGACTGTCTCGCGACTATCTCGCTACTCTCTAACCCGCGAAAAACGCGTGTTTTCAGTTTTATATGGCTGATATGACAGTTTTTCAAATCATAACTCCTTCCCTCGCATAAACTCCCTCGAAGCCATTTTCAACCCAATTCACTATTCCATCAAAATCCTTACAAATCAAGCATATTTTCTGCATTTTCTCTCTCAAGGTATGTTTTCTAAAGCATCATTTTCATGTTTTTGCTTAGTTTTTGCAGATTTCTGTTTGGGGTTTTGAAAAATTGGGGATTTTCGAAATTTGGGGTGGGTTTCTTAGATTTTGGTAAATTCTTCAATTTCTTTGATTGGGCTGAGTCCCATTTACTTGGTGTGCATCTGTGTTGGCCCCTTGTGGCATTTTAACCTGTATTTAGGCAAGATCTTACCATGATCATGCATTGCTCATACTTATAGTGTTTTTATGCATGTTAGGTGTTTGATAGAATGTCTAAGTGACATTGTTGTGCTTAATTGAACTCAAGTGAGTTCCATTTTGTGAGATTTCATATGTTTGTCCTTAGTTTGGTCTTTGATCAAGTGTTTCTCACACTTTGCCCATGATGCTCTCACTAGGCACACACCTAGGCACTCTTAGGCACCCCACATGCATCAGCATATGCACACAGATGCACACACATGCACAGTTATTTGATTTCATGCAAAATGTCTTGTTTTTCATGCATTCTGGTTATGTGTTTCTTGCTTTGTGTGTTTGAGCATGCTGGGTTGAGTAGTTTTTGCTCTGTCTCAATTTTTTTCACTTGTTGTGCACTAAATTAAATCTAATCAAGTTTTGGTACTTTGTTCTGTGCTCTTGTTTTCTGGTTGTTGTGTTCCTTTATGCAGATGTCTCCCACCAAGCATGCAGCTACAAAGAAGAAGTCTTCTAAGCGTGCACGTACTGAATCTGATAACTTTAAGTCCGCGGAAGCAGATATGAAGTACAATGACTGCTGTAAGGACAGGACGATCATGATGGAGAGAGTTGTTCAACTAGAAACTCTTGAGGACACTTTCATTCCTAAAGTGTTCAAGGAAAGAACTTGGACCAAGCTGCTAAACCCGTCTGGAGTGGTTTATTCAGAGATTATTAGGGAATTCTTCTCTAATGCCACTGTCAACGGAGATCGCATTGACTGCTGGGTAAGACACAAGGAGTTTGTGATTACAAGAGAAATCATCCAAGACTTATTGGAAACTCGTCCCCCATCTTAGCCAATCACAGTTGCATATGAAGACAGACTTGGTTCTACTGCTGAGATGATTAAACTCCTTGGTGGTGAACCAAAGAAATCATCCATGAACACCATCAAATTCTCTCCAGAAATGAGAACTCTAAGCTATGTGATGATTCACAATCTGTACCCAGTCACCAATCTCACCACTCTATTTGCTCCGAGAACAAGGTTCCTTTATGATCTCTTTACTCATAAGGAAATTGACATTTGTGGCCACATCATGCATGTCCTGAAGAAGAGCATCACAAAGCAGAATTCCCGAACTGTGATGCCATTCCCCTCCTTAATAATGGGATTGATTGCCAAGGCAAAAATCAAGCTACCTAATGGGCTCACAGCTGTTCAGAGAGACTACCCCATTGGTGGTCATACACTGACTCGGAGCACTACACACATGAAGGGCTCCAAGACTAGTGTGCATACCATACCACCTCCACAACATGTTCAGCAGGATGAAGGTGGAGATACAGAGGAGGAGATTGATAGGTTCATCTTGACTCCAGAGCCATCTGCACAGCCTTCTTCTTCTGCTCCACCGCAAGGCTTGAGCAAACTTGATCTCTTGCTGGCTAAAATTGATTAAATGTCTACGGTGCTAGATTCTCATGTACAGCACACTGCGGATCAGTTTACCTACCTTCAAGGACAGATCACCGCGCTCTCTTCCCAAATACAAGACTTATCCATGGAGCAAGGTTCGGATTTAGAGTCCGAAGAGTTCTAGCCTTTTGGCCATTTCGGTCAAAAAGGGGGAGACAATTTTGAGGGGGAGCTGGATCAAAGCTTGCACAGCATTAGGGGGAGCATAGTTTAGAACCTTAGTAACATTGGTTATTGGTTTTTGTTTTTCAAACGGTTTTTGTTCAGTTTCTTTTAGTTTTATAACTGGTTTATGCTTACTGATTTACTGTTTTAGGTTTAAAGTTTTAACACTTATGCTTTAATTTCAGTATTATTTCAGTTCTTCATGCTTATTTTCTATGCTTTGTAGCATACCTGCTTTGTGGCTTTTGTTTGTACCCATGTTGCTTATGTAAGTTTTAAGGGTTTGTTTCATGCATTATTTGTAGGTCTTTGTGGTTTGTGCCATGCATTTGCAATATCATGCTTATGCAGCCTTTATGCATGTTTGCTTGTTGTTCAATGTCATGCATTTTACTTCAAGTACATCACTCTTGTGCCCTTGTAGGATTGTTCCTAAATGCATATACGTTCTATGCATTGGTTGAGTGATGATTACTCTTGTGCCCTTGTAGGATTGTTCCTAGATGCATATACGTTCTATGCATTGGTTGAGTGATGAACATTCTTGTGCCCTAGTAGGATTGTTCCTAGATGCAAATACTTCATGTATTTCACATTGGTTAAGTGTTGGAGTTGCAAATGATACTCTTCAAATGAGCTTATCATCTTGCATATCCGGATGTTCATTCCTTGTGTGAATGAGCATAGTAATTGCTTGTGTATAGTGATTACTTGTTTGATCTTGCCATGATCTAGTGTTTCTATTTCATTTAGCTTGATCATGCTATTATTGCTCCATATGCTTTTCAAGTTTTCTGCATACAATGATGTTATTGTGTTGTTGTGTTTCAGGAGTTACTTGTTCATATGTTTCAAGAGCATTTCAGAATCTAGAATTAGGTGTGAGTGAGTTTTGCCTTTGTTCCCAAACTCACGTTTAAGTCTAGAGTCTGTTTTAGGATTTTGTCACGTAATAGCCAAAGGGGGAGATTGTAAAGTTGTAATTTACAACTGTGTTTTTTGTTGGCTTTTATTCCGTGCCAAATTTGATTGTAACTATTTGATGGAATTAAATATGAGTGCAGCGGAAAATAAATTTTGAACGGATCTACTTCATTCAATATTGATAACATGTGTAAAGTAAATTTCAGAATTATGAGAACAAGAGATCGTACCTTGAAGCGATGAGTTTCAAAACCGAAGATTGAAGCACTTGGGAATACTCTTAATCTTCACTCCAATTCCACTAATCGCCCAAGATGTGTGGTCTCTCAAATTGGTAACAAAGGGATGATGTGTGAGTACCAAAAACCCACTTCCACACCACTACAATGGTGATTTTCTTACCAACTATATTCTGTACGTTTTTCCCTTTGTTTCTAACCAATATATCTAATTGGGCTAGCCTTTTGGGCTTTACCAATTGGGCTTAAGTGTGTGGCTTGGAGTGGGACCAAAAGGGACCAATAAGACACTAGCTCCAATGGGCCTTGGGCTTTTCTGTCAACTCTTGACAAGTCCAAAGTTACCATTAACTATATTTAATACCACTATATAAATATAGTTGCACTCTAGGTCTTATCTATATATTATATCCCAAGACTTTATTATACATGCAACCCCTTCATAAAATATTCGTAGTAATACAAAGTTATTAATATAGACTGCCACTTTGTAAATTACTACATCTTGATCCTTGAGTACCCGGTTTAATCCTTAATGTTATTCATTATATATTTATGAAATCCAATTCCATAAATATATACTTTAGTCTTACTAAAGTGGTTAGGCCTAACTCTCTGAATAACAAACTCATTAAACTTATCTCAAGGGAATATTTTATATCTCCATTAAGAGACTATGAATTCCATCTTGAGAATACATGTTCCATCAACACTTAATGTGGTTGCCCAACATACTGAGGTTTTGACCATTAATATAGATCTCACTCCTGATATATCAAAGCAACCTACATCTTATGATCAGGTCCATTATTCTCTCAGGATTAAGAGTTCATGCAAATACAAGTCATGAGATTTATTATTCATTTGACAGTCCTTAGGCAAATAATAAATCTCATGGCGGTCCAGTTCAATATGTCTTAACTCTTAAAACATATTAACACATCAACTAGAAGTCTCCACTTCCATGATCAAGACAAATCATCGTAGTTGATATGTTATAGTCTTCGCAGATGAAATGCCCAATTTCATCACCGACTACGAACTATACTTCTGAGTTTACAAAGAACTTGTGATTTATATCTTCTGTGACTATTCACATAAATCACATACTATGCATCTCATGGACTATATGATAATGTCCGAATATTCATGTTACCATTATTTCAGATAATAATAAAACAAATTTATTAAACATAATATTAAGTCATACATAATGTCAAACACAATGTCACACTTAATATTATACATAGCATCTAACAATAGGATTTAAGGGCACCAATCCTAACATTCTCCCACTTGCCCTAAAGACTATTGTGCACTAATCTAACTCCCATTCCCTCCAAATGTGACTCGAAAGTCCTTTGAGGCAAGGCTTTGGTAAATGGATCTGCTAGATTGTTTGCACTTTCAATCTTTGCTACCACCACATCTCCACGAGCAACAATATCTCGAATGATATGGTACTTCCTCTCAATGTGCTTTCCTTTCTTGTGATTCCTTGGATCTTTAGATTGTGCAACTGCTCCACTGTTATCACAAAACAATGTGATTGGAACTTGCTCCATTCTTATTACACCAAGGTCAGAGAGGAATTTCTTGAGCCATACAGCTTCCTTTGCTGCTTCACAAGCAGCAACATATTCTGCTTCCATGGTGGAGTCTGCAATACAAGATTGCTTAATACTCCACCAACTAATGGCTCCACCTCCCAAGGTGAAAACACATCCTGAAGTGGATTTTCTGAAATCTAGATCCGATTGAAAATCTGAATCTGTATAGCCAATGGGAATCAAATCCTCACAACGGTAAACAAGCATATAATCTCTCGTTCTCCGTAGATACTTGAGAATATGCTTTACAGCTTGCCAATGTTTTGGTCCTGGATTTGATTGATATCGGCTGACCATGCCAACTGAATAGCAGATATCTGGTCTAGTACAAAGCATGGCATACATGAGACTTCCTACTGCAGAAGCATAAGGAACTTGTCTCATAATATCTACTTCCTCTTGAGTCTTAGGCCTTTGGTCATCAGACAGAGGAACTCCATGTCTGAAAGGAAGCAATCCTTTCTTGGAGTTTTGCATGCTAAACCGTTCTAGAACCTTATCTATATATCCAGCTTGTGATAAGCCTAACATCTTATTCTTGCGATCTCGCCAAAGCTTGATCCCTAGAATAAAGTTAGCCTCACCCAAGTCCTTCATATCAAATTGACTTGACAACCAAACTTTTACAGATGACATTACCCCTACATCATTTCCAATGAGTAGAATATCATCAACATAAAGTACTAGGAACATTACTACTTTATCTTGATGTCTTTTGTACACACATGGTTCATCAAGATTTTGTTCAAAACCAAATGTCTTGATTGCTTGATCAAACCTGATGTTCCATGACCTAGATGCTTGCTTAAGTCCATAAATGGACCTTTGCAACTTGCATACCAAATGCTCTTGGTTCTTTGCTATGAAACCTTCCGGTTGCATCATATAGATTTCCTCTTCAAGATTGCCATTAAGAAATGCAGTCTTGACATCCATTTGCCAAATCTCATAATCAAAATGAGCAGCAATGGATAAGAGAATTCTGATAGATTTAAGCATTGCTACTGGAGAAAAGGTTTCATCATAATCAATACCTTCTTTTTGTGTATACCCTTTCGCCACTAGCCTTGCTTTAAAGGTTTCAACCTTTCCATCTATCCCTCTCTTTCTCTTGTAAACCCATTTGCAACCAACAGGTTTAATGCCGTTAGGCGCCTCTACAAGATTCCAAACTTGATTGGAATACATGGAATCTAATTCAGATTTCATAGCTTGGACCCAATGATGTGCATCTATATCATTCATTGCTTCATCATATGTGTAGGGATCCGATTCAACCTCTTCTGAGATAGCTTCATAGGTTTCTCCTAAACCTATGAATCTTATAGGAGGCCGAACAATTCTCCCACTACGACGAGGCACTTGTGTATTAGACATCTCATTAGTAGTATCTTGTGGTGTATCTAATACAATCACATCATCCCTAGTTTCATCTATAGGTTGTTCATTTACAGATTCATTCATTTCAGCCAACACAACTCTACTTTTAGGAGTATAATCATTCATATAGTCATTTTCCAAGAATTTGGCATTTGTGCTAACAAACACTTTATTATCTTTATGACTATAGAATAAACCTCCAACAGTTCCTTTTGGATACCCAACAAAGAAAACCACTTCTGTTTTAGACTGTAACTTGTCAGTCTTTCCTTTTAACACATGTGCTGGACAACCCCAAATATGGAGATGTCTCATACTAGGCTTACGCCCATTCCACAATTCCACAGGTGTTTTAGGAACAGACTTCGAAGGTACTAAATTCAGAAGATACATCGCTGTGTTTAAGGCATATCCCCAAAAAGAAATAGGTAGAGTTGAATAACTCATCATGGACCTAACCATTTCTAAAAGAGTCCTATTCCTTCTTTCTGCTACACCATTCTGTTGTGGAGTTCCAGGTGCAGTCAATTGGGATACAATCCCATTCTTAGTTAAGTAATCCTTGAAATCCCCAAAGAGGTATTCACCACCTCGATCAGATCGAATGGCTTTTATGTGTTTACCTAATTGATTCTCAACTTCAGCCCTAAACTCTTTGAACTTTTCAAAAGCTTCGGACTTCCGTTTCATTAGGTATACATAACCATATCTTGAGTAATCATCAGTGAAAGTGATGAAGTACTCATGGCCACCTCTTGCCTGGATTGACATAGGACCACAAACATCAGAATGCACTAATTCTAGCAAATCTTGGGCTCTTCTACCTTTTGTAGTAAAAGGTCGTTTGGTCATTTTACCTTCCAAACAAGATTCACAAACTGGAAATTCATCAAAGTCCATGGGCCCTAAGAGTCCATCTTTGATCAGTCTTTGAATTCTGTTTAAATTAATATGACCTAAACGCAAGTGCCAAAGATATGCATCATTAGTAGAAGGAAACTTTCTCTTTAATGATTTTACATGAGAGTTAGCATCTAATTCAGAATTATATAATTCATGCTTATCAGGAGTTAAAATATAAAGACCATCCACAATATTGCCATAACAGATAAACACTTTATCTTTCTTTATTACAACATTGTCTTTTAGGATAACACAATATCCTTGTTTACCTAAGTAAGTAGCAGAAATTAAATTCCTACGTACATTAGGTACATACAAACAGTCTTCTAATATTAAAACTCTAGATTGAAAACACAAATTATAAACACCAACAGCTACAACTGGAATCCTGCTCCCATCAGCCAAAGTAAGAAACAACTCCCCTTCTTTAAGTTTTCTGGTCTCCTGAAACCCCTGCAAAGAATTGCAGATATGATTAGTACAACCTGAATCCACACACCAGGAATCCGTGGGATTCTGTACCAAACATATTTCAAGAAGGAATGTATCATTCATACCTTTATTCTTGGCAGCCTTGAAAACTGGACAATTCCTCTTCCAATGTCCTTTCTCACCACAATGGAAACACTTTCCTTTGATCTTCTTTCCTTTATCAGCAACCCCTAAGGCATTACCCTCTTGTTTGGTGAAGTCCTTCTTCTTCTTCTTCTTACCCTTGCCTTTCGACTTAGGTTGAGAAGTAGAAGCTTCACCAACATTGGCTTCAACATTGGAAGTACCAAGAATGCCTTCTGCCGCTACCAATTCATTCATTAATTCAGACAAGGTATAAATCTTTTTATTCATATTATAATTCAGTTTGAATTCCTTGAATGATTCTGGTAGCGACTGGAGTATCATATCCACTTGGGATTCTCCATCTATATCGGCACCTAAAACTTCCAATGTGTTCAGATTAGAGATCATTGTAAGACAATGTTCTCTAACTGAACTTCCTTCAGCCATTCTGGTGTTATAAATTTGCCTCATGGTCTCTTGCCTTGCAGAACGGCCTTGCTCACCAAACATCTCCTTCAGACTTTGCATGATGTCTGAAGCTAGTTCTACATCCTGCATTTGATGCTGTAGAACATTTGAGATAGATGCTAGGATGTAGCACTTGGCCATTCCATTAGATTTCTGCCAACGATCATATCGTTGTTTTTCCTCAAGAGGAGCATCTAATGAAGGAAAGTTAGGACATGGTTTAGTAAGAACATACTTATGTTCTTCAGCAGTGAGAACTATGTCCAAGTTTCTTTTCCAGTCAACATAGTTGGATCCAGTCAGTTTGTTTTGATTAAGAATAGCTACAAGTGGACTAAAAGATGCCATGTTCTAAATCTGAAAACAATAAACATGAATATAATCAATAAACTGGACATTATCTTTTTAGCATATAAACATATAGTATGGAACCTTAATAAAACCATAATATAATATATGCAACGACAACCCAATCCCATATTCAATATCCCTCAGCATAGAGTGAATATAAAATACTATGATTGATTGAGAACTATTCTCATCATTAGTGCTATCATGATAACTCTTATCAAACACTAATAATATGCCGTTATATTTATTTGGCCTCTAAATAATGATAGTAAGAACTCAGCATAGAGGATACTATAATATTTAGTCTAGTGTATACCACTGTCTAGAATCATGTGTAGCCACATTTCATCCCCTTAACAAGCTTATTTTGTAGTACCATGATACAAAACACCCTCCGCATGGAATGCTAAGCTCAAGGCAAAGACAAGGTGTTTGATCAAACCACTATAAACCAAGAAATTCAATCTTGTAGGACCATAAAATAAATACTCTCCGCATGGAATGCTAAGCTCAAGGCAAAGACAAAGTATTTATTTCATACTACTATGAATTGACAATGGAGGCCGTGAGATCCAACCCTTGTATCTCTCTCCCACTAGATGTTTTAAAAGAAAGGTTTTTAGTTTTAAAACATGCATAATCTAATTACACATAGTCTTACTCTTTTATCATGTGAAAACACTTAGAAAAAAATTTCTGTTTTTCTTTCTTTCGATCGATCGAAAGTGCCCCTCGATCGATCGAAAAAAAAAACTAAAAAATTTGAACTTGATCCTCTGACACTTTCGATTGATACTCGATTGCCTTTCGATCGATCGAAAAACAGATTCGATCGATCGACTAGCAATCGAAAAACTATCGTTCTAAAGCATCTAATCACTGTCTCTTTCGATCGATCGAAAGTGATTTTCGATCGATCGAAAATCGCGAAACTCAAATTTCCAGAAATTTTCTAAGGCAGTTTTCTACGGATTTTCATGAACAAACATCTTGAAAACGAACATGATAGATAGAGATCAATGTCAAAACTGAATTTCATTGATGTTATAGCCTTAAGATTGAATTTAACATACTTAAATTTAAAATTAAACAACATCATAACACCAATTTCAGTTTTCATCAAATCATAGTTTCAACAACATGCAGAAAATTAAAAACTTAATCTTCTAACAATATGAAACTATCTTCTCCAATTCTAAAACTCACAAACATGTTAAAACAATACGAAATTGAAGACCGCTCTGATACCATTTGATGGAATTAAATATGAGTGCAGCGGAAAATAAATTTTGAACGGATCTACTTCATTCAATATTGATAACATGTGTAAAGTAAATTTCAGAATTATGAGAACAAGAGATCGTACCTTGAAGCGATGAGTTTCAAAACCGAAGATTGAAGCACTTGGGAATACTCTTAATCTTCACTCCAATTCCACTAATCGCCCAAGATGTGTGGTCTCTCAAATTGGTAACAAAGGGATGATGTGTGAGTACCAAAAACCCACTTCCACACCACTACAATGGTGATTTTCTTACCAACTATATTCTGTACGTTTTTCCCTTTGTTTCTAACCAATATATCTAATTGGGCTAGCCTTTTGGGCTTTACCAATTGGGCTTAAGTGTGTGGCTTGGAGTGGGACCAAAAGGGACCAATAAGACACTAGCTCCAATGGGCCTTGGGCTTTTCTGTCAACTCTTGACAAGTCCAAAGTTACCATTAACTATATTTAATACCACTATATAAATATAGTTGCACTCTAGGTCTTATCTATATATTATATCCCAAGACTTTATTATACATGCAACCCCTTCATAAAATATTCGTAGTAATACAAAGTTATTAATATAGACTGCCACTTTGTAAATTACTACATCTTGATCCTTGAGTACCCGGTTTAATCCTTAATGTTATTCATTATATATTTATGAAATCCAATTCCATAAATATATACTTTAGTCTTACTAAAGTGGTTAGGCCTAACTCTCTGAATAACAAACTCATTAAACTTATCTCAAGGGAATATTTTATATCTCCATTAAGAGACTATGAATTCCATCTTGAGAATACATGTTCCATCAACACTTAATGTGGTTGCCCAACATACTGAGGTTTTGACCATTAATATAGATCTCACTCCTGATATATCAAAGCAACCTACATCTTATGATCAGGTCCATTATTCTCTCAGGATTAAGAGTTCATGCAAATACAAGTCATGAGATTTATTATTCATTTGACAGTCCTTAGGCAAATAATAAATCTCATGGCGGTCCAGTTCAATATGTCTTAACTCTTAAAACATATTAACACATCAACTAGAAGTCTCCACTTCCATGATCAAGACAAATCATCGTAGTTGATATGTTATAGTCTTCGCAGATGAAATGCCCAATTTCATCACCGACTACGAACTATACTTCTGAGTTTACAAAGAACTTGTGATTTATATCTTCTGTGACTATTCACATAAATCACATACTATGCATCTCATGGACTATATGATAATGTCCGAATATTCATGTTACCATTATTTCAGATAATAATAAAACAAATTTATTAAACATAATATTAAGTCATACATAATGTCAAACACAATGTCACACTTAATATTATACATAGCATCTAACAATAGGATTTAAGGGCACCAATCCTAACACTATTTTCAATCATTTATGCGCTGTATTTGTTGTGGGATTTGGTGTAAGGGTTGTGTGATAGAGAGTGTGTGTGAAGACTCAAGCATTTGGAGGCTGAAGGATTCTCGCGGGTATTTCGCGACCTAGCTTCCTGCGAAGTGAAGCATGTGCCTTGCACATGCTGGAATGCGAAGGCTCAGGCTAGGTGGAGACTAGCTGTCTCTCGCGAGTATCTCGCGGGTAAGCCTTCCCGCGAGACACCCGCGAGACAAGCTGTTCTGCCAACCTGTATTGACTAACTCACACATTTTGCACATATCCAATATATACCATCATTACCCACAAATGTTGAGGAATGCTTCAGAGAGAAAACCCTAACCAAACACATTGTGAATTAGAGATTGTCATCCCCACCTTTCTCTATACAATTGCTTGTGGTATCTCCTCAACTTTTCCCTCTCCATTATCCATATCTTTGAGAGGTTGATAGCCCAAACACTTACCACACCTTTGAGAGTGCTGAGTGATGTTTTGGTGCTGCTGGGAAGCATTGGAAGAAGACTAGAATGGCAGATGCAACATGGAGCTTGTTGCGGGATCTGGAGAACTAAGACAAGACACGGTTCCGAGAAGCCTTGTTGGAGTAGGAGCTTGGAGGGCTTAGGTACATCGGGTAGACTAGGCTTGGAGGGTCTTTTGCTAACCTATGTATCCCAACTGATTGTCTAGTGGATCAATTTCCGCTTGGAGGGCGGCGGAGAGGTTTTTCGCCGAGTTCTTCGGTTTCCTCTTCGATAATACGTCTCGGTATTATTTGTGTTTGCATCCTTCTTCTCTACTCTTGTTCATTTCATTTTTACTGCTGTGTTGCTTTAAATATGGATTAGAGTAGTTGTTTTGCATGTACGCTTGTGTTTACACTATTCCACACTTATCATTAAGTTAATGTAAAATCAACCAAGCCGTAATTTTAATTTGAGGGTCTAAACCGCTTGTGCATTTTCGACACATTTTCGAGCTTTCAGCACCTTATCGTTATCCACCTATACAGAATTAGCTGAAATTATACAAAAAGACAATCCCCATTAAAATCTATCTTGAATAAGCTTATTTGGAAATGTAAAATATCATGACTATCACCTTGGTCTCTTTGGCTTCAGCAAAAGTTGTTTCAATAGTGAATCCACTAACAACCTAGACTTATGGGTGCCCCAACAAAAGAAAAGTGGTCTCCTTTCCCTTTTCTGTTTGAATTTTTAACTAAAAGAGCATAAAACTTAACATTCTTTATAATTGACTGTCAATTTTCATTTTTCTCACTGACTTAGACTCCCTAGCTAAGTAAATTTCAAGCTCCTTATAATGAAGAAAGGAAAGCATCATTTGGTTTGTACTCTTGCATGAGAAAACAAAAAAGCTTAACAATCAAAAAACACAAAGTTGCCTAGCTAACATGGATCTCATGCTGCTCAAGAAAGTCAGTCTTCTCTTCCTCATTATTTCAACATCACTCTTATCAACTTGTCTTGCAGGTGGGTCTTTTTAACTCACTTGCTGCAGCCTTTGGTGTAAATTGTACTCACTGTTAGAGCTTTTATAAAAGAAAGTGTTCAACATTTATCAACATCTAAAGTTTGCTTATTATATATATAAAATTGAAGAACAAAAATCTAAATAGATTATGTTTCTATCTCTGACACCCACCATGTTAGGGTGTTAAGTTGTTCATGAAAAGTTTCATGGGCTTGATGCTAATCTTCTTTACTTGGCACTACAAAAAAACTATTCATGAAAAGTTTCATTAAACACTCTTACTTTTTCTAGTAAGAATTCTAGCATAATATTAAACATTATCTCTTAGCAAAATACGACCTATAATATATTATTTCGTTTGCCACCTCACTTTCCTCTTTTTTTAAAATTTTATTTAATTTCATATATATTTACTTAGTTTAAGGATATTATCTCCTTTAAATTTCAGATGTGCAGCCACCTGTATGTGCCAGTCGCGAGCCAAGCAAGTACTTGGACGACCAAGTAATTGAGTTACTGCTAAATAGTATGCATCAGCCGGTTGATGAAGGGGCGAGGGCTTTCTCTAGTTTCTTGGGGACGATTCTGTGAAAACCCCACATGTGCCCATTAAGATATCTGGATTGGAGGGACATGCCAGAAGAACTTAAAGAAGAGTGTTGGCATCTTGTAGAGGTAAACTAGGAACTTATAATACTTGTAATTATGACATTTTATCATGCTTATTGTAGTTCTAATTGTAACTCAACTATTTGATTGTAATTTGCTAACTCAACTATTCGATTGTAGTGAAAATACGCCGTCCCTACTAATCCTATTGCATATGCGGGTTTGAAGACATTTACCTTACAAAAAATTGGGAAGGCTTGGGGGGATCACAAGTGTAGGCTAAAAATGGCTCATCATATACCACATCCAAGAAACAAAGCACAGGTGAAGAGCAACCGACCCAAGGGATGCATACCAAAAGATTGGGATGTTCTTGTTGACCATTGGTATACTAAGGATGCAGTGGTATGTTCTTTTTAATTTTTTTTTTTTAAGATGTGCTTAATCTTTGTTTTTGGTTTTCATTACTGCCATGTTGTAAATGTGATGGTTATTTCTACCCAAAGAAATAACCATCACATTGATAATGGGTATGAAAATATAATCGGTGTAAATTTTCTCATACAATCTGAGATTTTGATAAGAAATTGTTCAATGAAATGTCTATGTGAGTTCTGTATTTTAATGCATCAGTTTTCTTTTGAGATTTTGAGCAACTAAAACGTTATTGTCAAACCTAACTCCCCTCCTTATTAATCTAGTGAAATGGTTGGATTGTGGAATATTTATCTTTAAAAGTAGAATATCTATCTTTCCATTTATTTGCTATTTCTTATTCTTCCCCCTTTGTCATTTGTAAGTAAACTGGTCTTGCTTTTCTGATTGTGCTAAGGATCTACTTGGCTTTGTGCAATTTTATTTCTGCTGCATTTTCTAGTACGAATTATTTGCTGGGGGAATTGGGGTCCTCGTCGGAGGTTGTTGGGTTAAACGGTTTGAACATTTTGAAGTTTGGTTTTTCCAAAACCATCACTTTATTATGCTAAGCAATCAAGCTGCAAGCTAGTTTTATTTTATATGTGAGTAGTTATGGATATATGCTTTTAGAGTAGTACATCTAGCTTTATCTGTAGCTACTGAAATTAGACCATTTGTATTGCATGTGAAATTCTCATTGTATCATTTCCAAGCAATTTAGCAATAATATCTAGGTGCCTTTTATTTTTGTTGGGCTTTCATTGTTTATTTTTATACTATTTATCTTTAGTCATCATCTTCTCAATTGGATTATCATTCATTACCTCATGTATCTATTAAAAATGATACTAAAATTAAAATGCTGAAGGATTCAAATGCAAACTCTGTTTTTCTTCTATTTATTTTTTTACATCTGTTTCTCTTCTATTTTCTCTTCTAATGTTGAAGTTTTGTTGATTTTATAAAATATGAACAATATACTTTCCTATCTAGTTATTGCTAGCATTGTCATGAATAATTATTTTCTCCAAATTAAGCTTTGATTAATAACATGTCTTGATAGTCAAGTATTTTCAGACTATCAACACGCACTTTACTAGCATATTTCAACTACATACAAAGTTGTTTTGTCTCTTCACTTCTGAGGTCATTTTCTTCATGACAAAGAAGCATCCAGGCTATCCAAATTTAAGAACTATACTTTTTACAAATTTTTGACAACTCTACTTAAATCAATATTCATTGTTTAATATTACAATACATTAGCAATTTCACTTCCACAATCACAGTTTAGTGCTTTAATAAGGTCTTTGTTTTCCAATTCTTAAGTTTCTCTTGAATCCTATGCAACAAGTAGGAAAACATATATGTAACAATCATTGACTCAGAACCTAGTGCCCCATTACATCTTATTGAAAGATTTTGTCTTGCTATTCTGATGGTATTCTCTGACTCCATAATTTTGTAGATAGAATTAGAGAAGAATAGGGACCGTCGTTCTAAACAAGAGGACTTACATACTGCTAGTTCATGCAACTTTGCCATGCACATTGCAAAGAAGGTAATAAGTATTATGACTAATTTTTAAATGATTTGACTTGTCTTAAGTTTATGTGGAACTAATATTCATCACTACATAAATATGCCGTTCATATTGCAGGCAAAAGCAGATGGACGTCCTGTAGAGCGTGCAGCATTATATTCAATACTGCATACTCGTAAAGATGGATATGCAGTTAATCCTGTAGTGCAAGAAAAAATGGTGAGTAATCTATTTGTGATTTCATTTTCATTGTCAATCGTTGCATTTGCTTCAATAGAGTGGTTTCACAATAATGAACCCAATTAGCTTTTATAAACACTCTAAGGACTTCACAATATTATTAAAGACTAGGCATAAGCAGATTCTGTCACTAACATCAGCACATATAATTTTAACTAAGCTTTCATCTCCACAAACTTTACCATAGCTTCTTGTATTCTTTCAATCCATATATGGTATATAAGAGAATTTCATTTCATCAATGATAGATGAAATGAAATTCTATAGAGAGGACAACAAGTATTACTTTAGTTCCTCTCTCATCTTTATTAATAGTATCTTGTATTGCTATAGAGAGGATAGATTTTTGCTGCATCTTATTGTATTCATTATATTGTGTATGCTTCTCAATATAATTTTTGTTGTCTTCAATCAAATGATGTTGCTAATTTCTAATTATTTTGTTTTGTTCAAACCCAAATATCAGGATAAAATGAAGGAGTTGTTGGCTGAACCTCCAAATCAATTGCAATCAGATGACACAAGTGGTAGTATTGCATGGGCACCGGACAATGTGTTTGCCAAAGTGATGGGTAAGGAGAGCAAATGTTGTATTCATGGGGTAGGATTTGGTCCAAGCCCAAGTGGCCGAAGTAGTAAAAGTGCTCTTACAGACCTTCAAATATGATCAAATCAATCAAGGGACGACGAAGTTGCACAACTGAAGGCTTCCTTGGCTGAGATGCAAAAGAAATTGTCCTCTTTTGACGAAATGAAGGAAAGACTTAGCCAATTCGAAAAAATGAAGCAAAGAATGGCTTGCATGCTTCAACAAGTGCAACAAATAACTTCACAATGCAGTAAAGTTGGCATTAATGATTTTGATTTTGGGGTTTCTAATGGTTAATTTGTGTTTTAGGGTTAATTTGTATTCAGATAGCAATAAGGTTTGTGTTGTGTTTTTTGAGCTTTCTTTCTAAGCTACATGATTTATACTTGCCAATTTTAACGTAATATATAACTTAGTGAAGAGTTTGGGCTGATTAGCACTTTAGGCTGTTGAAAAATATCAAAAGTGTGTAAAAGGGTTTGATCCTTTGGGCTAATTAGCACTTTGATTAGCACTTGGTGTTTGATAATGTTATACGAAACAGATAAGGGTTTTTTATTTTTTATTTTATAATCCAATAGTAGTTAAATAAAGGCATGTCATTCAGGTAAAGCTCTATTGATTATCCAAGTTCACTGTTTTGTTATTAATGTTGCTATTATTCCAAGTGCATTCAGGCTTCAAAGATGGGTGCTTACAATGATGGTAGTTTTACAAATGAAACTTACCCAATATTTTTTGCAGAATATTGTATTAATCTTCTTACATAGATATGAGGTGTCCTAAACCTTGATATAGTTTGGCTATTAAGAATTTGTTCACTATATACCTCTAATTTCATTACATACCTCTAATCTTTTTAAGGATGTTCTCTTTCTAGTTTCAATTAAAACCTCTAATTTCTGCTTTTTCAATTTTCATTAATTTCGAGCGTCTTGCCTCAAAAGGTTGCAATTTCTAGGTCACAGTGTATATGTATATATATAGGTACAAAGCCATTTCCTGATTGCCTACTAGGGGGTAAAAAAAAAAAGTCTTTTTGGTCTTATCTTATCAGCTAAGTAGCCGTTTACTTTGATTTGAAGAAGCATATATTATGATGAATGAAACAGAACTAAGGAACATAAAACAATCATAGATTTTGTTCCTTGCTTTAATGAGAGCTTTTGTTTACTGTCATTGGCATACCTTAATGGGAATTTTGTAAGCTTTACAATTACATTTAAACTGTAGGATTTTTCTTACCTTCTTGATTACAGAATTGAATTATTAGAAGTACTACTAAAAATGACTAATTATTGGTATTAAACATTATGTAATAATAAGTGATTTTGTTTTTCTTCTTTTGCCTATTAAGACAAACAGACAGTCCATAGGTTGTTTTTTCCTTATGATAGGTAGGTTTGAATAGCAGATTTGAATAGCAAAGGGGAAATTAGGAAAAAAAAAATGAAGGAAAAGGAGGTGGAACAAGAGTTTATGTTGACAAGTGTTATCATCTAAATGCCTTGTGAATAAGTAATTGTCATCCTTCCCAAGTTCCCATGTCAACTTTGTAATAGTGTTCTTTATACATTACTTTGAATTCAATGTCTTCCTAGGAAGCACTCTAGTCTATTTTGAACCCTTAAGTTATGCAGTTGTTTTTTTAAATTGGATTTTTAAATCATTGGCCTGCAGAATCACCATGTAGGAGCTCTCCTTGTATCTGGCAGTGTGTGATGTTGAACATTGGAATGATTTCCAGTGAAGTACAGTCATCACTCATCACTTGCCTAGTCCAAATAATGGACTAGCTAACTACTTTCAAAACATTTGCAAAGTGGGGTATTGTTTTTAGGTTTAAACTTAGATACAATTGTTTTTGGATATTGTATCTTAGGCTCTCTGAGTGAACTTAACTACATCATTGTATTAACCAATGCAGTAAAAAAAAGTTATCTTTTTCTAGGAAAATTAGATTCAACCATGTGTTTCATTGATCAATGTAACCATGTGGTTGAATTTAACTAGGGAACTTAAGGTACAATATATGTGATTTCCATATTGTAGTTGCAGCCTTTGAAACTCCAAATTTCCCTTGTAATGCTCACGCATTAAGTAATTTTGGATTCCAATATTTGATATCGTTTTGTCCTAATAAATGACTCTCTTTTTTTGTATGTAGGACGTTTCTTTGATCCTACAATCCCCAGCTCTTCAAAAATCATCAGTTGCATCCCATCAACCAAGCAACTTATAAATTTTATGTTGGTGTTTGAGGACATTTTGTGTACAAAGAACCACATTTGAACAAACACATTTTTTGCAAGTGTTGAAAAATATTTTGAAACACTTTGAAACTTTGATTATGGTATTAGTTTAATTTAAGTGTTGAAGGACTTTCTGTGTACAAAGGACCACATCTTTTCTTTTGTTAATTTTATGATGATGGATATAGACAATGTTTTGTAGTTAATATAATGTTGTGTACAAAGGATCACATCTTTTCTTTTGTTATGTATTTGATAATATATTTCTATGTTAATATTACGTTAGTTTGGAGACATTTGTGGTGTTGTTAATTAGTTGCATTTGTGGTATTGTGTTAATGGAGATAATACTATTACAGGTTCTTTGTAACAGGTTTGTAAAAAAAAAAATTTGTGGTTTTAAAACTTGCTGGAAAAAAAAAAAAAAAAAAAGAACCTATTGCGGCGGTCAAAAAGTGCAGCTAAAGGTGCATATATTATGATTTAAATGAAGTCCTATTACAGTGTTTTTTTCCCGCCGCTAAAAGGTTTACACATATAGTAGCGTTTCTCCCCACCACTAAAAATGCAATGAGTCCGTTATAATTGGTTCCTTATAGTGGCTCATTTTGCCCGCCACTAAAGGTGGACACCAATAGCGGCTAGCATAACCTGCTGCTAAAAGTCAATTGACACGAATTCTAACCTCATATGGTGGCGGTTTTTTGCTTGCTGCAAAAAACCAAAAGCGCCACTAAAAAGTGCATTTATAGTGGCGTGGCATTGCTCATCTTCTATGGACATTCTCCCACGTTTCTGAAGTATGCTTTGCATCACTTATCTCCTGGGGGCATCTTCTTGTACCTTGCAAGTCGAAGCTGCATTGTCTCTCTTCTAGGTTGTGCCACTTCATAGCTCTGAAATTTGAACCACATCATCTCCCTTCTGAGTGGTGTCGTTCTACATCATGTCTCTGAAATCTGGACGACATCAACTTCCTCCAGAATGATGATAGATTATATGACCGAAGTCAGGATTGCATCATCTCTCCTCTATGGGCAAGTTCGTGCAATTTCGAATTCTTGGTGGCATGTTCTGACATCTTCAAAGTATTGGCATCATTCTCTCCCTCATCTTCAAGGTTTTGTTGGTCTTTCCTTGCATTTTCAAAGTCTTGATAGGGACTCCTTGCATCTTCGACGTCTTGTTGGCATCTTTGAGATCTTGATGTTTGGCTATAGTGCTATGCACCCTCGATGTCTGAGTTATGTCACCTCTGAAAATCGATGCTGTTGTAGCTTTATTATAAAGGCAAATATGGGTGCAACTTCAATGCAAAGTGCAAGTGCTAGTGTGGAGTGTTGTCGCGGCTCCATGGCAAAGACGAGCGTTGGCACGACTTTAGTGCAAATGGTGGTGTGACTTCATGACATATGTAAGTGCAAATATTGCTTCATAGCAAAGATGAATACTGATACGACTTCAGTACAAATAGTGGTGCGACTTCATGACATATGTAAGTGCAAATATTGCTTCATGGCAAAAATGAATGTTGGCATGGCTTCAGTACAAGGAAAAATGCTGGCATATCTTCATGGTAAAGACTTTTGATGTGGCTACGTTGCAAAGACTCTTGAGATGGCTGCATTGAAAAGACAAGTGTTGGTGCGGTTTAATTGCCAAAGAAAGCATGCTGCATGACAAAAACAAGCAACAACAAAGAACTTGTCAGTAGAAAATCTCATGGCATGTCTCAAAAAAAAAAAAAAAAAAGAGAGGTTAGTACAAACCAAGCATATGAAAAAAAAAAAATATATATATATATATATATATATATATATAATAATTAAATATTAAAAAAAAAACATAATTTCTCTGCATAATTTCTCTACACTTAGTATTATGCTACTCACGAAGACTCTTTGTGCAATTTAGTACATACTCCAGATGGCCTTATATAGAGGATTGTGGAGCTCAAAATCAGATTTTGCAAACTTAAGGTCAGGGAATTCTGCACCAAACCTTGAAAAAAAAAAAAAAGGAGTGCCCATAAATGCATCATATTGTCAGAAAGAAACTATTGCACATTCTAGACTGTAAATTGTTCAAAAGCTACTTGTGCAGCCAACCTTGAAAGCAGAAACAATTACAGATTAACCATTGTCAAACAATGTCAGAATGGCTACCGACAATGAAGACTATAATGGCAACAAGTTTAAACAGTGCCTGCAGTCTCCTCTTCCAGATTTCTAAAACTTCTGACAAAATTTCACAAAAATCAACCCACAGAAATCTTCTACGACCTTCGGTGTGCCTAACCTGAAAAATCCATGTCCAAATTCCCGGCCACGTGCCGCCAAAAGCTTCAGAGGACCACGGCCTACTCCTTCATATTTGTACAAATGCAGACTTCATTTCAAGGAAAGGCATTACCACTCGATCCAAAGGCCCTCGATCTACAAAACCCAGAAAGATCATCATCAACGGAGCCACCACGCGCCGTCACGTGCCACCACAAAACTCGAGATGACCAACGGTTTAGTTTCTCAAAACTGTGCAAACCTGCTCATAATTTCACAAAACTGACCCTACAGAAATCTTCCACGGCCTTCAAACTACAAAACTTGAAATTTTCAGGTCCAAATAATGAGCCACGCGCCACCACGCACCTCCAGAAGGTCCGGCTCTCTCTCACGCGTTGATGCACGCCACCATCGTCAGGTTACGCGCTCATACGCGCCGGGTCTCTCTCAAGCGCGTACACGCGCCACACGCGTTACACGCTCTCAGCTCTGTGACGTCATGGATGAAGTCACCATCCATTGACCCAGTTTGACCCTGACCCAGTCTGAACCGCCTAAAAAAAGAAAAAAAAAATACTTTGACCAAGTTTGGCCTTTGACTTTGACCAAAAAGTCAAAATTTTCAAGACAGGCCTGTCCCACTCAGTTTTTCGACTACATTCCGATTTTGGGATCTGTTTCTTCATTCGAAGCTCGGAAATTGCGCAAACGGCCAATTTCCAAAAAGTTGACTTTTGCACAAATCTTGACCAGAAGTCAAAATTTTCAAGAATGACCTATTTTACTCAATTTTTCACGTACATTTCAATTTTGGAGTCCGTTCCGTCATTTGAGACTCAGAAATTGCACAAATTACTCAATTCTAAGAAAGTTGACTTTTGTGTTGAAGTCGACCTAAAATCAAGATTTTCAAGCCAGACTTGTCTTGCTCAGTTTTTCGTAACTTGGAATTCACCAATCTAACCCACATCTTTGAAGTACTGACGGTGTCCAAAACTTAAGCTCCCAAGATCAAAATTTGAGATTCATCCATTTAATTTGGATCCCCTCAAGGTTATCCTTTAGGCTTCATCAGGGCTTTCCTTCCAAAGTACAAATGAACTCTCACAAGTATGTCTTGAACTTGAAATTACATTGGGTGACTACTTCAGCCTACCATTCCCCTTTTAGTGCCAAACATTCCCACCTACCAGTCGAAAATCTACCATTCTCACCAAAAATCCTCATCCACCATTCTCAACTACCCATCTACCTTTCTTCATCTCTCCACTATAAAAGAAGGGTCGGATTCGTTGAAAACTCATCAAGAAAAACACACTGAGTCATGAAATGAATATTTGCTTCTTTCAAATTTTCAAGTCCTCCTTCTCACAGCCATTTCTCACTATGGCCTCATCAATCTCGACACTTAGCAACCAATATTGCTTCATAATCAGTTTGAAATCAACCCTCTCATGGTTCAGTAGAAACCCTCTTCACAACATTATTGTAGTTTTGAGATTCAAAACAAATTTTGTTTCTCCACTTAATGACTACATTTGTCCATAAAATTTCTCATAACATAGCCCGTATCATTGTTCCTTGTAATCTCAGATCTACCTAATCAGGAGATCTAAGGCCAATTGAATCCCTCGTACCCTAGCTCAAGGAGCTTCCTAACTACTTTGAGAACTCCATAGTCCTTCTCAAGTTGTTTGGTCTTACAGTAAAGGTAGAGGTTCGGAACAAACAGCAACTTGGCTGGTTTCTAAGACTAGAATCACAAGTTAGCTCCATCTTTCATTCTTCTGTGCTTTTCCAACAAGAAGCAGTAAATTAAGATGGTAAAAAGTGTTGGGGTATCCTACAAATTGTCCAACACTTGAAACAACCTCCAAAACGCCAGCTCATCAGAATTCAGCCTTTGGAGCTGGTAAATGGTCACCAGAGCCTTATTCCATGCCCCCACCACAGTAGGACCTAAAGGTCATCGTTGCTGGCACCTCAAAACAAACTTTTTAGAATTACTCCAACTTAAATTCAGCTTGAAGTGTTTCAGAAGGTACTTTTCTAAAATTACTTCAACTTAACGTCTGTCGGCATGGTCCCATCACGCAGGAACATTCTATGACTTGCTGTCAGACCCCATGCAACATACAGTTAGTCCCATATTCAAAGGTGTACTTCACAGAAACACCCGCACTAGAGAGTCCCCAACATACAGGGCCAGCACCATGGTGTCATATGTTTCACCCATTCACTTTGCTTCATCCCTGTCTTCTTCACCACCAACATCAACATCCCCAAAATCCCTACTCTTCTGAAATTACCTCAACTTAACCTCTACCGAAATGAGTCGGTCTTGCAAGTACATCCAACTTCTTGCAAACAACTTTTCCCCTCACCAACCCACTTCAAATACCACAGAACACTCTTTTTGAAATTACTTCGACTTAACTTTTGCTGAGAAGGCTTGGTCATGCAAGTACATTCAAATACTGGCAGACCCCTTTTCGGTCTCATCAAATCCTTTCATATGGGTAGGTCTACTCTTCGGAAATTATCTCATCTTGCTAAAAGCTCCACCACCTTCAACTACTTCACTTGAAGAGCCAAATGTAAAAATCCATTTTTTTTCGAAACTCATTCCCACACCACACTTCGAAACTGTGTGCGTGAACGAGTCTCGAGGGGGCATTTGTAGAGATAGAAAATTCCCGACCTATCACAAGCTGACACATCACACAACCAAGTCCACAAAATACAGCAAATTACAAAGTGCCACGTATTGCAGCTAGGTTTTACTATCACTACTTAGAAGCCAATGGAAATTTGCCAAGCGTCATGCAAAAACCAATCATGCATCAGCGCACGTGTAAGCGATGACATAAGCAGCCTCGCACGTGTAAGTGATGACACAAGCAGCCTCGCACATGTAAGCGATGACATAGGCGAACCAATCAGGCTGTGACATGTGTCACCAATCAGACTCCGCCACGTGTCGCTCACCTACCCCTAAACTCCTATAAATAGAAGCCTTTTTAAGACATTTAGGAGGACGCATCAAGCCATCTGAAGCGCAAGCAGCATCAGAGAAGACATCTTGAGTTCAGAAGTCCAGAAGCTCTGCTGGAATCAAGCCTTAAAGCCTCCAGCAACTTCAAGAACTTCAACCTTCAAATACGAAGAACATTCAAAGCAGGATCATCTAAACTACCTGCCTAGATCTCAAAGTTCACTAGAACCAAGCTCAAAAGCCTCCAGAAACTCCAAGAAATCACAAATCAGCAAAGCTCTATGGATTCAAGCCTCCAAAGCCCCAAAGAACTTCCACCACAAACCTTCAAATACAAAGAACATTCGAAGAGGAATCATCCAAATCACATTCCTAGATCTTAAAGTTCACTGGAATTAAGCTCAAAAGCCTCCAAAAACCTCAACAAACCATAAATCAGTGAAGCTCTATGGATTCAAGTCTCTAAAGCCCCGAAGAACTTCCACCACAAATCTTCAAAGACGAAGAACACACGAAGAATATAAAGAACATGAAGAACAAAGAATTTCTAACAAGCTCATAACCAGAGATTCATTGTAATTCTATTTCATCTAAACTACCTGCCTAGATCTCAAAGTTCACTGGAACCAAGCTTAAAAGCCTCCAGAAACTCCAAGAAATCACAAATCAGCGAAGCTCTACAGATTCAAGCCTCCAAAGCCCCGAAGAACTTCCACCACAAACCTTCAAATACAAAGAACATTCGAAGAGGAATCATCCAAATCACATTCCTAGATCTTAAAGTTCACTGGAATTAAGCTCAAAAGCCTCCAGAAACCTCAACAAACCATAAATTAGTGAAGCTCTATGGATTCAAGTCTCTAAAGCCCCGAAGAATTTCCACCACAAATCTTCAAAGACGAAGAACACACGAAGAATATAAAGAACATGAAGAACAAAGAATTTCTAACAAGCTCATAGCCAGAGATTCATTGTAATTCTGTTTCAAAGATCTTCAATCCATTCCTCAGCCAAATTGAAGGATATTTTGTGTTCAAATCAAAATCACATTACCACAATTCCAATCAACGAATCTTTTAAGGAGATCGGATCAGAGGATCACTCTTTTGTAATCATAGAGAATTGTACCACACAATCATCAATACAAATTCGTATTTGTGCAACTATTTTACTTGTTTGACTCATTTCGAATAGAGAAATTTAGTCATCCACAGACGCCTTGTTTGGAGAAATTGACTCGACGTTTTCCACAAGAAATGTATTTTAGAGAGAGAGAGAGAGAGAGAGAGAGAGAGAGGATAGAGACAGAACGAGATAAGAAAGAATTGTTTGTAACATTGTGTCTCTAAATTAATATAGGCAATTGAACTGTATTAAAAATATTGTTTTGTATTAACCATAAAACGAAAAGACATCTATTTTGGGAGTTTTTTTTTTTAATGTAAATATGGCAGTAACTTATGTTGCCATGTGGCGCAATAAAGAACAGTTAACAAAAAGTCAAACGTTTCGGCTATTAATGATTACTAGTTGCTAACTTGTGCGATGCACGGAATAGTCATACAAAAATTTTAAATTTTCATTTTATTTAAAGTTATGATCAATTGAAAATAAAAGTTACAATTTAATAGGAAAAAAATTCTAATACCAATAATGCATGATAAGTCCAACACCAATAATAATTTGGTATTCTTTGATATGTAATAATTTGTTATACCTAAAATTTATGCTAAACATGAAATTAATAATTATTCCCGATACTTAAAAATCATATGCAATAGGAATAATACATATATATATATATATATATATATATATATATATATATATATATATATATTTTTAAACTAAAGAAATTGTTAACAAACCTAGAGTGGTAGTAATAAAGTTTGCAGTTGTTTATCTAAAAATGAGAGTAGGACCTCCATAATAAGTATTGTTAAGTTATTAATTTTTTTGAGAGATAAGTTATTAATATGTAATAGAAAATAATGTAGATAATCTAATATAACTCAACTTATTTAATAATTTCAAAAAAGTATATCAAAACCAGTGAAAAGTAAGTAACATGAGGTTCGGAGAGTAGTTGGTAAAAAAAGTTTTAAATTCCTTATACTTTTCAAATTGCTCAAGTCCGTTCCGTTTTTCCCTTCTTTTTTTTTTTTTTGTTCTATTTTCAAATTCTCTCATCTTTATCACTTTGGAGTTTATTTTATTTTATTGTTTTTTTTTAACATCTATCATCCAAAAAAAAGTTTTAATTTCCTCATACTTTTCAAATTGCTCAACGGCACAAGTACATTCCGTTTTTCCCTTCTTTTTCTTCTAATTTTTTTTCTTCTCCACCTTTTTCAAATTCTCTCATTTTTATCTCTTTGTTATTTTTTTTACTTCAATCTTGAATTGCTCTCATCCACACATTTATTTATTTTACTTTTAGAATGCCTTATCTTTTATTTTCCCAATCCTACACAACTACATGTTATTTTTTTACAAAAAAATCTTGCAGAACCATTGCGTTTTCACCATGCTCCTTTCTTTTTCTTTTTATTATTTCATTTTATTTTATTTTGTCAAAATATTTTGCATAAGCATTCATGTCAACATTTGATAGATTTCATGGTGGTGATAAGGTGCTATTCAGGTCTTTTTAAAAAAAAAAAAAAACAATGAATCTTTCAATGTATTTGTGGTTTGGGGTTTAAGATGGGCGTAATTTGGCAATTTCATTTAGTGGTTTTTTTTTCCTTAATAAAATTAATTGATTTTCTTAAGTCATTAGTTGATGATTTTCACTTATTTCTGAGTTTTTGATACAAATACTATACTACTTGATATATCCTATTGTCACCCCTATAATTCACCTGTAGTCTTAATTTGTAACCAATTTTTCTTTACCATACATATGAGAAAAGGTATCTGACCTTTAAAGTTGATTAGGCGGCGCTTTGCTGGCTAGCATCACCGAAAAGAGAAGTCCTATTGCAAATAAGAGAAAAAAACTTTTCTGGAAAAATTTGTTTCAAAGTTTTCAACAGGAAATAAATTTTGGATAGAGGGAGAGGGAGGGGGAAAGAAGTTTGTAGAGAGAGATATAAAAAATATTGTATGTTTATAACTACTGCCCAAGAGAGTGAAACGTTGTGTCTAAAGTTATAGGCAGTTGGTTATTTTTTTATAAAGTTTAGCAGGAAAAGAGCCAAAGAAAAAGAAAAAGAAGAAAATAAATACAGATAACTAAACAACTACCAAACTAATAAACCACCAAATGAAAAGGCAGTTTTTTGTTTGAGTTCTTTAAATGTTAATGTGGCATTTATTTATATAGTCATATGGCGTAATAAGGAGTGGTCAACAAAAAGTCAAACGTTTCGGCTATTAGTTTTTTTTTTTTTTCTGAAAACGCTATATATTATATAGATATATAGATTATATATTATATCATTAAGCATTTATTATAATTAGGTTTATATATAAAACTATATATTTGTAATTTAAAGAAAATATAATGTGCTATGAATTTAATGCAAGGTTTAAATATAGAATCCTATAAAAATATTTAAATATAGAATAAATTTTAATTTTAACTATATATATATATTAGAATAATTATGTATAAAATTGTGAAATCTCAAAAGATTATGGCAAAATTTTATATAGTCAACTAAAAGTCCAACGTCTTTTGTTTATATTTATGTATTATAAAAAAGCACATATATTTTAAATGGTTCCCAAATTGCCAAAAAGAAAAAAAGTTAACTAGGCTCATTTAGGTCACTTGGACGTAAAATCACAAATTTCATTAAAATATTAAAAAATAATTACTCTAATTAAGTTTGATAGAAATTAGTTATATGAGGAAAATAGATGTGGCCCATGAAAAGTTTGGAATTTCACAACAAATTTTAGGTGATAGGTTGTTATTGATTTACTCTGAACTTACAATTGAAAACACTTTTCTTCCCCTCCCCCCCCCCCCCCCCCCACCAAAAGCAAGTTTCCTACCACCAATTTTTTAATTTTTTTTTTTAATTTTTATGAAAGTGTTGTAAAAGCAAAAATATGGACAAAACGGGTTTTTGCCCTTTTCAACCAAATTAATTAACCTTATGCCCTCCTTCCCAAACTAATTAGGGAAATGCCCCTCTTTTAAAACTCGATTTTCTCAAAATCGAGTTATAAAAAAAAAAAAAAAATCCGAAGCCTTATAGCGGCGTTTTTAAGGACCTATAGTGACATTTTCAAGACCTATAGTGACGTTTTTTAACTCGACTTCCATTAAATCGAGTTATAGACAACTTTTTTAATTTTTTTTTACCTATAACTCGATTTCATATAAATCGAGTTACAAAACGCCACTATAGGTCTTGAAAACGTCACTATAGGTCCTTAAAAACGCCGCTATAGGACCTAACTCGATTTATTAAAAATCGAGTTTTAAAAGAGGGGCATTTCCTTAATTAGTTTGGGAAAGAGGGCATAAGGCTAATTAATTTGGTTGAAAATGGCAAAAGCCCATTTTGTCCGCAAAAATATAGCATTTCTCTAAATTTGTGCCTCTAAACTTATTCAATCAAAGATTCAAAAGAGGTAAAACATATTTTGATGTCTTTTTTTGATGAACCAACGACAGCACCAAAAAAAAAAAACACGCAAGCACACCTAAGAAATGGCAAAGCAACAAGGCTAAAAACAAAAGCAGCCTCCCATGCAAATTGTAATGATCTTGATAAAGCTTTCCTCATACTAACAGCATTCCATCTTACTCCAATCTTGCCCATACCAACATGCAAAAGATAGCTTCAAAGCCTTTTCCTTTAAAATTCTGAAGGCCCCCAATCATTTAAATCAGGCCAAACCAACTAGGGCTTAGCTATCAATCAATTCTTCCTTCTTCTTTATTGACAGAGGAAAAAAACAAGCTACTTCGGAAGCAACAACAAAGAAGAACGGCTACAGTAACCCCAAGGGGTGTGGCACCACTAAATAAGTGCCTGCAATAAAAGCTACCAGTAATGTTCCAATAGACCAGTTTGTGAGAAATGCGGTACGTTGTGCCACTTTTTTTTGGAAAGCTACGTACTTAACCGTTGCTGAAGCCAAAAAGTGGAGGAATACTGAGGTAGTGGAAAAAGCAAAAGCAAAAGTATTAGTATACACGAAAAGCACTTGTTTTCCTTAGTACTACCAAGCCCTCATGCACACTTCCGTTTTGGTTATATCCACCAGGCACCGTGAAAGCTGCCGTGAAGCTCACAGTAGCGATGAGTGTGGCTACCAACATATTGGTCTCACTCACTCGATTCCAAAAATCTGATGAAGACTTTCCCCTGCCATTACCATTGCCACCACCATTATTGGCCAGTTTTGGTTTGCTTCTATGCAGTTGCGGCTCTAGAAATTTTATTTAGGGAGGTCATTAAGAAACTTAAATTAAAAATTTTTTAATAAAAAAAGAACTTGAATATATCGAGTTATCGACCAAAAAAAAAAAATTGAAATTTGACAATTTCCTTCTGCATGTTTTCAAATTTTGAAGTGTTCCATGATAGTTCATTATGAGGAATTTATTGCCAATGTGGGTAGCTATGACCATTTTGTTTTGTTAAGTTTGTCTAACATATTTATTTTTATGCAGTTGTTATTATCTATTAATTTGCCATTATTTTTATAAAAATATTTTAAACTAAATGAATAAACTTAACTCATTAGCACTGTATTAATTATTGATGAACACAATCACACTCATTCATACTTAAAATAATACACTGTGTCTACTTAACCAATCAAATACTTGAATAATCACTAACTTTTTAATTTTTCTTCTTGAATTTTTCTGACTCAATAACAAAAAGTTATTATTATATGATAACAATACAGATACATGTAATAAACCCTCTCTATTTCCTAATTACTAAATTATATAAAGTTATATTATATTTATACTGTACACCCAAGCATCCACACACATCATTATTTACACAAATAACATTATAACAAAAAGTAATATACACAATTAATATTAGACACACTAACACACATATAATGAACGTTTGGATATAACTAAAATGATTTTTTAGCTACGTCCAGCGTCTAGTAGTGGGTCCCGTGCACTGTTCACGGGATCCACAAACCTCTTTTTTTAGTAAAATTTTTATTAAAAATGAGTCTCACGGCACTATTTACACATTTAAAAATTATTTTGCTACATTATTTTAGTTTTCAGTAATAAGCGGTATCTAAACAGACTCATAATATAACTTTATAATAAAGAGTGACACTTATAATTTACAAACACTTACTCGTACTCTTAGAGTTGGAAATACTTGTAGTAACAGTGTATAAGATTTAAGTCAGAGTGTGCAAAAATATTTTTAAGAATAAATTAAAGTATTAAACTTGATGATGTTGCAAAATGTAATATCTCTAAACTCGTCCATATAGTTCGTCTAAAGGAAATGAATGGAGGGATGGGACGCATGACAAACTCGTCCATGAGAACTTTGTCCGTCCTCAATAATGGACAGATGTAACCTCGTTCGTCCCTAACAATGGACGGACGAGCATTTTGGACTTGGACATGTAATCATTGCCTACTGAACCAAGGCCTCCACTAAACTGCATCGAAGCTCCGGTCCATACAAAGTAACTTTTACAGGTATTGTGGAAGTTACCTCTAAATTTGTTGAATTCCCAAATAATAAGAGCGGTTATCAAGCAAGTAACCGTTCCATGTACACTATATAAATATTTTTCTACGAAGAGGTAATTCATTCAGACATTTTCTAACAAAAAGTAAAGTCTTAGAAGTATTTTTCCTTTTTTACTTCAGTTCGCTGACTTTATCATCGGAGGATTCCAGACCGGCCTCTACTGGTCTTCTCTGATTTTATTTGGCTTTTCAGGACTCAGCCTTCAAGATTGTCAACGCCCTTAGACTTTCAGCCCACTGATTTCCAAGGATTCATCAAAACTAACAATATATATATATATATATATATATATATATATATAAATATATAAATTTTTTTTTTTTAAGTCAGGGGTTCATTTGAACCCTAAACAAAGTGTAGAGCCGCCTCTACTTCTAGGCTTCAAATTCTGAGTGCCCATCTTTATTAGTGCTCCCCTCAGGCTTTGTCGAGCGCCCTTCTCCCACAATTCTTTCTGGATTTCATCATGTAAAATTTATAAATGGATGATTATTATTTTTTTAAATGCTAAAGCTAGCTATCCATAAAGACAAACACATGCACACACACATTCACATTATAGACGTAAGACGTGAATGTGATACATACTAGCTTGGTCACCTTGCATATATACATTCAATCAAGTAAGACGTGAATGTGATACATACTAGCTTGGTCAACTTGTATACTTTCAATCAAATCAAATTAGTAGAACTTGGTCACCTTGTATTCTCCCGCTAAGGTATTAGTAAGTTTTATCTTGACCAAATTACAAATTATATACAGCCCTAAATAGTACTTGGTCACCCTCTAAATTAATACTGTACTTTCAATCAAATCAAATTAATAGAATTTGGTCACCATTTGTAATTGGCTAAATTACAAATATACAGAACTAAATCATTTTGGGGTCACTAATAGCGCAATTATGACAAAAGCTAATTAGAGGATTGAATTGATTGAAAGTGAAGTTACAAAACTGAATTAAATTTCAGACAAACTAACTTAAATGGTGCAATTTATAATTTTGTTTTTTATCTTTCTAGAAAAATTTAGACACTTGTGCGATTCCAATAAGTGCTGTTTTCAAAGTTTTAGGATGAGTAATTACCTTTTTTTTTTAGGCAAAATTTTCTAACATGACTCATGTACAAGACTCGATGAAGAGGAAAGCTGCCCTTGTTCTGTATTTATGTAGTAAGTTAAGTATAAACCATTTGATAAAAAGCAAATAAAAAAGTCCTTTTTAAATTTAAGATTTTCCCCACCAAGCCAACCCTCTTTTAATTTGTACATCTCTACACCCCCCAAAAACAGAGATGCAAAATTGGGAAAGTTTCCATATTCAAAATTCCTATAAATTGTGCAACAGCACACTAGCATTGCATTCAGCAGAGTAGGACAGAAGGGGCATTAACTTCTCTCTTAACAAAACATTGTCCAATGGAGTATAGCCCGGAAAAATTTGCCAAATAGTAACTTTTTAGGAAAATTTTAGGTAAATAGTATGTGTTTGAAATTATTTAGTTATGTAGACTATTTTTGGAACTCGAGTTTAGCAAACTCGAGTTCCAACCCAAAATCGAATTTAGCAAACTCAAGTTCCAATCAGTAGTCATCTGATGTGGATTAAAAAAAAAAAAACCACGTGGAACTCCACTCCATGAAGCTATTCATGAAGCTTCCAAGAAGCTCCACTCCCAAGTCCCACCACTTACCCCATGTGATGGCATATTCCAATGTTTTGGCTTTTATATTTCCTAAGGCTGTGTTTGGTTCAATATAAAATATTTTCCGAAAAATTTTAAAATGCTATTTTCGGGAAAGGAAAATATTTTCAAGTGTTTAGTTGCATTATGAAAATTGTTCTAGAAAATATTTTCATGTGTTTGGTAACATTCTGAAAATACTATTTTCCACCACCACCCACACAAAACCCACCACCACACAACAGGAAAACCACCAAAACACCACCACCACAACAACAACAAAAAAATCAGAGATCAAAGAGAGAAAGTAAAAAACCAAAATCACACAGAAACGTAGATCGGTTTGTGGGTCGATCAAAATCACACAAAAAATCAAAATCAGAGAGAGAGAGAGATTGGTTCGTGGGTTTGTGGCGTGAAGGCTCTGGGTCGCCAGCGAAGTCGAAGGCTCATGGGTTGAAGATCGGTTTGTGGGTTTGTAGATCGGTTTGTAGATCAGCGAAGTCGAAGGCGTGCTCTGGGCTCTCTCTCTGTGTGTGTGCGTGAGTCCAAAAATGGTTTGAAGTGAAAATCTTGACTGAAACCAATTTCCAAGTCAAAGCCATTAAAACACATGGTCAACTGAAAATATTTTCCATACGCAACCAAACACCCGCATTTATGGAAAAACATTTCCGGAAGTGATTTGAAGCTAAAACAAACACAGCCTTAGTCTAATACTTCCTGTACCTTCTGTCCACCTTACTAGCCATTATATTTTACTGGCCTGGAACTCGAGTTTGCCAAACTCAAGTTCCACGTGGTTTTTTTTTTTTTTTTTTCAATTCCACGTCAAACTTATACTATCAGATCTTAAGTTTGTTAAACTCGATTTTGAATTGGAACTCGAGTTTCAAAATTAGTCTACATAAGTAAATAACTTCAAACGCATACTATTCACCTAAAATTTTCCTAAAAAGTTACTATTCAGCAAATTTTGCCAATATAGCTCTCCTTGTTTATATCATTTAAGACAACACCTCTAACTTCTGCGAAGTGTGATGCAGTCAAGATATCCCCATTGATAGCCACCAGATGCATAGGCTTGTTTCCTTCTTCATCCTTTTCGTTGATGAGACCTTCAAACTTTGGTCTCTTCCTAAAAAGTCCAATCGCTGTCCACCCTCCACTTTCTACAGCAGCATGAAGAGCATTCCGACCCTTGTTGTCCAACAATTCGCACACATCTGGACATGCTTTCAAGAGTTCAAACATTACCATAAACCACCTAAGAATCGTTTCCTTGACTGCAATGTGAAGAGCAGATAATCCTTCTTTGTTTCCTACATATGCAGTGGAGTTGCATTTTTTAAAAGCAGCTTGACAAATTCATTATTACCCAAATGCCCGGCAATGTGTAGAGGAGTCCATCCTGAGTCATCGCCCTGTTCAATTGTAGATGGCCATTTTGTCATCACTTCGTTCACTAAATCTAAGAAGATATGGGCTGGAAAACAGAATTTCTCAGTATTGTTACACAAGGGAAGAGAGTTTGAACCTATGTCCTCACGATGCAACTCAATCACAAAACTATAGTGGCAGAGTTAAGATTATGGTTGAGGGACAAGATAATTAGACAAAGTACACCACGAATTTTGATTTTTAAATGTTAATTAATATAAATATAAGTAATGTCGTACAAACTATAACTAAAATACAACATTTTTATAATCAAATGACTAGTGTCAATTAAAGGATATAACAATCAACCTTTAATAACAAATTAACTTAAAGTAGTATTTTACCCACACAAAAAAAAAAAAAAAAAAAAAAACCCTTCAAAGAAGAAATCCAAATATAAGAACTTTAAATAGACAATTTGATTATTAGAGAATAAATTTAGAAGAGAAATATATAAAAAATTCATAAAATTTTATGTGTTTTTATTTCTTTAAAATTTATAAAATACTCAATCTATATATATATATATATATATATATATATCAATATTATTTAAGAGGCTCTTATGGGTTACAGGTTTTCTTGTAAATTCAAGGAACCCTTTTATAGATTTAAGGGTTTTGTTAAGCTAGAATGAGATCTAGCTCTTACTGCATTTTCATTATACATCAAGATGATTTGATTCTTGTACAACTTTACATGCGTGGTTTTAAAATATAATTCTAGAATTTTGAAGAATCCAACTAACGAACAGGAGCTTCATGGTAATGAATTGTGAAAAATGAGAAAGAAGTTAGTTTTAACTAATGTTCTTGAGGTACCAAGATATTGAATTAATTTTGTCAAAAGACAAAAATTTCGTTGTGCCTCTAAGCCATTAAAGTCCTTTTGTTTGTTTGTTCATTAATTTAACTTGTTTCTTTCATTGTTAACTCTTTAATTCCCTAACAATCTTAGACATTATTTTCATAGAAATGGAAGAAGCAAGCGATTTGACATTTTTCAAAATGTTGAACCATAATTTGATGGAAGGAGAGCCACTCAAAGAATGACTCTAAAAGGAAACTACGGTTTTCTTAGTTGACGAATATATATATATATATATATATGTTTCTTTTTGTTGAGTCCTAGTTGATGAACCTAGTAGAAGGAAACAACTGTTTCTAATGCATTAGGTCATGAAATTTGTGAAGATTTGATGAAGGAAATCTGGTAGAACAAATACTTGTTCCTTGTCAAGAGTTGATGAAGAATTTACTCTAATTGATGAAGAGAAAATGTGATACTTCTCAGAAATGTAGATGCACTAAGGGCAATGTTCATGATTGAACATTAAAGGTACAAATTTTATGATTCAAAAGAAATTTGGATTTTAGGTTTTTTTTTTTTTTTTTTTTTGATATCAACTCATAAACTTCATTCAATAAATAGGACAAAAGTCCATAGACATTACATCGACCATAAGCTGGTCCGCAATAAAAGGGGGAGAGTCCTCCACCCAAATTACACTTTCAGTAATTGATTTGGCTTCTTTAGCCATTGAGTGTGCAGCTGAATTGCTGCTGCGTCTCTTGTGCATAATCTTCCAATTGTCAAACTTCTTAAGCCACCACAAGATGCCTTCAGTTACCTTATGGATAGAAATGGCAGGGGTGATTCTACCCTTTAGAGCTTGAACTACAGCCAATGAGTCACCTTCAGCTATGATATTCTTTAGACCCAGGTCCCATGCAAACAAAATGCCTACCTCCTTTGCCTTAGCTTCAGCCTCAATTGCTCCCAGCGGCCTGCTGATTTTCTTACTCATCGCCCCCATCACCTCTCCTTGAGCATTTCTAATAACCACCCTTACGCCAATACTCCCTTGCTCTTTGAAGACTGCTCCATCCACATTAACCTTATACCAGTTGGGTGGTGGCGGAGTCCATCTCTGTGGGGGCAAAATGGTTTTAGGCAGTGTACTAGGCATGTGGGCTCGAAATTCCTCCACATATCTCTGAGCCTCTAGTGCTATCACTCTCCCTTGTTTTCCTTGACCGCCATGTCTGATAACATTCCTATTATTCTAGAGGCTCCACGCCGCCGTAGCAAACACCTCCCAGTCACTAGTACCAGAATGCTCACGCAGCCACCAGAACACATCAATAAATTCCTCCAGGGGAAAGGTCAGACTGGCATACCTTATCTTCAGCTCCTCCCAAGTGTCCTTTGCTATAAGGCAGTTCCATAGGATGTGTCCTGTGGACTCCTTTTCACCGCAAATGTCGCACTTATCATCTGCAATGATCTTCCGCTGCTTTAGGCCTACCTTGGTAGGTAGGATGTTCCTACATGCTCTCCACACAAAGTGCTTAATTTTACTTTGACACTTTAAATTCCAAATCGCCTTCCATAAAGCTTGCATTCTGAACTTGTCTGAGCAACCAGCGCTATAACTCACCGGGTTAGCTTCCTTCAACATCTTGTAGGCAACTTTGTATGCACTGTTCACCGTAAAAATCCCGTTGGGCGTTTTTGACCATACCTGTGAGTCATCCGGAGCCATGGGACTTAAGGGGATTCCAAGAATCACATCCGCATCATGAGGTAGAAATAAGGTTCTAATGAGATCAGAATTCCACCCTCCATTCGCATCGTCAATCAGTGCAGACACCAATTCCTCACCCCCTCTAATCTGGACTTTTGGGCTTATAACCTTGTGCGTGTCAGCCACTGGAATCCATTTGTCATTCCAAATATGCACTTTCCTCCCATTGCCAATCACCCATCTAGACCCCATATTAATAACCTCCCGAGCTGAAAGTATACTTCTCCAAATGTATGATGGTCTTCTCCCCAATTGAGCCTCCATAAAATTTGTCGTCGCGAAATACTTCGCTTTGAAGACTTTATGAACTAGGGAGTCCGGGTTTTTCAGAATTCGCCATCCCTGTTTTGCCAACAAAGCCAAGTTAAAAGCCTTCAAGTCCCTAAAACCCATCCCACCATCAGTCTTTGGGGAGCATAGCTTTTCCTATGACACCCAAGCTAGCTTTCTTTCATTTGCCTTCTGACCCCACCAGAATCTGCCCATCAACGAATTCAGATCTGAGTAAAGCGAATCCGGTAGTTTAAAGCAACTCATCGTGTATGTGGGCGTTGCTTGCGCTACTGCCTTTATTAGAATTTCTCTACCTGCGTTGGACAACAGTTTGCCTTTCCAACCAGCTATTTTTCGACTCACTTGATCCTTTATCCGGTTAAAGGCTTTCTTTTTACTACGACCCATCAGTGGGGGCAACCCAAGATACCTCTCATGTTGTTGGATAATCTATGCCCCAAAAGTTTCCTTAGCCATTTCCTGCATATCCAAGCTTGTATTTTTGCTAAAGAACAGTGAAGTCTTCTCTTTATTCAACCTTTACCCCGATTCCTTCTCATATGTGGAAAGCACCTCTGCAATTTGTGCACAATCCCCAGCCGTGGCTCTACAAAATATAAGGCTGTCATCCGCAAAAAAAAAATGGGAAATTCTTGGAGCTCCTTTCTTAACCGATACACCCCTCAAACAACCAAGCCTTTCTTTCCTTTTAATCATTGTGGATAAACCTTCCGCGCAAAGAAGAAAAAGATATGGAGAAATGGGGTCCCCTTGACACAGCCCCCTTGAAGGGGTAATAGAGCCTCTAAGTTCCCCATTGATTAGAACTGAATAGGATACCGTCTTCACACACATCATAATCAATGAGACCCATTTATCCTTGAATCCCATTCTTTGCATTATAACCTCCAAGTAGGGCCATTCCACCCGATCATAAGCCTTGCTCATATCTAACTTTATAGCCATTAGGCCCTCCTTGCCCTTCCTTCGTTGGTCAATAGTATGCATTGTTTCAAAGGCAACCAGAACGTTGTCCGTTATTAGTCTTCCCGGAACAAATGCACTTTGCGCTTCACTTATAACTTCAGGCAGAATTTTCTTCAGGCGATTTGCAAGAACCTTCGACAAAATCTTGTATATCACATTGCATAAACTGATTGGGCGGAACTTTGTTATTTTCTGGGGGCACTTAGTTTTAGGAATAAGGCAAATATATGTCTCATTAGCACGGGGAGGCATAACACCAGAATTGAGAGCCTGTAAAACACAATCAACAACACACGGACCAACAATATCCCAATATTTTTGAAAAAATAAAGGGGGCATACCGTCAGGACCCGGTGCCTTGGTCGGGTGCATCTGATTAAGCGCCCTTCTGACTTCCTCCGGCTTGAACTCCTTAAGCAGCTCCACGTTCATTTCAGGGGTGACACACTCTTCAATAGCATTTATGCTAGCATCAAAGTTGGTTGGGCAGTCAGATGTGAATATGTTCTTGAAATAGTTCAGGATAATAGCTTCAGTTTCACCTTCTTCATCAAGCCACACTCCTTCGGAATCCCTTAAGCCCTCAATTCTATTCTTACTCCGTCTCTAGCTGGCTGCTGCGTGAAAGAATTTCATGTTCCTATCCCCATTTTGAAGCCACTCCACTCTTGACCTTTGCTTCCACATAATCTCTTCTTTAGTGAGTACCTCATTGACTTCCATCCTCAGGTCCCTAATTTCAGCCTCATTGTCATTCAGCGAGTTGAGCAATTCCAACTGTTTCAGACGGTTTTGTTTCTGCCTTAGATTTTTATTCACATTGCCAAACACTGTTTGATTCCACTGCCTTAAATGATTCTGGCACCTTGTTAGTCTATCCTCAATGGGAAGGTCCAAAAATTCTCTGTACGGATCCCAAGCCTGTTCAATCACTTCTTTACATCCACCATCCCTTACCCACATAGCTTCAAAAAAGAATCGCTTTTGTCTCTTTCTCTGGGGTTTACTCTTCTTTAGACAGAAAGCAAGTAAGCAATGATCCGAAGCAGCCATAGACACATGATAAACCTTTGCATCTGGGAACTTAGCTCTCCAGCCATCGTTAGCCACCATTCTATCAAGCCTAAGAAGGGTGCGTTGATTACCAAATCTCCCATTGCACCAAGTGTATCTTTGCCCAATGAACCCCAAATCAAACAAACCACAAACGTTTAACGATTCCCTAAAAGCCTCCATCTGGTTGGATTCCCTTTCATTCCATCCTAATTTCTCATCCACATGGAGAATTTCATTGAAATCTCCAAAAACCACCCACGGCAACACAGCTTGAGAATTGAGAGTTTTTAGTAAATCCCAAGAGCTAGAGCGCATACCTGTGTCGGGATGCCCATAGAAGCCCGTTGCCCGCCACGACCCTCCACCATCGTCCTCCATCACCACCACATCAATATGGGTATGAGAGCAGCTTTTAAAATTGACCACCGTACCTTCCTTCCATAACAGAGCTAAGCCACCGCTCCTTCCATCACTAGGCACCACAATACCTTGGGTTAGTTCCAGCTTTTGTTGAAGACCCTTGATTCGGCTGGGCAGAGCCTTGGTTTCAGCTAGAAACACCAAGGTGGGGTTCTTTGCTCTCACCTTCTCGGTGAGCAACTTCACTGCCGGAGTCGACCCCAAACCCCGACAGTTCCAGGCAAGCACACTCATTAGGCTCGGCGGTGCTGCCTCGCAGCCACCGCCACACCGCCATCCGCTTTGTTTTCCTCACATGGAGGTTTGTTATCTACTCCCTTTCCTTTACTTCTCTTTGCGCTCAGCGAGATAGGATCTAACTCCTGGATAGGCACAGGTCCCTCTCTTTTAACACCAGCTGGGCTTAACTTCTCACTTGGGTTTGATTCTTTTATTTTCCTGGCCATTCGTTTCCAATGTCAGCTGTTAGGGCCCAGTTCCTCCGAAATCCAGCCTTTATTTGGGTCCAGACTCATTGCCAATGGGCCCATATTATCTTCGGCCCAGTTTAGTTGAGACACAGAATTAGTTGCCTCTTTTGTACTGGGATTTTCGCGCTCTTTCTCTTCAACATTGTCATCAGCCGTCGCTATCTCCCTCGTTACCCCTGTATTTGAGTCTTCGTGCCCTCTTGTCTCATCCATATTCCCCAAACTATTTTTATCCAACACGCCAGCCTTCTTTTCCTCCTTAGATTTGACTTTGCTATTCTCGTGTAACACCTCTGGATTCTCACCCTCTGTTTCAGTCGCCTCGGTGCAGGGTCTTGGACTGAACCCCACTGACTGGCTTTTTTCTGCAATCGTTTCTTCGACTACCTCAGTTCGCCGTTCCGGCGTTAGATTCTTTCTCGGCAGTCTCAGCATCTCCCTGACCACTCCTTCATCCCTGTGTTTGTTGTTCGGCCCATTCCTTTCACCCATACTATCATCTTCTCTGTTGGCTCGTCTCCCCGGTTCGCCTCTCAGCCACGGCCCATACTGTGCGTTTCCTTTCTCCCCATTCTCCTCCCTCGGCATGTTCTCTAAACATTCTTTTTCACCATGGTCAAGCATACCACATCTATAGCAGAAGTTGGGGAGTCATTCATACTTAAAGAACACCCATCTCCCATTGTCTCCCTCAATACAAACCTTCTTTCCTCTCACCAGTTTTCTCGTCGTATCAACATTTACCCTCACCCTGAGATACTTCCCCCACTGTACCCCTTTCTCAGGGGTATCTACTTCTAGGACCTCTCCTATCTTTCCTCCGATCGCATAGCCCGTCCCACTGGTCATACACTTGAGCGGGAGGTTATAGATTTGTATCCAAAATGGCGTCCATCTAAGAGATATCTCTTTAGGAACCAGCTCTCCTTCAAACTCCCTCATGAGGACAAGCTGTTTTTCAAAGCTCCAAGGTCGCATTTCCATCACTTTTTTCTTGTCACGATTGTCTCCAAACTCAACAAGAAATAAGTTGTCTTCAATCTCCGAAACTTGTAACCCCTTGTTTGGTTTCCACAGCATTCTCATATTTTTCTTTAAGGCTTCCACATTAACGCTATGTTGTGTTAATACATTCATTACAATGCAGTTTTTCCCAACTTCTTTCGCTACCTTTGTACTGTTGCTTCCCAATATTATGTCTTCCTCCTCTTCTTCAGTAACCTTCATTTTCTTCCACATTTCTTCAAGCTCTTCTGCCATGGTTAAACAGCCCACTCTCACCGGACTTAGCAAGGGGGTACAAAGACTAGCCTTACAGACTTGAAGGCCACACTACTCTTGCAGGAACGCAAGACCTCACTTGCTTCTACATGCTCGAGAGCATGAGAGCAGACATCTACCTTAAACAATGTTTGTGTGTTAAAATTATTACACATGTTGCAAATCTATGTACTCTACATGAGAAAATATAACATAAAATTATTATAAAGTGGTTATGATGAATGTTCTTAAAAGAATAACCTAAGTATTCCTAAAAAGCTGTGTCAATTTCTTGAAAGATGAGCTATTACATTCATAGAGTTTGGCTTACTTTTTATTTATTTTTTATTTTTTATTATTGGAGATCATATTTTGTTTTAAATACACAATAACACATGGTAGTGAGTTTTAGTCTCCACATTTTATTTAGTTTGTGGGTGATATGACAGTTTCTCATTAAAATAAAAGGAAATTCCAGTTAAAAAAATACTAGAAGTAAATCAAACTCAAATGTGTAATGTATATATGTGGATTTTAAAGACTCACAAGGAAAATGAATAATAGCAGTGCAAGTGAGGCAAATGTTCTTGATGGATTAAGTCATATAAAATGGTATGTATATCATCACAGTGTATATTGCTATTTTATATGTTATTTGATGTTAGTGCAACATTGCATGTTTGCAATGAAAAAATACATTTCAATGATTATTTGATCGATAAACAAGAGGTTCATGACAAGGAAACGCGAATAGAAAAAAGAAGTTAGTTTCAACTAACATTCTTTGTATACCAAGAAATTGAAATCATATTGTGAAAGAATTGGATTATTTGAGAAGGATTATTAAAATTTTTTTTTCCATTCAATATATTTATACTGTGACTATAAAATTTTTATGTGTAGTTTTGGCACAAAATTATCATTGTTACATGTCTGGCTAGCGTGATAGTTTGAGTGATAAGGTTTGATTTATAAGCATGTTTTAATGCATTGTGTAAGATATACATTTAAACCTAGACGACAAAGAAGTTACTTCGTATATGGCATAAAAATTATAATTTGTTAGATCTTATATATATATATATAGTTATATACACACACTACTACTACTACTACTACTACTATTTAAGGAGTTTTTTCTGTTTCGACAAGATTTTTTTTGTTCCAAAATGCCCCTACACTCTTAAGTTTAAGTAGAGACAAAATTAAAGGATAGTTTGGTAAAAATATATGTTTAACTTGCACCAAAACATTGCCTACAAAATGGGAACACTTTTCCACTAACCCACTTTTTCAAAGTAACTATACGTTTATTGTGTTTTTTTTTTTTTTAATAGAAAAATAAGTTAAACAACCCATGGTGTTGCTATTTTTTTTCTTAAAAAAAAAAAAAAAAAGACACCCCATGTTTATCCAAAAAAAAAAAAAAAACTAATAGTTATCCAAAAAAAAAAAAAAAAAAAAACTAAACAAAATAGATATATACACTTTTTTTTTTTTTGATAAGTAAATACATCTCTAACTCCCACTAAAACATTGCTTACAAAACAAGACCACTCTCCTAATGGTTTTCAAATTGCTCATCTATTTTTTTATTTTTTATTTTTTTTTGTAAAAGTTAATAATTTGCATTCATTATAATTTGAAATTGCTACATTTTTTAATCACAGAAATACCTAGGGGTGTGATGAGTGTCTTGCATTTTGGATGAAATAATTTTCTCATTACACTCTAGATTTTTTTTTTTAATGATTGAAAAATGTAGTAATCTCAAATTATAATGGATTCAAATTATTAACTTAGAAAAAAAAAACAAAAATAGAAAAACCTCTGAGCACACGCGTGAGTGCACACTCAGAGGCTAGTATATAAATATGAGGTTGAGTTCGAGTTACATTTGATATAACTCTAAGTAATGTTATACCACTTAACATTTTTTAATTGGATGTAAATTTTGACAAATCCATCATTAGATTACTTTATCTTCATATATTCTCTATGCTTGCAAAGATTTAAGGTGATCAAAGATCAATAGTCATGTCATCAATCAATTGTTTAAATTCAAGTTTTTTTTTTTAAACATTCTTTGATGATTTCTCTAGATTTAGATATGTATATTTGAAGAGAAATAGTAATGAATCTTTTGACATTATCAAATGCCATAAAAGAAGTATAAAATTAAAATGATAGGAAATAGACCTTTTAAAAGTGATAGAGAAGGTGAATATTTTAAAAATGATTTTTCTATATTTTTTGAAGAACATGAAATAACATACCGAACTTCAGACCCTTATACAACCTCACAGAATTGTTTGGATAAAAGGAAGAATAAAAGTCTAGTTCATATGGTAAATAACATGATCTTCAATGCAAACCTCCTATTAAATTTTTGGGGAGAAGCTTTACTTACTATGTATCACGTCTATAATAGAGTTTCATATAAAAGAAAAAGGTATCTCACATAAGGGTGACAAAATTGGACACAATCCGTGAACTTGACATGAAATTAGCAGGTCATAGGTTGAGGCTTAAATAGTTTATGTCATATTTGGGTTGACACGACTGACCTATTTGATAAATGGGTTAGGTTAGTGTTCAACACAAGAACCTGTTTGACCCGTCTGACTCGTTTAATTAAATGATATTTTATCAATATACCCTTCAAAATCTAGGAATATACACTTATTAGTTGTTGTGGTTTATTTTCTTTGACATATTGTGATTGATTATTTATGATATTGGATATGCTTTAGTTTTGAATGATTATTTGTGATAAAGTTACTAGTTAGTTTTGGATTTCACATTAAAAATATTTATTTGTTTGTTTTTTCATTATTTTTTTTTTTCATTTTTATAAAATCTGATAAATAGTTTGACATGACCAACTCATTTAATAAATGGGTCGTGCTAGGGTTGAGGAATCTTGACTAGTTTAATAAACATGTCAGGTTAGTACTTTTGACCTATATAGTTGGATACTCATAATTTAACATGACATGAATACGAATTGCCGCCCCTAATCTCATATAAGATATGGTATGGAAAACGACCAAACCTCAATTAATATCTTAAAGTATGGGGGTGTTTAGGCTTTTACAAAGCTATGAATTCTAAGAGTAATTAGGACCAAGGGCCGAAACAAGTGTCTTTATAGGTTATGTGGAAAATTCAAGAGCATAAAGATTATTAAAGAAAAATTAATTATAATTCCACAATACCTACTTATACACTCCAATTCCAATGTCGAACTAATTAATTGGTACTAATAGAATGAATGATGTAAGAAAATTAATTTGGTATGATTTTCATTTCCTATGAAGCTCTTATTTACTATCTTGAATGTAATAAAGATGCTGTAAGTAAAATACCCATAGTATTTAATGTGAAGAGTAATCCTAACACTTTTTGAAGAAGTTACGGCTTTAGTGATGCAACCTTTTGAAAAAAGTTATGAATGATGAGGTTGACTTAATATTTTTCATTAATTCTTAGGTCTTATGGCTTCTAGTACTGATGCAGCTTTAAATGGGTGTTTAGAAGAAATTATAATGCCACTATATATTCAAATCTTTAAGGCAACTTTAGTAGCAAAAGGCTTTAGACAAAGGGAAGAGATAATTTATTTGATAATTATGCACAAGAAACTACCGGTAAGTAGTATCTGTTTGATTACTTTTCATATATTTAAAATCATCCTCCTTAATTCTAAAGAAATTCACAATTTATTTTGTTACATTTTGATGTATGTAAATCAATTTATGTGAAATTTGGATCGCTAGAAAATCCAAAAGTGTGGGGTAAAGAAACTCAAATTGTGGAATTTATAAATCCAAGAGATGTGTGGCTATAATCCTTAAAAAAGTTATGAACTCGAAAAGGTGCAAAAGATTATTAAAGGTGTATTTGAGCTATTACCTTCAAAAAAGAGAAGAAGGTCAAATTGAGAATCTTTAAGTCTTGGAACTTAGTGGATCTATTTCCAAGTTCAAAACCAATTGGTAGTAAATGAGTGTTTAAAAAAAATTGTAGTACCGATGAGTCTATTCAAACCTTTAAAGCAAATTTAAACTTTAAATAAAGGAAAGAAATAGCCTATTTGATACTTATGCACCGTTAACTAACTATTCACAAAAGAGATTGTGAATCTCTTTAAAATTATGGGGAATACCCACAATTTTAAAATTGTTACATTTTTATGTGAAGGGTCGAAAACCCAAAAGTGTGGGGATTTAGAAACTAAAATTGTGGAATTTAGAAATCCAATAGGCGTGGAGGTATAAACTCAAAAAGGGTGTCAAAGATGTGAATCCAATATTGAAAAGTGTTTACTCCTTATTATTATTATTATTATTATTATTATTATTATTATTATTTGTAAAGTTATTATTTACAACTATGTATTTTGTGGGATTTCATTGTAAGGGTTGTGTGTTAGAGAGAGGGAGTGTGAAGACTCAAGCATTTGAAGACTGAAGATTTCTCGCGGGTATGTCGCGACTTAGCTTCCCGCGAAGTAACACATGTGCCCTGCACATGCTAGAATGCGAAGAGTTAGGACGGATGGAGATAGCTGTGTCTCCTGGGTGTCTCGCGGGAAGGCCTCTCGTGAGTATCTCGCGGGTAAGGCCTTCCCGCGAGACACCCGCAAGGCATTCTGTTTTGCCAGCCTGTCCATTTTGATACACACTTTCTGTGCCTACACTATTTATACCCACATTACCCACAAATTTTGAGGAGTGCTTCTGAGAGAAAACCTTAGCCAAACCTTGAGAATTAGAAATTGTCATACCCATAATTCTCTATACATTTTGCTTGTGGTATTTCCTCAACTCCTATCTCTCCATTTTCATACCATTGAGAGGTTGATAGCCCAAACACTTACTACACCCTTTTTGAGTGTCAAGTAACGTTTTGGTGCTGCTGGGAAGCATTGAAAGAAGCCAAGCATGGCAGATACAACATGGAGCTTGTTGCGGGATCTGGAGAGGTAGACAAGACACGGTTTAGAGAAGCCTTGTTGGAGTAGGAGCTTGGAGGGCTTAGGTACATCGGGTAGATTAGGCTTAGATGGTCTCTTGCTAACCCATATATCCCAACTGATTGTCTAGTGAATCGATTTCTGCTTGGAGGGTGGCGGAAAGGTTTTTCGCCGAGTTCTTCGGTTTCCTCTTCAATAACACATCGACGTGTTATCTTGTGTTTGCATCCTTCTTTCCTACTCTTTTACATTCCATTATACTGCTGTGTTGCTTATGTTAGGATTAGGGTTCAAATCTCAGTTGCAGCATTAGGATTCGCTCTTGATACACGCCTCAATCACAATGATTAAGCTCAGCCCCAAAATCCTGGCATTTAATGTAAAATACTATAAAATCCGATCATTACTCAAAGAAGCAAGGCAGCCCCTAAAGTAGATTTTCCTACTTTTGATAAAAAGTCACAGGAAAGTTAACCTTGATTCACTAGCTTTGACTAGTCATATGTTTTTGGATTCTTGCTAATTAATACTTCTCTAAAGCTCCATTATAAAAACACACACACCTCAGCCCACAAGGGAGGGAGCCACCCTCTCTGAAACTCTGTTTTTTTGTTCATTATGTTGCTAGTGGTTTAGCCTCCCTCAAGCTCACCACTCATCATCCTTAGCCCACACTCATCTAATCTCAGATGTTCTCTTCCCCCTTTCATACAACCACATCCCATAAATGTCTCTCAACTGGTCATAAGCAGACCACCACACACAAAAAGTTTTGATCTTAGTATCAATCTCATCTCACTCACTCAAAAATAGCTCACGTTCATCTCATTCATGCCTTATAAATATACACTCATTAAAATCTTAGCTTAATACTTGCTGCACTGAGTTGGGGATCTTTCTCTCCCTTCATACCATGTCAATTAATCCTTCTTTTCTTTTTCCTATGGAACCCTTAATGTTTACCTTTTATTTTACTATTGAAGGATATGATGTATTCATAACAATCAAACTCTTCCCTCACATTAATGTAATAATGGTTGAAAGTACAATGAATTCTTCTTAACCGAGATATACAAGGATCCCCGGAGTTAACATTTTCCTAAATTTATCTAATTATTGATTGTTGGACTGTGTAATTTCACCCCTGCTGTTGGACAATTTATCTTTTTGGACTTAAGTGTAACATTACCCTTATCACTGGAGGATTTATTTCCCTTGAACTATCAGAACAAGACCACTAATGTACTAACTAAGTATTGTAAAGTATTTTTCATTGGGCTTTTTGTTGCTATTTTGTTAAGTGCAGCCTTTGTTTTATTGTTTGGATAGGCTTGTCATCACACCGAAAGCCTTTGGGTGCAATCTCGAGAGCCCATAGTCGAGTTTCGGTTTGGTTTCCCGACATTTTATTCAGAGGCATCAATTTCCTCCTTAACAATATGTACAAACTATAACTTAAATACAAGATTTTATTTATAGGACAAAGTTTGGCCACAAACTCCCACTAAAAAATTATTATGGTTACATATTTTGAAAATTTAATTGTTGAATTATATGTTCTTTATATTTTTAATATGCATATCACATTTTATTCAAATCACATGTATTTACTATTCAATTGATAAATTTATTTTTATGTATAATTTAAGACTACAAAAATTTGAAATTTAAACATTTGATTGATGACATAGCTATTGATCTTTAATTTTCTTGAAATTTTGCATGTGCGGAGGATATACCGATATAATAAGAAATGTAATCTAATAGCACATTTGTCAAAATTCACATCCAATAAAAAGATATATGGAAGTTTGTAGGTAAATTTTGTTCTTATTTTTTTTTTATAATAAAATGCTTAGTTTCAATTTAAAGATATAAAAACAATAATCAATTTTTAAAAAAAAATCAATCTATATAGCATATACTTTTAATCACAAAATAAGTTTTTTTAGAAGGAATAACAAAATAATTAAGTTCCAAACTTTGTCCAATAAATTATATTCTAAAATAGATTTAATTGAAACCCAACCATAATAAAACTGTAATTTGACTTAAATAGCATTAAATGCATCTAAAATTAAGAAAATAAATATTCTAAACCTAAAATTTCAAAAATTACATAAAAATTAATAAATAACAAAAGTCTAATAGTAGAGTTTGTAATATATCAACCTCTAGCCTCTACGCTATTCAAATCTCCTTTTTTTTTTCATTAAATTTCATTTGTTTCTTTAATAGTTCCCTTCATTTTAAAAAAAAAAAAAAAGTATTATTTTTTTATTCAGATTGACCTTTTTTTTTTTAATTTTATAAATTATATTGACTTATTTTGAGATATCCTAAAATGAAGAAAAAAAAAAAAAAAAACTCAATTTGGAACGATTGAAACCATTACTTGGACCAATATATTGAAAGGTTTTCGCTATATAATGTAACTAGTTGCTAACCCGCGCGATGCACGGGATAGTTAAATAAAATGACAATTAACCAACATCACGTTAGGGTAAAAGAATTAGTGAGAGACTGATTTGCCTACCAAGAATTTAAAAGAAAAAAAGATTGATATAATAAAATCTAAGAAATTTAGAAATAGAAAATTTGGTTAATAATATGCATATTATAGATATTTTGCTAGTTAGCGTTTAAAAAAAAAAATTGATCTGTCATAATTAAATAAAATACAATGGGAATAAATATTTAACTTCTATGCTTTTCATTAGTTTAGAAGTGTTGTCTAACGTAGAATGTTATTGGGTTGTAAGAAAGATTTTTATAAAATGTTAATACCATATATATATATATATATATGCTTATATTGTCAATGTCTCACTGCAGGTACATAGTTACTGAAACCTACAAAGTAATTTACAATTCTTAAATTAATAAAGCAAAATTCCTAAAAGTTATATATATACACACACTCAAAACTGATATAAACTACAAAGATAAAAACAAATCTTATTTAGTCGTATTAATAACAATATAAACAATTCAAAACATGAAACATTATCAAATTTATAACACCTAATTCCATTATCTTTTACGTTGAATCCAAACAAATAATTAATTGAAATTAATCCAAACAAATAATTAATCAACCAAAAATCAAAACTTTAATAAAAAAACAAAAAATCACATGAACCCAAATAAAAATTCTCAATAAAGTAAGAACATATAAAAATTTACCACACCTTGGGCTGGAAGACATAGGTTGCAGCTTTGTTTTTTCCTCCAAAAAATAGAGATGCTTCATCTGCCATATAAAATATAAAATAATTATTAGAATTTCAACCCAAAAACCAAACCCATAAAAACACTATCAAAATATAGAGATTAACCCAAATACTTATAAGAAAATCAATTCTAAACATAATAAAACAATAAGATAGAATGAAAATTTCAGGCACATATGAAAGCAAATAAAAAAAAGATAAAACCTATGTTTTTTTTTTTAATTTTTTTATTTACGTGAGTCTCTCTCCTTATTATTTTTTTAATCTTAAAGTGAAGTTGAGTTTAGGGTTTTGAGATGGTAATTGCTAGGGTTTTAAGGAGAGAAGAGATTTTGGTATTTTTATGCAAAAAAAGTTATTTTAAGTCTAGGTGATTTATTTCCTTGTTTTTAGGCTCTTTTAATGTTTTTTTAGGTCAAATTTGGTTCCTATTATGGTTAGGTATTAATTAGGGCTTATTTTAGAATATATTTTCTTGTTCATCAAGTTTTATGGAGCCCTTAAATAGGCCTCCAAATTTGTATACGTTTTTCAATATTATTGTTATAAGATATAAAACCTAAAATAAAAAGAATCAAAAATAAAAAGAAAAAGAAAATAGTGATGATGTGGAAAATTGTGAGAGTTTCAAAAGTTTCGGTTATATATATATATATAGATAACATAAGGTGATTTACTCAAACGAAAAAAAAAAAAAACCAATGGTGAAATTATATTTTACCTGAAAATAAAAAAAAAGGACTTGATCAGTTGAGGTAGATTATTTACCTACTGGAATAGTTTCACAACACAAACGCATACGACCTTGTTTTCCAGAAGCATCGCCTAGTAATTTCGGAAAATGGACTAGGCATAGCATATTCATGACCCAAACGTAAGTTACAAGAACACGGAGAAGTATGGATTCTATTTTTTCGTCTCTCTATAGTTCTTAACCTATGGAATAGCAAATTTCCCTTGTTACTGTTTGCAGTGGATAAATCAAAAATGTTAGGACATATGTGTTTCACTTGTTAAGAACATATGCCATTTTTTTTATTTAATTGGCTAATCTTTTGACAAAACGCACTTTATTTGTATTTGGGTAGATCTAGGTGTTTTTAATACTTTAAGAAATAAGGTTTCAAGATCAAGTGTTAAAACCATTCAAGTCTGTCCAAGAAACAAGCTGAATAGTGCAAATTCATTAAAGCTCGACAGCTGCATCTATTGAGCTTAAGAAAGCTGTTTTAGCCTGTGTGCTTGACACCTGCTCGACAGCTCCTATCTATCGAGGTTTAAGAATTTCAGAATTCTGATATGATTTTAGGATCCGTGAATGTGTCTTTGGGCTTTCTTTTCTTCTAACCCTAGACATATAAAAGGATTATTTTAAAGGCTGTCAAAGAGTTCACAAGTTGCACAAGCATTGAGCAAAGTCTGTTCAAGCAAATTGTTACCAGAGACAAAGTTTTGCCCTAGTTCATCTCTTGTGAAGAAGTTGCTGTGTATGTGCACCGTAGGGTTTTGTGTCCAAGCATCTTCTTGATCTTCATCGTCTGGATGAACTGCAGAACTTTACAGCCAACAAACTTCTCTAGTTGGTGATTGAAGTCACGTACTGGAATCCGCACAATTAATTATTCACGTACTTGGGAGTCATGCATCAAAAGGAGAAATTGTCATTACAAAACAAGTCCAATTGGGTATTGGGGTAAGGATTCAACTATAGGTTTGTATAAAGTACTGGGATTTCTTTACTCGTAACCGCTTGTTGTGATAATAGTGGAGTTTTGAGAGTGGTGACCTTAAAATCATCCTGTGGGGTTTTTGCTGTGTAGGTTTTTCTCATTCATAAACAAATCATCGTGTCAATTTATTTTCCGCTGCATATTTAGTTATTTGGTGATTTTTTTGTACTACCACGTGTTTGCATGTTAATTTAATTAATTAATTAAATTTGGCTAATTAATTAATTAATTAATTTAATCGCAAGGGGTCAATACATTTTTTGCCTATCAAGTGGTATCAGAGCAGACACATTCTGACTAGGTTTAATCTTTGCTGTGTTGATCTATTGACCCCTGTTTGTCATGGATAGATGACAGTCATTAATTATATCTCATTTATTTGATGGCACTAACTATGCATACTGGAAAGTATGTATGAGAGCTTTCTTGCAATGTTTAGATGAGAAGGTGTGGCAAGCTGTAGAAATTGGCTGGACCAAGCCAAAGGAAGCGCCGACTGACTGGGATGATGCCAAGATCAAGGCGGTAAACTTCAACAGCAGGGCATTGAATGCTATGTTGATCCATTGACCCTTGTTTGTCATGGATAGATGACAGTCATTAATTATATCTCATTTATTTGATGGCACTGACTATGCATACTGGAAAGTATGTATGAGAGCTTTCTTGCAATGTTTAGATGAGAAGGTGTGGCAAGCTGTAGAAATTGGCTGGACCAAGCCAAAGGAAGCGCGGGCTGACTGGGATGATGCCAAGATCAAGGCGGCAAACTTCAACAGCAGGGCATTGAATGCTTTATTTAGTGCGGTCACCAATAAGGAGTTCAAGAAGATATCCTCTACTGAAACTGCTAAGGAAGCATAGACCATCCTCCAGACAACCTATAAGGGAACAAAGGTTGTCAATGATTCAAAGCTTTAGAGGCTTAATACAAGCTTTGAATAGATAAAGATGAAGGAGGATGAGTCGTTCGATGAGATCTATGCCAAGCTTAAGAACATAGTGAACTCGGCTTTCAATCTTGGGGAAACCATTCATGAACCCAAGATTGAGAGAAAGGTGCTCAGATCTCTACCCGAGAGATTTCATGCCAAGATCACGACAATAGAGGAATCGAAGGATATTGACAATATTCCTCTGATAGAGCTGGTTAGAAATCTCCAGACCTACGAGCTAGGGTTAACAAGAATTGGCAAGTCGGGTAAAGGCAAAAGCATGGCTTTGAAGGCCAAGACCAGTGACATTGATGAGTTTTCAGATGATGATGATTTTTCAGATGATGATGATTCTAAGATGAAGTCCTACATTACAAGGCAATTCAAGAAGTTCATGAAGAATGCCAATGGGAAGGGCTTCGACAAGGACCGTAGGCAATCCAGTTCTTCTCAGTTCAAGAGCCAAGATAAGGGGAAAAGGGATGCTAGGGATGGCGGTCAGTACATTGTTCCCAAAGGACCTAAGTTCTTTGGGTGTTAAGGCTTTGGTTACATGAAACAGGAGTGTCCTACATATCTCAAGAGCATTGGGAAGAGTAAGGCACTTGCTGCTTCTTTGAGTGATACTAAGCCTAAGGATGATTTCGATAATGAGGATGACGGAATCTTGAATGCCTTCACTGCCACTGTCAATCCTACTGAGGGGGTTGTTGAAGATGAGGATGAAGAAGAGGAATTGGTGGAGTCCAAGTTTGAGAAAATGGATGATCAAAATGATATCCATACAGCCTATGGGAAACTGTACAAGCTTTCTGAGAAACACGAGAAACTCTATAGGTTGGCCACCAAGAAGCTCAGTGATGTGGAACTTGATCATGAAGAGCTTTCCACAAAGTTTGATGAAGCAAATCAGACTATTGGTGCACTGAGATTTGAGAACAATTTCTTGGCTGAGAAGACCAAGAAGCTTAAAGCAGAGCTATTTCAAGTTAGAGTTTAATTGGAGAGGACTTTAAGTGTAAAGCTTGACGAGATGCTCAGCATTCAGAAATCTGCTTCAGATCGAACAGGTTTAGGGTATGGTCTTTTTTCCTCTAATATTGCTTCTACTAGTACTACTAATTTTGTTCCTCTTGCTAATAATGTTGAAATTGAGAACAATGTTGTTAAAAATGAATTAGCTAGTGAGAACTTAGATAAGGGTAAATCTATCTTAGGAGCACCCCTTAAACAGGATAAGAAAGATGTTAAAAACCCTAGGGCTAAGAATGCTAACTCTTAAAAGCCTAAACAGAAGAAGCAGCATCTTTGTCATCATTGTGCAGTTGCCGGTCATACTCGACCAAATTGCTATAAGTGATTAGCCACTCAACAGAGCAACGTCATGATAGCATATGGAAGCCAGAATCAGCTTCAATCCTCTCTTGCTCCTCTTGGAGATCTTCTCAAAGCCCTCATTTTCCTTTCGAACTTGAACGGTTTCATTTCTTTCCCCTTACCACTGATTCAAGGGTTTAATCAAAAGAAAGGTTCTTCTAATGTGTGGAAGGAAAAGGGTTCCAAGTGATTCAATCACTTTCTTCTCTCTCTTCTTTTTTTTTTTTTTTTTTTTTTGCATAACTTGTGTGTTTTGCTTTTATTTTGAGTCAGTTTAGTTTTGTTGCATTGCTTTGCTTAACATGTTTTGTTTATTTATTTTCAGTTTTGCTTGTTTTTGTTTTTCATATAAAAATTATAAAAAAAATTTTGAAAAATCAGAAAAATACAAAAACAGTGTGTGTTTTGTGTACATTGGTACTTGTGTACCTTGGATGGCCATTGAAACAAAGTTTTCTAAACTTTGTATCTTTTGTAGCTTAGATGAGCATCTCTATGCACAACTAAGCAAGTGAGTTTTGTGGCTCTTGTTTGTGATGAGTACGATTAAGTAATCTCTTATACTTAACACTTTTATCACTCTTTTTGACGGAAAGGACTAGAAAATCCTAAGAGAAAGGCATAAATAACCATCTCACCACTGTTGCCCGTCAATCATGAAATGACATATGTATGCTTCGACATTGCAAAAGTGCATTGTCAATGACATTTGTGTGCTTTAGCATAGCAAAATTGGAATGTCAAATATCATTGGGTATTTCTTTTCTTTCTCTATATGCCCATGCATGATATGCTTAATAAGAAAAATATGCAAAGAAAAATAAAAAGCAAAAAGATCAAAAATACTTTATATATGATTGCAAGCATGTATTTAAGGAGATGTGGGAGTTATAGGATGTACCTCGAAAGTGATAGTCCCCATCAAACAGTTATGATTGTGTGTGAGTTAAAGTGACTCTCTCATATCTCAAATCGTCATAACATGTATACACTTATGCAATCTTGTGATATTTTTCACACACAACGCGCAATATTCTTTGCTACTCTTGATACATGTGCAGGTCCGATGTGATTTGGCCATTATAAGGTTTTACATGTGTTAATGTATGCTCACTAAACTGTCTTGACTTATTTTTGAAATATAAAATTGGTTAGACTTGTTTTGTGTGTGTGTGTGTGTGTGTGTGTTTTTTTTGGGATCCATATGCTTAAAATTATTGTTGAGAGATGATTTTGAGAGCTTAATATATTGATTGGATCATTGGTTGAGTTGCATGCTTGATTGCATTCATGTCTATGTTTTTCACTTCTCGAAAAACTGTTTTTAAAAGCTAGCTCGACAACTCCTCGACACCTCTTCGACACCTAGCTTTCTATCGAGCTTCTTAAGCTTTTTCTTATCACAATCTCGACAGCTTCTCGACACCTGGTGGATCGATCAAGAAAGTTCCTGGACCCTCAATAGCTTTTCGACAGCTGGTGGATCAATCAAGCTTCCTTTAGCCTTTTGTTGATCTGTTCTTCGACACATTCTCGACACCTACATTTGTCGATGGCTATTTTCTCGACACCTATCTCGATACCTTTCTCAACACCTTTCGACACCTTCATTTGTCGAGCTTTACTGAACCTCAATTTATAGGCTCTGTGCAATCTGGACTTCATTTCTCTCGATCTCTCTCTCGATAGATCTCTTTTCTCACCTCTCTACTCACCTTTTATCACTCCAAATCTTCTTCCCAAGTGAATTTCGAGCCTTTTCAAGTCTTTTTCTTCACTTGGTAAGTTTCTTTTCTCTCTTTTACATGCATTTCATGTTTTGAAATCTATGTTTTGGGTTTTTGAGAAAATTTGGGGTTTTTCAAAATCAAAGAGGTTTTTGTGAAATTTTGGGATGGGTTTTTGCTTAAATGTGTTTAAAAACTTCATGCATTGCATCTCATGTGCATTATAACTGTATTTTCATGCATTTAGTTGTGTGTTATACATGTTGATCAGTCTGTGTTTTGGTAGGATTGGATTGGGCGGAGCCCATGATGCAATTTCTTTTGCATGTCATATGTTCATGCATTTCCCATGCATACATACTCTCTTCAATATGCTTGTTATATTTGAACTGTTTTGGAGCTTTTCTGATTGTCTTTTTCTCTCTCTCTCTCTTTCTATTTACGTTAGTCATGTCTATGGCACCTAAACGTAAGTCTACTCCATTTCGAAACCCTCTTTATTCCGGGGCATCCACTTCATCTGATCCTACTCCATCACATATTTGGTTCTGTGATGGGGATGCCTGTAAGGCCTTCTCGAAGAACTTTTCTTGACGAGGCATTCATTCTGAATGCCAAGTCATTTTGGCGGACTTCCCCGACACTAACCTTCCCGATGTCATTTACAGTCGGGAATAGGAGTCACTGTGTGACATCTCGGTAACTTGTCCTTCCATGCTTATACAGGAGTTTTACTCTAATATGCATGGAATTGATTATTTAGTACCTCACTTCTTCACTTGCATTCGAGGTACGCGCTTTCCTGTCACACCGCAACTTGTTGTGGATGTGCTTCAGGTGCCTAGGATAGAGTTTCTTGACTATCCTTGTTGTGAGTGTTTAAGGACTGTGTCCAAGGATGAACTCATGACTGCTTTCTGTGAGCGCCCTTCTGATTGGGGTGATCGTCAGTTTACACCATGTAAGCCTTTTGCTAAAGGTCCTAGATTCTTGAACTGGTGATGACTTTTTTTTTTGCATCCACTCTCTCACTATAACTCCATCACAGAGTCTTGTGCTCGGTTTTTGTTGTCCTTCCTTGAGCATCTTACTATAGACTTCCCTTATCATTTTATTCTTTCCATTATAGATGTTCATCAGGATTCTGCATCTTATGATAAGCTCATCTTTCCTTCCGCTATCACAAGAATTTTACGCCATTTTTCCATCCCTTTTCCTGTGTCCGACCATTTTTTTGTTATGTGTGCCATAGATGCCGTTATCGTTAAATGTAGCGAGGCGCAGTTTAGGTCGCGACAGTCGGATTCAACAGCTCCTCCCTCCCATTCGACTCCATCTCGATCTGCTCCATCCATATCCGCTCCCTCCTCTTCCATGGGCGATGTTACTCTTGGAGACATCATGGCGCAACTGCAGCGCATGGATGCTCGCCTTGACACACTCTCTACTGAATTGTATCAGGTGAACGTTCATGTCGGTCATATTGCACGACGGCAGGTGACCATGGGTGGTTTCGCTTCTGAGGCTGAGGATGATGATGATATTGGTGATGACTATTAAAGACATATTTTATGTAGTTGGCTAATCCTTTGATAAAACGCACCTTACTTGTATTTGGGTAGATCTAGGATGTGTTTAATACTTCAAGGAACATGTTGTTCAAGTCTAGTATTAAAGCCATGAAGATTGGACCAAAAAACAAGTGAAGAAAAGATGTTTAATAAAGCTAGACAGATAGCTCGACACCTACGGACAGATATCTTGACAGCTTCTCGAAACCTCTCGACAGCTAGCTATCTATTGAGCTCTTCAGTTGGTTGTTATCACAATCTCGACAACTGGTGGACCGATCGAGAAAGCTCCTGTCCCCTCGACAGCTTCTCGATACCTCATCGACACCTAACTATCTATTAAGGTTTAATAAAGCTCAACACCTCCCGATTAATCAAGGTATCTATTGAGGTTACGGGAATTCAGATTTCCAAATCTGATTTTTGGGCCAAACTTATGTATTTGTGTGGGGTTTCTTTTCTCACAACTCTAGACCTATATAAAACTTATTTTAAAAGCCGTCACATAAGAGAATACAAAGAAAACATATGCAAAAGGTAACCGATGCCTTATTCTCTCTGAAAGAAGCTACTGCGTTTTTGCACCTTAGGGTTTTGTAACCAAGTGCTTCTTGATCTTCATTCTTGATGAAGTGAAGAACTTTGCAGCCAACATTCTTCTTCTAGTTGGTGATTAAGTCGCGTACTGGGATCCGCGCAATTAGTTAGTCACATATTGGGATTCGTGCATTAACAAAAGGGTGGCGTTCATATATTGTAGAGTTCAGAGGTTCTAAAGAGGTAGAAGGTTTCTGCTGTGAGTTCATCTACGGGGATTGTAGAGTCTAGGGACAAAGGTTTTGTACTAGATCTGAAACTTCTCTTTACTATAGTGGATTACTTTTCGGGAAGGTTTCCCCCCAGGTTTTTTACTGTGAAACTGGTTGGTTTCATTGGTTTTCTTGGGTCATCATATCTTGTCTTATTTACTTTTCTGCTGCATTCATTATTGACATGATATTGATGTTTGTTTGTTTTAACAAGTTTTGTTCATTATAAATCTAATTAACAACTTGGATTTAAAACTTGTTAATTTTATCAACTGGGGTCTAAATTTCTCAACAAGTGGTATCAGAGCAGGCACACTCTGATTAGGTTAATCTTTGCTGTGTTGATCCATTGACCCCTGTTGTCATGGATAGACGAAAATCTTTATATATACCTCCTTTATTTTATGAAACTAATTATGCGTACTAGAAAGTTTGTGTGAAAGTTTTTTTGCAGGCTCTAGGTGAATAGGTATGGCAAGCTGTTGAAGTTGGCTGGATTAAGCCAAAGGAAGCACTGATAGATTGGGATGATGCAACAATAATAGTGGCAAATTTCAATAGTAGAGCCTTAAATGCTTTATTTTGTGGGGTGACCAATGAAGAATCCAAGAAAATATCATCCATAGAAGTTGCCAAGGAAGCATGGACCATTCTTGAGACCACCTATGAAGGGACTAAGGCAGCAAAGACTGTGAAGTTTCAACAACTCACTAGTAGTTTTGAAGAAATACGAATGGAGGAAGATGAGACCTTTGATGAGTTCTATGCTAAACTCAAAGATATTGTGAATTCTGCCTTCAACCTTGGAGAATCTATAGCAAAATCCAAGATTGTTAGAAAAATCCTTAGGTCTTTACCAATAAGATTCCATGCCAAGATCATTGCCATTGAAGAAGCAAAGGACATTGATCAAATTCCTTTGACTGAGCTTGTAGGGAACCTTCAAACCTATGAGATGAGATTAGGTCCAATGGGAAAAGGTGGAAAGAGTAGAAACTCGGCTCTCAAAGGTATAGAGGAAGAGATTGAGGACTCTGAAGATGAAGATGTAAGTGAAGATGAGGATGAGGATCTAACCTTCATAACTAATGAGATTATCAAGCTTCTTTAGTTTAGGAAAAAGGATAAGGGCAAACCTCCTAGGAAATTTAAATCCTCTAGGAAGGACAAGAATGAGAAACCCTTTATTCAATGCCATGAGTGCAAAGGTTTTGGTCATATGAGGATAAAGTGTCCAAATTACCTTATGAAGGAAAAGACCGAAAAGCCAAAAGAGAAAAGGTTGATTGCTACTTGGAGTGATACTAAGGATGACTCTTCTGATAAGTATATGGATGAATGTTGTCACGTTATGGCCTTTGTTGCCTCAATTAATAAGGCGATTGTGGAGAGTGCTAGTGACAGTGAGGATTCTTCTGATGATGAAGTATCCAAGAAGATGACCCTTCAGGAAGCCTATGATAAGCTATGCACTAAGTTTATAAAATCTGAAAAGACTTCTCATCTTTGTAGAAAAGAGCCTAATGAGGTAAAAAATTGAAAAAACTGATCTGTTAGTCAAGTTAGATGAGACTACAAGGTTAGATGAGACTCTTGTTGTGGAGAACACCTCATTAGAAGAGAAGGTCAAGAATCTTGACGTTGAGCTTAGTTAAGTTAGAACTCAAATAGAGAGGATGTCTAGTGCAAAGCTTGATGAGGTATTGAGTGCTCAAAAGCCTAATTCTGATAAAACTGGCTTAGGATATGCTATTTCCTCCAGCCCCTCCTCTTCAACGGCTTTTGGATCACGGACTGTCTTTGTGCCACAATCTGAGAAATGTAATAAAGGTATGAAATCCAAAATTGATCTCGTTAATTCTAAATCCTTTGTTAAACCTCATGTTTGTCACCATTGTGGTGTTTCTAGACACATTCTTCCTAATTGCTTTAAGTTGTATCCTCTATAGCAATTGTCCAAACGGTCACAGGTTTTCTCTGAAGGACCTACACCTTTGTTTGGAGAGTTATTAAAAGTTTTGAGCTTTTTAACTCAATTTCAGAAGAATTTTAATTCTTCTATGTCCTTCAATAGATATACTAGGACACGTGCCTTTTCCTCTTCACAGCCAAAGACTCGTGCTGTGTGGGTGAGAAAGGAGCCTAAGACTTAGTTGTCTTTTCTGTTTGTCCTCTGGTTTAATTCTTTCTATCTAAAGTAGGACTCTTTTTGCTTGATTTCTTATATGTTTTTGGAATCATGCTTTCATGCATATGCATCTTTCTTTCATGCTTTCATGTTGTTTGTCTATTTTTGTTTGGTTGTTTAGTTTTTATTTTGTTTTGTTTAAAAAAAAAAAAAAAATCAGAAAAATACAAAAACAGTGTGTTTTGTGTGCATTGGTACTTGTGTACCTTGGATGGCCATTGAAACTGATAGGCCACAAACTGAATGACCCCTTGTGATTTAAACTAATTAATTAATTTAGCCAAGTTATTAATTAATCAATTTAACATGCAAATACGTGGCAGCACAAACAAATCACCGAATAACTAAATATGCAGCGGAAAATAAATGACACGGTGATTTGTTCACGAATGGGGAAAACCCTAACGGCAAAAACCCCACCGGGTGATTTCAGGTCACCACTCCCGAAACTCCACTATTATCAAATCAAGCGGTTACAAATAAGGAATCCCAAGTACCTTACCAACCTACAGTTGAACCCTTACCCCAATACCCAATTGGACTTGATCTGTAGCGACAGTTCCCCCTTTTTATGCACGGCTCCCAAGTACGTGACTAACCAGATGCGCAGATCCCAGTACGCGACTTCAATCACCAACTTTAGAATGAGAGGTTGGCTGCAGAGTTCTTCAGATCATCCTATGCATGAAGATCAGGAAGATGCTTGGTCACAAAACCCTAAGGTGCACAATACACAGCAACTTCTTGAAGAAGATGATCTAGGTTAAGAACTTCGTCTTAGAGCACAATTTGCTTGAACAAGGATTGCTCAATGCTTATGCAACTTGTGTCTATGTTGACGGCTCTTAAAACACTCCTTAAATATGTTTAGGGTTAGAAGAAAAGAAGGCCCAAAAACACATTCACGGATCCCAAGAAAATCAGATTAGAATTCTGACTTTTTAAGTCTCGACAGCTAGCAGGTGTCGAGGTAGGTGTCGAGCAGGTGTCGAGCTTTAAAACTTCTGCACTTCAACTTGCTTTTTCTTGGACAGACTTGATGACTTCAACACTTGATCTTGAAACATAGTTTCTTGAAGTATTAAAAACACCTAGAACTACCCAATTACAAGTAAAGTGCGTTTTGTCAAAGGATTAGCCAATTTACATAAAATATGACATATGTTCCTAACATGTAAACACATATGTCCTAACAATCTCCCCCTTTGGCAATCCGTGACAAAACCACAACAAACAAATGAGCATATGAGAGAAGTCATAAATCACTCAACTCATATTCACTTGTTACATACAATAAAATCTATCCTAACACAAACTCTTGAAGAACTTTGCAAAAAGAGAGTTTATGGCAAGTAGACTTTGACAACCTGTATTTCTGAAACACTTATAAACAAAACTCATCAAGGCATCTTGTGTGAAACAGAAATAATTAGATTGCATACAATTATAAAGAACATGTGTATAAAGAAAGAAAAGAAACAACACATGAAGAGATAGGTGAAAGAAAAAAAAAACATACATCCACATATATAGAAGATAAGTACAATGTATGTAAAACTGATATACAAGACCAATGTATCTATAAAGAAGGAAAAGAAAAAGATACATCTAAAGCCTCACTACATCCCTCAAAAAGTATAAACACTCCCCCTATCAAAATGTCCTATACTAACTCTCCCCCTAAGATGACTACTCTCATAATCCCAAAACTACTCCCCCTTTTTGTCACGAGTGACAAAGGGTAGAGTGTCATGTAGACATCTCATCAGTAGAGCTAGCATCTCCATCATCATCTGAAGCATCATCGTCATCACTATCATCATCATCATCCTCAGCATCAGACTCGGAAGCAACTGGAGGAGGTGGTGGAGAAGCCTCAGATGCAAAACCACCCATGGTCGCCTGCCGTCGTGCAATACGACCAACACGAACGTTCACCTGATACAACTCAGTAGTGAGTGTATCAAGGCGAGCATCCATGCGCTGCAGCTGCGCCATAATATCTCCAAGGGATACATCGCTGGAGGAAGGAAGAGAAGTCGATGTAGATGGAGCAGATCTGGATGGAGCCGAACGGGAGGGCGGAGTGAAATCCGGCTGTCTCGCCCTGAACTGTGCCTGGCTACGTTTTACGGTAGCGGCATCTATGGCAGAGATGTGTGTGAAGTGGTCGGAGACAGGGAAAGGGATGGAAAAATGGCGTAGAATCCTCGTGATAGCGGAAGGAAAGATGAGCTTATCACGGGACGCCGCATCTAGATGAACATCTATGATAGAGAAAATAAAATGAGAGGGAAAATCTATAGTGAGATGCTCAAGTAGAGAAAGCAAGAAACGAGCACGAGGCTCTGTGATAGAGTTATAATGGGAGAGAGGATGAAGTACAAATGTCATCACCATGTTAAGGAATCTAGGACCTTTAGCAAAAGGTCTACATGATGTGTACATATGCTCACCCCACTCAGAAGGGCGCTCACAGAAAGCAGAAATGAGCTCATCCCTGGACACAGTCCTCAGTCGCTCACAAGTAGGATAGTCAGGAAACTCTATCCTAGGAACATGAAGCACATCCGCAACCAGCTGCGGTGTGACAGCAATGCGCGTACCTCGAACGCGAGTGAAAAAGAGAGGTACTGAACGATCAATCCCGTGCATGTTGGAGTAAAACTCCTGAATCAGCACGAGAGGACAAGTGACCGGGACGTCACACAGTGACTCCCATCCCCTACTGTGAATGACAGAGGGAAGGTCAGTATCGGCGAAGTCCGCCAGAACAACGTGGCGTTCCGAATGAACACCTCGTTTAGAGAAGTTCTCAGTAAATGCCTTGTAGGCATCTCCATCACGGAACCGAAGGTTATGAGGAGCAGTATCAGAAGATGAAGAAGCTCCAGAACGCAGAGGGTTCCGAGCCGGAGTAGATTTACGTTTAGGTGCCATAGATGCAACTAACGTAAAAGAAAAAAAGAAAAGAGATAGAGAGAGAGACAATCAGAAAAGTCCCAAGCAGTTCAAATATAACAGTATATTGAACAAAATGGACGTATGCATGGGAATGCATGATCATGTGACATGCTAAACAATAAAAACATCATGGGCTCAGCCCAATCCAATCCTAGCAGCACACATTCAAGAATCACACAACTAAATGCATGAAAATATCATTCTAATGCACATGGAATGCAATGTATGACATTTTAAAAACTTTTCATTGAAAAACCAACCCAAATTTTCACCAAAGACTCAAAGATTTCGAAAAACCCAAAGTTTTCAAAGAAAAACCCAAAACCTAAGTTTTAAAACATGATATGCATGAAAAACAGAGGAAAACAAGATCATACCAAGTGATTTGAAGCTAGAAAGTTCGAAAATCAAGTTGGATGAAGGTTGGAGAGAAGAAAAACCGCTCAGGAACACGAACCGCCTCGGAGAGATCGAGAAAAATGCGAAGAAAATCGCGACAGAAGAATATATAGGATCTCCAGTAAATCTCGACAGCAGAGGTGTCGAGAGGTATCGAGAAGCTGTCGAGAGAGGTATCGAGGATTTTGCCTTCGACAGCTAAGGTATCGAGGAGGTATCGAGGTACCAAACAGCTCAACCAACACCAGAAGCTCGATCGATCGACGAGGTATCGAGAAGGTATCGAGCAAACAGAGAGTTCTCGATCTATCCACCAGGTGTCGAGGAAGTGTCGAGATTGCGATAAGAATAATGCTTTAGAGGCTCGACAGCTGACCAGGTATCGAGGAGGTATCGAGAAGGTGTCGAGCCAGCTTTGAAATGCAGTTTTTTGAGAATTGAAAAACACAGACAAGAATGCAATCAAGACATGCACCTCAACCATGATCCAACCAACATATAAATCTCTCAAAAATCATCTCTCAATGAAAATTTAAGCACATGGATCTCCCAAAACACACACACACACTAAACAAGTCTAACAAATTTTATATTTCAAAAATAAGTCATGACAGTTTAGTGAGCATACAAAAGCACATGTAAAACCTTTGTGATGGCCAAATCACATTGTACCTGCACATGTATCAAAAGTAGCAAAGAATATTGCGTGTTGTGTGTGAAAAACATCGCAAGATTGCATAAGTGTATACATGTTATGACGATCTGAGATATGAGAAAGTAACTTTGACTCACACACAATCATAACTGTTTGATGGGGACTATCACCTTTGAGGTACATCCTATAACTCCCACATCTCCTAGAATACACGCTTGCAACCATATTAAAGCATTTTAATCTTTTTGCTTTTTATTTCTTTGCATATTTTCTTTTTAAGCATATCATACATGGGCTTATGAGAAAGAAAAGAAATACCCATTGATATTTTGACATTTCAATTTTGCTATGCCTAAGCACACAAATGTCATTGACATCACACTTTTGCTATGCCGAAGCATACAGATGTCATTAATGATTGGCGGGCAACAGTGGTGAGATGGTTATTAATGCCTTTCTCTTAGGATTTTCTAGTCCTACCCGTCAAAAAGAGTGATATGAGTGTTAAGTCTAAGAAATAACCTAATCTTACTCATCACAAACACGAGCCACAAAGCTCACTTGCTTAGTTGTGCATAAGGATGCTCATCTAAGCTACAAAAGATACAAAGTTTAGAGAACTTTGTTTCATTGGCCATCTAAGGTACACAAGTACCAAAGTACACAAAACACACACTGTTTTTGTATTTTCTGATTTTTCAAATTTTTTATTTTTATTTTTATATCAAAAACAAAATAAACAAAACTGAAAGTAAACACACAAAAACATGTTAACAAGCAAAACAATGCATAAAACTAGATGCAAATGCATGAGGAAGAGAAGGAAGAGAGGGAAATCAATCCATGGAGATAACACCAATGTTTTGACGAAGGAATTCAAAACGTTTACTGTCAAGAGGTTTGGTAAACAAATCAGCCTTCTGATCATCGGTGTTAATAAACTCAAGAGTGAGAGTACCATCTTCGACAAGCTCCCTAATGAAGTGATGTCGAATCTCTATGTGTTTAGTTCTAGAATGTTGAACCGGATTCTTAGAGATATTTATGGCACTGGTATTGTCACAATAGATAGTAAGATGATCTTGACAAATACCATAATCATGAAGGAGTTTTTGCATCCAGAGGAGTTGTGTGCAACAGCTACCAGCAGCAATGTACTCAGCTTCAGCAGTGGATAATGAGATGGAGTTCTGCTTTTTGCTCATCCAAGAGACAAGATTGTTGCCTACATAAAAACAACCCCCTGAGGTACTCTTCCTATCATCAGCATTCCCAGCCCAATCCGCATCGGAATATCCAGCTAAGACATTATTAGTGTCCTTGCTGTACCACACACCGAACTCAGCGGTAGTTTTGACATACTTTATAATTCTTTTTAAAGCAGTCATATGTGATTCTTTGGGATTAGCTTGATATCTAGCACACACTCCAACACTATAGCTAATGTCAGGCCTACTAGCAGTAAGGTAAAGAAGACTACCTATCATGCTTCTATAAAGAGAAGGATCAACACTCTTGCCTAACACATCTATAGTGAGTTTAACATTGGGGCTCATAGGGGTACGAACAGAACTAGCAGAATCCAAACCAAATTTTTTCACAAGATTCTTAGCATACTTAGATTGAGATAGAAATATACCTGAATCTTGCTGACGAATCTGCAAACCAAGGAAGTGAGTCAGCTCTCCAATCATGCTCATCTCGAACTCGGCTTGCATGAGCTTTGAGAAGTCATGAGCAAGTTCATCCTTAGTTGATCCAAAGATGATGTCATCAACATACACTTGAGCAACTATCAACTCGCCATCTTCCTTTTTGATGAAGAGAGTTTGGTCAGCTTTTCCTCTTGTGAACCCATGCGACACCAGATATTGTGTGAGTCTATCATACCAAGCTCTAGGGGCTTGCTTCAACCCATAAAGTGCCTTTTTGAGATACAACACATGATCAGGAAAGTGTGGATCAACAAATCCTTTTGGTTGAGCCACATACACATCCTCTTTAAGTAGCCCATTCAAAAAGGCAGTCTTCACATCCATCTGATAAAGCTTGAAGTTCAGTTGGCATGCTAAGGCAAGCAGAATTCGAATGGACTCCATACGAGCAACTGGGGCAAATGTTTCATCATAGTCTACTCCTTCCATTTGAGAGTATCCTTGAGCCACAAGTCGAGCCTTGTTTCGAATCACATTGCCTTCTTCATCGGTCTTGTTGCGGAAAATCCACTTTGTACCAATGATGTGCTCGCCCTCTGGTCTAGGTACAAGAGTCCAAACATCATTCCTCTGAAACTGGAGCAGTTCATCATGCATTGCTTCAACCCAACTTTCATCTTGTAGTGCTTCCTCCACTTTCTTTGGTTCAACCTGTGACAAGTAGCAAGAATAAGACACAAAGTTAGCAACACATTTATCAACTGTTCGTTTCCTTAATGTGAGTTCATTCAAATTTCCCACAATAACTTCTGGAGGATGATTCAGTTTAATTTTGGAGGAAGGTCCTTTTTCCTGAAGAGATTCAGACTCAGGTGAAGTTGGGATTTCTGCTGACTCTTCCACAACACTGGGAGTACCAGGAGCAATAGGAGATGCGGGTTCTCGGTCAACAATGTCTTGAACTTCCGTAGGTTCAGGGGGAAGAATTTCCTTGGGAAGTTCATTACTGCCTTTCTCAGAATTAGACTCTGAAGACTCATCAATGACTACATTAACAGTCTCCATAACCTTCATGGTCCTTTTGTTGTATACCCGATAGGCCTTGCTGGTAGAAGAGTAGCCCAGAAATATGCCTTCATCACTCCTAGAATCAAACTTTCCCACATTCTCTCTATCCTTGAGGATGAAGCAAGTACTTCCAAAGATCCTGAAATACTTTACATTTGGCTTTCTACCTTTCCACAACTCATAGGGAGTCTTTTTGGTACCGGGTCTAAAGTACACCCTATTCACTGTGTGACATGCAGTGTTTATGGCTTCTCCCCATAGGTTTCGAGCCACATCTTTGTTATGCAACATGGCTCTGGCCATCTCTTGAATAACTCTATTCTTTCTTTCTACCACACCATTCTGTTGAGGTGTAATAGGTGCAGAGAATTCTTGAGATATACCTGATTTCAAGCAGAAGGATTCCATGTATGAGTTCTCAAATTCTTTACCATGATCACTTCGAATTCGATCAATCTTCAAACTCTTTTCATTCTGCAGTCTTGTGCACAAGGCCTCAATGTGCTCAGGAGCATCAGACTTGGATCGAAGTAAGATGACCCAAGTGTATCTAGTGAAATCATCTACCACTACCATGATATATCTCTTACCACCAAGAGACTCAGTTCTGGTTGGACCCATAAGATCTAAATGTAACAATTCCAACGGTCTGGAGGTAGCGGATGCCTGAGTGCTTGGATGCTTAGCTTTTGTTTGTTTTCCAAGTTGACATGGTCCACAAACCACATTGCTCATTCTACTAAGCTTTGGTATCCCCAAGACAGATTCATGCTTAGAGACAATAGATAGATGCTTGTAACTAGCATGTCCCATTCGTTGATGCCATAGATCTTCATTTGGTAGACGAATACTATTACACACTATATCAGCATCAGGAACCAATCCATAACAATTGTCCAAAGTTCGAACCCCACTGATGAGCTTCTTTCCGGACTCATCCATGACAAGACACTTTCCTTTTGAGAACAGCACCATGAAGTCTTGATCACATATCTGACTTATGCTCAGTAGATTCACCCTTAGTCCTTCTACATAGAGAACATTTGCAATGTCTGGCAGCCCTGGCAGAGATATGATTCCTTTCCCTTTAATCTGTGACTTGCTTCCATCACCAAAGGTCACATTACCTCCTTTCTTAGGCTCGAAGATCTTGAAGAGAGATCGATCTCCGGTCATGTGTCTTGAGTAACCACTGTCAAGATACCAAAGGCATGTATCCATTACTTTAAATGCAGATTTCATCATGAAACACACTTCATGCTTGGATGACAAATCATAGGGAATGGTTCTTTCTCTCAACCGCCTTCTTCTAGCTAAGCCTTTAACTTTTACTCTTCTCAGACGAACTCCTCTGCACATTTTCATTCTGAGACAGTCTAGTTTCTTCTTAGCCAAACTGAGATCTTTTACCATAGTCATTACAAGTGAATTCAAATAACTTTTAGACTTGTGTTTTCTGAGACACTCAAACAAATAGTGATTAGAAAAACAAGATGTATTTGAAAACATAGATCTCTTAAAGCTGGTCATAGCCATGACAAACAGGGGTCAATGGATCAATCACAGCAAAGATTAATAAATAATCAGAGTGTGCCTGCTCTGATACCACTTGATAGGCCACAAACTGAATGACCCCTTGTGATTTAAACTAATTAATTAATTTAGCCAAGTTATTAATTAATCAATTTAACATGCAAATACGTGGCAGCACAAACAAATCACCGAATAACTAAATATGCAGCGGAAAATAAATGACACGGTGATTTGTTCACGAATGGGGAAAACCCTAACGGCAAAAACCCCACCGGGTGATTTCAGGTCACCACTCCCGAAACTCCACTATTATCAAATCAAGCGGTTACAAATAAGGAATCCCAAGTACCTTACCAACCTACAGTTGAACCCTTACCCCAATACCCAATTGGACTTGATCTGTAGCGACAGTTCCCCCTTTTTATGCACGGCTCCCAAGTACGTGACTAACCAGATGCGCGGATCCCAGTACGCGACTTCAATCACCAACTTTAGAATGAGAGGTTGGCTGCAGAGTTCTTCAGATCATCCTATGCATGAAGATCAGGAAGATGCTTGGTCACAAAACCCTAAGGTGCACAATACACAGCAACTTCTTGAAGAAGATGATCTAGGTTAAGAACTTCGTCTTAGAGCACAATTTGCTTGAACAAGGATTGCTCAATGCTTATGCAACTTGTGTCTATGTTGACGGCTCTTAAAACACTCCTTAAATATGTTTAGGGTTAGAAGAAAAGAAGGCCCAAAAACACATTCACGGATCCCAAGAAAATCAGATTAGAATTCTGACTTTTTAAGTCTCGACAGCTAGCAGGTGTCGAGGTAGGTGTCGAGCAGGTGTCGAGCTTTAAAACTTCTGCACTTCAACTTGCTTTTTCTTGGACAGACTTGATGACTTCAACACTTGATCTTGAAACATAGTTTCTTGAAGTATTAAAAACACCTAGAACTACCCAATTACAAGTAAAGTGCGTTTTGTCAAAGGATTAGCCAATTTACATAAAATATGACATATGTTCCTAACATGTAAACACATATGTCCTAACAGAAACAAATTTTTCTAAACTTTGTATCTTTTGTAGCTTAGATGAGCATCTCTATACACAACTAAGCAAGTGAGCTTTGTGGCTCGTGTCTGTGATGAGTAAGATTAAGTTATCTCTTAAACTTAACACTTATATCACTCTTTTTGACGGGTAGGACTAGAAAATCCTAAGAGAAAGGCATAAATAATCATCTCAGCATTGTTGCTCGCCAATTATGAATGACACTCGTATGCTTCGGCATAGCAAAAGTGCAGTGTCAATGACATTTATGCGCTTTGGCATAGCAAAATTGGAATGTCAAATATAAATGGGTATTTCTTTTCCCTCTCTTATATGCCCATGCATGATATTCTTTAAAAGAAAATATGCAAAGAAAATAAAAAGCAAAAAGATCAAAAATGCTTTTAAATATGATTGCAAGAGTGTATTCTAGGAGATGTGAGAGTTATAGGATGTACCTCGAAGGTGATAGTCCCCATCAAACAGTTATGATTGTGTGTGAGTTAAAGTGATTTTCTCACATCTCAAATCATCATAACATGTATACACTTGTGCAATCTTACGATGTTTTTCACACACAACATGCAATATTCTTTGCTACTCTTGATACATGTGTAGGTACAATGTGATTTGGTCATCACTAGGTTTACATGTGCTTATGTATGCTCACTAAACTGTCTTGACTTGTTTTTGAAATATAAATTTGGTTAGACTTGTTTAGTGTGTGTGTGTGTTTTGCATCTTTCTATTATCTTGTCATCCATAGCATCTTGTTTCATTACATTCATGCATTTATATGGATTTATTATGCCCCCTTGATTATCCTTGATCATATTTATGTCTCTCGGGTGAAACTTTTTAGCTTCTTATACCCTTTATCAATCATGACATAAAGGGAGAGAAATTGTGGAGACTTTGTGGTTTCTTTCTTTAAGATTCTACAAGTTATGGGGAGAAATACATGCCTCTGTAAGGGGGAGTTGTGTTTCATCTTGTTAGGAGGAGTGCTTATCTCGTTCTTGTACCTTGGGTCTTGTGACCATGTTTACATACATTGAACTTATCTTCTATATGTTAATGTATGTATTCTTCACCTACCTCTACATATGTTGTTTCTTTTCTATATTTATACACATGTTTCTTTACTTGTATGTAATCTATTATTTTTGTTTCACACAAAAATGCCTTAATGAGTTTTGTTTAAAGTGTTTCAGAAATACAGGTTGTCAAAGTCTACTTGCCATGAACTCTCTTCTTGCAAAGTTTTTCAAGAGTTTGTGTTAGGATAGATTTTATTGTATTCAACAAGTGAGTATGAGTTGAGTGATTTATGACTTCTCTCATATGTTCATTTGTTTGTTGTGGTTTTGTCACGGATTGCCAAAGGGGGAGATTGTTAAAGACATATTTTATGTAGTTGGCTAATCTTTTGACAAAACGCACTTTACTTGTATTTGGGTAGATCTAGGATGTGTTTAATACTTCAAGGAACATGTTGTTCAAGTTTAGTATTAAAGCCATGAAGATTGGACCAAGAAACAAGTGAAGAAAAGGTGTTTAATAAAGCTGGACAGATAGCTCGACACCTGTAGACAGATATCTCGACAGCTTCTCGACACCTCTCGACAGCTAGCTATCTATCGAGCTCTTCAGTTAGTTGTTATCGCAATCTCGACACCTTCTCAATAGCTGGTGGATCGATTTAGAAAACTCCTGTCCTCTCGACAGCTTCTTGATACCTCATCGACACCTAGTTATCTATCGAGGTTTAATAAAGCTCGACACCTCCCGATTGATTGAAGTATCTATCGAAGTTACGGAAATTCAGATTTTCAAATCTGATTTTTGGACCAGGCTTATGTATTTGTGTAAGGTTTCTTTTCTCACAACCCTAAACCTATATAAGGCTTATTTTAGAGGCCGTCATATAAGAGAATACAAGGAGAACATATGCAAAAGGTAACCAATGCCTTATTCTCTCTGATAGAAACTATTGCGTTTTTGCGCCTTAGGGTTTTGTAACCAAGTACTTCTTGATCTTCATTCTTGATGAAGTGAAGAACTTTGCAGCCAACATTCTTCTTCTAGTTGGTGATTAAGTTGCGTACTGGGATCCAAGCAATTGGTTAGTCACGTATTGGGATTCGTGCATCAACAAAAGGGTGGCGTTCATATATTGAAGAGTTCAGAGGTTCTGAAGCGGTAGAAGGTTTCTGCTGTAAGTTCATATACGGAGATTGTAGAGCCTAAGGACAAAGGTTTTGTATTAGATCTGAAACTGGATTGCTTTTCGGGAAGGTTTCCCCCCAAGTTTTTTACTGTGAAACTGGTTGGTTTCATTGGTTTTCTTGGGTCATCATATCTTGTCTTATTTACTTTTCCGCTGCATTCATTATTGACGTGATATTGATGTTTGTTTGTTTTAACAAGTTTTGTTCATAATAAATCTAATTAACAACTTGGATTTAAAATTTGTTAATTCTATCAACTGGAGTCTAAATTTCCCAACAATGACGATGATGCTTCTGATGATGATGATGGAGATGCTAGCTCTACCGATGAGATGTCTACTTGACATTCTTACTCTTTGTCACTCGTGACAAAAAGGGGGAGTAGTTTTGGCTATGAGAGTAGTCATTCTTAGGGGGAGAGTTAGTATAGGACATTTTTGTTATGGGGAGTGTTGATATTTTAAGGGATGTAGTAAGGATTATTTATACACTCTCTTCTTGCAAAGTTTTTCAAGAGTTTGTGTTAGGATAGATTTTATTATATTCAACAAGTGAATATGAGTTAAGTAATTTATGACTTCTTTCATATCTTCATTTGTTTGTTGCGGTTTTGTCACGAATTGCCAAAGAGGGAGATTGTTAGGACATATGTGTTTCACTTGTTAAGAGCATATGTCATTCTTTTATGTAATTGGCTAATCCTTCGACAAAACGTACTTTACTTGTATTTTGGTAGATCTAAGTGTTTTTAATACTTCAAGAAACAAGGTTTCAAGATCAAGTGTTAAAACCATTCAAGTCTGTCCAAGAAACAAGCTGAATGGTGCAAATTCATTAAAGCTCGACAGTTGCATTTATTGAGTTTAAGAAAGCTATTTCAGCCCGTGGCTCGACAGTTGCATCTATCGAGCTTAAGAAAGCTGTTTCAGCCCGTGTGCTTGACAGTTGCTCGACAACTCCGATCTGTCGAGGTTTAAGAATTTCAGAATTCTGATTTGATTTTCTTGGGATCCGTGAATGTGTCTTTAGGCTTTCTTTTCTCCTAACCCTAGACATATAAAAAGATTATTTTAAGGGCTGTTAAAGAGCTCACAAGTTGCACAAGCATTGAGCAAAGTCTATTCAAGCAAATTGTGACCGGAGACAAAGTTTTGCCCTAGTTCGTCTTTTGTGAAAAAGTTGTTGTGTATGTGCACCGTAGGGTTTTGTGACCAAGCATCTTCTTGATCTTCATCATCTAGATGAACTGAAGAACTTTGCAGCCAACAAACTTCTCTAGTTGGTGATTGAGTCGCGTACTAGGATCCATGGAGTTTTTGTCATGTAGGTTTTCCCTATTCGTAAATAAATCACCATGTCAATTTATTTTCCACTGTATATTTAGTTATTTGGTGATTTGTTTGTGCTACCATGTGTTTACATGTTAATTTGATTAATTAATTAAACTTGGCTAATTAATTAATTAATTTAATCACAATGGGTCAATATGTTTTTGGCCTATCAAAAAGAAATATAAATAATTATACCAGAGAAATAAGTTTTATACACTCCAGCTAAATAACGCACATTAAAAAAAATTGTATCTAAAAAAAAATTGAAACTTTAAAAACTCTAAATAAGGAAAATAAATGTGACAAATAAGAGAAGGTATATATCTCATGAGCAATGGCGTGTTCATCAAATCAAAATTCATGAGCAATGGCCCAATAAGAAAATTTATTCAAAGGCCAACTAATTATAACAAGATTCTTAAATAAAAAAACAATCATGACTCAAAACAAATACTTAGTTCCATATATTAACTTTAACTTGACAACGTTATGCCCTATGTTCTTAATTGATCAAGAAACAATCAAGGATCATGTTCTTAAAAAGCAACATCTATTTGTACAGGATCATGTTTTTGAGCTCTTCTAGGGAGTTCAACACCTAAAGTTTTATCATTTGGAACAGAGTATTAAGCAAAAGTTTCTGAAATTTTGAAAATCTTTCTCTTAAAATATACATCAATGCTTTTCAAAAAAAAAAAAAAAAAAAAAGAAAAAAAAAAAAGAAGCATCAATGGCTATTAGATGGTTGTCCATAAATTACTCACACTTTAAACGCTAAATATTTGAATTTCATAAAATAGTTATAATGTTATATAACTAATTTTATAAAATATAAGCAGCGAAGCGTATACTCAAAACCAAACAATTATAAGATTGTTTAAGAAATAATAGACAAAACTATTATACGTTATATATTATTATATATTATAATATATATTAAACTACAGTCACTCAACGATTTTTGTTCAAAAGGTTAGAAATACTCTTAACAAATTTTTATTTATTTAATCCAGACACTTAACAAATTAAACTATTCTATATATATATATATATATATACACACTATTAAACTAATATATATTAGATGTTAGTATAATATATTATATATTATTATGAGTAATGATGATTCTAAAAAAAAGCGGCTAAAATGAAACTTGCATCATCTAAATTTAACTAAAATTCATTTCAGACATTGCATCCAATTTTGTCAAAAAATTCTAGGTGAAAACACCATTTTGGTCCTTACATTTTAAGGTCATAGTCAATTTAGTCCCTACATTTTGATAGCAATTAATATGGTCCCTGTTATCTTCAATTTGCAGTCAATTTGGTTCCCGCCGTTAAATCACTAACAAAAAACGGCTACGTGGCAAACAGCGTGCACTGTTGGCACACTTTAAGCTTATGTGGCAACTAAAATAATAATATTACATGCCACATCATCTAGAAAAAAAATTTTAATTTATCAATTTTAAAGAAACAAAAAAAAAAAAAATTTCAATCTGGGAAGAACGTGAACCTAGAAAAAATCCAACCCAAATCCACACTACAAGAAATTTGGCTATTTTCAACAATTGAAACCATTGAAAAAAATATTTTCAACAGTTAGAATGACTGTAAAAAACCGTTATTAAAAACCGGGTCGAGAACATTTTTTACAGCCTATGCAAACGTTGAAAAAAGTATTGCACATTTATCAACGGTTAATAACCGTTGAAATATATACACATAAATGTAGATTAACGTATGCTCATTACTTTTATCCACAGGCACCCAACTGTTGAAATAAGTTTTTTTTTTTTTTTTTTAAATAAATATATTTGAATGCACTCTTTCACATTAATCAAAATTTAATAACCTGAAACAAAATGTAAAAATCAATGCAACTCAACTATTCTGCCTGTTGCCCTTTACACACTAAAATTTATATTGTTCATCTACCTTTCAAGACCAATTCATTGGAAATTTTAAAAACACAGTGACTCACATCTGCCATCCAGACATCTATAGCTGGGTTCTCTTCAACACGAGCAGTTCTGGTGCCACAACTTGTTGCACAACTCGCCCATGTGGCGAGTTATGGTTGGTGGAGAGGTGTTGGTGGGTCTATGTGGGAACTCCCCTCCACCAACCACAACTCGTCACATGGGCAAGTTGTGTCACAAGTTGTGGCACTAGACTTTTTCCTTCAATACGCATGAGATCCCATTAATCACTGAGCTCTTTTTGTTAGGACATATGTGGTTCACTTGTTAAGAATATATGTCATTCTTTTGTGTAATTGGCTAATCCTTTGACAAAATGCACTTTACTTGTAATTGGGTAGATCTAGGATGTTTTTAATACTTCAAGAAATAAGGTTTCAAGATCAAGTGCTTAAGTCATCAAGTATGTCCAAGAAACAAGCTGAGAAGTGCAAAATCATTAAAGCTCGACAGTTGTATCTATCGAGCTTAAGAAAGCTGTTCAGCCCTGTGTGCTCGACACCTGCTCGATAGCTTCTCGACACCTCCTATCTGTCGAGGTTTAAGAATTTCAGAATTCTTATATGATTTTCTTGGGATCCGTGAATATGTCTTTGAGCTTTCTTTTCTCCTAACCCTAGACATATAAAAGGATTGTTTTAAGGGCCGTCAAAGAGTTCACAAGTTGCACAAGCATTGAGCAAAGTCTGTTCAAGCAAATTATGACCTGAGACAAAGTTTTGCTCTAGTTCATCATTCTTGAAGAAGTTGCTGTGTATGCGCACCATAGGATTTTGTGACCAAGCATCTTCTTGATCTTAATCGTGTGGGATGAACTGAAGAACTTTGCAGCCAACAATCTTCTCTAGTTGGTGATTGAAGTCGCGTACTGGGATTCGCGCAATTGGTTAGTCACATACTTGGGAGTCGTGTATCAAAAAGGGGAACAGTCACTATAGAACAAGTCCAATTGGGTATTGAGGTAAGGGTTCAACTGTAGGTTGGTTATAAGGTACTGGGATTCCTTTACTTGTAACCGCTTGTTGTGATAATAGTGGAGTTTCGGGAGTGGTGACTTGAAAATCACCCGGTGGGGTTTTAACCTGTTAGGTTTTCCCCATTCGTAAGTAAATCACCGTGTTATTTATTTTCCACTGTATAATTAGTTTATTAGTGATTTTTTTGTGCTACCATGCGTTTGCATGTTAATTTGATTAATTAATTAAACTTGGCTAATTAATTAATTAATTCATTACAAGGGGTCAATACGTTTTTGGCCTATCAAGTGGTATCAGAGCAGGCACACTCTAATTAGGTTAATCTTTGCTGTGTTGATCCATTGACCCCTGTTGTCATGGTTGTAACCGGCTTGAGGAGATCTTTGTTTTCAAATACATCTTGTTTTTCTAATCTCTATTTGTTTGAGTGTTTCAAAAAATACAAGTCTAAAAGTTATTTGAATTCTCTTATGATGAATATTAGAAAAGATCTCAATTTGACTAAAAAGAAACTAGACTATCTCAGAATGAGAATGTGAAGAGGAGTTCATCTAAGAAGAGTAAAAATTAAAGGCTTAGCTTGTAAAAAGCAGATGAGAGAAAGTACCATTCCCACCGATCTATCATCTAAGCACGAAGTGTGTTTTATGATGAAGTCTGTATTTAAAGTTATGGACACGTGTTTGTGGTACCTTGACAGCGGTTTCTCAAGACACATGAAAGGAGATCGATCTCTCTTCAAGGTTTTCAAGTTTAAGAAAGGTGGCAATATCACTTTTGGTGATGGAAGCAGGTCACAAATTAAAGGGAAAGGAATCATCTCTCTACCTGGACTGCCGGACATTACAAATGTTCTATATGTAGAAGGTTTAAGGGTGAACCTGTTGAACATAAGTCAAATATGTGATCAAGACTTCATGGTACTATTCTCAAAGGGAAAGTGTCTTGTCATGGATGAGTCGGGAAAGAAACTCATAAATGGTGTTCGCACTTTAGACAACTGTTATGGATTGGTTCTTGATGCGGATATAGTGTGCAATAGCATTCATTTGCCAAATGAAGATCTGTGGCATCAACAGATGGGACAGGCTAGTTACAAACATCTTTCTATTGTATCTAAGCATGAATCAGTCTTAAGGATACCAAAGCTTGGTAGAATAAGCAATGTGGTGTGTGGACCATGTCAGCTTGGGAAACAGACAAAAGCTAAGCATCCAGACACTTAGACGTCAGCTACATCTAGGCCATTGGAGCTTCTACATTTGGATCTTATAGGTCCAAATAGAACTGAGTCTCTTGGTGGTAAGAGATACATCATGGTTGTGGTAGACGACTTCACTAGGTATACTTGGGTCATTCTCCTACGATCCAAGTCTGATGCTCCTAAGCACATTGAAGCTTTGTGCACAAGACTGCAAAATGAAAAGAGCCTAAAGATTGATCGAATTCGAAGTAACCATGGTAAAGAATTCGAGAATTCATACATGGAGTCCTTTTACACAAGATCAGGTATATCTCAAGAATTCTTTGCTCCTATTACTCCTCAGCAAAATGGTGTGGTAGAAAGGAAGAACAAGGTTATTCAGGAGATGGCTAGAGCCATGTTGCATAACAAAGATGTGGCTAGAAACTTGTGGGGAGAAGCCGTTAACACTGCATATCACACGGTTAATAGAGTGTACTTCAGACCCGGTACCAAAAAGACTCCTTATGAGTTGTGGAAATGAAGGAAGCCAAATGTGAAGTATTTCAGAATCTTTTGAAGTACTTGTTTCATCCTCAAGGATAGAGAAAATATGGGAAAGTTTGACTCCCAGAGCGATGAAGGTATATTTTTGGGTTACTCTTTAACAAGCAAGGCTTATTGGGTATACAACAAAAGAACTATGAAGGTAATGAAGACAATGAATGTTGTTATTGATGAGTCTTTAGATTTTAGTTCTAAGAAAGGCATTGAGGAATTTCCCAAAGAAATTCTTCCTCCTGAGCCTAAGGAAGTTCAAAATGTTGTTGAACAAGAACCTGCATCTCCAAGTACTCCCGGTACTCCTAGTGTTGTGGAAATTTCTGTAGATATACCCACTTCACTAGATTCTGAATCTCATGAAGAGAAAGGACCTTCCTCTAGAATTAAATCAAACCATCCTCCAGAAGTTATTGTGGGAAACATGAATGAACTTACATTAAGGAAACGTACAGTTGATAAACGTGTTGCTAACTTTGTGTCTTATTCTTGTTATTTGTCACAAGTTGAAGGGTAAGAAAGTCACACATTAAAATCCTCCAGGCAGAATGTTTTGTGACTATCTCGCAGGAAGGCCTTACCTGCGAGACACTCGTGAAAACAACAGTCTGGCATGACTCTTCAGCTTCCAGTCATATGCTTCTCACATGACTCTTTCGCAGGTTAACTTCCAGCGAGACACTTGTGAGATCCACTGATTCTTCATTTAAACTTGAGTCTTCACCAACTTGATACTAAACCCAATACAATAAAATCCCACAAAATACAAGGAACAAAATTAAAGCAATTACAACACTTTTTGTCATGGAATAAAGCCAAGAAAAAAGATAGTTGTAAACCACAACTTTACAATCTCCCCCTTTGGCTATTCTATGACAAAACACCCTATAATAGACTTTAGACTTAAACGTGAGTTTGGGAACAATGGTAAAACTCACTCACACCTAAATCTAGAAGCTGTGATGAACTTGAAACATGTATACCTATAGCTTGAAACACTTGCACAAAACATATTAGACCCTCAAGGTAAATCAAGTGATAAAAGAACAAGTATAATGTAACAAGTAAAATGTGATCAAGTAAACATATTGTAAAACATATAAGCAACTTGATCATACACCAAAACAGTCATATGAAAATGACCACAATGATCATATAGCAAAGCAAATAATCATCTGAATATGCAACCAATACAGCACAATAGCATAAGGATAAAAGCATGTCCAACACATAAGCACAATGCAATGAGAGCAATAAAGCATATCAAAGCACCAAAAAGCAACGAGAAAACAAGCATAAAGTAAATCAAGGTTTTCTAAAAAAGAATGTCTTCTCCCCCTTGGTATATGCATTTCCCCTATGGCTTTCTCCCCCTATGAATGTGCACGAGGTAGAATTTCTCCCCCTAAGAATGTGCACACGAGTCATATAGAAATAACGATACATACCGGTATACTTTCTAGTAAACTCTCCCCCTTTTTGTCACGAATAGACAAATAAAGCAAGAGGAAGAAGGGAAAGAAAAGAATATATGCAAGGGTAAAAGATGATGCATGAGGGGTGTAAGATGAATGAGAAAATAAAGCTCAAACGCAAAATAAAACATCTTTTTTTAAAAATGCTACAAAGCATAAAGAACATGACATGCTAAGGATGATGAAATATTATACAAACCTAGGCATCACAAAGACACAAGGACATGTTATATGTGCTAAAAGGTATAAAAAGACTTAACTAGCATGAGTGAATGCAAGAACATGTCAAGTGTTAGAGTGTGTGCAGCAAAAGTGCATCTAGTGTGCATGTGAGATGCATGATCAATGCATGAATAAGCACTCATGGGACAAAGTGTATAAAGCACACCACCAATGATCAAAACATGATAAACATGAATAATTATGGTGATCCCCAAAAATTGGTACTCATCTGAGTCCAAAACAAAGAGAAAATGTCATTTAGGTATTTTATCAAACACTTAGAGTGCACACACTACACAAGTATGATAAACAGTGCAAGAACATTTGAAAATCTTGCCTAAATATATGTTATTTTTGCTACAATGGGCCAACATCCAAAGCAAATTATCATTTAACACAAAGCCCAATTAAAAAGATTGACAAAAAATAAGTTTTCCAACTCCCATTTGAGAAAATCTTAACTATGAACATAAAACCCCCTAAAAACATAATCTAAGGATCAAAATCAATAAAAAGAGTTAAAGATTACCTTAGAGATGTTAATGGAATGAAAAACACTTGAATTTAGTTGGGTTTTGATGTAACAACATTAAAACAGGGGTTTGGGAGAAGATGGGAAAATTTTAAAACAAATGTCCCACGAAATGCCCTTTAAAAGCTGATCTAGAAATTTTCGCAGGTAATTTCGCTGGTTAGAATCGCGCAAAAATTTCGCTGGTATCTCACTGGTATCTCGCTGGTAAGCTTTACTCGCGAAACAATCTCAAAACAGCCGCGAAACTTTCTGTCCAAAGCTGAAAAACTTGAGAATTGGATCCTTTCACTCGTGACTGAACTTAAACATGAAATAAGTCATGAAAACACCTAGAAAACATGTTTTTCACACAAAAATACTTTAAAAACTTTGAAAAACATAGGTGACACAAATCACTTCCAAAAGCAAACAAAAAGAACAAAAATCTTTTTGGTTTGAACCACATATGATTGAGCACACACACATTATATTTGAATATGTACAAACACACAAATGAAATAGGCATTCATTGAACATTAAACTTGTGTGTTGTGTGTGAGAATCAAGTGTGGAATAGTCCTTAGAATAGAGTGAAGCTTCAATGATCAATTCAATCAAGCCATACACAACTAGCACTAAGTCAAGTGGACTATCTCAATTATAGAAATGAGCATATATGACTTCCCACAAGAGAATGATTACAAAACTTAGAAGCTTTTCATTTGGCTTTTGCATAAATCATAACATTTGATCTTTTTTTGGATAATACATCTCTTTTTGAGATCGATGCTTGAAATTTTTGATATTTCAATATTTAGAATTAGTCTTTGGCTTTTTAAGCACCATACATTTCAAAACAAAAGTCGCTTTCCCTTTTTCCTAGTCAAATACTAGTATGTGCAATAGGCTTTTGTAGCTCAATATCTCTTTTCATTTGGAGATTTACATTTAGAGAGCCCTTTTGCAAAAACATAAAAATAAAGTGGGAAGAGATATAGACACAAGTCTATGCAAATATCAAGACCAACAAGACTATTGACCAATCATTCATGACAAGCTTGAAGATCTATTTACAACAATCACACATAGCTTTCAAGATTTCTCCCACAGAGATATATATGCATACATAACAAGCTAAGCTTGTAAATGCACTACGCCATTAGTACGAAAGTACAAGGCCAAACTCACATGAGATATGTGCTTAAACATATACGATCAAACTTTTTGAATTTTTCACTTTTTATGTAGTTTTGGATTTTTACTCACACAAAACTAAAACATAAAAGTAAGATCAAAACAAAACAATGCATATAATGAAATGCAAGATATACAAAATGCATGAAGATATGACAATCAATGCATGAAGGGTCCTACAAAGATCGAAAGAATTAGATCAAGGACCAAAAGAGCAAAAGCTTAACCATAGGAACCCTTCCTCATCCAAACGGAATGATTGTTTGGAATGAGTGTCTCAAGAGAAGTGAGACGAGAGTTGGAAGAATGAGAAATTGAGATGCACATAGTCAAGAAGTTAAGAGCATTAAACACTTTCTTTAACAACATGCTATTTTTACTCAAATCCGGTTTATCATGCAAAGCATAACTTCCAAGAAGCTCAAGTTTCTCTTTTCTTTTGATTCTTTTAAGTGCATGAAACTTAGAGCATTGAGGTCTTAGATGACCAAAAGCACCACAATGGTGACAAATAATGTGTTTAGGTCCACTAGGCCTTTTGAGAAGGGATCTAGCAGCATGAATTTGTTTCCTCTTCAACTTATGACATTGAGGTCTTATATGACCAATCACACCACAATGGTGGCAAGTAGGAACAAACTTAGATCCACTCAATTCCCTAGGATGGGACCTAAACAGAGGCCTAGGCTCACCTTTTGATTTCTTTTATGTGGAGGAATGTGCATCGATTTGTCTTTTAAGGTAGAACACACAATAGGTACAATATCGGGTACCACAACATGATTGCAACATATATTATCTTCCTTTTTAGCAACAGGTTCAGCAATCAAACACTTGGCATGCATCTTAAGAGATTCATTTTCACATTTAAGATCATCTACAAGTTTGTTAGACAAAACAAGTTTTGCATCCAAGTCCATATTCAAACATTCAAACTCTTTCAGCTTTTCAAAAGAAATTTCAGCAAGTTTTTTATATTTCTCAACCAATTTGTTGGATTCATTAAGCTTAGCAATCAAATCATCCTTTTCACAAAATAACTTGCTCAAATCCTTATGAAACTTCTTAGCATTTTTCTTCAAGAGTTTAATGTTAGAAATATCAACAACACCCAAGGATTCATGTAACATAGCATCACAATCATGAGGATTTTCACTCATAGAGGCATTTTCACAAACACATGGCATGTTACAATCAACAACATCCATAGAAGCATACAAAGCATTATCCATGGCAAATAAACACAAGGGGTCAAGGATCACACTTAGGTATTTAAACCAAAACAAGTGTACCAGCTTTGATACCAATTGAATGCTTGAAAATGTGTTGAAAACACAAGAGCTGTTTAAACTCCCAAATAAAAAGTTACGGCTCGATTGATTTTACACTAACTTATTACAAAGTACAGAAATGCAAATGGATAAACAAAAAAGCTACTCTAATCCATAATATAAGCAACATAGCAGTAAAATGGAATATAAAAGAGTAGGGAAGAAAAATGCAAACACAAGATAACACGCTGATGTATTATCGAAGAGGAAACCGAAGAACTCGACAAAAAACCTCTTCGCCGCCCTTCAAGCGGAAATCGCTCTACTAGACAATCAGTTGGGATACATGGGTTAGCAAGAGACCCTCCAAGCCTAATCTACCCGATGTACCAAAGCCCTCCAAGCTCCTACTCTAACAAGGCTTCTCAGAATCGTGTCTTTTCTAGCTCTTCAGATCCTGCAACAAACTCCATGTTGCATCTGCCATCCTTGGCTTCTTCCAATTCTTCTCAGTAGCTCCAAAACACTCTCAACACTCTGAACAGGTGTGGGTTGTATTTGGGTACAAATCTCCTCTCAAGATATGACAATGGAAGAGGGATGGAGAAGAGGCTACAATGATTTCTCACTAAGGATGAGTAGCTCTCTCTCAAAAAGATGGGTGTGTGTGTTGTAGAAAACCTATCTAGGGTTTTTATCTCTGAATTTGCCTCTCATACATTTGTGGGTAATGAGGGTATATATAGTATGGGTGAAGGGTAAGAAAGTCACACATTAAAATCCTCTAGGCAAAATTCACGACTATCTCGCGGGAAGGCCTTACTCGCGAGGCACTCGCGAAAACAACAGCCTGGCACGACTCTTCAGCTTCCAGTCATGTGCTTTCCACATGACTCTTTTGCGGGTTAGCTTCTAGCAAGACACTCACGAGATCCACTAATTCTTCATTTAAGCTTGAGTCTTCAACAACTTGATACTAAACTTAATACAATAAAATCCCACAAAATACAAGGAACAAAATTAAAGCAATTACAACACTTTTTGTCATGGAATAAAGCCAACATAAAAGATAGTTGTAAATCACAACTTTACATATAGCAAGGACACAAATGATGTCTTAGCTGGGTATTTTGATGCTGATTAGGCTGGGAATGCTGATGATAGAAAGAGTACTTGGGGGGGTTGTTTTTATGTGGATAACAATCTTGTCTCCTGTATGAGCAAAAAGCAGAACTCTATCTCGTTATCCACTGCAGAAACTGAGTACATCACTGCTGTTAGCTATTGCACCCAACTCCTATGGATGCAAAAACTCCTCCATGATTATAGTATTTGTCAAAAGCATCTCACCATCTATTGTGATAATACCAGTGCCATCAATATCTCTAAGAATACGGTTCAACATTCTCGAACCAAACACATAAAGATTCGACATCACTTCATTAGGGAGCTTGTCGAAGATGGTATTCTCACTCTTAATTATTCACACTGATGATCAGAAGGTTGACTTGTTCACCAAACCTCTTGACAGCAAACGTTTTGAATTCCTTCGTCAAAACATTGGTGTCATCTCCATGGATTGATTTTTTTCTCTCCTTTTTCTTCCTTATGCATTTGCATCTAGTTTTATGCTTTGCTTTGCTTAACATGTTTTTGTTTGTTTGTTTTTAGTTTTTGTTTATTTTCTTTTTGTTATAAAAATAAAAAAAATACAAAAATTGAAAAATACAAAAACAATGTGTGTTTTGTGTTACATTAGTACTTGTTTTGTGTTACAAAAACAATGTGTGTTTTGGATGGCCATTGAAATAAAGTTTTCTAAACTTTGTATCCTTTGTAGCTTAGATGAGCATCTCTATGCACAACTAAGCAAGTGAGCTTTGTGGCTCTTGTTTGTGATGAGTAAGATTAAGTTATCTCTTATACTTAACATTTGTATCACTCTTTTTGACGGGAAGGACTAGAAAATCCTAAGAGAAAGGCATAAATAACCATCTCACCACTATTGCCTGCCAATCATAATATGACACCTATATGCTTCAGCATAGCAAAAGTGCAGTGTCAATGACATTTATGTGCTTCGGCATAGCAAAATTGGAATGTCAAATATCATTGGGTATTTCTTTTCTCTCTCTTATATGCCCATGCATGATATGCTCAAAAAGAAAATATGCAAAGAAAAATAAAAAGCAAAAAGATCAAAAATACTTTAAATATGGTTGCAAGCGTGTATTCTAGGAGATGTGGGAGTTATAAGATGTACCTCGAAGGTAATAGTCCCCATCAAACAGTTATGATTATGTGTGAGTTAAAGTGATTTTCTCATTGTTAGGACATATGTGCTTCACATGTTAAGAATATATGTCATACATATTTATGTAAATTGGCTAATCCTTTGACAAAACGCATTCTACTTGTAATTGGGTAGTTCTAGGTGTTTTTAATACTTCAAGAAATAAGGTTTCAAGATCAAGTGTTGAAGTCATCAAGTCTGTCCAAGAAAATACAAGCTGAAGTGCATTTTCATTAAAGCTTAACACCTACTCGATAGCTCCTCGACACCTACTATCTGTCGAGATTTAAAAATTCAGATTTTCTGATCTAATTTTCTTGGGATCCGTGAATATGTTTTTGGGCCTTCTTTTCTTCTAACCCTAAACATATAAAATGATTGTTTTAAGAGCCGTCATGATAGACACAAGTTGCTAAAGCATTGAGCAATCCTTGTTTAAGCAAACTGTGATCAAAAGACAAAGTTCTTGACCTAGTTCATCTTTTTTGAAGAAGTTGCTGTGTATTTGCACCAAAGGGTTTTGTGACCAAGCATCTTCCTAATCTTCATCGTGTAGGATGAACTGAAAAACTTTGCAACCAACCTCTTCTTCTAAGTTGGTGTTTGAAGTCACGTACTGGGATCCGCGCATCTAGTTAGTCACGTACTTGGGAGCCGTGCATTAAAGGTGAAAATTGTCACTACAGATCAAGTCCAATTGGGTATTGGGGTAAGGGTTTAACTGTAGGTTGGTAAGGTATTTGGGATTCCTTTACTTGTAACCACTTAATTTGATAACAATGGAGTTTCAGGAGTGGTGACCTGAAAATCACCCAGTGGGGTTTTTGTCGTTAGGTTTTTCTCCATTCGTGAACAAATCACCGTATTATTTAATTTCCGCAGTCTATTTAGTTATTTGGTGATTTGTTTGTGCTGCCACGCAATTGTATGATAAATTGATTAATTAATAACTTAGCTAATTAATTAATTGGTTTAATCATAAGGGGTCATTCTGTTTGTGGCCTATCAAGTGGTATCAGAGCAGGCACACTCTGATTAGGTTTTAATTTTTTCTGTGTTGATCCATTCACCCCTGTTTGTCATGGATAGAGGACAATCTTTAATTATACCTCATTTATTTGATGGGACTAACTATGCCTACTGGAAAGTACGCATGAGAGCTTTTTTGCAGTCCTTAGATGAGAAGGTGTGGCAAGCTGTTGAAATTGGCTGGACCAGGCCAAAAGAAGCGCCGGCCGATTAGGATGAAGCCAAGATCAAGGCGGAAAACTTCAACAGCAGAGCGTTAAATGCCTTATTTAGCGCAGTCACCAATGAGGAGTTCAAGAAGATATCCTTAACAGAAACTACTAAGGAGACGTGGACCATCCTCCAAACAACCTATGAAAGAACAAAGGATGTCAAAGATTCAAAGCTATAGAGGCTCACTACTAGCTTTGAAGAGATTAAGATGGAGGGGGATGAGTCGTTTGATGAGTTCTATGCCAAGCTTAAGGACATAGTGAACTTAGCCTTCAATCTTGGAGAAACCATCCCTGAACCTAAGGTTGTAAGGAAGGTGCTCAGATCTCTACCTGAGAGATTTAATGCCAAGATTACGGCAATAGAAGAATCAAAGGACATTGACAAAATTCCTTTGACTGAGCTGGTTGGGAACTTGTAGACCTATGAGCTAGGGTTATCAAGGATTGGCAAGTCAAGTAAAGGCAAGAGCATGGCCTTGAAAGTAAAGAGTAGTGATACAGATGAGTCTTCCGATGATGAGGATTCCAAGATGAAGTCCTACATTACAAGGCAATTCAAGAAGTTTATAAAGAATGTCAATGGGAGGAGCTTCGACAAGGACCGCATGCAATCTAGTTCTTCTCAGTTTAAGAGCCAAGACAAAGGGAAGAAGGATGCGAAGGAAGGTGGTCAGTACACTGTTCCCACAGGACCTAAGTGTTTTGGGTGTCATAGGTTTGGACATATGAAGAATGAGTGTCCTACATATCTCAAAAGCATTGGGAAGAACAAGGCACTTGCTGTAACCCTGAGTGACACTAAGCCTGAAGATGATTCTGACAATGAGGATGACGGAATCTTAAATGCCTTCATTGCCACAGTCAATCCTACTAAAGGGATTGTTGAAGAAGTGGATGAAGAAGAAGAATTAGTGGACACCAAGTGTAAGAAGATGGATGATCAAGATGATATCCATTTAGCCTATGAGAAGTTTTACAAGGTCTCTGAGAAGCATGAGAAGTTGTATAGGCTAACCACCAAGAAGCTCAGTGATGTAGAACTTGATTGTGAAGAGTTGTCCACAAAGTTTGATGAGGCAAATCAAACTATTGGAGCACTGAGGTTTGAGAACAACTTCCTGGCGGAGAAGACCAAGAAGCTTGAAGCGGAGCTGTTTCAAGTCAGAGCCCAACTGGAGAGGACCTCAAGTGCAAAACTTAATGAGATGCTCAGCATTCAGAAATCTGCTTCAGATCGAACAGGATTAGGGTATGATCTTTCTTCCTCTAATATTGCTTCCACTAGTACTACTGTTTTTATTCCTTCTGCTAATATTGTTAAAGTTGAGAACATTGATGTTAAAACTGAATTAGCTAGTGAGAACTTAGACAAAGGTAAATCTATATTAGGAGCACCCCCTAAGCAAGATAAGAAAGATGCTAAAAACCCTAGGGCTAAGAAGGCTAACTCTCAAAAGTCTAAACAAAAGAAGCAGCATCTTTGTCATCATTGTGGAGCTGCTGGTCATACTCGACCAAATTGCTACAAGTGGCTAGCCACCCAACAGAGCAACGGCATGACAGCATCTGGAAGCCAAAATCAGCTTCAATCCTCTCTTGCTCCTCTTGGAGATCTTCTAAAAGCCCTTATGTTCCTTTCGAACTTGAATGGTTTCAATTCTTCCCCCTCACTGCCTGTTCAAGGGTTTAATCAAAGGAAAGGTTCTTCCAAGGTGTGGAAGAAAAAGGATTCTAAGTGATTTCATCACTTTCTTCTCCCTTCTTGTTTTTCTTGTTTATTGCATTGCTTGTGTGTTTTGCATTTTTGTTGAGTCAGTCTAGTTTTATGCTTTGCTTTGTTAACATGTTTTTGTGAGTTTACTTTCAGTTTTGTTTATTTTGTTTTTGATATAAAAATTAAAAAAAATTGAAAAATTAGAAAAATACAAAAACAGTGTGTGTTTTGTGTACATTGGTACTTGTGTACCTTGGATGGCCAATGAAACAAAATTTTCTAAACTTTGTATCTCTTGTAGCTTAGATGAGCATCTTTATGCACAACTGAGCAAGTGAGCTTTGTGGCTCGTGTTTGTGATGAGTAAGATTAAGTTATCTCTTAAAACTTAACACTCATATCACTCTTTTTGACGGGTAGGACTAGAAAATTCTAAGAGAAAGGCATAAATAACCATCTCACCAATGTTGCCCGCCAATCATAAATGACATCTGTATGTTTCGGCATAGCAAAAATGTGATGTCAATGACATTTGTGTGCTTCGACATAGCAAAATTGGAATGTCAAATATCAATGGGTATTTCTTTTCTCTCTCATAAGCCCATACATGATATGCTTAAAAAGAAAATATGCAAAGAAAATAAAAAGCAAAAAGATCAAAATGCTTTTAAAATGGTTGCAAGCGTGTATTCTAGGAGATGTGGGAGTTATAGGATGTACCTCGAAGGTGATAGTCCCCATCAAACAGTTATGATTGTGTGTGAGTTAAAGTTATTTTCTCATATCTCAGATCGTCATAACATGTATACACATATGCAATCTTGCGATGTTTTTCACACACAACATGCAATATTCTTTGCTACTTTTGATATATGTACAGGTACAATGTGATTTGGCCATCACTAAGGTTTTACATGTGCTTTTGTATGCTCACTAAACTGTCCTGACTTGTTTTTGAAAAATAAAATTGGTTAAACTTGTTTAGTGTATGTGTGTTTTTGGGAGATCCATGTGCTTAAATTTTTCATTGAGAGATGATTTTGAGAGCCTTTTATGTTGATTGGATCATTTTTGAGGTGCATGTTTGATTGCATTCATGTTTATGTTTTTCTTTTCTCAAAAAACTGTTTTTAAAAGCTGGCTCGACACCTCCTCGACACCTCCTCGATACCTGTCTATCTGTCGAGCTTCTCAAGCCTTTTTCTTATCGCAATCTCGACACCTCTTCGACACCTAGTGGATCGATCGAGAAAGTTCCTGTCTTTTCGATACCTTCTCGATACCTGGTCGATCGATCGAGATTCTGTTCTTGGTTCTGGTGTTCATTCCTCGACACCTTCTCGACACCTTCAGCTATCGACATGTTTTTTCTCGATACCTACATCGACACCTATCTTGACACCTTTCGATACTTCTGCTGTCGAGAATTACTGAAGCTTCTATATAAGCTTCTGTCGCGATCTAAACTTCATTTGCTCAATCTCTCTCAATCTGTCCGCAGCTGTTCATCTCCTAAATCACCTTTTCTCACTCAAAATCTTCATTCCTCGTGATTTTCTACTATTCCTTGCTTCAAATCACTTGGTAAGATCTCATTTTTCCTTCCTTATTCATGCATTTCATGTTTTGAATCTTAGGTTTTTGGGTTTTTGAAAAATTTTGGGGTTTTTCAAAATCAATGAGTTTTTCTTGAAATTTTGGGTTGGGTTTTCACTAAAAGATGTTCAAAATGTCACATGTTCATGCATTCCCCATGCATACGTACTTTTTGTTCAATATATTTGATATTTGAATTGTTTGGGACTTTTTTGATTGTCTCACTCTCTATCTCTTTTTCATTGTGTTTACGTTAGTAGTGTCTATGGCACCCAAACGTAAATCCACTCCTGCTCGGAACCCTCTGTGTTCTGGAGCTTCTTCCTCTTCTGATTCTGCTCCTCTCAATCTTCGGTTCCGTGATAGAGATGCCCACAAGGCATTTACTGAGAACTTTTCTAAACGAGGTGTTCATTCGGAACACCAAGTCATTCTGGCAGACTTCGCCGACACTAGTCTTCCCTCTGTCATTCACAGTAGGGGATGGGAGTCACTGTGTGACGTCCCGGTCACATGTCCTCTCGTGCTGATTCAGGAGTTTTACTCCAACATGCACAGGATCGATCATTCAATACCTCTCTTTTTCACTCGCGTTCGAGGTACGCGCATCCTTGTCACACCGCAGCTAGTTGCGGATGTACTTATGGTTCCTAGGATAGAGTTTCCTGACTATCCTTCTTGTGAGCGTCTGAGGACTGTGTCCAAGGATGAGCTCATTTCTGCTTTTTGTGAGCGCCCTTCTGATTGGAGTGAGCATCAATATACATCATGTAGACCTTTTGCTAAAGGTCCTAGGTTTCTTAACATGGTGATGACTTTTGTACTCCATCCACTCTCTCACTACAACTCTATCACAGAGCCTCGTGCTCGATTTTTGCTATCTCTTCTTGAGCATCTTACGATAGATTTTCCTTCTCACTTCATTTTCTCTATCATAGATGTTCATCTAGATTCGGCGTCCCGTGATAAGCTCATCTTTCCTTCCGCTATCACGAGGATTTTACGTCATTTTTCTATCCTTTTCCCTGTGTCTGACCACTTCACACACATTTCTGCCATAGATGCCACTACCGTAAAACGTAGTGAGGCTCAGTTTAGGTCGAGACAGACGGATTCCACTCCTCCTTCCCATTCGGCTCCATCCAAATCAGCTCCATCTACATCTGCTCCTTCTTCCTCTATAGGCGATGTATCTCTTGGAGATATTATGGCGCAGCTGCAGCGCATGGATGCTCGCCTCGATACACTCTCCACTGAGTTGTATCAGGTGAATGTTCGTGTTGGTCGTATTGCACGACAGCGGGCGACCATGGGTGGTTTTACTTTTGAGGCTTCTCCTCCACAACCTTCTCTAGTCGCTTCGAATTCTAATGCTGAGGATGATAATGATGATGGTGATGACGATGATGCTTTGGATGATGATGATGGAGATGCTAGCTCTACTGATGAGATGTCTACATGACACTCTACCCTTTGTCACTCGTGACAAAAAGGGGGAGTAGTTTTGGGTTATGAGAGTAGTCATCTTAGGGGGAGAATTAGTATAGGACATTTTTTATAGGGGGAGAGTTGATATTATGAGGGATGTAGTGAGTTTTTTATGTATCTTTTCTTTTCTATTCTTTTTAGATACATTGATCTTGTATATGAGGTCTTGTGACCAGTTTTACATACATTGTACTTATTTTCTCTATATGTGGATGTATGTTTCTTTCACCTATCTCTTCATGTGCTGTTTCTTCTCTATCTTTATACATATGTTCTTTATACTTGTATGCAATCTAATTATTTCTGTTTCACACAAGATGCCTTGATGAGTTTTGTTTAAAGTGTTTCAGAAATACAGGTTGTCAAAGTCTACTTGTCATAAACTCTCTTCTTGCAAAGTTTTTCAAGAGTTTGTGTTAGGATAGATTTTATTGTATTCAACAAGTGAATATGAGTCAAGTGATTTATGACTTCTCTCAAATGTTCATTTGTTTGCTGTGGTTTTGTCACGGATTGCCAAAGGGGGAGATTGTTAGGACATATGTGGTTCACATGTTAAGAACATATGTCATACATATTTATGTAAATTGGCTAATCCTTTAACAAAATGCATTCTACTTGTAATTGGGTAGTTCTAGGTGTTTTTAATACTTCAAGAAATAAGGTTTCAAGGTCAAGTGTTGAACTCATCAAGTCTGTCTAAGAAAATACAAGCTGAAGTGCATTTTCATTAAAGCTCGACACCTACTCGATAGCACCTCGACACCTGCTATCTATCGAGATTTAAAAATTCAGATTTTTTGATCTGATTTTCTTGGGATCCGTGAATATGTTTTTGGGCCTTCTTTTCTTCTAACCCTAAACATATAAAAGGATTGTTTTAAGAGTCGTCATGATAGACACAAGTTGCTAAAGCATTGAGCAATCCTTGTTCAAGCAAATTGTGATCAAAAGACGAAATTCTTGACCTAGTTCATCTTCCTGATCTTCATCGCGTAGGATGAACTAAAGAACTTTGCAACCAACCTCTTCTTATAAGTTGGTGTTTGAAGTCACGTACTGGGATCCGCGCATCTGGTTAGTCACGTACTTGGGAGCCGTGCATTAAAGGTGGAAATTGTCACTACAGATCAAGTCCAATTGGGTATTGGGGTAAGGGTTCAACTGTAGGTTGGTAAGGTACTTGGGATTCCTTTACTTGTAACCGCTTGATTTGATAATAGTGGAGTTTCGGGAGTGGTGACCTGAAAATCACCCGGTGGGGTTTTTGCCGTTAGGGTTTTCCCCATTCGTGAACAAATCACCGTGTTATTTAATTTCCGCTGCATATTTAGTTATTTGATGATTTGTTTGTGCTGCCACGCAATTGCATGATAAATTGATTAATTAATAACTTGGCTAATTAATTAATTGGTTTAATCACAAGGGGTCATTTAGTTTGTGGTCTATCACTCATATCTCAAATCTTCATAACATGTATACAATTATACAATCTTGCAATGTTTTTCACACACAACACGCAATATTCTTTTCTACTATTAATACATGTGCAGGTACAATGTGATTTGGCCATCACAAGGTTTTACATGTGTTAATGTATGCTCACTAAACCGTCTTGACTTATTTTTGAAATATAAAATTGGTTAGACTTGTTTAGTGTGTGTGTGTGTGTGTGTGTGTGTGTTTGAGATCCATGTGCTTAAAATTATTGTTGAGAGATGATTTTGAGAGCTAAATATGTTGATTGGATCATTGGTTGAGTTGCATGTTGGATTGCATTCATGTCTATGTTTTTCACTTCTTGAAAAACTGTTTTTAAAAGCTTGCTCTACACCTCCTCAATACCTAGCTATCTGTCGAGCCTTTTAAGCTTTTTCTTATCGCAATCTCGACACTTTCTTGACACCTGGTGGATCGATCAAGAAAGTTCCTGCCTCCTCGATAGCTTCTCGACAGTTGGTGGATCGATCGAGCTTCTGTTCTTGTTCCTGGTGTTTGTTCCTCGATACCTTCTTGACACCTATATCTGTCGAAGAACATTTTCTCAACACCTATCTCAATAGATGTCTCGACACCTTATCTGTCAAGATTTACTGAGGTTCTATATATGCTTCTTCGTGCGATCCAATCCTCATTTCTCTCGATCTCTCTCTCGATACCTCTATCTTTTCACCTCCCAAACATTCTCATCTCACTCCAATCTTGTTCCTCAAGGTTTCTTCAATCATTTTCAAGTTTTTCTTCACTTGGTAAGCTTCTAAATCTCTCATTCTTCATGCATTTCATGATTTGAAACCTAGGTTTTAGGGTTTTTTAAAAATTTTGGGGTTTTTCAAAATTGATGAGTTATTGTTGAAATTTTGGGATGGGTTTTCACTTAAATGAGTTTAAAATCTCATGCATTGCATCACATATGCATCATAACTCTATTATCATGCATTTAGAGGTGTGCAAATTGATTGTGTGCTAGTAGGATTGGATTGAGCTGAGCTCATGATGCAATTTCTTTTGCATGTCACATGTTCATGCATTTCCCGTGCATACGTACTCTCTTTTCAATATACTTGTTATATTTGAACTGCTTAGGACTTTTCTGATTGTCTCTTTCTCTCAATCTCTTTCTGTTTATGTTAGTAGTGTCTATGGCACCTAAGCATAAATCTGCTCCATCTTAGAACCCTCTTCGTTCCAAGACATCTTCGTCTTCTGATCCTACTCCTTCTAATATTCGGTTTCGCGATGAGAATGCTTGAAAGGCTTTCTCGGAGAACTTTTCTTGACAAGGTGTTCATTCGGAACGCCAAGTCATTTTGGTGGACTTCGCTAACACCGACCTTCCCTATGTCATTCACAGTCGGGGATGGGAGTCACTATATGACATCTCGGTCACCTATCCTCTCGTGCTTATCCAGGAGTTTTACTCCAACATGCACAGGATTGATTGTTCAGTACCTCTTTTCTTCACTTGCGTTCGAGGTATGCGCATTCCTGTCATGCCGCAACTTGTTACGGATGTGCTTCGGGTTCCTAGGGTAGAGTTCCCTGACTATCCTAGTTGGGAATGTCTCCGGATTGTGTCCAAAGATAAGCTCATGGCTACTTTCTGCGAGTGCCCTACTGATTGGGGTGATCATTAGTTCACACCATGTAAGCCTTTTGCTAAAGGTCCTCGTTTCTTGAACATGGTGATGACATTTGTACTCCATCCACTCTCTCACTATAACTCCATTACTGAGTCTCGTGCTCGGTTTTGTTGTCTCTTCTTGAGCATCTTACTATAGGCTTCCCCTCTCATTTCATTCTTTCTATTATAGATGTTCATTTAGATGCGGCGCCCCGTGATAAGCTCATTTTTCCTTCCGCTATTACGAGGATTTTACGCCATTTTTCCGTCCCTTTTCCTGTGTCCGACCACTTCACACACATTTGTGCCATAGACGCCGCTACCGTAAAATGTAGTGAGGCACAGTTTAGGTCGCGATAGGAGTCAGCAGCTCCTCCCTCTGGTTCGACTCCATCATGTTCAGCTCCATCTTGATCTATTCCAACCACATCCACCCCTTCCTCTTCCATGAGTGATGTGACTCTAGGAGACATCATGGTGCAGCTGCAGCGGATGGATGCTCACCTTGATACACTATTTACTGAGTTGTATCAGGTGAATGTTCGTGTCGGTCGTATTGCATAATGGCAGGCGACCATGGGTGGTTTTGCTTCTAAGGCTTCTCCTCCACCACCTCCCTTAGTTGCTTCTGATTCTAATGACGAGGATGATGCTGATGATGCTAATGACGATGATGCTTCTGATGATGATGATGGAGATGCTAGTTCTACCGATGAGATGTCTACTTGACACTCTTACCCTTTGTCACTCGTGACAAAAAGGGGGAGTAGTTTTGGGTTATATGAGAGTAGTCATTCTTATGGGGAGAGTTAGAATAGGACTATTTTTGTTAAAGGGAGTGTTGTTGATATGAGAGATGTAGTGAGGATATGATGTATCTTTTCTTTTCTCTCTCTTTTAGATACATGGTTCTTGTATATTGGGTCTTGTGACCATTTATTGACATACATTGTACTTATTGTCTTTATATGTGGATGTATGTTTCTTTCACCTACTGTTACATGTGTTGTTTTTTTTCTTCCTTTATGCACATGCTTCTTATTACTTCTAAGCAATCTTTTATTTATGTTTCACACTAAGATGCCTTGATGAGTTTTGTTTAAAGTGTTTTAGAAATACAGGTTGTCAAAGTCTACTTGCCATAAACTCTCTTCTTACAAAGTTTTTCAAGAGTTTGTGTTATGATAGGTTTTATTGTATTCAACAAGTGAATATGAGTGAGTAATTTATGACTTCTCTCATATGTTCATTTGTTTGTTGTGGTTTTGTCATGGATTGCCAAAGGGGGAGATTGTTAGGACATATGTGGTTCACTTGTTAAGAACATATGTCATTCTTTTATGTAATTGGCTAATCTTTTGACAAAACGCACTTTACTTGTAATTAGGTAGATTTAGGATGTTTTTAATACTTCAAGAAATAAGGTTTCATGATCAAATGTTGAAGTCATCAAGTCTGTCCAAGAAACAAGCTGAGAAGTGCAAAATCATTAAAGCTCGACGGCTAGCTCAACAGCTGTATCTATCGAGCTTAAGAAAGCTGTTCAGCCCCGTGTGCTCAACACCTGCTTGACAGCTTCTCGACATCTCCTATCTATCGAGATTTAAGAATTTTAGAATTCTTATATGATTTTCTTGGGATCCATGAATATGTCTTTGGGCTTTCTTTTCTCCTAACCCTAGACATATAAAATGATTGTTTTAAGGGCCGTCAAAGAGTTCACAAGTTGCACAAGCATTGAGCAAAGTCTGTTCAAGCAAATTGTGACCTGAGACAAAGTTTTGCTCTAGTTCATCATTCTTGAAGAAGTTGCTGTGTATGTGCACCATGGGATTTTGTGACCAAGTATCTTCTTAATCTTCATCGTGTGGGATGAATTGAACTTTGCAGCCAACAATCTTCTCTAGTTGGTGGTTGAAGTCGCGTATTGGGATCCGCGCAATTGGTTAGTCACATACTTGGGAGCCATGCATCAAAAGGGAGAACTGTCACTACAGAACAAGTTCAATCCAGTGAGGGCTTAACTGTAGGTTGGTATAAGGTACTGGGATTCCTTTATTTGTAACCGCTTGTTGTGATAATAGTAGAGTTTCGGAACTGGTGACTTGAAAATCACCCGGTGGGGTTTTTGCCGTTAGGTTTTCCCCATTCGTAAACAAATCACTATATTATTTATTTTCTGCTGCATAATTAGTCTATTGGTGATTTGTTTGCGCTACCACGCGTTTTCATGTTAATTTGATTAATTAATTAAATTTGGTTAATTAATTAATTAATTCATCACAAGGGGTCAATACATTTTTGGCCTATCACTTTTGATGCCTGCAAAAAGTGTCATCCATCGGTCATTGTTATAAGTGCCAAACCTGAACAGAATAACAAATAAGGGTAGTTCATTTAGGAAGAAAATGCCCCTACCTAAAAAAATAAATTAAAATAAAACCAACACAAAAAAAGTCACATATTAGCAATTTACAAATGTATAGTTGCGAACTTGGTATGTGAAAGTGAATGATTGGACTGAACTATCAACATTTTAAAAGAGCTAATATATTCTATTAACATTTCCAAAATTCAAATTCAAATTCAAATAAGAAAACACTTACAATTGAATAAACTCATTTCTTAAAATTAAAACTGACCATATCAGAACATAGTGAACTAGCTAAAACTAAAAGAAATGTAATAAACAAAAACAAATAACTGTGCACATGCTTAAACTCATCTCCATTCCCCAACAGTAACTACAACTATTTGTTTTAAGGTCAAAGTTTCCCTACAATGATCCCAAAGAAGAAACAAACTGTGTGTGTGTGTATATATATAATAGAAACTTGCAGTTTAAAATTAGCTATAAAAAAAACCCTCCAATAAAAAGGCTAAAATGTTCTAACACAGATGCCAAAGAGAATGTATTGAATTTGATTACCTACCTCAGCTTCAGTATATGGTGTTGTTCTGGACGTATTCCAGAGAAAGATGAGCAAACAAAATATATAAAAAAAAAAAAAAAAAAATTTTGAGCACTTTTCAAGATAAAAAACTGTAAAACTGCTACTTTCACTATCGCAACATGAGAACAAGTATTTACAAAATCAAAGGCTAATTGTACTTCAAAAGGAAAACAAAAAAATATTTTTCTACAGTAATACCATTGGCTTTAAAAAGGCTATGCAAAGAGATTCCAAAAAGAAGACATCCTTATATTTGTAGTAGCAGTAACAAACTCCTTAGCTAACTGATTATCTTTGTCAAAAGTCAAGCTTCCAATCTCCTGCTTACCAATAAATTATAATATAAATGATGAACAACATGGTATAGCAAAGTAAGTTATAGACAAAAAGAACATGAAAATGAGAAAATAATGTCTTGATAATCAAACCTAGTTGTAGTGAGCTTTAATTCTTGTTGTTAAATGTGTAGATGCTGGAAATACCATAGGTTCCACATGTTTCCTGCAAAAATGAATGGAAATCAGGATATTACTTAAGATCATCATTACCCCTATTAATTTGTTTTACTGCCCACTATATTTTTTCCTCTTTCATGAATGAAGCCAAAACTTTGGTCCTGTGCAGCATTTGAATAGGTTGCAAAGGCTTAAAAATTATCTCAGAGGGGCAAAATAACAAAAGAAACAAACTTAAAAACAAAAATTGGAAATTAGAGAACAAAAGAAAGAAATAAATGATAACCACTTGCTCACCAACTTTTTTTTTTTAAGGAACTTGCTCGCCAACTTGTGTCATTATGAAATACAACAGATCCACACAACCTAGATTCTGAAAACCTCATAAGCATAACACAGAAAATTCGAACCACGTAATTAAACAAACAAATAAAAACAGAGTATGGATCACTGTACACTCTGTTTCAACTTTATGCATATATATAATATTGGAGGCTCCGAAAGATGTGAAGCCTACATAGTATATATAGGAGGTTCAGGTAGGATTTAAATTCAAAGCTATAATTTGGATATTGTATTGGCTGCTGCTGGTAACGTTGCCTTCAGCAAGTGTTAAGAGTAGCAATACCCATGTTGTTAGTTGTAATTTTGCCTAGTGGAAGAACGAATTTGATGATGAGGATCACCAGGCCAAGTATTTGACCTGCAAGTTTAAGGTCTAAAAAAAACGATACAAAGTTCAGGATACAACCAGACCTGAACTTCTATCTAAACCTGATACAAAGTTCTATATTCTTCAACAATCAATCTCTTTTTTTACAAACTCTTGATTTGTTAGGCATCTTGTTAAATCCCCTACATGTACGGACAAAGATAGACTTACCATTAAAAAAGACAAAAGGCTAGGCTCTAAGATTTTTTCAACTTAAGGGATTGAGAGAGGACCCCTCCAGTATTGTTAAAATCAGAAAACAACTACTCCTCTCACTGAAGCTCTAATGTTTAGATCGATATGACATTCATTTGAACCTATAAAAATACAAGTCCCATGATCATGATAACACAATTGTTCTCTGTACTTTAGAAAAAGTCACTTGTAGACAATTAATAATATAGACTGAAATCATTATATGCATGAACCTTGGCTGTTTTCAAATCATCTCCATTGCTTTGATTCATCTCCTTCATGTAAATCCAGAGGGTCTTATTCCCTCAGGAGGGTGTGTTGTCAACTGTCAAGAACTCAATTCCAGATGAAAAAAAAAAAATAAAAAATTAAACACAATAGAGGCAGGTATTATTCCAAGTGCTGCATGCCCAAAGTAAAAAATAAAATAAAATAAAGAAAAAAGTTTCATCCTGAAAACAAACAAACAAACAAACAAACAAACAAACAAACAAACAAAAAAACAAAAAAAGGCTCTCCTTCAGATGGTCCTATTCCACCCTCACCCCTCCACAGCCTCAAAAAGTGTTAAGGTAGTCATTACCTAATTACCTAAACCTACTTTACAGTGAGTGGTGTCAAAAGTTGTTTAGTATTAATAATGGAAAAATGCCTAGCATTTGTGAGGGAAGCAAGAAAAAGAGTTTACAGTAGATATGCATAAACCATTTATAATGTTCAAACAATAAATAAACCATTAAGACAATAGCATTTAACATTTCGTAGTGCATATTGGCAATGAAAACTAACAGTTTAACTTCAAAAAGGCTATTTAGGAATGAGTAAGGCTAATAGCATAACTTTTTTTCACAATAATTTTTATAACTTGCAAAATTGTGGCAAAGATCGATACCAAATCACTTTTGAATGCCCCCAGTACTGAAACAACTTTTATTATCACCAATTTTAACATGTCAATTTTTTGTGAAAATAAAATAAAATGTTTGACTATACTTGTTTGGGAATTGGGGTAGGCCAAGCAGGAAGCACATAAGAGAGTGTCTCAGACCATCAAAGCATGGCTTGAGAAGCTGACATCTCCAACCTTCTAGTTCAAAGATTATATCATAACACTTTCATCACAACTCACATATATGATATCCAAATCAAAAGGGTGGCAAGCTAATTTATAGAAGGGAAAAATGCCAAATATTTGATATGTCAACACAATGGATGTGACCAAGATTACAAACAACATGACTTCAACTTTATTTTTCAAATCTGATATTTGAAACCATTTTGTGGCCAAACATTTCTCAGTACAATATCCCCAACTGAATATCATCCAATGTCCACAATATCCCCAACAACTTCCTGAATTTGAAACCATTTGTGGCCAAACATTTCTCAGTACAAATGAGCAGGAATTAAGACCAGTGAGTCTTTTGTTTCCACTCTTTAGATTTTTCTGTGACATAAAAAATTACTTGCTTACTTTTCCCCAGCAGAAAACTTAAGACAGTCACATTTTTCTTTGTTTTTCTTTAGTTTTTTGCTAGGACATTCAAATAATAAAGTGGTCTCAAATGCATAAATCCACTTGATACAGACAGAGTGAATTAATTGGTTAATTGTGTCAAAGATTAAAATAATTCAGACCCATTCGAGCATAATCTACAATGAAAATAAAGAAAGCAATCCAAACCCACCAACCCTAATGTAAAGCAAATTATCCAAATCCACTTCTAGACAAGCGAAGAGACCCACAAAAGCATAACAATGGACTTTGATACCACATTAAGCATGAAGCTTAGCTAAAGAACTTACCAAGCACTTGTAATTTGAACTCACAAACGTTCTAGCTTTCAATCCCACAAATAGTGAAATTTGAACTCTCCTTGACCATTCATTGAGCTGAACTCCCAATGCACCTACAATCACATTGAAGCATGCAATACACAAAACCACAAATTAAATTTTGACATAGCATTTCAAATTCAAGAACAAAAACCACAATAGCTCAAAATCTTTCAAGCGAATAATAGAGTATAGACAAAATTCAAGTCTAAGAAAACACAAACTGATCATAAATAAGTTTTTAGAACAACGAAATCGAGAGAAATAGAATAAATACCTAATCGGAGGGAGAATAATAGAAAAATTGAGCCGAGAATCTGTCTGGTTGCCTAGAAAATAATAGGAAAATCAACCACCAAGACCTATGAGAGAGCAAAAGCGAGAGAGCGAGAGAGCGAGATATAGAGCAAGAGAGAGGGAGCGATTGAATTCTATTTGGTTGCCTAGAAAATAAAAAGAAAATTGACAGCCAAGACCTATAAGAGAGATAGTGCAATAGAGAGAGTGAGAGTGAGATATAGAGCGAAAGAGAGGGAGTGATTGTAGGGTAGGGGAAATTACAGTAAACTTACATGTGGCTAGGCCCATTTTCATTGCCTACCGGTGGTTTAAAACTTAATACTTTACCCACCTAAGATTAGTTCCGTTAACTTTCTGTAACCCACCTCTTCGTTTTCCGTTAGAAAAACACATTTTTAGGCAAAAACAAATATAACAAGAATAAAAAGGTTAGGGTTTTAAATTAAGAATTGAGCAACCAAATTTACACAATTTCAACCTGAGCCCGATCCCTTCCCTGTCGCAGTTGCAGCAGTCCACCAATAAATTTGCACTCTCGTTCTTCTCTTCTCATCTCTATCAATTCTTTCTTTCTTATTTCCTCATATATATATATATATATAATGCAATCAATGTATAAAAGACAAAAGAAACACACTACAATACTAACTTTTAGATGCAATATCTTTTTAAAGTGCCAAGCCTCACTTGAACCACCAATCCTTCTATACATATGGGTGAATATGTGTAACGGAGAAGAAGTGCAGTTCATCAAGTTCGCTTTGTGTGATTTTCGTTGGAGAGAAGGACATTGAGGGACGATAGTGGTTGGGGAAGAAATCTAGGAGGACATAGCTAACTTGAGGCAGATATTTGCTTTGGGATTTTTTTTTTTTTTTTTTAAAGATTCAGGTGATAGGTTTGAAGTTGGAAGGTTCCTTTCTTTCATTCCTTGGTGGTGTTTGGTTGTGCAAAAAAGAACATAAATTAGAAGATGGACAAATTGAGATCAAGGTCAATCCACAACAGTAAGAAACCAAACCCACTCTCAAAACTTGTTGCTGGATTTCTCTCCCTATCTTACATTCCAATCTAGCACCTAGAAGCCACCACCACAACACCAAACCCATGGCTGATCTACCATGATCCAAACCCATGGTTGGATTTTTCTATACCTCACACTTTAGTCGTTGGCTTATGTATATCTCACTCTCTCTTTGTTGATAACGTTGCTGGTTGTTTTGAGATGTTGGTCTTCTTGTAAAATTTGGTTCAAATTTTTGAGTTGTTGTGAAATTGTTGATATTGTTACAGATTAAAAATAATTTCATTGAGCCATTTTATTGGTGTGTTGTTCCTCCACTTTGTTCTCATTGAAGTTCATGAGCAATGAAAAACCCTAGCTTTTTTATTCTTGTTATATTTGTTTTTTCCTAAAAATGAGTTTTTCTAATGGCAAACGGGGAGGTGGGTTACGGAAGGCTAACGAGACTAACCTCAGGTGGGCAAAGTGTAAAGTTTTAAACTATGGATAGGCAAAATGAAAACAGACCATACCACAGGTGGGTTTACTATAATTATCCCATATGTTTAATCGTAAAATAGCTATAAAAGCTCCGTGTTTTTATTTTCAACATTTATAACCTGTTGATAAAAAATAGTTAATTTCTTTTTTTCAACATTCATCCAACTGTTGATATAAATTAGCACTGTTTAATCAGTTGGATGAATTTCTCCCCACTTATTTATCACTTATTTCAATAGTTATGCCAACTATGAGTTAGGTTTAACAAGAATTGGTAAATCGGGTAAGGGCAAAAGCATGGCATTGAAGGCCAAGAAGTGATGCTGATGAGTTTTCAGACGATGAGGATTCTAAAATGAAGTCCTACATTACAAGGCAATTCAAGAAGTTCATGAAGAATGTCAATGTGAAAGGCTTCGACAAGGATTCTAGGCAATCCAGTTCTTCCCAGTTTAAGAGCCAAGACAAAGGGAAGAAGGATGCTAGGGATGGCGGTCAGTACACTGTTCCTTAGAACCAAAGTGCTTTGGGTGTCAAGGCTTCGGTCACATGAAACAAGAGTCTCTCACATATCTCAAGACCATTGGGAAGAGCAAGGCACTTGCTGCTACATTGAGTGACACCGAGCCTAAAGATGATTCCGACAATGAGGATGAAGGAATACTAAATGCCTTCACTACCACTGTCAATCCTACTAAGGGGATTGTTGAAGATGTGGATGAAGAAGAAGAATTGATGGAGTCTAAATTTGAGAATATGGATGAACAAGATGACATCCACACAACCTATGCAAAGTTATACAAAGTCTCAGAAAAGCATGAGAAGTTGTATAGGTTGACCACTAAGAAACTTAGTGATGTAGAGCTTGAGCGTGAAGAGCTTTCCACAAAGCTTGATGAAGCCAATCAAACTATTGGAGCACTGAGGTTTGAGAATAACTTCTTGGCTGAGAAGATCAAGAAGCTTGTGGCAGAACTATTCCAAGTCAGAGCTCAATTGGAAAGGACTTCAAGTGCTAAGCTCGATGAAATGCTGAGTCTTCAGAAATCTGTTTCCGATCGAACCGATTTAGGGTATGATTTCTCTTCTTCTAATATTGCGTCTACTAATACTACTGTTTTTGTTCTTCCTAGTAATAATGTTGAAATTGAGAACACTAATGTCAAAATTAATTTAGCTAGTGAGAACATAGACAAGGGTAAATCTATCTTAGAAGCACCCCTTAAGCAAGATAAGAAAGAAGTTAAAAACCCTAGGGCTAAGAAGGCTAAATCTCAAAAGCCTAAACAAAAGAAGCAGTATCTCTGTCATCACTGTGGAGCAGTCAATCATACTCGACCTAATTGCTATAAGTGGTAAGCCACTCAACAGAGCAGTGGCATGATTGCATCGGGAAACCATAATTAGTTTCCATCCTCTTTTGCTCCTCTTGGAGATCTTCTCAAAGCCCTTATGTTCCTTTCGAACTTGAATGGTTTCAATTCTTCTCCCTCACCACCTGATCAAGGTTTTGCTAGACGGAAAGGTTCTTCCAAGGTGTGGAAGGAAAAATGGCTCCAAGTGATTCTATCACTTTCTCTCTCTCTCCCTTTCTTGTTTTTGTTTGCATTACTTGTGTGTTTTGCTTTCAAGTTTTGAGTTAGTCTAGTTTTTATGCTTTGCTTTTTTTAACACGTTTTTGTTTGTTTGTTTGTTTGTTTTTTTTTTTTTTTTTTTTTTTTTTTTTTTTTTTTTTTTTCAGTTTTTTTTTATATAAAAAAAATTTTAAAAAAATTAAAAAATCAGAAAAAATACAAAAACAGTGTGTGTTTTGTGTACATTGGTACTTGTGTACTTTGGATGGCCATTGAAACAAAATTTTCTAAACTTTGTATCTTTTGTAGCTTAGATGAACATCTATATGCACAACTAAGCAAGTGAGCTTTGTGGCTCTTGTTTGTGATGAGTAAGATTAAGTGATCTCTTGTACTTAACACTCGTATCACTCTTTTTAACGGGAATGACTAGAAAATCCTAAGAGAAAGGCATAAATAACCATCTCACCACTGTTGCTCGCCAATCATGAAATGACATCTGTATGCTTCGGCATAGCAAAAGTGCAATGTCAATGACATTTGTGTGCTTCGAAATAGCAAAATTGGAATGTTAAATGCTTAACATCATTGGGTATTTCTTTTCTATCTCTTATATGCCCATACATGATTTGCTTAAAAAGAAAAATATGCAAAGAATAAAAGCAAAAAGATCAAAATGCTTTATATATGATTGCAAGCGTGTATTCTAGGAGATGTGAGAGTTATAAGATGTACCTCGAAAGTGATAGTCCCCATCAAACAGTTATGATTGTGTTTGAGTTAAAGTGATTTTCTCATATCTCAAATCGTCATAACATGTATATACTTATGCAATCTTGCGATGTTTTTCACACACAACACCCAATATTCTTTGCTACTCTTGATACATGTGCATGTATAATGTGATTTGGCCATCGCAAGGTTTACATGTGTTAATGTATGCTCACTAAACTGTCTTAACTTGTTTTGGAAATATAAAATTGGTTAGACTTGTTTAGTGTGTGTGTGTGTGTGTGTGTGTTTTTTTGGGATCTATCTGCTTAATTTTTTGGTTGAGAGACGATTTTGAGAGTTCAAAATGTTGTTTGGATCATTGGTTAAGTTGCATGTTTGATTGCATTCATATCTGTGTTTTTTCTCTTCTTGAAAAACTGTTTTTAAGTAATCTCGACAGCTCCTCGACACCTCTCAACACCTGGCTTACCTGTCGAGCTCTTTAGTTGCTTTTTATCGCAATCTTGACACCTCTCGATAGCTAGGTGGATCGACTGAGAAAGTTTCTGTCCCCTCGATAGATCCTCGATACCTCCTCGATCCATCGAGCTTGTTTTGCTGTGGACACCTCTGGACATCTCTCGATAGCTGCATCTGTCGAAACTTTTAAAGCTCGACACCTCTCTCGACACCTCTATCTGTCAAGAACACCTATATGTATGTTTCAGCATAATCCGATCTTCATTTTCTTGATCTCTCTCGATCTGTCCATGTCTATTCACCTCACAAACTTCTCTTTCTCACTCTAAACTTCATTCCCAAGAGATTTTCGGCCTTAATCAAGTTCTTCTTCACTTGGTAAGTGTCTAAATCTCTCATATTCATGCATTTCATGATTTTTAACCTAAGTTTTTAGGTGTTTGAAAAATTTTTGGGGTTTTTCAAAATTGATGAAGTTATTATGAAATTTTTGGGTTGGTTTTTATGAAAATGCTTTAAAATCTTCATGCATTGCATCCCATTTGCATTATAACTATATTTTTATGCATTTAGATGTGTGTTATATATGTTAAATTGCTTGTACGCTGGTAGGTTTGGATTGGGCTGAGCCCATGATGATATTACTGTTGCACGTCACATGCTCATGCATTTTCATACATACGTCCTTTACATTCAATATATTTTTATATATTTGAACCATTTTTGGGACTTTTCTAAGTGTTGCTTTCTTCCCCCTCACTCTCTAGTTTACGTTAGTGCGTCAATGGCACCGAAACGTAAGTCTGCTCTGTTTTGGAACCCTCTTCGTTTTGAGGCATCTTTGTCTTCTGATCCCACCCCCTCTTCTGTTTGGTTCTATGATGAGGATGCCCGAAAGAACTTCTCGGAGAACTTCTCTAGACGAGGCATTCATTCGAAACATCGAGTCATCTTGTCGAACTACTCCGACACTGACCTACCCACTATCATTTGGAGTCGAGGTTGGGAGTCGCTGTGTGACATCCCGGTCACCTGTCCTTCTGTGCTGATCCAGGAGTTCTACTCCAACATGCATGGACTGGATTATTCTGTACCTCTTTTTCATACTCGCGTTTGAGGTACACGTATAGTGGTCACATCGGATATTGTATTCGAGGTGCTCCATGTCCCGAGGGTAGAGCATCCTAACTACCCCAGTTGTGAGCATCTAAGGACTATGTCCAAAAACGAGATGATTTCTACTTTTTGAGAGCGCCCTTTTGATTGGGGTGGTCATTAGTTTACTCCATGTTCGACCTTTGCTAAAGGTCCTAGATTCATGAACATGGTGATAACCCTTTTTCTCATTATAACTCTATCACAGAGCCTCGTGCTTGATTTTTTCTTTCTTTGTTAGAGCATTTCACTATAGATTTTCCCTCACATTTCATTCTTTCTATCAAAGATGTCTATAGGGATACGGTGACCCATGATAAGCTCGTCTTCCCTTCAGTTATCACAAAGATCTTACGCCATTTTTCTGTTCCCTTTCCCGTTTCCGACCACTTTTCCGTTATGTGTGCCATTGACTACGCTACCGTTAAATAGAGCAAGGCGTAATTTCGAACAAGGCAGTCTAGTACTGCAGCTCCTCCCACTCCTTCAGCTCCATCCTCCTCCCCTCCCTTTACTTCAGTGGGAGGTGTGACTTTGGACGCGATCATGGCGTAGCTTCAGCGCATGGATGCTCGCCTTGACACTATCATTGATGAGTTGTGTCAGGTGAACATTTGTGTTGGCTATATTGCTAGACAGCAGGCTCACCTTGGTGGCTTTATGGAGTCTCCCTCTCCTCCTCATGAGGCATCCGAGACATCCAAGGACGACATCTCCGACGACAATGATGATGATGGAGATGGAGATGCTAGCTCACCCAGCGATGACGAAATGTCTACTTAATACTCATACCCTTTGTCACCCGTGACAAAAAGAATGAGTAGTTTTAGTTATGAGAGTAGTCATACTTAGGAGGGAGTTAGTATAGGAGATTTTTGTTAGGGGAAGTGTGTACTTTGAGGGATGTAGTGAGGACTTGATGTATTTTTTTCTTTTCTTTCTATTTTAGATACATCATATCTTGTACATTGGTCTTGTGACTGTTTTGACATACATTATACTTATATTCTTTATATATATTGATGTATTTTTTTTTTCACCTATCCTTGCATGTGTTGTTTCTTTTCTTTCTTTATACACATGTTTCTTATATCTTGTATGTAATCTATTATTTCTGTTTTACACAAAGATGCCTTGACGAGTTTTGTTTAAAGTGTTTCAGAAATGCAGGTTGTTAAAGTCTACTTGCCATAGACTCTCTTCTTGCAAAGTTTTTCAAGAGTTTGTGTTAGGATAGATTTTATTGTATTCAACAAGTGAATATGAGTTGAGTGAATTATGACTTCTCTCATATCTCATTTGTTTGTTGTGGTTTTGTCACGGATTGCCAAAGTGAGAGATTGTTAGGACATATATGATTCACTTGTTAGGAACATATGTCACTACTTTATGTAATTGGCTAATCCTTTGACAAAATGCACTTTACTTGTATTTGGATAGATCTAGGATGTGTTTAATACTTCAAGAAACCTTATTTCAAATTCAAGTGTTGAAGGCATGCAAGTTTGTCTAAGATTCAAGTGCAGAAAGTGATGTTCATTAAAGCTCGATAGCTAGCTATCTATCGAGACCTGTAAAGCTATTGAAGCCTGTGGCTCAACAGCAGCTCAATAGATAGGGTATCTGTCGAGGTTTATGGAATTCAGATTTTCTGTTCTGTTTTTCATTCAATCCGTGATTATAAGTTTGAGCTTTCTTTTCTCACAACCCTAAACATATAAAAGGATTATTTTAAGGGTCGTCAAAGGTGGACACAAGTTGCATAAGTGTTGAGCAAAGTTTGTTCAAGAAAATTGTGACCAGAGACAGAATTTGCCCTAATTCATCTTTCTTGTGAAGAAGTTGTTGTGTTTATGCACCGTAGGGTTCGATGTTCATCGTATGATGAATTGAAGAACTTTGCAACCAACAACCTTCTTTAGTTGGTGATTGAAGTCGCGTACTTGGATTCGTGCAATTGGTTAGTGACGTACTGGGAGTCGTGCATTACAAGGAGAGATTGTTACTACATAACAAGTCCAATTGGGTATTGAGGTAAGGGTTCAACTGTAGGTTGGTATAAAGTACTGGGATTCCTTTACTTGTAACCGCTTGTTGTGATAATAGTGGATTCTCAAGAGTGGTGACCTTAAAATCACCCGGTGGGGTTTTTTGCCGTGTAGGTTTTCCCTATTCGTAAACAAATCACCGTGTCAATTTATTTTCCGCTACATACTTAGTTTTATTGGTGATTTGTTTGTGCTACTACACGTTTGTGTGTTAATTTGATTAATTAATAAACTTGGCTAATTAATCAATTAATTTCATCACAAGTGGTCAATACGTTTTTGGCCTATCAATTAACATAAGTGGGTTAATACAATGGGTATTTTATTGAGCACTTGCCAGTTGGCACTTGGTTAAGAAGCAAAGGCTTAGAAAGAAGAGATGAGATTTTTCTGTGTTGCTCAAGCACACAAATCTCTCAATTGTTCAAAGGGCCAAGAACAAAAGAAATGAGAGAAAGGTTTTTTGACCTATATGGGTTCTCTCTATTTTGCTAATCACTGTACTGTCAACTATGTGTTTTTCATTTTGGCTAAGGTGCTACAAGGAAGAAAACTATCTCAATGCTCTATTGTTAACCATTTTTTTTATATTTTTTTGGTTTTATTTTTGGATTTGCTTAAAGAATATGCTAGAAGTGGATTTTGGTTGGATTTTTCTGGGTTCACGTTCTTCCTAGACCTTTTTTTTTTCTTTTTTTGTTTCTTTAAAACTAATAAATTAAATTTTTTTTCCAGATGATGTGGCATGTAATATTATTATTTTAGTTGTCACTAAGTTTAAAGTGTGCCAACAGTGCACACTGTTTGCCACGTAGGCATTTTCTGTTAGTAAGTTAACGGCAGTGACCAAATTAACTGTAAACTAAAAATAACAGGGACCAAATTGATTGCTATGAAAATGTATGGACTAAATTGACTGTGACCCTCAAATGTAAGGACCAAAATGGTGTTTTCGCCAAAATTCTATTAAAAAAATTTATAAAAAACTTATATAGATTTTTTATGTGAGAAAATTTTTTTAAAAATTTTTTCATTAGTTAATTAAATACATAATGGCAATTACTTAAAATTACAATATTATCTTAGTTTTTGTAAGCAATACTATATCAATTAAATGTTTAATTACATGTAAATATGTGAATTTAAAAGTTTTCTCTGAATATAATGATTATGTATATTTTTCTCTTGTAAGATATTAAAACTGATTTGTTAATCAAGCAAACAAAAAGCTAAGAGAATTCAAAGGTCAAAATCAATTGGGGCATAACTTTAGAAGTATTAAACAAGTCAAAGATGTATGAAAATAAAAAATGGAAAAGAAAGAAATTCGTTTAAGCCAAAATAGAACAATGACATGCTTTTTCTTTAAGACATATATATATATATATATATATATGTGTGTGTGTGTGTGTGTGTGTGTGTGTGTGTGTATGTGTGTGTGTGTGTGTATATATATATTGTACATAACACTAGCCAAGGTAAGCTTAAGTGTTGATGTGGCTAGATCCGAACCCTACATGTGAGCCAACGGTGAGGGAAGGGGGAAGAGCGTTGACTAAAGGAAGTGTACTTTCAGACCAAGCCAATGGTGTGACCATCTTGGGAAAAAGTGAAATATGTTCCTGCATGGACACCTAGTACTAGCATAAAAGGGAGATAGCGACCTCTTTTGGTTAGAAGCTATAGAACACCCCTCATTGGTTGAATTTGTGTTGGACCATTGCCAAGGGCACGTGCATCACTCCTGACCTCTCTGATGTCCCTTTCCTTGTCTATACCCTGCCCCCCATGTTGTAGCAGAGCTGCCCTTCATCCCACTACCCTAACATTGGCATGTTTTCTATCTCCTCCAGCTGTAGTATAATACAATAGCTATATTAGGGTTTAAATGGCTGAATGGAGGCTTGACACTTGTCCTTATGTACCTAGCAACATTCCTCTTATAGTAAGAGGAACATGTTGCTGAACAATGAGGGCATGAATCAAGAAAGAGAGAAAAGGCAGAAGTTTAGGTAGGAAAGTGAAGGAAAATGAGGCTTTCTTTGGGAAGAACATCACTATTGTGTAAAAACCTTAACTTTCATATAATAGAACGCTTTAAGGGGTGAAGGATATTTTGTCCTTCACTCAATAGTGGGTTTTCATCCATTTCCAAGGGTTTTCCACATATGTTACATGCCTTCTTTACTTTCCTTATTTTGCCTTTACATTTCTCTAGACATTAAAGTGTTAAAATTTCCATTTTTATTGTTCATGAGCATTTGCGCTTAAATGTACTATTAGATCTATAGCTTATTTTCCTTTACAAGCTTGATAGTCTAACTTGCACGTGTGTGTGTGTGTGTGCGCGCGCGTGTGTGGGGGGGGGGGGGGGCGCCTTAAGTTCAAGTTATACATAGTACTCTAAGCAATATTATACTATCTAATAACTTGTTATAGAATTTGTATTTTAAAAATCCTACCGTTGAATTTCATGATTATATGTTTTTAACATTCATGCCAATTTTCATGTCAATTGGATGTTATTTACCAATTGATCCATAAACTCATCTTTTATACATTATTTTAAACTACAAAAACTTGAATTTTAAAAATTAAATAATGATATGGCTATTAATCTCTAATTATCTCGAAATTTTGCAAGCATGAAGAATATACGAAGATAATATAATCTAATAGTAGATTTGTCAAAATTTGCATCCAATTAAAAAATATTTGAGTGATATAACATTACTTAAAGTTACACCATGTGTAACTGTAGGGTCACAAATTATTGGCCTAGGCCCAAGAATTTGTTTGGACGATGGTTTGGTAAGCCCAATACAATAAATTTGTAGAAAGTGGACTGAAGAGCTAGGTTTTAATGATTTGCCCTAACGGCTAAAAAAAACTTCAATGATAAACAAGAGAAAACTGCACGTAAAGCTTAATGAAAATGTTGTCCGAGGAAATAGAATATGAATCAAAGCATTAGTTATGAACGTTCATACAACTCTTAGTGCTACAGTAATTCTTTCTTCCCTCTTTCTTTCTCTTTTTTCTCATCCTCTACTCATGGGAGATCTTTTACGTTATATAAGTCTTTTCAGGTCATCCTAATCATACACTTGTTACCCATCTAAACCCTCACTTGAGTACATGTCCCATAAAGCATTTTCTTTTGTTATTTGAGTGGAGGTGGTTGAAAACTACACTGTTCAGGGGTTTTCTCCCCATAAATGCGGCCAGAAAAGTTGCTGCAGTGCATTTAATGCGGTGATAGCAGCTTTTCTTTGAGATATTCCCGTATTATTCTCACCTACGTGAGTGCTTGAAATTCATCCTTCTCGTCGAACCTTCCTAGAGGGTCACTTTAAATCATCCCAACACTTGCTTGACTGACATTCATCCGGTCCAAGGAGGACTACCTCCTCGGACTGTATTCCTCTACCCTCTCCTTGTATGGTTCTCTATTCCTGGGCTTCTCCTGATTATTTATTCTTCTTCGGGCGTATCCACAAATAGGGCCCAAGGCTCAACATACAAATTTGGGATTTTACCCCCACAGTAACTTTAATCCAACCCTATATATACATGGATATAGAAAAATTACACATGAAATGTTCAGACCAAATAGAATGATATCAAAATTATAAATAAATATATATATATATATATATATATATATATATATATATATATATATATATAAAGAAAATTATTCTCCTAATGTGGTTCTCTCTCTTTCTCATTATCTTTTCCTGAAGGCATTAGATATGTTCAGACCAATGGCGAAGGTATGGTGCGATGAGAGAGGAGCCAATTGCCCCCAGCCCTGCCAAAAATACCCATATATCCCCTTTTTATAGTTACTTTTTTTTTTTTTTTTTAAAGAAAAAAATTATTTATTGTCTAGTATTTGTTGATATAATGTTTTATATGTCAGAATTCATTGAAAAAATAAAAATGAAATATTTCCTGTTGATCAATATTTTTAACTTCAAAAGGTATATATATATATATATATATATATATATATATATATATATATATATATATATATATATATATAAAATGTTCCAATTAAGAGATTTATATATTTATCAATATTTTTTATATTGTGTTTTTTTTTTCTTTTAATTGATGCTAAAGTATAAAATCATGAATAATTTGTTTTGAATTGAGGTAATGGTTTATAATAAACTTTTATATTTATTATAACACACACACACACACACACACACACACATATATATATATATATATATATATATATATATTTATAAATATAAAAAATAACGGTACACCGGTATTGATCGGTATTGAAATATATCGTTCCACTGTTCAAATCGGTACAGCCTCTAGTACGAGATTGACTCCCTTGGTTGAGATTGATTAGAAGGGAATTAGTTTTGCTTGATGATTTTTGTAACTCGGTTCTTGCAAAGTATAGACCTGATTTTAGGTAGGTTGGATTAGACATTAGAGATGGTGGAATTGGCTAATAAATATGAGAGTTAAGGTCTTGCCAAGGTTGAAATGTGGAAGGACAAAGTATAAAACCGGGTTAAGATATCATTCGGATTGAATTGGAACATAGAAATGGGTCTACGCCGTATATGTGTAAATTAAAAAAAAAAAAAAAAAAAAAAATTCTGCAACATCATTAAAAAAAAAATACCACCTTATTTTTCTCACATAAAACAAGAAAACCAATGAAAGCAGGTTAGGAGCCAATAACTTTTTCCTTGTGAAACTTCAAGGATTAAAAGCATTCAATTGAAAACTACTGTAGCACTCGTGCATAAATACATAATTTTACACTCACTAATGTAGGTATTTTTTGGGTCAAAATGTGTAAAATGAAGTGTTTTTTCTATTATGCAAGACTTTGCATCCATTGATGTGGATGCTCTAATAGTGCAATTATGACCGAAACTAACTAAAAAGCTGAATCCAGAGTCAAAATACAAGTCAAAATTTAAAATTGAATAAAAATGAAGTTACAAAATTGAATTGTATTTTAGGCTATATTTGGTGATGAAATTTGTAATTTAACATATTACTTTTCTAGAAAAAGGTAGACACTTATGTGAATGATGCTATTAAAATTTGGATAAATTGTAAAATACACTCTTAAAGTTTGAGGTTAATTAAATTTTACACTCTAAAATTTGAAAAATTGAATTTTATACCCTGAAGTTTTCTTCCGTTTGCAAAAGTAGCCTCTCCGTTAGTGAACTTGTCTACATGGCCGTTAAGTGACACATGTTCATATGACGTATTAATTTTTTAGCCACCTCAGCAATCCCAAAACAACCCCATTTCACATCAAATTAAAATCCACTAAAATAGCCGCACAGGGCGACGCTGTTTGGCTGAAATCAAAACTCAAGACAAATGTTCAAACCTTCAACGATGCCATTTCACCGAAACTCAAAACACATTCCCCAAATCACATACGCAGACTTAGGGCTTTTTTGGTACGTGTGTTTAAACAACAGTTTTCTGTTTTTTTTTTTTTTTTTTTTTTTTTTGGGAAATATGTGTGAGTGAAAAAGTGTGTAAAAATATGTGTAATATTATTTAAAAACTGAAAATATGTGTTTAAAATGATGTACTAAACACCCCTTACTTCCTGCTTCCTGCTTTAGCTCAAACTAAGGGTGGCAAAATAAGCTCAAACACATTTGCCCACCCAAACTCACCCACTCTAATTGAACCCAAAACCACCCAATTATTAGTTGGGTTAAATGGGCATAACCCAATTAGACCCAATAATTATTGGATTTTAACTAAAAACCCATTGAGACCCATTTAACCCAAAAACAATACACCCAAATTCAACCCAACCCTTCCCATTAAAAAATAAAAACCTCTGACTTTTCAATATTTTTATTTTCCTTCATTTTTTCAGACTCCAAACACTTCTCTCTCTCTCTCTCTCTCTCTCTCTCTCTCTCTCTCTCTCCTCTCGCTTGCTCTCTCTCTTTCTCTCTCTAGCTCTCATAGAGAACAATAAGACACAACAAATACATTTCTCTATGGCAATCCGATCTACATTTAGCAAATCAAAAGCACAAAAATTCAAACCTGCAAGTTTCATTGACGCGTGGATTGGTTTCGCCCAAGGCTTCAATCTGGATCTTAAGCCTTTCTTCATAGCAAGTGATTGAGCGATCCACCTGTCCAATCATCGAAAACGTGTCGCCGAGTTGCATGTGATCGGAAAACGCCGCGAGCGTGTGATCGGCACCTCTAGGAGGATCTGGAACCTAAATGGCCCGCTCCAGAACCGGAATCACCTCCTCAAACCGCCCTAAACTCGAGTAGATCGCCGCCAAAACGTGAAGGCTCATCGCCAAGTCCAGACTCGGCTCGCTGTCATCTCCATCGGAGCACCGCTCGAACTTGGTTAGAAGTTACAAAAGGAGTTTCAATGGGTTTGCTACCAAGCTCACTAATCGTGAAAGACAAAAGCTTGAATTGGGGTACTTTTTGACTTGATAGTTTTCACGTTATATCTCAAACACCATTACTAGGTTTAAATTTTTTTATTTTTTATTTGGGTAATTTAAGAATGGAGTAATTGATAAAGATGCGTTCATTTTTCTCTTTTTTTGGTACAGTAGAATTTCTATTTGTTTCAAGGACAATTGCTTTCGAAATTCCAAGAAAATTTTGAGCTTAAAATGACATTTCTTTGTATTTGTTGCACTATTTGGTTGCCAAGAAAGTGAGAGAAAATAGAAAAGAAAAGAAAATATTTTTTTATTTGGATTTTTAACATAATTGCAGAAGTGGATGTGCTTATGTGAAATTTTTTAATCCCAAAAATGGAGACTAGAGATAGTGAAAAAGAGAATCTAAGAAAGTGTTGGGATTTTTATAATAATGGCATTTTAGTAATTTTGATAATTGGGTAATTAGGTGAGTTGGAGTTTACCCATAATAATTGGGTTGGGTTGAATTTGGGTTAAAAACAATTAGTTTAAATAGGTTTTAATGAGTAAATAAATTTTATATACCTAACCAAACTGTGTCCACCTCAATCCCACCCAAACCTGCCATTTGACACCCCTAACTCAAACCCAACCCACGAACCTGCTTTAGCCCTTAGCTCCATCGTTGATAACTCCAGCTCGACAGTGACCAGATCGCGAGGTTGAGAGAGAGACCTAACCCTTATGACAAATGATCACAAAGAACCATACTCCAAACTTGTGCCCCCACAAAAATTCAAGTCCCACAAAAAAGTCAAAATTTATTTAAAACTAAAAATATTTCCAATAATTTATGTAATATTGCCGCAAAGCTTGATACTAACAAAAAGTACTACAAGATTACTAACAATAATAGGAACAAAAATTAATAACCCCACAAAAAAACAAATATGACACTTTGAAAAAGACAAGGAGATTAAATGAATGCTAGAAATTGTAGAGAAAAGAACTGTACAGTCTGTACCGTTTGCCACTTCTGGTATTCATCATCAAATACCCAGATGCATAAGCTGATCAGAGGAACTCGACCCATAACATAACTAACTGAAACGAAGTCTTCCCTGTTGATTTTTCTCTTAGTTGCTCACAATTTTCAGACTTACTTCTTTGTGATCCAAGAAAACCATCAGTATATTTGTAAAAGAAGGAAGAAAAAGTTGGAAATTTAGAGAGGAAGAGTTCCTCTCTGAACCTGGCTTTTCACTTCATACTCGACCCCCCAAATCATTAGAACTCTCTTTGGGGTTTGGTATCTCTCTCTCACCCTCGCGATTTGGTCACTGTCGATCTGGAGCCGTCAATGATGGAGCTGAGAGCTGAAACAGGGTTGTGGCTGTGGGGTTGGGGTTTGAGCTAAAGCAGGTCTGGGTTTGTGATCTGGGCATGAGCTTTGAGTTCTAGTGAACGCTTCGTTTTAACATTCGTTTTTGGGTTTTGATTTCAGCCAAACGGCATCGTTTAGTAGATTGTTTTAGGGTGGCTGAGGTGGCAAAAAAATTACATGTCAGATGATTGCATGGTACTTAACGGACACATTAACGGAGGGGCTACTTTTGCTGACAGAGTGAAACTTCAAGGCATGAAATTCAATTTTTCCAATTTTAAAGTATAAAATTTAAGCAATTTCATACTTTGAGAATGTACTTTATAATTTACCTTTAAAATTTTTAGGATGAATAATTTAGCTTCTTATACAAATTATTCTCAGAGATTTGAAATTCAACTCATGTACAAGACTCAAGAGGAAAAAGTTGCCCTTATTTTATAGTTATGTATTAATAAGAAGTTAATAAAAGAGCCCTTTTTAAATTAGAGATTTCCCCCACCAAATCAACCGCGTTTTTGTACATCTATATTCTACACCCCCCCCCCCCCCCCCCAAAAAAAAAGAGGCAAAACTGGGGATGATGGAAGGGCATACCAGTTCCCTGTCTTGTAATTCTCTCTCTCTAACAAAAAATGGTCTATTTTTTGTGAATTCCCCCTCATTTGTAGCATTTAATTGAATAGTGAATACCTGTACAATGTTTCAATTTGTCTACAATCTTGTAATGCCCATTGATGGCCGCTAGATACATAGGCGTGTTTCCTTCTTCGTCCTGCTCGTTAATGAGACTCCCAAACTCTGGTCTGGCCTCATACTTAATGGACCACTCATCAAACTCTGGTCTAGCCTTCAAAAATTCAAATGCTTCCAACCTTCCACTTTCTGCAGCGGCATGAAGAGCATTCCGACCCTTGTTGTCCAACAACTCGTACATATCTGGACATGCTGTCATGAGTATGTACATTACAACATAATTTTCTTCCTTGGCCGCAATGTGAAGAGCAGATAAACCTTCTTCTTTCTTAGATATGCAGGGGGATATGCGCGGCAATGTGTAGAGGAGTTCATCTTGAGTCATCGCCTTGTTCAATTGTAGATGGTCATTTTGTCATCACTTCGTTCACTAAAAATTGCTCAGGTTAATACATAATTAGAGCATTTTTTTTTTATGACACAACATGGGGCGAAGAGCGATTTATGTGACTTCTCTTCATGCAACTCAATCGTAAAATGGTAGAAATCCAAATAGATTATGATTCAGGGGCAACATTAAGACACAAAGGTCACGAAAAAATTGATTTTGAAATGTTAATTAATATAAGTGATATAGTACACACTATAACTGAAATACAACATTTATTTACAAAAAAAATAACTTAAAATATTATTTTTACGAAGAAAAAGAAAAACCTTAAACTAGAAATCCAGATATAAGAACTTTGGATAGAAAATTTAATTATTGGAGAGTAAATTGAGAAGATAAATATATGAAAATTTTCCTAAAATTTTATATGGGTCTTTATTTTAAAAATTATAAAATGCTCAATCCTTTTTTTTTTTCATCCTAACTTTCATTCCCAATTTAAAAAATTGATGTATAATGAAAATTCCTACAAAGGATGTTTTCACATTGATTTTTTTTTAATTAACAAATTGATAGAAGAAGAAAACAAGAAATCGTTCTCAATAATCAATAATTCACCCACGTTAAATAAAAAAATTAAAGCCACCAAAGGTGTTACAAGAGCTATTAAAACCACCATTGAAGGCCCCCAATGATTAGAGAAGTTAGAGATCTATATAAACCACCTTAGAACCTAAGCAAAGGTACGTTGATATACATTCATAAGGTCAGATACACAAATTCACTTCTATACACACTGAAATACACTTTCAGTTATTGTTATCGCTCTCAATCAACATCTAATTTTATCATCAGAGGCTCATTGATAGGCACCACGCCGATGACTAGAAGGAGAAAAACTCCATTGTTATTCTTTTGCAAGTCTCAAATTCATTCACTTCGGATTCCATTTGGAAGAACCTAGTGATTGACGAATTTGGCTTAATTAATGGTGCTGGGTGAGATGGGGATTACTCGATGACGAAGGATAAGATATAAGGAGGATGTGAACAGTCAAGGTTTGGTTGCCGAAGAGTAGATTAAGATTGGTGCTGGCGGTGAGAAGGAAGTTTGGATGCCAATGATGTGTGAGATTGGGGGAGTTTTTGAAGATTTGGCTTCATAAGGTTGTTTTTTTTAAAATAAATATATTTGTTGTTTAGTTTTTAAAACTAAATCTAACGTGGTACTTTATTTTTTAAATAGCCAATGTGACACGGTGTCACATATTTGTAGTCAAATTTATAATAAGCTAGTAGAATTATTCTTTGTACAATGTACATAACGTTGAGTAGGAATTTGTCAAAAGTAATGTTTATTATACATAATTTCCAACTTAAAATGTGGCTCTAATTCACAATTTGAGTTCAAAATAAAATGTTTTAGGACATGTATGTAACAACTTTTACCCAATTGTTGAAGTATGTTTTGTCCAAAATTGTGAAATATTAGTGCATATATACATTCAGCAGAGCAGGACAGAAGGGGAATACCGTTGTCGAGTAGTCTAACACTAATTTCTTGACAATAAAAGTCCGTTGTGGTGAAGCCCTCGTTCGTAGCATTTTAGTCAACACCGTTACCGTCTTCCAATCCGTATAAAATCCTGTGTTACTTCTTGATGGCCACCAAATGCATGGGCGTGTTTCCATCTTTGTCCTGCTCGTTGACAAGACACTCAAAACTGTGGATTTCTCAGTAACCAAGGATATACAGATTATATTAAGAGATCAAATTGTAGATATTCTCCATGCTCCTGCTCTTAATCATCTAGGCAAACAAAGACATTACTAGGGGCAAATGAAAATAATAGAATGTAACTTCCTTTGACCAACATTATGAAATAAAGAAGACAAATAGATGTTTGGATACACTAAAAAGCATGGCACCCAAAACAAATCAATGCAAGTTCACAAAAGCCATGTACATGCCCTTAAAACCAATTCAATTAAAGTACTACTGATCTTTATCTCCTAAAACATCTGTTGGTCACCAAACAAATAGTGTTGAGAACCAAATATCAGACAATGTTTTGATATGCCACATGTATTCATCTCCAAAATCATATTCTCCATTGCTTTCTTAACTAGCATGTCCTCTTTTATTACTTAACAAGTGTTATTTTATGTATTTCTCTAATTCATTTCGTTCAATTAACTAATTTGTTAAAAAAAAGGCAAAACAAGTTTACAATTCAATTAGAAGCACTTATATTGCCCATTAATATTCAAAAAAAAAAAAAAAAAAAACACTGTGGCAGATTTCAAATGGCAATTGAAGTAAACTAATGATCAATGGTGATTAAATGAATGTACCAATCAAATGTAAAATGCATTCAATCAGTGAAAAGTGAAAAAGGAAAAAATGTAAACCAAAGCCATCAGTAAAACCAAATAGCAGAACCGAAGCCCATAACCAAAATGGTCCTAGATTTTTTATTTTTTATTTCCAAATAAACATAAAAAGGTCCAAGATAACCCATTTATGAATCAAAAATGACAAAATAGAGGAGATAACATATGGGTATCAAAGCATCTGTGCTGGCTCAATAGTCCATGCAAACACTGCCATGTAACAATCAAAATGCACCAAAATACAATCAGATAAAACCATAAAAAGCCAAAATTAACCAACATTACTAGTGAAACACTGAAGTAGTCCAAAACCTAGAACCAGGTAGGCCCTAAACCATCAATTCATGCATCAAAACTTTAAACACAGACAAACAGAGAGAAAAATAACATCTGGGTATCAGAGTATTGTACCTTATGGCTCAATATTCCAAGAAAACAGTGTCAAAGATGGCTCAAAAGAATTCTGGATAAATAGCAATCATATCATTAGAAAGGTTAAAAAGGTTCACAAAATTGCATGCACATAGGACACTGTTTGGTCGTTGAGAAAAATGAGGGAAAGTTCCTATTTTTTATGGTCACTAACAGAAATGAGAAAATTTTGGCACAAAATCAGCAATGCAGTTTGAATGTGTTAGAAATACTGAATGTGATTGTATTGTATTTCATCATAAAAGAATATACATAAGTGCCTTTATATAGGAGGCATATGTGTGCAGTACAAGTATATATGTGTGCTATACAAGTAACCTAACTGGGCCTAAAGCCCATAACACTATACAAGTTAACAGCCCCCCTCAAACTCAAGGTGGATGTGAGACCAACTTGAGGTTGTCAACCAAAGTACGAAGGCGTCCCTTAGATGTGACTTGGTGAAGATATCTGCAAGTTGATCTTTAGAGGAGACTGAGATCAGCTTGAGAGCACCATGGACAAGATGAAAACGGATAAAATGACAATCGTTCTCGATGTGTTTAGTCCGTTCATGGAAGACATCATTGTGAGCAATATGAATAGCACTCTAGTTGTCACAATAAAGAGGAGTAGTAGAGGATGTAGACACACCTAAGTCTTTGAGAAGCCATCATAGCCAAAGGAGCTCAGATGTGGTATTAGCAAGGGCACGATATTCTGCTTCAGTACTGGAGTGGGCCACATGAGTTTGTTTCTTGCTTCGCCAAGAAATCAGAGAAGAACCAAGAAGAAAGTAATAACCAGTGGTGGACCTGCGATCAATGGGGTCTCCTGCCCAATCAGCATCAGAAAATGCACGGAGAGTAAGAGGAGATTGAACAGAGTAGAAAATACCATGGAAGAGAGTGCCCTTTAGGTATCGAAGAATGCGCAGAACAGCAGCATAGTGAGTTGATCGTGGAGCAGACAGATACTGGCTCACCTGGTGAACAGCATAGGAAATATCTGGACGAGTGACAGTGAGATAAACCAAGCTGCCAACCAAGCGTCTGTAAAGAGAGGGATTAGACAATGGTTTCCCCCCTGAGGGAGTCAGATGCGCATTAAGCTCAACTGGAGTGTCAACAGTCTTGCTATCAGTGAGTCCAGTGCGAGACAAGAGTTTAGAGGCATACTTGGCTTGAGTAATATAAAGTCCATCTGTAGAATGAGTGATTTCAAGACCCAAGAAATAGCTGAGATGTCCAAGATCTTTCATTTCAAACTGCTGACTAAGAAAAGTCTTGAGTTCTTGAATGCCACTGAGGTCATCACCAGTTATGATCATATCATCCACATATAAGAGAAGTAAAATAGTGCCTTTGTCAGTGCGACGAAGAAATAAGACAGAATCATAGTGACTGGCCATGTAACCCAAGTGAGAGATGGTAGAGCTGAATTTAGCAAACCAAGCTCGTGGAGCTTGTTTAAGGCCATAAAGTGCACGTCAAAGGTGACAAACCTTGTTTGAGTCAACAGAGAGACCAGGAGGAGGTTGCATATATACTTCTTCACTTAAATCCCCATTAAGGAATGCATTTTTGACATCCATCTGAAAAAGGTCACATTTACTAGCAGCAGCAACAGCTAAGAGGGCACGAACAGATGAGGTACGAGCAACCGAAGCAAAGGTCTCTTCATAATCAATCCCATACTCTTGTGTAAAACTTTTTGCAACAAGACGAGCTTTGTAGCGCTCAATGGACCCATCAGAGCGAGTCTTAATCTTGTAGATTCACTTACAACCAACCACAGATTTCCCAGAAGGAAGTATCACCAAATCCCAAGTATGGTTTTTGGATAATGCATCAAGTTCCTCTTTCATTGAAATCTGCCATAAAGGGTCAGTGGAAGCCTCACGATAGGTGTGAGGCTCGTGTAGTATAGCAAGAGCAGTGTAACAATGATAATTAAGTAAATGTGCAGGAATAGATCTTACTCGAGTTGAGTGACGAGATAGAATGTCTTGTGCAAGATCTTCAGGCGGAGCAGGAACAGGAGCAGGAGATCCAAGCTCAGTATTGGGGTTGGGTAGCTCGTCTTCAACCTGTTCATCTTCCACCTATTCATTAAATGGTGAACTAGGAAAGGGATCAGTGATATCTGGTGGTTGGACAGAGAAGTCTACAGCAACAGAATCAGGAGCAGCTACAGGAGGATCAGGAGCAGCTATAGAAGGAATATATGCCTCATCTGGAAAAAGATCTAAGATAGAGGAAGAAGACAAGGAAGCACTGAAATGAGAGAGCTCGACAAAGAGGCGATGTTCCCAAAAGACAACATTACAGGAGATACGAAGACGATGAGAGACAGGATCATAACACCTATACCCCCTTTTGAGTTTCGCCATAGCCAAGAAAACAACAAAGCCTTGACCGAGGCTCAAGTTTGTTATGCTCATGTGGCTGAAGAAGAACGAAACAAGCAGAACCGAAGGAGCGAAGGTGGTGATAGTCTGGAGGTGACCCAAAAAGGCGCTCATATGGAGTTTGATTTTGGATAACAGGACTCGGAATGCGATTAATAGTATGAACAGCATGAAGAGCAGCTTCACCCCAAAAAGGAGCAGGAACTTTAGCAGAGAGAAGGAGAGCACGAACAGTGTCAAGAATATGACGAAGTTTTCGTTCGGCTCTACCATTTTGCTGAGAGGTACTTGGACAAGTTAGTTGATGAATAGTGCCATAGGAATGCAAAACAGCTTGGAAAGCATATTGAGTGTATTCAAGAGCATTATTAGATCGAAAAATTTTGATGCGTCTGGAAAACTAAGTTTCAACCATTTTTTGCAAAATTATAATATACTTCCAATAATTCAAAATGATGTTTCATATTAAAAATCCAGCTATAGCGAGAGTAGTCATCAACAAAGATAACAAAATATCTAGACCCACCAATACTAGAGACAGAGGAAGGCCCCCAAACATCAGAATGAATAAGGTTAAAGATATCAGTGGATATGGATTCACTAGTATTGAAAGGTAAAGCTGGTTGTTTTCCTAACTAACATGAAACACAATCAAAATTTTCTATAGACACTGAACCTAATAAACCTCTAGAAATCAATTGTTGTACCCGAGAGGAAGATGCATGACAAAGTCAAGCATGCCAAAGTGCAAGGGAAGGAGTGGAAGAAACTGCAGCAGTTGTAGCAACAGAAACAGGAGCACCAAGTGGAAGACGAAGGTTGTCCACGGGAAACATACGCCCAACTCTGGGATCGGTCCCAAGCTCCTGTCCCGTCCTAGGATCCTACACAATGCACCCAGAATAATCAAAGGTAATGCGATAACCCAACTCAGCTAATTGTCCCACAGAAAATAAATTATAAGAAAGGTCAGGAACATTAAAGACTCTAGGAACCGAGAGGTTGGAGGTTGAAACTGAACCTATATTATGACCAGACATTGTGGAACCATTTGCTGTGTGAATATTAAGAGGGTGCGGTGCAGGTGTAAGGTCAGAAAATAAGGACGAGTGAGATGTCATGTGATTGCAACAAGCAAAATCCATAAGCCAAGAGGTAGGAGACATACCAGATAAAATTGAGAGAGAAGAGGAATAAGATGCATTACCAACCATACAAATGACATTGGCGATAATATTTATAAGGTCATCTCTGGAAATGGAGAAAGTGGATCCAGAAGACTTAGACTGTGTAGAGATAAGAGCCATTGGTTGGACACTCTCAGTGTTAGCAATAGTAGCAGCAGAAATGGACACAGCTGATTTGTTGCGATGATAGCAAGTCTTAATATTGTGGCTAAAACGTTTGCAAAAATTGCAAAAACGTTTGATGGATTGGTAGCGACGATTGTTGCAATAATAAGAAGACCTGTCCTTATTCTTCATTTAGAAGCAAAATATGTAAAAATGGACTACAAAAATGAAATCTACGCGAAAAACTGGGTAAGGAGCACCTGAACTGCCAAAGTCAACTATGGCAAGAAAGTCAACGGTCAACCCTGGTCAAAGTCAACTCTGTAAGTCAACAGTCAACGGTCTCAAAGTCAACAGATGACGTCAGCAAGCTAACTGTGAGATGACGTCAGCAGATGACAAGGCGCTGACGTCAGCTAAGGCTGACGTGGAAGAGCAGATTTCACGCGTGTGGCGCGTGGCATGCATGAGAGCGCGTGGAACTGTAGATGCGGCGCATGGGAGCACGTGAGGAGGAACCCAGCTATGCAGTGGCGCGTGGGAGGCGCGTGGAGTGCGTGTATTGCAACGCAGAACCTTTGATCGGCGCGTGAGGGCGCGTGCAGTCTCCGATGGCTTCGAGGCTTCCACGAGTATGTAGATCGGTGCAAGAGGATCTCTGTGGTACCTTCACAAACGTAATCGGAGCAATATTGCGGCGGTGATGCAACATGCAGTGATCTTTGTAGCATGAAATTCCTCAACAACGGCGGCTGTAGGTCCGAAACCCAAAGACGACGGCTGGAAGACGTCGAAGGTTCAACGGCGAGAGGCTGCGGTGGCTGTTGTGATGGCGGAAGCGATGTTGAGATTGGAGTCACACCAATAAAGACAAGATTACTAAGAAAATGTCAGAGTAGTGGCTTTGATACCATGTTAGAAATACTGAATGTGATTGTATTGTATTTCATCATAAAAGAATGTACATATGTGCCTTTATATAGGAGGCATATGTGTGCAGTACAAGTATATATGTGTGCTATACAAGTAACCTAACTGGGCCTAAAGCCCACAACACTATATACGTTAATAGTCTGATTTTAGGAACAAGTGATAACTAAAGAGTACCGGACAAACATGTCACCATATGGTCAGTCCATTCCCTTGGGAGGACAGTGAGGGAAGAACGAGAAAGTGGCGAGCAAATAATAGAAGTTGGTGATAATGGGGTTTTGGTGAACATGATCATTTTTTTTTTTTTTTGGGAATTAGGAACATGATCTATTTTGTTGGTCTTAGGCTCTTAGCTTTGACCGTAAACTTTCTCTAAAAAAAAAATAAGTTAACCACGATTACAAGGGTTCAGTTTAAAAAAGAAAAAGATAAAATAATGCACACCGCTATATTTGTTCTGTATAGGTTAACTGATAAAGTCTATTATTTGTACAAGAGAATTGAGGTTCAAACCTCTCTTGCGCCAAAAACTGATGGTTTCTTGATCTAATGATAAAGAACAATTATCAAAGAGTGAAACACAAAAGATAAAAATAAAAATAAAAATAAAACTTAAGCACAATATTTTAGGTTCTAAGTTAAGGCTTAGCTATGTGATTGTATTTATCAACAAAGACGCAAGGTTAAATTAATTGTGAGTAAAGAAAGATAAAGTTGCTTGAGCTAAATGAAGAAACTAGGCATCCTACAAGTTTCTCTGAACTAGGGAGGCAACTCACGCAACCCTAGCCACCAGGAGAATACCGTGTCTACTCCTTGTGAGTGAGGCGATAGGGCTGCTGCTCTTAGGACCTGCAGAGTACGAGTAAGAGATGGAGTCTCTACCAGGTCTATGGGAGAAACTTTCTTTGTCAGAATCTAAGGGGAATCGTTATGTTGTGGAGGAGGGTGATGGGGAGAGCGAGTATTTCTTGGCAGCGAGGTTCTACATAGGGCAGATGTTGAGTATGGAGGCAATAGCTAAAACTCTTAAGGGTATATGGAGAACTAGAAGAGGTTTTGAAGTTAGGGACATGGGTGATCACAGGGTGCTGTTTATTTTCAAGGATGAAGGGGATGTGGAGCACATTTTGAAAGGAGAACCTTGGACTTTCGACAAACACCTTGTGGCTTTGAAAAGGGTTAAAAAACATACGGATTTAAGTCAGCTGAAGTTTGAAACTACTTGTATGTGGGTTCAAGTACACAACTTACCTATAGGGATCTCTTCTAGTGCTGCAAAGAGTATTGTCTCTGTAGCAAGTAAGGTGTTTGAAAATAATCTTGATAAGGAGGTGTATGAAGGCAGCAACTTTTCTCGTGTTAGGGTGGGAGTTGATATTGCTAAACCGTTGTGTCGAGGAAGAAAATTAGCTCTAAGGGATGGTCAAGATAGTTGGGTATGTTTTAAGTATGAGAGAATGCCTAATATATGTCATTGGTGCGGCAAGCTTACTCACATGGATAGGGAATGTCCAATATGGTTGAAGGGCAAGAATACATTGAAGGAAGCTGAACAACAATTTGGGCCATGGATGAGGGCTACTACACCAAATCTAGCTAGGAAATCGGTGGTTAGGGTGGCTGGTTTTGAAGAGAATGAGAGTGAAATAGAGGATAGTGGGCAAGACAATGAAGTTATGCGACAAGGCAATGGTGACAATCATGAACCTATGGTCCTTTCCCATGACACAGTATCCAATTCTGGTGAAACAAGTGGAGATGCAGGATTGTAAGGGGACTGGGCCTAGGGGAAGTCTCAATACGCAAGAAGTGGAGGTTGATTGTGACGTTACACTACGGACTAGTCCAGCTCTAGTTAGAGCGACTACGGTGGGTGTTGGTGTTAGTGACAAAGAAACTTCACAGCAGGACTTTGATACTCAATTACAGGAAATTGACAAGGAAATTGCGATATTTGATTCAAGTGAGGGTGGGTCTAAGGAAGGTGAAGAAAGAGTAAATACTAATATGGGTGGGCAACCAACTCGATCTGGTACAATAGAGGTTTTGGGTGATTCATTGGTAGAGCAGCAATATATATTGAAAGAAGGGAAAAGACAGACCAAAAGTGGATACACACGGTCAACTATTAGAAACCAAGCAAAAGGGAAGGGTGGTCTCTCCTCTTGTAGTCCTCAGGAAGGCAGGAGGGTGACTTCTTTAAAGAGAACTTTTCAAGATTTAGAAGGGGAGGCCAAGGAGACAAATTTTAACAAAAAGCAAAGAGGGGTAGAATTTGATGATTTAACGGTGGACGCTGGGTCACAGCCTCGCTGACAGCCATGAATCTGTTAGCGTGGAACTGTTGAGGGCTTGGGAACCACCGTGCAGTTGATGAGCTTGGGGAAATTATCCAAGCAAAAGATCTCGGGATTGTGTTTTTTTTTTTTGAAACATGGTCCACTAAGGAACACATGGAGCACATTAAATTGAAGCTAAATTTTGATGGTCTGTTTACGATGACTAATGAAGCTAGGGGTGGTGTATTGGCTTTGATGTGGAAAAATAGTAGTGATGTTTGGGTTGATAGTTTTTCTTCCTATCATATTGATGCCATTATTAAGGGGGGTACGGAGGAGGCATGGAGATTAACAGGTTTCTATGGAGAGCCAGAAACGAGTATTCGAAGTGAAGGTTGGAATATGCTGCATATGTTGGGGTCAAAGCCAAAACTTCCATGGTGTTGTTTCGGGGATTTCAATGAATTATTACAAGTGGAAGATAAAACGGGGGGGCGCACCACAAGCTCATAATCTCATGCAAGCTTTTAGGGACGTTCTTGATCTTTGTGGGTTTGTGGATTTAGGCTATTCTGGTCCAGACTTTACTTGGCATGGGTGACATAGGGGGGAGTTGAAATGGGAAAGGTTGGATCGTGGGGTTGCCAACTACGAATGGCTTGCTCAGTTCTCGGCAGGAAGGATTAGGCACTTGAATAGTTTTACTTCAGACCATTGCCTAATTCTTTTATCTTTGAATCCGAATGGGGAGCACCAAAGGTGGAGACGAAAGCCTTTCCGTTTTGAGGCTATGTGGTTAACTAGTTTGGAATGTAATGGTATAATTTCAAGAGCTTGGGCGGTTGATCAGGAAGGCACTCCCATGCACGTGGTTTCAAAAAAGCTAAACAAATGTAAGAAGATGCTTAGATGTGGAACCGTGACCATTTTGGAAATGTTTTGAAAAAAACAAAAAATCTAAAGGAGCGGCTTTGGAGGGTTGAGGCAGATTCAGTTAGATCTGGGGATGCTGTTTTGGTGGATCGGTTGAAGAAGGAACTCAATGAATTATGTGCTCAAGAGGAGAAAATGTGGCATCAGCGGTCTTGTGTTCAGTGGCTACAAAGTGGGGACCAGAATACTAAATTTTTCCATGGTGTCTCAACCCAACGAAAGAGAAGGAACTTTATAAAGGGGCTGCGTGATGAGAATGGAACTTGGCAGGAAAATGAGAAGGTGGTTTCAGGTTTGTTGATAGAGTACTATGCTAATCTGTTTACTACTTCCAATCCTCTTAACCTTGAGCGGATTTTGGAAGGGGCTCAACTGGTGGTGACTGAGGAGATGAGGGTCACCTTGGCTAGGCCTTTCAATGTGGAGGAGGTGGAATGTGCTATTAAGGATATGGCTCCGTTAAAGGCCCTGGGTCTGGATGGGATGCCACCCTTATTTTATCAAACTTATTGGACCAATGTAGGTATGGATGTCTCTCAGGCTGTTCTTTCTTGTTTAAATTCTAGATTCATCCTGAAATCTATTAACCATACTTTCATCACCTTAATTCCAAAAGTCCAAAATCCTGAAAGGGTGTCTGATTTTAGGCCCATTAGCCTATGCAACGTGATTTATAAGATTGTCAGTAAGGTTATTGCTAATCGTCTCAAACCTTTACTGGATTCTATTGTTTCTGAAACTCAGAGCGCCTTTGTTGCAAATAGGCTTATCACAGATAATATCTTAATTGCTTTTGAATCTTTGCATTATATGAAGAATAATTGTTCAGGTAAGCAGGGCTACATGGCACTTAAGCTGGATATGAGCAAAGCGTATGATAGGGTGGAGTGGGCTTTTATGGAACAAATCCTTTTAAAATTGGGTTTCCATGAAGATTAGGTTGCTTTGTTAATGGAGTGTATTACAACAGTGTCCTATTCTATTCTTGTTAATGGAGAGCCTAAGGGCATGTTTAGGCCTTCAAGGGGTTTAAGGCAAAGGGATCCCCTTTCGCCTTATTTATTTCTTTTTTGTGCCGAAGGCTTAAACGCAATCTTGAATGAGGCAGCCTCAAAGGGTGAAATTCATGGTTTTTCTATTTGTAAGAACGGTCTGAAACTCACTCACCTCTTTTTTGCAAACAATAGCCTTTTGTTTTGCAGGGCATCATTGAGCGAGTGTGAAAAAATTCAAGAATTGTTGGGTTCCTATGAAGAAGCTTTGGTACAAATGATAAACAAGAGCAAAGCCACTCTCTTTTTTAGTAAGAATACTAATGCACAGACAATGGAGGAAATAAAGTTGTCTTTGCGGGTCCCTGCCATTCAGCATTATGAGAAGTATTTGGGGCTTCCTTCCTTTGTTGGGAGAGGGAAAAAAGCTTGCTTTACACAAATAAAGGAGTGGATTTGGGCAAAGATACAAGGGTGGAAAGCAAAGCTACTATCTCAGGCCGAAAAGGAAGTTATGATAAAAGCAGTAGTTCAATCTATACCTACCTATTCCATGAGTGTGTTCAAATTACCTCTTGGTCTTTGTAAAGATATTAAAGCATTGATCTGGAAGTTTTGGTGGGGGCAAGAAGAGAAAAAAAAAATCTAGTGGGTGAAGTGGAGTACCCTTTGTTCGTCTAAGTCGGTGGGGGGAATGGGTTTTAGAGATATTCAGAATTTCAACAATGCTCTTCTTGCTAAACAGGTTTGGCGGCTATTACATCATAAAGACTCTTTACTTTATAAGGTCTTTTCTGCAAAATATTTCCCCAATGGTAATATTTTGGAAGCGCGGGTTCATCCACGGTGTTCTTTTGCTTAGAGAAATATTTTACAAGTGAGGGATGTCATCAATAAAGGAGCGGTGTGGAGAGTGGGGAATGGGGAATCTATCAAAATTTGGGAGCATAAGTGGTTGCCAGAGCTCTTAAACAGTTATGTTGTGTCCCCAAGAATTAATACTGAGGTTAGTTTTGTGAAGGACCTGTTTGTGGTAGGTAGTAGGGTGTGGGATTCGGGTCTTGTGCAGTGGAATTTTCTGCCTTGGGAGGTTGAATTAATCCAAAGAATCCCATTGTGTCAAGAGCCCATAGCTGACTTGTTGACTTGGCCTCTCACACCTACTGGGGACTATAGTGTGCGGAGTACTTACCACATGTTGGAATCAACTGCAAGGAGTGTCAATCCGGAGTCATCTTCAAGGGATGGACAGAGCAAGATCTAGAAGAAGATATGGAAGATCAAAACTCCAAATTGGATTCGGCATTTCATTTGGAGAGCTGCTCGTGATTCTTTACCAAACAAGCAAAATCTTCGATATCGTCTTGTACTTGTTGAAGCTTCCCGTCCTACATGTGATGAGCACTCAGAGTCGTTAATTCATTGTCTATGGTTGTGTGGAAGTCCAACATTAATTTTGCTCGTTTTTACAGGAAGCAGTATTGATGTTTTCTTGATTTATTGGAGGCAGTATTGGTCAATGCATCAGAATTTCAGGTTGCTCTGTTCTCGACAATATCTTGGAGTTTGTGGCAGAGGCGAAATAAAGTGAGGGAGAATCAAACTACTTGGCCGTTGCTGGAAGTGGGTGAGAGGGCAACCTCGTTCGTTCGAGAATTTCTGGACCTAAGCAAACCAGGTGCGTTGCCGAGAAGCTCTAGTGTTCAAGTGGGTTGGTCTCGTCCTCTAGTGGGTGTCTTCAAGGTGAATTTCGACACTGCCCTGTTTGAGAATACAGGTAGTGCAGGCATTGGAGTGGCGATTAAATATTTTGATGGTGAGATCATTGCGGCTTTATCTTAGAGGATTTCGCTTCCTTTTTCTGTAGAAATGGCAGAAGCCATGGCTGCCCATCGTGCACTTCTTTTTGCGCAAGAACTGAGTCTCTACAAGGTGATGTTGGTAGGTGATTGTCTCAGGGTGGTCTCGGCGTTGAACTCTTCAGCCAGTTGCAACACGATGTATGGGAATGTGGTTGAGGAAACTCGTCGTCAAGTTAGTAAATTTCATTTTTGTAGTTTTTCTCATGTGCGTCGGGGTGGGAATAAGTTAGCCCACGCCCTCGCTAGAAGAGCAGTTTCATCTGCAGGTTTAGATGTTTGGGTAGAAGAACTACCCTTTGATTTGGAGAGTGTTTTCCAAACTGAGTACCTTAATTTATAAGAGCTTACCTTTTTCTCAAAAAAAAAAAAAAAAAAAATTGCTTGAGCTGCATTAATTAATAAAGTCACATGGTTGAATTTAATTGGGAGCTAAGGGAGATAATGCCAATGTTATGAGATCCATTTCCTCCATTAGAGTGGACAGGTCTAGGTTGGGCCTTGTTATTGAGGATATCCAATGTCTCATTCATGGTTTGAGTTGGAGCTCCATTAGTTGTGGCAAGTGGGTACAAATGCAATCACCCACTCTTTAGCTCATTTTGCTAGGAATGTAGCTGAGGATATTGTCTGGATGGAAGACTCTCCTCCACTAGCCATGGAAGTTTTGTACTATGATTCCTTATTATTTCAATGAATGAAAGTCTATCACATTTCAAAAAAAAAGAAAAAAGAAAAGAAGAAATGTATGTGAGCTTTACCTTAATAAAAATGGTTTCAATAATTGGCTGGTGAGTAGGGGTGGAGTTGAGAATTTTTATTTGGGGGTCAGACTTATGATATTGATACAACGTGAAAAGAAATTAAAAACATACACACACATATACATGTATGTATGAAAAGGATAAATATTTTAATTTCTAATATTAAAGTAATTACTCTAATAATTTTCTTATATATAAAATAAAATTTTAAGATAATTTATCATTTTTATAAACTTAAATAAGTACACACAAGTTCAAGCAACCCACTCATTGCCATTTCTAATATCATCTCAAGGATTTGTCATAAATTGCAATGCTTAGAACTTTAAGCTCTTGCATGTAAAGAGACAAGGAAACAAATCAACACATATTTTGGCTTAGGATGCCAAAGGAATTTCTAGTTTTGTATCATGGTTAGTGGAAAATCCTTCTATGATTGAGCCATATATGACTAAAGATGTGTTAACTTTTTCTTCTTCTAAATAAACTTACGCTCTTCCCATTAAAAATAAAAAATTTATATAAACAAGTTGCCTAGTTTGTTATAGATATGTGCCTAAAAGCCATTATTTTACTGTAATTTAAAAGAAAAATTTTGTTGTTTTTCAAGTATCATTTGTAACTTTAAATATCTCATGTTTAATTATTTCTTTAAGCATTATACTGAATTTAACATTTTGAGTCTCAATCAAACATTTATAGACCCCCAAAAAAAAAAAAACAAAACAAAACAAAAACAAAAACAAAAACAAAAACCTTATTTCCAAATAAAAAATATTTATTCAATTTTATCTAATATTTACCAATAAATATAACTTTTTTATTCATAAGTCAAAGCAAATAAAATAAAATTATATTGGACCTAATCGAATTCTAAAGGCACGGATGATTTAAAGTTAAAAGGAGTAAGAGGAAATTGTTAATATTAAAAACTCTCTATTTGAACTCAACAAACAAGGTAAGATATGAAACTACTCAAAAGTAGAAACACTATTTTAGCAATATTTTTTTGCATTGGACATGATACAATTTAGACGCCTATTTAAAACACATATCTGCATTGCATTATGTCCTGTACAAAAATATATTGGACACAAGTTGTATCCTGTTAAACATTCTACTTCTTTTTTATTTATTTAGAGGGCTGTTTATTATTTAGTACCACTCAGTATTTATTTTTTGTGGTGCGGGATTGAGGTGGGGTAATTTTGTTTTTGGATATTTAAAAAGTATTTTGGAAAAAAAAAAAAATATATATATATATATATATATATATAATTGTGGTTTCTGCCAAGGAAGACAATTCTGTACTGTACCGATCAGTATAGCCGGAACTTACCATTATGGCAAGTCAAACGGTATGGAAACAGTACTGATTCGTACCGCCCAAAATACTGGGGTATTTCGGCAGTTCCGGCAAATTCCGGTGTGTTTTGGCGGTAAACTTATTCCAGCCTGTACAAGATGAATGAACTTTTTTTTTTTTTTTTTTTTCCTGAGTATTTTTGGTACTTACATATCTTCATCCTTGGAGTGTTGGATGACCATGATAGTCCAAATTTTAGCTTGCAAGATCATCCCTCACTTCTTCTTCCTCCTTTCATCAGACTAGACGGTTCAGGTGGACTATCCTTTCTCTTCTTGTTTTCATTTCAGCGAGTGACTCCCTGTTTTCTCTACATCCTTGAAAGACAGAGTCCCATTTTATTTTAAAATGAGACAAGTTTTATTTTTCGGTCAAAAGGGTGAACGTATTGGGACATGCACCTCAACAGAGCTTACTTTTTGTCAAAAGGGTGAACGTATTGGGACATGCACCTCAACAGAGCTTACTTTTTGTTTTTCTTCAAGGCATCAGGATGGATCATATATGGGCATCAGGATGGATCATATATGTGCATTTACTGTGCACCATCAAGTTTTGACACTTGATGTGGCACTTGTGAAGTAACTTGTATTAACTTAATTATTTATATTATTCATTTTCTTTGTACGCAGCAATCGAGTTTTGTGTTTTTTATGTTGTATTTTTTTTTTTTAATAGTTAATGATAAAGTTTCAAATTATGAATAATTTGTGTTGGGTTTTAGACCCCTTAAAAACAACCAGATTGCGTAGCTTAGATTAATTAGCCAAGTTGTTACTTAGTCAAATTAAGCAATTCTAGGTTAAAACAATCAAATAATCATATCAAGCATATAAAGCAGCGGAAAAATAAATAACACATGATATGATCACCCAGGAAACCACACGGTAAAAACTTGGGGAGGATTTGACCCATCAATCCTCAAGGCAAACCTGAATCCACTATGAAAGAATCGAAGTTCATACAAAATGACTACAAGCTCCCCGCTCAACTTCCTAATGCTACCCACCAGTAGAACTTACTGACACGACCACGTGCAAGCTCCGAATCCACGGACTCCTTCTTTCTTAAATTCCTCAATCAGCTACAAGCTCCTCGCTTGTTTTTCTTTTAAGTTCCAATGGTTGCAACTATAATGATCTTCAAGATGTTGAAATCATCTCTACCTTGAAAACCCTAAGTTTTGTGTAAAGGAAAGCTCCTCTAAGATCTCACAAGAGATTCACACAAAACAGCAATGTATGAGCAACAAAGCAATATGGACGACCTCCAAAAACATGGCTAGGGTTTAGTTTATATACCTAGGGTAAAAACATAAAACCCTAAACGTTTAATGAAGTAGGGCTGAGTTGGAAATTCTGCAGAAAAATCAACCTGTGCGATTTTCGATTGATCAAGCCTGTCCTTCAATCGATCGAGCCAGGCCGAACGTCCCAAGTACTTCTGCAGCCACTCGATTCCAACTTTACAATAATGAACCAACTTTGAGCAAGCCTAAACAAGACTAAATACATTGTTTTGATCATGGTTTGCCAACATTACAAATTAGAGTTCTAAATACATAAAATCCTAAGACCTTAGAACCTAACAATTTGTTCTAAATTGAGGTAATATTTTATAGAAAACATGGATTTTTGAGGTAATGTTTTATGGTAAATAGAGATTTTTTTGTGTGTGTGTATATATATATATATATATATTAAATATATAAATTAGCAGTCAACCTAAAACGATAGACCAGTATTGACCGGTACTGAAATATATCGTTCTGTTGGCTAAACCGGTATAGCTTTTGGTACAAGATTGACTCCCTTGGTTTCCACCCTTGCTAGTGAGATTTTTTTTTAATTTTTTTTTAGAAATCTTACTAGTGAGAAACGATATTAAATAAATCATAACTACCTCCACAGTTATGTAAAAAATTATGTAACTTTTTGTATCTCTAGCGTTATTTATTACATGTTCTCATTAAATACAATTACACGAAATAATCCCCACCCCCAAAGTATTTGGAGGTCTTGGGGAGAAAGAGTTCGAGTTTATTAGACCTATTGACCTCATCACATGGGAATGTGTTTCAAGTAAATCTATATTATATAGTTATTTTAATTGTTTCGATAATTTAATTAGTTAAATTACTACCTTCAACTATTATATAAAATTCAATTTGATCCAACAGCTATTAATTGTATTAATTAGTCTTCCAACTTTTAAAATCAAGTCAATATGTCATTGATTCTTTTTATTATTATTATTATTATTAATTAATTAATTAAAATTCAATGTTATCATCTTTTGAGTCTCTTTCTATTTAATTGAATGGAATTAATAATTGAAATAAGTAGTGTTATGGGCACAACATTTTTACAGTAAAACCTAGTTGGAAAGTTTTTACTAGTTCTCATCTAGACAAGTTAGCCACTCAACCAACAATTTTGAAAGTTTTGTCAAAATAACAAAAAGCTAAAAAATAAATCACAACTTTCCTATAAGCATAACTTATTTCATAAATTACTTAGATGGTAAATTATGATTGGTGAATAATTATTTTCACATTAACTCACAACTAACACATCTTTTATTTTCAATCACTCATAACTTAATGTATATCTTAGTTAGTTGTGAAAATTTTGAGGTGTAAATTATGTCCTTAATCTTATTAAATCAAAAGAGGATAGACAGGTTTCTTAAATCACTGAGGAGTAGGGTTAGTTTGGGAGAGGTAGTTGATGATAGAGATGAGGATTTAGGAGTTAGTAGTCTAGACATAGAAAGGTAAAATCGAGCACAAAAAAAAAAAAAAAAAAAAAAAAAAAAAAAAAAAAAAAACACTACAACAACAACATCATGGAGAGACTCGAATTGAAGGGTTTATATAACATATATAGGCATTATTTGACCCAAAAGTTTAATTTTATGAATTTGGGCCTAACTATGTTATATTAATTATTCACTCTTCTAGTTACTATTAATGTGAGACTTTACTGATACATATATTCCGAACAAACTCCCTCACCCAAGTGTCAAAAAGTGTTAAGGAAAAAAAAAAATTCAAATTCAAATTCAATATGACCCATGGGCTTATCATCCTCTTTAAAAAAAAATTAAAAAAAAAAGGCCCAAATAAAAATTTTGAACTAAAATCTTAAAAAAAAAAAAAAAAAAATTGTAACAAAACAAGCCCACCTGGGAAAAAAAGCCCAACATCAATCCTAAACAACAGATTACAAACCCAATCTAAAGAAGAAAAAAAACAATGTAAAGCAAACCCAACATGGTAGCAAACCCACGGATTCTCAAAAAAAAAAAAGTAAAATAAAAAACCAAAACCCAATATATGCGATTACAACCTAACCTAAAGAAAAATAATGAAACAATTAAACAAAAATAATTAATAATTTTATTAATACTCCAAATGAACTTATAATTTATTATTTATTCTTTTGCTAGTTATTATTGACAAATATTTGATAAAGAAATCATGTACTTAAGATTAATTTTTTGTGTAAGATTCATCTTCATCTTCTAAGCGAATTTGTGTTAACTTTAACTTAGAAAATCTTTGTTCAGATATGAATTTGCATGTTTTTTGGTTGTTGTTGGCATCAATACATGATTCCACCTTGGCTTTTGTATCCACCAGGCACTATGAAAGCTGCCGTGAAGGTAACTGTTGCGATAAGTGTGGCTACCACCAATGTGCTGTCACTCTTTTGCTTCATAATATCTTAATTGGAGTAAGAAATTCCCTTGTCTACCAATTCTACTTTCTTTACAGGATCTGATCAATGATTCGGGCATGCTGTTGTTTGCTTTTTTTTCTTTCTTTAAGAATTCCATTAGACTTGGTGGAGCGCCTTCAGTCCATAATGCCCCCTTGACATAGGCGGAGCTAGGTGGCGTGATGGGGAATTATACACAATGACCATTGATGGGAATGACGAACTCAACTTCTCTAGACGACCCCATCCAAACCAATGAGGTAGCATTGACAGACAAACTAACCAAGTACCTCTGACAATATGAGCCACATTACTGACGAGGGAAAATAAGTCATTCAATGCGGCCAGATAAATGCTTTGGTCGATTACAGGGACAGCTGTGCAGACCGTTAGGAGCTCATTAAAGCTCATATCATTGACCAAGAGGCATTACCAAAAGAGACATTAAAACCACATTAACAGCCGCAACGGCTAGGGACTGTGGAAACATATATAAAGCCCTCACAACGTCAACACAAGGTACATAGACACACTTTGAAATACTTTTTGCTCCATTATATTGCAATATTCTTTTCCAAAAGAGTTTCCTTATACTAACTTTGGCATTGGAGATGTTGTGGCAGACACCACACCGGTGACCATCCTAAGGGAGCTTCTATATCATTTTTTAATTATAGATACGAGGGCTTGGCTCTATCTGGAAGCACATACTTCGATTGACGAGTTTGCACCTCATCAATTTGGCGCCATCTGTGGGAAGGAAATTTTCGCATTCAGATTCAAAAACGTAGTTTCCATCATCTTCTATATTTAGATGGAGTCCAATCAAGATTCTGCAACCTTGGCTCAATAAGTCTAGGCTCTTGCGGCCACCGTTGAAGAGCTTACCAGGCAAAATCAAGAAATGAAGCTACGGCTTTAACAGAAGGAGAATTGGTCCAAGGGCAACCCGGAGGATGAAGGAGATAACCATAGAAGAAGTAATCATTGAAGACCTACTAATCCAGACGAATAGAATTCAGATCTTCTTTGAGAGATGAGAAAGGAGATGGACGAGTTAAGGATTGCCATCAAGAAGAAAACAGACTAGAGCGTGGATAGAATGGTAAGGCAATAGACTTGCCTTTCACTACGGTAGTCCTAGAATGTTTGGTGCAATCAAAATTTTGACTGCCTCAACTTAAGCTGTTTAACAGGTTTAAGGACCCCCAGGACCATCTTAACACCTTCAAGATGACGCTAGGCCTTCAATAGCCACCTGACGAGATACTGTGCCGTTCCTTCCCCACCATTCTCAAAGGAGCGGCAAGAGAATGGTTCACTAAGTTGCCAACATCGTCCATCTATAGCTTCGAGCAACTGAGTAATGCCTTTTTACGCTATTTCATTGGAGCACAATGCCCTAAGAGGCTAGCGGACCATTTGCTCACCATTAGACAAGGAGAGAAAGAGACCCTGAGGTCGGACGTGAAACGCTTCACTCGGGAGACCTTAGAATTAGACGAAGTTGATGACAAGGTGCAGTTGATGACCTTCAAAGCGAGATTGAGGTCCAGAGAGTTCGTGGCTTCACTTGCAAAGAATCCTCTTAAGACAATGGTAGAGATGCTCCTGAAAGCGCAGAAGTACATGAACATTGAAGATGCATTAGCTGCCAAAAAGAATGTGGAAAAGCCAGGAGATAAGGGGAGGAAAGATGACTATCGCAGAGGACAAAAAAGAGAGTGCCCAGATCGTCGAACTAATGATAGGGGTAAAAGAAAGGACGAGAGAACTTCCAGGATGGTAAAATTCACTCCTTTAATTATGCCTGTTGATAAAATTTTGACACAAATTAAGGATGAGCACTACCTCAAATGGCCAAGGCCATTACATTCATCCCCTAATGTTCGTGAAAAGAATAAGTACTACCGGTTTCACAAGGATCATAGCCACTACACAGAAGATTGCAGGGACCTAAAGGAGCAGATAGAGGAGTTGATCCGGAAAGGAAAACTGCAGAAATACTTGAAGAAGGGAAAGCCTAGCCGATTCAGAGACGGTGACAAAAACCAGCGCGGTTCCTCACCTAGAGACGAGGATCATAAGTTCCAGCCTTCGCAAAATGTGATCGGAGAAATAAAGACGATTGCAAAAGGGCCATTCACAGGTGGGTCATTTAAATCCCTCAAGAAGGCATGCCAGAGGCAGGTGAACAGCGTGTACATGATGGTGAAGAAGGGAAAGCCCAGCCGATTCAGAGACGGTAACAAAAACCAACGCGGTTCCTCACCTAGAGACGAGGATCATAAGTTCCAGCCTTTGCAAAATGTGATCGGAGAAATAAAGACGATTGCAAAAGGGCCATTCACAGGTGGGTCATTTAAATCCCTCAAGAAGGCATGCCAGAGGCAGGTGAAAAGCGTGTACATGATGGTGAAAAAGGGACAGCCTAGCCGATTCAGAGACGGTAACAAAAACCAGCGTGGTTCCTCACCTAGAGACGAGGATCATAAGTTCCAGCCTTCGCAAAATGTGATCGGAGAAATAAAGACGATTGCAAAAGGGCCATTCACAGGTGGGTCATTTAAATCCCTCAAGAAGGCATGCCAGAGGCAGGTGAACAGCGTGTACATGATGGTGAAGAAGGGAAAGCCTAGCCGATTCAGAGACGGTAACAAAAACCAGCGCGGTTCCTCACCTAGAGACGAGGATCATAAGTTCCAGCCTTCGCAAAATGTGATCGGAGAAATAAAGACGATTGCAAAAGGGCCATTCACAGGTGGGTCATTTAAATCCCTCAAGAAGGCATGCCAGAGGCAGGTGAACAGCGTGTACATGATGGTGAAGAAGGGAAATCCTAGCCGATTCAGAGACGGTAACAAAAACCAGCGCGGTTCCTCACCTAGAGACGAGGATCATAAGTTCCAGCCTTCGCAAAATGTGATTGGAGAAATAAAGACGATTGCAAAAGGGCCATTCACAGGTGGGTCATTTAAATCCCTCAAGAAGGCATGCCAGAGGCAGGTGAACAGCGTGTACATGATGGTGAAGAAGGGAAAGCCTAGCCGATTCAGAGACGGTAACAAAAACCAGCGAGGTTCCTCACCTAGAGATGAGGATCATAAGTTCCAGCCTTCGCAAAATGTGATTGGAGAAATAAAGACGATTGCAAAAGGGCCATTCACAGGTGGGTCATTTAAATCCCTCAAGAAGGCATGCCAGAGGCAGGTGAACAGCGTGTACATGATGGTGAAGAAGGGAAAGCCTAGCCGATTCAGAGATGGTAACAAAAACCAGCGCGGTTCCTCACCTAGAGGCGAGGATCATAAGTTCCAGCCTTCACAAAATGTGATCGGAGAAATAAAGACGATTGCAAAAGGGCCATTCATAGGTGGGTCATTTAAATCCCTCAAGAAGGCATGCCAGAGGCAGGTGAATAGCGTGTACATGATACCCCCGTTTAAGCAGAGACGAACGGACTAAGACATGTCATTCAACAAGGAAGATGCTAGGGGAGTGAAGCAGCCACATAACGATCCCTTAGTCATAATGCTCACGATAGAAGGATTTAATACCAGGAGGATCCTTGTGGACAATGATAGCTTCACAGACATCATCTACCTTCCTGCTTTCCAGCAATTGAAGTTAGATCCAAAAAGGCTGCGTCTGTTTGGCTCCCCCCTCATCAGTTTCAGTGGAGATAGAGTATATCTCAAGGGTATAGTGATGTTGACAATAACAGTGGGGACCTACCCGAGGCAGTTGACTCGTCAGTTAGACTTCTTGGTAGTAGATTGCCTCTCATCTTACAATGTGATTATTAGGAGGCCTACACTCAACCGATGGAAGGCAGTCACGTCCACCTATATCCTAATGGTAAAGTTCCCAATGGAGAACGGTGTTGGCAAGGTAAAAGGAGATCAAGTCCTGGCCAATGAGTGCTATCAGGCCTTCTTGACTACAAAGGAGAACCATACATGGGTGATCGAGGCACTGGCTGAAAGAGAGGCAACCAAGACGACAAGAATAAGGACGACGTTAAGCCCCAAGATGAGAACAAAGCTCATCTAGTTCCTTAAAGAAAACCTGGACGTCTTCGCATGGAGTCACGAGGACATGCCAAGCATATCTCCAGAAATATTTCAGCATAAGTTGAATGTGGACCCAAAAAGAAAGCCTGTCCAGCAAAGATGAAGAGTCTTCTCCTTAAAAGGAAACCGAGCGGTTACAAACGAGGTTAACAAACTATTGTCGTTGGACTTTATTCGGGAAGTCTACTATCTTGACTGGCTCGCAAATGTCGTCCTAGTGAAAAAAGCGAATGGGAAGTGGAGAATGTGCGTGGACTTCACAGATCTGAACAAGGCTTGCCCGACAGATAGTTTCCCTCTATCAAGGATAGACCAGCTTGTGGATTCCACAGCTGAGCATAAATTATTGACGTTCATGGACGCTTTCTCAAGATACAACTAGATAAAAATGGTAGAAGAAGACTAAGAAAAAAAATGCTTTCATCACAAGTCAAGGTCTTTATTGCTATAAGGTAATGCTCTTTGGACTAAAGAATGTAAGAGCTACTTACCAGAGGTTAGTGAACAAAATGTTCAGCAAACAGATCGGCAAAAATATGGAAGTATATGTGGATGATATGCTCGTCAAGAGTAGAGAAGAACTTTCCCATCTGAACGACCTGAAGGAGACATTTGCCACCCTCAGGCAATACCAGATGAAGTTGAATCCTAGCAAATGTGTTTTTGGTGTAGCCTCGAGAAAATTCTTGGGATTCATGGTGTCCCAAAGAGGAATAGAAGCAAACCTGGAAAAGGTACAAGCCATAATCAACATGACATCTCCCAAGACCATCAAGGAAGTCTAGATGCTCACAAGAAGGATCGTCACTCTCAATAGGTTTGTCTCTAGAGTGACAGATAAGTGCTTGCCCTTCTTCACGACCTTAAAGAAGGCTTTCACCTGTACAAACGAGTGTGAAGTAGCGTATCAAGAACTCAAACGTTACTTGAGTAATTCACCCCTCCTAAGTCCATCCAAGGACGAGGAAATCTTATATTTGTACCTGGCAGTATCAACCAAGGCAATGAGTGCAACCTTGATTTGAGAAGAGGACAATAAGCAGCTCCCAGTTTACTACGTCAGTCAAGCTTTCCAAGGTGCTGAAGCTAAGTACCCAAGGATTGAAAAGATTGCATTCGCGTTAATAGTAGCCTCGCGCAAATTGCGACAATAGTTTCAAGCAAATCCTATCTTGGTGATGACGGACCAACCCATCAAGAAGTCCATGAATATGCTTGAAGCAGCGGGGAAAATGATCCAGTGGGCAATCGAACTCAGTCAGTTTGATATTGAGTACCACCCCAAGACAGCCATTAAGGCACAAGCCTTGGCGGACTTCATAGCTAAGTTCACCCTCCCAGACGAAAATAGCCTCACTAACAAAACAGAAATGTGGCCGATACTGACTGATGGTTCATTAGCCCAAAAGAAGGGGGGAGTAAGGGTCGCTATCACCACCCCTGACGAAGAAATGCTTAAATATGGAGTTCAATTGCAATTCCCGGCCACCAATAACGAGGCCGAGTACGAGGGAATACTGACGGGACTGAGACTCGGGCAAGCACTTGGGCTAAGAACCTGCTAGTCCAGAGTGATTCAAAGCTGGTAATTGGACAGATTAGAGAAGAATATGAAGCAAAGGAAAAGAGAATGTGGAAATACCTCAGGCTGACGAAGCATTTGAGTCAAGAATTTGATAAAGTGGAATTTATGCAGATCCCCAGAAGCCAGAACATGGTAGCAGACGAAGTTACGAAGTTAGCACCATCAGAAGAAGAAGCAGCGAGCATGGGCTTGGTAATGGATGTCCAAAAACGCCCCAACATCGAGGAAATCTCCACATTCGCAATCCAGAGCACAGGTAGGTGGATGACACCAATTATATCCTTTCTCTAGGATGGGCACCTCCCTCAAGACGTCGAGGAGGCTAGGAAGGTCAGGAAGAAAGCAACCAGGTTCACAATCCTGAACGACACGCTATACAAGGGAGGCTTTTCCATGCCTTACCTGAAATGTGTGGACAAAGGAGAAGCCAAATATATTCTAGAGGAGATCCATGAAGAAGTTTGCGGAGACCATGCAGGCCCCAGATATCTGGTAAGTAAAGTTATTAGAACGAGTTATTTCTGGCCCACAATGCAGGTAGATGCAAGAGAGCTCGTCAAGAAGTGCGACAAGTGTCAAAGGTTTGGGAATGTCCAACGCCTTCCAACAAAGAAACTAATAACAAGAACGTCCCCCTGGCCTTTCGCACAATGGGGAATCGACATCGTCGACTCGTTGCCTCAAGGTAAAGGACAGGTAAAATTCCTACTAGTCGCCATTGTTTACTTCACAAAGTGGGTCGAAGCAGAGGCATTAGCAACTATCACTGAAGCCAGAATCCAGAACTTCATGTGGAAGAACATAGTTTGCAGGTTCGGGATTCCACAACGATAATATCAGATAATGGGAGGTAGTTCGACAGCCAGAGTTTTAGGGACTTCTGTTCAGGCCTAAGGATCAAGAACCAGTTCTCCTCCCCGGGACATCCATAAGCAAACGGACAGACGGAGGTGACGAATTGCACACTACTTAAGATTATCAAGGCCAAGTTGGACGACGCAAAGGGTGCTTGGCCGGAAGAGTTGCCCAACATCTTGTGGGCTTACAGGACCACTGCAAGAACCTCAAATGGAGAAACCCCCTTTAGACTCACCTATGGCATCGAAGCAGTAATCTCGGTCGAGGTTCGAATAACCAGCATCAAGCGAGAGATGTTCCACAAGGAGAACAATGACGATCAGATTCAAGTCAACCTGGATTGCCGAACGAAGCGAGAGAGAAAGCCTTCAACAGGATGACGAAGTATCAGCAAAAGATGGCGGAGTACTACAACAAGAGAGTGAAGCTTAGACGGCTTGATATAGGAGACCTCGTCCTGCGCAAGGTCACCCTAGCAACCAAAGATTCTGCCCAAGGAAAGCTCGGCCCCACGTGGGAAGGACCCTACCAGGTCACTCATTACTCCAGACAAGGTAGCTATCACCTGGAGAACCTAGAAAGGCATAAACTCCCACGACCATGGAACATTGAGCACTAGAAGAAATACCACCAATAGATGTATCAAACAATTGTATTCATCCTTGAAAGCAATAAAAAAGAACTATTTAGCCAATGTCTTAGTGAGAACAAATCCTGTAATGTGAGAATCGTCCAAAAACAGCTAAGTAACAAGATTCCACCTAGACGGACGTAAGTTACTGACGAAGCCAAAAAAGTGACAAGGTCCCTCAAAAGGTGTAAGTCACAAAAAGAAAGGAAAAAAAATGGCTAAGTAATAAGATTCTGCCTAGACAAATGTAAGTTACCGACAAAGCCAAAAGAGTGACAAGATCCCTCAAATGGTGTAAGTCACAAAAAGAAAGGAAAGAAAAAACGACTAAGTAACATGATTCCACCTAGACAGATGTAAGTTACTGACGAAGCCAAAAGAGTGACAAGATCCCTTAAAGGGTGTAAGTCACAAAAAGAAAAGAAAGAAATGGCTAAGTAACAAGATTCCACCCAGACGGATGTAAGTTACTAACGAAGCCAAAAAGGTGGCAAGATCCCTCAAAGGGTGTAAGTCCCAAAAAGAAAAAATGGCCAAGTACCAACGCTGAAAAAGACTGACAGATAATGCACAACAAAATTATTGTTTGGCTAAGTGCAAAACGCTAAAACAAGAAACGAGGCGAACAAGATTTCGTGCAGCAACACAAATACCAGCAGGTAAGTAAACAGTCATGAATATATTTAAAAGCCTAAAAACAGCGGGCAATTACCATTGTTATAACATTAAAACCAAAAAGCCCATAAACACTAGGCTAAAAACATTGTACTAAAATTAGAAATATTGTTCTAAAAATATAACTAAAATCCCAAAATACACCGAGCAACCAAAAACATTAAATAAAAAAAGAGCAACACCTTAGCATTAAACAGGGTCAAACATCAGCGGCAACATCGTCAACATTTGAAGGAGGGAAGGGAGAGGAGCAGCAGATTGAGCAGCCCCGTCCGCCGCCATTTCTTGATCAACCACCTCCATATCAAGATTTTCAAGGTCCACTCTGGAAGGATGTTTGATCAGATACCGATGAAGAAGCTCGAAACCCTTGAAGTACCAGCTAAAAAGCACAGTATTGTACTCGTCTATATGCTGGAAGCCTTCAACGGCCTTGGCTGTAATAACCTTTAGTTTCTCTCAAGCGGCTAAGAGTTGTTCGTCCTTCTCTAATGTAAGCTGTCTTTCTACCCTGAGATCGTCTCCCAGAGACTTAACCTTCTCCTTGACGGAGTTGGCCTAGTCCATAGCAGTGATCAGATCCTTCTTCAGCTTAGAGTTTTTCGCCTCTAAAGCTCTCAACTTCAATGTTGACGAAGTAATCTATGCGTCCTAAGTAAGATACTCAGAAGTGATATAAAGACTCTACCCGAGCACTTGAAGATTGAGACCAATATTAGAAACAACACAAAAGGAAGAAAAAGGTGAGGTCGCATAAGTACAATACCTGCACAAGTTTGTGGAGATGACGACCCACAACCTCGTTGGCCGGCACTCCCGAAAACACCTGCATTTCGTCAGCGATTAAAATGTCTTACGCCCAAGCCTGTGCCACCTCGGCATCATCCTAAACACCGGAAGACCTGGAGTCAACTTTCTCCTTCTGCCTATCCTTGGTCTTCTACCTTTTGCTTTGTTGGGCAAAAATCTCCTCAATTGATGCGGCCGGGGAAGATGTCCTCATCGATTCAACAACAGGAGTGGACGAAGTAGATGTAGTGACGGGAATCCCCTTTTCCATCACTCACACACCCTTGGTCCCAAGACTGGATAGCAATTCATTCTTCTTGGCCCTTATTCGGGCATACATTCCTTGGTTAATTTTTCTAGTCATTCATGCAAAAGGAGAACACTAAAAAATAAAAAATAAATAAAAAGGGAAAGGCAATAGAATCAAAGTAGACGAGTTTGACACTTACTCTTTTTCTCTTCAATATCTATGTTTCGCAGGACGTAGGCGGACAGTTCTAGACAAAGGCAATAGAAGGTAAGAATTCGCAGATCTACCCAATCGTCGAAGTCCTCAACCGTCCTCGCATACTCGATGGCTTTCTCAACACGTTCCCTGTACCTGCTCTTGAGCTTAGGCTGTCTTTTAACAACATAAAACAATGAAAAGGGGGAGTTAGTGACGATGAAACGAACACAGTGAAAAGTTAACAGATGAAGAGAAATAATGACGCACCTAAGTTTGGGGTTCCCCACCGGCAGTGCAACCTTGGAAGATCACCCTAAACCTTATTGGAGGAGGTCTCAAAGTTGTCCCCGGATACAAAAAAGAACTGGGACTTCCAATATTTGAATGACGAAGGAAAATCCCGGATAATCCTAGTTCTCCTCTCCTAAGGCACCAACTCATAGTACCCGTGCTCATTGGACGACTTTAAGCGGTATAGATAAACAAGCTCATCTACTCTAATCATATCTTCGTCTGTAGCAGCCAGCCATATCCCCATATAACTGACCACAATCCTCCATGAATTGGGCATAAGTTGCCCAGGAGCGATACCAAAATAATCTAATAACTCCAGAAGGAACGGATGGACAGGGAGCCTAAACCTACACAGAAAGGCAGCCTCGTAGAAGCACACCTCTCTAGGGAAGAAGTGACAAGCCCGGTCCTCCGCCCCAGGTAGACGAACCCTAACCCTATCCGGGAATTGGAACCTATCCTTGAACCTAGAAAGGGTCTCAGCGTCCAAACTGCACACCTCTTTAAGGGCGTAGAAAGCCCTAACCTCGCGAGGGACGGAGACAGCAGTATCCCCCTCCACAGGTTTGTCGCTAGACGACAACCCGGTCTCTAATTTGCTCGACCTAACCTCAGACATGATTTCTTGCTCTCTCACCAGACTCTTGAACCAATCAATTGATTGACGAAGTAAAGGCTGCAAATCTGCCAGTATAACGCCCAAAATATTACCCTTAAAAAGAAATTCTCAAGATGCGGGAAAACACCTAAAAACCCCCCCAAGCGTGCAAGAAGAAAAGAAATCGAGGGGCAAGCTATCCTAACCTCGAGGCCACTAACCATGGAAAAATGAGGAAGCAAAGGAAAAAGATGAATCCTAAAAGAAAACCCAAAACCCAGAAACAATCACAAAAGAAAAAAAAATTAGAAATTCATCATGGTTTACAACTACACCAAAAAGAGAAAAGAAACAAGAAAGAGAAAGAGGAGCGTACCTCGAAGAGGAGAAAATGCAGGGAGCTCAACCACGCCACGCAACCAGCTTAGAGGAGAATTACTGAGAGAGTTGGTGAAGAAAATACTGTGAGTAATGATAAGAAAATTTGGAGAAAGTGAAAAGGAAAAGGAGAAGAGGAGAAGTTTAAAAACCAAGGCACAAAAACTGAAAACCAGTGGGAAATTCAAGGGACATACAATTGGAGCATTAACTCCACTAGTCAGAATGTGCCATGTGGCCACGACACGCGTGGCGCCACCACTTTGCAGTTAATACGGAGCGAAATCCCAAGAGCCATGTATAGCCCATAGACCTTTCATCTTTTGTGATCATCATGACGCGTCACGATGACCACAGAATCCGAGGGCAACTGATGGGAATGATGAACTCAACTTCTCTAGACGACCCCATCCAAACCAAAGAGGCAGCATTGACAGACGAACTAACCAAGTACCTCTGATGATATGAGCCACATTAGTGTCGAGGGAAAAGAAGTTATTCAATGCGGCCAGATAAATGTCTCGAACGGTTAGAGGATAGCTGTGCAGACTGTTGGGAGCTCGTTATAGCTCACATCATTGACCAGGAGGCATTACCAGAAGAGACATTAAAACCACATTAACTGCCCCAACGGCTAAGGGCTATGGAAACATATATAAAGCTCTCACAACATCAACACAAGGTACATAGACACACTTTGAAATACTTGCTCCATTATATTGCATTATTCTTTTCCAAAAGAGTTTCCTTATACTAACTTTGGCATCGGAGACGTTGTGGCAGGCACCATACCAGTAACCATCCTAAGGGAGCTTCTATATCGTTTTCATAATTATAGATACAAGGGCTTGGCTCCATCTGGATGCACATACTTCGACTGATGAGTTTGCACCTCATCAACCATAATTTTTATTTTTATTTTTTTGGTGTTTAAAATAACTTTATACATGTACGTAATTTGAAATTTATCAAAGGAGAATGGGGATTTTGTAAAGACCACAAGCTGATAAATGGGCCAGATGGTGGATTTTTTTTTTTTTTTTTTTTTTTTTTTGTACTAAAAATTCAAACAAACACGTGCACACACATTTTACATGGGCGTTTGGTTCGCCGTTGATAGGCCACAAACTGAATGATCCCTTGTAATTAAACCAATTAATTAATTAGCCAAGTTATTAATTAATCAATTTATCATGCAATTGCGTGGCAGTACAAACAAATTACCGAATAACTAAATATGCAGTAGAAAATAAATAACACGGTGATTTGTTCACGAATGGAGAAAACCCTAACGGCAAAAACTCCACCAGGTGATTTTCAGGTCACCACTCCCGAAACTCCACTATTATCAAATCAAGCGGTTACAAGTAAAAGAATCTCAAGTACCTTACCAACCTACAGTTGAACCCTTACCCCAATACCCAATTGGACTTGATCTGTAGTGACAATTTCCCTTTTTGATGCACGGCTCCCAAGTATGTGACTAACTAGATGCGCGGATCCCAGTACGTGACTTCAAACACCAACTTTAGAAGGAGAGGTTGGTTGCAAAGTTCTTCAGTTCATCATACACGATGAAGATCAGGAAGATGCTTGGTCACAAAACCCTTTGGTGCAAATACACAGCAACTTCTTCAGAGAAGATGAACTAGGTCAAGAACTTCATCTTTGTTCACAATTTGCTTGAACAAGGATTGCTCAATGCTTTAGCAACTTGTGTCTGTCATGATGGCTTTTAAAACATTCCTTTTATATGTTTAGGGTTAGAAGAAAAGAAGGCCCAAAAACATATTCACGGATCCCAAGAAATCAGAATAGAAAAATCTGATTTTTTTAAATCTCGACAGATAGCAGGTGTCGAGGAGCTATCGAGCAAGTGTCGAGCTTTAATGAAAATGCACTTCAGCTTGATTTTTCTTGGACAAACTTGATGATTTTAACACTTAATCTTGAAACCTTGTTTCTTGAAGTATTAAAAACACCTAGAACTACCCAAATACAAGTAGAGTGCGTTTTGTCAAAGGATTAGCCAATTTACATAAATAAGTATGACATATGTTCTTAACATGTGAACCACATATGTCCTAACAATCTCCCCCTTCGGCAATCCGTGACAAAACCACAACAAACAAATGAGCATATGAGAGAAGTCATAAATCACTGAACTCATATTCACTTGTTGAATACAATAAAATCTATCCTAACACAAACTCTTGAAAAACTTTGCAAGAAGAGAGTTTATGGCAAGTAAACTTTGACAACCTGTATTTCTGAAATACTTTAAACAGAACTCATCAAGGCATCTTGTGTGAAACAGAAATAATTAGATTGTATACAAGTATAAAGAACATGTGTATAAAGATAGAGAAGAAACAACACATGAAGAGATAGGTGAAAGAAAAACATACATCCACATATTGAGAAAATAAGTACAATGTATGTAAAACTGGTCACAATACCTCATATACAAGATCAATGTATCTATAAAGAATAGAAAAGGAAAGATACATCAAAACCTCACTACATCCCTCAAAATATCAACACTCCCCATATAAAAAATGTCCTATACTAACTCTGTCACGACCCAAACCTGTATTTCAGGATTTAGAGCATGACCGGCATGTTAATATCAAGTTTAACTCAATACTAACATGAACCAACTTAAACTGAAGGGGCCTATTCAGAATTTGTTTCCAGAATACCTGCTTATTTCCGTGCATAAAACCATAATATACAAAATTGATGAAACCCTGAAATTTCCTTTCCTTTAAACTTGGAAGATTACCACCTGGCTGAAACTTAGGGTATTCGTATAAATATTACATAGCTAAACGTTTAGTAAAACTCTTATTACAAACCTAACCCCAAAGGCATACAACTGGGGTTCAAAACAAACTAAAATACGAAATTACATCTGTGCTCAAGAATCAAGTATATCTTGATTCTTTCTATACAACAAAAGAGCTAACTACTGTACAACAAAAACTAACTACACACTTTGACAAACGAGAAAACACCGAATCCTTGCCACCTCTAATACTCTCGCTGCTTCCAGGAAGAACCTATGCACTGAAATATAAAAGGGTGAGCTGCGAAGCCCAGTAAGGTTTTTAAGCTCCATGGGCCGTTGATAAGAATGCATGTAAATTACATACTTTATGGATATGCCAACTTTGATAAAATAGTCTTCATATTGTTCTTATTGTTCTCAAAATAATTTACGAGCTTTTAGATGAACGTACTTCATTTTCCTTTCATATAATAATAAAAGGATAAACATAGTTCATTTATCATATATATATTAGTTAATCCAACTGTAAGTCTGTCACAACTTTGGGAGGCTTCCAGCACAAAGTGCCAGGCATCCAGCATTCCCCACAATGCTAGGTCATTCCGGAATTATATCATAATACATCTTTTCAACCATGGGGGTAGGTTGACATCCTCCACAAGTTGGCTATTACCAACAAGGGAGGGTACAGCAGAGCCAATCCCACTTATAATGGCCAATCAGAATTTCCATGGAAATGCCAGTACTATAACCCCTACTGGCTGAGTTCAGATCATGACAATGGAATAACTGAAAGCTATATTTTTTTCTAATAACTTTGCTTTTACATAAACGTACCACAATAGTAGCATATCCGCTTCATTCTTAAATATCTTGTTCGTGATATAAATAATAGCATCAATATGTTAAAATTATTATGTATATAAGATTGAATAACTCACGAACACATATTTTGCTTAACTCATGCTTATACGTAATATCTCTAAATAAAAGCTTTAATACATAATACTTTTCTAATTAATATTTATACTTATCAAAGACACATATCTCAAATCCCTTACCTGAAAGCCGAAGACGCGAGAGATTGTACAAGAGGAGCTCAAGTGCCCGTGTTCTCGTTCTCGTCACCTAAATGAAAACCAAAACTTATTATTGACAACCTCTTTCTAAGTATTTAAACTTATCCTCAATCATAACCTACTCTCAAACTCAAGAAAATCTTAATTCCCATCACAATAAGTTCCCCAAAGCATATGCCACAATCATTAGACACATTATGCATCCAAACCATATCTAAACCAGGGCATAAAATTTATATGTAATCAAAACATACCAAAGGATGAGCCTATTAAATTATAGCTCAAAACATTCACCCTAGCTTGAGAATTAAATCTACAAAGTCAAAGTTTTCCTACCCTGTTTACTGGTCATTACAGCAGCAAAAGCCCTATTTGTAAAATACGAATGGGCTGTCCAAACACATCCAAATGGCATGAAAATTTACAGAACTACTCCCCTATATGTCTATTATATACCATAAAATTTTCGTAGTCAATTCATAAAACCATGATTTATTATAAATCATACAAGCCAACGTGTTCAAACCTGTCCTGGCAGAAAATCATGCAACTTAGAAATTACACCATTATTTTTATACTCATCCAAATACTGTGAGACCACTTCCATAACAACCCTACATGTCTTAGGGTTCATAAAAACTATTCCTAACATCCTAATTCACAAAACATGATTTAATACAGAATTTTCTTGTTGTAAACATCAAATCTGTCACAGTGACAGCTTCAGTGCATTTTCTTACAAAAATCATCAACAAATAGCAATTAGCCTTCATTTCATTTCATTTGGGTATTTTTATACTTATACAATACATATTAAAATACCCTAAAAAGCATCCAATAGCTCATAACACCATCACTCTTTAAACTTACAAAAACAGAATCACAAGTTCAGTCTCACAAAACAGAACAGAGGATAAAGAATGAAAGTAAACAAACAATCATACTATTCCAAGTACACAAAATCAGATGAGCTTTAACTTACTTACTCACACCCTTTTGAAGATGAAACCTTAGTGCTTAGGCTCTTAATTTGTTCTTAGAGAGATGTTTATGATTCTTGGTGTGAGAGTGAGGGAGAGTTACAGCCGTGTGAGAGGGGAAGAAGAAAGAAACCAGAATAAAGAAGAAGGAGAAGAGAAAGAGTGCTGAACTTTCTGGTTCCAGCAAAAAGAAAAGGTAAAGAGAGACTTTTGGGGTAGGATACGTGTATTGCTAGGGAAAATATCACACCCACCTTTTTCCAACTTTTGGTAATTATAATTTTCACCCCTTATAAGCATATATATATCTAGAAAGTCCCACACAATAATATAACTTTTCATATATATCCCTACCTTTATAAACTTCTTTCTACAACATTAAAAATAGCATGAATCTTCTATAATATCACAAAATCAAAGTTTCATGCACTTAAAAGTAATTAAGATAACAACATGCATATAAACTCATAAGTTAATTATGTAATTAGGTTGGGGTGTTACAAACTCTCCCCCTAAGATGACTACTCTCATAACCCAAAACTACTCCCCCTTTTTGTCACGAGTGACAAAGGGTAGAGTGTCATGTAGACATCTCATCAATAAAGCTAGCATCTCCATCATCATCATCCGAAGCATCATCGTCATCACCATCATCATCATCATCATCCTCAGCATTAGAATCAGAAGCGACTAGAGGAGGTGGTGGAGGAGAAGCCTCAGAAGCAAAACCACCCATGGTCGCCTGCCGTCATGCAATACGACCAACACGAACATTCACCTGATACAACTCAGTGGAGAGTGTATCAAGGTGAGCATCCATGTGCTGCAGCTGCGCCATAATGTCTCCAAAAGATACATCGCCTATAGAGGTAGAAGGAGCCGATGTAGATGGAGCTGATCTGGATGGAGCCGAACGGGAGGGAGGAGTGGAGTCCGGCTATCTCGACCTAAACTGAGCTTCACTACGTTTAACGGTAGCGGCATCTATGGCAGAAATGTGTGTGAAGTGGTCGGACACAGGAAAAGGGATGGAAAAATGGCGTAAGATCCTCGTGATAGAGGAAGGAAAGATGAGCTTATCACGGGACGTCGAATCTAGATGAACATCTATGATAGAGAAAATGAAGTGAGAAGGAAAATCTATCGTAAGATGCTCAAGAAGAGATAGCAAAAATCAAGCATGAGGCTCTGTGATAGAGTTGTAGTGAGACAGAGGATGGAATACAAAAGTCATCACCATGTTAAGAAATCTAGAACCTTTAGCAAAAGGTCTACATGATGTATACTGATGCTCACCCCAATTAGAAGGGCGCTCACAAAAAGCGGAGATGAGCACATCCTTGGACACAGTCCTCAAACACTCATAAGTAGGATAGTCAGGAAACTCTATCTTAGGAACCCTAAGCACATCCACAACTAGCTGCAGTGTGACAGCAAAGCGCGTACCTCGAACGCGAGTATGAAAAAAAAGGTACTGAACGATCAATCCTGTGCATATTGGAGTAAAACTCCTGAATCAGCACGAGAGGACAAGTGACTGGGACGTCACACAGTGACTTCCATCCCCTACTGTGAATGACAGAGGGAAGGTCAGTGTCGGCGAAGTCCGCCAGAATGACTTGGCGTTCTGATGAACACCTCGTCTAGAAAAGTTCTCAGTAAATGCCTTGTGGGCATCTCCATCACGGAATCGAAGATTGAGAGGAGTAGAATCAGAAGAGGAAAAAGCTCCAGAGCGCAAAGGGTTCCGAGCAGGAGTGGATTTACGTTTGGGTGCCATAGATACTACTAACGTAAACATAATAAGAAAGAGATAGAGAGGGAGACAATCAGAAAAGTCCCAAACAGTTCAAATATCAAATATATTGAACAGAAAGTACGTATGCATGGGGAATGCATGAACATGTGACATGCAAACTTAAAAAGCATCATGGGCTCAACCCAATCCAAACCTATCAACACACATACAAGAAACACACGTCTAAATGCATGTAAATATCATTCTAATGCTCATGAAATGCAATGTATGACATTTTGAACATCTTTTAGTGAAAACCCAACCCAAAATTTCAAGAAAAACTCATTGATTTTGAAAAACCCCAAAATTTTTCAAAAACCCCAAAACCTAAGATTCAAAACATGAAATGCGTGAAAAAGGAAGAAAAATGAGATCTTACCAAGTGATTTGAAGCAAAGAATGGCCGAAAATCACGAGGAAAGGAGATTTTGAGTGAGAAAGGGTGATTTGGGAGATGAACAGCCGCGGACAGATCGAGAGAAATGAGTTTCAGATCGCGACAGAGCCTTAAATAGAAGCCTCAGTAATTCTCGACAGCTGAGGTGTCGAGAGGTGTCAAGGAAAGTGTCGAGGTAGGTGTCGAGAAAAAGCACGTCGATAGCTGTAGGTGTCGATATGGTATCGAGGAATGAACACCTGAACCAAGAACAGAAGCTCGATCGATCGACTAGGTATCGAGAAGGTATCGAGGAGACAAGAACTTTCTCGATCGATCCACCAGGTGTCGAAAAGGTGTCGAGATTGCGATAAGGAAAAGGCCTGAGAAGCTCGACAGATAACAAGGTATCGAGGAGGTGTCAAGGAGGTGTCGAGCCAGCAGATAAAAGCAGTTTTTCGAGAAGAGAAAAACATAACCATGAATGCAATCAAACATGCACCTCAACAATGATCCAATCAACATAAAAGGCTCTCAAAATCATCTCTCAATGAAAAAATTAAGCACATGGATCTCCCAAAAACACACACACACACTAAACAAGTCTAACCAATTTTATTTTTCAAAAACAAGTCAAGACAGTTTAGTGAGCATACATTAGCACATGTAAAACCTTTGTGATGGCCAAATCACATTGTACCTACACATGTATCAAAAGTAGCAAAGAATATTGCGTGTTGTGTGTGAAAAACATTGCAAGATTGCATATGTGTATACATGTTATGACGATCTGAGATATGAGAAAATAACTTTAACTCACACACAATCATAACTGTTTGATGGGGACTATCACCTTCGAGGTACATCCTATAACTCACACATCTCCTAGAATACACGCTTGCAACCATTTTTAAAGCATTTTGTTCTTTTTGCTTTTTATTTTCTTTGCATATTTTCTTTTGATGCATATCATGCATGGGCTTATGAGAGAGAAAAGAAATACCCATTGATATTTGACATTCTAATTTTGCTATGCCGAAGCACACAAATGTCATTAACATCACACTTTTGCTATGCCGAAACATACAGATGTCATTAATGATTGGCGGGCAACAGTGGTGAGATGGTTATTTATGCCTTTCTCTTAGGATTTTCTAGTCCTACCCGTCAAAAAGAGTGATATGAGTGTTAAGCTTTAAGAGATAACTTAATCTTACTCATCATAAACAAGAGCCACCAAGCTCACTTGCTTAATTGTGCATAGAGATGCTCATCTAAGCTACAAGAGATACAAAGTTTAGAAAACTTTATTTCATTGGCTATCCAAGGTACACAAGTACCAAAGTACACAAAACACACACTGTTTTTGTATTTTTCTGATTTTTCAATTTTTTTATTTTATATCAAAAACAAAATAAACAAAACTGAAAGTAAACACACAAAGACATGTTAATAAAGCAAAGCATAAAACTAGATTGACTCAACAAAAATGCAAAACACACAAGCAATGCAATAAACAAGAAAAACAAGAAGGGAGAAGAAAGTGATGAAATCACTTAGAATCCTTTTTCTTCCACACCTTGGAAGAACCTTTCCTTCGATTAAAATCTTGAACCGGCAGTGAAGGGGAAGAATTGAAACTGTTCAAGTTCGAAAGGAACATGAGGGTTTTTAGAAGATCTCCAAGAGGAGTAAGAGAGGATTGAAGCTGATTTTGGCTTCCAGATGCTGTCATGCCGTTGCTTTGTTAGGTGGCTAGCCACTTGTAGCAATTTGGTCGAGTATGACCTGCAGCTCCACAATGATGACAGAGATGCTGCTTCTTTTGTTTAGGCTTTTGAGAGTTAGCCTTTTTAGCCCTAGGATTTCTAGCATCTTTCTTATCTTGCTTAGGGGGTGCTCCTAATATAGATTTTCCCTTGTCTAATTTCTCACTAGCTAATTCGGTTTTAACGTTAGTGTTCTCAACTTTAACAATATTATCAGGAGGAACAAAAACAGTAGAACTAGTAAAAGCAGAATTAGAGAAAGAAAGATCATACCCCAAACCTGTTCGATCTGAAGCAGATTTCTGAATGCTGAGCATCTCATCAAGTTTTGCACTTGAAGCCCTCTCCAGTTGAGCTCTAACTTGAAACAACTCCGCTTCAAGCTTTTTGGTCTTCTCAGCCAGGAAGTTGTTCTCAAACCTCAGTGCTCCAATAGTTTGATTTGCCTCATCAAACTTTGTGGACAACTCTTCACGATCAAGTTCCACATCACTGAGCTTCTTGGTGGCCAGCCTATACAACTTCTCATGCTTCTCAAAGAGCTTGTAAAGCTTCTCATAGGCTGAATGAATATCATCTTGATCATCCATCTTCTCACACTTGGTGTCCACAAATTCTTCTTCTTCATCCACTTCTTCAACAATCCCTTCAATAGGATTGACTGTGGCAGTGAAGGCATTCAAGATTCCGTCATCTTCATTGTCGGAATCATCTTCAGGCTCAGTGTCACTCAAGGTTGCAGCAAGTGCCTTGCTTTTCCCAATGCTCTTGAGATATTTAGGACACTCATTCTTCATGTGTCCAAACCCATGACACCCAAAACACTTAGGTCCTGCGGGAACAGTGTACTGACCACCTTCCTTGACATCATTCTTCCCTTTGTCTTGGCTTTTAAACTGAGAAGAACTGGATTGCCTGCGGTCCTTGTCGAAGCTCCTCCCATTGGCATTCTTCATAAACTTCTTGAACTGCATTGTAATGTAGGACTTCATCTTAGAATCTTCATCATCGGAAGACTCATCTGTATCACTGCTCTTTGCCTTCAAGGCCATGCTCTTGCCTTTGCTTGACTTGCCAATCCTTGATAACCCTAGCTCATAGGTCTGTAAGTTCCCAACCAACTCAGTCAAAGGAATTTTATCAATATCCTTTTATTCTTCTATTACCGTAATCTTGGCATGAAATCTCTCAGGTAGAGATCTGAGCACTTTCCTTACAACCTTGGGTTCAAGGATGGTTTCCCCAAGATTGAAGGCTGAGTTCACTATGTCCTTAAGCTTGGCATAGAACTCATCAAATGACTCATCCTCCTCCATCTTAATCTCTTCAAAGCTAGTAGTAAGCCTCTGTAGCTTTGAATCTTTGACAGCCTTTGTCCCTTTATAGGTTGTCTGGAGGATGGTCCACGCCTCCTTAGCAGTTTCAGTTGAGGATATCTTCTTGAAATTCTCATTGGTGACTGCGCTAAATAGGGCATTCAACGCTCTGCTGTTGAAGTTTGCCGCCTTGATCTTGGCTTCATCCCAATCGGCCGGCGCTTCTTTTGTCTTGGTCCAGCCAATCTCAACAGCTTGCCACACCTTTTCATCTAAGGACTGCAAAAAAGCTCTCATGCGTACTTTCCAGTAGGCATAGTTAGTCCCATCAAATAAATGAGGTATAATTAAAGATTGTCCTCTATCCATGACAAACAAGGGTCAATGGATCAACACAGCAAAGATTAACCTAATCAGAGTATGCCTGCTCTGATACCACTTGATAGGCCACAAACTGAGTGACCACTTGTGATTAAACCAATTAATTAATTAGCCAAGTTATTAATTAATCAATTTATCATGCAATTGCGTGGCAGCACAAACAAATCATTGAATAACTAAATATGTAGCGGAAAATAAATAACACGGTGATTTGTTCACAAATGGGGAAAACCCTAACGGCAAAAACCCCACCGGGTGATTTTCAGGTCACCACTCCCGAAACTCCACTATTATCAAATCAAGCGGTTACAAGTAAAGGAATCTCAAGTACCTTACTAACCTACAATTAAACTCTTACCCCAATACCCAATTGGACTTGATCTGTAGTGACAATTTTCCTTTTTAATGCACGGCTTCCAAGTATGTGACTAACCAGATGCGCGGATTCCAGTACATGACTTCAAACACCAACTTTAGAAGGAGAGGTTGGTTGCAAAGTTCTTCAGTTCATCATACACGATAAAGATCAGGAAGATGCTTGGTCACAAAAACTTTTGGTGCAAATACACAGCAACTTCTTCAGAGAAGATGAACTGGGTCAAGAACTTCATCTTTGTTCATAATTTGCTTGAACAAGGATTGCTCAATGCTTTAGCAACTTATGTCTGTCATGACGGCTCTTAAAACACTCCTTTTATATGTTTAGGGTTAGAAGAAAAGAAGGCCCAAAAACATATTCACAGATCCCAAGAAATCAGAACAGAAAAATCTGATTTTTTTTAAATCTCGACAGATAGCAGGTGTCGAGGAGCTATCGAGCAGGTGTCGAGCTTTAATGAAAATGCACTTCAGCTTGATTTTTCTTGGACAGACATGATGACTTCAACACTTGATCTTGAAACCTTGTTTCTTGAAGTATTAAAAACATCTAGAACTACCCAAATACAAGTAGAGTGCGTTTTGTCAAAGGATTAACTAATTTATATAAATAAGTATGACATATGTTGATAGGCCACAAACTGAATGACCCCTTGTGATTTAAACTAATTAATTAATTTAGCCAAGTTATTAATTAATCAATTTAACATGCAAATACGTGGTAGCACAAACAAATCACCGAATAACTAAATATGCAGCGGAAAATAAATGACACGGTGATTTGTTCACGAATGGGGAAAAACTCTAACGGCAAAAACCCCACCGGGTGATTTTCAGGTCACCACTCCCGAAACTCCACTATTATCAAATCAAGCGGTTACAAATAAGGAATCCCAAGTACCTTATCAACCTACAGTTGAACCCTTACCCCAATACCCAATTGGACTTGATCTGTAGCGACAGTTCCCACCTTTGATGCACGGCTCCCAAGTACGTGACTAACCAGATGCGCGGATCCCAATACGCGACTTCAAACACCAACTTTAGAAAGAGAGGTTGGCTACAGAGTTCTTCAGATCATCCTATGCATGAAGATCAGGAAGATGCTTGGTCACAAAACCCTAAGGTGCACAATACACAGCAACTTCTTGAAGAAGATGAACTAGGTCAAGAACTTCATCTTAGAGCATAATTTGCTTGAACAAGGATTGCTCAATGCTTATGCAACTTGTGTCTATGTTGACGGCTCTTAAAACACTCCTTAAATATGTTTAGGGTTAGAAGAAAAGAAGGCCCAAAAACACATTCACGGATCCCAAGAAAATCAGATCAGAATTCTGACTTTTTAATTCTCGACAGATAGCAGGTGTCGAGGTAGGTGTCGAGCAGGTGTCGAGCTTTAAAAATTCTGCACTTCAACTTGCTTTTTCTTGGACAGACTTGATGACTTCAACACTTGATCTTGAAACATTGTTTCTTGAAGTATTAAAAACACCTAGAACTACCCAATTACAAGTAGAGTGCGTTTTGTCAAAAGATTAGCCAATTTACATAAAATATGACATATGTTCTTAAGTGTGAACACATATGTCCTAACAATCTCCCCCTTTGGCAATCCGTGACAAAACCACAACAAACAAATGAACATATGAGAGAAGTCATAAATCACTCAACTCATATTCACTTGTTAAATACAATAAAATCTATCCTAACACAAACTCTTGAAGAACTTTGCAAAAAGAGAGTTTATGGCAAGTAGAGTTTGACAACCTGTATTTCTGAAACACTTATAAACAAAACTCATCAAGGCATCTTGTGTGAAACAGCATTAACTAGATTGCATACAAATATAAAGAACATGTGTATAAAGAAAGAAAAGAAACAACACATGAAGAGATAGGTGAATAAGAAAAACATACATCCACATATATAGAAAGATAAGTACAATGTATGTAAAACTGATATACAAGACCAATGTATCTATAAAGAACGAAAAGAAAAGATACATCATAAGCCTCACTACATCCCTCAAAAAGTATGAACACTCCCCCTATAAAAAATGTCCTATACTAACTCTCCCCCTAAGATGACTACTCTCATAAATCCAAAACTACTCCCCCTTTTTGTCACGAGTGACAAAGGGTAGAGTGTCATGTAGACATCTCATCAGTAGAGCTAGCATCTCCATCATCATCATCAGAAGCATCATCGTCATCACCATCATCATCATCATCCTCAGCATCAGAATCTGAAGCAATTGAAGGAGGTGGTGGAGGAGAAGCCTCAGATGCAAAACCACCCATGGTCGCCTGCCGTCGTGCAATACGACCAACACGAACGTTCACCTGATACAGCTCAGTGGTGAGTGTATCAAGGCGAGCATCCATGCGCTGCAGCTGCGCCATGATATCTCCAAGAGATACATCGCTGGAGGAAGGAAGAGGAGTCGAAGTAGATGGTGCAGATCTGGATGGAGCCAAACGGGAGGGCGGAGTGGAATCCGGCTGTCTCGACCTGAACTGTGCCTGACTACGTTTTACGGTAGCGGCATCTATGACAGATATGTGTGTGAAGTGGTCGGACACAGGGAAAGGGATGGAAAAATGGCGTAGTATCCTCGTGATAGCGGAAGGAAAGATGAGCTTATCACTGGACGCCGCATCTAAATGAACATCTATGATAGAGAAAATGAAGTGGGAAGGAAAATCTATCGTAAGATGCTCAAGTAGAGAAAGCAAGAAACGAGCAAGAGGCTTAGTGATAGAGTTATAGTGAGAAAGAGGATGAAGTACAAAGGTCATCACCATGTTAAGGAACCTAGGACCTTTAGCAAAAGGTCTACATGATGTGTACATATGCTCACCCCACTCAGAAGGGCGCTCACAAAAGGCAGAAATGAGCTCATCCTTGGACACAGTCCTTAGTCGCTCGCAAGTAGGATAGTCAGGAAACTCTATCCTAGGAACATGAAGCACATCCGCAACCAGCTGCGGTGTGACAGCAATGCGCGTACCTCGAACGCGAGTATGAAAGAGAGGTACTGAACAATCAATCCCGTACATGTTGGAGTAAAACTCCTGAATAAGTACGAGAGGACAAGTGACCGGGACGTCACACAGTGACTCTCATCCCCTACTGTGAATGACAGAGGGAAGGTCAGTATCGGCGAAGTCCGCCAGAACAACGTGGCGTTCCGAATGAACACCTCGTTTAGAAAAGTTCTCAGTAAACGCCTTTTGGGCATCTACATCACGGAACCGAAGAGTATGAGGAGCAGTATCAGAAGATGAAGAAGCTCCAGAACGCAGAGGGTTCCGAGCCGGAGTGGATTTACGTTTAGGTGCCATAGATGCAACTAACGTAAAAGAATGAGAAAAGAGATAGAGAGGGAGACAATCAGAAAAGTCCCAAACAGTTCAAATATGATAATATGTTGAACAAAAAGGACGTATGCATGGGAATGCATGGTCATGTGACATGCAAATATAAAAAGCATCATGGGCTCAGCCCAATCCAATCCTAGCAGCACACATACAAGAATCACACAACTAAATGCATGAAAATATCATTCTAATGCACATGGAATGCAATGCATGACATTTTAAACACTTTTCATTGAAAAACCAACCCAAAATTTCAACAAAAACTCAAAGATTTTGAAAAACCCAAAGTTTTCAAAAAAAATCCCAAAACCTAAGATTCAAACCATGAAATGCATGAAAAGGAATGGAAAAGAAGATCATACCACTTGATTTGAAGCAAGAAAAGCTGAAAATCACTTGGGATGAAGATTGGATTGAAGAAAAGTGGTTTGGAAGTTGAACCGCCTCGGACAGATCGAAGAGAGATCGAGAAATGAGAGTGAAAATCGCGACAGAAGCATTTATAGACACCTCAGTAAATCTCGACAGCTGAGGTGTCGAGAGGTATCGAGGGTGCTATCGAGATAGGTGTCGAGATATAAGCCTTCGACAGCTAAGGTATCGAGGAGGTATCGAGGTACCAAACAGCTGAACCTACACCAGAAGCTTGATCGATCGACGTGGAGTCGAGAAGGTATCGAGAAGACAGAGAGAATCTCGATCGATCCACCAGGTGTCGAGGAAGTGTCGAGATTGCGATAAGAAAAAGGCTTTAGAGGCTCGACAGCTGACCAGGTATCGAGGAGGTATCGAGAAGGTGTCGAGCCAGCTATGAAATGCAATTTTTCGAGAAGTGAAAAACACAGACATGAATGCAATCAAGACATGCACCTCAAACATGATCCAACCAACATAAAAAGCTCTCAATTAACATCTCTCAATGAAAAATTAAGCACATGGATCTCCCAAGAACACACACACACACTAAACAAGTCTAACAAATTTTATATTTCAAAAATAAGTCATGACAGTTTAGTGAGCATACAAAAGCACATGTAAACCTTTGTGATGGCCAAATCACATTGTACCTGCACATGTATCAAAAGTAGCAAAGAATATTGTGTGTTGTGTGTGAAAAACATCGCAAGATTGCATATGTGTATACATGTTATGATGATCTGAGATATGAGAAAATAACTTTAACTCACACACAATCATAACTGTTTGATGGGGACTATCACCTTCGAGGTACATCCTATAACTCCCACATCTCCTAGAATACACGCTTGCAACCATTTTAAAGCATTTTTTAATCTTTTTGCTTTTTATTTCTTTGCATATTTTCTTTTTAAACATTTCATACATGGGCTTATGAGAAAGAAAAGAAATACCCATTGATATTTTGACATTTCAATTTTGCTATGCCTAAGCACACAAATGTCATTGACATCACACTTTTGCTATGCCGAAGCATACAGATGTCATTAATGATTGGCGGGCAACAGTGGTGAGATGGTTATTTATGCCTTTCTCTTAGGATTTTCTAGTCCTACCCGTCAAAAAGAGTGATATGAGTGTTAAGTCTAAGAAATAACCTAATCTTACTCATCACAAACACGAGCCACAAAGCTCACTTGCTTAGTTGTGCATAAAGATGCTCATCTAAGCTACAAGAGATACAAAGTTTAGAAAACTTTGTTTCATTGGCCATCTAAGGTACACAAGTACCAAAGTACACAAAACACACACTGTTTTTGTTTTTTTTTTTTTTTTTTTTCCATTTTTTTTTATTTTTATATCAAAAACAAAATAAACAAAACTGAAAGTAAACACACAAAAACATGTTAACAAAGCAAAACAATGCATAAAACTAGACTGACTCAATAAAATGCAAAACACACATGCAATGCAAAAACACTAAGAAAACAAGAAGGGAAAAGAAAGTGATGAAATCACTTAGAGTCCTTTTTCTTCCACACCTTGGAAGAACCTTTCCTTTGATTGAAACCTTGAACCGGCGGTGAGAGGGAAGAATTGAAACCGTTCAAGTTCGAAAGGAACATGATGGCTTTCAGAAGATCTCCAAGAGGAGCAAGAGAGGATTGAAGCTGATTTTGGCTTCCAGATGCTGTCATACTGTTGCTCTGTTGGGTGGCTAGCCACTTGTAGCAATTAGGTCGAGTATGACCAGCAGCTCCATAATGATAACAGAGATGCTGCTTCTTTTGTTTAGGCTTCTGAGAGTTAGCCTTCTTATCCCTAGGGAGTTTAGCATCTTTCTTTTCTAACTTAGGGGGTGCTCCTAGGATGGATTTATTCTTGTCTATGTTCTCACTAGCTAATTCAGTTTTAACATCAATTTTCTCAATTTTGTCAGTATTAGCAGGAGGAACAAAAACAGTAGAACTAGTAGAAGCAGAGTTAGAGATAGAAAGACCATACCCTAAACCTGTTCGATCTGAAGTAGATTTCTGGTTGCTGAGCATTTCATCAAGTTTTGCACTTGAAGTCCTCTCTAGTTGAGCTCTAACTTGAAACAGCTCTGCTTCAAGCTTCTTGGTCTTCTCAGCCAGGAAGTTGTTCTCAAATCTCAGTGCACCAATAGTTTGATTCGCCTCATCAAACTTTGTGGACAATTCTTCTCTATCGAGTTCCACATCACTGAGCTTCTTGGTGGCCAACCTGTATAACTTTTCATGTTTTTCAGAGAGCTTGTAAAGCTTCTCATAGGCTGAATGGATATCATCTTTGTCATCCATCTTTTCGCATTCAGTGTCCACCAATTCTTCTTCTTCTTCTTCAACAATCCCATCAGTAGAATTGACTGAAGCAGTGAAGGCATTTAGGATTCCGTCATCCTCATCATCGGAATCATCTTCAGGCTCAGTGTCACTAAGGGTTACAGCTAGAGCCTTGCTCTTCCCAATGCTCTTCAGATATGTAGGACACTCATTCTTCATGTGTCCAAACCCGTGACACCCAAAACACTTTGGTCCTGCCGGAACAGTGTACTGACCGCCATCCTTGGCATCCTTTCTTCCTTTGTCTTGGCTCTTGAACTGTGAAGAACTGGATTGCCTTCGGTCCTTGTCGAAGCTCCTCCCATTGGCATTCTTCATAAACTTCTTGAACTGCCTTGTAATGTAGGACTTCATCTTGGAATCTTCATCATCGGAAGACTCATCTGTGTCGCTGCTCTTAGCCTTCAGGGCCATGCTCTTGCCCTTGCTTGACTTGCCTATTCTTGATAACCCTAGCTCGTAGGTCTGCAAGTTCCCAACCAACTCAGTCAAAGGAATTTTATCAATGTCCTTTGATTCTTCAATTGCCGTAATCTTGGCATGAAATCTCTCAGGTAGAGATCTGAGCACCTTCCTTACAACCTTGGGTTCAGGGATGGTTTCCCCAAGATTGAAGGCTGAGTTCACTATGTCTTTCAGCTTGGCATAGAACTCATCGAACGACTCATCCTCCTCCATCTTAATTTCTTCAAAGCTAGTGGTGAGCCTTTGTAGCTTTGAATCTTTGACAGCCTTTGTTCCTTCATAGGTTGTCTGGAGGATGGTCCACGCCTCCTTGGCAGTTTCTGTTGAGGATATCTTCTTGAACTCCTCATTTGTGACAGCGCTAAATAAGGCATTCAACGCTTTGCTGTTGAAGTTTGCCGCCTTGACCTTGGCTTCATCCCAATCGGCCGACGCTTCTTTTGGCTTAGTCCAGCCAATCTCAACAGCTTGCCACACCTTCTCATCTAAGGACTGCAAAAAAGCTCTCATGCGTACTTTCCAGTAGGCATAGTTAGTCCATCAAATAAAGGAGGTATAATAAGAGATTGTCCTCTATCCATGACAAACAGGGGTCAATGGATCAATCACAGCAAAGATTAATAACTAATCAGAGTGTGCCCGCTCTGATACCACTTGATAGGCCACAAACTGAATGACCCCTTGTGATTTAAACTAATTAATTAATTTAGCCAAGTTATTAATTAATCAATTTAACATGCAAATACGTGGTAGCACAAACAAATTACCGAATAACTAAATATGCAGCGGAAAATAAATGACACGGTGATTTGTTCACGAATGGGGAAAAACCCTAACGGCAAAAACCCCACCGGGTGATTTTCAGGTCACCACTCCCGAAACTCCACTATTATCAAATCAAGCGGTTACAAATAAGAAATCCCAAGTACCTTATCAACCTACAGTTGAACCCTTACCCCAATACCCAATTGGACTTGATCTGTAGCGACAGTTCCCACCTTTGATGCACGGCTCTCAAGTACGTGACTAACCAGATGCGCGGATCCCAGTACGCGACTTCAAACACCAACTTTAGAAAGAGAGGTTGGCTGCAGAGTTCTTCAGATCATCCTATGCATGAAGATCAGGAATATGCTTGGTCACAAAACCCTAAGGTGCACAATACACAGCAACTTCTTGAAGAAGATGAACTAGGTCAAGAACTTCATCTTAGAGCACAATTTGCTTGAACAAGGATTGCTCAATGCTTATGCAACTTGTGTCTATGTTGACGGCTCTTAAAACACTCCTTAAATATGTTTAGGGTTAGAAGAAAAGAAGGCCCAAAAACACATTCACGGATCCCAAGAAAATCAGATCAGAATTCTGACTTTTTAATTCTCGACAGATAGCAGGTGTCGAGGTAGGTGTCGAGCAGGTGTCGAGCTTTAAAAATTCTGCACTTCAACTTGCTTTTTCTTGGACAGACTTGATGATTTCAACACTTGATCTTGAAACATTGTTTCTTGAAGTATTAAAAACACCTAGAACTACCCAATTACAAGTAGAGTGCGTTTTGTCAAAGGATTAGCCAATTTACATAAAATATGACATATGTTCTTAAGTGTGAACACATATGTCCTAACATATGTTCTTAACATGTGAACCACATATGTCCTAACAGCCGTGATGTTACATTACACCATAATATTACATTATTATAATCTTGCATTAATATAATCTCAATACAAAAATACAACGTTACATTGTTTAGGAATGTGATGAGATTAAGGTGATATGATATATTTTGTAATTTTAGATTATGGAAATGTTAGAAAAAATAAAATAAACCAAAAACTCAATGTTATCAGAACCGGACCGGACCGGCCAATCAAATAGGGTTACCCATGAACCGGTCACAAATCCGGTTTTATGTGAAAACTGGGCATTTAAATATTTTGAGTGAACATCTTGAACCAGGGTTCAACCCAAAAAATCGGCCAAACCGTGGGCCGGTTCAACTAGTCAAAGAGTTGACTTTATTTTTTAAAAATAAAGAAAATGGAGATGTGGAGTTTAGAACTTTGAGACATATACCTTATTTAAGAATCAAGTCTAGCATCATGACCAATGCACCACACGTGTTGCTTGTGAACAACTTTGTAGTGTATTATATTTATTATAGATTTATGTCAGTTTTAATTTTTGAACTTATTCTATCACATCTCTCTCAATTTATTAAATATTACTAAATTTATTTCCTTTGATTAATTCAATTTTGATTAAAGAATAATGCATTTTCATGTGAATTTACTAAAATAATCAAAAGTAATATTTTTTGTTTAATCAAAATAATTTAGACTTGTAGGATTATTATGAAATATTTTTTTAATGCTTATTTATGTTGTACTATTTTATATTAACCTTATAATATTAATAAATTTTATTTTAAATTATGTTTCAATTATTTTTAGATATTTTTAGTCAATTTTGATAATATTTATATATTTAAAATATCTTTATTTGTATTTTAATTAATTATTAAATTAATTATGACATCATCACGATCCAACCTCGGTCTGACCTTAAAAACCTTGAATCTCTCCCTTTTCCGATTCTTTGAACTGTCCGGGTTTGAAAACCATGCAAAAACTTTAATGTCACATAATCGTAATGTTCATCACATTAAGAGCACATCACAGTGAATCAAATGCCCCCGAATATGTGACTATATGACTACACATTCTAGATTTTGAGAAAGAGCAAATATATAATACGTGCACACACACAAATTAATTTGCCATTGTTCTAAAACAGATTTTTCAACAAGAAAGCATATGCAGGCCGTCTTATAACTTCTTCTGTTAGCCTTTATTTATTTATTTATTTTTTAGAACAGTTCCGTTAGATCTTCCTTAAATGAAAAGGGATTCACAGCGGTTGAAAAGTGCATCTAGTTCTTTCTTAATATCTATTGTATTGGATCTATATACCGCTAATTCCATCCAGATTCATTTAAGACTTGGAATTTGAATCCCTTTTCATTTCTTCAATCATTGATAACAACTAATATATGACTCAATATTTTGTTCAAATGAATCATTTTTACTTAAGGTTTATAGTTTATACTAATATTTTAAGTATAAAAAGCAGTAGTCACGAGTCACCTAAACCCTAAACGCACGTAGTGTTATAATTATAAGAAATGTTATTTTATATGTGAATCATAGGATAAGAGTAGGGTAAATAAAGAGGAGAAACGCATTAGGAGCGTACGATTGTAAAGTACCTATTAAGTTAAAGGAAAAATTGTATAAGAGTGATATACGAGCAATGCTTTATGGCATTAAATGTTGAGCTATTAAGAAGTAGCATATTCGTAAAAAGAGTATACCTTAAATGAGAATATTAAGATGGATAACTGGAAATACACCAAAAGATACAGATTCAAAATGAGGAAATTCGCCTAGAGATAGAGGTTGCCCCTATTGATGAAAAAATGAGGGAGAGTTGTTTAAGATGGTTTGACCATGTTCAAAGGAGAGAGACTACTGCACTAGTAAGAAGGAATGAGCTTATTTTGTTGGTGTGAGTGTGTATTTTAAACACTGTCTATTGTTGTGACTCTCACATTGGTTTGGAGTGAGCTTCCTATTGTGTTTATAAGCCACTAGTCACCTTAGAGACATCTTAAGATAGTGAACTTAGTGTGGACTTAGTCTTTAACCATATCATACCCATGCACACTACTCCATCTCCTCTTGATTTTGAGAGGTCCTAAGGTTTCAATGGCCTATTTAATAAACCTCAGTGAGTGGAAAGAGAACTAGTGGCACTAAGTTTTGCTATGAGATCGTTGTAAACCTTTTTTTTTTTTTTTTTTTGGTTCTTGCTAATTACTTGGGTTATTGTCTTTTGAATCAAAACTTGTAATTATTCACTGCTGTATTTCCAACATATCTAAGTTAAGGGAACAAATAAATGTAGAGGATGACCAAAAATCACATTGTAGAAGTAATGAAAATGACATATCGATTCTATTTGTTATCTCAAAAAAAAAAAAAAAATGGTATATCAATTAAGGGAGTAACATAGAGTATGACTTTAGATAAGGTAAAATGGAGGACAGGAGTTGTTGTTATTTTAAACTTAATAATTTACTTAATTTATCATTAAAAAAATTACGGAAGACATGGTAGGGTGAAGACATGGTTTAAGCTCAATATCACTTGCTCTAATAGTATAGTAGATTACCAATACTCCCAAAACCTTTAGAAAATAATGAAATTAATCATTTAATTATAATTTTAACATTCCCTCCTGCGTGGGCTTCATCACTTAATCAATATTCAAAGATAAATTATTGATTCTTCTACTAAAAGTTTAACGGTAAAATTTATATCGAATTATTAAAACACTATCAGTATTAAAATAAATTATAAAGATACAATACTTTATGAAATTACATCTTTCTTTTTTTCTTTTTTCTTTTTTTTTTTATAGGGAAAAGACAGTGAAACTTTTTATTAAGAAGAATGGACTAAATCAGCCTGAAGAACAGAGTAAAATTGCGGAGGAACAGACTCCATCCACATCTTCAAATCGCAATTTTGCTTGGATTCGCATTAGGAAGATACAATTTTACAGCACATATTTCGTCCATAATTGTAACCATTATCAATTGAAAAATTTTTAGAGAGAACTAAAACTATTAAAATTTTAAAAAATCTTTGAATTTGTTTAAATGGGATTGATTTAATTGATTTTTTTTTATTGATAAATTATACCTTAAGAATTGAGGTTACAGAAGGAAAACACAAACAAAAACAAAAACAAAAACAAACAAACAAACCAAAAAAAAAAAAAAAAAACAAACAAACAAACAAAATAAGCTAGCTTCTTTTTTTTTTTTTTGGGGGGGGGGGGGGGGGGGGGGGGTTGTAAATACAGAAGAAAAAAAAAAGATTAAAAAAACGAGGCCCTCACCTCAATGACCATCCCATCTCTAATAAATGAAAGTGGGGAGATGGGAGAGGGTCATTGGGCTCATTAATTTGGAAATCCAAATTCAATATGGCCCATTAATCTGAATAAGAAACTTTGGGCTCGTTATTTATTGAGAGAATGCTAACTTTTTTTTTTTGGTTGATACAAACAAGAATGCTGCTTTGGTATACACCAATCACAATAAAAATAACATGTCTTTTCTTATTTATTTATTGAATGAGAAGTTTATTCAAAAGCAAAGATAATACAATCAAAATTATCAAAACAACACACCAAAAATAAAAAATAAACAAGCAGTACACAAACACACCAAACAAAGTCTTCGCTACAAGCCTAAACACAAAGAAGCCTCCCTTATAATGGTGATGTTAATGCATGCCTGCTTTCGTTCCTCATACTGACAGCATTCCTCTTAACTCCAACCGTGCCCATACCAATTTACGAAACAAAGCTTTTAAAGCTTTTCCATTCAAATTCTAAACTCTGAAGGCCCCCAATCAACCAAATCATCCCAGATCAGCTTGGGCTTAGCAATCAAACAGCTTTCAAAGTCAGAGCAACTTATGAACAATCATTCTCCAAAACCACACAACTTTTCTTATTTTAGCCTCTCTCCCTTCCTTATTGTTAAATAAGGTAAAAACATGCAATATAGGAAGCAACAAGAAAGAATAACGGCAGCAGTAATCCCAAAGGATTGTGGCACTACTGTATAGGTGCCTGCAATAAAAGTTACCAGCAATGCTAATATTGACCAACTTGTGATAACAGGGGCATGGCTTACCATTTGTAAGTGAAAATAGTCTTCATTAGTAATTCTTGAAGCCATAAATTGGACCAATAGAGAGGTAGTGGAAAGACCAAAAGCAAAAGTATTAGCAATCAGAAATACACGGAAAGCAAGTTTATTGCGTAATACTGCCATGCCCTCACCCACATTTCCGTTTTGATTAAATCCACCAGGCACCGTAAAAGCTGCCGTGAAGGTCACAGTTGCGATTAGCGTGGCTACCAACAAATTGGTTTCACTCACTTCCTTCTCAAGAAGATCTGATTGGGACATTCCCTTGCCATTGTCCTTGACATTGCCATCGCCTGCCATTTCCGATTTCTCTCTAGGGTCCAATTTCCGAATGCCCATTTCTGATTTCTTTCTAGGGTCCAATTGCCGAATGCCCATTTTTAAGAGTACTCCCCCCAGACTTGGTCGAGCGCCTTCACTCCACACTTTGGTCTTGATTTCATCATGTCAAATTTATATATACATGAGCTCGCTACCCAATAAAAGCAAACACATGCACACGAACATTATACATGTAAGACGTGTATATGATACATTCTAGCTTTTGAGAAAAATATATACAATACTCTCAAGTTTCAATCAAATCAAATTAATAAAACTCGGTCACCATTGAATAATTAACTTTTTTAGACAAATTCTTCACTTCTATCTGAGATTCAACTTTTGTAGGTACAAAAACTCAAGAAGAATGGAGTTCAAATTTTCTATCTCACTTTTCCTGTTTCATTGTATACTCCACAAATAAAAACATACTACACGTCCGTGTATTTTATAAAATGCTAAATTTATGTCTTCTATTATTTCAATTGCCTAAATATGATGGGTTATTTATTTATTTATTTTAGGAAATTGAAATAATAGAAGACATAAATTTAGCATTTAATAAAATAAATGGACATGTGACATGTTTTTATTTGTGAAGTATATAGTAAAGCAAGAAGAGTTTGATAGAAGATTTGGACTCAGAAGAATACTGCCTCGTTGTGTAGTAATGTACTATATAAGTATTAACCATTTTATAAACCAGTATTGTAAAAATTAATGATTTTCCCCACCAAAGCAATCCTTTCTGTAAATTTACCCCGAAAAATAGAGCAAATTTCGGAAACTTTCTTTGTTCAAAATTCCTATAAATTGTGTAGTAGTACTACTACATTCAGCAGAGCAGGGCAGACGGGGCTTACCATTGGCCTGGAGCCTAACTTCTCTCTTAACAAAATATTGTCCATTGTGGAGAACCCATCCTTGTTCGTAACATTTAAGGCAACACGTCTACCTTCTCCAAATTCGTCTTTTGAATAGAAATGCCCATTGATGGCAGCCAGATTAGTAGGCGTGTTCCCGTCTTCGTCCTGCTGGTTGATGAGGCCCTCAAACTCTGGTCTCCCCTTAAAATAGTAAAATGCAGCCCACCCTCCACTTTCTGAAGCAGCATGAAGAGCATTCCGACCCTTGTTGTCCAACAATTCGTACATATCTGGACATGCTTTCATGAGTTCACTTATAACAGGATAATTGTCTTCCTTGGCGGCAATGTGAAGAGCAGATAAACCTTCTTTGTTTCTTACATATGCAGGGGAATTGTCCTTTTCTAAAAGCAGTTTGACAAATTTCTCATTACCCAAATGGGCGGCAATGTGTAGAGGAGTCCATCCTGAGTCATCGCCTTCTTTAATTGCAGATGGCCATTTTTCCACCACTTTATTTACAAAAGCTGAGAAGATATAGAAATACCATATTGCTCAGGTTAGTACATATTAAGTGCGTTAATCACCCCTACACAACACATGGAAAGAGAGGGAATCAGATTTGCATTCATCACATGGACATAATTAAAGCCTAACATTTTGTCTTAAAGTACCTCTTAGTGAATTAAAGTGTATAGTGAATTCACTAAGTGAACATTAATAAAAACAAGGGAATGGACTTTTCATTCCCTCAATTAAAACTTCCAAACAAGAGAAGTGAAGAATATTTTAAAATTATTTTTTTTATTCCATTCCATTCCCTCCTCCCAAACGGAGCATAAATGAGTAAAAAAATAAGGAAATTGTGCATTGTTTATCCTCAAATATTTTGATTGTACATCAATTAAAATGTACCTTTTATAAATAGTGATTTTGGTAAGTAATTTAGTTGAAGAACTTTTGGTAAATAGTGATTTTGGTGCTTCCGAAAATTTTATGAAGGTCTTTCAATAGATGGGAATGAGAAAGTAACATACTGAGGATGCACTATGTCAATTTCAATGTGTTGAGAAGAGACTTCTTGGATTTAATAATTTTAAAGTGAAAGAAGGAAAAAAAAAAAAGTTTGATTTTAGCATAAAATAAGAGAGAACTGAAGGGTGGTAGCACAACATGAGTTTGCTAGTGTTATGGTAGCATGATTTAGGCCATACATTTTAATAGATTAGATATTGTGTCATACCCAAATTGTGTGAAGTTGAGTAGATTGGAATATTTTTTAGTATGTGTTGTGCAGGCATAAATTGAGTCCTACGTCCAGCGTTTATTTAACACCTCGAGTTCTCCACAGTGGTCTGTATGTACGGGCCAATATATTTAGCATGCGCTTGTTCAAAAACTTTGACCTATTTGGTATGGCAACTCAAACACATATTTTTAATTTTTAAATAACATTACGCGTATTTTTATACACTTTTTCATCCACGTGTATTTTTACACATATTTTTAAACAACAAAACACATATTATTAAATGCATATACCAAACTCTCCGGAATCTCTAGCTACATCGTTTTGGTGTACCTAAGTCAAAACTCATCTTACTTCTCTGACAAGGAGGAACGACTCCAATCCTTTGTCAAATCCTCGTCACCCTCTCTATTCTCTAACCCATTTCACATGAGCCCATGAAAAAATCCCACAAGCCTTACAGGTAACATTTTTACAAGAGGGCACAACACTGCTGGGGGAGGCCTCTTGGATTTATTTTAATGTAAATATATATATATATATATACTCTTTACTATTTTATTGTTGTTTCCTTAATTTTCTTTTTAATATTGACTTTTTGTCATATTTAAGTCATTAATTTTAGCAACATTTAAAGCATAGGTTTATAAAAATATAGGGTCATGCTTGCAGGTGCTCTTAAGGTAATTAACAATTCATTTTAGAAAAGTTTTTATACTACTTTATAGGAAATTAAAAAAGCTATTAAAATATTAATTGTTTTTTATTTTATCATAAAAACTATTTTTAAATGAATTGTTAACAATTACCTTAAAGACATCGTTAACATTTCCCAAAAATCTATAAGTAAATCTTTTTAGCAAAATAAATTTTTTTTTTCTAAAAATAAAGTCATACGCATTTATATTGAAAAAAAATATTAAGGATACTGGAATACAATGATATGTTTAGCTAGGCCCACCTTGAGAAAACTTTCTAACACCATCACTGGACAGCACTAACTTCTGAAGGGAAGGGAACAAAAATTTTAGCAGGTGGTCTTAAGGTAATTAACAATTCATTTTAAAAAAGTTTTGGTACTACTTTTATAGGAAATGAAAAAAGCTATTAAAATATTAATTGTTTTTTTATTTTCTCATAAAAACTATTTTTAAATAAATTGTTAACCATTACCCTAAGGATACTGTTAACATTTCCAAAAAATATATAAGTAAATCTTTTTAGCAAAATAATATATATTTTTTTTGTTTTCCAAAAATAAAGTCATACACATTTATATTGAAAAAAAAAATTAAGGATATTGGAATACAATGATATGTTTAGCTAGGCCCAGCTTGAGAAAACTTTCTAGCACCATCACTGGACAGCACTAACTTCCGAAGGGAAGGGAACAAAAATTTTACTGTGCACCTAGATGGCTAGATTGACTCATTCTTAATTGGTTGTGCAAACTTTATTTATTTATTTATTTTGGATAAATTGGATTGAATTGTATTGAGTTATCCTAAAATGTGAGAGAGAGAGAGCTCAATTTGGGACGAATTGAGTAACTATTACAGTTTACAAAAAGATTTTGTTTCACCATGTAATGTAATAACTAATATGATAACCCAAATTGTGTAGATTTGATTGGATTAGATTTTTTAAAAATGTGTGTTATACGGGCGTGTACTAAAACTTACATCGAGTGTTTATTAAGCGAATCTTGAGTTAAGTGATTACGAAGAACTCTAACACCAACTAGACTAATCCTTTTAAGGTATATTACTATAATAATTTTTTTTAGTCATTATAATGTTATCAAAGTTTCAAAACAAACTTTGTAAAACCATGTAGCTTGTATGTTGTGTGGGTGTGTTGAACCCCACATCTGTTTAGTTTATGTATCTTGGATTTATTTATAATGTGTGGTTGAGCTTTGGGCTTTCCTTGCCTGTTATAACCTAAAATAAAATTATAGTTTACCAAAAAAAAAAAGTTCTTGAGTTGTGGTGACTTTTTACCTTTTGGAAAGTTTTCTTCTTTTAAAACTAACGTGCGCAGAAGTCTAAAACTGTCTATTCGATCACTGACGTCCTGACGTCGCGTGAGGTATTCCGGAAGAGGTTTGAGAAATAGCACATGGAAGACCCATACCAGAGCTATAAGGACACGTCCTCCTCCTTTCGGTCCATCCAGTCCATGTTGCTCTCAAAATTTTAAGATTTTGAGAAGAAAATCTCCCGTGTTACTGTCTGCATTGGATAAATCAAAAGCAGTATCTTTAAAAACAATTATAACAATTGTCTCCAGAAATATTAAAATTTAAAATTAAATAAGAAAATTTAATTATAAAATTAGTTGTAACTTAAAGTTATATTTTTATTTAATATTATTAATATTACTACATATTTTTAAAATTTAACGTTAGATTGTATGTTATTTACGCTTTTAATACATATGTCAAATTTTATGTCAATCGGATATAATTTACTATATGATTTATAAGATTATATTTTATGCATAATTTTAAATTAGAAAAAACCTATAATTAAACAATTTATTGATAACATTATTGACATAGCCCTTAATTTTTAATTTTTTAAAAATTTTGCATGTGTGGAAGATATAAGAAAAAAACGTAATCTAATGGTGGATTTGTCGAAATTTACCTCAAATAAAAATATATTGAGTAAAGTTGTAGTCTTACAACCAATTTTGTAAATAAATTTTGTCCAAAATTAAATTGTATCTAGAAAAAACGAAATTTAAACCTTAAGAAACTGTAGATAAGATAAATAAATGCAATTTCTTCTTCAGAGTTTCAGAAATGAAAGGGATATTTTTTGTAGTGATATCCTTTACGGGCGCTGTGGAGTGCTCCAAGCAAGATCATGCATGACCAATGGACAAAGCTTTTTAGTTTGATTAATGCTATTGACATAAGAATTTGAAGTGATATATTATATTTGGTGTTAATTAAAATGAGGCTAATTGTAGGATTATGTACATGGCAAAAATAAAAAAGTTTTATGTGAAAGTGATGTTTTAAAAAATATTAGCCAAAACTTAGATCCTAAAATTTACTTGCTAAGCACTTTTAGTCCACGAAGTTTCGAATGAAATCTATTACTTCTTAAAGTTTAAAAAATTGTTGTTATTTCCTTGTTGGTCCCTCATAGTTCACTTCCATTAATTTCTTTTTAGTCTAGCTATACTTCTAAACAAATAATGAGATGGCATTTTTCTTAAGATAACTTCTAACAGGTAAAAACAAAACACAAAACCCAACCCCACCCCACCGATACCTTGCCTCACCGATTTCTGAGAAGGGGAAGTTTCACTGAGGAGCAAATTGTGAAGAGTAATGGTTGGGAAGTCAAAGCGAGGCTGGAAAAGGTTGCCCTGTCAGGAAACACTACCCTCCATAAAGATTTGTGTACTGACTGGGGGTTCTTGATGGTTGAGAATAAATGCAATTTCTGTAATTAGTTTTGATTTTGACTTTGTTTCAGCTCAGTGTTGTATTCCTGTATCTAGACCAAGGTTGTAGCAGCTAGTTTAAAACTTTAAATTGTTAGATTGGTTTGCTCAGTTGAATACCTAGAGTCTGGGTTGTAGCTGTTGGTTTAAGTTGTTAGTTGGTGTTTCTATCCCAAAAAAAAAAAATAGTTTTAGTTGTTGTGATCTGTTTTCACTAATACAGCTTTTTGAGTCCGGTCGATATAACAGTTTTGAAACTTGGAAATAGGAAATACAGAAAGAAATAGATTGTTCAGACTAACAAATGCTAATAATTCTACTTGCACGAATTGAATTCTCTATCACGATACAAGCATCAAGAATGCTTGGGATTAAAAATCAACAAAACAGTAGAGTGTACGCATTACTCATCCCTCGCCATTCTCTTCGTGGCTATCTCCTTTGCATTATGCAGTTCATCAATATATTCATCAGTTTCACTCAATTCATCCAAATCAGACTCAAACTCCTCATTGGACTCCTCTTAGTCATCAATATCATCCGAAGACTCATGTGTCTTCCCAAATATTTCTTCCATCAACTCCTTGTCAGCCTCCTCATACTTGCCTGCCAATTTCCTTTCAAAATCGCTTCAAAAATCGATTGTTTCGCCTCTGCATCGCCCCTGTCCCAATCTCTCCCTCTCCTTATCCCGATCTCTCACTCTTTCTCTTACCCCTCTTTCTTTTTCCCTGAGTCAGTCCCTCAGCCCCTTAATTGTTTTCTCAGAGATCGATAGGGCAGGGTATCGGTGGGGTGGGGTTGGGATGGGTTTTCTGCTTGTTTTTTACTGTTAGGGTCGTTCCACCTTTTTTTTTTTTTTTTTTGTGGTAATAACAGTTTTTCTTTTATTTTTAATTAAGAATTTTTTTTTTTTTTTTTTTTTTTTTAAAGAGCCCAAAACGGCGTTGTTTTGAGTAGTAAACAGCAACAACTAACAAAAGGGTAACGGAGGATTGAATTGACAAAATCTGACACTTAGAGGATTGAAACGACAAAACTGAAATTTAGAGGACTAAAATAACAAAAGTTGAAACTTAGAGTCTATAAAAAGATAGAATGCGAAGAAGAAATATATAATATAATATTATTAAAATAAAAGAACAAAAAAGATGGTAAATGTTGATGCTGAAGAAGAAATGTCAATGAAAAAATTATTTTCAAGATGATGAACATGGTGATAATATTAACTTAAATAGAGTTGATTGAGCAAGAAGATGAATATAATGAAAATAAAGTATTATTTTGGCTCAAATATTATATATTATCACTTTTGAGTTTAATCAATTTGAATGTGCATGTTATAAATATGTGTTAATCTAAGTTATTTAGTTAAATTTGTTAAATATTATTACCTAAATGATGATTAAATTAGTCCTAATTTGAATATGTCTTGATTTTGTAATAAATATACCTTTTATATATGTATATCTATATATTTTATTAGGTACTTGTGTATCTTACTATATACGATACAATACAATTCATGATATATAAATAATAATAATAATAATAATAATAATAATAATAATAATAATAATAGATTTATGATATTATTCGCATTTTGACAACTATGCTTATAAGCTTTGCTCAATCTAAAGTCAAATTCTAACTTGGCCACTAATTTAGACTCAATGTAGCCCATGCCATTTTTGTCTTCCTTTTCCATTGGACCCATTCAATTTCTTCACTCAAAAGAGGTTCAAAAACATAGTAACCTCGAATTGAACTCACTTGGAGGATAGAGTCAGAGACCCCAACTTGGGCTAGCTAATAAAGAGTCTATGGATACAACTAGGGGTGTTCACCATACCATACAAACCGTACCAAAACCACCCGCAAAATGGCATAACCACATTGTGCCGCAAGCAACAGTGCACCACACCGCATGGTGTAGTACAGTTTATAGTTTTATAATAAGAAAACCTCACAAACCGCACCACACCGCACCCTCACTATATATTTATATATTTATTATTTTTAATATTAAACATATTATTAATAGTTTAAAAGTTGGTCCAAAATAAAGGAAAAAATCAATTTTGGGCTGAGTAGGAAAATCCCAAAATTTTAAGAATATACTGGCTTCAAACCGTTCAAACCACATCTTATACACTACATAGCACATATGACCGCAAAAATGTGATGCGGTGTGGTTATGGTTTTGGCTAAACTCTAAACTGTACCGCACTGCACATGTGACAGCGAAAATAAGGTGCGATGTAATTATAGTCTTGGCTAAACCGCACTGCAAAGTGTGGTACTAAAAATGGCCCAAAACCGCATTGCACTGCACCGTGAACACCCCTAAATACAACATTTGTGGAAAAAAAAAATTACCACAACCCTGATATGTGCAATTTTTAAGTGGTGAAAAAAAAGTAATAAGTCCATGAAGTGGCAGAGCTAGGATTTTGATTAGGAGGGTCAAGATTGACATACAAGATTGGAGGTATTATTTGATCTAATCTCATTATTTTAATAAGTTTAATCCATAAATTCACTAATAATAATTAAATTAATATCAAAAGAAATCAATGTAAAAACAAAACAAAAAAAAAAAGATTTAAAAATATAGCTATATAGATGCAAAGTTGTATCGGTGCCTCATTGACTTGTGATTGTTAAGTAGAAAATCAACTCTAGTTTCTATATTCTTTTAAGCATGTGGCAAAAAATTTTATTCATAGCAAAAATTCAAAGTTTTAAACTTTTTTTTTTTTTTTTTGGAAAAAAGAGTTTCAACCTATAACGACAGAGGCCTTTGTCTAGACAACGGCCATCAATGCAAGCCCAAAAGCCCACACATTCCTCATATTGCAGAAGACAAACATTACCCAGTACGCATAGCAGAAGGATACGGCGCAGGAGCAACAGAAATGGCGTGGGGATGAAAGAAGACAAACCTAGATGATAGTGGGTCAACATGGCCAGTAGACCCATGGAAATGAAGAGAAATGACAGGAATAGGAACCCAATGGGCTATATCAGTAGAGGCCTTTGTCTGGACAATGCCCATTAATGCAAGCCCAAAAGTCCATACATTCCTCACGCCGCAGAAGACAAACATTACCCATTATGTGTAGCAAAAGGATACAGTGCAAAAGCGGCAAAAATGGCGTGGGGATGAAAGAAGACAAATCTAGATGGTAGTGGCACTCACACAAGGCCCAGGGCACCAACTACGTGTACCCAACCAATACATGGGAGGTGGGCCCTCAGTCAAGGAATTCAAGGGGTGTGGTTTGGTGGTGGGGAGAAAAGAGGTATATTCTGGGGTTTCTGTCGAGACTCCTTTCAAGAAAATGCTTTGTTGGGATGGAATTTCTCCCAAAAGAGATAAACATAGGCTAGGACCACTTGATGCATGCCATAGGGGTAGGTATAGAGAGCCCTTAACCCTTATCCATTAAGGGGAGGCAAGGTAGTGAGTGAGAGAGAAAAAAAAAAAAGAACTTTTGTCTGGAAATGGAGAGTGGTGTGGCAAGCATACTCTGAGCAAAGGTAATGGCCGGGAAACCAACAGGTTAGTAGGTAGTCTTGGAGAGATGCCCAGAAGAAACCAAAAGTGGTTGGTACAACCTTAGGGACAATTGGGCGAAATCTTATAAATTTAAGCAAGTATAAAAGGGATAGAGGTAACCATGAACATGGACAGAAGGAAGGAGGGACAAGAGGTAAATGGAGAAAGAAAACACACAGAGAGAAGAAAAGAGAAAAGAAACCTAAAAAAAAGAGAATAAGAAAGCCAAGTGGTAAGGAAGAGCAAAAAACGTAAGGTAGAGAGAGTTATGGCAAAAATAGAGGCATGCATCAATAGATCGACTTTTCTCTCCCCTTGACATTTCCACTCTCTTTGACCCATAATCCGAAATCCAAAACCATTTAGGACCTCTTCCCAGCACAAGTAATTTCTATAGTAGAAACCTGCATTGAGGTTACCTGCATTGAGGTTACCTGCATTAGAGATTGGCTCCCTTTTTGAACCTGTTCCTGCTAAACAGCCCAACCCAAAGTTGAGGAAGACGAGGCCATCCTCATTACATTACTAGATGTCCTGTGACAATCCCCTTTTAGTTTATGTTGACAATATTAACATGACTAGTTTTATTTTAGCATTATATGTCCTACTGTAGTATTTTCCTTTCTTTTCTATTTGTTGTATAAGTTGTTTTGCTATATCTCTGTCTATTTTACTTACGGCGTTAGTTGCCTACTATGACTACATTTAACGTGTTTTACCATAACATCATGTCTAGTATATTTTCGCTGTAACAGCTATTTAGCCACGACCACACCTTGCATTCAGCCTGCGGTGCTCTCCACGACCTGTCTTAACATTGGGTGAGCCAAACTCATGCACAAGCTGGGCTACGGTGCAACCCAAACTAGGTTAGCCACAACTCTCTTACCCCAGATTCACAGGCCTTAGTACAACAGAAGGGCCAAGGCCCAAACACACAAAAGGTCCCCACAACAAGTCATTAAACAATAATGTCTATTATAGATTTAGATAAGAACCAGTAAATACTTGTTAATAAAACTATTGTAAAAATATTTTTTTAGGGAATTGTGAATATATTTATGTATATAATATTACTTAATAAAATATACGAGTTTTAAGTGGACCAACCACTTACTTTTGCTCCGTTTCCTTACCATGGCATTATTCTACCACTTAGTTAAATTCTTAAGGGGCCCATTTATTTATATACAATAACTTAATAAGTTATTCGCCACTATGAGTTATAATATAGATGGATCTATAATCTAATCTATAGATGTAAATAAATATAGTTTAGTGCACATATATAAGTTAGGCATATGGTGGACTATGCAGGAAGGACAAATTCTAGGCTGTTTAGGTTGAGCATCATTCATAACTCATTTCTCTAACTCTATTTTCCCCTCATTCAAACTAAAACTTGTTTGGTTCATATCTTGGACTCTATAACTTAAAATTTTGCATAAAATGGTGGTACCCATTTAGGAGAAAGAGAAGTTGCTGTGTTTGTTTGAAAAGGCAAAACAAAAACAAAAAAAAAAACAAAAAAAAAAAAAAAAGAGAGGAAGAAAAAGAAACAAAGAAGAGTAAAATAATAGTGCCCAATTGTCACACTTTAGTTGATGTGACCACACATGGCTGCGAGCCCCACCAAGGCCGAGATATTATAAGAATGCCATTGAATCCCAAATCTCGTAACTTTAAAAACACCCAAAATCTGTTTTTATTTTTCATGACTCAAACTTAAATTTTTGAATTTTAAGTTATGGAAACATAACTCAAATATTTTACCAAACAACATGAGTTTCAGTGGATTCAACATTGTTTTTGAGTTTTGGGTGATGAAATTTGAGTTATATAACTCAATTTTCATCAATCCAAACATTCTCTCAATATCTCTAGTGAGAATAGAGTAAACTAGTGATCGTGGGTTAAGTGGTGCTTTTATCTTGTGCCTGGAGATTGTTATGTGTGAACAGGGGACAAAATGCTTTGTTATATATTAAAGTTTAATATTACTGCGGAATTTTTGGTGAAGTCAAGGGACAATTTCCCCCTCTTCCCCTAACTTTGTCAATGGGTCCGTATACTAGTGATGATTCACCGATTAGAATTACACGTATTCAAATTGTGAAAAATTATGTGATTCAATAAAAATTGCCAACTCGTAACCCACCTAAAAAATCTCAAATCATCCTCAATAAGTTAATCTCCACCAACTAATATAAAAAAGAGAACATTGTCCCTTCGTTTCCCTACAGCCGATGTCCTTGTGGAGAAACATTGTTGGCCTAAATGTCAGTGTCGGCATAGCCAATCATAATTACCCACATGTTTTCAAGGTTTTTAAAAACTCAATCATGAAGAATTTATGTTGTTACAAAGGATAAGGATACTATAAATATTACTCCATAATCGTTATAGATTAATGTGATAATAAATATTGTAAGGTAGGAATTTGTTCCCCCCACATCTAATTGTTATACGACGCGGTGCCAGGCGCGATGCGTCTTTTGCCTTCGCACCGAGTGTAGGACCAAGAGGCCATGGGCTTGCTACTTGCGAAAGGCACCAAGCTTTGGCTTGAATCCCACATCGGATAGAAAGAGCGCCCCACTACCCTTTATAACACTCCTGGAGCTTGGGTAGTGTACCATCACTCACATGTGAGTGATGGTACACTACCCAAGCTCCAGGAGTGTTATAAAGGGTAGTGGGACGCGGTGCCAGGCGCGATGCGTCTTTTGCCTTCGCACCGAGTGTAGGACCAAGAGGCCATGGGCTTGCTACTTGCGCAAGGCACCAAGCTTTGGCTTGAATCCCACATCGGATAGAAAGAGCGCCCCACTACCCTTTATAACACTCCTGGAGCTTGGGTAGTGTACCATCACTCACATTTGTTCCCCCCACATCTAATTGTTATACGACGCGGTGCCAGGCGCGATGCGTCTTTTGCCTTCGCACCGAGTGTAAGACCAAGAGGCCATGGGCTTGCTACTTGCGCAAGGCACCAAGCTTTGGCTTGAATCCCACATCGGATAGAAAGAGCGCCCCACTACCCTTTATAACACTTCTGGAGCTTGGGTAGTGTACCATCACTCACGCGTGAGTGATGGTACACTACCCAAGCTCTTGAAGCATTATAAAGGGTAGTGGGGCGCTCTTTCTAACCGATGTGGGACTCGACGAGTACAAGTCCAAGCTAGGCGCTTGCTTGCTCGTGCCTGCACTCAGGGACGAAGGACAAAAACCGCATCGCGCCAGGCACCGCGGTCGGACAACAATTAGATGCGGGGTGGAACAAATTCCTATCCTACATTATAAATATACAAAATTGTTTTTTTAAACATTAAGATGCAATCATCTACCAACAAAAACAAAAACAAAAACAAAATCTTGTTTTTTTTTTTTTTTTTAATACTATGTTTGCTAGGATTTTTTTATTGAAGTTAGAATATTCACAGTGATAGTGCTAAAAATTTTAACTTTTAACACCTCAAAAAGCTACTTTATTTATTTTACCACCTCACTTTATATTACACCAAATATCAAATGTTCTATATTTTTTTTATCACTTCATTTAAAATAATATGAGCAACTCATTAAAATAATAAAGGAAGAGAGAGAATTTGAGTTTTTTAATTGAAAAAAGAGATATAATCTTAATAAAATATTGTATTTTATTTTTTAATAAATTGTTATAGTCAACTGGTATTTATACCAGTTTACTGTAATTGCAAAAAATTTAGCTTTACTTTCTCCAATAACACATGATTTTTTAGTTCTGTGGTGATAAAATAGTTTTTTTTGCTAAAACACAATAACCATTGTGAATATTTTTATTATTTTTGTTAAGTTTTTAAGTTTGATAGTTGTTATTTGGATTGAGCTAGTTAGGCTGATTGAAAAGAAGGGGAGCCTAAGGTTTTAGAAGGAAAATCCAACTACAAAAATAAAATATATAATTACTAAAAATAAATAAATAATTGGACCCAGGGGAGGCCCGGCCTCCCTTAGCCCCCCCACCTAGGTCCGTTTCTGTCTTGGACTACCTAATAAATTTCCAAGTATAGCTATTAAAAATACGCAAAAAGCAGTTCTTTTGCTTAATACTGCCAAGCCCTCATCCACACATATCTGTTTTGGTTAAATCCACCATACCAGGCACCGTGAAGGTCACTGTTGCGATGAGTGTGGCTACCAACAAATTGGTCTCACTCACTTCCTTCCCAAAATCTGATACGGAGGGATGTTCCCTTGCTATTGCCGTCTCTTGCCGGTTTTGATTTCCTTCTAGGGCTCAAATTCCGAATGCCCATCTTTAGGAGTACTCTCCTCAGGCTCGGTCGAGCGCCTCCCCCCCACAATACTTTCTAGATTTCGTCATGTAAAATTTATAAGTAGATGATTTTTGTAAAATGCTAAAGCTATAGCTACCCAAACAAAAACAAAAACAAAAACCGGTGCACACACATTATACATGTAACACGTGCATGTGATGTATTCTAGCATTTTAGAAAGATTAGTACCATACTTTCAATCAAATCAAATTAATAGAACTTGGTCTTGGTCTTGGTCATCTTTGTATTCTCTCACTCAATGTTAATAAGTAAAAGTATCAGTAAGTTATATTTTTCTAGAAAGAGTTAGACACTATACTTGTGTGATTCGACTGAGTAATGCTTTAAAAAATTCTACGAGGAATAATATAATAAGCTTTTGTTAGACAAATTCCTCACGTAGGTCTGTGATTCAACTCATGCCCTTTTCTATAGTTAAGCATTAACCATTTTTTATAAAAGAAAAAAATTAATAGATGTCCTTAGACATTGGTTTAGAAAATATTTTTAAAAACCTATTATGAGAAAATAAAAAAGTAATTAACTTTTTGTTTTTTATATTTCTCATAAAAATGACACTAAAATTTTCTTTAAATAGTTTATTAATAAATATTCTAAGGACATCCATTAGCTAAACCCTTTTTTTAAATTAAAAATTTATAAAATCCTTTTCATACATTTACCCAATAATGTAAACCCATAATCACCCTTTCTATAAACATTTAGCGGAGCAAGACAGAAGGGGCATACTGATAATGAGTAATTTAACTTCCTTATTAAAAAAACATTGTCCGCCATGGTGAAGCCCTCCTTGTACCTAGCATTTAAGACAATGCCTCTACAATTTCCCAGCAATTCGGATGCAATCACTATATTTTGATGGCCGCCAAATGCATAGGCGTGTTTCCTATTTCGTGCCCAAAAAAAAAAAAAGACGATAAAGATGTTATTTAAATCTTTGTTTCATTTTTAAAATTTAATTATCGTACAAACTAAAACATATATATATATATATATATATATATATATAACTTCGATTTATTTAGTTTTTCGTGCTAAAAAAAATTAACAAGATACAGGTTTTTTTTTTTTTTTTTTAGTTTTTCTCTTTTTGAGTAATAGCTTGAAATTTCTCTTTCAGTTTTTATCTATATATTTTGAAGTTCTTTTTTTTTTTTTTTTAATCATGATTTTAAAAATCGGAATAGCCAAAGAACCAAAAAAAACACCAGTTCCCAGCTTTTGCCGATTCTTGACCGGATATTTTTTTTTTAGGTTTTTCCAGTTTTGACTGGACCAGTTTCAGGTTTGGTTCCCAGCTAAACTAAAGGCAGCTGGTCCAATCTAATTTTTAAAACAATTTATTTTATACATTAATAGCTATGAGTCAGGGATTTGAATATTGCATGTTTCTATTGTAAAACTCAAGAGGCATTTGTTGAGCTACAAGATTTTTGTCTAAAAATGAAGTATGATCATTATGGTTATTAATAGACATTTATCATGATTTTTTTTTGTATATGAAACTATCTATCTATTCTATTATTTAAAGAAAATATAATGTGACCAGATTCTAATAAAAGGTTTAAATAAATAATAGAATATAACATTTTATACACACGTGTGGGTAACATTTCCACCTAATAAGACATAGATGGTACACAGTCAACATAACAAATTCGAATAGAGTCCTTTTATATTTTCTAAGTTTAGATATGTAAATTTGTGTGTAAACATATTTGACATCTGACATACAATTAAATTATAATTGGAAAGACACATGGCATAAAATTAGAGTTTATTTAGAATGTAGAGACATTTGGGATCAAATAATAAAACAATCAGACTGATACTTGGCACAAATTTCGGGTGCAATTAGAATCTAATTTTGAATGTAAATATAATTGACAAACAATTAGAGTATAATTGAAAGGACACTTGGCATGAGATTTGAGAGTATTTAAAAATTAGAGATACTTGGCATCAAATAATAGGACAATTAGAATGACACTTTGCTCAAAATTGGAACGCTATTAGAATCTAAATTAGAGTCTTGATTGAACTTTCTCGTAGCTTCAATATTTCTATATTATATAAGATAAGATTGGCCGATGTTTTAGTCTCAAGCAATACGCGATGCATTTTGAAACATTTTATAAAATTATATTATGTCTCATGTATAATACTTATTATGAGTTATAATATTTAAGGAATCAACTTCAATTATATTACATATTGTTAGAAAGAGGGGACATTCAATAATGTGGACCAGAAAAAAAATCACGTATTCTTAGTGACCCGAAGAATACGCGATTTTTTTTTCTTATACTCTCTCTCTTTTTCTGTTTGTGTGGACTATTGTACATGTGTGCATGTGCAGATTACACCTATGGCTAGTTGTTTAGTGTTCTTTCAAAAATTTCCATCAAACTGAAATGTTTGTTTTATTCTTGCAGCCCATGGTCATATCATAATGGTGGATCCTGGCCAACACTCCTGTGGCAGGTAAGCCTGGATCTGGTTGCATTATATTATTATTGAGGAATGCTCAGCAAATTTGGATTTTTTCTGGAATTGAATGTCAATATGCATGTCCTAATTCACTTGTAAAAAAGAAAATGCATGTCGTAATTCAGCCTTTGGTTTACATTGGGAGGTCTGCAAGTAATGGGCAGGATCCACTAGGAACCATTGATAATGTTAGGCAGGCCGGTCAAGGTGGCACTCCTAACCTCTTATGCATGATAAGTGTGTAGGTCAAATGGTGTCATGTGCTGCTTCATTTGTTAGCTGCCTAGCTGGCCAATTTATGTACTTGGTTATTGACATAAAAAGTGGATAAATTTGAATAAATTGGTGGCCATAAAAATAAAAAAGAAGAAAGAAGTTGCTTTGTTCTCCGTGTAATGGCAGAATTTGGGGCAAGTTGGGGGAGATATTTTTAAGATATACAAACTAATTTTGACACAACATGCATTTTTCTTGTGTATCAGCAAAATTTATGTGTAGTTTCTAAAATATTGTCTTCTACTATTTTCAGTTCACATTGGCATGCATGAAGATGGGCAGACTAGAACTAGCCCAAAAAGCTGTTGATTTGGCTGAGAAGAGGCTTCCAGTTGACCATTGGCCTGAATATTATGATACCCGGACAGGGAGGTTTATTGGAAAGCAAGCCCGACATTTCCAAACGTGGACTGTTGCTGGGTTTCTTGCATCTAAATTGCTCTTGCAGAATCCAGAGATGGCTTCCATGTTATTCTGGGAGGAGGATTATGAGCTTCTTGAGATCTGTGTTTGTGCACTTAGCAAGAGTGGTCGGAAGAAATGCTCTCGCTTTGCTGCAAAGTCTCAGATACTTGTATAATGAGACTTCATTTTCCGGAAGGCAGGGACACAACACCTTTTTACTGTACAGCCACAAGTATAGGATAGAGTTTTAAAGTGTTTGATAAAAGAAAAAAAAATATCAACCTCAAAGTGCAACATAAAGCATTCGTTTACGAGTTTCTGTTCACTAATAATGTCATTTGTCATCCGATTAATTGATATAGTTGATCGGCTTTAGAGGATAAAATGACTATGTTGAGGTGCCTTATTTCATGGCGCCTTGCTTTGGTCATCTATATGTAAATTCTAACAAGTACAACATGTTTACCAATTCATTTACAAGGCAGTGGGTGAGATATAAGAAGGGGATTCTTTTATAGCCATTTTACATAATTTTTATGTTGTATTTTGGCTGAAAAGATGCATGAATATAATGCTATTTTTTTAAATATATGCAATCATACTGCATCCATTTTCTCTGATAAATGTTTTTTTTTTTGGCTTTTGCTTCTTGTAATGCTGTTTGTATGGCATTGCTTATCATTCATCAATAGCAAAGTCTGTAACGTGTACACACTGTATCTTATCCGTCTTTCAACCATAGAGCCTCAAATGAGCAAAGCATGTCCATTTCATCGGCACTTTCTTCATCATTAACTGATGTCAATGTCATATACAACAACTACTAGGCCTCAATTTCAAAATTTTTGGGATCGAATTGGATCTGCATCGGATTTGTTGGGTCAGTCACATAGAACTGTTGTGATATCTTGATCTTTTACTTATTCCTGCCTCAATGGGGGATAGTAGTTGGCGCATTGCACTCATTGGTTTCATTTGGAACTTGTATCTCTTAGCCCCTTAGACTAACTCTAAAAACGTTGACAAAAACTGATTTTAAAAAGTTGAAGAAATTTGATTCAAGTCTTTCAATTCTTTATCATAGCTAAAGGCTGTGGGAACAAGAAGCTGTTTTCTCAATAAAGCTTATTGCCATGGCGAATTTAAAGAAAATGTGGAGGCGAAGGAAATACCAAAGAACGTTCCTGTATCTAATTTGGTGACTGAGTCCCTCTAACCTGCCAATATTGACGAAACAAATGAAGCAGAGACCTTTTTCGGAAAACCAATAACTGATAACCCGCTTATATGCTATTCCAGTGTTCTTCTAGTGGACCTTTCTAGGGAAATCAGTAGAAGTGAGATCTTTATCCAACATATTCATTATTCAACCTCAACAGCTGCATTTGCCCTGCTCTTCCATTCCACCAAAACAAGAACAAAATCTTTCATTGATGCCAATCAAGACTAGATAATAAGATTTTGTACACCATGTGGAGCAAAATTACACATAAAAAAACCATAGACAGTATACATTGCATGTCTAAAACCATAAAAGTGACCTAACTTTTGTTCTAGGACATCAAAAAGTTAACAGATTGAACCCCCTACATTAAGCTTTCCCTAAAAGAAAAGCACAGCCTATCAAACCAAAATTATCATAACTAGGTAAAACTCATCTTTGATCATCACATTCAAGCAGCCCTCTCCTTCTCTTGTAGTCACTAATGGTTAATGTCAGAGCATGTCTCTTTCCATCATTCTCTGGGACTCGGTATCCAACAGTAGCCTCTATTTTTTGTTTCCTAGCCAAGAATCCACGTTGAGCACCCTGGGGTCCACCAAAACTCTGAAGAGCAGCCAATGAGATAGGCAGCTCAAAATTGTGCATTATATTTGACACTGTTCCATGATCCACAGGAGCACTAGTGTCAACCAATTTCCCTGCACCAGCTGCAGCTTCTAAGGCTGCTTCTGTAGCTTCCATGCCAGCCTCTGTCGTTACCTTTGATCCTGTCCCATTTTTGTCAGCACTAGTAGTACCATTGTTTGCTGCTTTACCCTCATTGTCTTCACCAGGCTTTGGATCGTAGTAATTCCTCGACCTTGTCCATCTCCTTGAAAAGGGATCATACCCATCCTCCCCAGCTTTTAAACTTGTATATACCGATTTCATTGTTGATGCATTTTTGAAATTCTCAAACCTGTTCTTTCTGTTCATTTCAGATAGCCTAATAGCCTTAGCATCTTTTTCCAGGGGTAGCCGGGTTGCTTCCAATTCCTGCAGCTTAGTCTTGATCCTCTCCACCTCCACCTCATCATGCTTACTTACTGCTACTTCCAACTGCCTCCTCAAGCGGTCCTTCTCAACTGCAACGTTTAGTGGCCGTGATGCGGTGCTTTTCTTCTCCTGCAACATTTGCTTCACTGTGGCAGCTGAGTAAACATATGTGTAGGGTTTTAGAATGCTCTCCCTCTTTTCCAACACAGCCTGTTTTCTTGGCATCCTACAACCACTTCGCTCCATCTCCCTAACCCATTGTTTAAACTCCTCCTCACGTGGTGCTGAATCCGAAACCATAGCCATCTGCCACCTAGCAGCAGAGCTATCACTGCCCCAAACACAATTCAGATACTTATGAGTGATTTTGCCCTCTAGTTTGTATTGTTGGTCAGGGCATGTGGCATCAACACCCTGGACCAAGCAGAGCCTGTAAATAGACTCAACATTTGACCTTCCAATTCCAATCCTCACAAAACAACCTACGATTAACTCCTCAAAGAATGGTTCCATAAACCATTTCGCAAGATTTGACCTCCGAATGGTAATTTCCTTTATATCCTCAAATGTTGGAACCTCAGAACCAGGCACGTTCCCATCCTCATCACTGTCAACAAAGCCTTCCCCAGTAGATTCTTCATCTTCACTGTCAGATCTACTAACACTCTCACTCTGGCTGGAACTGCTGGAATTTGCTGCAATCAAGGCTTTCTGTTTGATAGGTGAAATACCCTGGCTACCTGAACTTCCTCTTGATGCATCCTTTGATTTATGATGAGCCTCTGAGTCCTGTTGTTTTAACCGTTTTGCTCGCAACTCACTCAGTGCATCATGTTTGGCAGCTGTCCTCTCAGCAGACCTAGCAGATGCACGGACTCTGCCAGCTGAAGGAAGAGGTGGAGTCCCTTTTCTAGATAGGGCTGAAGTCACACTGTTTCCCTTTGATCTCAACTTCTCCTTCAAGACCTTATCATTTTTTTTAGATGCTCGTTCTGACAAGATCATTTCTCTTTCAAGTTCAGTCATCTCTGCAAGCCTTTGCCGGTCATCGTCTCCCTTGTAAAGATCACTGCCTACATCAGATTCATCACTGATGTTGCCCTCATGGTCAAAACCACTATCATGATTCCTTTCTTCATGGCTTTCATGTTCATTGTCTCTTTCAGAAAGGTCAAACCTCTTCTTCAATGGAACGTGAGACCTAGAGGGCTTCCGGCGTGCATAATTATGTTCATCATCTGAGTCTTCATCCCTAGAGTCACTTCCACCATCAGAATATGAACCCTCATGGCGCTTTCTAGATGGTGGAAGTTGTTTCCAGTTTCTTCCGGCTGCACTGGTTCTTCCTGCTGCCTCCAGTAGCAAATTTTCCAAGTCTGCCATGATCTGCTACGTATTCCTATATGCTGCAGTAATTTGTACTTCCCATGAATAAGTTGCAATGAATTGATCAACCAGTTCAACTGTCAATAATTAAAGAAAGATGAACATATACACAAGCAAGGCATATCACACTGTATTTATATTTTGTATCACATTGTATTTATATTTTGTAAATGGTAAGAATCATTAAAATTGCTTAAAACTGTATTTATGATTTATGAGCAAATGTAGTTTTACCACCTAATGGTAGGGACTTGCTTAACTTTATGAAAATCATGAACTAGGTATGCATCCGTTTTCCTACCACTTATCATGATGGGAAAATTGGAGTGGTACATTCAGAAGCATTTTAGCTCAAATTTCCACTTCACATTTGTGGATACATGCTGGGCATGTTTGCTAGCAGTTGGAAAAGCAGATGCAGGTTATGTTAACACCAGAATGAATATATAAATACTAGAATGCATAGCATATCGCTATCCCTCCATAAATCCTCAATTAGACAAAAAATCTATGTGCATAAGCTGATTAGAAGGAACCAAGATATACAGATGATATTAAGAGATCAAATTGTAGACATTCTCCATGATCCTTTTGCTCTTAATCATTGAGGCGTACAAAGACATTACTAGGGGAAAATGAAAATAATAGAATGCAACTTCCTTTAACCAACAGAATGAAATAAAGAAGACAAAACAAATGTTTAGATACATCCCAAAACATGGCACCCGAAATAAACCAATGCAAGTTCTCAAAAGCCATGTACAAGCCCTTAAAACCAATTCAATTAAACCACAACTGATCTCTATCTCTTAAAACATCTGTTGGTCACCAAACAAATAGTGTCAAGAACCAGATATCAGACAATGTTTGATATGCCACATGTATTCTTCTCCAAAATCACATTCTCCATTGCTTTCTTCACTAGCATGTCCTTTGTTAATACTACTTTAGCAAGTATTATTTTAGGTATTTCTCTAATTCTTTCCGTTCAAGCAACAAATTTGTTGAGAAAAGGCAAAACAAGTATACAATTCAATTAGAAGCACTTATATTGCCCATTAATATTAAAAAAAAAAAAAAAAGAACGCAAGAGCAGATATCAAATGGCAATTGAAGAAAAAAAATCAATGGTGATCAAATGAGCGTAACAATCAAATGTAAAATACATGCAATCAGTGAAAAGTGAGAAAGGAAAAAAGTAAACCAAAGCCATCAGAAAAACCAAAAAGCAGAACAAACACAACCAAAAAGGTCCAAGCCTTTTTATTTTTTATTTCCCAATAAGCCCAAAAAGGCTCAAGATAACCCATTTATGAATCAAACCCTGATAAAATAGAGAAAATAACATATGGGTATCAATGTATCTGTGCTAGCTCAATAGTCCATGCAAACAGTGCCATGTAACAATCAAATGCACCAAGATACAATCAGATAAAGCCATAAAAAGCCAGAAATTAACCAACTTTACTAGTGAAACACATAAGTAGTCCAAAATCTAGAACCAGAGAGGCCCTAAACCATCAATTCGTGCATCAAAACATTAAACACAGACAAAAATATAGAAAAATAGCATCTGGGTATCAAAGTAATGTACCTTATGGCTCAATATATCAAGAAAACAGTGTCAAAGACGGCTCAAAAGAATTCTGGATAAAGAACAATCATATCATTAGAAAGGTTAAAAAGGTGCACAAAATTGCATGCACCTAGGATAGGACACTGTTTGGTTGTTGAGAAAAATGAGAGAAAGTTCCTATTTTTGATGGTCACTAACAGAAATGAGAAAATTTTGGCACAAAATCAGCAATGCAGTTTGAATGTTTGATTTTAGGAACAAGTGAAATTAGAGAGTACCAGACAGACATGCCACCACATGGTCAGTCCATTCCCTTGGGAGGACAATGAGGGAAGAACGAGAAAGTGGCGAGAAAATCATGGAAGTTGGTCATTATGGGGTTTTCGGGAACATGATCATTTTTTGTTTTGGGAATCAGGAACATTATCTATTTTGTTGTTCTTAGCTTTGACCGTGAAAATTGTTGTGCAACGAATAACAATGTATGTAGCTTGATTAAAAAAAAAAGAAAATCAACGTTTGTACCATGTAGCGTGTGAGAGAGTTATACATATCCATATCAATAAGGTTGGTGAAAACAAATATCTTACGACTTTTTTCAAGATTATTGAGAGATTACAGTTTTTATCATATATGATAAAAAATAAAAAAAAAGTTTGCTTATCATATATGATAAAAAAAAAAAAAAAAAAAAAGTTTGCCTTACTTTCAGTTTTTTTTTTTTAATTGGACATTTCCTTTTATTTTAAATAACAATGACAAATGTGAGTTTTAGTTAGCTTAATTAGTAAAGTCTTTAATGGTTGTTGTGCGCGGCAAAGATGAGACTTCCCAAAAAATGAGGCTTCTATGGGCCACGACTCACCTAGGCGCACAACCTATTTGTGTGGTGGGATAGTAGTTCCTACACTGGGTTGTTCACAGCTATGAGACTCAATGAGATCACTTTTCTCTCCTTTTGGTATCAACTCTTGACTCCTCTCTTCTCTCTTTTTCCTCCCTCCATTTTCCAACCCTTGTTCCTTCTTCCAATTTCCTATTTATAGGAGATTGTTAGTGAGGTGGTCTTGATTGTCCCAATGTTAATGGATTGAGAGGTCCAATCTCAGAAGGATTTAGTGGGTGTTTAGGTGGGAGTGGCTTTGGGAATGATCTCCACTATAGCGAATATGCACGGCAGCGTTATTCCCAAAGTATCACCGGGCAGTCCTTTTACTGTGAATCCGGGTGAATATATTGATGTTCGGCACAACAATCCGGGCAGTCAACTCAGCAGTTATATTTGTGTTCGGCAGAAGGATTGGGTCCACGGATGGCATTTGGGCTGGGCCTGTTCGAAAGTGGTCTTGGATTGAGGCCCCGGGGGCATGGATATTAGGCCTGTGACCCTCCTTGTTGGCCCAAGGCCAAAGTCATATAGACAGGCCTGCACATCCTGGGCCGTACATTAGCCCCCCCCCCCCCCTTGATTCATGCCCAGTTAAATGGGCGCGGATTAAGGGGATCAGCGAGAAGGGAAAAATCCCCTGTCCGGGAAACTGAAAAGGCGCGCTCTTCTGGATGCGATTAGACACCCATTAAATGCGTTCCTTAAAAGGCGTGTCGCGCCTACCTTTCTGATCTCAGCAGCCACATTTGCCTGCCGGTTCGTGAACCGAGGCGTGGATACGTTTCACGCCCTTGATTTTCGAAAGGTCCCATCCTTATTATGCCTCATTATTGCGAATTGCCTCTCATTAATGTGTGATCAACCGTCGCGCATCTTCCATTCGTGCCTATAAAAGGCTTGCTCAAACCCACATACTCATTTTTCACTTTTTTAGTTTCTGAAATTTCTCTCTGCCGAACACCCATCGCGCTAGTTGCCCATCAATCCCCAGAATCATTCTTCCTCTTAGTGCCGAAAGTAAGTCCCCTTCCCCTTTCTTCTGCTTCAATTTATTTCTTTCTAGTTCCTTAGATTACTTTAGGATTTGGGATGGGTTTCGCTCACCTTTTAGATTCTAGAAACTCCTTAGTCACTTTTAGGCATGACTACTAAATTCCCGATGACGTGAACGTGATGTACTGCCACGAAAGTGACATCGCTTTCCATAGAAGGTCAAACACCGCCTTCTTTCCGCTTATGTCAATATTGGAAGGTGGGGTTAGGTTCCCCATCGATCCCCTTTTACTTAGAGCCCTTAGGTATTACGGGTTATGCCCAGATCAACTTGCCCCAAATTTTTACCGGGTTATGAGTTGTATAAGTAAGTTGAACCATACATTCGGTCTACAATTGGACGATCACGATGTAAACCACATGTACAGCCTGTGTGGGAAGAAGAAAACTAATTACTACTTAAAGGTTAGAGATATGAGGATACGGTTGATTTCATGCCTGCCGGACTCGAATAGAAACTCCGCCGGGGAGTTCGTCCGGGTACGCGGCAATTGGTATTCCAGGGATATTCCCCCTCCTTTGTCACAACGCGAAGTGGGTGGGTGTCATTGCAAGGGTTATTTTTTCATTATCTCTTTGCCTCTGCCTTTCTAACTTTTATACTGATCCATTTCGTTTGTGTTACAGACGGCTCGGTGTTTACCCAAGATATCCGAACGGTCCACGTGCGGGACCTTAATATTGTCCTTCGATCAGAAATTTTTGTCCACCGCGACGGTCAGCTCCAGGCTTCTCATCTCATCCTCGGCGTAGAGCCCGTTTACACCACTTGGCAACCTTTTGGTCAAGCCCTCATAGTTGACAATTCCCTTCTTTCCTATATCGACGTCTGGCACGCGAATTTCCTCCCGGCCAACCTCACAGCGGGCGAAGCTCGTGACATTGGCCGGCGGTATACTTGTTCAGACGAGCTCACCCTTATAAGAGACGCATCAGCCGAAGTAGCATCTCGGCATCTCAGAGAGCTTGCATACATAGCTCTTCAGCGTGAGGCCGAGGCAGAACCTGCCGAGCAAGCAGATCAGGAGCCACCCGAACAGGCAGCCACAGAGTCAAGTAGTTCATCCCAAGCCCGCCCTAGTGCTAGAGAAATGGTCACTCGTAAAACCCTCTCGGTCAGCCGTTTCCTTCCCGGAGCCCAGTAAGCCGCGCAACGGCAACCGGAGCAGGGGCAAGTCTAAACTCCCCCCGTACATCCTCCTCCTCCTCCCCCCGTGCGTTCCAAGAAGAGGCAGAAGGTCACGCACCAGCCTTTAACCAATCCCGGAGGCGTCCAAACCCAAGCCCCCACGGCTCTGCCCAGGGGTGTCACCATTCAGGAGCCCCAAGGGCAGGTTGGGGCGTCCATGGCGTCATCCTCCTGGGCCATCCCGGACTGGCAGCCCATTTACGAGCTGGACGGCAAGCCCCTCCCCGCGAATGCGTGCATACGGGCGTGGGAAAAGGGGGAAGGGGGCCGTGTTGCACAATGCTTGCCGCACGGTCTGCTGCTTCCCGAGGATGTGAGCTCCTTTTCGGAGGCGCCGGACGAATACATGGGGAGGAGACTCCAGTGGCACATCGTTGCGGTAATTTTCTTGTACTTGCACTTCTTTCTTCGTTTGTTATCTCTATTGCCGTGTATATAACATCACGCTAACCGCCTGTGTCTAGGCTGCCCAGCTGGCCCATATCCTGAATGAACGGGTGAAGGACCTCGCCCAGGATGCTGACCGGGAGAAGACCGGGAGGGAGGCAGCGGTGAAGTCTGCAAAGGACAAGGCCAAAGCCGCGGAGGCTGCTGAGAAGAAGGCAGCGGTTGCCGAGAAAGGGAGAGCGCTGGCGGAGGAGAGGACGGCGGAGTTGGAGGCGAAACAGAATGAGACGGAGCTGAAGCTGGTTGAGGAGGTGAGCCGGAATGCTACACTTGCCGAGGAAGCAGCTGACCTACGTGCTGCACTGGAGGAAGCCGGAACCAAATGGTATAATGAAGGGTTCGTGGATGCTGAGAAGGGAGTGGAGCCGGTCGTCTACGAGGCTCGGCGGTTGGCTCTTCATGACGGCTGGTTGGCTGCCCTGCAGGTTTTGGGGGTACCCGCCGACTCTCCTCTCAGAGACCCCGCCAAGATTCCTTTCTCAGATGCCCCTCCGGCGGTGCAGAGCCCCGAAGGTCCTGGTGATGAAGAGGAGACGGACAGCCTAAGGGAGCTGGTGGAGCAGATAGATGCCCATGTGGAGATGGTTGGTGCGGAGGCAACCAGCAACCCTTCTACCGATGATCCGTCCGTAGAAAATGCGGAGTTTCAAGACCTTGCCTCTGAGGGCCAGTAACTGGAAGTGCGGACAGGAGACCCACCCGTGGACCTTACCGAATGAAGGCCAATTGGATTAGCTCGGTTTTTTCATTATTATAACTATTTTGATTATGCCGCCGGGCTGTGGCGGTTAAACTCTTTATTTGTCTTTTCCCTTTATCTTTTCTGCCTGTCACCGGGTTTTGGTGACTGAACAATTATCTTAATTCTCTGTTGTTTAAATTAATCTGAATATTTTATTGCCCTGCTTTCCTTTATCATTATTATTGTCATATATACATGCTCTTCTTGATGATTGCAACATGATCGGGCGGTGTTTTTTCCCTTTGGAATTACCTCTGCGTAGGGTTATGTACTTGCTCAGTTTTAATAGAAATGATCGAGCAACATGTTGATGCATGATTTATTATCCTTAGTCTCTACTTATACGGTGATAGGGATCGGACAGAGGGAAGGTTTCTTCCCTTGGAGAAATTTTTAAGGCGTCTACCGCTCGGTGAAGGGATTTGAACTAAGCATAAGTTTCCTTAGAGAAAATTAAAAAGGTTTCTACTTGCTCGGTGAGGGGATTCGAACCGAGGGCAGGTTTCCGTCTTTAGATAGTTGTAAGGTTTCCACCTGCTCGGCGAAGGGATTCGAACCGAGGGTCAGGTTTCTGTCCTTAGGTATTTGTAAGGTTTCCAGCTGCTCGGCGAAGGGATTCGAACCGAGGGTCAGGTTTCTGTCCTTAGGTATTTTGTAATGTTTCCACCTGCTCGGCGAGGGGATTCGAACCGAGGGTCAGGTTTCTGTCCTTAGGTATTTTATAAGGTTTCCATCTGCTCGGCGAAGGGGTTCGAACCGAGGGTCAGTTTTCTGTTCTTAGGTATTTTGTAAGGTTTCCACCTGCTTGGCGAAGGGGTTCGAACCGAGGGTCAGGTTTCTGTTCTTAGGTATTTTGTAAGGTTTCCACCTGCTTGGCGAAAGGGTTCGAATCGAGGGTCAGGTTTCTGTCCTTAGGTATTTTGTAAGGTTTCCACTTGCTCGGCGAAGGGATTCAAACCGGGGGTCAGGTTTCTGTCCTTAGTTAGATGTTAAGGTTTCCTTTGCTAATGATTTGCGCAAACCACTGCTTTCATTAACACTAGCAAACGTACATGAGGGGATACACAACTCGAATTGAGCACATGATTGATCAGTGATAGAATCTCTTCAAGTTCTGAACATTCTAGGGCCGAGGCAATGGTCTCTCATCTAGTTCTTCCAAGTAATAAGCTCCTTCCCCGGCAACTGCTGTAACTCTATACGGCCCCTCCCAGGTCTGAGCCAACTTGCCGGCATGGGTGTCTCGCATATGCCCCACGGCCCTCCTCAAGACCAGATCCCCAGCGTCAAACTTCCTTGCTCTCACGCCGCGGTCATATCTTCTGGCCAGTTTCTGTTGGTACTCGACTAGCCGAATAGTTGCAGCTTCGCGGCGTTCCTTCAACTGGTCTAGGTGCTGAACCAATATCTCGTCGTTCGAACTGGGGTCGTACTTGGCTACTCGTGTGCTGCATATGCTTACCTTGGTTGGTATAACGGCTTCGGCGCCATAGGTGAGAGAGAACGGTGTTTCCCCCGTGGACCTCCTGGGTGTTGTTCGGTATGCCCAAAGGATGTTAGATAGTTCCTTGGCCCAGTTCCCTTTTGCATTCTCCAGTCTTCTCTTCAGCCCGCTTACAATTACCTTGTTGACAGCTTCAGCCTGGCCATTGCTCTGAGGGTACGCCGGGGTGGAATACTTGTTTCTAATGCCGAGTTCCGTACAGAATTCTAGGAAGGCCCGGCTATCGAACTGCAGCCCATTGTCCGATATTAGGGAATTTGGCACCCCAAATCTGGTGACGATGTTCTTCCACACAAATTTCTTCACGTCCACGTCTCGGATATTCGCCAAGGCCTCAGCCTCCGCCCACTTGGTAAAGCAGTCGACGGCTACGAGGACGAACCTTCGGTTGCCCGTTGCCCGGGGGAATGGCCCAAGTATATCCAGCCCCCACTGGGCGAAAGGCCAGGGGCTGCTGACCGGGTTAAGATGGCCGGTTGGCTGATGTATCAGGGGAGCGTGTTTTTGGCATTACTCGCATTTACGCACATATTCGGCGGCATCCTTTTGCATTTGAGGCCACCAAAATCCCTGAGTCATAGCTCGGTGAGCTAGTGAACGCCTTCCTACGTGGCTGCCACACACCCCTTCGTGTAGTTCTACTAGAAGTTCATTTACCTTGCCCGGATGTAGGCATAAAAGGTATGGTCCCCCGAAGGATCTTCGATACAGCTTCCGGTCTTCTGATAACCAAAACCGAGGGGCCATTCTACGGATTTTATTTCCTTCCTTCTCGTCAGGGGGTACCCGATCTTCGGCCAAAAACTCAATGATCGGATCCATCCAGCTAGGCCCCTAAGTAGCAATTGCCGCGACCGCCGGGTCACCGGATAGCTTGATGCTCTATTCTGAGATTTGCTCTACTCGGATTAGCCTAGGTATGGTCTCAGCCACAGATGACGCTAGTGTGGTGAGGGAGTCGGCGTGACTGTTGTGCGTCCGGGCTATTTGTACAATCTTGGCCGTTTCAAATCCGGACATAATTTGCTTTACTCGTTCCAAGTATGCCTTCATCCGAGGATCTCGAGCCTCGAAACTACCGTGGACTTGGTTGACAACCAGCCGTGAATCCGAATACACTTCAACATTTCGGGCTTCCAAGCTTGAGGCTATTTTTAGCCCTGCAATCAAGGCTTCATATTCTGCCTCGTTGTTGGAGGCCTTAAAACCAAATCTGAAAGAATGCTCCAAGCGAATCCCCTCGAGTCCGATTGCGACGATCCCCGCACCTGCCCCCGTGGAGCTGGAAGCACCGTCTACGTAAACTTTCCATGAGCGGCAGCTCAACTGGCAGACTATCTGGTATGAGGCCCTAGGTGAAAATTCAGCCACGAAATCAGCCAATACCCGTCCTTTTATGGCAGTCCTCGGCCTATACCGTACATCAAAAGCTCCTAGCCTGGTCCCCTATTTTGCTATCCGCCCTGTGAAGTCGGATTGTCTCAGCAATGACTGCAAAGGGTATTCGGTTAATACATACATGGTATGGGCTTGGAAGTACTGCGGCAGCTTCCTAGTGGCATGCACTAGTGCCAGAACCAGCTTTTCCAATGGCAAGTATCTAGTCTCTGCGTCAACCAGAGTTTTGCTAACGTAATACACAGGCTGTTGTATCCCACGGTCTCTTAGCAGCACGGCACTCACGGCATGGTCAGTCACCGAGAGGTACATAAACAGATCCTCTCCGGACTCTGGGGCGGTTAGTACTGGGGCATGCGTTAGATACTCCTTTAAATCCTGAAAAGCTTTTTCACACTTGGCATCCCATTGAAACCCCTTCCACTTTTTTAGGAGCTGCTAGAACGGCCTACAGCGGTTCGAGAATCTAGAAATGAACCGGTTAAGGGCTGCTAACATCCCGGTCAACACCTGTACCTCCTTCGGGTTGCTCGGAGACTTAAGATGCTGCACGGCAACAATCTGGTCGGGATTAACCTCTATTCCTCGGTTGGAGATCAAGTACTCCAAAAACTTCCCAGCCCCCACTCCAAAGACACATTTTTCTGCGTTAAGGCGTAGCCTGTGTTGCCTTAATACCTCGAACGCCCCTTGAAGATCTTCTACATGCTGTGTTTGCTATTTGCTTTTTACTACAAGATCATCAATATATACTTCGACCGTTCGTCCAATCTTGTCACGAAACATCCTTGTCATCATCCGCTGGTATGTTGCCCCAGCATTTTTTAAGCCAAATGGCATCACGGTGTAATGGTAATTGGCGTCGGGAGATATGAATGCAGTCTTTTCCTGATCCTCGCTGGCCAGGGCGATCTAGTGATAGCCTTGAAAGGCGTCCAAGAAGCTCATTCTCAGATGTCCGTAGGTGGCATCTACCAACTGATCAATCTTGGGCACAGGGAATGGGTCCTTTGGGCATGCTCAGTTCAAATCCGTGAAGTCCACGCAGACTCTCCATTTGCCACTCTTCTTTCCTACCAGCACTATGTTTGTAAGCCATTCTGGGAAAAAGATCTCCTTCACTACACCTGCCTCTTTTATCCGTTGGACCTCGGACCTAACAGCCTCGCGTGTTCTTAGGCTGCTCTCCTCGGCTTCTGCTTCTTGGGAGGAAACGATGCATCCACGTTAAGCTTGTGGACGATAAAATCAGGGTCTACCCCGGGCACCTCGTACGGACTCCATGCGAACACGTCCAGGCTTCGAACAAGAAACAATAGCAATTCAACTCTCTCCAGGGTTGTTAAGCTGGCCCCTATTTGGAAGTGTTTACCAGTGTCCGGCAGTATTCCTACCTTTATCAACTCCTCGGCGCAAGCAGTCCCCGAATCTTCTCGGGGGTGCGGTAATTGCTATAATGGGGTCCCTTCGGCCTCTTTACTCTGCTCGGCCTGCTGGCCCTCCCAGTTTGCTGCAGCAACAAGGCACTGTCTGGCCATTTGCTGGCACCCTCGCATCACTGCGATACCCTGCTCGGTTGGAAACTTAAGCTTCACATGCAAGGTGGACGGCACAGCTTTCATGGCGTGGATCCACGGCCTCCCCAAGATTGCCGTGTATGGTGAGAAGGAATTAACCACTATGAAGATGACCTTTACCTCCTTTCCTCCCACGACCACTGGTAACGAAATTCGCCCCTTCGGTACCACTACTCTTCCATCAAACGAAACTAGCGGCGTGTTATACTTTCTCAAGTCCTGATTTTTCAACCCGAGTCCGTTGAACAAATCTGGATACATTACATCAGCCCCGCTGCCCTGATCTATCATCACCCTTTTTACATCGAAACCGCTTATCTGAGCGGTGATTACTAACGCATCTTCATGTGGCTGTATTGTACCTTCTAAATCGTCTTCCCCGAAGGCGAGCGCCTCCTGGCGATACTTCGCCTTTTTTCCCACTGGTTCCGCTTCCAGTGATTCTCTTGCGGGCGCGACCGTTAACACCACCCTTCTCATCGTTGCATCGCCCCTCGGGGGTAAGAGTATCATCTCAATTACCCCGAGCGGTGGTGGTTGGGGGATGCCCTTCTGCCGACCTACATGGCCGATTCCTAGGTCGTCGGGATTCACAACGTATTCCTTTAGATGCCCAGCTCTTACTAGTTGCCCCAAGTGATCTTTCAGTACCCAGCATTACTCAGTGGTGTGGCCTTTGTCCTTATGGTAACTGCAGTACAAGTTTTGGTTTCACCGGGATGGATCACCACCCATCTTATTTGGCCACCTGAAATTCGGCTTATTCTTGATTTTTTTCTACTATCTGGTGCACCGGTTCCTTGAACGTTGCATTCACCTCCCCTGTCTGCCAAAGTGGTTCCTGCGCCCTCCATTCCTTTCGAGGTCTCGGTTGGAAATTCCCCTGCCGAGGACGGTTTATTAGTGGGGCCTTACCTTTGCTTTGCAACCGATCATCCTCCAGGCGCTTATACTCTTCGATGCGCCTCATGAGCTGCCTCATGTCCTCGGGCGGCTTCTTCGTAAGTGATTCCCGCAGTTCGAAATCCTCTGGTAGGCCCATCCGGAAGGTACTTGCCACGATTTTTTCATTGCTCCCACCTATCTCGTTATAGAGCTCCCAGTACCGGCTGGCGTAGCTACGAAGGGTCTCCCCCATCCCCATCCTCATTGATAGCAGGGCATCAACTGGTTGCGGCACTCAGTTGCAGGTTACGAACCGAACTCCGAACTCCTGAACTAGCTCGGTGAAGGAGTGTATAGATTTCTTCCGCAGTCTGTTAAACCATCTTAGAGCGGTTAGGCCAAGGCTGGAGGGGAACACCTTGCACATCAACGTGTCATTATGAGAATGCAGGGACATCATGAGGATGTAGTGGCTGATGTGCTCGACCGAGTCCGTCTTCCAGTCGTAGATATTAAATGGGGGCCTCGGGAATTTCCTTGGCATTGCGGCCCACTCAATGTCATCGGAGAAAGGGGACCGAGCCACCCTGCGCAAGGCGCGGCTCAGTGCGTCCATGGCGGCATTACGCGGCCTTTGCTCCTCGGGGGAGTCAGACCCCCGGTCCATATGATCATGTGACCGCGAGCGGCCTTGGCGATGATAGGGCCCCCGTGAATGCGATCTTTCTCGATGGTTGTATGACTCATGCGAACGTGAATGCTCCCTTCGCTAATGGGACCCTGAATGGCTGGACCCCATCCCCCGGCGACCTCCCAAGGCTTCGGCCCTCTTTTCTCGGTCGTCTCGCTCTCTCCTTTGTCGCCTGTCATCTGCTTCTAACTCGAAATCTCTCACCCGCCTGCGCAATCGTTCAATTTCCTGATCCCTTTCATGAAGCTGTCTGTGGCCCGAGGCGTCCGTTACTGTCCGCTGCGTCTGGTATGACCCCTCCCCTAAGATCGGACAGATCCTCCCGTTCACGGTCCCTGTCTTTGCGTCTCTTTTGCCTTCTTTCTCGCCAGGATGATCTCCGAGAGGATCCCACCGAACCACTTTCGTCTCCACTGCCCGAATGTCTCCCGGACATCGTCTCATACGCGAGTCTCAATCGAACTACAGCTTTGTAGGCGATCCCCACAGACGGCGCCAATTGTGCGCGGCAAAGATGAGACTTCCCAAAAAATGAGGCTTCTATGGGCCACGACTCACCTAGGTGCACAACCTATTTGTGTGGTGGGATAATAGTTCCTACACTAGGTTGTTCGCAGTTATGAGACTCAATGAGATCACTTTTCTCTCCTTTTGGTATCAACTCTTGACTCCTCTCTTCTCTCTTTTTCCTCCCTCCATTTTCCAACCCTTGTTCCTTCTTCCAATTTCCTACTTATAGGAGATTGTTAGTGGGGTGGTCTTGATTGTCCCAATGTTAATGGATTGAGAGGTCCAATCTCAGAAGGATTTAGTGGGTGTTTAGGTAGGAGTGGCTTTGGGAATGATCTCCACTATAGTGAATATGCACAGCAGCGTTATTCCTAAGGTATCACCGGGCAGTCCTTTTACTGTAAGTCTGGGTGAATATATTGATGTCCGGTACAACAATCCGGGTAGTCAACTCAGCAGTTATATTTGTGTTCGGCAGAAGGATTGGGTCCACGGATGGCGTTTGGGCTGGGCCTGTTCGAAGGTGGTCTTGGATTGAGGCCCCATGGGCACGGATGTTAGGCCCGTGACCCTCCTTGTTGGCCCAAGGTCAAAGTCATATAGACAGGCCTGCACATCCTGGGCCGTACAGTTCTATAAGAGATTCGGGATTCAATCCCCGCCTACACTAAAAACTGATTGGTGTCTTAGTTTGATGATAAAGAGTTATTATCAAGAACGGGCGCCATAAGTTGAAGCTCTCTTAAACAAAAAAAAAAAAAACAATGGCAAATAGTAATTAGTTTTTATCTCCACTTCTTTATTTAGTTAGTGGATGATTTAACAGTATCTCATTAAAACAAAATGAGATTCTAATTAAAAAAAGTACTAAAGGTAAGTCAAATTAAAAAAAAAAAAAAATGCTAATCAACTATGCCGGTTCCAAATAGGTTAACTAATAAAATCTATTATTCGTATAAGAGATTTGAGGTTCAAACCTTGCTTAAGCCAAAAATTGAATAGAGTCTTGATTTAATGATAAAAAACAATTGTCAAAGAGTGAAACACAAAATGAAAAAAAAGAAAAAAAACTTAAGCACAATATTTTAGATTCTAAGTTTAGGCTTAGCCATGTAATTGTATTCATTAGCACAATCGCAAGATTAAATTAATTGTGATTAAAGAAAGATAAAGCTACTTGAGTTGCATTAACTAATATAGTCACACAGTTGAATTTAATTGTGAATCTTATATATAATATGTAAAGCACTGTATGTAAAATTTACCTTAATAATTGTGATTGAAGAAAGATAAAGTTGCTTGAGCTGCATTAATTAATATGGTAACATGGTTGAATTTAATTGGGAATCTAAAGTGTAATATTTAAAGAACTCTATGTAAAATTTACCTTAATAAAAATTATTTCAATAATTAATTTGTGAGTAGGGACGGAGTTGGGAATTTTCATTTGGAGGCTAGACTTATGATATTGATACAACATGAAAAGAAATTCAAAACAGACACACACATACATGTGTGTATGAAAAGGATAGAGATTTTAATTTACTGATAATAAAGTAATTACTCTAATAATTGTCTAATATATAAAATAATTTTTTAAGATAATTTATCATCTTTATAAACTTAAATAAGTGCACATAAGTTCAAACAACCCGTCAGTTCCCATTTCTAATATGATCTAGAGGATTTGCCATAAATTGCAATGTTTCAGATCTGTTAAGCTCTCACATGTAAGGAGGTAAGGGAACAAATTAACACATATTTTGGCTTAGTATGCCAAAGGAATTTTTGGTTTTGTATCATGGTCAGTGGAAAATCCTTCTATGATTGAGCCAAACATGACGCAAGATGTATTATGTGGGGTCAAGGAATTTGGCAGCTCAGGCCCATCTTATGCTAAGCCCAAGGCCCGTGTCGAGGAGGGAGAAATGTTCGAGGACGAATAAAAGAAGTTTAAATTACCAAGAAGCATTGTCGAGGACGATCTTGTCCTCAGCAAGCCGAGATCTTGTAAAGGAAGGGCAACACACCATCAGAGGTAGCCCTTCAGAGTGTCCCAAGGCAAAGACAAGTACAACGGGCCAGCTTTGGAGGTATGGTAGATGAGCAACTCCAGAAGGAACTGTCACCTCCACATTAAATGCCCACAACTAATCTTCTGGCCGCATTAATGGGGAGGTGACTCCTGAACAGTATGGCCTTAGTTGCTGCAACCCACAGAAAGAATGGGAAGGTGGTTGATGGGACAAGCACTCAAGTAGTGACCTGCATGATCAACAAATGGAGGGCCAAGATTAATCAGAAAGGGGTATATAATATAAGAAGTCCTCTAGAAAGAAGGGGGATTTAGAAGGAGGAAACATTGTAGCACTTATATCATCTCTGTAAGCAAGAACCAAAGAAATAGTAAGACTTACACTCTCCTAGGTAAGTGCCAAGGAGCAGGATTTTGCATTATTGGATATGTACTTGTCACCCAACTCGCACATTGCCATGCTTAGTTGTTGCCACCCTCGCTAGGGCCTAGTTCTTTGACCCGCTCTCTTCAAATTTATTGTATTGGGCCATCTGGGCTTAAGTCCACTCATCCAAAGGAAGAAGTACTCAAATCCGGTCCCTACATATTGATTTTTTCTTCTACTGATTTTACAATCTTCCCACTAAAATATATATATATATATATATATATATATATATATATTTAACAAGTTGCTTAGTTTGTTGCAGATATGTAACAATAAGCAATTATTTTATTGTAATTAAAAAAAAAAAAAACTTTTTTTTTCAAGTATCATTTGTAACATTAAATATCTCATGTTTAATTATTTCTTTAAGCATTATACTGAATTTAACATTTTGAGTCTCAATTAAGCATTTATAAACAAAAAACAAAAAAACAAAAGAAATCTTCTTTACAAAGAAAAAATATTTATTCAATTTTATCTAATATTTTCACCAATAAATATGACTTTTTATTCATAAGTCAAAGCAAATAAAAGAAAATTATAATGGACCTAATCGAATCCTAAAGAAACGAATGATTTAAAGTTAAAAGAAGTAAGAGGAAATTGTTTTTATTAAAAACTCTTTACTTAGACTCAACAAGCAAGGTAAGATATGAAACTACTCAAAAATAGAAACACCATTATAGCATTATTTATGAGCAAATGTAGTTTTACCAACTAATGGTAGGGATTTGCTTAACTTGATGAAAATCATGAAGCAGGTATATATCCTATTTCTTGCTACTCATCTTGATGGGAAAATTGGAGTGGTACACTATGAGAAGCATTTTTAGCTCAAATTTCCTCTTCACATTTGTGGATACATGCCGGGCGTTTACTAGCAGTTGGAAAAGCAGATGGAGATGATGTTAACACCAGAATGAATACATAAATTCTAGAATGCATATCATACCACTATCACTCCATAAATCCTCAATTTGACAAAAAATCTCTCTGCATAAGCTGATTAGAAGGAACCAAGAGATATAGATGATATTAAGAGATTAAATTGCAGACATTCTCCATGATCCTTTTGCTCATAGTCATCTAGGCATACGAAGACATTATTAGGGGCAGATGAAGATAAAAGAATGCAACCTCCTTTAACTAACATAATGAAATAAAGAAGACAAAAAAATGATTAGATACAACCAAAAACACATCACCCAAAATAAACCAATGCAAGTTCTCAAAGGCCATGTACAAGCCCTTAAAACTAGTTCAATTGAAGCTCAACTGATTTTTATCTCCTAGAACATCTGTTGGTCACCAAACAAATAGTGTTGAGAACCAGATATGAGACAATGTTTGATATGCCACATGTATTCTTCTCCAAAATCACACTCTCCATTGCTTTCTTAACTAGCATGTCCTATGTTATTACTTCAACTAGTGCTATTTTAGGTATTTCTCTAATTCTTTTCGTTCAATTAACAAATTTGTTAAGAAAAGGCAAAACAAGTTTTATATTGCCCATTAATACTAATAAAAAAAAAAGAACACAAGAATAGATATCAAATATCAATTGAAGTAAACCAATCAATGGTGATTAAATGAACGTAAAATCAAATGTAAAATACACGCAATAAGTGAAAAAAGAGAAAGAAAAAAAGTAAACCAAAGCCATCAGTAAAACCACAGCAGAACAGAAACCCATAACCAAAAAGGTCCAAGCTTTTTTTATTTTTTTTATTTCCAAATAAACCCAAAAAAGCCCAAGCTAACCCATTTTATGAATCAAAACATGACAAAATAAAGAAAATAACATACGGGTATCAAAGTATCTGTGCTAGCTCAATAGTGCGTGCAAACAGTGCCATGTAATAATCAAATGCACCAAAATACAATCGGATAAAAAACCATAAAAAGCCAAAATTAACCAACTCTATTAGTGACACACAAAAGTAGTCCAAAACCTAGAACCAGAAAGGCCCTAAACCATCAATTCCTGCATCAAAACATTAAACATAGACAAACAGAGAGAAAAATATCATCTGGGCATCATAGGAATGTACCTTAAAGATGGCTCAAAAGAATTCTGGATAGACAACAATCATATCATCAGAAAGGTTAAAAAGTTACACAAAATTGCTTGCGCATAAGACACTATTTGGTTGTTGGGAAAATGAGTGAATTTTTTTTTTTTTTTTAATGTAAACTAACTGTAATGAGAAAATTTTGGCACAAAATCAGCAATGCAGTTTGAATGTTTGATTTTAGGGACTGGTGATAACTAGAGAGAGTACCAAACAAACGTGCCTCTCAGAATGTGGACAGTTATAAGCATAAGGAAGTAGCAAGAGCAGAGCAACAAGAGTAGCAAAGCTTGTGCTTAGAACAAAACAGAGCACAAACGACAAAGGATAGTTAGAACCCTGTAGATACAACTTGTAGTTTAGTAGTTGAATTAGTTTCTTTAAGTGATGGCACGTGAAAAAGTTAGTTATTCCTGTAGACACACGTGTATAATTAGTTTTTCTTTTTTGTTAGTAGCAGTTAGGTGGTTAGCTTGTTTTTTATCATTGTATATAAGCTTTTGTAATAATTCTTTTCTAATTAATAAAACAGATCTTTCTCATTCATTTCTTGATATGGTAACAGAGCAAATTCCCAAATCTTTCTAGGGTTTTGCATTTCTTTTAGTATTCTTCTCTGTTTTCTTGAGAAAAACACCCTGTTTTTTTGAGAAAATTTCCTTCTTTTGCCAACAATGGCTTCTGCTACAACTACAAATGGTTCTACCAATGGTTCTGCATCTGAGAATCCATCTTCTTCTTCACAAAATTCTCCAATGGATGACCCTCTGTTCTTGCAAAGAGTCCAAGTTTAGTGCTTGTTACACAGCCTTTGACTGGTGGAGAGAATTATTCAACTTGGGCTCGAGCTGTGAGGAAAGCTTTGCTTACTAAGAACAAATTGGGGTTCATGGGACTCTAACTCTCTCATCACCATTGGTATCTACTCCTTCATCTATGCAAGCATGGATCAGGAGTGACAACATGTTTGGAACTTGGTTAACCAATTCAATCTCACCAAAGCTTCAAGCAAGCATCATCTATGAGGACACTGACTTAGAGATCTGGAATGATTTGAAGAATCATTTTGCCCAAACCAATGGACCAAGGGTTTTCAATCTTCAAAAGGAAATTGCAGAATTACATCAAGGTGAGATGTCTATCACTGATTTCTTTACTCAACTGAAGGTGTTTTGGGATCAATTGCAAAATCTTAGTCCATTCCCTTCATGCACTTATGGAAAGTGTGTATGCAACATTAACAAAAGGCTTACTGATCTACAAGTCAGAGAGTCTGTGATGAAGTTCCTAATGGGATTGAATGGTTCTTTCTCCCAAGTTAGGACTCAAGTTTTACTTATGGATCCAATTCCATCTCTTAGCAAGGTTTACTCTTTGTTAATTCAAGAGGAAACACAAAGATCAGTCCCAAATACCTTTGTTGCTAAGGTTGATTCTACTGTTTTAGCTGCTAAAGTGCCAAATGATCATGCAACTCATGGTACCAATCTTGCTAGTACTAGTTCTGGTGGGAAGGGTAAGGACATGTACTCATTGTGGTAAAACTGGTCACATAATGGATAAGTGCTATAAATTGCATGGTTTTCCACCAGGGTTTAAGTTCAAGAACAAACCCTCTGTTAGGTTCTAAAGACTTAGGATTTTATGTATTTAGAACTCTAATATGTAATGTTGGCAAACCATGATCAAAACAATATGTTTAATCTTGTTTAGGCTTGCTCAAAGTTATATATTTTATGTAAAGTTGGAATCGAGAGGCAGCAGAAGTATTGGTGCATTCGGCCTGGCTCGATCAATCGAAAGTTAGACTTAATTGATCGAAAGTCGGCCAGAATGTTTTTCTGCAGAATTTTCTAACTCAGCCCTAACTCATTAAACGTTTTGGGTTTTCTATTTTTACCCTAGGTATAAAAGGCAAAACCCTAGCCACGTTTTATAGAGTTGCTCTTGTTGTATTGTTGCTCATACTTTGCTGTTTGTGTGAATCTCTTGTGAGATCTTTGAGGAGCTTTCCTTCACATAAACTTAGGATTTTCAATGTAGAGATTAATTCAACATCTTGATGATCAACTCAGTTGCTGCCATAGGAGCTTAAAGAGTAACAAGTGTGGGTGCTTGTAGCTGATTGGAGAATCCAAGAAAGAAGGAGTCCGTGGATTCGGAACTTGCACGTGGTCGTGTCAGTAAGTTCTACTGGTGGGTAGCATTAGGAAGTCAAGCGGAGAGCTTGTAAGTCCTTTTATGTGAATTTCGATTCTTTCGCATAGTGGATTCAGGTTTACCTTGAGGATAACTAGGTCAAATCCTCCCTAGGTTTTTACCGTGTGGTTTCCTGGGTCATCATATCTTGTGTTATTTATTATTCTGCTGCTTTATATTCTTGATATGATTATGTGATTGTGATAACCTAGATTTGCATAAATTGACTAAGTTAATCACTTGGCTAATTAACTAGGTTAATCTGATTGGTTTAAGGGGTCAAAAACCGTTCAAGTGGTATCAGAGCAGGTAGCTCTCTTGATTTAGATCTTTTGATCTAAGAGATGATCCTTGACCCCTGTTGTGATGGATAATTTGAAGTGTCTTTCTTATCATGTTTCTGCTCATGCTTCTGTTGATTTTATTGATGCCTGTGAAACTCTCAGTAAGGAATTATTGAAATCTATGAAAATTGCTAAGAAATTCAAGGAAGAGTTAAAATTAGCTAATCTTGAAAAAGAGGAATTGCTTGTTAGATTAGATGAATCTAATAAAAAAAATGATTTTTTTAGAAATCAAATTTCCTTTTAAGATGAGAAAATGAAAAGCTTGGAATAAGAGTTAGTTGAATCTAAAGTTAAAATTGAAAATTTGACTTGTGCCAAGCCTGTTGTTGATAACAGAAGTGTTTCTGTTTCTCTTAAGCCTAAAACTGAGAAAGTTTATATCCCTCATTTCAAGAGGAATAATAAAGAAAAAGCTTATTTTGCTAGGTTAGACAAAGGTAAAAGTTCTGATGTAAACGCTAAAGTTTATAAACCTATGTCTAAACCTATAGTTAGAGAGTATAATAAATCTATTTTTGTGCCTACCTATCACTTTTGTGGTGTTGTTGGTCATATTAGACCAAATTGTTCTTTGTTGAAGCAAAAACCAAAATCTGAGACTAGATTTGTTGTTAGGAATACTGATGTTCCTAAATTTGTTCCTATTTGCCACTTTTGTGGTGTTCGTGGTCACATTCGTCATAATTGTCATAAATTGAAATTTAAGCATTTTGTATTTCAATCTAGGACATGTGATGATATTTCTCCTGCCATAAGTCCAAATAAATTGTTTCATATGCTTTTGAAAAATTTAAGCTTGTTGGCTTGTGAAAGGAATTTGCAGGATTTCAGTCTTTCTCAGAAGATTTGTGTAATTCCTCAAATACACTCTACTTCTCATGAGTTTTCACCTACAAAGCTGAATACTCATGCTAAATGGGTGAGAAAAGATTCTCCAAGGTGAGGGTTGCTAACTTGTCCTTGATTTAATTCTTTCAATTATTTGTGGATATGTTTTGTTTTTGTTTTTGGATTTTTTTTAATACATTTTATTGTGTGTGATCTTGTTGTGGCCATCCAAGATTAAAAGTTCCTTGATCTTAATGCAAAATGTGTTTAAAGTTTGAGAAATTGGAAATTCTAGAGCTTGAATGTACCTGAATTGGGGATTTTGTTCAAATTGGGTTCAATTAATGCATTTGGCTTATTGAATTGATGTAATTGATCATTATATTGAATACTCTAGCTTGTGTGATGATCAATTGGTCAAATTTTTTCCTAAAATCTTAACAAGTGGTTTTAAATTTTTGGGATTTTTGTTAGAAACTCTATGCTCAAGCCAATTTTGTGAATTTAACTTAAATTGAACTTAGTTTCACTGCATTAGAGCATACATCATGAAATTTTTTTCATGCATCATTTGTGTTTAGGATTCACATGCATTACATTGATTTTTGTATCCATCTTGCAGTTTTGCAGTCATATCTCTCATTGTTTTCACACATAGCATGCATACACTTTGCTAAATTGGGTACTCAACTTCATTAAAAAATTGATTTATTAATTTTTGAGTTTTGTACATTCTAGTATATGCTATTTCTTATGTGTGAACTGCAGAAAATATTTTTCTTAAGAGATATGATGGATAATCAATGTGCAAATATTTTTCTCTATTCATGCAACTGTTTATGGGTCACATAGTATCAAGTTTGCATTTATTGAAAGAGAGAATTTTTTTTTTCATGTGTATCCTCACCTTAGTTTTTAACTTTGGTTTGTGTGTTTTTATTTTCCCCACCTCCTAAAATTTCCCCAAAACAATTTTTTCCAAAAACTTATTTTGTTTTTCCTATTTTTATAGGGGGAGATTTTTTTTTAAACATTTGTTGTTCATAGGGAGAGTTGTCTCTATTTTCTATAGAGTTGAAGTGGTTTGTGTCCCCTTGATTCTCTATTTTCTCTTATCCTTTATTACGTATGATGACTATTTACTCTTTGTATGAGTTGTCTTTGTCAATACGTGACAAAAAGGGGGAGAAATTATTGATTTATGGGAATCTTGTTTGTCTTGTTTAGAGGGAGTTGAAATTATTTTTGAAAGGGGAGAATATAAATAAAAACTTTTTGTTGTATCTAACTTAGGGGGAGAGTTAGTTTACTTATGCTTTTATTTTTGTTTCTTGTTCACTGCTCATTGATTTATATTTATGAGTTATTCATGATATATGTCTTTGTTTTGTGTTTTGTGAAGTCAAGAATTTATTTGTTGATTTACTGTTTTTCTGTCACACATGCGTTTATGCGTTTGTTAAGTGTTTCAGGAATATACAGGTTGATTCAATTGAGCTGCTGTCTACACTTGCAATTGATGGATAGTAGTTAGGATTGAATTTGTGTTATGAGCATTATTTTTGTAAAAAGGCTTTTACTTTGTAAACTTTGAGCTTTTAGTTTGTGTTTTGTCATGGATTGCCAAATGGGGAGTTTGTTAGGTTCTAAAGACTTAGGATTTTATGTATTTAGAACTCTAATGTGTAATGTTGGCAAACCATGATCAAAACAATATGTTTAGTCTTGTTTAGGCTTGCTCAAAATTATATATTTTATGTAAAGTTGGAATTGAGAGGTTGTAGATGCATTGGTGCATTTCGGCCTGGATCGATTGATCGAAAGTTAGACTCAACCGATTGAAAGTCGGTCAGAATGTTTTTCTATAGAATTTTCCAACTCGGCCCTAACTCATTAAACGTTTTGGGTTTTCTATTTTTACCCTAAGTACAAAAGGCAAAACCCTAGCCACGTTTTATAGAGTTTCTCTTGTTGTATTGTTGCTCATACTTTGCTGTTTGTGTGAATCTCTTGTGAGATTTTTGAGGAGCTTTCCTTCACATAAACTTAGGGTTTTCAAGGTAGAGATTAATTCAATATCTTGATGATCAACTCAGTTGCTGCCATTGGAGCTTAAAGAATAACAAGCGTGGGTGCTTGTAGCTGATTGGAGAATCCAAGAAAGGAGGAGTCTGTGGAGTCGAAACTTGCACGTGGTTGTGTCTGTAAGTTCTACTGGTGGGTAGCATTAGGAAGTCAAGCGGAGAGCTTGTAAGTCCTTTTGTATGAACTTCGATTCTTTCGTATAGTAGATTCAGGTTTACCTTGAGGATAGCTAGGTCAAATTCTTCCCAGGTTTTTACCGTGTGGTTTCCTGGGTCATCATATCTTGTGTTATTTATTATTCCGCTGCTTTATATTCTTGATATGATTGTGTGATTGTGATAACCTAGATTTACATAAATTGACCAAGTTAATCACTTGGCTAATTAACTAGGTTAATCTGGTTGGTTTAAGGGGTTAAAAACCGTTCACCCTCCATGGCACATCAAGTATCCTTAGGTTCAAGTTCAGAATTCTTACCTTTTGCTTCTCCAATGCATCATCATTCTGCCTTCACACCTGAGCAATGTCAGCAATTACTTGCTTTGTTTGGTGCCACAAATTCATCCCTTGTAGCAACACCTCAAGCACAAGAAGCCCTAGTGGCCAATGTGGCATCTTCTTCCAATCCTGGCAATGTGGCAATGGCAGGTTTTGATCTTTCTCATAGTGTATTTTCTGCATAAGTGGTCAATAGAAGGGCTTCTGGTAAACATACTTAGGTGTTAGATATTGGAGCTACTGATAATTTTGTTTGTTCAGTTGATTTGTTAACCTCAATTACTGCTACTAAGCATTCTTTGGTTCAATTGCCTAATGGGGAATCAGCACAAATGACTAACATTGGAACTGTTGTTCTATCTTCTTCTCTCACTCTAAAAAATGTCCTTTGTGTCCCATCTTTTACATTTAATCTTCTATCTATTAGTACTATGACTCAATCTCAACCATATTGTCTTATTTTCCTTTCTGCTTATTGTTTTATTCAAGACCTTTTCTCTTGGAAAACGATTGAGGTAGGCAAGGCAATTGATGGATTGTATATGTTGTAGTGTGACAGTCTTCAACATACATCTGGTTCTTCCCTTGCTATCTTCTTAGCTGTTCATAACATTAGTGATGTTTTTAGCCCTTTCTCTGCAGCAACTTCTACAAGTTATCATTGTCAATCTTCTTTCCTTTGGCATGCAAGATTAGGTCACCCCTCTGACATCAAACTTAATACTTTGAGTCATGTTATTCCCTCTTCACAACCTTCATGTAATAAAGATTGCCAAGTTTGTCCTATGGCAAAACTTAAGAGATTGCCTTTTCCTTTCAATAATAAAATTAGTAGTTGTGCCTTTGATTTGGTTCATATGGATGTATGGGGAGCATATTCAACTCCTACTTTAGATGGCTTCAAATATTTTCTAATTGTTGTGAATGATGCAGCAAGAGCAACATGGTTATTTTTTATGAGGTTAAAATTTGAAGTTAGGCAGTTGTTTTATTCATTTTATACCATGGTTCATACTTAGTTTGGCCTAAAAATCAAAGCTATAAGAATTAATAATGCTAAAGAGTTTGATATGTCTGATTTTCTTAGTTCTCATGGAATTATTCATCAACTTAGCTGTGTTTACACTCCTAGGAATGGCAATGGGTCGGGTTCAGGCTAGGTTTTTTCATATCCGGACCCGACCCGCGGGTCTAGACCCACAACCCAAACCCGACTCGATTATTAAACGGGTTTTTTTCCCCGAAACCAAGACCCACCCCGCGGGCCCTACGGGCCTCGTTTAGCCCAACCAGATTTGGGCCTAAGTGGCGGCCCAACCAAAAAAAAGAAAAAAGAATTGAACTCAACGACGTCCACATACAAAATATGGTTGTGTTTGTGTTTATGTAATGAGATTTTCAGATATACATACAAAAGCATAACGAAATATTGAAAAAGTTTTTGGCATTGTCTTTTTTTGTACTTTGTATTTGACATACACACATAAAATCCACCATATATTGTCTGAAGAGAGGCTGAATGCCACGAGACCTGAAGAAGAACTCAACAGCGTCGTTGTGTCCGCCATTGTTGTGCCATACAATCTTTAAAAAAAAAAAAAAAAAAAAAAGTTTCCCTTTCAAACACAAATTCACAAACATAGATTCACAGACTCATATTTGAGAGAGGACATGAACCAAAAAAAAAAAAAAATGAACCAGAAAAAAATATTGGAGAACTCGGTCCACCAAGGCTCTATCTCCGATCTAGGACTCCTACTCAGCCTCTCTCTATCTCAAACCACCAAGATCTCCGATGATCGGCGGTGGGCCTCTCTACCTGTCACGGTTTAAACCTTGCACATCTCTCTCCGATCTAACCTCCGTGCTTCTCCCTGGCAATAGCAACCACTGGTCCACCACGTGATGAGGGTGAAGATGAGGGTGGGTCAGTGAGGGTGAAGGTGACTACCAGATTGGGTGAGACCGTGTGGGGTAGCTTGAGAGAAAATGAGACAGAGAGTTATTGAGGGTAAGGTGAGAGCATTGAGAGAGGCGGTTGGAGCTAAGAGATATCAGAGAAATGAGTTAGGGTTTGACATAAGTGATATATATATAGGTAGGTATTTTAGTAATTTTCATTTAGTTGTAAACAGGTCGGGTCGGGTCCGGGTTCGAGCCGGGTTTTTACCAAAACCTGGACCTGACCTAGACCCGCTTCGGGTTTTTTTTTTTTTAAACCCAAACCCGACCTTATTCTTTATCGAGCCGGGTAAAATCCGACCCATTAGGGTCAGGCCGGGCCGGGTACCCACGGATCGGGTAGAAATTGCCATCCTTATACACTCCACAACAAAATTTTGTTGTGGAGAGGAAACATCAGCATCTACTTTCCATAACTAGAGCATTGCAAATCCAATCTCAAATTCCCATCCAATTTTGGGGTGACTGTGTTTTAACTGCTACCTACCTTATTAACAGATTGCCATCTCCCTTATTGCATGATAAAACTCCTTTTGAACTTCTTTTTAACAAGCAACCTGATTATGATCATCTCAAGGTGTTTGGTTGCTTGTGTTTTAACTCTACCATTGCTCCAACTAGGACCAAGTTCTCTCCAAGAGCAAGAAAATGTGTCTTCCTTGATTATCATTTCAATATAAAAGGGTATAAAGTCTTTGATCTTGAGTCTCATATTGTTTTTGTCTCAAGGGATGTCATTTTCCCTGAAACTGTTTTCCCTTATGTTTCTAATTCTTATGGTTCTACCCCTCATTCTACATTACCTTTGCCCCGTGTTCTTGCTATTAATCCTCTTTTTGATGACATTTTTCAATCTAAACCCCATTCTTCTTCTTTTGCTATTCCTCAAGATTCAATCATTCAAATTCATCATACACTTGATGATGAATTCCTTGATGAGGTACCACTAGAACCTCCTGAACCTGTAGCTGATCCTATACCTCTTAGAAGGTCATCTAGATCAATCAAACAACCTTCTTATTTACAGGCTTATCACTGCAATCAGGTCTCTTCTGTCAATGATGCCAATCCTTATCATTCAGGTACTTCCTATCCTATCTCTTCTCATGTTTCTTATCAACACCTCTCTCATTCTTACAAAACTTTATGTTGTGCCATTTCCTCCATTGTTGAGCCTACTTACTATTATCAAGTTTTTTTTGATCCTAAATGGCAAGAGGCCATGGCTGTTGAAATTGCTGCACTTAAGGCTAATAATACCTAGACATTAACCCCACTGCCTGCTGGTAAGAAACCCATAGGGTGTGAATGGGTATACAAGATTAAGTATAAGGCTGATGGTTCAATTTGCTAGGTTAGTAGCTAAAGGATTTACACAAAAGGAGGGTGTCGATTACTTTGAAACATTTTCCCCTATGGCAAAGATGGTTTCTGTGAAAGTTCTTCTTGCTATGTCTGCATTTAAGGGCTAGTTTCTTAGTCAATTGGATGTGAATAATGCATTTCTTCATGGTGATTTAGTTGAAGAAGTGTATATGGTTCTTCCACAAAGGTTTCATAGCCAGGGGGAGGTAGTTTGTTAGCTCAATAAATCACTATATGGCCTTGAGCAAGCTTCTAGGCAATGGTTTGCCAAGTTTTCTAGTACTTTGATTCAGCTTGGTTTCAATCAGTCCAAAGCTGATTATTCCTTATTCACTAGAAGGCAAGGAGATGTTTTTATGGTTCTTTTAGTGTATGTGGATGATGTCTTAATAGCTTGCAATGATAAAAATGAGATAGGTAGGTTCAAGGTTATGTTAGATGACAAGTTCAAGTTGAAGGATTTAGGTGACTTAAAGTAATTTCTTGGGTTGAAGGTTGCCAGATCAGATAAAGGGATTGCTCTTTGTCAAAGAAAGTACACACTTGAAGTCCTTAATGATGCTGGTATGCTTGGATGTAAGTCTGCTAAGACACCTATGGAACAAAACCTCAGATTGAGTAAGTTTAAGGGAGAAGAACTTAAAGATCCGAGTAGTTACAGAAGGTTGATAGGCAAATTGTTGTATTTGACAATTACAAGACCAGACATTACTTTTGTTGTCCATAAGCTTAGCCAATACATGTCTAGACCAAGAAGGTCACATCTAGATGTGGCATATAGAATCTTGCAATACCTGAAGAGTGAACAAGGAAAGAGACTTATGTTTTCTTCTAACATAGAGTTGCACTTGAAAGGGTTTGTAGATGCTGATTGGACCTCATGCCCTGATACTAGGAGGTCTGTGATAGGTTACAGTATCTTCACTGGGGACTCTTTGGTGTCTTGGAATTCAAAGAAGTAGTCTACCATGTCAAAGTCCTTAGCAAAAGCTGAGTACAGGGCCATGGCAGTTGCAACATGTGAGATAGTATGGATTTTATATTTTCTCAAGGACATTGGGGTAGAACATGATAGAGAGCCTTTGCTATTTTGTGATAGTCAAGCAGCACTGCACATTGGCTCTAATCTAGTCTTTTATGAGAGGACAAAGCATATTGAAATTGACTGCCACGTGGTTAGGGACAAAGTTTTGAAAAGGGTTATCAAGCTAAATCATGTTAGAACTCATTGTCAATTAGCTGATATGCTTACTAAAGCATTGAGTTTCCACCAGTTTTCTAATCTTTCTTGCAAAATGGGAATGATAAACATACACACATTAGGTGCTCTTAAGGGGGAGTATCAAAATGTGGATAGTAATAAGCATAAGGAAGTAGCAAAAGCAGAGCAACAAGAGCAACAAAGCTTGTGCTTAGAACAAAATAGAGCACAAACGACAGAGGATAGTTAGAACCCTGTAGATTCGACTTGTAGTTTAGTAGTTGAATTAGTTTCTTTAAGTGATGGCATGTGAGAAAGTTAGTTATTCCTGTAGACGCACGTGTATAGTTAGTTTTTCTTTTCTGTTAGTAGCAGTTAGGTGGTTAGCTTGTTTTTGATCATTGTATATAAGCTTTTGTAATCATTTTTTTCTAATTAATAAAACACCGATCTTTCTCATTCATTTCTTGATAATGCCACCCCATGGTTAGTCCATTCCCTTTGGAGAATAGTGCGGGTAGAATGTGAAAGTGGCAAGAAAATTAAAGAATTTATAGTGGCGTTCTGGAAAACGTTGCTATAGACCTAAAGACCTGCAGCAACATTGCAAATGCCGCTCTAGCCCTCATTTTTTTGTAGTGCATCTATTTGTTGGCAAGGTTTGACCATAAAAGTTGTTATGCAACAATGTATGTAGCGTGTCCCTTGTTATGCAATAATGTACTTAATATATTTCCTAAAAAAAAAAATTAATATTTAAATTTGAGCACATCAAATTTTTCGGCAGAGGACAACCGTAGGGTGATTTGGGTTGAAGTTGTTACTTTAATATCAAATTATAAGAACACTATCGGTTTTAAAACAAAAAATAAACATACAATACCTTTCGGCCTCACATATTCAAATCGTAATCACATATTTGATCCACAGTAGTTACCATTAATCAATTTATAATTTTGATAGAACTACAATGAATAAAATTTCCAAAACTCTTCGTGTTTGTTTTGCTGAGCTTATTTTTATTGAAAATTTTTGTTAAAATATAAACTAGATAAAAATAATTAAATAGAAAAAGCCAGCAGTTACCCTTTTTGTTTTTGGGCTAAATACAGAAAAAATAGATTAAAATGACGAGGGGTCTACAAGGTCACTAATAAAAAAGGAAAGAGGGAGATGGGAGAGGGGACTTTGTGCAAAACAAGAGGCAACAGCCCAAGCTGTGCAAGAAGCTGGACTCGGCCAACAAGTTTGAAGTTCTGTCAACATAACAAAAAGCCTAAAAAATCAATCGTAATTTAACTATCAACCTAGCTTATTTCACAACCTACTTCTCAAAAAAAAAAAAAAAAAAAAAGAAGATAAATTATGATTGATGAATCGATCACTCACACAACTTTTATTTTCAATCACTTGCAATTTATCATCTTAGTAAATTGTGAAAAGCAAATTATGAAATAAATTGTCTCTAAACTTATTCGATTAAAAGAGGTAAGACATATTTTGATGTCATTAATCACTGACGAGAAGAGTAAGTTTGAGAGAGAGAGGGAGCATGGTGTCAACTAGATGAAGCGTGTGTTTATCAATTAGCAAAGTGCCTTTTTTTTTTTCTTTTTTCTTTTTTTTGTCTAAACTATATTCCAAATAATCTAATTTTTACCTTTTTAGAAATAAATTAGCTTTTTGTTTTTTGTTCCATTTTATGTAGTTAAACTACTGAAAATAAACAATTTCCAAACAGATATGTCTATATTACCAACAATACTAAAAGATAACATTCTCATGAAAATAAACCTCCTTCACCCAAGTGTCAAAAGGTGTCAAGGAGAAAAAATCAAATTCAATACGACCCGTTTCTAAATAATTTTACTTTGGGCTCATCAATTAATAACCACTGCAAGAAAACATGCTATTTTGGTGTACACCAAAAATAACATGCATTTTTTTTAATGATTAAAATTTTATTCAAAAGTAAAGATAATACAATCAAACCAACACGTCCATTTAAAAAAAAAAAAAAATCAAATCCCCACACACAAAAAGCAACACACTAACACACCATAGGCTTTGGAACAAGCCTTATAAACACAAGAAGCCTCCCATATTAACAATGATCTTGATAATGATTTCTTCAGACTGATAACATTCCTCTTATTCCAAATGTGCCCATACCAACTTGCAAAACAAAGCTTTGAAGCCCTTCTCCTTTCAAATCATTCCTGGACAGGAGAGGCTTTGGAGTCATCCCGGGACTTTTCTTCGTCTATTTCTTGTTTCTCTTCTCGAGCAAAACTTTGTGTCAAGCCGGCGCAAGTGAGAACCAGCAAGTCTGGTAAAGATAAAATTTGGTTACTAAAGAAGGAACAACAAACAACAACGGCCGTAATCATCCCCATAGTGTGTGACACAACTGCGTAGGTGCCTGAAACAAAAGCTACCACCAATAATAAAATAGAATAGGTCGTGAAAAAAAGAGCACGTTGTTGATGATCTCTTGGTTGAAAAAAGTTTAAAGTCATCGCGGCATAGTTGTAGAATACTGAGGTAATGGAATTATGGAAAGACCAAAAGCTAAAGCATTAGCCATCTGAAATACATGGAAAGCAGTTGTTTTGCACGTGAATGCCTTGCCCTTATCCACACCTTGGTTCTCGCATCCACCTGCAGGCACTGTGAAAGCTGCCGTGAAGGTCACAGTTGTGATGAGTGTGGCTACCAACATATTGGCATCAGCCATTTTCCTGATACGATCTGTTTTGGAGTTGGACATATTGGTCTTAGCCATTTTCAAGATACTATCTTCTTTGGAGTTGGAATTCTTAGTCATTTTCATGATAATATCTGCTTTGGAGTTGGAATTCATCTTACCATCTCCATCTGCTTCGGTGTCGGAATCCATCATACTTTCTGCTTTGGTGTCGGAATTCTCCTTACTTTCTGCTTTGGAGTCGGAGATACTCTTGTCTGCCGGTACTTCAGGATCTGCCGGTACTTCAGGATCTGGCTTTTCTTTCAATAAGAGTACTCCCCTTAGAGTTGGTTGAGCGCCTTTCAGTTTCACCCGCAATTCCCTCTTGATTTCATCCATATGTAAAATTTATTAGAGATAATCTTGTTATTTCATACTTGCTACAACGCACTCTATATACAATCTCTTTGAAATCGTGTTTTAAAAAACAATTTCAATTAAAATTTTGAAATAGTGTTTCAAAACATAATTTCAGTATTTTACAATTTTAACCAAAATCATCTAAACATGATTTTAATTCAGGTGGCAGTGTGTGTAGGATAAATATACAATAGTATGTAATAATCATTACTTAAACTCAGTATTACATACTTTTTACCCATGACCCATGGATCGTTTACTTAGTTTACTTGATAAGTACAATTAAATTTGAGTTCAAATTTAAACTATTTTTATTTAAGAAGGAAATCTAAATTGATCTTTTTTTTTTTTTTTTTTGATCTTCATAGAAGTTTATTAAGATAAGTAGTTGAGTGATTTAAGATATGTGACTGACTAATTGTAAGACCACTCTCCCTAATTGTGGGCTTACCCATCTAACTCTAAATATACATGTATGCCATATGACTGATATATAAATGTATATATATATATATATATTTTTTTTTTTTTCTTTTTAAACTTTTGTTTTTTTATAAAGAAAATCAAACAAATAAATAATAAGTTGTGATTGATAAAATATAACATGAAACAAAAAAAAGTAGGATAGAGTATTTGTATTCCTATTTTTGTATATCTACCCCAAAAAAGGCAAATTATGAAAATTTTTATAAATTGTGCAATAGTATGTGATTCAGCAGAGCAAGATTGAATGGGTGTACCTTTAGCCGAAAGCATAACTTCTCTTTTAACAAAGCGTTGTCCATTGTGGTTAAGCCGTCATTGTTCGTAGAATATAAGTCAACATCATTCTCACGTCCCAATTGAGAAGCAATCTGGAAATGCCCTTCGTAGGCCGCCAGATGCATAGGCGTGTTTCCTTCTGTTTCCTGTTCGTTGATAAGACCCTTACACTCTGGTCTCTCCAGAAAAAAAGTGACTGCCGCACTCTTTCCACTTTCCGCAGCAACATGGAGAGCATTCCAACCCATGTTGTCCAACAACTCACAGATATCTGGACATTTATTGATGAGTTCTTTCATTACCTTAACATTGCCTTCCCTGGCCGCAATGTGAAGAGCAGATGAGCCTTCGCTGTCCTTTGAATATGCAATATTGGACTTCGGCGGGTCCATTTCTAAAGCCACCTCTAAAAGCAGCTTAACAAATTTCTCATTACCCATAAATGCGGCAATATGTAAAGGAGTCCATCCAGAGTTATCCGGTTTTTCAATTGCAGATGGCCATTTTCGCATCACTGCTTTCATAAAACCTAAGAAGATAAAGTCATATGGCTCAGGCTAGTACATATTAAGAGAATTTTTTTCCCCTTACACAACAAAAGGCAAAGAGGTTTGAACCTAGCTAACTCCGTGATAAGGACCAAACATTTCACAAACTCTTGTGAAATTTAAAGAATTGCTTGGAATTAGTAAAACCTAGTTTTCCAAGCATGATGGTGGACTATAGTATTATTAACTTGGTCAAGATAAATTGAAAAACGAAAACACATACCTACAAAAGTTGCCATCTTCTTAAACGCTAATGAGTATACAAAATGTCTATTTAAACATGTACAATAAATTATAAAAAATAAAATAAAATAATTAACGATTCTCTTAAAAAAATAAAAAAACCTAAAACCTAAAACTAAATATATGATCCTTATGTGTATAAAGTAAGCAATATCTAGATAACAGGAACAGCTAATTTTTTAAATAAAAAATTGATAAATTTTCTGTAAAAAAATATATTTTTTGAGCGACAACTTAAGCTATTGCCAATATTATGCCCTTTTTTGGTTTAGAGTTGTTGGATTAACTCAAATTGGGGATGGGGTGGGGGGAGATTTCACATTTTAACTATTTAAAAATTTTCAAATATTATTGGTATGTTTTGATTAAAGAAAAAATGCATTTACAATTTGGAAATTCAAAATTTGACTATACATTTCTACACATTGGTGGAGTTTTATTTGAGGAAAATTGTTGTTAGGACATATGTAAATTATGTTAGGAACATATGTCATCTAGGATTGACTAACTCCATGACAAAATACACTTTATTTGTAATTGGGTAGATCTAGGATGTGTTTAATATTTCAAGGAACAAGAGTTCAAGTCTAAGTGTTAAAACCTTGCAAATATGTACAAGAATCAAGTGAAGAAGTGTTGGATTTTAAAGCTCAACAGATAGCATCTATCGGGGTTTAAAATGTATCTTCAACCTGATGCTTGACAGCTGCTCGATAGATAACCTATTTATTGAGATTTATAAAAATTAGTTTTTCAGATCTGATTTCACACATATCCGTGTATACATGTTTAGACTTTCTTTTCTTATAACCCTAAATATATATAATGATTATTTTAAGGACCGTCACAGATAATATAAGTCAGTGCAACTTGATGCAAAAGTTTTTCACAAGTATATTGTAACCATAGACATATGCCCTAATTCATCTTTCTCTTGAAGAAGCTGCTACATTTGTACGCTATAGAGTTTTGTAACCAATTAAGGAGTTTCGTGATCTTCGTCATGTTGATGAACTGAAAAACTTTGCAGTTAACATCTTTCTCAAGTTTGTGGTTAGTCACGTATTTGGATTTGTGCATCGATTGGTTAGTCACATACTGAGAGCCGTGTATTGAAAATGAGAGATTGTCACTACAGAACAAGTCCAATTGTGTTTTAGGGTAAAGGTTCAACTACAGCTTGGTATAAGGTACTAGAATTCATTTACTTGTAACCGTTTGTTGTGATAATAGTGAATTCTCGAAAGTGGTGACCTTAAATTCACCCAGTGGGGTTTTTGTCTTAGAAGTTTTTCCCATTCGTAAACAAATCAGCATCAACTTTATTTTCCGCTGCATATTAACTTAGTTGGTGATTTGTTTGTGCTACCACGCATATTACATGTTAATTAAATTAATTAATTAACTTGACTAATTAATTGTTTAATTTATCACAAATGATCAATATATTTTTGACCTATCAATTGTATTGACCTCCACTGAGATTTTGTATTATTACATTCATCACTCCTCTAATTTAGAATAAAATACTAAAGTCTCATAAAATATAAACTATTTACCCTGATATCCGTGGGAGGTCAATACAATTTACATTATTTTATATTTAATTGACCTTTTTGTGCAACACACCAATTCACTTAAGTCATCTACCCCCTCCCCCACTTTTTTTTTTCATTATTTTAATAATAGGTTCTCCACCTTTTAGATACACCATTATTAGTATAATGTCTAATTGTTAAAAAGTTTGACATCATTTTTTGTCTTCTTCACATTCATTCTATACAAAAAAAACTTAGTTGTGTATGTTAATCTATACCTGTATATATTTAAAAGTTAAAATGTAATATTTATTGTTATTACACTCTACTTTGGTCATATTAGTAGCCACATTATTCACTTTTTTCAACATTATCTCTCTCCTTTTTAACTATTTTTCTCTTTATTAATTTTTCACTTTACAGTTACACTTTCTCCAAGATTTCCTCGTCACTTTTGCCTTTTTATCTCTCCACTATTCTTGACCTTAATTCTACAATTTCTTCTTCCATTCATTTTTCCTTTTATTTTGACTCTTCTTCTCCCATTTTATTTACTATGAATTTTCCTTTTTGTCTGCACAAAAAGGTGAATGCTCTCTCTCTCTCTCTCTATATATATATATATAAATTTTTTTTCCTTTATTTTGGTGGATTTTCAATTCTTGATTGTATCTATTTTAGGAGGATAAATTTTGTGTTGAACACTACTTTAGGTTAATACGATTTGGTAGTATTTTAATTTGTTATCTTTTTTTTTTCTTTTCTTTTCTTTGATTGATAGATGTTATCCTATGAATATAGTAAATAATGAAATTATGTTATTCTATTATGTAGTTAGCATGGTTTGCATAATTTATTGTTTACAACTATACATTTAAACTGTACATTTTCTTTCAAGTATTTTTTTTTTTTACTTATCTTCTTTAATATAAATTTACTATTTTTCTCACATTCTCTCCCAAAAAAAGTGATTAATCTCTATCTCTCTCTCTCTCTCTCTCTCTCTCTATTATTTATTTTTTCTTGAAACTCTATTTCAGATTAGTGAATTTTTGTATTTTTTGTATCTCTACTTTGAGTTGATACATTTTGGTAGTTTGTTTTTTGAGTTCTCCATCACATGTACTCTCTTTCTCTCTTATATTTTTTATTTGAGTTAATTCTTAGATGTTTTGGAAGTGAGAATTTGAGTTAATATTAAAATACAATCTATATGGCTATGTATTTGAATGTGTCTATTAATTATTTGAGTAATATCCATGTAAATTTTATTTATCAATTATTTGAGTAATATCAATTGTAAATTTGTGATGAGTTTTGATTATCATGATAATCTCTTTACGAGAATGAGAAATTTGATCATTAATTTGAAACTTTAAAATGTTTATTTGTACCGAGGAAAAAAAAAACACTATAACAAAATTTTAAAGAATATAAACCACTTCAAAAAATAATAATATTTATCAAACACACCCAAGTTTCTTTAAAAAAAAAAAAAATAGAACATCTAAATAATAGAATGATATATTTGTAGAGATAAAGAGATGAGAAATACTTTTAGAAATAGTTCAATTTTTAAGGATAAAAAATTATCTTCAATAAATTTTAAATAAAAAAAATTATAACATTATACCGCATGTGAAGATGAAAAGGTAAAAAAGAGGGAGAAAAGTTGGAGAAAGTGTAACAATAAGTTGATAAATTAATAATGAGAAGAGTTAAAAATAAAAGAGAGATGATATTTTGATTGTTAAATAATGGAGATTTTAGTTCACCTTAAATGAGTAAATGTTAAGAACAATTATAGGAAAAATTTGAAAGAAAAAAGGTTAATGACATGGTCGTTGATGTGGCTCAACTAGAGTGTAGAAATAATAAATAGTACAATTATGTAATTAAAAAGGAGAGAAAATAAAAATTAATTGGAATTACAATCTAATTTTCTTGAGGAGAAAATTATGATAAAAAATAAGAAGATTTTTATTATTATATGATTATACAAAAATTCATATAATGTTAACAATTGTTAAAATACTATGTAAATAATGATAACATACATTAACAATTATTAACAAATCAATCAATCGTATAATCTTCTTATTTTAAAATATTTTACATATGAAAATATTATGTGAACAATATGATGAACTGATGAATACAATCAAAACAAAATTTAATTTTGTATAAAAAATAAAAAGAGTTACAATCATCATGAGCCACCTTTATATTGTAGGGAAAAAAATAATTGAAATTGAGAAAGTTTGTTTAAAACTAAAAGAACAATTTCCAAATTCTATATACTTTCTTTTTAGATAAAAATAGGAATTCTACATGCTTTTTAATAATACAAAAAAAGTTATAAATAACTTTTATTAAAAAATGAAATCTTTTTACCAACCATGTCTAAATTTTGGTAAAGAGAATCATTTTTAAAATTTAGAACATTTCATTACTGATATTAATAGGAGGAGGAGAGTGGTATTTTTAGGAGTGTTTCTCTCCTTCAAATTTGACCAGCTCAAACCTCAAGAAAGAAGAATATAATTACTCTTAAGATTTAAAAATAAAAAAAGTTCTTGAGTTGAGTAAATAATTACCTTCTGGAATATAATTACTGTCTGGACTCTTTTTCAATGTGTTCAGAGATTTCGCAATTAGTGATGCACGTCCATATATAACGTCGGGACCTACAAATCATATGCATATGATTATACATTTTCATTAGTATTATGTCCGAAAGATGTATTGTTAATCAAGAATTATAAGTAAACTAAAAAAAATCAATAATAAGAAGAAAATTTTATTAATAAAATATATCATAAAATTAAGAAACAAAAATTTTAAGATAGTTGACGAATACTACTGTAGAATATTCGATATATTTTCACCTACATTAAATTTGTCGCAAATATATATATATATATATAGAGAGAGAGAGAGAGAGAGAGAGAGAGAGAGAGAGAGAGTGTGTAAGTTGCATTGTAAGTTGTATTATATTAAATAAGTACAACTTATGAAAGATGATGCACATCATTAAAATAAATTATTAATTTATTTTTAAAATTACTTGAAATTTTTTGTGATAGAATTTTAATTGAAGTAGAATTTTAAAATTTTGAGGTAATAAAAATTTATCTAAAGTAAATTATCTTAACAATTAATTACCTAAACTATTTTGTTAATTAATAAAGAAAAATTATTGAATACTCCAAGAATACCATAACTATGTACTTCTACCTATCACATGAATTATGGGTCCTACGAAAAATTTAATTAGTGAAATTCACAATTATGTGAAAGTAAAAAAATATGCATTTATGGTACTTACAGAATATTCAATAATTACCCATTAATAAAAGTCTAGTTACTTTTTGATAATTAATAATGTCTGAATTGGATGAATCAAAGGCAATAACTTTAGAAATACTCATACCTGATAAATAACTTTAAGGCACTCATATCTTGTGTCTGGATGAACTTATTTGTATTAATTTTTATTATTTTAAAAACAAGTTTAATAAAAATAAATCATGCCTATTAAAAGTAAAAACCTTATTTTTTAAAAATGTGCATAAGCAAAATATGTGTTGCTCCTTTTAAATATTTTCAAGGATGGCAAGGGATATTACTATTTGGCTCCATCTATTCTGGACACATCCTGTGATGGTGGGGGTGCTCTCAATGAGGACAATAATAAGTGTATAATTTTGCATATTTATATCATTATTAAAAAGTATTATCATCAATATTTTGTAATAATTCATGTATTTTATATTTGGAATAATGTTGAATAATAAATTAATATTATGAATTTTAATATCATTAATTCATGCATATTTATATAATGAATTTTAATACTAAATATTTCTTCTGTAGGAGAATGAAATTAATATTAGCAAAATTTATCAACGAAGCCATGAGCAAATTTGTGTAATGAAAGGGATTATGACTAAATTTTGACAAATGCCATAATAAAGTTTAAGAAGGCCAACCCAGTTGGAGCAAAAAATAAAAAGAAATTCGTACTAAATTCAAATCAAACTCATATTAGGATTTCAACTACTTGTGCAAGCCTTCCAGTTGTGGGCAACTTTCAACTCAAATGTTGGATTGAAATTATTCAAGTTAGGATAAAAAGATAACTCTATTCTAACTTTTAAGGGGTAAAAAACAGGCGGTGCCCACAAATCACATTTTTTTTTCCTTTTCAAACGAGATATCTACTTGCAATAGGATATCTTAGCCTATTTAAAGGCTTTATAAGTCAAAATCAAGGGAAAGCAGTCTTAGAACAAAATTTAGGTTTTTCTTACAGTTTCTTTTCAATTTTTACTTTTTAGAGTTTTTGTTGGCATAATGGCTTGCTAGAAGCCTTATTAAGGCAAGACGTGAAACCCAACTATCAATTGGTAGGTTCTTAACAACACTTTAATGGTTTTAATTAATGCTTAAATTTTTGTGTTTTTGATTGATTTTGCTATCTAGAAAAGTGTTTAATTCAGTAAAATTCTTTGATTTAATGCTGACTTTAGGTATGTTAAATTCTTAGGATTTATTGCGAATCAATTCACCAGTTTTGTCATGCCTAAAATCAATTGAATTCATAGAACTATAGAAAATTAATTCTTGTATTCTTATTGTGCACTCGTGATCTTACTAAAATTATCATTTGTATAGTTTTAGCTAAGTTATAAAATAAAATTGTTAAAACTATGTACCAATAGATGTGTTGTATGAATCCCTATACCTTAGTGCTTTAAGATAATGTTGTTTTCCTAGCCAAGTTATTATTTTTCAACAATCCTGCACTTGTAAGATTTATTGAAGGCATAGCTAGCCGACACGTCTAAGATACGTGTGTGACAGATAGACTAACCTTTTTAGTTTAAGTAATGCTAAAATCCTATGTACTCTATAAGATGTACTAATTAAACTTCCTTTCAGAAATACATGAACTTTGTACTAATTGAACTCCCCCTCCCCCCCCCCCCCCCCCTTTCTTAAGCTCCAATTAATTAAAAAAAAAAAAGAAGAAGAGGTAAATTACATATTTAGTTCCTAATTTTTATACCAATTGTCAATTTAGTCCTTATCCTTTTAAATGTGTCAATCTAGTTCCTAACGTTTTGGTATTGTGTTAAAGTAGTCCTTGTTGCTAAGTCTGCTGCTAAGTAATAGATGAAAAATATTGATATGACTAATAACCAAAATAAAATATAAATTTATTAACACATAAATTAACACTTGGATTGACAAATGGCCTAAACAAAAAAAAGCAAGTGCACATGTAAACACATCTTAAATACCTTCTTTTTTTTTCTTTTTCTTTTTTGCACTTTGCCATCTTTCTAGTAAAATTACTTGGAAACAAACATGTACAAAAAAAATCAGAACCAAAGATCAAACCCCAGCCACTAAGAAAATATTCATTTTCTTGGCATCCAAACAGAAAACCCTCATAGTCAAGAGTCATAAACGCAACCTTAGTAGGTAGAGGAGGCCCTAATCCTCATTGTGTCTCACTCTCACATGCAAGATGATCTTTCATCTTCAGTAAAACCACTAAATAAATGTTGAATCCATCATCACTAGCCTTGAAAAATATACCAGCTGGTCAAGGCAAGCTATGAATCTTTTAAAATCCATTCATTTTACCACAGTGTAGGTAAACAATCTTGCTTCCTTGATTTTAATCTCAATAAAATCTCTTTTCAATAGGTGACAGGGAAAGAGTGGTTAGAGAGAGAGAGGGTGATGTGGCGGCCTTTGATTGGGCCTTCTTTGGGGGAGAGAGTGAAGAAGATTGGTGTGTAGGATTTGAGGGCCATGGACGGTGAGAGAGTGGACCGGTGTGGATGGTGAATGGTGGAGGATGGGAAGTCCAGGTAGGGAGAGAGGGAAATGTGGGTGGGTTGAGTCAGTGGAGGAATGTGGCTGTGTGGGTCTATGGGTGCAATTGTGGGGAGTAGGGAGAATGGGTTCTGGAACTGAGGGAAGTGGTGAAGACTAAAGAGAATCTGGGTTTGAGTTTGGGTTTTGAAATTTTTTTTTATATGTTTGTTTCTGAGAAAATTTTACTGAGAAAATGAGAAAGTGCAAAAAGAAAAAATTAATGAGATTTAAGTTTTATTTAATTATTTATTATTATTTAGTTTAGGACACGTGGTAGTCCAAGTGGCAATAAATTTATATTTTATTTTGTCCGTTAATGACGTTATTATTTTTCATCTATCATCACTTAAAGACGGGAACCATTTTAATACGATATCAAAAGGTTAAAGATCAAATTTACACTATTTACAGCAAGTTAAATAAGAGAGTTGTAGAAAAGTGTGTAATAAGTTGTGGTCATATATATATATATATATATATATGGGTTAAGTGTAACTTTAAATAATATTACACCACTCAATATTTTTTTAATTAGATGTGAATTTTGATAAATCTAAAGCTAGATTATATTATTTTAGATGATAAAAAATTAATAACCACGTCATCAATTAATTATTTAAATTTAAGTTTTTGTAGTCTATATAATAATAATAGATGAAACTAAGAAAAAATACAATTAAATTTTATCTAATTTTAAATTTATGTGTCAAGTGAATTATTAAGTGCAAAAATTAAAGAGTCTAAATTCAATTAGATTCTAAATTGAATTTTAATTGAAGTTTAATTTTTTGCAATGTGCCCTATCTAATTTTTTAATTTTTGTGGCAAGTAAATTATGAGGTACAAAAACCGAAAAGTTCAGATCTAATTAGATTCTAAATCATGTCTGATTTTGTGTCATGTGTCTCATTTAATTTTTAAATTTTTGTGTCGAGTAAATTATTAGGTGTGTGTCTTATCTAATTTTAAATTTATATGTTAAGTGAATTATTAGGTGCAAAAATTAAAGAGTTTAAATTCAATTAGATTCTAAATTGAATTTTAATTGAAGTTGAATTTTGTGCCATGTGCCTTATTTAATTTTTTAATTTTTGTGGCAAGTAAATTATTAGGCACAAAAATCGAAGAGACCAGATCCAATTAGATTTTAAATCATGTCTAATTTTGTGTCATGTGTTCATTTAATTTTTTAATTTTTGTGTCGAGTAAATTATTAGGTGCAAAAATCAAATAGTCTAAATTCAATTAGATTTTAAACTGAATTTTACTTGAAGTTCAATTTTGTGTCATGTGCCCCTTCTAATTTTTTAATTTTTATAGCAAGTGAATTATTAGGTGCAAAAATTGAAGAGTCTAAATCCAATTAAATTCCAAATTATATATATATATATATATATATATATATATATATATATATGTGTGTGTGTGTGTGTGCGCGCGCGCATGTGTGTGTGTGATTGGTTTTAAATTTATCTGTGCATATACACAAAATTACACGCTAGTTTAAAATAATGCATAAAAAATAAATTTATAGATCGAATAGTAAATTACATCTGATTGGCATGAAAATTGACATGCATATTAAAAACATAAAACATGCATGTAATTGATTTGAATTTTCAAAATATGAATTAAATAATAAGTTATCTAGTATAACATTGTTTAGAGTTACATAAAGTGTAACTTGAATCTAATGGGTCCATTTGGATACAACTTATTTTTACTGAAAACTGAAAACTGAAAACACTGTAATAAAATAATTTTTTTTAATAAAAAGTTGCTGAAAAGTAAAGTTTGTACAATTGTTAAAAAAAACATACAATTACAAAGGATCCACCACGAACACGAAGGAACCTAAAAGAGAAGAGGAAAAATATTTTAGGAGCATATTCGAGCAGCACTTACAATCACTTGTGCAAAAGGCAAGTGCGTGCAAGACATTCGTATCGTCCCTTCCAGCATGGGAGCATGTTTGAGCTTTTTTAAGGATATGAGAAGCGATGTCGTAGCGTTGTCTCTCCACAGCGAGGAACAGTGCGGATTCACCCGCTTTGTTTACCAGTTCTGCTGGATCCTTCTCATTAACTAGTTCCTTCACAACCTCAAAGTTACAATATCGCACAGCGACGTGCAAGGATGTATCCCTATTCTTATTCACCATGCTTAGAAGCTGCTGTTGGGCGCCACCTTCTTCAACATTCTCTTTTTTGGACTCGTTTATTAGTAGCTTTACTATTGACGAAGTTCCTGCCCTCGAAGCAACATGTAGCGGAGTATTGTCTTTGGAGTTCTTTTGTAAAACAAGGCTTGGACTTAAACGAACAATTTTTTCCGCAACCTCAAATTGATTGAATTGTAGTGCAACATGAAGAACAGTGTTCTTCTCAGGTGTCACTTCGAGAAGCTTACCATTGGAATCCTCCTCAAAGAAACTTAAATTACCAGCGGAGGCAGCTCGGAACACTTCAGGATTCATTCTGTATTGCCTTCCTTCTTCAATTGTTGGTTATTAACCTGTCTAGCAATGTGGGGGAAAAAAGATTAGTAGCTAATACTATTTTATTTTATTTTTCTTTTTTAAAAAGACTAATAAAACTAGGTAAAACTTAAAAATTTTCCAAACATCCCTAACACGAAACCAACGTCTTGCAAGGCAAACAAAAGGAGGAAAGAAGTAGCAACCTTTTCTTTGCACAGCGGGAGAGTAAGGGCGACAAACGAAATGAAGGAGACCCGTGGATTTTCTAACAAAACAAACAAGTATGAACAAAGAAAGTCATATGATTCTGAGGTACGTACAAACACTCAATTGTGTGGTAATGGTCTAAGAGTGAGGAGCGGTTTGTAAGAATGAAGAAGTAAGGAACAAGTGTGAGTATTGAGGTGGAGTGCGGATTTGAGAGGGGAAAAGAGAGTAGAAATAATAGTGAAATGTTAACAAGACTCTAAATGGGGGGGAAAATAAGGAGAAGAAGGTAAGGAAAAGAACGTGTGAGGTGAAGGCAGGTGGGGAAGAAAAAGCCATAAGTAGAAGCTGAGAAGGGGACAAAAAAGAGAAAGCTGAATAATTAATTAGGCAAAAAGAAGGGGTTAGCGAGCCAATTTTAGAGTATCAACGATAATAAGTTGAAAAATTAAGGGCCGTTTGAGTGAACGTGTTTAAAAATTGAAAATTGTTGTTTAAAAATATATGTGAAAATATATGTAGATGAAAAAATGTATAAAAATACGTGTAATATTATTTAAAAATTAAAAATTGTTATTTAAAAACACAAACTAAACAACTCCTAAAGGTCGAAAAAAATTTGTGAGAGGGATAAGGGGTATTGAATTTTTTTTTTTTTGGTATTTTATCGAATTTCAGCCCCTTCAAATTTAGCAGGCCTCTCGTGGGTCCCACACATTTGTGAGTTGTGAACCCACTTGTTGCGAGAATCAGGACCTATTTGGTACATGTTTTTCAGTTTTTAAATAATATTACGTGAATTTTCACACATTTTTTCACTTACACGTATTTTTAAAAAAATTAAAAATTATTATTTAAACACACGTACCAAACGGGTTCTCAATTTTTGAGTGTCCATTTTGAAATAATACATTTAAATTTTTTTGTTAAAAATATATTAAAGTATATTTGTATGTAAAAAAAGTCTAAAAAGAAAAAAAGAAAAAAGTGAAGTTTTAAAAAAATGTAGATAAATTATAAAAACTGAGTTTACAAGTTTAAAAAAAAACAGACTTAAATATTGTGAGTTATATATATATATATATATATATTCGCAAAAATAATAGAACTATAGAAAGGAAAAATTAAAAAAATTACTGTTCACTGGTGGTTACTGTTCATTGGCCTAAACGCATGGTTCATGTCGCATGAAAAGTGCAAGAGGCGATGGATTAAAAAATAAAATAAAATAAAAAAATGCTGAAACACCAAACGCGTGAGTTTTCAATTGGATCCAAACGCTACCATAGTACCAAAACTCAAAAAGTGATGGGTGCACAGCACAGGGGTGTTTGGTTTGTGTTTTCAAAAAACTATTTTAAGTTTTTAAACAATATTACATGTATTTTTACAAATTTTTTCACCCACACATATTTCTACAAATATTTTTAAATAACAATTTTCAATTTTTAAATACATGTACGAAATGGGCCCAACCCAACTGTGACAATAGCTTATTTTTGAGGTTGTTGCACAGGCCACCTAAAGTCCAAGAAAATACACAATGCATTGGATGCATGTTTTCTAGATCTCACACGTGAGAGGAAGGAAATTAAACATGCCTCTAATGCATGTTATACCACCTCCTAAAGCTGGCCTTTTCTTTTTTAAAAACATAGCTGTGCATGAGGGTTACGTCATATCATATACACGGAGAGAACCAACACGTGCAAGCTTTTAGAGAAAAAAAAGGTGATTTTTCTTTGTTGAATAAACATATGTAGGGTTAGGAAAGATTAAGGCCGGCTGAACAATAGATGCAATTGATGCACTTGCTTAAGATAAAGTCGATTGAACAATAGATATAATTGATGCAATTACTTAAAGCTCTCAAATAAAATAAGGTCTCCACTTGAAAAAAATAAATATATATATATATATATATGTGTATGTGTGTGTAATATTTATCCATATATTTTAATTACAAAAAAATATTTTAATACTTTTATTAGTCAGTGAAATGCATTAAAAAAATCTCATTGTATCTTAAAATGCAAAAAATTAAATAGAAAAAAAAAATAAAAATAGCCAAACTTCAACTAACAAAATTAAATTTTACAAGACAAATTCATTAACTCATTCTTAAAAGATGCTAAAATTAAAATTAATATTAGACAAATTTATTAATAATACAACATAATTATCTTGAAATATATTAAAATAGAGATTATAAATTTCTAAATAAAAAATAATAATAATAATAAAAAATCTCTTCTTTTTATCACCCTGCCTCTCTACCTATATTCTTTCCCTTTTTTTTTTTTTTCCTCATGATTCCTGATCTTTTTCTATATAAGCTTCGTCATTCATTTTAAGTTATATTTTTTAATCTACTTAATTGATAGGACAAAGACAACACACTGAGTCTGGATTCTTCATCTATTTCTATAAGCTCACACTCCACAGCACTAATGCCACTGCACAATGACAATGCACACTGCACAAAGCTTGATACTTGTTAGGCATAGTTTGTATGTTGTATAATAAGGGTGCTGGTTTGCATGTTGTATAATAAGAGGGGGCTGGTGCTGGGATGCAGTGCAGGCCGTGATGATGCAGTGCAGGCTGTGATGCAGCAGTGATGCAGGCTATGATGCAGTGCTGTGCAGGCGGCGATGCAGCAGTGAGTATACGTGCCTAAGTGTCCATATGTGAGATATATTGTCCATACGTGAGATACATTAGAGTCGGTTAGGACTGTACAAGTAAATTAGAGGCAGTCAGAGACTGATGGGTCTTGACAGTTGCCTTAGTGTTGTATAAGAGACCAAGGAGTTATACAGTGGACAACCAAGCAAAGTGTATTCTTCAATGCAACTTTTTCTGTGTCCACCAAAACTCTGAAGTTCAGCCAATGAGATAGGCAGCTCAAATTCAGTTTCTTTCTCAAAAAAAAAAAAAAAAAAGATAGGCAGCTCAAATTTGTGTAGCATATTTGACTCTGTCCTATGTACAGGAGCATAAGCATCAACCAACTTTCCTGAATGCATAATTACTTTCAACATTTGAACCATCGTAACTAAAGTCACTTTCACCATCAGAGTACAAACCCTCATGACGACTTGCAGTTTCACCCTACTGCATTGGTTCTTCCTGCCGCCTCCAAGAGCAAAATGAAAATACTAGAACGCAACTTCCTTTAATTTAAATTTTAACCAAAAGAATGAAATAAAGAAGACAAATAGATATTTAGATACTAACCACACAAATAAAAAAAAAAGGTTTAGATACACTCTAGAAACATGGCACCCAAAATAGGATTAGAATTATCTATTTCAAACGTGAAATAGAAAGTGATCATTTCAAGATTTTGTCATCTCAATTAAAATTTAGTCGTGGTAAAAATTTAATTAGAGTCCTGGTTTCTTTCAATAATATTTGTCTTAAGGTCACCCAAAAAAAAAAAAAAAATACATGTACAAGTCCTAGTAAGCATATATATATATATATATATATATATATATATATATTTTAAAAACTTATACATTTGTAAAAGGTAAACAAGACAATAAATAATATTCCTCTAAAAAATTTAACTTTTTAAATAAGACAAAAAGAGAAAAAAAATTAGACGAAGATAGTATTTTAGTATTTTTTTTATTATAGAAACTAGTATCCACTAACCAGTTCAATTAAGGTGTCCCCACCCAACAAATAATGTTTTGACAATCATATATCAGATAGGGTTGGATATGCATAAAAGTTAGGTTTGATATACATGCATGTGAGACAACGTTTGATATCAGATCACTGATCAGGACGGTATCGGAGACCAAATTTGGAACGGAGTTAATCCCAGCTGTGTAGAACATCTAATCCTAGATGATATTTGACTAGTTTCAGCTTTTGTAGCTTTCATTCTCTGTTGTACTCTAATTTCAGCTTTTTGAATGAAATACTGTTTGTTTCCCCATCCCAAAAAAAAAGGATGGTGTCGGTGACTTTTTTTTTTTTTTTTTTTTTTTTAACATTTTGCATATTATATTTGTACGTTCTCTTTCACATTCAAATAACGACGAAAAGTATGCTGTAACAATTCTGCTGTCCATTTGTTAGCACGGTATGCTAGGTCTGTATCTAATAGTGTTGTATGGGTGAAAGATACTCCCCAATGATAGCCTGTCAAGTTAGTTTGGATGTATCTATGCTGAGCCTGTGCCCCATTTAAATGAATGAAATTACGTATTGATTATCAAAAAAAACAAAATAACGACGAAAAGTAGAAATGTGAGATAGAAAGAAGAGTTACTTATGTTGACCGTTCTTCATATGCTTTGAAACTTTTTAAATTATTGGTGTGATAGGTCTTAGTGCGCTGTCTCTCTAATTAAGACTTGAAGTGTAGTATATAGGTAGGCAGGTCTACCTGGTAGCCATTAACCATTCTTGATAAAGACCTTATTTTGATGAAGAACGTAGATTACCAACACATCATTAGAGGTGACTCCAATCCAAGACAACATGCATAGCGAAGTTTTGTGGCAAAAATAGCCAAATATTATTATTTTTCGAAATTATTAGTTTAAAACTAGAGTTTGTAAAATTCGATTTTGAGATAAAAAGTCCACTTAACTCGAGTTTACGAAACTAAACTCGAGTTCCTTTTGCCTCTGTTTCGAACACTTTCTGACTTTCACTGCCTTTTTCACTACCTCTCCCACTTGACCCTGACGAAAGAAAGAAAAAAGAGAAACCCGCATATCGTGTGGCGAAATATTCACTGGAATATGCAGAGTGGGTCATGATGAAGTGTGTTAAAACTTGAAATGGGTGCACACTTTTCAACCCACATAGGCATGTGTCCTTCTGACACAACCCTTTCAGAGGATCCTGTATGCATAAAGTCATGGAAGTACGGTACCTCAATGAGTATGATGGACACGTCAAACCAATGTTCAACGTTATCTTCCTGTTTTAATGGCTGAGAATTCATGTTCAACGTGCGGCATTTTTATGATCCTCAATTTTTTTAACCGCGAGATTCATGTAAAATTACGAGTTTCAAAAAAGTAGTATATTATTAAATAATTTTTAAACAGCAGTAAAATATTAATAATTTTAAAAAATAATAGTATTCGGCTATTTTAGCCGAAGTCTTGTTGGCCGACGGCTCTAGCTGCTAGGTCAGCAATTGCGTTAGTAATATTGATAAAATTTATTTTTTATTAATAAAATTTTGTGTATTTTTTTTATTGGGGTGAGATTTATTACAAAATATTTAATATGATACTCTCTTTTTAAGTGTAAAATTTATTTCTAACACAACTTCTATGTCGATAAATCTAAACAAATCACGGTCTTAAAACTGAGGTCGATTATAAATACTTAACAAATTAGTTAGAATTGATCCCATATATTATTTTTCATAATTTTTATCTTATTCTAAATCATATGGTCAATTATTTTGTTGATTAACATGTACTTTTGTTACGTCTAGTAATGTTACATTAAGTCTTTCTCTAATTCTTTTTGTTAAAGAAAAAAAATTGTTAATAAAAAGGGAAAAAAATTTATTTCAAGTAGAAGCACATATTAAAAAAAGAAAAAGAAAAGAATAGATATCTACAAATGTAGCAAACCAGTCAGTGGTAATTAAATGATTGTAATATTCAAATGCAAAATACATGCAATCAGTGAAGAGTCAAAAAAGAGAAATTAAATCGAAGCCAAAAATTGTCATTAAAAAAAAAAAATTTGAAGCCAAAATTGAGAAACTAACAACTGGGTTTCAAAGTATCTGTGTTTGCTCAAGAGTCGAGTCCATTCAAATAGTGCCATATAACAATCAAATGCACCAAAATGAAAATGATAGAACCATACAAAAACAAAATAAACCAACCCCTCGTCCCCACTCGCAGTGATATGCGTGAATAATCCCAAAACCCAAAATGGAAGAGAAATTATGGCAACAAAGAGCTCATGACCATTGGATGGTTTCGGGGGACAAAAATACAGGTTATTTCCACAACAGGGCTTCCCAAAAATTTAGGCGAAATTCTATCACAGAGCTAAGAGATTCAAACAGTGAGATGGTCTTGGGTGAAGATGAGATTACAGCTCTGGCTGTGGGGTATTACAAAAACCTGTTTTCTTCTTCAACACCTGGCAATATTGAAGATGTAGTGCAGCACACTCAGCAAGTTGTCAGTGAGGAGATGAACTCAGATTTGATTGCCAATTTTTCCAAGACTGAGGTGGAGATAGCTTTGAAACAGATGGCTCCTCTAAAGGCTCCCAGCCCGGATGGAATGCCTCCAATCTTTTTTTCAACACTATTGGTCCAGTATCGGTGATGACGCGGTCAAAGCAGTCCTCTCTTGCCTCAACTCAAATCATATTTCTTTGGGTCTGAATCATACATTCATCACTCTTATTCCTAAGGTAAAGAGTCTTGAATCCATTACTGAATTTCGGCCTATTGCTTTATGTAATATTTTATATAAGCTAGTCTCTAAAGTTTTGGCTAGTAGATTAAAAAGAATTTTGCCTCAGATAATTTCTAATTCACAAAGTGTTTTTCAATCTAACAAAGCAATTTCGGATAATATCTTGGTTAATTTTGAGACTCTCCACCACATGAAGACAAAGAAGTATGGAAAAGGGGTCACATGGCGCTGAAATTAGATATGAGTAAGGCCTATGACAAACTGGAGTTGATATTTTTGCAAAGATCATGGAAAAAATGGGGTTTCACAGTAATTGGATCGGTTGGATCTTGGAGTGTATAAAATCTGTTACTTATTCTGTCTTGGTGAATGGGAAAGCAAAAGGTCATATTATTCCAACAAGAGGTATCCGCCAAAGAGATCCCCTCTCCCCCTACCTTTTTCTCCTTTGTTCAGAAGGCCTAAATGGACTGATCCAACATGCAGTGGATGAAAGGAAGATTGTAGGTGTCTCTCTTTGTTGTTATGGTCCAAAAATATCTCATTTGTTTTTTGCAGATGACAGCCTACTTTTTTGTCGGGCTCAAATTGAGGATGTTAATACTATCAAAGAAATTTTGAGAAAGTATGAAAAGGCTTCGGGACAAAAGATAAATTCGAAGAAGACAAATCTTTTTTTCAGCAAGAGGGTTCCCGAGTCCTCAAAAGACCTTTTAAAAAATTTGCTTGGAGTTCCGGAGATCAAAGAGTATGAAAAATACCTCGGGTTACCTGTAGTGGTTGGTAGAAGAAAAAAGGCAAGTCTAAACTATATAAAAGATAGGGTGTGGAGCAAATTGCAAGGTTGGAAGGAAAAATTTTGTCACAGGCTGGAAAGGAAGTTCTTTTGAAGGCAGTAGTACAAGTCATCCCTACTTTTGCTATGAGTTGTTTCAGATTGCCTATAGGTTTATGTCAAGATATTGAGATGCTCATTCGGAAATTTTGGTGGGGTCAAAAGGGTGATAGATGTAAGATTCACTGGAAGAAGTTGTATGTTTTGTGTCAACCAAAGCCGGAAGGGGGTCTAGGCTTTAAGGACTTATGTAGTTTCAATGAAGCAATGTTGGCAAAACAAGTGTGGAGATTAGTCCATGATATAGATTCCCTTTTTTATAAAGTTTTCAAAGCTAAATATTTCCCCCACAATTCGATCTTTGAAGCAAAGTTAGCATCGGGTTCCTTTGCCAGGAAAAGTATTTTGTTTGCTAGAAAACTTGTTGAGAGAAAAGCTTGGTAGAGGGTTGGAGATGGTAAATCAATAAGGATTTTCCATGACTCTCGGTTACCGAATTCAATAGAAGGTAAAGTGGTTTCCCGTAAAAAATTTTTAGCACCTGATTCTGCGGTGGATACACTTATTGATGCCCAAATAGGTTGGTGGAATACCCATCTCATCGATCTTTGTTTCTATCTGCCTGAAGTTGCACTTATAAAGTCCCTGCCTCTGTGTACCGTTCCTCAACCTGACATCCTCATTTGGCCTAAAGAGAACTCTGGTACCTATTCCATGAAATCAGGCTACAAATGTCTTCTGCCACTCTAAAGTCTTTTTGGAAGAATATTTGGAAACTGAATGTACCGGGGAAAATCGAGCATTTTTTATGGAGACCATGCACAGACACTCTACCCTCAAAAGAAAATTTGAAGAAAAGAGCCATTCCTATCGGTCCCATTTGCCATCTCTGCTTAAGGGAGAATGAATCTATTCTCCACGCCTTGTGGGGTTGTGAGAAGGTGCAAATGGTTTGGGCAACAGACTTTGGTTGGGTTGACAAAAACAAAGCTGCCTCAGGCTCCTTCTCGGATTTAGTGCAACTGATTCAGGAAAAACCCCACACAGCTCCTTTGTTCAGCATCACAGCGTGGTCTATATGGTACCACAGAAACAAATCTCGCCTCCAAGCACCTTCTTTGCCGCTAGGAAAAATTGAGGTTTTCGCACGAGAATATCTTCATAGTTTCAAGACTCAAGGATCTCAAGAAAGTCACTTCATGGGCAGTAGACATCCCTCTAAAAAACATTGGCGTCCTCCACCTTAGGATTGTTTCAAAACCAATTTTGACGGGGCAATGTTTGATGAATCAGATGAAGCGAGTCTTAGTGTTGTTATTCGAAATTCTAAGGGTCAAGTTATGGTTGCTCTGTTCTAAAAGATTAAGAAACCTCCCTCAATTGTGGCTTTGGAGCTACTGGCAGCAAGAAGAGCAGCAGTCTTGGTTTCTGAAACAGGTTTCCAGCAGTCTTGTTTTGAAGGTGATTCGAAGGTTGTAGTAAAATCTCTTTGTGATAGGGGTATGGAAAATTCTGCTGTTAGTCATATTTTAAAAGACACTTTGTCTTATGTTAGCTTGTTACATAGCAATTCTCTCTCATGTTAATAGGCAAGGCAATGCAATCACACACGCCTTAACTCAGAGAGCAAGACTTTCCTTTCCTTTACAAGTCTGGATGGAGTGTGTCCCACCATATTTAGATGTTATTACTTTGGTTGACTTAAAGCCCCCTGATTAATGCTATGAAGTTTATTTTCCTTCTCAAAAAAAAAAAAAAAAAGTGTTGGATGCACAGCACATTTCGTGGTCCAGCCCATATGTGACAAAAGCTCATTTATGAGCCTGTTGCAGAGGCCACCTAAAGTCTGGCCTTTCCTTTTGGAAAAACAGAGCTGTGCATGAAGGTTATGCGGTATTAGAAAAATGTGATTTTTTTTTTTTTTTTTGCTTAATTGATAGACATACATAAGGTTGAGGAAGATAAATTGATGGTTTTCTCTTAGAGGGCGTATTTGAGTATTATAATTATAGAGAGTACAAAGGTAAAAAAAGTATCGGATGTCTTAAAGTAATTAATTTAAGAAGTATTTTTAGTAACTTTTTATAGGAATAGATAAAAGTAATTCTTTTTTTTAACAGTTTTTTATATTTTCTACAAATATGATATAAAATTTTTTTTAAAATTTTTCATTAACAAAAGTCTTAAGAGTATCCATTAATCAAACTCAAAAAGTATTTAAAGAAGAAATCGCATCTTACTTCTATATTAGTTTCACCGTGTTCTTAATCTTTTGTTGTGAGATTGTATTTATTTCTAGAAATGTATTTTTGATTTCTTATACTTTCCCAATTTATTCAAGTAAGACGCACTTATATTGCCCATTAATATTCAAAAACAACAACACAAAGAGCAGATATCAAACGACAATTTTAGTAAATCAATCAGCGGTAATTAAATGAATGCAATAATCAAATTTAAAATATATGCAATCATTGAAAAGTGAAAAAAAGAGAAAGTAAACCAAAGCCATCAGTAAAACTTAGAAGCAAAACAAAAACACTAACCAAAAGGCCCAAAATAAACTAGTTATGATTTGAAAGCTAACACATAGAGAAATTAACATTTGTGAAAGGACAATCAAATAAGGACGTTTTCAAAAATAAATAAATAAATAAATAAGGACCACCCTCCCCCCCCTCCCCCTAGAAATTTCTAGGTCTGCTATGATCTGTTTTGTCTTTCTATATACAGTGAGAATATCCACTTACCCTGAATAAGTTGCAAAATTAAAATTAATCAACCACTTCAATAGTCAATAATTAGAGGAAAAAAATATATACGCAAGCAAGGCATGTTACACTGTATTTATTTTTTGTAATTGGTAAAAATTATTAAAATAGTTGACATTAATGTGCAAATATGTTTTTCTACCTAATATTATTAGAGGCTTGCTTAACTTTATGAAAATCATAAATTAGGTCTAATTCCTATATGCTACCATAATGTACCATGCATCTTATTCTTGATGGGATAGTTGGAGGAGTACGCTAATAGAAGCATTTGTAGCTAAAATTTCCCCGAAACATTTGTGGATACATGCCGGGCATGAGTGTTAGCAGTTGAAAAAGCAGATGCAAGTGATGTTTATCACTCTATATCCTCAATATAAGTAGTAGACATTTCTCAATGCTAACTAATTTTGCTCTTAATCATCTAGCTAAGCTAGGCATACAAATACATTACTAGAAGCAAATGAAAATACTAGAATGCAACTTCCATAAACCAAAAGAATGAAATAAAGAAGACAAGTAGATGTTTAGATACACTCCAGAAACAATGCTCCCAAAATAGGATTGAATACTCTCTGTTTTAAAGTCAAATTGAATCCTCGTTGGTTTATTTCAACTTTCAATAATATTTCTCTGAAGGTTACCAAAAAACCAAGAAGAAGGAAAAAAAAAGTGCAAGTCGTACTAGCCGGTTTCATTAAAGCAGAACTGATCTTTTTGTCTCCTAATATATATCTCCCCCCCACCCCCAAAAAAAAAAAAAAAAAATGTTGACAATCAAATATCAGACAAGATTTGATCTTAGACAAGATTTGATATGCATAGTAGAAGTGGGGATTGGGAGGTGCAATAGCTAGAGGTATTAGAGTATCTCCAGCAGCCTCTTTAAATTTTCTCCAAATTTTTACCTATTTGGAGAATGAATAGTGACATTTAGCTTTTACTTACCCACTTTTTCAAATACAATTTCCAACAGACTCTCTATTCTTTCTCTATCTCATTTAAATATTATTTATTCATTCATTATTTATTCTTTTTTTAATCATTATTTATTCTTTTTTTAACAACTATATTTTTCAATGAGAAATGTTATGTTCACAACATTTTACGCAATACTTTCATAACAAAATTTATGTGGAAAGTTGTTATTAGTTCTAATTTGAACCCACCATTAAAATTATTTTTTTACTTGCCAATATTAACTAATAACAATCTGTTACTTAAAATTTATTGGGAAAATATTGTAGTAGTACTTTTCAATTACGATTTTTTATTTTTCCCTTATCTTTTTTTTTTTCCATCCACACGTTTGTTTTCTTCTCTTTTCTTCTCTCTAGCCCGCCCTCTTTTTTTTTTTTTCTTTTCTTTTCTTCTCTCTAGCACTTTCTACGAGTCATTTGGGTAAATATTGCTAAATTTAAAACTAATTTGCGTTATAGTTACTGTTAGAAGCTATTTAGGGAAGTGAGGAGAGAGATTGAATTTCGGTAACAGTGTTGCCGAAATTCAAGAAAAAGTGGGAGAGAGAATGAGAAAATTGGAGGAGAGAGAAAAACTTGAATTATGGCAATGGTATTGCCGCAATTCGTCTGCCCAATTTGCCCGGGTGTGTGAGTGTGAGAAGTGCAATATGTGAGTGCCTCAAAAAAAAAAAATCCCACAATTTCAGCAATACCATTGCCACAATTGAGAAATTTTTTTTTTTCTTTTCAATTATGGCAATGGTATTGCCGAAATTGTGAGGAAAAATTTTTTTCCCCACAATTTCGGCAATACCATTGCCATAATTGGGAATTTTTTTTTTTTTCCAATTGTGGCAATGGTATTGACGAAATTTTTTTCCCCACAATTTCAGCATTGCCACAATTGGGAAATTTTTTTTTTTTTAATTATGGCAATTTTCCCCACAATTTCGGCAATACCATTGCCACAATTGGGAATTTTTTTTTTTTTTTAATTATGGCAATGGTATTGCCGAAATTGTGGGGAAAATTTTTTTCCCCACAATTTCGGCAACATTGCCACAATTGGGATTTTTTTTTTTTTTTTTTCAATTGTGGCAATAGTATTGCCGAAATTGTGGGGAAATTTTTTCCCCACAATTTTGGCAATACCATTACCACAATTGGGAAAAAAAGTTTTTTTTTTCCCCACAATTTCGGCAATACCATTACCACAATTGGGAAAAAAAGTTTTTTTTTTTCCCCACAATTTCGGCAATACCATTGCCACAATTGGGATTTTTTTTTTTTCAATTGTGGCAATGGTATTGCCGATGCAGTGTGTATGTTATGTTTTTTTCTTTATTGTAAAAGTACTATATGAAACAAATAAGGATAGATTCAAGTACAATGAGTATATTGATTCTTATTTTAGAAAAAGTATAAAGAAGAAAAAATGATTGATGTGCACGTTGTAAATAAAAACAAAAAAAGTACATACATTCTTATAGAAGAAAAAAATAATTGATTTGCACGTTGTAAATAAAAACAAAAAAAGTACATACATTCTTACAGAAGGAAAAAATAATTGATGTGCACGTCGTAAATAAAAAAAAAAAAAGTATATAGATTCTTACAATAGGAAAGAAAAAAATGATTGATGTGCACGTTATAAACCAAAAAAAGCAAAGAAAGTACATAGATTTTTACAATACGGAAGAAAAAAATGATTGATGTGCACGGTATAAACAAAAAAAAGCAAAGAAAGTACATAGATTATTATGTGCACGTTGTAAACAAAAAAACAAAACTTCGATCAACCAATCGCCTCAACTTCTCATCTCATCTAATTCTTATTCTCTGCATCGAATATATTTTACCTATTCATATCACGCACGCCTAAAACTCTCGTAGATATTCTTTTTTGTCTTCTTCACTATTGTAATCTCTCTGAGAGATTCTTTTTTTTTTTCACTGTTGTAATCTCTCTGAGAGATTCTTTTCTTGTTTTCTTCACTATTGTAATCTGACTAATAAAGAAGTGCTTTGACTAAGTGTGAGGTGGCCCTAAATAAACTTATTGTGGCAATGGTATTGCCGAAATAGGGGTAAAAAAAATTTGTCCCTATTGTGGCAATGCCATTTTCGAAAATGGAAGTGGGAAAAAAAAAAGTGAATTCTGAAATCTGGGGAGGAATTAAAAAAAAAAAAAAATGTTACGTACACAATATTTTTACAATATTTTCACAACAAATCACAGGTAACTGGTTATTATTAATTCAAATTTAAATTTAACACTGAAATTACTATTTTAATCCAACAATAACAATAAGTAATAACATGACACTTAGAATTTGTTGTAAAAATGTTATAAAAATTGTGTGCACTTCATTTTTTTTTTTTTTTTTTTTATAAAAAGTGTAATGATTTGTGGCAATGGGATTGCCGAAATAGGTGAAAAAAAATTTTATGACAATTGTGGCAATGCCATTGCCGAAAATAGGAGGAAAAAAAAATTGTTTCAATGGGTGTGTGGCAATGGCATTGCCGAGACGGGGGAAATTTTTTTTGACAATTGTGGCAATTTCATTGCCGAAAATGAAAAAAAAAGAAGAAGTTGCAATTGGTTTGTGGCAATGGTATTGCCGAAATAGGGGGAAAAAAAATTTGTGGCAATGCCATTGCCGAAAATAGGAGAAAAAAAACAAAAAATGTTGCAATTGGTTTGTGGCAATGGCATTGCCAAAATAGAGGACAGAGAATATGTTAGGACATAAAAAAAAGTACGCATATTCTTATTCATCATTATTATTATTATTTTTTTTACCGAAGCAATTTGGTTTGAATCTATAGTACAATGAGTACATTTATTCTTATTTAAAAAAAAGTACAAAGAAGAAAAAAAATGATTGATATGCACGCTGTAAATAAAAACAAAAAAAGTACATACCTTCTTATAGAAGAAAAAAAATGATTGTTGTGCACACTGTAAAAAAAACAAAAAAAAAACAAAACAAAGAAAGTACATAGATTCTTATGTGCACAATGTAAACAAAAAAACAAAGCATCAATCACCTCAACTCCTCATCTCATCTGATTCTTATTCTATGCATGCATCGAATATATTCACCTCGAGTACCTTTGTTGTCATATTCACCTCAAGTACTTTTGTTGTCATATTCACCACAACTCCTCAGAATTCCTTTTTTGTCATATTCACCTCAACTCCTCAGAGTTCCTTTATCGAAACCCTAAACTATAATACACAATATATATATATATATATATATATATATATATATATATATATAGACACACACACACACACAAAAATAAATAAACGTGCACCCTAATCCAACTTGCAGTGTTAGAAAACATTATACCATATGGAATCAGTACCATGTTCTTTCAAATAATACAAACTACCAATATGGTCCAACTCCTAAAAAAAAAAAATTATGCACACCAACCAATCCACTGAAGTAGACTGAATACTTATGTTAGGTCATTCAGTTTGGCCACTAGTGGAGCAAGCCACAGTTCGAGTGGGGCATGTTCTTCTATTATGGCCTTCTTGCCTACAGAGACTGCACAAAGGCCTTGGTTGATGCTCTTCCCCTTCGTCCATTTCATTTCGAAGCCGAGTTGTTCTTGGTCGACCTTTTTCACGGCGCAACTTGATATTAGGATACAAGACTGGGAAATCAGGCTCATTCCAATGTACACTGTCTGGAACCATGCGAAATCTAGATGCATAATAAGCAACTTGTTTTTCCAAATGGTAGCAGCGGTCGATATATCGCATTGCAGAGATGCCTTGATATTTACACACAGCAATGACATGTGAGCACGGAATCTTATAAACCTTCCATTTTTGACAACTACAACGGTTCTGCCTTAAATTTACCTCATGACGATGATTACCCCTATATGCAGAGTTAGGGTTTATTGGTGTTCTGACTTTAAACAGACCATCTTCGTGACTGAACATAGTAACTGAATGCTTTGGTGCCTTTTTTTCCCATTTATTGAATTTATTCTTTGCATAGGCCGTAATGAGTTCACCGGCAGTAACCTCTGCGCGTGCCTTAGTATACCGATCGGCAAAGTAGGCTATACAATGGTAGTATGTAAGTTTAACTAACGCAGTTATGGGCAGATTTCTAGCACTCTTTGGAATTCCGTTGAAGCTTTCAGACAAGTTTGTCGTCATTGCCCCATAACGATGTCCACCATCGTGTGCTAACGTGCACTTGTCCACTGGTATTTCCGTTAAATACCTCTCACCATCTGCACTTAATTGAGTAATTCTATCCCTGGTTATTTGATACTTTCGTAACTGATTCTCCATGCCTGCCCACATTACCATAGCTTTCAAGTTTTTATTCCCAATTTGTTGATTGAAATTGCTAGCCACATGGCGAAGGCAAAAACGATGATACCAACGTGTCGATTGGCATATAGTCCGTATCGCTGCCATTATACTAGGGTGACAATCAGATATGACACATAACCCTTCCCAATTAGTGACATTAATCTGAATACAACGCAAAAACCAATACCAGCTATCATCAGTTTCCTTTTCCACAATGGCAAAGGCAAGTGGAAAAAGTTTGTTCTCACCATCCCACGTTGATGCAATCAGTAACGTACCTTTGTACTTACCATATAGGAAAGTTCCATCTATACTAATCACTGGCCTACAATGTTGAAAACCTTTAATTGATGGACCAAAAGCCCAGAATACTCTCTCGAATATCGCACAGCTTGGCATAGTAGCAGGTATTGTTTTCCAAATAACCCTGCTGCCCGAGTTTGAATCAGTCAAAGCTTTCAACCATTTTGGCAATAATTGGTAAGACTTGTCCCAATCACCAAACGCTCTACCAATTGCTTTTTCTTTCACCTCCCACACCTCAAAATAAGAAGGCCGGTATTGGTACTTATTGTAAAGAGTCTGTTGAAGTGAAGAAATCTTTATGGTTGGATCATTTTTGACAACATCCCTCAACTCCTTCTCAATAACATGAGTGTCTAATTGCTCGTGATTTTGTGTGAGCGTGGACTCTGTACATGTGTGTGGACCTTTGTATTTCCTAACCTCAAACAACCCATGTGCAGCCCGCAAGCATGCTCGAAGATGCTAAGAACAATGTTTGCACCTTGTAGACCAACATACTGGATCTGACTCTCTTACATAAAATGTTTGGTTCCTCTTGATGTGATAGCGTTTAACAGCAGCTTGTAGTTCATCCTTATCGGCAAAAAGCAAGCCCACATAAAACTCTTGGGTAGGGTCCCAAATACTCTGAGTGGGCTTTTCAAATGGTGGGGTTGGATCAATCATATTATCCCATGTGTTCTGTGAAAAGCTTAGTGATGAAGGTTGATGGAATGTCATAGCTGGAATGCTTTCATGATTACCTTCATTTAGAGGCTCCTGTTCATCTCCAACATCTTCAAGGACCTCGTCGTCATCAAGTTGGTCATCATTATCCATGGCTCGCATCCTTTCTGATAATGTATGGACCGCATTTTCAGTAGTAGCAGCTATGTGATATGTATCATTGGGATCATTAGTAGTCTCTTGTGTGACATGCTCAGTTGGATTATCATAGTCAGCATCACTAGTGTTCATTGGCCGATAAGGAACATGTTGGTCTTCAGTTGCAACATGGGTATATGGAGCATGATAGTCAGCACCACCAAAGTTGATTGGGGATTGAGCCGCATCTTCAGAATAATGACCAGTATGAGTGGCATATGGATCATGGAAGTGCCCACTCGGTCCTTCGTTGGCATATCGAATGGGAAAAACATCTCGGTGGCTTCTTATGGGCTCTACACCCACATATAACTCTGCACCTACAAATCCATATTGGTGGTCTAACATATTGAATATTGCATTGACACCACGATCATCTTCTACCAAAACTTGCGAGTACGTCACAGGATGTGGATGACAATGAAGCGGAAATCTATACCAAATAGTCAGTTTTGAATCTTCTCTGTTTATATAAAGCATGGATGCTACTCTATTACATAGATCTTCAAATATAACACCCTGGCTTAATGGAAGCATAGAAGGAGGTGGCCCTTCGTAATAAACCCCATTTTCTCCATGTTTAATTATTCCGCCGGAATGGATGAGAAAAATGAACAACTTTTCTGCCATCTACACTAAAACATAATAATAGTATAAATATATTAACACTACACAACCATTACAATGCAATACAAGAAGGTAATCCATTAAAAATATTCAATGTTTAAATAGCTAGAGCTGAGAGAATTCTGTTAAAGAGGATTGTTTCACCGATAATAATAGTATTAAATTCTTTTTTATTAAGGTTTATGAGCGTATACTAACCTTTTTTTTTTTTTTTTTTTTCTTATAGCATACGTGTATATTATAGGCTAACAAACTAAGTATTTCTTTAAGGAAAAACTGGCCTACAATGTTGAAATATATTTTTGCTATAGGAAATTTTAGGCAAGAATTCATGGACAATTAATTTAAAACATATCATACAAATTAGTTCATGCTGTAAAACACATAATACAAAAACAAGATTTGCATGAACAAAAAATTTAAGAAAAACAAGATTTTCATGCTTAGCTATGCCCAAAAACATATCAACATGAATATTATAAAAAGAATCTATAACTACTTAAGAGATGTAACTCACATTCTAAGAGATAAAGAACGGATAGATATTTGCAAGTGTTGTTACTTATAGTTGTTTGTAGAATGTATGGTACACATGAATTGAAAATGGTTGGTAGAATTATGAGGGGAATAAGAGTGGAGAAGAAGGTTGATGGAATTTATTGGGGAAAAAGAGTAGAAAATAAGAACCCCAGTGCTGTTTAAATAGGATGCAAGTTTCATATCAGTTAAATTCTTAGATTTTAAACTGTATAATTAGATACGCAGTTGACCAAATACAACACAACACATATGGTTTACATTGTGCACATCAATCATTTTTTTCTCTCTTATTGTAAGAATCTATATACATTCTTTGTTTTTTTTGTTTACAGCGTGCACATCAATAATTTTTTTCTTTTATAAGAATCTATGGACTTTTTTTTTTTTCAGCGTGCACATCAATCATTTTTTCCTTTCATTTCGTATTGTAAGAAACACAAACCAAACTGCTTCAGTCAAAAAAGTACTGAAGAATAAAAAGACAAAAAAGGCACTATGAGAATACGAAATATGGGGAGGAATTAAAAAAAAATATAACATACTTTGTACACAATATTTTTACAATAATTAGTTATTAGTAGTTCAAATTTGAATTTAACATTGAAATTATTTTTTTAATCCAACAATAACAATCAGCAACAATTTGCCATTTAGAATTTGTTGTAAAAATATTGTAAAAATTGTGTACACTTATCATTTCTTAAAAAAAAAAAAAAAAAGTGTAATGGATTTGTGGCAATGGCATTGCCGAAATAGGGGGGAAAATTTTTTGTGGCAACTGTGGCAATGCCATTGCCGAAAATGGGAGGAAAACAAAATTTGTTGCAATTGGTTTATGGCATTGCCAGAATAGAGGAGAGAGATCAAAGAAAGTACACATATTCTTATTCTTCAGTGTTTTTTTGACCGAAACAGTTTAGTTTGTGTGTATGTCATGTTCTTTCCTTTCGTACTGTAAAAGTACCCTCTGAAAAAATAATGATAGATTCTTACACAATGAGTACATTGATTCTTATTCTAAAAAAAGTACATACATTCTTACAATATGATATGGAAAAAAATAATAATTGATGTATACGCTGTAAATAAAAACAAAAAAAGTACATAGATTCTTATAGAAGAAAAAAATTATTGATGTGCATGCTGTAAACAAAAAAAAACAAAGAAAGTATACAGATTCTTATAATAGGACAGAAAAAAATGATTAATGTGCACACTGTAAACCAAAAATAGCAAAGAAAGTAAATAGATTCTTACAATATACAAGAAAAAAATGATTGATGTGCACGTTGTAAAAAAAAAAAAAAAAAAAAAAAAAAAAAAAAAAAAAAAAAAAAAAAGCAAAGAATGTGCACGCTGTAAACAAAAAAAGCAAAGAAAGTAAAAAAAAAAAAAAAAAAACAAAGCTTCAATTCCATCAGAGTACCTTTTTTGTCTTTGCATGAATGTTCTCTGCATGAATATATGATTCTTATTCTTATTCTTATTCTCTGTATGATTGATGTGCACGCTGTAAAAAAAAAGTACATAGATTCTTATAGAAGAAATAAATGATTGATGTGCACGTTGTAAATCAAAAAATGCAAAGAAAGTACATAGATTTTTACCATACGGAAGAAAAAAAAATGATTATTGATGTGCACGCTGTAAACAAAAAAAATACCTGTGATTTGTTGTAAAAATATTATGGACGCCCATCAATAATTTTTTACGGCGTGCACATCAATCATTTTTTTCTTCTATAAGAATGTAAGTACTTTTTTTCTTTTTTTGTTTTTTTTACAACATGCACATCAATCATTTTTTTCTTCTATGTACTCATTGCAGTTTTGTTTCATATGGTATTTTACAATAAAGGAAATAACATGACATACACATAAACCAAACTGGTTCAGTCAAAAAAATTATGATGAACAAGAATATGCGTAACTTTTTATGCCCTGACATATTCTTTGTCCTCTATTTTGGCAAAGTCATTGGCACAAAGCAACTCTTTTTTTTCCCCTCCCATTTTTGACAGATTTGAGCACTACTCAGTATTTTAGACATATCTCTCTCTTCAAAAATCCAATTGACTCAAGGCTGGATGGGATGGAACCGTAACTTAAATATCTACAACTTTTATGTTTTGAGGTTTTTGAAATTCATTAAATTTGTTGGCCGAAATTAACTCACAAGTTGCTGCTGTAAATTTTGACGAAAATTAGATGGTGAAAGTTTTATTTTTCTTTGACACTTTTACGAGGTTTTGGAAGAGAGGCTATGGAGAATGAAAATAGAAATTTACACCACAGTAGCCATCATGCAAAGGAAAAAAGATCAACCATAAAAATACAAGTTTGACCACTATTTTTTTTCAAGCTATTATGCGTCTACAGTTGTGGCTACACATATAGATTCTATGTTGGATTTTTAGGAATGGACAATTATAGTAAATAGATGTATGATTAGATTAATTGGACACTAAATTCAAATGCCAAAAAATGTGTACACACTTCGTTGTCATTTTCGCAAAGGTCTTACGGTTAGTAGTATAATGTGCTATGTATATTATCTACGCATAATATTTTTTGCTACAATGCTGCATAAACAACGATAATATTTTAATATATTCTTAATAAACAGTCATTTTATATTGATTAGTCATTGCGACGATGGGGTACATGAAGTTTTGGTTGTGTTCCACAACATGGAGGATGCCTATTTACTCGTTGTGGGTACCTTCGTGCTTGCACAGGACTTTTCCCCATGCGCCTCGGCTGCGTTCTAATATCAACCTCTGTTTGATAATTACCACCTTCGTCACTTTCATTATCTGAAGACACCTCCATCTCTTTTGCATCTTCCCCACTGTCCTCATTTGAGGCATCTTCCTCAGAGTCTGTTACGGGGGCCTCTTCCTCACTGTTTGGAGCACATGCCCATGTATTTGGTGGCGTACAGAAATCACCAACATAAGGGGCTGGTTGGGAAGGTTGTGGTATGTAGAAATTATAGTTGTACTGGCTATCTTGGCCATAATTGTATTGCTCAGCATAGGATGGAGGTGGTGATGGGTGATAGGAGGAAGGTGTTGAATTAGGTTGGGGATAATGGTCATAGCTAAAAAAACCCTCAAATCCTTGTCCTATGGAAGTGGATAATCTAATCTGGTCATTTAAATTCATGCCGTAGTTGTTGACATTAATTGGATTATACTCACTAAAGGTGGTTGGCTCATTACCGGCAGATGTTGACGGCCCTGCTTGGGTAGAGCTGTACATATTATGTTGTGTAAAGGTGGATGGTCCGGCTTCATCATTTCCGCGTTGTGTAGAGGTGGACGGTCCGGTTTCAGTTTGGGTTTGCGACCATCTCCTTTGGTGCCTTTGTCATCGCCCGAAGTGTGTCACCCTTTGAGTAGAAACGGAGGAAATATTTTTTTCCATTGATAACTTCACTCGGGTAAGGCCCTCTACTATTGGTGTAAGGACTTGATGTGCAGTGAGATCATTCCTCTGTTGGTTTGCAACAGCCAAATTTAACATATTGTTGATCTCAGTTTGCTGCCACAGAAATTTTTTTTTTTAAATTTATTAGTGCAGTATTATTGAAAAAGCTAAAATAATAATTTTTTTTTTATCAAAATTAGTGAAGTATTTTGTTTGTGTATAATTTGTTCTAATATTAGTGCAGTATTATTGAAAAAGCTAAAATAATTACCTGGTACACATGGGCAGCCGCCTCTGGTGTCGTGAATAGGTGACCATTTTGATGGTACCATGTTGCGTAGTCCACACCTTCATTGAAATGCTCATCCCCAACACCAAGTTCAGTGCGTGCGTTTCAAAGCCGGTAGTATTGATCATGCTGTGTAAGCCAATTGACACCGGACTTCCCTGTCATCTTTACACAATGCACAGATTTATCCAAATTGTCAGTAGGCCATTTTGGACATCTTTGCAACAATCCAAACTGTCACATGACTCTTTCTGGATGGTAATACTCGACAATTTAGAAGCATAGCAATGGCGCTGTTGTAGTCCATATATGTCTTTCTGCAAGACACCATGGATGCAAATAATTATCGTATGGTGTCCAAACAACCTGCAATTCCAATTACAATAACTATGTTATAATCAATAAAATTAATAGTATAACTAGTAAATTAACCATTGATGCATTGTGATATATTATCTGTTCAGTATATTGTGTGTCGTGATTAGAACGGTACGCACGCAGAACATGCGTTGGTGTGTGAGTAAACGTTCTCCTAGTATCCCACATATACACAATTAATGATTGCCACTGATTTTAAGGTTTGGAAGTATCAAGGATAAACACCACAGTATACAATATTGTATAGAAATAGAAAGTAAATATTATACCTGCAACCGTATGGTTCGTCGCCATTTAAATTTGTTGGATTTATTGGAATTTGGGTCAAATACGGAAGATGCTCCCACGCCTATAATTGTAATATGAAAACAGGACCTGCAATCTCCATACTTTTTTTAATAGAAGCAGTACACAACTCTTTATAAAGGAAAGCAAGTGTGGCACTACCCCAACTATATTCCCCAGCTTGATCAAAGTCGTCTAAGAGCTTGAGAAAACAGCAATGCAATCTACTTTGGCTCTTATTTCCAAATAGGAAACCCAAAACCTGGAACATGTATGCCCTAGCAAATCGTTGGGTTATTATAGCATTGGCACCCTCTGGTAGGTTTGAGAATGTATCCCTTACCCATGTTATTTTAAGGCTACCATATGACAATGCTATTGCAGGTGGCGTCACCCCAAGTAAATTACGACAAACTAGTTCCTATTGCAAATTAGTGAGCGCGCAAATTGCTTTCCCATCAATAGGCAATCCTGTAGAGTGATCGTCATTTCACAAGTACGTAAGTGAAATGTATGGGTATCAGATTACCACCGCTCCACCAAAGAAGTGATAAGACTCCAGTCAATATCTATATGTGGTAAGTGGGTAACACGGTATAGTCTACATTGCTGTAAATATGGGATAATACACTTGCCTAACTGCCGGGGGGGGGGGGGGGGGTGCAAACGATTGGGTTCGCACTCGTAAGTTGGAAACCTGATTTTTTTTAAATGTAGAATGTTATATTGCTAATGTTGAAATTATTTTCATGTAAATTGAATAATTGTAGATGTTAGGTTTTAGACCCCTTAAAAACAAACAATTGGATTAACCTAGTTAATTAGCCAAGTGATTAACTTAGTCCAATTCATGCAAATCTAGGTTAACACAATTAAACAATCATATCAAGAATATATAAAGCAGCGGAATAATAAATAACACAAGATATGATCACCCAGGAAACCACATGGTAAAAACCTGGGGAGGATTTTACCCACCTATCCTCAAGGCAAACCTGAATCCACTATGAAAGAATCGAAGTTCATACAAAAGGACTTACAAGCTCCCCGCTTGACTTCCTAATGCTACCCACTAGTAAAACTTACTGACACGACCACGTGCAAGCTCTGAATCCACGGACTCCTTCTTTCTTGGATTCTTCAATCAGCTACAAGCACCCACGCTTGTTATTCTTTAAGCTCCAATGGCAGCAACCGAGTTGATCATCAAGATGTTGAAGTAATCTCTACCTTGAAAACCCTAAATTTTGTGTAAAGGAAAACTCCTCTAGATCTCACAAGAGATTTACACAAAATAGAAAATATGAGCAACAAAAGCTACACTAAAAACATGGCTAGGGTTTCCTTTATATAGTGGGAGAATTAGATCTGAAACCCTAATCCTTAATGGGCTTGGGCTGAGTCGGAAAATTCTGCAGAAAAACAATCTGCATGACTTTTGATCGATCGAGCCTAATTTTCGATCGATCGAGTCAGGTAGATTTACACAGCAAATCCTATAAAACACTCGATTCCAACTTTACATATAAATATACTTTGAGCAAATCTAAACAAGACTAAAACGTTTTGATCACGGTTTGCCAACAATACAAATTAGAGTTCTAATACATTAGTTCCTAATTCCTTAGAACCTAACAGTAGATATTATTAGGACATTAATAAATTTGGATCTCGCAACGCACATTACCTTCCATTGCATCATTAGAGATGTGATATTGTTGTTGCTCCATTTCAAATATATCCTACATTAAATGCTACAATGAGTTTAACCATGCAACTTCCATTTGTAGTAAACAATAATAATAATAATAATAATAATAATAATAATAATAATAATAATACACATACATATCTTTATTATAAACCAACAAACATATTATGCAATATATTTTTTCCAAGAAATAGATGTAATAATTGATAATAACAAAACACATATTGATTATAAAAAGATCACAATAATACAATTTATTACAATTTTTGTGGTCATGTACTAATAATAACAATAAATAATATTAAATAATTTCAAAATTAACAAATACAAATTTAATTAGAGAGTTGAGATGCTTACCACAACTGTGATACCAACTGACAGAGTGAGAATTATAGAGTGATACTTGCAAAAAAAAAAAACACAATCAGATAACCATAAAAAATAATTCATTAATCTAAAATTTGAATAACAACAACAACAACAACAACAACAATAATCATAATCATAGGCATACAAATGATATTAACTACAACTACAACAATACATAATATTTTACAATGTATTAGCTTCTAATATTTACAAAACACATGTTTATACAATAATACTAAATCTATTAATTTATAGAACTGTAAGTTAATAAACAAAGCAAAAACACTTACATTAACAAAAAAACTTACAATTCTTAGCTGTTCACCTAAAGCAAAGTAAAAGACTAACTGAACAATCGGAGGACTTGCAATCCTATGTGAGGAGATACAACTCTTCAGCGAAGGAGGAGAAATAAAAAGACGCTTGTACTTACAAAACTGAAGAAGACGCTTGCACTTGACTTACCTTTTATTACAAAATTGAAGAAGACAAAAAAGACTCTCTGAGAGATTACAATAGTGAAGAAAACAAAAAAAAGAATCTATCAGAGAGATTACAATAGTGAAGAAGACAAAAAAGAATATCTACGAAAGTTTTAGGCGTGCGTGATATGAATAGGAAAAATATATTCGATGCAGAGAATAAGAATCAGATGAGATGAGAAGTTGAGGCAATTGGTTGATTGAAGTTTTATTTTTTTGTTTACAACGTGCACATAATAATCTATGTACTTTCTTTGCTTTTTTTTTTTTTTTGTTTATAGCGTGCACATCAATCATTTTTTTCTTTCGTATTGTAAAAATCTATGTACTTTCTTTGCTTTTTTTGGTTTATAATGTGCACATCAATCATTTTTTTCTTTCCTATTATAAGAATCTATATACTTTTTTTTTTTTTATTTACGACGTGCACATCAATTATTTTTTTCTTCTGTAAGAATGTATGTACTTTTTTTTGTTTTTATTTACAACGTGCACATCAATTATTTTTTTCTTCTATAAGAATGTATGTACTTTTTTTGTTTTTATTTACAACGTGCACGTCAATAATTTTTTCTTCTTTATACTTTTTCTAAAATAAAAATCAATGTACTCATTGTACTTGAATCTATCCTTATTTGTTTCATATGGTACTTTTACAATAAAGAAAAAAACATAACATACACACTGCATCGGTCAAAAAAATAATGTTGTCCTCTATTTTAGAATAAGAATCAAGTTGTTCCTTATGGCAATTGTGGCAATGCCATTGCCGAAAATGGGAAAAAAAAAACTTTTTTTCCCAATTGTGGCAATGGTATCACAATTTCGGCAATACCATTGCCATAATTAAAACAAAATTTTTTTTTTTTTTTTTCCCAATTGTGGTAATGCCGAAATTGTGGGGAAAAAAATTTTCCCCACAATTTCGGCAATACCATTGCCACAATTGAAAAAAAAAAAAAAAATTTCCCAATTGTGGCAATGGTATTGCCGAAATTGTGGGGAAAAAAATTTTCCGCACAATTTCGGCAATACCATTGCCATAATTGAAAAAAAAAAAAAAAATTTCCCAATTGTGGCAATGGTATTGCCGAAATTGTGGGATTTTTTTTTTTTTTTTTGGGGCACTCACACATTGCACTTCTCACACTCACACACTCGGGCAGATTGGGCAGACGAATTATGGCAATACCATTGCCGTAATTCAAGTTTTTCTCTCTCCTCCAATTTTCTCATTCTCTCTCCTACTTTTTCTTGAATTTCGGCAACATTGTTGCCGAAATTCAATCTCTCTCCTCACTTCCCTAAATAACTTCTAACAGTAACTATAACGCAAATTAGTTTTAAATTTAGCAATATTTACCCAAATGACTCACTTTCTACAGCCCTCTTTTCTATTTTTTCTTTTTCTTTTTTTTCTCTTGGTTTTTTCTCCACCACACACCTATCCCACTCCCATCACTATCTACCCATCTTTTTCTTTTTCTAGTATATTCCGGGTCGTACTTTCCTTTTCTCCAGCTCTCTCATTCTTTCTCTAGCTCTCTCTTTTTTTTTTTTTTACTTTTTCTATTTCAACTTTGATTCTGGTACACTCTCTACAATGATAAGAAATAGAGAAATTAAGAACAAGCGATTGCTTGCTCCACCGTTGATCAAAGGACACAGGCAGGCGTTGTCTTCTTCTCCACCATGGGTTAGATGGCTTCTGTCTCTTTTTTTTTTTTTTTTGTTATGATATGATTAATTTTAAAAAAGGTGTCAAGAATTAAAAAATAAATAAAAATAATCAATATCAAAATCAAATTCAATAGGACCCATTGTAAATAATTAATTAACTTTGTTCTCCCCCATCAATTAATCACTACGAGAATGCAACTTTTGTATACACCAACCACAAGAAAAATAACATGATTTATTTCTTTTAATGAACAAGAAATTAAAATTTAAAGTTTAAACCATTCAAACCAACGACAACACCGAAAAAAAGAAAAGGAAAAAGAAGGCACACCAAACAAAGGCAAAGCAAATAAGGCTAAATCCAAGCAGCCTCCCATGCGTAGATTTTGAAAAAACTTTCCTCATACTGACAACATTCCTCTCTTACTCCAATCTTTGTCCTTACCAATTAACTTGCATATAGAGCATTCTTGAAAGTTCAAAATGGGTATATAATACCTTTGAACGTTTGGACCCCAAATACAAAAATACCAATTCAAGCTTTATATCAAACAATTAATGTGTGGAAAATGATAACAAGCTTATAACAGAATTGATAACAAATCTAAGCAAATATAAACACATCCATAGCAGTAAATATAAGGCAAAGATAAAGGGAAGGAAGATGCAAACACACGGACAACACACGATGTGTTATCGAAGAGGAAATCGAAGCCCTCGGCGTAAAACCTCTCCGCTGCCCTCCAAGCGGTCAAATAATCCACTAGAAAATGTAGTTGGAATACATGAACAGCAATAGACCCTCCAAGCCTAATCTACCCAGGTACCTAAGCCCTCCAAGCTTCTTACTCCAACGAGGTTGCGTCGAACCTTTTTCTTTTCTAGCTTACCGGATTCCGCTACTAGACTATAGCATCAACCAATGTAAATTAGTTCCTTCTTAACAGCTTCCCAATAGTACCAAATAGACCTTCCCATAGACATGGGTGTGGTGAGATAAGGATTTGGCTAAAGGCCTCTCAATGGTATGACAATGGAGAGGAAGAGAGAAGAGGAATTTGTAGAGTCTCTAAGGTAAAGATTGGAGATGAGGCAATCTTGTTTTTCTCTAGGGTTTCTCTCACAAAATTCTCTCTAGAAGCTCTTACAATATGGTGGGTATAAGGGTGTATTTATAGTAGGGTGAGAAGGGAATGCAAAACGTCAGTTTTTGCCAAACAGGGCAAATTGACGGCTTAGTCTCGCGGCTTGTCCAAGTCGCGACGTAACGGCCTGGCTAGCCTGGGATTTTTGTCCTGTAGCGTGACAGTTGGCGCGACGCTTCAGCTTCCCCGTGTGCAGCTTACGTGCCTGCGTTTGGCGACTTGCCAGTCGCGATCCACCCGCGAGTCCTAGCCGCGAAGCTCTGTTTTTCTTGCACACTCTTGAACTTTTCTTCACATCTTCTCACACACTACCCTTACAATTTTCCCACCTAAATACAAGGTTACGAAGTGCTAAATTACAAGCAAATTGGTCATGAAATAAAGCCAATTAGATGGTTGATAAAATTCAACCTTACAATCTCCCCCTTTGGCTATTCCGTAAGCCGCGAAAAATCTCTGAGTGAGCTTACGACTGGGGCTTGCGACTGGGCCAACCCGTGACTTAGTCGCCAAAATAGGGCAACACTGTTTTTGAAAATTTTGACATTTTTGTAAAAACAAAGTACTTTCCAAAATAAACTAAAACACTCAAAAATCTTTTTGTATTTGATCAAACAAAGATTGAACATGTGAAAACACATTTAATCAAGTACAATCACACAAATGAATATGGCATTCATTGAATATAGACTTGTGTGTTGTGTGTGGATATCAAAAATAAGATAGTTCTTAGTCCAATGTGAAGTTTCAATGATCAATTCAATCAAGGCATACACAATTAGCACTAGATAATGTGACCTATCTCAATTATAGAAACATGCATATATGACCTCCCACAAGAACTTGATTACATACTTTGAAGCTTTTCATTTGGCTCCAAATTCAACATAACATTTGCACTTTTTGAGCAAAGAAAATCTTATTGAGAGATAGATGCCTGAAATTTTTGATATTTCAAATAATGAGTTAGCCTTTGACTTTTTGGGCATCAAACATTTTATTTTGGTCGCTTTCCCTTTTTCCTAGTCAAATACTAGTATATGCGACAAGCTTTTGTAGCTCTATATCTCTTTTCATTTGGAGATTTACATTTAGAGAGCTCTTTTTAAGCAAAAACAAAAATAAAGAGTGGGAAGATATATAGGCATGAGTCTATGCATGTCTCAAGATCAACAAAACCATTCACTAGTCATTCATGACAAGGTTGAAGATCTATTTACAACAGTCACATAGATTTCAGAATTTCTCCCACAATGATACGAGTGTATAGAAGATAAGCTAAGCTCGTAGATGCACAAAGCCAGTAGTACAAAGGTACAAGGCAAAACATGATTTGAGACAAAAGCTCAACAAAGTTGATCAAACTTTTTGGATTTTCTACTTTTTATGTGCTTTTGGATTTTTGACACAAATGAAAAATGATCAAAAACAAAATCAGCAAAGAGAAAAACAATTTAACCAACACAAAAAAATTTTCATCACAAACTAGCAAGAAGCAAAAACAACCAAGCATATACACAAACATGGGAAGTATTGATGCATGGACATGTTGTAATGCTTATGCATAAGTACCCTTCGTCACCCACACGTCACGTGCGTTTGGGGTGATATCCTTTACGGATTGGGTATGAGAATTAGGACTATTAAACCTTCGTGTTAAGCTTTCAAGGCAGTTGGTGAAGGCACCGATCATTTTCATCATGTCCGTCATTCCCGGATCATGGTTTTGACTTCTTGGTTGTTCACCACCCCAAGACCTCTTGTCATTTCTTCTTCCTCGTGACCGAGGTGCGCTTGCATTGTTGTCTGCTCTCAGCTTTTGACAGTTGGGTCTAGTATGCCTTCGCAGTTCGCAATAGTGACACACATACTCTGTTCTAGGACCTCGTTGTGGTCTTGAGAGAGATCTTGCTCTAGTTTCATGTCTGCCCACAAATTGATTTCGGGGCTTATTCACCATCCGTTGCTCACTCACATTCTTTTTCTCAGCCTTAACATTCTCAGGGATGGTTTCTTCTACAATAGGCTCTATGGCCTTCACAAATTTCACTTCTTTGGTAGCTTTGGCTGATGAGCTACTTCCTCCGGTATAACCCAATCCGGACTTATCTGAGAAATGTTTTTTAGAAGAGATAACATCTTCCAGCTTCTTGGAGGAGACCCTTTCTATCTTGGCTTGTGCTTGCACTACCTCTTGCTCAAGGAATCCCACTTTAGTGTAAGCTTCTGATAACTCGCCATTTAGTGTCTCAATCTTACATTTAGCCTCTTTATATCTAGCCAGTAGACTTTTGTAGTCCTCTTCAGCCCTTTTCATCTTCTTCACAGCCCCCTTTGCAACCCTTGCATACTCTTAAGGAGTAAAGTGTAATTTTCTTGAAGGCTGACTGTGTTTCTATCCTCTTCGGCATCTGATTCTTCGACAATCCCTAAGGATTCATCATCGCTGTGTTCTCCAAGTTCTTGTACAAGTTGATTCAAGTCCTCCGTAGACTCCACATGAGCAATGGTCATGAATGCAGAGAAATTTCCTTCTCCATCATAGCTCTCTTCAGAATCAGAATTTGATGAGTTCGAATCACTTAAAGTAGTGGCATAAGCCTTTCCCTTTGACTTCAAGTAATTGGGGCATTCCTTCTTAAAGTGCCCATGTCCATTACATTCAAAACATGTAATTCCTTGTGAGGATTAGGAATCTTTACCCTCTTTTTTTCTGAGATCATTCTTCTCTTTTCCAGTGCTCTGAAATTTTCCTTTGTCACCAAATTTCCCACTATTCTTAAGCTTTAAGAATTTTCAGAAGTTCTTTACAAGGTACGCCACATCTTTATCTACTGCATCCTCTTCCGAGGAGTCATAAGACACCATTCTCTCATCAATTGTCTTAAGAGCAAGGGATTTTCTCTTCTTCGCTGAAGGAAGGGACAACTCATATGTTTGTAGAGAATCAACCAGCTCTTGAACCTTGATTTCGTCAAGATCTTTGCTTTCTTCAATGGCTGTAACTTTGGGCCGGAAACTTTCTGGTAGTGACCGGAGGATCTTTCTTACAATCTTCGAGTCCTCCGTCTTTTCCCCCAAGTTAAATTTACCAACAACCACTTCGTTCAATTTGCTGTAAAACGAATCAAACGACTCTTCCTCACTCATCTTTAACTCCTCAAAGCGAGTGGTCAACATTTGAAGTTTTGTGTCCTTCACTTTCTTAGTCCTTTCATAAGTTGTCTCCAGAATTTCCCACGCTTCCTTAACAATGGTGATATGAGAAATCCGGTGAAATTCTTCTGGAGAGATACCGCAGAAAATAGCATTCAATGCCTTGCTATTTGCATTTGCCGCTGCAAGAGCAGCCTTATCCCAAGTAGACTTGGCAACCTCTGGCCTTGTCCATCCTACTTCCACTGCATCCTACACAGCATCATCAATAGAACACAAAAATGCCCTCATACGGACCTTCCAAAATGTATAATTATTACCGTCAAAGAACGGTGGTACATTTAGAGATTGAGACCTATCCATCTCAAAGGGGGTCAAGGATCACACCTAGGTAATTAAACCACAATAAGTGTACCTGCTCTGATACCAAATGAAAGTTCAAAATGGGTATATAATATCTTTGAACGTTTGGACCCCAAATACAAAAATACCAATTCAAGCTTTATATCAAACAATTAATGTGCGGAAAATGATAATAAGCTTATAACAGAATTGATAACAAGCTTATAACAAAATTGATAACAAATCTAAGCAAATATAAACACATCCATAGCAGTAAATATAAGGCAAAGATAAAGGGAAGGAAGATGCAAACACACGGACAACACACGATATGTTATCGAAGAGGAAACCGAAGCTCTCGGCGTAAAACCTCTCTGCTGCCCTCCAAGCGGTCAAATAATCCACTAGAAAATGTAGTTGGGATACATGAACAGCAATAGACCCTCTAAGCCTAATCTACCCAGGTACTTAAGCCCTCCAAGTTTTTTGCTCCAACGAGATTGCGCCGAACCTTTTTCTTTTCTAACTTACCGGATTCCGCTACTAGACCATAGCATCAACCAATGTAAATTGGTTCCTTCTTAACTGCTTCCCAACAGTACCAAATAGACCTTCTTACAGACGTGGGTGTGGTGAGATAAGGATTTGGCTAAAGGCCTCTCAAGGGTATGACAATGGAGAGGAAGAGAGAAGAGGAATTTGTAGAGTCTCTAAGGTAAAGATTGGGGATGAGGCAATCTTGTTTTTCTCTAGGGTTTCTCTCACAAAATTCTCTCTGGAAGCTCTCACAATATGGTGGGTATAAGGGTGTATTTATAGTAGGGTGAGAAGGGAATGCAAAACATCAGTTTTTGCCAAACAGGGCAAATTGGCGGCTTGGTCTCGCGGCTTGTCCAAGTCGCGAGTTCAAGTCGCGACATAACGGCTTGGCCAGCCTAGGATTTTTGTCCTGTAGTGTGACAGCTGGCGCGACCCTTCAGCTTCCCTGTGTGCAGCTCACGTGCCTGCATTTGGCGGCTTGCCAGTCGCGACCCACCTGCGAGTCCTAGCCATGAAGCTCTATTTTTCTTGCACATTCTTGAGCTTTTCTTCACATCTTCTCGCACACTACCCTTACAATTTTCCCACCTAAATACAGGGTTACTAAGTGCTAAATTACAAGCAAATTGGTCACGGAATAAAGCCAATTAGATGGTTGATAAAATTCAACCTTACAATTCTCATTAGGTGGGTCAAATGTGCCAAATGCCAAATATTTGGCACATTTGGCAAACCAAACACCAAAAACAAAGCATCATCAGATATGTTAAATGTGCTAAAATTATAAGACATGCTACTGTATGCTCTCATTTTTGAGAGTGTACGGATGAAAATGCCATTTCTGTTTATTACTTTTTTATTCATCTTTCTCTCTTATCCAATTAAAATATAACTTCATCTTCACATTCAGCCGCTTCTTTTTTGCTTCACCATCACCACTCTCCCATACTCTTTTCTTCTCCCTTTTGCTTTCTCTTTCCATTCATGAATCATGAGCCATTACTGATTTCCACTCTATCATCTCACAATTTCCACCATCGTTGATTTATAAAATTAGGTTCACCAGTTTTTTTTCCCTTTTTTCAATCTCTCCTCCCTGTTCTATGATATGATACACCGAATCGGACGGTTTCTTCAGATCACTCTCCCTCACCCTCAAATCAACGGTACGGCGGCCTCACTGATAAGCCGCTGATCACCGATCAAGCCGCCGCCATCGCTTCTCGTTTGAAGACTCCATTGCCGCCGATCTAAAGACGCCATCGTCGCTAGTTTGAAGCCGCCATTGCCACCTCGGTCTGAAGCTGCCATGCCGCCTTGGGTATGGTGGTGGCAGGCTGTGTTGTGTATAGTGGGGTTTTGTTGAAGGTTTTGAGGTGTTTTTTTTTTTTTTTCCCCCTCTTTTGTTGAGGTTTTTAGATTTGGAATTTGTTGGAAGACCGGTAATTGTGGTTGTAGTTTGTGGCGGTGGTTGTAGTGGTGGTTCTTGGTTGGTGGTGATAGCCACAAGGCTGTCTGTTTGTATATTGTTGGTATTTGAGTAAATATATTATTTTAATATTTAGAATAGAAGAATAGAACATTTGATAAATGATATATTGAAAAATGTGTTAAAATGATAAAATAAGTTTTTGGTGTGTCAAAATGACATTTTTTATGAGAGAGCTGATGGGAATGCTAAGATAGCTAGCTTTAAAGCCCTTTCCTTTCAAATTCTAAAGGTCCCCAATCAATTAATTAAATCATCCCAGACTAGCTTGGGCTTAGCTATCAGATAGTGCTCCTTCCTTCTTCCATATGGAGAGAGGAAATAACATGTTACTTAGTAAGCAACAACAAAGGAGAACGGCCGCAGTAATCCCCAAGAAGTGTGGCACCAAAGTATAGGTGCCTGCAATAAAATCTACCAACAATGCTCCAACAGACCAGTTTATGTAAAAATCAATACGTCGTGCCACTTTTTTGTGAAAAGTGGCGTCCTCAATTGTTGTTGAAACAAAAAAGTGGGGGAATACTGAGCTAGTGGAAAGACCAAAAGCTAAAGTATTAGCTATTAGAAATATATTGAAAGCAGTTCTTTTCCTTAGTACTGCCAAGCCATCGTCCCCATTCTCACTTTCGTTTTGGTTAAATCCACCAGGTACCGTGAAAGCTGCCATGAAGGTCACAGTAACGATGAGTGTGGCTACCAACATATTGGTTTCACTTGCTTTAAAAAATCTGATACAGAGTTTCTCTTGCCTTTGCCTTTGCCTTTGCCATCTCCATTCGCCATCACCAGCCAGTTTTGGCTTACTTCTAGGGTCCAAATTCTGAATGCCCATCTTTAAGAGTGCTCCCCTAAGGCTTGGTCGACCGCCCCCTCCCCTACAATAATCTCTGAATTCCATCATGTAAAATGTATAAATGAATGATTTTTGTAAAATACTAAAGCTACCTACCCATAAAGACAAACACATGCACACACACATTATACATATACACTTATGTAAGACTTGGGCCAAAATTGGGTTTTACCCATTTTAGCTAAACTTTCCTGTAAAATGCATATTTTCTGAAACTATTTAAAGGATATGTCTTTGTTTTGAAATTCGATTTTCTAAAAATCGAGTTTAAAATGTAAAACTTGATTTTTGGACAATCGAATTATAGTGAAATGAGACTTATAATATATATATATATACATATATATTTCTGGAACTCGAGTTCCACTTGAATATTTTCAAGGAACTCGAGTTCCATGAACCTGAGTCACACAATTGTTTTTTTTTTTTTTTTTTTTTTTGAAGTATCAGTTCACTATAACTCAATTTTTAGAAAATCAAGTTTCAAAATAGGGGTATTTCCCTAAATAGTTTCAAACATGAGGCATTTTGCTGAAAAGTTTTGGCGAAAAGGGCAAATGTCCATTTTGGCCGTAAGACGTGTATATGATGCATGCTAGCTTTTGAGGAAAATTCTTACCAAAAAAAAAAAAAAAAAGCTTTTGAGAAAATTAACACTATACTTTTCAATCAAATCATATTAATAGAACTTGGTCACCTTTGTAATTGGCTAAATTACAAAACTACACTATATTAGGGATCACTAATAGTGCAATTATGACATAAACTAACCAAAAAGCTGAATTGTACAAAGTCAAAATACAAGTCAAAATATTGAAGGTTGAATTGAATAAAAAATGAAGTTACAAAATTGAATTGAATTTCAGGCCATATTTGGTAATGAAATTTGTAATTTAACATATTACTTTTCTAGAAAAAGGCAGACACTCTTGTGTGAATGATGCTATTAAAATTTCTAGGAGGAATAATTTAGCTTCTTACACAAATTATTCTCAGAAGCCTGAGATGACTTGAGAGGAAAAAGTTGCCATTGTTTTATAGTTATGTATTAATAAGAAGTTAATAAAAGAGCCCTTTTTAAATTAAAGATTTTCCCCACCAAATCAACCGTGTTTTTGTACATCTATATTCTACACCCAAAAAAAAAAAAAAAAAAAAAAAAAAAGAGGCAAAACTGGGGAGGATGGAAGGGGCATACCGATTCCCTGTCTTGTAATTCTCTTTCTAACAAAAAATGGTCCATTTTTGTGAAACCCTCCTCGTTTGTAGCGTTTAATTGAATAGTGAATACCTTTACAATGTTTCAATTTGTCTACAATCTTGTAATGCCCATTGATGGCGGCCAGATACATAGGCGTGTTTCCTTCTTCGTCCTGCTTGTTAATGAGACTCCCAAACTCTGGCCTAGCCTCATACTTAATGGACCACTCATCAAACTCTAGTCTAGCCTTCAAAAATTCAAATGCTTCCAACCTTCCACTTTCTGCAGCGGCTTGAACAGAATTCAGAGTTGTCCAACAACTCGTACATATCTGGACATGCTGTCATGAGTATGTATATTACAACATAATTGCCTTCCTTGGCCGCAATGTGAAGAGCAAATAAACCTTCTTTGTTTCTTACATATGCAGGGGAATTGTGTGAATGACCAGTGCATGCAAAACATTCATGTCGTGTCTTCCAGCATATGAGCAGTCTGGAGCATTATCTAGGATGTGAGAAGCCATGTCGTAGTCTTGTCTATCCACAGCGAGGAACAGTGCGGATTCCCCAGTGTTGTTTACCTGCTTAGCCAATTATGCTGGATCCTTCTCATTAATTAGTTCTTTCACAACATCAAAGTTACCATATTGCACAGCGACGTGCAAGGCAGTATCCCCATCTTGATTCACCATGCTCAGAAGCTGCTGTCGGCCATCAGTTTCAACATCCTGTCTTTTGTCATGGTATATTAGTAGCTTTACAATTGAAGAAGTTCCTACCCTCGCAGCAACATGTGGCGGAGTATTGTTTTTGGAGTTTGTTTCATACACAAGACTTGGACTTAAATTAATTATGTTTTCCGCAGCCTCAAATTTTGTGAATTGCAGTGCAAGATGAAGAACAGTGTTCTTCTCGATTGTCACTTGGAGAAGGGTACTACTTTTGGGATCTGTCATACTCTCAAGGAAACTTGAATCACCAGTAGAAGTAGCTCGGTACACATCGGGATTCATTGCGTATTGCCTTCCTTTTCCTTCTATAGTCGGTTATCAATCTGTCAGGAAACAAAAATTGACTAAAAATTGTGGGATCCTTCGCTGTAGACTGTGGATCTACCTATCTAGGTATTTGGCATTGAACTCTCTTTCTCGAATATTTGATATATCTGACTCTCTCTAACTCTCGGAGTAAAGTTTTGATAAAATGAAAGAAAAGTTGAACGGAAGGATTAATATTGACATATGCGAGAGAGTAAAGACAGAAAAAGAAAACAAAAAATAGAAACAGTCAATGCTAGCTGGGCAGGTGATGGTATAATTATTCAAAGTTTATTATGAAAGTTGAATTTAACCTTAAAAAAAGTAAAAGTTGAATTTGAAAATTTGAGTAGTTGATGAATGAATGATAATAAATGTGATTTTTTCAATTGTTTGTTTTGTCTTTTCTAGTTTACCATTTTTATTAATTATCACATAGACAAAACAAGTAGTCTTTGGCATAAAAAATTTAAAGCTAATCTTAGCTAACAATGGCCGTCTGTATAGGATCGTCATTATCAAGGACGATCAAAAGCACACATTAAAACCAATGACAACACCAAAAAAAAAATCAGGCACACCAAACAAAGGCAAAGCAAACAAGGCTAAATCCAAGCAGTCTCCCATGATCTTGATAAAGATTTCCTCATAGTGACAGCATTCGTCTCTTACTCCAATTTTTTCCCGTACATATTAACTTGCAAAGATTGCTAGCTTTAAAGCCCTTTCCTTTCAAATTCTAAAGTCCCCAATTAATTATTTAAATCATCCCAGACTAGCTTTGGAAAATTTTTAGATACTTCCAGACTGCGAAGAAATTGTACTCTCTCCTCTCACATTCATGATGGATCCTATCATAAATTTAATGAGTGAACCCTACCATAAATATGAGAGGAATGATCACCATTTTCCGTACTTCAGAATTACCTAAGAATTACTTAACAAACAGTACGCTTTCCTTTTTCTTTATTGAGAGAGGGAATAACATGTTACTTAGGAAGCAACAACAAAAGAGAACAACCACAGTAATCCCCAAGGAGTGTGGCACCAACAAATTGGTCTCGCTCATTCGCTTCCAAAAATCTAATAGAGAGTTTTCCTTGCCTTTGCTTTTTTCATCTCCGTCGACATCACCAGCCAATTTTGGTTTACTTCTAGGGTCCAAATTCCAAATGCCCACCTTTAATGAACTGTTTGGATAGAGGGGGAGAAGGAGGGGAAGTGAAGAGGAGTAGAATAGAGTTGGTTAAAAATAAGTTAATTTTAGGCTAAATTTATTCTACTCTACTCTCCTTCCCTCCCTCTCAATCCAAACAGACCATAAGAGTGCTCTCCTAAGGCTTAGTTGACCGCCCATCCCCCACAGTAATCTCTGAATTCCATGATCATGTAAAATGTATAAATGAAATGAATGATTTTTGTAAAACACCAAGGCTGTAAAATACTAAAGCTACCTGCCCGTAAAGACAAACACATGCACACACACACACTATACATATACATTTATGTAAGACGTGTATATGATGCATGCTAGCTTTTGAGGAAAATTCTTACCAAAAAAAAAAAGCTTTAGATGAAAATTAACACTGTACTTTCAATCAAATCATATTAATAGAACTTGGTCACCTTTGTAATTACAAAACTACAATATTTTAGGGAACACTAATAGTGCAATTATGATCCAAACTAAAAAAATTGAATTGTACAGAGTCAAAATACAAGTCAAAATATAAAATTGAATAAAAATGAAGTTACAAAATTGAATTGAATTTCAGGCCAAATTTGGTGATGAAATTTGTAATTTAACATATTACTTTTCTAGAAAAAGGTAGACACTTATGTGAATGATGCAATTAAAATTTGGATAAATTACAAAATACATTCCTAAAATTTAAAGTTGATTAAATTTTACATTCTAAAATTTGAGAAATTAATTTCCCACCTTAGAAGTTTCTCTCAGTTAGCAAAAGCAGCCTCCCAATTAGTGGACCTGTCTACATGGCGGATAAGTGATACACGTTCTTCTGGTGTATAATTTTTTAGCCACCTCAGCATTCCCAAACCACCCCATTTCACATCAAATGAAAATCCACTAAAATAGCCGCACTGTACGACGCCGTTTGGCTGAAATCAAAACTCAAAACAAATGTTCAACGACGCCATTTCACCAAAACTCAAAACACATTCGCAGACTTGCTTCCTGCTTGAGCTCAAACCCAACCCCACGAACCTGCTTTAGCCCTTAGCTCCATCGTTGGCAGCTGCAGCTCGACAGTGACCAGATCGCGAGGTTGAGAGAGAGACCTAACCCTTATGACAAATGATCACGAAGAACCATACTCCAAACTTGTGCCCCACAAAAATTCAAGTCCCACAAAAAAGTCAAAATTTATTAAAACTAAAAATATTTCCAATAATTTATGTAATATTGCCGCAAAGCTTGATACTAAATATTGAGGAAACAAAAAGTACTACAACATTACTAACAATAATAGGAACAAAAATTTACCAACCCCACAAAAAAACAAAAATGACACTTTGAAAAAGACAAGGAGATTAAATGAATGCTAGAAATTGTAGAGAAAAGAACTGTGCAGACTGTACCATTTGCCACCTCTGGTATTCATCAACAAATACCCAGATGCATAAGTTGATCAGAGGAAGTCGACCCATAACATAACTAACTGAAACAAAGTCTTCCCTGTTGATTTTTCTCTTAGTTGCTCACAATTTCAGACTTACTTTCTTTGTGATCCAAGAAAACCATCAGTGTATTTGTAAAAGAAGGAAGAAAAAGTTGGGAATTTAGAGAGGAAGAGTACCTCTCTGAAGCTGGCTTTTCACTTCATCCTCGACCCCCCAAATCATTAGAGCTCTCTTTGGGTTTTGGTATCTCTCTCTCACCCTCGCGATTTGATCACTGTCGAGCTGGAGCCGTCAATAGTGGAGCTGAGGGCTGAAACAGGGTTGTGGCTGTGGGGTTGGGTTTGAGCTGAAGCAGCTCTGGGTTTGTGATCTGGGTATGAGTTTTGAGTTCTAGTGAAACGCATCGTTATAACATTGGCTTTTGGGTTTTGATTTCAGCCAAACGGCATCGTTTAGTAGATTGTTTTAGGGTGGCTGAGGTGGCAAAAAAATTACATGTCAGATTATTGCGTGTTACTTAGCGGACACATTGACAAGTCCATTAACAGGGGAACTGCTTTTGCTAACAGAGTGAAACTTTAAAGTGTGAAATTTAATTTTTTAAATTTTAGAATGTAAAATTTAAGTAATTTCAAACTTTGAGAGTGTACTTTACAATTTATCTTTAAAATTTTTAGGAGTAATTTAGCTTCTTACACAAATTATTCTCAAAGGTCTGAGATTCAACTCATGTACGTGACTTGAGAGGAAAAAGTTGCCCTTATTTTATAGTTATGTATTAATAAGAAGTTAATAAAAGAGCCATTTTTAAATTAGAGATTTCCCCCACCAAATCAACCGTGTTTTTTTGCATCTATATTCTACACCCCCAAAAAACATAAAAGTAAAAGAGGCAAAACTGGGGATGATGGAAGGGGCATACCAGTTCCCTGTCTTGTAATTCTCTCTTTCTAACAAAAAATGGTCTATTTTTGTGAAGCCCTCCTCATTTGTAGCGTTTAATTGAACAGTGAATACCTGTACAATGTTTCAATTTGTCTACAATCTTGTAATGCCCATTGATGGCCGCTAGATACATAGGCGTGTTACCTTCTTCGTCCTGCTCGTTAATGAGACTCCCAAGCTCTGGTCTAGCCTCATACTTAATGGACCACTCATCAAACTCTGGTCTAGTCTTCAAAAATTCAAATGCTTCCAAACTTCCACTTTCTGCAGCGGCATGAAGAGCATTCCGACCCTTGTTGTCTAACAACTCGTACATATCTGGACATGCTGTCATGAGTATGTACATTACAACATAATTGCCTTCCTTGGCCGCAATGTGAAGAGCAAATAAACCTTCTTTGTTTCTGACATATGCAGGGGAATTGCCATTTTTTAAAAGCAAGTAGAGAAATGGCCTATTATCCATACGCGCGACAATGTGTAGAGTTCATCTTGAGTCATCACCTTGTTCAATTGTAGATGGTCATTTTGTCATCACTTCATTCACTAAATCTAGGACAATAGAGGCAAAATTGCTCAGGTTAATACATAATTAGAGCATTTTTTTTTCAAGACGCAACATGGGGCGAAGAGCGTTTGAACCTATGTGACTTCTCTCCATGCAACTCAATCGTAAAACGGTAGAAATCCAATTAGATTATGGTTCACGGGCAACGTTAAAACACAAAGGTCACAACAAAATTGATATTGAAATGTTAATTAATATAAGTGATATAGTACAATTTGTACAAACTATAACTGAAATACAACATTTATTTACAAAAAAGTAACTTAAAATATTATTTTACGAAGAAAAAGAAAATCCTTAAACTAGAAATCCAGATATAAGAATGTAAGGTAGGAATTTGTTCCCCCCACATCTAATTGTTGTCCGACCGCGGTGCCTGGCGCGATGCGGTTTTTGTCCTTCGTCCCCGAGTGCAGGCATGAGCAAGCAAGCGCCTAGCTTGGACTTGTACTCATCGAGTCCCACATCGGTTAGAAAGAGCGCCCCACTACCCTTTATAATGCTTCAGGAGCTTGGGTAGTGTACCATCACCTAAGGTAGGAATTTGTTCCCCCCACATCTAATTGTTGTCCGACCGCGGTGCCTGGCGCGATGCGGTTTTTGTCCTTCGTCCCCGAGTGCAGGCATGAGCAAGCAAGCGCCTAGCTTGGACTTGTACTCATCGAGTCCCACATCGGTTAGAAAGAGCGCCCCACTACCCTTTATAATGCTTCAGGAGCTTGGGTAGTGTACCATCACTCACGCGAACAAATTCCTACCTTACAAAAAGCGCTTTTTGGAGGTAAGGAGTGTAAGGACTCCGCCCCCATCTAATTGTTGTCCGACCGCGGTGCCTGGCGCGATGCGGTTTTTGTCCTTCGTCCCCGAGTGCAGGCATGAGCAAGCAAGCGCCTAGCTTGGACTTGTACTCATCGAGTCCCACATCGGTTAGAAAGAGCGCCCCACTACCCTTTATAATGCTTCAGGAGCTTGGGTAGTGTACCATCACTCACGCGTGGGTGATGGTACACTACCCAAGCTCCTGAAGCATTATAAAGGGTAGTGGGGCGCTCTTTCTAACCGATGTGGGACTCGATGAGTACAAGTCCAAGCTAGGCGCTTGCTTGCTCATGCCTGCACTCGGGGACGAAGGACAAAAACCGCATCGCGCCAGGCACCGCGGTCGGACAACAATTAGATGTGGGGGGAACAAATTCCTACCTTACAAAGAACTTTAGATAGACAATTTAATTATTGGAGAGTAATTTGAGAAGATAAATATATGAAAATTTTCCAAAAATTTTATATGGGTCTTTATTTTAAAAATTATAAAATGCTCAATCCTTCTTTTTTGTTCATCCTAACTTTCATTCCCAATTATTAAAATATTGATGTATAATGAAAATTCCTACAAAGGATGTTTTGACATTTAAGTTTTTTTTTTTTTTTTTAATTAAGAAATTGATAGAAGAAGAAAACAAGAAATCGTTCTCAATAATCAATAATTCACCCATGTTAAATAAAAAAAAAATTTAAAGCCACCAGAGGTGTTATAAGAGCCATTAAAACCACCATTGAAGGCCTCCAATGATTAGAGAAGTCAGAGATCTATATAAACCACCTTAGAACCTTAGCAAAGGTACGTTGATATACATTCATAAGGGCAGATACACAAATTCACTTCTATACACATTGAAATACACTCACAGTTATTGTTATCTCTCTCAATCAACATTTGATTTTATTATCAGAGGCTCATTGATAGGCACCACGCAGATGACTAGAAGGAGAAAAACACCATTGTTATTCTCGTGCAAGTCTCAGATTCATTCGCTTCGGATTCCGTCTAGACGAACCTAGTGACTGACAAATTTGGCTTAATTAATGGTGCTGGGTGAGATGGGGATTACTCAATGATGCAAGGATAAGATATGAGGAGGATTGAACAGTCAAGGTTTGGTTGCCGAAGAGTAGATAAGATTGGTGCTGGCGGTGAGAAGGAAGTTTGGATGCCACAATGATGAGTGAGATTGGGGGAGTTTTTAAAGATTTGGCTTCATACGGTTTTTTTAAAATATATATATATATATATATATATATATATATATATATATATATATTTGTTGTTTAGTTTTTAAAACTAAATCTAATGTGGTACTTTATTTTTTAGATAGCTAATGTGACACAGTGTCACATATTTGTAGTCAAATTTATAATAAGCTAGTAGAATTATTCTTTGTACAATGTACATAACGGGGAGTAGGAATTTGTCAAAAGTAATGTTTATTATACATAATTTCCAACTTAAAATGTGGCTCTAACTCACAATTTCAGTTCAAAATAAAATGTTTTAGGACATGTATGTAACAACTTTTACCCACTTGTCGAAGTATGTTTTGTCCAAAATTGTGCAAAATTAGTGCATATATACATTCAGTAGAGCAGGACAGAAGGGGAATACCGTTGTCGAGTAGTCTAACACTAATTTCTTGACAATAAAAGTCCAGTGTGGTGAAAAGCCCGTCCGTAGCATTTAAGTCAACACCTTTACCATCTTCCAATCTGTATACAATCCTGTGTGTTAAGAAAGGAGATGAGAAGCAGATTGTCAAGAATGAATCAGGTTCAAGCAAATGTGGGAAATTGAAGAAGGAAGGTATGAAGTCTGTAAAGTTGAAATACAAGCAGAGCCTAAACAACAACAAAAGAACTGAACGAAGAAAGAAGACCTATAGCAGAACGGCAGCGTTTTGGGTTAAACAGTTGAACAAATTGCTTGTAGTTTTGAGAAGTTAAGTGAGGCATATGAGTGTCACGTGAGAATTAGTGTATCTTAGTTAGAATTAGAGACATATGTCATAAGCTTATTAGTTCCGTGTTTGAAGGGAAGTTAGTTAGTTTTCCCACTAAAATCTGTTGCTCTGTTTTGTATATAAACGCAGAGCTTGTACATTGTAAAGCAGTTATTTTCATTTTCTCATTTTAGTGTAAAGAAAGTTTTCTCTCTCTGTGTTCTTCCATTTTTCTCTAGAATCATCCTCTAGTTTCCAGGTTTTCAGACTGTGATACTTTTTGACGGCCCCCAAATGCATAGGGGTGTTTCCATCTTTGTCCTACTCGTTGACAAGACACTTAAAACTGTGAGACTTCTCAGTAACCAAAGATATACAGATGATATTAAGAGATCAAATTGTAGACAATTCTCTATGCTCCTTTTGCTCTTAATCATCTAGGCATACAAAGACATTTCTAGGGGCAAATGAAAATAATAGAACGCAACTTCCTTTGACCAACATTATGAAACAAAGAAGACAAACAGATGTTTGGATACACTCAAAAACATGGCCCCCAAAATAAATCAATGCAAGTTCTCAAAAGCCATGTACAATCCCTTAAAACTAGTTCAATTAAAGCACAACTGGTGCGGACACAAGGTACAAGCCCCCAATTACACACACGTATAGAAGGAAGAGCAGAAAGAAGACGGCTCAACCTATGGCCTTATGGATGGAGCCTATTAGTTATTGGACTTGAGTTTAAGCAAGCCCGAACATTTAATAATTAGGGTTTCTTTAGGGTTTCTTTATGCCTTATTGTTGTTAGCTATTTAAACACTTTTTTGGATTATTGTAAGACAGTTTTGAGATTATTAAAAAAAGTGTGTTTTCTTTTACTGGTGCCGACTCCAGTTTTGCTTGGTGCTGACTCCTAGGGTTTATCTTCTTATTCTATTATTTGTGTGGTTGTCCTACGTCAGTTTTGGTATCAGAGCAAACTTCCGATCCATACATCACAACCATTGACAACCACTTGAAAGCAAAATCATCAAAAGAGCAATCCAACCAAAGATGACATTACCTTTCAAGTTTTTACCCCATGGGATCTTGAACAAGCCCAAACCAACCCCGGCAATCCGTGTGTACCCCGCAGCCCCACATGAGTTTTTCATCCCTAAGCCAACAGAGAAGCCAGTGATGCCTCCCAAGCCAGTGATCACCATCCGTGCCTGCCTCTAAGCACAGAACCCACACCCACAAACCCAAAACAAAAAAAACAAAAAAAAAAAAGAAGAAGAAAGAAAGAAACACCCATCGCAAACCCACCAGTTGCCGAAACCCACAGATCATTCACCTACCGCCGACCCATCAGCCACCTGCTGCCAACACCATCACCGCCAAAGAGGACAAACCCATCAGCAAGCTGCCGCCGACACCATCACCGCCGCTGAGGACGTCAACCACCTCCATGTCTTGCGCCGACGCTGTCCTCCTCATCGATGCCGGCATCCCTATCTTGCGCCGCCACAATTGTTGATCGCTAGCACGCCGTCCATTGCCGAGCCAATCGTGTTGTCTCTTTAGTTTCTATGGTTTTCTTTTTATTTTATTTTTTTTAAGTCTGAACTTTAAGTCCTTTTAAAATCTCAGTTCCTTTTTAGTCCGTGTCTGTCATTCAGTGTATTTTATTATTTTTGCAAAAAAAAAAAAACACAAGAAAAAAAAAATTGTTATTGTGATAGCCCACTGCATGTATTGGGCTTTTTAATTATTCATCCATAGGTACATTTGTCCAAGTAAGATCCAGTCATTTGAGGAGCCAAGCACGTGACTATCAAGTACAGTTAGTTGGCCACTGACCAGGGTACAACTCTTACTTTCTTTTTGGTGGATTCAACTTTGTCTTATTGAAAAATAATATCTTTATATTTTTTATGTGCATGTCCCACCGCACCTTACTGGCCTACCCATTTTGTGCTTAAGTTAGTTATTTTATTATTTGTGCTTTCTTCCAGTACCCATTCTAAAACTCAAAAAAAAAAAAAATATATATATATATATATATATATATATATATATATATATATATATATATATACCTAGTTTCTTTGAAATATCTAATTCTCATTATTAATTGTGGAGCTTATTGGAAATTGACTTTTATTTGGGCTATTTTTCAATATTGTGAATACTGTCACTACTTGACTGCAATTTATTCCTGTGGCTTATTAATCTAATCCCTACATGCACTCTTGCTTAACCCTAATTTTACATTAAGAATTGGTTACTTGAGCTTTTGTGAATCTCAATTGCATTCATAAATATAGTGTGCATGCATCTACGTAGTGGTCGCATCATGTCAAACTCTGAACATCAATCCACTTCTGAGTCTAGGACCTCCCTAGAGCAAACCATTGAAGAACTAGCAAAAAGTGTCCAAAATTTAATGGATAGGGTTGGGCAAGTTGAAGCATCTCAACGAGGGACCATTAACCATGAAGGAGATAACATGCTTAGGCAACATAACTTCGGTTACTTTAATAAGGCTCCAACCTTTGAACCTGATCACTATAATTACAATGGCCCTAGGGATTTTGATGATAGGATGTTTAAGGACAAGATAGACGCACCCACCTTTGATGGCTGCCTAGACCCATGGGTTTTCCCTGATTGGTTGTGCCAAATGGAGAAATTCTTTGATTATTACCATTGGGCTGAAAACAGGAAAGTGAGGTATGCCAGGATGAAGTTAATTGGAAGAGCTGACCTTTTCTGGGAAGACTTTGAGGAAACCCTTAGGCGACGACGTGAGCCCCCCATTACTGATTGGCTTGAGATGAAGAATGCACTTTCGAGAAATTATCTTCCTTCAACTTATAGGAGCTCCCTTCTTAAGGAATGGGATCGCCTAAAGCAAGGCAATACTCATGTGGCTGAATATATAGAGAAGTTCAAGGAGTTCAAGAGACGAATTCAAATAGTCGAGGAAGAGGTTGTTACACTCAATAAGTTCAAGAAAGGTTTAAATGCTAGCCTACTAGGAGAGATTATTACCCGAGGAGTCACTACCTTAGGAGAAGCATATGAGCTTGCTAGGAATTTTGAGTTAGCATCCAAATCTATCTTTTGGCGACGTTCTGAGCCTTGGAGTGTTCCCACCAACTCTCAACCTTTTGGTAGTAGATCTAAACTTGCCTTACCCCCTAAGGTCAACCCCAATAGTACCCCAGTAGAAAAAGAGGACAAAGGAAAAGGTGTGATCAATGAGCCTTCAAGATTAGGCTCTCGCCTCCAATGCTTCAAATGCAATGGGGTTGGACACATCGCCGCTAGATGTCCCTCTAGGGCCCTTGTCATTCAAGAGGGTGATGAAAAGATTGAAGATGTTGAGGAGCTGGTGTATGATCCAAATATTGAAGGAACCCAAGATGTTAAAACAAAATGGGAAGATGATCCTAGCTACCTCGCATGCATTAGAACCATTTCTCCCTAAGTTGATGACTTCAAGGACTTTGGTATCCCTAGAGTGAATGTGGTAAGGTGCGCTTTGACAGAGCAGAGAGACACTGATGATTGGCGAAGAAGTGCCATCTTCTAAACTTACACTAAGTGTGGAGACAAAACTTGCAAGGTTATTATAGATAGTGGGAGTTACATTAATGCGGTGTCATCTAACGTTGTTTCCCGCCTAGGCTTGAAATTGACCCCTCACCCTAACCCATATAAAGTTTCTTGGGTGGATACTTCCTCTATAGCCATCAAAGAAAGATATGTTGTCCCACATCAATTCCTCACCTACAAGGCTGAAATATGGTGTGATGTAATTCCCATGGATGTAGTGCATATCATCTTAGGTAGACCTTGGCTTTATGATTTGGATGTCACCCTCTATGGGCAATCCAATTCTTGCTCATTTATGTTTGAAGGTAAGAAGATTGTACTCAATCCTTTAAAACTTAAGCCAATCGACATGAGCTAGAAGAAAGAAGCTCCAAAGGCGAAAGACCTGAACATCATAAGCCCTAAGGCATTCGAAAAGGTAGCAGTTCAAGAATTTATTGTATTTGTCTTAGTTGCAAGGGAAGTTCATGGAGAGACCTGTGAGGAGCAACCTGAAGAAGTGAAATTAGTGCTCCAAGAATTTAAGGATGTTTTCCCTGAGGAACTCCCCGATCATTTACCACCCATGCGTGACATACAACACGCCATAGATTTTGTGCCTGGAGCAACCCTGCCTAATTTGCCTCACTATAGGATGAACCCTGCAAAGCATGCCGAGTTGCAAAGGCAAGTAGAAGAACTACTTAGGAAGGGTTTTGTTCGTGAAAGCATGAGTCCTTGTGCAGTCCTTGCACTCTTGACCCCAAAGAAAAATGGAACTTGGAGGATGTGTGTTGATAGTCGTGCCATCAACAAGATCACTGTGAAATATTGTTTTCCTATCCCTCGGTTAGATGACATGTTGGATATGATGGCTGGAGCAACGATCTTCTCTAAGATAGACTTGAAAATCGGCTATCATCAAATTAGGGTTCGTTCTGGTGATGAGTGGAAAATTGCCTTCAAGACGAAGGATGGTTTATATGAGTGGATGGTCATGCCTTTTGGATTGTCCAATGCTCCTAGTACCTTTATGAGAGTGATGACTCAAGTGCTCAAGCCTTTTATGGAGAAATTCTTGGTTGTGTACTTTGATGACATCCTTATCTATAGGAAATCTAGGGAGCAACACTTAGACCACCTAACTCAAGTTTGTACTACTCTTAGAAAGGAGAGTTTATATGGCAACCTCAAGAAGTGCTCTTTCTTCACTGATAAAGTTGTCATCTTAGGTTTCATAGTATCCTCTAAGGGAGTTTCTGCTAACCCCCAAAAGGTTCAAGCAATTATGGAGTGGTCTGAGCCCAAGAATATCCATGAAATTCGAAACTTTCATGGGCTCGCTTCCTTTTACCGATGATTCATCAAGGGGTTTAGTACCATCATGTCCCCCATCACTGACTGCATGAAGCAAGGGGAGTTTGTTTGGACTAAAACTGCTACTAAGGCTTTCCGTGAGGTGAAGCAAAAGATGACTAAGGCACCTGTCATGCGTCTCCCTGATTTTACCAAGCCTTTTGAAGTGGAATGTGATGCCTCAGGTATTGGTATAGAAGGAGTACTTAGTCAAGAGCGCCACCCGATTGCTTATTTCAGTGAGAAATTGAATGACACTAAGCAAAAGTACTCCACATATGACAAAGAGTTTTATGCCATTATTCTAGCTTTTTAGCATTGGCGCCATTACCTATTGTCCCGAGAGTTTGTTATCTATTCTGATCATGAGGCTTTGCGCTATCTAATTCCCAAAAGAAACTGAATTTTAGGCATGGTAGTTAGGTTGAGTTTCTGCAACGCTATTACTTTATGGTGAAACATAGGGCGGGAGTTGAGAATAAGGCCACTGATGCACTAAGTCGAAGGGTGTCTTTGCTATCCGTCATGAGTGTTAAGGTTACTGGGTTTGAGCAACTTAAGGATGAATATGAGTCATGCCCAGATTTTGGGGAGCTCTACATTAGCCTAAGTAATGCCCCACGGCCAATCCTGGATGATTATACCCTTCGAGATGGTTACTTGTTCAAGGCCAACCAATTATGTATTCCTCGGTCTTCAGTATGAGATTTCCTAGTTTGGGAGATACATGCGGGAGGTCTTGCAGGTCACTTTGGCCGAGACAAAACAATTATGGAGGTGGAACGTCAATTCTATTGGCCTGGTCTTAAGAGGAGTGTTGCCAGGATAGTTGGTCAGTGTCGTACCTGTCAACTGGCCAAACATCGCAAGCAAAACACTGGCCTGTACACGCCTCTACCTGTGCTAGACCGCCCATGGCAGGATGTGAGTATGGACTTTGTGTTAGGTTTGCCCCGCACCTTTAGGAAGCATGATTCCATTCTAGTAGTTGTTGATCGCTTCTCTAAGATGGCTCATTTCCTACCCTGTTCAAAGACCTCTGATACTTCGAAGATCGCAAAGCTCTACTTTGATGAGATTGTCAAACTGTATGGTCTTCCCAAAACCATAGTGTCTAATAGGGATGTTCGCTTCATAAGTTATTTTTGGAAGACCTTGTGGCATTTAGTAGGCACCAAATTGAAATTTTTCACAGCATTTCATCCTCAAACTGATGGTCAAACTGAGGTGGTTAATTGTAGTCTAGGCAACCTCCTTCGTTGTCTAGTGGGTGAAGCCAATCGGAATTGGGATTCCATTCTTCCTGTAGCCCAACTTGCATATAATAGCTCTGTCAATAGGTCTATAGGCGCTAGTCCTTTTGAGGTTGTGCATGGATATACACCTAGGAAGCCCTTAGATCTTTTGCCCATGTCCCCACATGTTAGGGTGTCTGAGTCTGCTGAGGCATTTGCACGACATATTCATGATTTGCATAATGAGATTCGCAAAAAAATTCAGGCAAGTAATTCTCAATATAAAATTCATGCTGACACTCATCAGCATCATGCAGAGTTTCAGGTAGGGGATTATGTCATGATTCGGATTCGACCTAAACGGTTTCCCTCTAGGACCGTTAAAAAATTGCAGGCTCGTAGTGCTGGACCATTCAAGGTATTGAAACGAATGGGCCCAAATGCATATGTCATTGACCTTCCTCATGATTATGGTATTAGCTCCTCCTTTAATATTGAGGATCTAGTTGCTTATAAAAGCCCTACAGCTATTCCTGATGCCCCTTTTGATGAGTCTTTGCTTAATCCTATTGATGCCCCTATTCCTACCCCTCTACCCTTAAATTTACCTTATGCACATAAAGAATCTTTTGATACTATTTTAGATGAGCAGATTGTTTCTACCAGGGATGGAGGAGTTCACCGTTTCCTAGTCCAGTGGTGAGGGCGACCAGATTCTGATTGCACTTGGATTACTCGAGATGAGCTACAGCGACTGGGTCTTGACTTGCTGAAGTACTATCAGAGCTCTTCAGATTTCCACTCGACGGGGTTGAGTTCTTCTCACTTGGGGGAAGTTGGTGCGGACACGAGGTACAAGCCCCCAATTACACGCAAGTATAGGAGGAAGAGCAGAAAGAAGACGGCCCAACCTGTGGCCTTATAGATGGAGCATATTAGTTATTAGGCTTGAGTTTAAGCAAGTCCGAACATTTAATAATTAGGGTTTCTTTAGGGTTTCTTTATGCCTTATTGTTGTTAGCTATTTAAACACTTTTTGGGATTATTGTAAGACAGTTTTGAGATTATTAAAAAAACATGTGTTTTCTTTCACTGGTGCCGACTCCAGTTTTGCTTGGTGCTGACTCCAAGCAACCTTTAGGTGCTGACTCCTAGGGTTTATCTTCTTATTCTATTGTTTGTGTGGCTGTCCTACGTCAACAACTGATCTTTATCTCCTAAAACATCTGTTAGTCACCAAATATCAGACAAATGTTCTAATATATGCCACATGTATTCATCTCCAAAATCATATTCTCCATTGCTTTCTTAACTAGCATGTCCTCTGTTATTACTTCAACAAGTGTTATTTTATGTATTTCTCTAATTCTTTTCGTTCAATTAACAAATTTGTTAAAAAAAAAAAAAAAAAAAAAAAGGCAAAACAAGTTTACAACTCAATTAGAAGCACTATATTGCCCATTCATATTCAAAAAAAAAAAAAAAAAAAAAAGAACACCGTAGCAGATTTCAAATGGCAATTGAAGTAAACTAATGATCAATGGTGATTAAATGAACCTACCAATCAAATGTAAAATACATGCAATCAGTGAAAAGTGAAAAAGGAAAAAAAGTAAACCAGAGTCCGATTAAGATTCACTTATTTTGCTGAAACTGAAAACTTTTTTTATGAAAGTATTGTACATAAAGATAAAAGTTAGTTGAAATAGTATAGTGAGACCAATAAATAGTACTAAAAAGTGTAGTGGAACAGATAAATAGAATCAAAAATAAACTTAATAGTAAAATAAATTGGCAAAAATAATTTTTGCCAAACGGAGAACAAAGCCATCAGTAAAACCAAATAGCAGAACCGAAACCCATAACCAAAAAGGTCCAAGCCTTTTTTATTTTTTATTTCCAAATAAACATAAAAAGTTCCAAGATAACCCATTTATTAATCAAAAGATGACAAATTAGAGGAAATAACATACGGGTATCAAAGTATCTGTGCTGGCTCAATAGTCCATGCAAAAACTGCCATGTAACAATCAAAATGCACCAAAATACAATCAGAAAAAACCATAAAAACCGAAAATTAATCAACTTTACTAGTGAAACATAGAAGTAGTCCAAAACCTAGAACCTGAGAGGCCATAAACCATTAATTCATGCATCAAAACATTAAACACAGTCAAACATATAGAAAAATAGCATCTGGGTATCAAAGTAATGTACCGAAATCCTAATGGCTAAATATTCCAAGAAAACAGTGTAAAAGGTGACTCTAAAGAATTCTGGAAAAAGAACAATCATATAATGAGAAAGCTTAAAAAGTTACATAAAATTGCATGCACATAAGACACTGTTTGGTTGTTGAGAAAATGAGGGATAAAGACGAGGGAAAGTTTCTATTTTTTAAGTTAACTAACTGCAATGAGAAAATTTTGGCAAAAAATCAGCAATGCAGTTTGAATGTTTGATTTTAGGAAGAAGTGATAAGCAGAGAGAGTACCAGACAGACATGCCTGATGCCACCACATGATCAGTCCATTCCCTTGGAGAATAGTGCGGGAAGAACAAGAATGTGAAATATATTAGAAAGAAAATTAAAGAAGTTGGTGATTATGGGGTTTTGGGGAACATATCAACTATATTGTTGGTCTTAGCTTTGTCACGCAACAATGTATGTAGCGTCTAGCAAGCAGGACCATATTTAGAATTTTTTTATTAAAAAAAAAAACATGTGTGTGAGAGAGTATATTAATATGGCTGGTGAAAACTCTCTTTTATATATATATATATATATAGTTGACGTAGCACCTCTCATAACTTAATTAAAATTTCTTCTCCAACTGTCAAATTATCAGCCATATGATTGTTTTCACCAACAAAGCCTTTTTGAGCTTATGTTACTGTGGGATATAGAAATTTAATATGATAATAGTGCCACATATCATACTTGATGCCGAGGAGGCCGGCCCAGTTCCGAGAAGGCCATATGCTCGGATGGCAAGGCTAGGGAGGCGAGCCATGGCCACGTCAATGGCACATCACCAAAGGAGGCCTCACTGTATAGGAAGAACTTCAGAGAGGGAATTAGCCCTGACATGACTGGAGGGATGGTAGCTGCCACCCCATTTAATGCATCCCACCAAACCCCCTGGTCACATTTATGTGGAAAAGACCTTTGAACAGTACTGTCTTGGTTGTCGTAATTCACGAAAGGACTGGGAAAAGCGTCTGATGGGACAAGCATTCAAGTAGTGTCCTACACGATCAACAAATGGAAGGCCAAGATCAACTGAAATAGGCTATATAATGCGAGAGACCCTCCAGAGGAGGGGGATCATGTGAGAATCTGGGAGTAAACACTGTAGTAACAAGAATTGAAATTGTATTCAAGTCTAAAAGAAATATACTTGAGGAATACTCTTCTCGGACTTTGCCGAGGAAGGATTTTTTTGCATAAAGCTTGTTTTTCTTTGCTTTCTTATTATATTTAGCCCACTATGCGCGTTACTCAACCCATTGAAGCCTAATTTTTAAGCCCACTCTTTACAAATTCATTGTGTTGGGCTCTTTGGGCCCTAGTCCAGTTGCTTCTTAGGCTTAGGATCCAAACTGCGCCCCTACAGTTACAATTTCATATTAGCTAGTTTGGTTTTATTAGTGTAAAATACCAAGTTTACTGTATTTTGTGAGTTTTTTTTTTTTTTTTTTAAAGAATATATATATATATATATATATATATATATATATATTAATTTTAGAGTTTCAACCAATGTTGTTTGAATATGATGATTGTTATTTTTATCATTAGACTCAGACTAAGACGCTAATCAGTTTTTTTGAATCTTTAATAAGTTTTTGTTATGCATGTAATTGATGTCACATTAACAAAAATAATGAATAAATTTCAGAATTATTTAGGAAAATTCTACTGTGCATAATTTTTTTTTTTTAATGTCTCATACCTATTTGATCTTAACTATCATTGATGTATAATATTGTATTATTTAATATAAAATTTATAATAATAGATAAACGGTTAAATTGATGTAATTAAGATATGTATTGGAAAAAAAGTGTATTGCAAATTGACCCATTTATTAATTTTGTGTTTAGAAGTTGACATATCAATTTGTGAAATTTGAGTAGTAAAATTTTTAGTAATTATAAAATCACTCTTTGATATTTAGAGAGTAGTGTTAAGAATACTACAAATTTTACTATATAAATATTATAATTTTTCTTTTGATAACTCTAAGAATTATAAGTTGATGTTTCATCGGTGAAAGAAAGTAATTCAGCATTTATTTGTTTAGTTGGTGAAATGACACTAATCACATTCATTGCCATTAGCATTTTCTTCAACTAACCAATTTTTTTTGGAACAGAATCAGCAATGCAGTTTGATTTTAGGAACAAGTGATAACTAGAGAGTACTAGACATGCCACCACATGTTCGCTCCATAACTTGGAGGAATATTGCAAGAAGAACGTGAAAGGAGGGGGGTGGGGGGGGGTGGGGAATTGATTGAGGGTTTGACCGGAAATTAAGCAGCCTTTCTCTTTCTCTCTCTCAAAAATTTTTTTTTTCCATTTTTTGGTGGATATTTTATTTTGCATCTCTACTTTAGGTTAATTAAATTTTATGTTCTTTAGAACTCTGTTTTAGGTTGATGTGATTTGGTTTTGTATTTTTAAATTGTTATATTTTTCTTTTATTTGATTTCATAAATGTTATCATATTGCATTATAAAGACAGTATATAGAAATATAATTTATTTCTATTATATAGCATAACTTGTATAATTTGTGTTTGTTACCATATCTTTTATTTTTACCTTTTTTTTTCTTTGTATCTTGTTTTCTATAAATCTGTTATCATCTCTTACATTCTCTCCTGAAAATATGATTACTCTCTCTCTCCCTCTTTTATTTATTTATTTTTTTGCAACTCTGCTTTAGGTTGATAAATTATTGTGTTTTTTTTTTTTCTTTTTTTTATAACTCTATTGTAGGCTAGTACATTTAGCTGTTTTATTTTTGAGTTTCCCATCACAAATAAATATTCCCTCTCATTCACTTTTGAAAAAATGATCTCTCTCTCTCTCTCTCTCTCTCTCTCTCTCTCTCTCGATTTTTCATTCTTTCTTGCAACTCTACTTTAGGTTGATGAATAAATTTTTTTTTTTTTTTTTTTTTATAACTCTAATTTGGGTTACGTTTTGGTATTGTATTTTTGAGTTCCCCATCACAAGTAGTCTTTCTGCCTCTTATAGCTTTAGTTTGATTTTTGTTTGAGTCAATACTTAATTACTTTGAAAGTGAGAATTTGAATTTTTATCATTACATAATCTGGGCTACGCTTTTGAAAACGCCTATAAATTATTTTAGTAATATTAAAAAGTAATTTTATCATGATTTTTTATTATCATGATAATCTCCATTAAGAGAATAAGAAATTTCAATAATTATTTGAAACTTAAAAAGATTAACTATACCAAAAAAAAAAATAGTAAAATATAGGACACTATAACATAATTTCAAAATATATGGACTAGCTCATAAAAGTATAATATCAATCAAACTCACCAAAAATAATATAATGATATATTTTTAGAGATAGAAAGATGAAAAACAATTTGAGAAATTGTTTAAATTTTAGGGAAAACAAATTATCTTCAACAAATTTTGGAGAATAAAATATACATTATACCACAATTACAAAATAATTATCTATTCTAACGCATTACGTGAGTTTACAACTAGTTATTATTACACGAGAAACTTTACTTATACGTGTATTCCTAATGAGCTCATTTATTTAAGTGTCAAAAAGTGTTAAAAAGGAAAAAAAAAAAATCAATATAACCCATTAAATAATTAACTTTTGGGCTCATCAACCAATCACTGCCAGAATGCTACCTTGGTATGCACCAAAAATAGCATCCATTTTTTTTTAATTAATAATAATATTATTCAAAACTAACAGCAATACAATCAAACCAACACCAAAAAAAACAAAAACAAAAACAAAAACAAAACAAAAAACAAAAAACAAAACAAAACAAAAAACAAAACAAAACAAAAAAACAAAAACAAAAACAAAAGCTTTGAAACAAGTCTACACACAACAAGCCTCCCATATAATGATCTTGATGATGACTCACGACATTCCTCCTAAAAACAACCACATCAGGTCTGGTATAGTCTTCTAAAATAGAAAAAGGTACCCATTTTACACATTTTGAGCTAAAAAATACCCACATTAGTGGGTGTAAAAATGTGTAAAGATGTGCAAATATTTCCATGAGCTACAGTAACCGTGTATATTTACACGGTTACTGTAGCTCGTCTATCTATTAATTTATTATTTGTTTCTCTCTCCTCACCTCACTCTCTCATTTTCAGCTTCTACTCTCACCTCTCTCTCCGGTCCCTTAGACCCTCAATCCAGCCTCCGCCATTCCCTGAGAGCGAAGCCTTCCTCAGGCTCCATCTCCATCGGAGGGGGCGAAATCAATCCGTCCGATCCAGGAAGAGAGGTGTTGTTGTTGTTGTGGAAGATCGGTGAATCAATGGCTGAGTCCTTGAGTGGGTCAGAGTTGGCAATCTGGTAAATAGAGAACATGGCGTCCTCTTCGTCTGCATCGACTTCAGCTTGAATGGGTCTGATCAACCTTGGGTTTCGGCTTGATCTGGGCTCCGATCAACCATGAGAATGAGAAACAAAAAATCACAAAGCTTGGGTCTGAGAGATCTGGGTTTCAGCTTGATGGTGGCTGGGTGATGATGATGATGGTTGGGTCTGAGAGAGAGAGAGAGAGGCCATGAGTGAGAAAATAATAAAAAAATGTAAAAAAATGAATATTTTATTGAATAAATGTGTAGAATAAATCAATTGATGTAGGCGTTTTGTAAAAGTGGATGTGTAAAATAAAAAAAGTAGATTTTTTATTGCAAAATAGACAGAAAATTTGGACGAGCTGATGTGGTTGCTCTTATTCCTCCAAATGTGCCCAACCAACTTGCAGAACACAGCTTTCAAGGCGTTGTCGTTGCCGGTGCCAATGTACTCATCCCACTATAAGACCGGGACGTTGTGCTATAATTCTTCTTTACCTCTTCCTTCTGTTTTTTTATGTAACTAGAAACCAGCAGTGACAAACTGCTTTTTAGTATTTGCAGTAAAGAAATAATATAGCTACCAAAGAAGCACCACAAATTATAACGGCTACAGTAATCCCCATGGAGTGTGGCATCACTGTGTTGGTACCTAAAATGAAAGCTAACAACATTGCAAAGTAGAAAAGCTTGTTGAATCAGGTGCGCGTGCTTCATAGGTGTTAGTATATCAATTGTATCCTAGAAGACAAACATTCTAGAGTCTCAAAACACCACTATAAGGGACGAAATCTGTCCCAAAGACATATTGTTAAACACTAGCTAGCACTAATCAGATTTGAGTAATTCTGTCTTCTTTTAGATTGTGGGTTTTATTAATTCATTTTATTTATTCACTCATTAAAAAAGTATTTATTCTGTTTGTTCCTTTGTTTACATAATCAAAATTAGTAAATATTTTATTTTTAATAAAAATATTAAAAATTTTATACTTTATACCCAACTTTCTCCTTCTTTTGTAATTATGTACCAAGATACTACCAATTTTACCATTAAAAAAAAAAAAAAAAAAAAAAAAAAAAAAAAAAAAAAAAAAAAAAAAAAAAAACACTTAAAACTGATGTAGTAGTGGATACGATTGGTGTTACATTAGGGACATAATAAATAAACTTATAATTAATTATTGTGTTATTATCTGTTTTAAAAGTTTACGTATTAGTTTATAAGAACCATGTGGTGAAATTTAGAGTAAATATGACAGAGCAGGACAGTAGAGACATACCTTTAGCTGGAAGTCTAACTTTCCTGACAGAACAATGACCATTGTTGTGGAGCCTTTGATGTTCATAGCATTTGGATTAAGACTTCCACAACGTGCCATTAGGGAAACAATCCCGTAATGCCCATTGATGGCCGCCAGATGCATAGGCGTGTTTCCATCTATATCCTGCTCGTTGAAGAGACCCTCAAACTCGGGTCTCATAAAAAAAAACTCGACTGCTGCCCTCTCTCCACTTTCTGCAGCAACATGAAGAGCCGATTGATACCTTTCGTTCAACAACTCGTAGATATCTGGACATGCTGTGGTGAGTTCTTTCATTACATTAACATTGCCTTTTTTGGCTGCAATGTAAAGAGCAGATAAGCTTGCCTGGAATTGTCGTTTTCAAAAAGCAGCTTAACAAATTCCTTGTTACCCATATGTGCGGCCATGTGCAGAGGAGTCCATCCTGAGTCATCTTTTTGTTTAATTGTAGATGGGCATTTTTTCATCACTTCTCTAAAAAAATCTAAGAATATAGAGGAAAACCATATTGCACAGGTTAGTACATATTAAGAGTTTTTTTTTTTTTTTTTCATCATTCATTACTTGCTAACGATGTTCTCTTCGTGATGAGAACCAAATATTTCACAAGAGTACTCATGGCATTTATATAAAGTTTTCTGCACCTTTTGATAAAATATCCCACAAACCATATATGTGTCGTTCCTTAACTTCGTCACTCACTCTCTTCCAAACTCATGGATTTGTCAGTAACAATTGATATTTCATGTTATAAGATATGACAAAGAACCAAAAATGTAATAACTTCTAATTTCCCCCCTATATATCTTATGGTGAAATATCATTATTTAAAACATAATTTTATAAATTATGAAATCCATTATAGGAACAACAATTTGTGAAGATTTATAAGTTTGCGGAAAATATGATGTGATTAGTTCTTGATATATATGTGTGTGTGTCAACTTGATGAATTTTGATAACTCAATACATAGATATTTATTGTTTATGGGATGAAAAATATTTTATAAAAAATTTCTAACTAACAAGCAAGCTCTTGATTATTTAAAAAAAAAAAAAAGAAGAAGAAGAAGAAGAAGAAGAGAGAGAGAGAAGAAGATGGCTGGCTAGCACCTTTTTCTTTGAATTTATTTAAATAGTTTCTGCTATTTACAAATTGTTTTTTGTGGTAAATATAATATAAGCATCCAAGATTTGAAAGAGTTATCTTAGGAGCTTACAACCAAAATTATAGTCCTATCTCCTACGCTGTTAGTTCTATAGATATAGATTTGGCAAATATCAACTTGAAAATGTGTTTCCTGAATTCACTTGATTTATAAACTTCGGTATTTTTTCACTGTCTTTCCTGTCCAGTGCTAGAAATATATAGATTTTAATCTCTTTCTACAAGTTAAGTTATCATTAGTTTCAGTCTTGCGGAGATGAATTCATAATATGACATGATAAAATTTTATTTATCATGAATTTCTCTATAATATTATTATTGGAGTCGGAGTGTATCTAAAATTACGAATTTCCATAGTCAAACTGAGTAATGATCAATTTTGAAAAAAAAATACATATTTATAAAGTTCCTTAAGAAAATTTTGTTATAAAGAAAAATATTTTTATAATAGGTGCCACGAAAATTGTGATACTACTTTTTTGAAACTTTTGAGGAGTTTATTGATATGTTGACAATTTCAACGTCTAACAAAATTGAGTAATTAACAATTGAGAAAATAATGAAATTAAGAAATACTCTTGTGCTTCACAATAATAATAATAATAATAATAATAATAATAATAATAATAATAATAATAGTAGTAATAGTAATGTTTGGTTTATGTGAAATTGAAAAATAAAATATTCATGAATTTTTTTAGGAACCCCAAATAATACAGTTTTTCTATTATTCTTAAACTTATTTAATTTGAAAAAGAGCTCAAGTGCATGTGTTGAAATTTTGTGACGTGTTGATATTCAAAATTGAGTGAGCCACATTTTTCTTTTAAAATTAATCTTATCAACAGTGGTGGCAAAAAAAATTGAGTTTTTTAGAACATATTGAATTGTCAAGATATTTTAATGTTTCAAAAATATTCAATTGTTTTTCGAAAGATTTATGAAATCGATAACAATATTTTGTGTATTTTTGTGACTCTCTCTATTAAAAATTGGTGAAAAATAAGTAACTCTCTATAGCTTGAACAAAATTGCGATATATATATATATATATATATATATAAAACCCGAGAATCGACAAAACCAGTTGACATGCACTTTTTCATACTTGCTCATTTACTACATAGGCTCCTTTCTGTAATGGTTTTTGCCCTTTTGGGGCCTTTTCTATCTCCAATCTCTCTGCCCACATCTTGGAAGTGGAGATAGCTCATGGTACATGGACTGGCCATGAACTCTCTTGATTCAATCAAATTTATCATTTACCAAAAATAAAAAAATAAAAAAAAAATAAAAAAAGGATTTGATTAAAAGGGAGAGAAAAAAATGATTTTTTTAATATATATATTTACCTGTTCCAATGATTCTAGTGTGCCGAGTTGCGCGCCCTCCTCCAGGAGTTGGTGCTCTAGCCTCTAGCACGCTTATGGAAATCCATAGCTTCCCAAGTCCCTTTAAAAAATGAAGCGAAAAGTTCTAATTCCTTTATAATTTTTTTTTTTGAAACTTTCCATCACTCCGGTAGCAACGGTGTTAATGCCTGTATTGGATACATCAAAAGCAATAACTTTAGAAATAATCATACAAACTCATATTTTGTTATGATCTTGGTTTTACAAACTGGAACGATTAAAGAATCAAAATTGAGTTCGGTTCTCGATTTTTACCAATCCAAATTAAGATCTAGTTTCCAGTTTTTAAAACCAAGGTTATGATGAACTTATTTCCCGTTAATTTCTATTATCTAGAAAAAATGAGTTAAATAAAAACAAATCATACTTAATGAAATGTAATACTTAAAAAAGCTGTACAAGCAAAATGCAAAAAGTAATATTAAAAACACTACAATTTTACTACATATATCTTACAAACAAATATAAATTTGAATGGTAAAATCATCATTTACATTTTAAGTCACATAAATTTATAAAATTTTTATAGTAAAACTTGTAGTATTAATTTTTCAAAAATTTAAAAGATGTTAATTAAGGCCTTTAAGGGATATTACTGTTTGGCTAATTGGTTTCATCTTTGCTGGACACTATCCCAAGTTGGTGGGGTACTCCAAGTGAGGAATTTTGTGTGCGTAGACTTCGTGTTTTTGTGTTTACTTTTCTTTGTACTTGGTTAAACATGTTTATTAGGAGCGATAAAGGGTCGGCGAAACTTGGATTGGAGTTCAACCTGTCACTCAACTCGATCCCTTTGGGTTGTGAATTGTGAACTCTATCACCCATTGTCATCTGACAAATCAGATATGATCTCCATAACCAACAACCAATACAATCCAAATTGTAAATGTGCATATTTTCAATCTTTCACCCTCATTAAGTAGCACAACCACAAATCTAATTATATTTGTTGGGTTCTAAGAAATTAGGAATTAATGTATTAGAACTTCAATTTGTATTTTGTTGGCAAACCAGGATCAAAACATTTAGTCTAGGTTTAGGCTTGCTCAAAGTATGTTTATTTGTAAAATTGGAATCGAGTGATTGCAAAATTTATTGGACTAAATCTGTAAGTCTCGATCGATCGAAAATTAGACTCGATCGATCGAACCACGTACAGATTTATTTTTCTGCAGAGTTCCAGTTCAGCCCAAACTCTATTTAAACGTCTTGGGGTTCAAGTAAAACACTTCTATATATAAGGAAAACCCTAGAACGTTTTTGGGACTAGAGAGAGAGAGATTAGAGTGCCTCTTGTGCCTCCTTTTATTTTTTAGGGTTTTGTACCCAAACCTCTCTGAGTCTTTGTTGCTCATATTTGCTGTTTATGTGAATCTCTTGTGAGATCTTTGAGGAGCTTTCCTTCACATAAACTTAGGGTTTTCAAGGTAGAGATATTTTCTACATCTTGATGATCAACAAGGTTGCAACCATTGAAGCTTAAAGAAAAACAAGTGAGGAGCTTGTAGCTGATTGAAGGAATACAAAGAAAGAAGTAGTCCGTGGATTCGGAACCTGCGCGTGGTCGTGTCAGGAAGTTACTACTGGTGGGTAGCATTAGGAAGTCAAGCGGGGAGCTTGTAAGTCCTTTTGTAAGAACTTCAATTCTTTCTTAGTGGATTCCGTTTTGCCTTGAGGATCGGTGGGTAAAATCCTCCCTAGGTTTTTTACCGGTTTGGTTTTCCTGGGTGATCATATCTTGTGTTATTTATTATTTCCGCTGCTTTATATGTTTATATGCATGATATGATTTTGTGATTGTTTTAACCTAGAATTGCATAATTTGACTAAGTAACAACTTGGCTAATTAATCTAGGCTACGTAATCTGGTTATAGTTTAAGGGGTCTAAATTTCTAACAAGTGGTATCAGAGCGGGTAGCTCTTCTTGTTTTAGATCTTTTGATCTAAGAGCTGATCCTTGACCCCTGTTGTCATGGATAATTTAAAGTGTCTTTCTGATCATGTTTCTGCTCATGCTTCTGCTGATTTTGTTGATACCTGTGATGTTTTGAATAAAAAGGACACTATTGTTTCTGCTGATTTTTTTGATGCTTTTGAAACTCTTCGTACGGAATTATCTAAATCCTTGAAAATTACTAAGAAATTTAAAGAAGAGTTAAAATTGGCTAATCTTGAAAAAGAGGAATTGCTTGTTAGATTAGTTGAATCTAATAAAAAGAATGAATTTTTTAAAAATCAAATTTCCTCTCAAGATGAGAAGATGAAAAGCTTGGAACAAGAGTTAGCTGAGTCTAAAGCTAAACTTGAAAATTTGATTAGTACCAAGCCTGTTGATGATAACAGAAATGTTTCTGTTTCTCTTAAACCTAAAACTGAAAAAGTTTATATCCCTCCTTTTAAGAGGAATAATAAAGAAAAGGCTTATTGTGCTAGGTTAGACAAAGGTAAAAGTTCTGATATAGATGCTGAAGTTTCTAAACCTAAGTCTAATCCTACTGTTAGAGAGCATAATAAATCTGTTTTTGTGCCTACTTGTCACCATTGTGGTGTTGTTGGTCATATTAGACCAAATTGTTCTTTGTTGAGGCAAAAACGGAAATCTGAGACTAAACTTGCTGTTAGGAATACTGATGTTCCTAAATTTGTTCCTGTTTGTCACTTTTGTGGTGTCTCCGGTCACATTCGTCCTAATTGTCATAAATTGAAATTTAAGCATTCTGTATGTCAATCTAGGATATGTGATGATGTTTCTCCTGTCATATGTCCATATAAATTGTTTCATATGCTTTTGAAAAATTTGAGCTTGTTGGCTTGTGAAAGGAATTTGCAAGATTTTAGTCTGTCTCAGAAGATTGGTGTAATCCCTCAAATACACTCTGATTCTCATGGATTTTCACCTACAAAGCCGAAAACTCGTGCTATATGGGTGAGAAAAGTGCCTTTAAGGTGAGTGTTGTTGACCTGTCCCTGTTTTAATTCTTTCTATTGTTTGTGGACATGTCTTGTTTCTGTTTTTGGTTGCTTTGTTTTTTCTAAGTTTTTTTTATAAAAAAAAAAAAAAAAAAAAATCCAAAAACATTGAAAATTTTCAAAAAGACAAAAATATTTTATTTTGTGTGTCTTGTTTTATTTTTCTTAAGGATTACATGAGTTTTGATATCTCTCTTGATTTAGAACATGCTTGACATTGTGGAGAAACTTAAATAGTTTGTGCTAAGCTATTTTTGATTTTGTGTGAGGATGTACTAGTTTGTACATGTACTCATGGGTTAATTAAGAAATTGATATTTCTTGTTTGTGTACCCTCTATAGCTTAGTTAAGCACTGTCATGCATTGCATTTGCATTGATCATTTAGCACAATGTGTGTTTTTTGTTTTTGGTCATAAATTATTTTTCAAAATCTCAACAAGTGGTTATAACGTTTGTTAAAACCAAAAAGATTTTTGTGTTTTGTAGTATAGATCTTGGATTTATAATTAATGATTGGCCATATTATTTTTACATAACATGTTTATGTACCTTGTTTAGCTTGGATGAGCTTATTCATTGCACTTTACTAGTTAAAGTTTTGTAGTGCATGTTGTGTGGGAAAGATGTTTGTGGTTATTAATCACTTTGTCTTAATCTTGAAGTCATATGTTATTTGACTGTCGGACTTTATCCTTTTGAGAAAGGCATAAATAACCATCTCACCACTGTTCACTAGCCAATCATGAACACCTTAGTGCATATCATAAGATTTTGTGCTTGAGAAAGTGTAGCACATGTACAAAAAGAACATAAGGTGTAGCCTCAATTAAATTAAAACTGGTGTGTACTATTAGGCTTGATGCCAATTCACTTAATTCAAACCGGTGTGTACTATTAGGCTTGATGCCAATTCACATAAATAAGAGGCAAAAATTCAAGAAACTTACATGATTGCAAGCTTTTGTTCTAGGAGATGTGAGAGTTATAGGATGTAACTCTTTAGGTGATAGTCTCTTTTAAATTCTATGTGATGAATTTTGTAGACTTTGTGATTGATTGCTATTCACATATCACCTCACATGTATCTCAAGCTTTTGCTAGTTGCACACATTACACAAGTTACTCTTTGTTAAACTTGGTACATTATATTGTGTGTGATTTTGTTGTGGCCATCCAAGATTAAAAATTCCTTGATTTTAATGCAAAATGTGTTTCAAGTTTGAAAATTTTGAAAATATCTTGAGATTTGTGCACAGCATATTTGTTGCTTAAGAAAATTCAATGGGAACTGGTTTTTGAGAAAATTGGGTTTAAAATTTGGGTTTTTGAAGAAGCATTTCATTCCATCTCATACTCATGCATTTGTTTCTTCTATTTCAATGCTTTAAAGAGTGTTTTCAAAATGTGCTTGTTGATTTTCAAAACCTGTGTTTTTCTCAAAATTTAGTGAGCCTCTGCCCATTTCGATCGATCCAACCTGATTTTCGATTGATCGAAGAAGTGCTCTCAATTGTCTCAAAATGACTGTGTCATTCGATCGATCGAATGTAATTTTCGATCGATCGAAGATTGTGGAGAAGCTTTTTTAAAAAAAAAAGGGGTTTATTCTTGATTAGAATTGGGGCTTTTGTGAAATTGAGTTGAATTTGATGAAATTGGCTTGTTGTTTTGATGAAATTAGGCATTATACTCTATGTGCTGTGTTTAGTAATGCTCAATTCATCAATTTGTTTAAAAATTTCAACAAGTGGTTTTCAATTTTTGGGGTTTTTGGTAGAAATTCCCTGCTCGAGCCAATTTTGTCAATTTAATCTCAATTGAACTTAGTTTTACTGCATTAGAGCATGCATCATGACATATTTTGTCTTGCATCATTTATGTTTAGGATTCACATGCATTGCATTGATTTCTGTATCCATCTTGCAGTTTTGCAGTCATATCTCTCATTGTTTTCACACATAGCATGCATACACTTTGCTACATTGGGTACTCAACTTGATCAAAAAATTGATTGATTAATTTTTGAGCTATGTACTTTCTAGTATATGCCTTTTTTATGTGTGAACTGTAGAAAATATTTTTCTTAAGAGATATGATAATCAATGTGCAAATATTTTCTCTACTCATGCAACTGTTTATGGGTCACATAATGTCATGTTTGCATTTTATTGAAAGAGAGAATATTTTTTCTTCATGTGTATCCTCACCTTAGTTTTTAACTTTGGTTTGTGTGTTTTTAACTTTGGTCCTGTTTGGTCCTGTTTGTGAGGATGTTCCTGATCCTGCTGGTGCTGCTGGTGCTGCTATTCTCCAACCCCTTTATTTTTCCCCAAAACTGTTTTTCCTACAACTTGTTTTGTTTTTCCTATTTTTATAGGGGGAGAAAAGTTTTTTTAACCTGTGTTGTTCATAGGGGGAGCTTTCTCTATTTTCTATAGAGTTGAATTGTTTTGTGTTCCCCTGGATTCTCTATTATCTCTTATCCTTTATTACGTATGTTGACTGTTTACTCTTTGTATGAGTTGTCTTTGTCAATGCGTGATAAAAAGGGGGAGAAATTATTGTTTTATGGGAATCATGTTTGTCTTGTTTAGGGGGAGTTGAAATTATTTTTGAAAGGGAAGAAAATAAAAACTTTTTGTTGTATCTAACTTAGGGGGAGAGTTAGTTTACTTTTGTTTTTATTTCCATTTCTTGTTCACTGCTCATTGATTTATATTTATGATTTTTTCATGATATATGTCTTTGTTTTGTATTTTGTGAAGTCAAGAATTTATTTGTTGATTTACTGTTTTTCTGTCATACATGCGTTTATGCGTTTGTTGAGTATTTCAGGAATATACAGGTGCATTCAATTTGGCTGCTGTCTACACTTGCAACTGATGGATAGTAGTTAAGATTGGATTTGTTGTTATGAGCATTATCTCTGTATTGGGCTATTTGTAACTTTGAGCATTTCATGTTTGAGATGTGTTTTGTCACGGATTGCCAAAGGGGGAGATTGTTGGGTTCTAAGAAATTAGGAATTAATGTATTAGAATTTCAATTTGTATTTTGTTGGCAAACCATGATCAAAACATTTAGTCTAGGTTTAGGCTTGCTCAAAGTATGTTTATTTGTAAAATTGGAATCGAGTGATTGCAGAATTTATTGGACTAAATCTGTAAGTCTCGATCGATCGAAAATTAGACTCGATCGATCAAACCACGTACAGATTTATTTTTCTGCAGAGTTCCAGTTCAGCCCAAACTCTATTTAAACGTCTTGGGGTTCAAGTAAAACACTCCTATATATAAGGAAAACCCTAGAACGTTTTTGGGACTAGAGAGAGAGAGATTAGAGTGCCTCTTGTGCCTCCTTTTATTTTTTAGGGTTTTGTACCCAAACCTCTCTGAGTCTTTGTTGCTCATATTTGCTGTTTATGTGAATCTCTTGTGAGATCTTTGAGGAGCTTTCCTTCACATAAACTTAGGGTTTTCAATGTAGAGATATTTTCTACATCTTGATGATCAACAAGGTTGCAACCATTGAAGCTTAAAGAAAAACAAGTGAGGAGCTTGTAGCTGATTGAAGGAATATAAAGAAAGAAGTAGTCCGTGGATTCGGAGCCTGCGCGTGGTCGTGTCAGGAAGTTACTACTGGTGGGTAGCATTAGGAAGTCAAGCGGGGAGCTTGTAAGTCCTTTTGTAAGAACTTCAATTCTTTCTTAGTGGATTCCGTTTTGCCTTGAGGATCGGTGGGTAAAATCCTCCCCAGGTTTTTTACCGGTTTGGTTTTCCTGGGTGATCATATCTTGTGTTATTTATTATTTCCGCTGCTTTATATGTTTATATGCATGATATGATTTTGTGATTGTTTTAACCTAGAATTGCATAATTTGACTAAGTAACAACTTGGCTAATTAATCTAGGCTACGCAATCTGGTTATAGTTTAAGGGGTCTAAATTTCTAACAATATTTATTTGAAAAAATAAATAAAAATAGAGCAAGACTTAGATACAGTATACTTAAGTGCAGTTTCTTAGGTTCTCATTTCAAGATTCTACCATGGGTTTTTTTCTTATGGGATAAAAGTGTATTTTTTTGTTAATTCACCACATGGTAGATCTTAAGAATAAAAGGAACAACATCTAAAATACTGTACATAAATTTTGTCCATAAAAATATAAATTTAATCTAAGTCATATGATATATATATATATATATATATATATATATATATATATATATAAACACATAAGATCGCTGAATCACTAAGCTGAGCGTTGAGATCAAACCTAGAAGCTCGGTGAGGTTATGTATCACCAATGTAGTGAGTTGGCATTAAGTTTTGGATGTCACCCATGTAACATATCATATAAAAGTGTAATGCAAGGAATACCAATTTTTAAACAATTTATTAAAGAGGTAATTAATGGTTGCAGGCAATATCATTTTGCAGAGGATTCACTACCATTAAAACCATTTTTCTAATGCACCAAGTATGACATACCATAACACACATGAAAATAATAATAGTGTTTTAAACCGAGTTTATCTTACATTACATAATCAGAATACAACTACAAAAGTATTCGTGTGTGTTCTAATAAGTATTATTGTTTACTAAAAAATAAAAAAGAGAATGACATACCACATCAGCAACTGTGATTCATTATTATTATTATTATTATTTTAACGTGACTACTAATTAGGCTTATCATTTGCTATGAGTATGAAAATAATTGTCATATTTATTGGCTATTTAAGGATTTTCTATTTCAAGAACAAAATCCTCTTCATTTCATGGTGCTTTTCTACATGTCTCTCTCTCTCTCCCCCTCTCTCTTTCTTGTGTTAGTTTGCTCTATGGAACCTAAATGCAAATCTACTCTATCCTGGAACCCTTTTCATTCTAGGGTATCTTCTTCTTCTTTGCCCTTTGACCCCACTCCATCTCACGTCAGATTCCATGATGATAAAGTCCGTAAGGACTTTTCGGAGAACTTCTCTTGACGAGGCATTCATTCGGAACGCCAAGTTGTTTTATCAGATTTTTTCCAATACTGACCTTCCCACTGTCATCTGCAGTCGGGGTTGAGAGTCACTGTGTGGCATCCTGGTCACTTGTCCCTCCGTGATCATACAGGAGTTTTACACCAATATGCATAGATTCAATACTTCAGTACCTCATTTTGTCACTCGTGTTCGAGGTACGCACATCGTACTTACTCTAGATATTGTGTCCAAGATACTACACATTCCTAGGGTAGCGCATCTTGACTACCCTAGCTGCGATCATCTGAGGACTGTGTCCGAAGACAAACTCTCATCTCTATTCTGTGAGACACCTTCATCTTGGGGTGACAGTAAAAACACTCCTTGCTCGGGTTTTGCAAAAGATCTGAGGTTCCTTAACATGGTGATAACATTTATTTTCCATCCATTGTCTCACTATAACTCTATTATAGAGCCTCGTGCTCGATTTTTTTTGTCCCTCCTTGAGAGGCTTACCATTGTTTTTCCCTCTCACTTCATTCTATCCCACATAGATGTCTATAGGGATACGGCAACTCGTGATAAGCTCATTTTTTTCTTCGGCTATAATGCGAATTCTTCACAATTTTTCTGTCTCTTATCCCAAGTCTCCTCACTTTTCAGTCATGTGTGCCATAGACGTGGCTACCGTCAGATGGAGCGAGGCCTAACTTCAACCAAAGCGGCCACAGACAGAGACAGCGACTCCTTCCTTCGCTTCTTCCATATTCGCACCTTCTTCATTGTCAGGTGGTGTGACCCTCAAGGCAGTCATGGCACAGCTATAGTGCATAGATGCTCGCCTTGACACACTCAGTGATGAGTTGTGTCAAGCATAGTTTTAAAAATCGGACCGGACCGGCCGGTTCAACTTGGAACCAGACCTTAATCTGGTTCGATTATTATTAAAAACCAAAAGTTAAGAAAAAAAATGGAAAAACCGAAAAAATTGCCGGTTTAACCAGAAAACTGGAAACTGGTACGATAAAACTGGTTTTAAGCTGCTTTGTTCATTAACACTGTTTTTGACAAAAAAAAATTAAAAAAAGATAAGAGATTTTGTTTTAGATTTAAGAAGAAGAGAGATTTTGACTTTGAAAATGCTATTAAGTCTAAAGCTGTGAAGCCTAAAACCCCACATTGACAACAAAAACATCAGATTTACTATTTATGAGTTGACACAATTGAGGAAGAACTGAGGAACTGAGGAAGCCCAAACCAAAGAAATGCAGATACAATCTGTCCGCTTCAGTTTAAGAGCTTTTCTTGCTACTCTTGTAGACTTGCACATGCACTAATGCGCATATATTGATGAGAGAGAGAGACAGCATTGAAGGCACAAAGATGAAAAATTAGAGAAAAGTAAAAGAAGAAACTAGTACAGAGCTTTTAATTAACCAAGGTGGATGTAAGATTTCAAAATATGTGGTAGGTGGAGTATCAATGTGTAAAGGTAGGATATGTGGTAGAAAAGAAATAAGAAGTGGGCATGATATTGTCACACACAGGTGACTTTTTGTTATTTGAAAAACGAAAAAATAACTAGAATAATTTTTGTAGTGGGCTTGAGATTAATTTCTCTAATATATAAATTAAGAGAGATAGTATGTTCATAATATTTTTATAATATTTTTACAAAAAATTATAGGTAGTTAGTTGTTATTGGTTTAAATTTGAATTCAACGCTAAGATTATTTTTTGTCCTAACAATAACAACCAGTAACACTAGGATTTGTTATAAAAATATTGTGAAAATGTTGTGGACATATAATTTATTACAAATTAAAGTTAAGGTTTAATGTTTAGCTGTTATTTAATTTAATTTTTTTAGTTAAAATATTAGTCATAAAATTATTTATTTATATTTTATAGTTATTAATTAATTATTTATAACATTATCGATTCGACCATCGATTTGAGCCCGATTCGACCATAAAATCGAAAACCACTCTCCATTGTGGTTCTTTAACCGTACCGGTTTTTAAAACCATGGTGTCAAGCGAACACCTATCTCGGCCGTATTGCTCGACGGCAGGCTTGCCTTGGTGGCTTCGTAGAGTCTCCCTCTCTTTCTCCCGAGGCATCTGAGGACAAGGATGATGATGATGATGGTGACTCCAACGATGACGACGATGAGGATGAGGATGCTAGCTTTTCCAGTAATAATGAGATGACTGCTTTAGTTACTTACCCTTTGTCATTCGTGACACAAAGGATGGAATAGTTTTGGATATGAGAGTAGTCATATACATAGGGGGAGAGTTAGCATAGGAGATTTTTGTTAGGGGGAGTGTTTATATTTTGAGGGATGTAGTGAGGTTATTATGTATTTTCTTTTCTTTCTTTTACTTTTACCTCATGTATACCAATCTTAGGACCATTTGACATACATTGTAGTTATCTTTTGGATATATATATATATATATATATATATATATGTTGATGTATTTTGTTCACCTATCTTTACATGTGTTTTTTTTTTTTCTCTCTCTCTTTATGCACATGATTCTTATTAATTGTATGCAATATTTTATTTCTGTTTCACACTAAGATCCCTTGATGAGTTTTGTTTAAAGTGTTTCAGAAATACAGGTTATTAAAGTCTTCTTGCAAAGTTTTTCAAGAATTTGTATTAGGATAGATTTTATTGTATTCAACAAGTGAGTATAAGTTGAGTGATTTATGACTTCTCTTATATGTTCATTTGTTTGTTGTGGTTTTGTCACAAATTGCCAAAGGGAGAGATTGTTAGGACATATGTGATTCATGTTAAGAACATATGTCAATACATAATTGGCTAATCCTTTGACAAAACGCACTTTATTTTTAATTGGGTAGATCTAGGATGTGTTTAATGCTTCAAGGAATAAGATTTCAAGTTCAAGTGTTAAAGCCATGCAAGACTGTCCAAAAATCAAATGAAAAAGTGCTGAATTTTAAAGCTTAACAGCTAGTATCTATCAAGATTTAAAAGGCTGTTTAAGCCCGATGCTTGACAGTTGCTCGATAAATAGGATATCTATCAAGGTTTAAGAAAATCAGTTTTTCAGATCTGATTTCACCCCAATCCGTGAATAGATGTTTGGGCTTTCTTTTCTCACAACCCTAAACATATATAAGGATTGTTTTAAGGGCCGTCACAGTTGATGCAACTTAATGCAAAAGTTTTTCACAAGCATATTATGAACTAGAGACATATGCCCTAGTTCATCTTTCTATTCAAGAAGCTGTTGTGTTTGTACACCGTAAGGTTTTGTAACCAAGGAGCTTCGTAATCTTCATCGTGTGAATGAACTGAAGAACTTTGCAACCAACATCCTTCTCAAGTTGGTGAATAAGCCACGTACTAGGATCTGCTCATTGAATTGGTTAGTCACGTACTAGGAGCTGTGCATTGAAAGGAGAGATTGTCACTACAGAATAAGTTCAATTGGGTACTGGGGTAAGGGTTCAACTGTAAGTTGGTATAAGGTACTGAGATTTCTTTACTTGTAACTGCTTGTTGTGATAATAGTGAATTCTCGAGAGTGGTGACCTTAAAATCACCTGGTGGGGTTTTTACCGTATAGGTTTTTCCCATTCGAAAATAAATCATCGTGTCAACTTTATTTTCCGCTGCATATTAACTTAGTTGGTGATTTGTTTTTGCTACCACACATATTGCATGTTAATTAACTTAATTAATTCACTTGGCTAATTAATTAATTAATTTATTATAAGGGGTCAACACATTCTTGGCCTATCATTGTCCATTGCTTTCTTAACTAGCATATCCTTTGTTATTACTTCAACAAGTGTTATTTTATGTACTTCTCTAATTCTTTTCGTTCAATTAACAAATTTGTTAAAAGAAAGGCAAAACAAGTTTAAAATTCAATTAGAAGAACTTATATTGGCCGTTAATATTCAAAAAAAAAAAAAAAAAGAAGAACAAGAGCAGATATCAAATGGCAATTGAAGTAAACCAATCACTGGTGAGAAAATACAACTAACAAAAATTAGGCATGGAAAGAGAAAGTTTGAAGCGCTCAGATGAGGAAGCTGATAACCTGGCCCGTAGTACCAAGAAGTTTAAGGATAGCCATCAGTTGGAAGGGGAAAAAGGAGGTAAGTCTCATGCTAGGATTGGTAGTTACAGAGATAAATTGGTGGGATGCATCCCTGGTGCGTTTGAGAGAGCCTTTGGGTTTAATAGTGAGATGCAAGAAGACATTGAATCAGACAATGAAGATGAAGGAGCACAAGATGGTAGCCTCAGAGTTTGTTTTTCCAGAGAAGAAAAGACTCGGATGCGTTCTCCTTGGTATCAAGGTCTAATTATCAAGCCGTTTGGAAGCAAGGTGGGATACACTTATCTGGTTTCTAAGCTTCGAGGTATGTGGAATCCAAAGGGAGGTATGGACTGTATTGATCTGGGTGTTGACTTCTTTCTTATTAAATTTGAGCTCAGCGAGGATGTGGACTACATCCTTAAAGGAGGACCTTGGTTTATAGGTCAAAATTTCCTTGCAATTAGACAGTGGGAGCTTGAATTTCAAGCATCATCTGCTACTCTCTCTTCAGTTGCTATTTGGATCAGACTGCCCGAGATGCCTATCGAATTTTATGAACATAATGCTTTGTTGAAAATTGGCAGAGCTATAGGCCCGGTTCTACGAATAGATGCTAACACGGCAAATGGTGTGCGAGGTCGTTTTGCTCATTTGTGTGTGCAAGTGAACCTGGATAAGCCTTTAGTGAAAACCATGTATCTTGGGAAACTTAAACAAGTCATCCAGTATGAAGGTATCGGAACACTGTGTTTTGAATGTGGGAGAATTGGACATTATCGGGAAGTTTGTCCATTTGTGGTGCGTGAGTACGCTAATAGTTTGCAGGGAAGTCCAGATAATAAAGGTCAAGAAGAGAAGAATCCTGGTACTGGTAATTTTGAGGCGGAGAAGAACTTGAGAAGCCAAACAGAGGATTATGGGGAATGGATGTTGGTGACTCGGCGCAAGCCAGGTTACAGGGGTCGCAAGAAGACAAATGGCTCTAATGGGAGCCAGATGGGAGAGTCTACCAACTATGCCTATGACAAGCATAGGGCTAGTACTTCGGACAGTGGTAGGGTGGCTGTGAACCGAAAGGCTCCAACTGCTCAGCAATCAAATCAGTTTACAGCAGCTAATGGGAAGGGTATTTTTGTGAAGGATAATAGAGCCAGCTATAGACAAAAGGAGTTGGGCCTCCGTGACTCTCATAAGAAGGCTTTGGGCCCGGTAAGTGAGGATAATTACTTTACTTTTGGGGCTTCATCTAGCCAAACCAAACATGATGGGCCGAATGGGACTCCTGGGGATTTATGTCAAAATGCACGGTCTTTCTCTAAGTCATTTTCACGGAGTAAAAGTAAGGAAGGAATCAGTCAGAGTGGGAGTAAGCATGGAGAGAGCAGAAAATTGGGCGCTGTTCTACAAAGGCAAAATAGTCCCAATAGGAGACAAAACAATCAGGTGGATCAAGTAGGACCCAACGGAGATTTGGGGTTGGTTCGATTTGTAACTGATGCTGGCATGGAAGAACATGTTTCCGTTGACGGCGGAGAGCAGAGAGCTGGGTTTCCTGCCGTTGGCGAGCAAGGCATGGGAGGAGACGCCGAATTCGTGGTGGAGGTTTGTGACGGACAGCCCAGCAATGCCACCCCTTCCACTTCCAAGCTTAACCTTGTCAAAGACAAGCTCCGAGGAGCTATTCTCGGAAAAATTGCTGACCGAATTAGAAAAGGAGACAATGTTGATGGAGATTTCAGAGAAGAAGATACTCTTGGACAGTGCAGTGGAGTGCGTCATGTTGGGGAATCTGAACATGGTGAAGATGATCCAATGTGCGGGAGCAAGGATGCAGGGTACCTTTCTTTCCAAAATGTCTGTGGGGGAGAGAGGTATAATTCATCACTCGATTACTCTATTCCAGGAGATGTTGATGAGCAAGGCAGAGGTACTGGGGGCATGGAAGTTGAGAACCATTGAGCCTTCTTCTGTCTCTGTGGTTGCTGGTTCGTCTCTGACTAATTTTAAGATGATGAGTACCTTGATTTGGAATTGTAGGGGTGCTATGAAGCCCCAGTTCAAGAAAACTGTGTTAGATGTAGTGGAGTGGCATGCTCCAATGTTGATGGTTATCACGGAAACTAGATTGAGTAGGGCTAGGGCTGAAGAAATGATTGAGTCTCTGCCGTTTGATGGGTCGGTGGTTGCTGATTCTATTGGTTTCGCGGGTGGCATTTGGCTACTTTGGAGGACTGACATGGTGCATGTGGAGGTCCTTGCATCAACGGAACAGGAAATACATGCAATTATCCGGTAAGATCTCAATCCCTTAGCTGGATTATTAGTGCTATTTATGCTAGCCCTAGGTTTGTTGAAAGATGCATTCTCTGGGATAATCTAAGATTGATTGATGCTTTGCATGATCTCTCTTGGGCTTTTATGGGGGACTTCAATAAGGTTATTGCTGAGGAGGAAAAGGCCGGGGGTAATCCTATTTGTCAAAGGAGGGTGAGGGCAATTATAGATTGTATGTCTGAGTGTCATATGATGGATTTGGGTTTTTCGGGGCCCAAATTTACTTGGACTAATAAAAGAGAGGAGGGGGGCCTTATACAATGTAGATTGGATAGGGTTTGGGCCAATCCTGAATGGAAAGCTGCTTTCCCTGAAGCTAATGTAACTCATTTGGCCAGAGTTAATTCTGATCACTGTCCTCTATTACTTAGATTATCTTCTTTTGCTCCTACGGCTTCAAGTCGGCCTTTTAGATTTCAGCCTATGTGGATGAATCATAACGATTTTCCTGCCATTGTTAGTGATTCCTGGATTGGTATGGAGAATAAGCTTATGGATGCAGTTAATAGGTTTACTATCAAAGCTCAAAGGTGGAATAAAGAAACTTTTGGAAATATTTTTGCAAGAAAGAAACTTATCATGGCTAGGTTACTTGGGGTTCAGAGAAGCATTGCCCTTAGGCCTAATAGTTTTTTGATCAATCTCCAAGATCAACTATCCAGAGAGTACAATGAAATTCTCCAGCTTGAAGAAGAGTTATGGGCTATGAAATCGAGGGTCAATTGGACCATTTTTGGAGAAAGAAATACTAACTTTTTTCATCTTTCTACCCTGGCCAGAAGAAGTAAGAATAGAATTTTCAGCATTATGAATGAAGAAGTGGAGTGAGTACACAACTTGGAACAAGTACAAGAAATTTTTTCTAACAGCTTTATCAAGCTGTACCAAATTGATCAGCTTGTCTGTCCTCGGGTACAGACTTGGGATTATGACTGGTGCCTGAAGCTTGATGAAGAGGAGGCAAGGTTTATGGGTCGGATGCTAACCAATAAGGAGATTTGGGATGCTCTTAGCTCTATGAAGCCTTTTAAAGCTCCAGGGTGTGATGGGCTTCATGCGGGGTTCTTCCAGAGGTTCTGGCTTGTTGTAGGTGATTCGATGAAGAATGAGGTGAAGAATATCTTTGCCAGTCAGAAAATGCCCGAAGTCCTTAACCAGACTTTGATTGTTTTGATCCCCAAACAGCTGGGTCCTGAAACTGTTAGTCAGTACCGCCCCATTAGCCTATGTAACACCATCTACAAAATTGTTACTAAGATCCTTGTGCTTAGACTTAGACCTCTTATTCCTAAACTCATTTCTCCCATGCAAGTTGCATTCCTTGAAGGTAGAAGGGGTTCGGATAATGTTATTATTGCTCAGGAGCTGATCTATTCTTTGAGAAATAGGAGAGGTAGAGATGGGTACATGGTGGTGAAGATTGATTTAGAGAAAGCCTATGACCGTTTAGAGTGGAGTTTCATAAGGATGGTGCTCACGCATTTTGGATTCCCTGATAATATTATTAGTCTTATTATGAGTTGTGTGTCAAGTACCTCTACTTCGCTTCTGCTTAATGGAAGTAAACTTAAGTCATTCTGTCCCTCAAGAGGTATTAGACAAGGGAATCCTATCTCTCCTTATCTGTTTCTCCTTTGTATGGAGTTTTTGGGAGCTCAAATTTCTAGAATGTGTGAGGAGCATCGGTGGGATACGATTAAAGCCTCAAGAAACGGCCCTGGTTTTTCTTATGTACTTTTCGCAGATGACATTCTTCTGTTTGCTAAAGCGAACAACAAGAATTGCACAGCCATTATGGAGGTTCTTCATAATTTTTGTAATTTAACTGGGCAGAAGGTGAATGTTGGTAAATCTAGAGTTTTCTTCTCTCCCAATGTTCCTGGTAGGAGAAAAAGGACTATATGCAGTAGGCTTGGTATTTTAGCGACTAATAATATTGGAAGATATTTGGGGTTTCCTATCTTTCATAAAGGTAGAGTGGGAAATGCCTTCAACTTTATTCTTGATAAAGTCCAAAGCAAGTTGGCTGGATGGAAAACTAAATTTTGGTTGAGAACGGGGAGACTTGTGCTTGCCAAGACTGCTGCTGTCCCTATTGCTGAATACTACATGCAGTGCCATAACCTTCCAGCTAAAGTTTGTGACACTCTTGATAAAATGTTGAGAGATTTCATTTGGGGGTCAACTGAGGAGAAACAAAGAATGCATATGGTTAAATGGAGCACTGTTACCCTCCCGAAAGAGTTGGGTGGTCTAGGGATCTTTTCAATGAAGCATAGGAATGAAGCCATATTAGCCAAACTTTGTTGGAGATTGGCTCACGAGGAGGGGAAGCCTTCGGTGAATATGTTGGTAGCCAAATATCTCTGTTCTAGTAGAATCTCTGAGGAAGGAAGTAAATTGCCATGTTCGCGCATATGGGCTGCTTGTAAGAAGGGAGGCCCTATTTATGTGAAAGGATTGAGATGGATGGTGAATAATGGTGAGTTTGTTAAAATGTGGAAGGACTTCTGGCTGCCTTGTGGGAGGTTAAGAAAGCTGGTTGAGGGGCCCTTAAACCGGGGAGAGGATGAACTTACGGTGAGACAATGCTTTGATGAAAACCTTGCCTGGATGGATTCTTGCATATCCTTTGAGCTTCCAAGTAATGTACTTAACACTGTCCGGGCTACTCCCTTCTCTTGTAATCCTCACAATAGAGATAGCCTTATGTGGGCCTATTCTAAGAATGGATCTTTTTCTATTCAAGCTGTATATCTTATTGCAAAGGGTTTAAATCCCTTGAACCCGGCTTCTTTGCCTTTCAAGTGGGTGTGGAAATCTGAAACTCTTCCAAAAATTCAGTTTTTTCTTTGGCTATGTCTCCATGACAGTCTTCCCACGGCCTATGTGCTGGGTTCAAGAGGTTTAAATATTGAAAAATTGTGTAGAATGTGTAACAAAGACAATGAGACCATTGACCATTTGCTTAGAGATTGTGAGGTTGCCCATTTATTCCGGAGACAAGTCCGAGTTCCTCATTGCTATAGAGACTCTTTTAAACTCCCTTTAAAGGAATGGCTGGAATATAATTGCAAAGATGAAGTCAGTACTACTGTCAATGGGGTGCCTTGGAGAGTCCTTTTTCCTATGGGGTTGTGGCAGCTGTGGTTACATAGGAATGCTTTTTTGTTTAAGATTGGTACTACTGACCCGTATGCTTGGAGGAGGTGTATGCAAAACTGAACGGTTTAGACCCCTAAAACTATAACCAAATTGCGTAGCCTAGATTAATTAGCCAAGTTGTTACTTAGTCAAATTATGTAATTCTAGGTTAAAACAATCACAAGATCATATCAAGCATATAAAACAAATAAAGCAGCGGAAAATAAATAACACAGTGATATGATCACCCAGGAAACCACACCGGAAAAACCTGGGGAGGATTTTACCCACCGATCCTCAAGGCAAAACGGAATCCACTAAGAAAGAATTGAAGTTCTTACAAAAGGACTTACAAGCTCCCCGCTTAACTTCCTAATGCTACACACCAGTAGTAACTTCCTGACACGACCACGCGCAGGCTCCGAATCCACGGACTACTTCTTTCTTTGAACTCCTTCTTCAAGTACAAGCTCCTCACTTGTTTTTCTCTTTAAGCTTTAATGGCTGCAACCTAGTTGATCATCAAGATGTTGATGTGATCTCAATCTTGAAAACCCTAAGCTTTGTGTAAAGGAAAGCTCCTCTAGATCTCACAAGAGATTTACACAAAACCGCAATGCATGAGCAACAATACAACTTGTGCAACTATGAAAAACGTAGCTAGGGTTTGCCTTATATACCTAGGGCAAAAACATAAAAACCTAGACGTTTAAAGAGTTAGGGCTGAGTTGGAATTCTGCAGAAAAACGCATCGGGGCCGACTTTCGATCGATCGAGTCTAACCTTCGATCGATCGAGCCAGGCCGAGAAGCCCCAATGCTTCTGCAGTCACTCGATTCCAACTTTACAATATTAAACCAACTTTGAGCAAACTTAATTAAGACTAAGTACATTGTTTTGATCATGGTTTGCCAACATTACATATTAGAGTTCTAAATACATAAAATCCTAAGACCTTAGAACCTAACAAACTCCCCCTTTGGCAATCCGTGACAAAACACACAATAAAAGCTCAAAGTTTACAAGTAATAGCCCTTTACATAATAATGCTCATAAATAAAAGTTCAACCTAACTACTATCCATCGGTTGCAAGTGTAGACAGCAGCTTTGTCGAATCAACCTGTATATTCCTGAAATACTCAACAAACACATAAACGCATGTGTGGCAGCAAATAGTATATAAACAGGTATAATATTCTTGTAAGATTCACACAACACAAAATAAAGAAATATATCAATGAAGCAACTCATAAATATATATCAATAAGCAGTGAATCATAAAGACAACAAGAATCAAAAGAAACATGTATATCAATATATCAATCAATGTTACTCCCCCTAACATGAACATCCCAAAAATGATATACAAAGTGAAGCACCTAGATACAATCTAAATAAACTCCACAAAAATATCCCATGCTACAAAAAAAATAAACTCCCCCTAACACAAAAAACTCCCCCTATCAACAAAAACACCTCTACAAGTCAAAAACTCTACTCCCCCTTTTTGTGACGGAATGCCAAAGGGCATCATAGACCATCATCAAAAGGAGGTGGTGAGGAAGAACGAAGATGCGCCAAATCCGCTCGCAGAGCACGAATCTCGTTGAACAGATCCACCAAAAGCTGACCATGAGCCGCCTGAACGGTCATGACAGTCTCCAGAGTACGACGAACGTCGAAGTCAGCCGCAGAAGGTGGAGGAACAGCATCAGCACCAACAGAATCTGGAACAGCCTCACCAGCAGGACCTGTAGAAGAAGAAGGAGGGGCGCTACTAGAGGGATCAGACCTAGGGTGTTTAGAACCAGCTCGAAGATGAGCGGCCCTCTGTCTAAGAAAAGACGCACCTATAGGTCCAATAACATGAACAGGCTCAGAAGCAGGGAAGTCCTCTAAACCTAGATAAAGTAAAATCCTATGAATGAAAATAGGATGGACAAGGGCATGGGCAGTAGATGAACTCCTATAAACTTCGTTCAAAGAACGAAGAAAAAGATGGGGGAAACTAATAGGAGTATCTGTGACAAGAGCGTAAAGAAAAACACACCTCTCAAGAGGAATGGTGTGCAGATGAGAAATAGGCCAGAGTGAATGACAGGCTATCCTAAAGAATAGGTAGGTAGTCTCAGGAAGCTCAGCGGTGGTGATCCGAGGATCAGAACCCCACTGGATAGAAGATCCAGTGATGTAGGACATGACATCACTCAGCTCAGGTGACTCATCATAGGGGTAAACAGGATCCCTAACCAATGGTACCTCTAGAGCATCAGCCACTACCTGAGGAGTAATGGAGTACTCTACACCTCGTATCCAACTCCTAACGAGAGTGTTGGAATCATAGATGCGGACAGAGAGGTTCGAGAAGAACTCTCTAATCAAGGTAGCCGGAGGTGGAGGGTCAGACACGATCAACAAAGGTAACCAACCCCTACGCTCAAAATTTGCCCTAATGGCAGGATCTACCTCATCTAAACGAACAGAACGCTCAGCCCAAATCTTCCTATGTAGGTTTAAAGTCTCAAAAGTCTCTTGGTTTTTCTCAGTGGGGAACCGCTCACTATCAAAGGATGGAGGGGAAGGAGTAGGAGTGGGGATGGTCCTACGAGCTCTAGTCTTCCTAGGCATGGTGCTAAGGAACAGGACAGAGACACAAAGAGAAAACCAAAAAGAACAAGAAATAAAACCAAGGGCAGACTGCAAGTTAGTATAAAAAAATATAGAATGAAAATCTATATGATGCATGAATCATTAATAATGATATGATGCATGAACTAATGCAGTGATGAGGATCAAATTAAGTTCAATTTTCACAACATTGGCTTGAGCATAGAGTTTCTTAACAAAAACCCTAAAAAAAATTAGAACCACTTGAAAATTTTTGCAACAAATTGATGAATTAATCATTACATACCATTGGAAATAGTTTATAATAACCAATTGCATCAATTACACAAGCCAATTTCAACAATTAAACCAAATTTCACAAAAAGCCCCAATTCGGACCTAGTATAAACCCTAGAAATTCAAATTTTCACAAAACTCAAAATTGATCAAATTAATCACTCAAGAACATGTTTATATAGTGTCCCCAACAAAACCCATTGATCAATTTCACATGAATAGGTCCGAATCATCAAAAATCCCAAATTGAAAAGTTCCGAAAATCCTCTCTTAAATGCATGAAAAATGCATGAAAACAAGTAAATAAATTGAAAAGCAAGGGTATTAAGGACATACCGGCTTGAGGAGAGAGAGATTTTGCAAAAAGATCGGAAGAAAACGACAAAAACTTGAAAAATTTGTCTTGCCTCGTCAGAGAGAGAAAAGGAAAAGTTTTGAAAAAGTTTTGAAACTTTGAAAAAGTCAGATTTTCCCTTTTTAAAAAGCTTATTCACGATGTTCGATCGATCGAGAATTACATTCGATCGATCGAAAGTGACAGACGTTTTAGCACTTTCTGAGGCACTTTTTCGATCGATCGAAAAACACTCTGGATCGATCGAAAAGGGTAAAAACACACTGAAATTTGGAAAAAACACAGTTTTGAAAATTTGCAAGCCCAATTTTGAAACAACTCCTCAAAGCATTTGAACAATGAACACAAAATGCATGAGTATGAGATGGAATGCATTTTCAAAAACCCAAAATTTTAAACCCAATTCTCAGACACAATTTTCAATCATCTTCCAAATTAATTTTCTCAAGCATCAACTATGTTGTGCACAAATCTCAAGATATTTTCAAACTTGGTTGGTCAGACCAAGAGCACACACACTAGCATGTACAGTGTTTAACAAAGAGTAACTTGTGTAGTGTGTGAAACTAGCAAAAACTTGAGATACATGTGAGGTGATATGTGAATGGCAATCAAGCACAAAGTCTACACAATTCATCACATAGAATTAAAAGAGACTATCACCTAAAGAGTTACATCCTATAACTCCCACATCTCCTAGATCAAAAGCTTGCAATCATGTAAGTTTCTTTTATTTTTGCCTCTTATTTATGTGAAATGGCATTCAGCCTAATAGTACACACCGGTTTGAATTAAGTGAATTGGCATCAAGCCTAATAGTACACACCAGTTTTAATTTATTTTGAGGCTACACCTTATGTTCTTTTTGTGCATGTGCTACACTTTCTCGAGCACTAAATCTTATGATATGCACTAAGGTGTTCATGATTGGCTAGTGAACAGTGGTGAGATGGTTATTTATGCCTTTCTCAAAAGGATCAAGTCCGTCAGTCAACAACATGTGACTTCATGATTAAGGCAAAGTGATTAAGAACCACACACATCTTTCCCACACAACATGCACTACAAAGTTTCAACTAGTTAAGTGCAACAAATAAGCTCATCAAAGTTAAACAAGGTACACAAGACATGACATGTGTAAAAAGAATGACCAACCTTGTTTTCAAAAATCAAGATAAATAGTTTTCAACACAGATTTTGCTTTCCCTTTTTTTTTATTTTTTTATTTTTTTATTATCAAAAGAGAAAACAAATAAATCCTAGAATGAAATGCATGTATGTAATGCAATGCAAGTCCTAGAACAAAAGAAAACACAAAAAACCAAATAACAATGGTCACAATAGAATAGAGCAATGAAGCACAAGGACCAAGGAAGCCAAAAACAGCTAGGGACAACGGAGTACACCAATCACTTGTCGAAGTGTCTCAAACTTACTTCCATCAAGTGGTTTGGTAAAGATGTCAGCGTTTTGACGATCAGTAGGGATATATTCAAGAGCAACTATTTTCTTTTCAACCAAATCCCTAATGAAATGATACCTAAATTCAATGTGCTTGGTCTTAGAATGCTGAACCGGATTCTTAGATATATCTATAGCACTAGAGTTATCACAATAGACAACCATGGTATCTAGAGGAATCCCATAATCACCCAAAAGTTTCTTCATCCAAAGGAGCTGTGAACAACAACTCCCAGCAGCAATATATTCTGCCTCAGCAGTGGATAGAGAAACAGAATTCTGCTTTTTATTCATCCAAGCCACAAGATTGGCTCCTACATAAAAACACCCTCCAGTGGTGCTTTTTCTATCATCAGCATTCCCAGCCCAATCTGAATCAGAAAATCCAGCAAGAGACAAGTTTGACTCTTTGCTATAAAATAAACCATAATCACAGGTTCCACTCACATATTTTATAATCCTTTTAACAGCATTTAAATGAGAAACCTTAGGATTAGACTGGAATCTAGAACACACACCAACACTAAAAGATATATCAGGACGACTAGCAGTCAAGTACAAAAGACAACCTATCATGCTTCTATACAAAGTAACATCAACAGACTCACCTGATGGATCAATTGTCAACTTTGCATTAGCCGCCATCGGCGTTCGAGCATGAGTAGCCTTGTCAAGTCCGAATCTTTTAACCAAATTCCTTGCATATTTAGCTTGATTGATGTAGATTCCTGTCTCAGTTTGCTTTACCTGCAATTCCAAAAAATAAGTTAGTTCTCCAACCATGCTCATTTCAAACATCGCCTTCATTTCATCTGCAAAAGAATGAGCAAGAGAATCATTAGTAGCACCAAAAACAATATCATCAACATAAATTTGAGCTACAACAAAACCAGTCTTATCCTTTCTTATAAAGAGTGTTGTATCTGCAGATCCCCTTTTAAATCCATGCTCAGTGAGATATGCAGTCAATCTTTCATACCAAGCCCGAGGAGCTTGCTTCAACCCATAAAGAGCTCTCTTCAATTTGTAGACGTCATCCGGTCTATGAGGATCTACAAAGCCTTTAGGTTGTTCAACATACACTTCTTCTTGTATCATTCCATTCAAGAAAGCACTCTTGACATCCATCTGATATAGCTTGAAGTTTAGATGGCTTGCTATAGCCAACAATATACGGATGGATTCTAACCTTGCTACTGGTGCAAATGTCTCATCAAAGTCAATTCCTTCCACCTGTGTGTATCCTTGTGCAACAAGTCTTGATTTGTTTCTAATCACAGTACCATGTTCATTTGACTTGTTTTTAAAGATCCACTTAGTTCCAATCACATTTACATTCTTTGGTCTAGGAACTAGTTCCCACACATCATTCCGAACAAATTGATGAAGTTCTTCATGCATAGAATTTACCCAATCAGCATCTTGAAGTGCTTCATCCACCTTCTTCGGTTCAAATTGGGACAAATAGCATGAGTGAGTGATCACATTCAATGCTTTTGATCTTAACCTCATGTTATCATTCAGGCTGCCCAATATATTTGTGGAGGGATGATTCAGTCTTACTCTAGAGGATGGACCTTTGACTAAGGAAGTGGAAGTTCTTTTCTGTGCAGATGAGGGACTGAGTTGACTTTGTTCCTGTCGAGTGTCACGAACTGGAGTGGATGGTTCTGAACTTGAAGGTACTGAGACAGTATCATTTAACACCAACAACTCTTCCTCACTATGTTTGACAACATCCTCATTAAGAAGAGTGTTATTTACTTCTAAGGGCTCATCTTGAGCAGGAACAGTGCTTTCTGAACACACTTCATCATTTATCACAACATTTGAGGATTCCATGAGTGTTTTGGTTCTCAGATTGTATACTCTATAAGCTCTACTGGTGGAGGAGTATCCTAGAAAGTATCCTTTGTCGCTCTTGGCATCAAATTTTTCTAGGTTCTCTCTATCACGTAGAATGTAACAGTCACTGCCAAATATCCTGAAGTATTTGACAACAGGTTTCTTCCCTCTCCAGAGTTCATAGGTAGTCTTCTTGGAGTCAGGTCTAAAATACACTCGATTAAGTGTATGGCAAGCAGTATTGACTGCTTCTCCCCAGAAAGACTTTGGCAAATTTTTGTTGTGAAGCATGACTCGTGCCATTTCCTGAACAACCCTATTTTTCCTTTCCACAATCCCATTCTGTTGAGGAGTCTTGGGAGATGAGAACTCTTGGTGAGTGCCTTGCTCATTGCAGAAAGTAGCCAGCTTGGTATTTTCAAACTCTTTTCCATGATCACTTCTGATTCTGGCTATCACAGTATCTTTCTCAACTTGCAATTTCTTGCACAAATGGATCATCTTCTCAGGAGCTTCAGCTTTATCCTTCAAAAGTATAACCCAAGTATATCTAGTAAAGTCATCCACGACGACTAGAATATACTTCTTTCCACCCAGACTCTGAACTCTTGCAGGACCCATGAGATCAATGTGTAGTAACTCTAAAGGTCTTGATGTTTGAACACTAGTCACAGATGGATGCTTGGATTTTACTTGTTTACCTATCTGACATGGTCCACAAATGCACTTCTCTATTTTCTCAAATCTAGGTAAACCTAAAACTGCCTCACATTTGGAAATCTTTTCTAACTGCTTATGACTGGCATGCCCCAACCGTTGATGCCACAGATCAACTTGATCAATCTTTGCACTAAAGCACTTGTTGTTTACACTAGGTGTTATTCCATAGCAGTTGTCAGATGTCCTCACACCAACACACATACAATCACCTCCTCCATCAAGTATCTCACACTCATACTTGGTGAAGAGGACATTTAAACCCTTGTCGCAAATCTGACTAATGCTGAGTAAATTGGCCTTTAATCCATCAACATACCAAACATCTTCAAATATTGGCAAACCTGGAATATCCACAGTACCAATGCCTCTGATCACAGATTTACTTCCATCTCCAAAGGTGACTATCCCAATCTTTCCTTCAAAAAGTGTTTTGAACAAATCTTTATTTCCTGTCATGTGCCTGGAACAACCACTATCCAAATACCAATGACAAGAATCATGTGCCTTTAAGGCGGTTAAAGCAGTATAACAAACATAATTCTTATCACATGTGATTACGCCAAAATACTTAAGGAAAGATTTAACAAAAACAACAAATGGCAAAGACAGTAAGTAGATAAGTTGACTAATAAGCAAAAAGATTTTCCAAGAATCCATGGCAACAGGGGTCAAGGATCAGCTCTGAGATAAAGATCTCAAACAAGACGAGCTACCCGCTCTGATACCACTTGAACGGTTTAGACCCCTAAAACTATAACCAGATTGCGTAGCCTAGATTAATTAGCCAAGTTGTTACTTAGTCAAATTATGTAATTCTAGGTTAAAACAATCACAAGATCATATCAAGCATATAAAACAAATAAAGCAGCGGAAAATAAATAACACAGTGATATGATCACCCAGGAAACCACACCGGAAAAACCTGGGGAGGATTTTACCCACCGATCCTCAAGGCAAAACGGAATCCACTAAGAAAGAATTGAAGTTCTTACAAAAGGACTTACAAGCTCCCCGCTTGACTTCCTAATGCTACACACCAGTAGTAACTTCCTGACACGACCACGCGCAGGCTCCGAATCCACGGACTACTTCTTTCTTTGAACTCCTTCTTCAAGTACAAGCTCCTCACTTGTTTTTCTCTTTAAGCTTTAATGGCTGCAACCTAGTTGATCATTAAGATGTTGATGTGATCTCAATCTTGAAAACCCTAAGCTTTGTGTAAAGGAAAGCTCCTCTAGATCTCACAAGAGATTTACACAAAACCGCAATGCATGAGCAACAATACAACTTGTGCAACTATGAAAAACGTAGCTAGGGTTTGCCTTATATACCTAGGGCAAAAACATAAAAACCTAGACGTTTAAAGAGTTAGGGCTGAGTTGGAATTCTGCAGAAAAACGCATTTGGGCCGACTTTCGATCGATCGAGTCTAACCTTCGATCGATCGAGCCAGGCCGAGAAGCCCCAATGCTTCTGCAGTCACTCGATTCCAACTTTACAATATTAAACCAACTTTGAGCAAACTTAATTAAGACTAAGTACATTGTTTTGATCATGGTTTGCCAACATTATATATTAGAGTTCTAAATACATAAAATCCTAAGACCTTAGAACCTAACAAAAACAGTGCTGAATTCTTCTCTATTGGATGTGCGAGCAAGGCCTAGCAAGCGAAAACTATGATACCAGTGGGATGGGAGAAACCACCAAGAGGTTGGGTGAAGATCAATACAGATGGGTCAGTGATGAAGAACCCGGATAGAGCTGGGGGAGGAGGTTTACTGCGTGACCATGAAGGGAATTGGCTGAAGGGTTTTGTGAGAGGGTTCGGCTTCACTAACAGTGCTTTGGCTGAACTTTGGGCTTTGAGGGATGGGTTGATTCTTGCTAAGGAGATGGGGATCCAGCAACTTATTATTGAAATGGATGCTTTGAGTGTTGTAATGCTGATGAATAATTATACTGAAAACTTATTAATGGAACCTCTCTTATCCGATTGCAGGAGCCTATTGCAGGGTTTTCTGGGCAAGCGTGTGACCCATGTTTTTCGCGAAGCAAACCAATGCACTGATGCTCTAGCAAAAATGGGAGTGCAATCTTTGTATAGTTACCATGTTTTTTGTAATCCGCCGCCTGTGGTGGAATGTTTGTTGGCGGATGATAAAGCTAACATGTTTTGTAATAGACTGGTTAATTCCTAGTTTTATTTTATATCATGGTTGACCCAAAAAAAAAAAAAAAAAAAAAACCAATCACTGGTGATTAAATGATCGTAGCAATCAAATTTAAAATACATGCAAACAGTGAAAAGTGACAAAAGGAAAAAAGCAAACCAAGCCATCAGTAAAACCAAGAAGCAGAATAGAAACCCATAACCAAAAAGGTCCAAGGGTTTTTTATTTTTATTTCCAAATAAACCCAAAAAGGTCCAAGATAACCCATTTATGAATTAAAACCTGAACAAATAGAGAAAATAACATATGGGTATCAAAAAGCAAATTTTCTCTCTCCCTTGTAGGAGTCTCTCTCTCTCACACACTGTAAGAGCACTTTCCTCCTCTCCCTTCTGGAAGAGATCTCAGCTCCCCTCTATAGGGCTTTCCCACCCTCTCAAAACACTCGTTTCTCAATGAAGCAAGAAGTTATTAATGAGTTACAACACCTTTTCCTCACTAAGGAGGAAGAGGAGGAAATACCAATTTCCACACAAAGCCGGGAAGACCTTTTAGAAGAATGCTCATTAAGTTTGTTTGGAAGGCTACTTTCAGACAGGCAACAAAACATGAGAGCTCTGAAAAGCACATTAAGAGCAGCATGGAAGATGGGATCAGAGCTGAGAATAGTGGAGGTAGGAAGTAATATTTTGCAATTTAAATTTGGCTCCAGTTATCAACGTGATTGGGTTGAAAACAGTGGGCCATGGAATTTTGAAAACAATTTGCTTCTTCTTTGTAGATGGAAGAAAGGCCTCACTGTTGCAAATATGGTTTTCACTCATTCTCCTTTTTGGGTTCAGTAGTGGGGCTTACCATTTGAGCTCATGTCAGAGGAAGTGGGTCAGGATATTGGAAGGAGTCTGGGGCGCTTGATGGAAGTAGATAGAAGAGCATGTCAATCAGATCAAGTCAAGTTCATGCGTATTAGGGTGGATCTTCCAATAGAAAAGCCACTTCGAAGAGGTGGGCATGTAGTAAGCAAGGATGGTGAAAAGTTTTTGGTTCATTTTAGGTACGAAAGACTACCCACGTTTTGCTACCTGTGTGCAGATCGGCAAAACACTCTAAAGTAATACGGTGAGTGGTTAAAAGCGAATGGAGCATTTAAGGGTGGAAATGCGAAGCAAAAGAATTTCAATGGCAGCAATATCAGTACAGGGATCGATCATAACGATAGTGGAGGAAACACTACTGCCGAGAATTTGCTGCATTTTTTGCCGGTGGACCACATGGGAGGAAGCTCCAATGGCGGTTGCTTTCAAAATTCAAAAACAGCAGCAAGTCAACTCAGAGTCAGGGCTGTGGCGTGTCAGACACTCATGTTTGGTAGGCGACGGAAGTCAGGTATGGAGGGGACATATAGGAAACTGATACGAAGGATTTGGGGCAAAAAGTTGGGTCACGTGCTGAGAGTCCCATTCCCATTCCATTAGATAAGTATGATCTAGTTACACGGATGGGAGAAAGTAGTACTTTGATAAGCAGATGTCAGCCCACTTCAAACGTTGAAAGCTTGACTGAAGTTACCAGCCCACATAAGCCAATGATTTGGGCCTAAACACAAGAAGCAAACGTTGACCAAGTAGCAGCCCAAGACGTCATTAAAAGCCAAAAAGGGAAGGGCCGAATTAAGAAAATTGCAAGGGAGAAAGGTGAGGCCCAAAGTAAAGAGAAACAAGTCCATGGCCCAAGCTTAGGTTCAAAACGTCAAATTGCTCTGCTCTTTACAGAGGGAGAAGAAGAAAATTTAACCAAGAAAAGGAAATGTGAGGGGTTTGTTGGTGGTGCTCACGGTGTTCATGAAGAATCTGAATTATTAGCGATGGCTGCAATGCAGCACCGCCAGGAGCCATGAATTCCTTAGGTTGGAACTGCCAGGGGTCTTGGAAACCCCCGGTCAATTCGAGCATTGCATGATCTGGTGCGATGTTAGGATCCCAAAATAGTCTTCCTCTCAAAGACTAAGGTAAGAAAGAAACGTATGGAGAGAATTAAGGAAAGAGTTGGGTTTGCAAATGGGCTCTTTGTACCCTGTCAAGGTCGTAGTGGGGGACTAGCTCTCTTGTGGACAAGAGAAATTGATTTGGAGATCAAGAGCTTTAGCAACCACCACATTGATGCAGTTATTATGGAGGAGAACTCAAATTTTATATGGAGATTCATTGGCTTCTATGGCCACCCCCAAACTCACACGAGGCTGAAGTCTTGGGATTTGCTCGAATACTTAAAGAATCAATCTCAGATCCCTTGGTTTTGTTTTGGAGATTTCAATAAGATTCTATCGATGGAAGAAAAATCAGGTGGGGCTACAAGATCACTGAGTCAGATGGATAAATTTTGAGATATGGTTAATGTTTGTGGTTTCAAAGATTTAGGCTACTTGGGACCGGATTTTACATGGTGTAATATGCAGTCTAGTGACAGTAGGGTCTATTTAAGGTTGGATAGAGCTTTTGCAACTAGTGATTGGATTAACAAGTTTGGTGAAGTAAGAGTTAATCACCTGGTGGAATCAACTTTAGATCATTGTGTTTTATATGTAGTGGATCCTAAAGCCCCGTACTCGTCGTTTCCACTTTGAGGCTATGTGGACTAAAAGTGAAGAATGCAAAGACATCATTGAGGCTGCTTAGAGTATTGCTGACAATGTGAATACGACTAAAGGTATGGCTGCTGCCTTGAATGCTTGTGCCATGGATCTTAAGGCTTGGAGCTCTGCTACTTTCGACCAAATTCCAAAGAAAATCCAAGAGAAAAGGAAACGGCTTAGCAATTTGGTCCAATCGGATAGGGATGGCCTGTTAGGTGATGAAATAAATTAGGTGAGGAAAGAAATCAATGACCTGATTGATAGTGAAGAAATTTATTGGTGTCAACGGTCGAAAGCTCATTGGCTCCAGGAGGGAGATAGGAATACGAAGTTTTTTCATTCTAGGGCTTCAGAAAGAAGGAAACAAAATACCATCTTTGGTATATGGGATAAATTCGATAATTGGTGTGGTGACCAAGATAGTATTGCTAGGGCTGCTATATCCTATTTTGAGGAAATTTATTCTTCTTCTTTGCCGAACCAGATTGAGAAGGTAACTAATCTCATCCCGGTCAAGGTGACAAAAGAAATGAACATGGAGCTGACCAGAAGCTTCACCAAAGAAGAAGTTGTTGCAGCACTTAAGCAGCTTCACCCTACTAAATCTCCCGGCCCTGATGGTATGTCTGCCCTTTTCTTCCAAAAATACTGGAGCATTGTAGGCACTAATGTATCTAATTTAGTTTTGAATGTACTTAATTCTGGCATGTTTATTTTTAAAATCAATATAACTAATATAGCCCTTGTGCCAAAGAACAAAAATCCTCAGAGAATGACTGATTTTAGACCAATCAGCCTATGCAATATAGTATATAAGCTTATTTTTAAAACTTTGGCTAATCGTCTTAGAGCTATTCTTCCATATATCATTTCAGAGAATCAGAGCACTTTTGTGGCTAATAGATTCATCACTGACAATGTCTTGGTGGCTTATGAGATTATGCACTATATAAAGCATAAAAGGGGTGGGAATGATAGCTTTATGGTGGGTAAGTTGGATATGAGCAAAGCATTTGATAGGGTTGAGTGGTCCTTTATTGAAATGGTAATAGGAAGATGGGCTTTAATGAGTCTTGGATTGGTTTGGTGATGAAATGTATAACTTCAGTAACCTATTCGATCATTATTAATGGCTTGGTCTATGGATGCATTATGCCTACTAGGGGACTCAAACAAGGTGACTCTCTGTCTCCTTATTTGTTCCTGCTATGTGCTGAAGGCTTCTCAGCTCTTATTAATGAAGCAACAAGATGCCAGCAACTGAATGGTATATCCATTTGTAGGGGGTCTCCAAAAATCAGCCACCTTTTCTTTGCCGATGACAGCCTCCTCTTCTGTAATGCCAATGGTGCCGAATGCAATAAGCTGAAGGAAATTCTCAAAACCCATGAATCTGCCTTTGGTCAAAAGATCAACACTGATAGCCCTCATTTTCTTTAGTCCAAATGCTTCTCAAGAGTATAAAGATGAAATCCTTGGCATTCTGGGGCCTATGAATGACTCTAGCCATACAAAGTATCTTGGCCTTCCCTCCATTATAGGACGGTAAAAAAAGCTAATCTTTGCAGAGATAAAAGAAAAGGTCTGCAAGAAGTTGGCTGGTTGGAAAAGTAAGTTGCTCTCGTTGGGAGGTAAGGAAATTCTTATTAAAGCGGTGGCTCAAGCCATTCCTTCCTACACAATGAGTTGTTTCCTCTTACAAAGAGCTTATGTGAAGACTTTGAAAGAGAAATGAGAAGCCTTTGGTGGGGTCAGAAACAACAGGAGACAAAGATTGCTTGGGTCGGATGGAAGAAAATGTGCAAGCCTAAATCTCTTGGTGGAATGGGTTTCTGGAACTTGCAAGCTTTTAATTTAGCCTTGCTCGCAAAACAAGCTTGGCGGATTCTTACAATCCCATGCTTCTTAGCAGCCCATATTCAGAAGGCGAAGTATTTCCCTTATGGTGACGCTCTAAGTGCAAGCCTTGGAAGCAGCCCTTCTTACACTTGGTGAAGTATTTTTCAAAGTCTTGAAGTCATTAACAGTGGAACCCGTTGGAGAGTTGGAAATGGGCGCTTAATTCACATTTGGGAGGACAAATGGCTCCCTACTCCTTCCACATACAAAGTTATCACACCTCATAGGGAATTTGAAGACTTTCCCATGGTCTCCTCTCTCATTGATCAAGAGACTAAATGGTGGAAACCCAATGTGGTAAGGGCACTCTTCTTGCCTTTTGAAGTAGACACTATCTTAAAAATCCCTCTTATGTCAGAATTTGCCAGAAGATACTCTTATTTGGATTGGAAATAAATGGGGTGTGTTCACTGTCAAAAGTGCCTATTTCATTGCTGCTAAGCTTCAGATTGATAAGGATATGGGGGAAAGCTCTTCTGGAGACTCAAATTCCCTTATTTGGAAAAATCTGTGGAAGTTGAAACTCCCTGCAAAGATTAAGATTTTTTCTTGGAGAGCTTGTGTGAATGGCCTCCCAATGAATGCAAGAATAATGGAAAAAGGTATTTAACTGGGTTGGGATTGTCCAGTTTGTAGGGATGAACCTGAAAGTCTCATTCATGCATTAATTTCATGTGATTTTGCTCTTTATGTCTGGTCGCTTTGGCAGGACTGCCCCTTGAATCTGCTATTGAATGCCACGGACCTCATTGATGTTGTGCACAAATTCTGTTCAAGTCCCAGTGCAATGCACTTGGAATATTTTTTTGCAATCTCTTGGGCAATTTGGCATAATCGGAATCTGTTAGTTCATAATGAAAAGGGCCTCTCTTCTCTGCAAGTTTGGGATTTGGCGAGAAGTGTTATGGATGATTTTCATGAAGCCAACATAGTACTCTGTCCTACGAAGCAAGCTTTGAATGGTGGCTAGGTGGCCTCTCTGTCTGGTTATTTTAAGGTTAATGTGGATGGAGCATCGCCTTTAGATGACCTTGGGGTCTCGGGAGTTGGTGCGATTGTCCGGGACGACAGGGGCAATGTTGTCGCTGCTCTGAGTAAGGCTCTGCCTTTACACTACCCAGCTGAGTGGACCGAGCTCTTTGCTTTGGAACAAGGCCTCCTATTGGCTCAGGAGTTGGCTATTTTCAGTGTTACTTTGAATTGGATGTTGCCTCTGTTGTCCAAGCTGTTTTGCATGATCTTAGTGGCGGTGAAACTGGCCATTTGATTCAAGGAATTCAAAGAGCAAAATCTTCCTTCTCAAGTTGCTCCTTCCGACACGTGAAAAGGGATTACAACAGGGCTGCCCATGAGCTCTCCCAGTTTGCCAAATGTAATAATGCTAGTTATGTATGGAAAGATGATTTTCCGCTGTTTTTAGAGCACCTGATTCAGTTAGGCTTTGGCTGATTGTTGTAAGCTTTGGCCCCTGTTGTATTCCTTTTCCCTGTGTTAATGATATTTTACATTTTCCCCTCAAAAAAAAAAACAAACAAACAAACATATGGGTATCAAATTTTCTCTGCTAGCTCAATAGTCCATGCAAACCGTGCCATGTAACAATCAAATTAATGCACCAAAATACAATTAGATAAAGCCATAAAAAGCCAGAAATGAACCAACTTTACTAGTGAAACACATAAGTAGTCCAAAATCTAGACCAAGAGAGGCCCTAAACCATCAATTCATGCATCAAAACATTAAACACAGACAAAAATATAGAAAAATAGCATCTGGGTATCAAAGTAATGTACCTTATGGCTCAATATTCCAAGAAAACAGTGTCAAAGATGGCTCGAAAGAATTCTGCATAAAGAACAATCATGTCATTAGAAAGGTAAAAAAGGTACACAAAATTGCATGCACATAGGATAGGACACAGTTTGGTTGTTGAGAAAAGTGAGGGAAAGTTCCTATTTTTGATGGTCAGTAACAAAAATGAGAAAATTTTGCCACAAAATCAGCAATGCAGTTTGAATGTTTGATTTTAGGAACAAGTGATAATTAGAGAGTACCAGACAGACATGCCACCACATGGTCAGTCCATTCCCTTGGGAGGACAGCGAGGGAAGAACGAGAAAGTGACGAGAAAATAATAGAAGTTGGTGATTACGGGGTTTTGGGGAACATGATCATTTTTTGTTTTGGGAATCAGGAACATGATCTATTTTGTTGCTCTTAGCTTTGACCGTGAAAATTGTTGTGCAACAAATAACAATGTATGTAGCTTTCAAAAAAAAAAAAAACAATGTAGGTAGCGTGTGAGAGAGTTATATATATCCATATCCAATCAATAAGGCTGGTGAAAACAAACATCTTACTGCTTATTTCACAATTATTGAGAGATTACAGTTTTTATCATTTATGATAAAAAAAATATATATATATATATATATATATATATATATATATATATATATACACTAGTCTCTAAGCACGCACGTTGCGCATGCTCAGAGGCTTTTTTATTTTTTTAGATAAAAATTAATAGTAATTTGCATCTATTATTATTTAGAAATATATATTTTTATTTTTCAAATAAATAAAAGGATAAATTTTAGAGATAAGCAGTAATTTTTTTTTTTTTTTAACATGAAGGGAAAAAAACCCTAAATTTTAGAAGTTTTTTTTTTTTTTTTTAAAATTCAAAATGAAATTTATTATTTGACATTTATGACCATTTTTCTAAATGAAGTTACCATTTATTAATGAGAGTATTTTTGAACCACATAAAAGTTCAGTTGAAAAAGGAGAATCCTCTTATATATAGTAGGAGAATCCTCTTATATATAATATAGATATAAGTGAACCATGGTTATGTGGGTTCAAATTAAAAAAAAAAAAAAAAAAAAAAAAAAACAGCTACATAAGTTAAATAATAAAATCTATTATTTGTATAAGGGATTCAAGGTTCAAACCTTGCTTACGCCAAAAGTTGAATGATGTCTTGATTTAATGATAAAAAAAAATTATCATAGAGTGAAACAAAAAAAGAATAAGAAAACGAAAAAAATAAATTAAAAAAAAAAAAAACTTAAGCACAATATTTTAGGTTCTAAGTTTAGGCTTAGCCATGTGATTGTATTCATTAACACAAGGTTAATTAATTGTGATTAAATAGAGATAAAGTTGCTTGAGCTACATTAATTAATACAGTCACATGATTGATTTTAATTGAGAATCTAATGCATAATATTTAAAAAATTGCATGTAAGTTTTACCTTAATAAAAATGGTTTCAATAATTGGTTGGTGAGTAGGGATGGAGTTGAAAATTTTTATTTGGGGGCCAAATTTATGATATTGATACAACAATAAAAGAAACTCAAAATACACACACATATACATGTGTGTATGAAAAGGATAAAGATTTTAATTTTCTAACATTAAAGTAGTTACTCTAATAATTTTCTTATATAAAATAATTTTTTAAGAGAATTTATCATCTTTATAAACTTAAATAAGTACACACAAATTCAAACAACCCACCAATTGCCATTTCTAATATCGTCTCGAGGATTTGCTATAAAATGCAATGTTTCAGATTTTTAAGCTCTCACATGTAAGGAGGTAAGGGAACAAACCAACACATATTCTGGGTCCGTTTGGATACAGCTTATTGTTGCTGAAAGTTGCTGAAAACACTGTAACAAAATAATTTTTAAATGTGTGAATAGTGCAGCGGGACCCATTTTTAATGAAAAAGTTGATAAAAAGTGAAATTTGTGGGTCCCATTTACTGTTCATGGGACCCACAGAACTGAAAAAAGAGTTTAAAAGTCCAAAACAACGGCTACTGTTTATGAACAGTAGCCGTTGTCTCCCAAAAAGCTAGTGCAGCAGCCGAAGAAAAAAAAAAAAAAAAAAAAAAAAAAGAAGAAGAAAGAAAGAAGCCCAAAACGTAAACGCAGAAACGCAGCTTAACCCAATATCCAAACGCTCACTCTAGCTAATTAGCATGCATTTCTAGTTTTGTATCATGGTTAGTGGAAAATCATTCTATGATTGAGCCATATATGACTCAAGATGTATTGATTTTTTCTTTTTCTGAATAAAGTTACAATCTTCTCATTAAAAAAAAAATTATTTAAACAAGTTGCCTAGTTTGTTACAGATATGTACAAAAAGCAATTATTTTATTGTAATTTTTTTATAAAAAAAAACTTTATTTTTTTTCAAGTATCATTTGTAACATTAGATATCTCATGTTTAATTATTTCTTTAAGAATTATACTGAATTTAACATTTTGAGTCTCAATCAAGCATTTATAAACAAAAAACAACAAAAACCTTCTTTCCAAATAAAAAATATTTATTCAATTTTATCTATGTTCACCAGTAAATATAAATTTTTATTCGCAAGTCAAAGCAAATAAAAGAAAATTCTAATGGACCTAATCGAATTCTAAAGGCAGGAATGATTTAAAGTTAAAAGGATTAAGAGGAAATTGTTTTTATTAGAAACTCTATACTTAGACTCAACAAGCAAGGTAAGATATGAAACTACTCAAAAATAGAAACACTATTTTAGCATTATTCTTTTTTTTTTCTTTTTTGTTTTTTTGTTAGGAATGGGAAATTTTGTATTTGTTAAGAATTCTACTTTTTATTTATTTTTTTCAGAGGGTTATTTGGACAACTGTTTATTATTTCGAACCACTCTTTTTTTTTTGGGGGGGGGGGGGGGGGGTTGGGGTAACTTTTGTTTTTGGATATTTTAAAAATATTTTGGAAAAAAAATAAATATAAAATTGTAGTTTTGCCCTTATTGGTGAGAAATGATATTAATAAATCATAACAATAACCTCCGCAAGTTATATAAAAAAAAATTATGCGACTTTTTGTATCTCTAGCATTGCTTATTATATGTTCTCATTAAATATAATTAAATAAAATATGTCTCGTATACAAAGTATTTGGTGGTCTAAAGACTAGAGGGGATGGGTTCAAACTTATTGGACCTATTGACCTAATCACATGCGAATAAGTTTCAAGTAAGTCTATATTATATAGTTATTTTAATTGTGCTTCATGCTCTCTGGTCATGTTGAGAAGTTGATGTAATTTGGTCCGATGTGGAACTATGGAGTTTTCGATCAGGCATGCAATTTGTGGACTTCAAGGAACTGGTGACGTGGATTCTACAGGCAAACAAAAATCCAGAATTATTTGCAATGACCGTATGGTCAATCTGGAACCAATGCAACCAAGTCAGATTACAACAACCCAGCTGGTCTCTCCATCTCACACCTCAGGTTTCCAAGGATCGACTTGAAGAATTTCGGGCAGTGCAACTACCACCAAAGCCCCCACCGATTTTCCCTCGGGTTCGTTGTTGTCCCCCACCCCTTGGTTTTGTTAAAATTAATTTCGATGGGGCAGTATTTTCCAAGGAAAACAAATCCGGTGCTAGTATTGTCATTTGGAATAGGGAAGGCTTCATGTTGGCAGCTTAATCCCGGCAGTTTAATCAAGCTTATAGTCCGACTGCTATAGAAGCTGTAGCTGCACATACGAACCTTTAGTTTGCTACGGAACTCAGCTTCAACCATGCTGTCTTGGAGGGGGATTCTCAAACATGTCAACTATGCAACATGAACGGGAAATACTGACTTCTAATGGTCTGTTAATAGAAGATGTTCGGCATTGTTTTAGTTCTTTTAATCAATTATGTTACTCTCATACTAAGAGTGAAGATAATAAAGTTACTCAAAGTTTTGCACAATATGCGTTAAATATCTCTAACTTTGTTGTGTAAATGAAGGATGTTTCACCTCCGGTTTCTTTTGTACTTCAGGCTGATTTAGTCAATTTTATTTAATAAAAGTGAAGTGTTCTTCTTCCTAAAAAAAAAAAAAAAAAAAGATTATTTAATGGTCAAATTACTAATCTAATCTTTCAACTATTATATAAAAGTAAATTTGATCCAACAACTATTAATTGTATAAGTTGTGCCTTGGTCACAATTTTTTACAATAAAACATAATTAGAAAGTTTTTACTAGTTTTCATCTAACTTGACAGCTCGCTGCTAAAGCTACAACAAGTTGCCACTCAACCAACAAGTTTGAAGTTCTATCAAAATAACAAAAAGCTAAAAAATCAATCACAACTTTCCTATAAGCATAACTTATTTCACAAGTTACCTAGATAATAAATTATGATTGGTGAATAATTATATTTATATGAACTCACAACTTTTATTTTCAATCACTCATAACTTATTATATTAGTTAGATGTGAAAAATTTGAGGAGTAAATTATTTCCTTAATCTTATTTAATCAAAAGTGGTTAGACATATTTCTTAAATCACTGAGGAGTTGGGTTAGTTTGGGAGAGGTGGTGATGATAGAGATGAGGATTTAGGAGTTACTTAGTAGTCTGGACATAGAAAGGTAAAATCAGAGCCAAAAAAAATAAAAAAAACCGTGGTTTCAACTAGATGAAGTTGTATGTCTATGGTAACAACAATAGTATAGGATCACAAAATAAACATTAGTTGGGAGATAAACTCTTGGGGAGACTCAAATTGAGGGGTTTATATAATATATAAAGACATCATTTGGCCCAAAAGTTTAACCTTATAAGTTTGGCTCTAACTATACTATATTAACTACTTACTCTTCTCAATATTATTAATGTGAGACTTTACTCATATTCCTAACAACCTCCCTCACCCCAGTGTCAAAAGGTGTTAAGGAAAAAAAAAATCAAATTCAATATGACCCATTAAATAATTAACTTTTGGGCTCATCAACTAATCACTTCCAGTATGCTATTTTGGTTTGCACCAAAAATAGCATCCATTTTTTTTTTTTTTTTTGTTGTTTATTAATGAATAATAATTTTATTCAAAAGTAACAGTAATACAATCACGAAAAAAAAAAGCACACAAGCACACCAAACAAAGGCTTTGAAACAAGTCTACATACAACATGTCTCCCATATAATGATCTTGAAAATGCTTTTCTTAGATCGACGACATTCCTCTTATTCCACTAGATGTGTCCATACCAACTTGCCGAACATAGCTTTCAACGCAATGTCGTTGCCGTTGTCGTTTCTGTTGCCTCTGCTGCTGTCGCCGTCGTTGTACGCGTCTCACTAATCACTATCAGACCGGGTTGTGCTACCATTCTTCTTTACTTCTCGCTTGTTCTTTTTTTGAGTGGGACTAGAAACCAGCGGTGACAAACTGCTTTTTAGTATATGCAGTAAAGAAGTAATATAGCTACCAAAGAAGCACCAACAAACAATAACGGCTACAGTAATCCCCATATTGTGTGGCACCACTGTGTGGGTACCTAAAATGAAAGCTAACAACATTGCAGTAGTAGAATAGCTTATTGAATCAGGTGCGCGTGCTGCAAATTTTTTGCGACGAATGAAGTCCAGAATCATTTTTGAAGCGGTGAAGTGAGAGAATACTGAGGCAAGGGAAAGACCAAAAGCGGCACTATTAGCTAGCAGAAATATCTGGAAAGAAGTTTTTTTGCTTAATACTGCGGAGCCCTCATCCACAACATCTTGGCTTTTGTATCCACCAGGCAGAGTGAAAGATGCAGCGAAGGTCACTGTTGCGATGAGTGTTGCTACCACCACTGTTTTTTCACTCCTTTCCTTCATAAGATCTGATTTGGACTTTCCCTCACCATTGCCATTGCCATTGCCATCACCTTTGCCTTTCTGAATGCCTATCTTTATGAGTGCTCCACGCTGGCTTAGTCGAGCGCCCTTCTCTCACATTTTTTTCTGCGTCATCATGTAAAATGTTAGAGATATATATTAGTCATATTAGCCCAATGTAATAGGACCAAGTCCATTCCTGCTTGTACTAGTAGTCTAGGGTTTAGTCTATTATATATACTCATGTTAGGGTTCATTATAACACAGGTTATTGTACTACACTCTTATACATAATAAAGATGTAGCCCTTAAGGGATTCCTCCGTGGATGTAGGCCGTCAAGGCTGAACCACGTAACCCTCGTGTTCTCAATGTTCTTGTTCTATACTTCCTCTTCCGTATTCACTCTAGCATACACAACATGGTATAACATATTGCGTTGCTAATAATAATGTTATTTAACGTGGTATCAGAGCCAAACTCCGTTCTGGGCATCAAACAAAATCTCTAGCAAGCAAAGAAGATTTTAATGTGCACATCACCATCAGAAGTCACACATGCTTCTCTGCTGAATCTAGACTCCATGGCATCTTGTAGCCACCGTGGCTCAGTGCTATGTCAAAGATCCACAAACTCAAGCAAAGCCGTGACTCAACTTCTCAGATCTGTGCAAACCCAAGCCTCGCCTGATGAAACCAATACCACAGACGTGATCCACGACCTCCCGCGACCAAAACCCAGGAACTCGGCCACCAAAGGAAGCTTCACGCGCCGCCACGCGCTGCCAACAGCTCCGGAACCTCCTACACGCGCCGCCTCAGATTCCTGACATCCAGATCGTTTTCTTGGTACACGCGCCACCCTGATGGCCTCCTTGTCCACCGATCTACAGAACTTGAGATTCCGACCATCATCTGCGCTTACACGCGCCTACACACACCTCACAAGCTTCTGGCTTCTTATCCACGCACCGGTGAAAATGCACGCTCCTGCCACACACGACCACAACTGCTGATGTCATCTGACGTCATCTTGACACGTCAGCGCTAAGCAAGCCGTTGCCACATCAGCCCTAGTCCACGTCAGCGACACGTCATAGGATGACGTCAGCGGCTCTGCTGCCCGATCCGTGACCCGGCCCGGAAACCCGGAACAGTATCCGTTGACTTTGACCCTGGACCAGTTGACTTTGACTTTTTGCGTTGACCTTTGACCAAAAGTCAAACTTTTCGAAAGGGCCTATCTTGCTCAGTTTTTCACGTAGATTCCAATTTTGGACTCCGTTTCTTCATTTGAAACTCCGAAATTGGTCAATTGGCACATTCTTCATTGTGGTTTCTTCAAAGGCATTCTTCAAGGCATCTCCAAGTGATCTTCTCATACTTATCCAACCTCAAGTCTTCATCAAGCTTCCACCTTGAGTTTGAGGGAGGGTGTTAGAGATATATATTATTCATATTAGCCCAATGTAACAGGCCCAATCCCATTCCTGCTTGTACTAGTAGTCTAGGGTTTAGTCGCCTATATATACTCATGTTAGGGTTCATTATAACATAGGTTATTGTACTACACTCTTATACATAATAAAGATGTAGCCCTTAAGGGATTCCTCCGTGGATGTAGGCCGTCAAGGCTGAACCACGTAACCCTCGTGTTCTCAATGTTCTTATTCTATGCTTCATCTTCCGCATTCACTCTAGCATACACAACATGGTATAACATATTGCGTTGCTAATAATAATGTTATTTAACATAAAATTTATAAATGGACGATCTTTTGTAAAATGCTAAAGCTACCTACCCATAAAGACAAACACATGCACACACACATCATACATGTATGTAAGACATGTATGTGATGCATCCTAGCTTTTGAGGAAAATTAATAATATACTTTCAATCAAAAATCAAATTAATAGAACTTGGTTGCCTTTGTAATTGGCTAAATTACACCCAAAAGGAAAAAAAAAATGTTGGGTGTGTGCCACACGTGGGTTCCAACCCACACTTGATGTAATAGCTCATTTAATGAGCTTGTATTTAAAGCCTTCATGCCAACCATGTCTCTTAAGGAGACTTGACATTAAGTGTGTAGGACACGCTGAAGGAAGAAGAAAAATTGACTGAAAAAAACACAAGAACATTTGGCCAAGTGAAGGGAAGAATTGAATTCATCCTTTTTGTCTAATATCATGTACAAAAGTCAAGGCTTGTGTTGTGTGCTTGCATTTATTGTGACTTGATGTGAAGCATGTGGAAGGAAGAAAATAAGGAAAAGATGAAGAAATAAAAGTAGGCTATTCGGCCATTTGGTGCACAAGAAGAAAAGAAGAGTGAAGAGGAGAAGTACCAGCAAGTGAGATTGAGGATAGTGCAATCTTGAAGAACTACAAGAGTGAGAGCAAGCAAGAGAGAAGAGAAAAATAGAGAGAGTAAGAGAAAATTATGAGAAATACACCATGAGGAAGAGAGCAATAAGTGAAAAGAAAAAGAAAGTTTTTTCTTTGCTTAAGTTGTACCTCTAAGTGTTGCAATCCTATTTAATATAATGAAATTATTCGAAATTTATCCTTTGGTTTTTCTCTTTAAAAAGAAAGGGTTTTTCACGTAAATTTTTGTATTTTTGGATAGTTGTACTTCCGCTGTACTTGCTGAAATTTATTTACAGTTATATAAAATTTTTCCCAACAAAAAAGCTCTAAACTTCTTCGTTTTGAGTACATTAATAGTACAATTATGATGAAGACTAATGAGAGGAATGAATAATATAAAGTTAAAGTATAAATGACTGAATTGAATGAAAATAAAATTATATAATTGAATTGAATTCCAAGTAAACCATCACACATTCTTGGTGCAATGGTCACTTCACAAGTATAAATATTTGTAGGGTGTAGGGGGAAAGAGCCGAAGTTCAAATTTTCAGGAATGAGCTTTACACACATTTATACTCAGATTAAGTTAGAATAGAATTTCTATTTTGTATAAAAAAATTCCAAGTAAAATTAAATAATACAATTTTTAATTTAATTAATCTTTTATTTATCTTGAAGGTATTAGACATATTCGAATGAGGTTTTAAAATTCCTAGGAGGAATAATTAGCTTTTTTAGACAAATTTTTCTCAGAGGTATGAGATTTAACTCATGAATGATACTAAAGGTCCATTTGGTTGGAGGAGTGAAAAAGTGGGAGGATAGAAAATTGTGAGAGGATGAAAGGTGGAAGGATAAAAAAGATTTTAATTTCCCTTCTTTTTGTTTGGTTGGAAGTGGAAAAATGGAGGGATGAAAAAAGTGAGTTTGCATAAATTTGCATGTGTATTAAAAAATGATGTCCAATTAAAACAAAAAAAAAAAGTGATAAACAACCAAAAAAAAATCAATCACCTAAATTTATTAAAAAATAAAAATCATGTCCATTAAAAAAAAAAATTCACTTCTAAATGAAAAAAAAAAATGAAGGAAGAAGAAGAAGAAGAATAAGAGGAGGCAAGCAACGCCTGCCAAAAAAAAAAAAAAGAGGCCGGCAATGTCCAAAAAAAGACAGAACATTGTTCATTGTGGTGAGGCCCTCCTTGTTTGTAGCATTTAAGACAATATCTCTATATTCTCCCAATCTCTGCACCATATGGGTATGCCCATTGATGGCCGCTAGATTTGAAGGCGTGTTACCTTCTTCATCTTGCTCGTTGATGAAACCCCCAAACTCTGGTCTCCTATCAAGAAGGGAAATTGCTGACCGCCATTGACTTTCTGCAACAGCATGAAGAACATTCCGACCCTTGTCGTCCAACAACTCGTAGATATCTGGACATGCTTTCATGAGTATGTCTATTACACCTTTATTGCCTTCCTTGGCGGCAATGTGAAGAGCAGATAAACCTTCTTTGTTTCTTACATATGCAGGGGAATTGCCCTTTTCTAAAAGCAGCTTGACAAATTTCTCATTACCCATATGTGCGGCAATGTGTAGAGGAGTCCATCCTGAGTCATCCCCTTGTTCAATTGTAAATGGCCATTTTTCCATCACTTCTTTCAAAAGACCTAAGAAGATATAGGAAAACAGTATTGCTCAGGTTAGTACATAATGAGATCTTTTATTTTCATGACACAACACTGGGGAAGAGGGTTTTGAACCTATGTTTTCTCTCAATGCAACTCAATCGCAAGATTGTAGTGGATGAAAGATTATGGTTCAAAGACAAGATTAAAAGACAAAGTTCACAACAACTAAAACAAAATGTTCCTAAAAAAAAAGAATTCACAACAAAATTGACTTTGAAATATTAATTAATATAAATAATATGTACAAACTATAACTTAAATACAAGGTTTTATTTATAGGACAAAGTTTGGCTACACTCCCACTAAATATTATCATGACTACATATTTTGAAAATTTAATTGTTAGATTATGTATTTTTTATGTTTTTAACATGAATATTAATTTTTATTCAAATCAAATGTTATTTACTATTCAATTAATAAACTTATTTTTTATGCATAATTCAAGATTACAAAAACTTCAAATTTAAATATTTAATTGATGACATAACTATTAATCTTTAATCTTCTTGAAATTTTGCAAGGGACAAAATTTAACTACAAAATTAGTTATAACCTAAATTAGACTAAAACCTTGCTAATATTTTTTCATTTGAGGTGAATTTTGACAAATCCACAATTGGATTATTTTTTCTTTTTATATCCTCTATACTTGCAAAATTTATAGAAAATTAAAGATCAATAGCTATGTCATTAATAAATTGTTTAGATTACAAGTTTTTGTAATTTAAAATTATGCATAAAATATTAATTTATAGATCATATAATAAATAATATCTGATTAACATAAAATTTGACATGTGTATTAAAAGTTTAAAGAATATGCAATTCAATAATTAGATTATTAATGGAAGTTGAAGCCTTAAGTTACAACCAATTTTGTAACTAAACTTTGTACTTTTGCAAGTATGAAGGATATAATAAAAAAATGTAATCTAATAATAGACTTATCAAAATTCATATCCAATAAAAAGATATAAAGAAAGTTTGTAGGCAAACTTTGTGCATATTTTTAATAATAAAATGCTTAGTGTCAATTAAAAGATATAAAAACAATAATCAATCTTTAAACAAAAATAATAATAATAATAATAATAATAATAATCAATTTATATTGCATAAATATTTAATAACAAAATGAGTTTGTAGTCAAATTTTTTCCAATAAATTATATTCTAAAATAGATTTAATTGAAATACAGCCATAATAGAACTATAATATGACTTTAAAACTCATTATATACACTTAAAATCAAGGAAATAAATACCGTAAATCTAAAATTTCAAAAATTACACACAAATTAATAAATAACAAAACTCTAATAGTAGAGTTTGTCCTATATCAACCCCTAGCCTCTAAGCCACTCAGATCTCCTTTTTTTTTTTTTCATTAAATTTCATTTGTTGCTTTAATAGTTAACCCCTTCATTACCCAAAAAAAAAAGTATCTCAGATGTATAGCACTGAGAATTTTTATTATTATTATTATTATTATTATTATTATTATTATCAGATTGACCCTTTTTTTATTTTATAAATGAACTTAGCTGGTTTTGAGATATCCTAAAACGAAAAAAAAAAAAAAAAAAAAAACTCAATTTGGGACAAATTGAGTAACCATTACTCGTACCAATATACAGAAAGGTTTTCGCTATGTAATGTAATAACCTAAGGTGATTTATTCAAGCCAAAGAAAGAATAAAACAAAACAAAACAAAAAAAAAAAAAAAAAAAAAAAAATCTATGGTGAAATTATAGCTTACCAAAAAATAAAAAAGAGGACTTGAGTTGAGGTAGATATTTACCTGTTGGAAGGTTTACAAACCGGGGGGGGGGGGGCGGGCGGGGGGCAGGTGCCCCCTCTGAACTTCCAAGATTTTTTACTAATAATGGCAGTGTATTGCATTGAAATGTATTATTTGCCCCTCTACACAAAAGACAAAAAACTTTTCTATTTATTGGTCACAACCTACTGCTACATGGTTCAAAACTCAGCAGCCTTAACTAAGAACTCTGAGACTACTATAACTCTAATATAAAACTATGAGTCCCACCTAGTAATCATTAAAATATATATATATATATATATATATATTACTGCTATACGGAATAGAAATCACAGCAACCTAATACTAAATAGAACTCTGAAAAAAACAGTGTATATATAAAACAGTATAAAGCACGCCTCCCATAAATAAATAAAAAAAGAAAAAAAAAAGTTTTAGGGTGTTTTTAAAATTAAGCAAGGGGAGGAGAATAATAAGGTTTTTCATAGTTTGTAATTTTGTTAATATGGTAAAGGTAAATTTGATAATTTATTTGGTTAAACATTTCTATACTCTACTCTCCTTCCATTCAAACAAGTTATTAGAGTTTTTTATGAGTTTTTAAAAACATTCGAGTTGAGTTTTAAAAAAACATTCAAGTCATTGAGTCACGTTTATATATTCACAAGTATATTGCAAACTCTTAATATTCATGTTTAAATTTTTTTAGATTAGGTTTTTACTTTCAATTTTGTCTTTTAATCTTGCCCCCTCTGACCTAAATTTCTGGCTCCGCCACTGTTTACAAATGTGCAGAAACGCTTACGATCTTTTTTTTTATGAGTATCGTCTAATAATTCCGGAAGAGGGAGGAGAAATAGCATATTGACTCACCCAAGCGAAAGTTTCACGGAGAAATATATAGTTTCCTTTTTCGTCGCTCTCTATTTCTATTAATTGCTGGAAGGAACTTTTCTTGTTACTGTCTGCATTGGATACATCAAAAGAAATATAAATAATCATACCAGAGAAATAAGTTTTATACACTCCAGAGAAATAAGGTTTTTTTTTTTTTTTTTTTTTTTAATTTTTTTAAATTAAACTTTAAAAAATCTAGATAACCCATAAGGAAAATAAATGTGATTCCTTCTTCAGAGTTTCAAAGATGCTAAGGGATATTATCCATTTGGATTCATCCTTGCTTGGACTGTCCAACGTTTTTGGGTGCTCCAAACATGGGTATACGTGACAAATAAGAGAATGTATCTCATGAGCAGTGACGCAGTAAAAATATTTATTGAGAGGCCAACTAATTATAATAAAACTCTTAAATTTAAAAAAAAAAAAAAAAATCATGACTCAAAACAAATACTTAGTTCCGTATACTAACTTTAGCTCAACAATGTTATGCCCTACGTTATTAATTATTTAAGAAATAATCAAGGATCATTTTCTTAAAAAGCAACATCTATTTAGGATCATATTTTTTTAACTCTTCTAGGGAGTTAAAACACCAAAAGTTTCATTATTTGGAACAGAGTACTAAGCAATAGCTTCTGAAATTTTGAAAATTCTCATAAAATATGTGCCAATGCTTCTATATATATATATATATGCATCATTGGTTACATAAATTGCTCACATTTTAACCGCTAAATAGAGGCTTTTAATGAAATAAAACCATATGGGTATAAATAGAGACTTATGTTCACTTGAAAAATAACTCAAGAAAAAGTAAGTTAAAGAGAAACACAAGAAATCATGTTGTCATTCTCTAGAATTGCTATTTGTAGAATCCAACATCTTAATTGTATCCTAAAGAAAAATTAGAGATAACCCTTTAGCAACAATAATGTGGGGGCAAATATTGTCTAAGAAAAATAATATTGTGCTTCCAAATTATCTATTTTTTGTTTGTCTTTTGTGTTAACCTTGTTTTTTCATTATTACTTTGTATAATATCCCTAACAATCTTTGTAATATCCCCAACAAAAAATACCCTTATATCCCCTTTAAGTTCAAAAGGTATATATAAATAAAAATCTTCAATTAAAAGATTTACATAATTATTAAAAATCATTACACGTGAATTATAAGTGAAATTTTGCCTATGAAAAAAATCACATTACTTAATCATATATTAAAAAAAAATCATAATATATAAACAAAATATAATGAATATATTTTCAAAAAAAAAAAAACTGTTTCTAAAAAAATTAATATATTTTCTTTTCACGAGTTTTTAACAGTAAATACTATTTTTTTTTTATACATATAGGTGGAATTTATTTTCAAAATTGATCCTACGTGTGTGTATATAATACATATATTGGGTGTGTGTTATGCAATATGTTTGTAAGTATATGAAGACCTATATGTGTGTTTTACTTATCTTACCTTCATTTTTTTTTTTTTTTTAAAGTTACTTATGAATTATGTTCCTTGAAATCAAATAGTTATGCTACCTATTCAAAGAAAAGCTAAGTAATCGTACATTCTCGTGGTCATTCTGTTTTATCCATTGGAATGAGCTAGATATTTTGACATTAGTTTATTTTGCGAACTGTTTCAGGGATAATGCTAAGGTTAATGTGTATCTCACACAATAAATATATCTAAGTATTCATTATATCACGTTACACCATATCAAATTATTAATTCAAAAATAAAATAAAGTACATTTTTAATATCATCATCCCATAACATATGTAACATGTCATATATGAGTAGAAAGTTATCATACTCTTAACGAAATAATAATAATAAAACGTCACCTCTGAGTAAAATAGTAATTGGAAGAAAGGGTTTAGGAAAATAATAACGATTTGATAACATAGCGGCAGAAAATCATTAATTAGGCAGAATTTAGTGGAATGAATGGAAGTAAGAAGAATGGACCTGAATGGGTCAGAATATACAACAAGATAAAACAAAGGAGGTGACTTGTACCTATTAACCAATCCCTTGCAAGGCAAATAAAAGGAGCGAAGAAATATTGCAACCAGTTTTTTGCACAGCCGTAGAGTAAGGACGACCAACAAAATGAAGGCGAGAATTGGATTTTCTAATAAAGCAAACAAGTATGAACAAAGAAAATCAAATGATTCTGAGTGAGGAGTGGTTTGTAAGAATGAAGAAGGAAGAAGTGTGAGAATTGAGGTGGATTGTGGATTTGGGAGGAGAAAAGAGAGTATAAAAGGAGGAAGGAGAAGGAGACCCAAAAATAAATAAATAAAGAGGATGAATAATTGTTGAGGTTTATCTCACTATCTCACAATAGACGGATCCCACGCTTGTGAATCCACTGGTTGTGAGGAACTAAATGCTATGTAATAATTGTTCCAAGTTGAGGAATGGACAACTTAAAAAAATAAAAAATAAAAATCTAACAGAAATGTATTGAATTGCTAATAACTAAAAGAAAAACTAATTACTTAAAAATTTCACGATGTAATTAGAGCCAATTTATTAGGCTTATCTGAATCATGGTTTTTAAACTCGGACCGGACCGTACGATCTGACCAGGTTAACTGTGAACAGCTCATAAATACAGTTATTTTAATCTTAAGAACTAGTCTATGCCAAAAAAAAAAAAAAAAAGGAACCGTTTGAACCGCAATCCAACCGCACGGTTTTGAGAACCGTGATCAGACCGGTTCTCACAGTTCCCTACTTTCCTTTGAGTTCCACAGATTCTATTCTACATCATAGCATCAAATACAACCCAAAAATCCACAACAATGAAGAGATGAAGAGAGAGAGAGAGGTAAGAACCCGAAGGTGAGCTTTGATCATTCTTTGAGCCTGAGGTAGATTACTCATGAAACTTCAACATTCACATATTTGCAATTTTGCAGCAGAGAGAGAGTGGCAGAAAAAGTCTTGCGGCAAAGAGAGTGCTGTGAGTTAAAAGTGAAAAACTCAAACTCAAAGTAAAGAGTATGAACACTAGGACTTGGGTAAAGGAGCTCGTTTAGGTGGGGTAGGTGGAATCTCTTAAATGCGTAAGCAAGCAAATGATGCCACGTTTTTTTCTTTTCTACCAATTAGTGCCACATATTGACATGTGCTGACAATGAAAAATGGTACACTACTAGTACTTGTTTAGAAGGAAAAAAAAAAAAACATTGTTCTAAAAAAGGCACCCAATTAATAGTATATAAATAATATTTAAAAAATGAATAATCACCTCATTATTTGCTAATTTGTAGTTACTTTGATAATTAATTAATTACTTATTATTATATTTTGAAAAAATTATTGAAAGATATATATATATATATATATATATAGAGAGAGAGAGAGAGAGAGAGAGAGAGAGAGAGAGAGAGAGAGAGAGAGAGAGAGAGAGAGAGATCTGAAATAACCCAAAACAATATGCCAAAATATACTGGTACTGAAATATATTATTACACTTCAATTTTTGTTGAAAATATCTAAGTGCATTTATTGTTTTGTTTTTGTTAATAAAATGGCATGTTAAATCAATAATGGAATTTTTATGAAAAATACATTTAATTTTATTATTTTATTTAATTTTCCTATTTGTATTAATTTAATATATTTATTTATATTTTAAATAATTATTAAATTAATTATGACGTCATCATGGTTCAACCTCGGTTCGACTTCGATTTGACTTTCAAAACCTTGAACCTCTCCCTTTAATGGATAAAAGCAATTTAGACATCTACATGATCATGATCTGAATAAAAGCAATTTACATGATTTCCCCCTCAAAAAAAAAAAATGACTTAGCAGATCTTTGAGGAAAAGGACTAAAGTTACAATTTGGCCATTGGGATTCAAACATCTACTTATCTAGAGTAAGGATTCAGACATCTACAATAATAAGTCATTTTAGAAAACTTTTTATATAAAAATAAAAAAAGTTATCAACTTTTTTTTATAGTTTTTTCAATTCTCCATCTAGTATAGGCATTGTAATTAATTAAGTTGATAAGTGGAACGCCTTTTAAGACAGATAAAGTAGGGAAAGTGGGTCTCATTCATTACAATAATGCCATTAATGAGTGCGTTGTAATAGTTTTAAAAATTATGGCAAATTATAATTTATCCACCTATAGTATGATCGAAATTTAAGTTATCTACCTATTGTTTAAAAGTTGCACTTTACCCACCAGAAGTTCATTTTTTTAAGTTTCCATAACCTACCTTTATACTTTCACCGTTAAAAACACAAAAAATATAACAAAAACATAAAAATAAAGATCTAAATCTTAAAACGGTAAAATTTTGGCCTAAGATCACTCTTACCAAATATAACTTTCTTAAACCAATGTCAACTCAATGCTTACCATAAAGAATCATGGCAAAACATAGAAGTACTTACAACACAGAGGGATTTTTCACCAGATTGTAAGGAATACAATGGGAACATTACTCTTTCTTGTCATAATCATTTGCTAAGAATTGTGTAAACCTGTTTGTAGTGCACCTCGAAATTTACATCTCCATGTAAGAGAAATTGGATAATCTTCAAAGATAACACAATTTAATTGAATTGTCTATTAACAACATTCTTAAAGTTGAAGCTGTACATAGCATAATCTTGTTCCTGCTGCATCAATTCCTCAAGATGCTCCTAACACTACGAGTATTCCTATTGAAATCATGATGCCAAAAGACTAAAACGAGGCATTTTTCTCCAACACTAAGTTATCCTGCCACCCATGAGAAGAAATATTTGAAGCCATCTTTCAAATAACAAAAAATGACTAGCCACCAACATTTCACTAAAATCAAAGCCCACCATCAAAAAAAAAAAAAAAAAAAACCTCAGCCTCCTCAATAGACATGGCAAAACGGGTCAGAATTTTCTGACCCAACCCGACCCGAACCCGATTTTTTTTTTTACCCGAAGCAAAAACAGGTTAACCTGTGACCCAACCCGTGTTTTTTACGGGTCAACCCGACCCGACCCGAACCCGAACCATTTTTTTAAAACTTTTTTTTTTGGGTAAAAAAAATAGTAAAATTAAGACAATATTGGTTTAATTGTTTATTGTGAACTTTAAGGAAACAATTGGTACATTTACATAACTGCATGCAAATTAATTGAAAGACAAATGATTGAATAATCTGTAATGAGTAAAGATTTTTAGATATCAAATAGCAAAGTACATGCCAAGATAATCTGGTTACAGTAAAGTTAAAAACATAGATTTAAAATTGTAAACTTGTGTGAGAAACATTTACAAGTGTGAAAATAGTGAAGCTAAAGTATCAATTAGCATAAATTATGAATACTTAGATCTATTTTTTAATAATTTATGTCCAAAATAAACGGTTTTTCAAAATAAATTATGATATTTTCTAGAGTGTGTGTTACTTAATAATAATATGATATTCATAAAAGATACCATGTATAAATAAGTAAGCAATCAAATTTTAAAGTATATCTCAAATTGAAATAGAATGTCAACCACAATTGATAATAGATTATAAAATTAATTTTCAAGATTGTAAATTTCTTATATGTTTTTATTCTTTATCAAATGAGTTATCCAATGAGTCATTTGTAATTTTGTTTTATATTTTGGAATGTTGATACTGTGTAGAAATAAAACTTGTGTATTTGTTTTACTTATCTTTGTGTTATTTTGTTTTAGATAGCAATGTTAGGCTTTGTATAATTTTAAAATTATTGAATAAGTATTAATAAGTTTAACTGAGTTCATTCTTGATATAAGTGGTGAATTCAAAATAATGCATTTTACATCAAGTAATTTGTTGCATAACTTTCCAAATGGCAAATACATGTTGTTTTCTTTATTAAAAAAAAAAAAAAAATTCATGTGAAAAATACGGGTCGACCCGACCCGACCCGCAACCCGATTGACCCGAACCCGATGTTAACCCGCTTAAAATGACCCGTTTTTGACCTGTGACCTGTTTGACCCGTAACCTGATTGACTCGACCCGACCCGTCCGTTTTGCCATGTCTACTCCTCAAGCCAAGGTCAATGACGGAGAAAGGAAATAGAGAGTTAAGGAGATACATAAAACTTTTTGAGCCAAGCACCATGAAAAAAAAAACAAATTTTGATCTTTTTTTTGTGTTCTTGTTATAGCTCTTGAAGCTTCCAAATTTTTTTACAAAAACCACTTTTTGATCTTGTTTCTTTTAATTTTGTTATTTTTTTTTAATTATTCTTTTTTTTTTGTGTGTTTTTAATAGTGGTGAGTTACGGAAGCCTAATGGAGTGAACCTCAGGTGAGCAACAAAATTAACCAACCCTAAGAACATCAAAAACATTTTTTGTACAATGCTCCATTTTGAGGTGGTAGCATTACACATGATTGGATCTAGGACTAAGCTAGCATGACTCTCCAAAAAGCAAAACTTTTAACATCAGATTTTGCTTAACAATCCTGCTACAATTTTCTAACTAGATTTGGCAGTTGATCTTCATTTGAAACTTCTGACGAAGAAAAAAAAAGAGGTGGTTTAAAAGAGCTCATACCTGAATAGATGTGATTTAGTCGCACTTGCTTGCCCAGTTGGTGTCTCAGCAACTTCCCTTTTGATTATCTGTAAATTTACTAAGACAAACCGTTAAAATTTAAAGACAACAATTTGAGTAACAGGTAAGTTCAAGCAAAGAATATATCATATCAACGAATCCAAGTATATATAATAAAGGAAGAACAAGGATTTGCTGCAAACAAGTGTGCAGGAATTGCTACAAACAGGGTTAGATGGCAACAATCCATGATGACACTTGTCCTAATATCATGTGAAACGCACATGATCAGTTTTAGTTTGTATTGTCCGTTAAGTTGCAACGTTTCTCACTTTCTAAACGTCAAACACGCATATCCATATCTCTCTCTCTCTCTAAAACCGTCACTCTCTCTCCTCTCTCTTCGAAATCATCAGACTCTCTCTCCATCTTTCTTCCTCACTCTTCCTCCTTTTTCGTTCCTCTCATCAGAAACCACAGCCACCTAAACCCATAAAAAAAATCTTGTTGCCAATCCCTCCTAAAACTGAAGATCCAACATGCAACAAGGAATCCTCCAAAAATTTAGATTCGATCTATGCATAGTGAGGATTTTGGCTCCAATATGTGCAAATTTTTTGAAAATTTGAGTTTAGATTTGGTGCCATGTGTGCAACCTTGAAGGTACACAAGTCTCACTAATTTGTAATCATGGTCATAGCCAAACCCAAGATGGGCTTATAAGAAGCTGGGATATTAATAGCACGGATTGGAAGGGGTATGGCTTTACAAATTGAAGGGTTCCAAAGAAATAGAAAAATGGCATGGTCACCACTGGAAGCATCATCCGCCAGACAAACTAGGCCATTACATGAACCAGCTTTGAAGAATTTGTTCAATTGGGTTTTATGGGGATTTTGATTTTGGGATTTTGGATTCTTGCTGTTTGGATGCCAAGAAAATATTCAAGACTAAAATTAAAGTACTTTTTGATGAATGAAACTAATTCAAAGCTTCTTGAGATGAGGGCAGATTTATCTTTGGTTAGTTTTTATGCTTGAGATGGCTAAATGTTTTTTTTTTTTTTTTTTTTTTAATTTTTATTGTAAGTGTGAGATGGTAAAGAGAGAGAAGGGATGGATGAAGGAGGTGAAGAAGAGAGAAAAGGGATCTGATGGCTTGATGGGTAAAGAAGAGAGTGATTTTAAAATCCTCACTGTGCATAGATCGGAGCGAAAAAGGAGGAAGAGTGAGGAAGAAAGATGGAGAGGGAGTATGATGATTTCGAAGAGAAAGGAGAGAGTGATGATTTTAGAGAGAGAGAGAGATATGGATATGCGTATTTGACGTTTAGAAAGTGAGAAACGTTGCAACTTAACGGACAATACAAACTAAAACTGATCATGTGCGTTTCACATGATATTAGGACAAGTGTCACCATGAATTGTTGCCACCTATCTCTGTTTGCAGCAATTCCTGCACACTTGTTTGCAGCAAATCCTTGTCCATAAAGGAAACATAATTAAAGCAACAAAAAAGGAAAAAAGCAACCAAAAAAAAAAATTCTTATTGTTAGATTATGTTTTTGTTAATCGTTATTGATGATGCTGAGATCGTCAGTCGAGATGTTCGTCCAGATAGAGATCGTCCACTGCTTGTATTAACCCTGGGGTACCACAAAAAAAAGAAAGAATCACCGGTGGGGTGCTGCCCACAACGCCTCCGATGATAAAGTTAGAGAAAGCAAGATAAAAGCAGAGAAAGCTAAAATGAGAATAAAATTATGTGATTTTTCATACCCCCTCTGGATCTTGTTCATGGGTATATATAGGTTATTTCAGTGTCCTTCTAGCCGTTGGCTCCGTCATTATGGGAGCATTATTGCTTGAGTTCGTAACGCTTGTGCCAGGTGTTAAGTTAACCGGCACATCTTCAACGATATTGGTATTTATTGCTGCTAGTCGTAATGGCTGGCCTTGGTTAGGTTGCTCGGGCAGTCGCTTTCGTACTATGATGGTAATGGGATCATCCTTATACATCGTTCTTCAAGGATGGACGATCTTACTCATTTCTTGGACCCATCAGCTGCCCCCCCATTCCAAGGTCGTCCGTAACCTTGGACGGTCCTGGGAATACAAAACGCTTTTTTTTTTTTTTTTTTGGCATTTGGGAATGTGTTCTCCGCATTAACTGCCTTGTGGCGGCGTGGCATACTTTGTGGCCACGTGTCAAGTTCTGACCGGTGGGGAGGCATTGTTTCCGGCGAATGTCTTTTTGGTTTCCTGCGATTTCCAAGGCAGATTTTAACCTTTACTTTTCCTAACTTCTTCATCTTTATCTCTATTTGGCTTTTTCTGGTCTTTTTTCTTTCTATCTCTTCTGTGTCTGAGTCTTCTGCCGCTGCTGCTTTGCTTTTCCGATTTTCGATTTTCTTTCCTTTCTTTTTAAGGTGCGTATCCTTTCTTCTTTGCTTCTTTGCTTTTGCTATCTACATATTTTTGTTTACTTTCCTTTTTCGAAATGCACATGTCCCTTCTTAATGGTAGATTATACTGATTTTGAGCGTATTTCTCCCTCTAATACCTTTTTCTTTGCTCGCTTGGGGGGACTTTTAGAACTTTCCGATGACCGGTACCCACAATTCGGTGATTTTGTGGTAGGGGGAAGTGGCTTAGATTTAGCTTTGAGAGACTTGTACCCATTGTTACAGCAGTCGCTTTCTTGGTTCAAATCTACCCATGGGGTTCTTAGGAGGGAAAGAATGGGTTCCGTTGTAAGATCTAGTGGTCTTGAAGGGGGTTCGTCCTCTAGCGCGGCCTCGGATGGAGCTGTGATGGACATAGCTACCTCCGTGCCTCTTCCTTCGTCAATGCCCTCTACTTCCGTTGTCGTCCCTCATTCCTTCCATGCCCTCAAGGAAAAGTGTCACTTGAGTGTAGATGTTTTCAGTAAATTTAGGGATAGGTTTCAATTCCCTGTAGCGACCAGGGTTCGTCTTCCCAAGAAGGGTGAAAGGGCTTGCACCTTTGCCCATGGTGAGGTTTGCTTTTATGAGGCGGCCTTCTTGTGCGGTCTAAGATTTCCCGTCCAACCATTTATCATGGAGCTCCTAGACCACCTACAGATTGCTCCTGGGCAACTCATGCCTAATTCTTGGAGAATCATCGTAAGCTGTATGGTGATATGGACGATCATAGCAGAAGGAGAGATGATAACCGTGAACGAGTTTACCCATCTTTATCGTTTGAAAGAGTCTAGGGAATTTGGGTATTACGAACTTGTTCCCTGGGATAGGAGATCCCGTCTAGTAGTTGACCTTCCTTTGTCCTTCCGTTATTAGAAGTCGAGATACTTCTTCGTGTCAGGAGACGGTTGGGAGACTTTATCGGATGATTTTTGGGGGAATATTCCCAGGTTGCTGCGACAGTGGGAGACCCCTCATCTTAGTGCGTTCGTCTTTTATGCTCCTCTTCTTCTATCCTCGCGGATGTTTTCTTTGTTCGTCCTTACAACCTTGAATGGTTTCCTTCTTGTGCAGTGAAAGAGCGTCCTGATTTGGAGAGCCAATTTAAGGAGAGAGTTCAAGAGGCAATTAGATACGTAAAGACGATCGACGACCTCGACGAGCTCATTGACCCACGTACTTTAGCCCGTCATTGTTTGGGACCTGAGCCTTCACTCTACGTCCTTCAAGTGATTGATCGAGAAGAACGAAAACGTAAGTGATTCTGATGCCCAGGATCATTCTCCTTTTCTTTATTGTTCTAACTCTTTCTCATTTTTTGGTGCAGAGATGACAAGTAAATTTAATAAGGACATGTACGCCAAAATAAAGGCGAAGAAGAACGAACCCCTTTCGAGCATTGGTCAGAAGACTCTAAGGTTTACTGACAGAGATAGAGAGAAGGAGAAAGAGAAAGAAAAGGAGACGACGGAGAGGGGCTCGTCTACCCCTACTTTGGACGAAGCAAGGACAGCTTCTCCAGCAATTTCTCTTGAAGAGGTCCCTGCTCCCAAGAGGCAAAAGACGGGGAAGAAGGGTAGGGAGAAGGTGGGCTCCTCTGTTTGGGAAGATGCTGACACCGTGGTTGCCCGGGCAAACGAGTTCTTTACTCCTGAAGAAAAAAGGGAAATTTCATTTGTGCCTTCTCATCAACTGGTGAACCAGCATGGGCACAAGCTCATTCAGGTATCTTTTGAGCTGTCTTCGTTAATCTCAAATTTTTTTTTTTTAAACTTAAGTTTTTATCCACATGTGCTGGGGGAGACTATGCGCCTTACCTCCCAATTTTTGGCGAGTGAGGAGAAGGCCGTCATGGCTGCTTCAAAGGTAGAGGCTCTGGAGGCCGAGACTTCAGTTCTGTGAAAAGATTTAATCGCTGTGATGGACGCTCATAATACCTCCATGGAGCAGGTTAAAGTCCTGACTGGGCAGCTCGAAGCTAAGAAGTCTCAAGTGAAGCAAAAGGACAAGCTTCTTGCTGCTGCGAGTCAAAAGATGAAAGCAACTGTGGCCAAGGCCGTCTTTGCCTTCCAGACGACTGATGAATACAACACCATTCTATTTCAGTGGTACTTTAAAGGTTTTGAGTTGCTGAGGAGATACTTAGTCAAGCACGGGCAGGGGGTCGATCTGGACGATCTAGATTTCGAAGCCGTTGATAGAGAAATTGAAGCAGACGAGGCTGCTTCAACTGCTCAAGCTTCCATGGCTTCAGGCGAGGACCCTCCGGCGGCTGACGAAGGTGGAAACGATGCTCCTGCACAATGACTTGTTTTTATCTAGTGTACTTCTTTTTTTTTTTTTTTTTTTTTTTTGTGCCCTGTTTGTCTTGGGCCGTCATGATGAAAACATTTCTCTTGGTCCCCGTATGTTTTGGGGTTTTTCTTTTCTTTCTTTTTGAACAATCTGCATCTTCTGGCGTATATATATTTGTGTTATGTTTATGGCTTTCTTCCATATCTGTTGCGAAATTTCTTTTCTTTAGACTTAGAAATATTTGACTTGGAATTATCTCTTCGTCTCTTGAAAAATTCCCTTTGTCCCTCTGTGGACTTGGGTGATTTTTGTGGCAGATTATTCGGATGATGTGTGTCTACTTGGGAAATTTCACCATTTTCTTTTATTATTAGGGCGATGTGTGCCCTTTGAATGAATTTCATCGTCTTTTAGATCTGGACAATGTTTTATTCCCGGTGTGGGTTTCATCGTCTTTTCAATCTGGACGATGTGTATTCTTCTTTGAGGAATTTTATTCCTTTTGTGAACTGAATGATGCGAGCTTTTCCGTTGAGTTCGTCTTTTTGATCTGGACGAGGTGCATCCTTTCGAAGGATACCATCGTCTTTTTGATCTGGACGAATAATCGTTTAACTTTGGGAAAGGTAATCAGAACGCGATGATTTCTTTGAACGAGACTATTGAAATGCTGAATGATTACTGATGGAATCCTGAATAACCACTTATACACTTTTTTGCATAAATATATAACTTGTAGTAAAATGCATATAAATAACTTGCTTTAATGGGAAATGTGTCATTAAACTATGGTAATTTCTTACAATGAGGCCACAGATTCTTTCCTGTAATACCTTTTTAGGTGCTCGACATTCCACGGACGAGGTAGCTTGTTTCCGTTTAGATCTTCTATATGGTAGCTCCCTTGTCGTGAGTAGTGGACGACGCGGTAAGGCCCTTCCCAGGTTGGGCCTAATTTTCCTTGTGTAGGGTCCTTCGTTGCTGTAGTTACTTTCCGGAGGACGAGGTCACCGATGTTGAATCTTTTCAACTTTACTCTTTGATTGTAGTATCCTGCCATTTTTTGCTGGTACCTGGCCATTCTTTGGGAGGCCTAGTCTCTGACTTCGTCTAGACAGTCCAGGTTCAACCTTAACTGGTCTTGATTGCTTCTTTCATCAAAAAACTCCCTTCTGGTGCTAGTGAGGCCTACTTCGACCAGGATGACTGCCTCCGTGCCGTATGTTAGGTTGAAGGGGGTTTCTCTTGTTGGTGTTCTTGTCGTCGTCCTGTAAGCCCATAAGAAGCCTGGAAGTTCCTTTGGCCATGCTCCCTTTGCCCCCACTAACCGGGACTTGATGATCTTGGGTAAGGTTCGGTTAGTTACTTCCGTCTATCCGTTGGCTTGAGGATGTCCTAGTGAAGAGTATTTGTTCTTGATACCTAGGCCTAAGCAAAATGATCTGAACCCTTAGCAATCAAACTGACGACCGTTGTCTGAGATGATCGTCCTCAGGATCCCGAACCTGCAAATAATATTTTTCCAAACAAAATTTTGTACCTGAGCCTCTGTGATTGTTGCAAGAGCTTCTGCCTCGACCCATTTTGTAAAATAATCAATTGCGACCAGCAGGAACTTTACTTGTCTCTTTCCTTGTGGTAGGGGGTCCATGATATCGATTCCCCATTGCGCGAATGGCCAGGGTGAGGAAATAGTCATCATTCTTTCTCCTGGAACTCGTTGAATATTCCCATATCTTTGGCAGCTATCACATTTCTTCACAAAATTTGATGTGTCCTGCTACATCGTCGGCCAGAAGTAGCCTGCTTGCATGATCTTTCTAACGAGGGATCTTGACCCCATGTGGTCTCCACAAATTCCTCCGTGCACCTCCTCAAGGACGTACCTGGCATCTTCTTCCTCTAGGCATTTCAGGTAGGGTTGAGAGAAATCTCTTCTATAAAGTTGATCATTCAATATGGTAAATCGGGCAGCTCGTTTACGGACTTTCCTAGCCTCTTCAGTGTCTGATGGTAATCGTCCATCCTTGAGGAAGGACAGAATCGGGCTCGTCCATCCTTGACGGGTGTGTACAGAGAAGTTTTGTAGTTCTTTGATGCTGGGGAGGTTTTGCTCTTCTAATTTCCACCTGCTCGTCGCGTCCGGGACATTTGTTGAGGCGCTTCGTGCCACTTCGTTGGCTTCTACATTCTGCTCGCGTGGGATCTGTATAAACTCTACACGATTAAAGTTGCCAATCAATTGGTTCGTCAATTAGAGATATTTTCGCATCCTTGCTTCCTTTGCTTCGAAATCTCCCCTGGCTTGTCTAATGACGAGTTGCGAATCACTCTTGATCACAACATTTTCAGCTCCCAGTGCCTTGAGCTAACCTGAGTCCTGTTAGCAGGGCCTCATACTCTGCTTCTTTATTGGTTACAGGGAATTTCAGCTGAACTCCATATTTGAGAACATCTTCTTGGGGGGAAACAATAACGACGCCTGCTCCTCCTCCTTTTTGTGTGGACGACCCATCTGTATTAATCGTCCAAATGTCCTCCCGACCTTCTTCCTGCTCGTTGGTGGTGAATTCTGCTATAAAATCTGCTAATACTTGGGCTTTTATGGCTGTACGCAGACAATATTCGACATCGAACTGGCTAAGCTCAATTGCCCACTGCACCATTCGTCCAGCTGCTTCGGGCTTGTTCATGGCTTTCTTAATGGGTTGGTCCGTCATTACTTTGATTGGATTGGTTTGGAAATAGGGACGAAGTTTTCTCGAGGCCACTATTAGGGCGAAGGTGATCTTTTCTATTCGTGGATAACGAGCCTGAGCTCCCTGGAAGGCCTGACTGACATAATACACAGGGAGTTGTCTCTTATCTTCTTCCTTGATTAAGGCTGCACTCACGGCCGTAGCAGATACTGTCAGGTATAAGAACAGGTCTTCACCCTCTTTGGACAGACTTAATAGTGGGGGATTACTCAAGTATTGCATCAAGTCTTGGAACGCTGCCTCACATCCTCCGTCCAGACAAACGCTTTCTTCAGGGTTTTGAAGAAAGGGAGGCATTTATCCGTTGCCCTTGAGACGAACCTGTTGAGGGCTGCTACTCGGCCTGTGAGTGATTGCACTTCTTTAATCATCCTTGGTGAAGACATCTTGAGAATGGCTTTTACTTTTTCCGAATTTGCTTCAATTCCTCTTCGCAAAACCATGAACCCAAAGAACTTCCCTGAGGAAACTCCGAAAGCGCATTTGGAGGGATTCAACTTCATGCAGTATTGTCTGAGCGTGTTGAATGTTTCCTGAGGTCGTCTAGGTGATCGTCCTCCTCTTTTCTCTTGACGAGCATATCGTCAACGTATACTTCTACATTTCTCCCAATCTGTTTTCTGAACATTTGATTTACTAACCTCTGGTACGTGGCTCCTGCATTCTTCAAGCCAAAAGGCATGACTTTGTAGCAATAAAGCCCTTGGTTGGTGACAAAGGCAGTTTTTTCTTGATCTTCTTCGGCCATCTGTATCTGGTTGTATCCTGAAAATGCGTCCATGAACGTTAGGAGTTTGTGCCCGGCAGTAGAGTCAACTAACTGATCAATTCTGGGCAGGGGGAAGCTATCTTTCGGATAGACTTGGTTTAGATCGGTGAAATCAACACACATCCTCCATTTTCCGTTTGCCTTCTTGACCATGACGACATTAGCCAACCATTCCGGATAATAAACTTCTCGAATGAAGTTAGCAGCAAGTAACTTGTTCACTTCGTCCATCATTGCTTTGTTTCGTTCAGGAGCAAAAACCCTTCGCTTCTGTTGGACGAGCTTCTTTTCCAGATCTACGTTTAGGCGGTGCTGGATGATATTTGTAGGAATCCCTGGCATATCTTCATGGCTCCATGTGAATACATCGAGGTTAGTTTTCAAGAAACGTATGATTAATTCCTTCGTCTTTGGGCTTAGATCCGTCCCTACTTGAGTCATCTTCGATTGATCTTCTTCGACCAGCTTTACTGTTTCTAGCTTTTCCATGATCTCAAGTGATTTATCCTCGATCACCCATGTATGATTTTCTCTGGATGCCAGGACCGCCTGATAACACTCCCTTGCCAAGACTTGATCCCCTCTTATTTCTCCAACCCCCTGTTATGTTGGAAACTTTACCTTTAGGCAGTATGTGGAAGTAGCAGCTTTCCACCGGTTAAGGGTAGGTCGTCCAATGATTACATTGTAAGACGAAGGGGAATCCACGACCAAAAAATTGTGTCTGTTGGTTACCTGTAAGGGATACGAACCGGCGGTTACAGTCAACGTCACAATACCCCGGGGGTACACCTTATCCCCGCTGAAGCTGACGAGGGGTGATTCAAAGCGTCAAAGTCTGTTTGGGTTTACCTTCAATTGCTGAAAGGCAAACAGGTAAATGATATCCACTGAACTCCCATTGTCTACCAAAACTCTCCTTGTGTTGAAGCCTTCGATCATGATCATGATAACCAGTGGATTGTCATGAGGCTGCTTTATCCCCCTGGCATCTTCCTCTGAAAAATACATATCTTGATTCGTCCGTTGCTGCTTTGAGGGGGGTAAGCTATGAACACTGTTTACCTGCCTTTGGTATGATTTTCTGAAGGACCTGAACGACCCTCCTAAAGACGGTCCCCCCGCAATGGTCTTTATTTCTCCTCTTGCATTCTGTGGATGAGGTGGTTGACCTTCGCTTCTTTGGAAATCCCCTTGTTGTTCTTTCTTACCATATCTGCTGGCTTTTCCCCTTTTCACATATTTTTGAAGTTTCCCTTTCTGGATAAGTTCTTCTATCTGCTCTTTCAGATCTCGACAATCTTCTGTGTAATGCCCGTGATCTTTGTGAAAACGGCAATACTTTCTCTTATCGCGTACACTAGGTGGCGATTGAAGTGGCCTAGGCCATCTAAGGCTCCGTTCATCCTTAATTTCCGCTAGAATCTGATCAACTGGCATTACCAGTGGTGTGAACTTTGTTTGTCGAGGGTTTTTATCGTCCCTCCGCCTACTCCCATCGTCATTACGTCGATCTGTTCAATCTCTTTTCTACCCCTTTCTGTCGTCCTCTTTATCTTTCTTCTTCTCCTTTGTCTTTTCTGTCCCGTCTATGGCTGCTAGCGCATCCTCAACGTTCATGTATTTCTGTGCTTTCAATAGCACTTCCGCCATTGATTTGGGAGGGTTCTTCGCTAAAGAAACCACAAAGTCTCTAGATTTTAACCCGGCTTTGAAGGTCGTGAGTTGCACCTTATCGTCTGATTCATCCACTTCTAGCATTCCTCGTGTAAAGCGCGTCACATAGGACCTTAAAGTTTCTTTTTCTCCTTACTTGATTGTGAGCAAGTGATCGGCTGTCCTTTTTGGACGTTGTCCACCCACGAAGTGACGAATAAAGGAACTGCTTAGTTGCTCAAAGTTGTCAATGGACGACGTTGGTAGTTTGGTGAACCACTCCCGGGCTGCCCCTTTTAGGGTAGTTGGGAAGGATCGGCATAGAATCTCATCAGGGGGCTGTTGGAGACCCAGCGTGGTTTTGAAGGTATTCAAATGGTCTAATGGATCTTTCAATCCGTCAAAAGGTTCAAGCTGCGGTAAGCGAAATTTGGAGGGTATCGGGCATTCTTGGACTGCCGTAGTGAAAGGAGAGTCAGTTTTCCTGACGATTCTCTCCAGTCCTCGATCTATTTTTCCCTTAATAGCGTTTCTCAACTCGTCCATCTTTTTCCTCATCTCCTTGAGGAAACTTGAGTTTACTTCTTCTAGAGTGTTAGCCCTCTTCCTATGGCTGTCTCCGTCCTCATCTCTATTGACTTCTGTATGGTTATTTCCCTGTTGCAGTTGTTGCTTCATCTCTTGGTTCTGTTTAGTGAGTTCTTCCACTGTGGCTGCAAGTGCTTGAATTTGCAGGGCCAATGCAGCAGGGTCCGGGTTAGAACTGGATTCCATCTCGTTAGAATAGGAAAATATTCCTAAGCTGAATGCTCAAGAACAAGGAATATCGGATGTTTCCCACAGACGGCGCCAAACTGATGATGCTGAGATCGTCAGTTGAGATGTTCGTCCAGATAAAGATCGTTCACTGCTTGTATTAACCCTAGGGTACCACAAAAAAAAAAAAAGAATCACCGGTGGGGTGCTGCCCACAACGCCTCTGATGATAAAGTTAGAGAAAGCAAGATAAAAGCAGAGAAAGCTAAAATGAGAATAAAGTTATGTGATTTTTCATACCCCCTCTGGATCTTGTTCATGGGTATATATAGGTTATTTCAGTGTCCTTCTAGCCGTTGGCTCTGTCATTATGGGAGCATTATTGCTTGAGTTCGTAACGCTTGTGCCAGGTGTTAAGTTGACCGGCACATCTTCAACGGTATTGGTATTTATTGTTGCTAGTCGTAACGACTGGCCTTGGTTGGGTTGCTCGGGCAGCCGCTTTCGTACTGTGATGGTAATGGGATCGTCCTTATACATCGTTCTTCAAGGATGGACGATCTTACTCATTTCTTGGACCTATCAGTTATGCCCAAACCTTAAGTGGGTTTCTGCGTCCCATTTTACAACAATAAATAATTTTAATGTAAGATCATGTGAAAAATATGATTTATTTTTATAAAAATGCTAAAAATATTACAAATTTAATTATATAATGTATGGTTACAAATTGATATGTTATAATTAGCAGACTTTAATCACTTAAAAAATAAATGTTTTAAATGTATTTTGATGATTCATGATTGGTAACAAATCAGTTTGTGAATTCTAGCCTTCTAAAAATTGTAATATGCGTAATACTACATTTTTTCTTAACTTATCTTCAACCCTTGCAATGGACACAAAAGTTACACATCATCTGATTTTTTCTTATCTTCAATTTTTTTTTTTTAATATGAAATTTGATAATTAATAATATGAATTATTATGCTTACGTTTTTATATAGAATTATATATTATAGTCTTAAGCATTTATTATAATTATGTTTATATATAAAACTATATATTTATAAATTAAAGAAAATATAATGTGCTATGATTGTAATGAATAGAATCCTATAAAAATTTATTTTAATATAGAATAAATTTTAATTTTAATCAAATATTAGAATAATTATGTGTAAAATTGTGATATTTCAAAAATTTATAAGGAAAAATTTTATATAGTCAAACAAAAGTAAACGTATTTAGTTTATATATATATATAAACAAGCACACATATGTCATAAATGGTTCTCAAATTGCCAACAGAAAAAAAAAAAAAAAAAAAAAAAAAAAAAAAAAAAAAAAAAAAAAAAAAAAAAAACCTAAGCTCATTTGGGCCATCCTCATCAGGTTTGATAAAAAATTAGACATTTTGAACAAAATAAAATGTGGTCCAATCATAAAAAGTGTAGAATTTCCTCCAACTTAACTAATTTTACATCTTAAAGACTTATATTTTTAGACTTATTTATTAATTAAAATAAATGTTATATTCACAATATTTTTACAAAAATTTTATATGACAAGTTGTTATTGGTTTAATCTAAAACCCGCCACTAAAAATATTTTTTTTCCTACTAATAACAGCATGTTATACACCACCTAAAATTTATTATGGATTAAAATTTATCTATAATTTTGTCTTTAAACTTATCTTTGAACTTATTCAATCAAAAGAGTTAAAACATATTATAATGTCTTTTTTTATGGACCAATCGACAGCATCCAAAAAAAAAAAAAAGCAAACAAGCACACCTAACAAAGGCAAAGCAACAAGGCTCAACAGAAGCAGCTTTTCTGCTCAGACTGACTACATTCCTCTTACTCCAGTTGTGCCCATAGGCCCTATACCAACTTGCAAAAGATAGCTTTAAAGATACCAACTTGCAGTAGATATACCAATCAATTAAATCATCCCAGACCAGCTTGGGCTTTCCTATCAAACAGTTCTTCCATCTTTATTATCGAGAGAGGAAAAAACGTGTAAAGTCGGCTTATAAGTTGGCTGTCAAGATAATTAATTCCTCTATGCAAGGCGAAAGCTCTTCGGCATGGAGAGAGAAAAGAATATGGAGGAAACTATGGAAGCTACATGTTCCGTCAGAAGTAAAACATTGTGTGTTAACGTGTGTGGCGTGGATGCTCTAATTCGTTGGCTACTATTCAAAATTTGTGATCTAGGAAGATAGTAGCAGAATCAAACATTGTGTGTTAAAGACAACAATTTGAGTAACACGTAAGTAATATATCATATCAACGAATCAAGTCAAGTATATATAATAAAGGAAACATAAATAAATCAACAAAAAAGGAAAAAAAGCAACAACAAAAAATATTCTTATTGTTAGATTATGTTTTCGTTAATCGTTATGCCTAAGCCTTAAGTGGGTTTCTGCGTCCCATTTTGCCGTAATAAATAATTTTAATGCAAGGTCATGTGAAAACTATGATTTATTCTTATAAAAATGCTGAAAATATTACAAATTTTATTATATAGTGCATGGTTATAAATCGATATGCTATGATTGGCAAACTTTAACCACTTAATAAATGAATGTTTCAAATGTGTTTTGATGATTGGTAACAAATTAGTTTGTAAGTTCTAGCTTTCTAGACTCTAGGTACGTGATAAAAATTGTAGTATGCTTAACATTACCTATATTCTTAACTAGTTAGCAACTCGTGCAATGCACACAAAATTTACACTTCATATGATTTTTTTCGTATCTTCATTTTCTTTTTCTAAATATGAAATTTGATAATTATTAATATGAATTATTATGCTTATGTTTTTATATGGAATTATATGCTATAGTATTAAGCATTTATTACAATTATGTTTATATATAAAACTATATATTTATAAATTAAAGAAAATATAATGTGCTATGATTTTAATGAAGGATTTAAATATAGAATCCTATAAAAAAATATTTAAATCTAAAAAAAATTAATTTTAATCATATATTAAAATAATTATGTGTAAAAATGTGATGTCTAAAAACTTTATATGGAAAAATTTTATATAGTAAACCAAAAGTCAAGCATTTTTGGTTTATATATATATATATATATATATATATATGTATGTATGTATGTATGTATGTATGTATATACAAGCACGTGGTTAACGGGGGCCTGGGTCAGCTGGGTATGGTTCGTTCGCTTTGCCTAACACGCTCAGGTTCGATTCCCGCTACCAGTAGGAGTTTGTTGGTGGGTATCACATTCCTAAGCGTGTGTGCTCTGCCCGAGGGCTAGCGTAACCTAGCCAACCCCCATTTTTTTTCCTCAAAAGAGAAAAAAAAGAAAAGAAAAAAAAGAAAAGAAAAGACAAGCACACATATATCATAAATGGTTTTCAAATTACCACAATAAAAAGGAGAAGTTAATTAACTAGGCTCATTTAGGCCATCCTTGTAAGGTTTGATAGAAAATCAGACATTAGATCAAAATAAAATGTGGTCCCATCATAAAGAGTGTAGAATTTTCTTCAATTTAACTATTTTGACATCTCAAAGATTTATACTTTTTAATTTATTTATTTATTAAAAGAAATACTACGTTCACAATATTTTTACAAAAAATTTACATGACAAGTTGGTATTGATTTAATCTAAACCTACCACTGAAAATAGTTTTCTTGCCCCAGTAATAGCAAGTTATTTACCACTTAAATTTTTTTTGTGGATATAAAATTTCTCCACAATTATGTCTCTGAACTTATTCAATCAAAAGAGTTAAAGAAATATTTTTGTAAGGTTGAATTATTCAACTATGTATTGGCTTTATTCCATGTCAAATTTGCTTGTAATTTAGCATTTAAAAACTCTGTATTTAGGTGAGAATAATATAAGGGTTGTGTGTGAGAGAGTATGAAAAATTGATCAAAAGAGTGTATGAAAAGGCTTCTCGCGACTAGACCTCGCGACTGACTCGCGAGTGGTGACTTGCCAGAATCTATCACATGTGTGAAGCATGTGGAAAGTTGAAGCATCAGGACAGCTGGATCACTACAAGACAAAAAGTACAGTCTGGCCATTCTGTTTTCTGGTGATTGGAACTCGCAACTCATCCCAGTTGCGAGTTACTCACCAGTACACCCTGTTTTACAGAAAAATGACTTTTCACATTCCTTCTCATACTCTACTATAAATACCCTTATACCCATGAAATGTTAAGAGCTTCCAGAGAGAATTTGAGAGATAAACCCTAGAGAACAACAAGATTGATTCATCCACAATCTTATACATTTTATTCTCCAAATTTCTCTACTCTCACCCTATCTATTGTCAAACCCTTGAGAGGATCTTAAGCCAAATCCTTACCTTACCACATTCAGAGCAGTGAGAAGGTATTTGGTGTTTGGGAAGCAGTTCAAGAGAGAACCGATTCATTTTAGTTGATGCAATGGGCTAATTACGAGATCCGGTAAGTTATAGAAGACAAGGTTAGGCGTAACCCTGTTAGAGCAAAAAGCTTGGAGGGCTTGGAGGGACTATTGCTATTCATGTATCTCAATTGATTTTCTAGTGGATCATTTTACCGTTTGGAGGGCGGCGGAGAGGTTTTTTGTCGAGTTCTTCAGTTTTTTCTTAGATAACACATGCTAGTGTTATGCTGTGTTTGCTTCTCTCTATCCTTTACTCTTTGCTTTTAAATTACTACTATGTTGTGATTAAATTATGGCTTAGAGTAGTTTGCATGTCTAGGTATAGCTTATATTTTTCATTCCGCACATATTTTGTTTAAATATAAGCTTGTGTTGATTATTTTGTAATTGAGGGTCTGAACAGTCACTAGTTTTTTACACACTAAGTGAGTTTTCAATTGGTATCAGAGTGGGTACACTTTGACGGATTTCTATATCCTAAGTGTGATCCTTGACCCCTAGGATGGATAGGTCTCAATCCTTCAATGCACCTCTCTTTTTTTATGGGAGTAATTATGCCTTTTGGAAAGTGCATATGCATGCATTTTTGTGCTCCATTGATGAGAGTGTGTGGGATGTTGTTGAAAATGGTTGGACAAGGTTGGAGGCTGCCAAATCTACTTGGGATAAGGTAGCCCTCGTAGCGGCTAATGCTAATAGTAAAGCTCTTAATGCTATATTTTGAGGTGTCTCACCAGATGAATTTCACAAGATTTCTCATGTGTCAATTGCTAAGGGGGCATGGCAAATTTTGGAGACCACCTACGAAGGCACCAAGAAGGTGAAAGATACCAAGCTTCAAATGCTTACCACTCGCTTTGAAGAATTGAAGATGAGCGAAGATGAATCATTTGACTCATTTTATGGAAAGATGAATGAAGTGATAATCGAAAAATTTAACTTGGGTGAGAAGACAGAGGACTCCAAAGTTGTTAGGAAGATCCTACGATCATTGCCAGAGAGCTTCCGTGCCCAGGTGACCGCTATTGAGGAGAGCAAGGATCTTGATGAGATAAAGGTCTAAGAACTCATTGGTTCTCTTCAAACGTATGAGCTGTCTCTACCATCTCAAAGGAAGAGCAAATCCCTTGCTCTTAAGATGATCAATGAGAGAATTGAAGCTCAAGATTTCTCGAATGAGGATGAGGTTGAAAAAGAAGTGGCATACCTTACAAAGAACTTTCACAAGTTCTTGAAATTCAAAAAGGATGGGAAGTCCTTCAAGAAAGGAAAATTTTCCAATTTCAAGAAAGATAAGAAGGACCTCAAGAAGAAAGATTCGAAAGACTTTCTCCTTCTCAAGAAGTCACTTGCTGTAAGTGTAATAGGCATGGTCATGTGAAGAAAGAATGCCCCCACCTATTTGAAAGCAAAGGGTAAAGTCTTTGCTACAACCCTTAGTGACTCGGATAGCTCCAACTCCGATTCAGAAGAAAGCTATGATGGGGAAGGAAACTACTCCACTCTTATGACCATTGCACCCATAGACTCTTCAGAAGATTTAAGCAATCTAGTAGAAGGGATTGGTGAACATACTAAAGTGGAGTCTATGGGTGTTGGAGATGAATCCGATGATGAAGAAAAAAATGCGTCTATGAAGGAACAAAAAGATTGCAAGAATCCATATTTGTATATGTTTTAACTAGTTGATTTATATTCAGTGAAGATGCTGCTGTAGTTACACTTGTTTGTATTTGTCTTGTACATACTTTTTATCATTAATAAAATTGTCTATCTTTTATCATTAATAAAGTTGAATAAAACTCTTTTGCAGTGGTATTGACAAGTTATGGGTTAAATGACTTGAGTAAAGAGTTCGTATTTGTGGATTTTTATTTTTATTTTTATTTTGTGGCTAAATAATTATAAGGAGAATGAACAACGTAAATGAAGGACTTACAAGAGACTGGAGTATGAAGGATTGTTAGTTGTTTCTCAATTAGTGGTGTAGAGATTGTGATAATAATAGCTTTGAAGCTTTTCTTTTTCTTTTTTCTTTTTTTCTTTTTCTTTTTTTTCTTGTGATAACTTTTTTTCTTTTTATTGAGAAGAAGCTTTGAAGCTTTATTGTGTTAAATAAATAAAGTTATTTATCTTTACAGGGTAATTAAGGATACCAATAGAAAATAACCGTAATTTCTTACTTATAGTTTCATCATAAAAACAAATTACAAGATATTACTTCCATCAGTTGCACTTTTCTCCATTGCCTTTGCAGAAATTGCACACAAGAGATAGTTTTTTGTTGTTTTTATTTTTATTTTTAAATGAGACAATCTTGTTAAACTCAAGGGATTGAGGTTTTTGTTTTTTAGCATAAATTTTGCATAAAATTCTTGAAATTATAATAATAAAAATTTTAAATAAATAATTTAAATTGAATTAAAACACTGAAACAAAAAGATAAGTGTGGCTAGAGAGTCTTAAAAGAAAACGATAGACAAGTCTATTCGTGTTGGCAATAATACATGTATAAAAAGACAAATTACAATTAAGATATACATATTAAACATTCAAATTATTTGCATTCATAATTTAGATATATATTAAACAAAATATGTATATATACATTCGTGGTGGAATAGAGTGACCAAAACAAGTCCCCTTCCCCTCACCTCTTTCGGGTGTAACTAAGTATTTTTACCATCACTAATCCCATTGAAAGCTAGGCTTGAGCTACCTAAAAGTTTTGTAAGCAATAGTAAATCTTAATTGTTTTTTTATTGGTTAAAGTAAATTTTAATCATGGAAGGTAGAGAGCCTTATTCCGTCTCATCCACTCAATTATTTTCTCCCTTAAAACCACCCCAAGCCCCCCTACCCCCCTCCCCCTCCCCCTCCCGCGCAAACAACCCCTTTTAATCTTGATTTAAAGAATCTTATAAAACCAATTCAACAATTGGTTTAAACCCCCCCCCCCCCCCCCTTCAAATCTAAGCTACTCTATCAATTTTCTCTCATTCACCTAATCATTCTCATCTAAAACCCTAACAACCCCCTTCAAACTTCACTTCAATCTCTCAAACCCTTAATAAAATCCTAGAAACCCCTAAAGGCAAAGACCATAACCTAAATGATCTCGTCTTTATTGCCAAATGTCAAACCAATTCTTCCAAGATGCAAGAACTTACATGCTTACTGACACACCTTTGGATGAAAAGATCCTAAAAAACCTGATTTTTTTTAAAATAAAAAGAACACATCTGAGGAGATTGTACCTCACTAAATAGTGTCAAGAGTATAACTGAAATAGGGAAAAAGATGGAGAAATTTTTGTGTAAAAAATTAATAATAAATAAATAGGTATATCTAAATAAAAATAGAGAAAGAATGGAGAATGTGATGCATTTTAACTAAAATTTCAGGCTAACGTAAATGTTCTTTGTTGCTCAATAGCATCAAATTATGAACGGTAAAAAATCTTAACTTTAATTTTAATAAGGGATAATTACACATTACCAACCTGTGGTTTGCCTCTATTTCTATATGCCCACCCGTGGTTTAAATTTTGACACTTTACCCACTTGTGATTCTGACCGTTACCCAGCCGTAACCCACCTCTCCACTCTCCGTTACTCTAACACAGAATAAGTAAAAACAACATTCCAAAATAGATCAAAACACTCACTCACTCCTAAAACAAACCCCAAAACTCACTCACGCCCAAAACTCCCAAAACTCACTCACTCCTACAATGGGCTTCGCTTGAGACTCTTAATTTTAGATCCAAGCCGAGAAAGCAAGTTGCTAACAGTTGCTCCTCCTCTGTTCAGCTATGGGCTTCGATTCGCAAACTGAAATGGAACTGGGTTTTGATCGTGGGTGGGTTTTGATTGTGCGTGCTCTTGGGTGCCACCGTGGGTATTGAACCTAGGTTTTGATCTTGCATGGTCCTCTGTTCAGCATCAGCAGGTAGATCAAAACCCTCGTTAGTTTTTAATTTTTGAAACCTAGGGTTTGAAATTGGGTTTTTTAATTCTTTCTGCGGGTTTTTTAATTTGAGTTTCTTAAACTGTTCTTGATTCCATCTTTCTTCGAATTGGGTTTTTTTTCTCTTTACTTTTGTTTCATGAAAGATTATAATAGTAGTTGTGTAACTAGTTGCTAATTTAATCACAATATGAAGTTGTTGAGTTGTTGTTTATATACAGCCACTTTCTTTGATTTTATTTTTATAACTTATTTGATTTTTGTTGTTTATATACAGCCTTTGTATGTGTGTGGAGAACAATGCAAATGTAAGGGACTACAATGCAAATGGGACCACAATGCAAATGTCAACTACTTTCAAATTTTCTAATACACTTTCTTGGCTGCCAGCCATATATCATAATGCTTATTGCATATGCATGTACAGCTTCTCTAGATGCAATTTAAATGACCTTTTCTTAGCCAATAAAAAGAAATAAACAATCAGTGCCGCGTAGTTTCCATCACTGTCTTAATGTGCTAATATTGTATCATTATGAAGTTAAATGTCTATTTATTTTTATTGTCCCTGCCTTAGTTGTGAGCCTTGCACAATAAAAAATTTCTAATATGAAAGATCTCATATTCATGTCTACCAGTATTTTGACTGAACAAAAATTCTTTGTAACATAGTTGTAATGTAATGGTTGAGACTTTGCAAAAGGATAATTGTGGAGAACAATTGGGATACACCTGATGGAAGAAAAATGTGTAGTAGATCTAGTGGTAGAATATGATGCATTTAGCAGTCTAGCCTTTATGGTACCTTTGATTGTTGAAACCTTTGCAATGTATTAATGCTAGACTTAAATGTAAGTTTATCTTACTTAATTTGATTAGTGTTAACAATGGTTTATGTTGTCACACATGCTGAAAATTTGAACTATGCCTCTTGTAACAGATTTGTTGGACTATAAGCTTGTAACAAATTTTTGCTATGTCTTCATCAACTGGCAATGGCTCTACAACTAGTGGTTTCTATCATGCCGAAGATGGTTATTTATGTACCCTTGAGAATTGTGCCCTATGAACAAATCGAAAAGCTGGTAACTATGGAAGAAAATTCCTCGGTTGTAGTCAATTTAATGTAAGAAACAATTACATTGTTGTATTTGAATTGAATTGAATTATTAGTTGTGATTTATTGTGAACTGTGAAATTAATTGTTATAATTGTAATGATTAGGTTGGTCGCAAATGTGGCTTCTTTCAGTGGGTGGATAACGAAACTTGTAAGAGTGACCGTGAAAGGATAAGTATGCTTGAGAATGAACTACAGCTTGCAAATCAGAGAGAAATGACAACTAGGCAAATGGAAGAAAGATCTAACCGAAGGGAAAGAGAAACTCATGAGATTTATGTAGAAGCTAGGGAGAAACTTAAGAGGGTTAGAGAGAGTGAGAGATTGTACAAGGTTGCACTAGTTTTGTCATGGTTATTTTTCATTTTTGTAATGTTGTTGTTGTGTTTTGCCTCAGTGAACAACAATGTAAGGGTGAAGAACCTTAATCTACCATAATGCTTGGGGGGGTGTTGAAATGTGATTGGGTAATTGAATTGTTATTGTATCTATCTCTTGAAATGGGGATGTTGAAATGTTATTGTATCTATCTCCTGAAATGGAAAGTGTTGTTTTTGTGCAAATATTCTTTAGTATAATTTTTTTTTTTTTTTTACTTCATTCTGTGATTGATATATATTGGCACAAAGTGTTATATGAAAATGTTAATAACGTGAATGGAACTTGGAACCTGCCAATGATTAATAACCTTCTATAAAAGCATTCTCATTTGGGTTTGTCAATTCACCTTTTACTTTGTGTTGGAAAGATTGTGCAATAATATAAAAGGAGCTGGCACATTTTAGCAAATATGAAAATAGTCTATCAAACAAAAAGATACTGTAGGTTGCATATAAACTTGTGGGATATATAATTTATTGGTTCCAGAAGCAGTGTCCAATTTTTTTAGAATATACCAAAATAATACATAAAAATCCACCAATAACAACACAACTTTGCTGTGTCATAATTTTGCTGTGACATAAAGTTCAAAGACATAATTTTCTTTGTTGTGTCAATGCACACCTGTGTAAATCCACCAAAAACACAACACAGTCCTGTGTAAATCCACCAAAAGCAAAGACAAGCACAACACAACAAAATAATTTATCCTGTGTCAATGCACATTAACTGCTTTTAATAAAAGTGAACAGTCATTGTCACTTTATGTCACATGCATACAAAATTGCTAATATTGTTTTTGGCACATCCTGTGACTTTACACTTTACACATCTTCCACTCAAAACCCAACTACTAGTCCACCACACATTAGACATACACATCTTCCAACCAAAATTGCCAATATTGTTTTTGGCACATCCTGTGACTTTACACTTTACACATCTTCTACCCAAAACCCAACTACTAGTCCACCACACATCAGAAATACACATCTTTCAACCAAAATTGCCAATATTGTTTTTGACACTTGACAGCAAATACTTTAAACAAATACATTAAGGGTGGAAACTATAACAAAAAAAGTGGGAACTATAACAAAAAAAGTAGTTGAAACTTTAATATCTTTCATCTTTATTTACTGCTTTTAGTGCCCTTGCCAGCTGCCTTCTTGCCCTTTCCACCAACTAGTTGAAACTTTGTCGGCCTTGATACACCACACGTTCTACCTTTAAATCCCCTTGCAATAGCATTACCACTTCCTTCACTTGGTAGACCACTAGTGCTCACAGATGCACTTGACTGCATAACCAAAATCCAACAGTTAGCCTTGGCCCAACAATAGCAAGTAAGAGGAAAAAAAAAAAAAAAAACAAAATACAATAAAATAGAGGTGCCTGAGATGGTAAAGAATCCCATGTCTCTCTAGGGGTATGGAAGCTCGGTTGTGAGGATGAAGAGAACCAATTGGCCCTAGATCTAGTTCGAGGTTGAGTTGCTGCCTCAGATCTATTGTTTGGTGCAGGTTGAGATGCAGTTTGACCAAAAGCTCTATATGCAAGCTGAGATCTAGTACTTGGTGGCTGAGATGCAGTTTGAGGTGTTGCAGTTTGCTTTGTTTTTGTAGATTTACTTCCTTGTGCCTACAAAGAGGTTTGTACAAGTTACATTCACATGAAATATAGGAGAAAATGAATATATTTCAAAGTATGGAAATACTTACAGCATGTGATTTAGCAAGTCTATCTCTTCTCTGCCATGGAGTTTCACCCGTGATGCTTGCCTTGCACCCTCTTGCATTCTGTCATTCCTTTTGGCACTTCCCACACTTGATTGTCTTGTTCATCCTAGAAACTTTATAAGGGTTCCTTGGCTCTTTAGGATCTCTTTTTCTTTACTTTGGTGGTCTGCCAGGTGGTTTATACACATGAGGAACAACAGGAGCAGGTTGGCTAGTCTCAACCCACTCAGACTGGCCAGGCATTGGCTATATTATCTCTTTGTGTTTCAACAAATGTCTCTTTCCAATAACAAGGATGCACATATTCCTCCACTTTCTCCAGGTTCTTAACAATAGCAGAAATCCCATGTGTGCAAGGAAGTCCTGTCAAATCCCAAATCCTACAGCTGTATGCATTCTTAGCCAAGTCAACCACATGTCTCTCACGACCATTATCAACCTCATACATGAGGCTGCCTGCTGGAGTAGCACTGAAAGGTATAGACTCATGTTTTAACTTCTCTAATTTATCTTGAATATTAGGACAAACCTTTCCAGTGCATTTTGCTATACCTTTTTGTTTTTTGTATTGTTTGGTAATGAGCCTAACTCTAATCCACTCCAACATTACCAAAATTGTTTTATCCCTAACTTTTAAGATCATGGCATTAAAAAACTCACTTGAGTTGTTCACTAAATAGTCACACAAAGCTCTACTACTAAAGTGAGACTTAGACCATTGTGTAGGGTTGATGTCAGCAAGATACTCCCATGCCTTGACATCCAAATCCTTCAGTTCCTGCATTCTTTTCTCAAACTCCCTAATTGTTATGGCTCCAGCACATCTCCACAATGCATCCTTCAACTCCAAGCCCTTATGATCCACTTTAAAATTGTTATAGATATGCTTGACACAATACCTATGCTCACAAGTTGGGAACAACATCTCAATTACAGGTATAAGGCCCTAATTCATATACAAAACAGATAAAGTAAATATGTTAGTTAAACATGTTGAAATGAACTGAGGCATGTATTATTGAACTTTAAATATATGGGTTAAATATGTTAGTACACTACTAAAGTCATACCTTTTGTCTATCAGTGATGAAGACCAGATTAAGTTGCTCTGGATTCCCAATGTCATCTGAAAACTGTTGCAGAAACCATACCCATAAATCTTTGTTCTCTTGCTCAACAATAGCAAATGCAATTGGGAAAATGTTATCATTTGCATCTTTAGCTATGGCAGAAAGTATTTGCCCCCCAAATCTCCCTTTCAGGTGGCACCCATCTAAACCAATGATTGGTCTACAACTTCCCAAAAAACCAACTTTTTGTGCATTATACCTGATATACATTCTTTTAAATTTGGGCTGTGCATTTTCATCTTCCATTTCAGTTTGCAAAATAACCTTACTTTCTTTATCATCCATTCTTATCATCTCTGCATAATCCCTAAGCTTCCCATATTGCAGTTGTTCATCCCCAATAATCAAGTCAGTAGCTTTCCTTTTTGCCCTATACACCTGACTGTAACTTATGTCAATTTCAAGTGCTTGCTTCACATGATGCTGAACACCAGCCACTTTCCAATCAGGATATTTGTCAAACTCCTGCATAAACTTCTTTGCAATATAACTTGAAATCACTTGGCTGTGTTTGAAGGATCTAGGGCAGGTGCACTCTGGATTAAATGTTTTTATTTGGAATGTCAACTCCCCAGCTAGTTGAGATGTATTACACCTCCATCCACATTCATTTATATAATAAACTAATATCTTCTTCTTCTCATTCAGCTTGAACTTGATATCTACTGGTTTCTTTATAGCATATTCCCTCAATGCCTCCCTAAATACCTTAGAGTTTGGAAACTTCATTCCTTTCTTTAACTCTGGTTTTCTCATGCCAGTTTGGGCATTAAACTCAGGTTATTTTGCAACAGTTGGTGCTGGTTGATCATCATCAGACCCTGCTAGACTTTCCATGTCATCTTCAAGAGGTGGGTCAACACATTCACCCTCTTCAAGAGGTGGGTCAGTTGCAGTAGTCCTATGTGGGGCTGCTGGATCCTTATGTATAGATGGCCCAACATCTCCCTCAAAGGGCCTATGTGAGGCTGCTGCATTGACACTACCTCCATCATGTGTAGATGACCCATCATCTCCTTCAGAGGGCCTATGTGGGGTTGCTGCATTGACACTAACTCCATCATGTGTAGATGGCCCATCATCTACATTTCCAAATACATCATCATCAAAATCTGGCCACTCAAACCCTTCCTTCAACCAATCAATATCTTCTCAATCACTTCCTCTAGCATCCACATTACTCACCTCATGCACATCATCATCATCATCATCATTTGCTACTTCATCATTACCAAATGGTTGTTCAATTGCAAGTGGCTCCTCACCACCCTCAACATATAATGTTATCTTATCTGTAGGTCATGCAGCATGAATCTCACACATATAAACTACATTATCATCTCCATTTATACGCCTTAACCCTTGCTCCAAATTACCTCCAAGAATAAGATAATGATATCTACTTTGTACTAACTACCCCCACATCAGAACAAATATCTTGTATTTCAAAATAACTAAGTCTATCTAGGTCAACATTATCAACAAAAGAAGTACTATCTCTTAAATATACCAAATCAGGGTTCCACACAAACTTGCCACCATGATGAATTTCAAAATTGAATGCCAAGTCAGCCATCTGCATATAAAATACAACAGAATAAAGTATGAGATGGGCTTGCATGTGGAAAAGTATCATGTGGTCCTGTGGTCCACATAAAGCACAACACAGAAACAGACAATATTATTATAATTTTTTGTTTTGTTTATAAATGTAGTGTAGCACCTATTACTTCAAATTAATTTGTGAGTATTTTTATTAGGAAGGATTATTTGGGTGGCATAAAAGCAAAACTTTACATGGAATGATACCACCCATTGCCTTATGTGGATGCTATGACAAGATAGAAATAATTGAACTTTTACTAGAGTTGGGATGCCTATCTTAAGCTGAAATCTTATGATACTGCATTTGGGACTGTTACTTATGCTTCTCATGTAAACTTCACTGAATACCTTTGATTGTAATTCTTTAGAGGTTTCTCTTGTAAACTTACTATATGCTTAGTTCTCTCCTTTTATCAATAAATTTTTCTTAATATATTACAAGCTTTGTAAGGTTGAATTTAATCAACCATCTAATTAGCTTTATTCCGTGACCAATTTGTTTGTAATTTAGCACTTAGTGACCCTGTATTAGGTGGGAAAATTGTAAAGGTAGTGTGTGAGAAGATGTGAAGAAAAGCTCAAGAGTGTGCAAGAAAAACAGAGCTTCGTGGCTAGGGCTCGCGGGTGGATCATGACTGGCAAGCCGCCAAACGCAGGCATGTGAGTTGCACACGGAGAAGCTGAAGGGTCGCGCCAGCTGTAGGGTCGCGCCAGCTGTCACGCTACAGGACAAAAGTCCCAGGCTGGCCAGGCTGTTACGTCGCGACTTGAACTCGCGACTTGGACAAGCCGCGAGACCAAGCTGCTAATTTGCCCTGTTTGGCAAAAACTGACGTTTTGCATTCCCTTCTCACCATACTATAAATACACCCTTATACCCATCATATTGTGAGAGCTTCCAAAGAGAATTTTGTGAGAGAAACCCTAAAGAAAAACAAGATTGCCTCATCCCCAATCTTTATCTTAGAGACTATAAATTCCTCTTCTCTTTTCCTCTCCATTGTCATACCCTTGAGAGGCCTTTAGCTAAATCCTTATCTCACCACCCACATCTGTGAGAAGGCTTATTTGGTACTGTTAGGAAGCAATTAAGAAGGAACCAATTTACATTGGTTAATACTATGGTCTAGTAGCGGAATCCGATAAGCTAGAAAAGAAAAAAGTTCGGCGCAATCTCGTTGGAGCAAGAAGCTTGAAGGGCTTAGGTACTTGGGTAGATTAGGCTTGGAGGGTCTATTGGTGTTCATGTATCCCAACTACATTTTCTAGTAGATTATTTGACCGCTTGGAGGGCGGCGGAGAGGTTTTACGCCGAGAGCTTCGGTTTCCTCTTTGATAACACATCGTGTATTGTCCATGTGTTTGCATCTTCCTTCCCTTTATCTTTGCCTTATATTTACTGCTGTGGATATGTTTATATTTGGCTTAGATTTGTTATCAATTCTGTTATAAGCTTGTTATCATTTTTCGCACATTAATTGTTTGATATAAAACTTGAATTGGTATTTTTGTATTTGGGGTCCAAACATTCAAAGGTATTATATACCCATTTTGAACTTTCAAACTTATTTATGACAAAATGTACTTTAAAATTTAAAGACAGAAACCAAATTATCAAGGTCTAATAATAATTTTCTACAACCATTAATAAAATATTTATATCCATCATTTGTAGTTCCTTAGATTTTTATCCCTCCAAAAATTCTACTAATAGAAAGAAATATAACAATCCAACTCTTAAGTACTCTGCATCACTCTCCGTGCAACATCTTTAGAGAGTGATGCAAACTAATTATCATCATCTGAAAGAAACTGTCATGTGCTTTGCTCTGTGGTTATACAGTACATTTAGCTAGAACAACTCCTTCCCTTACATATTTTTTTCTCAATTTCCACATAATAAAAAGATGAAGAAAGCCGTTGGAGTCAACCTTAACATTTGCAGGATACCAACATAAATCTTGCATTACTGAAGGTCAATTTCAATTTTTGAATACCAAGGTACATATTACAAACATTAGATGTATGGCTCTAAATAACTCTCATATGAAGAACAAAATATTTTCATTAGCTTGAAACGAACTAAATGCAAAGTTAGACTGAAAATGAAAAATACTACACTATGATAGGAGTCAACCTGGTCAATTGCACAAGGAATTAAGCAATGGAGATTGTCCTCGCCAGAAAATAGGTGCAGAAATGAACTAGGAAATGAGGGAGCTGCCTGCATTTGCACAAATGAAGCATGTTGTATCAATTTCATTTATATGGTCTCTTAACCAGCCATCATAGTGTCAAACAGAAATCTAACAACTAATGACAATATCCACGGTGACAACACCTATGGTGACAATACCAATGACAATACCCACGGTGACAATACCAATGACAATACCCACGGTTTAAGAAACTCAAAGAAGGATGGAATCAAGAACAATTTAAGAAACTCAAATTAAAAGAAAGAATTAAAAAACTCGAAGAAAGAATTAAAAAACCCAATTTCAAAAATTAAAAACTAAAGAGGGTTTTGATCTACCTGCTGATGCTGAATAGAGGACCATGCAAGATCAAAACCCAGGTTCAATACCCACGGTGGCACCCAAGAGCATGCACGATCAAAACCCACCCACGATTAAAACCCAGTTCCATTTCAGTTTGAGAATCGAAGCCCATAGCTGAACAAAGGAGGAGCAACTGTTAGCAACTTGCTTCCTCGGCTTGGATCTGAAATTAAGAGTCTCAAGCGAAGCCCATTGTAGGAGTGAGTGAGTTTTAGGAGTTTTGGGCATGAGTGAGTTTTGGGGTTTGTTTTAGGAGTGAGTGGGTGTTTTGATATATTTTGGAATGTTTTTTTTACTTTTTTTGTGTTAGAGTAACGGAGAGTGGAGAGGTAGATTACGACTGGGTAACGGTCAAAATCACAGGTAAATAAAGTGTCAAAATTTAAATCACAGATAGGCACATGAAGGATAAAAAATCTTTACTTTAATTTTAATAATAATAAAAAAAAAAATCACCTAATATTTTTAGGCTTTTTAGCTTATATATGTGGGAAGTCGAGGCCCAACCCAAATTCAAATTTTTAATGTCATTATAAATTTAAAGTTAGTCACCATCAACTTCTCTTCAATCATAAAGTACCTCTCTCACTTCTTTTTCTTTCCTATCAAAAAAAAAAAAAAAAAGTACCTGTCTCGCTCTCTCTGTCCCTTTATCTCTGTCTCTCTCTCTCCCTCCCAAATGGTGATCTGGGAACTGGGAGGAGGTTCGGGGTTTTGTTCAGAGAAGAGTGGGTTTGCGAAGGAGGACCTGAGGCTGCATAGGGAATGAGTTCATGAGGGGTTCCGCCTTTTGAGGAGGAAGAAAAAGAGGTGGGACTTTCTTTTCTTTTCTTCGTCTTTTTTGTTTTTTTGGGTTAAATTGGTTTTTCTTTTGGATAGTGGTTGTGGTTTTGTTTTATTTGGCGGAAAATGGTTGTGGGAAGGTTCAGTTGGGGTTTAAGATTTCGGTTTGTGTTTTTTAATAAGTTTTCGATGATGGGTTCAGTTTGGTGTTTTGTGTTTCTGTTTAGTTTTGATGGAAATGGTTCTGGGATTTTTAATTTTAATTTTTGTGGAAATAATGGTTTTTTTTTTTTTTATTATTATTTGAAATGGTGGTGGTGATTTTAAATGGTTCTAGGAAGATTTAGTTGGTTTCTGTTATGAGTAAACTCGACACTCTTTGCCTAATGATTCTAAGATTACAAAAATCAATCTTTTCATTTGGTAATTTACATATCACTGTGTCACTCTTAAGGGTTCTTCTCTTTTCCAAAAGAATGGTAGAGTTTCTAAACCTCAGCTTGTTTACATTGGTCAAAAGAATGTTTTAGAGGAGAAACTTCTTGATTGTTTAGACATACTTTAGTGCTTGAGAACAATAAACTCATTCGGGAGTTGACTATGATGGTTTTTCCCAATAAATGTAGTTCTTATATGTGTAATCTATAAAAATAAAAAATAAAAAAGTCATGTCAATTAAGGAAATAAGGGAGAGGATGACTTCCAATAAAATAGAACGACGGAAAAGAGTATATGTGGCAAACCTTGACTAGTCTGTTGAGATCCAGGATCCACACCAACCCCAAATTTTTTGGATTAAGGCTTTGTTGTTATTTATGTTGTTCCTTTTCTTTGGCTAGTCTGTGGTCAAAGGTTGAATGCATGAAGCTCTTAAAATTAATAATATCTGATTTAATAATATTCATTAATAGGATCTAGGATGCATGGATATTCCATTTGTGCTCATATTCACGTATCTGATATGTATTGTACTGGTATCTTACCGGATACCTCTAAGATACATACCTAGTCTTTTTTCTTTTCTTTTTTTGAAAAAAAAGTATGAATATGTCTAGAATACACTTGTGATACAGCTTGAATACCATTGTAACTCAACCCTTGATAGTGAGAGATAGCCAAAACTTGTAAAAATTTTCATTTATATTGTTCATATATTAGTTTCAATGTTGAACACTTATCTAGTTATTGTTTATTTATTTTTTTGGATCTTGGTTTGTATTCTAAACATCCATTAATGGCAATGGATTCACTTTATCATGTACTATTGCTCTTAAATTGATATATGCTTAACAATATATAAAAAATAAATGCTTAATAATATATAAAAAATATAAATAAAATATATTTAATAAGTAATTAATACACGTATTCCTAACATGTCGTACCCTAGCTTTTTCAAGAAATGTTGTGTCCGTGTACCAATATCCATGCATCTTAGATTAGCATATTCTACTTTGTTTTATACATTCCTTGTAGAGGTCATCTTTGGCTCAGGATTTTAATGTAGTTCACATTGTTAGCTTTTAAAAAATTGAATTGCAGAACATTTCAATCACAAAGGAGGTGAAGGGCCTGAAGGCTAGTGATGCAACAGCACAAAAAATGTTCAGCAAGGGGACACTAGTTGAGGTTAGCAGTGATGATGATGATTTTGAAGGTGCTTGGTTTGCTACAACTATTGTTAAAGCAGTGGGAAAGTACAAGTTCTTTGTCCAGTACCAGAGCCTGAGGACTGATGATGGTTCAGGCTTTCTGATAGAAGAGTTTGATACCCTGCATATTAGGCCATGTCTGCCAGAAACTCTTCTTGTTGATTGTTTCAGTCTTTTTGAAGAAGTCGATGCTTTGTACAATGATGGGTGGTGGGTGGGTGTGATTTCTAAGGTTCTTGGTGGCTCAAAATACTTAGTTTACTTTAGGAACACAGATGAGGAAATAGAGTTTAAGCATTCTGACTTAAGGCTACATCAGGACTGGATTGATGGAAAATGGATTATGGCTTCCCAGGTATGACTTCTCTATACTCGAAACTTGAGAACCTTTGTTGATCTCATTTTGTACTTTGGTGTTAAATGGGGTTGTCCGTTTTGCAAACTTGGCATGGCTTGCTCAATGTTACTAGTAATTTAAGGTAAGTTCACAATCATTTGGTCAAACTCAGGTTTTGGGCAGGGAGCTAAATAATTGATGGTACAAAGTTCGGTTATTTTCCAAGATTTTCTCTTTGAAACTTGAATTTAATTAATTATTTTTGAACTCTGCCACAATCCACCTGTTTGGAAAATTTGGAAGCTGGTCAAAATAAAGTGAATTAAAAGAATAGAAATGAGGTAAACCGCAATGAAATTTGCTAAAGCCTTGGCCGGCTTGTTGTGATTCTTTGATTTAAAAGTAATATCTGATAAGCTGAATGCAGTGGGAAGGGAGTGATTGTGTTACTTTTTTTTGACCTATATGATTCTTTTCCCTTATAATTTTTTGTTTCTGACCTTGCACAAGTATTATTTAGCCCAAGCAATCCTATATATATATATATATATATATATATGGTATTGAATTTATACTGATGGTTGGCATGTCAGGCTCTGATGAAGTTGCTTTACTTGTGATTGCTTGAGAAATCAAAAAGGCATCCCTTGTGTACCAGGAGAGATTGCATTACATCTGAAGGACTCTGCTTCTTGTAGCAGTGGAAGTCAACTGATGATTTTTTGATAAACAAATTGCAATTTTTAAGTAGTCATTGCAACTTGGTAACCTATTATTAAGCATTCTCAACGATTTGTTTAGCCTTACCAATTTATTGGAAGCATGGTTTGGCTTTATAAACCAAAGCAAAAGGCTAATGCTGTAAATGCTTTCAGGTAAATTATTGTATTGTATTGGCAACCGACTAGTTACTCCTCTGGCAATGTTTATTCCTAATCATTCAATATAAATTAATTTCAGAAGCCTCTTTAAGGTTAGATGCCTGCAAGTTAGTAATAGGTTAAATGCATGTGATTGAGTGTTACTCAACTGAAATTAGTCCTGTGATTTTGTATTAAGCATTAAATAGAGTTGTATTTAAGAGTACTACCTGAAGTCTACTCTGACTATTCAAAGCCAATATAAACATCAATAATATTAGTGACAAAATGTTTACAACTAATAAGGTAGCATATTGTAATTAGTGTATAATAAAAATGATATCAGAAATAGGGTCATTCATAGCTTGACACTTCAACAAGTTACGTAAAAGATTGTGTTCACGGCAATGCACAACCTGCAAGCTGGTCAAGAATACAATTGGGTATTGTTTCTTTCCCAAGTTTGGCTTTCTTCTTTGGTTCAAGCCTTGTGTTGGATTCTAGCATGAAATCATGTTCCTGATTGCCCAATCAATGTTACCCCTCGAGCCGCATATGTTTATCTAGAGAAGAGATTGTCAAATTTCTTTAGGATCAACTATAACCAACCCACCCATACATCACAGGAGGTGAGTCTGTAATGGGGTTAAAGAGAGTTGTTTATGTTTTGGATCAATTAAATGAGTTGTCAACCATCAAAGATTCAAAGCTGCAAAATTAGATTCATATAATTTTGGTCCCTCAGGCTATATTGGGGCAGTACTTTACGAGTTAACAAATATGTGGAGCGTACTTTGTTTTTTTGTTGTAAAACGGGAAGTTAACATTAGTCGCTATAAAGATCTTTTTACCTGAGTAGCAAAGCGAGTCTGGATGTCCCATGCAACTGCATGGCATCCCACAAAATATATATAATTCAACAAAAGTCGGTTATTCAACCGGTTACCAAGCAACTACTATTTTAGACATGTATTAGCTTAACTGGTAAAGTATTTTGTAGTTGCATAAAAGATTTAGAATTTAATCTCTACTTACAAAAAAAATCAATTGTTGTTTTAGTTGAATACTTGCATAATAAAGAACAAATATTAAAAACAAATGCCATAGGTTGAAATTATTTCTAAAAAAAATTCTAACGTATATATAAAATTCACAGGTGTAGACCGTGTAAATATATAAGAAAAATATAGCATGTTCATTGAAGAATTAGATCGTTGAGGAACAATTTGGCTGTTGGGAGTTGAGACTGAGTTCTGTGAGTAAACACACCATAAATTTGTAAGCAGAGCATCATTTAGACCGAAGAAGAAGAGAAAAATTACAATAATGCCATTAATTAGAAAACCTTTTAAGGTTGAAAACAGGCTGAGGTTATAGTCCAGTAAATGTCTGTGCTCCATTTCCTCCCTCTCCACCCGTTCCCTACCTTTAAAAAAAAAAAAAAATTTATCTGCAATTTGTTTCCTCCTCAAGTAGATGGTAGAAATTTCATTGACCAATAAAGTAAAATGATACATAATATCACTAAGCATGGGTGGGGTTACACCTTGCCATACTTATTAGCTATATTATTTTCCAAATGAGGCAATTGGTTAAGAAGCATTATTTAATAAGAGTGGTGTTTATTTCACATACGCTATTGCACACAAAGTACATGCACGAACAATTTTGTACTGCCAGCTTTGTCATTCGTAGAGTGGGGCAAATAGCAGCAGCAATGTTATCGGTCATGGAATTGGCAAAAAAATTTGGCTTACAACAATAAGATGATCACGTGTGAAATTATAAACATTATATGTAAGGTGTATATATCAACAAGTCTGAGAACATTTTTCTAGTTAAATATGCATATTGTACTAAGTCACAAGAAGTCAGGGTCAACTCAATAAGATTTGAGGCATAAGGAGACAATCTTAGTATAGTATTTTCTTATATTTAGATATAAATTAAATACTAATGTTTTATTTAAATTTCTATAGTATAATTTTTTACAGTCATTACTTTAATTTTTTTTTTTTTTTGTTGCAAAATTACTAACTAAATTTTGTATTCAAGTTTTTTTAATATCTCATTCTTAGTTGATGATATGGCTTATCTTCCTAATCTTTTTTGTGACCGTTAATTTTAGATTAAAAAAAAAAAAAAAAAGGAGTTTGATGTGATTAGTTATCAAAAAATGCTTTTTAGCCAGAGAGAAGGTGATGGCTAGTTTAATTGTAACTTGTGAGAATTCTTTTTTTTGAATAAAAAAGTACAAAATTCCCTTCCCTTTCTGGATCATGATAATATTCAGATTGGGGGTCGAAGTTGAACCCCATTTAGAAACTCTTCAACAGTAGAGAATGCACGTAGATTTATTTATTTATTTTTTTAAGCGCACGTCTTTTGCCTAATAGCCTCATGAAAGTGTTCAGGATTGCTATTGATTAAACGTGATCCATATGATCAAAACACCACAACATTAACCCACAAACGTGTATTTAATATTTGAAATTTGGGCACATCAAAATTTTCGACAATGAACCAAGGTTTTCAGACCCAGACCGTTCATTGAACCATAAAAGAGAGAGGTTTAAAGTTTTTAAGGTCGAACCGAGGTCGAACCGGGGTCAAATTGTGATAACGTCATAATTAATTTAATAATTAATTAAAGCCTAAATATAGATATTAAATTTATAAAACTAGCAAAATTGATTAATATATCTATATATTTGAGGGAAATTTAATGATTTTTAAGCATATATTTAATAATTAAATAATAAAGTTAATAAAATAAAATAATAACCATGAAAACATTAAAATTTATGATTAATTTTTGAAGTAAAGTTGAATATCTTTGAAGGATTTTAATTATAATTTTTTTATTCCTTGTAAAAGATGGATAATTTAATTAAGTAGAATAAAATTGTGTTAAGTTGTTTATATAAAAAAAAAAAATTGCTAAGAGGTTGGACCACATGGAACATTTCTTTCCTTAATCTTCCTCACAAGGAGCAAAGAGAATAATTAACCACCGGATTCTCAAATAGCATGCTAGTTCATAAAAGGAACGAATATAGGGTCTAATTAGCCACCAGGCACACCACCAACAAATAATAAAGACTGTCGTAATCCCCATAGTGTGTGGCACCACTGCGTAGGTGCCTGAGATAAATGCTAGCAACAATGCTACAGTAGAATACAATGTGAAAACAGGGCTCCATCCTAACCCTTTTCTGAAGGAACGACTTCCGTAGACATTATTGAACTTAAAAATTGGGTGATTACGGAGGTAATGGACAGACCAAAAGCTAAAGTATTAGCTATCAAAAATACACGGAAAGCAGTTCTTTTGCTTAATGCTGCCATGCCCTCATCCACACCTCCGCTTTTGTATCCACCAGGCACCGTGAAACCAGCCGTGAAGGTCACAGTTGCGATGAGTGTGGCTATCAGCAAATGTTATAACACGAAATATATATATATATATATATATTTTTTTTTTTCATGTTATAATATATATATATATATATATATATATATATATTTTTTTTTTTCATGTTATAACATTTGCTCTTGATGGATTGATTTTTAACATCAGACTACGATATTAATACTGCATTCAGCAGAGTAAGAAAGAGAGGGCATACCGGTGGTTGGAAGTGTTTTTACTTCATTACATTGTCCATTGCAGTGAAGCCCCCCTTGTAAGTAGCATTTAAGTCAACACCTGTACCTTGTCTTACTCTTAACAGGTTTGCAATCTCGAGATGACCATTGATGGCCGCCAAATGCATAGGCGTGTTTCCTTCTTTATCCTGCTCATTGATGAGACTCTCAAACTCTGGTCTCTTCAGAAAAAACTCAACTGCTTCCTTCTCTCCACTTTCTGCAGCAACATGAAGAGCCGTCTGACCGTTGAGGTCCAAAAACTCATAGATATCTGGACATGTTGTGATGAGTTCTTTCATTATATTGACATTGCCTTCTTTGGCCGCAATGTGAAAAACAGATAAACCTTCATTGTTCTTTTTATATGCAGGGGAATTGCCATTTTCTAAAAGCAGCTTGACATATTTCTCGTTACTTAGTTGGGCGGCAATGTGTAGAGGAGTCCATCCTAAGTCATGTAGGGAACTCAACGAAATTCCCAAAACGTGAGAAACAAAAATGAGAGAAAAACACACGCTAAAAAAAAACAATTATACACACAAGACAATATTTATGTGGTTCGGTAATTTACCTACGTTAATGGAGTTGCAGAGATTTCACTATTATCAGGAAAAAATACAAAATGCGGTTACAGTGTTTCTCTCTCTCTCTAAAACACGACAACAACCAAACCCTAATCATCAAGCTGCGTTTTCTACATCCTGCGTACAGGATACATCCTCCGCTCCATGGACTAAGCCTCTGAAAATCTCCCATTAAAAAACATGCAACATTATTTCGGGTCGAGTCGGGTCGTCAACCGGATCAAACACAACTAGACTCCACAAAGCCCAACAAGTCATCCCTTTGTTCAATTGTAGATGGCCATTTTATTATCACTTCTTTCCCAAAATCTACGAGAATTCAAGGAAAACCTTATTGCTTACATTAGTTATTAGTACATATTAAGAGTATTTTTCTTTCTTACACAAGCTGTACAACACGAGGGAAGGAGCTTCGCACCATATTGTTCTGGTTAGGATATATTAAGAACCATTTTTCCCCCCTTACACAACACAAGGAGGAGGTTCGAATCTATGTTGTATTCTTTTTGAGAATTAAATATTGCCAGTGTCATGACTCTTGTCATATACAGAATTGCTTGAAATTAGTTTTAAAACCTTTAGCTTTCAAGCATGATGGGTACAGGGACAAATTTACAAGACAATTGATGAAAGCAAAATTTATTACAATATTATAATATTTTCGAGTTAGCATTTTACCTTACACATGGGTCATTAAAAAAATTGAAATTATAAATTGTGTAAAGTTGTGATTTACAACTATGTTTTATGTTGGCTTTATTCCATGACAAAAAGTATTGTAATTGCTTCAATTTTGTTCCTTGTATTTTATGGGATTTTATTGTATTGGGTTTAGTATTAAATTTGTGAAGACTCAAGCTTAATTGAAGATCAAGTAGATTTCGCGAGAAGCTAACCCGCGAAGTAGCCACATGAGAAGCACATGACTGGAAAGTGAAAAGTCGTGTTAGGTTGTCAATTTTGCGAGTATCTTGTGAGTAAGGCCTTCCCGCGAGGTAGTCGCGAAACATTATGTTTGGAGGATTTTTAAGTGTGACTTTCTTACCCTTCACCCATACCATATATATCCTCATTACCCACAAATGTAAAGGAGGTCATTTTAGAGAGAAAAACCCTAGATAGGTTTTCTACAACACACACACATTCATCTTTTAGAGAGAGAGCTACTCATCCTTAGTGAGAAATCATTCTAACTTCTTCTCCTTCCCTCTCCAATTATTATACCTTGAGAGGAGATTTGTACCCAAACACAACCCACACCTATTTAGAGTGTAGAGAGTGTTTTGGAACTTGGGAAGTTTTGGTGATTTGCCAAAAGAAGTTAGTGAGGCTTGGCGAATGCAATCAGGCGTATTGCAGGATCCGAAAAGCTAGATAAGACACGGTTCCGAGAAGCCTTGTTGGAGTAGGAGCTTGGAGGGCTTAGGTACATTGGGTAGATTAGGCTTGGAGGGCCTCTTGCTATTTGTGTATCCCAACTAATTGTCTAGTGGATCGATTTACCACTTGGAGGGCGGTGAATAGGTTTTTCGCCGAGTTCTTCGGTTTCCTCTTTGATAATACATCGGCATATTATCTTGTGTTTGCATTCTCTCTTCCCTTACTCTTGTTCTTTAATTTTATTGTTTGCTGTTCGTGTTTATTGGAGGTCTAAACAAGCTCTTGTGTTTCACACTGATAGGCCACAAACGAATTGATCCCTTATGATAAATTAACCAATTAATTTAACCAAGTTTATTAATTAAGTTAATTAACATGCAATTGCGTGGCAGCATAAACAAATCACCAATAAACTAATTATGCAGCAGAAAAATAAATAATACGGTGATTTGTTTACGAATGGAGAAAACTTAACGACAAAAACCCCACCGGGTGATTTTTAGGTCATCACTCCCGAAACTCTATTATTATCACAACAAGCGGTTACAAGTAAAGAAATCCCAAGTACCTTACCAATCTACCATTGAACCCTTACCCCAATACCCAATTGGACTTGTTCTATAGTGATAGTTCTCACTTTTGATGCACGGCTCCCAAGTACGTGACTAACTAGTTTGCGCAGATCCCAGTACGCGACTTCAATCACCAACTAAATAGAAAAGTTGGCTGCAAAGTTCTTCAGTTCATACAATGATAAAGATCAAGAAAATGCTTGGTCACAAAACCCTTAGTGCAAACACACAACAATTCTTCAGAAGAGATGAACTAGGTTAAGAACTTTGTCTCCGGTCACAATTTGGTTGAACAGAGTTTGCTTAATGCTTGTGCAACTTGTGAACTCTTAGACGGCTCTTAAAACAATCATTCTATATGTCTAGGGTTAGGAGAAAAGAAGGCTTAAAGACACATTTACAGATCCCAAGAAATCAGGTCAGAAATTCTGATTTTATAAACCTTGACAAATAGAAGCTATCGAGAAGCTGTCGAGCAAGTGTCGAGCTTACGGACTTGAATAGCTTACTGAAGCTCGATAGATGCAGCTATCGAGCTTTAATGAATTTGGACTTTCAGCTTGTTTTCTTGAACAGACTTGAAGGCTTTAATACTTGATCTTGAAACATGGTTTCTTGAAATATTTTAACATATCCTAAATCTACCAAAATACAAGTAAAGTGCGTTTTGTCAAAAGATTAGCCAATTACATAAAAGTATGACATATGTTCTTAACATGTGAACCACATATGTCCTAACAATCTCCCCATTTGGCAATCCATGACAAAATCACAACAAACAAATGACCATATGAGAGAAGTCATAAATCACTCAACTCATATTCACTTGTTTAATACAATAAAATCTATCCTAACACAAACTCTTGAAAAACTTTGCAAGAAGAGAGTTTATGGCAAGTAGACTTTGATAACCTGTTTTTCTGAAACACTTTAAACAAAACTCATCAAGGCATCTTGTGTGAAACAGAAATAATAAATTGCATACAAATAAAGAAACATGTGTATAAAGAGAGAAAAGAAACAACACATGTAAGAGGTAGGTGAAAGAAATAACAAACATCCACATATAGAAAGAAATAAGTACAATGTATGTCAAAATGATCACAAGACCAAATATACAAGAACAATGTATCTATATAAGAAAGAAAAGAAAAAGTACATCATATCATCACTACATCTCTCAAGTATCAACACTCCTCCTATAAAAAATGTCCTATACTAACTCTCGTCCTAAGATGACTACTCTCATATCCCAAAATTACTCCCATTTTTTGTCACGAGTGACAAAGGGTAAGAGTGTCAAGTAGACATCTCATCAATAGAGCTAGCACCTCCATCATCATCATCCGAAGTGTCATCATCATCACCATCACCATCATCATCATCATCCTCAGCATCAGAATCAGAAGCCACTGGAGGAGGTGGTGAAGGAGTAGCTTCAAGAGCAAAACCACCCATGGTCACCTGACGTCGTGTAATACGACCAACACGAATATTCACATGATACAACTTAGTGGAGAGTGTATCAAGGCGAGCATCCATGTGCTGCAGCTGCGTCATGATGTCTCCAAGAGATACATCGCCCAAAGAAGAGGAGGGAGCAGATGTAGATGGAGCAGAGCGAGAGGGTGCCGAACGAGATGGAGTCGAACCAGAGGGAGGAGCTACTGACTCCTGTCGTGACCTAAACTGAGTCTCACTACATTTACGGTAGCGGCATCTATGGCACACATGACAGAGAAGTGATCAGGGGAGGGAAAAGGAACAGAAAAATGGCATAGGATCCTCGTGATAGCAGAAGGAAAGATGAAATTATCACGGGTAGTCATATCCCTAAACACATCTATAATGGAAAGAATGAAATGTGAAGGAAAATCTATAATGAGGTGCTCCAACAAAGAAAGCAAAAATCGAGCACGAGGCTCTGTGATAAAGTTATAGTGAGAGAGTGAGTGCAACACAAAAGTCATTACCATGTTTATGATTCTAGGACCTTTAGCAAAAGGCCAACATGGTGTAAACTGACGCTCACCCCAAGCAGATGGGTGCGCATAGAAAGCAAACATCATTTCGCCTTTGGACACAGTCCTCAGACGCTCACAATCGGGGTAATCAGGATGCTCTACCATTGGAACTCGAAGCACATCCGCAACAAGCTGCGGTGTGACAGCAAAGCGCGTACCTCGAACGCGAGTGTGAAAGAGAGGTACTGAAGACGTGCATATTGGAGTAAAACTCCTAAATAAGCACGAAAGGATTAGTGACCGGGACGCCACACAGTGACTCCCATCCTCAATTGTGAATGACATCGGGAAGGTCAGTATCGGCGAAGTCCGCCAAAATGACTCGGCGTTCTGAATGAACACCTCGTTTAGAGAAGTTCTCCAAGAACGCTTTACGGGCATCCTCGTCATGGAACTGAATGTTAGAAGGTGTAAGATTAGAAGAAGATGATGCCCCGGAATGAAGAAGGTTCCAAGACGGAGCAAACTTACGTTTAGGTGCCATAGACACTACTAACGTAAACAGAATGAGAGAGAGAGGGAGAAAGACAATTAGAAAAGTCCCAAAGCATTTCAAATATATTAAGATATATTGAAAAGGGAATATGTATGCATGGGGAATGCATGAGCATGTGACATGCAAAAGAAGTTTCATCATGGGCTTAGCCCAATCCAATCCTACTAGCACACTAATATATTACACACATCTAAATGCATGAAAATACTGTTATAATGCAAATGGGATGCAATGCATGAGATTATGAACACATTTAAATGAAAACCCATCCCAAAATTACAAGAAAAACTCATCAATTTTGAAAAACCCCAAAATTTTTCATAAACCCCAAAACCTGAGTTTCAGAAATCATGAAATGCATGAAGAATGAGAAGAAAAGAGATCATACCAAGTGATTTGAAGCAAGAAAGGGCTGAAAATCACGTGGGTTGATGGTTTGGAGTGAGAAAAGTGAGTTTGGGAGGTGAACAGGTGCGAACAGATCGAGAAAATGAGAACCGGATCCTATGAGGGGCTTATATAGCTGTTCAGTAAATCTCGACAGATACAGGTATCGAAGGGTATTAAGGAATCTGTCGAGGTAGGTGTCGAGGAGAATGGTCTTCGACAGATACAGGTGTCGAGGAGGTATCGAGGAATAAACACCAGAACCCAGAACAGAATCTCGTTTAAGATTTCTCGATCGATCCACCAGGTGTCGAGGATGTGTCGAGATTGCGATAAGAAAAAGCTTGAGAAGCTCGACAAATAGATAGGTATCGAGGAGGTGTCGAGGAGGTGTCGAGCTAGATTTTAAAAACAGTTTTTCAAGAAGTGAAAAACACAGACATGAATGCAATCAAACATGCAACTCAACAATGATCCAATCAACACAATAGGCTCTCAAAAACATCTCTCAATGAAAATTTTAAGCACATGGATCTCCAAAAACACACACACACACACTAAACAAGTCTAACCAATTTTATATTTCAAAAACAAGTCATGACAGTTTAGTGAGCATACATTAACACATGTAAACCTAGTGATGGCCAAATTACATTGTACCTGCACATGTATCAAGAGTAGCAAAGAATATTGCGTGTCGTGTGTGAAAAACATTGCAAAATTGCATAAGTGTACACATGTTATGACGATTTGAGATATGAGAAAATCAATTTAACTCACACACAATCATAACTATTTGATGGGGACTATCACCTTTGAGGTACATCCTATAACTCCCACATCTCCTAGAATACATGCTTGCAATCATATTTAAAGCATTTTTAATCTTTTTGCTTTTTATTTTCTTTGTATATTTTTCTTTTTAAGCATATCATGCATGGGTATATATGAGAGAGAAAAGAAATATCCATTGATATTTGACATTCCAATTTTGCTATGCCAAAGCATACAAATGTCATTGACACTGCACTTTTGCTATGCCGAAGCATACAGGTGTCATTCATGATTGGCGGGCAACACTGGTGAGATGGTTATTTATGCCTTTCTCTTAGGATTTTCTAGTCCTACCCGTCAAAAAGAGTGATATGAGTGTTAAGTCTAAGAGATAACTTAATCTTACTCATCACAAACAAGAGCCACAAAGCTCACTTACTTAGTTGTGCATAGAGATGTTCATCTAAGCTACAAAAGATATAAAGTTTAGAAAACTTTGTTTCATTGGCAATCCAAGGTACACAAATACCAATGTACACAAAACACACACTGTTTTTGTATTTTTCTGATTTTTCAATTTTTATTTATTTATTTTTATATAAAAAAAAACTGAAAATAAACAAACAAAAACATGTTATTAAAATAAAAGCAAAATACACAAGTAATGCAACAAAAAAAATAAAAAATAAAAAGATAGAAAGAAGTGATATAATCACTTAGAGTCCTTTTTCTTCCATACCTTAGAATAACCTTTCCTTTGATTGAATCCTTGAACCGGCGGCGAAGGGGAAGAATTGAACCCGTTCAAGTTCGAAAGGAACATGAGGGTTTTCAGAAGATCTCCAAGAGGAGCAAGAGAGGATTGAAGCTGATTTTGGCTTCCAGATGCTATCATGTCATTGCTCTGTTGAGTGGCTAACCACTTATAGCAATTTGGTCTAGTATGACCGGCAACACCACAATGATGAGAAAGATGCTGCTTCTTCTGTTTAGGCTTTTGAGAGTTAGCCTTTTTAGCCTTAGGTTTTTTAGCATCTTTCTTATCTAGCTTAGGGGTTGCTCCTAGGATAGATTTACCTTTGTCTAAGTTCTCACTAACTAATTCAGTTTTAACATCATTGTTCTCAATTTTAACAATATTAGCTGGAGGAACAAAAACAGTAGCACTAGTAGAAGCAATATTAGAGGAAGAAAGACCATACCCTAAACCTGTTCGATCTGAGGCAGATTTCTGAATGCTGAGCATCTCATCAAGCTTTGCACTTGAAGTCCTCTCCAATTGAGCTCTAACTTGAAATAGCTCCGCCTCAAGCTTCTTGGTCTTCTCAGCCAAGAAATTGTTCTCAAATCTCAGTGCTTCAATAGTCTGATTTGCCTCATCAAACTTTGTGGACAACTTTTTACGGTCAAGTTCCACATCACTGAGTTTCTTTGTGGTCAGCCTATAGAGTTTCTCGTGTTTCTCAGACAGCTTGTATAGTTTCTCATAGGCTGATGGATATTATCTTGATCATCCATCTTCTCACACTTAGAATCCACCAATTCTTCTTCTTCTTCCACTTCATCAACAATCCTTTCAGTAGGATTGACTGTGGCAGTAAAGGCATTTAAGATTCCGTCATCCTCACTATCGGAATCATTTTCAGGCTCAGTCTCACTCAAGGTTGCAGTAAGTGCTTTGCTCTTCCCAATGCTCTTGAGATATGTAGGACACTCATGTTTCATGTGTCCGAACCCATGACACCCAAAGCACTTAGGTCCTGCGGGAACAGTGTACTAACCGCCATCCTTAGCATCCTTCTTCCCTTTGTCTTGACCCTTTAACTGAGAAGAACTAGATTGCCTACGATCCTTGTCAAAGCCCTTTCCATTGGCATTCTTCATAAATTTCTTGAACTGCCTGGTGATGTAGGACTTTATCTGGGAATCTTCATCATTTGAAGACTCATCTGTGTCACTGCTCTTGGCTTTCAGCGCCATGCTCTTTCCTTTACCTGACTTGCCAATTCTAGTCAACCTTAGCTCGTAGGTCTGTAAGTTTCTAACCAGCTTAGTCAAAGGAATCTTGTCAATATCTTTTGATTACTCAATCGCCGTAATCTAGGCATGGAATCTCTCGGGTAGAGATCTGAGCACTTTCCTCACAATCTTGGGTTCAGGAATGGCTTCCCCAAGATTGAAGGTAGAGTTCACTATGTCCTTTAGCTTGGCCTAGAACTCGTCGGACGACTCATCTTCCTCCATCTTAATTTCTTCAAAGCTTGTAGTGAGCCTCTAAAGTTTTGAATCTTTAACAGCCTTGGTTCCCTCATAGGTTGTCTGGAGGATGGTCCAAGCCTTCTTAGCAGTTTCTGTTGAGAATATCTTCTTAAACTCTTCATTGGTGACCGCACTGAACAACGCATTCAATGCCCTACTGTTGAAGTTAGTCGCCTTGATCTTGGCATCATCCCAATCGGCCGACGCTTCCTTTGGCTTAGTCTAGCCAATCTCTACAGCTTGCCACACTTTCTCATCTAAAGACTGCAAGAAAACTCTCATGCGTACTTTCCAGTATGCATAATTAGTCCCATCAAATAAAGGAGATATAATTAACGACTGTCCTCTAACCATGACAAACAAGGGTCAATGGATTAAACACAACAAAAATTAAAACCTAATCAAAGTGTGCCTGCTCTGATATCACTTGATAGGCTACAAACGAATTGACCAATTGTGATAAATTAACCAATTAATTTAACAAAATTTATTAATTAAGTTAATTAACATGCAATTGCATGGCAGCACAAACAAATCACCAATAAACTAATTATGCAGCAGAAAAATAAATAACACGGTGATTTGTTTACGAATGGGAAAAACCTAACGGCAAAAACCCCATCGGGTGATTTTCAGTTCACCACTCCCGAAATCCACTATTATTACAACAAGCAGTTACAAGTAAAGAAATCCCAAGTACCTTACCAACCTATAGTTGAACCCTTACCCCAATACCTAATTGGACTTGTTTTGTAGTGACAGTTCCCACTTTTGATGCACGGCTCCCAAGTACATGACTAACCAGTTTGCACGAATTCCAGTACGCGACTTCAATCACCAACTAGATAGAAAGGTTGGCTGCAAAGTTCTTCAGTTCATACACATGATGAAGATCAAGAAGATGCTTGGTCACAAAATCCTTGGTGCAAATACACAACAACTTCTTCAGAAGAGATGAACTAGGTTAAGAACTTCGTCTCCAGTCACAATTTGCTTGAACAGAGTTTGCTCAATGCTTGTACAACTTGTGAACTCTTAGACAGCTCTTAAAACAATCCTTTTATATGTCTAGGGTTAGGAGAAAAGAAGGCTCAAAGACACATTCATGGATCCCAAGAAATGAGGTCAGAAATTATGATTTTATAAACCTCGACAGATAGAAGCTATCGAGAAGCTGTCGAGCAGGTGTTGAGCTTACATACTTGAACGGCTTACTGAAACTCGATAGATGCAGCTGTCGAGCCAACTGTCGAACTTTAATGAATTTGCACTTTCAGCTTGTTTTCTTGAAAAAACTTGAAGGTTTCAATACTTGATTTTGAACCATGGTTTCTTGAAATATTTTAACACATCCTAAATCTACCCAAATACAAGTAAAGTGCGTTTTGTCAAAGGATTAGCCAATTGCATAAAAGTATGACATATGTTCTTAACATGTGAACCACATATGTCCTAACACACAAATTTGAGCTTTCAATTGGTATCAGAGCGAGTACATTTGTTTTGGTTTCATTACCTAAGTGTGATCCTTGACCCCTTGTGTGTTTTGCCATGGATAATGCTTTGTAAGTTTCTATGGATATTGTTGATTGCAACATGCCATGTGTTTGTGAAAATGCCTCTATGAATGTTTATCCATATGATTGTGATGACATGTTACATGAATTTATGGGTGTTGTTGATATTCCTAACATCAAACTCTTGAAGAAAGATGCTAAGAAGTTTCATAAGAATTTGAGCAAGTTTCATTGTGAAAGGGATGATTTGATTGCTAAACTCAATAAATCCAATAAATTGGTTAAAAAGTATAAGAAACTTGCTGAAAATTCTCTTGAAAAATTGAAAGAGTTTGAATGTTTGAATATGGACTTGGATGCTAAACTTGTTTTGTCTAACAAACTAGTTGATGAGCTAAAATGTGAAAATGAATCTCTTAAGATGCATGCCAAGTGTTTGATTGTTGAACCTATTGCTAAAAATGATGAAAATATTTGTTGCAATCATGTTGTGGTACCTGATTGTGTGTCTATTGTGTTCTCTACCTCAAAGGACAAATCGGTGTACATTCCTCCACACAAAAGAAACCAAAAAGTGGAGATAAAGGCTCTTAAGCCAAAGCCTCTGTTTAGGTCTCAATCTAAGGTTTTGGATGGATCTAAGTTTGTTCCAACTTGTCACCATTGTGGTGTGATTGGCCATATAAGATCTCAATGTCTAAAGTTGAGAGAACAAAACCATGTTGCTAGATCCCTTCCCAAAAAGCCTAGTGGACCTAAACACATTGCATGTCACCATTCTGGTGCCTTTGGACATCTTAGACCTCATTTCTCTAAGTTTCAAGCTCTTAAAAGAATCAAAAGAAAATAAAAACTTGAGCTTCTTGGAAGTTGTGCTATGAAAGCAAAACTGGATTTGGGGGAAAATAATAAGTTGTTGAAGAAAATTTTTAATGTTCTTGCTTCTTTGTCTATGTGCATCTCTGGTTTTCATTCTTCCAACTCTCGTCTCACTTCTCATTAGACACTCATTCCAAACAATCATTCCGTTTGAATGAGGAAGGGTTCCTATGATTGAGCTTATGCTCTCTTGGTCTTTGATCTAATTCTTTCGATTTTGGTAGGACTCTTCATGCATTTGATGCTATATTTTCATGCATTTGTGCATCTTGCATTTATTTGTATGCATTGCTTTTGTTTTTTATCTTACTTTTATGTCTCTGTTTTGTGTGTGTTAAAATCTAAAACCACGTAAAAAGAGAAAAATTCAAAAATTTGATTGTATATGTTTGAGCATATATCTCATGTGTATTTAGCCTAGTACTTTCATACTAATGGCGTAGTGCATTTGTGAGCTTAGCTTGTTATGTATGCACATCTATCTTTGTGGGAAAAATCTTGAAATCTATGTGTGACTATTGTAAATCGATCTTCAATCTTGTCATGAATGATTAGTCAATAGTTTTGTTGGTTTTGATACATGTATAAACTTGTGTCTATATATCTTCTCACACTTTTTATGTTTTTGCTTAAAGAACTCAACAAGTGTAAATCTCAAAATGAAAAGAGATAATGAACTGCAAAAACCATTGCGCATACTAGTATTTGATTAGGAAAAAGGGAAAACAGCTTTTTTTTGAAATATATGGTGCCCAAAAAGCCAAAAGCTTACTCTCAATATTGAAATATAAAAAATTTCAAAAACTGATCTCAAAATGAGATGTACTGTTCAAAAAGATCAAATATTATGAAATGAAAAGAAGCCAAATGAAATGTTTCAAATATTTGTAATCATTTTCTTGTAGTTGTGTATGACTTAATACTAGTTGACTTAATACTAGTTGTGTATAACTTGTTTGAATTGATCATTGAAACTTTACTCTAGACTAAGGACAATTCCACATTTGATACACACACACACAACACACAAGTCTAATGTTCAATGAATGTCTATTTCATTTGTGTGATTGTATATGTTCAAATTTGATGTGTGTGTGCTTAACCATATGTGGATCCAACCAAAAAGATTTTTATTCTTTTTGTTTGCTTTTGAAAGTGATTTGTATCACCCATATTTTTCAAAGTTTTTCAAGTTGTTTTTACGTGAAAAACATGTTTTCTGGGTGTTTTCGTGACTTATTTCATGTGTAAGTTCAGTCGCTAGTTAAATGGTCCAATTCTCAAGTTTTTCAACTTTGGACAGAGAGTTTCGCGACTGTTTTGCAACTGTTTCGTGAGTAAGATTTACCCCCGAAAAATTTTGCTGGTAAGTTTCCCGCAAAAATTCCTAGCTTCCCATGAAAATCACCACATCAGCTTTTTAAAAGGCATTTTATGGGACATTTGTTTTAAACTTCTCCCATCTTCTCCCAAACCCCTATTTTAATGCTTTAACATCAAAACCCAACTAAATTCAAGTGTTTTTCATTCCATAAACATCTCTAAGGTAATCTTTAACTCTTTTCATTGATTTTGATCCTTAGATTATGTTTTTGGGGGGGGGGGGGTTTTATGTTCATAGTTGGGATTTTCTCAAATGGGAGTTGGAGAACTTAATTTTTGTCAATCTTTTTGATTGAGTTTTATTTTTAATGATAATTTGCTTTGGATGTTGGCCCATTGTGGCAAAATTAACATGTATTTAGGCAAGATTTTCATATGTTCATGCATTGTTTAACATACATGCACTCTAAGTGTTTGTTAAAAGGCCCAAATGACATTTCCTCGTTGTTTTGGACTCTGATGAGTACCAAACTTTGGGGATCACCATAATTATTCATGTTTATCATGTTTTGATCATTGGTGGTGTGTTTTATACACTTTGTCCTGTGAGTGCTTATTCATGCACTGGTCATGTATATCACATGCACACTAGATGCACCTTTGCTGCACACACTTAATAACTTGACATGTTTTGTATTCACTCATGCTAATTAAGTCTTTTTTAGACCCTTTAGCACATATAACATGTTCTTGTATCTATGTCATGCCTAGGTCTATATCATATTCCATCATCCTTAGCATGTCACGTTTACTTTATGCTTTGTAGCATTTTTTAGATGTTTTTATCTTTCATTTGAGATTCATTTTCTTATTCATCTTGCACCCCTCATGCATCATCTTTTACCCCTGTTCATGTCTTCTTTTCTTTCCCTCATTTATCTTGATTAATTTGTCTATTCGTAATAAAAAGGGGAGAGTATACTAGAGAGAATACCGGAGTGTATCGTCATTTCTATATGACTCATGTGCACATTCTTAGGAGGAGAAATTCTACCTCGTGCACATTCGTAGGGGGAGAAAGCCATATGGGAGATGCATATACCAAGAGGGAAAAGACATCTTTTATGAGAAAATCTTGTTTTGTTTTGTTTTACTTTATGCTTGTTTTCTCGTTGCTTTATGGTGCTTTGAGTTATGTTTAGTATCTATGCTTGTTGATCTCATCACATCGTGTTTGTGTGTTGGACATGCATTTATCTTTATACTATTGTGCTTTATCGGTTACATGTTCGGATGATCATTTGCTTTGCTATATGATCATTGTAGTCATTTCCATATGATTGTTTTGGTGAATGATCAAGTTGCTCACATGTTTCACATCATATTTACTTGATCGCAATTTACTTGTTACATTATACTTGTCATTTTATCACTTGATTTACCTTGAGGGTTTAATGTGTTTTGTGCAAATGTTTCAAGTTACAGGTATATATGTTCCAAGTTCATCACAGCTTCTAGATTTAGGTGTGAGTGAGTTTGCCATTGTTCCTAAACTCAAGTTTAAGTTTAGAGTCTGTTATACAGTGTTTTTCACGGAATAGCCAAAGGGGGAGATTGTAAAGTTGTGATTTACAACTATGTTTTGTATTGGTTTTATTCCATAACAAAAAGTATTGTAATTGCTTCAATTTTTTTCCTTGTATTTTGTGTGATTTTATTGTATTGGGTTTAGTATTAAGTTGATGAAGATTCAAACTTAATTGAAGATCAAGTGGATTTCGCGAGAAGCTCGCGAGAAGCTAACCTATGAAGTAGCCACGTGAGAAGCACATGATTGGAAGCTGAAGAGTCGTGCCAGGCTGTTAGTTTCACGAGTATCTCGTGGGTAAGGCCTTCCCGCGAGGTAGTAGCGAAACATTCTGCCTGGAGAATTTTTAAGTGTGACTTTCTTACCCTTCACCCATACTATATATACTCTCATTACCCACAAATGTAAATGAGACTATTTCAGAGAGAAAAACCCTAGATAGGTTTTCTACAACACACACACCCATCTTTTAGAGAGAGAGCTACTCATCCTTAGTGAGAAATCATTCTAGCCCCTTCTCCTTCCTTCTCCCATTGTCATACCTTGAGAGGAGATTTGTACCCAAACACAACTCACACCTATTCAGAGTGTAGAGAGTATTTTGGAGTTTGGGAAGTTTTGGGGATTTGCTAAAAGAAGCCGGTGAGGCTTGGCGGATGCAATCTGGCGTATTGCGGGATCCGAAAAGCTAGACAAGACACAGTTCTGAGAAGCCTTGTTGGAGTAGGAGTTTGGAGGGTTTAGGTATATTAGGTAGATTAGGCTTGGAGGGTTTATTATTATTCGTGTATCCCAATTTATTATCTAGTGGATCAATTTACCACTTGGAGGGCAGTGGAGAGGTTTTTCGCCAAGTTCTGAAGTTTCCTCTTCGATAACACATCGGTGTGTTATCTTATGTTTACATTCTCTCTTCCCTTACTCTTGTGCTTTACTTTTTATTGTTTGTTGTTCATGTTTATGCACTAAGAGTAGTTATCATATTTGCGCTTCATTTACTTTTGTTCCGTACTTAGATAAGTTAAAGTAAAAGCAATCTAGCCGTAATTTTTAATTGGGGGTCTAAACAAGCTCTTGTGTTTCACACAAATTCGAGCTTTTAAATTGTGATAAGTTTATATGTGAGGTGGTAGACTAATTTTAAAATATTGTGTCATTGTTTTAAATTTTTGTTGTGTCACTAACTTAAAATAGTAGTATCCAAAATATAAGAAATTTAAACATACCAATATTTGGAGTACATGGCCTCGGTAAATACGATGAAGGGATGAGCTTGGGCTTGACTACATAAAAAATAATAATAATTAAACAAATAACCAATAAAAGAAGAAAACATATTTTTACGTACAAACTTTAGCTACAAAATTTGTTGTAGTCTAAAGTTACAATTTTGCTCAATAAAATAAACATTACTATATATTTTAAAAATCTAGCCGTTGAATTGTATGTTTTTTACACGCTTAATACATATGTCAAATTTTTTGTCAATCAGATATTATTTACTATATGATCTAAAAGCTTATATTATATGTATAATTTTAAACTATAAACACTTGCAATTTATATAATTTATTGATCACATAGCTATTGATCTTTAATTTTCTAAAAATTTTGCAAGTATGGAGGATATAAGAAGAAGATGTAATCCAATAGTAGATTTATCAAAATTCACCTTTAATAAAGATATTAAGTAAAGTTGTAGTATAACAACTAATTTTATAACTAAACTTTATCTTTTTATTTATTTATTTTAGGCGTAAATGCACTTTTCGTCCCTACATTTTGGGATCATTTCTATTTTGGTCCCTACTTTTTTATTTTACCACTTTTAGTCCCTAATCCAATTAGCGCGTGTTATTTTAGTCCTTTCCGTCAGCCAACAAACAGAAATAGCTGACGTGGCTAACGGAACATCTTATTGACTGACGTGGCTCTGACGTGGCACTGATATAATGATTAAAATATTATTAAATTTTTTAAAAAAAAACCTTAAATCTAATTTAATTTTTAAAAAATATTAATTATTCTTATTAATTTTCATAAGAACACTCCACCTTGTTCTTCTTGTTCTTCCCAATCCAACCCAACAACAAAGACCTCAAACCCAGATTACAAGAACACAAACCCAGCAACAAATAACTCAAACCCAGATTACAACAACACAAACGAAGAAAAAAAAAAAAAAAAACAAAACGAAGATCAAACACCAACCCAACAGGCAACAACAAAGACCTCAAACCCAGATTACAAGAACACAACCCCAGCAACAAATAAACCCAGATTACAAGAACACAAAACTCAAACCCAGATTACAACAACACAAACGAAGAAAAAAAAAACAAAATGAAGATCAAACACCAACCCAAAAACAAAGACCTCAAACCCAGATTACAAGAACACAACCCCAGCAACAAATAAACCCAGACTACAAGAACACAAACCCAGCAACAAATAACTCAAACCCACACACACTCTCTCTCTCTCTCTAGCCTGCCTCCATAAAAACCCACACCCTCACTTCCTCCCCTGCCTTAAACACCGTTTCTGATCCTTTCACTTGTTCCAAACAAATCCAAATCTCCAAAACTTTTACAAACCCAAATGGCTCCCAGAGACAGATCTGGCTCCATCAACCCAGATTCGAACTCCAAGGAGATCCGATACAGAAAAAAGAAGAAGAAGAATGCGTTGGCCTTATCGTCGATGACAGGGTGGCGAGCAAATGGCGCATGGCAGAGATGAGCGTTGGCGAGTCGCGGTAGGTTTTTTTCGCCGGAATGAAGCGGAATTCGAAGACGGTGCCCTTTTCGTCCTGGGGAAGAAAAGGAAAGAATGGAGGTTGAGAGACCGATCTGGGGAAGAAGGGGAAGAAAAGAAAGAAGAAAAGGAAAGAATGGAGGCTGAGAGACCGATCTGGGGAAGAAGGGGAAGAAAAAAAAGAAGAAAAGGAAAGAATGGATTCTGAGAGACCGATCTGGGGAAGAAAAAGAAAGAAAAAAGAAGAAAACAAAAAAGAAAAAGAAACCACAAGCACTGTTGACGTTGAGATGGGATTGTGGTGTTTTGATCAGTATTTGGCTGGATTTTTTGTTTTTAATTTTGTTTTTAATTTTTTTATTTAGTTAAAAATAATAAATTATTTTTTTAATTTAAATTTTGACGTGGCAATTGTTTAATACTAAAATAGATATTTTAATTATTATTTTACTGTGCCGTCAGCCACGTCAGCATTTTCTGTTAGTTGGGTGACGGTAAGGACTTAAATGTCACGCGTTAATTGGTTTAGGGACTAAAAGTGGTAAAAATAAAATGTAAGGACTAAAATAGAAATCGGGTTAAAACGTAAGGACTAAAAGTGAATTTACGCCTTTATTTTAATACCAATATTTAAGGATTTTTGCTTGGAGTGGCATACACCACTTTCCATGCAGGCATGCATACACCAGCGCTAGCATGGGACGATGAATGCTATTTCCATCTCTTTGATAGGAGCCCTAATTTTTCAAAATGGTTTTTCTCGTAACTGTAAGGAGTCTAGTCAAGTAGTCATTTTCTGATGGCCAGGATCAAAGTCTACCAAATCCCACCAAATTCAAGGGCTCTTTAGGCTCTCTATATAGAAACCTAGACCCTTAGGAAAAATCATCTTTAAGAGGGGAGATAATTATTAAGGAAAGAAAATTTGATTTTCCACGTTTTTTCTCTGCAAAATAATTTTTCTTAGAAAAGAGTTTATTTTCCTAAATAAAACTACCCGCTAGAAGATCATTCCAGATTATGTTCCAAACCAGTTTTTTTTTTTTTTTTAGATTATAAATATAATCCACCTTTTTTTTTCTAGATTTTTTTTTAATAGCCCTTTGAAGTCTAATGCTACTTTCAATCCAAAAAGTCAAGTCATGGTTGAAAATAATTGAGGGGCCGATCAAAAGAACTACAAAAAGTCATTCATACTGTGAAGAGGTACCGTTTCTATTTCCATAAATGATTTATTTTCCAGAATTTCCCTTTTCTGTAATTTCCATGCCTGTTATTTTGTCGGTCTTTTTTGGTTTTTACTGAATTTGGGAGAGAAAACTTGATGATGAAAATACTTGCTTGATTATTATTGAAATGAAATTAAGCTTATATACATCAATACATGTAATCCCCAAAACAGAGTTAACTAACTAACAACCATTAACAGACATAACAAAACGAGAAACTGAATTACAGTAGAGTTATTACATGCAAAAGGAAAATGAGAAATTGAATTCCATTCAGCTATGACAGTGGAAGGAGAGTAGACACCAAGAAGTGAAAGAAAAATAGGCATGAAATTGGAAAGGTGAACTGGAACAGAAAACTTTTCAATGTTGGTTTGCAATAGAATATACAGGTTACCATGCTTTCTGTAAGGGACATATTTTTATGTAATTGACATATCATTTGACAAAATGCATTTTACTTGTATTTGGGTAAATCTAAGTAGGTTCAATATGATCATTACAAGTGGTTAGATTGAAAACATGAAGATTACTCAATAACTGCTTAAGAAAAGTGCAATCTGCAGGTCTTGATACCTCATCGACAGAAGCTTGATCTGTCAAAATTCATTAAAGCTCGACACATGTTTTGATCTATCGAGCTTACGAGATTCAGACTATAGCCTGCAACATTTTTATTCTAAAAGGATATTTGTTTATGGGTTTGTATAATCCTTACTAGACTAGAAAAGCCCCAGGTTTGTGTATACCTATTTAGAATAGGAGAGCCCATTGAACTCCTATTTAAACAAGGAGGTATAAAAAGAAAAACCTAACCTTAGAGAACTTCATAAGGTTTTCTTTTTGAAAACCCTAGCCTCCTCCTACAGAAGAAAGAGTTCTTACTGCGTTTCTTGTACGCCTTTGGGTTCTGTAACCAAACAAAGTCTCTTGCACAAATATTGAAGATCTTATTGCAAAGGGGAGGCGAAGCGTCGCTGGCGCGAAGGGAAGGCGAAGTGTCGCCGATGCGGAGGAAGGCGAAGTGTCGGTTGCGAATCGTTGCGAATGGTTTGCTGGGTTTGTGCTCAGATCAATTGAAGGATGAAGTGTCGCCAACGGCGAATGAATCGTTGCCAATGATCGACGACCTGAATCATCGCAACAGACTTGAATCATCGCAACGGTGAGCTGAATCGTCGCAACGGCGAGATGAAGCGTCGCCGTTGAGCTTAATCAGCGACGGTTAGCTGAATCGTCGCAACGGTAAGCTAAATCGTCGCAACAGCAAGCTGAAGTGCCACCGTTGAGCTTAATCGGCGACAGTCTGAGCTTATCGGCGATGGTTTGAGCTCATCAACGACGGTGAGAGCTCATCGGCGACGGTCTGAGCTCATTGGTGACGGTGAGAGCTCATTGGCGACGGTTTGAGCTCATCAGCGACGGTGGGAGCTCATCGGTGACGGTCTGAGCTCATTGGTGACGGTGAGAGCTCATCAGCGACGGTTTGGGTTTTTTTGGTTCTGACCAAAATGGCTCTTGGTTTTTTTTTTTTATTTATTTTTATTTATTTATTTATTTATTTATTTATTGAAATGGCTCAGAGTTGAATCGTTTTGGGTATTGAAATGTTTGTGGTCTTTAGGCTTTTAAGTCTTTAGTGACGAATTTTAGTTTCGTCACTAAAGATCGGGCTTTGAAATTTCGTCACTAAATCATACTTTTAGTGACGAATTCTGATTTCGTCACTAAAAACATATAAGTGCAAAACTATTATTATTTTCAGTGACGAAAGGATTTTCATCGCTAATTCTTCCTTATAGTGACGAAAGGATTTTCGTCACTAATACTATCCACAGTAATACCTATAGTGACGAAATATTTTGTCACTAAAAATTTCAACTTTTAGCGACAAAATATTTCGTCACTATAGATTAATTAAATTCGCACCAAAGTTTCCCTCCACTGGCGCCCATTTTTCAAATCACAATAGTGACGAAATTTATTTTTCGTCACTAAATGTTATAATTTTTTTCATTATTAGTGACGAAATTCATATTTCGTCACTAAAGCTGTATTTTTAGCGGCGAAAAGTATTTCCTCACTAATTTTCGTCACTAAAAATACATTTTGTTGTAGTGCGAGTTCTAGTCTGGGGAGTACCTTGGTAATGCCTTGGTAGGTTTCGCCACTGAGCAACATTTGGCGTCTATTGTAAATCCCAAAGTTTGAAATCTTGGTTTCCAAAGTGGGGCCTAGGTTTGTCAGGAATAATCCTAAAGGGCCCCACTTGCATAAAAAATACTAAAACTGATCATTACTAATCCACTAAGGATATAAATAGGGACGGAAGGGGAAGAAGAAGGGCTTAGACATTGAAGAAAAAATAACCAGAACACTACAAACAGAGAGAGAGAGAGAGAGAGAGAGAGAGAGAGAGAGAGAGACCAAGCAATCCTAGAGGGAAAGTAGATAAGTAGATCACAAACACTGACTTTGTTTTTGAGGAACTTCCCATTGTAGGATTTCCATACACCCACCATAACAAATAAATTGTGAGCCCAATATAGGAGTTAGCCCATTAACCAAAGATTTGGCCTGCACAAATGAATAATTATTTTCACAGGAATTTATCACTAACACGACTTTTATTTTCAATCAGTTACAACTTATCATCCTAGTAAATTGTGAAAGAAAAAATTATGAAAGAAATTGTGTTCCTAAACTTATTCAATCAAAAGAGGTAAGACATTTTTTGATATCTTTAATCACTGAGGAGAAGAGTTAGTTTGGGAGAGGTCGTTGATGATACAGATGAGAATTTGGGAGTTACTTATTTGTAGTTTTGAAATAGAATGGCAAAATGAGAGAGAGAAAGCTTGGTATCAACTAAATGAAGCTTATATTTCGCATCAGCTTATAAGTTTAGCTTTTAGTTTTTTTAAACTTTTATGTAAGTTTTTAAAAACTTCGCTTTTCATGCATTTTCTCACTTTCAAGGTTTAAAACCTCATTTTCAAGGTATAAGTCTACTTTATCACATTTAAAAAAAAAAAAAAAAATTTCAACAAAAAGCTAGATAAGTCGTTCCTAAATGAATACAAAATATGTGTTTGCCAGTTGGCAAAAAGCTTTTTGTGTTTTATTTTAACATTATTTTAAATAATTTAACTTTACTTTTTTAAAAAAAATTAAAAAAATTAGCTTTTAGCTTTTTGTTTCCCTTTATGCAAATAAATGGCTGAAAATAAGAAATTTTCAAAAGAATACAAAGTGGGTAATGTCTATATTAACAACAATACTAAAAGATCACCTTCTCATGAGAATAAACCTCCCTCGTGTCAAAATGTGTCGATTAGAAAAAATCAAATTCAATGACTCATTTCTAAATAATTTAACTTTGGGCTCATCAATTAATCACTGCAAGAAAACAAGCTACTTTGGTACACAAAAAATAACATGAATATATTGTTTTTTAATGAGTAAAATTTTATTCAAAAGTAAAGATAATACAATCAAACCAACACACGCCCATATGAAAAAAAAAAAAAAAAAAAAAAAAAAAAATCAAACCCACACACACAGAAAGCCTAAACACAAGAAGCCTCCCATATAATGATCTTGATAATGATTTCTTCAGACTGATAACATTCCTCTTATTCCAAATGTGCCCATACCAACTTGTAAAACATAGCTTTAAAGCCTTCTCCTTTCGAATCATCCCTGACCAGGAGAGGTTTTGGAATCATCCCTGGCCAATTCTTCATTATTTTTTGGTTTCACATCATCCCTGTAGTAATCTCCTTTTGAGTACTTTCTCTCAAATAAAGGAAAATACAGTGAGAAAATCTCGTTACTATAGAAGCAACAACAAACAATAACGGCTATAGTTATCCCAATGCGTTGTGGCACCACTGAATAGATGCCTGAAACAAAAGCTACCATCAATAATAAAATAGAATAGCCTGTGAAAGCAAGGGCACGTTGTATATCTGTTGAGTGAAGAATGTTTTCGAAACTCCACATTGAAATGTTAAAGTTGTGGAATACGGAGGTAGTGGAAAGACCAAAAGCTAGAGTATTAGCTATCAGAAATACACGGAAAGCCTTTGTTTTGCTTAACACTACCGAGCCCTCATCCAGACCTTGGCTTCTGTATCCACCAGGCACCGTGAAAGCTGCCGTGAAGGTCACAGTTGTGATGAGTGTGGCTACCAACATATCGGTCTGAGACATGCTGGTCTGAGCCCTTTCCATCATACGTCGATCTGCTTTGGTGTTGGAATTCTTCACGCCATCTGCTTTGGAGTCGGACATTCTCTTGTCTGCCGGTTCTGCAGGATCTGCCAGTGCTGCTTTCATTATAGGATCTGATCCGTACAATATATCGTCAGCCATTTTTGCTTTCACTAAGAGTACTCCCCTTAGACTTGGTTGAGCGCCTTTCGGTTTCACCCGCAATTTCCTCTTGATTTCATCCACACGTAAAATTTATAAGGGATAATCTTGTTCATTCTTGCTACAACACACTCCATAAACACTCTTTTTGAAATAATGTCTTAAAAATACGATTTTAGTTAAAATTTTAAAATAGTATTTCAAAACACAATTTCAGCATTTTTTGATTTAAACTAAAATCATCTAAACACAATTTTAATTCACATGGCAGTGTGTGTAAGATAAATGTGCAATAATGTGTTTGTGATAATTATTACCTAAACTCAGTACTATATGCTTTGATACCATAGTGAAATACCCAAAAAAAGAAAAAAAGAAAAAAAAGAAGACAAATTATGAAAATTTCTATAAATTGTGCAATAGTATTGCGTTCAGCAGAGCAGGAAAGAGCGGGCGTACCATTAGCGGGAAGCCTAACTTCTCTTGTAACAAAACATTGTCCAATGTGGTTAAGCCGTCATTGTTCGTAGAATTTAAGTCAACACCTTTAACACATCCCAATTGAGATGCAATCTCAAAATGCCCTTCGATGGCCGCCAGATGCATAGGCGTGTTTCCTTCTTTATCCCGCTCGTTGATAAGACCCTTAAACTGTGGTCTATCCAGAAAAAAATTGACTGCTGCACTCTTTCCACTTTCTGCAGCAACATGGAGAGCATTCCGGTCCATGTTGTCCAACAACTCATAGATATCTGGACATTTATTGATGAGTTCTTTCATTACCTTAACATTGCCTTCCCTGGCCGCAATGTGAAGAGCAGATGAGCCTTCGTTGTCCTGTGAATATGCAATATTGGACTTCGGGTCCATTTCTAAAGCCACTTCTAAAAGCAGCTTAACAAATTTCTCATTACCCATAAATGCGGCAATTTCTAGAGGAGTCCATCCAGATTTATCCCGTTTTTCAATTGCAGATGGAAAATTTTGCATCACTGATTTCATAAAACCTAAGAAGATAAAGTCATATAGCTCAGACTAGTGCATATTAAGAGAATTTTTTTCCCTTTACACAACAAAAGGCAAAGAGGTTTGAACCTAGCTAACTCCATAATAAGGACCAAACATTTCACAGACTCTTGTGAAATTTAAAGAATTGCTAGGAATTAGAAAAAACTAGTTTTCCAAGCATGATGGTAGACTATAGAAGCACTGGAGCCAGCCAGTATGGAATTTCGGGGGAACTATAGTATTAATAACTTGGTCAAGATAAATTGAAAAGCGAAAACACATACCTACAAAAGTTGCCATCTTCTTAAACGCTAATGAGTATACAAAATGTCTATTTAAACACGTACAATAAATTATAAAAATTAAGATAAAATAATTAACGATTCTCTCAAAAAAAAAAAAAAAAAAAAAAAAAAAAAAAAAAAAAAAAAAACTAAAACTAAATATATGATCCTTATGTGTATAAAGTAAGCCATAGCTAGATAAATAAAAGGAACAGCTAATTTTTTAAATAAAAAATTGATAGATTTTCTGTGAAAATTTTATTTTTTGAGCGACTACTTAAGCTATTGCCAATATTAGTTTAGAGTTGTTGGATTAACTCAAATTGGGGGCGGGGCGGGGGGAGATTTCACATTTTAACTATTTAAAAAAATTTCAAATATTATTGGTATGTTTTGATTAAAGAAAAAATGCATTTACAATTTGAAAATTCAAAATTTGACTATACATTTCTACTCATTGGTGGAGTTTTATTTGAGGCAAATTGTATTGACCTCCACTAAGATTTTGTATTATTACACTCATCGCTCCTCTAATTTAGAATAAAATACTAAAGTCTCATGAAATATAAACTATTTACACTGATATCCACGGGAGGCCAATACAATTTACATTATTTTATATTTAATTGACCTTTTTGTACAACACACCAATTCACTTAAGTCATCTATCCCCTCCACCCACTTTTTATTATTATTTTAATAATAGGTTATCCACCAATTAGATACACCATTACTAGTAATAATGTCTAATGGTTAAAAAGTTTGACATCATTTTTTGTCTTCTTCCCTTTCATTCTATACAAAAAAATTTAGTTGCGTATATTAATCTATATCTGTATATATCTAAAAGTTAAAATGTAATATTTATTGTTACTGCACTCTAGTTGATTCATATTAGTAACCTCATCATCCACTCTTTTCAACATTATTTCTCTCCTTTTTAACTATTTTTCTCTTTATTAATTTCTCACTTTACAATTACACTTCCTCCAACATTTCCTCTTTACTTTTACCTTTTTATCTCTCCACTACTATGGATCTTAACTTTACAACTTCTTCATCCCTTCATTTTCCTTTTATTTTTACCCTTCTTCTCCCATTTTATTTACTATAAATTTTTCTTTTTGCCTATACAAAAAGGTGAATTCTCTCTCTCTCTCTCTCTCTCTCTCTCTCTCTCTCTATATATATATATATTCCTTTATTTTGGTGGATTTTCAATTCTTGATTGCATCTCTATTTTGGGAAGATAAATTTTTGTGTTGAACACTACTTTAGGTCGATACGATTAGGTAGTATTTTAATTTGTTACCTTTTTTTTTTTTTTTTTTTTCTTCTTTTCTTTGATTGATAGATGTTATCCTATGAATATAGTAAATAATGATATAATGTTATTCTATTACGCAGTTAGCATGGTTTGGATAATTTATTGTTTACAACTATATATTTTCTTTCGAGTATTTTTTTTTTTACTCATCTTCTTTAATATAAATTTACTATTTTTCTCACATTCTCTCCCAAAAAAGGTGATTAATCTCTCTCTCTCTCTCTCTCTCTCTCTCTCTCTCTCTCTCTTATTTATTTTTTCTTGAAACTCTATTTTAGATTGATGAATTTTTGTATTTTTTGTATCTCTACTTTGAGTTGATACATTTTGGTAGTTTGTTTTTTGAGTTCCCCATCACATGTACTCTCTTTCTCTCTTATATTTTTGGTTTGAGTTAATTCTTAGATATTTTGGAAGTGAGAATTTGAGTTAATATTAAAATACAATCTACATGACTATGTATTTGAATGTGTCTATTAATTATTGAGTAATATCCATGTAAATTTTATTTATTAATTATTTGGGTAATATCAATTGTAAATTTGTAATGAGTTTTGATTATCATGATAATTTCTTTACGAGAATGAGAAATTTGATCATTAATTTGAAACTTTAAAATGTTTATTTGTATTGGAAAAAAAAAACACTATAACAAAATTTTAAAGAATATAGACCACTTAAAATAATAATAATATTTATCAAACACACCCAAGTTTCTTTAAAAAAATAGAACATCTAAAATAATAGAATGATATATTTGTAGAGATAAAGATATGAGAAATACTTTTAGAAATAGTTCAATTTTTAAGGATAACAACTTATCTTCAATAAATTTTAAATAAAAAATTATAACATTATACCACATATACATTAAGGTAGATAGTAGTGTGAAGATGAAAAGGTAAAAAGGAGGGAGAAAAGTTGGAGAAAATGTAACAATAAGTTGATAAATTAATAATGAGAAGAGTTAAAAATAAAAGAGAGATGATATTTTGATCGTTAAATAATGGAGATTTTAATTCACCTTAAATGAGTAAATGTTAAGAACAAGTATAGGAAAAATTTGAAAGAAAAAAAGATAATGACATGGCCATTGATGTGGCTCAACTGAAGCGTAGAAATAATAAATGGTACAATTATGTAATTAAAAAGGAGAGAAAATAAAAATTAATTGGAAATTACAATCTAATTATATTAAGGAGAAAATTTTGATAAAAAATAAGAAGATTTTTTGATTATATGATTATACAAAATTCATATAATGTTAACAATTGTTAAAATACTATGTGAATAATGATAACATACGTTAACAATTATTAACAAATCAATCAATCTTATAATCTTCTTACTTTAAAATATTTTACATCTGAAAATATTATGTGAACAATATGATATGAATTGATGAATACAATCAAAACAAAATTTAATTTTGTATAAAAAATAAAAAAAGTTACAATCATCATGAGCCACCTTTATATAGTAGGGAAGAAAAAATTGAGTTCGAAAAAGTTTGTTTAAAACTAAAAGAACAATTTTCAAATTCTACATATTTTTTTATAGATAAAAATAGAAATTCTACGTACTTTTTAATGATACAAAAAAAATATTATAAATAACTTTTACTAAAAAATGAGATCTTTTTACCAACCATAACTAAATTTTGGTAAAGAGAATCATTTTTTAAATTTAGAATATTTTATTACTGATATTAATAGAAGGAGGAGAGTAATATTTTCTTCAAAGCACAAGAGATGAGTGTTTCTCTCCTTCAAATTTGAGGTCATTTCCTCAAACCTCAAGGGAGAGGAATATAATTACTCTTAAGATTTAAAAACAAAAAAAGTTCTTGAGTTGAGTAAATAATTACCTTCTGGAATATAATTATTGTCTGGACTCTTCTTCAATGTGTTCAGAGATTTCGTAATTAGTGATGCACGTCCTAATATAACCTCGGGCCCTACAAATCATATGCATATGATTTTACATTTTCATTAGTATCATGTCCGTAAGATGTATTGTTAATCAAGAATTATAAGTAAACTAAAAAAAAATCAATAATGAGAAGAAAAATTTATTAATAAAATAAAATTGTTAAAACTACCAATAGATGTGTTGTGTGAATCCCTAACCCTTAGTCTTTTAAGATAGTGTTGTTTTCCTTGCCAAGTTATTATTTTTCAACAATCCTGCACTTTTAAGATTTATTGAAGGCATAGCTAGCCGACATGTCTAACATATGTGTGTGACAGATAGACTAACATTTTTAGTTTAAGTAATGCTAAAATCCTATGTAGCCTATAAGATGTACTAATTAAACTTCCTGTCAGAAATACATGAACTTTGTACTAATTAAACTCCCCCTATAAGCTCCAATTATATATATATATATATATATATATATATATATATATATATATATATATATATAGTTGGGTTCAAGTTACACTTGGTGTAACTCTAAGCAATGTTATACCACTCAATATTTTTTAATTAGATGCGAATATTGACAAATCCACCGTCAGATTACATTATCGTCATATATTCTTCATGCTTACAAAATTTCTAGGTGATCAAAGATTAATAACCACGTTATCAATCAATTGTTAAAATTCAAATTTTTGTAGTTTAAAATAATGCATAAAAGATGAGTTTATAGATCAAATGGTAAATAGTATCCGATTGATATGAAAATTGGCATGCATGTTAAGAACATATAGAACATGTAATTCAACGGTTGGATTTTCAAAATATTAATTTAATAACAAATTATTGGGTGGTGTAACATTACTTAGAGTTACACTAAGTGTAACTTGAACCCAACCCATATATATATATATATATATATATATATATATATATATAATAAAAAAAATAAAAAAGGTAAACTACATATTTGGTCCATAATTTTTACGCAGAATATCAATTTGGTCTCTAACTTTTTAAATGTGTCAATCTAGTTCCTAACGTTTTGATATTGTGTTAAAGTAGTTTCTGTTGTTAAGTAATAGATAAAAAATGCTGAAATAGCTAATGGCCAAAATAAAATATAAATTTATTAACACATAAATTGCCACTTGGATTGACACGTGACCTAAGGAAAAAAAAAAAAAAAAAAGAGTACGTGCACATGTAAACACGTCTTAAATACCTTCTTTTTTCTTTTTCTTTTTTGCACTTTGTCATCTTTCTAGTAAACTTTCCTTGGAAACAAACATGTACTAAAAAAAAAAATCAGATTCAAAGATTAAACCCCAACCACTAAGAGAAAATTTCATTTTCTTGGCATCTAAACAGAAAACCCTCATAGTCAGAGTCATAGATGCAACCTTAAAGCATCAAGTAGACAGAGGAAGCCCTAATCCCCATTGTGTCTCACTCTCACATTCAAGATGATCTTTCATCTTCAGTAAAACCACTAAATAAATGTTGAATCCATCATCACTAGCCTTGAAAAATACACTAGTTGGTCGGGGCAAGCTATGAATCTTTCAAAATCCATTCATTTTACCACAGTGTAGGTAAACAATCTTGCTTCCTTGATTTTAATCTCAATAAAATCTCTTTTGGGTAGGTGATGGTGAAAGAGTGGTTAGAGAGAGAGGGTGATGTGGCGGCCTTTGATTGGGCCTTCTTTGGGGGAGAGAGTGAAAAAGATGGGCATGTGGGATTGAGGGCCATGGATGGTGAGAGAGTGGACTGGTGTGGATGGTGAATGGTGGAGGAAGGGAAGTCTAGGTAGAGAGAGAGGGAGATGTGGGTGGGTGGTATGTGGGTAGGTTGAGTTAGTGAAGGAGTGTGGCTGTGTGGGTCTATGGGTGCAATTGTGGGGAGTAGAGAGAATGGGTTTTGGATTTGAGAGACGTGGTGAAGACTGAAGAGAATCTGGATTTGAGTTTGGGTTTTGAAATTTTTTTTTATATGTTTGTTTTTGAGAAAATTTTACTAAGAAGATGAGAAAGTGCAAAAGGAAAAAATTAATGAGATTGAAGTTTTGTTTATTTATTATTATTTAGTTAGGGACACGTGGAAGTCCAAGTGACAATAAATTTATATTTTATTTTGTCCGTTAGCCACATTATTATTTTCCATCCATCACTTAATGACAAGGACTATTTTAACACAATATCAAAAGGTTAAGAACCAAATTTATACATTTAAAATGTTAGGGATCAAATTGACATTTGGTTTAAAGGTTAGGGATCAAATATATAGTTTACCCAAAAAACAATTATTTCAAGACCAAAATTTATTTCATAAAATTTACCATATTTATCTTATGTAGCAAATTATGACTGGTTACTTATCACTTTCACATGAAATCACCACTTATTCTTCACTATTTACAACCAGTTATATAAGAGAGTTGTAGAAAAGTGTGTAATAAGTTGTGTTTATATATATATATATGGGTTAGGTGTAACTTTAAGTAATGTTATACCACTCAATATTTTTTAATTAAATGTGAATTTTGATAAATTCACCATTGGATTATATTATTTTCGTATATTCTACATGCTTACAAAATTTAAAAATGATCAAAGATCAATAACCATGCAATCAATTAATTATTTAAATTTAAGTTTTTGTAATTTAAAATAATGCATAAAAGATGAGTTTATGAATCGAATGGTAAATTACATTCGATTGGCATGAAAATTGATATGTATGTTAAGAACATATAGAACATGTAATTGATCGGTTAGATTTTCAAAATATGAATTGAATAAGAAGTTATTGGGTAGTGTAACATTACTTAGAGTTACACTGTCACTTAAACCCAATCCTCTATATATATATATATATATATATATATATATATATATATATATATTATTAAAAAAGGCATACAATTACAAAGGACTCACCACAAAGGAACCTAAAAGAGAAGAGGAAAAATATTTTAGGAGCAGATTTGAGCAGCACTTACAATCACTTGTGCGAAAGGCAAGTGCATGCAAGACATTCATATCGTCCCTTCCAGCATAGGAGCATTTTGGTGATTTTTGTAGGATATGAGAAGCGATGTCGTAGCGTTGTCTCTCCACAGCGAGGAACAGTGCGGATTCACCCGCTTTGTTTACCAGTTCTGCTGGATCCTTCTCATTAATTAGTTCCTTCACAACCTCAAAGTTACAATATCGCACAGCGACGTGCAAGGCTGTATCGCTATCTTGATTCAACATGCTCAGAAGCTGCTGTTGGGCACCACCTGCTTCAACATTCTCTTTTTTGGCCTCGGCTATTAGTAGCTTTACTATTGACGAAGTTCCTGCCCTTGAAGCAACATGTAGCGGAGTATCGCCTTTGGAATTTTTTTGTGAAACAAGGCTTAGACTTAAACTAACAATTTTTTCCGCAACCTCAAATTGATTGTATTGCAGTGCAACATGAAGAACAGTGTTCTTCTCAGGTGTCACTTCGAGAAGCTTACTATTGGAATCTTTCTCAAAGGAACTTAAATCACCAGTGGAAGCAGCTCGGAACACTTCAGGATTCATTCTGTATTGCCTTCCTTCTTCAATTGTCAGTTATTAATCTGTCTAGCAATGTGGGGGAAAAAAGATTACTAGCTAATACTATTTTATTTTATTTTGCTTTTTAAAAAGACTAATAAAACTAGGTAAAACTTAAAAATTTTCCAAACATCCTTAACACAAAACCAACGTCTTGCAAGGCAAACAAAAGGAGCAAAGAAATAGCAACCTTTTCTTTGCACAGCGGGAGAGTAAGGGCAACAAACGAAATGAAGGAGACCCGTGGATTTTCTAACAAAACAAACAAGTATGAACAAAGAAAGTCATATGATTCTGAGGTAAAATCACTGAATTGGGTGGTAATGGTCTAAGAGTGAGGAGTGGTTTGTAAGAATGAAGAAGGAAGAAGTGTGAGTATTGAGGTGGAGTGCGGATTTGAGAGGGGAAAAGAGAGTATAAATAATAGTGAAATGTTAACAAGACTCTAAATGAAAAAAAAAAAAAAAAAAAGAAAAAAAAAAAAAGGAGAATAAGATAAGGAAAAGAACGTGTGAGGTGAAGGCAGGAGGAGAAGAAAAAGCCATAAGGAGAAGACGAGAAGGGGACAAAAAAAGAAAAGAAAAGAAAGATGAATAATTAATTAGGCAAAAAGAAGGGGTTAGCGGGCCAATTTGATAGTATCAATGATAAAAAGTTAAAAAAATTAAAAGACGAAATAATATATTTAAATTTTTTTATTATTAAAAGTATGCTAAAATATACTTGTATGTAAAAAAAAAAAAAAATAAGAAAAAAGAAAAATAAAATGTGAGGCTGTAAAAGAGTGTATATAAAATCTAAAAACTAAGTTTATAAGTTTAATTAAGCAGACCCTAAATATTGTGAGTTGCATATACATACATACATACACACACGCGCATATATATATATATATATATATATATATATATATATATATATATTTGCGAAAATAATGGAACTATAGAAAGGCAAAATAAACCAACCTCACGTTTGAAACATGACTCATTTATAGTACCAAAACTCAGAAAGTGATGGGTGCACAACACATTACTTGGTCTAGCCTAGATGTGACAAAAGCTCATTTTTGAGGTTGTTGCATAGGCCACCTAAAGTCGAAGAAAATATACGATGCATTGGATGCATGTTTCCTCCTTCTCACATAGAGGTAGACCTCACATGTGAGAGGGAAGAAACATGCATTCGATGTATGGTATACCACCTCCTAAAGTAGGCCTTCCCTTTTTTAAAAACAGAGTTGTGCATGAGGGTTACACCATATCATATACACAGAGAGAATTGGCACGTGCAAGCTTTGAGGAAAAAAAAAAGTACAGGAAAAAAAAAAAAAAATATATATATATATATATATATTCTATATATATATATATATATATATATATATATATGTAGGGTTAGGAAAGATAAATTGATTGTTTTCTTTTAGAGGGATATTGAGTATTACAATTATAGAGAGTTAAAAAAGTACAGGAAAAATTAACACATATCCTAAGGATATTGGTTTAAAAAATAATTTTTAGAAAATTTTTTTAAGGAAAAAAAAATTGATTTTTTAACAGCTTTTTATATTTCCTATAAAAGTAATATTAAAATATTTCGAAAATTGTTTATTAACAAATGTCCTAAGAAGACTTGTTAACTAAACCCAGAAAGTATTTTTTTTGTATTGATTTCACTGGGTCCTCTCAATCTTCTATGGTGAGATTGTTTTTATTTTTCTTTCCCATTTATGCAAGTAGAAGCACTTACACTGTCCATTAAAATTACTAAAATTTAGGTTCCTTTGAATTATATTTTTCTTTTATCTTTGGACTATGGAGTTGAATTTACCTTTGTAGTTAGTGTTGTATTTACCTTACTGGGGAAATCATCAAGAGTGATACATTTTCTAACATTTTCAACAGCTGTTTAGTCCTGCTCTTTCCTGCACCAAAAATTGAGCATAATCTTGCATTGATGCTAATCAAGACTAGATAACAAGATTTTGTACACCATGTGGAGCAAAATTCCACAAAACAAAACCATAGACAAACTATTCTTAGCAGTTAGCATGACTAAAATAATAAAGTGGCCTAAGTTTTGTTCCAGGATATGAAAATGTTAACCCACGACCAAAACACCCTAAGTTAAGCTTTTCTTAAAGACAAGCACAGCCTATCCAACCAAAATTATGATTACTGGTCAAAACTTCTCTTTGATCATCACATTCAAGCAACTTCTCCTCCTATTGTAGTCACTAATGGTTAATATCCTCCCTTCTTTTATTTTTTTTCAAGAGGATGCCTCTTCCCATCATTCTTTTGGACTTTGCATCTAACGATTGCCTCTATTTTTTGTTCAATATGTCTAGAGACACACCCGATTTCACACTCAACTAATGTATCATGCTATGATTAATGTTGTTTCCTAACCAAGAACTCTCGCTGCTGAGCACCTGAGGTCCACCAAAACTCTGAAGTTCAGCCAATGGCATAGGCAGCTTAAATTTGTGTAGCATATTTGACTCTCTCCTATTTACGGGAGCGCTAGCATCAACCAACTTCCCTGAGTGCAAAATTACTTTCATCATTTAAATCTTCATTCCTAAAGTCACTTCCACCATCAGAATACAAACCCTCACGACCACTTCCACTTGCGGTTTCTCCCTACTGCATTGGTACTTCCTGCCGCCTCCATGAGCAAATTTGCTAAGTCTGCCATGATTTGCTGTGTCTTCCTATGTGCTGTGATTATTTCTACTTACCCTGAATAAGTTGCAAATAATTAATTAATCAAGCTGCTGTTCAACGGTCAATAATTAAAGGAAGATGAACGTACACACAAGTCAGGCATATTATATTCACACTATTTATTTTTTGGTCACGGTAGTGAGTGCTCTAAGGGTACTTTTTAATAATCTATTTTAGAAAAATTTTGATACCAATTTTTTGGAAAATAAAAAAAGTTGTCAAAATATTAATTTTTTTTTATTTCTCATAAAAATTTTCTTTAAATAGATTATTGACTAGTGCTCTAAGGGCACTCGTTAACATTTTCCTTCACTTTTTATAATTAGTAAAAATCATTTAAATAACTGACATTAATGAGCAAATATAGTTTTGCTACCTAATGTTGTTAGGGGCTTGCTTAACTTTATGAAAATCATAAAGTAGGTGTATATCCTATATGCTACCATTTTTTTTTTTTTGAAATGTCCTATATGCTACCATAATTAATGTACATCTTGATGGGGAAATTTGAGGGGTACATTATTTAAGCCGCATTTTTAGCTAAAATTTCCGGTAATTATTTGAATGTAATAATCAAATGTAAAAAACAAGCAATCATTGAAAATTGAAAAAAGAGAAAGTAAAACCAAAGCCATCAGGGAAACCTAGAATCAGAACAAAAACAATAACCAAAAAAAGTCCAAATATTAATTAAAAGACGAAAACATGGAGAAAATAACATGTGTAAGAGCACCCACAGTAGATGTGCTAAATGTGCCAAATGCCAAATATTTGGCACATTTAGCACACCAAACACCAAAAAGCTCCATTTATCAGATGTTGCAAATCTTATAATTTTTGCAACATTGAACAGTAACGTTACAAATATACCACGGTACGGACGAAATGTTGCATTTGGTTTATTATTTTTTTATTCGACTTTTCTCTCTCCTCTCACTTCTTTAATTCATTTTTTCTCTCTCCTCACAATCGGTCTCTCTCTCTCCCAACCCGGTGTTCTTTCCTCTTCAGCTCCTCCCTCAACCTCAAACATCTCTCTCTCTTTGCACCTCAAATCAAACCCAAAAATCTTCTTTCTTCTCTCTTTGCACCTCAAATCAAACTCCAATTCCCAGTTCAAAACAAAACCCAGGACTGGAATCATCACAAACCAAACAGATCTTCATCCTGTCAGAGAAAGAACAAAGAAATCGGCGATGGAGGCGAGGTAGAGCTTGGTGCCAGGGACAGCGAAGCCATAAAGATCGGCGTGCGAGCAGTAAGTGAGGTTCGTGAGGGCGAGGTCCGCCACCGGAGTGTTCGTCACGATCATGCTTGGGTTTGTGAGGGCGAGGTCCGCCACCGGAGTGTTCGTCACGATCATGCTTGGGTTCGTGAGGGCGAGGTCCGCCACCGGAGTGTTCATCACGATCATGCTTGGGTTCGTGAAGCCGAGGTCCGCCACCGGAGTGTTCGTCACGATCAGTTTGACTCTGCAAATTCTGATGTGGGTTTGATTTGATTTTGAAGAATTTTCGCTTCTGGATGATTTTTTACGCAAATTCTGATGTGGGTTTTGCTTATTTTTCAACAATTTTCATTTTTTGCTTGGTTGTTTGATAATTTTGATGCAATTTCTAAAATGGGTCAATGATTTTATTTTGGGTTGTTCGCAATTTTGATGCAATTTTTTGATGTTGGTTTACTTTGATTCTCAAGGGTTTTGATTGGGTTGTGCTGTGCATATGCAAATTCTGATGTACGTCTTAGCTCTGAAGGATTTTGTTTGTGTTAAGCTTAATTTTTTGTGCATATGAAGCTTTTTTTCTTTATTTGGTATTGGTGGCTGGTGGTGGCTGTCGGTGTTGTTGTGGCCATGGATATTGGTGGCTGGTGGTTGTGCCGTTGATGTTGTTGCTGTTGTTGATGATAATGGGAAAGAGATAATATATTATTTTAATGTGTAGTAAATATTATTTTAATGTGTAGAATTGAATGATAGAACATCTGATAAATGAGATATTGTAAAATGATGTGGTAAAATAATAAAGTAGGTGTTTGGTGTGATAAAATGGCATAATTTTTACACCAGCTGCTACGGATGCTCTAAGGACAATCAAATTCATCAAAATTCAATCAGATAAGAGTATTTTAAAAGCCAACCCCACTAATTTTAAGTTCACACCCACCGACCACCTCGTGAAGTCACCGAGTTGGGAGGAATCCAATGACTGTGGGGAGTAAATGCGCAATCAATGACGTAATAGATCTTTGAGGAAAAGGTGCAATTTGGCAGTTGGGAAAGAATGGAAAATGTGGAGTCTCATTTATTACAATAATGCCATTAATCAGTGCTTTGAAAACATTTTAAAAATTAAATTCTAGTTTGTTGAAGTGTTAGCCCAAGCCCTGCCGTCTGTATCTATGGATCAACATTCAACTGCCACCCCCCTAGTTTATCTACTTACCCACAAAAAAAAAAAAGTTGGTGTTATAAATTGTGCCACATGGGCGAGTTGTGGCACCAGCTTTGCTCATCCAAAAAATTATTTACCTAAGGCTCATGTAACGGGTGTTCTTAGGATAAATTGTTAATAAGAAAATGTTGATAAATACCCTAAGGGCATTGGTTTAAGAATTATTTTTAGAAACATTTTATTGAAATATGATAAAACAATTAATTTTTTAAAAATGCTAATAGATGTCCTTAGGGTAATGATTAATAATCCATTTAAAGAAAATTTTTATGGGAAAAAGAAAGTAATTAATATTTTGACAGTTTTTTTCATTTCTTATAAAAGTGTTGTCAAAACTTTCTTAAAATAAATTACTAATCATTGCCCTAAGGGCATTTGTTAGCATAACCCTTAATTTTTTTGGTAGCTTTTATATTTCCTAAATTCTTTCTCTAATTCTTTTTTGTTAAAAAAAAAATTTGAGGAAATTACATTTTATCACCCTAAACTATATATCGGATTACACTTTGCACTCTAAACTATTCGAATACATACTTTACACCCTAAACAATCACACTTATCACCCTTTACACCCTGGCATTACTCTTCTTATTAAGTTAGACAGAAATTAATAGCACATGACTTACATATAATTTTTACTTAGGTGGCACACTGTTTAATGTCCAAAAATACCCTTTTCACAAGCAATTAAAAACAAATGCTTATTTCTTTTTTTTTTCCTCTTCCAGATCTTCCCCTCTCTCTCGCCCAACAGGTCTTTAAATTCCGCTTTTAGATGCATGTCCTAAGCTCCATTCATACGTTAAATCAACAAATTGTTAAGTGGGCTGGGCACTAGAACTTAGAAGTGGTTGAATGTCAATACCCAACCCTAACTAAAACTAAAACTAAAACTAAATCTCACTCCTCCATAAGTGTCCCAAACTCAACGAATCAAAAAGAGTCTCTAAGATTTGAACTCAAAAAAACAAAAACAAAAAACATACACACTACTTGTTCACGGTTCCTACACACATCAAAAACTAATAAACCAACGCACATGAAGGGTCAAAGAGAGAGAGAAAAATCATAGTTTCCTAAAAATCTAGGATGCATGGACACAAACACAAATACCGTTATGACACGGGTAAGACATAAAAACGACACAGGTACAGTACCCCAAATAATAGTAAAAATACCAAACCACCGCATCAAAGCTAGAGAGAGGCAATAAAGGGAGCGAATATGCTAATCGACACGGTGGCAACGTGGGTACGGAGGCAACTGTCGAAGGTCAAGGCATTTTTGGCGGTGGTTTCAGGCATTACGGTGCTTGTGTTCCTACATGCACACAAGAGAGGGGAAGACCTGGAAAAAAATAAAAATAAAAAAAATAAGCATTTGTTTTCATTTGTTTGTGAAAATGGTGATTTGGTCTTTAAATAGTGTGTCACCTAAGCAAAAATCATGTGCAAGACATGTGCTAATAATTTATGTCTAATTTAACAATGAAACTAACCCCAAGATACAACGTGCGATAATTTATGGTGCAAAGTGTGCATTCTAAAGATGAATAATTAATTAGCCAAAAAGAAGGGGTTAGCACTTAGCGGGCCAATTTAAGAGTATTAAGGATAAAATGTTAAAAAATTATAAGGCAAAAAAATTTTGTGGGAGGGATAAGGAGTATTGAATTGTTTGTGGTATTGTATCGAGTCTCAGCCCCTTTAATGTAGCAGGCCTCTCATGCATCCCACACACTTGTGACTTGTGAGTTGTGAACCCACTTGCTGTGAGGATCAATTTTTTAGTTTTCATTTTGAAATAATTTATTTAACTTCTTGATTAAAATTTTTTGTTATAAATGTATTAAAATATACTTGTTCGTAAAATAAATAATAATAATAATAATAATAATAATAATAATGATAATAATAATAATAATAATGAGAGAAAAAGAAAAAAAATTTTAAAAAGTGTACATAAAAACTAAAAACTAAGTTTATAAGTTTCAACAAAACAAACATATATCTATATATATATATATATATATATATATAGGGTCCGGTAATTACTTTTTTATTTTTTTATAAAAAGTTTTCTAAAATAAATTACTAATATATGTTCTAGAGCATACATTAATAAATTCTATATATATATATATATATATATATATATATATATATATATATTTATGCGCAAATAATAGAACCATTGAAAGGCAAAACAAATCAACCCCACGTCCCCACAGGTGAAATGCATTTCTCATTTACAGTACCAAAACGTAGAATCAGAAAGTGATGGGTGAACAGCACATTTCATGGTAGAGCCCAGATGTGACAACAGCTCATTTCCTAGCTTGTTGCACAGGTCACCTAAAGTCAGCATTTTCTTTTTGAAAAACAGAGTTGTGCATGAGGGAGAAATATACCCTGCACTGGGAATATATTTCCTCTCTCTCAAGTCTCACCAGATGCTGGGTATAACTTCTCGTGCATTGCAATAGCTGGCCTACTTGCTGTGAGATAGAGAAGACTGCCAACCATGCTTCGATAAAGGGTTGGATCGGCGTCAACACTGGCTGCATCTATGCTTAGTTTTGCTGAGGAATTCATGGGAGTAGAAGTGTGTTTCTTAGAATCCCAGCTAAATCTTTGACAAGATTTTTGGCATATTTCTCTTAAGAGATGAATATTCCATCTTTCTGTTGTTTCACTTGAAGCCCTAGGAAGTAGTTCAACTCTCCCACCATACTCATTTCAAATTCTCTTTTCATTTCTTCCGAAAACTCATAAGCTAGTTGATCAATTGTGGATCCAAAAACAATATCATCCACGTACACTTGAGCGACAAGGAGGGATTTCTCACCTCTTTTAACAAACAATGTTCGATCTGCTTGGCCTTTTTTGAAACCACGATCCAATAAGTAGGTGGTAAGGCGATCATACCATGCTCTTGGTGCTTGCTTCAACCCATACAAAGCTTTCTTTAATCTTAGCACATGATCAGGAAAGTGAGGATCTTGAAACCCCTTTGGTTGCTCAACAAAGACTTGTTCATTTAAAAAACCATTCAAGAAGGCACTCTTCACATCCATTTGGTACAACTTGAAATCCATAATGCATGCTATGGACAAGAGGATTTGAATAGACTCTAGTCTTGCTACCGGAGCAAACGATTCATCGAAATCTATGCCTTTCACTTGAGTATACCCCTGAGCCACCAATCTAGACTTGTTTTGGACAACTTCACCATCTTTATCTGTTTTGTTCTTAAAGATCCATTTGGTGCTGATCACATGTCTATCTTTAGGCCTTGGAACCAACTCCCATACATCATTTCTAACAAATTGATGTAACTCCTGGTGCATAGACTCTATCCAATTCTCATCTTAAAGAGCTTCTTCTACCTTTTTGGGTTCAAATTGAGCAAGATAACAGTTGTATGTCACATGGTTAGCACTATACTTTGGTCCTTTTCTCAAATGAAGTCCCTCGTTTACATCACCAATAATATTACTTGATGGATGATTGAGAGTTACTCTTGATGAAGGTTTCTTGGAAGTTGATGGTTCCTCATCACGAGAAATTGGGGGTTAGACCTCTGGAGGTGTGAGTGGACTTGAGACTTCTTGTATTGATCTTGTCTCTCTTCTTGATATAGGGGGTGTAGACTCCTTTCCCGGTGATTCTTTCTCAACATCATCACTTAGAGACATATCATTATCATCCTTATTCTTCTTAAGATTTAACCCCTTTCCATCATCATCAATTTCTTTTTCTGATATGGTGTCGCCTATGACCACATTGATTGACTCCATCACCGTCTTAGTGCGCTTGTTGTACACTCTATACGCTTGGCTATTTGTAGGGTATCCTAGGAATATCCATTCATCACTCTTAGCATCAAATTTTCCTAGATTTTCCCTGTCATTTAGAATGTAACACTTGCTCCCAAATATTCTAAAATACTTCACATTGGATTTCTTTTCTCTCCATATTTCATATGATGTCTTCTTTGTTCTTACTCAGAAATAGATTCTATTACCAATGTGACATGACGTATTCACAGCTTTGGCCCAGAATTTTTGTATAATGTTTTTGTTGAGTAGTATGACTCTTGCCATCTCTTGGATCACCAGTTCTTTCTTTCAACCACCCCATTTTGTTGTGGAGTCTTTGGAGCTGAAAATTCCTTCTTGATGCCATGCTCCTCACAAAAAGCTTCAAATTTAGCATTCTCAAATTCCTTTTCATGATCACTTCTGATTTTAACTATAGGAATTCCTTTTTCATTTCGCAGTCTCTTGCATAGCCTTTCCATTTTATTAAATGCTTCCGACTTCTCTCTAAGGAATTCCACCCAAGTATACCTTGAAAAATCATCAACAACCACCATAATATACCTCTTTCCTCCTAGACTTTCAGTTCTTGTGGGCCCCATTAGATCAACGTGAAGAAGTTATAAACACCGTGAGGTAGCAATCACATTCACCTTGTGATGAATTGCCTTTGTTTGCTTTCCCATTTGGCATGCTCCACATATAGTCTTCTTCACCTTCCCAAACTTTGGAAGTCCCTCAATTGCTTCAAGTTTAGAGACTTTAGCTACTTGTTTGAAATTTGCATGCCCAAATCTGTGATGCCAAAGTTCCAGCATATCAACACGAGCACTTCTACACAAAATAGGAGCTATAGGAACTACTCCATAGCAGTTGTCGGTAGTCCTATCTCCCTCCAAGACTTAAATCCCTTTTTCATTAATGATTATGCACCCCTTCTTTGAGAATTGGACAAGAAAATTCTCATCACATATTTGAGTGATACTTAAGAGATTCGCCTTCAATCCTTTGATGTATAACACATCTTTCAATAGAGGTAATCTAGGTATTTCAACAGTCCCTTTGCTGAGAACTTGAGCATGACTCCCATCACCAAATGTCACATAGTCACAGGCTTTCTCTTTAAGAGTCTTAAATAGTGATTTATCTCCTGTCATATGATAAGAACATCCACTACCAAGATACCACAAGCATGAGTTAAATACCTTCAATGAGGTGTGCACAAATAGACAAGCATGAGACAAACATTCTTGACCATCGAACATAAATTTTTCTTCATTTTCCATGCTTCTGCCAGATTGAATTTTCTTTTTCAGATTGTCAGCCTTTTCACACAATATTCTATTTCTTCTTTTGTACTTCTCAATCAAGAACTTAGATTCACATATATTATTGTGTAAGATGTGGTTCTTATTTTCAAAATATTTTAGCATGTGAACGAACATCCTAGCATGTTTCTTTGATTTTAATAACTCTAAGAGTTCATTATTAGGACAACCTTCAAGCATACTAATAGAGTCATTATCACAAACATTTAAACCACAATTCAGCATGGCTTTTTTCATATTAGCATCCATATCCAAGGGGTCTAGGATCGTGCTTAGGTAATCAAACCACAAAGAGTGAACCCACTTTGATACCAATTGAATGTTCAAAATGGGTATAAAACACCCTTAAACGTTTAGACCCAAAATTACAAATTATCAATTCAAGCTTATTATCAAACAATTAATGTGCGGAACATGAACATAAGCTAAACACAGAATTGATAAACAATCTAAGCCAAATATAATCACATCCACAACAAAAAATAAAAGGTAAAGATTAAGGGAATAGAAATGTAAACACAAGAACAACACTCAATGTGTTATCGAAGAGAAAACTGAAGCCCTCGGCGTAAAATCTCTCTGCCGCCCTCCAAGCGGTTAATAATCCACTAAAAAATGTAGTTGGGATACATGACCAGCAATAGACTCTCCAAGCCTAATCTACCCAGTATACCTAAGCCCTTCAAGCTTCTTGCTCCAACGAGGTTGCGCCGAACTTTTTTCTTTTCTAGCTTACCGGAATCCGCTATAGCCCATAGCATCAACCAATATGAATTGGTCCTTTCTTAACTGCTTTCGAAAGCATCAAATAACATTCTCACAGATGTGGGTATGGTGAGATAAGGATTTGGCCAAGAACCTCTCAAGGATGTAACAATGGAGACAAAGAGAGTAGAGGAATTTAAAGAGTCTCTTAGGTGAAGATTGTGGATGAATCAATCTTGTTTTTCTCTAGGGTTTCTCTCTCAAAATTCTCTCTGAAAACTCTTTACATTTTGTGGGTATAAGGGTCTATATATAGTGGTGTGTGTTTGGAATGCGAAGAGTCATTTTTTTCCAAACAGGGCTGGTTGGCGGCTTGGCCTTGTGACTGGTCTGAGTCGCGAGTTCCAGCCACGAGGTAACGGCCTGGCCAGCCTGAGACTTTTGCCTTGTAGTGCAATAGCTGGCATGACCCTTTATCTCCCCTGCATGCTTCTCACGTGTGCTGCATTTGGCGGCTTGCTAGTCGCGAGTCCCAACCGCGAGTCTCTGCATCCTTGCACAATTTTGAGCATTTCTTCATACTCTCTCACACACTACCCTTACATGAATCCCACCTAAATACATGGTTACTAATTGCTAAAATACAAGCAAATTTGGCACGAAATAAAACTAACAAGATGGTTGATAAAATTCAACCTTACACACACACACACACACACACACACACACACACACACATATATATATATTAATATTTTAATACTATAGTAGGTCATAATTTATAAATATATTATATACAAAAACATCAACTTTGACATATGTATATTAAAGAGATAATTTTTTAGGTGAATTTATCATCTTTTAAACACCGATTAGTATATAGAAGTTGTCTAGTTTGATATTAGACATTTACCAAAAAAAAATTGAGAAGAAAAAAAACATACACTGTCTCTATAACTACTAAACCAATTGACAGGTTCTATTTTTTAAGGGCACCATTGACTAACTCAAATATTTGGGGGGCCAACTCCTATATTTTTGTAGACAAATATTTAAATATTTTAACAATTATACATAAAATAAATGAAATTTTTTTATATATAATTTTTGGAGCAGACATGGCCCTCAAGCTTGGCTATAGCTTGGCTTTATTTTAACAATTATACATATCTTCTTATTTTTTTGGTAAAAAAAAAATGGTAAAGGAGGCGACCAGTGTAGCTTCTCTACCTGGACATGACTATAGTAGCACTCTACCTACTCTTGGATGAAATCTCATACTTTCGATACATGAGAAACTCACTTATTACCCTTTGGAATGCATATCAATATCATACAACTACCACTCCCATATCCTCAATTCAGGTTATAGACATTTCTTGATGCTCCTTTTGTTCTTAATCATCTAGCTAGTCATACAAATACATTACTAAAAGCAAATGAAATTACCTTTTTGGTTTCTGTACTGAACAGTTTGTTAACTCCTGCTCTTTAGTAGTTGTGCTCTTGATTTTTTAGCCATAGCTATTAAAATGGTAAACAGATGAACTGTACAAAATTATGGATCGGTATAAAAGAAAGAACAAAGTTTCTCTCCAAACTAGTTTGGAGAGAAACTCTTCAAACTTCTCATATATTTCTTTTTTGAGTGTGAATTTTAAAAATCTAACCGTTGAATTTCATGTTTTCTATGTTCTTAACATACCTATCAAATTTCATTCAAATTGGATGTTATTTACTATTTGATCAATTAACTTATTTTTTATATACAACTTTAGATCACAAAAACTTGAAATTATAACATTTATTTGATGACATAGCAATTAATCTTTGATCTTCTTGAAATTTTGTAAGTATTAAGAATGTAATAAGAAAATCCAATCTAACGGTTAGATTTTCAAAATTCAATCTCAATATAAAGATATATGATGAGTTTGTAGGGTTTCTCTCCAAACTAGTTTGAAAAGAAACTTTGTTCTAAAAGAAGAACAAAGTTTCTCTCCAAACTAGTTTGGAGAGAAACTCTTCAAACTTCTCATATATTTCTTTTTTGGGTGTGAATTTTGAAAATCTAGCCGTTGAATTTCATGTTTTCTATGTTCTTAACATACCTATCAAATTTCATTCAAATTGGATGTTATTTACTATTTGATCAATTAACTTATTTTTTATATACAACTTTAGATCACAAAAACTTGAAATTATAACATTTATTTGATGACATAGCAATTAATCTTTGATCTTCTTGAAATTTTGTAAGTATTAAGAATGTAATAAGAAAATCCAATCTAACGGTTAGATTTTCAAAATTCAATCTCAATATAAAGATATATGATGAGTTTGTAGGGTTTCTCTCCAAACTAGTTTGAAAAGAAACTTTGTTCTAAAAGAAGAACAAAGTTTCTCTCCAAACTAGTTTGGAGAGAAACTCTTCAAACTTCTCATATATTTCTTTTTTGGGTGTTAAATTTGAAAATCTAACCGTTGAATTTCATGTTTTCTATGTTCTTAACATACCTATCAAATTTCATTCAAATTGGATGTTATTTACTATTTGATCAATTAACTTATTTTTTATATACAACTTTAGATCACAAAAACTTGAAATTATAACATTTATTTGATGACATAGCAATTAATCTTTGATCTTCTTGAAATTTTGTAAGTATTAAGAATGTAATAAGAAAATCCAATCTAACGGTTAGATTTTCAAAATTCAATCTCAATATAAAGATATATGATGAGTTTGTAGGGTTTCTCTCCAAACTAGTTTGAAAAGAAACTTTGTTCTAAAAGAAGAACAAAGTTTCTCTCCAAATTAGTTTGGAGAGAAACTCTTCAAACTTCTCATATATTTCTTTTTTGGGTGTGAATTTTGAAAATCTAACCGTTGAATTTCATGTTTTCTATGTTCTTAACATACCTATCAAATTTCATTCAAATTGGATGTTATTTACTATTTGATCAATTAACTATTTTTTATATACAACTTTAGATCACAAAAACTTGAAATTATAACATTTATTTGATGACATAGCAATTAATCTTTGATCTTCTTGAAATTTTGTAAGTATTAAGAATGTAATAAGAAAATCCAATCTAACGGTTAGATTTTCAAAATTCAATCTCAATATAAAGATATATGATGAGTTTGTAGGGTTTCTCTCCAAACTAGTTTGAAAAGAAACTTTGTTCTAAAAGAAGAACAAAGTTTCTCTCCAAATTAGTTTGGAGAGAAACTCTTCAAACTTCTCATATATTTCTTTTTTGGGTGTGAATTTTGAAAATCTAACCGTTGAATTTCATGTTTTCTATGTTCTTAACATACCTATCAAATTTCATTCAAATTGGATGTTATTTACTATTTGATCAATTAACTTATTTTTTATATACAACTTTAGATCACAAAAACTTGAAATTATAACATTTATTTGATGACATAGCAATTAATCTTTGATCTTCTTGAAATTTTGTAAGTATTAAGAATGTAATAAGAAAATCCAATCTAACGGTTAGATTTTCAAAATTCAATCTCAATATAAAAATATATGATGAGTTTGTAGGGTTTCTCTCCAAACTAGTTTGAAAAGAAACTTTGTTCTAAAAGAAGAACAAAGTTTCTCTCCAAACTAGTTGGAGAGAAACTCTTCAAACTTCTCATATATTTCTTTTTTGGGTGTGAATTTTGAAAATCTAACCGTTGAATTTCATGTTTTCTATGTTCTTAACATACCTATCAAATTTCATTCATTCGTTAAAAAAAAAAAAAAAAGAAGAAAAAGAAAAACTGATTAAACCGTAGAAAACCGACCATTTTTTAGAAAAAAATAAATACTGAATTAATTGTTCCTTCTTTACCATTTTCTCTTATTATATATTGGGGCTATCAGATAACCTAACCTAGTTAATCAAAAACATATACTAATTATGCTTGCAAAACTCATTGCGTCAACAAAAAAGTTTGGCGAAAAAAATTATTACTATCTTTAAAAAAAAAAAATTCTAAAATAAAAAAATACAAATTATATAAACATTTATTTTGGATCATGATAATATTCAAATCAGTGGTCAAAGTTGAACCCCGTTCAAAAACTCTATAACGGTAGAGCATGCTCATATGGATATGCCACGTAGAATGGGCTGTGTGTGTGTGTGTGTTTTTAAATAGAAATCGTGTCTTTTTTCTTTTCTTTTTTTATAAATCGTCTTTTGTCAAATACCTAGCCCCAGGTTCGTGTTCATAATTGGGATGAATTAAACATGATCGATATTATTAAAATATCACACCATTAACCCACAACTGTACTTAATATTTTTAATTTGGTCAGAACAAATTTTTCGGCAATGGACACCAACAGGGTGATTTGGGTTGACGAAGTTCTTACTTTAAAATCTAATTATAAAAACACTATTGATTTAAAACAAATTATAAAAATACAGTACCTTTTGATCTCATATTTCATTTCATCCCATAATTGTAACTAACGATCCTGGAAAATCAGTGGGTTGAAAGTCTCCGGGCTTCGGTGATTTTGAAGGCTAAGTCTTGAAAAACCAAACTCAATCAGAGAAAAGACCGGTGGAGGCCGTTCTATGGTCCTCCGATGATAAAGTCAGTGGCTTGGAATAGAGAAAGATACTTTTAAGACTTTCTTTTGTTCTGTTAAAAAAAATGTCTGAATGAATTACCTCTTCTTAGAGAAATGTTTATATAGTGCATATGGAACGGTTACTAGTTCTGATAACCGCTCCTATTATTTGGGAATTCAACAGATTCAGAGGTAACTTCCTCGATTCCTGTGGAAGTTACTTTGTATGGACTGGTGCTTCGATACAGTTTAATGGAGGTCTCGGTTCAATAGACGAGGATTACACATTCAAGTCCAAAGTACCCGTTCATCCATGACCCGTCCATTGTCATGGACGGACGAGGACACATCCGTCCTTTATTGAAAGTGGATGACCTTCTCATGGACGAGATTGCTCTGCATCTCATCCCTCCATCCTTTTCCTTTGGACGAACCATATGGACGAGTTTAGAGATATTATATTTTGTAACATCATCAGTTGCCCCCAGTCCATAGGTCGTTTGAGGAAATGTATATTTTCAAATCACTTTTTTTTTTTTGATTGGATGTATTCATATTGATGACGACTTGCCACATGTCATAATTATATTGGTCTCCGGTCACGTTGTTTTATTCTTTTGAGGAACATGCCACGTGTCATCTTCTGGTTGGTGCGCGTCGTTTCAAGTGCTTTGTAAGGCCGCCTATAAATAGTGGAATCCCACCCCTACCCTTCACATTTCTGAAATTTTTCCTCCTTGACATTCCTCGTCTAGAGCTTCGTTTAGGAGTTTCCTCGCGTCCATAGCCTTTGTTTGTCTTAGAGCCAGGTATTCCTTTCTTCTCTCGTCTTTTAGGTTTCTCTTTAAACTTCTTCAGAAATGTCGTCTGGTGATAGTTTAAAGAAATCCATAGACGAGTATCAAGACGAAACTAGTTGTAGTAGTTCAAGTGGCTCTAGTAATAGTAGTGTAGGAAATTCCACGGACGAGGAATACGTTTCTGGCGTCCCTGGGTTTCCTTGGAGGTCATACAAGAACAGTTTAGAAAGGCCTCAGGATCCCAGGCAGGCACCTCGTCTAACGCTCCTCCATCTGGTCCTGTGGACGAGGAGGAGGTCACCGTGTATAGTTGTGCAGTAGGGATCCCTTCTAAAACAGACAAGCAAAGACTTAGTAACCTTAGGTCATGGTACCATATTCCAAATGAGCTTAACCCTAGGTTGCCTATTCGTGGAGAATAGTGTTGTGGTCCTCATTTTGGGATAGGCGTCTACAAAGTTTATCTTTTGGGGGGTTTAAGGTTTCCTTTGAATGCTTTTACTATGGAGTTGCTAGTTAGGTTAGGTCTAGAAGTATGTCAGTTTAACCCCAACGCGTGGAGGTTGATCATCTCCATGCAAATTTTGTGGAGGGAGGTGTTTGGAGGGGACCGTCCTCTTACTGTGGATGAGTTCCTCTATTGCTACTAAGGGTGTGCAGAAAACCCACCGACCCGCTAAACCCGACCCGACCCAACCCGACCCACCGGGTTAGGTCGGTTTTTAGGCCTTGGTGGGTTGGGTTGGGTTACAAAATTTTTTTTTATAGCGGGTCGGGTTGGGTTTGGGTCATAAAATTACAAACCCGCCAAACCTGACCCGACCCACCGACCCACTCATATTTAATATATATTTAAAATATATTATATATTTAATAATTTTTTTTAAAACCAGGGCACTTATATATATTTATATATATATATATATATATATATATTTAATAATTAAAAAAAAAAAAACTAGCTGTAGAGCAGTACTTCCTCAGTTCCTCCTACTAATACTAATTATATATATAATAGGTATTATATAATTAATTAATTTTTTAAAATAACCTGCTCTTCCTATCCTATATAAAAGCCAATTAGTTCACACTAACTCTAAGAAATTATTATTGTTGTTTAGTTATTAGTGTTGTTTGCCCTTAAGGAATTACATCGATACTAGTCTTTGGGTTTTTTTAATATATTAATATTTATATATTTTTTTTACTCAATTTAATAATAATAAAAAATTTCAAGCCCATGGGTTCAACCTGACCCAACCCGACCCATGTGGGTTGGGTTGGGTTAGGTCGAATTTTTTTTGACCCACCATTAGGGGTGTGCTCGGTTTGGTTTCGGTCGGTTTGTATAGGTATGGCCAACCAAAACCGACCGAAATGACTGGAAAACCATCAATTTCGGTGTATATCGGTTTCAGTCGGTTTTCGATTTTCCAAAGAGAGGGTTATTGAGATTTTCAAAACCCTAAATTTAATCACATATAAAAAACAAAGTGATAGAGCAATAGAGAGAGAGCAGAGAAAGAAAAATTTCCAACAATATTTGTTCAACAATTTACAGTATTACATACATATTCCAACAAAAAATTGAAAATATTTTGAATTGGCAAAAGGTCCAGACAGAACTTTACCGTTGTTAAGGACATGTGACTTAGAGAGAAGAGAAAGGCATGCCCATGGTCCAAGCCTCCATCTCTCAAGCCCTCACCCTCTATTTCCGATCTCAATCCGCAGCGAGCTTGAGGCCCAGAGGCGACGGCGCACCACGAGGCTCTAGAGCGTCTGAAAGCCCTTCGTCAGGGCGGATCCCGCCGATCGGAGTCTGGTGCAGGCGTAGAGTTCCAAATCAAGCTGGAGAAACCGATTTACGACACCGTCGAAGAGGACGAGTACGATGCACTCGTGGCCAAGCGGCGAGAGGAGGCTATGGATTTTATTGTCGACGATGACAGCCTCGGCTACGACGACGAAGGCGAGGAAGACGACTGGTCCAAGTCCAGCCTCCCTTTATCGTCCGGTGAGCTCAGATGAGAATGATAGAGAGAGACAGAGAAAAAATTGAGAGAAACAAATGGGGGAAGGGGCTGCTGAACAAAGAAAAGGGAATAATAAACAGGGGTATTTACGTATTTATGCTTATACTAGGGTTTTAAAAAATTAAGTAGAAAAAAATACCCACGTCCTGCGCGAAGGCTCGAACCTGGGATCAGGTAGCTAAACCATAAGGAGCATACCATTAAGCCACTGAGCAGTTATGTTTTAATGATATGTAAATATATATATATATATATATATATATATATATATATATATATATTCGGTTAGTTCGGTTCGGTTTCGGGTGAAAAAATCCAACACCAAAACCGAAAATTTTGGTTTTTAAAAAATGAAACCGAAACTGAACCAAACCGAAACCGAACCGAAAATTTGAAAACGATTCGGTCGGTTTTGGCCGGTTTGTTCGGTTTGTCGGTTTTTTGCACACCCCTACCCACCATGGTGGGTCGGGTCAAAAAATTCCCTCAACCCGACCCATGCACACCCCTAATTGCTACAAACCCTCCGAAATTCATCAATCCCTTGGCTTCTATTAGTTCACAGCCAGGGGTAACAATTGTAGATTGGTTAGGTCCTTGGCCTCGTCTGACAGAAGATCGAAGACAGAGTTCTTCTTCGTCTCTGGCTTCTGGGCTGGAAATCCCGTGGACGTTGGTCGGGATACATTTGGTTGTTACACTGAGGACTTAGGGAACCTTCGTCTAGAGGGTAAAGTCTATCTTTCTTTCTTTCCCTTTCTCTCTCTCTTTTTTTTTTTTTTTTTTGTCTAACTTTTATTTATTTATTTTTTAGCCGTTGAACGACCTTCCCTTAGCAAGTTCCATCGCGACTGCGTCCATAGGGTTCGTTTACATACAGACAGGGACTTTCACTCTTTGGTTATGCTCAGAAGACTAGCCCAGTAGGGGCTAGGTCCTGATCCGTCCACAGAGGCTCTTGCACACAAAATCATAGTAAGAAGAAGTAAGTTCTAAATTCTTCAAAATTCTAAGTATTTTCTCCATCGTTTATATTTCGTCTTAATCCTAAGAATTTGAACCCTTTTTTCTTTTTAGGAATGGCAACAATAAAGGGCAATAAGGGAAAAGAAGTAGCTGGCGAAGGGGATCGTTTTAAGGTTGAGGTTCAAACTCGTCCATTGGCTGGGGGAAAAAGAAAGTCTTTATCCAAGAATTTGGATTTGGGAAATCTCCCTAGCCGACGAGGCAAGAAGGCTAAGCAGGGCACGTCCCAAGTGGTGAAACCCAACCTACCTTCGTCCCAACAACCTACTCAAGTTTTTGACGTAGACTCGTCCACACCAACTGAACTCACCCCGTCCAGAACTCCAACATTCAAGACGACTGCACCTGTTCCGTCTCAGCCTTCCCAAAGGGTTCCTTCAAATATTGTTGAAAATGACGACTTGGCCTGGGAACGGTTTCAGAAAGCTGTCGTTGACGAAGACATAAACGCTTGTTATGACATGTCCTTGAAGGACTTTGAACACTCAGGTGTTCATGATCTTTTCAAGGTATGGGCCTTTTATCTTCGTCTTGGCTATTACATAAAAGCTCATCCTTTGTTTTTATCCTTATTCGTTCTCCTTTACAGGTTATGTCAAAGTTTATAGCAGCGTCCAGACAAGCCACAAAATTGGACAAGACGAGGGTCTTGTTGGAGACGAGGATTCAAGAGGTGAAGGTCGAGTCTAAGAAATGGGCCAGGGTAGCTGCTAAAGCTAAAGAGAAGGCTAAGGAGTTGGAAAACTTGGTGGAAGAGTTAAGAGCTGATGCAGTGGAGAAAGATACTCGTCTTGACCATCTACAAAAGAAGAATGACGAGCTGAGTAGTCTTTTCTCCGAAGCGCAAGAAAACGTTGTAGTTGAATTTAAGGCGTCCAAACAATACACTGATCTTTTGGACGCCAATTATGCAGCGGGATTTGAAGATTTCAGAATGGAGGCTATAGAAAACTTCCCTGAAGTGGACTTTAGCTCCATTAAACTTAATCTGAATGCAGCTGCTACTAGCTCTCTCCTCCAGACCGACTCTGAAGATGTTAACATTGAGGACGACGCCACAACTTTGCCCCAGGACGATCCCAAGGCCGATGCTGCCCCAATCTAAGGACGAGACTTAACCTTTGTTAATGGTCTTTGTACTTTGTTTGTTTGTTTGTTTCTTTTTTTTTTTTTTGGGCCATTTTGTGGTCTTTTATGTAATTCTAATACATTTATCTCGTCCATAGTTTTAGGACAAGGTTTTATAACAATCAATTGCTTACTTTAACAAGGGCTTTTGGACGTTGGATGTCTGCCCTTAAGTCAATGACTGAATGCTTGTTATGTTTTCCTCTTTTATATATATATATATATATATATATATATATATGCATGGACGAGATTTTACATTTTTATGTTCAAGATTTCGTGCTTGACTCGTCCACATTTTACATATATTTTTATAATGAAGAATGGTAAAATTAGCATTACCCGTCTTGAAACTTGGCTGATCTTTATGTTTAATGAAGATAAGACCTTATTTTTCACTCGTCCATGGACTGGATCATTTTAATAAATGCCTTAACAAGATTGAAACACCCCTACATTTCTTCGTCCATGGCTTAATATGCACTTATCTATGCATTTTCTCGTCCATGGGTCAGATATGTATTATGCTTTATTTCATCCATTGTATGGACGAGTGTGCCTCTGGGCTTTATTGCAATTAGCTTTAAACATTGGCTTTGCTTCGTCCTTTGATTTGGACAAACATGCCTTGATGTTTTTCCCTTAGGAAAGTTTGACATTATATCTCCGCGTCCAAAGAATTGTCTCATCTTATGCTTTTCAAACTTTTCAGAGGTAAATTTGAACAAACGTAGTATGGGAATCAGTGAGTTACACAACATTATGTACATTCCACAAACATTTTTCATAGCATAAGTATTGTTCATAGACGAGGCATGCACCTTAGAGGCCAATGCCTTTATTTAAACAACACAAACCATAATGTTGTCCATAAAGTTAACACAATAATAAAGTCACAAAATATATAAATAAATTTTCAATCCTTGAGCTCGTCCAAAGTCATGCTCCTCCAGGCTGGCATTTTACTGATAGTACTTCATCAAGTGCTCCACATTCCAAGGGTGCTCTAACTTCCTCCCATTAAGGGCTTCCAAGTAATAGGATCCTTGTCTTTTGCAGTTGACAACTCTGTAGGGGCCTTCCCAATTTAGTCCCAGCTTCCCATGTGCTGGGTTCTTTGTTGCTAAGGAAACCTTTTTTAGGACGAGGTCCCCTATACTGAATCGCCTTGGCTTTACCATTGCGTCATATCGCCTAGCCATAAGGTTTTTATACCTTGCCATCCTCTGCTCGGCGTCCGTCCTTACCTCGTCTATTAGATCGAGGTTCAAACGGAGTTGTTCTTCATTATCTTCGTCCTGGTATGTTGTCACCCTATGATTGGCCATGTGCACTTCCGCGGGTATAACTGCTTCAGTTCCATATGCTAGCTTGAAAGGAGTTTCTCCTGTAGGAGTTCTCACTGTCGTTCTATATGCCCACAGAACACCTGGTAGCTTATCTGGCCATACTCCCTTAGCCCTCTCAAACCGAGTCTTGATTATTTTTAACAATGATCGGTTTGCAACTTCTGCTTGGCCGTTTGCTTGTGGGTGGGCTGGTGAGGAGTAGTGATTATAAATTCCAAAGTGTATGCAAAAATCTTTGAAAAGCGCATTGTCAAATTGTCGTCCGTTGTCCGATACCAGCACCCTGGGAACTCCAAATCTGCAAACAATGTTCTTCCACACGAAATTCTTGACATTTTGTTGTGTGATGTTATCCAAGGATTTTGCTTCTATCCACTTGGTAAAATAATCAAAACCAACCACAAGGAATTTCATTTGCCTTACACCTAGCGGAAAAGGACCCAGAATGTCTAATCCCCATTGCGCAAAAGGCCACGGGCCATCATTGGAGTCAAGTACTCTGATGGTTGTCTGGGGACATTGCTAAACCTTTGGCATTGATCGCAGACCTTGACGTAGGCCTTAGCGTCAGCTTGCATGTTTGGCCAATAGTATCCTGCACGGACGGCTTTGTGGACGAGCGACCTGGCTCCTGAGTGATTGCCACATGCTCCTTCATGAATTTCTCTTAATATGTAGTTCGCTTCGTCTGGGGCCAAACACCTGAGATAAGGCTGGGAAAAACCTCTTTTGTAGAGAATCTCGTCCATAAGAACGTACCTGGCTGCTCTGACCTTCAACTTTTTAGCCTCATCTTTTTATTCTTGAAGTCATCCATCTCTTAAGTATGACACAATTAGAGCCATCCAATTTCCTCTGCTTTCCACCTGTTGTCTTCTGGGATGTCTATGCTTGGTATGTATTGAATCTCATCAAACTTGTCTAGGGCTTCATTTGCTGAGGCTTCTTTTGCTAAGGTATCAGCTTCCATGTTCTCCTCCCTCAGGATTTGAACGAAGCTAACTTCCTCAAACTTTTTTATAATACGCATCACCTTGTTAAGATACTTCCTCATTCGTTCTTCTTTAGCCTCATACATTCCATTCACTTGGCCCATGATCAATTGAGAATCTCCCAAGACGAGGACTGACTTTGCTCCTACCGATTTGGCCAATTCCAGCCTTTTAAGAAGAGTTTCATACTCGACTTCATTATTAGTTGCTTGGTAGTGCAAGTGAACTTTGTGTTTTAGTTTGTCCCCCTCTGGAGATTGCAAAATCACACCTATTCCTCCTGCGTATTGTGTAGACGAGCCAACCACATGGACGACACACTTCTTACTGTCTTCCATTTCACCTACATCATCACAACTCAAGGTAAACTCTGCAATGAAATCTGCCAGAACTTGAGCTTTTATGGCATGCCTTGGTTGGTACTTTATGTCAAACTCATTGAGCTCGACGGCCCATTGGATCAAATGTCCTGCAGCCTCTAATTTGTTCATTGCCTTCTTGAATGGGTGATCTGTCATGACGTTAATGACATGATCCTGAAAATAATGCCTTAGTTTTCTGGAGGCTGTTATCAATGCAAAAACCAATTTCTCCATTAACGGGTATCGTCCTTCTGCTCCCCTCAGTGCTTTGCTGGTATAGTATACAGGTCTTTGTACCTTGCCCTCTTCCCTTACTAGTGCTAAACTCACTGTGTGTGGGGTGACTGCCAAATATAAGTACAACTCTTCTCCTTGCACGGACGGACTTAACAAAGGGGCTTTAGTGAGATACATCTTCAAATCTTCAAAAGCTTTCTGACACTCGTCGGTCCATTCAAATGCTTTTTTAATAACCTTAAAAAATGGCAAACATTTGTCAGTAGCCTTAGAAACAAACCTGTTGAGGGCGGTAACTCGTTCGGTGAGGGACTGGAATTCTTTAACATTGCTCGGAGGCTTCATATCTAATATTGCTTGAATTTTATCAGGGTTTGCTTCGATTCCCCTATAAGAGACCATAAATCCTAGGAATTTCTCTGATGAAACTCCAAATGCACATTTGCTAGGGTTCAACTTCATGTAATACTGCCTCAGTGTATCAAATGTTTCCTGCAAGTCGTCCAAATGCCTCTCCTTGTCCTAAGTTTTCACCAACATATCGTCTATATAGACTTCCATATTCCACCCAATCTATGGACGAAACATATAATTGACCAGTCGTTGGTATGTTGCTCCAACATTTTTCAAACCGAAAGGCATCACTTCATAACAAAATAGTCCCTGACTGGTGATAAAGGACGTCTTCTCTTGGTCTGCTTCATCCATCCTAATTTGATTATAACCAGAAAAAGCATCTAGGAAACTGAGCAACTTGTGGCTTGTAGTAGAATCTACTAACTGACCAATGCGTGGCAACGGGTAACTATCCTTGGGACAAGCCTTGTTTAAGACAGTAAAATCAACACACATTCTCCATTTGTCGTTCGCCTTCTTGACCATGACCACATTGGCTAACCAGTCAGGATAGTATACCTCTCGAATGAACTTCGCCACAATTAGCTTCTAAACTTCCTCCTTAACAACATTATCTCTCTCAGGGGCGAACACCCTCTTCTTTTGTTGCACTAGTTTGGAGGAAGGGCATACACTCAGACGGTGGGTAATGTCACTAGGATCTATACCTGGCATGTCTTCATGACTCCATGCAAACACATCTCTGTTTCTTTTTAAAAAACAAATGAGGTCCTTCTTAATCTTTGCTTCCAGATCTGCTCCAACCCTTGTACACCTCTCAGGGTTATTTTCATCTAAAGGAATATCTTCCAACGCTTCAATGGGTTCTGCCACAACTTTCTTTTCTTCAATACTCATTGCTTGAACTTGCTCGTCCGTAGCCAGCATGGCTAGATAACACTCCCTTGCTGCTAACTAGTTTCCCTGTACTTGGCCTACCCCATGTTCCGTCGAGAACTTGACTGACAAGTGGTAGGTAGATGTAACTGCCTTCCACCTGTTTAAGGTGGGCCTTCCAATTATTGCATTGTAAGAGGACGAGCAATCTACTACTAGAAAATTCACATTGGTATTCAACTATCGTGGATATGCTCCTACCACCACTGGCAATGTAACAGTACCTATAGGCTGTACCTTCATTCCTCCGAAGCCTACTAGAGGTGAGTGCACTGGGCGGAGCTGGTCTCGTCCGATCCTCATCTGCTGAAAGGCTGGGTAATACAGAATGTCCGCTGAACTTCTGTTGTCTATTAGCACTCTTTTAGTTGTGTAATCAGCAATAAGTAGGGCGATGACAATGGTGTCATCATGAGGATGGTGGATTCTCTCAACTTCCTCTTCCGTAAAAGTAATCGCCTGTTCGTCCGTGGACTTTGCCCTTGGCGATCGTCCTAAAAGTTGGACGCTCTGCACTTTCTTCAGGTATGCTTTCTTCGTCTTGGACGGCCATCCTGCCAAACTTCCCCCAACGATAACTCTTATCTCGCCTAGTGGTGGTCGTGATGATTCCTCTACCTTCCCTTTCAACTTCTCATCCTTGTGATCTCGTCCAAGGAAATTTCTTAACTTCCCTTACCTTATAAGATTCTCAATTTGCTGCTTCAAATCAAAACACTCATCTGTGTCATGGCCATGGTCTTTATAAAAGCGACAATACTTATTCCTGTTGCGCTTGTTGGGATCTCCCTTTAATTTCTCTGGCCACTTCAGGGAAGGCTTGTCCTTGATTTGCATAAGGACCTATTCAAGTGGCATGTTTAATGGAGTATATTGCTAATTGCGTGCTGACGAACTTGTCTTCTTGTCTCGGTCTCTTCTGTCGTCCGTCCGTCCCTTCTTTGGACGAGGACCTTGTTCTGGGTGGCAATTTGTCTCCATTTTCTCTGTGCTCTTTCTTTTCTTAGCTATAATCGCATCTTCCGCATTCATGAAGTTTTGAGCTGAATGGACGAGCTCTGCCATGGTTTGTGGTTCTTGCTCATAGAGTTTGTGGATGAACAAATCTGAATGAACTCTGTTGTGGGAAGCTGCTAACAGCAATTTGTCTTCCATCTCGTCCACTGTCAAGACTTCCCTATTGAATCGAGTGATAAACGATCGCAAACTCTCATTTTCCCCCTGTTCTATCGTTAACAGACTGGAAGTGGAACGTTTGTGTCGCTGACCCCCTATGAAGTTATTAACAAACAACTTACTTAATTCCTCAAAAGAACTTACTGAGTTTGGGGGTAATTTGCTGAACCACACTCTGGCTGGACCTTTGAGAGTGGTAGGAAAGGCTCTACACATTATTTTGTCTGGAACTCCTTGGAGATGCATAGTGGTCTTGAAGGTGGCAATGTGGTCAAAAGGATCTCGATTCCCATCATATGAATCTAAAGAAGGCATTTTAAACTTTGGTGGCAGGGGGTGGCCATTGATGAAAGCCGTAAAGGGAGAGTCAGCTCTATGGACCAAATCTTCTACTGGGTTTGCCCTCCTTATATTCTCCTTCATTTCATCCATGGCCTTCTTCATCTGATCCAACTTTTTTTCCAAATGGGGTACCCTTCGCGAGGTGGTACCCCTTGATTGACTCCCATGTTGAAAATTCTCTCTGTCCTCTTGACTCCGAGTTTTCCCTTCTTCATGCTCTCCATGTGTCTGCCTTCTTAGATTAACCTCTCTCCGTAGTTCTTGATTTTGGCGAGTCAACTCCGCCATCGCAGCCGCCATCGAGTGCATATGTTGGACAGAAGATGCCTGCATAATCGGTGCAGATTGGCGATCGCGATAAGGGTTACTTGATGCGTCTCTACTCTGTTGAGGGCCTGGGCTAGTAGCCCTCGATCTTTTCCGAACCATTTCAACCCTTTATGAGAGAGAAATCGCAGAACTCAACAAGTTTAAGAGCGACAAATATTTTCTTCCCCACAGACGGTGCCAACTGATGATCCTGGAAAATCAGTGGGTTGAAAGTCTTCAGGCTTCGGTAATCTTGAAGGCTAAGTCCTGAAAAACCAAACTCAATCAGAGAAAAGACCGGTGGAGGCTGGTCTATGGTCCTCCGATGGTAAAGTCAGTGGCTTGGAATAGAGAAAGATACTTTTAAGACTTTCTTTTGTTCTGTTAAAAAAAAATGTCCGAATGAATTACCTCTTCTTAGAGAAATGTTTATATAGTGCATATGGAACGGTTACTAGTTCTGATAACCGCTCCTATTATTTGGGAATTCAATAGATTCAGAGGTAACTTCCTCGATTCCTGTGGAAGTTACTTTGTATGGACCGGTGCTTCGATACAATTTAATGGAGGTCTCGGTTTAGTAGGCGAGGATTACACATTCAAGTCCAAAGTACCCGTCCGTCCATGACCCGTCCATTGTCATGGATGGACGAGGACACATCCGTCCTTTATTGAAAGTGGACGACCTTCTCATGGACGAGATTGCTCTGCGTCTCATCCCTCCATCCTTTTCCTTTGGACGAACCATATGGACGAGTTTAGAGATGTTATATTTTGTAACATCATTAGTAACAATAATCAATTTAAATTTTGATAGAACTACAATTAATAGAATTTCAAAACTCATCGTGTTTGTTCTCATGAGATTATTTTTATTGAATTATTTTGTTAAAAAATAAAATTGGATAAAAATATATGTTGCCTAAAAAATGAAATAAGTAAAATAAACACAGAGCAAAACACCGATTATTATTATTATTATTTTTTTGGTAGGTAAGAATTGAGTCTCAGATTTCTTATTCAACCCTCAATAATTTTACTAATTGAACTAATTAGAATCTATACGTGCAGAAAAGACTAGGAGTTACTTCTCTATTTTTAGGTTAAACACAGAAAAAGTATATTAAAAAGACGAGGGGTCCACAAGGTCTAATGAAAGGACGGGGGAGATGAGAGAGGGCCAATGGGCCATTGGGCAAAACAAGAGGAAGCGGCCCAAACCTTAACAAGTTGGCCACTCGGCCTACAAGTTTGTTCAATATGTCCAGAGACAAACCCGATTTCACACTCAGCTAACGTATCAAGCTATGATTGTTGTTTCCTAACCAAAGAACCCTCGCTGATGAGCAGCTGAGGTCCACCAAAACTCTGAAGTCCAGCCAGTGGCATAGGCAGCTTAAATTTGTGTAGCATATTTGACTCTCTCCTATTTACAGGCGCCCTAGCATCAACCAACTTTCCTGAGTGCAAAATTACTTTCATCATTTGAATCTTCAATCCTAAAGTCACTTCCACCATCAGAATACAAACCCTCATGACGACTTGCGGTTTCTCCCTACTGCATTGGTACTTCCTACCGCCTCCATGACCAAATTTGCAAAGTCTGCCATGATTTGCTGTGCCTTCCTCTGTGCTATGATAATTTCTACTTACCCTTAATAAGTTGCAAAGAATTAATCAACCTGCTGTTCAACGTTCAACAATTAAAGGAAAATGAACGTACACACAAGGCATATTATATATCACACCATTTATTTTTTGTAATTGGTAAAAATCATTTAAATAGCTGACATTAATGAGCAAATATAGTTTTGCTACCTAATGTTATTAGGGGCTTGCTTAAATTTATGACAACAAACGACAAATGTAATAATCAGAAATTACAATTCAAGTAGAAGGACATATTAAAAAAAAAAAAAAAAAAAAAAAAAAAGATATCAAACGACAAAAAAAGGACTTCTGAAACAACACCCTCACAACACATTTCTTATTCAAACCCTTAACCCAAATAGAGAAAATAACATTTGGCTAAGGACAATTAAATGCACCAAAAACAACCAAAATAAACTCCCCCAAAAAAAGGACTTCTGAAACAACACCCATTTCTTATCCAAACCCTTACCCTCTCACTTAACAACACCCCACTCCGGCGACTAAACAGAGAAAATAACATTTGGGCAATGATAATCAAATGCATCAAAAACAGCCAAAATAAACTCCCCCAAAAAAAGGACTTCTGAAACAACACCCATTTCTTATCCAAACCCTTACCCTCTCACTTAACAACACCCCACCCCGGCGACTAAACAGAGAAAATAACATTTGGATAATGATAATTAAATGCTCCAAAAACAGCCAAAATAAACTCCCCCAAAAAAAGGACTTCTGAATCAACACCCATTTCTTATCCAAACGCTTACCCTCTCACTTAACAACATCCCACCCCGACGACTAAACAGAGAAAATAACATTTGGGTAATGATAATTAAATGCACCAAAAATAGCCAAAATAAACCAAACCCCACCGGCCCACTCAAAAAAAGAAAAAAAAAAAGGACTTCTGAAACAACAGCCCTCACCACACACACACACATCCAAATATCAAACTTGTAACCAGATTTGGGCTTCATTTTTGGGATTTTTTCCAATCAGTTTTGGGGGTTTTTTTTTTTCTCAAATAATAAAATTAACCAATTTGGAACAAATTATTAGACGTTGGAATTTAAAAAATAACCTTAAATGGCCTGAACCAAGTATAAATATACTACAAAACTCATTGCATAAATATTCATAATCCATTGCATAACATCAAAAATTCATCTATTAGAAGAAATAAAAAATCCTTTTCCAATTAATATTCACACAATCACCAACTGGAAAACTCATCTACTAATACCATAAATTAGTCCACATCTACAAATACATCAAAATTCAATACAAAATTCATTAATTAAAGTCGAAATGTAATACATGAATCATAATATAAAGTCCAAATCAAATAACATGCATAATACCATAAAATCTAAATAACAACAAACACATAAACAAAACTCAATTGCGACTTTGGACTAGATACATAATACCATAAAGTCTATAAAAAATGACCAATAATGGTTGTGAGGGGGTGGGCCTGCTTGGGGTCTCGAACGAGCTCCTGCCGCACTAGGCCCGAGTGATTGCTGGGTGAGGAGTTGGAACCGGCCCAATTGGAGCACACCTTGGCCCGGCTTGTGCACAATCTTTGCCGCGTCTGCCAAAGCACATTTAAGAACTCACAGCAAGCAGAGTCATTGTTAACAGGTTATGGCAAGCAGACATAAAATAAAAGGAAACACAAAAAAAGTAGCTGCTGTTCTCTTTTACAACGCACAATAAACAACTTAAGGGGCCTTGCGTTTTTAAAGAAAGTGCTTGAACAAAAATAATTAAGCGGTCTTGGCAGAGTAAAATAACGAGTATGCCATTTTTAGTATTACCGCAGGACTTCAACCATGAAAGGGAAAACTACTCCCTCAACGCAAATAACTTCATTTTTGGTGAAATTAGTTACTTTGAGAGGACAGCCCCAGATGGTATGAATCTAGTATTGTCTTTTGAGGACAAGGCTAGTGAGGGAGAGAGGGGCGGTAACCCATTTGGGTGCATGCCTGCCATAAAACACTCCTCTTTCTCTCTTTTTCTTCGTTCTCTGTTTTTTTCTTATCTTTTCTCTCTGTTTTTCTTTTCTTAGAATTCTTGCCTTTCTTTTTCTTTTTCTTTTCTTTTTTTTTCTTTTCCCCCCCTTCTTCCTCTCTTTTTTTTCTTCAGCCACGAGTCCCTTATATAGGGCCTGCCGTGACTGATTTTACTGTTCTAGCCCTTTCATGACTCTATTCTGTTATCGTAACCTTTTGCCCTCTACTTATCAAGTCAAAATGGTTCTGATTTACCATTGACCTGTGACTTTCGGACAAGGAAACTTCTTTTTCAACTTCGTCCGGTGTGCTTTCTCTCTCTCGGTCTCTCATGGCATGCACCCATTGGTCCTTACCCAACCTTACCTCTTTCGTGTGGCATGTCATCCCAGCAGGACTGTGCCCACCGAAAGAGTCTGGGCAAGAATCACAAAAATGGATTCCCGCTCCTCCCCCCACCGCCAGACCATGCCCTCCCCCATGACATCACTCTTTCCCATAGTGGCTGGGTATGGGCTGATGATGCCTGGGTTGCCCGCATGCGTTACCTCATTGATGTTTCGTTTGTTTGCCGAGGCCTGAAAATGGGTGTGCATATTCTGCCGTGCCTTCTTTGGCATTTTCTGATGTGGATCGTTTCCCGGCAGACCGACGTTCGTGTGTTGTCCCTTTCTTTGGAGGGTTGGACTCCGTGGCGGACTTTCTCTTTGGGTGTTTTTTTGCTTTTGTGGCTTTTCACCTCCTGCCATGTTAAGCTTACTACTTCTGTTACCAAACCCAGTCCTGCGGGGCTTCTTTTTTTTTGTGTACTTTTTTTCTCCGTAGCCCAGTATGTTCACTGGGCTTCCTTTTTATTTCTTGCTGGCTTTCTTGTGGGCGTCCCTGGCCCATTTTGGTTTTGTGAGTTTTTTTGCCAACCCCTTTTGGACTTTCTTTGGCCCAATTCTTCTCTACAAGTCTTTTTTTCTTTGGGCTCATGGATTCTCCATTTGCCTAATACTTTCTCTTTTCTCTTTTTGCAATGGGCTTGCTGTGGCCCACGCTTTCTTTTTCTTTTTCTCTTTCCGGGCTTATTCAAGCCCATTTGCTTCTTCTGGACCCATCACATGGACCCTTAAGTCTTGCTTTATACTTTCTTTCTCTTCGGGCTTATTCAAGCCCATTTGCTTCTTCTGGACCCATCACATGGACCCTTAACTCATGCTCTATGCTTTCTTTTTCTCTTTCCGGGCTTATTCAAGCCCATTTGCTTCTTCTGGACCCATCACATGGACCCTTAACTCATGCTCTATGCTTTCTTTTTCTCTTTCCGGGCTTATTCAAGCCCATTTGCTTCTTCTGGACCCATCACATGGACCCTTAACTCATGCTCTATGCTTTCTTTTTCTCTTTCCGGGCTTATTCAAGCCCATTTGCTTCTTTGGGCCTTGGGCCTGCTGGGTCTTAAGGAAATGAGCCTCAACAGTTAGCCCCCTGAGCATATAAAGTGCTCCTGCGGTTTATATGCGAATGAAGGCCATTCTTTTTCTTCTTCTCTTTTCGCGGGCTTTTCTTTTTCTTTTTTTTTTCTTTTTTTTCAAACAGTAACTTTTACTTCACGTGTACACATATATATATATATATATTTTTTTTTTCACGAACAGAGTTGTCTCTTCGAATTTCCAAGTCTGGCAGTTATTTTGAAGAGCAGCGTTGCTTCATTAATTTCGTTCCCTATCCGGCGGCTGACCCATCACCTCCCTTCACTTCGATCTTGATGATGGTGGCATTTAAGGAGTCTTTTCTTTTTCAACTACTTCTTCTCCTATTTCCTATACAAGAATCTCCTCCTTTTTTCTTTCTCTTCCCTTTCCTTTTCTTCGCCGTACTCTTTTCTTCAAAACACTTCTCTCTTCCTACTCCAATTAGTGATGTCTCCGGTGAAAAGCCAAGGCTCTTCTCGCCGCAAGGGGAAAGAGATTGCCTCTGATCCTCCCTCCGCTCACGATGAGGGCGAGGAAGTCGAGTATTCTGAACCAGGTTCCTCCGACGAGGAAGAGGCACGCCGCCCTTCTGACGACGAGGTTGTTCCGCTGATCGATCCGTGGTATAACGTCCATACTCATTTCCCAAAAGTACCCGGTGATTATGTTCCGCCGGCGCCAGGCCGGGTGTGGCTCGTTCTCTGCCGTCGCGGCACTGAAGCTCCTTGGGCCCCGTTGCCTTCTTCGATTCCTGACATTGTCATCCGCCAGGGCAGTTCGCTCCCCGTCCCCATTCACTTTGAGTATGGGTCAGGCCAAGCCTTGGGTTGGAAGGAATGGGTGGACCGTGAATTGTCGGATGTGGATTTCATGGGTTTGCTACGGCAGGCCGGTGTGTTGCAAGCCGTTGTTGCATCTCGTTGTTTGTCGAACTACAGAGACCTTTTCAATCTTCGCCACTTGGTTCGTCGTTGGTGCACTGCCACCCACACCTTCTTTCTCTCCTGCGGTGAGATCACCGTGACATTAGAGGACGTGGCGAACCAACTTCTTTTGCCCATCCTTGGCGACGTTGATCCGAGTACCCTAGAGCTCTCTCCGGAGGAAGCGGCCGTAGAGGCCGAGTTGAGGACAAGGATGGCTAAGAACGCCAAGCTATCTTATTGGGTCAGCTCTTCCTCAAAGTTTTCTGGCGCCGCTCGCCGTGCAGCTTTCGTCTCCTTTTGGCTCTGTAAGTTTGTGTTTGGTGCGCGCCCTTATTATGCAATTAAACCCCTGTTTTTTCGTTTGGCTATTAAAATTGCCGCGGGTATAAGTTTGCCATTAGCCCCCATGTTTTTGGGGCACTTATATGTACAGCTGGACATCTTGCGGGCTGATGAGGACCAGGCTGGGTCCTGCCATATAGTTACCTCTTCGGTTCATAGCACCATTCTGCAGCATCTATTGTATGAACGCTGCTCGAAACACCTGGCTAAGTGCAGACCGGTTCGTTTTGCAAAAGAGAAGTATGTTTCCTGCCCGAGGGTGATTACTGATTTCTGCGGTAGATTTGAGTCTGAGTTTCCTTTGGCCTTCCGTTGGTCTGGTTTGAAGCCTATTTACCATCCTGCTATTGAGTTCTTCGATAAGAGTGTTGGGTTTTCTTGGCGAGCATATAGACATTTGAGTGCGGGTTACACTTGCGAAGATTCTGTTATGGGTCAGTTTGCGGACACTGTTGGTACTACTCACCCTTTGGTTGGTTTTGATGAGAGGGGAATCACTTACTTGGCAGCCACTAATGCTGGGTGGCTGCCTTATTTATCCGATGAGGGGGTCCGATTTGTGTATTACCCTGCCAACCGAGTAAGAAGGCAGTTTGGGTTGGACCAAGATATTCCTGATGATCTTTCTTTTCTTGCGGAGTTCCCCACTTCTGTCGGACCATTCCTGCGGCCTGTTGCTTTTGACTTCTGGAGGCAGCACTTCACTGCAGTCACTGTTCCTAGTTCTTCAAGGGAAGGTGTTTACACTCCTCCCATGCACGAGTATTGGCGGGCTGTAATGACGTCTTTTGAACAGGCTTTAATGGGTAGCCGTGGCTTTTCTTTGATTCCTCCTGACGGCCTTGGCATGGTTGCTTCTGCCAACCCTCGGCTAGTGCTCCCTTCCAGATCTGTGTTAGCATATGTTACTAAACAAGGTCGATCTTCTCTTCTGGAATGGAACGAGGGGGCCAAGGGGTGGAATTGGCTTGCGGGTGACTACCCTCCTGGTTGGGATAAAAAAGTGAAGGTCTTGAATCCGCCTACATTGGCCAAGGGAGGTTCTGTTAAACCCAAGTCGGCCAAGAAAAAGGATGAGGCGATGTCTTCTGAGAGTGATCTGCCTCCCATGGGTCATATAGCTCTACTGGGTTCCCCTCCTTCTAGAGCCCGCGCTGTTCCTGCTACACGCTCTACTGCTGGCAAGTCAAAGCAGACCACTTCGCAGCCGTCCGCAGGTGCTCCTCCTTCTAGCAGGACACGAGGTAGCAAAAGAAAGACATCTCCCCCTCCTGCCCGTGCCACTGAACGGAGAGTATGTTATCTCTAAAATTTTTCTTTTAGTCTTTTCTTTACTTGTTTCGTTTTTTTTTTTTTTTGCATCTAACACTTGTGCATATTGACTTCACCTCTCTCGCAGTCTAAGCACAGAGAGGATGTATCTGCTGCCCATCCCATACTTCTCGACGAGCCAGAACCTGTGGTACTATACAAATATATTCTCTCCCCTCTCTCTTTTTTTTTGTGTGTGTCCTTAATCATGCTCTTTCCTTCTTTTCTGCAACTTTCTCATTCACCTTCACTTTGTCTTCTTTGTTTTGTTTTGTTTTTTTTTTTGTTGCAGGAGCAGCCTGAGCCCCTTTCCATATACCATCCCATGGTTGAAGGGACTTCTATCGAGACCCCAGTTTTCTCCACTGAGCTGGTGTCCATGGAGGGCACTCATATTGAGGGGACTAGGGAGGTCACCCCCACTCCTGCTGAGATGCCTCTTTCTCCAGAAAGGGCCACTCCTCCTGCTGTCCAAACTGAGATTGCCTCTCCCGCCGCTCCTATTGTTCTTTCCATCAGTGATCCTTTCGTAGCCCTTTCTCAAGTTGCACAGGAGGGCTCTTCCTTGGTGGTCACTCCTTCCTCCATTCCTGATTCTGCCATCCAAGGGCCTGCTGCAGATTCATCTTCCGAGGAGTTTGACGAGGAGGAGAGTGAGGCTGAGTTAGCGGGTATGTGCCTATTTCCTCCTTCTTAGTCTTGTTATATGTATATGTATATGCACCTTTCTCTCTCTTTTTTTTTTTGCTGCTTTCCTTTCATTCAGTGCACTCACATTCTTAATTGCAGAGGCTTTCGAAGAACCAGAGGCCACAGTAACTGTGGAGCCACAGTCACCCGTTCCTCCTGCTGCTTCCACCGTGCCTATTTCTGTCACCCTTGTTTCTGCTTCAGCCTCAACTCCTATTACTCCTATTTTCACAGTTTCTTGTAAGTATCCTCATCTTTAATGCTTCCCCCCTTTTTTTTTTTTCGCAAACTCATTACTTCTCATCATGAATACTCATATTGTGTTTCCTGCTTTTCACTAGGCTTGCCTCCCACCGCCCTTCCCCAGTTTGAGGCAGGAGGGAGTTCTGCCGCGGTTCTAGATCCTGTGAGCGAAGCTGCAAATTTCTTCATCCGTTTTGATCAGCTTGAGACGAATGACCTTGATCCGGCAGATTTTTGGGGGGCAGGCTTTCCCTATGTGGACTTTCACGGCTTTCGAGTTCCCAGTGAGTGTGTTTCCCACCTAGAGGGAGTGTACAGCAGCCGTGGTGATTTTATGCAGGGGTTCCGTTTGGGTCGTTCTGTCAGGGAGCATTTCCTGAAGATGCTAGGGAGCGTACTGAACGATATCGAGCACAGCTTTATTGACTCTGTTTCTCCTGGGAGGATTCTTCAGTGGAGAGCTGCAGTGCAGGAGCTAGTCAGTGTAGGTTTTGCTGTGGAGTTCCTTCTAGACCATCTCCGCGAGATTGCTCGTGCCTTCTTTATGAGGAAGATTCAGCCTGCTGTGGACGCCCTTGATGCAAAGATTGAAGCTTTGAAGAAAGAGATAGCCGATGTGGAGGGCCGCCGTGGGCGTTTGGTTGCCAGCATTGGTGGGCATAACCGTTTTGGAGACCAGTCTTTGCTCTCAGGACTTTATTGATGATGGCAGGCTTCCCTTTGATCATGTGTTGCTTTTTTTTTTTTTTTTTTTTTTTTTTTTTTTGGTCAGTACACTTTATGATGGTTTTCTAGGAAACTTATTTGACTATATATTTTTTTTTTCGGTAAGACTCCACATAATATGGGTTTGTAACTTAACGTACTACACTTGATCACCCTTTGCTACTACTTATGCTATGGAAAGTGTCTCTTTTTTTTTGTAATACTTAGCATATTCTTCTCATTGCATAATTCCTGAAAACATTCTGTGGACTTGTCCTGTGACATAGTCACTTGGAGCAAAATAAATAAAGTAGAAGAAGGAACAAACTAATCTTAGCATTTGTGAAACACAGCTTAGAAGGATGGTGATTGTCTCGACCTTAAGCATAGTAACACTTCAGCCATTTCCCGTTGATGGGATCCGTCAGGTCTTTACCATCCGTTTGAGTCAGTCTGTAGTATCCCTTTGGGTAGGCTTCCCTTACCACGAGGGGTCCCTCCCATTTTGGTGCAAACTTAGATGGTCCTGCCATACCTCTTCTGACATAGTCCGTTACTTTTAACACGAGCTGTCCTTCTGCAAATATTCTTTCCTTAGTAATCCTGCCGTAGGCTTCTGCCATTTTTTGCCTGTATCTGCGGCCGTGTTCCTGGGCTTTTTCCCTTTTTTCATCCAGCCCCTCCAGATCTTCATATCTTTCTGCCGTAAAGGTTTCCTCCTCTTCCTTCCTTTGTATCTGCATGACCCTCAGTGATGGGACCATTACCTCCGCAGGACTTACAACTTCTGTTCCGTATACCAGGGAGAAAGGTGAGAAACCTGTGGCCGACTTTGGTGATTTTCGGTAAGCCCAGAGAGCATCTGGCAAGTGCATCGCCCATCCCCCAGTATACTCTTGACTCATCTTACTGATGATCTTTATGAGTACCTTGTTAGTCGCCTCTGCTTGCCCATTCCCTTGGGGGTAATATGGTGATGAACGGTGATGTTTAATTTGGTAAAACGCCAACATTCTCCTCACTTCACTATTGACGAATGGCGTACCATTATCACTGATGATTCTGTGAGGCACCCCAAACCTTATAATTATATTCTCCTTTATAAAGTTTGCCACTGCTCCTCCTGTGGCCTTGCGAAGTGGTATTGCCTCCGCCCATTTGGTGAAGTACTCGGTCGCTACCAAAATCCAGATGTACCCACGAGACGGAGGGTTGATTGGTCCTACCAAGTCCAGCCCCCAAGTGTGAAAGGGCCATGGGGTTACCATACTGTGCAAGCTTTGTGGGTGGGTATGAATGAGATTAGCCTGCACCTGACAGCTGTGGCATCTTTTTACAAATTCCGCTGCATCTTTCTTCATGGTAGGCCAATAATACCCCATTTGTAGCAGGCATCTGTACAGTTTCTTCTTTCCTTGGTGTTCCCCACATTCCCCTGAGTGCACTTCTTTCATTATTTCCTTTGCTTCTTCGGGGCCCAAACATCTTAGTGGGTCCCCATCAAATCCTGTTTTGAAAAGGACTTCCTCATGCAAGAAATAACGTGTTGCCAATCTCTTGAGTTTATAACTTTCCGAATGTTTTTGTGGCAGGATGCCTTTTGTTAGATATAGTTTGAATGGGCTTCTCCAGTCTTCACTAGCCAACACGGCATAGCTTTCTTCTCTGTCTGCTGCTAACTGACAGATCCCACATTGAGTTTGGATCTGATCTGCATCCTTGCTCATGCTTGGCCAATAAAAGCCCGTCCTCTGGAGCCTGCGGTAGAGACTAATTTCTCCGCAGGACCCACAAGTCCTGTCGTGGACTTCTCTTAACTTTCTCCGGGCCTCTTCCTGCCCCACACACCTGGACAAGACCCCACCTGGCATCCTGCGGTATAGCTCTCCTTTTACCAAAGCGTAATCTTTTAATACTTTTAATCCTGCGGGGTCTTTATCTTTCATCAGAGCTTCTCTTATGGGGAACCGCCAATCATTCTCGTCCTGTTTCTCCTGGAACCTTTCCTTCAAGGTTTCGATGATTGATTCTCTTCTTTTTCTGACTTCCACCGTGGCACTTTTTCCTTCGAAGGTTATCTGCGAACCCAACGCCGCTAACGCATCTGCGAATCGATTTTCATTCCTTGGCGCATGTTCTATTTCGAAGGTAGAGAATCTTTCCTCCATCTTCTGGGCCATCGCTCTATACGGAGCTAAGTTGGGTTCTTTCAGGGAGAAACTTCCCTTGGCCTGGCAGACCACTAGGTTCGAATCGCCTAGCACCTTCAAATGTTTGACTCCGGCTTCGAGAGCTGTGGCTAGCCCAGTTAGATAGGCCTCATATTCTGCTGTATTGTTTGAACAAAGGAATTCTAGTTTGAATGACAGTGCCACCGCCTTGTCTTCCTCATGGTACAAGACCACCCCCACCCCTCCAGACTGGGTGGTAGAGGACCCATCAAATTTCATTATCCATTGCTCTCTCCCTTCTTCTGCCACGGCTACTTCTCCTGGGACCTCATCGTCCAGCAGGAATTCTTCCTCTCCTGGAAATTGTGCCAATAAATCCGCTATTGCTTGGCTCCTGACTGCCCTGGGTGTCCCCATTTTCAAATCGTACTGTGATAACTGTAACAACCATTGGGACAACCTGCCGGAGAGGATGGGTTGTTGTAATAAGGCTTTGATAGCATGGGATTTGGTCATCAGCCATACCTCATAGGCTAAGAAATAGTGGCGCAATCTTTGAGAGGCATATACAACGGCCAGACACGCCCTTTCTGCTCTTGGATAGCGAGTTTCTGCATCTTTTAGAGCGCGGCTGATGTAGTATATTGGCTGTTCTACATTAGTTTCATTTTCTTGAGCGATCAATGCTCCTACAGCGTGCGGGCTGGTGGCTAGGTAGAGCAGCAATGGCTTCTTGCGGACTGGGGCTTGCACCGTGGGGAGGTTTGTCATAACCTGCTGTAGCCTTTTGAAAGCTGCCTGCTGTGCGTCTCCCCAGTCAAAGCTTGCTCCTTTCTTGAGCAATCTGGCAAAAGAGGAAGTAATTGATGCTAATCCAGGGATAAATCTCCGGATATAGGAGACTTTTCCTAAGAAACTCTTTAATTCTTTCGCTGTGGCTGGGGGTTTCATAGTTGCTATGGCTGTTGCTTTGGCAGGATCCACATTTATTCCCCTGCTATGGACCAGGAAGCCCAAAAATTTTCCTGAGGACACCCCAAATGCACACTTGAGGGGATTCATTCTCAACTTGAAGGTTCTGCATCTTTCAAACACTTGCCTCAATGCGTGAAAGTGCTCTTCTCTTTTCTTTGACTTTACTACTATGTCATCCACATAGTCTTCCAATTCCTTGTGCATCATGTCATGAAATATGGCTGTCATCGTCCGTTGGTAAGTTGCACCCGCATTTTTCAATCCGAATGGCATTACTGTATAGTAGAAATTGCCTATGGGTGTCCTGAAGGCAGTCTTCTCTGCGTCCCTCGGTGCCATCCTGATCTGATTATACCCGCTGAATCCATCCATGAATGAGAACATGGCACTTCCTGCCGCTGAGTCTATCAATAAATCCATGTTTGGCAATGGGAACTCATCTTTTGGGCAGGCTTTGTTGAGGCTTCTGAAGTCCACACAGCACCTTATCTGCCCGTTCTTTTTCTTTACTGGCACTATATTGGACAGCCATCGCGGGTGTTGGATGGGTTTGATGAATCCTGCTGCTAACAATTTCTGTACCTCCTTGACTATTTGTTCTTCTATTTCCGTGTGGAATACCCTGGCAGGCTGGGTTACCGGCTTGGCTACTGGATCAACATTCAATGTGTGCACTACTAGCCCTGGATCCAGCCCTGGCATTTCACTGTAGTTCCACGCGAAAACATCCTTGAATTCTTTTAATAATTGTACCAACTCTGATTTTTCTTTTCCTGTCAATCTCGAACTAACTGAAATAGGTCTTGGTTCCTGTGAGTCAGGTTCCAGGTTGACCTCCTCTAATTCTTCTTCTGCCATAACCTGAGGATCCTTTTCTGCCATAGTTTCTTCGTGACTCCCTTCGCTACCTTTTTCTTCTGAACTATATTGGACTGCGCAACAAACCAGCTTCTCATGTTGCTGCTTTTGCCTGGGGCCCGCTTGTTTCTCACTCGTGGGCCCCGCGCACCTTCATAACTTGTAGATAATCCTGCCATCGGGACCTCGGATTCTGACGCATTGTGGCGCGCCTTCTGTTTCTTCGGCAGGCATTGCTTTCCTTTTCTTCCTTTGTGTTAACAATTCCCTTAAATCGGGCTCTGGGTTACTCTGAATGTCTTCCCACCTAGGCACAAAGGTACCAAGGGGCTTTGCTAAAGAGCTTTCTCCAGACGGTGCCCATTGATCATAGAACATGGCTTCCACGAGATGGGCTTCTGCTTGCTCAAACGGTGACTGGTTTGCCGTTATGCGTATCATCTTACCATTCAACCTTCCTTTTACACATTGGTGATAGGTGGATGGGACTAACCGGTGCTTGTGCAGCCAGGGTCTCCCTAGCAGGACATGGTACGAAACCTCTGTCTTTATCACATGGAATCGAGCTAAGGAAGCTATAGGGCCTACTTTCAACCACAGCTGAATGTATCCTGCGGTGTACTCTCCTCTTCCGCCAAAGCCCGTCACCTCCATTGGGCACCCCTGGATTTTCCTTTCCGAAATTCCCGTTGCTTGCAAAGTGCTCAACGGGATGAGATTCACAGAGGCGCCTGTATCCACCAAGGCTCTCATCACGGGGACTTGGTTTATAAATGCCGCTAAGTAGAGTGGCCTTCTGTGATCCGGATATTCCACTTCCATATCTTCATTGCTGAAGGTAATTTCGCTTGATTCCTGTAAAAAGGCCTTGTCCTCCGTGCTTTCTGTAGTTAAACACTCTACCCCTGCTCCGGAGGCGATACTTACCAAAGCCTCTGTGGCTACCTTTCGTTCTCCCATAGTGAACCCCAATTGGTCAAACAAATTTTTGAACCTGGTACTCTGCTGTAGAGTGGTGATAGCCGTGGCAGGCAGAGCTAGATTTTCCTCTTCATCCCCTCCTGGGTCCGCGCAGATTACGACTGCTGCCACACCTTTTCCTTTATGATTTGGGAGTGGGTTCGTTTGAACTTCTGACTGGGACAACTCCAGGGTCCCTTCTTTGATCCTGCGGTGTATGAGTCTGCGCAGCGTCCAACATTCTGCGGTAGGGTGTTGTATATAGTTGTGCAAGCGGCAGAAGCGTGGGTCCTTTCGTTCCTCCTCAGTGGGTTCTGTCGAGACCCGATTGGGTTTAAAGACCCCGTCTGTCATCCATTTGTCCAGCAGCACGTCTAGTTCCTTTGGAGTGCATGGTATGGGCGGGGGAATATCGTATTCCTTCCCTTCTGTCTTCCTTCTTCGCTCGCCAGCAGCCGCCGTCATTGCTTGTGGGGCATTTCTTTTGTCAGCGGTTGGTTTCACTGACTGAGCTGTCCTTCTGGCCTTTTGTAACAGCTGTGCGAACTGCGATATGTCTAGGTTCTCCAAGACTGCTCTGTATTCCCGTATCATGTTAGTCATACACATTTCTACTAAGGTCCTTTCTTCACAATGGTCATAGCAGTCAAGCGCTATGTCCCTAAATCTTTTTATGTATTCCATCAAATCTTCACCGCTCCTTTGCTTGGTTGCTTGCAGGGTTGCAAGCGTTACTGTTTCCTCTCCATGAAAATACTTAGTACAAAACACATCCACCATGTCATCCCATGTTGGAATGGATCCTGGTTTTAGACCAATGTACCAGGTATACGCTCGGTCGCACAATGATTTAGAAAACTCCCGCAGGCACAAGTCCTCGTCTGCAACGTAAGGGCCAAGAGTATCTATGAACTTGCTCACATGCTCAATAGCGCTTCCTTTCCTGCCATCGTACTGGGCAAAAGTCCGCGGCTCGTACCTTTCAGGGTATGGCTTTCTAAGCACCTTTAGTGGATAAGGGGGTCTGCGTGCATAGAACCTTTCTTTAGGCGCTCTAGCCCTCTCCTGCTCGAGGAGGGTTGCTACTTCTGCCATAGTAATGAAGCGTTGCTCTGTATTCTGAGGGACTGGTGTTTCCTCTTTATCTGTTGCATGGTCGGGGACATGCTGACTCCCCTTTTCTTTTGTTTTTTCTGCCTTCAGCTGACGGATCTCCTCCATCATTTGTTGTTGAGAGTGTTGCAATGATTGTAACATCTCAATGAAGGTGTTGGTGTTGTCTGCGGGGTTCCTTGGCGGTGGCTGGGGACCAGCCCCCGTTCCATTAGCGCCTTCTGCTTGGTTAACCTGCTGTTGGCTATGTGTGGTTGGCCTGGACTCTGCTTGTGATGGAACGGCGCTTATGTTTTGCGTTGCTCTGGACTTTGGTGGCATTATGTTGCGAGGGATGTTATATTTTGTCCCTAACTTTTTTCCAACTCCCCAGTGGAGTCGCCAATTGTGAGGGGGTGGGCCTGCTTGGGGTCTCGAACGAGCTCCTGCCGCACTAGGCCCGGGTGATTGCTGGGTGAGGAGTTGGAACCGGCCCAATTGGAGCACACCTTGGCCCGGCTTGTGCACAATCTTTGCCGCGTCTGCCAAAGCACATTTAAGAACTCACAGCAAGCAGAGTCATTGTTAACAGGTTATGGCAAGCAGACATAAAATAAAAGGAAACACAAAAAAAGTAGCTGCTGTTCTCTTTTACAACGCACAATAAACAACTTAAGGGGCCTTGCGTTTTTAAAGAAAGTGCTTGAACAAAAATAATTAAGCGGTCTTGGCAGAGTAAAATAACGAGTATGCCATTTTTAGTATTACCGCAGGACTTCAACCATGAAAGGGAAAACTACTCCCTCAACGCAAATAACTTCATTTTTGGTGAAATTAGTTACTTTGAGAGGACAGCCCCAGATGGTATGAATCTAGTATTGTCTTTTGAGGACAAGGCTAGTGAGGGAGAGAGGGGCGGTAACCCATTTGGGTGCATGCCTGCCATAAAACACTCCTCTTTCTCTCTTTTTCTTCGTTCTCTGTTTTTTTCTTATCTTTTCTCTCTGTTTTTCTTTTCTTAGAATTCTTGCCTTTCTTTTTCTTTTTCTTTTCTTTTTTTTTCTTTTCCCCCCCTTCTTCCTCTCTTTTTTTTCTTCAGCCACGAGTCCCTTATATAGGGCCTGCCGTGACTGATTTTACTGTTCTAGCCCTTTCATGACTCTATTCTGTTATCGTAACCTTTTGCCCTCTACTTATCAAGTCAAAATGGTTCTGATTTACCATTGACCTGTGACTTTCGGACAAGGAAACTTCTTTTTCAACTTCGTCCGGTGTGCTTTCTCTCTCTCGGTCTCTCATGGCATGCACCCATTGGTCCTTACCCAACCTTACCTCTTTCGTGTGGCATGTCATCCCAGCAGGACTGTGCCCACCGAAAGAGTCTGGGCAAGAATCACAAAAATGGATTCCCGCTCCTCCCCCCACCGCCAGACCATGCCCTCCCCCATGACATCACTCTTTCCCATAGTGGCTGGGTATGGGCTGATGATGCCTGGGTTGCCCGCATGCGTTACCTCATTGATGTTTCGTTTGTTTGCCGAGGCCTGAAAATGGGTGTGCATATTCTGCCGTGCCTTCTTTGGCATTTTCTGATGTGGATCGTTTCCCGGCAGACCGACGTTCGTGTGTTGTCCCTTTCTTTGGAGGGTTGGACTCCGTGGCGGACTTTCCCTTTGGGTGTTTTTTTGCTTTTGTGGCTTTTCACCTCCTGCCATGTTAAGCTTACTACTTCTGTTACCAAACCCAGTCCTGCGGGGCTTCTTTTTTTTTGTGTACTTTTTTTCTCCGTAGCCCAGTATGTTCACTGGGCTTCCTTTTTATTTCTTGCTGGCTTTCTTGTGGGCGTCCCTGGCCCATTTTGGTTTTGTGAGTTTTTTTGCCAACCCCTTTTGGACTTTCTTTGGCCCAATTCTTCTCTACAAGTCTTTTTTTCTTTGGGCTCATGGATTCTCCATTTGCCTAATACTTTCTCTTTTCTCTTTTTGCAATGGGCTTGCTGTGGCCCACGCTTTCTTTTTCTTTTTCTCTTTCCGGGCTTATTCAAGCCCATTTGCTTCTTCTGGACCCATCACATGGACCCTTAACTCTTGCTTTATACTTTCTTTCTCTTCGGGCTTATTCAAGCCCATTTGCTTCTTCTAGACCCATCACATGGACCCTTAACTCATGCTCTATGCTTTCTTTTTCTCTTTCCGGGCTTATTCAAGCCCATTTGCTTCTTCTGGACCCATCACATGGACCCTTAACTCATGCTCTATGCTTTCTTTTTCTCTTTCCGGGCTTATTCAAGCCCATTTACTTCTTTGGGCCTTGGGCCTGCTGGGTCTTAAGGAAATGAGCCTCAACAATGGTCTAAGCAAACTAGCCAAGGCAACACAAATCAATCATCATCTTCATTCTTCAATAGTTGTGATTCTCAATGAAATCTTTTCCTCCTTAAGTTATAAGGGAATATTTGACATGATATTTTATAATTAGGGAAAATTCATATTTTTTTTGTTAATCGTTATGGTCAAGCCTTAAGTGGGTTTCCACGGCCCATTTTGCCGCAATAACTAATTTTAATGCAAGGTTATGTGTGAAAACTATGAATTTATTCTTACAAAAATGCAAAATATATTACTAGTTTTATTATGTAATATTTACTTTTCTAAAAAAATTATGTAATATTTACAAACTAATATGATAATGTATATTATTGGTGGACATTAACCACCTAATAAATGAATGTTTGAAATTTGTTTTAATGGTTGGTAATACATCAATTTATGAGTTATAAATGATAAAAGTTGTAGTACACCTAACAGTACAACGCACATAAAATTTATATATGATATAATTTTTTCTCACTTTCATTTTTTTTCTAAATATAAAAATTTGATAGTTATGATAATTATTAATAAGTATATATATATATATATATATGCTTATATTTTTATATGAAATAATTAAGCATTTATTATAATTTGGTTTATATATACAACTATATATTTATAATTTAAAGAAAATATAATGTGCTATGATTTTAACGAAGCGTTTTAATATAGAATCCTATAAAAAATATTTAAATATAGAATAAATTTCAATTTTAATTGTGTGTGTGTTTGTGTGTGTGTGTATATATATATATATAATTATGTGTAAAATTATGAAGTCTCAAAAGTTTATATGGAAAAATTTAATATAGTCAACCAAAAGTCAAATGTCTTTAATTTATATGTATGTATATATATAAACAAGCACATATATTATAAATGGTTCCCAAATTTCCAAAACAAAACATGCTAACTAGGATCACTTAGGTTTCAGTGAAAAAAGTGCCTACTTTTGAGTGAGGCAGCTAAGTCTTTTGGTTAAACAGTTTTCTAGTACGAGTACAGGTTTTTGTCTATTCATCATGGAGGTGCTATGGAGAGGCTTTCTGAAATGTGGGGGAAGTTTTCTTTGTCAGAAAGTTAAGGTAGTAAGTATCAAGTCCGAGACGAAACGGAGAGGGAGGAATACTTCGTTGCAGCAAGATTTTTCACAGGAAGGGCAATCAGTATTGAGGCTGTTGCTCGAACGTTCAAATTGGTGTGGCGTACGAAAAAAGGTTTTGAGGTCAGGGATATGGGAAACCATAGGGTTCTATTTATGTTCACCAATGAAGAAGATGTTGTTCGGGTTATGCAAGGTGAACCATGGTCATTTGATAAACATCTTGTGGCCTTGAAACGAGTAGAGAAGACTACTCCCATCCAGAATGTGATCTTTGATAGAACGAGCTTTTGGATTCAGGTCCACGATATTCCAATCCGAAGCGCATCGTTGGATGTGGCAAAGGAGATTGTTTCCCTGGCTAGTGAGGTGGTTGAGGATGTTGTCGATGAGGGGCAGCAAGACAAATACACGTTTATTCGAATCCGGGTTTCCATTGATATAACGAAACCTCTATGCAGGGGGCAGAGAATCACAACGACGAGAGGCGCCGATGGGTGGGTTAGTTTCAGGTATGAATGTCTTCCTATCATCTGTTATGAATGTGGAAAGCTGACTCATAGTGATAGAGATTGTACACTGGGACCTAGACCGAGAGGAGTACAGAATGCAAGTGCTAAGCAATTTGGATCTTGGCTTCGTGCATCGACCCCGCATCCATCAAAAAGGTCTGTGATTCGTGTTGAGGGGTATGAGGAAGATAGAGTGGACGAAGGGGCGGATGATACAAGGGGTAACGTGAATGAGTTGGGGAGTGAATCAACCGGTGGTGCCACGATGTTGGGTGATGAATGCGAGGAGGACTGGCGGAGCATTCATGGTAGTATTCCGAGGAGGAGCGTTGACCGGAAGGATCTTTTTTAGGAAAGGCCGAATTCAGTGCAAATGAATATGGCAGGTGCGGAAATCACGGACGTCAACGTCTCAAGGGAAGTAAATGGGTTGACAGCTGTTAGCACTGATTCGGATACAACTTTTCAGGTGCAATTGGAGGAAATAGATAAGGAGCTGGAAAATTTTGAAAACGCTGAAGGATCAGCAGAGGTGGGACTGGATAGCATGCAAGTATTAGAAGATGATGGGCTTGGTCAAATGGGCCAACTAGGTGGTCTTGTGAGGCCCCTTAATCCCAAGATTGATCAGGATGGGCATGAGGGTAATGAAGATAGAAAATGGGCCCAAGGAATATCTATTGAAGGGAGGTGTGGGATGAAAAAAGAGCCCATGACGCTGAAAAGAAATCTACGTAATTATTTAGAAGAAGAGAACCATGCAGTGAGCTGCAAAAAGAAGAGGACCGAAACAAACAATGAGATATCGGTGGAGGCTGGTTCCCAGCCCCGCCGGATGCAATGAATCTCCTAGTGTGGAACTGCCGGGGGCTTGGGAACCGCCGGATAGAAAGAGAGCTTGGTGATATTATACAAGCTCAAGATCCCACGATTGTGTTTCTCTCGGAAACATGGTCAGGTAAGTCACAGATGGAGAGGTTAAAGATTAAGTTTGAGTTTGATGGTTTGTTCACTTTTCCTAGTGATGGGTGGGGCGGTGGGTTAGCTCTTATGTGGAAAGGAAGAGATAAGGTGTGGGTGGATAGTTTTTTAAAATATCATATTGATGCTATTGTTAATGGTGGTTTGGAAAGTGCGTGGAGATTGACGGGATTTTATGGAGAACCAGATCATAGTCGTCGGAGTGAGGGGTGGGACATGTTGAGGATGTTGAGCTCAAAACCAAAGCTTCCATGGTTCTGTGTAGGTGATTTCAATGAGCTTTTGGAGGTTGGTGATTTAAGAGGTGGTGCACTGCGATCCCACACATAGATGCAGATGTTTAGGGATGTGTTGGATCATTATGGATTTGTGGACCTTGGATATTCAAGGCCGGACTTCACTTGGCATGGGTGGAGAAGAGGAGAGCTGATATGGGAAAGGTTAGACCGTGGGGTGGCTAACTATGATTGGGTGTCACGCTTCCCTACTACTAGGATTTGGCACCTTCACTGTTTCACTTTTGACCATAGACCGATTTTGTTATCTTTGACTGGGAATGGAGAAAAGCAAAGATGGAGAAAGAAGCCGTTTAGATTTAAATCTATGTGGGTGACCGATCCGGGATGTAAAGTGGTAATTAGTGAAGCTTGGGCTGAACCAGTGGTGGGGAATCCTATGTTTACTGCCACAACTAAAATGAAGAAGTGTAAGATGAAATTGAAGAAGTGGAGCAGAGAATCATTTGGAAATGTTAAGAGAAGGATAAAGGAGACAAGGGAGAGATTGTGGGCGGCTGAAGAGTCATCAGCAAGAAGGTGGGTTCACCAGGAAGTAGAAACTATTAGAAAGGAGCTGAACCAGTTATTAGAGAAGGAAGAGAAGATGTGGCAACAGAGATCACGGGTGCAATGGCTTGAGAATGGGGATAAGAATACGAATTTTTTTCATCGGGTTGCTACTCAAAGAAAGAGGCAAAATTTTATTAGAGGGTTGAGGGATGAGGAGGGTGAGTGGCAAAATGATGAGCATACTTTTTCGGGATTGTTGGTTGGTTTCTATGAGAAGTTGTTTGCTACTTCAAATCCTCAGAATATGGAGCGGATACTGAATGGAGTACAAGAAGTGGTGACAGATAGTATGAGAACCAAGTTGGCACAAGCATACACAGTTGGTGAGATAGAGAAGGCAATCAAAGATATGGCTCTGTTGAAGGCTCCAGGACCAGATGGAATGCCTCCCCTATTCTATCACACTTATTGGTCGGATATTGGTATGGACATTTCCCAGGCTGTTCTTTCATGTTTGAATTCTGGTTCTTTGCTTAAATCCATAAATCATACTTTTATTACCCTTATCCCAAAAGTAAAAAACCCGGAAAGAGTGTCTGATTTTAGACATATTAGTCTTTGTAATGTTATTTACAAGATTATTAGTAAGGTCATTGCTAACCGTCTTAAGCCCATTCTTACTGAGATCATATCAGAGTCACTGAGTGCTTTTATAGCTGATATGCTTATTACTGATAATGTCCTTATTGCTTTTGAGTCTTTGCATCATATGAAGACTAATTGTACAGGGAGGACAGGTTTTATGGCGCTTAAACTGGATATGAGTAAAGCCTATGACAGGGTGGAGTGGTGTTTCTTGGAAAAAATTCTGTTGAAGATGGGTTTTCAGGAGTCTTGGGTTGCTCTGATTATGGAGTGCATTTCCACGGTGACCTGCTTTATCTTGGTTAATGGGGAACCAAAGGGTTTAATCACTCCCACAAGGGGCTTAAGGCAGGGTGATCCACTATCGCCATACCTTTTTCTCTTTTATGCAGAGGGATTGAATGCTTTACTCAACCAAGCTAGTGAAAGTGGGGACATACATGGATTCTCTATTTGTAGGAATGGACCAAAGCTCACCCATCTATTCTTTGCAGATGTTTGTCTGCTATTTTGTAGATCCACCTTGGAGGAGTGTGAGAAGATCCAACAGATTCTTGCCTATTATGAGGAGGCAACGGGCCAAGTAGTAAACAAGGAGAAGACTACTCTCTTTTTTAGCAAGAATACAAGTGAGCAATCCCAAGAAGCTATAAAAAATTCCTTAAATGTGCCTGCTATCCAACACTATGAGAAATACTTGGGATTACCTTCTTTTATTGGGAGGTCCAAAAAAGCAAGCTTTATTCAAATAAAAGAAAGGATTTGGTCTAAGATGCAAGGGTGGAAAGAGAAACTCCTCTCAGAAGCTAGGAAAGAGATTATAATAAAGGCGGTCATCCAATCTATCCCTACTTACTCTATGAATGTGTTTCGATTGCCAACAAGCCTTTGCAAGGATATAGAAGCCATGATTTGTAAATTCTAGTGGGGGCAAGGAGAGAATAAAAAGATTCATTGGGTGAATTGGAAAACCATGTGTGCTTCAAAATCGGTGGGAGGTATGGGGTTTCGTGACATTCAAAAGTTCAATATGGCAATGTTGGCAAAGCAGGTTTGGCGCCTCTTCCATTGTAGGGATACGCTACTGTTCAAGGTTTTTAGTGCCAAATATTTTCCACATGGCAATATTATGGATGCTCCTATCCATCCCAAATGTTCTTACGCGTGGAAGAGCATTTTGCAGGCGCGGGAAGTTATTCATAAAGGAGCTGTTTGGCGGGTTGGAGATGGGAAAGGGATTGATATTTGGGATCAAAGATGGCTTCCGGAGTTAAATTATGGGAAGGTGGTGTCTCCAAGAGTTGATGCAGAGATCAATAAAGTCTGTGACTTATTCCTGCATAACTCAAAGGTTTGGAATGTGGACCTTATCGAAGCTATGTTCTACCCGTGGAAAGCTTCAATGATTGCTAGAACTATTGTCAGCAATGTGGAGGATAATGATACACTTGTCTGGCCCCTAACTCCTGATGGTGAGTACTCTGTAAGGTCTGCTTATAGACTATTGGAAAATGGAATGTCTCAAGAAAACCCAAGTTCTTCTTCTTCAGATGCTGCTGCAACGATAAGGGAATGTGGCAAATCCATGCCCCTAGCAAGATCAAGCACTTTGTGTGGCATGCACTCAGAGATTCACTTCCCACTAAACCAAACTTACGGAATAGGAATATCATGGTGGACGAAGTTTGCTCTCTATGTAAGGATGGAAAGGAGATGGTCATGCACTCTTTATGGTATTGTGAGCAAGCCCAAATGGTTTGGAAAGCTGCGAGGAGTTTCGCGGCTCTCTATATGAAACAACATCGATCCTTTATGGATTTATTTGAGATGGTGACTAAGGAGAGGTCCACCTTCCGAACGGCGTGGTTTGCAACCATAGCGTGGAGCTTATGGCAAAGACGAAATCGAATACGTGAGTGCCAAAATACATGGCCGCTATTTGAGATTGGAAGGAGAGCAAAAGCAATGGTGGAAGAATATTTTAAAGTTCACAAACCGAAGTTAGTGGTGTCTCCTAGACTGGCCCATGTTCGTTGGACTCCACCGTCAGAAGACCTGTTCAAAGTTAATTTTGACGCTGCCCTGTTCGATCACCTAGGTTTTGCGGGGCTGGGTGTGGTTGTAAGGGACTATAATGGGAATGTGTTGGCAGCTCTTAGCCAAAAGGTGGCGTTGCCCCAGTCCGTGGAGATGACAGAGGCTTTGGCAGCTAAAAGGGCAGTACAGCTAGCTACAGAGATGAGTTTTCTAAAGGTGATGGTGGAAGGTGATTGTAAAAGGGTGATTCAAGCTTTACAGGCCTCGGGTAGAAGTCTCACGTTGTATGGGCATGTGATTGAGGATACGCGAAGATTAGGTGCCACGTTGCAGTCTTGTTCTTTTCACCATGTTTTTAGAGAGGGTAATTCTTTAGCACACTTTCTAGCACGCAGAGCAGTTTTAACTGCAAACATATATGTATGGGTAGAAGAGCTACCTAGTGATCTGGATGATGTATTCCGGAAGGACCAATGAGTTATCTTTAATAAAATAACATTTACCTCTTCTTAAAAAAAAAAAAAAAAAAAAAAAAGGTCACCAGAATGTTAAATCACAAATTTCATTAAAATATTAAAAAATAATTACTCTAATTAGGTTTGACAAAAATCAGACATATGATCAGAATAAAAGTGGCCCATCAAAAGTGTCGAATTTCAAAAAATGTTAGGGTTTTAGACCAAGGCAACATTTCAATTAAACTTTAAAATTGTGGTTTCAAAGTAAGAAACCAAGGGAGGATTTAATCTAAACAATCCTCAAGACAACAATTCACTAATAAAATCGAAGTTAATAAATTTAACCCTAAGTCTACTGCTACCTCATGTAGTACTTACTAGTGTGACAACACGTAATTCCGAATCTACGAACTCTTCTACTATGAAACATATATAAACTCTCCTGATTATGACTCTGAAATCTCCACTCAAAAATTTGGATTAGCAACACAAACTCTCCAATTTGTGACTTTGAGATCTCCACTCAAAGTTTTAGATCAACAACTGTGGTTGACTGAATGCAGCTGTTAAGGACATATTTTATGTAGTTGGCTAATCCTTTGACAAAACGCACTTTACTTGTATTTGAGTAGATCTAGGATGTGTTTAATACTTCAAGGAACATGTTATTCAAGTCTAGTATTAAAGCCATGGAGATTGGACCAAGAAACAAGTGAAGAAAAGGTGTTCATTAAAGCTGGACAGATAGCTCGACCGTTGCCTGACACCTCTCCGACCGCTGGTTATCTGTCGAGCTCTTCAGCTGATTCTTATCGCAATCTCGATAGCTTCTCGATAGCTGGTCGATCGATCAAGAAAGTTTCTGTCCCCTCGACACCTCCTTGATAGATGATATCTGTCAAGATTCATTAAATCTCAACACCTGCTCGACACCTCCTCGATAGCTGCTATCTGTCGAGGTTACGGGAATTCAGATTTTCAGATCTGATTTTTGGGCCAGGCTTTTGTATTTATGTAGGGTTTTTTTTCTCACAACCCTAGACCTATATAAGGCTTATTTTAGAGGCCGTCACAAAAGAGAATAAGAGAATATAAGGAGAATATAAGCAAAAGGTGACCGATGCCTTATTTTCTCTAAAAGAAGTTACTGCGTCTTTGCGCCTTGGGGTTTTGTAACCAAGTGCTTCTTGATCTTCATTCTTGATGAAGTGAAGAACTTTGCAGCCAACATCTTCTTCTAGTTGGTGATTGAAGTTGCGTATTGGGATCCGCGCAATTGGTTAGTCACGTATTGGGATTCGTCCAACAAAAAGGTGGCATTCATATATTGAAGAGTTCAGAGGGTCTGAAGCGGTAGAAGGTTTCTGCTGTGAGTTCATCTACGGGGATTGTAGAGTCTAGGGACAAAGGTTTTGTAATAGATCTGAAACTTCTCTTTACTGTAGTGGATTGCTTTTTAGGAAAGTTTCCCCCCAGGTTTTTTTACTGTGAAACTGGTTGGTTTCATTGGTTTTCCTGGGTCATCATATCTTGTCTTATTTATTTTTTCCACTGCATTTATTTTTGAAATGATATTGATGTTTATTTGTTTTAACAAGTTTTGTTGATAATAAATCTAATTAACAACTTGGATTTAAAACTTGTTAATTCTATCAACCGGGGTCTATATTTCCTAACAGCAGCAATTTTGCTTTATAATTGGATTTGTTGTTTGAACAAGGTCTCCAGTTGTACCTCCAAAAGGATATGGAAAATCTCCAGATCTGCGTACATAAGACTCCCCTCTTGAATATGTAAAAAAATGCTTTAGGGTTTGTATTTATATATACTTAAGATCCATTAAAACCTTAAATTAAACGGTTGGAAAAAAAAAAAAAAAAAAAAAAAGAAAGAAAGAAGAAGCAAGATCTGAAATCTGGCACGAATCTTAATCAATTGAAATGTGCATCTCGATCGATCGAGATAAGTGAAACTAAAATGCACATGCTTTTTTTGATTTCTTGAGTCTTCAACTATGCTGAACTTCATTTGTCTTGTTTAATTGAATATTTCTAAACTAAAAAACCAGACAAACTAAGTTTTAAAGGTTACAATTTGTTCATGGTTACCAACCTAAAAATATAGACTTTACACAATACTTCCATAACAAATATTAGGTGACAGATTGTTATTGATTTAATATGAACCCACTATTGAAAACACTTTTCTTCACTTAAATTTCCATTAAGGAAGGCACTTTTGGCATCCATTTGAAAAAAAAAAAATCATTTACTAGCAGTGGCAACAACTAAAAGGGAACAAACAAATGAGATTCAAGCAAACGAAGCAAATCTCTCTTCATAATCAATCCCATACTCCTGTGTAAAATCTTATGCAACAAGACGAGTTTTATAGCGCTTAATGGATCTATCAGAGCGAGTCTTGATCTTATAGATTCACTTACAACCAACCACAGACTTCCTAGGGGGAAGAGTCACCAAATCCCAAGTATGGTTTTTGGATAATGCATCAAGTTCCTATTTCATTGCAATCTGCCATAAAGGGTCAATGGAGGCCCTATGATAGGTGTGAGGCTCGTGAAGTGTAGTAAGGGTAGTGTAACAATGATAGTCAAGTAAATAGGGGTGTGTTGGTTCAGTTTCGGTCAGTTTTCTACGTGTTAGACAACCGAAACCGAAATTTTCGGCTGGTGAAATTCTCAACCGAAACCGACCGAAATAGTTGAAAAACCATCGGTTTCGGTCGTTTTTTCGGTTTCCTCATCATTTATTTTCCAAGAAATCAAACAAAGAAAAAAAACCCAGAATATAAAAAAGAGAGGAAATTGAGAAAATAAACAAACTCAGAATATAAACAACCAAGAACATGGGTTTTTTCACAACCCTAATTTTATTTGCACATAAAAATGGAATAAATAGCATTGATTTAATATTAAACAAACCCAGAATTGAAGATCTAAAAAAAAAAAAAAAAAAAACCCAGAATTGAAGATCTAAAAAAAAAAAAAACAAACCCAGAATATAAAAAAGAGAGATGAAATTATGGAGAAATTAAAGAGAGTCAAACCTTGCATGGTTAGGAACCAACAAGGCTGGCCGGCGTGGCTCGTGGATGTCGCCGGCGACGCCATCAAAGACTAGACTCCTCGTTGGGCCAACACATTTGAAGAGGAGAAAAAAAACCAACAAGAAAGAGAGAAGAACATGGGTGGTTTTGGAATGAGAGAAACAAAATCAAGAAGAAACAGAGAAGAAAAAACCAATAGCAAAATCAAATCATAATAGCAACATCGGGGAGGGGGTCGGCGCTGAGGAGAAGAGAAAGGAATAAAATGCTCTATTTCCAGGTGAGAGAGAAAAAATGGTTAGAGAGAAAAAAATGGAGGAGGGGCGGCTGGAAAGAAAAGGGCAGAACCTATAAATATAAGATGCTAGGGTTTTTAACTTTTAATGGTTTTAAAAAACCTAAAAAACTCAAAAAGGTTTACGCGAAGGCTCGAACAAGAGAACACTTTGTCATTTCAGCCACATTATACCACTAACCTACAAACTCCAACGTGACAAAGTATTACATAAATATATATATCGGTTCGGTTCGGTCGGTTCGGTGCATTAAAATTTGCAACCGAAGATCGAACCGAAATTTTTGGTTTTATTATATAAAAACCGGAACCGAACTGAATTTTTTACATCGGTTCGGTCGGTTTGAAGTGGTTTTTTCGGTTCTTCGGTTTTTTGCACACCCCTACAAGTAAATGTACAAGAATAGATCTTACTAAAGTTAAGTGATGAGGTGGAATATCTTGTGCAAGATCTTCAGGCGGAGCAGGAGCGGGGGACCCAGGCTCAAAGTTGGGTAGCTTGTCTTCAACCTAGTCATTTCCCACCTGTTTATTAAAAGGTGATTCAGGAGAGGCATAAAAAATATCTGGTGGTTGGATAGAGAAATCTATAGAAGGATTAGGAGCAACTATAGAAGGAATTTGTGGCTTATCTAGAAAAAGATCTAAGACAAAGAAGGTAGATAGGAAGGCACGGAAGTGAGAGAGCTCAACAAAGGAGCGATGTTCCTAAAAGACAATATTGCAGGAGATACGAAGACGATGAGAGACAGGATCATAACAACAAAGTCTATATCAAGACTCAAGTTTGTTATGCTCATGCGACTGAAGAAGAACGAAACAGGTAGAATCGAAGTAGTGAAGGTGGTGATAGTTAAAGGTGACCCAAAAAGGCGCTCATATGAAGTTTGATTTTGGATGATAGTATTAGGAATGAAATTAATAGCATGAACAGCATGAAGAGTGGCTTTACCCCAAAAAGGTGCAGGAACCTTGGCAAAGAGAAGGAGAGCACAAACAATGTCAAGAATATGACGAAGTTTTTGTTAGGCTCTACCATTTTTCTAAGAGGTACTTGAACAAGTTAGTCGATGAATAGTGCCATAGGAATGCAAAATAGCTTGGAAAGCATATTAAGTGTATTCAAGAGCATTATCAGATCGAAAAATTTTGATTCGTTTAGAAAATCAAGTTTCAGCCATTTTTGCAAAGTTACAATATATTTGTAACAATTCAGAACAATGTTTCACATGAAAAATCCAATTATAGCAAGAATAATCATCAACAAAGATGACAAAATATCGAGATCCACCAACATTAGAGACAGAGGAATGTCCCTAGACATTAGAATGAATTAGGTCAAAGAAATCTGTAGACATTGATTCACTAGTATTGAAAGGAAAAGCACATTGTTTTCCTAACTGCCATGAAACATAATCAAAATTTTCTTTGAACACTGAACCTAACAAACCAATAGAAATCAAGTGTTATACATAAGAGGAAGATGTGTGACCAAGTTGTGCATGCCAAAGTGCAAGGGAAGGAATAAAAGAAACTGCAGCAGCAACAAAAACAAGAGCAACATGTGGAAGACAAAGGTTGCCCATGAGAAATATACGCCTAACTCTCTGACCAATCCCAAGCTTCTATCCCGTTCTCGGATCCTACACAGTACACCTAGAATAATCAAAGGTAATGCGATAACCTAACTCAGCTAATTGTCCCACAAAAAATAAATGGTAAGAAAGGTTAGGAACATTAAAGACCCCAAGAACCAAAAGGTTGGAGGTTGAGATAGAACCTATATTATAACCAAATATTGTGGAACCATTTGCTATACGAATATTAAGAGGGTGTGGTGTAGGTTCAAGTTCAGAAAATAAGGACGAGTAAGGTGTCATGTGATTGCAACAAGCAGAATCCATAAGCCAAGAGGAAGGAGACATACCAAATAATACTGAGAGAGAGGAAGTAATAGATGCATTAACAACCATATGAATGGTATTAGTGATGATGTTTTGCAGGTCAACTATGGAAATGATGATAGTGGATCCAGAAAACTTGGACTTTGTGTAGATGGGAGCCATTGGTTGGATACTCTCAATGTTAGCAACGATGGCAGGAGAAATAGAAACAGGTGATTTGTTACGATGATAACAAGTCTTAATACTATGGCTAACACATTTGCAAAAATTGCAAAATCGTATGTTGGATTGTTAGCGATGATTATTGCAATAAGAAGACGACATGTTCTTTTTCTTCATTTAGAAGAAAATTTTTCAAAAATAGACTTAAAAAATGAAATCTATGTGAAAAACTGGGTAAGGAGCACTTAGACTGCAAAAAAGTCAAACTTGGTCAAAGTCAACGATTAACCTTCTGGTCAAAGTCAACGATCAACTAGCAATTGATGATATATTCCATGTTGAATATGCTTGAATAGATGTAGAAGAGGGAAGCATAAAATAGGAACACAAGAATACGAGAATTATGTGGTTCAACTTAACAGCCTACATCCACGAAGGAAACCCTAAAGGGTTATATCAATAATATATTAGAGTATAGTACAAATCCTGTGTTACAATGAACCATAATATGGGTATATATGGTAGAATAAACCCTATACTAATAAACTTCTAGTACAAGTAGGAGACTTAACTTGCACAAAAAGCAAAATTAGGCTTAGGTCTATTCTAATGGGCTAATATATCTCTTAAACCCCCTTGTTAGGTTCTAAGACTTTAGAAACTAAATGTATTAGAAATTTATTTTGTATATGTTGACAAACTATGATCAAAACAATGAGTTTAGGTTTAGGCTTGCTTAAAGTTTGTTTAAGTGTAAGTTTGAATAAAGTGTTTTGCAGAAATTTACTATGTAAAACTGCTAGGCTCAATCAATCAAAAATAAGGCTCGACTGATCGAGAATCATAGATCAGAAAATTCTACAAGAATTTCAAACGCAAACTAAGCCCATATGACGTGTAGGGTTAAGTGTTTTACTCCTAGAATAAAAGAAAAAACTCTAGCCAAGTTTTAGAACTCTCTGAATAGCTTTGTGTTTTTCTCTAGTATGTGATTTGAGAGGTGTTTACCTTAAAACACAAGGAAACCTCTACCAAAGTCTAGATCTGAAATCAAGTTTTGGTGGTGATTCAGTTGCTACACAAAGATCCTTCAAAGTACAAAACCTTTGAGTGGAGTCTCAAAATCACAAGTAAGAGAACTTGTGTTTGGTGCAGATTCAAGGAAAGAAGTAGTCCGTGGACTCAGAGTTGTCACGTGGTCATGGTAGTAAATTTTCTATACGAGGTAGCATTAGGATGTTAGTGGTTGTGGGGGCCTTTTTTTTGTGTTTTGGGTTGGGCTGGGCTGCCTCCTCCAGTGATGGGCCCTAGAATTTCTGAGTAGGAGAGTTGAGACCGACCCAACTGTAACTCACTTTGGACCGACTTGTGCACAACTAAGCCGTGTTTGCCAGGAATGTTCTTACGACAAGCAGAGCTGTTACAAATAGTTTACGGCAGGCAGATATAATAACAACAAAGAAAACAGAGTACAGTGACCTTTTGTTAATGGAAAAATGACCGAGTGATCTCTATTTCTATGACAATCACAGTAATAACAATAGTAATGATAATAACGGCTTTTACAAAAAGGAGTAATTGATTAAGCGACAATAGAAGTTAATCGAAAATAAATGTCAAGTCAAGTCTGGGTCCACAGTGGCAAAAAACCAAAGAGGAAGAACGCTTCCTCTTAATGAAACTAATCTCCCAGGAAAATATCCTGTCATGAGGATTAATGACTTTGAGGGAATCAGACCTAAATGATTAGTGCCCAAAGGAATTCATATTGCTTAATCGTCTCCCAAAGAGTGGGATTTGGGAGGGGGGAGAGAGAAGGAAACCGATCTATTGGTGCATGCCCATTACACTTTTTCTCTTTGTTTCCTATTTGCTCTCTTATCTTTTCTTCTTTCTTTTCTTTTTCTTTTGCTTTTCCTGTTACTTCCCGGTACCTCTGTGCTACCTCTTTTTTTTTTTTTAGGGCATGGCAAAGGTCCTTTTATAGGGCCAACCGTGACCAGATTTTACCACTTTACCCTTTAACTGCCTTTGTCTGGTCTAGGCGTACTTGTCGACCACTAGGAGCTCATTTGTGTACCACCTACCCTCGCCAAACAAAGGCAGGTTTGTGTTGTTTGTTAGTCCGCCGTGGCACTTTCCCCTGTCATGGCGTAAATGCTCTCTCTCTCTCTCTCCATGGCATGCACCCAACATTTCCCCCCTCAACCTTGCCTCTTTTGGGCAGTCTGTCATCCTAACAGGACGTACCTCCCAAAAGGGCTTGGACAAGAACCGCAAAATAGATCTTTTCCCCTCTCCCCACCACCAAACCACACCCCCTCTTACCTCTTATCTCTGACCCATGGCCCCACCATGCCTCATATTGGTTAGGTACAGGCTGGTGGTGCCTGGGCCTTGCGCGTGTTTTCCTGTTATGTATGTTCAAAATCTGCCTGTGGCTCATGCGTTTGTCATGATCTGGAGCTTTGTTTGCACAGCCTGCCGTGCTTCTTTGTTTTTTTACGTAGGTCGTTTTGTATAATTCACTGTTTCCCTTTGGGGCTGGGCTTCTTTTAATACTGGGTTTTACATTTCTCTTGGCCCATTTCTTGGTTGCCCTCATGTCCTGCCACATTACTTGGCATTTCCTGCCATGGCGATTTACTCTTGCTAGGCCTCTTTTCAAGCCTGCCATTTCATTCCTTCCCCCAGTGGCTTAATATGGCCACTGGTGTTCTTACTTATGGGCTCTAGTGTCCCTTTCTTTTCCCTTGGGCCTATAGCCCATTTACTTCCTTTGGACTTCCTCGGCCCATTTACTAACTCTGCATTCCCATGGGCTTTTACTAACTTGATTGGGCTTCCTCGGCCCAATCTTTTTATTCTCATCCTTGGGGTTCATGGGTTTGCCATCAACATCTACTTTCTTTATTTACATTGCCTTGGGCCTGCCGCGGCCTATTCTCACTTTTCCATATCATATACTGCCTATGGGTGCCATTTCTCTCTTTCTGGGCCCTTTGGGCCCATTTGCTTCCTCAAGACCCATTTGTTCATGTTATGGGCCTGTGATCCATTATTCCTGCCGCTTGGGCTTAATAGTTTTATTCTATGCTTGCCATTTCTATTTGCTACCTGCTTTGTTGAGTTGGGCCTGTTTTACAAAAATGACCCTCAACATTTAGCCCCTTGAACATATGGAGCGTTCTTGCAGTTCATATGTGAATGATTGACTTTTTTGTCTTTTTCACTTTCCTTCTTTCTTTTCATTCGCGGGCTTTTTTAAACTATGGACTCCTTCTTGCATATATATTTCTTTTCCTGCCGTGAACAATGGTGACTCTTCGAATTTCCCAAAATGGCAATTGCTTTAAAATATAACCACCGCCTCATTAATTTCATTCTTTTCTCAATGGCTGATCAGCGCCTCTCCTCACACCGACATTAATAACTCAGGTACTTAAGAAGAGAGTCCTTTCCCAACGCAGACACAAACTCCTTCTATTCCAAAATATCCTACCTGTTTTCCTTCCCTCACCATTTTCTTCTTTTCGAACACCACTCCCCCTCTTACTCCAATCAAATCCTCACACCATGGCACCAGTGAAAACTCAAGCTTTTTCCCGCCGTAAAGGGAAAGGAGTTGCTTTGGACCCTCCGGCAAAACAAGAAGTAGAAGAAGAGGCCGTGCGCTCCAATTCGGACCAATCTGATGAGGAGGAGGCACGGCGTGACCCAGATAGCAAGTGCGCCCCTCTGATCGACCCTTGGTACAATATTAGTCCCTACTTCCCCAAGGCTCCTGGAGATTATGCGTCGCCGCCACCCGGCCGTGTGTGGCTCGCTCTTTGCCGGCGAAACCCTGATGTTTCTTGGGCTCTAGTATCTTCCTCCATCTTCAATTTGGTCATTCATCAAGGCGTCGCCCTTCCTGTACCATCCATTTCGAGTTTGGGTCGAGCAATGCCTTAGGTTGGAAGGAGTGGGTTAATAGTGAGTTATCTAACACAGGTTTCATGGGTTTGCTTCAGAGGGCCGGTGTTCTGAAGGCCGTCATTCTTTATCGAAGTCTATCCAATTTCCGAGACCTCTACAACCTTCGTCATTTGGTTCGCCGGTGGTGTGCCACCACTCACACATTCTTCTTTTCTTGCGGTGAACTCACTGTTACTCTTGAGGACGTGGCTAACCAGTTACTTTTGCCGATTCTTGGTGATGTTGATCCTACCACCATTGAGCTTTCCCCGGAAGAAGAAGCCATCGAAGTAGAGTTGAAGAAAATGATGGCCGGAAATGCTAAGTTATCTTACTGGGTTAGTTTTTCTTCCAAGTTTTCTGCTGTTGCTCGCCGTGTTGCTTTTATTGCTTTTTGGCTTTGTAAGTTTGTCTTTGGGTCCCATCCTCATTATGCCATAAAGCCTTTGTATTTTCATTTGGCCATAAAAATATATACCGGTGTGAGTCTGCTGCTAGCCCCTATGTTTTTGGGGCATCTATATGTTCAACTAGATATCCTGCGGAGTGACGAGAGTCAGGCTGGCTCCTGCCACATAGTCACTTCCTCTGTACACAGCATCATTCTGCAGCAATTGTTGTTTGAGCGCTGTGCCCAATACTTAGTGAAGTGTAGGCTTGTCAAATTTTCTAAAGAGAAGTACCAATCCTGTCCGCAGGCAATTACTGATTTTTGTGGCAAATTTGAGTCTGATTTTCCTCTGGCTTTTCATTGGTCCGATTTGAAGCCCATCGATTATTCTGTTGTTGAGTCCTTTGATGAAGGTATTGATTTTTTCCCGGAGAGCTTACAGACATTTGCGTTCTGGTTATACTTGTGTTGATTCTGCAATGGGTTCATTTGTTGATACTATTGGCACTACCACTCCGCTAGCTGGTTTTGATGAGACGGGTATTACCTATTTGGCTGCCACTAATGCCGGATGGTTTCCCTATTTAGCAGACGAAGGTATCAGGTTCGTCCATTATCCTGCCAACCGAGTAAGGAGACAATTTGGGCTGGATCAGGATATTCCTGATGACCTTTCCTTCCTCGCAGAGTCTCCTACTTTAGTTAGACCCTTTCTACGGCACTTTGCTTTTGATTTTTGGAGATAGCGCTTCAGTGCAGTCACAGTTCTTAGTTCTCTGAGGGAAGGCCTTTGCACTCCTGCTATGCACGGCTATTGGCAAGCTGTAATGACCTTATTTGATACAAAGTTGGCTGGCAGTCGCGGTTTCTCTCTCATACCTCCTGAGGGACTTAGCACGGTTATCTCCTCCAATCCTCGGTTGCTCCTTCCTTCTAGGTCTGTGTTGGCTTATGCTAGGAAACAGAGCTGATCCGCCATCTTTGAATGGGATGAGGAGAAGAAAGGATGGTATTGGCATACAAGTGATTACCCTCCAAGTTGGGAGAAGAAAGTTAAAGTAGTAAACATTTCTGCGCCAGCCAAGAAAGTTCCTGCCAAGCTTAAATCTGTCAGCAAGCCTAAGTCTGCCACTCCTCAGCCTCTCATAGGTGCTACTGCTGCCAGCAGAACACGAGGCAGTAAGAGGAAGACAACTCCCCACCCTACGCCTGCCGTTCAGCGAAGAGTACGTCACTTAAAAACCTTTTTCTTGCTTTGTCTCCCAAGTACACACATATATATACTTCCCCCCCCCCCCCCCTCACCTTTTTTTTTTTTTTTTTTTTTATGACTTTTCCTGAATCCTGACATGCTTGCTGACTCCTTTCTTTGACTCTTCCTCTCATCCTTTTTTCTTTTTGTAGTTTAAGCACAAGAAGGATATGTCAGCTGCCCGTTCCATTATGCTCGAGGAACCTGAATCAGAGGTATATTTCTTCTTGCTCCTTCTCCTTTTTTTTTTATTTGCACATATTCAGTCTGCTACATGTTTTTGGTTACCTCATTTGCCCAAAGAGTTACTTTGATCTTCATACCTCCCTCATTTTTTCTTTTGTCTTTTAGGATAAGCCTGAGCCTCTTTCTATATTCCGCCCTATTGCCGAGGAGCTTTCTGTCCCCATGGGCACACTTACGGAAGGCTCTCTTGGTGGAGCTGAGTTTGCAACATCTGCCCCTACTGCAGCTATTCGTGGAGTTCCTATTGAGGCTACTACCTCTCCCACTGGACCGGTACCCATAGATGAGGGTATTCATACTGGGGAGGTTAGTGAGGTCACCCCCACTCCTACCGTGACACCGTCTGTTCAAAGGGGGGCCACTCCTCCTGCTGTTACTCAGATCAAGGCTACTCCTGCTACACCTCTTGTCATTTCCACCAGTGACCCCTTTGTTGCTCTTTCTCAGGTCGTGAAGGACGGTTCTTCTCTAGTAGTTACTCCTTCTTCTATTCCTGTTTCTGCCACACGTGGGCCTCATGATGGCTTGTCCTCAGAGGAGTCTGAGGAGATCTTTGAGGATCCTGAGGATGAGCCCGTCTTGGGGAGAAGGATTTCTAAATTTGAGGAAGAGGGGAATGTTCCACCCGAGATAATAGGTATGTGCTTTCTTCCTTCCTTACTCTTCTTTCTTCATTAAGTTCACTTTTCTCCTTTTTTTTTTTATAAGTTCACTCTTCCTCTTTATTTGCATGTCTATCTCTCTGTTTGCAGAGACCTTTGAGGGGTTAGGAATTGCAGCAGACATAGGGGTGTCTGCGGTAGCTACTCCTGCCATGCCCACAACACCTATTCTTGCCACATCTTTTGTATCAGTTTTTGCCATATTCACTACATTAGTTTCTGCCATTCTCTCAGTGCCTGTATCTGTTTTTTCTATAGCCCCCATTGTTACTGGTCCTGGTAAGCTTTCTTTCTCCTTGTCTATATATATATATATATATATATATATATATATTAGTTTCTTGTCTCATGCTTTGTGTTTTCCTTGGCAGGGCCACTTCCTACATTTCCACTTCAGTTCGAAGTGGGCAGCAGTTCTACCGCCCTTCCAGACTCTGTGGGTGAGGCTGTAGCCATTTTCGCAAGTTTTGACCAGCCTGAAGTCAATGACCTTGATCTTGCTTCTTTCTGGGGCTCCGAGCCTCCTTACATAGATTTTCATGGCTTCAGAATCCCCGAGGACTGTGCTTCTCATTTGGTGAAGATTCATAACAATCGTGGGGACTTCATGCAGGGATTCCAACTTGGCCGATCAGTTAGAGAGCATTTCTTGAGGATGTTGGGGAGTGTGCTGAATGACATTGAGCACAACTTTGTTGATACCATCTCCACTGAGAGGATCTTGCAGTGGAGGGCTGCAGTACAGGAGCTTATTAGCGTTGGTTTTGCCGTGGAGTTTGTCTTGGATCACCTTCGAGAGATTGGTCAAGCAGTTTTTATGAGGAGAGTCCAGCCTACTGTTGATGCTATTGACTCACGCCTTGAGGTTCTGAGAAAGGAAATGGCAGATTTGAAAGGCCGTCGCGAGCGTCTTCTTTCCAGTATCGGCAGACTTGGTTGTTTTGGGGATCAATCACTCATTTCTGCACTCTATTGATGATGATGCAGTTTCTTCCTTGTTTTGTTGTTTCTTTTTCCCTATTACTCCATCTAGTGCATTATGCTTCCTATAGTACCTATTTGGCTTAGTTTGCCACAGTTTGGGTTTGTAACTTATAATGCTATACTTATGATGCTACACTTATAATGCTACACTTTGCTACTGTTTTTTGCTTTTGCTATGACATATGATAACAAATACTTCGTGCTTTTCATTGCATCCTCATGAAAGCAAGTTACAAAATTTTGACTTGTGACATAGTCATTTGAAAGATGAAAAACATAGTAAAAGGAAACATAATAGCTTTTTCAACAAAACAAAAAGAAGGGATAATCACATGGCTTTTCCTCTTAGGCGTGTAGCGTTTCAACCATTTCTCATTGATGGGATCCATTAAGTCCTTGCCATCCATCTGAGTTAAGTGGTAATATCCACTTGGATGTGCCTCTCTTATCACAAAGGGTCCTTCCCACTTCGGTGCAAACTTCGATGGTCCTGTCAGGCCTCTCCTAACATAATTTGCCACTTTTAGGACCGGTTGTCCTTTCGCAAATACTTTCTCTTTAGTCATCCTATCGTAGGCCTCAGTCATTTTTTTGCCTATATCTACGGTTGTGTTCTTGGGCCTTTTCTCTTCTTTCATCAAGTCCTTCAAAGTCTTCGCACATTTCTGCCGCAAAGACTTCTTCATCATTCTCCTTTTCTTGCATCTGCATGACTCTCAGGGATGGGATCATTTTCTCTGCTTGGCTCACTACTTCAGTTCCGTAGACTAAGGAAAAATGTGAAAAACCTATGGCTGACTTAGGTGAACTCCTATAAGCCCAAAGAGCGTCTAGCAGGTGCATTGCCCATCCTCCCGTATACTCTTGGCTCATTTTACTGATGATTTTTATGAGAGTTTTGTTTGTTGCCTCAGCATGCCTGTTTCCTTGAGGGTAATACGGCGATAACCGGTGATGCTTGACTTGGTAAAACTCTAGCATTTTTCTCACGTCACTATTGACAAAAGGTGTGCCGTTGTCACTGATGATCCTGTGGGGAACTCCAAACCTTACAATTATGTTTTCCTTGATAAAGTTTGCCACTGCTCCTCTTGTGGCTTTACAAAGTGGTACTGCATCTGCCTACTTAGCAAAATATTTTGTAGCTACCAGTATCCATATGTAACCTCGCAACGGCAGATTCACCGATCCAACCAAGTCAAGCCCCCAAGTGTGAAAGGGCCATGGTATGACCATGCTATGCAAATTCTACGGATGAGTGTGAATCAAATTGGCTTGTACTTGGTAATTTTGGCACTTTTTCACAAATTCTGCCGTATCCTTTTTCATGGTAGGCCAGTAGTGGCTCATTTGCAACAAGCATCTGTAAAGCCTTTTCTTTCTGTGGTGTTCCCTGCACTCTCCTAAGTGTGCCTCTTTTACCATTTCTCTCGCCTCCTCAAGGCCCAAACACCTCAAGGAGTCTCTATTATACCCTTTTTTGAAAAGGATCATATTATGCAAAAAATAACGCGTTGCTAACCTCTTGAGCTTATATTTTTCGTTGTGTTTTTGCGGCAGAATGCCTTCTATCAGGTACTATATAAATGGGCTTCTCCAGTCTTCACTGACGAATGTAGCATAACTTTCTTCTCTGTCTGTCGCAAGTTGGCAGTTCCCACGTTAGGTTTGGACTTGGTCTGCATCTTTACTCATGGTTAGCCAATAGAAGCCTGCCCTTTGAAGTCTGCGGTAAAGGCAAACCTCTCCGCAGGATCCGCAAGTCTTCTCATATACTTCTTTCAACTTTCTCTGGGCCTCCTTTTGCCCCACACATTTGGACAAGACTCTGCCTGGCATCCTGCGGTACAGTTCTCCCTTCACCAGGGCGTAGTCTTTGAGTATTTTTAGTTCCATGGCTCCTTCTTCTCCCATCAAAGCTTCCCTCATGGGTATCCGCCAATCTCCTTCGCAATGTTCCTCCTGGAACCTTTCTTTCAACAATTCAATTGTGGATTCTTCTCTCTTGCTGACCTCTACTTTGGTGCTCCCCCCTTTAAACATTATTTACGAACCTAGTGCGACCAACGCATCAGCAAACCGATTCTCGTTCCTCGGAGCATGTTCTATTTTAAAAGTTAAGAACTTTTCTTCCATTTTCTGGGCCATTGCTTTGTATGGGGCTAGGCTGGGTTCTTTTAGGGAAAAACTCCCTCTGGTCTGGCAGATTAACAAGTTGGAATCACCCAGTACTCTCAAATGCTTAACTCCTATTTCAAGAGCTGTGGCTAACCCAGTTAAGTAGGCTTCATATTCTGCCATATTTTTTGAGCAGGGGAACTCCAACTTGAATGATAGTGCTACTGCTTTATCTTCTTCATGATACAAAACTACTCCAACTCCTCCAGACTGGGCGGTAGAAGACCCGTCAAATTTCATTACCCACTGTTCTTTGAGCTCCTCCACCATGGCTACTTCCTCCGGAACTTCGTCGTCTAGCAGAAATTCTTCCTCCCCTGGAAACTGTGCCAATAAGTCTGTTATAGCCTGGCTTTTCACTGCTCTAGGTGCCCCTATTCTCAAGTCATACTGCGACAATTGTAACAACCACTGGGATATCCTACCAAAGAGGATTGGCTGCTGTAGTAAAGCTTTGATGGCATGGGACTTAGTCATCAGCCATACTTTGTAGGCCAGGAAATAGTGGCGTAATCTCTGTGAGGTATACACAATAGCAAAACATGACCTTTCTGCCCTCAGATAATGAGTTTATGCATCTTTTAGGGCGCGGCTGATGTAGTATACTAGTTGCTCAACGCCGCCTCCATCTTCTTGGGCGATTAAGGCACCAATGGCATATGAATTGGTGGCCATATAAAGTAGCAATGGTTTCTTGTGGATTAGGGCATGCACTATAGGGAGGTTCATCATAATCTGCTGCAGCCTTTTGAAGGTCACCTACTGCGCTTCTCCCCATACAAAACTTTGCCCTTTCCTCAGTAACTTGGTAAAAGCCGAAGTGATTGATGCCAACCCAGGAATGAATCTTCGGATATACAAGACTTTCCCTAAGAAGCTTTTTAGTTCTCTTACCATGGCTGGAGGTCTCATAGTTGCAATGGCCGTGGCTTTTGCTGGGTCTACATCTATTCCCCTGCTGTGAACCAAGAAACCTAGGAATTTCCCTGAGGACACACTGTTGAGGGTCATTTTGTAAAATAGGCCCAACTCAGCAAAGCAGGCAATAAGAGTGGCAAGCATAAAATAAAACTATTAAGTCCAAGCAGCAAGAGTAATAGATCACAGGCCCATAACATGAATAAATGGGTCTCAAGGGAGCAAATGGGACCAAAAGGCCCAGAAAGAGAGAAATGGCACCCATGGGCAATATATGGTATGAAAAAGTGAGAATGGGCCACAACAGACCCAAAGCATTGAAAATAAAGAAAGTAGGGGTTGATAGCAAGCCCACGAACCCTAAGGATGAGAATGAGATGATTGGGCCGAGGAAGCCCAATCAAGTTAGTAAAAGCCCATAGGAATGCAAAGTTAGTAAATGGGCCGAGGAAGCCCAAAGGAAGTAAATGGGCCGCAGGCCCAAGGGAAAAAGAAAGGGATGCTAGAGCCCATAAGTAAGAATACCAGTGGCCATGTTAAGCTAATGGAAGAATGAATGAAACGACAGGCTTGAAAAGAGGCCTAGCAGGAGCATATCATCACGGCAGGAAATGCCAAGTAACGAGGCAGGACATGAATGCAACCAAGAAGTGGGACAAGAGAAATGTAAAACTCAGTATTAAGAGAAGCCCAACTCCAAAGGGAAGCAGTGAAATATATAGAACGGCCCACGTAAAAGAACAAAGAAGCATAGCAGACGATGTAAACAAAGTTCTAGATCGCAGCAAACAGATGATCCGCAGGCAAATTTTGAACATACATAACAGGAAAGCACGCGCAAGGCCCAAGCACCACCAGCCTATACCTAGCCAATATGGGACGTGGTGGGGCCATAGGTCAAAGGTAAGAGGTAAGAGGGGGTGTGGTTTGGTGGTGGGGAGAGGGGAAAAGATCTATTTTGCGATTCTTGTCCAAGCCCTTTTGGGAGGTACGTCTTGCAAGGATGACTGACCGCCCAAAAGAGGCAAGGCTGAGGGGGAAGCGTTGGGTGCATGCCATGGACAGAGAAAGAAAGCATTTACGCCATGGTAGGAGAAAATGCCACGGCGAACTGAGAAACAACAAAAACCTGCCTTTGTCTGGCGAAGGTAAGTGGTATACAGACGAGCTCCTGGGTGGTTGGCAAGTATGCCCAGACTAGACAAAGGCCGTTAAAGGGTAAATTGGTAAGATCCGATTACGGCAGGCCCTATAAAAGGACCCTTGTCGTGCCCTGTAGACGGCATCGAAAAACAGAGGAAAGAAAAAGTAAAAGAAAAAACAAAAGAAAGAAGAAAAGATAAGAAAACAAAAGAGGAAAACAGAGAGAAAGAGTGTAATAGGCATGCACCAATAGATCGGTTCCCTTCACTCCCCCTCAAAATCCCACTCTCTGGGAGACGATTAAGTAATAGAAATTCCTTTAGGCATTTATCATTTAGGTCCGATTCCCTCAAAATCATTAATCCCCACCGCAGGATATTTTCTTGGGGATTAGTTTCATTGAGAGGAAACGTTCTTCCTCTTTGGTTCTTTGCCACTATGAACCAGACCTAACTTGATATTTATTCTTGATTAACTTCTATTATCGCTTAATCAATTACTCTTTTCTTTTGTAAAAACCATTATCATCATTATTATTGTTATTATTATGATTGTTATAGAAATATAAATCACTCGGTCATTTTTCCATTAAGAAAAGGTCACTGTACTCTTATTTTATTTATTGTTATAATATCTGCCTGCCGTAAGCCATTTGTAACAGCTCTACTTGCCGTGAGAACATTCCTGGCATACAAGGCTTAGTTTGCGCACAAGTCGGCCCAAAGTAAGTTACAGTTGGGCCGATCTCAACTCTCCTACTCAGAAATATTCAGGCCCATCACCGCAGGAGGCAGTCCAACCCAAGACACAAAAAAGACCCTCATATTAAAATGGCAACTCCACTAGGGAGTTGAGAAATGGACAGGGACGAAAGCCCCCGTGAGCAAATGCCTCCGAAATCTAGGACAACACGGAACATGAGTACTGTACCCTCACAAGCAGAGTCCAGGCTTACGACGCCTCACCAACGGCAGCCTAACCAGGCAGAAGGTGCCAATGGAATGGGGGCTGACCCCCAACCGCCACCAAGAATTCGTACTGACAATGCCAACATTTTCATCGAAGTCTTGCAGTCACTACAAAACTCGCAGCAGCAAATGATGGAAGAAATCCGCCAGCTGAAAGCTGACAAGACGAAAGAAAAAGGAAGCCAACATGACCCAGAGCATGCGACAGATGAAGAAGAGACACCGGCGAGAGGTGTCCCACACAATTCAGAGCAACGTTTCATCACTATGGCTGAGGTGGCCGCCTTCTTGGAGTAGGAAAGGACCAGGGCACCTAAGGAGAGGTTCTATGCACGAAGACCTTCTTACCCACTAAGGGTACTCAGTAAACCATACCCTGAGAGGTATGAGCCAAAGGCATTCGCACAGTACGATGGCAGAAAGGGAAGTATTGTTGACCACGTGAGCAAGTTCATTAATACGCTTGGCCCTTATGCCGCAGACGAGGACTTATGTCTTTGAAAATTTTCTAAATCATTAAGTGATCGGGCTTATACATGGTACATTGGGTTAAAGCCAGGAACGATCCCAACATGGGATGATATGGTGGATGTATTTTGCACCAAGTACTTCCATGGAGAAGAAACAGTGACACTTGCAACACTGCAAGCAACCAAACAAAGGAATGGTGAAGATTTGATGGAGTACATCAAGAGATTTAGGGACATAGCACTCGACTGCTATGACCATTGCGAATAAAGGATGCTGGTGGAGATGTGCATGACGAATATGATCAGAGAGTACAAGGCAGTCCTCAAAAATTTGGAAATCTCTCAATTCGCCCAGCTATTGCAGAAGGCCAGAAAGATGGCCCAATCTGTGAAACCGAGCTCGGAAGAGAGAAATGCCCCGCAGGCAATGGCGGTATCCACTGGCAAACGGAAGAGGAAGACTGAGGGGAGGGAATACGATACTCCCCCACCAATACCATACACCTCAAATGAGCTAGATGTACTGCTAGACAAATGGATAGCAGACGAAATTTTCAAACCTAACTAGGTTACTAGGGAGCCCACAGAGGAAGAGTGGAGGGACCCACATTTTTGTCGTTTACACAATTATGTCCAACATTCCACCGCAGAGTGTTGGGCACTCTGCAAATTAGTGCATCGCATAATAAAGGAAGGGACTTTAGAACTGTCTCAGCAGGAAGTCCAAAGAAACCCACTCCCAAACCACAAAGGGAAAGGTGTAGCAGTAGTGGTAACTTGCACAGACCCAAGAGAGGATGAAGAAGAAAACATGGCTTTGCCTGCGACGACCATTACCACTCTACAACAGAGTTTCAAGTTCAAAAATTTGTTTGATCAGCTGGAACTCTCAGCAAAGGAAAGAAAGGTAGCCACGGAAGCTTTGGTGAGCATTGCCCCTAGTGCGGGAGTAGAATGTCTATTGGTAGAAATACCAGATGATAGGGTTCTTTTACAAGAGTCAACTGAAATCACTTTCAGTGAAGAAGATATGGAGGTGGGACACCCAAATCACAGGAGGCCCTTATACTTGGCGGCATCCATAAATCAAATCCCCATAAAGAGAGCTTTGGTAGACACAAGTACTTCTGTGAATCTCATTCCATTAAGCACCCTGCAAGTAGCAGGAATTTCAGAAAAGAAGATTCAGGGATGCCCAATAGAAGTAACAGGGTTCGGTGGAAGGGGCGAGTACACAGCCAGCCACATTCAACTATGGTTGAAAGTAGGCCGCATAGCCTCTTTGGCACGGTTTCATGTGGTGAAGACAGAAGTATCCTACCACGTGCTTTTAGGGAGGCCATGGTTACACAAACACCGACTGGTCCCATCCACCTATTACCAATGTGTGAAAGGAAGATTGAACGGCAAGATGATACGCATAGCCGCGAACCCTTCACCATTTGAGCAGGCAAAAGCCCACTTAGTAGAAACTATGTTCTACAACCAATGGGCTCTATCTGGAGAAAGTTCAGTATCAAGGCCGCTAAGTACCTTCCTGCCTAGTTAGGAAGATGTTCAGAATGACCCAGAACCCGATCTAAGGGAGTTATTGGCAAAAAAGAAAAAAAGGAAAGAGGCGCCCGCCGCAGAATCTGATGACACGCCCAGTGTATTAGAGTCCGAGGCTTTGATGGCATGATCATCTACAAATTATGAAGGCGCGTGGGGCCCGCAATTGAAACCCAGACAGGCCCCACCCAGAAAGGGCAGCACGAGAATTTGACATGTTGCAGAGTCCAAGAAAATTCAGAGGAAGGAAGCAACAATGAGGAAAACGAAGGAGTTGTAGCCGAAAAGGAAGTACAAGTCATGGCAGAAGAAGAAATGGAAGAAGTTGACCTGGGGTCTACTTCACAAAGGCTGAGACCCATCTCAATTAGTGCAAGTTTGACAAAAAATGAGAAAAAAGAGTTGGTATTGTTGTTAAAAGAATTCAGAGACATGTTCGCATGGGACTACAGTGAAATGCTAGGGCTAGATCCTAGGTTAGTGGCACATACGTTGAATGTGGACCGTAGGCCAGGCCAATAGCTTAGCCTGCTAGGATATTTCACACAGAAATAGAAGGGCAGATAGTCAAAAAAGTACAGAAGTTGCTAGCCGCAGGATTCGTTAAGCCTATTCAACATCCCCGCTGGCTATCCAACATAGTACCAGTAAAGAAGAAGAATGGCCAGATAAGGTGTTGTGTAGATTTCAAGGATCTCAACAAAGTATGCCCAAAAGATGAATTCCCATTACCAAATATGGATCTATTGATAGATTCCACGGCAGGAAGCGCCATGTTCTCATATATGGATGGTTTCAGTGGATACAACCAGATCAGGATGGCACCAAAAGATGCGGAGAAAACTACTTTCAGAACACCCATGGGGAACTTCCATTACACCGTGATGCCCTTCGGGTTGAAAAATGCAGGTGCGACTTATCAACGAGCAATGACGACTATATTTCACGATATGATGCATCAAGAGTTAGAAGACTATGTGGATGACATAGTAGTTAAGTCAAAGAGGAGAGAAGAACATTTCCATGTGCTGAAGAGAGTATTCGAAAGATGCAGAGCCTTTAAGTTGAGAATGAATCCCCTCAAATGTGCGTTTGGCGTATCCTCAGGGAAATTCCTAGGTTTCCTAGTTCACAGTAGGGGAATAGATGTAGACCCAGCGAAAGCCACGGCCATTGCAACTATGAGACCTCCAGCCAGGGTAAAAGAACTAAAAAGTTTCTTAGGGAAAGTCTCGTATATCCGAAGATTCATCCCTGGGTTAGCATCAATCAACTCGGCTTTTACCAAGTTATTAAGGAAAGCGAAAAGTTTTGTATGGGGAGAAGCACAGCAAGTGGCCTTCCAAAGATTACAGCAGATCATGATGAACCTCCCTACAGTGCAAGTCCCAATCCACAAAAAGTCATTGCTACTTTATATGGCCACCAATTCTTATGCCATTGCTGCCTTAATCGCCCAAGAAGATGAAGGTAGCGTCAAGCAACCACTATACTACATCAATCGCGCCCTGAAAGATGCAGAAACCCGTTATCTGAGGGCGAAAAGGGCATGTTTGGCTATTGTCTATGCTTCACAGAGATTACGCCACTACTTCTTGGCCTACGAAGTATGACTGATGACTAAGTCCCATGCCATCAAAGCTTTACTACAGCAGCCAATCCTCTCTGGCAAGATATCCCAGTGGTTATTACAACTATCGCAGTATGACCTGAGAATGGGGGCGCCCAGAGCAGTGAAGAGCCAGGCTATAGTAGATTTATTGGCACAGTTTCCAAGGGAGGAAGAATTTCCACTAGACGACGAAGTTTCAGGGGAAGTAGCAATGGCAGAGGAACTTAGAGAACAGTGGGTAATGAAATTTGACGGGTCTTCTACCGCCTAGTCTGGAGGAATTGGAGTAGTTTTGTATCATGAAAAAGATAAAGCAGTAGCACTATCATTCAAGCTGGAGTTCCCCTGTTCAAACAATACAGCATAATATGAAGCCTACTTAACCGGGTTAGCCACAGCTCTTGAAATGGGAGTCAAGCATTTGAGAGTATTGGGTGATTCCAACTTGGTAGTCTGCCAGACCAAAGAGATTTTTTCCCTAAAAGAACCCAGTCTAGCCTCGTACAGAGCAATGGCCCAAAAGATGGAAGAAAAATTCTTAACTTTTGAAATAGAACATGCCCCGAGGAACGAGAATCGGTTTGCCGATGCGTTGGCCACACTAGGTTCGCAAATAATATTTAAAAGGGAGAGCACCATAGTAAAGGTCAGCAAGAGAGAAGAATCCATAATTGAAATGTTGAAAGAAAGGTTCCAGGAGGAACACTGCGAAGGAGATTGGCGGATATCCATGAAAGAAGCTTTGACGGGAGAAGAAGAAACCGTGGAACTAAAAATACTCAAAGACTACACCCTAGTGAAGGGAGAACTATACCGCAGGATACCAGGCGGAGTCTTATCCAGATGTGTGGGGCAAAAGGAGGCCTAGAGAAAGTTGAAAGAAATACATGAGAAGACTTGCGGATCCTGCAAAGAGGTCAGCCTTTACCGCAGACTTCAAAAAGCAAGCTTTTATTGGCCAACCATGAGTAAAGATGCAGACTAAGTCCAAACCCAGTGTGGGAACTGCCAACTTGCGGCAAACAGAAAAGAAAGTTACGCTGCATTTGTCAGCGAAGACTAGAGAAGCCCATTTATACAGTACCTGACAGAAGGCATCTTGTCGCAAAAGTACAGTGAAAAATATAAGCTCAGGAGGTTAGCAACGCGTTATTTTTTGCATAATATGATCATTTTCAAAAAGGGGTATGATGGAGACCCCTTAAGATGTTTGGGCCCTGAGGAGGCAAGAGAAATGATAAAGGAGATACACTCAGGAGAGTGTGGGGAACACCAGGGAAAGAAAAGGCTTTATAGATGCTTGCTACAAATGGGCTACTACTGGCCTACCATGAAAAGGATGCGGCGGAATTTGTGAAAAGGTGCCACAGTTGCCAAGTACAAGCCAATTTGATTCACACTCATCTGCAGAATTTGCATAGCATGGTCACACCATGGCTATTCCATACTTGGGGGCTTGACTTGGTTGGACCAGTGATTCCGCCGTTGCAAGGGTACATATGGATACTAATAGTTACAGAGTATTTTACTAAGTGGGCAGAGGTAGTACCACTTTGTAAAGCCACAGGAGGAGCAGTGGCAAACTTTATCATGGAAAACATAATTGTAAGGTTTGGGGTTCCCCACAAGATCATCAGTGACAACGGCACACCTTTTATCAATAGTGAGGTGAGGAAAATGCTAGAGTTCTACCAAGTTAAGCATTACCGGTCATTGCCATATTACCCTCAAGGGAACGGGTAAGCAGAGGCAACGAACAAAACTCTTATAAAAATCATCAGTAAAATAAGCCAATAATATACAGGAGGATGGGCAATGCATCTGCCAGACGCTCTTTGGGCTTACAAGAGTTCACCTAAGTCAGTCATAGGTTTTTCACATTTTTTCTTGGTCTAGAGAACTGAAGTAGCGAGCCCAGCAGAAAAAATGACCCCATCCCTAAGAGTCATGCAGATGCAAGAAAAGGAGAATGATGAAGAAGTCTTTGCGGCAGAAAGGTGCGAAGAGTTGGAAGGACTTGACGAAAGAAGAGAAAAAGCCTAAGAACACAACCACAGATACAGGCAAAAAATGACTGAGGCCTACGGTGGGATGACTAAAGAAAGAATATTTGCTAAAGGACAACTGGTCCTGAAAGAGGCAGATTACGTTCGGAGAGGCTTGGCAGGACCATCGAAGTTTGCACCGAAGTGGGAAGGACCCTTTGTGATAAGAGAAGCATATCCAAGTGGATATTACCGCTTGACTCAGATGGATGGCAAGGACTTAATGGATCCCATCAATGGGAAATGGTTGAAACGCTACTACGCCTAAGAAGAAAAGCCATATGATTATCCCTTCCTTTTGTTTTGTTGAAGAAGCTATAATGTTTCCTTTTGCTTTTTTTTTTTCTTCTTTTTTTTTTTTTTTTTTTTTTTTTTTTTTTTTTTTTTTTTTTAGCTTTCAAATGAATATGTCACAAGTCAAAATTTTGTAACTTGCTTTCATGAGGATGCAATGAAAAGCACGAAGTATTTATTATCATACCATAGCAAAAGTAGTAGCAAAGTGTAGCATCATAAAGTTAAGTTACAAAACCCAAACTATGGCAAATAAGCCAAATAAGTACTATAGGAGACATAATGTACTGAACAGGGTAATAAGGCAAAAGAAACAACAAAACAAGGAAGAAACTGCATCATCATCAATAGAGGCCAAAAATGAGGGATTGATCCCTAAAACGACCAAGTCCGCCAACACCGGAAAGAAAACGCTCGCGACGGCCCTCCAAATCTGCCACTTCCCTTCTCAGAGCCTCCAGGCGAGAGTGAATAGCATCAATAGTAGGCTGGACTCTCCTTATAAAAACTGCTCGAGCAATCTCTCGAAGGTGGTCCAAGACAAACTCCACGGCAAAGCCAACGCTGATAAGCTCCTGTACTAGTGCTCTCCACTGCAGGATCCTCTCAGTGGAGATGGTATCAATAAAGTTGTGCTCAATGTCATTCAACACACTCCCTAACATCCTCAAGAAATGCTCTCTAACTAATCGTCCAAGTTGGAATCCTTGCATGAAGTCCCTACGACTGTTGTGAATCATCACCAAATGAGGAGCACAGTCCGCGGGGATTCTGAAGCCATAAAAATCTACGTAAGGAGGTCCGGAGCCCCAGAAAGAAGCAGGATCGAGGTCATTGATTTCGGGCTGGTCAAAATGCGCGAAGAAGGCTGCAGCCTCGCTCGTGGGGTCTGGAATGGTGGCGGAGCTATTTCCTACCTCAAATTGAGAAGGCACTGAAGGAGGTGGACCTGTCAAAAGAGTACAAAGGTTGAAATAAGAAACCTTGGTAAGAAGAAAAGGGAGGAAGAAAGACCCATGGAGAAGAAGAAGAATAAAATTATCTTTTTACCAGAATCAACAGTAATGGGGGCTGCGGGGAAAACAGAGGCAGGAACAGAGGGAACGGTAGAAACGGACGCTGTAAATACGGTAGAAACTAGTATAAAAGATGTGGCAAGAATAGGTGTTATTGGCATAGCATAAGAAGCTGACACCCCTATGTTTGCTGCAATGCCTTACTCCTTAAAGGTCTTTGCAGACAGAGAGATAAGCATGCAAATAAAGAGGAAGGGGGAACTTATCAACCAAAAAAAAAAAAAAAAAAAACACATACCCGTTGTCTCGGGTGAAACTTAATGAAGAAAGAAGAGAAAAAAAAGGAAGAAAACACATACCCGTTGTCTCGGGTGGAACACTCCCCTCTTCCTCAGATTCAGAAATCCTTCTCCCCAAGCCGGGCTTATCCTCAGGATCCTTAAAGATCTCCTCAGATTTCTCTGAGGACAATCAGCACGAAGGCCACGTGTGGCAGAAACAGGAATAGAAGAGAGAGTAACTACCAGAGAAAAAACGCCCTACACGGCCTAAGAAAGAGCAGCAAAAGGGTCACTGGTGGAAATGACGAGAGGTTTAACAGGAACAGCCTCGATCTGGGTAGCAGCAGGAGGGGTGGCTCCCTTTTAAACAGAAGGTGTCATGGCAGGAGTAGGGGTAACCTCACTAACCTCCCCAATATGAGTACCCTCATCCATGGGTACCGGTCCAGGAGGAGAGGTAGCAGCTGCAGGAGGGACAGATGTTGTAGGCTCAGCACCACCAAAAGAGCCCTCTGTAGGTGTGCTCATGGGGGCAGAAAGCTCCTCGGCAGTAGGGCGGTATATGGAAAGAAGCCTAGGCTCATCCTAAAAGACAAAAAAAGAGGAGGTATGAAGATCAAAGTAACTCTTTGGGCGAAAACATGTAGCAGACTGAGCACGTGCAAATATATAAGAAAAAAAGAGGAAGAAGAAGCAAGAAGAAATATACCTTCGATTCAGGTTCCTCAAGCATAATAGGACAGGCAGTTAACGTATCCTCCTTGTGCTTAGACTGCAAAAGGAAAAAGGAATAAGAGAAGGAGTCAAGGAAAAGAGTCAACAAGCATGTCAGGATTCAGGAAAAGTCAAAGAAAAAGGGGAAGAAGTATGTATATATGTGTACTTGGAAGACAAAGCAAGAAAAAGTTTTTTTTAAGAGACTTACTCTTCGCTAAACGGCAGACGCAGGATGGGGAGTTTTCTTTCTTTTACTGCCTCGGATTCTATTGGTAGGAGTAGCACCTATAGGAGGCTAGAGAGTGGCAAACTTAGACTTGCTGGCAGATTTAAGCTTGGCAAGAACTTTCTTGGTTGGCGCAGGAATGTTTACTACTTTAACTTTCTTCTCCTAACCTGAGGGGTAATCACCTGTATGCCAATACCATCCTCTCTTCTTCTCATCCCATTCAAAGATGGCGGATCGGTTCTGTTTCCTGGCATAGGCCAACACGGACCTCAAAGGAAGAAGCAATCGAGGATTAAGAGAAATAACCATGCTAAGTCCCTCAGGAGGTATGAGAGAGAAACCGCGACCGCCAGCCAACTCTGTATCAAATAAGGTCATTACAGCCTACCAATAGCTGTGCATAGTAGGGGTGCAAAGACCTTCCCTTAGAGAACCAGAAACTGTGACTACACTGAAGCGCTGTCTCCAAAAATCAAAAGCAGTGTGCCGCAGAAAGGGTCTGGCTAAGGTAGGAGACTCTGCGAGGAAGGAGAGGTCATCAGAAATATCCTGATCTAGCCTAAATTGTCTCCTTACTCGGTTGTCAAGATAATGGACGAACCTAATATCTTCATCTGCTAAATAGGGCAACCATCCGGCATTAGTGGCAGCCAAATAGGTGATACCTGTTTCATCAAAACCAGCCAGTGGAGTGGTAGTACCAATAGTATCAACAAACGAACCCATTACAGAATCAACACAAGTATAACCAGAACGCAAATGTCTATAAGCTTTCTAGGAAAAACCAATACCTTCATCAAAGGACTTAACAACAGAATAATCAATTGGCTTCAAACCGGACCAACGAAAAGCCAGAGGAAAATCAAACTCGAATCTGCCACAGAAATCAATAATGGCCTGCGAACAGGATTGATACTTCTCTTTAGTAAATCTGACAGGCCTACACTTCGCTAAGTATTAGGCACAGCGCTCAAACAACAATTGCTGCAGAATGGTGCTGTGTACGGAGGAAGCGACTATGTGGTAGGAGCCAGCCTGACTCTCGTCACTCCGCAGGATATCTAGTTAAACATATAGATGCCCCAAAAACATGGGGGCTAGCAGCAGACTCACTCCGGCAGATATTTTTATGGCCAAACGAAAATACAAAGGCTTTATGGCATAATGGGGATGGGACCCAAAGACAAACTTACAAAGCCAAAAAGTAATAAAAGCAGCACGGCGGGCAATAGCAAAAAACTTTGAAGAAAAACTAACCCAGTAAGATAACTTAGCATTTTTGGCTATCCTTTTCTTCAACTCCACTTCGATGGCTTCTTCTTCCGGTGAAAGCTCAAGGGTGGCAAGATCAACATCACCAAGAATCGACAAAAGTAACTGATTAGCCACGTCCTCAAGAGTAACAGTAAGTTCGCCGCAAGAAAAGAAGAATGTGTGAGTGGTGGCACACCATCGGCGAACTAAATGATGAAGATTGTAGAGGTCTCGAAAGTTGGATAGGCTTCAGGAAAGAATGACGGCCTTCAAAACACCGGCCCTCTGAAGCAAACCCATGAAACCTGTGTTAGATAACTCACTGTCAACCCACTCTTTCCAACCCAAGGCAGTGCCCGACCCAAACTCGAAATGGATGGGTATAGGAAGGGCAACGCCTTCACGAATGACCAAATCAGAGATGGAGGAAGACACCGGAGCCCAAGTAACATCAGGGTTTAGACGGCAAAGAGCGAGCCACAAGCGGCCCCGCGGTGGCGACGCATAATCTCCAGGAGTCTTGGGGAAATGGGGACTAATATTATACCAAGGGTTGATCAGAGGGGCGCACTCGCTATCTAGGTCACACCGTGCCTCCTCCTCATCGGAATGGTCCAAATCGAAGCACACAGCTTCTTCTTCTTCTACTACTTGTTCCACCAGAGGATCCAAAGCGATGCCTTTCCCTTTACGGCAGGAAGAAGCTGGAGTTTTCACCGGTGCCATGGCGTAAGGATTTGGTCGGAGTAAGAGGGGGATGGGTGTTCGAAAAGAAGAAAATAGTGAAGGAAGGAAAATGTTTTGGAATAGAAGTAGTTTGTGTTTACGTTGGGAAGGGACTCTTCCCTTAAGTACCTGAGTTATTAATGCCGGTGTGAAGGGAGGCGACTGGTCAGCCATTGAGAAAAGGATGAAATTAATGAGGCGGTAGTTATGTTTTAAAACAACTGCCATTTTGGGAAATTCGAAGAGTCATCACTGTTCAAGGCAAGAAAAGAAATATATATGCAAGAAGGAGTCTATGGTTTAAAAAAGCCCGCGAAGGAAAAGAAAAAAAAAAGGAAAGTGAAAAAGACAAAAGAGTCCTTCATTCACATATGAACCGTAAGAATGCTTCATATGTTCAGGAGGTTAAATGTTGAGGGTCATTTTGTAAAATAGGCCCAACTCAGCAAAGCAGGCAATAGGAGTGGCAAGCATAGAATAAAACTATTAAGCCCAAGCGGCAGGAGTAATATATCACAGGCCCGTAACATGAATAAATGGGTCTCGAAGGAGCAAATGGGCACAAAGGGCCCGAAAAGAGAAAAATGGCACCCATGGGCAGTATATGGTATGGAAAAGTGAGAATGGACCACGGCAGGCCCAAAGCATTGAAAATAAAGAAAGTAGGAGTTGATGGCAAGCCCATGAACCCAAAGGATGAGAATGAGATAATTGGGCCGGGGAAGCCCAATCAAGTTAGTAAAAGCCCATGGGAATGCAGAGTTAGTAAATGGGCCGAGGAAGCCCAAAGGAAGTAAATGGGCCGCCAGCCTAAGGGAAAAAGAAAGGGACGTTGAAGCCCATAAGTAAGAACACCAGTGGCCATGTTAAGCCAATGTGGGAAGGAATGAAATGGCAGGCTTGAAAAGAGGCCTAGCAGGAGTATATCGTCACGGCAGGAAATGCCAAGTAACGAGGTAGGACATGAAGGCAACCAAGAAGTGGGCCAAGAGAAATGTAAAATCCAGTATTAAGAGAAGCCCAGCCCCAAAGGGAAGCAGTGAAATATATAGAACGGCCCACGAAAAAGAATAAAGAAGCATGGCAGGCGATGTAAACAAAGTTTCAGATCGCAGCAAACACATGATCCGTAGGCAGATTTTGAACGTACATAACAGGAAAGCACGCGCAAGGTCTAGGCACCATCAGCCTGTACCCAGCCAATATGGGACGTGGTGGGGCTATGGGTCAGAGGTAAGAGGTAAGAGGTAAGAGGGGGTATGGTTTGGTGGTGGGGAAAGGGGAAAATATCTATTTTGCGGTTCTTGTCCAAGCCCTTTTGGGAGGTACGTCCTGCTGGAATGACTGACCGCCCAAAAGAGGCAAGGCTGGGGAGGAAGCATTGGGTGTATGCCATGAAGAGAGAAAGAGAGCATTTACGCCATGGTAGGAGAAAATGCCACGGCGGACTGAGAAACAACAAAAACCTGCCTTTGTCTGGCGAGAGTAAGTGGTACACAGACGAGCTCTTGGGTGGTAGACGAGCTCTTGGGTGGTCGGCAAGTACGCCCAGACCAGACAAAGGCCGTTAAAGGGTAAAGTGGTAAAATCCGGTTATGGCAGGCCCTATAAAAGGACCTTTGCCGTGTCCTGTAGACGGCATCGAAAAACAGAGGAAAGAAAAAGTAAAAGGAAAAACAAAAGAAAGAAGAAAAGATAAAAAAACAAAAGAGGAAAATAGAGAGAAAGAGTGTAATAGGCATGCACCAATAGATCGGTTCCCTTCACTCCCTCTCAAAATCCCACTCTCTAGGAGACGATTAAGTAATAGGAATTCCTTTAGGCATTTATCATTTGGGTCCGATTCCCTCAAAGTCATTAATCCCCACTGCAGGATATTTTCTTGGGGATTAGTTTCATTGAGAGGAAACATTCTTCCTCTTTGGTTCTTTGCCACTATGAACCAGACCTGACTTGATATTTATTCTTGATTAACTTTTATTATCGCCAATTGCTCTTTTCTTTTGTAAAAACCATTATTATCATTATTGTTGTTATTACTATGATTGTCATAGAAATAGAAATCACTCAATCATTTTTCCATTAAGAAAAGGTCACCGTACTCTATTTTTCTTTATTGTTATAATATCTGCTTGCCGTAAGCCATTTGTAACAGCTCTGCTTGCCGTGAGAACATTCCTGGCATACAAGGCTTAGTTTGCGCACAAGCCGGCCCAAAGTGAGTTACAGTTGGACCGGTCTCAACTCTCCTACTCAGAAATATTCTGGCCCATCACCGCTGGAGGCAGCCCAACCCAAGACACAAAAAAGGCCCCCACACACACCAAATGCACATTTGAGGGGATTCATTGTCAACTTAAAGGCTCTACATCTTTTGAATACTCTCCTCAGCACACGGAAATGTTCTTCTCTCCTCTTTGACTTGACTACTATGTCGTCCACATAGTCTTGTAACTTCTGTTGCATCATATCATGAAATATGGCCATCATTGCCCGTTGATAAGTCGCACCTGTATTTTTCAACCCGAAGGGCATTATGGTGTAGTAGAAGTTCCCCATGGGCATTCTGAAAGCAGTTTTCTCCGCATCTTTTGGTGCCATCCTGATCTGGTTGTGTCCACTGAAACCATCCATGAATGAGAACATGGCGCTTTCTGTTGCAGAATCTATCAATAAATCCATATTTGGCTATGGGAATTCATCTTTCGGGCATGCTTTGTTGAGATCCCTGAAATCTACGCAATACCTGATCTAGCCATTCTTCTTCTTTACTAGTACTATGTTGGATAGCCAGCGGGGATGTTAAATAGGTTTAATGAATCCTGCGGCTAGCAACTTCTGCACTTCTTTGACTATCTGCCCTTCTATTTCTGTGTGAAATATCCTAGCAAGCTGAGTTACTAGCCTGGCCTGTGGGTCCACATTCAACGTATGTGCCACTAACCTAAGGTCTAGCCTTGGCATTTCACTGTAGTTCCATGCGAACACATCTTTGAATTCTTTTAACAACAGTACCAGCTCATTTTTCTCTTTTTCCGTCAAACTTGCATTAATTGAGATGGGTCTCGGCCCTTGCGAAGTAGACCCCAGGTCAACTTCTTCCATTTCTTTTTCTGCCATAACCTGCACCTCCTTGTCGGCTATAACTCCTTCGTTCTCCTCCTCGTTACTTCCTTCCTCTAAACTTTCTTGGACTCTGTAGCACGTCAAACTCTTGTGCTCCCCTTTCTAGGTGGGGCCCGTCTGAGTTTCAATCATGGGCCCCGCACGCCTTCATAATTTGTAGACGATTCTGCCATCAAAGCCTCGGACTCTAATGCATTGGGACACGTCATCAGATCCTGCGGCGGGCACCTATTTCCTTTTCCTCTTTCTTGCCAATAACTCTCTTAGATTGGGTTCTGGGTCATTTTGGACATCTTCCCACCTAGGCACGAAGGTACCCAGTGGCTTTGATACTGAACTTTCTCCGGATGGAGCCCATTGGTCATAGAACATAGTTTCTACTAAGTGGGCTTCTGCCTGCTCGAATGGTGAGGGGTTCGCGGCTATGCATATCATCCTGCCGTTCAATCTTCCTTTCACATATTAGTGGTAGGTGGATGAGACCAATTGGTGTTTGTGTAACCATGACCTCCCCAAAAGCACGTGGTAGGGTACTTCAGTCCTTACCACATGAAATCGTGCTAAATAGGCTATGGGGCCTACTTTCAACCACAGCTGAATGTGGCCTGCTGTGTACTTGCCCCTTCTGCCGAACCCTGTCACTTCCATTGGGCATCCCTGAATCTTTTTTTCTGAAATTCTTACTACTTGTAGAGTACTTAATGGAATGAGATTCACAGAAGCACCTATATCTACCAAAATTCTCTTTATGGGGATTTGATTTATGGATGCCGCCAAGTATATAGGCCTCCTATGATCCGAGTATCCTGCCTCCATATCTTCCTCACTAAAAGTGACTTTAGTTGACTCCTATAAGAGAGCCCTATCATTTGGTATTTCTGCCGATAGACATTCTACTCCTACACTAGAGGCAATGCTCACCAAAGCTTTCGTGGCTACCTTTCTTTCCTTTGCTGAGAGTCCTAGCTGATCGAACAAATTCTTAAACTTGGAACTCTGTTGTAGAGTGGTAATGGCGGCCGCAGGCAAAGCCATGTTTTCTTCTTCGTCCTTTCCTGGGTCTGCGCAAATCACCATTGCTGCTACACTCTTCTCTTTGTGGTTTGGGAGTGGGTTTCTTTGAACTTCCTGCTGGGACAGTTCTAAAGTCCCTTCATTTATCCTGCGGTGCACTAGTCTGCGGAGTGCCCAACACTCTGCAGTAGAATGTTGGACATAATTGTATAAACGACAAAAACGTGGGTCCTTCCGTTCCTCCTCTGTAGGCTCCTTAGCAACCTGGTTAGGTTTGAAAATTTCATCTGCTATCCATTTGTCTAGCAGTACGTCTAGCTCCTTTGAGGTGCATGGTATTGGCGGGGGAGTATCGTACTCTTTCTTGTCGGTCTTTCTCCTTCGCTCACTAGTGGACACTGCTATGGCTTACGGGGCACTTCTTTTGTCCATGCTTAGCCTTACGGACTGGGCAGTTTTTCTCACCTTTTGCAATAACTGCGCGAACTGGGAGATTTCGAGGTTTTCTAGAACTGCCCTGTACTCCCTGATCATATTCATCATACACATCTCCACCAGCATCCTTTCTTCGCAATGGTCATAACAGTCGAGTGCTATGTCCCTAAATCTCTTGATGTACTCCATCAAGTCTTCACCATTCCTTTGTTTGGTCGCTTGCAGTGTTGCAAGTGTCACTGTTTCTTCTCCGTGGAAGTACTTGGTACAAAATACATCCACCATATCATCCTATGTTGGGATCGATCCTGGCTTTAAGCCAATGTACTAGGTATAAGCCTGGTCACATAGTGATTTAGAAAATTCTCAAAGATATAAGTCCTCATCTACGGCATAAAGGCCAAGCGTATCAATGAACTTGCTCACGTGCTCAACAACACTTCCCTTCCTGCCATCATATTATGCGAAAACTAGCGGTTCATACCTTTCGGGGTATGGTTTACTGAGCACCTTTAATGGATATGGGGTCTACATGTGTAGAATCTCTCCTTTGGTCCTCTAGCTCTCTCCTGCTCCAAGAGAGCCACTACTTCAGCCATGGTAATGAAACGTTGATCCACGTTCTGCGGGATACCTCCTACTAGTGTCTTTTCTGCCGCATGCTTTGGATTATGCTGGCTTCCTTTTTCCTTTGTTCTGTCCATCTTTAATTGACGGATTTCTTCCGTCATTTGCTGTTGTGAGTGCTATAAGGCCTACAACACTTCAACGAAGGTGTTGGTGTTGTCTGCGAGGAAACTTGAGGGAGGTTAGGGTCTAGCCCCCATCTCGTTAGCACCTCCTGCTTGGTTAGGCTGCTGTTGGTAAGGCGTCGTTGGCCTAGACTCTGCTTGTGAAGGCACGACACTCATGTTTCGTGTTGTCCTGGACTTTGGAGGCATTTGTTTGTGAAGGCTCTTGTCTATGAGCTATTTCTCAACTCCCCAACGGAGTTGCCAATTTAATGTAGGGGCCTTTTTTTGTGTTTTGGGTTGGGCTGGGCTGCCTCCTACGGTGATGGGCCCGAGTATTTTTGAGTAGGAGAGTTGAGACCGGCCCAACTGTAACTCACTTTGGATCGGCTTGTGCGCAAACTAAGCATTTTCTGCCAGAAATGTTCTTACGGCAAGCAGAGCTGTTACAAATAGTTTACGGCAGGCAAATATAATAACAACAAAGAAAACAGAGTACAGTGACCTTTTGTTAATGGAAAACTAACCGAGTGATCTCTATTTCTATAACAATCACAGTAATAACAATAGTAATGATAATAACGACTTTTACAAAAAGGAGTAATTGATTAAGCGACAATAGAAGTTAATCGAAAATAAATATCAAGTCAAGTCTTAGTCCACAATGGCAAAAAACCAAAGAGAAAGAACGCTTCCTCTCAACGAAACAAATCTCCGAGGAAAATATCCTGCTGTGGGGATTAATGATTTTGAGGGAATCGGACCTAAATGATTAGTGCCCAAAGGAATTCCTATTGCTTAATCGTCCCCCAGAGAGTGGGATTTTAGGGGGGAGAGAAGGAAACCAATCTACTGGTGCTTGCCCATTACACTCTTTCTCTTTGTTTCCTATTTGCTCTCTTATCTTTTCTTCTTTCTTTTCTTTTTCTTTTGTTTTTCCTGTTACTTCCCGGTACCTCTGTGCTTCCTCTTTTTATTTTTTCTTTTTTTTTTTTTTTTTTTTTTTATTTTTTATTTTTTTTTACAGGGCAAGGCAAGGGTCCTTTTATAAGGCCAACCGTGATCAGATTTTACCACTTTACCCTTTAACCGCCTTTGTCTAGTCTGGGCGTACTTGTCGACCACCTAGGAGCTCGTTTGTGTACCACTTACCCTCGCCAGACAAAGGCAGGTTTATGTTGTTTGTTAGTCTGCTGTGGCACTTTCTCCTGCCATGGCGTAAATGCTCCTCTTTCTCTCTCTCCATAGCATGCACCCAACGTTTCCCCCCTCAACCTTACCTCTTTTGGGCAGTCTGTCATCCTAGCAGGACGTATCTCCCAAAAGGGCTTAGACAGGAACTGCAAAATAGATCTTTTCCCTTTTCCCCACCACCAAACCACACCCCCCTTACCTCTTATCTTTGACCTATGGCCCAACCACATCCCATATTGGCTGGGTACAAGCTGGTGGTGCTTGGGCCTTGCGCGTGCTTTCTTGTTATGTACGTTCAAAATCTGCCTGCAGCTCATGCGTTTGCCGCGATCTGGAGCTTTGTTTGCACAGTTTGCCATGCTTATTTGTTTTTTTACGTGGGACGTCTTGTATAATTCACTGTTTCCCTTTGGGGCTGGGCTTCTTTTAATACTGGGTTTTATATTTCTTTTGGCCCATTTCTTGGTTGCCCACATGTCCTACCACATTACTTGGCATTTCCTGCTGTGGCGATTTGCTCTTGCTAGGCCTTTTTTCATGCCTGCTGTTTCATTCCTTCCCCTAGAGGCTTAATATGGCCACTAGTGTTCTTACTTATGGGCTCTAGTGTCCCTTTCTTTTTCCCTTGGGCCTACGACCCATTTACTTCCTTTGGACTTCCTCGGCTCATTTACTAACTCTGCATTCCTATGGGCTTTTACTAACTTGATTGGGCTTCCCCGGCCCAATCTCCTTATTCTCATCCTTGGGGTTCATGGGCTTGCCATCAACCCCTACTTTCTTTGTTTACATTGTCTTGGGCCTACCGTGGCCCATTCTCACTTTTCCATACCATATACTGCCCATGGGTGGCATTTCTCTCTTTCTGGGCCCTTTGGGCCCATTTGCTTCCTCAAGACCCATTTGTTCATGTTATGGGCCTATAATCCATTATTCCTTCCGCTTGGGTTTAATAGTTTTATTCTATGCTTGCCACTTCTATTTGCTGCCTGCTTTGCTGAGTTGGGCCTGTTTTACAAATATGACTCTCAACAGTGGTCTAAGTCCTTTTGTAAAACTTCAATTCTTTTATAGTGGATATTTTTTTTACCTTGAGGATAGATAGGTCAAATCCTTCCCAGATTTTTTACCAGTTTGATTTTCCTGGGTTATCAGATCTTTGTGTTCTTTACTTTCTGCGTTATATATGTTTTGCTCATAATTGTTTAACCTACACTTGACTAACAAACTTGTTAATCAACTTGACTTAATATTAGGTTAAACATATTGTGACAAGGGGTCTAAAAACCTAACACCCCTCACAAACTCAAGATGGAAGCTTAATGAAACCTTAAAATTTGATAAGGTTGAAAAGATCCATTGAATGAAGTTTGGCTTTGTGACAATGGTTCGAGGAAGACAATAGTCTTGCAGTGTTGATGCGACTTCTAACAGTAGCATAACTATACTGGAGAGTTTTTATGGCAGAAGTGAGAAGCCAAAGAAGATGAACACAGTGAAGAAATATCAAGGAAGACAAAGATTGATCTTAAACACCCCATAAAGATAGAAAACCATGGTCGTGGGAATCTGGCTCTAATACCATGTAAAATATTAGCAATGATATATTTCATGTTGAATATGCTTGAATAGATGCTGAAGAGTGAGGCATAAAATAGAAACACAAGAACACGAGAATTACGTGATTCAACCTTACGGCTTACATCTATGGAGAAAACCCTAAAGGGTTACATCAATAATATATTAGTGTAGTACAAATCCTGTGTTATAATGAACCATAACATAGCTGTAAGGTTGAATTTAATCAACCATCTTGTTGGCTTTATTCCGTGCCAATTTTTTTATATTTCAGCACTTAGAAACCCTGTATTTATGTGGGATTTATGTAAGGGTAGTGTGTGAGAGAGTGTGAAGAAATGCTCAAGATTGTGCAAGGATGCAAAGACTCGCAGCTGGGACTCGCGGGTGACTCGCGACTAGGACTCGCGGGTGACTCGCGACTGGCAAGCCATCAACTACAGCACACGTGTGAAGCATGTAGGAGAGCTGAGGAGTCATGCCAGGTGTTGCACTATAGGACAAAAGTCCTAAGCTGGCCAGGCCATTAGCTCGTGGCTTGAACTCGCGACTCAGTCCAGTCGCGAGGTTAAGTCGCCAAACCAACCTGTTTGGGAAAAACTGACTCTTCGCATTCCTTTCTCACCCCAGTATAAATACCCCTTATACCCACAAAATATAGAGAGCTTCTAGAGAGAATTTTGAGAGAGAAACCCTAGAGAAAAACAAGATTGATTCATCCACAATCTTCACATAGAGACTCTTCAAATTCCTCTACTCTTACCCTCTCCATTGATACATCCTTGGAAGGTTCTTGACCAAATCCTTTTCTCACCATACCCACATCTGTGAGAAGGTTGTTTGGTGCTTTGGGAAGCAGTTAGGAAGAGACCAATGGTTATTGGTTGATGCTATGGGCTATAGCGGAATTCGGTAAGCTAGAAAAGAAAAAGATTCGGCGCAACCTCGTTGGAGCAAAAAGCTTGGAGGGCTTAGGTACACTAGGTAGGTTAGGCTTGGGGGGTCTATTGCTGTTCATATATCCAAACTACATTTTCTAGTGGATTATTGACCGCTTGGAGGACGGTGAAGAGGTTTTACGCCGAGGGCTTCAGTTTCCTCTTCGATAACACATCGTTGTACACATCGTTGTATTGTCCTTGTGTTTGCATCTCTCTTCCCTTAATCGTTGCCATTTAATTTCTGCTGTAGATGTGATTTTAAATTGGTTTAGATTGTTTATTAATTCTGTTATTAGCTTATGTTCATGTTTTGCACATTTATTGTTTGATAATAAGCTTGAATTGGTAATTTGTAATTTGGGGGTCTAAATGTTCATAGTGTTTTATACGCTATTTAAACATTCAATTGGTATCAGAGCAGGAACACTCGCTGTGGTTTTAATACCTGAGTGTGATCCTAAACCCCTTGGCTTGCTATGGAAAAAGCTATGGCAAAGGCCAATGTGAAGAGGAGTAAAGATGTTTGTGATAATGACTATATGAGCATATGTGATGACTGTCCTAGTAGTGAACTTCTAGATTTATTCAAGTAAAAAAAACATGCCAGAATTTTCGTTCACATGCTAAAATCATTAGTTCATAGAAATCATGATGTTCATAATAGCTTGTGTGAGTCTACTTCCTTGGTTAAAAAATATAAGAAGAGGAATAGACATTTGTGTGATAAACTTGATAATTTGAAAAGGAAGCTACATTCTTCTATGAATGAAGAAAGTAAGGATGAATTATGCTTTGATGGTCAAGAATGTCTATCACATGCGTGCCTTTTTGTTCATACCGCATTGAAAGTGTTTAATTCATGTTTATGGTATCTGGCAGTGGTTGTTCAAGGCATATGACTAGAGACAAGTCCTTATTCAAAACTTTCAAAGAGAAGGAAGATGGTTATGTGACATTTGGAGATGGTAGTCATTCACAAGTTCTGGAAAACGGAACCGTTGAGATTCCGGGACTGCCATTGTTGACTGATGTGCTGTACATTAAAGGATTGAAAGCGAATTTGCTGAGCATCACTCAAATATGTGATGAAGACTTCTTAGTCCAATTTTTGAAGAAAGGGTGTCTAATCCTAAATGATGAGGGTGTTCAAGTGTTGAAGGGACTTCAGACCACCGACAATTGCTACGGTATCATTCCCAAGCCAAGCATAGTGTGTCGAAGTGCTCGAGTGAATCTCTTGGAGCTATGGCATCAATGACTTGGGCATGCTAATTACAAGCAAGTGGCCAAAGTCTCAAAGTTAGAAGCAGTGGTTGGCTTTCCAAAGTTTGGAAAAATTGAGAAAAGTATTTGTGGTCCATGTCAAATGGGAAAACAAATAAAATCAGCTCATCCTAAGGTGAATGTAGTTGCTACTTCACGACCTTTGGAGTTACTTCATGTGGATCTAATGGGTCCAACAAGAACTGAAAGCATGGGCGGAAAGCGCTATATTATGGTGGTAGTTGATGATTTCTCGAGATACTCTTGGGTGGAATTCCTTAAAGAAAAGTCGGAAGCAAGTGATAAAATGGAAAGGCTGTGTGAGAGGCTACAGAATCAAAAGGGGGTTCCCATAGTCAAAATCAGAAGTGATCATGGGAAGAAATTTGAAAATGCGAAATTTGAAACTTTTTGCAATGAGCACGATATCAAGAAAGAATTTTCAACTCCAAAGACTCCACAACATAATGGGGTAGTTGAAAGAAAGAACCGGGTGATCCAAGAGATGGCAAGAGTCATGTTACTCAATAAAAACATTCCACAAAAATTCTGGGCTGAAGTTGTGAATACTTCATGTCACATTCGAAATAGAATTTATTTCCGAGCAGGGACAAAGAAGACGTCATATGAAATTTGGAAAGAAAAGAAACCGAAGGTGAAATATTTCAGAATATTTGGAAGTAAGTGTTATATCCTAAATGACAGAGAAAATCCTGGAAAATTTGATGCTAAAAGTGATGAAGGATATTCCTAGGATACTCCACAAATAGCCGAGCATATAGAGTGTACAACAAGCGCACTAAGATGGTGATGGAGTCAATAAATGTGGTCATAGATGACACCATCTCAGAAAAGGACAGTGATGATGATGGCAAGGGGCTAAATCTCAAGAAGAATGAGGATGATGATGATATGCCTTTAGGAGATGATGTTGAGAAAGAATCATCAGAAAAGGAATCTACACCTCCTATATTGAGAATAGAGATTCGATCAATACAAGGAGTTTTAAGTCCTCTCACACCACTGGAAGTCCAACCTCCAATCTCTCATAATGAGGAACCTTCAACTTCCAAGAGACCATCGTCAAGAGTAACTTTCAATCATCCACCAAGTAAAATTATTGGTGATATGAATGAGGGACTTTAGTTGAGAAAAGGACCAAGCTATAGTTTGAACCATGTGACATACAGCTGTTATCTTGCTCAATTTGAACTCAAAAAGGTAGAGGAAGCTCTTAAAGACGAGAATTAGATAGAGTCTATGCACCAAGAGCTACATCAATTTGTTAGGAATGATGCATGGGAGTTGGTTCCAAGGCCCAAGGATACACATATGATTGGCACCAAGTGCATTTTTAAGAACAAGACTGATGAAGACGGTGAAGTTATCTGTAACAAGTCTAGATTGGTAGCTCAAGGATATACTCAAGTGGAAGGCATAGATTTTGATAAATCATTTACGCCAGTAGCAAGACTAGAGTCAATCCGAATTCTTCTCTCCATAGCGTGTATTATGAATTAACAAATTGACCCCTTGTGATAAATTAATCAATTAATTTAGCCAAGTGAATTAATTAAGTTAATTAACATGCAAACGCATGGTAGCATAAACAAATCACCAATAAACTAATTATGCAGCGAAAAATAAATAACACAGTAATTTGTTTACGAATAGGGAAAACCTACACGACAAAAAACCCACCGGGTGATTTTCAGGTCACCACTCCCGAAATTTCACTATTATCATAACAAGCGGTTACAAGTAAAGGAATCCAAAGTATCTTACCAACCTACAGTTGAACCCTTACCCCAATACCCAATTAAACTTGTTCTGTAATGACAATTTCCCCTTTTGATGCACGGCTCCCAAGTACGTGACTAACTAATTTGCGCGGATCCCAGTACACAACTTCAATCACCAACTAGAAATAGTTGTTGGCTGCAAAGTTCTTCAGTTCGTCCTACATGATGAAGATCAAGAAGATGCTCGGTCATAAAACCCAAAGGTGCACATACACAGCAACTTCTTTAGAAGAGATAAACTAGGGCAAAACTTTGTCTTCGGTCACAAATAGCTTGAACAGACTTTGCTTAATGCTTATGCAACTTGTATCCTTGTTTGACGGCCCTTAAAACAATCATTTTATATGTCTAGGGTTAGGAGAAAAGAAGGCCTAAAGACACATTCACGGATCCCAAGAAATCAGATCAGAAATTTTGATTTTATAAACCTCGACAGATAGAAGCTGTTGAGCAGGTGTCGAGTACATGGGCTTGAGCAGCTTTCTTAACCTCGACACATGCTAGCTGTTGAGCCAACTGTCGAGCTTTAGTAACCTTGTACTTTCAGCTTGTTTTCTTGGACAGACTTGAAGGCTTCCACACTTGATCTTGAAACATGGTTTCTTGAAGTATTTCAACACATCCTAGATCTACCCGAATACAAGTAAAGTGCATTTTGTTAAAGGATTAGCCAATTACATAAAAGAATGACATATGTTTTTAACAAGTGAACTACATATGTCCTAACAGTTTGTTGAACAACCGAAGGGGTTTCAAGATCCTCAGTTTCCTAATCATGTATTAAGGCTGAAGAAAGCATTGTATGGGTTAAAGCAAGCACCAAGAGCATGGTATGATCGCCTTACCACATATTTATTGGATCGTGGTTTCAAGAGAGGCCAAGTCGATAGAACATTGTTTGTTAAAAGAGATGAGAAATCCCTCATTGTTGCTCAAGTCTATGTAGATGATATAGTTTTTGGATCCACAATTGATCAACTAGCTCATGAATTTTTGGAGGAAATGAAAAGGGAATTTGAGATGAGCATGGTGGGTGAGTTGAACTACTTCCTAGGGCTTCAAGTGAAACAACAGAAGGATGGAATATTCATCTTTCAAGAGAAATATGCCAAAAATCTCGTCAAAAGATTTGGTCTAGACTCTAAGAAACACACTTCCACGCCCATGAGTTCTTTAGCAAAATTGAGCATTGATGAAGCCAGTGTCAATGTAGACCCAACACTCTATCGAAGTATGATTGGTAGTCTTCTCTATCTCACTACAAGTAGGCCAAACATTGCCTTTAGTGTCGGGGTTTGTGCATGATTCCAGGCAGCTCCTAAAGAGTTCCACTTGATGGCAGTCAAGCAAATTATTCGTTATATCAATGGCATATCTGACTATAGGATCTGGTATTCAAAAGATTCGAATGAGTGCTTGGCTAGATATTCAGATGCTGATTGGGCAGGATGCATTGATGATAGGAAAAGCACCTCTGGTGGTTGCTTCTATCTTGGAAATAACTTGGTTTCATGGATGAGCAAAAAGTAGAATTTAGTCTCCCTTTCAAAGACTGAAGCTGAATATATAGCAGCAGGAAGTTGTTGTGCATAACTACTATGGATGAGAAAGTTGTTACACTACTATGGAATTTCTCAAGACACTATGTGTGTGTTTTGTGATAACACTAATGCTATAAATCTGTCAAAGAATCCAGTTCAACACTTGAAATCCAAACATATTGAGATCTGGTATCATTTCATTTGGGACTTGGTGAAGGACAAGATTGTGTGTCTAGAGTTCATCAACACTGACAATCAAAAGGCAGATATATTCACTAAACCTCTTGACCGCCTGAGGTTTGAATCCTTGCGTAAGACCATTGGTGTCGGTATCATTCCTTGAACTCTATCTTTCATGAGATCTCTTTGTGTTCATGTTTGCATTTTTTTGCATGTTATGTATAGTTGCCTTCCTTTGATTTAAAATGTTTTTACATTGTTGGTTTGTTTTTTTATCAACCTTTTACTGCTTTTGTTTCAAAAATCCAAAAACACATAAAAAGTAAAAAAATCCAAAAAGTTTGATCGGCATTGTTGAGTTTTGTCTCAAATCATGTTTTGCCTTGTACCTTTGTACTAATGGCTTTGTGCATCTACGAGTTTAGCTTGTTTCTTATGCACTCATATCATTGTGAGAGAAATCATGAAATCTATGTAACTGTTGTAAATAGATCTTCAACCTTGTCATGAATGATTAGTGAATGATTTTGTTGATCTTGAGACATGCATAGACTTATGCCTATATATCTTCCCACTCTTTATTTTGTTGTTTTTGCTTAAAGAGCTCACCAAATGTAAATCTCCAAATGAAAAGAGATATTGAGCTGCAAAAGCCTGTCGCACATACTAGTATTTGACTAGAAAAAAGGGAAAGCGACCAAAATAAAATTTATGATGCCCAAAAAGCCAAAGGCTAAATCATCAAATTGAAATATCAAAAATTTCAGGCATCGATCTCACAATGAGATGTATTGATTTAAAAAGATCAAATGATATGATGTATATGGAGCCAAATGAAAAGCTTCAAAGAAATGTAATCAAGTTTATGTAAGAGGTTATATATGCATATTTCTACAATTGAAATGGGTCACATTATCTAGTGCGAGTTGTGTATGCCTTGATTGAATTGATCATTGAAGCTTCACATTGGACTAAGGACTGTCTCATTTTTTATATCTACACACATCACACAGGTCTATGTTCAATGAATACTATATTCATTTGTGTGATTATACTTGATTAAATGTGTTTTCACATGCTCAATCTTTGTTGATCAAACACAAAAAGATTTTTAAGTGTTTTTAGTTGTTTTTGGGAAAGTATTTTGTTTTTACAAAAATGTCAAAATTTCAAAAACAGTGTTGTCTTGTTTTGGCGACTTAGTTGCGGATTGGCCCAGTCGCATGTCCCAGTCGCGAGCCTACTTTGATATTTTTCACGGCTCACTGGCGAGTCAATGTCTCAATCGTGAAAAATACTTAGAATATTTTTCAAATTTTGGGTGTTTATGTTTCTCGCGGCTTAGTGTGGCAACTCGTTTGCGGGTGGAAGGTCCAGTTGCGAGGGGTACACAAAGATTTTTGTGGCTCACCTTGCGACTCTCTTGCAGGTAGACCTTCCAGTCGCGAAAAACACATAGAAAATTTTTCCAAATTTTTTTTCTTTTAAGTGTTCTGGCGGCTGGCCTTGGCAGCTTAGACGCAACTTGTTCCAGTCATGAAAATTGCGTGTTTTGTGCAATTTGGTCAATTTTTTAACTTTTTTGGTTTTCCCTCAAACTTTTGTGACTGTTCATTGTCTTCCTCTTTTGAACTGTTCTCAATCTCGCCGTGTTTCTCACATAAACCACCATTATTGTTCATCATTTAGGCATAAAACTTCAAGGAAAGGTATGGGTTGTGTTCCTTTCTCATTATACTTCTCATTTACAGCATTTATTTCTTGGATTGTATGTTTTTGATGATATCTGTATATCTCGTGTTTGATTATGGGTTTCTAATCTTCTAGTGAAATTATTGTGTGCTTTTTGGTGGTTTTTGTACCGATCTACTCTATCATGAGTAAACATTGTGTTTTTGGTGGCACATACACACTCATTGTCATGCTTGGAACCTAAATCTCAAGTATTTAGGGTTTTCTTCATCATCCATGGTTTGAAACTGACCCAATGCTAACAATGTTTGGTGTCCTGTGTGGTTTCTCTTGTTTTTGATAAAACATGATACAGGGTCAAAATGTCTCCATTTAAGAGATCAGCTGTGAAAGGGGGTAGCAGCAAAGGGAAGGAGCCTGTCATTGACGTTGATGATCTCTCACCTAGACCAAAAAGGACTCGCTTACCATCAAGTGTGTTTGATCCTAACAAGTTCAGATCGTATGCTACTTTTTAGACTCATGAAAATTATTTTAAAGATGCTACACTATTGGTTGAAAAGGCTGTTGACCAACATTCTCTTTTTGACATCGACATCCCTAAATGGTTTGCTGGCAAAGATTGGAATTACCTTCTCTTTGACCTTGATGATGCATATGAGAAATTGGTTAAAGAATTTTATGCAAATGCAATTGTTGAAGGTGATGAGCTTAAGTGCTGGATTACGAGAAAAAGTTCTCGGTCTCTCCTACATACCTGGCAGAGATTCTTCATATCAACTGGCCGATGCTTGGAAACTCACCGGTTTATGATGATCTATGTCCAGATGAGGACTTACTTCGGGATGCCCTTGGAAAAGATTTGGAATTTTCATCAAATGGGAACTCAGTAAGTGTTTCCTCTTTTCCTCCAAAATTGAGGGTGCTTACAATCATCATATTTCACAACCTGTACCCCCTATCCAGCACAGGGTATATGAACCTCGGTCGTGCCTTGTTTCTTCATGATTTGATCTCTGATGTAGAGATTGACATTTGTGCTCATATCTTTCACGTTCTACGAAAAACTGTTCTACGAACTGAGTCAAGGATGTGCATTCCTTTTTGCTGCCTTATGTCTAGGATTTTGAAGCTTAAAGGGATCCATCCATCAGAAGATGAGTCTCCCTGCACAAAACTGAGTCCAATCAACATGCGTATGTTCAACGCTAGCATTGGTCATAGTAAGAAGAGAATCAAAACAGAAACTTCAGCGTCTCACAGTGCTTCGCAGTCTAGCTCATCCTCCTTCAATGAGAAGCTAGACAATATTGTGGCATCTATCCATGAGTTAAGTACCAAGATGTCCGAACTCGCAACTATCTTGCACCATCACAACATTCGGTATGATATGAAGTTCACTTCTCTCCAAACCCAATTGGATCATATTCAACAAAAGCTAGAAGAAAATGAAGACTAGCTATTCCATGACAAAAAGGGGGAGATGATGTTTAAATGTTGATTTCTCTCCAGGCTCCAATTTCCAAATGCCCATTTCTGATTTCTCTCTAGGGTCCAATTTCCGAATGCCCATTTTTAAGAGTACTCCCCTCAGACTTGGTCGAGCCCCTTCACTCCAAACTTGGGTCTGGAATTATCATGTCAAATTTATATATACATGAGCTAGCTACCCAATAAAAGCAAACACATGCACACGAACCTTATACATGTAAGACGTGTATATGACACATTCTAGCTTTTGAGAAAAATATATACAATACTTTCAGGTTTCAATCAAATCAAATTAATAAAACTCGGTCACCGTTGAATAATTAGCTTTTTTTAGACAAATTCTTCAGGGCTATCTGAGATTCAACTCTTGTACGTACAGAAACCCAAGAAGAATGCTGCCCTTGTTCTGTAGTAATGTACTACATAACTATTAACCATTTTATAAAACGGTATTGTAAAAATTAAAGATTTTCCCCACCAAAGCAATCCTTTCTGTAAATCTACCCCAAAAAATAGAGCAAATTTCGGAAACTTTCTTTGTTCAAAATTCCTATAAATTGTGCAGTCGTACTACTACATTCAGCAGAGCAGGACAGAAGGGGCTTACCGTTTGCCTGGAGCCTAACTTCTCTCTTAACAAAATATTGTCCATTGTGGTGAAGCCCTCCTTGTTCGTAGCATTTAAGGCAACACGTCTACCTTCTCCGAATTCGAAATTTAAATAGATATGCCCATTGATGGCAGCCAGATTTGTAGGCGTGTTTCCGTCATTGTCCTGCTGGTTGATGAGGCCCTCAAACTCTGGCTTCTTCCCAAAAAACCAAAATGCCTCCCCCCCTCCACTTTCTGCAGCAGCATGAAGAGCATTCCGACCCTTGTTGTCCAACAACTCGTAGATATCTGGACATGCTTTCATGAGTATGTCTATTACACCTTTATTGCCTTCCTTGGCGGCAATGTGAAGAGCAGATAAACCTTCTTTGTTTCTTACATATGCACGGGAATTGTCCTTTTCTAAAAGCAGTTTGACAAAATTTCTCATTACCCAAATGGGCGGCAATGTGTAGAGGAGTCCATCCTGAGTCATCGCCTTCTCTAATTGCAGATGGCCATTTTTCCACCACTTTTTTTAACAAAATCTAAGAAGATATAGAAATACCATATTGCTCAGGTCAGGTTAGTACATATTAAGAGCGATAATCCCCCCGTACACAACACATGGAAAGACAGGGAATCAGATTTGCAATCATCACATGTAAGATGGGATATAATTAAAGCCTAACATTTTGTCTTAAAGTACCTCTTAGTGAATTAAAGATTACAGTGAATTCACTAAGTGAACATTAAATGAGTAAAAAAAATAAGGAAATCTTAGATTGTACATCAATTAAAAATTTAAAATGTACTTTTTTTTTAGAGGAATAAAATGTACCTTTCTTAAATAGTGATTTTGGCAAGTAGTTTAGTTGAAGAACTTATGGGTGTGTACTTCCTAAAATGTTATGAAAGTCCTTCGATAGATGAGAATACGAAAGTAACATAGTGGGGATGCACTGTGTTAATTTCATTGTGTTGAGAAGATACTACTTATATTTAAAGATTTTAACGTGAATGAAGAAAAAAATAAAAACAAGTTTGATTTAGCATAAAATAAGAGAGAACTGAAGGGTGGTAGTACAACTTGAGTATGCTAGCGTTATGGTAGCATGATGTATACCATGTATATCTTATCTTTAATAGATTAGGAAAAATTATTATGTCATACCCAAATTGTGTGAAGTTGAGTAGATTGGATTTTTTTTTTTTTTTTAGTATGTATTGTGTGGGCATATATTGAGTCCCACGTCAAGTGTTTATTTTAAAACCTCTTTTGAGCTCTCCACAGTGGTCTGTATGTGCGGGCCACTATATTTAGTGAGGGTTTGGATAGCCCTCAAACCTGCATCTGTGTTTTCTCAAAGTGCGTTTTCACCCTCTCTCTCTTTTTTTTTTTTTTTTTTTTTTTTTTTTCACATTTGTTGACTTTGAGGGACAAAAAAATACTGTTTATGAACAGTTTGTGCACTGTTTACGCACTGTTTATACACTGTTCACACATTAAAAAATATTAAAAATAAGTCCACGGTACTATTTATACATTTAAAAATTATTTTGCTACAATGTTTTCAGCAACAATCAATTTTCAGTAACAATAAATTATATCCAAACGAACCAGCATACGCTTGTTCAAAAACTTCATCTATCGTACTCTCTCTAGCCACATCATTTTTGTGTTCCTAAGTCAAAACTCGTCTTACTTCTCTAACGAGGAGAAACGACTGCAATCCTTGGTCAAATCCTCCGTCACCCTCTCTAACCTATTTCACATAAGCCCATGGAAAAATCCCACAAGCCTTACATGTAACATTGTTACAAGAGGGTACAACACCGCCAGGGTGAAGCCCCTTGGATTTATTTTAATGTAAAAAAGAATATATACATATATATATATATATATATATATATATATATATATATATATATATATATAAATACTCTTTACTATTTTATTGTTGTTTCCTTTATTTTCTTTTTAATATTGACTTTTTGTCATATTTAAGTCATTAATTTTAGCAACATTTAAAGTATAAGTTTATAAAAATATAAGGTCATGCTAATGAGTGCCTTTAGAGTAGTGGCTAACAATTCATTTTAGGAAATGTTTGACACAACTTTTATGGGAAATGAAAAAAGCTGTCAAAATATCAATTTTTTTTTTCCTTATAAAAACTTTCTTTAAATGGATTGTTAACCATTGCCCTAAGGGCACCGATAGCATTTCTCAAAAATATATAAGTAAATATTTTTAGCAAACGAATATATTTTTTTTTTCCAAAAATAAAGTAATACGCATTTATATTGAAAAAAAATTAAGGATACTAGAATACAATGATACATTTAGCTAGGTCCACCTTGAGAAAAATTTTTAGCTCCTTCACTGGACAACACTAACTTCCGAGGGGAAGGGAACTAAATTTCTACTATGCACCTAGATTGACTCATTCTTCATTGGTTGTGCAAACTTTATTTATTTATTTATTTTGGATAAATTGGATTGACTCATATTGAGTTATCCTAAAATGAGAGAGAGAGAGAGGGCTCAATTTGGGACGAATTGAGTAACTATTACAGTTTACGAAAACATTTTGTTTCGCTATATAATGTGATAACTAATATGATAACCCAATATGTGCAAATTTAATTGGATTAGATTTTTTTTGAATGTGTATTATATGGGCATGTACACTTACGTTGAGTGTTTATTAGGTGAATCCTGAGTTAAGTGATTACGAAGAACTCCAACAGCAACTAGACTAATCCTTTTAAGGTATATTACTATAATAGTTTTTTTAGTCATTATAATGAATGGTATCAAAGTTTCAAAATAAACCTTGTAAAACCATGTAGCTTGTATGTTGTGTGGGTGTGTTGAACCCCACCGACCCCACATCAGATGTTTACTTTATGTATCTTAGATTTTTATATAGAGAAAACATTCTATCGTGAGCTGGCGTAAAACCAGGTTTTTACACCAGCCAATAAAAAATCGCCACGTGGAATTCACACTTAAACCCCTTAATTAATTTATTTTTTCTCTTTCCCTCTTACTCTCTCTCGCCTTCTCCGTTTCACAAGTCTCTCTCTCTCTCTCTCTCTCCTCTTTCTTATTTTTCTTTCTTTCTCACTTTTTGCCTTCCTCTCTCCAGCCCTCTCACCCATACCTTTCTTCTCCTTCTAAAATCAAATCCAATTAAAAGCTTCAAGGCCATCAGCCCCTCCCCTTCTCAACTCTCTGAAACTTTCCTCTCTCAACTCTTCGCTTGCTTAGTGCTTGCGGGTTTTGTGTGGATTTTCTTTGATTTTTTTTTTTTTTTTTGGTGGGTTTCTGTGCATATGGTGTTACCGTGGTGGTGGGGTGTTGCTGTGGTGGTGAGGTCGGTTTTTTCCGTGGTTGTGGGGGTGAGGTGGAGGGCGTGGGTTTGTGGATCGGCGTGGTTGAGGCCTGAGTTTCTGGATCAGCGTAGTGGAGGGTGTGGGTCGGCATGGTGGAGGTCTAACCTTGCTTTGTGTTGATCGGTGGCTGAGTGTGCTTTGGGTAGATCGGTAACCGTGGGTTTTTGTGTGTTAGAGGTGGTGGTGGGGATTGGGGTTGCTAGGTTTTTTTTTTTTTTTTTTGGTGGTTGCCGAGGGGTGTGTGGTGGGTGGGTGTTAGAGGTGGTGGTGGTGTGTGTATCGGTGGTGGGGACTACGGTTGCTGGTTTTTTTTTTTTTTTTTTTTTTTTTGTGGTTGCTGGGGGGTGTGTGTGGTGGTGGGGTGGGTGTGTGTATTGGTGGTGGGACTGTGGGGTTGCTGGGTTTTTTTTTTTTTTTTTGGGTGGTTGCTGTGGGGTGTGTGTGGAAGTGAGAAAGAAAAAAGAGAGAGAAGTGAGAGACCTGTGAGAGAGAGAAGACAAGAGAGACTGTGATGACGTGGCAGCTTCCTATTGGCTGGAATAAAACATTGATTTTACGCCAGCTCCTGATAGAATGTTTTCTCTTTTATATATTGCGGGGTTGAGCTTTCCTTGCCCGTTTATAACCTAAAATAAAATTATAGTTTACCAAAAAAAAAAAGTTCTTAAGTTGAGGTTGATTTTTTTACCTTTTTGAGAGTTTTCTTCTACTAAAAATAATATGCGCAGTCTTAAACTGTCTATTCGATCACTAACTTCTTGACGATGCGTAAGGGATTCCGGAAGAGGTTTGAGAAATAGCATATGGAAGACCCATACGACAGCTATAAGGACACGTCCTCCTTCCGGTCCATCCGGTCCATGTTGCTCCCAAAATTTTAGGAATTTGGGGGGAAAATCTCCCTTGTTACTGTCTGCATTGGATAAATCAAAAGCAGTTACTTTAAAAACAATTATACCAATTGTCTCCAGCAATATTAAAATTTAAAATTAAATGAAAAAATTTAGCTATAATATTACTACATATTTTAAAAATCTAACTATTGAATTGCATGTTCTTTACGCTCTTAACATACATGTCAAATTTTATATCAATCGGATATAATTTACTATATGATCTATAACTATAAGATTATATTTTATGTATAATTTTAAATTACATAAAGTCTATAAATTAAACAATTTATTGATAACATTATTGACATAGCTATTAATTTTTAATTTTTTAAAAATTTTACAAGCATGGAAACTATAAGAAGAAAATGTAATCTAATGGTGAATTTGTCAAAATTCACCTCAAAGATAAATCTATTGAGTAAGGTTGAGTAAGGTTGTAGCCCTACAACCAATTTTATAACTAAATTTTGTCCAAAATTAAGTTGTCTCTAGAAAAAACAAAATTTAAACTAGATAAGGAAAATAAATGCAATTTCTTCTTCAGAGTTTCAGATATGCAAGGGATATTTTTTGTGGTGATATCCTTTACGGGCGCTGTGGAGTGCTCCAAGCAAGATCATGCATGACCAATGGACAAAGCTTTTTAGTTTGATTAATGCTATTGACATAAGAATTTGAAGTGACATATTATATTTGGTGTTAATTAAAATGAGGCTAATTGTAGGATTATGTACACGGCAAAAATAAAAAAGTTTTATGTGAAAGTGATGTTTTAAAAAATATTAGCCAAAACTTAGATCCTAAAATTTACTTGCTAAGCACTTTTAGTCCACGAAGTTTCGAATGAAATCTATTACTTCTTAAAGTTTAAAAAATTGTTGTTATTTGCTTGTTGGTCCCTCATAGTTCACTTCCATTAATTTCTTTTTAGTCTAGCTATACGTCTAAACAAATAATGAGATGGCATTTTTCTTAAGATAACTTCTAACAGGTAAAAACAAAACACAAAACCAAACCCCACCCCACCGATACCTTGCCTCACCGATTTCTGACAAGGGGAAGTTTCACTGAGGAGCAAATTGTGAAGAGTAATGGTTGGGAAGTCAAAGCGAGGCTGGAAAAGGTTGCCCTGTCAGGAAACACTACCCTCCATAAAGATTTGTGTACTGACTGGGGGTTCTTGATGGTTGAGAATAAATGCAATTTCTGTAATTAGTTTTGATTTTGACTTTGTTTCAGCTCAGTGTTGTATTCCTGTATCTAGACCAAGGTTGTAGCAGCTAGTTTAAAACTTTAAATTGTTAGATTGGTTTGCTCAGTTGAATACCTAGAGTCTGGGTTGTAGCTGTTGGTTTAAGTTGTTAGTTGGTGTTTCTATCCCAAAAAAAAAATATATATATATATATATATATATATATGTTTTAGTTGTTGTGATCTGTTTTCACTAATACAGCTTTTTGAGTCCGGTCGATATAACAGTTCTGAAACTTGGAAATAGGAAATACAGAAGGAAATAGATTGTTCAGACAAACAAATGCTAATAATTCTACTTGCACAAATTGAATTCTCTATCACGATACAAGCATCAAGAATGCTTGGGATTAAAAATCAACAAAACCGTAGAGTGTACGCAGTACTCATCCCTCGCCATTCTATTCGTGGCAATCTCCTTTGCATCATGCAGTTCATCAATATATTCATCAGTTTCACTCAATTCATCCAAATCAGACTCAAACTCCTCATTGGACTCCTCTTAGTCATCAATATCATCCGAAGACTCATGTGTCTTCCCAAATATTTCTTCCATCAACTCCTTGTCAGCCTCCTCATACTTGCCTGCCAATTTCCTTTCAAAATCGCTTCAAAAATCGATTGTTTCGCCTCTGCAACGCCCCTGTCCCAATCTCTCCCTCTCCTTATCCCGATCTCTCACTCTTTCTCTTTCCCCTCTTTCTTTTTCCCTGAGTCAGTCCCTCAGCCCCTTAATTGTTTTCTCAGAGATCGGTAGGGCAGGGTATCGGCGGGGTGGGGTGGGGTTGGGATGGGTTTTCTGCTTTTTTTTTACTGTTAGGGTCCTTCCACCTTTTTTTTTTTTTTGGTAATAACAGTTTTTCTTTTATTTTTAATTAAGAATTCTTTTTTTTTTTTTTTAAATAGCCCAAAATGGCGTCGTTTTGAGTAGTAAACAGCAACAACTAACAAAAGGGTAACGGAGGATTGAATTGACAAAATCTGACACTTAGAGGACTAAAACGACAAAACTGAAATTTAGAGGACTAAAATAACAAAAGTTGAAATTTAGAGTCTATAAGAAGATAGAATGCGAAGAAGAAATATATAATATAATATTATTAAAATAAAAGAACAAAAAAGATGGTAAATGTTGATGCTGAAGAAGAAATGTCAATGAAAAAATAATTTTCAAGATGATGAACATGGTGATAATATTAACTTAGATAGAGTTGATTGAGCAAGAAGATGAATATAATGAAAATAAAGTATTATTTTGGCTCAAATGTTATATATTATCACTTTTGAGTTTAATCAATTTGAATGTGCATGTTATAAATATGTGTTAATCTAAGTTATTTAGTTAAATTTGTTAAATATTATTACCTAAATGATGATTAAATTAGTCCTAATTTGAATATGTCTTGATTTTGTAATAAATATACCTTTTATATATGTATATCTATATATTTTATTAGGTACTTGTGTATCTTACTATATACGATACAATACAATTCATGATACATAAATAATAATAATAATAATAATAATAATAATAATAATAATAATAATAATAATAATTGATTTATGATATTATTCACATTTTGACAACTATGCTTATAAGCTTTGCTCAATCTAAAGTCAAATTCTAACTTGGCCACTAATTTAGACTCATTGTAGCCCATGCCATTTTTGTCTTCCTTTTCCATTGGACCCATTCAATTTCTTCACTCAAAAGAGGTTCAAAAACATAGTAATCTCGAATTGAACTCACTTGGAGGATAGAGTCAGAGACCCCAACTTGGGCTAGCTAATAAAGAGTCTATGGATACAACTAGGGGTGTTCACCATACCATACAAACCGTACCAAAACCACCCGCAAAATGGCATAACCACATTGCGCCACAAGCAACAGTGCACCACACCGCATGGTGTAGTATAGTTTATATTTTTATAATAAGAAAATCTCACAAACCGCACCACACCGCACCCTCACTATATATTTACATATTTATTATTTTTAATATTAAACATATTATTAATAGTTTAAAACTTGGCCTAATAGTTTAAAAGTTGGTCCAAAATAAAGGAAAAAATCAGTTTTGGGCTAGGTAAGAAAATCCCAAAATTTTAAGAATATGCTAGCTTCAAACCGTTCAAACCACATCTTATACATTGCATAGCACATATGACCGCAAAAATGTGATGCGGTGTGGTTATGGTTTTGGCTAAACTCTAAACTGCACCGCACTGCACATGTGACAGTAAAAATAAGGCGCGATACAATTATTGTCTTGGCTAAACCGCACTGCAAAGTGCGGTACTAAAAATGGCCCAAAACCGCATTGCACTGTACCACGAACACCCCTAGATACAACATTTGTGGAAAAAAAAAAATTGCCACAACCCTGATATGTGCAATTTTTAAGTGGTGAAAAAAAAGTAATAAGTCCATGAAGTGGCAGAGCCAGGATTTTGATTAGGAGGGTCAAGATTGACATACAAGATTGGAGGTATTATTTGATCTAATCTCATTATTTTAATAAGTTTAATCCATAAATTCACTAATAATAATTAAATTAATAACAAAAGAAATTAATGTAAAAACAAAACAAAAAAAAAAAAAGATTTAAAAATATAGCTATATAGATGCTAAGTTGTATCGATGCCTCACTGACTTGTGATTGTTAAGTAGAAAATCAACTCTAGTTTCTATATTCTTTTAAGCATGTGGCAAAAAATTTTATTCATAGCAAAAATTCAAAGTTTTAAACTTTTTTTTTTTTGTGGAAAAAAGAGTTTCAACCTATAACGACAGAGGCCTTTGTCTAGACAACGGCCATCAATGCAAGCCCAAAAGCCCACACATTCCTCATGTTGCAGAAGACAAACATTACCCAGTACGCATAGCAGAAGGATACGGCGCAGGAGCAACAGAAATGGCGTGGGGATGAAAGAAGACAAACCTAGATGGTAGTGGGTCAACATGGCCAGTAGACCCATGGAAATGAAGAGAAATGACAGGAATAGGAACCCAATGGGCTATATGAGTAGAGGCCTTTTTCTGGACAATGCCTATTAATGCAAGCCCAAAAGCCCACACATTCCTCATGCCGCAGAAGACAAACATTACCCATTACGTGTAGCAAAAGGATACAGTGCAAAAGCGGCAAAAATGGCGTGGGGATGAAAGAAGACAAATCTAGATGGTAGTGGCACTCGCACAAGGCCCAGGGCACCACCTACGTGTACCCAACCAATACATGGGAGGTGGGCCCTCGGTCAAGGAATTCAAGGGGTGTGGTTTGGTGGTGGGGAGAAAAGAGGTATATTCTGGGGTTTCTGTCGAGACTCCTTTCAAGAAAATGCTTTGTTGGGATGGAATTTCTCCCAAAAGAGATAAACATAGGCTAGGACCACTTGATGCATGCCATAGGGGTAGGTATAGAGAGCCCTTAACCCTTATCCATTGAGGGGAGGCAAGGTAGTGAGCGAGAGAGAAAAAAAAAAAAAAAAAAAAAACTTTTTTCTAGAAATGGAGAGTGGTATGGCAAGCACACTCTGAGCAAAGCTAATGGCCGGGAAACCAACAGGTTAGTAGGTAGTCTTGAAAAGATGCCCAGAAGAAACCAAAAGTGGTTGGTACAGCCTTAGAGACAAAAGGGCGAAATCTTATAAATTTAAGCAAGTATAAAAGGGATAGAGGTAACCATGAACATGGACAGAAGGAAGGAGGGACAAGAGGTAAATGGAGAAAGAAAACATACAAAGAGAAGAAAAGAGAAAAGAAACCTAACAAAAAGAGAATAAGAAAGCCAAGTGGTAAGGAAGAGCAAAAAACATAAGGTAGAGAGAGTTATGGCAAAAATAGAGGCATGCATCAATAGATAGACTTTTCTCTCCCCTTGACATTCCCACTCTCTTTGACCCATAATCCGAAACCCAAAACCATTTAGGACCTCTTCCCAGCACAAGTAATTTCTATAGTAGAAACCTGCATTGAGGTTACCTACATTAGAGATTGGCTCCCTTTTTGAACTTGTTCCTGCTAAACAGCCCAACCCAAAGTTGAGGAAGACGAGGCCATCCTCATTACATTACTAGATGTCCTGTGACAGTCCCCTTTTAGTTTATGTTGACAATATTAACATGACTAGTTTTATTTTAGCATTATATGTCCTACTGTAGTATTTTCCTTTCTTTTCTATTTGTTGTATAAGTTGTTTTGCTATATCACTGTCTATTTTACTTACGGCGTTAGTTGCCTACTATGACTACATTTAACGTGTTTTACCATAACATCATGTCGTAGTATATTTTTGCTGTAATAGCTATTTATCCACGACCACACCTTGCATTCAGCCTGCGGTGCTCTCCACGACCTGTCTTAACATTGGGTGAGCCAAACTCATGCACAAGCTGGGCTACGGTGCAACCCAAACTAGGTTAGCCACAACTCTCTTACCCCAGATTCACAGGCCTTAGTACAACAGAAGGGCCAAGGCCCAAACACACAAAAGGTCCCCACAACAAGTCATTAAACAATAATGTCTATTATAGATTTAGATAAGAACCAGTAAATACTTGTTAATTCAACTATTGTAAAAATATTTTTTTAGGGAATTGTGAATATATTTATGTATATAATATTACTTAATAAAATATACGAGTTTTAAGTGGACCAACCACTTACTTTTGCTCCGTTTCACTACCATGGCATTACTCTACCACTTAGTTAAATTCTTAAGGGGCCCATTTATTTATATACAATAACTTAATAAGTTATTCGCCACTATGAGTTATAATATAGATGGATCTATAATCTAATCTATAGATGTAAATAAATATAGTTTAGTGCACATATATAAGTTAGGCATATGGTGGACTATGCAGGAAGGATAAATTCTAGGCTGTTTAGGTTGAGCATCATTCATAACTCATTTCTCTAACTCTATTTTCCCCTCATTCAAACTAAAACTTGTTTGGTTCATATCTTGGACTCTATAACTTAAAATTTTGCATAAAATGGTGGTACCCATTTAGGAGAAAGAGAAGTTGCTGTGTTTGTTTGAAAAGGCAAAAAAAAAAAAAAAAAAAGAAGAAGAAGAAGAAGAAGAAGAAGAAGAAAAAGAAACAAAGAAGAGTAAAATAATAGTGCCCAATTGTCACACTTAAGTTGATGTGACCACACATGGCCGCAAGCCCCACCAAGGCCGAGATATTATAAGAATGCCATTGAAACCCAAATCTCGTAACTTTAAAAACACCCAAAATATGTTTTTATTTTGGCAAAAATGCAAAACTGACTCTCTAACTTTTAGCATTTGTCATTTCAGTCCTCTAACTTTGAGTTTTGTCATTTCAGTCCTCTAACTTTGAGTTTTGTCATTTCAGTCCTCTAAATTTCAAGTTTTGTTAATGTAGTATTCTGTTAGGTATCAGTTACTCCTTCGTTAAGTTTGGCTTTTTTTTTTTTTTTTTTTTTTTTTTTTTTTTTTTATCTATATATAAATAATTTTCAGAATTAAAAGAAAATGAAAAAAAAAACTATAAAAAAAAAAAAAAAAATGTAAGGGGAATGACGTTGTTCCTCTTCCCCTGAAATCAAAATTGGAAAACGGAAAAATCTCTCTCTCTCTCTCTCTCTCTCTCAAATCCACCATCATATATGCATTATGCTTTAAAGCAGACAACCACCAAACATGGAGCTCTCTCTCTAAAACCAGAAGAGAAAGTCTCTGTTCTTCTTCGTTGCTTCTATTAGGTAAGCCTTTTTTCTATAAGATTCAAGTTTAATCTCTTTTTCCTCGTCGATTTCGTCACTTTGATCTATATATGAAGTTTCAATTTCAAAGAAATCTTATTATTCTGTTATTTTTTTTCAATTTTGTATAACAAAAGCTGTAAATAATGAAACGGAAATCGCGAGCTCAACAAGCAACTCAGCCTCCTCATCCATGCTTTGCTCCGCTCCTCCGCCACCTCTAACGACTTCACAAAGCCAAGTCATTTTCTGCTCTCGACGCCGCGTTTTGAAGGTTTAGAATCGGAGGAGTTGGAGGAATGAACAAAGGAAGCGATCACGATCACAATCAAATCCCCTGGGATGACGTGGCGGCAATGCCAAATCTGATTGAGAGTTCGACAAGCGTGATCGAGAGTGGAAGGCTCCAGAACGCTGACGTGGAGCCTTTCACTGAGGATGACTATCGGATTTGATGATCTTGAGAAAAATGAACGGTTATCTGGCTGAGGATGAAGACTGAAGGGGGGGACCTTCAATGTTTTCTTTTTCTATTTTTCTTTTTCTTTTTTTTTATTTTTTTTAATTACAAAAATTATATATTTTTTTTAAAAAAAGGGTCAAACTTAACGGTAGCAATAACTGAGACTTGACAGCATACTACATTGATAAAAATTGAAACTTAGAGGACTGAAATGACAAAACTGAAAGTTAGATGACAGAAATGACAAAAGCTAAAAGTTAGAGGGTCAGTTTTGCATTTTTGCTTTTTATTTTTCATAACTGAAACTTAAATTTTTGAATTTTAAGTTATGGAAACTTAACTCAAATATTTTACCAAACAACATGAGTTTCAGTGGATTCAACATTTTTTTTGAGTTTTGGGTGATGAAATTTGAGTTATATAACTCAATTTTCACCAACTCAATTTTCACCAATCCAAACATTCTCTCAATATCTCTAGTGAGAATAGAGTAACCTAGTGATAGTGGGTTAAGTGGTGCTTTTATCTTATGCCTGGAGATTGTTATGTGTGAACAGGGGACAAAATGCTTTGTTATATATTAAAATTTAATATTATTGTGGAATTTTTGGTGAAGTCAAGGGACAATTTCCCCCTCTTCCCGTAACTTTGTCAATGGGTCCGTATACTAGTGATGATTCACCGATTAGAATTACACGTATTCAAATTGTGAAAAATTATGTGATTCAATAAAAATTGCCAACTCGTAACCCACCTAAAAAACCTCAAATCATCCTCAATAAGTTAATCTCCACCAACTAATATAAAAAAGAGAACATTGTCCCTTCGTTTCCCTACAGCATAGTTCTCAGAACCGGACCGGACCGGGAGGTCGGACCGTGAAAACCGTGAACCGTGATGAAAACCGGTTTTTTAAGCATAAAAAACCGGGCATATGTGGCAATTCCGCGAACCCCTAAAACCGGGGTTGGACCGTACGAACCAGTCAAGAACCGTACGATCCAACCCCTTAGCAATTTTTTTTTTTTTTTTAATAAAAACAACTTAACACAATTTTATTATACTTAATTAAATTATCCATCTCTTGCAAGGAATAAAAAAAATTATAATTAAAATCCTTCAAAGATATTCAACTTTACTTCAAAAATTAATCATAAATTTTAATGTTTTCATGATTATTATTTTATTTTATTAACTTTCTTATTTAATTATTAAATATATGCTTGAAAATCATTAAATTTTCCTCACATATATAGATATATTAGTCAATTTTGCTAGTTTTATAAATTTAATATTTATATTTAGGCTTTAATTAATTATTAAATTAATTATGACGTCATCACAGTTTGACCCCGGTTCGACCTCAAAAACCTTGAACCTCTCCGTTTTACGGTTCAATGAACAGTCCGGGTCTGAAAACCTTGCCCTACAGCCGATGTCCTTGTGGAGAAACATTGTTGGCCTAAATGTCAGTGTCGGCAAAGCCAATCATAATTACCCACATGTTTTCAAGGTTTTTAAAAACTCAATCATGAAGAATTTATGTTGTTACAAAGGATAAGGATACTATAAATATTACTCCATAATCTTTATAGATTAATGTGATAATAAATATAATTAAAGGGCTTTAACTACCTAATAAAACACTAAACTTGGAAGTTGTAAACCATGTAAGGAAGTTGTTAATGATGTTTGTGAACGGGACTCTTGGTGTTCTTGCCAGTAATTGGGTTTGCCTGATGATTTTTGTAACTTGGTTCTTGTAAAGTACATATCCGATTTTAGGTAGGTTGGACTAGAGATAGTGAAATGTTGATAAAGATGAGAGTTTGGGGTTGCCAAAAGTTGAAATGCGGAGGGACAGAGTATGGAGACGGGTTCGATACATTCGTTTTGAATTGTGGCATAGAAATGGATTCGGGTCTAGGTCCGTATATCAATATATTTGTAGCATTTTAAATAAAAAAGAAGATGTTATTAATAAAATTATCAAAAAATTTTTTTCCATAAACTGTAGAGACAAGAAAACCAATGCAAGTAAATGTGAAAACATATAGAGCTCATTTTGAAATTTTAGGGAATAAAAATGCTTGTTTGAAACGTCAGGAGTAAAAAAAAAATATTTAACAAGTAAACTTTAAGAACTGATAGTATATTTCAAAAAATAAATTTATGTCAACATACTTATTTTAATGTTTGCTTTTCTTTGTACTTTTGTTGATTGATGTTTGACAAAATCTGTCTAGTCTCTAGAATATATAAGTTGGGCAAGACTTGGATCTAGTATTTCGAACTATGCATTAGACATATTAGAATACGTGGACAAGCAGCATTTCAAAAAGTTCAGAGTGACATTGGACCAAGCTATTTCCATATAAGCTTGACTCCAATCTCTTTAAGTTCAACTTCAAAATCAATAAAGTTGCCTTCCCTTAGGCTCTTTTCAAATTTTGAACTTAGGTTGAACCTTGCTTTGGCCCGTTCTCAGAATTCTCTAGCAGCTCAAGATCAATTCGGCTTTAGTGAGGTCACGTATTACTACTCTGTAGGCTTTAGTGAGGTCAGGTATTACTAATCTGTAGGCTCTATACTGAAGAGTGGATGCCACTCGTGCTATTTGTAAAGAGTACCGTGAGGGGTATTACCAACTCTATTATATAAGCTTTATACATTAATTTGTTATCAATAAAAGTCTAGTTAATGGGTGCTCTTAAGGAACTTGTTAATGGACAATTATAGGAAAATTTTAATACGACTTTTATGATAAATGCAAAAAATTGTTAAAAAAATTAGTAATTTCTTTTTTCTTTTTTCCTAAAAAATTTCTAAAAATAATCTATTAACAAGTGCTTTCAGGATATCTGTTAACTTTTCCTATTATAATAAATTATCAAATTGAAATGGTAATGTGGTGGTATCAATCACATGCTACATCAATTTGTTATTTTTTCTAATAAAATTATTGAAGATGAATGTTTGGACACAATTTATTAAAATGATAAATTATTATTGGAATAACATTATTTGTGTATGAAACCATCACTAGACATACTATCTCAACAATAAGAGATTCAAAATGTCCACAATTTATAACATGAAAATGAATGTAAAAAAACGAGTCTTGACTCTAGAGTATCGTTCAACCTTGGTAAAATTGATTTGCTAACACGCATGGGATATAGCCATGACATTAATGACTCGAAAAGACCACATCCTAAAAGAAAAGTGCAAAATATTTAAGGAGCAGAATGGAGCAGCACTTACAACTACTTGTATGAATGACAAGTGCATGCAAGACATTCATGCCGTGCCTTCCAGCATAGGAGCAATCTGGAGCATTACTTAGGATATGTAAAGCCATGTCATAGTGTTGTCTATCCACAGCAAGGAATAGTGCAGATTCCCCAGCGTTGTTTACATGCTTAGCCAGTTCTTGATCCTCCTTAACGAGCTCTTTCACAATCTTAAACTCTTTATCGTTATCATATCGCACAGCGACGTGCAAGGCTGTATCCCCATCAAGATTCACCATGCTCAGAAGCTGTTGTCCACCTGCTTCAACATCCAGCTTTTTGGCATGTTTTATTAGGAGCTCCACCAATGAAGAATCTCCTACCATCGCAGCAACATGTAGCGGAGTATTGCCTTTGGAGTTTGTTTCATACACAATCCTTTGACTTAAATTAAGTATCTTTTCTGCAGCCTTAACTTGTTTGAATTGCAGTGCAACATGAAGAACAGTGTTCTTCTCGACAGTGAATTGGAGAAGGGTACTATTGGAATTTTCATCAAAGTAACTTAACTTACCAGTGGAAGCAGCTCGGAACACTTCAGGATTCATTCTGTATTGCCTTTCTTCTTACATAGTCGGTTATCACTTTGCCTAGTATTGTGAAAATAAATATCAATAAATAAAATCAATACTATTTTTTCTTTTAAAAAATAAAGAAAAAGAAAAACCTTATTTTCATCTATTTGTCTTGATTATTGTGTTGAAAAAAGTTATCAAGAAAGCGAAAATTGATTTGAGAATATTATTTTACACTTAACATTATTCTACACCTTATATTCACAATTAATGTGAAAAATGTTTATATTTTAACACATAAAAGTAGATGTGAAATAATCTATGTGAAAGTGATTTGAGAATATAAACTATAAAGGTCCAAAAATTGTATTTCAACTTTTCATGTAAAAACTGAGGCAAATGAAGTATTAGGTAATAAAACTAAATATTCTTTGTAAATAACGAGATTTTTTTATAACGAAAATTAATATGCACTAAAATTCAATTTAGTTCATTGATTTTTAGTTAATTGTTAAATTAGTCTGTAAAGATTAATTTCTAATAATTTAATATCTCACTATTCAAAAATTAACATAGGCAAAAACTAAAAATTAGTGTCTAACGTTTAATATCCTTCTGTCCAAATCTCTCGTCAAATGATGCCAGTTAAAATTTTAATTGAAAATATGCATGAGCTACGTCATTAAATAGATCTTGTTATTTGATAAGTATTATTTAGAAAATAAAAACTTTAAAAGACTTTATTTGTTAACTAGTTTGGATGAAATGACCAAATCTACTCATTTTGAGCGAAGGACAAAATTGGAAGAAAAAAAACTTTAAAAACTATTCTGACAATTGAAATAATAAAGAGATTAATTTGAATACAAACCCTTAATTTATAAGGACCATGCCCTGGTCTGGTTCCTTAGTTAAAGTATACTATTTAAATCCAATAAAGGGTTCTATTGTATATCCATGAAAAAATAGAGGGCTCCCTTATCTCTCTCCTTTTATTTTCCCGTCAAATAAATATTTATTGAGAATTGGAAAATCTATTACAAAAAGTTCATACCTGAATAGATCAACTGCCCAGTCGTACCAGCTTGCCCAGTTGGTGTCTCAACTTTCCGTTTGATTATCTGTAAATTTAATAAGACAAACTGTTCAACTTTATAGACAACAATTTGAGTAAAAGGTAAGTACAAGCAAAGAATATATTATATCAACGAATCCAAGTCAAGTATATATAATAAAGGAAACATAACTAAAGCAACAAAAAAGCCAAAAAAAAAAAAAAAAAATAGAAGAAAAAGAAAGATTCTTAATGTTAGATTATGTTTTTGTTAATCGTTATGCCCAAGACTTAGATGGGTTTCCGTGTCCCATTTTGCGGCAATAAGTAATTTTAACGCAAGGTCATGTAGAAGCTATGATTTATTCTTCCAAAAATGCTAAAAATATTACAAATTTTATTATATAATATATAGTTAAAAATTGATATGTTATGATTTGTGAACTTTAACCACTTAATAAATAAATATTTTAAATGTTTTTGATAATTCATGATTGGTAACAAATCAGTTTGTAAATTCTGGCCTTCTAGACTCCAGGTGATAAAAATTGTAGTATGTGTAACATTACATTTATTTTTAACAACTCTACAACCTGTGCAATGCACACAAAAGTTACACATCATAAGATTTTTTCCTTTTTTCAATTTTTTCTAAATATGAAATTTGATAATTATTAATATGAATTACTATGCTTATGTTTTTATATAGAATTGTATATTATAGTATTAAGCATTTATTATAATTATGTTTATATATAAAACAATATATTTATAAATTAAAGAAAATATAATGTGCTATACTGCTATGATTTTAATGAATAGAATCCTATAAAAAATATTTAAATATAGAATAAATTTTAATTTTAATTATATATTATAATAATTATGTGTAAAATTGTGATGTCTCAAAAGTTTATATGGAAAAATTTTATATAGTCAACCAAAAGTCAAATATTTTAGTTTGAGTTTAAATTCTATAAGATGTGGTGTTAAACCCAAGTTTTACACTTTCTAATCTCAATATGTTTCATTATCTTATTACATATTAAATAATAAATACAACTATACCCAATCAATTCTAATGCCTATTTGAAAATTCAAATGGTAAAAAATCACTCAAATTAGTAATAATAAAAAAATATGAGCTATAATTTAATTAAAAAAAAAAAATCTAAGCTATAATTTAACAGTTGTGTCCATACCAACTTGCAAATTAAACATAGTTTTAATGTCTTTTCCTTTCAATTTCTGAAGGCCCCCCCAATAATCCCAGACCAGCTTGGCTTAGCAATCAAACTAGTTATTCAGTACTTCATTATTGAGTAAGGTATAAAGGATACAGTGATCCCTAAAGACTAGTGTGGCACCACTTTAAAGGTTCCTGCAATAAAAGCTACCAGCAATGCTTTAATTAAACCAGCTTGGCTTAGCAATCAAAACAGTTATTCAGTACTTCTTTATTGAGTAAGGTATAAAGGCTACAGTGAGCCCTAAAGAGTGTGGCATCACTTTAAAGGTTACTGCAATAAAAGCTACCAGCGATGCTTTAATAGACCAGTTTGTGAAACGAGCGGCACGTTGTGCAACTTCTCTGTGAAAAGCGTCTACCTCAATTGTTGCTGAAGCCAAAAAGTGGAAAAATGAGGTAGTGGAAAGACCAAAAGTTAAAGTGTAGGGTAAATATTGGGTACTCTGAGAGCGTATACTTCCTCCTTTTATATGGGATGAGTCTCATTCACTATGAGACCCACTCTCATGTGAAAGAGATAGAATATACTTCCAGACCAGAGACGAACCTAGAATTTTAAGCTAGCGAGGGCACAAAAAAAAAAAAAATCTACGTCAATATAATATTAAAAAATTATAAATATACAAAATTATTTTTTTAAACATTAAGATGCAATCATCTACCAACAAAGACAAAAACAAAAATAAAATCTTGTTTTTTTTTTTTTTTTAATACTATGTTTGCTAGGATTTTTTTATTGAAGTTAGAATATTCACAGTGATAATGCTAAAAATTTTAAATTTTAATACCTCAAAAAGCTACTTTATTTATTTTACCATCTCACTTTATATTACACCAGATATCAAATGTTCTATATATTTTTTTATCACTTTATTTAAAATAATATGAGCAACTTATTAAAATAATAAAGGAAGAGAGAGAATTTGAGTTTTTTAATTGAAGAAAGAGATATAATCTTAATAAAATATTGTATTTTATTTTTTAATAAATTGCGATAGTCAATTGGTATTTATACCAGTTTACTGTAATTGCAAAAAATTTAGCTTTACTTTCTCCAATAACATATGATTTTTTAGTTCTGTGGTGATAAAATAGTTTTTTTTGCTAAAACACAATAACCATTGTGAATATTTTTATTATTTTTGTTAAGTTTTTAAGTTTGATAGTTGTTATTTGGATTGGGCTAATTAGGCTGATTGAAAAGAAGGGGAGTCTAAGGTTTTAGAAGGAAAATCCAACTACAAAAATAAAATATATAATTACTAAAAATAAATAAATAATTGGACCCAGGGGAGGCCCGGCCTCCCTTAGCCCCCCACCTAGGTCCGTTTCTGTCTTGGACTACCTAATAAATTTCCAAGTATAGCTATTAAAAATACGCAAAAAGCAGTTCTTTTGCTTAATACTGCCAAGCCCTCATCCACACATATCTGTTTTGGTTAAATCCACCATACCAGGCACCGTGAAGGTCACAGTTGCGATGAGTGTGGCTACCAACAAATTGCTCTCACTCACTTCCTTCCCAAAATCTGATACGGAGGGATGTTCCCTTGCCATTGCCGTCTCTTGCCGGTTTTGATTTCCTTCTAGGGCTCAAATTCCGAATGCCCATCTTTAGGAGTACTCCCCTCAGGCTCGGTCGAGCGCCTCTCCCCCCACAATACTTTCTAGATTTCGTCATGTAAAATTTATAAGTAGATGATTTTTGTAAAATGCTAAAGCTATAGCTACCCAAACAAAAACAAAAACAAAAACCGGTGCACACACATTATACATGTAACACGTGCATGTGATGTATTCTAGCATTTTAGAAAGATTAGTGCCATACTTTCAATCAAATCAAATTAATAGAACTTGGTCTTGGTCTTGGTCATCTTTGTATTCTCTCACTCAATGTTAATAAGTAAAAGTATCAGTAAGTTATATTTTTCTAGAAAGAGTTAGACACTATACTTGTGTGATTCGACTGAGTAATGCTTTAAAAAATTCTACGAGGAATAATATAATAAGCTTTTGTTAGACAAATTCCTCACGTAGGTCTGTGATTCAACTCATGCCCTTTTCTATAGTTAAGCATTAACCATTTTTTATAAAAGAAAAAATTAAAAGATGTCCTTAGACATTGGTTTAGAAAATATTTTTAAAAACCTATTATGAGAAAATAAAAAAGTAATTAACTTTTTGTTTTTTATATTTCTCATAAAAATGACACTAAAATTTTCTTTAAATAGTTTATTAATAAATATTCTAAGGACATCCATTAGCTAAACCCTTTTTTTAAATTAAAAATGTATAAAATCCTTTTCATACATTTACCCAATAATGTAAACCTATAATCACCCTTTCTATAAACATTTAGCGGAGCAAGACAGAAGGGGCATACTGATAATGAGTAATTTAACTTCCTTATTAAAAAAACATTGTCCGCCATGGTGAAGCCCTCCTTGTACCTAGCATTTAAGACAACGCCTCTACAATTTCCCAGCAATTCGGATGCAATCACTATATTTTGATGGCCGCCAAATGCATAGGCGTGTTTCCTATTTCGTGCCAAAAAAAAAAGACGATAAAGATGTTATTTAAATCTTTGTTTCATTTTTAAAATTTAATTATCGTACAAACTAAAACATATATATATATATATATATATATATAGAACTTCGATTTATTTAGTTTTTCGTGCTAAAAAAAATTAACAAGATACAGGTTTTTTTTTTTTTTTTTTTTTTAGTTTTTCTCTTTTTGAGTAATAGCTTGAAATTTCTCTTTCAGTTTTTATCTATATATTTTGAAGTGCTTTTTATCTTCCATTTTTTTTTTTTTTTTTTTTTTTTATCATGGTTTTAAAAATTGGAATAGCCAAAGAACCAAAAAAAACACCAGTTCCCAGCTTTTGCCGATTCTTGACCGGATATTTTTTTTTTAGGTTTTTCCAGTTTTGACTGGACCAGTTTCAGGTTTGGTTCCCAGCTAAACTAAAGGCAGTCAGTCCAATCTAATTTTTAAAATAATTTATTTTATACATTAATAGCTATGAGTCAGGGATTTGAATATTGCATGTTTCTATTGTAAAACTCAAGAGGCATTTGTTGAGCTACAAGATTTTTGTCTAAATATGAAGTATGATCATTATGGTTATTAATAGACATTTATCATGATTTTTTTTGTATATGAAACTATCTATCTATTCTATTATTTAAAGAAAATATAATGTGACCAGATTCTAATAAAAGGTTTAAATAAATAATAGAATATAACATTTTATACACACATGTGTGTGTAACATTTCCACCTAATAAGACATAGATGGTACACAGTCAACATAACAAATTCGAATAGAGTCCTTTTATATTTTCTAAGTTTAGATATGTAAATTTGTGTGTAAACATATTTGACATCTGACATACAATTAAATTATAATTGGAAAGATACATGGCATAAAATTAGAGTTTATTTAGAATGTAGAGACATTTGGGATCAAATAATAAAACAATCAGACTGATACTTGGCACAAATTTCGGGTGCAATTAGAATCTAATTTTGAATGTAAATATAATTGACAAACAATTAGAGTATAATTGAAAGGACACTTGGCATGAGATTTGAGAGTATTTAAAAATTAGAGATACTTGGCATCAAATAATAGGACAATTAGAATGACACTTTGCTCAAAATTGGAACGCTATTAGAATCTAAATTAGAGTCTTGATTGAACTTTCTCTTAGCTTCAATATTTCTATATTATATAAGATAAGATTGGCCGATGTCTTAGTCTCAAGCAATATGCGATGCATTTTGAAACATTTTATAAAATTATATTATGTCTCATGTATAATACTTATTATGAGTTATAATATTTAAGGAATCAACTTCAATTATATTACATATTGTTAGAAAGAGGGGACATTCAATAATGTGGACCAGAAAAAAAAATCACGTATTCTTAGTGACCCTAAGAATACGTGATTTTTTTTCTTATACTCACTCTCTCTTTTTCTGTTTGTGTGGACTATTGTACATGTGTGCATGTGCAGATTACACCTATGGCTAGTTGTTTAGTGTTCTTTCAAAAATTTCCATCAAACTGAAATGTTTGTTTTATTCTTGCAGCCCATGGTCATATCATAATGGTGGATCCTGGCCAACACTCCTGTGGCAGGTAAGCCTGGATCTGGTTGCATTATATTATTATTGAGGAATGCTCAGCAAATTTGGATTTTTTCTGGAATTGAATGTCAATATGCATGTCCTAATTCACTTATAAAAAGGAAAATGCATGTCCTAATTCAGCCTTTGGTTTACATTGGGAGGTCTGCAAGTAATGGGCAGGATCCACTAGGAACCATTGATAATGTTAGGCAGGCCGGTCAAGGTGGCACTCCTAACCTCTTATGCATGATAAGTGTGTGGGTCAAATGGTGTCATGTGCTGCTTCACTTGGTAGCTGCCTAGCTGGCCAATTTATGTACATTGGTGGCCATAAAAATAAAAAAGAAGTAAGAAGTTGCTTTGTTCTCCGTGTAATGGCAGAATTTGGGGCAAGTTGGAGGAGAAATTTTTAAGATATACAAACTAATTTTGACACTACATGCATCTTTCTTGTGTGTCGGCAAAATTTATCTGTAGTTTCTAAAATATTGTCTTCTACTATTTTCAGTTCACATTGGCATGCATGAAGATGGGCAGACTAGAACTAGCCCAAAAAGCTGTTGATTTGGCTGAGAAGAGGCTTCCAGTTGACCGTTGGCCTGAATATTATGATACCCAGACAGGGAGGTTTATTGGAAAGCAAGCCCGACATTTCCAAACGTGGACTGTTGCTGGGTTTCTTGCATCTAAATTGCTCTTGCAGAATCCAGAGATGACTTCCATGTTATTCTGGGAGGAGGATTATGAGCTTCTTGAGATCTGTGTTTGTGCACTTAGCAAGAGTGGTCGGAAGAAATGCTCTCGCTTTGCTGCAAAGTCTCAGATACTTGTATAATGAGACTTCATTTTCCGGAAGGCAGGGACACAACACCTTTTTACTGTACAGCCAGAGTTTAAAAGTGTTTGATGAAGAAAAAAAACATCAACCTCACAGTGCAACATAAAGCATTCGTTTTACGAGTTGCTGTACGATAATTATGTCATTTGTCATCCGATTAATTGATATAGTTGATCGGCTTTAGAGGATAAAATGACTATGTTGAGGTGCCTTATTTCATGGCGCCTTGCTTTGGTCATCCATATGTAAATTCTAACAAGTAAACATGTTTACCAATTCATTTTCCCATTACAAGGCAGTGGGTGAGATATAAAAAGGGGATTCTTTTATAGCCATTTTACATAATTTTTATATTGTATTTTGGCTGAAAAGATGCATGAATATATTGCTATTTTTTTTAAAAATATATGCAATCATACTGCATCCATTTTCTCTGACAAGTGGTTTTTTTTTTTTTTTTTTGGCTTTTGCTTCTTGTAATGCTGTTTGTATGGCATTGTTTATCATTCATCAATAACAAAATCTGTAACGTGTACACGCTGTATCTTATCCGTCTTTCAACCATAGAGCCTCTAATGAGCAAAGCATGTCCATTTCATCGGCACTTTCTTGATCATTAACTGTTGTCAATGTCAATACAACAACTACTAGGCCTTAATTTCAAAAATTTTGGGATCGAATTGGATCTACATCGGATTAGTAGGGTCAGTCACATAGTACTCTTGTGATATCTTGATCTTTACTTTTGTCATTCCTGCCTTAATGGGGATAGTAGTTGGCGCATTGCACTCATTGGTTTCATTTGGAACTTGTATCTCTTTTGCCCCTTAGACTAACTCTAAAAACGTTGACAAAAACTGATTTAAAAACGTTGAAGAAATTTGATTCAAGTCTTTCAATTCTTTATCATAGCTATAGGCTGTGGGAACAAGAAGCTGTTTTCTCAATAAAGCTTATTGCCATGGCGAATTTAAAGAAAATGTTGAGGCGAAGGAAATACCAAAGAACCTTCCTGTATCTAATTTGGTGACTAAGTCCCTCTAGCCTGCCAATATTGATGAAACAAATGAAGCAGAGACCTTTTTCAGAAAACCAATTACTGATAACCGGCTTATATGCTATTTCAGCATTCTTCTAGTGGACCTTTCTAGGGAAATCAGTAGAAGTGAGATCTTTTCCAACATATTCATTTTTCAACCTAAACAGCTGCATTTGCCCTGCTCTTCCATTCCACCAAAACAAGAACAAAATCTTTCATTGATGCCAATCAAGACTAGATAATAAGATTTTGTACACCATGTGGAGCAAAATTACACATAACAAAACCATAGACAGTATACATAGTATGTCTAAAAACATAAAAGTGGTCTAACTTTTGTTCTAGGATGTCAAAAAGTTAACAGATTGAACCCCCTACATTAAGCTTTCCCTAAAAGAAAAGCACAGCCTATAAAACCAAAATTATCATAACAGGGTAAAAACTCATCTTTGATCATCACATTCAAGCAGCCCTCTCCTTCTCTTGTAGTCACTAATGGTTAATATCAGAGCATGTCTCTTTCCATCATTCTCTGGGACTCGGTATCCAACAGTAGCCTCTATTTTTTGTTTCCTAGCCAAGAATCCAAGTTGAGCACCCTGGGGTCGACCAAAACTCTGAAGAGTAACCAATGAGATAGGCAGCTCAAAATTGTGCATTATATTTGACACTGTTCCATGATCCACAGGAGCACTAGTGTCAACCAATTTCCCTGCACCAGCTGCAGCTTCTAAGGCTGCTTCTGTTGCTTCCATGCCAGCCTCTGTCGTTACCTTTGATCCTGTCCCATTTTTGTCAGCACTAGTAGTACCATTGATTGCTGCTTTATCCTCATTGTCTTCACCAGGCTTTGGATCATAGTAATTCCTCGACCTTGTCCATCTCCTTGAAAAGGGATCATACCCGTCCTCGCCAGCTTTTAAACTTGTATTTACCGGTCTCTTTGTTGATGCATTTTTGAAATTCTCAAACCTGTTCTTTCTGTTCATTTCAGATAGCCTAATAGGCTTAGCATCTTTCTCCAGGGGTAGCCGGGTTGCTTCCAATTCCTGCAGCTTAGTCTTGATCCTCTCCACCTCCACCTCATTGTGCTTACTTACTGCTACTTCCAACTGCCTCCTCAAGCGGTCCTTCTCAACTGCAATGTTTAGTGGCCGTGATGCGGTGCTTTTCTTCTCCTGCAACATTTGCTTCACTGTGGCAGCTGAGTAAACATATGTGTAGGGTTTTTGAATGCTCTCCCTCTTTTCCAACACAGCCTGTTTTCTTGGCATCCTACAACCACTTCGCTCCATCTCCCTAACCCATTGTTTAAACTCCTCCTCACGTGGTGCTGAATCCGAAACCATAGCCATCTGCCACCTAGCGGCAGAGCTATCACTGCCCCAAACACAATTCAGATACTTATGTGAGTGATTTTTCCCTCTAGTTTGTATTGTTGGTCAGGGCATGTGGCATCAACACCCTGGACCAAGCAGAGCCTGTAAATAGACTCAACATTCGACCTTCCAATTCCAATCCTCACAAAACAACCTACGATTAACTCCTCAAAGAATGGTTCCATAAACCATTTCGCAAGATTTGACCTCCGAATGGTAATTTCCTTTATATCCTCAAATGTTGGAACCTCAGAACCAGGCACATTCCCATCCTCATCACTGTCAACAAAGCCTTCACCTGTAGATTCTTCATCTTCACTGTCAGATCTACTAACACTCTCACTCTGGCTGGAACTGCTGGAATTTGCTGCAATCAAGGCTTTCTGTTTGATAGGTGAAATACCCTGGCTACCTGAACTTCCTCTTGATGCATCCTTTGATTTATGATGAGCCTCTGAGTCCTGTTGTTTTAACCGTTTTGCTCGCAACTCACTCAGTGCATCATGTTTGGCAGCTGTCCTCTCAGCAGACCTAGCAGATGCACGGACTCTGCCAGCTGAAGGAAGAGCTGGAGTCCCTTTTCTAGATAGGGCTGAAGTCACACTGTTTCCCTTTGATCTCAACTTTTCCTTCAAGACCTTATCATTTTTTTTAGATGCTCGTTCTGACAAGATCATTTCTCTTTCAAGTTCAGTCATCTCTGCAAGCCTTTGCCGGTCATCGTTGTCCTTGTAAAGATCACTGCCTACATCAGATTCATCACTGATGTTGCCCTCAAGGTCAAAAACACTATCATGATTCCTTTCTTCATGGCTTTCATGTTCATTGTCTCTTTCAGAAAGGTCAAACCTCTTCTTCAATGGAACTTGAGACCTAGAGGGCTTCCGGTGTGCATAATTACGTTCATCATCTGAGTCTTCATCCCTAGAGTCACTTGCACCATCAGAATATGAACCCTCATGACGCTTTCTAGATGGTGGAAGCTGTTTCCGGTTTCTTCCGGCTAAACTGGTTCTTCCTGCTGCCTCCAGTAGCAAATTTTCCAAGTCTGCCATGATCTGCTACGTCTTCCTATATGCTGCAAAAATTTGTACTTCCCCTGAATAAGTTGCAAAGAATTGATCAACCAGTTCAACTGTCAATAATTAAAGAAAGATGAACATATACACAAGCAAGGCATATCACACTGTATTTATATTATGTATCACATTGTATTTATATTTTGTAAATGGTAAGAATCATTAAAATTGCTTAAAACTGTATGATTTATGAGCAAATGTAGTTCTACCACCTAATGGTGGGGACTTGCTTAACTTTATGAAAATCATGAACTAGGTATGCATCCGTTTTCCTACCACTTATCATGATGGGAAAATTGGAGTGGTACATTCAGAAGCATTTTAGCTCAAATTTCCACTTCACATTTGTGGATACATGCTGGGCATGTTTGCTAGCAGTTGCAAAAGCAGATGCATGTTATGTTAACACCAGAATAAATACATAAACACTAGAATGCATAGCATATCACTATCACTCCATAAATCCTCAATTAGACAAAAAATCTATGTGCATAAGGCATAAGCTGATTAGAAGGAACCAAGATATACAGATGATATTAAGAGATCAAATTGTAGACATTCTCCATGATCCTTTTGCTCTTAATCATCTAGCCATACAAAGACATTACTAGGGGAAAATGTAAAAAATAGAATGCAACTTCCTTTAACCAACAGAATGAAATAAAGAAGACAAAACAAATGTTTAGATACATCCCAAGAAACGGCACCCGAAATAAACCAATGCAAATTCTCAAAAGCCATGTACAAGCCCTTAAAACCAATTCAATTAAACCACAACTGATCTTTATCTCTTAAGACATCTGTTGGTCACCAAACAAATAGTGTTAAGAACCAAATATCAGACGATGTTTGATATACCACATGTATTCTTCTCCAAAATCACATTCTCCATTGCTTTCTTCCCTAGCATGTCCTCTGTTAATACTACCTTAGCAAGTATTATTTTGGTTATTTCTCTAATTCTTTTCGTTCAAGCAACAAATTTGTTGAGAAAAGGCAAAACAAGTTTACAATTCAATTAGAAGCACTTATATTGCATATTAATATTAAAAAAAAAGAACACAAGAGCAGATATCAAATGGCAATTGAAGAAAAAAAATAAATGGTGATTAAACGAACGTAACAGTCAAATGTAAAATACATGCAATCAGTGAAAAGTGAGGAAGGAAAAAAGTAAACCAAAGCCATCAGTAAAACCAAACAGCAGAACAGAAATCCATAATCAAAATGGTCCAAGCTTTTTTATTTTTTATTTCCAAATTAAAAAACCCAAAAAGGCACAAGATAACCCATTTATGAATCAAAACCTAACAAAATAGAGAAAATAACATATGGGTATCAAAGTATCTGTGCTGGCTCAGTAGTCCATGCAAACAGTGCCATGTAACATTCAAATGCACCAAAATACAATCAGATAAAGCCATAAAAAGCCAGCAATTAACCAACTTTACTAGTGAAACACATATTTCGTCCAAAATCTAGAACCAGAGAGGCCCTAAACCATCAATTCATGCATCAAAACATCAAACGCAGACATAAATATAGAAAGATAGCATCTGGGTATCAAAGTAATGTACCTCATGGCTCAATATTCCAAGAAAACAGTGTCAAAGATGGCTCAAAAGAATTCTGGATAAAGAACAATCATATCATTAGAAAGGTTAAAAAGGTGCACAAAATTGCATGCACATAGGATAGGACACTGTTTGGTTGTTGAGAAAAATGAGGGAAAGTACCTATTTTTGATGGTCACTAACAGAAATGAGAAAATTTTGGCACAAAATCAGCAATGCAGTTTGAATGTTTGATTTTAGGAACAAATGATAATTAGAGTACCAGACAGACATGCCACCACATGGTCAGTCCATTCCCTTGGGAGGACAGTGAGGGAAGAACGAGAAAGTGGCGAGAAAATAATAGGAGTTGGTGATTATGGGGTTTTGGGGAACATGACCATTTTTTGTTTTGGGTGTCAGGAACATGATCTATTTTGTTGGTCTTCGGCTCTAAGCTTTGACCGTAAAAATTGTTATGCAACAAATAACACTGTATGTAGCTCGATGAAAAAAAATAATAATAATGTGTGTAGCACTGTAGCGCGTGAGAGAGATATATATCCATATCAATAAAGCTGGTGAAAACAAATATCTTAGGACTTTTTTCAAGATTATTGAGACATTACAGTTTTTATCATATGTGATAAAAAGAAAAGAAAAGAAAAAATAGAAATACTAATAAGTTAACCATGGTTATATGGGCTTAGTTTAAAAAAAGAAAAAAAGAAGAAGAAAAAACACACACTACAAAAAAACAGGGCTATCCCAGCGTTTTCAAAACCGCTGGGATAGCCCAAAAAAGCGCTGGGATAGGGTCAAAATTCCTATCCCAGCGTTTTTTTTTCCCGGCGCTTCAAACCGCTGGTGCTTGAATGTCGGGATAGGGTCTCCAGACCTGTACCAGCGTTTTTCAAAAGCGCTGGGATAGGTCCCGGCGCTTTTATACCCTGTTCCGGCGTTTTTACTTGTGTTAGGACAGCCTTGATGAAAATGAAAATATAACCTATACCAGCGCTTTTTAAAGCCTATACCAGCGCTTTTGAAAACGCTGGCATAGGCAGTACCTATCCAGCACTTTCAAAAGCGCTGGCATAGGTCCTTTTTTTTTTAAATTTTTTTAGCACCTGTAGTGTACCTAAAATACATATTTTTCAATACCTATTTTATAGCAACTGTAATGAACTACAATTCATATTTTTCAATAGCAAATACCATACCACATTAAACCAAGAAACTAAATATATTTAATTACACCATATCAATAATTACATCCCAAATGTCTAGAATTTTATACACAAAATAAAACATCCCAAGTGTCTAGAATGTTATGAACAAAATAATACAGTCTAAACAACAATGTACAATGTCCTACATAAAATAATACATTCTAACTATATAGAATGTCCTGCACAAAAGAATACATTCTAATTCTCTAGAATGTTATAATAAAGTTTCCAACTATGATGTGTACATATATATCAAAGTTTGAAACTTTATTATAAATATCAAAATATCATAGTAACTACTCCAAAATAGGTGCCCAAAGTATCGCTTACTGCGTATCATCAAATGATAAGTGTTGAGCATCGGGAGACTGGATATCCACTGCAAAATCACCATTACCATCCTACGAATTAAGAAACACACAATAGATTAGTGTACTAAACAATAGAATTAGTAGCTAAATGACACAATATCACTAGTATTACTACCAAGTGCCACAATAGCAATTAAAAGACACTCAAAATGACTGATTTTAGTTAAGTATATCAATTGGGTATTAGTCTCAATAAATTTCTCAAAAAGTGATTAGTAAGCAATTTATGTAAAAGATTCAATAAGTGATTACTTACAAATAACCTCGAAACAACCATCAATACAATGAAAAGGAAAATGTTTTCCAAGCTCCCAGTCACAAAACCATAATACAGTTAATAACTAAAATAAGTTAAAATGAGGATTTAATAAACAACAGAAAAAAATATTTACAAAAAAATACTTATGGGGTGACTTTAAATTCAAGGTAACTTCTAAAAACCCATAAATTTACCTTATTGTATTAACAAGCTTCATTTCATTTTTTGGAATGAATGAGTTTACCTCACTTTGTTGCTTGCAATAATTTAAGGACAAATAATTTTATTTTTCCTCTATTTGAGGTGGTTGTAATAATCAAGCGCTGTAAGACCGCCTGAATGATCAGTTGATTACTTGGTTGTTAAACCTTTTTTATTTTATTTTTTTAATTTTATACTTATAAACATGGGGTAATTACAAGAAAGTTTTGTTTTGGGATGATTTAAAGTGTCGATTAAAAGACTTAAACTCAGGACATTAGATCATATGAACCTGAAAATTACTAGATTAACTCAATGGGCAACTTAGTTGTTCCTACCTGCTACACATATATATTTTCTCTTTAAAAGTTCTTGTCAAATTCTGGGCCACTACTTGGGCATATTGTCCTCTCTTTGATCACTCATTTACTTACAACCTTGGTATATTCCTACACCTCATTACAACACTTGATTCTCATCTTCAATCACACTACTAATCAGTCCAGAAAGTCATAACACACCAAGCAAAATAAACCTGACCTGACATGACACCCTCCCACTAATAAATAAATAAACACTAATACAATCTAAATTAGACAGTAAAAGAAGTAATTATAAATGATAAACAAAAAGAATCTTTATTACTATTATTTTTTTGGTAAAATAATTAAAAAAAATCTTTATTTGAATAGAGCATGCGACCAACAATATTTAGCAAACAAAAAAAGTTCTCCAAAGACATGGCAACCCATTTAACCCATTTCACAACAAAATTCATTAGATCAAAACTCACCAATCACCTACACACACAAAAAAGCATCATATATTATCCAATAACCCATTAACTTCATAAATTATCCATAAACCTATTCCAAACAAAATTTCATCTGATTATTTTGAATCACAGAAACTTCTTGACAACTCACCAATCACCATACAAACATGAACAAAAATGCACATACTTTGTATTCAAACTTCTTACTGTAGACAGACTGGGAAACGATGGGCACAGTGAAGTCAACATCCTCCTCATTAACCTCATTTCAACATCATAATGCGCACATTTCTCCTTCATTTCAGCATCATAACGCGCACATTTCTCCTTCATTTCTTCGACTTGAGTAGACAACTCGATAACCCTTTGGTCCGTTGCAGTAGATGTTGGAGGTGGCGTACTATCATCCATTGACCTCACACGATTGCTAGAGGGGGTTGGACCAAAGCCTACCCCTCTAACACGGCCACCTCTCTCTGCACCGAGGACCTGTGCAAATGCATCGTCGGGCTGCCAAAGTATGCCTGCCTCAATGTCATTTCCTCGCAACTATGACCCCTCTGTCATAAGATGTTTCATCTTTACCTAGTAATCACAAACAAACAAAACAATATATTAGCAACGAGGGCAATAATACACATGCCAACATGAGTAATATGCTTTTATATATATAAAAGTTGAGTTGGAGTTATTATAAAAGAAAAAAAAAGTTGGGTTAGAGTTATACCATGCGTACTTAGAACCTAAACCATATATATTGTGTCCTTAAGAGTTTCCATGAAATATCTAAGCATATCAGAAATTAAACCAACATGTGAAGAACTACAATGTTTTGAACCTAGAAGTTTCCTAGTTCATATACAAACACATTTAACAAACAGTTGTATAAACCCATAGACTTCATAGATTCATTTTGTTCTTGTTCATTAGTTTTGTAATTCTTTTAGGTTACAAAAATGCACATCATTGTGAGCTTGCGTAACCGTTTTACAAGCACAGCTTGAGATGCCTGAACTCCACCCCAATTTGCTTGTAAATTAGGCTTGCATATGGAGGATTATAAACAGGTAAGGTTCAAATAACACAATATTTGCCAAGACAAAATTCACAATAACATTGAAGATGGACCAGAGTTGTCTAGTTTGATTCCTCAAATAGATCAGTATGAAAATCTGTTCAAATTGCCACAACATTTTATTTCAGATATCACAAGATATTATATACCCAAACAATATGTCATGTGCCCTTGATATGCATTGCAATGTGTAGTTTTCCATAGATGAACCTATGTCAAGTGCCCTTGATATGCATTGCAATGTTAGAACTGTACTCATTAATCATATAATCTCAAAACAACTAAATCTAACCATCTTACTGCTCCAAAATGAGCACCATTAAAATATGTCAAAACAAAACTATCCCAAAACATGCAACCTATATTGAAACCAAAAATCTATTTATGTTTGGAGAATTTTTGGATATTTTCATTGGGTTTTTAGATGTTACAAATATCATCCTCACTGATGTAATTAAATAAAACTATAGGTGGGTACACTCAAATGCATAGGAAAACTACTAGTATGATTACTAGTTGAACCCTATCACGCAAACCACTAACACATTCGACACCCTTCTTAGTTCTTTGAAATGGCCTCAAGAATATTCACAACAATATCTACTGAAGACCTTTTGTATAAGGACACCCAATGCTTTTGATATCCCACTTAAGCTTTTACTTTCAAGCATTAATGTCTTCACAGATTAGGTTCAGGTAGAGGTAAATCAACATCAGAAAAAGAAGTGGGTGTTAAGTTGGACCACCTTGCACTTGCTACTTTTACTTGCACTTAAGTAATCTTTGAAATTAAACTAAAAGTAATAAAGCAACTTATGACTGAGAGCGCTTTGTCCAACACAACGAAGCAAATTCAAACAAGCAGCAATATTTATAAAGGGGGATTAACAGACAAGAAAATTTAAAAATTGTAGCCATTATCATAGAAATGAAACTCATTATCAACCTCAAAGCCCCTTTCACCATAATATCTAGAAATAATGAAGTATCAAGGCATCATATTATAAGTTGCAACAAAGTTAAACATGTGACTCTAGGCTTATTAAGCTTAGTAAGGCACTTCCCAAATCCAACAACATTAAATTATTGCCTCCAATCTTCAAGATTGCTTACTGTAATCATTAAACTTTAAGTCAAAATTGCAGGATAAACTACATTTCCAATCCTAAAGAAATAATATAGCCGCACCATAAAACTATTCAAACATTGGGGACTAAGTTAAGAAATATTCACCATGAAAACAAAAGCCTGCAATCTTAATCATAAAAATGATCTGTTAGGTAAAGTATTCAAACCTATGACCCTCTTTGCAATCTTAATCATAAAAGAGTAAAAGATCTTTTAATAAATAAAAATAATAATGTTATAAACAAAAGTATCCTAACATTATATGACCCTAATCTAATCTAATCTAATGATGCCAACAACCTAATCAAGGACAAGGTTGGGCAATGAGAAGCCAATCTCCCCTTTAATTGAAGTCCCTACCATGTGACGTTAATCAAAGAACTTCTTTCCAACTCAAAATACAATACATTCAAATTACTAATATAATTTGTTACAAACTTACAATGTTCGCTTCCGCAGTGGCATTCACAGCAGTACCATCACGGTGAGAATACGCCACTTCATACATCTCACCTCTCTCTAGTTGTTTGCCTTTCTTTTTTGCCTATAACACGATCAGTACATTCGGCATATTAAAGCGAGGGTGTCAATTCAATGGCATCAAAACACATTTATTCCTACTTTAGAATGCAAAATAATATAAGTTTTGTAATTGTAAGCATGATATTAATATATATATATATATATATATATATATAATGTTGTTCTTACAATGATATGCGCCGTTTGGACCAGGCTTCTAGATCCGAGCGTGTGCAGCTCCTTCTGCTTCCCACGCCGTGCTTTGTTATGTTTCGACAACTCCTACAAACATTTCAAGAAAGTCACTACCAATTACAATAACAAGCTAATATGACCAAAAATCTTGAGCATGGAACCTATAAAAGCAAAACATTTAAACTACTGTAACTATTACTACCTTAAAATCGCGAGAGAACCAGTACTCCACCAAGCCATGGAATTGAGTGTCATCCACCTCCGGCAGTAATAGCTGAAGTAAATCTTCCTTAGTTGTGTTCAGGTTGTAGTGCTTCTCCTTCAACTCTGATTTGTGGCCCCTCCACAACTTTCCAATCCGTGAAAGTGTCCATTTCCTTTGCTTGGCAAGTGGGATGCGGGCTGTAGGAATTACCCATCGTGCCCACCATGTGTAAAGTTGAATTAACTTTAAAATGTCACATTTTTAACATAATAGCAAATTGACATAAAGCTTTAAACAAGTAATAAAGAGTGAAGAATTTGAAAGAGAGAGAATTTGATACCAAAATGGTGTAGTTTTGAAAGAGAGATAGAACCTATTCTTGTAGTTTGCAAAAGAAAATATTATAAGACATTTCAAATACTTAGTAAACCCAAATGAAGCACATATCTACAAATACATATATACAAACGGACTTGGTACTCTGGTTCTATCAAAGATCCAATACACCATTATCAAGCCATAAGTCACACAATTTTTCCATAAGCAATGACATTCGTAACTTGAAGATACATTAACAAAGATCATTTCTAGGGCTTCACAAAATCTCCTCAGTTAGGACATGTCTCCTACATTAAACAACCTGCAAACTTAACAAAAACAAGTTATCAACAGTCCTTACTAGCCAAGTGAAAAAATAGGGGTTTCCAAATTAAAGATAATTAACTTCAAACTTTAAATAAAGTCGTACCATTGAGAGAGAGATAGAACCTATTCTTGTAGTTTTCATAACCTTATATAATTTTATTTAGAAAGATTGAATTTTATTTTGAACCAAAGATAAAAGAAAAAAAAGAAGAAAATCATGACTATTGAAGCAATTGATGTATGTTTAAAGGAAATTCATGGTCATTTCTTTTACCATTGCTTTTTTCCTAATACCTGAATGGCTTCCCAACACCGATTTTTGTATTGTAGTGGCATCTGGTGCCATGAGCGGTAATTAATTTGGCACATATCAGGCTTTCTTGCCACTGTTCCTAGCCACTTTGCCCAAGGTCCAGCATTCTCCCCGATTGGTTGGCCCGCCCCATTTATTTCCAAGACTAATTTTTTGCCCAGTGGCATATTCCATATATCATCGAATCAGTTGGGCCCACGTTTATTGGGCACAAAAACCGCTCCAGCTGCTGGTATGGATACGGGTATGTCCTCAGTATCTATTAAAACACCAAGTTGCATCAAATTACAATGAAACACAAAAGAATGAAAACTACAAGATACTAGCCATTTACACTGGTGTAAAACTAAACTCTTAAGAATTACTTTGAATTATTTTTTTATATTAGCTTGTTAATGAGGGTATTTTTGTTATTAACATGGTAATATAAAAAAATAACTCAAAGTATAACATATTCTATTAATCTTTTACCTGTATAATTTTTTATCAAAGCTATATTTAACAAACCCTCTTTTGGATTTTTGTTCTTTCATTGACCAACATGCTCACCATAGATGAGCCTGATTAGAGATTGACAGATATAAAAGTCCAAAATGCATGGCAAGAGCACAAAAGAGGTTATTAGAGAACCTGTATTTGATCTTAGAACTCACATATGACATAAATGTGGCACTCATGCAAGTAAATAAAACATTCCCTTCTACTTGGGCTTTAAATGCCAAAAATGCATAGCTAGAGTAAACAAAGGAGTGTAGACCACCTGTTTCAGTTTCACCCTATATAGGCACAAAGTTGATTTTTTTTGCCAAATGGTTTCTTGCCAATCAAATGAGGTCTATGATTTTCAGTTGAAATGAATTAGAAAAAGGCTAATAAAATATGGCCAGAAGATTTGAAATTTGAACATATATTACTGCAGAATTTTTAGATCTGGACAAATCAATTGAGTATATTATGTAAATTACAGTGGACAACACATACTCTACTGCCTTATAAGGAATTGCACTTTTGAAATGAATTTTAGTGCACAGGAGTCAGTAATAGACATGGAATCAATTATTGGAAATGCTATTGTTTATTATGGTGTGAAGCCTTCATTGATATGGCCATAACAAAATGTCTCTGCATAGAGCACTGTCCTAGAAACATATTTATTAACAGATTAATAGTGAACCTATGAACTTCTTATTACTCTTACAAATTACTTAAATTGGATTTTATTTATTAAAAACAAAATAGATTTACAATAGATATAGAAATAATTATTAAAAAAACAAATATGAAAAAAAAATATAGGAATGGAATTTCATAATCGTGCTATTGAGTACAAATTTAGAAATACACCAACCTGGTGGTTGTGTCTCGTCATTACTCCCCTGGGACTGTTGTCTATCATCATCAGCTGGAGGAGCTTGTTGGTGTGATGGTACTTCATCATGTGAGGAGCTCTCACCAGGCTCAATGAACTCAAGTCGCCGCTTCCTCCCCATTCTTGTGTACAGTACCTAAACAATGCAAGCTTGTTAGTTATAAAAAACATAATGTTACATATACATATGTCTATATATAAACATATACATATATATATATATATATATATATATATATATATATATATATATATATATGCATGCATATAATCTCTAACAAACGCTTTAAACATGCAGCACTTGACAACCACACTACCAAGCCACACATATGGAAGCAATTGAGTTTCCATTTACTTAAGTCCAAAAACAGTTTAGATGACAATGAAAATGCATATTCTAATCTAAAGTGTTATAATAGGAACGTATTAGTTCAAAAGATAGTCTTACTACATTATTACATTACTAATCGTTGTTGTACTCATTGTCGCTATACTCTTCATCGCTGACTTCGTCATCAATAAAGTCATTATCATCTATGAAGTCCCCATCTTGCTTCTCGTTCTCCTCAATGACCATTGCATCAATTGTGATTCCTTGAACATCAAGTCGAGCCAAACCAATGTTGTCAGAAGCCGCATTGTCACCGATAATATTGTAGGGAACATTTTCGCAATAAGTATCACCATCATCATCCTCACACAAGGGACCACTGCTCGCGGCAAACACATCCCTTGCTTTAGTTTTAACAACTACAAACCAATCCTTATCCCTCTTGTCCTCTACATAAAACACTTGTGAAGCTTCAGATGCTAATACATATGGCTCATCTATCAATTCATCCCCCACATGTATCAAGCGGGTAAAATTCACAAGTGGAAACCCTAACTCATCAATCTTCTACCCCCGGCTACTAAGAACGTTGACCCATTTACATTTGAATAGCACATGTCTTATTTTATCTGAATAATTCAACTCAATAATATCTGTTACAATACCATAGTAAGCAACGCCACCGTCAGTCATGACACTTACTCCACTGTTTTGAGTTTTCTTATTCTTCTCCGAATCTTTAGTTCGAAATTTTAAACCATTGGTGACATAGTGCTTCATCCGCTTGGCTCTAGAATAGGGACATGCACCAATTGTACTAAGAGTAACGCTAAGTTTCTGCCTGTCAGCATCACTCATGGACATAACCTAACACGTTTATACATACATATTATAAGTAAGTTTACTTCCCATATACAACCATGAAAAAAGTCACTAGCATTCATACTTACAAGATCTCTAAACCAGCCACAAAACTTCTCCATGTGGTGCTTATGAATGACACCATTGGTTATATGATGGTGGGCCTTTCTTAATTCATCCTCGATCACATGTTTGTGCATACTGTGCATGCATTTGTGTTAGTCATTAATAAATAGTATTTCCAGTAATGGACTACGACCGTAAACTAATTGAATCAACTATAACTTACTCGCGAAAATGTCCAACGTCGGCACAATTGAAAAGAATGTAACGATGAGCTTGAATTAATTCTATTTGACTTGGTGTGAAGTAAGACACAGCACCTGTAGAATTTTCCACTGTTCTGATAGGCCGTGTGAAAATTGTTTCAATGTCATGCATTTACCTTGAACAGAATGTTAAGCACTCTTCAATTATGTACCCTTGAGCTATAGATCCTTTTGGAGTGGCTTTATTCCGCACGTAAGACTTAAGTCGGGATAGGTACCTATACACAATACCGAACTCCCCAATTGAACAACGTACCGTGCATTAAAATACCAAATCAATCATAAGCCAAATATTAGGATTACCTCTCAATAGGATACATCCAACGATAATGAACTGGTCCACCAAGCTTCGCTTCCCTTGCCAAATGCATGACTACATGTACCATAACTGTGAAAAATGATGGAGGAAATATCTTCTCCAATTTGCACAATGTGACTGCGATATCTTTCTCTAGGTTTTCAAGATCTGGCACAGTCAATGTTTTGGAACAAATTTCACGGAAATAACATGATAACTTGATCAAAGGCCTTGTTACTTGTGACAGCAACGATCCGCGCAAAGCTATTGGAAGGAGTTGCTGCATCAAGATGTGGTCACCATGGCTCTTTAAACCAGAAATCTTGCGTTCTTTGAGATGGACACGACGTGAGATATTTGAAGCATACCCATCGGGCACTCTTACATACTTCAAAACTTGTAGGAACCCGTCTTTCTCACTTGTAGTCATTTTATAACAAGCTGCTGGCATCTCAACCGTATCAACCCCTTTGTGGACTAGATGAAGTTCACTCCGTATACCCATGGCCTTTAAATCAAGGCGTGCTTGGTAGGTGTCCTTTGTCTTGCCATCCAAGTCTAGCAACGTCGCCATTATATTATCAGTTACATTCTTCTCCGTATGCATCACATCGATATTGTGGCGCAACTTCTGATCAGCCCAATAGGGCAAGGTGAACAAAATGCTTCTCTTTTTCCAAACACACGCATCCTTCTCCCCCCTCTTTCTTTTGTTATAAAGAGCCTGATGCTTCTTCCCAAGACAATGTCCAACTAACTTCTCTGTTTGCTGCATGATCTCTAAGCCCGATGGTGTCATTGGAGCCACTCTAAACTCCTTAGTCCCATCAAAATTTATATCATCTTCACGGAACTCGTGATCATTATCCAACCATCGCCTATGTCCCATGTAACAAACTTTCCGGCCATGTTTAAGGTAACGTGACTCGGTATCATCCATGCAACATGGACAAGCAAGCAAACCCTTCGTACTCCAACCAGAAACGTCAGCGTATGCAGGAAAATCATTTATGGTCCACATCAGTGCCGCACGCAATTGGAATTTGGTATTAGAAGATGCGTCAAATGATTCGACTCCAACATCCCACAGCTCTCTTAATTCTTCTACCAAGGGCTGTAGGTACACATCTATAGCAATTCCAGGTGAGGTTGGACCAGGAATTACAAGTGACAAGATCAAGGAAGACCTTTTCATGCACATCCAAGGAGGGAGGTTGTATGGAACCAACACAACCGGCCATGTACTATGCGTGGAACTCATGTTTCCATATGGGTTAAACCCATCCGCTGCTAACCCAAGTCTGACATTGCGGGGGTCAGATGCGAACTCTACATGCTTATCATCAAATTCTTTCCAAGATTCAGAATCAGCGGGATGCCTCATTACCCTATCATTTGTTCGACCAGTAGCATGCCATTTCATATTAGTGCCTAGTTCAGATGGTAGAAAGAGTCGTTGCAATCTTGGCTTTAAAGGGAACCAATGTAGGACCTTTGCAGCTTTCTTCTTGCTTTTGCTTGATGAAGCCTGTGTCTTATCAGCTACAGGCGACTCGGGTGGTTTCCATCTTGATTCCTTACAATGTGGGCAAGCATCAAGGTTACTCTTTTCCTTCCAATAAAGCATGCAGTCATTAGGACAAGCATGAATCTTCTCATAACCCAAACCCAAATCCGTAATTATCTTCTTAGCCTCATAACAATCTTTTGGCAACTTAGCATCCGAAGGAAACATATCTTGCAAGACTTGAAGCAACAAAGTGAATGATTTGTTAGTCCAACCACAAAGAGTCTTTAAGTGGTACAAAACCACAATGGCTAAGAATATGCTAAATTTTGTACAACCTTCGTATAAAGGTTTCTCCACATCTTGTATTCGGTCATAAAACTTTTTTGCATCATCATTGGGACCTTCAACCGGTTGTTGCACAGAAGGACCATCTGGACCTTGTTGCACTCTAGGACCTTCGTCCATTGAATCCGATGCCATATCATGCATGGGGTGTAAGTCATGTAGCATCCCATGGAAATCACCATATTGATCCAAAGTCTCATGCACATGACTACTTCCACCTTCAGTAGTGGTCGGTGTAGACTCAAATTCCCCATTAAACACCCAAGTTCTATAATTCTTCACCATCCCAAATGAGTACAGGTGATCACGCACGACCTCCACATCAAACATATATCTATGCCTACACTTCCTACAAGGACATGAGATATTTCCTTCACATGCCGTGCGAGCAGCAAACTCCACAAATGAGTCAAGCCCATTGAGGTATTCTTCAGAACCCTTTTTAGCGTCCATCCAACTCTTATCCATTGATATGTGCCGAATTATGAGACACACCTACACTACAATTTCACCATTGCACATCAAGTTTCAAATATGTAAGTCACAAAACAAACAACACTCCTAATATAAAATACACCACCTTTTCTCTCCATGCAAGCCACCCGCTTGCTCCAAAACAACAACCTACCACAGCAATAATGTAGACACATTATATGTGTGTCTATATAGTATATATGGTAATCTATGTCCCTCCTTAATTTTTTTGTATTCCTATGTAAGATGATTCCTAGTCTTCATGAACAAGCTTATTTATAAAGTAATGACATTTTGATTAGTAATAGCTTTACTTAAGTAATCACAAAGCGTAACAGAAAATTACAAAAGCAGTAAATGATAATAAACCAAAACACAAAACTGCAAAGGAAATAAATGATAATAAACCAAAACACAAAACTCAAACAATATGATCCATAAAAACAAAGAACTATAATAATTCTTTACATCAGAATGGTAAAGGTTGAGCATGAGACCATAAATTCATAGCTATAATTATAGATATAAACTCATTCAGAACTTTGTTTTTAAATAATCCAGAGGCCATTTTATAGGTTTTGGGGGGTATTTTGGTAATTTTTAGTTTTCAGGGGTATTTTAGTCATTTTTTGGGTTCTGGGGTATTTTGGTCATTTTGTAGGTTTCGTGATTATTTTGGTAATTTTCCGGTTTCTTAGGTATTTTAGCCATTTTTCAGGTTTTGGGGATATTTTGGTCATTTTTAGGTTTTCCGGATCTTTTGCTCATTTTTTGAGTTTGGGGGGTATTTTGGACATTTTGTAGGTTTAGTGGTTATTTTGGTAATTTTGAGGTTTTGGGGTTTTTAGTCATTTTTGAAGATTTTAGAATACTTTGGTCATTTAGACTTTAGGGGCATTTTGGTAATTTTGATTATTGGGTAATTAGGTTGGTTGGGGTTTACCCATAATAATTGGGTTTGGTTGGGTTTGGGTTAGAAACAATTAGTTAAATGACTTTTTATGGGTAAATGGGTTTTATATACCTAACCCAATTAAAATATTAAATTATATTTTAATATTGTTGGTGCTCGAGTCTCATCTTACATTTTTTTAGCTATTACATTATATTTTACTAATTTTTAGTGAGGAATTATATTTTATTAATTTGAAGTATTAAATTAAATTAAATTTTGTTAAATTGAATATTAAAAAATATTTTTATTAATTAATATAATTTATTTTATTAATTTGTACAATTAAATTATATTTTATTAATTTGAAGTATTATATTCAATCTTATTAAAAATTAAACGCCGCGTCAATTATTTTGTAGTATTAAAATATATTTACATAATTGTTGGGTATTAATTATATTGTTATTCATTAGTAAATTATATTTTATTGACAATTGTAGGATTAAATTATATTTTTTTAATTATTAAATTATATTTTATTAATTTGAAGTATTAAATTAAATTAAATTTGTTAAATTGAATATTAAAAAATATTTTTATTAATTAATATAATTTATTTTATTAATTTGTACTATTAAATTATATTTTATTAATTTGAACTATTATATTCAATCTTATTAAAAATTAAACGCCACGTCAATTATTTTGTAGTATTAAAATATATTTACATAATTGTTGGGTATTAATTATATTGTTATTCATTAGTAAATTATATTTTATTGACAATTGTAGGATTAAATTATATTTTTTTAATTATTAAATTATATTTTATTACTTTCAAGTATTAAATATTAATGAGCTGAGATTGCGAAAAATCTCAACTCAGCTATGCGGGAATATGATGGACTGATTATTGAACAAAATTAATATCAAGTATAAACCTTGAAGTAAAGATGAAGGAGACTTTATGCCAAATACTTATGTTAAGGGCATATTTCTATCTTCAACTCAGCTATTATTCCTTTTTACTTTAAGTATTGTTTAGGACAACCAAATTTGGAGGTAATCTTCAATTTATGTGATCAATAATACAGTCAACTCAACATGGAATCTTTTGCTAATTTGTTAAACACTCCGACTTCACTCTAATGGAATATACCATTTGTGTACACGTTACACACACACAACTACAAAAGGCATGAATATTGTGGCTCAGTTATAGTCAAGTACATAGTAAACTTCTTTTTCTTTTTAATATATAAATCCAACCTCTATTTGATTCAAATATAAATGTCAGTTATAATGCTTTATATGATACAGTTTTGAGGAATTGTTTTCTTGCTTACGTGAAGTGGTGAAAGCACTGAAAGCTTCACAAGGCAATCAGATTCGAGAATCCAGCTAGGGAATTCAATTATTCAATTATATATTATTCAAAGTTAGGTTCCCTATATTTTTTCCAAATTCCATGATCAATGCAATATGATGTTGACCAATATACACAAGAATCTAAAAGATTTTTGTTCCCTCAAACTGCACTGCATGTCCAAAATTGCTCAATTAATCAAGTTTAAATTATGGCCATAGATTCCATAGTATCTTCATAGTATATCATTCCATTCTATATGGCTTTGCGTGGATGCATGAATTAAATAGTCACAGTTGTAACTGGACGGCTACTTATGCAAACAATTTGCCCCAAAACGAAAGCACAAATTTGTATAAAAAAGAACAAAAAATTGACAACAATGAGTCAATTTGGCTCAACCTTTTTTTCTTTTTCCTACTTTACTAACTCACACAAGTTACTTCTCAAAAAAAAAAAAAAAAAAAAATCACAAAAGTAAATCCAAGTTTCGTTATAATTGCTGTTACCAAATTACATATGGACTGCAGGACTCAATACTTGCAAAGACAGCAAGAGACTACTAACACTTGTGATGACACTAAATTTTTTTACATATAACCTGCAAGTAGAATCATTCAATTGTGGATCTCAAATTTTTTACATATAACCTGCATAATTGATGTTGTTCAATAATCACAACATCAGTTATGCAACAACTTAAATTAAGCATTATTGCCACCAACCATGAGTATTGATCCAGTCAGCATAAATCCTAAAAATCAGCCACATAGGCCTCCTAGTTGCTATCACTAGTGAAATTGCGTGTTATTGAAATGGGGTTGCCGTGTTATTGAAATGGCGCTCTAAGACAGAAACTCAAGCCACTCACCTGCTTGACCCAAGATGCGGTTGCTGATTCGCACAGTTAGACCCGCAGGTCAACAGTTTAGACTTTAGAGTGGTTATTCACATATACAATTATTTAAGGTTAATTGGACAGTGTAAGGAAGTAGTTCACAGTTGAACCACTGATCTAGTCCATTTATTAAAACATTGGACACTACTTAATTTTAGGTGAAAAGATGCTTTCACTAGATACTAATTGAAAAGCCACCTTATTAATTATAGATATATAAACCTAGACCTATGGAAAATAATTTGTGGAAGAGAGTGCCGGACCCCTCTCCACTCTATGATTAGAATAAATTAACTACTTTTTTTTTTTTCTTTAATCTAAAATGAAAGCACTGTACAGCAAGAGAAACTTAATTATAAGAATTGCCCCAAGATGAGTTCCTTACTAGAAGACGAACTCTACCTTCATACAAATTATATAACTAGAAATAAATAAACAAGAACATATACACATTACACATTACACATATATATTGTAGATCGTGTGGACCTTATGAGTTGTAAAATGTCATTCTCATGCTCCCTCTGACTTCCACTCTCTTAAATTGCATCCTAAATCTAAACCATCTAATGTCTGGGGCCTAGTCTGACTAAACTGGACTGCCTAAACAAACCAAGATAAGCTAGAGTTGTTTATAGTGAGCAAACTAAGTCTAGGCCTACATGGCTGCATCACTTAGCAACCATAGTAAAAGGTCTCTTTCATGCAATTTCTGATTATTAAGTACTGCTGAATTTTGATCTCGCATTTGTTCTTCCTTATTTAGACTTAACAATTACTAGGTATAAGTTCTTCAAATGGCCAAAAAGCCCCAATCCAACACCAGTACTGATTACATCATTTCCTCAGGTGATTGCCTATCCAGAATTGGAAGCCCCATATGAGGACTTCAATATTAGACATCATATATCTTTCCATTTCTCATGAGCAAAACTTATATAGATAGTACGTGTGTGTGTGTGCGCGTGTGCGCATGCAAAAATCAATCACAATCTAAATATAATGTTAAAACCTAAAGTATAAATTCAAAAATAAAAATTGCAGTTTACCTGACTTTTTTGTTTTCACTTTCTTATCTAAACCTCTAGTTGTAGCTAGCTTTGCTTTTAAGACTTCTACAGCTCCATCATCCAGGAATGCTTTCACATTCTCAATGCAAGCCTAGAACATATACACATCATACTATTTCAAAAATGATACCGAAGCTAATATAAAAATAGTGAATTGAAGTTTAAAACATCCAGATACAAAAACTCCAAAACTGAAATTAGCAAAGACCTATTATATAACAAAGTATACCCAGATGAGAAAATTAACAAATAATTGGAAAGAGGAATTAGAAAGAAAGAATGACTTACACTGTCAAAGTTCAAAATTTTAAGCCTAACACTGAAAGAGAGATTCAAATCTGCAGTGATGTAGGACAAAATATTCTAATTAATTTCTGTAATATTTTATATTTGGTAATTTTTGTTATTTTAGGTTTAGGGCATTTATTTCCTTGTTTTTAGGTGTTTTTTAATGTTGTTTAGTCAAATTAGGGTTTTATATGCTTTCATAGCCGCCATAGGGTTTCTAGTTGCCCTAGGTTTTGTTTTTACTATTTAAACGCATTGTAGCCTCCAAAGGCAATTCAGTATATAGTTTATTATCAATAAAAATTCAGACTTGTGTCTATTGTGTTCTCTGGTGGATTCCAGACCTATCACCTTGTGGATTCAAGGAACCCCTCGTGGATTCGAGGTTTACTACCCAGGAACTAACAGTTTAGTTTCTGTCCATCAAAGAGAGCATCGTGTGTGCTTTCTTCAGGCTTCCGCGACATCAGTTGGTATCAGAGCCTTGACTTACCCTGGTCTGATGGCTAATCGGCGAGACGGTGACCACCACAACAATGACGACAGTGACGACGTCAACAACTCAGTCCTCACTAGGGTTGAGTTCCTCAAGTTTCGTGAAGAGGCTTGTGATGAGCAACAATTTCATGAAAAGAGTCAGAAAATTCTGGGTGAAATCCAGCAAAAGATTGCTACTCTTCTTGCTAGGAAATCATCTTGCAACAACAATGTTCGATATATTCAAAGGCGCACTCCTAGCTACAAGAAAATTCCATTCTTTGATGGAGATATGTGTAAGATGGATTTTATTGACTGGCTTCTTGATTTAGAAGAGTATTTTAATTTTTGGAAGATTTGTGATGAAGAAAAGGTGCGGCTTGCATCTAATAAATTAGACAATGAAGCAGAAGAATGGTGGGAAGACATTCAAATTGATAGAAAGCGACGAGGTAAGCATCCAATTCGCTCTTGGCAAAGAATGAAAAGAGTATTAATTGATTTATGGTTTCCTAATGACTATTATGATATACTAGATTATACAAGTGTTGATTATAAATCTGTGTATTCATATGAAAAGCAATATATTCGAAACCAAAATTATGACAGCCAAGTCCATGTGTCAAGTTTGAGGGTTGAGAAGAAGCAGCCTATTTCTAAAGAAAATTTTGAAGTGGTAAAAAAGATCAAGATTTGCTACAAGTTATTGAATTGAAGATTGAAAATACCACTTGTCAAAAATTTGAAAAAGAGGTCAAAGAAACGAATGTTGAGTTGATTGTGAATAATGACAGGAATGAAGAGATGGTAATTATTGAGAACATTGTGGAAGATTCAATTGAGGTCAAATATGAGGATGAGTCCACAACTCACAACCCTCAGGTCTCAGTTGATTTGTTGAAGATGACTACACAATATGTTGATTTTCTTGGAGTAGAAAATTTTAATTTTACTATTAACCCTTTGTTGATTGATGTTGCAAATAAATTGAAGATTGATGAGAAGAAATTTTATGCTGCACTTTATAACAGATTCAAGTTTCAGAACCGGATCAAGTTATTAAAACATTCAAAGTATTTGTTTATTTGGAATGGAAGATTTCAGATTTCAAGAATGAACTCGAGGACGAGTTTATTTCAAGTGGAGGGGTCTGATGTAGGACAAAATATTCTAATTAATTTCTGTAATATTTTATATTTGGTAATTTTTGTTATTTTAGGTTTAGGGCATTTATTTCCTTGTTTTTAGGTGTTTTTAATGTTGTTTAGTCAAATTAGGGTTTTATATGCTTTCATAGCCGCCATAGGGTTTCTAGTTGCCCTAGGTTTTGTTTTTACTATTTAAACGCATTGTAGCCTCCAAAGGCAATTCAGTATATAGTTTATTATCAATAAAAATTCAGACTTGTGTCTATTGTGTTCTCTGGTGGATTCCAGACCTATCACCTTGTGGATTCAAGGAACCCCTCGTGGATTCGAGGTTTACTACCCAGGAACTAACAGTTTAGTTTCTGTCCATCAAAGAGAGCATCGTGTGTGCTTTCTTCAGGCTTCCGCGACATCAGTACTAAACTGTTAGTTCCTGGGTAGTAAACCTCGAATCCACGAGGGGTTCCTTGAATCCACAAGGTGATAGGTCTGGAATCCACCAGAGAACACAATAGACACAAGTCTGAATTTTTATTGATAATAAACTATATACTGAATTGCCTTTGGAGGCTACAATGCGTTTAAATAGTAAAAACAAAACCTAGGGCAACTAGAAACCCTATGGCGGCTATGAAAGCATATAAAACCCTAATTTGACTAAACAACATTAAAAACACCTAAAAACAAGGAAATAAATGCCCTAAACCTAAAATAACAAAAATTACCAAATATAAAATATTACAGAAATTAATTAGAATATTTTGTCCTACATCATGCAGAACCCAGAAAATGGTTATTCATCAGAACCAAACCAATTCCAATTTATAGAGGGCAAAAAAAAAAAAATTTAAAAAAAAACCGCAAACATTATTTCCAAAAAAGTTTGAAATTTCAGATTAAAAAACAAACAAAAGTAAATTAATTTAATGAAAAAGAAATCACAAAAAAAAAAAAAATGGGAAATGTACCAACTGAATGAAAAGACAGTGATGAGGGAGGGAAGGAGTCCGAGGATGGCCGCGGTGGCTGTGTTGTTGGCGGTGGTGGTGTCGGCGGCAGAAGGCAAGGCCAACGAAGTGTGAGGGAGAGTGAGGAAGGGAGTGACGGAGAATGAGGTTGTCGGAGGACTGTTGGACCGGCGGCGGGGAGGACGGTGGTGGCTTAGCAGTCCGAGCGGTGAGGGTTCCTTAAAAAAAAAAGCAGAACCCATTATGAAGCCAGCCAAAAGCATGATTCCAAAAATTCAGCAAATTCCATCATACAGAAAAATATCAAGCAAAAGCATTAGAGAGGTTAATTGAGAAAGCAAAAAACAAACCTTACTCAGAAAGATTTTCTAGGAAATCAAACAGAATGTAAGGAATTAAAAATTCTATTTAAAAAAAATAAATGTAAAGAGAAAAGTGTACAGAGAAAGAAACTTACAAATCACAACGCGAAGAAGCAGACAGCTGCTTAGATTGCGAAGAGCTACCACTGTCTCCTAATCTCTTCATTTCCAAACTAATCCACCTCAAAAGTCTCAAATCACTAAACACCCCCCTCACCCTCCACCCAAAAAAAAAAAAAGACCAGTAAGAATTTGAGAATTTACAAAAAAGAAGAAGAAGAAGAGTTTTATCGGACTAAAGATACCACAAGAACGAAATTGCAATAGCTTATCAACGTGAGTCTTGAATAATAAGCAGTGAAAGCAAATATGTGTGCAAAGAAGGATAAGAAAAAAAGAAACCAAAGAAAATATTGAAAAGAAAACCGGCCCTTGCAAATTGCAGAACACCAGCTTTTCTTGTTTTCTTTTGGATAGGAGTATTAGGAGAGAAGATTAGTCACTACTAATTATATATTTAGATAAGAGATGTAAACACTGGAAATATATATATATATATATATATATATTTTTTTTGGGTGTGAAATGTTGCATTTGGAAATTCATTTTCGTTTTTGGTTAACATTTTTCTGACCAAATCAAAACCCGAAATTTATAAACAAAAAATAAACATATAAGTAAAAACTCTCTCTCTCTCTCTCTCTCTCTCTCTCTCTCTCTCTCTCTCTCAATACAGAAGTGTTCCGTTTTCTATTATTGTTGTCCCTTTCATCCTAACTATCAAATTATCAAAACGGTTTTGCAACAATTTTTACAGGATTTAATTTGTTATCTTCCAAAAGTTTTAAGTTTTCATTTTATATATACTTTTATGACTATCCTTTAATTTAGACCACCCTTAAACTATAGAATTTAAAGAGAAAATTTCCCTTTATTTTAACAGAAAAATTAGGTACAGTTTCTTAAGGTTATGCAGTTGTGTTTGATTTAATTTAGTTGGACTGGGGAAGTGATTTGAGTGTGACCTACTGAGAAGAAAGAGTAATACAAGTGCAAAATAATTCTTTAAATGTGAAATCCTTGGGGGTGTCTTCTCATATTCTATTTCTTTGTTTGTTCTAACATGGCGTTTGGTCTTTTGGGATTATGTATGACAATGATGCAGCGTTTGAGCACAAGTGCCTTATCCCCATCCCGTCTCCTCTTTGGGACAAGAAAAATTTGTGTGGAATAGACTCAGGTAAGTTTGGTTTAGGGCAGGTTAGAAATATTTTATTTATCTTAATGAGATGACTTTGACACCGATGAAATAAAATTGAAAAATAAATGAGAAGGGTGACTAAGAGATGTGGCATTTAATTAGTTACTTCTGAAATAAAAAATCAAATAAATTTAGATGTGTGATGTAGAGAGGACCGATGCTTAATTTGTTACTTCTTAGTTACAGTCTCAGAGATTAATTTTATTTATTACCTTTTAAAATTTTAGAATTTAATTTGTTACTCTTTAAACAACATGGTTGCACTATTAACATTGGAAGTAATGATAGAATGCTGAAAGAAATATATTTATTGGCATACCATTTCTCTGCTGAAACAGGTTCAGTTTAGGAAGAAATCTAGTGAACTCATCAATTAAATCCGCATGACCATTAAGAAGAATGGAAATCTGAAAATTGTAAGTCAAAAACCTCTTAAGATTACAGAAAATTACATAAACAAGAAAACCTTCCAAAACAAGGGCAGTGAAACAAACAGAACCATAGCATATATTTACCTGATTGTGGATGGTATTTATGTCATTGTGCCCCTTCCGAAACTCATTTAGAATGTCTAATATTATCATACAAACAGTTACATCATTTTGAAAGCGCTCCTGTAGGAACAAAGGTCATCATTAAAACGCTAGGAAAACATTTGCTATTGAGGGCAAAAAAACATTTGCCCTCAGAACCAAACCAATTCCAATTCATAGAGGGCAAAAAAAAAAAATTTTTTAAAAAACCCACAAACGTTATTTCCAAAAAAGTTTGAAATTTCAGATTAAAAAACAAACAAAAGTAAATTAATTTAATGAAAAAGAAATCACAAAAAAAAAAAAAGGGAAATGTACCAATTGAATGAAAAGACAGTGATGAGGGAGGGAAGGAGTCCGAGGATGGCTGCGGTGGTTGTGTTGTTGGCGGTGGTGGTGTCGGCGGCAGAAGGCAAGGCCGACAGAGTGTGAGGGAGAGTGAGGAAGGGAGTGAGGGAGAATGAGGTTGTCGGAGGACTGTTGGACCGGCGGCAGGGAGGACGGTGGTGGCTTAGCAGTCCAAGCGGTGAGGGTTCAGAGACGAGAGTGAGGGAGAATGCAGTAGAGAGTGTTTGGGTGGGCAGTATGATGGTTTGATTTGAGTGAGAGAGTAAAGAGACCCAAATTTTTACCAAGCCTTTTGGTGGGAACTGAAGAGTTTTAGAGGGAATTCAGAATTTTTATTATGACAACATTTTGACCTATTGTGACAACATTCAGAATTTTAAAGTTGCTGCAATAAAGAAAGAGTAGGCTAAGGTTTATTATGACAAGAATATAACTTGTTGTGGCAAAAATTAAGTCCGCCTTAATAGCTCTTTACGGATTTTATTAATAAAATAATATTTAATACTTCAAATTAATAAAATCTAATTTAATAATTAAAAAATTTTAATTTAATCCTACAAATTAACAAATATATAATTTAATACTTCAAATTACTAAAATGCAATTTAATACTACAATTGTCAATAACATACAATTTACTAATTAATAACAATATAATTAATACTTCCAATTATGTAAATATATTTTAATACTACAAATTATTTGAGTATAATTTAATAATTAATAAGATTTAACTTCAAATTAATAAAATATAATTTAACACTACAAATTAATAAAATGAAATATATTAATTAATAGAAATATATTTTCATAATTCAACTAAACAAATTTTATTTGAATTTATACTTCAAACTAGTTTAATAAATTTTAATTTAATACTTCAAATTAATAAAATATAATTCCTCCCAACAAATTACTAAAATATGATGTAATAACTAGAAAATAATTAAAATATAATTTTTTATTACTTTGGAATGACTAAAATACCCCTAAAACTAAAAGAAAGCTGGCCAACTTACCTACATAACCGTAAAAAATTACCGAAAAACCCATACCACCCAAAAAATGGTTGAAACACCCCCAAAGCAAGAAAACTTAGCTGAAATAACTTTGAAGCCTAAAAAAAGACCACAATACCCTTGAATCATGAGGAAATACCAAATTTGGAAGAAATATAATTCAATATTCATTTGAAAATGGTCAATTTTTTTTTTTTTTAAATTTTATTCAACTGATTGAGGGTTTTTTGTTTTGATAGGGTTGTTTTGAAAACATGAGTTTGTGGGAGAGTGGTTTTATTTATTTATCTATCTACTAGCCTAACACGCGTGCTCAGAGGCTCTTCTATTTTTTGGGTAAAGGTTAATTTAGAGCATTTATTATAATTTGGAATTACTACATTCTCCAATCATAAAAAAAACCTAGGGGTGTGATGAGTATTATGACTCGTAAGCGCGTGAGGCATGCTCAGAGGCTAGTCCATTTATGACCTGTTCATATATAAATTAATTATCCATTACCAACCCAACTCATTTAATTAGTAACCCACCTATTTAACCCAATATGACCCAAATACCTCTAAAACTACTTGAATACCCTCTTGACCTCCAAAATGACCAAAATACCCCCAAAACCCAAAAAATGACCAAAATACCCCCGAAACTTAAAAAATGATCAAAATACCCTTGAAACTTAAAAATTACAAAAATACCCCTAAAATCCAAAAAATGACCAAAATACCCCCGAAACCTAAAAGATGACCAACATACCCCCAAAACCTAAAAATTACCAAAATACCCCTGAAATCCATAAAATGATCAAAATACCCCTAAAACATAAAAAATGACCAAAATACCCTTGAAATCTAAAAATTACCAAAATACTCCCAAAACCCATAAATGACCAACATAACCCCAAAACCAAGAAATTACCAAAATACCCTCGAAACATTAAAAATGACGAAAATACCCATAAAACCCAAAAAATGAGCAAAATACATTTGAAACCTAAAAATGACCAAAACAACCCCCCCCCAAAACCTAAAAGAAAAAGGTCAAAAATACTCCCGAAACCTAAAAAATTACCAAAATACCTCCAAAACGGTTTAAATGACCAAAATAACATCGAAACCCAAAAATAAACCAAAATAACCCTGAAACCTAAAAATAACCAAAATACCCCAAAAACCTTAAAAATGGCCAAAATAACCACGAAACCTGAAAATTGACCAAAAAAACCTAGAAACCTAAAAATGATCGAAATACCCCCGAAACCTTAAAAATGGCCAAAATAAACCCAAAGCCTGAATATTGACCAAAATAACCTAGAAACCTAAAAATGATCGAAATACTGTCGAAACCTAAAAAATTATCGAAGTACCCTCAAAACCTAGAAATTAACTAAAATACCCCCTGACAAAAGTACCTCTGAAACCTATATATATATATATATATATATATGACCAAAATAACCCCTAAACCTTAAAATAACCAAGGCGAAAACCACATTTTCATCCTTACATTTTCACACGATTTCCACTTTGGTCCATAACTTTTTTTTTCACCGCTTTTAGTCTCTATCTTGGAAAACGCCTTTTGTTTTAGTCCCTGCCATTACATCAGAGACGGAAAATGCACATGTGGCAAACGGAGTGCATTGTTGGCTGACTTGGCTATTAAAATAATAATAATAAATGTTATTTGGCATTAAAAAAATTAATTTTAACTAAATCAAAAAAATCAAAACAAAAACTAAAATAAAAATAAAAATTTATATGAATTAAGATCTAAAAGAATCTTGAACAAGAACACCAACTCAAACTTAAGATCTCAAAATTGAAAACCAAAAATAAAAAAAATAAAAAAAAAAAACTCAAAAAATAAGATCACAAAATTAAATATAAGATCCACATCAGAATAAACATGAACAAGGAATTAAATAAGAACAAGATCAATATTCCAAGCTCAAAACAATATTTCCCGAACTATTGACAAGGATCTAAGAATTTAGAACAACACATGAACCCCCTAGCAAAAGCAACAAAATATCAAACCCCAATAGGGCTGAGATTCAGAAATCAAAGCAAAAGAGAGGGTGAGACATGGTGAGAGTTGAGAGAGCTAGAGAGAGGAGAGAAAGGCAGACCCACCACCACGCCAATCATCCACCACCCACATTCACCCCCACAACCACCATGACCCAAACCCACCGATCTACAAAACGATTTCCATGACCAAAGACCCAAAACCCAAGACCCACGATCTCCACCATGAAAGCACCTTCATTCAGTTCCTACTCGCACTCACACTCGACTCCACCGAACAAACTCAACGCTCATAGATCGGCGATGACCAACTCCCTCGTCTGAATCGGTGGCGTGGAAGGCGATCTTGTGAAGTTAGCCCTGGCAGCCTTGATTTGACCCTCCTCCCACCAACAGCGGCAACGTGCTGACTTTCAGCCGTGGCCGAGCCGGCTCTCAGTGATGACGAAAGTAGCCAGATCTGTCATTGTGTTGGCCGTGTTTTAGTTGGTAGTATTTAGGTTGGTCGAATCTGTGTTTGGATGGCCGGAAATGGTGGTTTGGTGTTTGGGTGGCTGTGGGTTGGTGTTTAGGTGGCTGGGTTGGTGTTTTGGTGGCTGGATTGGTGTTTGAGTGAGTTTTTTTGTTGTTGTTATTTGTGGTTGCTGGGGTGCGTGTGGTGGTGGGGTTATTTTTTGGGTTTGTGATTTTTGGATTTTAATTTTGTGTTCTTAGATATGAGTTTGTGTTCTTGTTGTTCTTGTTCAAGACACACTTAGATCTTTATTCATGTAATTTTTTGTTTTTATTTTTATTTTTTATTTTTTATTTAGTTAAAATTAATAAATTAATTTTTTAAATTTTTTAATGCCAAATAACATTTTTTTATTATTATTTTAATAACCACGTCAGCCAACAATACCATCTGTTTGCCACGTGTGCATTTTCCGTCTCTGATGTAACGGCAGGGACTAAAACAAGAGGCGTTTTCCAGGATAGGAACTAAAAGCGGTGGAAAAAAAAGTTAGGGACCAAAATAGAATCGAGTGAAAATGTAGGGACGAAAATTTGGTTTTCGCCAATAACCAAAATATCCTCGAAACCTAAAAAATGACCAAAATACCCAGAAAAATACACTCTAAACCTAAAAAATTACCAAAATCCCCCCTAAAACTAAAAAATGACCAAAATACTCCCTAAACATAACAAATGACCAAAATACCCCCTTAACCCCTATTTTGGTAATTTTGGAGGCTTCGGGTGTATTTTGTTCATCTTATAGGATTAGTGGTATGTTGGTCATTTTAGATATTTTGAAGGGTATTTTGGTCATTTTATAGGTTTAGAGGTATTTTGGTTGTTTTGGTTATTTTTTAGGTTTCGGGGGGTATTTTCTTCATTTTTTGGATTTCAGGAGTATTTTGGTAATTTTTAGGTTTTGGGGGTATTTTGGTCATCTTTTAGGTTTCGGGGGTATTATGGTCATTTTTTAGATTTCAAGTGTATGTTGGTAATTTTCATATTTTGAGAATATTTTGGTCATTTTTTGGGTTTTGGGGGTATTTTGGTCATTTTAGGATTCGATGATATTTTGGTCATTTTTTGGATTTTGGGGGTATCTTAGTCATTTTTTATATTTCAGGGGTATTTTAGTCATTTTTAGGTTTCGAGGGTATTTTGGTCATTTTTTTTTTTTGGGTATTTTAGTCATTTTTAGGTTTCGAGGATATTTTAATCATTTTTGGGAATATTTTGGTCATTTTTTGGGTTTTGGGGATAATTTTGTAATTTTTAAGTTTTGGGGGTATTTTTGTCATTTTTTGGTTTTGGGGTATTTTGGTCATTTCATAGGTTGGTTTTTTGGTTATTCTCAAAAGAGCTGTCCCAGAGCTTTTAAAAGCACTGGGATAGGTCATGCTTCATACGTGAATGGAGGGACCTGTACGAGCGCTTTTAAAAGCGCTGGTACAGGTCATTCTCATAAGGGAATGAGAAAGACCTGTCCCAGTGCTTTTAAAAGCGCTGGGACAGCTCTTTCTCCTTCCCTTATGAGAATGACCTGTCCCAGCGCTTTTAAAAGCGCTGGGACAGGTCATTCTATATACGGGAATTGAGGGACCTATCCCAGCGCTTATAAAAGCGCTGGGACAGCTCTTTCTTCTTCCCTTATGAGAATGACCTGTCCCAGCGCTTTTAAAAGCGCCGGGATAGGTCTTTCCCATAAGGGAAATCAATAACCCTATCCCAGCGCTTTTGGGCTTCCTATACCAGCGTTTTTGGGAAATGCCGTAATAGGATTTCCTATACCAGCGTTTTCAAAAAACGCTGGTATAGGCTTATCTATTACAGCGGTTTTTAAAAACGCCGGGAAAAAAACGCTAGGACAGGTCGTTTTTTTGTAGTGACAGCTATGTTAGTTTCCAGATAGATTAACTGATAAAGTCTATTATTCGTATATAAGATTTGGGATTCAAAACTCTCTTACGCCAAAAACTTAATGGTTTTTTGATTTAATGATAAAAAATAATCATCAAAGAGTGAAACACAAAAAGAACAAGAAAACAAAAAAAGACTTAAGTACAATATTTTAGGTTCTAAGTTTAGGCTTAGCCATATGATTGTATTCATCAACATAGTCGCAAGGTAAAATTAATTGTGATTAAAGAAAATAAAAGTTTCTTGAGCTGCATTATTAATTAATACAATCACACGGTTGATTTTAATTGAGAATCTAATGTATAATATTTAAAGAATTGTATGCAAGTTTTACCTTAACAAAAATGGTTTCAATAATTGGTTAGTGAGTAGGGGCGGAGTTGAGAATTTTTATTTGGAGGACAAATGTATATGATATTGATACAACATGAAAAGAAATTCAAAACACACACATATACATGTGTGTATGAAAAGGATCGATAAAGATTTTAATTTTCTAATATTAAAGTAATTACTCTAATAATTGTCTTATATATAAAATAATTTTTTAAGATAATTTATCATCTTTATTAACTTAAATAAGTACACATAAGTTCAAACAACCCACCAGTTACCATTTTTAATACCATCTGGAGGATTTGCCATAAATTTCAATGTTTTAGATCCATTAAGCTCTTGCATAAAAGGAGGCAAGGGAACAAACCAACACATATTTTGGCTTAGTATGTCGAAGGCTTTCTTGTTGTTGTTGTTGTTGTTGTTGTATAAGAAGTGTTATTTTAAACTTATAATTTACTTAATTTATGATAAAAAAAAATTATTGAAGACATGGTTTAAGCTCAGTATCACTTGCTTTGATAGTATAGTAGATTACCAATACTCCCAAAGTTTAAACTTTTGGGAAATAATGAAATTAATCATTTAAATATAATTTAACATTCCCTCCCGTGATTGTTAAAAAAAAAAAAAAAAAAAAAAAAAAAACTAAATTTAATCTCATATATATATATATATATATATATATATATATATACATACACAATTAATATCAAATTAAAAAAACACTATCAGTACTAAAATAAATTATAAAGATACAATACTTTATGAAATTACATCTCTTTTTTTTATTCTTTATTTTTTATTTTTAGGGAAAAGACAGTGAAACGTTTTATTAAGAAGAACTAACTAAATCAGCTTCAATAACAGAGTAAAACCGCGGAGAAACAAACTCCATCCTTGGATTCGCAGTAGGAAGATGCAATTTTATAGCACATATTTCATTCATAATTGTAACCATTATCAATTTTAAAATTTTTAGAGAGAACTAAAACTATTAAAATTTTAAAAATCTTTGAATTTGTTTAAATGAGATTGATTTAATTGAATTTTTTTATTGATAAATTATACCTTAAGAATTGAGGTTACACAGGAAAAAAAAAAGAAAAGAAAAAGAAAAGAAAAGAAAAGAAAACACCAAAATAAGCTAGCTTATAAGTTGAGCCTAACAGGTTTAATTATTTATTTTTTTGGGGGGTTAAATACAGAAAAAAAAAAAAAAAAAACATTAAAAAAACGAGGCCCTCACCTCAATTACCATCTCATCTCTAATAAAAGAAAGTGGAGAGATGGGAGAGGGTCATTGGGCTCGTTAATTTGGAATATGCCCATTAATCTGGAAAAGAAACTTTGGGCTCAATAATTAATTATGGAAAATGTTAATAGATGCTTTAGAGTAATCATTAATAATTCATTTAAAGAAAGTTTTTATGAAAAAATAAAAAATAGCAATTAATGTTTTGATAGCAAGAATGCTACTTTGGTATACACCAATCACAAGAAAGAAAACATGCCTTTTCTTATTTATTTATTGAATAAGAAGTTTATTCAAAAGCAAAGATAATACAATCAAAGTTATCTAAGCAACACACCAAAAATAAAAAAATAAACAAGCAGTACACAAGCACACCAAACAAAGTCTCTGCTCTTTGGTACAAGCCTAAACACAAGAAGCCTCCTATATAATGGTCATGATAATGCATGCTTTCCTTCCTCATACTGACAGCATTCCTCTTGACTCCAATTGTGCCCATACCAACTTACGAAACAAAGCTTTTAAAGCCTTTTTTATTCAAATTCTAAACTCTGAAGGCCCCCAATCAACCAAATCACCCCAGATCAGCTTGGGCTTAGCAATCAAACAGCTTTCAATGCCAGCTCAACTTACGAACAACACGTTTACAAAAATAAAAAAAATGCATGAACCACTGAAACGCAAAATTTCCTATTATAGGCTTTTCCTTTCCCTTCTTTATTGATAAAGGTAAAAACAGGCAATGTAGGAAGCAACAAGAAAGAATAACGGCTGCAGTAATCCCAAAAGATTGTGGCACCACTGAATAGGTGCCTGCAATAAAAGCTACCAGCAATGCTCCAATGGACCAGTTTGTGAAAATAGGGGCACGTCTTACCATTTGTTCGTGAAAATCGACTTCCTTAATCATTGCTGAAGCCAAAAAATGGACCAATAATGAGGTAGTGGAAAGACCAAAAGCTAAAGTATTAGCTATCAGAAATACACGGAAAGCGGTTCTATTGCTTAATACTGCCAAGCCCTCATCCACACTTCCATTTTGGTTAAATCCACCAGGCACCGTGAAAGCTGCCGTGAAGGTCACAGTTGCGATGAGTGTGGCTACCACGGTATCTTTCATTCCCTTCTTATGATCTGATTTGGACATTCCCTTGCCATTGCCATTGCCCTTGTCATTGCCCGTGCCATCGCCTGCCATTTCTGATTTCTTTCTAGGGTCCGATTCCTGAATGCCCATTTTTAAGAGTACTCCCCTCAGACTTGGTCTAGCGCCTTGACTCCACACTTGGGTCTTGATTTCATCATGTCAAATTTATATATACATGAGCTAGCTACCCAAGAAAAACAAACACACGCACACGCACATTATACATATAAGACGTGTATGTGAGACATTCTAGCTTTTGCGAAAAATATATACAGTACTATCAAGTTTCAATCAAATCAAATTAATAATACTCGGTCACTATTGTATTCTCCCACTTAGTGTTTGTAGGGGTCAGTAAGTTTTACTTTCCAGAAAGAGTTAGAAGATACACCTGTTTGATTGAATTAGTAATTTAAAAAAAAATTAGCTTTTTTAGACAAATTCTTCAGGGCTCTGAGATTCAACTCTTGTACAGACACCCAAGAAGAATGCTGCCCTTGTTATGTAGTAACGTACTATATAAGTATTAACCATTTTATAAAACGGTAATGTAAAAATTAAAGATTTTCCCCACCAAAGCAATCCTTTCTGTAAATCTACCCCAAAAATAGAGCAAATTTCGGAAACTTTCTTTTTTCAAAATTCCTATAAATTGTGCAGTAATACTACTACATTCAGCAGAGCAGGACAGAAGGGGCTTACCGTTGGCCTGGAGCCTAACTTCTCTTTTAACAAAATATTGTCCATTGTGGTGAACCCGTCCTTGTTCGTAGCATTTAAGGCAACACGTCTACCTTCTCCCAATTTGAATGCCATGTAGCTATACCCATTGATGGCCGCCAGATTTGTAGGCGTGTTTCCTTCTTCGTCCTGCTGGTTGATGAGGGCCATGAGGACCTCAAACTCTGGTTTCTCCTGAAAAATGTAATATGCTGCCATCCGTCCACTTTCTGCAGCAGCATGAAGAGCATTCCGACCCTTGTTGTCCAACAACTCATACATATCTGGACATGCTTTCATGAGTTCTTCTATTACCCTATAATTGCCTTCCTTGGCCGCAATGTGAAGAGCGGATAAACCTTCTTTGTTTCTTATATAAGCTGGGGAATTGTCATTTTCTATAAGGAGCTTGACAAATTTCGCATTACCCAAATGTGCGGCAATGTGTAGAGGAGTCCATCCTGAGTCATCGCCTTCTTCAATTGCATATGGCCATTTTTCCACCACTTTTTCTACAAAAGCTAAGAAGATATAGAAATACCATATTGCTCAGGTTAGTACATATTAAGTGCGTTAATCACCCCTACACAACACATGGAAACTGGAAAGAGAGGGAATCAGATTTGCATTCATCACATGGATATAATTAAAGCCTAACATTTTGTCTTAAAGTACCTCTTATTAGTGAATTAAAGAGTACAGTGAATTCACTAAGTGAACATTAAATGAGGAAAAAAAATAAGGAAATCTTGGATTGTTTATCCTCAAATATTTCGATTGTACATCAATTAAAATGTACCTTTCCTAAATAGTGATTTTGGTAAGTAATTTAGTTGAAGAACTTATGGGTGTGTACTTCCTAAAATGTTATGAAGGTGTTTCAATAGATGGGAATAAGAAAGTAACATAGTGGGGATGCACTATGTCAATTTCAATGTGTTGAGAAGATACTTCTTGGATTTAAAAATTTTTAAGTGAAAGAAGGAAAAAAAAAAACAAGTTTGATTTTAGCATAAAATAAGAGGTGGTAGCACAACATGAGTATGCTAGTGTTATGGTAGCATGATTTATGCCATACATTTTAATAGATTAGATATTGTGTCATACCCAAATTGTGTGAAGTTGACTAGATTGGAATTTTTTTTAGTATGTGTTGTGCATGCATGTATTGAGTCCTACGTCTGAGTATTTATTTAACACCTCTTTTGAGTTCTCCACAGTGGCCTGTATGTACGAGCCAATATATTTAGCATGCGCTTGTTCAAAAGCTTCGTCCCTAGGATATACCCTCTCTAGCTACATCGTTTTCGTGACCCTGACTCAAAACTCATCTTACTTCTCTGACAAGGAGAAACGACTCCAATCCTTTGTCAAATCCTCCGTCACCCTCTCTAACCCAGCTCACATAAGCCCATGAAAAAATCCTACCAGCCTTTACAGATAACATTTTTACAAGAAAGGATAACACTGCTGGGGGAGGCCCCTTGGGTCTTTATTTTAATGTTAAAAAAAAAAAAAAAAAAAGGGTATAAATACTCTTTAATTTATTGTTGTTTTCTTTATTTTCTTTTTAATATTAAATTTTTGTCACATATATAAGTCATTAATTTTAGCAACATTTAAAGCATAAGTTTATAAAATAGGGAAATGCTAACGAATGCTCTTAAAGCATTGATTAATAATTCATTTAAAGAAAGTTTTTAGGGGAAAAAAAATTAATATTTTGACAGCTTTTTTTATTTTCTTCCCATAAAGGTTATGTTAAAACTTTTATAAAATAAATTGTTAATCAATGCCCTAAGGACACTCGTTAGCAACTTAGCATAACCTATAAAAATATATAAGTAAATTTTTTTAGCAAAATATTTTTTTTTTCAAAAATAAAGTCATACGCATTTATATTGAAATAATTAAAAATACTGAAATACAATGATACATTTAATTTGGCCCACCTTGAGAAAAATTTCTAATTCCACCACTGGACAACACTAACTTCCGAAGGGAAGGGAACAAAAATTCTACTGCACGCCTAAATTGACTCATTCTTCATTGGTTGTGCATACTTTATTTATTTGTTTATTTTGGATAAATTGGATTGACTCGTTTTGAATTATCTGAGAGAGAAAGAGAGCTCAATTTGGGACAAATTGAGTAACTATTACAGTTTACAAAAAGATTTTTGTTTCGCTATGTAATGTAATAACTAATATGATAACTCAAATTGTGCATATTTGATTGGATTAGATTTTTTTAAGTGTGTTATATGGGCTTGTACTAAATCTTACATCAAGTGTTTATTATGTGGATCCTGGGTTAGGTGATTACGAGAAATTCCAACTACAACTAAACTAATCCCTTTAAGGTATAACACTAATGGTATTTTTTAGTCATTATAATGGTATCAAATTTCAAAACAAATCTTGTAAAACCATGTAGCTTGTATGTTGTGTGGTTGTGATGAACCCCACATCAAATGTTTACTTGATGTATCTTGGATTTATATATATAGTGCATGGTTGAGCTTTCCTTGCCCGTTATAACCTAAAATAAAATAATAGTTTACCATAAAAAAAATAAAATAAAATAAAATAAAAAAGAAAGTTCTTAAGTTGAGGGAGATTTTTTACCTTTTGGAAAGTTTTCTTCTGCATCTGCTACTGATTTTATGCTCATACGCCTCAAACTGTCTATTCGATCACTGAAATCCTGACGACGCGTAAGGAATTCCGGAAGAGGTGTGAGAAATAGCATTTGGAAGACCCATAAGACAGCTATAAGGACACGTCCTTCTCCTCCCGGTCCATGTTGCTCCCAAAATTTTAGGAATTTGGGGAGAAAATCTCCCTTGTTACTGTCTGCATTGGATAAATCAAAAGAATTAACTTTAAAAACAATAATGCTTATTGTCTCTAGAATAGTTAAAATTTAAACAAAAGTACAAAATTTAACTACAAAAATTATTATAGTTTAAGATTATAATCTTACTTAATATTATTAATATTATTACATATTTTGAAAATTTAATCGTTGAATTATGTGTTCTTTAAGCTATTAACATAGATGTTAAATTATATATTAATTAGATATTATTTACTATATGATCTAAAAAATTATATTTTAAGCATAATTTTAAATTACAAAAATTTACAATTTAAACAATTTATTGATAACATTATTGACACAACTATTGATCTTTAATATTCTAAAAAATTTGCAAGCATAGACGATATAAAAAAAAATGTAATTTAATGGTAGATTTATCAAAATTCATCTTAAATAAAAAGATATTGAATAAGGTTTATAGCCCTAAGTTATAACCAATTTTGTAAATAAACCTTATCCAAAATTAAATTGTCTCTAGAAAAAACAAAATTTAAACCTTAAGAAACTGTAGATAAGGAAAATAAATGCGATTTCTTCTTCAGAGTTTTAGAAATGCAAGGGATATTTTAACCATTTGGCTTCATCCTTTCCAGGCACTGTGGGGTGCTCCGAGCAAGGGCATGCGAGACTAATGGACAAAGCTTTTTAGTTAGATTAATGCAATTGACATAAAAATTTGAAGTGATATATTATAAATGGTGTTAATTAAAATGAGGCTAATTGTAGGGTTATGTACACTGCCAAAAAAAAAATTGTAATTTTATGTAAAAGTGATAGTTGAATAAGGAGATTTGGAGTACAATTCTCTTCTACTCCAAAAATCGATTGGTGTCTTGTCCTGATGATAAAGAGTAATTATCAGCAAAACTTTTAAACCCGGACTGGACCGCATGGTCCGACCGGATTAACCGTGAACCTCTCACCATCACGGTTCTTTTAAGCTTAAGAACCGGTCTATGCCAAAAAAGCAAGAACCGTTCGAAACGCGGTCCAACCACACAGTTCTGAGAACCGTGATCAGACCATTTCTCACGGTTCTCTGCTTACCTTTGAATCTGAACCCAAAAAAGAAAAAAGAAAAAAGAAAAAAGAAAGGTGGTGGTCCATCTGTTATCACCGCAGAAAGCCCAGGCTTGATATCTCGTTCCGCCAAAAGCTCCACCATCATTAGATCTTGTTCTACCATCTCTGGATCTTACTATTGCGTATTTGGTGATTTGGTCGGAGGGAAGATGGATCTATTTCGGTGAAGATAGATTAGAGGAATAGAGAATGTTATAGGGAGAGTGAGAGAAGAAAAGAAAGAAGATGAAGACACTTAAGAGAGGGAGGTGGGATCTGACGTTGCTTTATTGGGGGAGAGGGTGACATGACATGTGAGACAGTTGCTCGGGGAAGTGTAGTTTTTTTAATTAAATAAGAAGATACGTGTGGAGTCAGTGTGGCTAATGGCTATAGATATTTTTTTCCTTGTCTTTATTACCGTTTGAAACTCTAGGTGAGTAGGTTCAAATACAACTTTTGCAAGTCCAGGGTCTAGAGGTATGATATTCTGTATTTAAAATAATTATTTACGATGAGACAAGACATTTGTGGTTGTGGTTTTTTTAATTTCGTTTGAAAGTTTAAATAGGATACAGTAATCCAAACATTTGAAGTTACTTTTTGAATTATATTGGTATATTGAAAAATTGCTATGTGATACAAATTTGGTAAAGTATTTGAAATAAAAGAATATTTAATTATCTTTGACTAAATTTGTAAAATAATATCACCTTATCTTTAATTAAGATATACTTGAACCTTTTTAAATATTATTTTTGACAAGATTGTTAATTTTTATATATTTTTTAATATTAATTAATTATGACGTCAATACGGTTCGACCTCGGTTCAACCTCGATTCGACCTTAAAAATCTTGAACATTTCTCTTTTACGGTTCAATGAACGGTCTGGGTCTGAAAACCTTAATTATCAGGAACAAACGTTATAGATTGAATTATAGCAAAAAAAAAAAAACAATATTAGCCAAAAATATATTTTGCCAAACTATCTCAAAAAAAAAATAGTATTAGCCATAATAATAATAATAATAATAAATTTAGAGGGCCTTAAAAATTTCACAATTATCAAGGTGGAAAGTCACTAATAGAGAGTAAAATAATAATATCAATTATAGATTCAAATAAGAATCAGTAAAAACTTATTAACTTAATTATTGTGAAAATACTTGTGTATGTAATATTATTCAATAAAATTCATAAGTTTTAAGTGAACAACACTTAATTTTGTTTGGTTTTGTACCATGGCATTTACCATTTAGTTAAAGCTTTAAAGGAGCCCATATTTTTTATTATTCAATTACTGAATAAGTCATTCGCCACTATGAGTTATAATATAAATGGATGTACATTTTAATCTATAGATTTAGATAAATATAGTTTAGTGCACATATATATCTTAGGCACATGGTGGTCTATTTAGGAAGGAGAAAAGAGCATAAAGTAAACTAGTGATTATGGGTAAAGTGCTCCTTTTATCTTGTGTTGGAGGTTGTTACCTTGTTACGTGTGAGCAGGGGACAAAATGCTTTGTTATATATAAAAATATAATATTAATTTGGAATTTTCGGAGAAGTCAAGGGGCAATTTTCTTCTCCACTAATTTTGTCAGTAGGTCCAGGTAGTAGTGATGATTCATCGACAAAATTATACAGTCTTTAAATTGTGACAAATTCTGTGTTCAAATAAAAGTTGCCAACTCATAACCCACCTAAAAAATCTCAAAATCATCCTTAATAAGTCAATCTCCGCCAACTAATATTAAAAAAAAGGGTGTGACTTGAGTCCAGTGGAAGTTTCTACTAGACATAGTGAATTGTGGACACGTGTCCACTCTTGGACACGTGTCTAAATCCGGACGTATCTAGTGGAAATTTTCACTAAACACAAGCCATGTCCTAAAAAGAAAACATGGCCCCTTTGTTTCCCTACAACCCATGTCCTTGGGGAGAAACATTGTTGACCTTAATAACAGTGTCATCACAGTCAACATAATTACCTACATGTTTTCAAGGTTTTTAAAAACTCAATCACGGATAGAAACTCTTCCCGGTAAAAGCATGGAGTGTGACCCTACATCTCGTGAACCTACGTCTCGTGAACAAATTGGTGAAGAAGATGACAAAAAAAGTGGAGGACCAACCTCTCGGTGGATCACAGGTGGGCTGTGATGGGGGTGGAGGGGGTTTTGGTGCTCTGTCCTATAAGGCCAAACTCGTTGGCGACATCTCTGGTGCTTATGCCCAGGCTTGTAATTTTCAAGCTGATGAAGAAGAGGAGCTCTTCTCCGATGAAGAGATGGATGACCCTCCTGAGGGCTCAGTTGCCATTAAGCTGTCCAAAACGAACAAGGTTAATATCTAGGCTAAATGGAACCACTCTCTCATTGTTAAGGTGTTTGGGAGAACAGTGGGTTTTCACTTCCTACATTCCAGGATCATGCAACTCTGGAAACCAGCTGGAAGACTTGACTGTATCGACCTGGAAAACGACTTCTACTTAATTAAGTTTGGTTTGGTGGAGGATTTGGAGAGAGTTCTTAAAGGAGGACCATGGTTTATAGGGGAACACTATCTCACTATCCGTGCATGGGAACCTTATTTTAACCCCTTAGTGGCAACTTGCTCCAAGGTCGCTGTTTGGGCTCGCCTTCCTAGTCTTCCTATTAAGTTCTACGAACTTGAGGTTCTATAGGAAATCGGAAGGGCTATTGGACCGGTGCTTCGAATTGACGCCAATACCGCTACAGGTACAAGGGGTCGGTATGCCCGACTGTGTGTACAGGTTGATTTGGATACGCCCCTTCCGAGAAGTGTGTTTATTGGAAAATTCAAACAAGTTATCCTTTATGAGGGCATTGGTGCTCTCTGTTTTTCTTGTGGAAAAATGGGTCACCGCAAATTTCAATGCCCGTACACCATTAAGGATGCTGTCAAGGATACGGTGGTGGAGATGGAGAATGCCGGCGTGAGTGAACTAGGAAGGAAAGATGATGAGGTGGAAGTCAACACCAATCCCGAGGGAGCAGATGCAGGTAATGAGAGGGGAGATTATGGCCCTTGGATGCTTGTGGAGCGCAAGAAACACGCAGCAAAAAATCGGGCTGCCCGCTCCCCCCCCTCTCAAGTCAAATCCGGAACAAATCCCTGCATTCAATGCCAAAGATTTAGGCCGGTTGAGAAGGCTTACCCAAGAAGCCAAGCCACCAACTAAGCCTCCTGCTCTATCTCCTGATGGGAAACGTAAAAGCAGGAGTTTTGACCATACAGGTCTAACAGAAATCACCTGCTCCACTATCTTAGACTCAACGGCTACTGTGACAGCCCACTCTACACTGCCCAAGGTAAATCACAGGAATCTGGGACTAAAGATTAATGACACTTTGGGTGTTAATATATTACCTAAAGCTACCTCACCTAGTTCTGAAGCTCCCACGCATACTCCGAAAATTTCAAGTAAATCTAAATCTAATCCAGGCGGTTCGTCTACAAATTATGGAAGACAGCACACAAAGGCAATGGGCAATAGGTTTACACGGGAAAATCATGCCGCTGTCTCAAGCTCTCATGCAGCAGATCCAAGCATCTCCCACTATGATCTGAGGGTGGTTCGATCAGGAACAACTCCAAGCATGGAACCATATCTTTCCCCTCACTCCAGAGAGCCAATGTCTAGGGTTCCTTTCGTTGACCGACCCGGCATGGCTGGATTGGGACTAGCCCTAGTGGAGATTTCCATCGGACATCCCAACAATGGCCGTAGGGAAGATAATGGGGCGGAGAGCACTGTCTTTAAATTCTCTAGAACGTCTTTTGCCCATATCAAACATCTTGGAGGAGGTTCAAATAAGGAAAATCATGGTGAATGAATTAGCAGCCACAAGTTTAATGGGGTCTTTGGAAGTAAAAAGCTGATTTAGATATGTGGGAGCTACCCGCAGATAAATCTGTTAATCAACTCGAGGGAACAACAATTGGGGATTCTGGAGCATGCAGTATGCATTTGGAAGAATATGGAGATTTCGAAGTCCAAGCTGAGGGAGCTGAGTTGGAACTTACTGAACAAAGCAAGGAATCGATTTCAGGTTAGTAGGGATCCACCCATTACCCACCCTATGTCAATGAATATTATTTGTTGGAATTGTAGAGGGGCTCTTAACCCCCGGTTTTGTAACACTTTGGATAGTCTGATGAATAAGTATAATCCTTCCATGGTCATTGTGACGGAAACCTGCATTGGTGGAATGAGGGCAAAAGACATCACGGATAGGCTCCCTTTCGATGGAGCCATCCACACAGACACTATTGGATATGCTGGAGGTCTCTGGCTTCTCTGGAATTCTGATATGGTGGAAGTCACTCAACTGGCGAAAATAGAGCAGGAAATTCATGTCATTGTCAAGGTACTATCCTTAAACCTGTCTTGGATTCTTTCTTGTATATATGCTAGCCCTCATTTTGCTGAATGGAGATTACCTTAGGATAACTTAGCTAATGTAGCTGGGCTGCACAATTTAGCTTGGACTGTGCTTGGGGATTTTAATGAGATTTTAGCTAGTGCGGATAAGTCAGGTGGTAATCCTGTTAATATGAGAAAAGCCCAGATTTTTAAGGATTGTTTAGATGCTTGCAGTTTGATCGATCTTGGGTTCCACGGTCCGAAATACACCTGGGTTAATAAACAGGACACTGGTCACTTCATCCAAGAACGGCTTGACAGAGCTTTTGCAAACCAGGATTGGATTAATTTCTACCCGGAGGCCTCAGTTACCCACCTTACTAGGGTGCATTCCAATCATTGCCCCATTCTTCTCAACCTTGACAAAACCCCCCCCCCCCCCCTTTAGGCTGACTAGACCTTTTAGGTTCCAGCCAGTATGGATGTCCTATCCTCTTTTTGCTAGCGTGCTTTCTAGTAATTGGGCTTATGATCTCAGTCTTGACGTCAATCTCTCCAAGTTCACCGAGGCCTTGAAATTGTGGAATAAGAAGGTTTTTGGAAACATCCTCTTTAGGAAGAAGAGGGTGGAGGCTCGGTTGGTAGGCATTCAAAAAGCTCTGTCATTTGGTCATACTGCTCATCTCCTAGCCTTAGAGAGAAAGAGTTGAGGGAGGAGTACTGGGTTTTAATCCAACAAGAGGGGGATTTCTGGTCGGTTAAATCCAAGTATAACTGGCTGATTCAGGGAGATCGAAACACAAATTTCTTCCATACCTCCACCCTAATCAGAAGAAAGAGAAATAGGATATTTTGTTTCAAGGACAGCTCTGGGAATCTGGTCCACAACGAGGGAATTATTGCTTCTACTATTAGGGAGGGGTACATTTTTTATTTACTACAAGCATAACCAGTGCTCCCATCTCCATCTAGAATGTCGCAAATTGGTCGTATTGCTTGACTAGTGAGGAAGGTGAGTTGCTTAGCTGCCCTGTTACTGGGAAGGAGGTCTTTGAGGGGCTTGGGAGCATGAAGCCTTTCAAGGCACCTAGGCCGGATGGAATGCACGCCGTTTCTATCGGAGGAACTAGAATATTGTGAAGGAGGTGGTGGTAAGGAAAGTTTGCTCTATTTTTAGTTCTGGGGTGATGCCGAATCATCTTAATCAGACCCTAATCACCCTTATTCCCAAATGCGCAGGTGTTGACTGCCTCGACTCCTTTAGACCTATCAGCCTTTGTAACATCGTTTATAAGATTGTGACAAAAATCATTGTTCAAAGACTTAGAATCTTCCTTGATAAGTTAATTTCTCCCTTACAAACAGCTTTTGTTTCGGGTAGGAGAGGGCTTGATAATATGATCATTGTGCAAGAGCTCATTCACACGATGAGCACAAAGAAAGGAAACCTTGGATACATGGCAATAAAAATTGATCTTGAGAAGGCCTATGGCAGACTGGAGTGGCATTTTATTCGAGATGTGCTCAATCTCTATAACTTCCCTCTGGACACAGTAAAGCTTATCATGAGCTGCATTTCAGGATCTTCCATTTCAGTTCTTCTTAATGGAGGACAGCTTAACTCGTTCCTCCCTTCAAGAGGCATCAGACAAGGCGACCCGTTATCTCCCTATTTTTTCATTTTGTGTATGGAAGTTTTGGGTTTTTGATTGCTGATTAGTGTTCATCAAATCTTTGGGACCCGCTTAGATCGTCCCAAAGTGGGCCTTCTTTCTCACATCTCTTTTTTGCGAACGACTTGGTGCTCTTTGCTAAGGCAGATTTGAAGAATTGCCATAGCATTCATGACACTCTTTGTGAGCTATCAGGGCAGAAAGTTAGTTTGGCCAAGTCGAAGGTGTTCTTCTCGCCGAATGTTAGTGATGAGCCCCGTGAGTCACTATGCAATATCCTTGGATTCAGATCAACCCTTAACTTGGGTAAATATTTGGGCTTCCCTATACAGCATAAAAATTCTTCTTCCCGGGATTTTGACTTCGTACTGGAAAGACTGCATCAAAAACTTTAGGGATGGAAAGCAAATATGCTCTTCATGGCTGGCAGGTTGACGCTCTCTAAAGCTATACTATCGGCCATTCCATCTTACACCATGCAAGGGTGCATTCTGCCAAGAATCCATGCAAATTTGGATAAGGTTTGTAGGAACTTCTTATGGGGGTCTATTGACGAGAAGAAAAAACTGCACATGGTGGGTTGGAATAAAGTAACAAAGCCAAAAAACAGAGGAGGGCTGGGATTACATGCTACTAAGGAGAGAAACACCATTCTGGCAGCTAAACTTTGCTGGAGATTAAAGGAAGAGAGTGATAAGCTGTGGGCTAGAGTTCTAAAATTCAAATATAAAAGGAGATCAGTCTCGAGTAAGGCCCCTAAATCTAGATCGTGGAAGGTTGTTCTCCATGGTGCAACTGTTTGTGAACAGGGTTCGAAATGGTCCATTGGAAATAACAGCCACTTGTCCTTTTGGGAGGATAAATGGTTGAACATGGGCACGGTCAGAGACTGTATTGAGGGACCTCTTTAGAAGGGTGAGGCTGAACTCCGGATTTGTGACATTCTTATTAATGGCATGTGGGAGCTGCATAAGATCTCTTTTATCTTTCCCCCTGTCCTTAGCCAGTCCATCAAGGCCACGCCTATTAGGATAGCTTCATCCAGTGATGACCGTTTGTCTTGGATTGCTAGTCCAAGAGGGGAGTTTGACCCCAAAAGTGCTTACCTCATTACTTGTGGTGCTAATGCCAATGAAGATTGTTTTCAGGGGGCATGGATTTGGAAACTGAAAATTCTGCCCAAAATTCAGATGTTTCTGTGGAAATGCTATTTCAATAGCCTACCTATTAAGGATATCCTAGCTTAGAGAGATCTTCAAATGTCACCTTGTTGCGACTTTTGCCACGACAAGCCAGAAACCATCAGTCACGTCTTTAGGGAGTGCACAGCAGCTCGAGCTTTTTGGGCAGAATCTAATATGCCTGATGAAATGCAGTATACGTTTGCTTTGGAGATTGTTGACTGGATTAAGGTAAATGCTCATTGTAAGGTGGTTGAAAATGGGAAAAGCTACTCCTGGGATTATTTCTTTCTCTTTGGTATTTGGTTTCTGTGGCTCAGTAGGAATAAAAGATTGTTTCAACCTTCCCAAACCCCTCGGAACCTGATAGTAAGCGTGGAGGCTCAGGTCTACGAATACTGTTATTGTGTGCTAAACCATGATAATCCTAGACTTACCTCTACGGTTGCTGTTGTTTGGGCGAAACCCACTGGAAACTGGGTAAAATTGAATACGGACGGTTCGGCTCAGGGCAACCCGGGTCCGACAGGGTGTGGTGGCCTTATACGTGATTGCCATGGTAACTGGTTAACTGGTTTTGCTAGAGCAATTGGTATAACGTCGAGCTTAGCTGCTGAACTATGGGCTATACGCGATGGTTTAACTCGGTGCTACGCTCTGTCACTAGAGGCGGTGCTAGTAGAGGTGGATGCCTCGGTTGTAATTTCGTTACTATCCCAAGCCAACCATGCTAATAGGGAATTCTCCCACTTATTAATGATTGCAGGAACCTTCTGGAGAGCATTCCTCAGGTCTGTCTGATCCACTGCCTTAGAGAGGCTAATCGTTGCGCAGACGCACTCGCAAAATTTGGAACAAGCATGGAGGATGATTTTGCTGTTTTTGAGTACCCTCCTTCTTTTATTGTTAAGCTTTTGCACTCAGACAAGTTGGGTTTAACCCAAGATCGTGTTTGTAATATGATGGTGGCTACCACTTAGTTTCTTTAATATATTATCCAGTTTACCAAAAAAAAAAAAAAAAAACTCAATCATGAAGAATATACATTGTTACAATGGATAATATTAAACATACTATAAATATTACTACATAATCTTTACCGATTGATGTGATAATAAATATCATTAATGTTTCGACTTTCAAATATAAATTTGGTGGAAGTTTTGATAAAAGGGGAAAAGAGTGTTCTAAAATAATGGGAATTGGAAGTTGTAAACCATGTAAAGAAGTTGTTAATGATGTTTGTGAATGGGACTCTTGGTGTTCATGCTAGGAATTGGGTTTGCTTGATCATTTTTGTAACTTAGGTCTTGCGAAGTATATAAGCCGATTTTAGGTAGGTTGGACTGCAGATAGTGAAATTGGTTGACAAAGATGATTGTTTGGGGTTGCCAAGGTTGAAATGCGGAGGGACAGAGTTTGGAGACGGATTCGATACATTTGGTTTAAATTGGGGCATAGAAATGGATTCGATTCTTTTTTTTTTTTTTTTTTTTTGAGAGGAATTAGTTAGTTAAGTTAGCTTTGAAATTCTAGTGTACTAACAGGTTTAAGATCACAGACGGTAAACTAACAAAACGGCCTAAGTCTTGTTAGTCTAGCAAAAACTTTAAACCTATATATTAGTTCCTAGCTTGACGATGTGGGACTCAAGTTCACCTTTTCTTTTGAGAGGAATTAGTTAGTAAATGGATTCGATTCTAGGTCTGTATATTGGTATATTTGTAGTTCTTTTAATAAAAAATAAGATGTTATTCAATAAATAAAAAAATCACATTTTTTTGTTCAACACAGAAAAAAAAAACACCAATGAAAGTAAATATGAAAACATATAGCACTCATTTTTGAAATTTTAGTGATTAAAAATGCTCATTTGAAACATCAAGGATAAAAAATACTTAATAAGCAAACTTTAAGGACTAATATTAATTATATTTCAAAAATAAAATTTTGACAGCATACTTGTTTTAATTATTGCTTTTCTTTGTACTTTTGTTGATTGATATTTGACAAAGTCTATCTAGTCTCTAGAATATATAAGTCGAACAAGGCTTGGATCTAGTGTATATATGCACTAGACCTATTAGAATATAGACAAATGACAAGTATTTGACACGTGTTCATGTACCAAAAAATTCAGTGCAGATGGACATGGATCCCAAGCTATTTCCATATAAGCTTGGCTCCAATCTCTTGAAGTTCAACTTCAAAATCAATAAAGTTGCCTTCTTTTAGGCTCTTTTCAAGTTTTGAACTAGGGTTGAACATTGCTTCGGCCCGTTTTTAGAATTCTCTAGCAGCCCAAAGTCAACTGGACTTTAGTAAGGTCATGTATTACTAGTCTGTTGGCACTATACTGAAGTGTGATGCCACCCATGCAATTTGTAAAGAGTACCGTTAGGATATTGCCAACTCTATTATATAAGCTTTATACATTAATTTGTCATCAATAAGGATCTAGTTAATAGGCGTCCATTTAGAAAAGTTTTAATATCATTTTTTTATGAGAAATGTAAAAAACTGTAAAAAAAATTAGGTTATGTTTAATAACAGTTTTTGTTTTTTATTTTCAAAAACTTGTTTCTTGAAATATAAAGAAAAAATAATTTTCTTATATTTTTGAAATAAAAAACATTTTTGGTTAGTTGAAATTAAAAAAAAAAAGTTTTTTGAAGAAAAAAAAATAGAAATACTAAAATATGTTGTTATTATGATTTGAACTCTAATGCTAACTCATTTAAATGAAACAAATTCATTAAATTAAATGCATGTTTTCATTGATTTTTGAAAATTAGAAACTGAAAATAGCTTTTCCATATTTTCAGTTTCCTTCACAAATTGAGTTTTGAAAACAGTTTTTGTTTTTTGTCTATTTTGGATTGCCAAACAAGTTTTTTAGTTTCAAAAATAGAAAATTGTTTTTGGAAACAAAAAATAAAGGGAAAAAAGAAAAACAGTTACCAAACATAATCTTACTCTTTTTTTTTTTTCAAAAAATTTCTAAAAATAGTCCACTAACAAATACTTTCAGGGTATTTGTTATTTTTTCCTATTAGAAAAAATTATCTTATTGAAGTGGTAATGTGGTGGCATCAATCACATGCTACATCAATTTGTTATTTTTTTACAATAAAATTAGTAAAGAAGAATTAATGTTAGAGACAATTTATTAGAGTGATAAATATGGTTGGAATAACATTAATTGTGTATGAAACCATCATTAGACATACTATCACAACAATTATTGCAAAAAAAATTTATTTACATTAACTATTTTATACATCAATATTCATAATTAATATCAGAGATTCAAAATGTTCATGTTTTAATATCAATATTTACAAGTATAAGGGCATGTTTGGTAGACTGTAATAGGCGTTGTAATGTAATATTTATTCCTATGGTTTAATTATTTTTTAGTTTGGTTATGTTTTTATTACAAAGAATAGTCATTCCTTATAAATAGCTATTCTTCAAAATGAAGAATAACTATTCCTCTTTAAAATGTGGTATTAGTTATTCCTTAGTAAGTATAATAATTTCAAAACTTAATATATTTCCAAATAAATAAACTTTCCATATACATCTAACAATTATAAAAATAAAAAATCATAAAAAATAACACATATTTCTCTTAAATTTAAACATAACAATTTTTGAGAAGATATAATTGTATGAGTAAGATATTTTTTAAAATAAATGTTAAGTTTCATTCTAGTATTATAACTCACAACCAAACTAATGAATATATTTAATTATTACATTACAACACACTTTATTACTAATAATAAAAATTATAATTTCTGCCATAATCCTCATTTAATGTACCAAACATACCTTAAGTGTTTGTAGAGTATGAGGAGTAAGAACTGGAGTTCAGGTCTCCAAGAAAGAATTTTACATACATTTACACTTGCATTAAGTTAGAGTAAATTTTTTAATCTTTTATAAATAAATAAAAAAAAACATGAAAATGAATGTAAAAAAAGAGTCTGGACTGGTATTGTTTAACCTTGGTATAATTGATTTGCTAACACGCGGGGGATATTAATGCCTCGAAAAGACCACATCCTAAAAAAAAAAGTGCAAAATATTTAAGGAGCAAATGGAGCAGCACTTACAACTACTTGTATGAATGACAAGTGCGTGCAAGACATTCATGCCGTGCCTTCCAGCATAGGAGCAATCTGGAGCATGACTTAGGATATGTAAAGCCATGTCGTATTGTTGTCTATCCACAGCAAGGAACAGTGCAGATTCCCCAGCGTTGTTTTTATGCCTAGCCAGTTCTTGATCCTCCTTAATGAGCTCTTTCACAATCTCAAACTCATTATCGTTTTCATATCGCACAGCGACGTGCAAGGCAGTATCCCCATCCTGATTCACCGTTCTCAGAGGTTGTTGGTCACTTGCTTCAACATCCTGCTCATGTTTGAGCTTCTGTATTAGGATATTCACCAATGATGAAGCTCCTACCATCGCAGCAACATGTAGTGGAGTATTGCCGTTGGAGTTTCTTTTTAAAACAAGGATTGGAATTAAATTAACTATCTTTTCTGCAGCCTCAAATTTTTTGAATTGCAGTGCAACATGAAGAACAGTGTTCTTCTCGGTTGTCACTTGGAGAAGGGAATCATTGGGATCTGTCAATTTCTCAAAGAATTGTAAATCACCATTTGAAGCAGCTCGGAACAATTGAAGATCCATTCTGTTTTGCCTTCCTTCTTCCATAGTCTGTTATCAATCTGTCTAGCAGTGTGAAAAAAAAAATTACTAGCTAAATACTATTTTATTTGACTTTTTAAAAAGGCAAAGGCTAATAAAACTAGGTAATACTAAAATTTTACAAACATCTAACGCACATCCTACGCCTTGCAAGGCAAACAAAAAGGGCGAAGAAATAGCAACCTGTTTTTTTGCACAGCGGTAGAGTAACGACAACCCACTAAATGAAGGCAAGAAGTGGATTTTATAACAAAACAAACAAGTATGAACAAAGAAACTGATATGATTCTGAGGTACAATGATTGAATTGGGAGGTGGTCTAAGATTGAGGAGTGGTTTGTAAGAATGAAGTTAGAAAGACGAGTGAGAATTGAGGTGGTCTGCCGATTTGGGAGGAGAAGCGCGTTATAAAAGGAAGAAGGAGAAGGAGGTAAAGAAAAGTCTTAGGTGAAAATGCAGGTGGAGAAGAAAAAGCCAAAAGAAGAAGGGACTCAAAAAGAAAAAATAAATAATTAGGCAAAAGGGGTCGTGGGCCATGTCGATGGTATCTTCGGTCAACCCCTCTGCATAAAAAGTTAAAAAGGTTCGCATCCCAAAAAAAAAAAAAATTAAATAGAATAAAGTTTTAGTAAAGTCTAAATGTGTTTAAATTTTATGCCTGACGGGACCACAAGCTCATCAATCACAGACGATCCCATCAAGACGAACGAACCCAACTTCAGTCTTGTAAGCCAGCTGTATTCTTACTGCCGAGGAAATCCAGGTCATCCAATGCAGGCAATCAAAGCCCAAAACAGTTACAAAGGACAACTGTACAATCCGTTGGAGGACATTGATGGTATATTATTCATCCCCAGCCGTTACCAGAAGGAGCATTAAGACCTCCATAACTATACCAACGGCTAGAAGCCATAAGAACATATATAAACCCCACACATCACCAAGAACAAGGTACATACACACATAAGCAGTAAGAGATCTCATTTCATTCTGTTTTTCATTACATTGCTTTATTCTAAAGAGAGCATCACATATTGACTTTGGCATTGGAGGTGTTGTGGCAGGCACCACACCGGTGTTCATCTTTGAGAGCTGAAGAATCTTCTCTATCTGACGAACGTGACTGACGATCATTCGCATCATCAGTTTGGCGCCGTCTGTGGGAAACGACATTTTCGTGTTTACATTCGAGATTGTAGTTTCCGATCAATTGCTCTTCTCAGATGGAGTCCAATCAAGATTCTGCAGCCTTAGCTCAGCAAATCCAGGCTCTTGCAGCCACAGTGGAAGAACTGACCAGACAGAACCAGGAGATGAAGCTACGGCTTCAACAAGAGGAGAATAGGTCCAAGGGAAATCAAGAAGATGAAGGGGACAGTCATAGAAGAAGTGATCCTCGAAGGCCCACCACTCTAACCGAGCAAAACTCAGATATGTTGAAAGAGATGAGGAGAGAAATGGACGAGCTCAGGAATGCCATCAAAGAAAAGACGGAACGGAGTGTGGACCGGATGGTCCGAGCAACGGATTCACCGTTCACGACAACAGTCCTCGATTGTCCAGTACCGTCCAAATTCCGGTTACCTCAGCTCGAACCTTTCGATGGGCTGAAGGATCCTCAGGATCATTTAAATACCTTCAAAACAACCTTGGGATTACAACAGCCCCCAGATGAGATATTGTGTCGTTCCTTCCCAACCACGCTCAGGGGAGCTGCCCGAGAATGGTTCACGAAGTTGCCAACATCGTCCATCGATACATTTGAGCAGTTGAGCAGTGCCTTCCTGCGCCACTTTATTGGGGGACAACGACCAAAGAGGACCGCAGACCATTTGCTCACTATAAGACAAGGAGAAAAAGAGACGTTGAGGTCATACGTAAAGCGTTTCACAAGGGAAACACTGGAGGTAGACGAAGCCGATGACAAAGTACAGCTGACGACCTTCAAGGCAGGACTAAGAACTAGGGAACTCGTCACTTCACTCGCGAAGAACCCCCCAAAGACTATGGCTGAAATGCTTCTTAAGGCACAGAAATATATGAAGCTGAAGATGCGCTAGCTGCCATCAGGGACGGAGATAGACCAGGGGACAGGGGAAGAAGAGAGGATGACCGCAGGGGACAAAAGAGGGAAAGACAGGATCGTCGAGCCAATGACGGAGTCAGGAGGAAAGATGATAAAAACTCTCGAACGGTAAAATTCACCCCTCTTATTATGCCTGTTGATAAAATTTTCACGCAGATCAAAGACGAGCCCTACCTTAAGTGGCCACGACCACTGCATTCGTCCCCAAACGTCCGTGACAAGAATAAGTACTGTCGATTCCATAAAGATCATGGCCACTACACAGAAGATTGTAGGGACCTCAAAGAACAAATAGAAGAGTTGATACGAAGGGGAAAGTTGCAGAAATTTGTAAAGAAGGGAGATTACAATAAATTCCGAGATGAGAACAAAGGCCAACATGATCCCTCGTCCAGGAACAATGGTCGTCAATCCCAACCACCTCAAAATGTGATCGGGGAGATACAAACGATTGCAGGGGGGCCCACCATAGGGGGCTCATTCAAGTCACTTAAGAAAACGCACCAGCGGCAAATAAACAGCGTCCACATGACACCACCGTCAAAGTACAGACGAACAGATCAGGACATGACCTTCAACGAGAATGACGCTAGAGGAGTGAAGCAACCACATAATGATCCTTTGGTCATAATGCTTACTATAGAAGGGTTCAATACCATGAGGATCCTCGTGGACAACGGTAGCTCTGCTGATATCATCTATTTTCCTGCATTCCAACAGTTGAAGCTTGATCCCAAAAGACTTCGTCCCTTCGATTCCCCCCTCGTCAGCTTCAGCGGCGACAGGGTGTATCCCAGAGGAATAGTAACGCTGATAGTAACGATGGGGACGCATCCAAAACAGCTGACTTGTCAGATAGATTTTTTAGTGGTAGATTGTCCCTCATCCTATAACGTCATCATCGGAAGGCCAGCACTTAACAAGTGGAGGGCGTCCACATCCACCTACTGCCTGAAGGTAAAATTCCCAACAGAAAACGGTGTTGGTGAAGTCAAGGGAGACCAAGTATTAGCTCGGGAGTGCTACCAAGCCGTTTTAGTAGCTAAAGAGAACCACACATGGATAATAGAAGAAAAGGAGGAAGAAAAGGTAGAAGCCCTGGAAGCTGTAGAACTGATCGAAGGGGAAGCGGACAAGACGACCAGAATAGGGACGACATTGAGTCCTGGAATGAGAACGAGGCTCATTCAATTTCTCAGGAATAACCTGGACATCTTTGCCTGGAGTCATGATGACATGCCAGGTATATCCCCAGGAATCATACAACACAGGCTGAATGTAGACCCAGAGAAAAAGCCCGTCAAGCAGAAACGAAGGACCTTTGCACCCGAGAGAGACCAAGCAATCACAGACGAAGTAAGTAAACTCCTGACTGCAGGTTTCATCAGGGAAGTATATTACCCAGAATGGCTTGCCAACGTCGTCTTAGTAAAGAAAGCGAACGGGAAATGGAGAATGTGCGTAGACTTCACGGATTTGAACAAGGCCTGCCCGAAGGATAGCTTTCCTCTTCCAAGGATAGACCAGCTCGTGGATTCTACTGCCGGGCACAAACTGTTGACATTCATGGATGCATTCTCAGGATACAACCAGATCAAGATGGCTGACGAAGACCAGGAGAAAACTGCCTTCATTACCAGTCAGGGGCTCTACTGTTATAAGGTGATGCCGTTTGGACTGAAGAATGCAGGAGCAACTTATCAGAGGTTAGTGAACAGAATGTTCGCCAAGCAGATAGGAAGAAACATGGAAGTATACGTCGACGATATGCTCGTCAAGAGCAGGGAAGAGCTTGCACACCTGGACGACCTTAAAGAGACATTCGAGACCCTCAAGCAATACAAAATGAAGTTGAATCCTGGTAAGTGCGCCTTCGGTGTTGCCTCAGGAAAGTTCCTGGGATTCATGGTATCCCAGAGGGGAATAGAGGCAAATCCTGAGAAGGTGCAAGCCATAATCAACATGACATCACCTAAGACCGTCAAGGAGGTCCAGAAGCTCACGGGCTGGATCGCAGCCCTTAACAGGTTTGTGTCTAGAGCAACTGACAAGTGCTTACCATTCTTCAAGACCCTAAAGCGAGCTTTTGAATGGACTGACGAGTGTGAGGCAGCATTCCAGGAGCTTAAGCGTTACCTCAGCAACCCTCCCCTCCTGAGTCCATCCAAAGAAGGTGAAAACTTATACTTATATTTAGCAGTCTCATCTACAGCCGTCAGTGCTGCCCTGATCCGAGAAGAAGATGGGAAACAACTTCCGGTTTACTATGTCAGCCAAGCTTTCCAAGGGGCTGAGTCCAGATACCCAAAGATTGAGAAGATCACGTTTGCATTGATAGTAGCCTCGCGCAAACTCAGGCAATACTTCCAGGCGCATCCGATCCTAGTAATGAAGGATCAACCTATCAAGAAATCTATGAGCAAACCCGAAGCAGCAGGCAGAATGGTCCAATGGGCAATTGAACTCAGCCAATTTGACGTGGAGTATCACCCAAGGACTGCCATCAAAGCACAGGCCTTGGCAGACTTCATCGCCGAGTATACCTATCCAGACGATCCGAACCTTATCAGCATGAACGAGACATGGGTAATAAAAACTGACGGCTCGTCAACGAAGAAAAGAGGGGGAGTAGGGGTCGTCATAACCACTCCTGACGGAGATATATTAAGATATGGAGTTCAATTAAAATTCCCAGCCACCAACAACGAGGCCGAGTATGAAAGAATCCTAACAGGCTTAAGGCTCGAAAAAGAACTTGGGGCCAGGAACCTACTAGTCCAGAACGACTCGAAGTTAGTAATTGGACAAATCAAAGGAGAGTACGAAGCAAAGGAAGAAAGGATGCAGAAATACCTCAGACTGACGAAACACTTAACTCAAGAGTTTGAAAAAGTGGAGTTCATCCAGATCCCAAGGAACCAGAACGTGGCCGCCGACGAAGTATCAAAGATAGCTTCGTCAGAAGTAGAAGAACCAAAGACAGACCTAATGATGGAAATACAGGGAAGCCCCAGCATAGAAGAAGCCACAACTTTCGTACTCCAGGACACAAGCAGTTGGATGACGCCTATCATCTCCTTCCTCCAAGATGGCCATTTGCCCCAGGACGCAGACGAAGCCAGAAAGATCAAGAAGAGATCCACCAGGTTCACAATTCTTAATGATATTCTGTACAAAAGAGGTTTCTCCATGCCCTACCTAAGGTGCGTTGATGCAAAAGAAGCTGAATACATCCTCAGAGAGGTCCATGAAGGAATCTGCGGAGATCACGCAGGCCCAAGATCCTTGGTAAGAAAAATTATGCATGCAGGTTACTTCTGGCCAACAATGCAAGACGACGCAACAAAGTTCGTCCAAAAATGTGACAAATGCCAAAGGTTCGGGAACGTTCAACGACTCCCATCAGAGAAGCTAACAACGATAACGTCGCCCTGGCCGTTCGCACAATGGGGGATTGACATTGTCGGCCCACTGCCCCAAGGCAAAGGTCAGGTAAAATTCTTACTCGTTGCTATTGATTATTTTACTAAATGAGTTGAAGCAGAAGCATTGGCGACCATCACCGAAGCCAGAATCCGGGGGTTCGTATGGAAGAACATAATTTGCAGGTTCGGGATCCCGCGGACGATCATATCAGATAATGGACGACAGTTCGATAGCCAGACTTTCAAGGATTTCTGTTCGGGCTTGGGCATCAAGAACCAGTTCTCATCTCCGGGCCACCCACAGGCGAACGGACAGACAGAAGTGACGAACCGCACACTACTCAAGATCATAAAAACCAGACTGGACGAGGCGAAAGGTGCATGGCCGGACGAGCTGCCCAGCGTCTTGTGGGCCTACAGAACCACGGCTAGAACCCCGACAGGAGAAACCCCCTTCAAACTTACCTATGGTACAGAAGCAGTTATCTCAGTTGAGGTAGGAATAACCAGCACCAGGAGAGAAGCCTTTAGTCAAGAAGACAATGACGACCTTCTACGAATAGATCTGGATTGCCTTGACGAAATTCGAGACAGAGCCCTCAACAAGATGTCTGAATACCAGAAGAGAATGACTGACTACTACAACAGAAGAGTAAAGCTCAGACGACTCAACATAGGGGACCTCGTCCTGCGCAAAGTGACCCAGGCAACCAAGAACCCAGCTCAAGGGAAACTCGGCCCCACATGGGAAGGGCCATACAAAGTCATTCGCTACTCCAGGCAAGGAAGCTATCACCTGGAAACCCTGAGCGGAGAAAGACTCCCGAGGCCATGGAACATTGAACATTTGAAGAAATACCATCAGTAATTGTAATAGAATGATATATGCATCATTATCAATCAATAAATGAATTATTCAGCTAATCTTTTTGTGCAAACAGGCTCAATCCAGAACAAATTCGCAAATAAAGCCAAAAATGGCTAAGTAACAAGATTCCGCTTCGACGGATGTAAGTTACTGACGAACAAGCAAAGCTAATGCCAAAAATGGCTAAGTAACAAGATTCCGCTTTGACGGATGTAAGTTACTGACGAGGAAGCGAAATCAAAGCCAAAAATGGCTAAGTAACAAGATTCCGCTTCGACGGATGTAAGTTACTGACGAGGAAGCGAAATCAAAGCCAAAAAATGGCTAAGTAACAAGATTCCGCTTCGACGGATGTAAGTTACTGACGAACAAGTGAAACTAAGGCCAAAATTGGCTAAGTAACAAGATTCCGCCTCGACGGATGTAAGTTACTGACGAGAAAAAGAAATTAAAGCCGAAAATGGTTAGGTGACAAGATTCCGCTCAGACGGATGTAAGTTACCGACGAAAAATTCTTTAACTAAAGCTGAAATTGGCTAAGTGATAAGAGTCCGCCTTGACGGACGTACGAATGCAGAGTCAACAAGAATGATCAAAAAGGCCAAAAATGGCCAAGCAACAAGATCCTTAAAAGGATTAAAAAGTTAAAAGTCGCTTAGCCAGGGAACCACACACTGACGAATGCCAGTTAATGACAAGCAAGATGTTGGAAAAGTACCAACCACGGGATGCACGACAAGCATATACCAACTAAAGTATACAAGTAAGTATAGAAAAAAGTAAGTTAGATCAGATAGAAGGGAAACAAAAGCCCATAAACTCTGGGCAAAATAACATTGTTCCCGAGCCCATAAACACTGGGCAAAATAACATTGTTTTCAAATAAAAACCCATAAACACTGGGCTGAAAAGCATTGTTTTCAAAATGGACAGAATATAAAGATTTACATAATAAACCCAAAAACATAAAGGGCTCCACCAAAAAAGAGAAAGAGAAATTTTTTCTAAGTTCCAGGGTCGTCAAGCAGCATCTTCACCCGGAGCATCCTGGGGAGGGGCAGCACTAACGGGGGCATCAATAGGGGCGTCAGGTTCCGTAGCAGACGATTGCGCAGCCTCGTCAGCAGCCATTTCTTGATCTACCTCCTCCAGATCTAGCTCTTCCATGTTTACTCCAGAGGGGTGCTTGATGAGATACCTCCTTAAAAGCTCGAAACCCTTGAAGTACCAACTGAAGAGCACAGTATTGTACTCGTCAGTGGTTTGGAAGGCCTCCACGGATCTGGCAGCAATAGTCTTGAGGCTCTCCTTGGCTGAGAGGATCTGCTCGTCCTTCTCAAGCGTTAGCTAGCGTTCTACCCTAAGATCGTCCACCAGCGTCTTAACTTTTTCCTTCAGTGACGTCGCCTCGGCCATAGAGTCTATCAAATTTTTCTTCAAGGTAGAATTCTCTTTCTCCAAGGCCTCCATCCTGGAGGTAATAGATGCGACCTTGGCCTCCTGCGTAAGGTATTCTGTAGTAATATGGACGCTCTCTCCCAGCACCTAAAAAAAAAAAAAAAAAAAAAAGAGGAAATCCTGAGTAAAAAAAAAAAAAAAAAAAAAAAAAGGAGAAAGAGTGGGAGCACGAACGAACATACCTGAACCAACTTTTGAACATGCCGGGCAGCCACTTCATTGAAGGGAACACCTGAAAGGACCTTTAGGTCCGCTGCACTGACGACTTCATGAGCCCGGTCCACGGCAAGCTTCTCATCATTCCAGATCGTGGACGGACGAGCTTCACCTTTGTCTTTCTCCTTCTCCGTCAACCTCGGTCTCTTGGAAATCGGAGTGCCCTCGATCTCCTCCACTGAAGTCGTAGGAGAGGCTACCCTTGTAACCAAAGCCCCAGATGTGACTGGGCTAACAGAAGAGGCTACAGGCACGGGCCCACCTCTTTCAGTGACGCGAACAGCCTTCTTCCCCAAATTCGATAAGGGCTCGTCCTTCTTTGCCCTCATCTTCGCGTACATGCCCTTATTAAATTTAGTCGTCATCTCTGCAAGAGGGAAACACTTGTTAAAAAAAAAAAAAAAAAAAAAATCACATGCGAACAAATTCAAACACTTACTCTTTTTTCCCTCGATCTCTAGATTCCGCAGGACGAAGCTGGAAGGCTCCGGACCAAGACAGTAAAATGCAAGAGTCCGAGGATCCACAAGATCGTCCCAACTTTCGATCGTCTGTACGTAACTAATCGCCTTCTCCACTCGTTCTTTATATCTACTCTTCAACTTCGGTCGTCTCTTAGCTGAGGAAAAAGAAGAATAAGAAAACCCACCAACAGAGACAAGAGCAGTAAAGATTAAAAAGACAAAAACAAAAGAGTGTTGACGCACCTAAGGTCGGGGTTCCCCACCGACGATGCAACCTCGGGAGATCACCCCAAACCTCGCTCGAGGGGGTCTCAAAATCGTCCCCAGATACAAAAAAGAACCTGGACTTCCAGTACCTGAATGACGAGGGTAATTTCTTGACGATTCTAGTTCTCCTCTCCCATGGAACCAATTCATAATATCCATGCTCCTTAGACGCTTTTAGACGGTACAAGTAGATAAGCTCGTCAACACGGAGCATATCCCCGTCAGTGGCAGCCAGCCAGATCCCCATACAACTTATCAGAATCCTCCATGAATTGGGCATGAGCTGCCCAGGAGCAATTCCAAAGTGATCTAACAGTTCCATCAAAAAAGGATGGACTGGAAACCTCAATCCGCAGGTAAAAGCAGACTCGTAAAAGCATACTTCACCCGGGAAGAAATGGCAAGCCCTATCCTCTTCACTGGGCAGACGAACCCTAACCCTGTCTGGGAATTGAAACCTATCCCTAAACCTCTCAAGGGTATCAGCGTCCAACCCACATCCCTCCTCAACAGCATAAAAAGCCCTAACCTCACGAGGGCTAGAGACGGCTGTATCCCCTTCCACGGGACCACCGTTGGACGATAGCCCGGTCTCGAGCTCACTCGACCTTACCTCAGACATCTCCACTCGCTTCCTAACCTCGTTCTCAAACCAATCTAGAGATTGACGAAGCAAAGGCAATAGATCCGCCAATGCCACGCTCAAACAGTTACCCTCAAAAACAAAATCCTCAAGATGAGGAAAAACACCTAGAGGCCCTCCTAATCGAGCAAAAAGGAACGAAATCGATGGACAGGCTATCCTAACTTTGGAGCTATGAAACATGAAAGACAGAAAAAAAGTACAATGGCAAACTAAACCCCCAGAAAAGCAGAACAAGCAAAAGATGGAAAAGAAGAAAAGAAATCAGAAACAAAATTTTTTGCGAAACAAAAACGATGGCATAAAAAAGAGGGGAGAAAAAGAAGAAAGAACGCACCTTTGAAGTAACAGAAAATGAGCACCACCACGCCGGTCAGGGAAAAACTATAGAAAGAGCTCGCCGGAGAAGAATGATCAGAGCAATGATTGAAGTATTTTCGAAAAAAGAGAATAAGAAGAGGTTTTAAATTGAGAGTTTTGGGAAAACTGAAAAAACTAGCGGGAAGCCCAATAGTCTTACTAAGCGGAGCATTAATTGGCACGTGCCACGTGTACCACGATTCACGAAACGCCGCCACTCTGCATTTAACGCGGAGCGAAGCCCCAAACGGCACTCAAAAGTCGAAAACTCTTCACATTCTATGATCGTCATCTAAACGACGAATACAGAATCGGGGGGCAACTGACGGGACCACAAGCTCATCAATCACAGACGATCCCATCAAGACGAACGAACCCAACTTCAGTCTTGTAAGCCAGCTGTATTCTTACTGTCGAGGAAATCCAGGTCATCCAATGCAGGCAATCAAAGCCCAAAACAGTTACAAAGGACAACTGTACAATCCGTTGGAGGACATTGATGGTATATTATTCATCCCCAGCCGTTACCAGAAGGAGCATTAAGACCTCCATAACTATACCAACGGCTAGAAGCCATAAAAACATATATAAACCCCACACATCACCAAGAACAAGGTACATACACACATAAGCAGTAAGAGATCTCATTTCATTCTGTTTTTCATTACATTGCTTTATTCTAAAGAGAGCATCACATATTGACTTTGGCATCGGAGGTGTTGTGGCAGGCACCACACCGATGTTCATCTTTGAGAGCTGAAGAATCTTCTCTATCTGACGAACGTGACTGACGATCATTCGCATCATCAATGCCCTCGTTTTAGATTTTAAATCTTACTTTTTGTAAGTATTTTTCTTTCGCATCAATAGTTCTTTATTTATATTATATATCAACTAAATGTCACGTAAGCTTGTTATACGTGTTTATTTAGTCTAATAGGAACAAGTAATAAGTGTCCCAAGTTGAGGTATGGACAACATTTTTTTTTTTTTTTAAATAAAATTTCTAACAACAATGTATTCAATTGCCAATAACTAAATGAAAAACTAATTACTGAAAAATTACTAAAATTTAGGTTCCTTTGAATTAGATTTTTCTTATATCTTTGGACTTTGGTGTTGAATTTACCTCTGTAGTTAGTGTTGTATTTACCTCACTTGGGAAATCATCAGAAGTGATATCTATTCCAAAATTTTCAACCTCAACAACTGTATTAGTCCTGCTCTTTCCTGCACCAAATTGAGCAAAATCTTGCATTGATGCTAATCAAGACTAGATAACAAGATTTTGTAGACCGTGGTGAGCAAAATTCCACAAAACAAAACCATAGACAAAATATACTTAGTATGAATAAAATAATAAATTGGCCTAAGCTTTTTTTTAGGACATCAAAATATTAACCGACCAAATGCCCTAAGTTAAGCTTTCCCTTAAAGACAAGCACAGCCTATCCAACCAAAATTATGATCACTGGTAAAAACTTATCTTTGATCATCCCATTCAAGCAGCTTCTCCTTCAGTCAGAAATGGTTAATATCCTCCCTCTGTTTTCTTTTTTCAAGAGCATGCCTCTTCCCATCATTCTTTTGGACTTGGCATCCAACAGTAGCCTCAATTTTTTGTTCAAGTCTAGAGACACACTGACACCGGATTTCACACTCAACTAATGTATCAAGCTATGATTGTTGTTTCCTAACCAAGAACCCTCACTGAAATTTGAGTAGCATATTTGACTGTCCTTTTTACAGGAGCACTAGCATCAACCAACTTCCCCGAGTGCATAATTACTTTCATCATTTGAACCTTCATTCCTAATTCACTTCCACCATCAGAATACAAACCCTCATGACGTCTTGCAGTTTCTCCCTACTGCATTGGTTCTTCACGCCGCCTCCAAGAGTAAATTTGCTAAGTTTTCCATGATCTTCTGTTCAACGGTCAATAATTAAAGGAAGATGAACGTCCACACAAGCAAGGCATATCACACGGTATTTATTTTTTGTAATTGGTAAAAATCATTTATAGCTAAAATTTCCCCATAACATTTGTGGATACATGCCGGACATGAGTCGCATGAGTGTTGGTAATTGGAAAAGAACAAAGTTTTTCTCCAAACTAGTTTGAAGAGAAACTCTTCAAACTTCTCATATATTTCTTTTTTGGGTGTGAATTTTGAAAATCTAACCGTTGAATTTCATGTTCTCTATGTTCTTAACATACGTATCATCGTGTTTGTTCTCATGAGATTATTTTTATTGAATTATTTTGTTAAAAAATAAAATTGGATAAAAATATATGTTGCCTAAAAAATGAAATAAGTAAAATAAACACAGAGCAAAACATCAATTAGTTTTTTTTTTTTTTTTTATAGGTAAGAATTGAGTCTCAAATTTCTTATCCAACCCTTAATAATTTTACTACTTGAACTAACTAGAATTTATACGTGCAGAAAAGACTAAGAGTTACTTCTCTATTTTTGGGTTAAACACAGAAAAAGTAGATTAAAAAGACGAGGGGTCCACAAGGTCTAATGAAAGGACGGGGTAGATGAGAGAGGGCCAATGGGCCACTGGGCAAAACAAGAGGAAGCGGCCCAAACCTTAACAAGTTGGCCACTCGGCCTACAAGTTTGTTCAATATGTCCAGAGACAAACCCGATTTCACACTCAACTAACGTATCAAGCTATGATTGTTGTTTCCTAACCAAAGAACCCTCGCTGATGAGCAGCTGAGGTCCACCAAAACTCTGAAGTCCAGCCAATGGCATAGGCAGCTTAAATTTGTGTAGCATATTTGACTCTCCTATTTACAGGCGCCCTAGCATCAACCAACTTTCCTGAGTGCAAAATTACTTTCATCATTTAAATCTTCATTCCTAAAGTCACTTCCACCATCAGAATACAAACCCTCATGACGACTTGCGGTTTCTCCCTACTGCATTGGTACTTCCTACCGCCTCCATGACCAAATTTGCAAAGTCTGCCATGATTTGCTGTGCCTTCCTCTGTGCTATGATAATTTCTACTTACCCTTAATAAGTTGCAAAGAATTAATCAACCTGCTGTTCAACGTTCAACAATTAAAGGAAAATGAACGTACACACAAGGCATATTATATATCACACCATTTATTTTTTGTAATTGGTAAAAATCATTTAAATAGCTGACATTAATGAGCAAATATAGTTTTGCTACCTAATGTTATTAGGGGCTTGCTTAAATTTATGACAACAAACGACAAATGTAATAATCAGAAATTACAATTCAAGTAGAAGGACATATTAAAAAAAGAAAAAGAAAAAAAGAAGAAGATATCAAACGACAAAAAAAGGACTTCTGAAACAACACCTCTCACAACACATTTCTTATTCAAACCCTTAACCCAAATAGAGAAAATAACATTTGGCTAAGGACAATTAAATGCACCAAAAACAACCAAAATAAACTCCCCCAAAAAAAGGACTTCTGAAACAACACCCATTTCTTATCCAAACCCTTACCCTCTCACTTAACAACACCCCACTCCAGCGACTAAACAGAGAAAATAACATTTGGGCAATGATAATCAAATGCATCAAAAACAGCCAAAATAAACTTCCCCAAAAAAAGGACTTCTGAAACAACACCCATTTCTTATCCAAACCCTTACCCTCTCACTTAACAACACCCCACTCCGGCGACTAAACAGAGAAAATAACATTTGGGCAATGATAATCAAATGCATCAAAAACAGCCAAAATAAACTCCCCCCAAAAAAGGACTTCTGAAACAACACCCATTTCTTATCCAAACCCTTACCCTCTCACTTAACAACATCCCACCCCGGCGACTAAACAGAGAAAATAACATTTGGGTAATGATAATTAAATGCACCAAAAACAGCCAAAATAAACCAAACCCCACCGGCCCACTCAAAAAAAGGACTTCTGAAACAACACCCCTCACCACACACACACACACATCCAAATATCAAACTTGTAACTAGATTTGGGCTTCATTTTTGGGATTTTTTCCAATCAGTTTTGGGGGGTTTTTTTTTTTTTTTTTTTTTCTCAAATAATAAAATTAACCAATTTGGAACAAATTATTAGACTTTGGACTTTAAAAAATAACCTTAAATGGCCTGATTCAAGTATAAATATACTACAAAACTCATTGCGTAAATATTCACAATCCATTGCATAACATCAAAAATTCATCTGTTAGAAGAAAAAAAAAATCCTTTTCCAATTAATATTCACACAATCACCAACTGGAAAACTCATCTACTAATACCATAAATTAGTCCACATCTACAAATACATCAAAATTCAATACAAAATTCATTAATTAAAGTCGAAATGTAATACATGAATCATAAATAAAGTCCAAATCAAATAACATGCATAATACCATAAAATCTAAATAACAACAAACACATAAACAAAACTCAATTGCGACTTTGGACTAGATACATAATACCATAAAGTCTATAAAAAATGACCAATAATGGTCTAAGCAAACTAGCCAAGGCAACACAAATCAATCATCATCTTCATTCTTCAATAGTTGCGATTCTCAATGAAATCTTTTCCTCCTTAAGTTATAAGGGAATATTTGACATGATATTTTATAATTAGTGAAAATTCATATTTTTTTTTGTTAATCGTTATGGTCAAGCCTTAAGTGGGTTTCCACGGCCCATTTTGCCGCAATAACTAATTTTAATGCAAGGTTATGTGTGAAAACTATGAATTTATTCTTATAAAAATGCAAAATATATTACAAGTTTTATTATGTAACATTTACTTTTCTAAAAAAATTATGTAATATTTACAAACTAATATGATAATGTATATTATTGGTGGACATTAACCACCTGATAAATGAATGTTTGAAATTTGTTTTAATGGTTGGTAATACATCAATTTGTGAGTTACAAATGATAAAAGTTGTAGTACACCTAACAGTACAACGCACATAAAATTTATATATGATATAATTTTTTCTCACTTTCATTTTTTTCTAAATATAAAAATTTGATAGTTATGATAATTATTAATAAGTATATATATATATATATGCTTATATTTTTATATGAAATAATTAAGCATTTATTATAATTTGGTTTATATATACAACTATATATTTATAATTTAAAGAAAATATAATGTGCTATGATTTTAACGAAGCATTTTAATATAGAATCCTATAAAAATATTTAAATATAGAATAAATTTCAATTTTAATTGTGTGTGTGTGTATGTATATATAATTATGTGTAAAATTATGAAGTCTCAAAAGTTTATATGGAAAAATTTAATATAGTCAACCAAAAGTCAAATGTCTTTAATTTATATGTATGTATATATATAAACAAGCACATATATTATAAATGGTTCCCAAATTTCCCAAAAAAACATGCTAACTAGGATCACTTAGGTCACCGGAATGTTAAATCACAAATTTCATTAAAATATTAAAAAATAATTACTCTAATTAGGTTTGACGAAAATCAGACATATGATCAGAATAAAAGTGGCCCATCAAAAGTGTCGAATTTCACAAAATGTTAGGGTTTTAGACCCCGGTTATCTCAGATTTAATCAACTCTTAGCCAAATAATTAATTAAATTGATTATGCAATAGATCTGATTCAATTAAACATCAAACAAGCACAAATCACATGAACACCAAGGCAACATTTCAATTAAACTTTAAAATTGTGGTTTCAAAGTAAGAAACTAAGGGAGGATTTAATCTACACAATCCTCAAGACAACAATTCACTAATAAAATCGAAGTTAATAAATTTAACCCTAAGTCTACTGCTACCTCTTGTAGTACTTACTAGTGTGACCACACGTAACTCCGAATCTACGAACTCTTCTACTATGAAACAGATATAAACTCTCCTGATTATGACTCTGAAATCTCCACTCAAAAAGTTGGATTAGCAACACAAACTCTCCAATTTGTGATTTTGAGATCTCCACTCAAAGTTTTAGATCAACAACTGTGGTTGACTGAATGCAGCAATTTTGCTTTATAATTGGATTTGTTGTTTGAACAAGGTCTCCAGTTGTACCTCTAAAAGGGTATGGAAAATCTCCAAATTTGCGTACATAGACTCCCCTCTTGAATATGTAAAAAAATGCTTTAGGGTTTGTATTTATATATACTTAAGATCCATCAAAACCTTAAATTAAACGATTGGAAAAAAAAAAAAAAAAAAAAAAAAAAAAAAAAAAAAAGAAGAAGAAGAAGAAGAAGAAGAAGAAGCAAGATCTGAAATCTGGCACGAATCTCGATCAATCGAAATGTGCATCTCTATCGATCGAGATAAGTGAAACTAAAATGCACATGCTTTTTTTGATTTCTTAAGTCTTCAACTATGCTGAACTTCATTTGTCTTGTTTAATTGAATATTTCTAAACTAAAAAACCAGACAAACTAAGTTTTAAAGGTTACAATTTGTTCATGGTTGCCAACCTAAAAATATAGACTTTACACAATACTTCCATAACAAATATTAGGTGACAGATTGTTATTGATTTAATATGAACCCACCATTGAAAACACTTTTCTTCACTTAAATTTCCATTAAGGAAGGCACTTTTGGCATCCATTTGAAAAAAAATTCATTTACTAGCAGCAGCAACAACTAAAAGGGAACAAACAAATGAGATTCAAGCAAACGAAGCAAAGGTCTCTTCATAATCAATCTCATACTCCTGTGTAAAATTTTATGCAACAAGACGAGTTATATATCGCTTAATGGATCTATCAGAGCGAGTCTTGATCTTATAGATTCACTTACAACCAACCACAGACTTCCTAGGGGGAAGAGTCACCAAATCCCAAGTATGGTTTTTGGATAATGCATCAAGTTCCTATTTCATTGCAATCTACCATAAAGAGTCAGTGGAGGCCTTATAATAGGTGTAAGGCTTGTAAAGTGTAGCAAGGGCAGTGTAACAATGATAGTCAAGTAAATATGCAAGAATAGATCTTACTAGAGTTAAGTGATGAGGTGGAATATCTTGTGCAAGATCTTCAGGCGGAGCAGGAGCAGGGGACCCAGGCTCAAAGTTGGGTAGCTTGTCTTCAACCTAGTCATTTCCCACCTGTTTATCAAAAGGTGATTCAGGAGAGGCATAAAAAATATCTAGTGGTTGGATAGAGAAATCTATAGAAGGATTAGGAGCAACTATAGAAGGAATTTGTGGCTTATCTAGAAAAAGATCTAAGACAAAGGAGGTAGATAGGAAGGCACGGAAGTGAGAAAGCTCAACAAAGGAGCGATGTTCCCAAAAGACAATATTGCGGGAGATACGAAGACGATGAGAGACAGGATCATAACACCAATACCCCTTTTGAGTTTCACCTTAGCCAAGAAAACAACAAAGTCTATATCGAGACTCAAGTTTGTTATGCTCATGCGACTGAAGAAGAACGAAACAGGTAGAATCAAAGTAGTGAAGGTGGTGATAGTTAAAAGTGACCCAAAAAGGAGCTCATATGAAGTTTGATTTTGGATAATAGTATTAGGAATGAAATTAATAGCATGAACAGTATGAAGAGTGGCTTTACCCCAAAAAGGTGCAGGAACCTTGGCAGAGAGAAGGAGAGCACAAACAATGTCAAGAATATGACGAAATTTTCGTTCGGCTCTACCATTTTTCTGAGAGGTACTTGAACAAGTTAGTCAATGAATAGTTCCATAGGAATGCAAAATAGCTTGGAAAGCATATTAAGTGTATTCAAGAGCATTATCAGATCGAAAAATTTTGATTCTTTTGGAAAATCAAGTTTCAGCCATTTTTGCAAAGTTACAATATATTTGTAATAATTCAGAACAATGTTTCACATGAAAAATCCAATTATAGCAAGAATAATCATCAACAAAGATAACAAAATATCGAGATCTACCAACATTAGAGACAGAGGAATGTCCCTAGACATTAGAATGAATTAGGTCAAATAAATCTGTAGACATTGATTCACTAGTATTGAAAGGAAAAGCTCATTGTTTTCCTAACTGCCATGAAACACAATCAAAATTTTCTTTGAACACTGAACCTAACAAACCAATAGAAATCAAGTGTTATACCCAAGAGGAAGATGCGTGACCAAGTTGTGCATCCCAAAGTGCAAGGGAAGGAATAAAAGAAACTGCAGCAGCAACAAAAACAAGAGCAACATGTGGAAGACAAAGGTTGTCCACGGGAAACATACGCCTAACTCTCTGACCAATCCCAAGCTCCTATCTCGTTCTCGGATCCTACATAGTACACCTAGAATAATCAAAGGTAATGCGATAACCCAACTCAGCTAATTGTCCCACAAAAAATAAATTGTAAGAAAGGTTAGGAACATTAAAGACCCCAAGAACCAAGAGGTTGGAGGTTGAGATAGAACCTATATTATAACCAAATATTGTGGAACCATTTGCTATACGAATATTAAAAGGGTGTGGTGTAGGTTCAAGTTAAGAAAATAAGGACGAGTAAGGTGTCATGTGATTGTAACAAGCAGAATCCATAAGCTAAGAGAAAGGAGACATACCAGATAATACTGTGAGAGAGGAAGTAATAGATGCATTAACAACCATACGAATGGTATTAGTGATGATGTTTTACAGGTCGACTATGGAAATGATGATAGTGGATCCAGAAGACTTGGACTTTGTGTAGATGGGAGCCATTGGTTGGATACTCTCAATGTTAGCAACGATAGCAGGAGAAATAGAAACAGGTGATTTGTTACGATGGTAACAAGTCTTAATACTATGGCCAACACATTTGCAAAAATTGCAAAATCGTATGTTGGATTGTTAGCGATGATTATTGCAATAAGAAGAAGACATGTTCTTTTTCTTCATTTAGAAGAAAAATTTGCAAAAATAGACTTCAAAAATGAAATCCATGTGAAAAACTGGGTAAGGAGCACTTAGATTGCAAAAAAGTCAAACTTGGTCAAAGTCAACGATTAACCTTCTGGTCAAAGTCAACGGTCAACTAGCAGTTGATGATATATTCCATGTTGGATATGCCTGAATAGATGTAGAAGAGGGAAGCATAAAATAGAAATACAAGAATACGAGAATTATGTGGTTCAACTTAATAGCCTACATCCACGAAGGAAACCCTAAAGGGTTATATTAATAATATATTAGAGTGTAGTACAAATCCTGTGTTACAATGAACCATAATATGGGTATATATGGTAGAATAAATCCTATACTAATAAACTTTTAGTACAAGTAGGAGACTTAGCTTGCACAAAAAGCAGAATTAGGCTTAGGTCTATGCTAATGGGCTAATATATCTCTTAAACCCCCTTGTTTGGTTCTAAGACTTTAGAAACTAAATGTATTAGAACTTTATTTTGTATATGTTGACAAACCATGATCAAAACAATGAGTCTAGCTTTAGGCTTGCTCAAAGTTTGTTTAAGTGTAAGTTTGAATCAAGTGTTTTGCAAGAATTTACTGTGTAAAATTGCTAGGCTCAATCAATCAAAAATAAGGCTCGACTGATCGAGAATCATAGATTAGAAAATTCTGCAAGAATTTCAAACGCAAACTAAGCCCATATGACATGTAGGGTTAAGTGTTTCACTCCTAGAATAAAAGAAAAAACCCTAGCCAAGTTTTAGAACTCTCTGAATAGCTTTGTGTTTTTCTCTAGTATGAGATTTGAAAGGTGTTTACCTTAAAACACAAGGAAACCTCTACCAAAGTCTAGATCTGAAATCAAGTTTTGGTGGTGTTAGGTTCAAAATGTTTAGAACAATTGGCAAATCATGAACACAAACTTGTCTAGATATAGATCTTAGAGTCTATAGGTTTTATTAGACAATGTTCAAGGTGATTCAAGTCAAGATTCAAGAACATACAAGCTGCAGGAAGAAGACTTCATATTCTGCCTGGTTCGATCGATCGAAGAACAGGCTCGATCGATCGAAAATCGTATCTGTAGAATTTTAAGTCGGCCCAAACAGCAGCTTAAGCCCATTAAGTATTAGGGTTTCAGATCTACTTCTCCCACTATATAAAGGAAACCCTAAGCCACGTTTTTGGGACTAGAGAGAGAGAGAGAGATTAGAGTGCCTCTTGTGCCTCCTTTTATTTTTAGGGTTTTGTACCAAAACCTCTCTAAGTCTTTGTTGCTCATATTTGCTGTTTATGTGAATCTCTTGTGAGATCTTTGAGGAGCTTTCCTTCACATAAACTTAGGGTTTTCAAGGTAGAGATATTATCTACATCTTGATGATCAACAAGGTTGCAACCATTGGAGCTTAAAGAATATCAAGCGTGGGTGCTTGTAGCTGATTGAAGAAATCCAAGAAAGAAGGAGTCCGTAGATTCGGAGCTTGCACGTGGTCGTATCAGTAAGTTTTACTGGTGGGTAGCATTAGGAAGTCAAGCGGGGAGCTTGTAAGTCCTTTTGTAAGAACTTCAATTCTTTCTTAGTGAATTCCGTTTTGCCTTGAGGATCGGTGGGTAAAATCCTCCCCAGGTTTTTTACCAGTTTGGTTTTCCTGGGTGATCATATCTTGTGTTATTTATTATTCCGCTGCTTTATATGTTTTATATGCTTGATATGATTTTGTGATTGTTTTAACCTAGAATTGCTTAATTTGACTAAGTAACAACTTGGCTAATTAATCTAGGCTACGCAATCTGGTTATAGTTTAAGGGGTCTAAACCGTTCAGGTGGTGATTCAGTTGCTACACAAAGATCCTTCAAAGTACAAAACCTTTGAGTGGAGTCTTAAAGTCATAAGTAGGAGAACCTGTGTTTGGTGCAGATTCAAGGAAAGAAGTAGTCCGTGGACTCAGAGTTGTCACGTGGTCATGGTAGTAAGTTTTCTATACGAGGTAGCATTAGGATGTTAGTGGTTGTGGGGGCCTTTTTTTGTGTTTTGGGATAGGCTAGGCTGCCTCCTGCGGTGATGGGCCCGAGTATTTATGAGTAGGAGAGTTGAGACCGGCCCAACTGTAACTCACTTTGGACCGACTTGTGCGCAAACTAAGCCTTGTCTGCCAGGAATGTTCTTACGGCAAGCAGAGCTGTTACAAATAGTTTACGGCAGGCAGATATAATAACAACAAAGAAAACAGAGTACAGTGACCTTTTGTTAATGGAAAAATGACCGAGTGATCTCTATTTCTATGACAATCACAGTAATAACAATAGTAATGATAATAATGGCTTTTACAAAAAGGAGTAATTGATTAAGCGACAATAGAAGTTAATCGAAAATAAATATCAAGTCAAGTCTGGATCCACAGTGGCAAAAAACCAAAGAGGAAAAACACTTCCTCTCAATGAAACTAATCTCCTAGGAAAATATCCTGTCGTGAGGATTAATGACTTTGAGGGAATCGGACCTAAATGATTAGTGCCCAAAGGAATTCCTATTGCTTAATCGTCTCCCAAAAAGTGGGATTTTTGGGGGGGGGGGGGAGAAGGGAACCGATCTACTGGTGCATGCCCATTACACACTTTCTCTTTGTTTCCTGTTTGCTCTCTTATCTTTTCTTCTTTCTTTTCTTTTTCTTTTGTTTTTCCTGTTACTTCCTGGTACCTTTGTGCTTCCTCTTTTTTTTTTTTTTTCTTTTTTTTTTTTTTTTTTTTTAATTTTTTTTTACAGGGCACAGCAAGGGTCCTTTTATAGGGCCAACCGTGACCAGATTTTACCACTTTACCTTTTAACCGCCTTTTTCTGGTCTGGGCGTACTTGCCGACCATCCAAGAGCTCGTTTGTGTACCACTTACCCTCGCCAGACAAAAGCATGTTTGTGTTATTTGTTAGTTCGTCGTGGCATTTTCTCCTGCCATGGCGTAAATGCTCTCTCTCTCTCTCTCCATGGCATGCACCCAACGTTTCCCCCCTCAACCTTGCCTCTTTTGGGCAGTCTGTCATCCAAGCAGGACGTACCTCTCAAAAGGGCTTGGACAAGAACCGCAAAATAGATCTTTTCCCCTCTCCCCACCACCAAACCACACCTCCCCTTACCTCTTATCTCTGACCAATGGCCCCACCACGTCCCATATTGGCTTGGTACAGGCTGGTGGTGCCTGGGCTTTGTGCGTGCTTTCCTGTTATGTACGTTCAAAATCTGCCTACGACTCATGCATTTGCCGCGATTTGGAGCTTTGTTTGCACAGTCTGCCGTGCTTCTTTGTTTTTTTACGTGGGCCGTTTTGTATAATTCATTGTTTCCCTTTGGGCTTGGGCTTCTTTTAATACTGGGTTTTACATTTCTCTTTGCCCATTTCTTAGTTGCCCTCATGTCCTGCCACATTACTTGGCATTTCTTACAGTGGCAATTTGCTCCTGCTAGGCCTCTTTTCAAGTCTGCTGTTTCATTCCTTCCCCTAGTGGCTTAATATGGCTACTGGTGTTCTTACTTATGGGCTCCAGTATCTCTTTCTTTTTCCCTTGGGCCTACGGCTCATTTACTTCCTTTGGACTTTCTCGGCCCATTTACTAACTCTGCATTCTCATAGGCTTTTACTAACTTGATTGGGCTTCCTCGGCCCAATCTCCTTATTCTCATCCTTAGGGTTCATGGGCTTGCCATCAACCCCTATTTTCTTTGTTTACATTGCCTTTGGCCTACCGCAGCCCATTCTCACTTTTCCATATCATATACTGCCCATGGGTGCCATTTCTTTCTTTCCGGGCCCTTTAGGCCCATTTGCTTCCTCATGACCCATTTGTTCATGTTATGGGCCTGTGATCCTTTATTCCTGCCACTTGGGCTTAATAGTTTTATTCTATGCTTGCCACTTCTATTTGCTGTCTGCTTTGCTGAGTTGGGCCTGTTTTACAAAAATGACCCTCAACATTTAGCCCCTTGAACATATGGAGCGTTCTTGCGGTTCATATGTGAATGAAAGACTTTTTTGTCTTTTTCACTTTCCTTCTTTCTTTTTCTTCGCGGGCTTTTTTAAACTATGGACTCCTTCTTGCATATATATTTCTTTTCCTACCGTGAACAGTGGTGACTCTTCGAATTTCCCAAAATGGCAGTTGCTTTAAAACATAACTGTTGCCTCATTAATTTCATTCTTTTCTCAATGGCTGACCAGTCGCCTTTCCTCACACCGGCATTAATAACTCAGGTACTTAAGAAGAGAGCCTTTTCCCAACGCAGACACAAACTCATTCTATTCCAAAATATCCTACCTGTTTTCCTTCCCTCACCATTTTCTTCTTTTCGAACACCCCTCCCCTTCTTACTCCGATCAAATCCTCACGCCATGGCACCGGTGAAAACTTAAACTTCTTCCCGCTGTAAAGGGAAAGGAGTTGTTTTGGACCCTCCGGTAGAACAAGAAGTAGAAGAAGAGGCCATGCGCTCCGATTCGGACCATTCCGATGAGGAGGGGGCACGGCGTGACCTAGATAGTGAGTGCGCCCCTCTGATTAACCCTTGGAACAATATTAGTCCCTATTTCCCCAAGGCTCCTGGAGATTATGCGTCACTGCCGCCGGGCCGTGTGTGGCTCGCTCTTTACTGGCAAAACCCTGATGTTTCTTGGGCTTCGGTGTCTTCCTCCATTTTCGATTTGGTCATTCGTCAAGGTGTCGCCCTTCCTGTACCCATCCATTTCGAGTTTGGGTCAGGCACTGCCTTGGGTTGGAAAGAGCGGGTTGACAGTGAGTTATCTGACACAAGTTTCATGGGTTTGCTTCAGAAGGCCGGTGTTCTAAAGGCCGTCGTTCTTTCCCGAAGTCTATCCAATTTTCGAGACCTTTACAACCTTTGTCATTTGGTTCGCCGGTGGTGTGCCACCACTCACACATTCTTCTTTTCTTGCAGCAAACTCACTGTTACTCTTGAGGACGTGGCCAACCAGTTACTTTTGCTGATTCTTGGTGATGTTGATCCTACCACCATTGAGATTTCCCCGGAAGAAGAAGCCATCGAAGCAGAGTTGAAGAAAAGGATGGCTGGAAATGCTAAGTTATCTTACTGGGTTAGTTCTTCTTCCAAGTTTTCTGCTGTTGCCCACCGTGTTGCTTTTATTGCTTTTTGGCTTTGTAAGTTTGTCTTTGGATCCCATCCTCATTATGCCATAAAGTCTTTATATTTTCGTTTGGCCATAAAAATATATGCCGGAGTGAGTCTGCCGCTGGCCCCCATATTTTTGGGGCATTTATATGTTCAACGGGATATCCTGCTGAGTGATGAGAGTCAGGCTGGCTCTTGCCACATAGTCGCTTCCTCTGTACACAGCACCATTCTGCAGCAGTTGTTGTTTGAGCGCTGTGCCCAATACTTGGTGAAGTGTAGGCCTATCAGATTTGCTAAAGAGAAGTACCAATCCTGTCCGCAGGCAATTACTGATTTCTGCGGCAGATTTAAGTCTGATTTTCCTCTGGCTTTTCGTTGGTCCGGTTTGAAGCCCATCGATTATTCTGTTGTTGAGTCCTTTGATGAAGGTATTGATTTCTTCCTAGAGAGCTTACAGACATTTGCGTTCTGGTTATACTTGCGTTGATTCTGCAATGGGTTCATTTGTTGATACTATTAGTACTACCACTCCGCTAGCTGGTTTTGATGAGACGGGTATCACCTATTTGGCTGCCACTAATGCCGGATGGTTGCCCTATTTAGCAGACGAAGGTGTCAGGTTCGTCCATTATCTTGCCAACCGAGTAAAGAGACAATTTGGGCTGGATCAGGATATTCCTGATGACCTCTCCTTCCTCGCAGAGTCTCCTACTTCAGTTAGACCCTTTCTGCAGCACACTGCTTTTGATTTTTGGAGACAGTGCTTCAGTGTAGTCACAGTTCCTGGTTCTTTAAGGGAAGGCCTTTGCACTCCTGCTTTGCACGGCTATTGGCAGGCTGTAATGACCTCATTTGATACAGAGTTAGCTGGCAGTCGCGGTTTCTCTCTCATGCCTCCTGAGGGACTTAGCATGGTTATCTCTCCCAATCCTCGGTTGCTCCTTCCTTTTAGGTCCGTGTTGGCTTATGCCAGGAAACAGAGCCGATCCACCATCTTTGAATGGGACGAGGAGAAGAAAGGATAGTATTGGCATACAGGTAATTACCCCCCATGGTTGGGAGAAGAAAGTTAAAGTGGTAAACATTTCTGCGCCAACCAAGAAAGTTCCTACCAAGCTTAAATCTGTCAGCAAGCCTAAGTCTGCCACTCCTCAGCTGCTCATAGGTGCTACTCCTGCCAGCAGAACACAAGGTAGTAAGAGGAAGACAATTCCCCATCCTGCGCCTGCCGTTCAGCGAAGAGCACGTCACTTAAAAACCTTTTTCTTGCTTTGTCTCCCAAGTACACATATATATATATATACTTTTTCCCCCTTTTTTTTACGACTTTTCCTGAATCCTGACATGCTTGCTGACTCCTTTCTTTGACTCATTCTCTTATCCTTTTTTCTTTTTGTACTTTAAGCACAAGGAGGATACGTCAGTTGCCCGTCCCATTATGCTCAAGGAACCTAAATCGGAAGTATATTTCTTCTTGCTCATTCTCCCTTTTTTTTTATTTTTTTTATTTGCACGTGTTCAGTCTACTACATGTTTTTGGTTACCTCATTCGCCCAAAGAGTTACTTTGATCTCCATACCTCCCTCATTTTTTCTTTTGTCTTTTAGGATGAGCCTGAGCCTCTTTCTATATACCGCCCTACTGCCGATGAGCTTTCTATCCCTGTGGACACACCTACGGAAGGCTCTATTAGTGGAGCTGAGTTTGCAACATCTGCCCCTCCTGCAGCTATTCGTGGAGTTCCTACTGAGGCTACTACCTCTCCCACTGGACCGGTACCCATGGATGAGGGTACTCATACTAGGGAGGTTAGTGAGGTCACCCCCACTCTTGTCGTGACATCGTCTGTTCAAAGGGGGGCCACCCCTCCTGCTGTTACTCAGATCGAGGCTACTCCTGCTACACCTCTTGTCATTTCCACCGGTGACCTCTTTGCTGCTCTTTCTCAGGCCTTGAAGGACAGTTCTTCTTCGGTAGTTACTCCTTCTTCTATTCCTGTTTTTGCCACACGTGGGCCTCATGCTGGCTTGTCCTCAGAAGAGTCTGAGGAGATCTTTGAGGATCTTGAGAATGAGCCTATCCTGGGGAGGAGGATTTCTGAATCTGAGGAAGAGGGGAGTGTTCCACCCGAGACAATGGGCATGTGCTTTCTTCCTTCCTTTCTCTTCTTTCTTCATTAAGTTCATTCTTCTCCTTTTTTTTTTTTTTTTTTTGATAAGTTCACTCTTCCTCTTTATTTGCATGTCTATCTCTCTGTTTGCAGAGACCTTTGAGGGGTTAGGAATTGTAGCAAACGTAGGGGTGTCTGTGGTAGCTGCTTCTGCCATGCCTACAACACCTATTCCTGCCACATCTTTTGTACCAGTTTCTGCCATATTCACTGCATCAGTTTCTGCCATTCCCTCCGTGCCTGTATCTGTTTTTTCTACAGCCCCCATTGTTACTGGTCCTAGTAAGCTTTCTTTCTCCTTGTCTATATATATATATATATATATATATATATATATATATATATATTTGTTTTTTTAGTTTCTCGTCTCATGCTTTGTGTTTTCCTAGGAAGGGCCACTTCCTACATTTCCACTTCAGTTCAAAGTTGGTAGCAGTTCCACCGCCCTTCCAAACCCTGCGAGTGAGGCTGCAGCCTTTTTCGCACGTTTTGACTAGCTCGAAGTCAATGACTTTGATCCTGCTTCTTTCTATGGCTCCAGGCCTCCTTACATAGATTTTCATGGCTTCAGAATCCCCGAGGACTGTGCTTCTCATTTGGTGATGATTCATAACAATCGTGGGGACTTTATGCAGGGATTCCGACTTGGCCAATCAGTTAGAGAGCATTTCTTGAGGATGTTGGAGAGTGTGCTGAATGACATTGAGCACAACTTTGTTGATACCGTCTCCACTGAGAAGATCCTGCAGTGGAGGGCTGCAGTACAGGAACTTATTAGCGTTGGTTTTGCCGTGGAGTTTGTCTTGGATCACCTTCGAGAGATTGGTCGAGCAGTTTTTATGAAGAGAGTCCAGCCTACTGTTGATGCTATTGACTCACGCCTTGAGGTTCTGAGAAAGGAAGTGGCAAATTTGGAGGGCCGTCGCAAGCGTCTTCTTTCCAGTATCGGCGGACTTGGTCGTTTTAGGGATCAATCACTCATTTCTGGACTCTATTGATGATGATGCAGTTTCTTCCTTGTTTTGTTGTTTCTTTTTCCCTATTACTCCATCTAGTACATTATGCTTCCTATAGTACCTATTTGGCTTAGTTTGCCACAGTTTGGGTTTGTAACTTATAATGCTATACTTATGATACTACACTTTGCTACTGTTTTTTGCTTTTGCTATGACATATGATAACAAATACTTCGTGCTTTTCATTGCATCCTCATGAAAGCAAGTTACAAAATTTTGACTTGTGACATAGTCATTTGAAAGATGAAAAACAGAGTAAAAGGAAACATAACAGCTTTTTCAACAAAACAAAAAGAAGGGATAATCACATGGCTTTTCCTCTCAGGCATAGTAGCGTTTCAACCATTTTCCATTGATGGGATCCAATAAGTCCCTGCCATCCATCTGAGTCAAGCAGTAATATCCACTTGGATGTGCCTCTCTTATCACAAGGGGTCCTTTCCACTTTGGTGCAAACTTTGATGGTCCTGCCAGGCCTCTCCTAACATAATCTGCTACTTTTAGGACCATTTGTCCTTCCGCAAACACTCTCTCTTTAGTCATCCTGCCGTAGGCCTCAGTCATTTTTTTGCCTATATCTGCGGCTGTGTTCTTGGGCCTTTTCTCTTCTTTCATCAAGTCCTTCCAAGTCTTCGCACCTTTCTACCGCAAAGACTTCTTCATCATTCTCCTTTTCTTGCATCTGCATGACTCTCAGTGATATGGTCATTTTCTCTGCTGGGCTCACTACTTCAGTTCCGTAGACCAAGGAAAAAGGTGAAAAACCTGTTGCTGACTTAAGTGAACTCCTATAAGCCCAAAGAGCATCTGGCAGGTGCATTGCTCATCCTCCCGTATACTCTTGGCTCATTTTTCTGATGATTTTTATGAGAGTCTTGTTTGTTGCCTCTGTTTGCCCATTTCCTTGAGGGTAATACGGCGATGACTGGTGATGCTCGACTTGATAGAACTCTATCATTTTTCTCACCTCACTATTGACAAAAGGTGTGCCGTTGTCACTGATGATCCTGTGGGGAACTCCAACTCTTATAATTATGTTTTCCTTGATAAAGTTTGCCACTGCTCCTCTTATGGCTTTACGAAGTGGTATTGCCTCTGCCCACTTAGTAAAATATTCTGTAGCTATCAGTATCCATATGTACTCTCGCGACGGCGGATTCACCGGTCTAACCAAGTTAAGCCCCAAAGTGTGGAAAGGCCATGGTGTGACCATGCTATGCAAATTCTACAGATGAGTGTGAATCAAATTGGCTTGTACTTGGCAACTGTGGCACCTTTTCACAAATTCTATTGTATCCTTTTTCATGGTAGGCCAGTAGCAGCCCATTTGCAGCAGGCATCTGTAAAGCTTTTTCTTTTCCTGGTGTTCCCCACACTCTCCTGAGTGTGCCTCTTTTACCATTTCTCTCGCCTCCTCAGGGCCCAAACACCTCAAGGGGTCTCCATCATACCCTTTTTTGAAAAGGATAATATTATGCAAAAAATAACGCGTTGCTAACCTCCTGAACTTATATTTTTTGCTGTGTTTTTGCGGCAGGATGCCTTCTATCAGGTACTGTATAAATGGGCTTTTCCGCTCTTTGCTGATGAACGCATCGTAACTTTCTTCTCTGTCTGCTGCAAGTTGGCAGTTCCTACACTGGGTTTGGACTTGGTCTGCATCTTTACTCATGGTTGGCCAATAGAAGCCTGCCCTTTGAAATCTGCGGTAAAGGCTGACCTCTTCGCAGGATCCGCAAGTCTTTTTATGTACTTCTTTCAACTTTCTTTGGGTCTCCTTTTGCCCCACACATCTGGACAAGACTCTGCCTAGCATCCTGCGGTACAGTTCTCCCTTCACCAGGGCATAGTCTTTGAGTATTTTTAGTTCCATGTCCTAGAACCTTTCTTTCAACATTTCAATTATGGATTCTTCTCTCTTGCTGACCTCTACTTTGGTGCTCCCCGCTTCAAACATTATTTACGAACCTAGTGCGGCCAACGCATCGGCAAACCGATTCTCGTTCCTCGAAGCATGTTCTATTTTAAAAGTTAAGAACTTTTCTTCCATTTTTTGGGCCATTGCTCTGTATGGGGCTAGGCTGGGTTCTTTTAAGGAAAAACTCCCTTTGGTCTGGCAGACTACCAAGTTGGAATCATCGAGTACTCTCAAATGCTTAACTCCTATTTCAAGAGCTATGGCCAACCCAGTTAAGTAGGCTTAATATTCTGCCGTATTGTTTGAGCAGTGGAACTCCAACTTGAATGATAGTGCTACTGCTTTATCTTCTTCATGATACAAAACTACTCTAACTCCTCCAGACTGGGCGGTAGAAGACCTGTCAAATTTCATTACCCACTGTTCTCTGAGCTTCTTTGCCATGGCTACTTCCCCCGAAACTTCGTCTTCCAGCGGAAATTCTTCCTCCCCTGGAAACTGTGCCAATAAGTCTGCTATAGCCTGGCTTTTCACTGCTTTGGGCACCCCCATTCTTAAGTCATACTGCGACAATTGTAACAACCACTGGGATATCCTACTAGAAAGGATTGGCTGCTGTAGTAAAGTTTTGATGGCATGAGACTTAGTCATCAGCCATACTTCGTAGGCCAGGAAATAGTGGCGTAATCTCTGTGAGGCATACACAATAGCCAAACATGCCATTTCTACCTTCGAGTAACGAGTTTCTGCATCTTTTAGGGCGCGACTGATGTAGTATACTGGTTGCTCGACGCCGCCTCCATCTTCTTGGGTGATTAAGGCACCAATGGCATATGAATTGGTGGCCATATAAAGTAGCAATGGCTTCTTGTGGATTGGTGCTTGCACTATAGAAAGGTTCATCATAATCTGCTGCAGCCTTTTGAAGGCCGTCTGCTGCGCTTCTCCCCATACAAAACTTTGCCCTTTCCTCAGTAACTTGGTAAAAGCTGAAGTGATTGATGCCAACCCAGGGATGAATCTTCGGATATACGAGACTTTCCCTAAGAAGTTTTTTAGTTCTCTTACCGTGGCTGGAGGTCTCATAGTTGCAATGGCCGTGGCTTTTGCTGGATTTACATCTATTCCCCTACTGTGAACCAAGAAACCTAGGAATTTCCCTGAGGACACACCAAACGCACATTTGAGGGGATTCATTCTCAACTTAAAGGCTCTGCATCTTTCGAATACTCTCCTTAGTACACGGAAATGTTCTTCTCTCCTCTTTGACTTGACTACTATGTCGTCCACATAGTCTTCTAACTCCTGATGCATTATATCGTGAAATATGGCCGTCATTGCCCGTTGATAAGTCGCACCTGCATTTTTCAACCCGAAGGGCATCACGGTGTAGTAGAAGTTCCCCATGGGCGTTCTGGAAGCAGTTTTCTCCACATCTTTTGGTGTCATCCTGATCTGGTTGTATCCACTTAAACCATCCATGAATGAGAACATGACGCTTCCTGCCGTAGAATCTATCAATAAAAGAGGAAGAGAGTGTTGTAAAAAAAAAGAGGAAGAGAGTGTTGTAAAAAAAAAGAGAGTGTTGTAAAAAAAAAAAAGAGAAAAGAGAGAGAGAGAGAGAGAGAGAGAGAGAGAGAGAATTGAACAATGTACATCGTGTAAAGAAGTTGTTAATGATGTCTAGAATTGGGATTCTTGGTGTTCTTACTTTGATTTTTTTTTTTTAAAAAAAAATTGATAGTTAATGGATTTGAATCCTAGATGGTTATGTTGGAAACTATAAGGCTCTTGGCTATTCTTTGACATTGATTAAAAGGTGTTAGAGATATGTTAAAGATATATTAGCCCAATATAATAGGCTCAAACCTAATCATATTTATATGCAAACCTAGTCTCCTACTTGTACTAAAAATCTATTAACTATAGCATCAAGTCTACTATATATATCCTTGTTAGGTTCATTGTAACATAAGATTTGTACTACACTCATATATAAAAAATGTAGCCCTTAAAGTTTTCCTTTGTGGACATAGACCGTTAGGTTGAACCACATAACTCTTGTATTTTTGTGTTCCTATTTTGTACTTCTCTTCTACATCTATTCAAACATATTTAACATGGTATATAAAAGCTAATATTAAACAGAAGGGAATTAAGTTTGCTTGATGATTTTTTTTTTTTTTTTTTGGTTAGTTTAACTTGGTTCTTGTAAATTATACCACAGATTTTAATTCGGTTGTATTAGACATTAGAGATAGTGGAATTGGCTGATAAAGATGAGAGTTTAGGGGTTGCCAAGTTTGAAATGTGGAGGGATAAGGGAAAAATTATCTTAAGAGATGGTTTTTAAGACATTTCTTTCACAACATGTGAGAAATGAATTTTGATATCATTTGGATTTAATTGGGGTATAGAAACGGGTCTATGACTCTATATGTGTAAATAAATAAATAAGTTTTCCAAGTCATTAAAAAAAATACCCTCTATATTTTCATCAAACTCAAACAAAAAACCAACGAGAGTAGACATGGGAATCAATAACTCTTCTTTTTGAAACTTTAAAGATTAAAATTACTCAAATATGAAAACTTCAATAACTCAAAATACTTAACTGAGTCTTTAAAAAAAAAACCTTAATAGATAAAGTTTAATTCAGCCAAAAAAGAAAAAAGAAAAAGTTTAAGAGACAATTATGCGCCCACATACATATTTTAGCTATTACTTTTCTTTGCACTTAAGCTCTGTTTGGGTAGCAGCTGCGGCTGCGGCTGCGTTTTCCTTGATTGCGTTTTTTTTGGGCTGGTCCATGGCACTGTTCATAGATTAGCCAAGTGATAAAAACGCATGAACAGTAATTTACACCAATAAAAAATATTTTGCTACAGCGTTTTTAACTATGAAGCACAGGTGCGTTTCGGGACTCGGATGCCGGTGCGGGTACGGGTGTAGGACTCAGCAATTTTTGAAAAATGTGGGTGCGGGTGCGGCGGGACTCGGCGATTAAAAAATTATTAAAAATGTTTTTATTTATATTTTTAATATATTATTAAGTATATTTTTATATAATAACAATAATAATAATAATAAAGTTTTTGACACCTGAATTATTGACAGAGTTATTAAAATAGATGAAGCTTCTCATAAATAATAAATAAATAAAAAGATGTGACTTAGCTCAAAAATAAAATAAATGATATATGTAGTAAGTATTAAAATAGGTGTAGCTTCCTATTAAAAAAAAAAGAAAAAAAAAAAGAAAAGAAAAGGGGGTAGATGTGGCTCTCACGTGTTTGGTCAGAGAGGCGTGAGAGCCACAAAGAAAAAATAAAGCATTTTCCCAAGAAACAGAGCTCTTAAAAAAAGAAAAGAAAAAAAGAAACAGTGAGTTACGAAGCAAAGAAGAAGAAGAAGAAGAAGACCGGTGAAGAAGAAGACAAAGAAGCAAAGAAGAAGAAGACAAAGAATAGTAATTTTACACTTTTTTTTTTTCTTCTTACCGGCCGATTTCCTCTTTCCGGCCGAAACACACCAATATTCGGCCGATACGGCCCGAGTCGGCCCGATTTGAGCCGCGTTGTCGTGAGTCAGGGAATCCACGTGGCAGGACGTGGCCCGACGCGACACGGACGCGTGGTCAGCAGCGTCCCTTCCGCGTCGCTGCGTCTTGCCAAGTCGGACGCGGGTGCGGCTCCTCTGGAGCCGCGTTCGTGCATTCCAGGTTTTTAACAATAAGTTTTCAGTTTTCAGCAAAATAAGAGGTATCCAAACGCACGTTTAATTCAAAAAAAAAAAAAAATTTCTTTGTACTTATTTTGATTGATGCCTGACGGAGTCTATGTTTTCTATATAAGCTTGGCTGCTTTCTCTTTAAGTTCAGCTTCAAAATTAATCAATCTGCCATCTTTTGGGTTCTTTTCAATGAGAACTTGAGCCGAACCTTGGTTTGGCCCCTTTTTAGAAATATCTAGCGGCCGAAGATTAGCTGGGCTTTGGTGAGGTCATGTATCGCCAATCGTTTGGTTCAATATTGAACAGTGGATAACATAGATGTAATTCATGGAAACCAATTCTCAAAATACCAAAACTAATCAAACTTTTTTTTTTTTTTTTTTGAAAACAATCACACTTAAATTTTAAAATAATAATATAAAGTTATATTATATATACAGTGGGTCACCCAAGACCTAGCCGGAGACTCAAAATAAGGTTCATGCTCAATTTGCTTCGATGAAAAGCTTTGTATGAATATAGTTTATATATATATATATATATATATATATATTTTTTTTTTTTAGTATTTGGTAACATTTAAAAAAAAAATTAGTCAAAGAAAAACAATATTTGGTCAACATAAAAAGTATGACTTATTTTTAGAAATTTTTTTCCACTAAATTTTTTTAGAAAATAATTTTATCTCACAGTAAACTACATAAAAGAAGTTAAGAGATTGTTAAAACATAGGAAAATGAAATAATTTTATAGAAAATACTTTTTCAAAAATAACCCTTTTTTTAAGAAAACATTATTAATTGTCAAAACAAACAAAAAGCATCAAACTCATCTCAACTCAAACCACCAACCCACATAAACCAAGTCAATGTATTGGATTGGGTTGATTTCATGGAGGTGGTGGGTAACATGTACAAAATATTTGACATAATTAATATTTCTAAAAGATTTAAGGTGCAAAATGGGTCAACACTTACAAGTACTTGTGTGAATAACGAGTGCATGCAAGACATTCATGCCATGCCTTCCAGCATAGGAGCAGTCTGGAGTAGCACTTAGGACATGAGAAGCCATGTCGTAGCGTTGTTTATCCATAGCAAGGAACAGTGCGGAATCTCCAGCATTGTTTACACACATAGCCAACTCTGGATCCTCCTCAATTAGTACTTTCACAATCTCAGACTTACCATATCGCACAACAACGTGCTAGGTTGTATCTCCGTATAGATTCTGCATACCCAGAAGCTGTCCACCACCGGATTCATTATCCAAGTTTTTGGCATGGTCTATTAGAAGCCTTACCAGTGAAGAAGTTCCAACCATCGCAACAACATTTAGCGGAGTATTGCCTTAGGAGTTTTTTTCATACACAAGTCTTGGACTTAAATTAACTATTCAGATTCTCAAATTTTTTGTATTGCAGTGCAACATGAAGAACAGTGTTCTTCTCAGTTGTCACTTGGAAAAGGGTACTACTAATGGGATCTGTCAATTTCTCAAAGAATTGTAAATCACCATTTGAAGCAGCTAAGAACAATTAACGAACCATTATGTATTGCCTTCCTTCTTACATAGTCGGATATCAATCTGCCTAGTATTGTCGAAAAAAAAAAAATCAATACTATATTTTCTTTAAACATAAAAGAAAAAACCTTATTTTCTTCAGGTTTTCTTGATTATTGTGTTGAAAAATTAAAGTGATACTTCAAAAATGGAAAATATATTATTTTATGTGCATATTCGTAATTGATATGAAAATGTCTACATTTTAACACATAGGTGGATATGAAATGAAAAATGGGATATAAGAGAATAAAATATGAAAAACGCAAACTCTATCTAATGTTAAAGAGAGCTAGCTCGTGGGCAACAGAATTAACCAACCTATTAGCTCTAGAAAAATTATTTACAGGTCTTAAAATAAAGCTTCAGACTTAAGAATGCCAAAAACAATTTTTGTGCAATGCACCTGTTTGAGATGGTAGCATTACACATTTACACATGATCGGATCTAGGACTAAGCTAGCATCACTCTCCGCTATACTACTATGTCTCTCCAAAGCAAAACTTTTAACATCAGAGTTTGTTTAACAATCCTGCTACAGTTTTCTAACTAGATTCAGCAGTTGATCTTCATTTGAAACTTTTGAGGGAGAAAAAAAAAGGGAAGTGTTGAAAGAGCTCCTACACGAATAGATGTGATTTAGTCGCACTAGCTTGCCCAGTTGGTGTTCCAACATTCCGTTTGATCATCTGTAAATTTACCAAGACAAGCCGTTAAACTTTATAGGCAACAATTTGATTAACAGGTAAGTACAAGCTAAGAATATATTGTATCAACAAATCCAAGTCAGGTATATAATAAAGGAAACATACTTAAGAATCCAAAAAAGGAAATGACAAAAAAAAAAAAAAAAAAAGATTCTTATTGTTAGCTAGATTATGTTTTCGTTAATCGTTATGCCCAAGCCTTAAGTAGGCTTCCACAGGGATCAACCTTGTGGCGCTCTGTGCACCTGCTTTGTTCATTTTATTGGATTTGGTTTGAATGGGGCTTTCATTAGAGCTGTTATACTTGGTGTCGTTAATCTTGTGTTGTTCTTGGAAGCCGGTGTCCAGATTGTCCTCTTTCAGGTTAGTTACGTTTATTAAGGAATTGAATAACACGTAAATCATTTCTTAGGTAAAATATCATTTTTGTCCTCAAACTTTCATAAAAGTTTGTTTTTATCCCTAAGCTTTTAAAAATTTATTTTTTGTTCCTAAACTTTACAAAACATTTTATTTTATGTCTTTTCATTTATGACTGTTAGTTTGTGTCCTAGCTACATGATTAACGGAGTGTTGATGGGTATCTGATTTGAACCAAATTATTTTATTTAAAAATTTTTTGGACACATGGCACAAATTTATTGGCACATGTAAAAGAAAACTGAGGAAATCACCCCTCACTTAGGATGGAACCTAACCTTATTCCGCAACCAAGAAACCCCAACAGAAAGTGGCAACCTTAACCAGCGAGCCCAATCAGCTACTCTAAGGTGGCAACGCCTACCGTGAAATTCCCACCCCAAACTAGCAATTGGCGACGCTAATTTTTGCATGGCTGATCTGAATCTTTTTGTCATTATGAAAGGTTTGTGTGAAGCTTTAGGAAATTCATATTGGACTTTACTTGATTTTTTTTATATTTTTATTTTTTGAAAAACTCAGGAAATATGTGGGGTTCTGAGGGTTCCGCGGGTAGGCTAACAGAAATCTCTGAGTGAGGAGTCAGGCATGGGTCCCACAAAAAGTAGAAAAAATTGAGTGATGAAAAGCTGAAAATATGTGTTAAACGGGTGGAGTATGGGAAATTGGGGTATTTTAAGTGATGAGTGATGAAATTTTAAAAACCATACAACCTCTTAGGCCTTGTTTGGTTTTTTTTTTTTTTGGTCACTCATAACTTCTCACTCAATTTTCATCACTCATCACTTATAATTCATCACTCATCACTCATTACTTAAAATTTCCCAATTTTCCCAACCCCACCGTTTGGCACATATTTTCAGCTTCTCATCACTCAAAATTTTCTACTGTTTGTGGGACCCACTGCCTGAGCACATGTCAGTGAGTATAGTTAGCCTACCCGCCTCCTTCAACTCTTTTCATTTCATTTTCTTCTCCTTCAGTCACCATTGCCCTGTTACTCTCCCAACACAAACCCGAACCCAGCTAAGATAGAGGACGATCGGTGTAGCGGCAGCGCCGATCGGTGTTGATCCTCCACTTGTAGCAGTGGCGCCGATCGATGTTGATCTCCCACCTTCTCAACCCAGCGCCGATCTCCTTTTTTTTTTTTTTTTTTTTTTTTGTTCCCTTCATCTTTCTCTGGAACAGCTGCGGCGAGGGAGGTCGAGCTTGTGAAATCGTGAAGCAGCGGCAGCGAGGGAGAGGGTGGCAACCACGGAGGATGTTTTTGGGTTTGTGAAATCATGAAGCAGCAGCGGCGAGGGAGAGGGTGGTAACCACAGAGGATGTTTGTGGGTTTGTGAAATCTTGAAGCAGCGATGGCTATGGAGTCAGACCCATGGTGAACATGTTTGTGGGTTTGTGTTTCTGTGTTAGTGTGTATGATATAACTCATGTGTTTATGGGTTTGATTTTTTGGGTTTGAGAAATCGGTACCCATTTGTTTTTTTTTTTTTTTTAATAAAGTATATTTGGTGTTTTTGTGATGAAGAAAAGAAAGAAAAAGAATGAAGAAGAAGAAAAAAATGCTGTTGGAGTGAGTCTGTGAAGAAGAAAGAAAGAAAGAAAAAGAAAGAAGAAGAAAATATTACCCGTTGGAGCATCTGTTGCTGCAGTGATGGAACAACACTCTGCTCCATGGGACCCAATTGTGCTGTAAATTACGAAAAATGCCACTGAGTTAACATAACTCAAAACTCAAAAAAATTGAAAACAACCCAGAGGAGTTTCCAAATTTCTTAACTCAAATCCCAAAAATCTCAATTTTGTTAACTGAGTTAACATCCGAAAAAAAAAGCCAAACAAACATCATCCATGTGAGGCCCACGGTTTTTGAGATATGAGTTAACAAAACTCAGTTTTGTTAATTGAGTTTGGCAAAATCCAAACAACACCTTAGTAACTGAGATGCCATCACTTTAGGTTGGTATGAGGTTGATTGTGTCAAATCTTGTTTCTGCAACTCCACAGGCATTGACAGAGCATTAGAACATTTATAAGAATTAGAGAACTTACACTGTCACTACTTAGATTTGAACTAATTTTAGTATTTTCCTAGACTTAGTGATAGAATGACAGACCCAAATAACATGAAGACCACTTCCAATGAACATGCTTCGCACCATGGAGGGTTAACCACCTGACGGTTTGGGGTCACCGTTTGCTGGTTTAGGGTGGAGATTTCGTGATCGATTCACTGCCTTGAAGTCACCGATTAGGCTCACTGATTAAGGTTGCCGCTATAGGGGTTTGGGCGTTGGGTTTTTGTGGCTGTGGAAAAAGGTTAGGTTCTGCCATAAGTGAGAGGGTTAATTTTGTTGGATTATTTTTTTTCATGTGTGCCAATAACTTTGTGCAATGTATTTAAATTTTTTTTAAATAAAATAGTTTGGTCTAAGTTGTATACAACGTCAATACTCCATTAGACCACGTAGAACATAAACTTACGAGCATAGACTGAAGGATATATAGTAGAACGTTTTGCAAAATTTATGGATGAAAAACAAATTTTTAAAAGTTTAAGAATGAAAAATAAACTTAAAATTTAGGGACAAAAATGATATTTCACCCAACATTTTTCACAACTCTTTTTTTTTTTTTTTTTTTGTAACATTGACAATGACTTTAACTTATTATTAAGATTATTTACCTAAAAAAATCTTATAAAGATTATCATCGACACCACTTTTAGTATGTACTTTTTATTATTATTTTTTTTTCCTAATTGCAGATGGCCATTTTTCCCCCACTTTTTTAACAAAATCTAAGAAGATATAGAAATACCATATTGCTCAGGTCAGGTTAGTACATATTAAGAGCGATAATCCCCCCGTACACAACACATGGAAAGACAGGGAATCAGATTTGCAATCATCACATGTAAGATGGGATATAATTAAAGCCTAACATTTTGTCTTAAAGTACCTCTTAGTGAATTAAAGATTACAGTGAATTCACTAAGTGAACATTAAATGAGTCAAAAAATAAGGAAATCTTGGATTGTACATCAATTAAAATGTACCTTTTTTTTTAGAGGAATAAAATGTACCTTTCTTAAATAGTGATTTTGGTAAGTAGTTTAGTTGAAGAACTTATGGGTGTGTACTTCCTAAAATGTTATGAAAGTCCTTCGATAGATGAGAATACGAAAGTAACATAGTGGGGATGCACTGTGTTAATTTCATTGTGTTGAGAAGATACTACTTATATTTAAAGATTTTAACGTGAATGAAGTAAAAAATAAAAACAAGTTTGATTTAGCATAAAATAAGAGAGAACTGAAGGGTGGTAGTACAACTTGAGTATGCTAGCGTTATGGTAGCATGATGTATACCATGTATATCTTATCTTTAATAGATTAGATATTATGTCATATACCCAAATTGAGTGAAGTTGAGTAGATTGGATTTTTTTTTTTAGTATGTATTGTGTGGGCATATATTGAGTCCCACGTCAAGTGTTTATTTTAAAACCTCTTTTGAGCTCTCCACAGTGGTCTGTATGTACGGGCCACTATATTTAGTGAGGGTTTGGATAGCCCTCAAACCTGCGTTTGCGTTTTCTCAAAGTGCGTTTTCACCCTCTTTTTTTTTTTTGCTCTTTCGCATTTGTTGACTTTGAGGGACAAAAAAATACTGTTCATAAAACTTTGTGCACTGTTTACGCACTGTTTATACACAGTTCACGCATTAAAAAAATATTAAAAATAAGTCCACGATACTATTTATACATTTAAAAATTATTTTGCTACAATGTTTTCAGCAACAATCAATTTTCAGTAACAATAAGTTATATTCAAACGAACCAGCATACGCTTGTTCAAAAACTTCATCTATCGTACTCTCTCTTACCACGTCATTTTTGTGTTCCTAAGTCAAAACTCGTCTTACTTCTCTAAAGAGGAGAAACGACTGCAATCCTTTGTCAAATCCTCCGTCACCCTCTCTAACCTATTTCACATAAGCCCATGGAAAAATCCCACAAGCCTTACAAGTAACATTGTTACAAGAGGGTACAACACCGCCAAGGTGAAGCCCCTTGGATTTATTTTAATGTAAAAAAGAATATATATATATATATATATATATATATATATATATATATATATATATATATATATATATATATATAAATACTCTTTACTATTTTATTGTTGTTTCCTTTATTTTCTTTTTAATATTGACTTTTTGTCATATTTAAGTCATTAATTTTAGCAACATTTAAAGCATAAGTTTATAAAAATATAGGGTCAGTACCATAAATGCGTACTCCCTCCCCTCACATAAATGGTGGGTCCCACCATAAATTTAATTAGTGGGACCCACCATTCATGTGAGAGGAGGGAGTACGCATTTATGGTACTCCGAGAGTACACAATAATTTCCCGTCATGCTAATGAGTGCCTTTAGAGTAGTGGTTAACAATTCATTTTAGGAAATGTTTGACACCACTTTTATGGAAAATAAAAAAAGCTGTCAAAATATCAATTTTTTTTTCCTTATAAAAACTTTCTTTAAACGTCAATACTCCATTAGACCACGTTGAACATAAACTTACGAGCATAGACTGAAGGATATATAGTAGAACGTTTTGCAAAATTTATGGATGAAAAACAAATTTTTAAAAGTTTAAGAATGAAAAATAAACTTAAAATTCAGGGACAAAAATGATATTTCACCCAACATTTTTCACAACTCTTTTTATTTATTTATTTATTTTTGTAACATTGACAATGACTTTAACTTATTATTAAGATTATTTACCTAAAAAAATCTTATAAAGATTATCATCGACACCACTTTTAGTATGTACTTTTTTTTTTCTTGGCTATGTACCGATCACAATAAGTTAACTTATGAAAAATTTTGTGTTCCTAAATTTATTTTATAAAATTCAATGATTACTAACAGTTTTACTAAAAAAAAACATTTACAAACTAAAATTATAATAAATGTGATTAATGTCACAAGAGAATAGTAAATTAAAAAGCGAAATTAATATTTTAAATTTTAGCACATCGAATTTTTCGGCAATGGACACCAATAGGGTGATTTATTTGGGTTAAAATTGATAACTTAATATCAAATTATAAAAATATACCTTCTCAAAAAAATTTATAAAAAAATATGTATCAGTATTGAAATAAATTACAAAGATACAATACTTTATGAAATTACATCTTCAAATCTAGCATTAAAAGAAGATGCAATTTTATAGCACATATTTCATCCATAATTGTAACCATTAATCAATTTTAAATTTTTTTGATAGAACTACAACTATTAAAATTTTCAAAAATCTTTGAATTTGTTTAATTGAGATTGATTTTACTGAATTTTTTATTAAAATAAAGTGGATAAAGATAAATTATACCTTAAAAATTGAGGTTATACAAAAATCAAAAACAAAAACAAAAACAAAACAAAACAAAACAAGCTAGCTTATAAGTTGAGCCTAACAGGTTTCTTTATTTTATTTTTATTTTTTGGGGGCTAAATACAGGATAAAAAAAATAAAAAAAGATTTAAAAAACAAGGCCTCACCTCAATGACCATCCCATCTCTAATAAAAGAAGGAAAGTGGGGAGATGGGAGAGGGCCATTGGGCTCGTTAATTTGGAAATCCAAATTCAAAATGGCCCATTAATCTGAATAAGAAACTTTGGGCTCGTTAATAAATTATTGCAAGAGTGCTACTTTTTTTTTTTTTGGGGGGGGGGGGGGGGGGGGGGGGGGGAAGAATGCTACTCTGGCATACACCAATCACAAACCTTTTCTTATTTATTTATTGAATAAGAAGTTTATTCAAAAGCAAAGATAATACAATCAAAGTTATCAAAACAACACACCAAAAATAAAAAATAAACAAGCAGTACACAAGCACACCAAACAAAGTCTTCGCTACAAGCCTAAACACAAAGAAGCCTCCCTTTTAATCGTCATGATAATGCATGCATGCTTTCGTTCCTCATACTGACAGCATTCCTCTTAACTCCAATTGTGCCCATACCAACTTACGAAACAAAGCTTTTAAAGCCCTTTCCATTCAAATTCTAAACTCTGAAGGCCCCCCCATCAACCAAATCATCCCAGATCAGCTTGGGCTTAGCAATCAAACAGCTTTCAATGCCAGCTCAACTTACGTACAACACTTGTACAAAAATCAAAAAAACTCTCGAACCACTCAAACACAAAATAATATCCTATTATAGGCTTTTCCTTTCCCTTCTTTATTGATAAAGGTAAAAACAGGCAATATAGGAAGCAACAAGAAAGAATAACGGCTGCAGTAATCCCAAAAGATTGTGGCACCACTGTATAGTTGCCTGCAATAAAAGCTACCAGCAATGCTGCAACAGACCAGTTTGTGAAAATAGGGGCACGTCTTACCATTTGTCTGTAAAAATTGACTTCCTTAATCATTGCTGAAGCCAAAAAGTGGACCAATAGTGAGGTAATAGAAAGACCAAAAGCTAAAGTATTAGCTATCAGAAATACACGGAAAGCAGTTCTATTGCTTAATACTGCCATGCCCTCATCCACACTTCCGTTTTGTTTAAATCCACCAGGCACCGTGAAAGCTGCCGTAAAGGTCACAGTTGCGATGAGTATGGCTACCAACGAATTGGTCTCACTCACTTCCTTCTCAAGAAGATCTGATTGGTATATTCCCTTGCCATTGTCCATGACATTGCCATCGCCTGCCATTTTTGATTTCTCTCCAGGGTCCAATTTCCGAATGCCCATTTCTGATTTCTCTCCAGGGTCCAATTTCCGAATGCCCATTTTTAAGAGTACTCCCCTCAGACTTGGTCGAGCCCCTTCACTCCAAACTTGGGTCTGGAATTATCATGTCAAATTTATATATACATGAGCTAGCTACCCAATAAAAACAAACACATGCACACGAACATTATACATATAAGACGTGTATATGACACATTCTAGCTTTTGAGAAAAATACATACAATACTCTCAGGTTTCAATCAAATCAAATTAATAAAACTCGGTCACCATTGAATAATTAGCTTTTTTTAGACAAATTCTTCAGGGCTATCTGAGATTCAACTCTTGTACGAACAGAAACCCAAGAAGAATGCTGCCCTTGTTCTGTAGTAATGTACTACATAACTATTAACCATTTTATAAAACGGTATTGTAAAAATTAGAGATTTTCCCCACCAAAGCAATCCTTTCTGTAAATCTACCCCAAAAAATAGAGCAAATTTCGGAAACTTTCTTTGTTCAAAATACCTATAAATTGTGCAGTAGTACTACTACATTCAGCAGAGTAGGACAGAAGGGGCTTACCGTTTGCCTGGAGCCTAACTTCTTTCTTAACAAAATATTGTCCATTGTGGTGAAGCCCTCCTTGTTCGTAGCATTTAATGCAACACGTCTACCTTCTCCAAATTCGTCTTTGGAACAGAAATGCCCATTGATGGCAGCCAGATTAGTAGGCGTGTTTCCGTCTTCGTCCTGCTGGTTGATGAGGCCCTCAAACTCTGGTCTTCCCTTAAAATAGTAAAATGCAGCCCACCCTCCACTTTCTGAAGCAGCATGAAGAGCATTCCGACCCTTGTTGTCCAACAATTCGTACATATCTGGACATGCTTTCATGAGTTCACTTATAACACGATAATTGTCTTCCTTGGCGGCAATGTGAAGAGCAGATAAACCTTCTTTGTTTCTTACATATGCACGGGAATTGTCCTTTTCTAAAAGCAGTTTGACAAATTTCTCATTACCCAAATGGGCGGCAATGTGTAGAGGAGTCCATCCTGAGTCATCGCCTTCTATAATTGCAGATGGCCATTTTTCCACCACTTTTTTAACAAAATCTAAGAAGATATGGAAATACCATATTGCTCAGGTCAGGTTAGTACATATTAAGAGCGATAATCCCCCCGTACACAACACATGGAAAGACAGGGAATCAGATTTGCAATCATCACATGTAAGATGGGATATAATTAAAGCCTAACATTTTGTCTTAAAGTACCTCTTAGTGAATTAAAGATTACAGTGAATTCACTAAGTGAACATTAAATGAGTCAAAAAATAAGGAAATCTTGGATTGTACATCAATTAAAATGTACCTTTTTTTTTAGAGGAATAAAATGTACCTTTCTTAAATAGTGATTTTGGTAAGTAGTTTAGTTGAAGAACTTATGGGTGTGTACTTCCTAAAATGTTATGAAAGTCCTTCGATAGATGAGAATACGAAAGTAACATAGTGGGGATGCACTGTGTTAATTTCATTGTGTTGAGAAGATGCTACTTATATTTAAAGATTTTAACGTGAATGAAGAAAAAAATAAAAACAAGTTTGATTTAGCATAAAATAGGAGAGAACTGAAGGGTGGTAGTACAACTTGAGTATGCTAGCGTTATGGTAGCATGATGTATACCATGTATATCTTATCTTTAATAGATTAGATATTATGTCATACCCAAATTGTGTGAAGTTGAGTAGATTGGATTCTCTTTTTTTAGTATGTATTGTGTTGGCATATATTGAGTTCCACGTCAAGTGTTTATTTTGTGTTTATTTTAAAACCTCTTTTGAGCTCTCCACAGTGGTCTGTATGTACGGGCCACTATTTACTGAGGGTTTGGATAGCCCTCAAACCTGTGTCTGCGTTTTCTCAAAGTGCGTTTTCACCCCCTTTTTTTTTTTTTTTTTTTTTCTCGCATTTGTTGACTTTGAGGGAAAAAAATACTGTTTATGAACAGTTTGTTTACTGTTTACGCACTGTTCACGCATTAAAAAATATTAAAAATAAGTCCACGGTACTATTTATACGTTTAAAAATTATTTTGCTACAATGTTTTCAGCAACAATAAATTATATCCAAACGAACTAGCATACGCTTGTTCAAAAACTTCATCTATCGTACTCTCTCTAGCCACATCATTTTTGTGTTCCTAAGTCAAAACTCTGTCTTACTTCTCTAACGAGGAGAAACGACTGCAATCCTTTGTCAAATCCTTCGTCACCCTCTCTAACCTATTTCACATAAGCCCATGGAAAAATCCCACAAGCCTTACAAGTAACATTGTTACAAGAGGGTACAACACCGCCAGGGTGAAGCCCCTTGGATTTATTTTAATGTAAAAAAGAATATATATATATATATATATATATATATATATATATATATATATATACTCTTTACTATTTTATTGTTGTTTCCTTTATTTTCTTTTTAATATTGACTTTTTGTCATATTTAAGTCATTAATTTTAGCAACATTTAAAGCATAAGTTTATAAAAATATAGGGTCATGCTAATGAGTGCCTTTAGAGTAGTGGTTAACAATTCATTTTAGGAAATGTTTGACACCACTTTTATGGTGAATGAAAAAAGCTGTCAAAATATCATTTTTTTTTCCTTATAAAAACTTTCTTTAAATGTATTGTTAACCATTGCCCTAAGGGCACCGATAGCATTTCCCAAAAATATATAAGTAAATATTTTTAGCAAACGAATATATATATATATATATATATATATATATATTTTTCCAAAAATAAAGTAATACGCATTTATATTGAAAAAAATTAAGGATACTAGAATACAATGATACATTTAGCTAGGTCCACCTTGAGAAAAATTTTTAGCTCCATCACTGGACAACACTAACTTCCGAAGGGAAGGGAACTAAATTTCTAATATGCGCCTAGATTGACTCATTCTTCATTGGTTGTGCAAACTTTATTTATTTATTTATTTTGGATAAATTGGATTGACTCATATTGAGTTATCCTAAAATGAGAGAGAGAGAGAGAGAGCTCAATTTGGGATGAATTGAGTAACTATTATAGTTTACGAAAAGATTTTGTTTCGCTATATAATGTGATAACTAATATGATAACCCAAATTGTGCAAATTTAATTGGATTAGATTTTTTTTTGAATGTGTATTATATGGGCATGTACACTTACATTGAGTGTTTATTAGGTGAATCCTGAGTTAAGTGATTACAAAGAACTCCAACAGCAACTAGACCAATCCTTTTAAGGTATATTACTATAATAGTTTTTTTTAGTCATTATAATGAATGGTATCAAAGTTCCAAAATAAACCTTGTAAAACCATGTAGCTTGTATGTTGTGTGGGTGTGTTGAACCCCACCGACCCCACATCAGATGTTTACTTTATGTATCTTAGATTTTTATATAGAGAAAACATTCTATCGGGAGCTGGCGTAAAACCAAGTTTTTACACCAGCCAATAAAAAATTGCCATGTGGAATTCACACTTAAACCCCTTAATTAATTTATTTTTTCTCTTTCCCTCTTACTCTCTCTCGCCTTCTCCATTTCACAAGTCTTTCTCTCTCTCTCTGTCTCTCTCTCTCTCATCTTTCTTTTTTTTTTTCTTTCTTTCTCACTTGTTGCCTTCCTCTCTCCAGCCCTCTCACCCATACCTTTCTTCTCCATCTAAAATCAAATCCAATTAAAAGGTTCAAGGCCATCAGCCCCTCCCCTTCTCAACTCTCTGAAACTCTCCTCTCTCAACTCTTCGCTTGCTCAGTGCTTGTGGGTTTTGTGTGGATTTTCTTTGATTTTTTTTTTTTTTTTTGTGGGTTTCTATGCATATGGTGTTACCGTGGTGGTGGGGTGTTGTTGTGGTGGTGAGGTCGGTTTTTGCCGTGGTTGTGGGGGTGAGGTGGAGGGCGTGGGTTTGTGGATCGGCGTGGTGGAGGCCTGAGTTTCTGGATCGGCATAGTGGAGGGTGTGGGTCGGTGTGGTGGAGGGTGTGGTAAATCGGCGTGGTGGGGGTCTAACCTTGCTTTGTGCTGATTGGTGGCTGAGTGTGCTTTGGGTAGATCGGTAACCGTGGGTTTTTGTGTGTTAGAGGTGGTGGTGGGGATTGGGGTTGCTAGGTTTTTTTTTTTTTTTTGGTGGTTGCCGAGGGGTGTGTGTGGTGGGTGGGTGTTAGAGGTGGTGGTGGTGTGTGTATCGGTGGTGGGGACTACGGTTGCTGGATTTTTTTTTTTTTTTTTTTTTTTTTTTTTTGTGGTTGCTGGGGGGTGTGTGTGGTGGTGGGGTGGGTGTGTGTATCGGTTGTGGGATTGTGGGGTTGCTGGGGTTTTTTTTTGGGTGGTTGCTATGGGTTGTGTGTGGAAGTGAGAAAGAAAAAAGAGAGAGAAGTGAGAGACCTGTGAGACGGAGAAGACAAGAGAGACTGTGATGACGTGGCAGCTTCCTATTGGCTGGAATAAAACATTGATTTTACGCCAACTCCTGATAGAATGTTTTCTCTTTTATATATTGCGGGGTTGAGCTTTCCTTGCCCGTTTATAACCTAAAATAAAATTATAGTTTACCAAAAAAAAAAAAGTTCTTGAGTTGAGGTTGATTTTTTTACCTTTTTGAGAGTTTTCTTCTACTAAAAATAATATTCGCAAAAGTCTTAAACTGTCTATTCGATCACTGACTTCTTGACGATGCGTAAGGGATTCTGGAAGAGGTTTGAGAAATAGCATATGGAAGACCCATACGACAGCTATAAGGACACGTCCTCCTTCCGTTCCATCCGGTCCATGTTGCTCCCAAAATTTTAGGAATTTGGGGAGAAAATCTCCCTTGTTACTGTCTGCATTGGATAAATCAAAAGCAGTTACTTTAAAAACAATTATACCAATTGTCTCCAGCAATATTAAAATTTAAAATTAAATGAAAAAATTTAGCTATAATATTACTACATATTTTAAAAATCTAACTATTGAATTGCATGTTCTTTACGCTCTTAACATACATGTCAAATTTTATATCAATCAGACATAATTTACTATATGATCTATAACTATAAGATTATATTTTATGTATAATTTTAAATTACAAAAAGTCTATGAATTAAACAATTTATTGATAACATTATTGACACAGCTATTGATTTTTAATTTTCTAAAAATTTTACAAGCATGGAAACTATTAGAAGAAAATGTAATCTAATGGTGGATTTGTCAAAATTTACCTCAAAAATAAATATATTGAGTAAGGTTGAGTAAGGTTGTAGCCCTACAACCAATTTTGTAACTAAATTTTGTCCAAATTAAGTTGTCTCTAGAAAAAACAAAATTTAAACTAGATAAGGAAAATAAATGCAATTTCTTCTTCAGAGTTTCAGAAATGCAAGGGATATTTTTTGTAGTGATATCCTTTACGGGCGCTGTGGAGTGCTCCAAGCAAGATCATGCATGACCAATGGACAAAGCTTTTTAGTTTGATTAATGCTATTGACATAAGAATTTGAAGTGATATATTATATTTGGTGTTAATTAAAATGAGGCTAATTGTAGGATTATGTACACGGCAAAAATAAAAAAGTTTTATGTGAAAGTGATGTTTTAAAAAATATTAGCCAAAACTTAGATCCTAAAATTTACTTGCTAAGCACTTTTAGTCCACGAAGTTTCGAATGAAATCTATTACTTCTTAAAGTTTAAAACATTGTTGTTATTTCCTTGTTGGTCCCTCATAGTTCACTTCCATTAATTTCTTTTTAGTCTAGCTATACGTCTAAACAAATAATGAGATGGCATTTTTCTTAAGATAACTTCTAACAGGTAAAAACAAAACACAAAACCCAACCCCACCGATACCTTGCCTCACCGATTTCTGAGAAGGGGAAGTTTCACTGCGGAGCAAATTGTGAAGAGTAATGGTTGGGAAGTCAAAGCGAGGCTGGAAAAGGTTGCCCTGTCAGGAAACACTACCCTCCATAAAGATTTGTGTACTGACTGGGGGTTCTTGATGGTTGAGAATAAATGCAATTTCTGTAATTAGTTTTGATTTTGACTTTGTTTCAGCTCAGTGTTGTATTCCTGTATCTAGACCAAGGTTGTAGCAGCTAGTTTAAAACTTTAAATTGTTAGATTGGTTTGCTCAGTTGAATACCTAGAGTCTGGGTTGTAGCTGTTGGTTTAAGTTGTTAGTTGGTGTTTCTATCCCAAAAAAAAAAAAAAAAAAGGTTTTAGTTGTTGTGATCTGTTTTCACTAATACAGCTTTTTGAGTCCGGTCGATATAACAGTTTTGAAACTTGGAAATAGGAAATACAGAAAGAAATAGATTGTTCAGACAAACAAATGCTAATAATTCTACTTGCACGAATTGAATTCTCTATCACGATTCAAGCATCAAGAATGCTTGGGATTAAAAATCAACAAAACAGTAGAGTGTACGCATTACTCATCCCTCGCCATTCTATTCGTGGCAATCTCCTTTGCATTATGCAGTTCATCAATATATTCATCAGTTTCACTCAATTCATCCAAATCAGACTCAAACTCCTCATTGGACTCCTCTTAGTCATCAATATCATCCGAAGACTCATGTGTCTTCCCAAATATTTCTTCCATCAACTCCTTGTCAGCCTCCTCATACTTACCTGCCAATTTCCTTTCAAAATCGCTTCAAAAATCGATTGTTTCGCCTCTGCATCGCCCCTGTCCCAATCTCTCCCTCTCCTTATCCCGATCTCTCACTCTTTCTCTTTCCCCTCTTTCTTTTTCCCTGAGTCAGTCCCTCAGCCCCTTAATTGTTTTCTCGGAGGATTGAATTGACAAAATCTGACACTTAAAAGACTGAAATGACAAAACTGAAATTTAAAGGACTAAAATAACAAAAGTTGAAACTTAGAGCCTATAAGAAGCTAGAATGCGAAGAAGAAATATATAATATAATATTATTAAAATAAAAGAACAAAAAAGATGGTAAATGTTGATGCTGAAGAAGAAATGTCAATGAAAAAATAATTTTCAAGATGATGAACATGGTGATAATATTAACTTAGATGGAGTTGATTGAGCAAGAAGATGAATATAATGAAAATAAAGTATTATTTTGGCTCAAATGTTATATATTATCACTTTTGAGTTTAATCAATTTGAATGTGCATGTTATAAATATGTGTTAATCTAAGTTATTTAGTTAAATTTGTTAAATATTATTACCTAAATGATGATTAAATTAGTCCTAATTTGAATATGTCTTGATTTTGTAATAAATATACCTTTTATATATGTATATCTATATATTTTATTAGGTACTTGTGTATCTTACTATATACGATACAATACAATTCATGATACATAAATAATAATAATAATAATAATAATAATTGATTTATGATATTATTCACATTTTGACAACTATGCTTATAAGCTTTGCTCAATCTAAAGTCAAATTCTAACTTGGCCACTAATTTAGACTCATTGTAGCCCATGCCATTTTTGTCTTCCTTTTCCATTGGACCCATTCAATTTCTTCACTAAAAAGAGTTTCAAAAACATAGTAATCTCGAATTGAACTCACTTGGAGGATAAAGTCAGAGACCCCAACTTGGGCTAGCTAATAAAGAGTCTATGGATACAACTAAAGGTGTTCATCATACCGTACAAAACGTATCAAAACCGCCTACAAAATGGTATAACCACATTGGGCCGCAAGTAACAGTGCACCACACCGCATGGTGTAGTACAATTTATAGTTTTATAATAAGAAAACCTCACAAACCGCACTGCAACGCACCCTCACTATATATTTATATATTTATTATTTTTAATATTAAACATATTATTAATAGTTTAAAACTTGGCCTAATAGTTTAAAAGTTGGTCCAAAATAAAAGGAAAAATCAGTTTTGGGCTGGGTAGGAAAATCCCAAAATTTTAAGAATATACTGGCTTCAAACTGTTCAAACCGCATCTTATACACTGCATAGCACATATGACCGCAAAAATGTGATGCGGTGTGGTTATGGTTTTGGCTAAACTCTAAATTGCATTGCACCGTACATGTGACAGCAAAAATAAGGTGCGATGCAATTATAGTCTTGGCTAAACTGCACTGCAAAGTGCGGTACTAAAAATGGCCCTAAAACCGCATTGCACCGCACCGTGAACACCCCTAGATACAACATTTGTGAAAAAAAAAATGCCACAACCCTGATATGTGCAATTTTTAAGTGGTGAAAAAAAAGTAATAAGTCCATGAAGTGGCAGAGCCAGGATTTTGATTAGGAGGGTTAAGATTGACATACAGCAAGATTGGAGGTATTATTTGATCTAATCTCATTATTTTAATAAGTTTAATCCATAAATTCACTAATAATAATTAAATTCATATCAAAAGAAATCAATGTAAAAACAAAACAAAAAAAAAAGATTTAAAAATATAGCTATATAGATGCAAAGTTGTATCGGTGCCTCATTGACTTGTGATTGTTATGTAGAAAATCAACTCTAGTTTCTATATTCTTTTAAGTATGTGGCAAAAAATTTCATTCATAGCAAAAATTCAAAGTTTTAAACTTTTTTTTTTTTTTTGGAAAAAAGAGTTTCCACCTATAACGACAGAGGCCTTTGTCTAGACAATGGCCATCAATGCAAGCCCAAAAGTCCACACATTCCTCACGTTGCAGAAGACAAACATTACCCAGTATGCATAGCAGAAGGATACGGCACAGGAGCAACAGAAATGGCGTGGGGATGAAAGAAGACAAACCTAGATGGTAGTGGGTCAACATGGCCAGTAGACCCATAGAAATGAAGAGAAATGACAGGAATAGGAACTCAATGGGCTATATGAGTAGAGGCCTTTATCTGGACAATGCCCATTAATGCAAGCCCAAAAGCCCACACATTCCTCACGCCGCAGAAGACAAACATTACCCATTACGCGTAGCAAAAGGATACGGCGCAGAAGCGGCAAAAATGGCGTGGGGATGAAAGAAGACAAATCTAGATGGTAGTGGTACTCACACAAGGCCCAAGGCACCACCTACATGTACCCAACCAATACATGGGAGGTGGGCCCTCGGTTAAGGAATTCAAGGGGTGTGGTTTGGTGGTGGGGAGAAAAGAGGTATATTCTGGGGTTTCTGTCGAGACTTCTCTCAGGAAAATGCTTTGTTGGGATGGAATTTCTCCCAAAAGAGGTAAACATAGGCTAGGACCACTTGATGCATGCCATAGGGGTAGGTATAGAGAGCCCTTAACCCTTATCCATTGAGGGGAGGCAAGGTAGTAAGCAAGAGAGAAAAAAGAAAAAAAGAACTTTTGTCTGGAAATGGAGAGTGGTATGGCAAGCACACTCTGAGCAAAGGTAATGGCCGGGAAACCAACAGGTTAGTAGGTAGTCTTGGAGAGATGCCCATAAGAAACCAAAAGTGGTTGGTACAGCCTTAGGGACAAAAGGGCGAAATCTTATAAATTTAAGCAAGTATAAAAGGGATAAAGGTAACCATAAACATGGACAGAAGGAAGGAGGGACAAGAGGTAAATGGAGAAAGAAAACACAGAGAGAGAAGAAAAGAGAAAAGAAACCTAACAAAAAGAGAATAAGGAAGCCAAGTGGTAAGGAAGAACAAAAAACGTAAGGTAGAGAGAGTTATGGCAAAAATAGAGGCATGCATCAATAGATCGACTTTTCTCTCCCCTTGACATTCCCACTCTCTTTGACCCATAATTCGAAACCCAAAACCATTTAGGACCTCTTCCCAGCATAAGTAATTTCTATAGTAGAAACCTGCATTGAGATTACTTGCATTAGAGATTGGCTCCCTTTTTGAACCTGTTCCTACTAAACAGCACAGCCCAAAGTTAGGGAAGACGAGGCCATCCTCATTACATTACTAGATGTCCTGTGACAGTCCCCTTTTAGTTTATGTTGACAGTATTAACATGACTAGTTTTATTTTAGCATTATATGTCCTATTGTAGTATTTTCCTTTCTTTTCTATTTGTTGTATAAGTTGTTTTGCTATATCTCTGTCTATTTTACTTACGGCGTTAATTGCCTACTATGACTACATTTAATGTGTTTTACCATAACATCATGTCGTAGTATATTTTTGCTGTAACAGCTATTTAGCCACGACCACACCTTGCATTCAACCTGCGGTGCTCTCCACGACTTGTCTTAACATTGGGTGAGCCAAACTCATGCACAAGCTGGGCTATGGTGCAACCCAAACTAGGTTAGCCACAACTCTCTTACCCCAGATTCACAGGCCTTAGTATGATAGAAGGGCCAAGGCCCAAACACACAAAAGGTCCCCACAACAAGTCATTAAACAATAATGTTTATTATAGATTTAGATAAGAACCAGTAAATATTTGTTAATTCAACTATTGTAAAAATATTTTTTTAGGGAATTGTGAATATATTTATGTATATAATATTACTTAATAAAATATACGAGTTTTAAGTGGACCAACCACTTACTTTTGCTCCGTTTCCTAACCATGGCATTACTCTACCACTTAGTTAAATTCTTAAGGGGCCCATTTATTTATATACAATAACTTAATAAATTATTCGCCACTATGAGTTATAATATAGATGGATCTATAATGTAATCTATAGATGTAAATAAATATAGTTTAGTGCACATATATAAGTTAGGCATATGGTGGACTATGCAGGAAGGATAAATTCTGGGCTGTTTAGGTTGAGCATCATTCATAACTCATTTCTCTAAGTCTATTTTCCTTTCATTCAAACTAAAACTTGTTTGGTTCATATCTTGGACTCTATAACTTAAAATTTTTCATAAAATGGTGGTACCCATTTAGGAGAAAGAGAAGTTGCTGTGTTTGTTTGAAACGGCAACAACAACAACAACAACAACAACAACAACAACAACAACAACAACAACAACAACAACAAAAAAAAAAAGAAAAAAGAAAAAAGAAAAAGAAATAAAGAAGAGTAAAATAATAGTGCCCAATTGTCACACTTAAGTTGATGTGACCACACATGGCTGCGAGCCCCACCAAGGCCGAGATATTATAAGAATGCCATTGAAACCCAAATCTCGTAACTTTAAAAACACCCAAAATCTGTTTTTATTTTTCATGACTCAAACTTAAATTTTTGAGTTATAAGTTATGAAAACTTAACTCAAATATTTTACCAAACAACATGAGTTTCAGTGGATTCAACATTGTTTTTGAGTTTTGGGTGATGAAATTTGAGTTATATAACTCAATTTTCATCAATCCAAACATTCTCTCAATATCTCTAGTGAGAATAGAGTAAACTAGTGATCGTGGGTTAAGTGGTGCTTTTATCTTGTGCCTGGAGATTGTTATGTGTGAACAGGGGACAAAATGCTTTGTTATATATTAAAGTTTAATATTACTGCGGAATTTTTGGTGAAGTCAAGGGACAATTTCCCCCTCTTCCCCTAACTTTGTCAATGGGTCCGTATACTAGTGATGATTCACCGATTAGAATTACACGTATTCAAATTGTGAAAAATTATGTGATCCAATAAAAATTGCCACCTCGTAACCCACCTAAAAAATCTCAAATCATCCTCCATAAGTTAATCTCCACCAACTAATATAAAAAAGAGAACATGGTCCCTTCGTTTCCCTACAGCCGATGTCCTTGTGGAGAAACATTGTTGGCCTAAATGTCAGTGTCGGCATAGCCAATCATAATTACCCACATGTTTTCAAGGTTTTTAAAAACTCAATCATGAAGAATTTATGTTGTTACAAAGGATAAGGATACTATAAATATTACTCTATAATCTTTATAGATTAATGTGATAATAAATATAATTAAAGGGCTTTAACTACCTAATAAAACACTAAACTTGGAAGTTGTAAACCATGTAAGGAAGTTGTTAATGATGTTTGTGAATGGGACTCTTGGTGTTCTTGCCAGTAATTGGGTTTGCCGGATGATTTTTGTAACTTGGTTCTTGCAAAGTATATATCCGATTTTAGGTAGGTTGGACTAGAGATAGTGAAATGTTGATAAAGATGAGAGTTTGGGGTTGCCAAAAGTTGAAATGCGGAGGGACAGAGTATGGAGACGGGTTCGATACATTCGGTTTGAATTGTGGCATAGAAATGGATTCGGGTCTAGGTCCGTATATCAATATATTTGTAGCATTTAAAATAAAAAATAAGATGTTATTAATAAAATTATCAAAAAAAAATTTTCCATAAACCGTAGAGACAAGAAAACCATTGCAAGTAAATGTGAAAACATATAGAGCTCATTTTGAAATTTTAAGGAATAAAAATGCTTGTTTGAAACATTAGGAATAAAAAAATATATTTAACAAGTAAACTTTAAGAACTGATAGTATATTTCAAAAATAAATTTATGTCAACATACTTATTTTAATGTTTGCTTTTCTTTGTACTTTTGTTGATTGATGTTTGACAAAATCTGTCTAGTCTCTAGAATATATAAGTTGGGCAAGACTTGGATCTAGTATTTCGATCTATGCATTAGACATATTAGAATACGTGGACAAGCAGCATTTCAAAAAGTTCAGAGGGACATTGGACCAAGCTATTTCTATATAAGCTTGACTCCAATCTCTTTAAGTTCAACTTCAAAATCAATAAAGTTGCCTTCCCTTAGGCTCTTTTCAAGTTTTGAACTTAGGTTGAACCTTGCTTTGGCCCGTTCTCAGAATTCTCTAGCAGCTCAAGATCAATTCGGCTTTAGTGAGGTCATGTATTACTAGTCTGTAGGCTTTAGTGAGGTCAGGTATTACTAATCTGTAGGCTCTATACTGAAGAGTGGATGCCACTCATGCTATTTGTAAAGAGTACCGTTAGGGATATTACCAACTCTATTATATAAGCTTTATACATTAATTTGTTATCAATAAGTGTCTAGTTAATGGGTGCTCTTAAGGAACTTGTTAATGGACAATTATAGGAAAATTTTAATACCACTTTTATGATAAATGCAAAAAACTGTTTAAAAAATTAGTAATTTTTTTTTCTTTTTTCATAAAAAATTTCTAAAAATAATCCATTAACAAATGCTTTCAGGATATCTGTTAACTTCTCTTATTATTATAAATTATCAAATTGAAATGGTAATGCTACATCAATTTGTTATTTTTTATAATAAAATTATTGAAGATGAATGTTTGGACACAATTTATTAAAATGATAAATTATGATTGGAATAACATTATTTGTATATGAAACCATCACTAGACATACTATCTCAACAATAAGAGATTCAAAATGTCCACAATTTATAACATGAAAATGAACGTAAAAAAACGAGTCTTGACTCTAGAGTATCGTCCAACCTTGGTAAAATTGATTTTCTAATACGCATGGGATATAGCCATGACATTAATGACTCGAAAAGACCACATCCTAAAAGAAAAGTGCAAAATATTTAAGAAGCAGAATGGAGCAGCACTTACAACTACTTGTATGAATGACAAGTGCATGCAAGACATTCATGCCGTGCCTTCCAGCATAGGAGCAGTCTGGAGCAGCACTTACGATATAAGAAGCCATGTCGTAGTCTTGTTTATCCACAGCGAGGAATAGTGCGGATTCCCTAGCGTTGTTTTCCTTCTTAGCCAGTTCTGCTGGATCATTCTCATTAATTAGTTCTTTCACAACATCAAAGTTACCATATCGTACAGCGATGTGCAAGGCTGTATCCCCATCCTGATTCACCATTCCCAGAAGATGTTGGCCACCTGCTTCAACATCTTTGGCCTTCTGTATTAGGATCTTCACTAATGATGAAGCTCCTACCATCGCAGCAACATGCAGCGGGTATTGCCTTCGGAGTTTGTTTCATACACAAGGCTTGGACTTAAATTAACTATCTTTTCCACAGCAACAAATTTTTTGAATTGCAGTGCAACATGAAGAACTGTGTTCTTCTCGATTGTCACTTGAAGAAGGGCACTACCATTTGGATCTGTCAATTTCTCAAAGAAACTTGAATCACCAGTGGAAGCAGCTCGGAACACTTCGGGATTCATTCTGTGTTGCCTTCCTTCTTCCATAGTTGGTTATCACTCTGCCTAGTATTGTGAAAATAAAAATCAATAAATAAATCAATACTATTTTTTCTTTTAAAAAATAAAGGAAAAAAAAAAACCTTATTTTCATCTGTTTGTCTTGATCATTGTGTTGAAAAAAGTTGTCAAAAAAGTGAAAATATCATTTTATACTAACATTATTTTACACTTAGATTCACAATTAATGTGAAATATATCTATATTTAACACATAAAAGTGGATGTGAAATAATCTATATAAAAGTGACTTGAGAGTATAAACTATAAAAGTCTATAAATTGCATTTCAGCTTTTCATGTAAAAACTAAGGCAAATGGAGTATTAGGTAAAAAAAACTAAATATTCCTTGTAAATAACAAGATTTTTTATATAACGAAAATTAATATGCACTAAAACTCAATTTAGCTCATTGATTTTTACTTAATTGTTAAATTAGTCTCTAAAGATTAATTTCTAATAATTTAATACCTCACTATTCAAAAATTAATATAGGCAAAAACTAAAAATTAGTGTCTAACGTTTAATATCCTTCTGTCCAAATCTCTCGTCAAATGATGCCAATTAAAATTTTAATTGAAAATATGCATGAGCTACGTCATTAAATAGATCTTGTTATTTGATAAGTATTATTTAGAAAATAAAAACTTTAAAAGACTTTATTTGTTAACTAGTTTGGATGAAATGACCAAATCTACTCATTTTGAGCGAAGGACAAAATTGGAAGAAAAAAAACTTTAAAAACTATTCTGACAATTGAAATAATAGTAAAGAGATTAATTTGAATACAAACCCTTAATTTATAAGGACCATGCCCTGGTCTGGTTCCTTAGTTAAAGTATATTATTTAAATCCAATAAAGGGTTCTATTGTATATCCATGAAAACATAGAGGGCTCCCTTATCTCTCTCCTTTTATTTTCCCGTCAAATAAATATTTATTGAGAATTGGAAAATCTACTACAAAAAGTTCATACCTGAATAGATCAACTGCCCAGTCGTACCAGCTTGCCCAGTTGGTGTCTCAACTTTCCGTTTGATTATCTGTAAATTTAATAAGACAAACTGTTCAACTTTATAGACAACAATTTGAGTAAAAGGTAAGTACAAGCAAAGAATATATTATATCAACGAATCCAAGTCAAGTATATATAATAAAGGAAACATAACTAAAGCAACAAAAAAGCAAAAAAAAAAAAAAAAAAAGAAGAAGAAGAAAGATTCTTAATGTTAGATTATGTTTTCGTTAATCGTTATGCCCAAGACTTAGATGGGTTTCCGTGTCCCATTTTGCGGCAATAAGTAATTTTAACGCAAGGTCAAGTAGAAGCTATGATTTATTCTTCCAAAAATGCTAAAAATATTACAAATTTTATTATATAATATATAGTTAAAAATTGATATGTTATGATTTGTGAACTTTAACCACTTAATAAATAAATATTTTAAATGTTTTTGATAATTCATGATTGATAACAAATCAGTTTGTAAATTCTGGCCTTCTAGACTCTAGGTGATAAAAATTGCAGTATGCGTAACATTACATTTATTTTTAACTACTCTGCAACCCGTGTAATGCACACAAAAGTTACACATCATATGATTTTTTCTTATTTTCAATTTTTTCTAAATATGAAATTTGATAATTATTAATATGAATTATTATGCTTATGTTTTTATATAGAATTATATATTATAGTATTAAGCATTTATTATAATTATGTTTATATATAAAACTATATATTTATAAATTAAAGAAAATATAATGTGCTATACTGCTATGATTTTAATGAATAGAATCCTATAAAAAATATTTAAATATAGAATAAATTTTAATTTTAATTATATATTATAATAATTATGTGTAAAATTGTGATGTCTCAAAAATTTATATGGAAAAATTTTATATAGTCAACCAAAAGTCAAATATTTTAGTTTGAGTTTAAATTCTATAAGATGTGGTGTAAAACCCAAGTTTTACACTTTCTAATCTCAATATGTTTCATTATCTTATCACATATTAAATAATAAATACAACTATACCCAATCAATTCTAATACCTATTTGAAAATCCAAATGGTAAAAAATCACTCAAATTAGTAATAATAAAAAAAATATGAGCTATAATTTAATTAAAAAAAAAAATCTAAGCTATAATTTAACAGTTGTGTCCATACCAACTTGCAAATTAAACATAGTTTTAATGTCTTTTCCTTTCAATTTCTGAAGGCCCCCCAATAATCTCAGACCAGCTTGGCTTAGCAATCAAACTAGTTATTCAGTACTTCATTATTGAGTAAGGTATAAAGGCTACAGTGATCCCTAAAGACTAGTGTGGCACCACTTTAAAGGTTCCTGCAATAAAAGCTACCAGCAATGCTTTAATAGACCAGTTTATCCCAGACCAGCTTGGCTTAGCAATCAAAACAGTTATTCAGTACTTCTTTATTGAGTAAGGTATAAAGGCTACAGTGAGCCCTAAAGAGTGTGGCACCACTTTAAAGGTTACTGCAATAAAAGCTACCAGCAATGCTTTAATAGACCAGTTTGTGAAACGAGGGGCACGTTGTGCAACTTCTCTGTGAAAAGCGTCTACCTCAATTTGTTGCTGAAGCCAAAAAGTGGAAAAATGAGGTACTGGAAAGACCAAAAGTTAAAGTGTAGGGTAAGTATTGAGTACTCTGAGAGCGTATACTTCCTCCTCTTATGTAGGATGGGTCTCATTCACTATGAGATCCACTCTCATGTGAAAGAGATAGAGTATACTTCCAGACCAGAGACGGACCCAGAATTTTAAGCTAGCGAGGGCCGAAAAAAAAAAAAAAAATCTACGTCAATATAGTATTAAAAAATTATAAATATACAAAATTGTTTTTTTTTTTAAACATTAAGATGCAATCATCTACCAACAAAGACAAAAACAAAAACAAAATCATGTTTTTTTTTTTTTTAATACTACGTTTGCTAAGATTTTTTTATTGAAGTTAGAATATTTACAGTGACAGTGCTAAAAACTTTAACTTTTAACACCTCAAAAAACTACTTTATTTATTTTACCACATCACTTTATATTACATCCAATATCAAATGTTCTATTTTTTTTATCACTTCATTTAAAATAATATGTAGCAACTCATTAAAATAATAAAGGAAGAGAGAGAATTTGAGTTTTTTAATTGAAGAAAGAGATATAATCTTAATAAAATATTGTATTTTATTTTTTAATAACTTACTATAGTCAACTGGTATTTATACCAGTTTACTGTAATTGCAAAAAATTTAGCTTTACTTTCTCCAATAACACATGATTTTTTAGTTCTATGGTGATAAAATAGTTTTTTTTTTTTGCTAAAACACAATAACCATTGTGAATATTTTTATTATTTTTGTTAAGTTTTTAAGTTTGATAGTTGTTATTTGGATTAGGCTAGTTAGGCTGATTGAAAAGAAGGAGAGTCTAAAGTTTTAGAAGGAAAATCCAACTACAAAAATAAAATATATAATTACTAAAAATAAATAAATAATTTGGACCTAGGGCAGGCCCGGCCTCCCTTAGCCCCCCACCTAGGTCCGTTTCTGTCTTGGACTACCTAATAAATTTCTTAGTATAGCTATTAAAAATACGCAAAAAGCAGTTCTTTTGCTTAATACTGCCAAGCCCTCATCCACACATATCTGTTTTGGTTAAATCCACCATACCAGGCACCGTGAAGGTCACAGTTGCGATGAGTGTGGCTACCAACAAATTGGTCTCACTCACTTCCTTCCCAAAATCTGATACGGAGGGATGTTCCCTTGCCATTGCCGTCTCTTGCCTGTTTTGATTTCCTTCTAGGGCTCAAATTCCGAATGCCCATCTTTAGGAGTACTCCCCTCAGGCTCGGTCGAGCGCCTCTCCCCCCACAGTACTTTCTAGATTTCGTCATGTAAAATTTATAAGTAGATGATTTCTGTAAAGTGCTAAAGCTATAGCTACCCAAACAAGTTTCTCAAAAAAAAAAAAAAAAAAAAGCTACCCAAACAAAAACAAAAACAAAAACCGGTGCACACACATTATACATGTAACACGTGCATGTGATGTACTCTAGCATTTTAGAAAGATTAGTACCATACTTTCAATCAAATCAAATTAATAGAACTTGGTCTTGGTCTTGGTCATCTTTGTATTCTCTCACTCAATGTTAATAACTAAAAGTATCAGTAAGTTATATTTTTCTAGAAAGAGTTAGACACTATACTTGTGTGATTCGACTGAGTAATGCTTTAAAAAATTCTACGAGGAATAATATAATAAGCTTTTGTTAGACAAATTCCTCACATAGGTCTGTGATTCAACTCATGCCCTTTTCTATAGTTAAGCATTAACCATTTTGTATAAAAGAAAAAAATTAATAGATGTCCTTAGACATTGGTTTAGAAAATATTTTTAAAAACCTATTATGAGAAAATAAAAAAGTAATTAACTTTTTGTTTTTTATATTTCTCATAAAAATGACACTAAAATTTTCTTTAAATAGTTTATTAATAAATATTCTAAAGACATCCATTAGCTAAACCCTTTTTTTAAATTAAAAATTTATAAAATCCTTTTCATACATTTACCCAATAATGTAAACCTATAATCACCCTTTCTATAAACATTTAGCGGAGCAAGACAGAAGGGGCATACTGATAATGAGTAATTTAACTTCCTTGTTAAAAAAACATTGTCCGCCATGGTGAAGCCCTCCTTGTACCTAGCATTTAAGACAACGTCTCTACAATTTCCCAGCAATTCGGATGCAATTACTATATTTTGATGGCCGCCAAATGCATAGGCGTGTTTCCTATTTCGTGCCAAAAAAAAAAAGGACGATAAAGATGTTATTTAAATCTTTGTTTCATTTTTAAAATTTAATTATCGTACAAACTAAAACATATATAACTTCGATTTATTTAGTTTTTCGTGCTAAAAAAAATTAACAAGATACAGGTTTTTTTTTTTTTTTTTTAGTTTTTCTCTTTTTGAGTAATAGCTTGAAATTTCTCTTTCAGTTTTTATCTATATATTTTGAAGTGCTTTTTATCTCTTTTTATTTTATTTTATTTTATTTATTTATCATGGTTTTAAAAATTGGAATGGCCAAAGAACCAAAAAAAACACCAGTTCCCAGCTTTTGCCGATTCTTGACCGGATTTTTTTTTTTTTGGGTTTTTCCAGTTTTGACTGGACCAGTTTCAGGTTTGGTTCCCAGCTAAACTAAAGGCAGCCAGTCCAATCTAAATTTTAAAACAATTTATTTTATACATTAAAAGCTATGAGTCAGGGATTTGAATATTGCAAGTTTCTATTGTAAAACTCAAGAGGCATTTGTTGAGCTACAAGATTTTTTTCTAAATATGAAGTATGATCATTATGGTTATTAATAGACATTTATCATGATTTTTTTTTTTGTATATGAAACTATCTATCTATTCTATTATTTAAAGAAAATATAACGTGTTCTAATAAAAGGTTTAAATAAATAATAGAATATAACATTTTATACACACGTGTGTGTAACATTTCCACCTAATAAGACATAGATGGTACACAGTCAACATAACAAATTCAAATAGAGTCCTTTTATATTTTCTAAGTTTAGATATGTAAATTTGTGTGTAAACATATTTGACATCTGACATACAATTAAATTATAATTGGAAAGACACATGGCATAAAATTAGAGTTTATTTAGAATGTAGAGACATTTGGGATCAAATAATAAAACAATCAGAATGATACTGGGCACAAATTTCGGGTGCAATTAGAATCTAATTTTGAATGTAAATATAATTGACAAACAATTAGCGTATAATTGAAAGGACACTTGGCATGAGATTTGAGAGTATTTAAAAATTAGAGATACTTGGCATCAAATAATAGGACAATTAGAATGACACTTTGCTCAAAATTGGAACGCTATTAGAATCTAAATTAGAGTCTTGATTGAACTTTCTCTTAGCTTCAATATTTCTACATTATATAAGATAAGATTGGCCGATGTCTTAGTCTCAAGCAATACGCGATGCATTTTGAAACATTTTATAAAATTATATTATGTCTCATGTATAATACTTATTATGAGTTATAATATTTAAGGAATCAACTTCAATTATATTACATATTGTTAGAAAGAGGGGACATTCAATAATGTGGACCAGAAAAAAAATCACGTATTCTTAGTGACCCTAAGAATACGTGATTTTTTTTTCTTATACTCACTCTCTCTCTTTTTCTGTTTGTGTGGACTATTGTACATGTGTGCATGTGCAGATTACACCTATGGCTAGTTGTTTAGTGTTCTTTCAAAAATTTCCATCAAACTGAAATGTTTGTTTTATTCTTGCAGCTCATGGTCATATCATAATGGTGGATCCTGGCCAACACTCGTGGCAGGTAAGCCTGGATCTGGTTGCATTATATTATTATTGAGGAATGCTCAGCAAATTTGGATTTTTTCTGGAATTGAATGTCAATATGCATGTCCTAATTCACTTATAAAAAAGAAAATGCATGTCCTAATTCAGCCTTTGGTTTACATTGGGAGGTCTGCAAGTAATGGGCAGGATCCACTAGGAACCATTGATAATGTTAGGCAGGCCGGTCAAGGTGGCACTCCTAACCTCTTATGCAAGATAAGTGTGTAGGTCAAATGGTGTCATGTGCTGCTTCATTTGTTAGCTGCCTAGCTGGCCAATTTATGTACTTGGTTATTGGCATAAAAAGTGGATAAATTTGAATAAATTGGTGGCTATAAAAATAAAAAAGAAGAAAGAAGTTGCTTTGTTCTCCGTGTAATGGCAGAATTTGGGGCAAGTTGGGGGAGAGATTTTTAAGATATACAAACTAATTTTGACACAACATGCATCTTTCTTGTGTATCGGCAAAATTTATCTGTAGTTTCTAAAATATTGTCTTCTACTATTTTCAGTTCACATTGGCATGCATGAAGATGGGCAGACTAGAACTAGCCCAAAAAGCTGTTGATTTGGCTGAGAAGAGGCTTCCAGTTGACCATTGGCCTGAATATTATGATACCCGGACAGGGAGGTTTATTGGAAAGCAAGCCCGACATTTCCAAACATGGACTGTTGCTGGGTTTCTTGCATCTAAATTGCTCTTGCAGAATCCAGAGATGGCTTCCATGTTATTCTGGGAGGAGGATTATGAGCTTCTTGAGATCTGTGTTTGTGCTCTTAGCAAGAGTGGTCGGAAGAAATGCTCTCGCTTTGCTGCAAAGTCTCAGATACTTGTATAATGAGACTTCATTTTCCGGAATGCAGGGACACAACACCTTTTTACTGTACAGCCACAAGTATAGGATAGAGTTTTAAAGTGTTTGATAAAGAAAAAAAAAATATCAACCTCAAAGTGCAACATAAAGCATTCGTTTTACGAGTTTCTGTACACTAATAATGTCATTTGTCATCCGATTAATTGATATAGTTGATCGGCTTTAGAGGATAAAATGACTATGTTGAGGTGCCTTATTTCATGGCGCCTTGCTTTGGTCATCTATATGTAAATTCTAACAAGTACAACATGTTTACCAATTCATTTACCCATTACAAGGCAGTGGGTGAGATATAAGAAGGGGATTCTTTTATAGCCATTTTACATAATTTTTATGTTGTATTTTGGCTGAAAAGATGCATGAATATAATGCTATTTTTTTAAATATATGCAATCATACTGCATCCATTTTCTCTGATAAATGTTTTTTTTTTTTTTTTGGCTTTTGCTTCTTGTAATGCTGTTTGTATGGCATTGCTTATCATTCATCAATAGCAAAGTCTGTAACGTGTACACACTGTATCTTATCCGTCTTTCAACCATAGAGCCTCAAATGAGCAAAGCATGTCCATTTCATCGGCACTTTCTTCATCATTAACTGATGTCAATATCATATACAACAACTACTAGGCCTTAATTTCAAAATTTTTGGGATCGAATTGGATCTGCATCGGATTTGTTGGGTCAGTCACATAGAACTGTTGTGATATCTTGATCTTTTACTTACGTCATTCCTGCCTTAATGGGGGATAGTAGTTGGCGCATTGCACTCATTGGTTTCATTTGGAACTTGTATCTCTTATAGCCTTTTAGACTAACTCTAAAAACGTTGACAAAAACTGATTTAAAAAAGTTGAAGAAATTTGATTCAAGTCTTTCAATTCTTTGTCATAGCTAAAGGCTGTGGGAACAAGAAGCTGTTTTCTCAATAAAGCTTATTGCCATGGCGAATTTAAAGAAAATGTTGAGGCGAAGGAAATACCAAAGAACCTTCCTGTATCTAATTTGGTGACTGAGTCCCTCTAACCTGCCAATATTGACGAAACAAATGAAGCAGAGACCTTTTTCAGAAAACCAATAACTGATAACCCGCTTATATGCTGTTGGAGTGATACATTCAGAAGCATTTTAGCTCAAATTTCCACTTCACATTTGTGGATACATGCTGGGCATGTTTGCTAGCAGTTGGAAAAGCAGATGCAGGTTATGTTACACCAGAATGAATATATAAATACTAGAATGCATAGCATATCGATATCCCTCCATAAATCCTCAATTAGACAAAAAATCTATGTGCATAAGCTGATTAGAAGGAACCAAGATATACAGATGATATTAAGAGATCAAATTGTAGACATTCTCCATGATCCTTTTGCTCTTAATCATCGAGGCACACAAAGACATTACTAGGGGAAAATGAAAATAATAGAATGCAACTTCCTTTAACCAACAGAATGAAATAAAGAAGACAAAACAAATGTTTAGATACATCCCAAAACACGGCACCCGAAATAAACCAATGCAAGTTCTCAAAAGCCATGTACAAGCCCTTAAAACCAATTCAATTAAACCACAACTGATCTTTATCTCTTAAAACATCTGTTGGTCGCCAAACAAATAGTGTCAAGAACCAGATATCAGACAATGTTTGATATGCCACATGTATTCTTCTCCAAAATCACATTCTCCATTGCTTTCTTCACTAGCATGTCCTTTGCTAATACTACTTTAGCAAGTATTATTTTAGGTATTTCTCTAATTCTTTTCGTTCAAGCAACAAATTTGTTGAGAAAAGGCAAAACAAGCATACAATTCAATTAGAAGCACTTATATTGCCCATTAATATTAAAAAAAAAAAAAAAAAAAAAGAACGCAAGAGCAGATATCAAATGGCAATTGAAGAAAAAAAATCAATGGTGATCAAATGAACGTAACAATCAAATGTAAAATACATGCAATCAGTGAAAAGTGAGAAAGGAAAAAAGTAAACCAAAGCCATCAGTAAAACCAAAAAGCAGAACAGAAACACAACCAAAAAGGTCCAAGCTTTTTTATTTTTTATTTCCCAATAAGCCCAAAAAGGCTCAAGATAACCCATTTATGAATCAAAACCTGATAAAATAGAGAAAATAACATATGGGTATCAATGTATCTGTACTAGCTCAATAGTCCATGCAAACAGTGCCATGTAACAATCAAATGCACCAAGATACAATCAGATAAAACCATAAAAAGCCAGAAATTAACCAACTTTACTAGTGAAACACATAAGTATTCCAAAATCTAGAACCAGAGAGGCCCTAAACCATCAATTCGTGCATCAAAACATTAAACACAAACAAAAATATAGAAAAATAGCATCTGGGTATCAAAGTAATGTACCTTATGGCTCAATATATCAAGAAAACAGTGTCAAAGATGGCTCAAAAGAATTCTGGATAAAGAACAATCATATCATTAGAAAGGTTAAAAAGGCGCACAAAATTGCATGCACATAGGATAGGACACTTTTGTTGTTGAGAAAGATGAGAGAAAGTTCCTATTTTTGATGGTCACTAACAGAAATGAGAAAATTTTGGCACAAAATCAGCAATGCAGTTTGAATGTTTGATTTTAGGAACAAGTGAAATTAGAGAGTACCAGACAGACTTGCCACCACATGGTCAGTCCATTCCCTTGGGAGGACAATGAGGGAAGAACGAGAAAGTGGCGAGAAAATCATGGAAGTTGGTCATTATGGGGTTTTCGGGAACATGATCATTTTTTGTTTTGGGAATCAGGAACATGATCTATTTTGTTGTTCTTAGCTTTGACCGTGAAAATTGTTGCGCAACGAATAACAATGTATGTAGCTTGATTAAAAAAAAAAAAACCAACATTTGTACTATGTAGCGTGTGAGAGAGTTATATATAATATATATCCATATCAATAATGTTGGTGAAAACAAATATCTTACGACTTTTTTCATGATTATTGAGAAATTACAGTTTTTATCATATATGATAAAAAAAAATAAAAAAAAATAAAAAAAAATAAAAAAAAATAAAAAAACTTTGCCTTACTTTCAGTTTTTTATTTTTTTATTTTTTTAATTGGACATTTTCTTTTGTTTTAAATAACAATGGCAAATGTGAGTTCTAGTTTGCTCAATTGGTAAAGTTTTTAATGGTTGTATAAGAGATCCAGGATTCAATTTCCGCCTACACTAAAAACTGATTAGTGTCTTAATCTGATGATAAAGAGCTATTATCAAGAACATGCGTCATAAGTTGAAGCTCTCTTAAAAAAAATAAATGGCAAATAGTAATGAATTTTAATCTTCACTTTTTTATTTAGTTAGTGGGTGATGTAGTAATGGCTCATTAAAACAAAATGATATTCTAATTAAGAAAGTACTGGAGGCAAGTCAAATTAAAAAAAAAAAAAAAATACAAATCAACTATACCGGTTCCAAATAGGTCAACTAATAAAATCTATTATTCGTATAAGAGATTTGAGGTTCAAACCTTGCTTAAGCCAAAAATTGAATGAAGTCTTGATTTAATGATAAAAAACAATCGTCAAAGAGTGAAACACAAAATGAAAAAAAAGAAAAAAAAACTTAAGCACCATATTTTAGGTTCTAAGTTTAGGCTTAGCCATGTAATTGCATTCATCAGCACAATCGCAAGATTAAATTAATTGTGATTAAAGAAAGATAAAGTTACTTGAGTTGTATTAACTAATATAGTCACACAGTTGAATTTAATTGTGAATCTTATATATAATATGTAAAGCATTGCATGTAAAATTTACCTTAATAATTGTGATTGAAGAAAGATAAAGTTGCTTGAGCTACATTAATTAATATAGTAACATGGTTGAATTTAATTGGGAATCTAAAGTGTAATATTTAAAAAACTCTATGTAAAATTTACCTTAATAAAAATTATTTCAATAATTAGTTTGTGAGTAGGTACGGAGTTGGGAATTTTCATTTGGAGGCTAGACTTATGATATTGATACAACATGAAAAGAAATTCAAAACAGACACACACATACATGTGTGTATGAAAAGGACAAAAATTTTAATTTAATAATAATAAAGTAATTACTCTAATAATTGTCTAATATATAAAATAATTTTTTAAGATAATTTATCATCTTTATAAACTTAAATAAGTACACATAAGTTCAAACAACTCGTCAGTTCCCATTTCTAATATGATCTAGAGGATTTGCCATAAATTGCAATGTTTCAGATCTGTTAAGCTCTCACATGTAAGGAGGCAAGGGAACAAATTAACACATATTTTGGCTTAGTATGCCAAAGGAATTTTTGGTTTTGTATCATGATCAGTGGAAAATCCTTCTATAATTGAGCCAAATATGACGCAAGATGTATTGAATTTTTCTTCTACTGATTTTACAATCTTCCCAATTAAAAAAAAAAAAAAATTATATAAACAAGTTGCTTAGTTTGTTGCAGATATGTAACAATAAGCAATTCTTTTATTGTAATTAAAAAAAAAAAATTCAAGTATCATTTGTAACATTAAATATCTCATGTTTAATTATTTCTTTAAGCATTATACTGAATTTAACATTTTGAGTCTCAATTAAGCATTTATAAACAAAAAACAAAAAATCTTCTTTACAAATAAAAAATATTTATTCAATTTTATCTAATATTTTCACCAATAAATATTACTTTTTATTCATAAGTCAAAGCAAATAAAAGAAAATTATAATGGACCTAATCGAATCCTAAAGAAACGAATGATTTAAAGTTAAAAGAAGTAAAAGGAAATTGTTTTTATTAAAAACTCTTTACTTAGACTCAACAAGCAAGGTAAGATATGAAACTACTCAAAAATAGAAACACTATTTTAGCATTATTTATGAGCAAATGTAGTTTTACCAACTAATGGTAGGGATTTCCTTAACTTGATGAAAATCATGAAGCAGGTATATATCCTATTTCATGCTACTCATCTTGATGGGAAAATTGGAGTGGTACACTATGAGAAGCATTTTTAGCCCAAATTTCCTCTTCACATTTGTGGATACATGCTGGGCATGCGTTTACTAGCAGTTGGAAAAGCAGATGGAGATGATGTTAACACCGGAATGAATACATAAATTCTAGAATGCATATCATACCACTATCACTCCATAAATCCTCAATTTGACAAAAAATCTCTCTGCATAAGCTGATTAGAAGGAACCAAGAGATATAGATGATATTAAGAGATTAAATTGTAGACATTCTCCATGATCCTTTTGCTCATAGTCATCTAGGCATACAAAGACATTATTAGGGGCAAATGAAGATAATAGAATTCAACTTCCTTTAACTAACATAATGAAATAAAGAAGACAAAAAAATGATTAGATACAACCAAAAACACAGAACCCAAAATAAACCAATGCAAGTTCTCAAAAGCCATGTACAAGCCCTTAAAACCAGTTCAATTGAAGCTCAACTGATTTTTATCTCCTAGAACATCTGTTGGTCACCAAACAAATAGTGTTGAGAACCAGATATGAGACAATGTTTGATATGCCACATGTATTCTTCTCCAAAATCATATTCTCCATTGCTTTCTTAACTAGCATGTCCTATGTTATTACTTCAACTAGTTTTATTTTAGGTATTTCTCTAATTCTTTTCGTTCAATTAACAAATTTGTTAAGAAAAGGCAAAACAAGTTTTATATTGCCTATTAATACTATAAAAAAAAAAAAGAACACAAGAATAGATATCTAATGTCAATTGAAGTAAACCAATCAATGGCGATTAAATGAACGTAACAATCAAATGTAAAATACATGCAATAAGTGAAAAAAGAGAAAGGAAAAAAGTAAACCAAAGCCATCAGTAAAACCACAGCAGAACAGAAACCCATAACCAAAAAGGTCCAAGGCTTTTTTATTTTTTTTTTATTTCCAAATAAACCAAAAAAAGCCCAAGCTAACCCATTTTATGAATCAAAACATGACAAAATAAAGAAAATAACATACGGGTATCAAAGTATCTGTGCTGGCTCAATAGTGCGTGCAAACAGTGCCATGTAACAATCAAATGCACCAAAATACAATCGGATAAAAAACCATAAAAAGCCAAAATTAACCAACTTTATTAGTGACACACAGAAGTAGTCCAAAACCTAGAACCAGAAAGGCCCTAAACCATCAATTCTTGCATCAAAACATTAAACATAGACAAACAAAGAGAAAAATATCATCCGGGCATCATAGGAATGTACCTTAAAGATGGCTCAAAAGAATTTTGGACAGACAACAATCATATCATCAGAAAGGTTAAAAAGTTACACAAAATTGCTTGCACATAATACACTATTTGGTTGTTGGGAAAATGAGTGATTTTTTTTTTTTTTTTTTAAATGTAAACTAACTGTAATGAGAAAATTTTGGCACAAAATCAGCAATGCAGTTTGAATGTTTGATTTTAGGAACTAGTGATAACTAGAGAGAGTACCAAACAAACGTGCTTATCAGAATGTGGACAATTATAAGCATAAGGAAGTAGCAAGAGCAGAGCAACAAGAGTAGCAAAGCTTGTGCTTAGAACAAAACAGAGCACAAACGACAAAGGATAGTTAGAACCCTGTAGATACGACTTGTAGTTTAGTAGTTGAATTAGTTTCTTTAAGTGATGGCATGTGAAAAAGTTAGTTATTCTTGTAGACACACGTGTGTAGTTAGTTTTTCTTTTTTGTTAGTAGCAGTTAGGTGGTTAGCTTGTTTTTTATCATTATATATAAGCTTTTGTAATCATTCTTTTCTAATTAATAAAATAGATCTTTCTCATTCATTTCTTGATATGGTAACAGAGCAAATTCCCAAATCTTTCTAGGGTTTTGCATTTCTTTTAGTTTTCTTCTCAATTTTCTTAAGAAAAACACCCTGTTTTTTTGAGAAAATTTCCTTCTTTTGCCAACAATGGCTTCTGCTGCAACTACAAATGGTTCTACCAATGCTTTTGCATCTGAGAATCCATTTTCTTCTTCACAAGATTCTCCAATGGATGACCCTCTGTTCTTGCATTATGCAAAGAGTCCAAGTTTAGTGCTTGTTACACAGCCTTTGACTGGTGGAGAGAATTATTCAACTTGGGCTCGAGCTGTGAGGAAAGCTTTGCTTACTAAGAACAAATTGGGGTTCATGGGACTCTAAGTCTTTCATCACCATTGGTATCTACTCCTTCATCTATGCAAGCATGGATCAAGAGTGACAACATGGTTGGAACTTGGTTAACCAATTCAATCTCACCAAAGCTTTAAGCAAGCATCATCTATGAGGACACTGCCTTAGAGATATGGAATGATTTGAAGAATCATTTTGCCCAAACCAATGGACCAAGGGTTTTCAATCTTCAAAAGGAAATTGCAGAATTACATCAAGGTGAGATGTCTATCACTGATTTCTTTACTCAACTGAAGGTGTTTTGGGATCAATTGCAAAATCTTAGTCCATTCCCTTCATGCACTTGTGGAAAGTGTGTATGCAACATTAACAAAAGGCTTACTGATCTACAAGTCAGAGAGTCTGTGATGAAGTTCCTAATGGGATTGAATGATTCTTTCTCCCAAGTTAGGACTCAAGTTTTGCTTATGGATCTAATTCCATCTCTTAGCAAGGTTTACTCTTTGTTAATTCAAGAGGAAACACAAAGATCAGTTCCAAATACCTCTGTTGCTAAGGTTGATTCTACTGCTTTAGCTGCTAAAGTGCCAAATGATCATGCAACTCATGGTACCAATCTTGCTAGTACTAGTTCTGGTGGGAAGGGTAAGGACATGTACTCATTGTGGTAAAACTGGTCGCACAATGGATAAGTGCTATAAATTGCATGGTTTTCCACCAGGGTTTAAGTTCAAGAACAAACCCTCCATGGCACATCAAGTATCCTTAGGTTCAAGTTCAGAATTCTTACCTTTTGCTTCTCCAATGCATCATCATTTTGCCTTCACACCTGAACAATGTCAGCAATTACTTGCTTTGTTTGGTGCCACAAATTCATCCCTTGCAGCAACACCTCAAGCACAAGAAGCCCTAGTGGCCAATATGGCATCTTCTTCCAATCCTGGCAATGTGGCAATGGCAGGTTTTGATCTTTCTCATAGTGTATTTTTTGCACAAGTGGTCAATAGAAGGGCTTATGGTAAACATACTTGGGTGTTAGCTATTGGAGCTATTGATAATTTTGTTTGTTCAGTTGATTTGTTAACCTCAATTACTGCTACTAAGCTTTCTTTGGTTCAATTGCCTAATTGGGAATCAACACAAATGACTAACATTGGAACTGTTGTTCTATCTTCTTCTCTCACTCTAAAAAATGTCCTTTGTGTCCCATCTTTTACCTTTAATCTTCTATCTGTTAGTACTATGACTCAATCTCAACCATATTGTCTTGTTTTCCTTACTGCTTATTGTTTTATTCAAGACCTTTTCTCTTGGAAAATGATTGAGGTAGGCAAGGCAATTGATGGATTGTATCTGTTGTAGTGTGACAGTCTTCAGCATACATCTGGTTCTTCCCTTGCTATCTTCTTAGCTGTTCACAACATTAGTGATGTTTTTAGCCCTTTCTCTGCAGCAACTTCTACAAGTTCTCATTGTCAATCTTCTTTCTTTTGGCATGCAAGATTAGGTCACCCCTCTGACATCAAACTTAATATTTTGAGTCATGTTATTCCCTCTTCACAGCCTTCATGTAATAAAGATTGCCAAGTTTGTCCTATGGCAAAACTTAAGAGATTGCCTTTTCCTTTCAATAATAAAATTAGTAGTTATGCCTTTGATTTGGTTCATATGGATGTATGGGGACCATATTCAACTCCTACTTTAGATGGCTTCAAATATGTTCTAATTGTTGTGGATGATGCAGCAAGAGCAACATGATTATTTTTGATGAGGTTAAAATCTGAAGTTAGGCAGTTGTTTTATTCATTTTATACTATGGTTCATACTCAGTTTGACCTAAAAATCAAAGCTATAAGAATTGATAATGCTAAAGAGTTTGATATGTCTGATTTTCTTAATTCTCATGGAATTATTCATCAACTTAGCTGTGTTTACACTCCACAACAAAATTCTGTTGTGGAGAAGAAACATCAGCATCTTCTTTCCATAGCTAGAGCATTGCAAGTCCAAACTCAAATTCCCATCCAATTTTGGGGTGACTGTGTTTTAACTGCTACCTACCTTATTAACAGATTGCCATCTCCCTTATTGCATGATAAAACTCTTTTTGAACTTCTTTTTAACAAGCCACCTGATTATGATCATCTCAAGGTGTTTGGTTGCTTGTGTTTTGACTCTACCATTGCTCCAACTAGGACCAAGTTCTCTCCAAGAGCAAGAAAATGTGTCTTCCTTGGTTATCATTTCAATATAAAAGGGTATAAAGTCTTTGATCTTGAGTCTCATACTGTTTTTGTCTCAAGGGATGTCATTTTCCATGAAACTGTTTTCCTTTATGTTTCTAATTCTTATGGTTCTACCCCTCATTCTAAATTACCTTTGCCCTGTGTTTCTGCTATTAATCCTCTTTTTGATGACATTTTTCAATCTAAACCCCATTCTTCTTCTTTCTCTATTCCTCAAGATTCAATCATTCAAATTCATCATACACTTGATGCTGAATTCCTTGATGAGGTACCACCAGAACCTCCTGAACCTGTAGCTGATCCTATACCTCTTAGAAGGTCATCTAGATCAATCAAACAACCCTCTTATTTACAGGCTTATCATTGCAATTAGGTATCTTCTGTCAATGATGTCAATCCTCCTCATTCAGGTACTTCCCATCCTATCTCTTCTCATGTTTCTTATCAACACCTCTCTCCTTCTTACAAAACTTTATGTTGTTCCATTTCCTTCATTGTTGAGCCTACTTACTATTATCAAGCTGTTTTCGATCCTAAATGGGAAGAGGCGATGGCTGCTGAAATAGCTGCACTTGAGGCTAATAATACCTAGACATTAACCCCACTACCTGCTGGTAAGAAACCCATAGGGTGTGAATGGGTATACAAGATTAAGTATAAGGCTGATGGTTCAATTTGTCAGGTTAGTGGCTAAAGGATTTACACAAAAGGAGGGTGTGGATTACTTTGAAACATTTTCCCCTATGGCAAAGATGGTTTTTGTCAAAGTTCTTCTTGCTGTGTCTGCAATTAAGGGCTAGTTTCTTTGTCAATTGGATGTGAATAATGCATTTCTTCATGGTGATTTAGTTGAAGAAGTGTATATGGCTCTTCCACAAGGGTTTCGTAGCCAGGGGGAGGTAGTTTGTTAGCTCAATAAATCACTATATGGCCTTGAGCAAGCTTCTAGGCAATGGTTTACCAAGTTTTCTAGTACTTTAATTCAGCTTGGTTTCATTCAGTCCAAAGCTGATTATTCCTTATTCACGAGAAGGCAAGGAGATGTTTTTATGGTTCTTTTAGTGTATGTGGATGATGTCTTAATAGCTTGCAATGGTAAAAATGAGATAGGTAGGTTTAAGGTTATGTTAGATGACAAGTTCAAGTTGAAGGATTTAGGTGACTTGAAGTACTTTCTTGGGTTAGAGGTTGCCAAATTAGATAAAGGGATTGCTCTTTGTCAAAGAAAGTACACACTTGAAGTCCTTAATGATGCTGGTATGCTTGGATGTAAGTCTGCTAAGACACCTATGGAACAAAACCTCAGATTGAGTAAGTTTAAGGGAGAAGAACTTAAAGATCCGAGTAGTTATAGAAGGTTGATAGGAAAATTGTTGTATTTGACAATCACAAGACCAGACATTACTTTTATTGTCCATAAGCTTAGCCAATACATGTCTAGACCAAGAAGGTCACATTTGGATGCAGCATATAGAATCTTGCAATACCTGAAGAGTGAACCAGGAAAGAGACTTATGTTTTCTTCTAACATAGAGTTGCACTTGAAAGGGTTTGTAGATGATGATTGGGCCTCATGCCCTGACACTAGGAGGTCTTTGATAGGTTACAGTATCTTCATTGGGGACTCTTTGGTGTCTTGGAAATCAAAGAAGTAGTCTACCATATCAAGGTCCTCAGCAAAAGCTGAATATAGGGCCATGGCAGTTGCAACATGTGAGATAGTATGGATTTTATATTTTCTCAAAGACATTGGGGTAGAACATGATAGAGAGCCTTTGCTGTTTTGTGATAGTCAGGCAGTACTGCACATTGGCTCTAATCTAGTCTTCTATGAGAGGACAAAGAATATTGAAATTGACTGCCACGTGATTAGGGACAAAGTTTTGAAAAGGGTTATCAAGCTAAATCATGTTAGAACTCATTGTCAATTAGCTAATATGCTTACTAAAGCATTGAGTTTCAACCAGTTTTCTAATCTTTCTTGCAAAATGGGAATGATAAACATACACACACTAGCTGCTCTTGAGGGGGAGTATCAAAATGTGGACAGTATAAGGAAGTAGCAAAAGCAGAGCAACAAGAGCAACAAAGCTTGTGCTTAGAACAAAATAGAGCACAAACGACAGAGGATAGTTAGAACCCTGTAGATACAATTTGTAGTTTAGTAGTTGAATTAGTTTCTTTAAGTGATGGCACGTGAGAAAGTTAGTTATTCCTGTAGACACACGTGTATAGTTAGTTTTTCTTTTCTGTTAGTAGCAGTTAGGTGGTTAGCTTGTTTTTTATCATTGTATATAAGCTTTTGTAATCATTCTTTTCTAATTAATAAAACACTGATCTTTCTCCATTCATTTCTTGATAATGCCACCCCATGGTTAGTCCATTCCCTTTGGAGAATAGTGCGGGTAGAACGAGAAAGTGGCAAGAAAATTAAAGAAGTTGGTGATTATGGGGGGTTTTTGGGATCATATCATAGCTACAAAAAGCTATGGCTATAACAGTGGTTTTTTTAGCAGCGTTAAAAAAAAACGCTGCTATAGGTACACTGGGATAGCTTGTTGATAAATCACCTATAGCAGCGTTTTAAAAACATCACTATAAACGTCATGAATTTATAGTGGCGTTCTGAAAAACGTTGCTATAGACCTAAAGACCTGCAGCAACATTGCAAATGCCGCTCTAGCCCTCATTTTTTTTGTAGTGCATCTATTTATTGGCAAGGTTTGACCATAAAAGTTGTTATGCAACAATGTATGTAGCGTGTCCCTTGTTATGCAATAATGTACTTAATATATTTCCTAAAAAAAAAAAAAACTTAATATTCAAATTTGAGCACATCAAATTTTTCGGCAGAGGACAACAGTAGGGTGATTTGGGTTGAAGTTGTTACTTTAATATCAAATTATAAGAACACTATCGGTTTTAAAACAAATAATAAACATACAATACCTTTCGGCCTCACATATTCAAATCGTAATCACATATTTGATCCATAATAGTTACCATTAATCAATTTATAATTTTGATAGAAATACAATGAATAAAATTTCCAAAACTCTTCGTGTTTGTTTTGCTGAGCTTATTTTTATTGAAAATTTTTGTTAAAATATAAACTAGATAAAAAATAATTAAATAGAAAAAGCCAGCAGTTACCCTTTTTGTTTTTGGGTTAAATACAGAAAAAATAGATTAAATGACGAGGAGTCTACAAGGTCAATAATAAAAAAGGAAAGAGGGAGATGGGAGAGGGGGCTTTGGGCAAAACAAGAGGCAACAGCCCAAGCTGTGCAAGAAGCTGGACTCGGCCTACAAGTTTGAAGTTCTGTCAACATAACAAAAAGCCTAAAAAATCAATCGTAATTTAACTATCAACCTAGCTTATTTCACAACCTACTTCTAAAACAAAAAAAAAAACAAAAAAAAAAGAAGAAGATAAATTATGATTAATGAATCGATCACTCACACAACTTTTATTTTCAATCACTTGCAATTTATCATCTTAGTAAATTGTGAAAAGCAAATTATGAAATAAATTGTCTCTAAACTTATTCGATTAAAAGAGGTAAGACATATTTTGATGTCATTAATCACTGACGAGAAGAGTAAGTTTGAGAGAGAGAGAGGGAGCATGGTTTCAACTAGATGAAGTGTGTGTTTATCAATTAGCAAAGCGCCTTTTTTTTTTTTTTTTTTTTGTCTAAACTATATTCCAAATAATCTAATTTTTACCTTTTTAGAAATAAATTAGCTTTTTTGTTTTTTGTCCCATTTTGTGTAGTTAAACTACTGAAAATAAATAATTTCCAAACAGATATGTCTATATTACCAACGATATTAAAAGATAACATTCTCATGAAAATAAACCTCCTTCACCCAAGTGTCAAAAGGTGTCAAGGAGAAAAAATCAAATTCAATACGACCCGTTTCAAAATAATTTTACTTTGGGCTCATCAATTAATAATCACCGCAAGAAAACATGCTATTTTGGTGTACACCAAAAATAACATGCATTTTTTTTAATGATTAAAATCTATATATATATAAAAGCAGAGACCTCATGTGAGAGTGCATGTGGTCCTGCCACGTGGCACTCTAATATTCCATTTAACATTTTTTTACCTTTTTTCATTAAGGTTTTTTAACCGTTACCCAATAGATCATAGTAACTTATTTCTACTATTATATAAATTTATCATTTTTTACATCTTTTTTCTTTATTATTATTATTTTAACTATTACCCAATAGATCATAATAATTTCTTTTTACTATTATATAAATTTAGCATTTTTTACCTCTTTTTATTAAGTTTTTTTTTTTTAATGTTACCCAATAGATCATAATAATTTCTTTTTACTATTTATATATAAAAGTAGAGACCTCATGTGAGAGTGCATAAGGTCCTGCCACGTGGCACTCTAATATTCCATTTAACATTTTTTTTTACCTTTTTTCATTAAGGTTTTTTTACCGTTACCCAATAGATCATAGTAACTTATTTTTACTATTATATAAATTTAGCATTTTTTACATCTTTTTATTATTATTATTATTATTATTATTATTATTATTATTATTATTATTATTATTATTATTATTTTAACTATTACCTAATAGATCATAATAATTTCTTTTTACTATTATATAAATTTAGCATTTTTTACCTCTTTTTATTAAGTTTTTTTTTTTTTTTTTTCTAATGTTACCCAATAGATCATAGTAATTTCTTTTTACTATTATATAAAATATAGGCTATTCTTGACAATTAGACAAATTAGACCAAAATTTATTCACTATAAAATGGACTACCTTTAAAATAGACCAAACTTTATGAAAAACTCAAGCTCAGTTCTTTCCTTACATATTATGACCAAAGTTTGACCATTCCCACATGTAAATCAAAACAAAAACTCTTACCCTCTTACAAACTCTCTTCTTCCCCCCCCCCCCCCCCCCAATGTATAGATGATACATCTAGAAAATCTCTTTCTCATGAAATCATCTCTTCATTTTTCCCCAATTTCAATTCAATATGCTTTTGTCTATTAATAATGTTCTATGCAATTTATGCAGACAAACTCTCTGCCATCGACCAGTGCAAAAAAAATATATATGAATCTTAAGATCCCTAAGGTTACTGAAATAATTGACAAGTGCATATTTCTTATATTTATTATAACAAAAAAGTCTAATAAATATCATATATTATCTCACAAAATTCCATTAACTTAATATTTTCTTTAAAAAAATTCAATGATAGGAATGGTAAAAAACATGATCCTATACAAGAAAAACCAAAAATACATGCAAAACAATTTTCATAGGAAGATTTGTCTTTAAATAATATGAAAACAATAGTAAAAATAAAATGCATTGAATGAGATCCTACAAAAGAAGTTTGTTAATCATTTCAAATTATACTCATCATTTACGTAAAAAAATAATAATGCATCATATTTTTTACATTAAAAAAATAATACATATTAATTTCAAAATTCATTGTAAATAATACATATTATTTACAAAAGGAACATTGATACAACAATAGGTTGGTATTACATTTTGTGCATACTTTGTGAAAGGAATGTCAAACCACAAGCAAAATCATTTTGGTGTGCAAAATGTGAGACAAAAATAAATCTTTCTGTCCCAAAGTTAGAGGCACTCATATTAACTACACACTCTCCAAATATTTATAATGTATTTATCTCACTATAACTACTATATATATACAATTGCAAACTACTTCAGATACATGATTCAAATTGAAGTTTTTGATGCAACTAACAAAACAAATTTTGTGATATTTGATTGAGATGCCAAGAAAATCCAAAATAAATCTACAAGAGATCTTGCTAAAAAATAAACTGAGATACAACTTATTTAAATTATTGTAAAAATATTGATAACGTGATTTGAAAAAAAAAATTAGGAAAAAAATGGGTTTCTCTACTTCATTTGAATGAATTCAATCTAAATGATGGTTTTGAAAATTAGATAGTTGCTAAGATTTTTTATGCACCTTCAAATGATAAAAAGGTATGGAAGAAAAAAAAATACACAATTCAATATGCTATATTTATTCTTTTTGCTGCATTATTCCAAAATTAAAAAAAAAAAATTTACAAAAAAATGTCACATCATTGAAATTTAAGATAAATGCAAATACCTATGAAAAGTCTTAGCGACAAAGTCCAAACTTTGTAAGATCCGATCAAGAATCTCTCGATGCCAATTCATTAGTGATTAACACAAATGATGCAATAAAAAGAAAAAATGATGAAAGCTTAAAAATTGAACAAATATGGACAGACTAAACTCAAACATTGAAGATGGAGAAACCAATGATGATAGTAAGCGTCACCATACCGCAATAACAAAGATTGAAGAAAAAAAAAATCGTAATGAAGCTTTTTATTTCATCATATAATAAAAATCAATAATATAAAATGAATTAATATGCTTTTATCAACTTTTATTATACAATATTACTCCAAGTTGTTTTAATTATTGCTCATTATTTGAACGAAATAATTATAATAGTTATATATTTGCAATTTATAATTGTTACTTTTTATGATGAACTCATTACTAACAAAGTTTTATAATAAATATGCTATAATATATGTATAATATTTTCTAAAAACAAATTTACATAAAACATTACAACAGTATCCGTGCATCGCACGGGAAACTTACTAGTTTTATTCAAAAGTAAAGATAATACAATCCAACCAACACACGTCCATTTAAAAAAAAAAAAATCAAATCCCCACACACAAAAAGCAACACACTAACACACCATAGGCTTTGGAACAAGCCTTATAAACACAAGAAGCCTCCCATATTAACAATGATCTTGATAATGATTTCTTCAGACTGACAACATTCCTCTTATTCCAAATGTGCCCATACCAACTTGCAAAACAAATCTTTGAAGCCCTTCTCCTTTCAAATCATTCCTGAACAGGAGAGGCTCTGGAACCATCCCGGGACTTTTCTTCGTCTATTTCTTGTTTCTCTTCTCGAGCAAAACTTTGTGTCAAGCCGGCGCAAGTGAGAACCAGCAAGTCTGGTAAAGATAAAATTTGGTTACTAAAGAAGGAACAACAAACAACAACGGCCGTAATCATCCCCATAGTGTGTGACACAACTGCGTAGGTGCCTGAAACAAAAGCTACCACCAATAATAAAATAGAATAGGTCGTGAAAAAAAGAGCACGTTGTTGATGATCTCTTGGTTGAAAAAAGTTTAAAGTCATCGCGGCATAGTTGTAGAATACTGAGGTAATGGAAAGACCAAAAGCTAAAGTATTAGCCATCTGAAATACATGGAAAGCTTTTGTGCTTAATTCTGCCTTGCCCTTATCCGCACCTTCGCTCTTGTATCCACCAGGCACTGTGAAAGCTGCCGTGAAGGTCACAGTTGTGATGAGTGTGGCTACCAACATATTGGCATCAGCCATTTTCCTGATACGATCTGCTTTGGAGTTGGACATATTGGTCTTAGCCATTTTCAAGATACTGTCTTCTTTGGAGTTGGAATTCTTAGTCATTTTCATGATAATATCTGCTTTGGAGTTGGAATTCATCTTACCATCTGCTTCGGTGTCGGAATCCATCATACTTTCCGCTTTGGTGTCGGAATTCTCCTTACTTTCTGCTTTGGAGTCGGAGATACTCTTGTCTGCCGGTACTTCAGGATCTGCCGGTACTTCAGGATCTGACTTTGCTTTCAATAAGAGTACTCCCCTTAGACTTGGTTGAGCGCCTTTCAGTTTCACCCGCAATTCCCTCTTGATTTCATCCATATGTAAAATTTATTAGAGAAAATCTTGTTATTTCATACTTGCTACAACACACTCTATATACAATCTCTTTGAAATCGTGTTTTAAAAAACAATTTCAATTAAAATTTTGAAATAGTGTTTCAAAACATAATTTCAGTATTTTATTACAATTTTAACCAAAATCATCTAAACATGATTTTAATTCAGGTGGCAGTGTGTGTAGGATAAATATACAATAGTATGCAATAATCATTACTTAAAACTCAGTATTACATACTTTTTACCCATGACCTATGGATCGTTTACTTAGTTTACTTGATAAGTACAATTAAATTTGAGTTCAAATTTAAACTATTTTTATTTAAGAAGGAAATCTAAATTGATCTTTTTTTTTTTTTTTTTTTTTTTGATCTTCATAGAAGTTTATTAAGATAAGTAGTTGAGTGATTTAAGATATGTGACTGACTAATTGTAAGACCACTCTCCCTAATTGTGGGCTTATCCCATCTAACTCTAAATATACATGTATGCCATACGACTGATATATAAATGTGTGTGTATATATATATATATATATATATTTTTTTTTTTTTTTTTCTTTTTAAACTTTTGTTTTTTTATAAAGAAAATCAAACAAATAAATAATAAGTTGTGATTGATAAAATATAACATGAAACAAAAAAAAGTAAGATAGAGTATTTGTATTCCTATTTTTGTATATCTACCCCAAAAAAGGCAAATTATGAAAATTTTTATAAATTGTGCAATAGTATGTGATTCAGCAGAGCAAGATTGAATGGGTGTACCTTTAGCCGAAAGCATAACTTCTCTTTTAACAAAGCGTTGTCCATTGTGGTTAAGCCGTCATTGTTCGTAGAATATAAGTCAACATCATTCTCACGTCCCAATTGAGAAGCAATCTGGAAATGCCCTTCGTAGGCCGCCAGATGCATAGGCGTGTTTCCTTCTGTTTCCTGTTCGTTGATAAGACCCTTACACTCTGGTCTCTCCAGAAAAAAAGTGACTGCCGCACTCTTTCCACTTTCTGCAGCAACATGGAGAGCATTCCAACCCATGTTGTCCAACAACTCACAGATATCTGGACATTTATTGATGAGTTCTTTCATTACCTTAACATTGCCTTCCCTGGCCGCAATGTGAAGAGCAGATGAGCCTTCGTTGTCCTTTGAATATGCAATATTGGACTTCGGCGGGTCCATTTCTAAAGCCACTTCTAAAAGCAGCTTAACAAATTTCTCATTACCCATAAATGCGGCAATATGTAAAGGAGTCCATCCAGAGTTATCCGGTTTTTCAATTGCAGATGGCCATTTTCGCATCACTGCTTTCATAAAACCTAAGAAGATAAAGTCATATGGCTCAGGCTTGTACATATTAAGAGAATTTTTTTCCCCTTACACAACAAAAGGCAAAGAGGTTTGAATCTAGCTAACTCCGAAATAAGGACCAAACATTTCACAGACTCTTGTGAAATTTAAAGAATTGCTTGGAATTAGTAAAACCTAGTTTTCCAAGCATGATGGTAGACCGTAGACTATAGTATTATTAACTTGGTCAAGATAAATTGAAAAACGAAAACACATACCTACAAAAGTTGCCATCTTCTTAAACGCTAATGAGTATACAAAATGTCTATATAAACATGTACAATAAATTATAAAAATTAAAATAAAATAATTAACGATTCTCTTAAAAAAATAAAAAAATAAAAAAACCTAAAACCTAAAACTAAATATATGATCCTTATGTGTATAAAGTAAGCAATATCTAGATAACAGGAACAGCTAATTTTTTAAATAAAAAATTGATAGATTTTCTGTAAAAAAATATATTTTTTGAGCGACAACTTAAGCTATTGCCAATATTATGCCCTTTTTTGGTTTAGAGTTGTTGGATTAACTCAAATTGGGGATGGGGTGGGGGGAGATTTCACATTTTAACTATTTAAAAAATTTCAAATATTATTGGTATGTTTTGATTAAAGAAAAAATGCATTTACAATTTGGAAATTCAAAATTTGACTATACATTTCTACACATTGGTGGAGTTTTATTTGAGGAAAATTGTTGTTAGGACATATGTAAATTATGTTAGGAACATATGTCATCTAGGATTGACTAACTCTATGACAAAATACACTTTATTTGTAATTGGGTAGATCTAGAATGTGTTTAATACTTCAAGGAACAAGAGTTCAAGTCTAAGTGTTAAAACCATGCAAATATGTACAAGAATCAAGTGAAGAAGTGTTGGATTTTAAAGCTCAACAGATAGCATCTATCGGGGTTTAAAAGGTATCTTCAACCCGATGCTTGACAGCTGCTCGATAGATAACCTATTTATTAAGATTTATGAAAATTAGTTTTTCAGATTTGATTTCACACATATCTGTGTATACATGTTTAGACTTTCTTTTCTTACAATCCTCAACATATATAATGATTATTTTAAGGACTGTCACAGATAATATAAGTCAGTGCAACTTGATGCAAAAGTTTTTCACAAGTATATTGTAACCGTAGACATATGTCCTAATTCATCTTTCTCTTGAAGAAGCTGCTACATTTGTACGCTATAGAGTTTTGTAACCAATTAAGGAGTTTCGTGATCTTCGTCATGTTGATGAACTGAAAAACTTTGCAGCTAACATCCTTCTCAAGTTAGTGGTTAGTCACGTATTTGGATCTATGCATCGATTGGTTAGTCACGTACTGAGAGCCGTGTATTGAAAATGAAATATTGTCACTACAGAACAAGTCCAATTGTGTTTTAGGGTAAGGGTTCAACTGCAGCTTGGTATAAGGTACTAGAATTCATTTACTTGTAACCGTTTGTTGTGATAATAGTGAATTCTCAAAAGTAGTGACCTTAAATTCACCCGGTGGAGTTTTTGTCTTAGAAGTTTTTCTCATTCGTAAACAAATCACCATCAACTTTATTTTTCACTGCATATTAACTTAGTTGATGATTTGTTTGTGCTACCACGCATATTACATGTTAATTGAATTAATTAATTAACTTGACTAATTAATTGTTTAATTTATCACAAATGATCAATATATTTTTGACCTATCAATTGTATTGACCTCCACTGAGATTTTGTATTATTACACTCATCACCCCTCTAATTTAGAATAAAATACTAAGTCTCATAAAATATAATCTATTTACCCTGATATCCGGAGGAGGTCAATACAATTTACATTATTTTATATTTAATTGACCATTTTGTGCAACACACCAATTCACTTAAGTCATCTACCCCCTCCCCCACTTTTTTTTTTTCATTATTTTAATAATAGGTTCTCCACCTTTTAGATACACCATTATTAGTATAATGTCTAATGGTTAAAAAGTTTGACATCATTTTTTGTCTTCTTCACATTCATTCTATACGAAAAAACTTAGTTGTGTATGTTAATCTATACCTGTATATATTTAAAAGTTAAAATGTAATATTTATTATTATTACACTCTACTTCGGTCATATTAGTAGCCACATTATCCACTTTTTTCAACATTATCTCTCTCCTTTTTAACTATTTTTCTCTTTATTAATTTTTCACTTTACAGTTACACTTTCTCCAAGATTTCCTCGTCACTTTTGCCTTTTTATCTCTCCACTATTCTTGACCTTAACTTTACAATTTCTTCTTCCCTTCATTTTTCCTTTTATTTTGACTCTTCTTCTACCATTTTATTTACTATGAATTTTCCGTTTTATCTGTACAAAAAGGTGAATACTCTCTCTCGCTCTCTCTCTCTCTCTCTCTCTCTCTCTCTCTATATATATATATATATATATATAAAAATTTTTTTTCCTTTATTTTGGTGGATTTTCAATTCTTGATTGTGTCTATTTTAGGAGGATAAATTTTGTGTTGAACACTACTTTAGGTTAATACGATTTGGTAGTATTTTAATTTGTTATCTTTTTTTTTTCTTTTCTTTTCTTTGATTGATAGATGTTATCCTATGAATATAGTAAATAATGAAATTATGTTATTCTATTATGTAGTTAGCATGGTTTGCATAATTTATTGTTCACAACCATACATTTAAACTGTACATTTTCTTTTGAGTTTTTTTTTTTTACTTATCTTCTTTAATATAAATTTACTATTTTTCTCACATTCTCTCCAAAAAAAAGTGATTAATCTCTATATCTCTCTCTCTCTCTCTCTCTATTATTTATTTTTTCTTGAAACTCTATTTTAGATTAGTGAATTTTTGTATTTTTTGTATCTCTACTTTGATTTGATACATTTTGGTAGTTTGTTTTTTGAGTTCTCCATCACATGTACTCTCTTTCTCTCTTATATTTTTTATTTGAGTTAATTCTTAGATATTTTGGAAGTGAGAATTTGAGTTAATATTAAAATACAATCTATATGGCTATGTATTTGAATGTGTCTATTAATTATTTGAGTAATATCCATGTAAATTTTATTTATCAATTATTTGAGTAATATCAATTGTAAATTTGTGATGAGTTTTGATTATCATGATAATCTCTTTACGAGAATGAGAAATTTAATCATTAATTTGAAACTTTAAAATGTTTATTTGTACCGAGGAAAAAAAAAAACACTATAACAAAATTTTAAAGAATTTAATGGAGATTTTAGTTCACCTTAAATGAGTAAATGTTAAGAACAATTATAGGAAAAATTTGAAAGAAAAAAGGTTAATGACATGGTCGTTGATGTGGCTCAACTAGAGTGTAGAAATAATAAATAGTACAATTATGTAATTAAAAAGGAGAGAAAATAAAAATTAATTGGAATTACAATCTAATTATCTTGAGGAGAAAATTATGATAAAAAATAAGAAGATTTTTATTATTATATGATTATACAAAAATTCATATAATGTTAACAATTGTTAAAATACTATGTAAATAATGATAACATACATTAACAATTATTAACAAATCAATCAATCGTATAATCTTCTTATTTTAAAATATTTTACATATGAAAATATGATGAACTGATGAATACAATCAAAACAAAATTTAATTTTGTATAAAAAATAAAAAGAGTTACAATCATCATGAGCCACCTTTATATTGTAGGGAAAAAAAATAATTGAAATTGAGAAAGTTTGTTTAAAACTAAAAGAACAATTTCCAAATTCTATATACTTTCTTTTTAGATAAAAATAGGAATTCTACATGCTTTTTAATAATACAAAAAATGTTATAAATAACTTTTATTAAAAAATGAAATCTTTTTACCAACCATGTCTAAATTTTGGTAAAGAGAATCATTTTTAAAATTTAGAACATTTCATTACTGATATTAATAGGAGGAGGAGAGTGGTATTTTCAGGAGTGTTTCTCTCCTTCAAATTTGACCAGCTCAAACCTCAAGAGAGAAGAATATAATTACTCTTAAAATTTAAAAATAAAAAAAGTTCTTGAGTTGAGTAAATAATTACCTTCTGGAATATAATTACTGTCTGGACTCTGCTTTTTCAATGTGTTCAGAGATTTCGCAATTAGTGATGCACGTCCATATATAACGTCGGGCCCTACAAATCATATGCATATGATTATACATTTTCATTAGTATTATGTCCGAAAGATGTATTGTTAATCAAGAATTATAAGTAAACTAAAAAAACTCAATAATAAGAAGAAAATTTTATTAATAAAATATATCATAAAATTAAGAAACAAAAATTTTAAGATAGTTGACGAATGCGTACTTTTAAGTTAACTACTGTAGAATATTCGATATATTTTCACCTACATTAAATTTGTCGCAAATATATATATATATATATAGAGAGAGAGAGAGAGAGAGAGAGAGAGTGTGTGTAAGTTGCATTGTAAGTTGTATTATATTAAATAAGTACAACTTATGAAAGATGATGCACATCATTAAAATAAATTAGTAATTTAGTTTTAAAATTTCTTGAAATTTTTTGTGATAGAATTTTAATTAAAGTAGAATTTTAAAATTTTGAGGTAATAAAAATTTATCTAAAGTAAATTATCTTAACAATTAATTACCTAAACTATTTTGTTAATTAATAAAGGAAAATTATTGAATACTCCAAGAATACCATAAATGTGTACTTCCACCTCTCACATGAATTATGGGTCCTACAAAAAATTTAATTAGTGAAACTCAAAATTATGTGAAAGTGAAAAATACGCATTTATGATACTCACAGAATATTCAATAATTACCCATTAATAAAAGTCTAGTTACTTTTTGATAATTAATAATGTCTGAATTGGATGAATCAAACGCAATAACTTTAGAAATACTCATACCTGATAAATAACTTTAAGGCACTCATATCTTGTGTCTGGATGAACTTATTTGTATTAATTTTTTATTATTTTAAAAACAAGTTAAATAAAAATAAATCATGCCTATTAAAAGTAAAAACCTTATTTTTTAAAAATGTGCATAAGCAAAATATGTGTTGCTCCTTTTAAATATTTTCAAGGATGGCAAGGGATATTACTATTTGGCTCCATCTATTCTGGACACATCCTGTGATGGTGGGGGTGCTCTCAATGAGGACAATAATAAAAGAGTATAATTTTGCATATTTATATCATTATTAAAAAGTATTATCATCAATATTTTGTAATAATTCATATATTTTATATTTGGAATAATGTTGAATAATAAATTAATATTATGAATTTTAATATCATTAATTCATGCATATTTATATAATGAATTTTAATACTAAATATTTCTTCTGTAGGAGAATGAAATTAATATTAGCAAAATTTATCAACGAAGCCATGAGCAAATTTGTGTAATGAAAGGGATTATGACTAAATTTTGACAAATGCCATAATAAAGTTTAAGAAGGCCAACCCAGTTGGAGCAAAAAATAAAAAGAAATTCGTACTAAATTCAAATCAAACTCATATTAGGATTTCAACTACTTGTGCAAGCTAGCCTTCCAGTTGTGGGCAACTTTCAACTCAAATGTTGGATTGAAATTATTCAAGTTAGGATAAAAAGATAACTCTATTCTAACTTTTAAGGGGTAAAAAACAGGCGGTGCCTACAAATCACTTTTTTTTTTTCCTTTTCAAACGAGATATCTACTTGCAATAGGATATCTTAGCCTATTTAAAGGCTTTATAAGTCAAAATCAAGGGAAAGCAGTCTTAGAACAAAATTTAGGTTTTTCTTACAGTTTCTTTTCAATTTTTACTTTTCAGAGTTTTTGTTGGTATAATGGCTTGCTAGAAGCCTTATTAAGGCAAGACGTGAAACCCAACTATCAATTGGTAGGTTCTTAACAACACTTTAATGGTTTTAATTAATGCTTAAATTTTTGTGTTTTTGATTGATTTTGCTATCTAGAAAAGTGTTTAATTCAGTAAAATTCTTTGATTTAATGCTGACTTTAGGTATGTTAAATTCTTAGGATTTATTGCGAATCAATTCACCAGTTTTGTCATGCCTAAAATCAATTGAATTCATAGAACTATAGAAAATTAATTCTAGCTTGTATTCTTATTGTGCACTCGTGATCTTACTAAAATTATCATTTGTATAGTTTTAGCTAAGTTATAAAATAAAATTGTTAAAACTATGTACCAATAGATGTGTTGTATGAATCCCTATACCTTAGTGCTTTAAGATAGTGTTGTTTTCCTAGCCAAGTTATTATTTTTCAACAATCCTGCACTTGTAAGATTTATTGAAGGCATAGCTAGCCGACACGTCTAACATACGTGTGTGACAGATAGACTAACCTTTTTAGTTTAAGTAATGCTAAAATCCTATGTACCCTATAAGATGTACTAATTAAACTTCCTTTCAGAAATACATGAACTTTGTACTAATTAAAGTCCCCCTCCCCCCCCCCCCCCCCTCTTAAGCTCCAATTAATTAAAAAAAAAGGTAAATTACATATTTAGTCCCTAATTTTTACACCAATTGTCAATTTAGTCCTTATCCTTTTAAATGTGTCAATCTAGTTCCTAACGTTTTGGTATTGTGTTAAAGTAGTCCCTGTTACTAAGTCTGCTGCTAAGTAATAGATGAAAAATATTGATATGGCTAATAACCAAAATAAAATATAAATTTATTAACACATAAATTAACACTTGGATTGACACATGGCCTAAACAAAAAAAAGCAAGTGCACATGTAAACACATCTTAAATACCTTCTTTTTTTTTCTTTTTCTTTTTTGCACTTTGCCATCTTTCTAGTAAAATTACTTGGAAACAAACATGTACTAAAAAAAATCAGAACCAAAGATCAAACCCCAGCCACTAAGAGAAAATTTCATTTTCTTGGCATCCAAACAGAAAACCCTCATAGTCAAGAGTCATAAATGCAACCTTAGTGGGCAGAGGAGGCCCTAATCCTCATTGTGTCTCACTCTCGCATGCAAGATGATCTTTCATCTTCAGTAAAACCACTAAATAAATGTTGAATCCATCATCACTAGCCTTGAAAAATATACCAGCTGGTCAAGGCAAGCTATGAATCTTTTAAAATCCGTTCATTTTACCACAGTGTAGGTAAACAATCTTGCTTCCTTGATTTTAATCTCAATTAAATCTCTTTTCAGTAGGTGACGGGGAAAGAGTGGTTAGAGAGAGAGAGGGTGATGTGGCGGCCTTTGATTGGGCCTTCTTTGGGGGAGAGAGTGAAGAAGATTGGTGTGTAGGATTTGAGGGCCATGGATGGTGAATGGTGGAGGATGGGAAGTCCAGGTAGGGAGAGAGGGAAATGTGGGTGGGTTGAGTCAGTGAAGGAATGTGGCTGTGTGGGTCTATGGGTGCAATTGTGGGGAGTAGGGAGAATGGGTTCTGGAACTGAGGGAAGTGGTGAAGACTAAAGAGAATCTGGGTTTGAGTTTGGGTTTTAAAATTTTTTTTTATATGTTTGTTTCTGAGAAAATTTTACTGAGAAAATGAGAAAGTGCAAAAAGAAAAAAATTAATGAGATTTAAGTTTTATTTATTTATTTATTATTATTTAGTTTAGGACACGTGATAGTCCAAGTGACAATAAATTTATATTTTATTTTGTCCGTTAATGACGTTATTATTTTCCATCTATCACTTAAAGACAAGAACTATTTTAATACAATATCAAAAGGTTAAAGATCAAATTTACACTATTTACAGCAAGTTAAATAAGAGAGTTGTAGAAAAGTGTGTAATAAGAAAAGTGTGTAATAAGTTGTGGTCATATATATATATATATATATATATATATATATGGGTTAAGTGTAACTTTAAATAATATTACACCACTCAATATTTTTTTAATTAGATGTGAATTTTGATAAATCTACAGCTAGATTATATTATTTTAGATAATCATAAATTAATAACCACGTCATCAATTAATTATTTAAATTTAAGTTTTTGTAGTTTATATAATAATAATAGATGAAACTAAGAAAAAATACAATTAAATTTTATCTAATTTTAAATTTATGTATCAAGTGAATTATTATGTGCAAAAATTAAAGAATCTAAATTCAATTAGATTCTAAATTGAATTTTAATTGAAGTTTAATTTTTTGCAATGTGCCCTATCTAATTTTTTAATTTTTGTGGCAAGTAAATTATGAGGTACAAAAACCGAAAAGTTCAGATCTAATTAGATTCTAAATCATGCCTGATTTTGTGTCATGTGTCTCATTTAATTTTTTAATTTTTGTGTCGAGTAAATTATTAGCTGCGTGTCTTATCTAATTTTAAATTTATATGTTAAGTGAATTATTAGGTGCAAAAATTAAAGAGTTTAAATTCAATTAGATTCTAAATTGAATTTTAATTGAAGTTTAATTTTGTGCCATATGCCTTATTTAATTTTTTAATTTTTGTGGCAAGTAAATTATTAGGCACAAAAATCGAAGAGACCAGATCCAATTAGATTCTAAATCATCTCTAATTTTGTGTCATGTGTTCATTTAATTTTTTAATTTTTGTGTCGAGTAAATTATTAGGTGCAAAAATCAAAGAGTCTAAATTCAATTAGATTTTAAACTAAATTTTACTTGAAGTTCAATTTTGTGTCATGTGCCCCTTCTAATTTTTTAATTTTTATAGCAAATGAATTATTAGGTGCAAAAATTGAAGAGTCTAAATCCAATTAAATTCCAAATTATATATATATATATATGTGTGTGTGTGTGTGCGCGCGCGCGCGCGTACGCGCGCGCATGTGTGTGTGTGATTGGTTTTAAATTTATCTATGCATATACACAAAATTACACGCTAGTTTAAAATAATGTATAAAAGATAAATTTATAGATCGAATAGTAAATTACATCTGATTGGCATGAAAAGTGACATGCATATTAAAAACATAAAACATGTAATTGATTTGAATTTTCAAAATATGAATTAAATAATAAGTTATCTAGTATAACATTGTTTAGAGTTACATAAAGTGTAACTTGAATCTAATGGGTCCATTTGGATACAACTTATTTTTACTGAAAACTGAAAACACTGTAATAAAATAATTTTTTTTAATAAAAAGTTGCTGAAAAGTAAAGTTTGTACATTTGTTAAAAAAAACATACAATTACAAAGGATCCACCACGAACACGAAGGAACCTAAAAGAGAAGAGGAAAAATATTTTAGGAGCATATTCGAGCAGCACTTACAATCACTTGTGCAAAAGGCAAGTGCGTGCAAGACATTCGTATCGTCCCTTCCAGCATAGGAGCATGTTTGAGCTTTTTTAAGGATATGAGAAGCGATGTCGTAGCGTTGTCTCTCCACAGCGAGGAACAGTGCGGATTCACCCGCTTTGTTTACCAGTTCTGCTGGATCCTTCTCATTAATTAGTTCCTTCACAACCTCAAAGTTACAATATCGCACAGCGACGTGCAAGGCTGTATCCCTATTCTTATTCACCATGCTCAGAAGCTGCTGTTGGGCGCCACCTGCTTCAACATTCTCTTTTTTGGACTCGTTTATTAGTAGCTTTACTATTGACGAAGTTCCTGCCCTCGAAGCAACATGTAGCGGAGTATTGTCTTTGGAGTTCTTTTGTGAAACAAGGCTTGGACTTAAACGAACAATTTTTTCCGCAACCTCAAATTGATTGAATTGTAGTGCAACATGAAGAACAGTGTTCTTCTCAGGTGTCACTTCGAGAAGCTTACCATTGGAATCCTCCTCAAAGAAACTTAAATTACCAGCGGAAGCAGCTCGGAACACTTCAGGATTCATTCTGTATTGCCTTCCTTCTTCAATTGTTGGTTATTAACCTGTCTAGCAATGTGGGGGAAAAAAGATTAGTAGCTAATACTATTTTATTTTATTTTTCTTTCTTAAAAAGACTAATAAAACTAGGTAAAACTTAAAAATTTTCCAAACATCCCTAACACGAAACCAACGTCTTGCAAGGCAAACAAAAGGAGGAAAGAAGTAGCAACCTTTTCTTTGCACAGCGGGAGAGTAAGGGCGACAAACGAAATGAAGGAGACCCGTGGATTTTCTAACAAAACAAACAAGTATGAACAAAGAAAGTCATATGATTCTGAGGTACGTACAAACACTCAATTGGGTGGTAATGGTCTAAGAGTGAGGAGCGGTTTGTAAGAATGAAGAAGTAAGGAACAAGTGTGAGTATTGAGGTGGAGTGCGGATTTGAGAGGGGAAAAGAGAGTAGAAATAATAGTGAAATGTTAACAAGACTCTAAATGGGGGGGGAAATAAGGAGAAGAAGGTAAGGAAAAGAACGTGTGAGGTGAAGGCAGGTGGGGAAGAAAAAGCCATAAGGCAAAATTTGCCAAATACTATATTTTTCAAAAAAATTTAGAGCGTGGCATGTGTTGAAAGTTATTTAGTTAAGTAGACTGTTTTTGAAAATCGATTTTGGCAAAATCGACTTTGGGCTGGAAAACGCATACTATAGTGGCGTTTTTTTTAGTGGCGTTTGTAAAAACACCACTATAGGTATCCTATAGTGGCGTTTTCTATAAACGCCGCTATAGGCACTAAAAAAACGCCACTATAAAGTTCGTTTTTCAGCCCAAAGTCGATTTTGCCAAAGTCAATTTTCAAAAACAGTCTACTTAACTAAATAACTTTCAACACATGCCACGCGCCTAAATTTTTTTGGGAAATATACTATTTGGCAAATTTTGCCAAAGCCATAAGTAGAAGCCGAGAAGGGGACAAAAAAGAGAAAGATGAATAATTAATTAGGCAAAAAGAAGGGGTTAGCGAGCCAATTTTAGAGTATCAACGATAACAAGTTGAAAAATTAAGGGCCCGTTTGAGTGAACGTGTTTAAAAATTGAAAATTGTTGTTTTAAAATATATGTGAAAATATATGTAGATAAAAAAATGTATAAAAATATGTGTAATATTGTTTAAAAACTAAAAATTGTTATTTAAAAACACAAACTAAACAACTCCTAAAGGTCGAAAAAAATTTGTGAGAGGGATAAAGGGTATTGAATTTTTTTTTTTTTTTTTGGGTATTTTATCAAATTTCAGCCCCTTCAAATTTAGCAGGCCTCTCGTGGGTCCCACACATTTGTGAGTTGTGAACCCACTTGTTGCGAGAATCAGGACCTATTTGGTACATGTTTTTCATTTTTTAAATAATATTACATGAATTTTCACATATTTTTTCACTTACACGTATTTTTAAAAAAATTAAAAATTATTATTTAAACACACGTACCAAACGGGCCTTCAATTTTTTAGTGTCCATTTTGAAATAATACATTTAAATTTTTTTGTTAAAAATATATTAAAGTATATTTGTATGTAAAAAAAGTCTAAAAAGAAAAAAAGAAAAAAGTGAAGTTTTAAAAAAATGTAGATAAAGTATAAAAACTGAGTTTATAAGTTTAAAAAAAAAACAAACTTAAATATTGTGAGTTATATACATATATATATATATATATATATATATTCGCAAAAATAATAGAACTATAGAAAGGAAAAATTAAAAAAATTACTGTTCACTGGTGGTTACTGTTCATTGGCCTAAACGCATGGTTCATGTCGCATGAACACTGCAAGAGGTGTTGGATTAAAAAATAAAATAAAATAAAAAAACGCTGAAACACCAAACGCGTGAGTTTTCAATTGGATCCAAACGCTACCATAGTACCAAAACTCAGAAAGTGATGGGTGCACAGCACAGGGGTGTTTGGTTTGTGTTTTCAAAAAACTATTTTAAGTTTTTAAACAATATTACATGTATTTTTACAAATTTTTTCACCCACACATATTTTTACAAATATTTTTAAATAACAATTTTCAATTTTAAAATACATGTACGAAATGGGCCCAACCCAAATGTGACAATAGCTTATTTTTGAGGTTGTTGCACAGGCCACCTAAAGTCCAAGAAAATACACAATGCATTGGATGCATGTTTTCTAGATTTCACACGTGAGAGGAAGGAAATTAAACATGCCTCAAATGCATGTTATACCACCTCCTAAAGCTGGCCTTTCCTTTTTTAAAAACATAGCTGTGCATGAGGGTTACGCCATATCATATACACGGAGAGAACCAACACGTGCAAGCTTTTAGAGAAAAAAAAGGTGATTTTTCTTTGTTGAACAGACATATGTAGGGTTAGGAAAGATTAAGGCCTGCTGAACAATAGATGCAATTGATGCACTTGCTTAAGATAAGGTCGACTAAACAATAGATACAATTGATGCAATTACCTAAAGCTCCCAAATAAAATAAGGTCTCCACTTGAAAATATATATATATATATATATATGTGTGTGTGTGTGTGTAATATTTATCCATATATTTTAATTACAAAAAAATATTTTAATACTTTTATTAGTCAGTTTAAAAAAATCTCATTGTATCTTAAAATGCAAAAAATTAAATAGAAAAAAAAAATAAAAATAGCCAAACTTCAACTAACAAAATTAAATTTTACAAGACAAATTTATTAATTCATTCTTAAAAGATGCTAAAATTAAAATTAATATTAGACAAATTTATTAATAATACAACATAATTATCTTGAAATATATTAGAATAGAGATTATAAATTTCTAAATAAAAAATAATAATAATAATAATAATAAATCTCTTCTATTTATCACCCTGCCTCTCTACCTATATTCTTTCCCTTTTTTTTATTATTTTTTCCCCTCATGATTCCTGATCTTTTTCTATATAAGCTCAGTCAAGTTATATTTTTTAATCTACTTAATTGATAGGACAAAGACAACACACCGAGTCTTGATTCTTCATCTTTTTCTATAAGCTCACACTCCACAGCACTAATGCCACTGCACAATGACAATGCACACTGCACAAAGCTTGATACTTGTTAGGCATAGTTTGTATATTGTATAATGAGGGTGCTGGTTTGTATGTTGTATTATGAGAGGGGGCTGGTGCTGGGATGCAGTGCAGGCTGTGATGCAGCAGTGATGCAGGCTGTGATGCAGTGCTGTGCAGGCGGCGATGCAGCAGTGAGTATAGTGTCTAAGTGTCCATATGTGAGATATATTGTCCATACGTGAGATACATTAGAGTCGGTTAGGACCGTACAAGTCAATTAGAGGCAGTCAGAGACTGATGGGTCTTGACAGTTGCCTTAGTGTTGTATAAGAGACCAAGGAGTTATACAGTGGACAACCAAGCAAAGTGTATTCTTCAATGCAACTTTTTCTCTGTCCACCAAAACTCTGAAGTTCAGCCAATGAGATAGGCAGCTCAAATTTGTGTAGCATATTTGACTCTGTCCTATGTACAGGAGCATAAGCATCAACCAACTTTCCTGAATGCATAATGACTTTCAACATTAGAACCATCGTAACTAAAGTCACTTTCACCATCAGAATACAAACCCTCATGACGACTTGCAGTTTCACCCTACTGCATTGGTTCTTCCTGCCGCCTCCAAGAGCAAAATGAAAATACTAGAACGCAACTTCCTTTAATTTAAATTTTAACCAAAAGAATGAAATAAAGAAGACAAATAGATATTTAGATACTAACCACACAAATAAAAAAAAAGAAAAAGGTTTAGATACACTCTAGAAACATGGCACCCAAAATAGGATTAGAATTATCTATTTCAAACGTGAAATAGAAAGTGATCATTTCAAGATTTTGTCATCTCAATTAAAATTTAATCGTGGTAAAAATTTAATTAGAGTCCTGGTTTCTTTCAATAATATGTGTTTGAAGGTCACCCAAAAAAAAAAAAACATGTACAAGTCCTAGTAAGCATATATATATATTTTGAAAACTTATACATTTATAAAAGGTAAATAAAATAATAAATGATGTTACTTTAAAAAATTTAACATTTTAAATAAAACAAAAAAAATAAACGGAGATAGTATTTTTTTTATTATAGAAACTAGTATCCACTAACCAGGTCAATTAAGGTGCAACTGATATTTTTGCCTCCTAAAACTTATCTGGTCCCCACCCAAAAAATAATGTTTTGACAATCATATATCAGATAGGGTTGGATGTGCATAAATGTTAGGTTTGATATACATGCATGTGAGACAAGGTTTGATATTAGATCACTGATCAGGACGGTATCGGAGACCAAACTTGGAACGGAGTTAATCCCAGCTGTGTAGAACATCTAATCCTAGATGATATTTGACTAGTTTCAGCTTTTGTAGCTTTCATTCTCTGTTGTACTCTAATTTCAGCTTTTTGAATGAAATACTGTTTGTTTCCCCATCCCAAAAGAAAAGGATGGTGTCGGTCACTTTTTTTTTTTTTTTTTTTTTTTAACATTTTGCATATTATATTTGTACGTTCTCTTTCACATTCAAATAACGACGAAAAGTAGAAATGTGAGATAGAAAGAAGAGTTACTTAGAGCATTCACATCTGAATTTTAAATCCTATCTTATTTTACCATCTTAAAAAGTCACTTTTTTAATTATACAATATAATTTTATAATTCTTCAACATCCCAACTCTTATATCCCAATCCTACTCATTAAAATAATATTTTTACACAATAAAATAATATTTATCACAATTACCATTATACATTACAACACATTATTTATACATTATTTATTCTTTCTCTCTCTCTTTCCTTCTGGTCAGAAACTACAATCACCACCACCACTGCCACCACCACCACCGGCAACCCAGAAACTACCGTCAACACCAAAAAAAAAAAAACCCAGAGAAAATCACAACAACAAATCACCGTGAACAAACCCAGCCACCCCAGCAAATCACAACAACAATCCCAAAACAAAAATTTGAAGAAAAACCCACCATCAGCAATCCATGCCGATCTCCATCGGAACTCACCTCGCCATCGGAACGGATCTCCGTGGAACCCACCTCGCCATCGGAACCCATCTCGCCATCGGAACCCATCAACAATCCATGCCGATCTCCATCGGAACCCACCTCGCCATCGGAACGGAACGGAACGGATCTCCGTGGAACCCACCTCGCCATCGGAACCCATCTCGCCATCGGAACCCATCAACAATCCATCGGAACCAACCTCGCCATCGGAACCCATCAACAATCCATGCCGATCTCCGTGGAACGGATCTCCATCGGAACGGAACCCACTTCGCCAAACCGATCTCCATCGGAATGGAACGGAACTCCACCGCGCTAACCTCCGGCCATCAGCCGATCTCAGCCGCGCCACCAGCTCGCCACCACGCCGATCTAGAAATTCGATCCGGCGTGAGCTCCGATCGGGCTTGGTGATTCGGCGAGAGAGAGAGGGGATGAGAAAGAGAGAAGGAAGAGAGAGAAGAAAGAGATAAAATGAGGGAGAGTGAGAAATTTGCCGGGTAAAATTAATAAAATAATTTTTTTTTATACCATTTTGCTACAGTACCATCTTACATTTGAGATGGTACTATAGCAAAATCTCAAATTTTTTTTTTGCATATGGGATATAGCCTTCCCATTGCTGATGGGTTTTGGGGCTTAAATGCCAAATGTTCTTAACATTTGGCATTTACAAGCCCAAATGTGGATGCTCTTATGTTGACCGATCTTCATATGCTTTGAAACTTTTTAAATTATTTTTTGTGATAGGTCTTAGTGCGCTGTCTCTCTAATTAAGACTTGCGGTGTAGTATATAGGTAGGCAGGTCTACCTGGTAGCCATTAACCATTCTTGATAAAGACCTTATTTTGATGAAGAACGTAGATTACCAACACATCATTAGAGGTGACTCCAATCCTAGACAACATGCATAGCGAAGTTTTGTGGCAAAAATAGCCAAATATTATTATTTTTCGAAATTATTAGTTTAAAACTAGAGTTTGTAAAATTCGATTTTGAGATAAAAAGTCCACTTAACTCGAGTTTACGAAACTAAACTCGAGTTCCTTTTGCCTCTGTTTCGAACACTTTCTGACTTTCACTGCCTTTTTCACTGCCTCTCCCACTTGACCCTGACGAAAGAAAGAAAAAAGAGAAACCCGCATATCGTGTGGCGAAATATTCACTGGAATATGCAGAGTGGGTGATGATGAAGTGTGTTAAAACTTGAAATGGGTGCACACTTTTCAACCCACATAGGCATGTGTCCTTCTGACACAACCCTTTCAGAAGAGGATCCTATATGCATAAAGTCATGAAAGTACGGTACCTCAATGAGTATGATGGACACGTCAAACCAATGTTCAACGTTATCTTCCTGTTTTAATGGCTGAGAATTCATGTTCAACGTGCGGCATTTTTATGATCCTCAATTTTTTTAACCGCGAGATTCATGTAAAATTCCGAGTTTAAAAAAAGTAGTATATTATTAAATAATTTTTAAACAGCAGTAAAATATTAATAATTTTAAAAAATAATAGTATTTGGCTATTTTAGCCGAAGTCTTGTTGGCCAACGGCTCTAGCTGCTAGGTCAGCAATTGCGTTAGTAATATTGATAAAATTTATTTTTTATTAAAAAAATTTTGTGTATTTTTTTATTAGGGTGAGATTTATTACAAAATATTTAATATGATACTCTCTTTTTAAGTGTAAAATTTATTTCTAACACAACTTCTACGCCGATAAATCTAAACAAATCATGATCCTAAAATTGAGGTCGATTATAAATACTTAACAAATTAGTTAGAATTGATCCCATGTATTATTTTTCATAATTTTTATCTTATTCTAAATCATATGGTCAATTATTTTGTTGATTAACATGTACTTTTGTTACATCTAGTAATGTTATATTAAGTCTTTCTCTAATTCTTTTTGTTAAAGAAAAAAATTTGTTAATAAAAAGGGAAAAAAAATTATTTCAAGTAGAAGCACATATTAAAAAAAGAAAAAGAAAAGAATAGATATCTACAAATGTAGCAAACCAGTCAGTGGTAATTAAATGATTGTAATATTCAAATGCAAAATACATGCAATCAGTGAAGAGTGAAAAAAGAGAAATTAAATCGAAGCCAAAAATTGTCATTAAAAAAAAATTGAAGCCAAAATTAAGAAACTAACAACTGGGTTTCAAAGTATCTGTGCTTGCTCAAGAGTCGAGTCCATTCAAACAGTGCCATATAACAATCAAATGCACCAAAATGAAAATGATAGAACCATAGAAAAACAAAATAAACCAACCCCTCGTCCCCACTAGTAGGACTGTCCACCCAACCCGGCAACCCGACCAACCCGCCCGAGCCCGAACCGGAAACCACCCGAACCGACCACTCCGACGTCGGTTGCGGGTTGCCGCCCACGGAACCCGACAGCTTCGGGTTGGTTGGCGGGTTTCCTCTCCCAAAAACTGAGCCACCCGACCCGAGCATAAAACCAAAAACCTCCGGCGATATTCGAATGATTTTCGATGAGCACTTACAAAATCCGGCAATATTCGAAGAATTTTCGGCGATATTTGGAGTTCTCTGGTGAAGATTACTTGAGATCCGATGAGATCCGGCGAGATCTCGTCGAGATCTAGTCCAGATCCGGCGAGATTTAGTCTAAATCCAACGAGATCCGGCGAGATCTCGTTGAGATCCAGCCAGATCTCGACGTGATCTGGCCAGATCTCAACGGATCCGGCCAGATCTCGACGAGATCCGACCAAAAATAGCTCTCCAGCGTCGAGATCTGGCCAAAAATAGCTCTCCGGCGATACAACCCGAAACCCGACGGTACAACCCGAAACCCGACGAGTCCAGAACCGACCGATTCGATTAGCACTCCGGGTCGGTTTTGGGCTCCGTTTTCACCCACTCGAAAGTTTCGGGTCGAGTCTGGGTCGGGCACAAACCCGACCCGTGGACACCCCTACCCACTAGCAGTGATATGCGTGAATAATCCCAAAACCCAAAATGGAAGAGAAATTATGGCAACAAAGAGCTCATGACCATTGGATGGTTTCGGGGGACAAAAATACAGGTTATTTCCACAACAGGGCTTCCCAAAAATTTAGGCGAAATTCTATCACAGAGCTAAGAGGTTCAAACAGTGAGATGGTCTTTGGTGAAGATGAGATTACAGCTCTGGCTATGGGGTACTACAAAAACCTGTTTTCTTCTTCAACACCTGGCAATATTGAAGATGTAGTGCAGCACACTCAGCAAGTTGTCAGTGAGGAGATGAACTCAGATTTGATTGCCAATTTTTCCAAGACTGAGGTGGAGATAGCTTTGAAACAGATGGCTCCTCTAAAGGCTCCCAGCCCAGATGGAATGCCTCCAATCTTTTTTCAACACTATTGGTCCAGTATCGGTGATGACATGGTCAAAGCAGTCCTCTCTTGCCTCAACTCAAATCATATTTCTTCGGGTCTGAATCATACATTCATCACTCTTATTCCTAAGGTAAAGAGTCTTGAATCCATTACTGAATTTCGGCCTATTGCTTTATGTAATATTTTATATAAGCTAGTCTCTAAAGTTTTGGCTAATAGATTAAAAAGAATTTTGCCTCAGATAATTTCTAATTCACAAAGTGTTTTTCAATCTAGCAAAGCAATTTTGGATAATATCTTGGTTGCTTTTGAGACTCTCCACCACATGAAGACAAAGAAGTATGGAAAAAGGGGTCACATGGTGCTGAAATTAGATATGAGTAAGGCCAATGACAGACTGGAGTTGATATTTTTGCAAAGATCATGGAAAAAATGGGGTTTCACAGTAATTGGATTGGTTGGATCTTGGAGTGTATAAAATCTGTTACTTATTCTGTCTTGGTGAATGGGAAAGCAAAAGGTCATATTATTCCAACAAGAGGTATCCGCCAAAGAGATCCCCTCTCCCCCTACCTTTTTCTCCTTTGTTCAGAAGGCCTAAATGGACTAATCCAACATGCAGTGGATGAAAGGAAGATTGTAGGTGTCTCTCTTTGTTGTTATGGTCCAAAAATATCTCATTTGTTTTTTGCAGATGACAGCCTACTTTTTTGTCGGGCTCAGATTGAGGATGTTAATACTATCAAAGAAATTTTGAGAAAGTATGAAAAGGCTTCGGGACAAAAGATAAATTCGAAGAAGACAAATCTTTTTTTCAGCAAGAGGGTTCCCAAGTCCTCAAAAGACCTTTTAAAAAATTTGCTTGGAGTTCCGAAGATCAAAGAGTATGAAAAATACCTCGGGTTACCTATAATGGTTGGTAGAAGAAAAAAGGCAAGTCTAAACTATATAAAAGATAGGGTGTGGAGCAAATTGCAAGGTTGGAAGGAAAAATTTTTGTCATAGGCTGGAAAGGAAGTTCTTTTGAAGGCAGTGGTACAAGTCATCCGTACTTTTGCTATGAGTTGTTTCAGATTGCCTATAGGTCTATGTCAAGATATTGAGATGCTCATTCGGAAATTTTGGTGGGGTCAAAAGGGTGATAGACGTAAGATTCACTGGAAGAAGTGGTATGTTTTGTGTCAACCAAAGCCCGAAGGGGGTCTAGGCTTTAAGGACTTATGTAGTTTCAATGAAGCAATGTTGGCAAAACAAGTGTGGAGATTAGTCCATGATACAGATTCCATTTTTTATAAAGTTTTCAAAGCTAAATATTTCCCCCACAGTTCGATCTTTGAAGCAAAGTTAGCATCAGGTTCCTTTGCCAGGAAAAGTATTTTGTTTGCTAGAAAACTTGTTGAGAGAGAAGCTTCGTAGAGGGTTGGAGATGGTAAATCAATAAGGATTTTCCATGACTCTTGGTTACCGAATTCAATAGAAGGTAAAGTGGTTTCCCGTAAAAATTTTTTAGCACCTGATTCTGCATTGGATACACTTATTGATGCCCAAACAGGTTGGTGGAATACCCATCTCATCGATCTTTCTTTCTATCCGCCTGAAGTTGCACTTATAAAGTCCCTACCTCTGTGTACCGTTCCTCAACCTGACATCCTTATTTGGCCTAAAGAGAACTCTAGTACCTATTCCATGAAATCAGGCTACAAATGTCTTCTGCCACTCTAAAGTCTTTTTGGAAGAATATTTGGAAACTGAATGTACGGGGGAAAATCGAGCATTTTTTATGGAGACCATGCACAGACACTCTACCCTCAAAAGAAAATTTGAAGAAAAGAGCCATTCCTATCGGTCCCATTTGCCATCTCTGCTTAAGGGAGAATGAATCTATTCTTCACGCCTTGTGGGGTTGTGAGAAAGTGCAAATGGTTTGGGCAACAGACTTTGGTTGGGTTGACAAAAACAAAGCTGCCTCGGGCTCCTTCTCGGATTTAGCGCAGCTGATTCAGGAAAAACCCCACACAGCTCCTTTGTTCAGCATCACAGCGTGGTCTATATGGTACCACAGAAACAAATCTCGCCTCCAAGCACCTTCTTTGCTGCTAGGAAAAATTGAGGTTTTCGCACAAGAATATCTTCATAGTTTCAAGACTCAGGGATCTCAAGAAAGTCACTTCATGGGCAGTAGACATCCCTCTAAAAAACATTGGCGTCCTCCACCTTAGGATTGTTTCAAAACCAATTTTGACGGGGCAATGTTTGATGAATCAGATGAAGCGGGTCTTAGTGTTGTTATTCGAAATTCTAAGGGTCAAGTTATGGTTGCTCTGTTCGAAAAGATTAAGAAACCTCCCTCAATTGTGGCTTTGGAGCTACTGGCAGCAAGAAGAGCAGCAGTCTTGGTTTTTGAAACAGGTTTCCAGCAGTCTTGTTTTGAAGGTGATTCGAAGGTTGTAGTAAAATCTCTTTGTGATAGGGGTATGGAAAATTCTGCTGTTAGTCATATTTTAAAAGACACTTTGTCTTATGTTAGCTTGTTACATAGCTATTCTCTCTCATGTTAATAGGCAAGGCAATGCAATCGCACACGCCTTAGCTCAGAGAGCAAAACTTTCCTTTCCTTTACAAGTCTGAATGGAGTGTGTCCCACCAGATTTAGATGTTGTTACTTTGGTTGACTTAAAGCCCCCTGATTAATGCTATGAAGTTTATTTTCCTTCTCAAAAAAAAAAAAAAAAAAAAAAAGTGTTGGATGCACAGCACATTTCATGGTCCAGCCCAGATGTGACAAAAGCTCATTTATGAGCCTGTTGCAGAGGCCACCTAAAGTCTGGCCTTTCCTTTTGAAAAAACAGAGCTGTGCATGAAGGTTATGCGGTATTAGAAAAATGTGATTTTTTTTTTTTTGCTTAATTGATAGACATACAAGGTTGAGGAAGATAAATTGATGGTTTTCTCTTAGAGGGCGTATTTGAGTATTATAATTATAGAGAGTAAAAAGGTAAAAAAAAGTATCGGATGTCTTAAAGTAATTAATTTAAGAAGTATTTTTAGTAACTTTTTATAGGAATAGATAAAAGTAATTCTTTTTTTAACAGTTTTTTATATTTTCTACAAATATGATATAAATTTTTTTTTTAAAATTTTTCATTAACAAATGTCTTAAGAGTATCCATTAATCAAACTCAAAAAGTATTTAAAGAAGAAATCGCATCTTACTTCTGTATTAGTTTCACCGTGTTCTTAATCTTTTGTTGTGAGATTGTATTTATTTCTAGAAATGTATTTTTGATTTCTTATACTTTCCCAATTTATTCAAGTAAGACGCACTTATATTGCCCATTAATATTCAAAAACAACACAAAGAGCAGATATCAAACGACAATTTTAGTAAATCAATCAGCGGTAATTAAATGAATGGAATAATCAAATTTAAAATATATGCAATCATTGAAAAGTGAAAAAAAGAGAAAGTAAACCAAAGCCATCAGTAAAACTTAGAAGCAAAACAAAAACACTAACCAAAGGCCCAAAATAAACTAGTTATGATTTGAAAGCTAACACATAGAGAAATTAACATTTGTGAAAGGACAATCAAATAAGGACGTTTTCAAAAAAAAAATAAATAAATAAATAAATCAGGACCACCCCCCCCCCCCCCCCCCTCCCCCTAGAAATTTCTAGGTCTGCTATGATCTGTTTTGTCTTTCTATATACATTGAGAATATCCACTTACCCTGAATAAGTTGCAAAATTAAAATTAATCAACCACTTCAATAGTCAATAATTAGAGGAAAGAAATATATACGCAAGCAAGGCATGTTACACTGTATTTATTTTTTGTAATTGGTAAAAATTATTAAAATAGTTGACATTAATGTGCAAATATGTTTTTCTACCTAATATTATTAGAGGCTTGCTTAACTTTATGAAAATCATAAATTAGGTCAAATTCCTATATGCTACCATAATGTACCATGCATCTTATTCTTGATGGGATAATTGGAGGAGTACGCTAAAAGAAGCATTTGTAGCTAAAATTTCCCCGAAACATTTGTGGATACATGCCGGGCATGAGTGTTAGCAGTTGAAAAAGCAGATGCAAGTGACGTTTATCACTCTATATCCTCAATATAAGTAGTAGACATTTCTCAATGCTAACTAATTTTGCTCTTAATCATCTAGCTAAGCTAGGCATACAAATACATTACTAGAAGCAAATGAAAATACTAGAATGCAACTTCCATAAACCAAAAGAATGAAATAAAGAAGACAAGTAGATGTTTAGATACACTCCAGAAACAATGCTCCCAAAATAGGATTGAATACTCTCTGTTTTAAAGTCAAATTGAATCCTCGTTGGTTTATTTCAACTTTCAATAATATTTCTCTGAAGGTTACCAAAAAACCAAGAAGAAGGAAAAAAAAAAAGTGCAAGTCGTACTAGCCGGTTTCATTAAAGCAGAACTGATCTTTTTGTCTCCTAATATATATCTCCCCCAACAACACCCCCCCCCCCCCCCCCCCCCCCCCCCCCAAAAAAAAAAAATTGTTGACAATCAAATATCAGACAAGATTTGATCTTAGACAAGATTTGATATGCATAGTAGAAGTGGGGATTGGGAGGTGCAACAGCTAGAGGTATTAGAGCATCTTCAACAGCCTCTTCAAATTTTCTCTAAATTTTTATCTATTTGGAGAATGAACAGTGACATTTAACTTTTACTTACCCACTTTTTCAAATACAATTTCCAACAGACTCTCTATTCTTTCTTTATCTCATTTAAATATTATTTCTTCATTCATTATTTATTCTTTTTTTAACAACTATATTTTTCAATGAGAAATGCTATGTTCACAACATTTTACGCAATACTTTCACAATAAAATTTATGTGGAAAGTTGTTATTAGTTCTAATTTAAACCCACCATTGAAATTATTTTTTTACTTGCCAATATTAACTAATAATAATCTGTTACTTAAAATTTATTGTGAAAGTATTGTAGTAGTACTTTTCAATTAAGATTTTTTATTTTTGCCTTATCTTTTTTTTTTTCATCCACACGTTTGTTTTCTTCTCTTTTCTTCTCTCTAGCCCGCCCTCTTTTCTTTTTTCTTTTTTTCTTTTCTTCTCTCTAACACTTTCTACGAGTCATTTGGGTAAATATTGCTAAATTTAAAACTAATTTGCGTTATAGTTACTGTTAGAAGCTATTTAGAGAAGTGAGGAGAGAGATTGAATTTCGGTAACAGTGTTGCCGAAATTCAAGAAAAAGTAGGAGAGAGAATGAGAAAATTGGAGGAGAGAGAAAAACTTGAATTACGGCAATGGTATTGCCACAATTCGTCTGCCCAATCTGCTCGGGTGTGTGAGTGTGAGAAGTGCAATGTGTGAGTGCCTCAAAAAAAAAATCCCACAATTTCGGCAATACCATTGCCACAATTGAGAAATTTTTTTTTTCTTTTCAATTATGGCAATGGTATTGCCAAAATTGTGAGGAAAATTTTTTTTTCCCCACAATTTCGGCAATACCATTGCCACAATTGAGAAATTTTTTTTTTCAATTGTGGCAATGGTATTGCCGAAATTTTTTTCCCCACAATTTTGGCATTGCCACAATTGGGAAATTTTTTTTTTTTTTTAATTATGGCAATGGTATTACCGAAATTGTGGGGAAAAAATTGCCAAAATTGGGAATTTTTTTTAAAAAAAATATTATGACAATGGTATTGCCGAAATTGTGGGGAAAATTTTTTTCCCCGCAATTTCGGCAACATTGCCACAATTGGGAAATTTTTTTTTTTTTCAATTGTGGCAATGGTATTGCCGAAATTATGGGAAAATTTTTTTCCCCACAATTTCGGCAATACCATTGCCACAATTGGGAAAAAAAGTTTTTTTTTTCCCTACAATTTCGGCAATACCATTGCCACAATTAGGATTTTTTTTTTTTTTTTAATTATGGCAATGGTATTGCCGAAATTGTGGGGAAAATTTTTTTCCCCACAATTTCGGCAACATTGCCACAACTGGGAAATTTTTTTTTTTCAATTGTGGCAATAGTATTGTCGAAATTGTGGGGAAAAAAAATGCCGAAATTGTGGGGAAAATTTTTTTCCCCAAAATTTCGGCAATACTATTGCCACAATTGGGAAAAAAGTTTTTTTTTTTTCCCATTTTCGGCAATGGTATTGCCACAATTGTGAAATTTTTTTTTCCCATTTTCAGCAATGGCATTGCCACAATTGCCATAAGGAGCAACTTGATTCTTATTCTAAAATAGAGGACAACATTATTTGTTTGACCAATGCAGTGTGTATGTTATGTTTTTTTCTTTACTGTAAAAGTACTATATGAAACAAATAAGGATAGATTCAAGTAGAATGAATACATTGATTCTTATTTTAGAAAAAGTATAAAGAAGAAAAAATGATTGATGTGCACGTTGTAAATAAAACAAAAAAAGTACATACATTCTTATAGAAGAAAAAAATAATTGATTTGCACGTTGTAAATAAAAACAAAAAAAGTACATACATTCTTACAGAAGGAAAAAATAATTGATGTGAAAAAAAAAGTATATAGATTCTTACAATAGGAAAGAAAAAAATGATTGATGTGCACATTATAAACCAAAAAAAGCAAAGAAAGTACATAGATTTTTACAATACAGAAGAAAAAAATGATTGATGTGTACGCTATAAACAAAAAAAAGCAAAGAAAGTACATAAATTATAATGTGCACGTTGTAAACAAAAAAACAAAACTTCAATCAACCAATTGCCTCAACTTCTCATCTCATCTGATTCTTATTCTCTGCATCGAATATATTTTACCTATTCATATCACGCACGCCTAAAACTCTCGTAGATATTCTTTTTTGTCTTCTTCACTATTGTAATTTCTCTGAGAGATTCTTTTTTTTGTTTTTTTCACTGTTGTAATTTCTCTGAGAGATTCTTTTTTTGTTTTCTTCATTATTGTAATCTGACTAATAAAGAAGTGCTTTGACTGAGTGTGAGGTGGCCCTAAAGAAACTTATTGTGGCAATGGTATTGCCGAAATAGGGGTAAAAAAAATTTGTCCCTATTGTGGCAATGCCATTGCCGAAAATGGAAGTGGGAAAAAAAAAATGAATTCTGAAATCTGGGGAGGAATTAAAAAAAAAAATAATGTGTTACGTACACAATATTTTTACAATATTTTCACAACAAATCACAGGTAATTGGTTATTATTAATTCAAATTTAAATTTAACACTAAAATTAATATTTTAATCCAACAATAACAATAAGTAACAACATGACACTTAGAATTTGTTGTAAAAATGTTATAAAAATTGTGTGCACTTCATTTTTTTTTTTTTTTTTATAAAAAGTGTAATGATTTGTGGCAATGGGATTGCCAAAATAGGAGAAAATTTTTTTTATGACAATTGTGGCAATGCCATTGCCGAAAATAGGAGGAAAAAAAATTGTTTCAATGGGTGTGTGGCAATGGCATTGCCGAGATGGGAGAAATTTTTTTTGACAATTGTGGCAATGTCATTTCCGAAAATGAAAAAAAAAAGAAGTTGCAATTGGTTTGTGGCAATGGTATTGCCGAAATAAGGGGAAAAAAAATTTGCGGCAATGCCATTGTCGAAAATGGGAGAAAAAAAAACAAAAAATGTTGCAATTGGTTTATGGCAATGGCATTGTTGAAATAGAGGACAGAGAATATGTTAGGACATAAAAAAAAGTACGCATATTCTTATTCATCATTAATTTTTTTTTTTTTTTACCCAAGCAATTTGGTTTGAATCTATAGTACAATGAGTACATTTATTCTTATTTAAAAAAAAGTACAAAGAAGAAAAAAAAAATGATTAATATGCACGCTGTAAATAAAAACAAAAAAAAAAAAAAAAGGTACATACCTTCTTATAGAAGAAAAAAATGATTGATATGCACACTGTAAAAAAAAAAAAAAAAAAGTACATAGATTCTTATGTGCACACTGTAAACAAAAAAACAAAGCATCAATCAACCAATCACCTCAACTCTTCATCTCATCTGATTCTTATTCTATGCATGCATCGAATATATTCACCTCAAGTACCTTTGTTGTCATATTCACCTCAAGTACCTTTGTTGTCATATTCACCTCAAGTACTTTTGTTGTCATATTCACCACAACTCCTCAAAGTTCCTTTTTTGTCATATTCACCTCAACTCCTCAGAGTTCCTTTATCGAAACCCTAAACTATAATACACAATATATATATATATATATATATATATATATATATATATATATATAGACACACACACACACACACACACAAATAAATAAACGTGCACCCTAATCCAACTTTCAGTGATAGAAAACATTATAGCATATGGAATTAGTACCATGTTCTTTCAAATAATACAAACTACCAATATGGTCCAACTCCTAAAAAAAAAAATTATGCACACCAACCAATCCACTGAAGTAGACTGAATACTTATGTTAGGTCATTCAGTTTGGCCACTAGTGGAGCTAGCCACAGTTCGAGTGGGGCATGTTCTTCTATTATGGCCTTCTTGCCTACAGAGACTGCACAAAGGCCTTGGTTGATGCTCTTCCCCTTCAACCATTTCATTTCGAAGCCGAGTTGTTCTTGGTCGACCTTTTTCACGGCGCAGCTTGATATTAGGATACAAGACCGAGAAATCAGGCTCATTCCAATGTACACTGTCTAGAACCATGCGAAATCTAGGTGCATAACAAGCAACTTGTTCTTCCAAATGGTAGCAGCGGTCGATATATCGCATTGCAGAGATGCCTTAATATTTACACACAGCAATGACATGTGAGCATGGAATCTTATAAACCTTCCATTTTTGACAACTACAACTGTTCTGCCTCAAATTTACCTCATGACGATGATTACCCCTATATGCAGAGTTAGGGTTTATTGGTGTTCTGACTTCAAACAGACCATCTTCATGACTGAACACAGTAACTGAATGCTTTGGTGCCTTTTTTTCCCATTTATTGAATTTATTCTTTGCATAGGCCGTAATAAGTTCACCGGCAGTAACCTCTGCGCGTGCCTTAGTATACCAATCGGCAAAGTAGGCTACACAACGGTAGTATGTAAATTCAACTAACGCAGTTATGGGCAGATTTCTAGCACTCTTTGGAATTCTGTTAAAGCTTTCAGACAAGTTTGTCGTCATTGCTCCATAACGATGTCCACCATCGTGTGCTAACGTCCACTTGTCCACCGGTATTTCCGTTAAATACCTCTCACCATCTGCACTTAATTGAGTAATTCTATTCCTGGTTATTTGATACTTTCGTAACTGATTCTCCATGCCTGCCCACATTACCATAGCCTTCAAGTTTTTATTCCCAATTTGTTGATTGAAATTGCTAGCCACATGGCGAAGGTAAAAACTATGATACCAACGTGTCGATTGACATATAGTCTGTATCGCTGCCATTATACTAGGGTGACGATCAGATATGACACATAACCCTTCCCGATTAGTGACATTAATCTGAATACAACGCAAAAACCAATACCAGCTATCATCAGTTTCCTTTTCCACAATGGCAAAGGCAAGTGGAAAAAGTCTGTTCTCACCATCCCACGTTGATGCAATCAGTAACATACCTTTGTACTTACCATATAGGAAAGTTCCATCTATACTAATCACTGGCCTACAATGTTGAAAACCTTCAATTGATGGACCAAAAGCCTAGAATACTCTCTCGAATATTGCACAGCCTGGCATAGTAGCAAGTATTGTTTTCCAAATAACCCTGCTGCCCGGGTTTGAATCAATCAAAGCTTTCAATCATTTTGGCAATAATTGGTAAGATTTGTCCCAATCAGTAAACGCTCCACCAATTGCTTTTTCTTTCGCCTCCCACACCTTAAAATAAGAAGGCCGGTATTGGTACTTATTGTAAAGAGTCTGTTGAAGTGAAGAAATCTTTATGGTTGGATCATTTTTGACAACATCCCTCAACTCTTTCTCAATAACATGGGTGTCTAATTGCTCGAGATTTTGTGTGAGCGTGGACTCTGTACATGTGTGTGGACCTTTGTATTTCCTAACCTCAAACAACCCATGTGCAGCCCGCAAGCATGCTCGAAGATGCTAAGAACAATGTTTGCACCTTACAGACCAACATACTGGATCTGACTCTCTTACATAAAATGTTTGGTACCTCTTGATGTGATAGCGTTTAACAACAGCTTGTAGTTCATCCTTATCGGCAAAAAGCAAGCCCACATAAAACTCTTAGGTAGGGTCCCAAATACTCTGAGTGGGCTTTTCAAATGGTGGGGTTGGATCAATCATATTATCCCACGTGTTCTGTGAAAAGCTTAGTGATGAAGGTTGATGGAATGTCATAGCTGGACTGCTTTCATGATTACCTTCATTTAGAGGCTCCTGTTCATCTCCAACATCTTCAAGGACCTCGTCGTCATCAAGTTGGTCATCATTATCCATGGCTCGCATCCTTTCTGATAATGTATGGATCGCATTTTCAGTAGTAGCAGCTATGCGATATGTATCATTGGGATCATTAGTAATCTCTTGTATGACATGCTCAGTTGGATTATCATAGTCAGCATCACTGGTGTTCATTGGCCGATAAGGAACATGTTGGTCTTCAGTTGCAACATGGATATATGGAGCATGATAGTCAGCACCACCAAAGTGTGAGTGGCATATGGATCATGGAAGTGCCCACTCGGTCCTTCGTTGGCATATCGAATTGGAAAAACATCTCGGTGGCTTCTTATGGGCTCTACACCCACATATAACTCTGCACCTACAAATCCATATTGGCGGTCTAACATATTGAATATTGCATTGACACCACGATCATCTTCTACCAAAACTTGCTGGTACGTCACAGGATGTGGATGACAATGAAGCGGAAATCTATACCAAATAGTCAGTTTTGAATCTTCTTTGTTTATATAAAGCGTGGATGCTACTCTATTACATAGATCTTCAAATGTAACACCTTGGCTTAATGGAAGCATAGAAGGAGGTGGCCCTTCGTAATAAACCCCATTTTCTCCATGTTTAATTATTCCGCCGGAGTGGATGAGAAAAATGAACAACTTTTCTGCCATCTACACTAAAACATAATAATAGTATTAATATATTAACACTACACAACCATTACAATGCAATACAAGAAGGTAATCCATTAAAAATATTCAATGTTTAAATAGTTAGAGCTGAGAGAATTCTGTTAAAGAGGATTGTTTCACCGATAATAATAGTATTAAATTCTTTTTTATTAAGGTTTATGAGCGTATACTAACCTTATTTTTTATTTTTTTTTTTTTGTTTTTCTTATAGCATACGTGTATATTATAGGCTAACAAACTAAGTATTTCTTTAAGGAAAAACTGGCCTACAATGTTGAAATATATTTTTGCTATAGGAAATTTTAGACAAGAATTCATGGACAATTAATTTAAAACATATCATACAAATTAGTTCATGCTGCAAAACACATAATACAAAAATAAGATTTGCATGAACAAAAAATTTAAGAAAAAACAAGATTTTCATCTTAGCTATGCCCAAAAACATATCAACATGAATATTAAAAAAGAATCTATAACTACTTAAAAGATGTAACTCACATTCTAAGAGATAAAGAACGGATAGATATTTGCAAGTGTTGTTACTTATAGTTGTTTGTAGAATGTATGGTACGCTTGAATTGAAAATGGTTGGTAGAATTATGAGGGGAATAAGAGTAGAGAAGAAGGTTGATGGAATTTATTGGGGAAAAAGAGTAGAAAATAAGAACCCCAGTGCTGTTTAAATAGGATGCAAGTTTCATATCAGTTAAATTCTTAGATTTTAAACTGTATAATTAGATACGCAGTTGACCAAATACAACACAACACATATGGTTTACATTGTGCACATCAATCATTTTTTTCTTTCTTATTGTAAGAATCTATACATTCTTTGTTTTTTTTTGTTTACAACGTGCACATCAATAATTTTTTTCTTCTATAAGAATCTATGGACTTTTTTTTCAGCGTGCACATCAATCATGCACATCAATCATTTTTTCCTTTCATTTCGTATTGTAAGAAACACAAACCAAACTGCTTCAGTCAAAAAAGTACTGAAGAATAAAAAGACAAAAAAGGTACTATGAGAATACAAAATATGGGGAGGAATTAAAAAAAAATATAACATGCTTTGTACACAATATTTTTACAATAATTAGTTATTATTAGTTCAAATTTGAATTTAACATTGAAATTATTTTTTTAATCCAACAATAACAATCAGCAACAATTTGCCATTTAGAATTTGTTGTAAAAATATTGTAAAAATTGTGTACACTTATCATTTCTTAAAAAAAAAAAAAAAAGTGTAATGGATTAGTGGCAGTGGCAATGGCATTGCCAAAATAGGGGGGAAAATTTTTTGTGGCAACTATGGCAATGCCATTGCCGAAAATGGGAGGAAAACAAAATTTGTTGCAATTGGTTTATGGTATTGCCGAAATAGAGGAGAGAGATCAAAGAAAGTACACATATTCTTATTCTTCAGTGTTTTTTTGACCGAAACAGTTTAGTTTGTGTATGTCATGTTCTTTCCTTTCGTACTGTAAAAGTACCCTCTGAAAAAATAATGATAGATTCTTACACAATGAGTACATTGATTCTTATTCTAAAAAAAGTACATACATTCTTACAATATGAAATGGAAAAAAAAAAATTGATGTATACGCTATAAATAAAAACAAAAAAAGTACATAGATTCTTATAGAAGAAAAAAATTATTGATGTGTACGCTGTAAACAAAAAAAAAAAACAAAGAAAGTATATAGATTCTTACAAGAGGACAGAAAAAAATGATTAATGTGCACACTGTAAACCAAAAAAAGCAAAGAAAGTAAATAGATTCTTACAATATACAAGAAAAAAAATGATTGATGTGCACGCTGTAAAAAAAAAGAAAAGAAGAAGAAGCAAAGAATGTGCACGCTGTAAACAAAAAAAGCAAAGAAAGTAAAAAAAAAAACAAAGCTTCAATTCCATCAGGGCACCTTTTTTGTCTTTGCATGAATATTCTCTGCATGAATATATGATTCTTATTCTTATTCTTATTCTCCGTATGATTGATGTGCATGATTGATGTGCACGCTGTAAAAAAAAAAGTACATAGATTCTTATAGAAGAAATAAATGATTGATGTGCACGTTGTAAATCAAAAAATGCAAAGAAAGTACATAGATTTTTACAATACGGAAGAAAAAAAATGATTATTGATGTGCACGCTGTAAACAAAAAAAATACCTGTGATTTGTTGTAAAAATATTGTGGACGCACATCAATAATTTTTTACGACGTGCACATCAATCATTTTTTTCTTCTATAAGAATGTAAGTACTTTTTTTGTTTTTTTGTTTTTTTTACAGCGTGCACATCAATCATTTTTTTTTCTATGTACTCATTGTACTTTTGTTTCATATGGTATTTTACAATAAAGGAAATAACATGACATACACATAAACCAAACTGGTTCAGTCAAAAAAATTATGATGAACAAGAATATGCGTACTTTTTTATGCCCTGACATATTCTTTGTCCTCTATTTTGGCAAAGTTATTGCCACAAACTAATTGCAACTCTTTTTTTCCCCTCCCATTTTTGACAGATTTGAGCACTGCTCAGTATTTTAGACATATCTCTCTCTTCAAAAATCCAATTGACTCAAGGCTGGATGGGATGGAACTGTGACTTAAATATCTACAACTTTAATGTTTTGAGGTTTTTTAAATTCATTAAATTTGTTGGCCGCAATTAACTCACAAGTTGTTGCTGTAAATTTTGACGAAAATTAGATGGTGAAAGTTTTATTTTTCTTTGACACTTTTACGAGGTTTTGGAAGAGAGGCTATGGAGAATGAAAATAGAAATGTACACCACAGTATCCATCATGCAAAGGAAAAAAGATCAACCATAAAAATACAAGTTTGACCACTATTTTTTTTCGGGCTATTATGCGTCTACAGTTGTGGCTACACATATAGATTCTATGTTGGATTTTTAGGAATGGACAATTATAGTAAATAGATGTATGATTAGATTAATTGGACACTAAATTCAAATGCCAAAAAATGTGTACACACTTCGTTGTCATTTTCGCAAAGGTCTTACGGTTAGTAGTATAATGTGCTATGTATATTATCTACGCATAATATTTTTTGCTACAATGCTGCATGAACAACGATAATACTTTAATATATTCTTAATAAACAGTCATTTTACATTGATTAGTCATTGCGATGATGGGGTACATGAAGTTTTGGTTGTGTTCCACAACATGGAGGATGCCTATTTACTCGTTGTGGGTACCTTTGTGCTTGTATAGGACTTTTCCCCATGCGCCTCGGCTGTGTTCTAATATCAACCTCTGTTTGATAATTACCACCTTCGTCACTTTTATTATCTGAAGACACCTCCATCTCTTCTGCATCTTCTGCATCTTCCCCACTGTCCTCATTTGAGGCATTTTCCTCAGAGTCTGTTACGAGGGCCTCTTCCTCACTGTTTGGAGCACATGCCCATGTATTTGGTGGCGTGCAGAAATCACCAATATAAGGGGCTGGTTGGGAAGGTTGTGGTATGCAGAAATTATAGTTGTACTGGCTATCTTGACCATAATTGTATTGCTCAGCATAGGATGGAGGTGGTGATGGGTGATAGGAGGAAGGTGTTGAATTAGGTTGGGGATAATGGTCATAGCTAAAACAAACCCTCAAATCCTTGTCCTATGGAAGTGGATAATCCAATCTGGTCATTTAAATTCATGCTGTAGTTGTTGACATTAATTGGATTATACTCACTAAAGGTGGTTGGCTCATTACCGGCAGATGTTGACGGCCCTGCTTGGGTAGAGTTGTACAATTATGTTGTGTAAAGGTGGATGGTCCGGCTTCATCATTTCCGCGTTGTGTAGAGGTGGACGGTCTGGTTTTAGTTTGGGTTTGTGGCCGTCTTCTTTGGTGCCTTTGTCATCGCCCAAAGTGTGTCACCTTTTGAGTAGGAACGGAGGAAATATTTTTTTCCATTGATAACTTCACTCGGGTAAGGCCCTCTACTATTGGTGTAAGGACTTGCTGTGCGGTGAGATCATTCTTCTGTTGGTTTGCAACAGCCAAATTTAACATATTGTTGATCTCAGTTTGCTGCCACAGAATTTTTTATTTTTTAATTTATTAGTGCAGTATTATTGAAAAAACTAAAACAATAATTTTTTATCAAAATTAGTGTAGTATTTTGTTTGTGTATAATATAGACCTTCTCACAGACGTGGGTGTGATGAAATAAGAATTTGGCTAAAGGCCTCTCAAGGGTATGACAATGGAGAGGAAGAGAGAAGAGGAATTTGTAGAGTTTCTAAGGTAAAAATTGGGGATGAGACAATCTTGTTTTTCTCTAGGGTTTCTCTCACAAAATTCTCTCTGGAAGCTCTCACAATATGGTGGGTATAAGGGTGTATTTATAGTAGGGTGAGAAGGGAATGCAAAACATTAGTTTTTGCCAAACAGGGCAAATTGGCGGCTTGGTCTCGCAGCTTGTCCAAGTCGCGAGTTCAAGTCGCGACGTAACGGCCTAGCCAGCCTGGGATTTTTGTCCTGTAGCGTGACAACTAGCGCGACCCTTCAGCTTCCCTGTGTGCAACTCACGTGCTTGCGTTTGGCGGCTTGCCAGTCGCGATCCACCCGCGAGTCCTAGCCGCGAAGCTCTGTTTTTCTTGCACACTCTTGAGCTTTTCTTCACATCTTCTCACACACTACCCTTACAATTTTCTCACATAAATACAGGGTTACTAAGTGCTAAATTACAAGCAAATTGGTCACGGAATAAAGCCAATTAGATGGTTGATAAAATTCAGCCTTACAATTCTCATTAGGTGGGTCAAATGTGCCAAATGCCAAATATTTGGCACACCAAACACCAAAAACAAAGCATCATCAGATATGTTAAATGTGCTAAAATTATAAGACATGCTACTGTATGCTCTCATTTTTGAGAGTGTACAGATGAAAATGCCATTTCTGTTTATTACTTTTTTATTCATCTTTCTCTCTTATCCAATTAAAATATAACTTCATCTTCACAATCAGCCGCTTCTTTTTTGCTTCACCATCACCACTCTCCCATACTCTTTTCTTCTCCCTGTTGCTTTCTCTTTCCATTCATGAATCATGAGCCATTACTGATTTCCACTCTATCATCTCACAATTTCCACCATCGTTGATTTATAAAATTAGGTTCACTGGTTTTTTTTCCCTTTTTTCGATCTCTCCTCCCTGTTCTATGATCTAATACACCAAATCGGACAGTTTCTTCAGATCACTCTCCCTCACCCTTAAATCAACGGTACGGCAGCCTCACTGATAAGCCGCCGATCACCGATCAAGCCGCCGCCATCGCTTCTCGTTTGAAGACTCCATCACCGCCGATCTAAAGACGCCATCGTCGCTAGTCTGAAGCCGCCATTGCCACCTCGGTCTGAAGCTGCCATGCCGCCTTGGGTATGGTGGTGGCGGGCTGTGTTGTGTATGATGAGGTTTTGTTGAAGGTTTTGAGTTTTTTTTTCCTCTTTTGTTGAGGTTTTTCGATTTGGAATTTGTTGGAAGACCGGTAATTGTGGTTGTAGTTTGTGGCGGTGGTTGTAGTGGTCGTTCTTGGTTGGTGGTGATAGCCACGAGGCTGTCTGTTTGTATATTGTTGGGATTTGAGTAAATATATTATTTTAATATTTAGAATAGAAGAATAGAACATTTGATAAATGATATATTGAAAAATGATGTGCTAAAATGATAAAATAAGTTTTTGGTGTGTCAAAATGACATTTTTTATGAGAGAGCTGATGAGAATGCTAAGATAGCTAGCTTTAAAGCCCTTTCCTTGGTCCCCAATCAATTAATTAAATCATCCCAGACTAGCTTGGGCTTAGCTATCAGATAGTACTCCTTCCTTCTTCCATATGGAGAGAGGAAATAACATGTTACTTAGTGAGCAACAACAAAGGAGAACGGCTGCAGTAATCCCCAAGAAGTGTGGAACCAAAGTATAGGTGCCTGCAATAAAATCTACCAGCAATGCTCCAACAGACCAGTTTATGTTAAAATCAATACGTCGTGCCACTTTTTTGTGAAAAGTGGCGTCCTCAATTGTTGTTGAAACAAAAAAGTGGGGGAAGACTGAGCTAGTGGAAAGACCAAAAGCTAAAGTATTAGCTATTAGAAATATACTGAAAGCAGTTCTTTTCCTTAGTACTGCCAAGCCATCGTCCCCATTCTCACTTTCGTTTTGGTTAAATCTACCAGGTACCGTGAAAGCTGCCGTGAAGGTCACAGTAACGATGAGTGTGGCTACTAACATATTGGTTTCACTCGCTTTAAAAAATCTGATACAGAGTTTCCCTTGCCTTTGCCTTTGCCTTTGCCATCTCCATTGCCATCGCCATCACCAGCCAGTTTTGGCTTACTTCTAGGGTCCAAATTCTGAATGCCCATCTTTAAGAGTGCTCCCCTAAGGCTTGGTCGACCGCCCCCTCCCCTACAGTAATCTCTGAATTCCATCATGTAAAATGTATAAATGAATGATTTTTGTAAAATACTAAAGCTACCTACCCATAAAGACAAACACATGCACACACACATTATACATATACAATTATGTAAGACGTGGGCCAAAATTGGGTTTTACACATTTTAGCTAAACTTTCTAGTGAAATGCATATTTTCTGAAACTATTTAAAGGATATGTCTCTGTTTTGAAACTCGATTTTCTAAAAATCGAGTTTAAAATGTAAAACTTGATTTTTGGACAATCGAATTATAGTGAAATGAGACTTATAATATATACATACATATATATTTCTGGAACTCGAGTTCCACTTGAATATTTTCAAGGAACTCGAGTTCCATGAACCTGAGTTCCACAATTGTTTTTTTTTTTTTTTTAAGTATCAGTTCACTATAACTTGATTTTTAGAAAATCGAGTTTCAAAACAGGGGTATTTCCCTAAATAGTTTCAGACAGGAGGCATTTTGTTGAAAAGTTTTGGCGAAAAGGGCAAATGTCCATTTTGGCCGTAAGACGTGTATATGATGCATGCTAGCTTTTGAGGAAAATTCTTACCAAAAAAAAAAAAAAGGCTTTTGAGAAAATTAACACTATACTTTTCAATCAAATCATATTAATAGAACTTGGTCACCTTTGTAATTGGCTAAATTACAAAACTACACTATATTAGGGATCACTAATAGTGCAATTATGACATAAACTAACTAAAAAGCTGAATTGTACAAAGTCAAAATACAAGTCAAAATATTGAAGGTTGAATTGAATAAAAAATGAAGTTACAAAATTGAATTGAATTTCAGGCCATATTTGGTAATGAAATTTGTAATTTAACATATTACTTTTCTAGAAAAAGGCAGACACTCTTGTGTGAATGATGCTATTAAAATTTCTAGGAGGAATAATTTAGCTTCTTACACAAATTATTCTCAGAAGTCTGAGATGACTTAAGAGGAAAAAGTTGCCATTGTTTTATAGTTATGCATTAATAAGAAGTTAATAAAAGAGCCCTTTTTAAATTAAAGATTTTCCCCACCAAATCAACCGTGTTTTTGAACATCAATATTCTACACCCAAAAAAGAAAAAAAGAAAAAAAAAAGAGGCAAAACTGGGGAGGATGGAAGGGGCATACCGATTCCCTGTCTTGTAATTCTCTTTCTAACAAAAAATGGTCCATTTTTGTGAAACCCTCCTCGTTTGTAGCGTTTAATTGAATAGTGAATACCTTTACAATGTTTCAATTTGTCTACAATCTTGTAATGCCCATTGATGGCGGCCAGATACATAGGCGTGTTTCCTTCTTCGTCCTGCTTGTTAATGAGACTCCCAAACTCTGGCCTAGCCTCATACTTAATGGACCACTCATCAAACTCTAGTCTAGCCTTCAAAAATTCAAATGCTTCCAACCTTCCACTTTCTGCAGCGGCTTGAACAGAATTCCGATCCTTGTTGTCCAACAACTCGTACATATCTGGACGTGCTGTCATGAGTATGTATATTACAACATAATTGCCTTCCTTGGCCGCAATGTGAAGAGCAAATAAACCTTCTTTGTTTCTTACATATGCAGGGGAATTGTGTGAATGACCAGTGCATGCAAAACATTCATGTCGTGTCTTCCAGCATATGAGAAGTCTGGAGCATTATCTAGGATATGAGAAGCCATGTCGTAGTCTTGTCTATCCACAGCGAGGAAAAGTGCGGATTCCCCAGTGTTGTTTACCTGCTTAGCCAATTCTGCTGGATCCTTCTCATTAATTAGTTCTTTCACAATATCAAAGTTGCCATATTGCACAGCGACGTGCAAGGCAGTATCCCCATCTTGATTCACCATGCTCAGAAGCTGCTGTCGGCCATCAGTTTCAACATCCTGTCTTTTGTCATGGTATATTAGTAGCTTTACAATTGAAGAAGTTCCTACCCTCGCAGCAACATGTGGCGGAGTATTGTTTTTGGAGTTTGTTTCATACACAAGACTTGGACTTAAATTAATTATGTTTTCCGCAGCCTCAAATTTTTTGAATTGCAGTGCAAGATGAAGAACAGTGTTCTTCTCGATTGTCACTTGGAGAAAGCTACTACTTTTGGGATCTGTCATACTCTCAAAGAAACTTGAATCACCAGTAGAAGCAGCTCGGTATACATCGGGATTCATTGCGTATTGCCTTCCTTTTCCTTCTATAGTCGGTTATCAATCTGTCAGGAAACAAAAATTTACTAAAAATTGTTGGATCCTTCGCTGTAGACTGTGGATCTACCTATCTAGGTATTTGGCATTGAACTCTCTTTCTCGAATATTTGATATATCTGACTCTCTCTAACTCTCGGAGTAAAGTTTTGATAAAATGAAAGAAAAGTTGAACGGAAGGATTAATATTGACATATGCGAGAGAGTAAAGACAGAAAAAGAAAACAAAAAATAGAAACAGTCAATGCCAGCTGGGCAGGTGATGGTATAATTATTCAAAGTTTATTATGAAAGTTGAATTTAACCTTAAAAAAAGTAAAAGTTGAATTTGAAAATTTGAGTAGTTGATGAATGAATGATAATAAATGTGATTTTTTCAATTGTTTGTTTTGTCTTTTTTAGTTTACCATTTTTATTAATTATCACATAGACAAAACGAGTAGTCTTAGGCATAAAAAAATTAAAGCTAATCTTAGCTAACGATGACCATCTGTATAGGATCGTCATTATCAAGGACGATCAAAAGCACACATTAAAACCAATGACAACATCGAAAAAAAAAATCAGGCACACCAAACAAAGGCAAAGCAAACAAGGCTAAATCCAAGCAGCCTCCCATGATCTTGATAAAGATTTCCTCATATTGACAGCATTCGTCTCTTACTCCAATTTTTGCCCCTACAAATTAACTTGCAAAGATTGCTAGCTTTAAAGCCCTTTCCTTTCAAATTCTAAAGGTCCCCAATTAATTATTTAAATCATCCTAGACTAGCTTTAGAAAATTTTTAGATACTTCCGGACTGCAAAGAAATTATATTCTCTCCTCTCATATTCATGATGGATCCCATCATAAATTTAATAAGTGGACCTTACCATAAGTATGAGAGGAATGATTACCATTTTTCGTACTTCAGAATTACCTAAGAATTACTTAACAAACAGTAGACTTTCCTTTTTCTTTATTGAGAGAGGGAATAACATGTTACTTAGGAAGCAACAACAAAAGAGAACAGCCACAGAAATCCCCAAGGAGTGTGGCACCAACAAATTAGTCTCGCTCATTCGCTTCCAAAAATCTAATAGAGAGTTTTCCTTGCCTTTGCTTTTTTCATCTCCGTCGACATCACCAGCCAATTTTGGTTTACTTTTAGGGTCCAAATTCCGAATGCCCATCTTTAATGAACCGTTTGGATAGAGGGGGAAAGGAAGGAGAGTGAAGAGGAGTAGAGTAGAGTTGGTTAAAAATAAGTTAATTTTAGGCTAAATCTATTCTATTCTACTCTCCCTCCCTCCCCCTCAATCTAAATAGACCATAAGAGTGCTCCTTAAGGTTTAGTTGACCGCCCATCCCCCACAGTAATCTCTGAATTCTATGATCATGTAAAATGTATAAATGAAATGAATGATTTTTGTAAAACACCAAAGCTGTAAAATACTAAAGCTACCTACCCGTAAAGACAAACACACACACACACACACTATACATATACATTTATGTAAGACGTGTATATGATGCATGCTAGCTTTTGAGGAAAATTCTTACCAAACAAAAAAAAAAAAAAAAAAAGCTTTTGATGAAAATTAACACTGTACTTTCAATCAAATCATATTAATAGAACTTGGTCACCTTTGTAATTACAAAACTACAATATTTTAGGGAACTGTTAGGATTGAGATCTACTATTTATGGTTGTAGCTGGTTCGGAGTCAATATGCCTCCAAGAATTGAAAAGAGAGAAAAAGAATAGAGAGGAAAAGAGAAAGACTTTATTCAGATTCACAATTTGCTTAATGGACCACTATACAATTCCTTGATCTTACATCCCTGCCTTACAGTTGTCATCCCACTAGTCTGTAACTAACTCAACTGCCAACTCACAGCACCTAACCACGGTTACTAACCCAACCGTATACCCTATGACCTGATATGCCAGCCTTATATGGACACTTAGGCACTTAGGCAGTTAAAAATTCACTACTATAACTATTCACTACTATACAGCCCTTCATACAATTGATACACCCACTGTGCAAATTGATACACTCTACACCAACCAGTCACTACCATACACCCATCGTACTACTGATACAATCCCACAAAACAACCTGCAAAACTATGCCTAACAATACCCCCCCCCCCCATTACAGCACCTTGCCCACAAGGTGAGGGAATTTCAACTGCAGCTGGTACAAATTCTCCCAAGTAGCATTCTCCGGACTTTCCCCTTGCCACTGAATTAAAACTTGAGTCACAGTCCTACTCCTCAACTGATGTGACCTTTCCTGTAACACAGCAATGGGTTCAGGGCTAAGGATGCCCTCTGAATCCACAGGTGGGAGGGTAGGAAGTGCTGATACATGTTGACCCAATTTTGCCTTGAGACAGGATACATGAAAAGTGGGATGCAACCTAGAGTCTGAGGGTAAATCCAATTTGTAAGACACCTTACCAACCTTTTTCAAAATCTGGAATGGTCCATAGTACCTAGGAGACAATTTTCCCATCTTGTTCTGCCTCAGTGACTTCTGCTTGTAGGGATGCAGCCTCAAATCCACCCATTCTCCCACAGCAAAGTCTCTTTCAGTCCTATGTTTGTCAGCATTGATCTTCATTCTTTCCTGAGCTGCTACTAAATTCTGCTTCAACAATGTCATTAGCTGCTGCCTGGTCCTCAAATGTACATCTACACTGTCAACCTTAGTAGTGCCAGGTATGTAATCTAATAACCTTGGAGGAGGATAACCAAATAAGGCTTCAAAAGGAGTCAATTTGGTGGAAGTATGGAAGTTGGTATTGAACCAAAATTCTGCCAAGGGTAACCAATCAACCCAAGAATGTGGTCTGTCAGCTGCAAATGCTCTTAGATAGTGCTCCAAGCTCTTGTTAACCACCTCAGTTTGCCCATCTGATTGAGGATGGTAAGCCGATGACATTGCCAGTTGCACCCCTTGTAATCTCATCAATTCTTGCCAAAAGTGGGAAGTAAACACAGGGTCCCTATCACTCACAATTGAAGCAGGCATCCCATGCAGCTTGAACACATGATTCAGGTATAGATGAGCTACTTTGGCAGCAGTATAAGGGTGGGACAATGGAACAAAATGAACAAACTTAGTTAGTCTATCTACCACCACTAGAACCACATCCTTTGATTGTGACTTGGGCAAGCCTTCCACAAAATCCATGCTTACATCAAGCCAAGGTTTATCTGGTATGGGTAAGGGTTACAATAAGCCAGCTACATTACAAGTCTCGGTTTTGAGTCTTTGACATGCATCACATTCCTTAACATGCTTCTTTACATCTTCTCTCAAACCAGGCCAATAAAAATCCCTCTTAACCCTATGAAAAGTTTTAAGGAACCCCGAATGCCCTCCCAAAGGGCTATTATGGACCTGTTGAAGCACAGCCACCTTCAAAGCATTACAAGAACCTAAATAAATCCTCCCTTTATATAAAAGTAACCCATTCTGAATCGAAAACCCTTTAGGAACTTCCTTCCCCAATTGAGAAGCTTGGAAAATATCTAGCACCTTTTGATCAGAGCCATAACTTGCCTTAAGGTCAGTCAGCCAAGCCGGTGTAGGAAAGGAAACCATGCATAAAACCCCTTCAGTATCCTCACAATCATGACAAAAGTCTTCAATCTCAACTTTTCTAGATAGTGCATCAGCCACTAAATTCTCCTTTCCCCTTTTGTACTCCACCACAAAGTTATACCCCAACAATTTTGCAAACCATTTTTGCTGAGCTGGAGTACCAATTTTCTGCTCCAATAAGTATTTTAAACTTTGCTGATCAGTCTTGACAGTGAAGGGTCTTCCCACTAAATAAGCCCTCCACCTCTTCACAGCAATAACCAAAGCCAAAAGTTCCTTCTCGTATGTGGACAAGGCTAGATTCTTACCCTTAAGGGCTTGGCTGTGATAGGCAATCGGCTTGCCTTGCTGCATCAAAACAGCACCTATACCCCTTCCTGAAGCATCACACTCCACCACAAATGGTTTATCAAAGTTAGGCAAGGCTAGCACAGGTGGTTGGACCATAGCTTCCTTAAGCTGATGAAAAGCTAGTTCAGCTTCTTTGGACCAACAAAATGAATCCTTCTTCAATAAGGCAGTCAAAGGAGCTGCAATAGTACCATACCCCTTAACAAACTTCCTATAATATCCTGTAAGCCCCAAAAAACCCCTTAATGACTTGATATCCTTAGGAATTGCCCACTGCTGCATGGCAGAAACCTTCTTCGGATCAGTATGCACCCCTTTAGCAGTGATCACATGCCCCAAATACTCCACTTTAGTGCATGCAAACATACACTTAGATCTCTTGGCATATAAGTGGTTATGAGCTAAAATCTCCAACACACTTCTCAGGTGAATAACATGTTCTGACACAGATTTGCTATAAACCAAGATATCATCAAAGAAAACTAACACAAACTTCCTAAGGAAAGGCTTGAATACTTGGTTCATCAAAGATTGGAAGGTGGAAGGAGCATTGGTTAAGCCAAAAGGCATCACCAAAAACTCATAGTGACCCTCATGTGTCCTAAAGGCTGTTTTTGGTATGTCTTCATCCTTCATTCTGATTTGGTGGTACCTGGACCTCAAATCTAGCTTGGAAAAAATAGCAGCCCCATGTAACTCATCCAACAACTCATCAATAATTGGGATTGGAAATTTATCTTTAACAGTGATAGAATTCAATGCCTTATAATCAATGCACATCCTCCATGATCCATCAGCTTTCCTAACCAACAACACCGGTGAAGCAAATGGACTGCTACTGTTTCTGATTGACCCTACTGACAGCAACTCCTTCACAATCTTCTCTATCTCATTTTTTTGATAAAAAGGATACCTATAAGGCCTTTGGCATATAGGCTGAGCTCCCTCTCTAAGCACAATGGAATGTTCATGACCCCTCAATGGAGGCAGCTCGTTAGGGGTCTCAAAAACTTGGCTAAACTCTTGTAGCAAAACATCTACTTCAACAGGAATACCTACTTTTGATGTATCTGTCTCCACACTAGCAATCTGTAATAACAATCCCCTTTTCACTGGAACTTTAAAGAATGTCTTACAATCCACAAAAGAAGAACCTGAAACTTGACTCAACCCTTGCAGCAAGATCTGTTTATCCTTATACCAAAAACACATAGTTAAAGCTTGAAATTCCATTGAATTTCTCCCAAAGTACTTAACCACTGAGTACCAAAGACTGCATCACAACCTCCCAAAGCCAGCACATGAAAATTAATACAAAATTCCACACCTTGGACAAACACTGGTACATTACTACAAAATCCTTGAGTCTTCACAATAGAGCCATTAGCTACCTTAACTTCCAACACCCTTGAGACATCCACCCTTAGCTGTAAACTATTGACCAATGATGCATCAACAAAATTATGGGTGCTACCTGTATCTATCAAAATTACTAACCCACATCCATTAATTCTACCCATAACCCTCATTGTACCCGGTGTGGGTGTTCCTGTGAGAGCATACAAAGTTATCTCAACCTCTTCACTAGAATTAGTCTGTACATTTCTATCAAATTTATTAACTACCTCACTGCCCCCCTCCTCATCTAATTCAGTTATCTTCAACCTAGAGTTTTCCCCATAACCCAACTCAATTCCCTCCAAAAGAAACAATTTGGCATTCCTACACTTATGCCTTGGCCCCCATTTTTCATCACAATTATAACAAAGACCCTTCTTCCTCCTTTCATCCATCTGTGCAGGAGTTATTCTCTTAATAGGTATGTTAGGCTTGGTTTCTACTACACCATTACCACCATTACTTCTAGGCAAACCCAAGAGAGAATTCTTACCTGAATCTTGCTGATACTTGACACTCCTTTTGCAACTCATCACATATTCTTCTTGAATTTTGGCCAATCCAAAAGCTGCATTCAAAGATTGAGGATTGAGCATCCTTACAGGTAACCGTATCTCATCCTTCAAGCCGCTTAAGAAACAACTGAGTTTGTGCAGTGGAGAAAGCCCTTTTATTCTGTTAGATACTGCTTCAAACTCTGCCTTATATACAGCCACTGTGGTCGTTTGTCTCAGCCTCGTTAATACCTCCATGGGATCATCATAGGCAGTTGACCCAAACCTCACGTGTAGAGCTTGAACCAAGGATTCCCAATCAGAAAATACCTTAGCCTCCTCTGCTTCTTGGAACCATATCAGTGCCTCCAATTCCATGTGAAAGGAAGCTATCAATAACTTTTCCGCAATTGGAGTTTGGTAATACCCAAAATACTGGTTTGCTTTGAAAACCCAACTAGCCGGATCAACACCTGAGAATCTTGGGAAATCCAACTTCACCGATCTTGCAAGTGATACAGTTGAAGAATTTGGAATGGAGTTTGATTGTGCATTTCTCTGAGGAGAATTCTGATTTCCATCCATGGAATTAAGCTTCTGTAAGATGACATTGATGTTCTGATTCATCTCATTCAAGGTTCTTGTATGAATGCCTTGAATCTTTTGTATCTCTTGGATTTCTCTGTTATGGTGATCGGAGGTGGTACGGAGAGAAGCAATTGCTTCGTTCATCACATTCATGGCAGCGGCTCATGTCTCAGCCATGGCAGGATCGATGCTCTGATACCAATTGTTAGGATTGAGATCTACTATTTATGGTTGTAGTTGGTTCGGAGTCAATATGCCTCCAAGAATTGAAAAGAGAGAAAAATAATAGAGAGGAAAAGAGAAAGACTTTATTCAGATTCACAATTTGCTTAATGGACCACTATACAATTCCTTGATCTTATATCCCTGCCTTACAGTTGTCATCCCACTAGTCTGTAACTAACTCAACTGCCAACTCACAGCACCTAACCATGGTTACTAACCCAACCGTATACCCTATGACCTGATATGCCAGCCTTATATGGACACTTAGGCACTTAGGCAGTTAACAATTCACTACTATACAGCCCTTCATACAATTGATACACCCACTGTGCAAATTGATACACTCTACACCAACCAGTCACTACCATACACCCATCGTACTACTGATACAATCCCACAAAACAACCTGCAAAACTATGCCTAACAGGAACACTAATACTGCAATTATGATCCAAACTAACTAAAAAAATTGAATTGTACAGAGTCAAAATACAAGTCAAAATATAAAATTGAATAAAAATGAAGTTACAAAATTGAATTGAATTTCAGGCCAAATTTGGTGATGAAATTTGTAATTTAACATATTACTTTTCTAGAAAAAGGTAGACACTTATGTGAATGATGCAATTAAAATTTGGATAAATTACAAAATACACTTCTAAAATTTAAAGTTAATTAAATTTTACACTTTAAAATTTGAGAAATTAAGTGTGGGTTTGGATAGGAAAGTTAGAGCCTGTTTGGCCAGCTTTTTTTGCTCACTCAATTTCCGTCACTCAATTTCCATCACTCATCACTCATCACTCATCACCCATCACTCATCACTTATCACCCATTACCCATCACTCAATACCCGTTTGGCACATCACTGAAATGCAATCACTCAATATTTTTCATACTATTTTGTGGGCCCAGCTCTGTCACCCACTGCAGCTTTTTTTTTTTCCTTTTTTTTTTTTTTTTTTTTTTTTTTTTTTTTTTTTTTTTTTTTAAACTGGGTTCTGTGAGTTTCCCAGTGAAAAAAAATAAAAAAGAGGAAGAAACCCAGGGACGGTGAACCCAGGTGGAAAAAAAAAAAAAAAAAAAAAAAAAAGAGGAAGAAACCCAGGGACGGTGAACCCAGGTGGAAAAAAAAAAAAAAAAAGAAGAAGAAGGAAGAACAGGGACGATGAACCCAGGTGAAAAAAAAAAAAAAAAAAAAGGAAGAACAAGGATGGTGAACCCAGGTGAAAAAAAAAAGAAAAAGAAGAAGAAGAAGGAAGAGCAGGGACGGTGAACCCAGGTGAAAAAAAAAAAAAAGAAAGAAGGAAGAACCCAGTGAAAAAAAAAAAAAAAAAAAAAAAAAAAACCCAGCCAACGGAAACTGTGAAATAAGAAGAAAAAAGGACCAAACCCAGAAATTGAAAAAAGAAGAAAAAAAAAAAGAAAAAGAACCAGACCCAAAAAGTGAAAAGAAAAGAAAAGAAAAGAAGAAAAAAGAAGAAGAAGAAGAAGGAGGAGAAGAAGAGGAGTAGACACCCAGACCCGTGAAAGACAAAAAGAAAAGAAAAAAAAAAAAAAAAGAGAAAAGAAGATAAAGAGGGAGTAGAAATCTGACTGTGGGCCCGGTTATGTGATGTTATTTACAAGTTTGCCATTGAAAACAAAGAATTGGAAACTGAAAACAGCCAAAAGTTGTTTTCAGTTTCCACAACTCATAACTCAAAAAGTAGAGAATTGAGTGATGGAAACAGAGTATTGGTTTGCCAAACAACCTTTTTGCTATGGGTCCCACCAGTTTTGAGAATTGAGTTATGGAAACAGAGAATTGAGTCACGAAAACAGGCTAACCAAACAGCCTCTTAGTTGCGGTGCATTTTCCAGCTTCGCGTTTTCTCTTTTTTTTTTTTTTGCCGCACTTGTTGACTTTGGGGGACAAAATTCACTGTGCGTGTATTGTGCGTGCACTGTTCACGCAATATTTAATATTAAAAGTGGGTCCCACAACACTATTCACATATTTAAAAATTATTTTGCTACAGTGTTTTTAGCAACAATCAGTTTTCAGCAATTTTCAGCAACAATAAGCTGTATCCAAACGGACCCTAAATTTCACACCTTGAAGTTTCTCTCAGTTAGCAAAAGCAGCCTCTCCATTAGTGGACTTGTCTACATGGCGGATAAGTGATACACGTTCTTCTGGTGTATAATTTTTTAGCCACCTCAGCGTTCCCAAACCACCCCATTTCACATCAAATGAAAATCCACTAAAATAGCCGCACTGTACGACGCCGTTTGGCTGAAATCAAAACTCAAAACAAATGTTCAACGACGCCATTTCACCAAAACTGAAAACACATTCGCAGACTTGCTTCCTGCTTTAGCTCAAACCCAACCCCACGAACCTGCTTTAGCCCTTAGCTCCATCGTTGACAGCTCCAGCTCGACAGTGACCAGATCGCGAGGTTGAGAGAGAGACCTAACCCTTATGACAAATGATCACAAAGAACCATACTCCAAACTTGTGCCCCACAAAAATTCAAGTCCCACAAAAAAGTCAAAATTTATTAAAACTAAAAATATTTCCAATAATTTATGTAATATTGCCGCAAAGCTTGATACTAAATATTGAGGAAACAAAAAGAACTACAAGATTACTAACAATAATAGGAACAAAAATTTATCAACCCCACAAGAAAACAAAAATGACACTTTGAAAAAGAGAAGGAGATTAAATGAATGCTAGAAATTGTAGAGAAAAGAACTGTGTAGTCTGTACCATTTGCCACCTCTGGTATTCATCATCAAATACCTAGATGCATAAACTGATCAGAGGAAATCGACCCATAACATAACTAACTGAAACAAAGTCTTCCCTGCTGATTTTTCTCTTAGTTGCTCACAATTTCAGACTTACTTTCTTTGTGATCCAAGAAAACCATCGGTGTATTTGTAAAAGAAGGTAGAAAAAGTTGGGAATTTAGAGAGGAAGAGTTCCTCTCTGAACCTGGCTTTTCACTTCATACTCGACCCCCCAAATCATTAGAGCTCTCTTTGGGGTTTGGTATCTCTCTCTCACCCTCGCGATTTGGTCACTGTCGAGCTGGAGCCGTCAATGATGGAGCTGAGGGCTGAAACAGGGTTGTGGCTGTGCCTGTGCTGTGCGGTTGGGTTTGAGCTAAAGCAGGTATGGGTTTGTGATCTGGGCATGAGTTTTGAGTTCTAGTGAAACGCATCGTTTTAACATTTGTTTTTGGGTTTTGATCATCTATATATATATATAAAATCGAAACCTCTGAATCTCTCACAATTTTTCACATCATCACTATTTTCTTTTTCTTTTTATTTTAGATTCTTTTTATTTTAGGTTTAATATCTTATATAGAATCCACCAGAAAAACAATAGACAAAAATTTGAATTTTTATTAATATCAATAACATTGAAAAACATATACAAACTTGGAGGCCTATTTAAGGGCTCCATAAAACTTGATAGACAAGAAAATATATTCTAAAATAAACCCTAATTAATATCTAACCATAATAGGAACCAAATTTGACCTAAAAAAACATTAAAAGAACCTAAAAACAAGGAAATAAATCACCTAGACCTAAAATAACGTTTTTTGCATAAAAATACCAAAATAATAATATCCTACATCAACTTATCACAAAAATACCAAATAGTTTCTTTTTATTTTAGATTCTTTTTATTCTAGGTTTTATATCTTCTTATATTTATTAGTGTTACAATAGTTTAGTTTAAGTAAAACTCTATTAGATATATTTTGTTGGCCTATCACATCATTATTATTATCTATATATAATATAAAATTGAAGATTAAAAATTAATTATAATTTTTTAAGATACCTCAAGTTAGAATTAAAAAAAAAATGACTCACTTTAGGTTTGATTTTTTTTTTTTTTAAAAAAAGGACTCACAAAAAAAAAAAAAATTTTAGGATTAAGAAAAAAAGAGAGAGACTCTTGGTAGGACTCTCTTTTCTCTCCTTAAAACCCTAACAATTACCATCTCAAAACCCTAAACTCAATTTCACTTTAAAATTAAAAAAATAAGAAGGAGAGAGACTCACGTAAAAAAAAAAAAAAAAAAAGAGTAGGTTTTGTCTTTTTTATTTGCTTTCATATTTGTTTGGATTCAACGTAAAAGATAATGGAATTAGGTGTTATAAATTTGATAATGTTCCATATTTTGAATTGTTTATATTATTTAGACTCCTGGTAGGACTCTCTCTTCTCTCCTTGAAACTCTAGCAATTATCATCTCAAAACCCTAAACTTAACTTCACTTTAAAATTAAAAAAATAAGAAGGAGAGAGACTCAACAAAAAAAAAAAAAAACGCAGGTTTTGTATTTTTTATTTGCTTTCATATGTGCTTGAAATTTTCATTCTATCTTATTATTTTGTTATGTTTAGAATTTATTTTCTTCTAAGTGTTTGGGTTAATCTCTATATTTTGATAGTATTTTTGTGGGTTTGGTTTTTGGGTTGAAATTTTTAATAATTATTTTATATTGTATACAGCAGATGAAGCATCTCTATTTTTTGAAGAAAAATCAAAACTGCAACCTATGTCTTCCAGCCCAAGGTGTGGTAAATTTTTATATGTTCTTACTTTATTGAGAATTTTTATTTGGGTTCATGTGATTTTTTGTTTTTTTATTAAAACTTTGATTTTTGGTTGATTAATTATTTGTTTGGATTAATTTCAATTAATTATTTGTTTGAATTCAACGTAAAAGATAATGGAATTAGATGTTATAAATTTGATAATGTTCCATGTTTTGAATTGTTTATATTATTTAGACTCCTAGTAGGACTCTCTCTTCTCTCCTTAAAATCCTAGCAATTACCATCTCAAAACCCTAAACTTAACTTCACTTTAAAATTAAAAAAATAAGCAGGAGAGAGACTCAATGAAAAAAAAAAAAAAAACGTAGGTTTTGTATTTTTTATTTGCTTTCATATGTGCTTGAAATTTTCATTCTATCTTATTATTTTGTTATGTTTAGAATTTATTTTCTTCTAAGTGTTTGGGTTAATCTCTATATTTTGATAGTATTTTTGTGGGTTTGGTTTTTGGGTTGAAATTTCTAATAATTATTTTATATTGTATACGGCAGATGAAGATCTCTATTTTTTGAAGAAAAATCAAAGCTGCAACCTATGTCTTCCAACCTAAGGTGTGGTAAATTTTTATATGGTATATTATATATGAATTTTTTGAATTTGAAGGGTTTTGTTTGGTTTTGAAGTAGAATTTGGGGATTCTATAAAATTTGGAAGGTTTAAGTTTTGGGGTGTTTGGTATTTGCGTCTTAGTAGGTTGATCTTAATTCTTTATCTTATATGTTTTTTCTTTATTGAGAATTTTTATTTTGGGTTCATGTGATTTTTTGTTTTCTTAATTAAATATTTGATTTTTGGTTGATTAATTATTTGTTTGGATTCAACGTAAAAGATAATGGAATTATGAGTTATAAATTTGATAATGTTCCATGTTTTGAATTGTTTATATTATTATTAATACGACTAAATAAGATTTGTTTTTATCTTTATAGTTTATATCAGTTTTGAGTGTGTGTATATATATAACTTTTGGGAATTTTGCTTTATTAATTTAAGAATTGTAAATTACTTTGTAGGTTTCAGTAACTATGCACCTGCAGTGAGACATTGACAATATAAGCATATATATATATATATGGTATTAACATTTTATAAAAATCTTTCTTACAACCCAATAACATTCTACGTTAGACAACACTTCTAAACTATAGAAAAACATAGAAGTTAAATATTTATTCCCATTGTATTTTATTTAATTATGACAAATCCATTTTTTTTAAACACTAACTAGCAAAATGTCTATAATATGCATATTATTAACCCAATTTTCTATTTCTAAATTTCTTAGATTTTATTTTATCAATCTTTTTTTCTTTTAAATTCTTGGTGGGCAAATCAGTCTCTCACTAATTCTTTTACCTTAACGTGATGTTGGTTAATTGTTCTTTTATTTAACTATCCCGTGCATCGCACGGGTTAGCGACTAGTTGTTATTAATACCGTTTCGGACCGTTTCGGTTTGTCTAGTGGAATGGAATATTTCAGTACCGGCTGATTTCGGTGTACCGTTTCAAGGTGTTTCGGGGTTCCTAAAAAATAATTTATATATATTCTTGTAGAACATAAAATTGTCAATTCTAATAAATAAATAACTAAATATCAAATAATACAAATCATTTAGTCTTAACTCTTAAGTCTTAAACATCAATATAACATCAATTTAATATCACACAATAAGAAGATCTACAAGTCAATAACTAAATATCAAATAATACAAATCATTTAGTCTTAACTCTTAAGTCTTAAACATCAATATAACATCAATTTAACATCACACAATAAGAAGATTTACAAGTCAATAGCTAAATATCAAATAATAACTCCTAAGTTCTTAACCACGAAACAAATCATAAGAAAAAAAAAATTTATGACAGAGGGGGAAGGAATGAACAAACAAAAGACATTATTTATGACAATGTATACCACAATCACATATCTTAAGTTCTTAACACTTAATCTTAACTCCTAACTCCTAAGTTCTTAACCACCAAAAAAAAAAAAAAAAAAAAAATTTTTTTTTTTTTTAAACAAGCCAAATCCTATACTGGCTGAAATTCACATCTCAGTCGGAATTGGCCGGAATTGTCCGGAATGACCCGAAACGGCCCGAAATCTGACCCGAGGTGGAACGTGAGGTATTCTCGTACTGGTTTGCATATCGATACGAAAAATTCCGGCCGTTTCGGCCGGAACGGAATGGAATCAATAACAATGGTTTTGATTTTAGCCAAATAGCATCATTTAGTAGATTGTTTTAGGGTGGCTAAGGTGGCAAAAAAATTACACGTTAGATGACTGTGTGTTACTTAACGGACACATTGGCAAATCCGACTACAGAGGGCTGCTTTTGCTGACAGAGTGAAACTTCATGATGTGAAATTCAATTTTTTAAACTTGAGGATGTAAAATAAGTAATCTCAAACTTTAGGATCGTACTTTACAATTTACCCTTAAAATTTTTCAGATGAATAATTTAAGCTTCTTACACAAATTATTCTCGGGGGATTTGAGATTCAACTCATGTACGAGACTTGAGAGAAAAAAGTTGCCCTTATTTTATAGTTATGTATTAATAAGAAGTTAATAAAATAGCCCTTTTTAAATTAGAGATTTCTCCCACCAAATCAACCGAGTTTTTGTACATCTATATTCTACAGCTTTAAAAAAAAGAAAAGAAAAAGGCAAAACTGGGGATGATGGAAGGGGCATACCAGTTCCCTGTCCTGTAACTCTCTTTCTAACAAAAAATGGTCTATTTTTGTGAAGCCTTCCTCTTTTGTAGCGTTTAATTGAATAGTGAATACCTGTACAATGTTTCAATTTCTCTACAATCTTGTAATGCCCATTGATGGCCGCTAGTTTCCTTCTTCGTCTTGCTCGTTAACGAGACTCCTAAACTCTGGTCTAGCCTCATACTTAATGAACCACTCATCAAACTCTGGTATAGCCTTCAAAAATTCAAATGCTTCCAACCTTCCACTTTCTGCAGCAGTATGAACAGCATTCCGACCCTTGTTGTCCAACAACTTGTACATATCTGGACATGCTGTCATCAGTATGTACATTACAACATAATTGTCTTCCTTGGCCGCAATGTGAAGAGCAAATAAACCTTTGTTTTTGACATATGCAGGGGAATTGCCATTTTTTTAAAGCAAGTAGACAAATGGCCGGTTATCCATATGCGAGGCAATGTGTAGAAGAGTCCATCCTGAGTCATCGCTTTGTTCAATTGTAGATGGCCATTTTGTCATCACTTCGTTCACTAAATCTAAGACAATAGAGGAAAAATTGCTCCGGTTAATACATAATTGGAGCATTTTTTTCCATGACACAATATGGGGCGAAGAGCGTTTGAACCTATGTGACTTGTCTCCATGCAACTCAATCGTAAAACGGTGGAAATCCAAATAGATTATGGTTCAGGGGTAACATTTAAACACAAAGGGCACGACAAAATTGATTTTGAAATGTTAATTAATATAAGTGATATAGTACACACTATAACTGAAATACAACATTTATTTACAAAAAAATAACTTAAAATATTATTTTACGAAGAAAAAGAAAAACCTTAAACTAGAAATCTAGATATAAGAACTTTAGATAGATAATTTAATTATTGGAGAGTAAATTGAGAAGATAAATATATGAAGATTTTCCCAAAATTTTATATGGGTCTTTCTTTTAAAAATTAAAAAATGCTCAATCCTTTTTTTTCCCCTCATCCTAACTTTCATTCCCAATTATTAAAAAATTGATGTATAATGAAAATTCCTACAAAGGATGTTTTGACATTGAATTTTTTTAATTAAAAAAATTGATAGAAGAAAAAAATGAGAAATCGTTCTCAATAATCAATAATTCACCCACGTTAAATAAAAAAACTAAAGCCACTAGAGGCGTTACAAGAGCCACTAAAACCACCTTTGAAGGCTTCCAACAATTAGAGAAGTCAGAGATCTATTTAAACCACCTCAGAACCTAAGTAAAGGTACGTTGATATACATTCATACAAGCAAATACACAGATTCACCTCCATATACACTGAAATAGAATCTTAATTTTTATTATCTCTCTCAATTAACATATGATTTTATCATCAAAGACTCATTAGTAGGCACTACGCCAATGACTAGAAGGAGAAAAACACCATTGTTATTTTCTTGCAGGTCTCAAACTCATTCACATCAGATTCCGTCTGGATGAACCTATCGATTGACAAATTGTAGACATTCTCCATGCTCCTTTTGCTCTTAATCATTTAGGCATACAAAGACATTACTAGGGGCAAATGAAAATAATAGAATGGAAATACATTCAATCAGTGAAAAGTGAAAAAGGAAAAAAAGTAAACCAAAGCCATCAGTAAAACCAAATAGCAAACCCGAAACCCATAACCAAAAAGGTCCTAGCTTTTTTACGTTTTATTTCCAAATATACATAAAAAGGTCCAAGATAACCCATTTATGAATCAAAAGATGACAAAATGGAGGAGATAACATATGGGTATCAAAGTATCTGTGCTGGCTCAATTGTCCATGCAAACACTGCCATGTAACAATCAAAGATTCAAAATGCACCAAAATACAATCAGATAAAACCATAAAACCCAAAATGAACCAACTTTACTAGTGAAACACAGAAGTAGTCCAAAACCTAGAACCAGAGAGGCCCTAAGCCATTAATTCATGCATCGAAACATTAAACACAGACAAACATATAGAAAAATTGCATCCAGGTATCCAAGTAATGTACCTTATGCTCAATATTCCAAGAAAACAGTGTCAAAGATGACTCAAAAGCATTCTGGAAAAAGAACAATCATATCATCAGCTAGGTTAAAAAGGTACACAAAATTGCATGCACATAAGACACTGTTTGGTTGTTGAGAAAAACGAGGGATAAAGACGAGGGAAAGTTTCTATTTTTTATGTAAACTAACTGTGATGAGAAAATTTTGGCAAAAAATCAGCAATGCAGTTTGAATGTTTGATTTTAGGAAGAAGTGATAAGCAGAGAGAGTACCAGACAGACATGCCACCACATGATCAAAGAATTAAAAATCTATTAGAAAGAAAATTATACAAGTTGGTGATTATGGGATTTTGGGGAACATATCAACTATTTTGTTAGTCTTTAGCTTTGACCATAAACATTCTCAAAAAAAAAAAAAAAAAAAAAACGGCTTTGACCATAAAAATTGTCACGCAACAATGTATGTAACGTCTAGCAAGCAGGACCATATTTAGAATTTTTTTTTTTTTTTTTATTTAAAAAAAAACACGTGTGTGAGAGAGAGTATATATATTAATAAGGCTGGTGAAAAAGTTGAGTTTTCAGAAAGTGCATAATGAAAAAGCTGAGTTTCAAAAAGCTGAGAGGGCGTTTGGTCATTGATTTCAAAACATAGTGTTCAGTGTTTAAACACTGAACACTAGTGTCCAAAAATAAAAAAATGTGTTTGGTGGACCATTCCGCAACAGGGCTGTTTGAAAAACATGGTTCAAAACGTATGTTTAAAATAATGGTTTTAGAAATCACCTCTAGGCTGATTTTTAACAACAAAAACTAGTGTTGAATGGCACTTCCGTAATTAGGTTGAACTGTATTATGGGCCCACTGATCAGCTTTTTTGAAAAAATTGTCTCCTCTCTCCACTGATTAGCAACTGTGCGGCATTAAAAAATATTTATTTTGTACTTTCCTCAGCTTTTTTTTACAATCTAACACACATATACCAAACACATATTTTATATTTTTGAACACTGAAACATGTTATTTAAATCATGATACCAAACACATTTTTTTGTTTTATAAACACTAAAAACACGTATTTCAACAACATTTTTTAAACTACAATTTTTACATCTTTTTAAACAACAATTTTTAAACTCTATGACCAAACGGGCCCTAAGTGTTTGGTAAAACTGTTAAAAAGTACTTTTTGAAAAAGCTGAGTGTTTGGCTAACACTTATAAAAGTTGTAGTTTGAGGGATAAATTACCAAAAAGGACAACGTATATATAAGGGAGTTTATTTCATACTTTTTATTATTATTTTTTTATGTGAGTTTATTTCATACTTATTAATATACTTACTAAATAATAATAATAATAATAAATATATATTATTGGTATTATTTTAATAATGTTTGGGCAATTTTTCTTTTTTAGTGTCATAATTATTTGTTATTACCATTAATGACTTTTTATTAATATTAATTAAATCTAAATAATTTTCATCATCATGAAGCACAAAATGAAAATGTAAAAAGATGATAAAATATACACCAATAATCCAAGTTTAAATTGTAATACATAAAAATGTAAAAATATATAAAATACATATCAATAACCTAAGTTTAAATTTTACAACACAAAAATGTAAAAAAGATAATAAATTACATACCAATAACCCAAGTTTAAATTGTACTACATGATATTATAAAATAAAATAAAAAATAAGACAACTACTAATTATTATCCCCCCAAATAGAATTAGCAATGGAATCACGAAGAACCACCATCGCAGGATCTGTTAATGATCTTGAGTTCTGCTCATAACTGCTACCTGTTTCACTGTTACGTTCTCTTCTAGAAATTGAATCTCGATTGGCGTTTCTGAAACTCCTATCATCCCTATCATTTAGTCTAACAAAATTATGAAGAGCCATAGTAGCAGATACAATAAGTATTTGGATATGGAATGGAAAAGATGGCATGTTTTTGATAATTCTCCATTTATTCTTCCACACACCAAAAGTGCGCTCAATCACATAACGAAGAGATGAGTGAGCATGATTGAATTTTTCATGTCTAGTTCTAGGGCTTCCACCTCTCCTTCGAAAGTCTTGGAGATGGTATGATATCCCCTTGTATGGTGCCAAATAGCCTTTCACCATTGGGTATCCAGAATCAACTACATAATATTTCCCTAGAAAAAAAAATTCAATTGTATTAACACACTCACACAATATGTCATTATAATGAACAATTGATTAACCAATTACAAACCTAGTGGTGGGTGCGGAAAGTTGTTACTTTCTCTACGAATAGTATCAAGGAAAATGTGAGTGTCGTGTGCTGCACCTTCCCATCCAGGCAAAACAAATGTGAATAACATATCAAAGTCACATGCAGCCATCACATTTTGGGTTGGATATCCCTTTCTTCCAAAGTATGGAATGGACTTCTCAGTAGGTACAACCGCTGTCACATGTGTGCATCAATCGCACCGATGCAATCCTAATAAAAACATTAATAGTTTTGAGTTCCACATGCATTGTATTATCTTAAAGACAATAACACTTATTTAAATATACATTAGTACACATACTTTGAAATGTGGCCAATAAATTGGATGGTCTTGTATTTTGGTTGGAACTTCACTAAAAGTTGGATCAGAAGGCTTTACATATGCAGCTGCAAAGCGAGCACCCAACAGAGTAATCATCTTCTCAAAATGTCTACTTATGGTTTCACCCGAATGCTGAAATATTTCTTGAACCATTCGGTTACATGTTCCATGACCTAGTATCAGTAAACAGATTGCCACTGACTCTTCTAACCTTATATTCCTTGAATGTTGAAGTCCATAGTCACGTTGTAAAACTTGACACAAATTACTAAACACTTCCTTTTTCATTCTAAACATGTTGTAACACAGTATCTCATTACCTTCCATGCAGCGTCTCACCCAAACCCACCCTGTTTGTTCAGAATCATAACAAGGAGTCTTATTAATGTATTTATTGAAATATGTCACAACTGCTTCACAGGTAACTGCCACAATCTGGTAAAACTCCTCATCAGAATCGTCATTACTATCATCATCATCAGAATCACTGTCACTGTCATCATCACTATCACTACTCTCACCATCATCATCATCATTGTTATCACCATCATTATTATTGTTAGCATTGTTATAATCATCACCATCATGATAATCACAGTAATTTCTGTAATCCCCATCCATTAATAGTTCCATAAAATTGTTACTCTCATGAGTACCATTATAATCATCCATATTGATTTAGGCTACACAACAAAGTAACAAATAATCAACCATTGCACATACTTAATATAATCAACATAATAATTAACAAACTCTACATCAAAACAATTCAACATCAAGTACATAACACTGTAACAGTTGCTTCAAATGTGTTTACATTACACATATATTAGTCTAAAGATAATACTAAATATCACATAACTTAGTTTAAAGTTAATACAACATAAAGCTAATATTAGTCGTAAGCTAATACAACATAAAGTTAATATTAGTCCTAAGCTAATACAGAGTACCACATAAGGTTGGTCACTTCTTTTGGTTCAAACAAATCATTTTTTGTAGCCACTCCAGCTGTGACTCTGGCTCCTTGAAAGTCAGGAACATCTCCCTACGTGACCTTTTTAGTAAGATAATGGAAGCTTCAACCGCAAACTGGTTATCCACTCCAGGAAGTGCTCTCACAATCGCTATGACATTATCAATTGAACTTGGTGACTCTCGAGAAGGACCTTCATTCCTATTCTGACATACAGCTATTAATTGACTAATACGATTGTCCAACATTGCAGCTCCTCCCATCTTCTTCTTTTTCTTCTGTGAAGGTATTGATTCATTAGTTCGCTTTTGTCTTGAACTACGTGATTGACTAGTTTGTCCTTGCAGCAAATTATCAATGTCTAAACTCATGTCACATTGGTTATCCTTAAATTCGGAGCTACCATCTGAATCACCAGCACCCTCTTTTGGCATTGTTGGAGGGAGTGTATTTGAAGAAGGGGTCCATGCAGCTACCCCAGTTGCTGCAACATCCCTAAACATTATTTCAAGTTGTTCTAGATTCTGTAAACCTTTCTCTTGAAATTTTTTAGCTTTGGATAATTCCTACAAAATGTAATTGTAATTTCACTCATATAACAATAATATAAAAAAAACTAATTTCACTCATATAACAATAATATAAAAAAAAAACTATCTCTAACTAACTACATATTAATAAAATACTCAACTCACATTCAACTTTCGCTTCCACCAATCATCAGGAGCAGCAATCGTTTCCTTCACTGCATCCCAACCTAAACCTGTGGCAAGATTCCTCAATTGTTCTCACACTCTCCAATCACCTTTTAATACATCCCACCTACTTTATAATTGGTCCCTATCATAGTCTTGACCGGTCACTTCACCAAATTTGGTCACCACATAGAACCAACCTTCGGTATTAAAGGCAGCACCTTTTGTTCCATTCCAGGCTTGAATTTGTTCCACACAAAGGTCACAAAAAGTAGTTGTCCATGTTGGATTAATATCCCAATCTACTCTAGTCTTTTTTACCTCGGGGTTGGAAGTGGTGTTTTTACCCATCTATAAAGTTAACCAACCATAAGAAATAAATAAAATTGCATGATCTAATAATGGTAAAATACCCAAATCATGCTAAAATACCCACAGTATATTTTCCAGTCAAATATGAGCTGCAACCTTGCAGTAATTCTATCATTCTAAACCTCAAACTTAAATCAGCATTCAGATAAATGGCTACTGGCATATAGTTATTTCTTTTTACTAGTAGGGTAATTATAAAAAAACGAAATGAAAACAGAGAAGCAACACAGTAGCATAAGTATTGTGAAAATTTATATGTTACAGATTATAGATACCAAGGTCAATATGAAGGATGGTTTGCAACTTATTTACAGAACACAGACATGGCAATAGCTTCATCTGGATACTTCAGCAATGATCATTCAGCAAGCATTCATTATGAGTAATTAAGCTAACAAATATGAATCAATGATGGCATCATGAACCACAAAAGAAAGAACAAAAAATCGGTAAAACCTAAAACAAAAACAAACCCATCCCCAAAATCATGGAAAATCCAGCATACTCCATATTATTAAATCAATGATGGCATCAAGAACCACAGAAAAAAATAATAATAATCATCCCTATAATAATAATAAATTTTTAAAAAAATTTGTAAAACCCAAAACAAAAACAAACCTATCTTCAAGCACAAACACAGTGACACACACAAACACAAACACGAACACGCATAGTGAGAGAGAGAGTTTTGAGAGAGAGAAATGAAAGATAAAGAAAAGGGAGGGGGTGTTGAGTTGAGATGAGAGTTCTCAGGGGAGAGGACTTAAGACAGAGCATCCACAAAATATAAAAAAAAAAAAAAATTACGAAGCATCTACCCACAAATTTTTTTCAGTACCCAGCAACAGACCAAATACATCTTTAGCAAGAACAAAAGCATGCAAGATCCGAAAATTTTTTTGGTAGCAGATCGGCGGTTTTTTTGGTAGCAGATAAGTAAAAAACAAATTTCAGATCAAATTTTGGTAGGTAAAAAAAAGTTGGTACCTGGCGGTTTTTGGTAGCAGATTGGCCTTGCTTCGTGTTTTGTTGATCAAAATTCTCCCTTCAAAACATATTTCTCAGATCAGATTACACAAATTAAATTATAAAAAAAAATAAAAAAATTTACAGAGGAAGCCCGCTGAAGAAGACAAAGAAAGAAGAAGAAGAGGAAGAAGATTTTCAAGACAAAAGAAAAGAGAGACTTATGCAGAGCTGAGAGGAGCCAATCTTTTTATGAGGGAGCTGCGCAGAGAGTGATGAGATGAGAGGGCAATTTCTCTGAAGGGTAAAGACAGATGAGATGAGGGAGCTGTGTATTCTGAAGTGTTAACCCCTTGCCCTTTAGTCAAGGGCAATTTCGTAACTTCACTCTCCCAACGGATATAAATAAAAGCTGGGACTCAGCTTTTCAATTATGGAGCTACCCTGATCCATTTTGGAAACGCGCATATCCTGAAGGAATATAAAAGCCAACTTTTCAGAAAAGTTGGCTTTTATTCTCACCAAATGCACATTTGGAGCCAGCGTTTTTGAAAAGCCAACTTTTAGGCTTGAAAAGTTGAACCAAACGGGTACTAACTTGAACTTGAAGTACAGTATTTTTATAAGAGTTTTGTAACTTAATTATACTTAATTTTTAAAGGAGATTTTTAAGATTGAAATTTCCTTCTCTAACTATCAAATTATCAAGAAAAAATTAGGCATGGTTGTTTACATTCTAGATCTCAACTATATGATTGTATTCACCAACATAGCCTTTTTGAGCTTATGTCATAATTTTGTATTAGGTAGCTAGTTTGGTTTTATTGTTGTAGGATATCATGTTAGGCATATTTTGTGAGTACTTAATAATTTTTTGTAATGCATGTAATTGATGTCACATTAATATAAATAATAAATATATTTTAGAATTATTTAGGAAAATTCTATTTGTACACAATTTTTTTCTTTTTGTTTGTACCATATGTATTTGATCTTAACTATTATTGACATATGATATTGTCTTATTTAATATAAAATTTATAATACTAGATGAACATCTAAATTTAAGTAATTAAGGTATGTATTGGGATTCTTCTCAAAAAAGAAAAGGTATGTATTGGGAGAAAAAAGTGTATTGCAGATTGACCCATTTATTTGTTTTGTGTTTAAAAGTTGACATATTAATTTGTGTAGTAAAATTTGTAATAATTATAAAATTACTCTTTGATGTTTAGTGTAATGTTAGGAATAATACAAATTTTACTATATAAACATTAGAAATTGATGTGTCACTAATAATAAAAAAGTAATTCAACATTTATTTGTTTAATTGGGAAAGTGGCACTAATAATAAAAAAGTAATTCAACATTTATTTGTTTAATTGGGAAAGTGGCACTAATCATATTCATTGCCTTTGGCATTTTCATCAACTGTCCAAAATTTTTTGGAACAAAATCAACAATAAAATTTGATTTTAGGAACAAGTGATAACTAGAGATCGAGTACTAGACATGCCACAACATGTTCAGTCCATCACTTGGAGGAATATTGCAAAAAACACGTGAAAATGGAGAAAAATTTTGATTAAGGGATTGGGATTTGGGGGAACATATCATCTACATTTTTGACAGGAAATGAAGCAACCTCTCTCTCATTTATATATATATATATATATATATATATATTCCTTACGGTGGTTATCCAAATCACTTTGTGAATCTATAAAAAAATCTTATATACGATATTTTTGTTGTTGATACATATATACGATAGACTTAATATGTATATGAATGTGACAGTAGTGTTATTTTTATTTTTGAGAAAGACAGTAGCGTTATTTATCTATATATATAATAATAGGTGAAGCAGAGAGAGTGTGAAATTGAATTCCAAATTAGAACTCTAATTGTGTGCCACGTGTACACACCAAATTAGAATTCCTAATTAGAGTTCAAATTTTGTGCCATGTGTCTAGAATCTGAAATTGAAGTTGAATTTTGCATTATGTGGCTAAATGTATGTGGGCTCATTCTCATTAAAACCACTTCTATGTATCGGGTCAAGTGAGTTACTGTGCTAATTAAATTTTTACTTGATTTTGCAGTCAAACTTGAAAACCAAAGAGATTAATATCGATGGCTCATTCTCATTAAAACTATTTCTATGTATCGGGTCAAGTGAGTTACTGTGCTAATTAAGTTTTTTCTTAATTTTGCAGTCAAACGTGAAAACCAAAGAGATTAATATCGGTGAAATTTAAGTTGAATTTTGCATCATGTGGCTAAATGTATGTGGGCTCATTCTCATTAAAACCACTTCTATGTATTAGGTCAAGTGAGTTACTGTGCTAATTAAGTTTTTTCTTAATTTTGTAGTTAAACGTGAAAACCAAAGAGATTAATATCGGTGATAAGAACTTGGTTTGGGTACATTGCATAATTTCCAAAAAGATAGCAAAGCTAGAGTTTGCATCTTTGTTATAAATTGCTTACAAAGTTTGCATCTTTACATTTGCATTGAGTTTCGGATTAAAGTGCTTTCTTCTTGGTTCTAACACTGAGTTTTGTTGACTATTCACTTACAAAGTTTGCATCTTTACATTTGTTATAAATTGCTAATATGTGATTAAATGCACATTATGCCTAAAATTCACTATCCTTATATTTGGCTTTTTGTTTAGGTTTGACACCTATAACAATGAAGAAAGCACTGCTGTGGACCGATGAATGATACTTTTTGCAGGCTACAAAGGAACTTAGTGATCAATGAAATTTCACGCAAATTGGAGAGAACCCGGCTGTAGATGTCTGGATGGCACACTACAACAAAATGTATTTTCAGTGACAAAAAATTCGTCACTAAAAGTCCAGTTTTTCATCACTAAGGACCTTTAGCGACGAAATTGGACTTTTAGTGACGAAACTCATTTCGTCACTGTAGCCCCGTCACTAAAAGTCCTGGTGACGAAAAATTTCGTCACTAAAAGTCCGATTTGATTTTTTTTTAAAAAAAAGAACTTTTCCTCACTAAAAACACTATTTAGTGACGAAAATATTTCGTAACTAAAAACACTTTAGTTTACTAAATCATATTTAGTGACGAATAATTTTGTCACTAAAACTATGTTTGGGTACGTACAGTGACGAAAAAATTCGTCACTAAAACTATTTTTAAGAAAATCCAGGCACATATAGTGATGAAAATTTTCGTCATTAAAACCATTTCTTAAAAAATTTTGCTATATTTAGTGACGAAATTTTTGTCACTAAAACAAATGTTTATTGCTATATTTATGACGAAAAAATTTGTCACTAAAACTTATTTTCTATTTTCATTTTTTTCATGGCTTTGATATTAACCTGTAACTTGTTATTAAATTATTTAAACCTCACTTTTGAATAACACATTTATTTCAACACATTTATAAAAAAAGATCCATACATTCCACAAGTAAAAAAATAAAACAAGTATCCAATTCAAACTCATTCCATACAATAATTGTTTGCAATACATACAATAACTCTACCTAAACCCTATTTTAGAACTAACGGATGATGTCCTCATATGACTTCAAGTACTGCCAAAAGTAAATCCCCTAAAAAGCCACTAATAAAAAATCTGCACAAATATAAAAACAATATTTACTTAAAATCGCAAAGTAAAAACATTAACTATGTTATAAGAAACATTTCTAACAATGCATTAACCAATAAATTAAAATCACAACTCCTAATGTATAAGTTGTAGAAAGCAAATAAAGTACTAACATATGGATGGCTTAATCTGCCATCAGGTGTCTTACCTATTATCATTCAACTTTTATCCATGTTTAACTACAATTACAAGATGAATGCTACTTTAGTAAAATAAGGACAACTCATGTATAATATATTTTAACATCTAAGTCTATAAGCTACTTAGATAAAGTTCTATCTCATACATGAATGCACAAGTCTATATTAATCCTTAAACCAATTTCCAACATCACATATATAAAGTTTTACAAGTATTGAAATGAAATAAAATATTATTCATCACATCTAATCAACAATACTCATTAACATTTGCAAGAAATGAAAAACACTTCTAATATTAGTTTAACCCACCTTATAACATTATGCAAGCCACCCGCTTGCTTCAACACAACAATACCACAAAATCAATCACAAACATCACAAGTACAATGTTTACAAGTATTGAAATCGAATAAAGGAACACAATTGCTACTAATCAACAAGTTTCATTAACATTTTCAAGAAATGAAAAACACTCACAATATGAATTTAACCCACCTTATAACACCATGCAAGCCACCCGCTTACTCCAACACAACAACCAACCACAATACCAATTTCCAACATCACAAGTATAGAGTTTTATAAGTATTTAAATCAAATAAAATACCATTCATCACATCTAATTAACAATATTCATTAACATTTGCAAGAAATGAAAAACATTTCCAATATGAATTTAACTCACCTTATAACATCATGCAAGCCACCCGCTTGCTCTAACACAACAACCCACCACAAAACCAATTTCTAACATCACAAGTATAGAGTTTTACAAGTATTTAAATCAAATAAAATATTATTCATCACATCTAATTAACAATACTCATTATCATTTGCAAGAAATGAAAAACATTCCCAATATTAGTTTAAACTACCTTATAACATTATGCAAGCCACCCACTTGCAACAACACAACATACCACCACAAATTCAATTTCCAACATCACAAGTATACAGTTTTATAAGTTTTTAACTAGAATTTACTTACTTTGCTCAAGCTAAGTTTACAACTTTAAAAAAAAAATCCAAAGTTACTGCAAACAATGTGTATTTAGCCTGCAAAAGAAAAGTTAAATTCATAAGTACAAAAGTTAAAGAAAAGCTCGTACAAGGGAAGCTATATCATTAGGAGAAGGCATTATTATGTTTCTAGAGTTAAATTTACTGATACTTCAACTTTCATTAGAAAGCCAAACATATATATAAAAGCCAAAAAGTATGGATTGATACTGAACTAAACTCAATGCTTTTGAGTGAATAGATCATTGTCCAATTGGTCTAATTCAAAACTTACATCCACAACTTTGATGGTTCTCCTACACCACATTACCCATTGTCAGATTTGTCTTTATAATTCATTGCCCCTTTTGACATTCTGAAAAGAGTTCTAAAATAAATATAGATTCCTAAATAGTGAATACTAATCTATCACCCCATGTATTTAACAATTATCCTAAATTCCCATAAAAGTTTTCAATCCCTAAACTTTCTAAGATTGAGAACCCATCCAAGAAATTCATTCAATAGAAACCACCATTACCATCAAAACTAAGTTTAGAGACCCACATAGCAATTTTTGCTTATTTAAGCACAAAACAGAAAGAAACATAGTATAGAAACTGACCTGAAAGCACCCTGGTATGTAGTCTAGATGTTGACCCAATTCCTAAAAGTACAAAATGTAGATTTTGGTATGGGTTATCACTTTTCACTTGTACCCAAACTAAACAAAAATGCATATATCCATTACTGTATCAAACAAAAAAATAACTAAAGGAACTAGAATCATTAAACAAAAAAATTAACACCAAGCATTTAGAATCATTAAACAAAAATTAACAAAAAAATTAATTCAAAAGGAAAAAAAAAAAAAATACCGAAGGGTCACGAACTGAAGCGTTGCCAAAAGCGTCGCCAACAGCAGAAGGATCAAGTGTTGCCGGCGAGATGAAGCACCACGAACGACGATTTGAAGCGTTGCGGTCTAGGCTTTTGAAGCGTTGCGAATAGCGAACTAAAGTGCCGCGACGGCGAGCTCAAGTGTTGCGACGGCGAGCTCAAGCGTCACGACAGTGAGCTCAAGCGTCGCGATTGCGAGCTCAAGCGTTGCGACGGCGCAAGCTCAAGTGCCGCGACGGCAAGCTCAAGCGTCGCGAGCGTGAGCTCAACCGTCGCGACGGCTTGAGCTCAACTGTCGCGACGGCGAGAGCTCAACCGTCGCGACGGCGAGAGCTCAACCGTCGCGACGGCGAGAGCTCAACTGTCGCGACGGCGCGAGCTCAAGCATCGCGACGGTGAGCTCAAGCGCCGCGATGGCGAGCTCAAGCACCGCGACGGCAATCTGGGCTTTCTCCATTTTGAAAGCCCAGATCGCTTTATCGACAACGGTAGGCTTTATCGACGACGGTGAGGTTTCTTTTTTTTTTTTTTTGTTTGGGTTTCTTTGTGTTTTTGACTGAAAATTTGAGTGGGTGAGTGTTTTTTGTTCTGCTGAGTGGGTGAGTGTTATTTTTGGTTTGGAGTATTTATAGTGGTATTTAGCGACGAAAATATTTCGTCGCTAAAGACCACTTTTAGTGATGAAACTGAAATTCGTCACTAGAAGTGGGAAATAGTGACGAAATATCAGTTTTGTCACTAAAAGTGGTCTTTAACGACGAAATGTTTTCGTCGCTATTGCCCACTTTTAGTGACGAATTTTTGTTTCGTCACAAGAGGACCCAGAATTTGTTACATTTTTAGCGACGAATTTTATTTTCGTCACTAAAGAGACCATATTTTGTTCAGATTTTTAGCGACGAAATTCAACTTTTGTCGCTGTAGCATACTTTTAGTGACGAATTATGATTTCGTCACTGAAAACATTTAAATGCAAAACCATTATTATTTTTAGTGACAAATAGTTTTCGTCACTAATTCTTCCTTATAGCGACGAAATAATTTTCGTCACTAATACTATCACAGCAATACCTACAGTGACGAAATATTTCGTCACTAAAAATTTCAACTTTTAGTGACGAAATATTTCGTCACTATAGCTTAATTAAACTTGCGCCAAAATTTCCCCCCACTGGCGCCTATTTTTTAGATCACAATTGTGACGAAATTTATTTTTCGTCGCTAAATGTTATAATTTTTTTCACTATTAGTGACGAAATTCATATTTTGTCACTAAAGCTGTATTTTTAGCGACGAAAAATATTTCCTCACTAATTTTTGTCGCTAAAAATACATTTTGTTGTAGTGGCAGATGTGAGTCACTATGTTTTTAAAATTTTTAGTGAAGGTAAAGGTTATGAACAATGTAAATTTTCTGAAGAGAGATTTATTATTCTATATTTACGCAAGTTTGGTCGCCTTCTTGGAGTGGATCACTCCACCCTGTCTTTCTACTGGAATTTTTTATTCAGATTGTTACAATTTAATCCGAAATTTTATTTGAATTTTCCTATTGTTGTTACTATCATATATTATCATTCCAATTGTTTAATTAGAATCTGAAATTGGAGTCCAATTTTACTATACACTACGTGTATAATCTAATTATTTTTAATTTTGCTGTCATGTGTAGAAGCCAATGAGATGAAATTAATAACACATTAAACACTCATGCTTTGGGAATCGGTAGTACCAATCTAAATCCATTGGACTTGCTTCGTGATAATACAACTATGAAGGATGTATAAAAACATGCACAAACCCATCTCTCTATAAAAAGAGATTGGAGAGAATTTCTTTTATCAGCCATGGAACTTCAAAGGTTTTTTCTTCACACAAATGCCCATTATGTTACAAAATGACCCATCGTAAAACTACAAACTGAGTACAACTTTGGGGGTTTTTTTTTTTTTTTTTTTTTTAATTTTAAATTTTTTAAGCTATGAAAATTTCAATCACCAATAGAGATTGAAGATTCAAAAGCGTGAATGGATCTTTTGGATAAACATTGTCACCAAGGTTCATCTTTCTGTGTAAAATATATATACTGCTAAGTTTTGTTAATGAAATTTTCTGGTTAATAATATGAATTTAGACTTAACTAAGCCTTTTAAACATGAATAAACTCATGATTAATAATATATCAATTCCCGTGCGGTAGCACGGGCCTACATACTAGTATATATTAATAGGCAAAGTTTAGAGAAAACCAAATTAGATTTTAATTGGATTCTAAATTTTGTGCCACGTGTCTCATTTAATTTTTAATTTTATGCTAAGTGAATTATTAAGTATAAAAATTGAAGAGTCTAAATCTAATAAGATTCTAAATTTGATTTCAATTGGAGTCTAATTTTCCATTACGTGCCCATCTAATTTTTTAATTTTTATTTCAAGTGAATTATTAAGTGCAAAAACCGAAGAATCTAAATTCAATTAAATTCTAAATCATAAATATATATATATATATATATATATATATATATATATATATATATATATATATATATATATATATATATAATGAGAAACCATTATGTATTTTAAAAATGTATGGTTTAAAAAAAAGTGTAAGCTAATATTATGTATAATTTGAATTTCTTCTAAAAAAAGTTATAATTTGAGCCATATAATTTTGATTGTTTTAAGTTATATCCGTACATATGCATAGGACTACACACTAGTTATTTATAACTCGCCACTTCACAAACATATTCAGAGGCTTTTTATTTAACAAAAAAATATAGATATTTCAAATCTTAAAATTTCGAATATTCACTTGTTCATAAATTTAAAAAAAACATGTATAAAAGATTTAGATCCTAAAACTCCAAAACTTTTGTATGGACAGTAGATAGATGATGCTTGATTAAAAAAAAAAAAAAAAAAAAAAAAAACATTAATGAATAATGGCAAGCTTATGATATATTTGTAGGTGGAAATATTTTGAAATGTTAGCAACACCTTGTTATACTATACACAAGCACACCAAACAAAGTCTTTGAAACATGGCTAAACACGAGAAGCCTCCCGTATAAGGATCTTGAAAATGCTTGCCTCATACTAGCAACATTCCTCCTACACCAATTGTGCCCATACCAACTTGCAACACATAGCTTTAAAGTCATTTCCTTGCAAATTCTGAAGGCCCCCAATCAACCAAATCATCCCAGACCAGCTTGGGCTTAGCTATCAAATTGTTCCGGTAGTGAGAGGGAAAAACATGCTACTTAGGAAGCAACAAGAAAGAAGAACGGTTACAGTAATCCCCAAGGAGTGTGGCACCACTGTATAGGTGCCTGCAATAAAAGCTACCAGCAAAGCTCCGACAGACCAGTTTGTGAAAAAAGCGATACGTCGTGCCAGTTTTTTGTGAAAAGCTACTTTTTCATCAATCGTTGCTGAAGCCAAAAAGTGGACGAATACTGAGGTAGTGGAAAGACCAAAAGCTGAAGTATTAGCTATTAGAAACACACGGAAAGCAGTTGTATTCCTTAATACTGCCAAGCCCTCACCCATATTTCCATTTTGGTTATATCCACCAGGCACCGTGAAAGCTGCCGTGAAGGTCACAGTGGCAATGAGTGTGGCTACCAACATATTGGCATCGCCTCTGCCTTTGTCTTTGCCATTTCCTTTGCTATCGCCATCGCTATTGCTATTGCTATTGCCATCGCCTGCCAGTTTTTGTTTCTTTCTAGGGTCTAATTTCTGAATACCCATCTTTAAGAGTGCTCCCCTCAGGCTTGGTCGAGCTCCCATCTCCCACAAAATTCTCTGTATTTCATCATGTAAAATTTATAAATGGATGGCTGTTGTAAAATACTAAATCTAGCTACCATAAAGACAAATACATGCACACACATTATACATGTAAGTAAGACGTGTACGTGATGCATCCTTGTACGTGATGCATCCTAGCTTTTGAGAAAAATTAATAATATACTTTCAATCAAAAATCAAATTAATAGAACTTGGTCACCTTTGTAATTGGCTAAAAAAAAAAACACTGAACTTCGTCGTTATGGGATGACTAATTAGCACAATTATGACAAAGACTAACTAGAAAATTCAATAACATAAAGATCAAGTATAAATAACTGAATTGATGAATAAAAGTAAAGTTATAAAATTTAATTAAATTCCAAGTAAAGTTAAATGATGCAATTTGTAATTTAATCTTTTATTTTTCTAGAAAGCATTAGATACATTCAAATGAGCTTTTAAAATTTCTAGGAGGAATAATTACCTTCTTTAGAAGTGGCGGCTCCAGGAATTTTGTTTAAGGAGGTCATTAAAAAATTTTAATAAAAAAAGAACTTGAATATATCAAGTTACCAACCAAAAAAAAAAAAAAAATTAATACATGAAGTTTTACAATTTTCTTCTACGAGTATTCAAATTTTGAATTGTTATATGATAGTTCATTATAACTATCTATTGCCAATATGGGTAGCTATGAGCCTATAATCATTTTATTTTGTTAAGTTTATCTAACATTTTTATTTTTATGCAGTTTTTTATTATCTATTTGTTATTTTTTTATAAAATATTTTAAACTAAATGACTAAACTAAACTCATTGGCTTTGTATTAATTATTGACGTACAAAACCACACTTATTTATACATAAAATTATACACTAATGTCTACTTAACCAATCAAATACTTGGACAATCACTAAGTTTACGTTTTTTTTTCTTGAATTTTACTAACTTTATAATAAAAAGTTATTATAACATGATAACAATATACACACATGTAACAAACCATATCTATTTTCTAATTATTAAATTATATATATTTATATTAAAATGTACACACAAACATCCACACACATTATAATTCACACAAATAATATTATAACAAAAAATAATGCACACAATCAATATTAGACTCACTCACACACATAATATAAATTTATAAAAAATAATGACACTTACAATTCACAAACATTTACTTTTTATTTTTAGAGTTGGAAAAACTTGTAATAAGGATGTGTAAATTTAAGTCAGGGTGTGCAAATATTTTTTTAAGAAAAAAATTATAGTATTAAACTAACAAAAAAATATTTTTTTATATATAATTCTTTTTTTTTTTTTTTTTGGGAAGGGCCTGAGAATAGTGTAGCGCCGCCCATGTTCTTTAGACAAATTCTTCTCTGAGATAAGAGATTCAACCCATGAACGAGACTGAGAGAAAAGCTTTCCTTGTTTTGTAATTATGTATTAAGTATTAATCATTTTATAAAAATTTAATATAAAAGCCCTTTTTAAATTAAAAGATTTTCCCCACCAAATCAATCCTTTTTGTACGTATCTACCCAAAACAAGGGGGCAAATGTGAAAAAATTTCTTTGTTTAGAATTCCTATAAATTGTGCAATAGCATTGCATTCAGCAGAGTATGACGGAAGGGGCATACCTCTGTCGAGTCGATCAGTAACCCGCTTGTTAACAAAAGTTTGTCCATTGTGGTGAAGCCCTGCTTGTTCGTAGCATTTAAGTCAACACATTTACCGTTGCTCCATTTCAATGCATTATATAACTCCCTATTGGCCGCCAGATTCATAGCATTTAAGTCAACACACGGTATGTCCTTCTTCATCCTGCTCGTTGATGAGACTCTCAAGCTCTGGTCTCCTCACAAAAAATTCGATACCCGTCCGCCATCCACTTTCTGCAGCAGCATGAAGAGCATTCTGACCCTTGTTGTCCAACAACTCGTAGATATCTGGACATGCTTCCATGAGTTCTTTCATTACCTCATGATTGCCTTCCTTGGCCGCAATGTGAAGAGCAGATAAACCTTCTTTGTTTCTTACATATGCAGGGGAATTGCCCTTTTCTAAAAGCAGCTTGACAAATTCCACATTATTCATATGCGCGGCAATGTGTAGAGGAGTCCATCCTAAGTCATCGCCTTGTTTAATTGTAGATGGAAATTTTTCCATCACTTTTTTCACAAAATCTAAAGCAAAACCATATTGCTGAGTTTAGTACATATTAAGAGCATTCCCTCTTGACACAACACATGGGAAGAGGGTTTTCATAAAAAAATATATGCGTTTTTTTTTTTTTTTTTTAAATTATAAAACTTCAATCCCTTTTTTTATCCTAAAATTTGATCCCAATTATAAAAAATTGAAGTAACTTTTTTTAATATATAATATATAAATTATGGGAAAAAGAAGCATAAATGTAAAAGTTTTTGTTAGAATATTTGCATTAGCTCATGCAAAAATTTTAGTCTATTTTAGCATCAAAACCTACTTTTTTTTTTTTTTTTTTTTTATTTTATATACTAATCACTTTTCAAAACACCACAACATCGGATTATTTATTTTGCACTAAATTTCATTAAAATTCCAATTTTTCTTGAATTTTTTAATTGTTTAACATTCTTGACACGCAACAACCATCATTTACACTCTTCTCTCATTCCCGAAATATATAAAGAAAAACATAAAAAACCAAATGCAAAATAAATGGTGTCAATATAAATTTACAAAATTAATGTAACAATCATGTATTTTTACACAATTTTAAATAGCCTTATGTGAATAAATTTTAAATTTAATTAGCTAAAATGTAGTACTTTTTCTATTATAGAAGCACAAAAACACTAATGTGATTGCTCTTATTGATTTGGTGGCATTTTTCATTTAAAAATTAACGTGGGCTGGACTTCAAAATATATAAAATTGCGGTAGGATAATCTGTTAGGCTTGGTTGTCTGTGACCCTTTCTCTATTCGGCCGTGTCATGTGTCATGGTAAAATTTGTGAGCTGTGGTCCTGGGGGAGTCAAGCCTATAACTCTCTGCTGAAAAAGTTTCCATTTAATGAAATGATGCATTGGAGCTTAATCTCGTATTTGACGATAGAAATCTTCCTTCAGCAATAGAAAAATTCCCTATTTTGTAGCGAGAACATCAACTATTTTCAGCCAGAAAATTCGTATTCAACATTAGGAAATTTTTTATGGGCAAGGGTACACTGGACCCATTAAGATATAGACACAACAATTATTTGACATGTATTCAAATTTCAATGGGTTCAATGTACAAAAGCACTAGACTCAGTTGATTTCTTTTTTTTTTTTTTTAATTCTTTTTGGACTAACTTGTAAACCCAATTCCAAAAAACCTATTAAACTACTAGGCCTAGATTTTTTATTTTTGGCGTAAATGCACTTTTAGTCCCTACATTTTGACGTTTTTCCATTTTAGTCCCTACATTTTATTTTTTCCACTTTTAGTCCCTAAACCAATTAACGCGTTCCGTTTTGGTCCTTTCCGTCAGTCAACTGACGGAAATAGCTGAGGTGGCAGCCGGAGCAATTAAAATATTATTAAAAATGCCACGTCACCATGACACATCAGCATATAAATTAAAGAAATTAATTTATTAATTTTAACTAAATAAAAAAAATAAAAACATATTTAAAAAAAATAAAATCAAACCCAAACCCAGAAAATCATACCCAAGAACACAAATTCAGAATTAAAAACAATAAAATCAAATGCCTATGAACACAAAAACACAAACCCAGAAAATCAAACCCAATAACAAAACCCAGTTTATTTCAAACAATCAAACTCAAAGTCAACCCAGAAACCTAAAAAAAAAAACCCAGCCAAACTCAGCTAATTGAATCAAAACCAGCCAAACTCAGTTCATTGAATCAAACCCAGCCAAACCTCAAACCCAGAAAAACCCAACCAAACTTCATTGAATCAAACTCGGCTCTTTGATTTTTTTTTTTTTTTTTTCTGGTTTCATTTTTTGGGTTTGGGTATTTGATTTTCGGGTTTGATTTTCAACGAGCTTGAAAATTGCCGGCGTCAAAGGCAGATCCCCACGCCCCAAATGCCAATCTTCAAACAACCAAACCCCAAACGCCAGTCTCGACAACATCCAGCCAAACCCAGAAACTGCCACCACCATCGCCACACAACCCACCTCTACCATATGACCCACACATCCCAAAACTTCCACCACATGACCCACACAGCCTATAACCTCCACAACTCGCCGATCTCCACCATGCCGACGCTGATCTGCACAGCCTATAGAAACCCCAAACGCCGATCTGGTCAAAGGCCGATCTCCACGCCCTAAATGCCGATCTTCAAACAACCAAACCCCAAACACCAATCTCGACACCATCCGCTGATCTGTAATGAGAGAGAGAAGGAAGAGAGGGAAGAGAAATAATAAAAGAATGGGTGGTGGCTTGCAGTGGACTGGACAGTGGGTCCGGCCATAGGTGGCTCTAATGATGGTGTTCATGACCATGGGTTTCAGCCTTGAAGAGAATGGGTTTGAAGAGAAGAGAGAGCAACATGAGAGAGAGAGAGAGAGAGAGGAAGAGGAGATGAGAGAATGAAGAAAGAGAAATGGGTTTGACTCAAATCTGATCTGGATTTTTTGTGTTTGATTCAAATTTGATGAATTTTTATGTTTTTTTTTTTTTTTGATTTGATTGGGTATTTTTATGTTTTAAATTTTGTTTTTATGCTTTTTAATTTTGTTAAAATTAACAAATTAATTTTTTTAATCTATATGCTGATGTGTCATGGTGACGTGGCATTTTTAATAATATTTTAATTGCTCCGGCTGCCACCTCAGCTATTTCCGTCAGTTGACTGACGGAAATGACCAAAACGGAACGCGTTAATTGGTTTAGGGACTAAAAGTGGAAAAAATAAAATGTAGGGACTAAAATGGAAAAACATCAAAATGTAGGGACTAAAAGTGCATTTACGCCTTTATTTTTTATTGTCTCTCTCCCCAGGGTTAGGATAGTTGTAATTTTTAAATCTAATTTTCAATGAGTAAAAAACCATTACATCTTTTAGAAACTTATTACTTAAAAAATGTGCAACTTTTATACCAAGTCTAATTGAACTCATATATATATATATATATATATATATATATATATGTATGTATAGTTGTAACTATTTTTAATTATGCTTGTGCATATATACACGTAGATATACACTAGTTATATTTAAAGTTATTATGTCACTAGACTCAGTTGACCCTTAAATGTTTATATCAAAATACAACAAATATAAACTACGTTTTCAAAGGTTCTAATCTTCACTAATTGCATCAACAAAAAAACTAACTAGGCTTGGTTACAATTTACAACCTACAAGTACAACTTTTTTTTTTTTAACTCCTTATAAAATGAGAAATATAAATATTCACCCCACTGTAAATTTATGAAAATACCCAATTTAATAGGTTTTTTGGAATTGGGTTTACAAGTTAGTCCAAAAAGAATTAAAAAAAAAAAAAAGGGTTATGCTAACAAGTGCCCTTAGGGCACTTATTAATAATTCATTTTAAGAAAATTTTGATACCACTTTCATGGGAAATGAAAAAAAACTGTCAAAATATTAATTATCTTTTTTTCATTTCCCATAAAAACTTTCTTTAAATGAATTATTAACCAATGCCCTAAGGGCACTCGTTAGCATTTCCCAACATGTAAATTATACATTTATGCAAAGTTTTATGTTCATTGCAGGGGGTTTGTGATTAGTATTATAAATTAGGTTGACTCGTTTTGAGATATACTAAAATTGGAGAAAAAACAGTACTCCCTCTGTCCCAATTTGTTTGTCCTATTTGAAAAGTCAAACTTTTTAAGCGAACATTATTTATTATTTTGCCTGCCTTATAAAAATGTATAAGTTTACAAAATTACCCTTAAATAAATTTATCAATTTTTTTTTTTAAAAGAGTCATTCTTAATGAGACAACTAAAAATGTGCCTCAATTAGATTGATATATATATTTTTAAATATTTGTTAGTTTTCTTTTCAAATAGTTTTGAAAATAAAGAAGAGCACTTGAGTTGAGGTAGATTATTTACCTTTTGGAATGGTTTCAAACTTGTTCCAAGGTATATGATATTTCGCTTTTGAATCATCCTCAAAGAAAAATTCCGGAATAGGGATTAGAAATAGCATATTGATGATCCAAAGGACAGCAAAGACACGTCGAGTAACACGCGGATTGGCCCGCCTGAAACGCTGAGGGACAGTCTCAAATTTTTGTCGGTTTTCCTCCATTTCTTTTAGGAGCAAATTTCCCTTGTTACAGTCTGCATTGGATAAATCAAAAGCAATAGAAATAATCATACTGAATAAAGAAGTTTTAAACCTCCAGTGAAATAATAACTTTAAATATAAACTAGTGTATATCTACGTGTATATATGCACAAGCATAATTAAAAATAATTACAACTATACATACATATATATATATATGAGTTCAAATTAGACTTGGTGTAAAAGTTACACATTTTTTAAGTAATAAGTTTCTAAAAGATGTAATGGTTTTTTACTCATTGAAAATTAGAGTTAGAAATTACAACTATCCTAACCCTGGGGAGAGAGACAATAAAAAATAAAAAATCTAGGCCTAGTAGTTTGATGGGCCATTCCCATCCTCTTTTGACGGCAACAATAAATTTGAAGTATCGGACTAAAGCCTGTTTGGATGAAAGGGGAAGGAGAGATAGTAGAGGAGAGTAGAATAATGTTGGCTAGAAATAAACTAATTTTATACTAAATTTACTGTACTTTACTCTATTTTCCCTCTCACCCCTTAACAATAATCTCATTAGTCATCATACTGTACATACTTCGTCCATGTTGCTTCCAAATGAAACAATCGTTTCATCCACAACATGGTTCTTTTGCACCACTGTACATGTGTATCAATTAAGAGCATTCGCATCAGTGCCTTTAAAATCATGTAAAATTATGTAAAACACAGTTTTTACACATTTTTGCTCAAAAATGCTCTCCATCAGTTCTTCTATAATTGTATAAAAATGTGTATTTCTTTACACGAGCTACAGTAACTGTGTAAATATACACGTTACTGTAGCTCGTGTAAAGATTATTTTAATCATTTCCGTTCGCTCGTTTTTTTCTCTCTCTTCTCCAACTTAACAAACTCAGTAAACTAACTTCTCATCTTCTTCTTTTTCCTAAGATGCGCACAATCACATCCACACACAAACACGTCCACATAAACAAATCAACAGAGATACACTTGCTTAAAAAAAAAAAACACAGATACACAAACACGTAGATCGGAGATCGGCTGAGATTTGGTGGTGGTTCGGAGCTGCGGCGTTTGGTGGCGTAGATCAGCTGGGAGCTGTGGCGTTTGGTGGATTGGAGTGGAGCATAGATCGAAGATGTGGCGTTTGGTGGAGCAGAGCAAAGATCGGAGCAGAGCGTAGATCGGAGATGTGGCGTTTGGTGGAGCGGAGCGTAGATCGAAGATGTGGCGTTTGGTGGATCGGAGCGTAGATCGGAGCAAAGATCGGAGATGTGGCATTTGGTGGATCAGAGTTGTGGCAGGGCGGATGGGTTTTGTGATTTGGAAGAGGAAGGCCAGAGAGATGGGTGTAGAGAGAAAGAGAGAGTGAGAGAGTGAGAAATCAGAAAATGGGTATAGAGAGAGAGAGGGCGCGTATTTAAGAGAGGTGGTTGGTGAGAAATAATAAAAAAATAGAGTATAATGTATATTTTATTGAAATATCTTGTAAAATAGATGAATTGATGTGGGTGTTTTATAAAAGTGAATGTGTAAAATAGAAAAAGTAGGGTTTTAGTGTAAAAATGGATGTATAAAATACACATGCTGATGTGAATGCTCTAAGAGACCTAGATGGTTCAAAGTGACTATGACCATGTATCTATACCAACATTTTGAAAAAAAGAGTCACTCATTGGTTGCCAACCCACAATCTAACTATTCAAAAACATCCTCACCGTCTCTCATATTACACAAACACACACGAGTTTACCCTCTCTTCTTCTTTTTTTTCTTTATTTATTTTGATAATTTATTTATATTAAACTCTTTGTCTTTTGCATAGCATTAATTCACCTAGCACAAAAATTAAAAAACTTAATGGGACATATGACATAAAATTAGACAACAATTGAAATCCAATTTAAAATCTAACAGGATTTTCTCTCAACTTTTAACGCTATATATATATATATATGATTGTATCTTAAAAAAAATAATAATAATAAAAGTAAACTTTAAAAATCTATTGATAAGTGATTTCCTCTTCAGAGTTTTAGAGATGCCAACGGATATTAGCTATTTGGATTCATCCTTTCTTGGAGCATTGCCGCCCCACACTGATGGGGTGCTCCAACCAAGGGCATGCCTAAGGCATGCATGACTAAAAGGAGAATGAATTTTATGAGACATCTCTCTCACACCATATGAGATTCGTACATAATGTGAGAGAGGTGTTTTATGAGACCATCTAATTAAATAATTTCTCAACCATAGGCAAAGCAATTTGGTTTGAGTGTGCGTTTGGGTTAAGATTAAAAATTAAAATTATTTCACTATTCAGCTTATTTTTGCTATTATTCATGGGTCTCACTACACTTTTTGGCACTATTCATGGGCCTCACTGTACTATTTTGTTAGGACATTTGTGATTCATGTTAGGAACATATGTCAATTTAGAATTGGCTAATCCTTTGAAAAAACGCACTTTACTTGTAATTGAGTAGATCTAGGATGTATTTAATACTCAAGGAACAAGGTTTCAAGTTCAAGTGTTAAACCCATGCAAGTCTGTCCTAAAATCAAGTGAAGAAGTGCTGGATTTTAAAACTCGACAGCTAGCTTGACAGATAGAATCTATCGAGGTTTAAAAGGCTGTTTAAGCCCGATGCTTGACAGCTGCTCGATAGATAGCTTATCTATCGAGATTTAAGAAAATCAATTTTTCAGATCTGATTTCACTCCAATCCGTGTATAAATGTTTGGGTTTTCTTTTCTCACAAACCTAAACATATATAATGATTATTTTAAGGGCTATCACAGCTGATGCAAGTGAGTGAAACTTGATGCAAAGGTTTTTCACAAGCATATTGTGACCGGAGACATATGCCCTAGTTCATCTTTCTCTTCAAGAAGCTACTGCGTTTGTACGCTGTAGGGTTTTGTAACCAAGGAACTTTGTGATCTTCATCATGTTGATGAACTGAAGAACTTTGCAGCCAACATCCTTCTCAAGTTTAGTCACGTACTTGGATCTGTGCATCAATTGGCTAGTCATGTACTGGGAGCCGTGCATTGAAAAGGAGAGATTGTCATTACAAAACAAGTCCAATTGGGTATTGGGATAAGGGTTCAACTGTAGGTTGTTATAAGGTACTGGGATTCCTTTACTTGTAACCGTTTGTTGTGATAATAGTAGATTCTCGAAAGTGATGACCTTAAATCACCCGGTGGGGTTTTTGCCATGTAGGTTTTCGCTATTCGTAAACAAATCACCATATTTTCCGCTGCATATTAACTTACTTGGTGATTTATTTGTTCTACCATGCTTATTGCATGCTAATTAAATTCATTAATTAACTTGGCTAATTAATTGGTTAATTCATCACAAAGGGTCAATACATTCTTGGCCTATCAAGTGGTATCAGAGCAGACACACTCTGATTAGGAATAATCTTTGCTGTGTGATCCATTGACCTCTGCTTGTCATGTATAGAGAACAGTCTCTTATTATACCTCTTTTATTTAATGGCACTAACTATGCATACTGGAAAGTATGCATGAGAGTTTTCTTGCAGTCATTAGATGAAAAGATGTGGTAAGCTGTGGAGATAGGCTGGACCAAGCCAAAGGAAGCACCGGCTGATTGAGATGATGCTAAGATCAAAGCAGTTAACTTCAACATCAGAGCATTGAATGCCTTATTCAGTGCAGTCACGAATAAGGAGTTCAAGAAGATATCCTTCACTAAAACTGCAAAGGAAGCATGGACCATCCTCCAGACAACCTATGAAGGAACCAAGGCTATCAAGGATTCAAAACTTCATAGGCTTACCACGAGCTTTGAAGAGATCAAGATAGAGGAAGATGAGTCATTCGATGAGTTCTATGCCAAGCTCAAGAACATAGTGAACTCAGCCTTTAATCTTGGGGAAATCATGTCTGAACCCAAGATTGTTAGAAAGGTGCTCAGATCTCTACCCGAGGGATTTTATGCCAAGATCACCGAAATTGAGGAATCAAAGGATATCAACAAAATTCCTTTGACAAAGCTGGTTGGCAATCTATAGACCTATGAGTTGGGTTTGACAAGGATTGGGAAATCTAGCAAGGGTAAAAGCATGGTATTGAAAGCTAAGAGTAGTGACATTGATGATTCTTCAGACGATGAAGATTCTAAAATGAAATCCTACATCACGAGGCAGTTCAAAAAGTTCATGAAGAATGCAAATGGTAAAGGATTTGTCAAAGACCGCAAGCAGTCAAGTTCGTCTCAATTCAAGAACCAAGACAAAGGAAAGAAGGATTCTAGGGATGGCGGTCAGTATACTATTCCCTCAGGACCAAAGTGCTTTAGGGGTCAAGGTTTCGGTCACATGAAACAAGAGTGCCCTACGTATCTCAAGACCATCGGGAAAAGCAAGGCACTTGCTGCTACTTTAAGCGACACTGAGCTTGAGGATGATTTTGATAATGAGGATGATGGAATCCTGAATGCCTTCACTGCCACTGTGAATCCTATTGAGGGGATTGATGTGGATGATGAAGAAGACTTGGTGGATTTTAAGTTCGAGAAAATGGACAATCAAGATAATATTCATACAGCTTATGAAAAATTGTACAAGGTCTCAGAAAAGCATGAGAAGTTATGCGCTGGCCACAAAGAAGCTGAGTGATGTGGAACTTGATCGAGAAGAGCTTTCCACAAAGTTTGATGAAGCTAATCAGACTATTGGAGCACTGCAGTTTGAGAACAATTTCTTGGCTGAGAAGACTAAGAAGTTTGAGACAGAGTTGTTCCAAGTCAGAGCTCAGTTGGAAAGGACTTCAAGTGCAAAGCTTGAAAAAATGCTCAGCATTCAGAAATCTGCTTCTAATCAAACCGGTTTAGGGTATGATTTCTCTTCTCCCAATATTGCTTCTACTGGAACTACTGTTTTTGTTTCACTTGCTAATAATGTTGAATTTGTGAACAATAATGTGAAAACTGTTCTAGCTAGTGAAAACATAGACAATGGTAAATCTATCTTAGGTGCACCCCCTAAGCTTGATAAGAAAGAGATTAAAAACCCTAAGGCTAAGAAGGGAAACACTTAAAAGCCTAAACAGAAGGAACAGCATCTCTGTCATCATTGTGAAGCGACTAGACATACTTGACCTAATTGCTATAAGTGGTTTGCCACACAACAGAGCAACAGTATGATCTCATCGGGAAACTAGAATAAGTTTCCATCCTCTTTTGCTCCTCTTGGTGATCTACTCAAAACCCTCATGTGCCTTTCGAACTTGAATGGTTTTAATTCTTCCCCTTCACCATCGGATCAAGGGTTTGCTAGACAAAAAGGTTCTTCCAAGGTGTGGAAGATAAAAGGCTCCAAGTGATTTAGTCACTTTTTCTCTCTCCCCCCTTTCTTGTTTTTGAGTATGCATTACTTGTGTGTTTTGCTTTCTTATTTTTGAGTCAGTCTAATTTATTCTTTGCTTTGTTTAACATGTTTTTGTTTGTTTATTTTCAGTTTTGCTTTATTATTTTTTTTTTAGAAAAATAAAAAAAAAATGAAAAATTTGAAAAGTACAAAAACAGTGTGTGTTTGTGTATATTGGTACTTGTGTACCTTGGATGGCCATTGAAACAAAGTTTTCTAAACTTTGTATCTTTTGTAGCTTAGATGAGCATCTCTATGCATAACTAAGCAAGTGAGCTTTGTGGCTCGTGTTTGTAATGAGTAAGATTAAGTAATCTCTTGTACTTAACACTCGTATCACTCTTTTTTATGGGAAGGACTAGAAAATCCTAAGAGAAAAGCATAAATAACCATCTCACTGCTGTTGCTCGCCAATCATGAAATAACATCTATATGCTTCGACATAGTAAAAGTGCAATGTCAAAAACTTAACATAATTGGGTATTTCTTTTCTTTCTCTTATATGCCCATGCATGGTTTGCTTAAAAGAAAAACATGCAAAGAAAAATAAAAGCAAAAATAATCAAAATGCTTTATATATGATTGCAAGCGCGTCTTCTAGGAGATATGGGAATTAGAGGATATATCTTGAAGGTGATAGTCCTCATCAAGCAGTTATGATTGTGTGTGAGTTAAAGTGATTTTCTCATATCTCAAATCGTCATAACATGTAGACATTTATGCAATCTTGCGATATTTTTCACATACAACATGCAATATTCTTTGTTACTCTAGATACATGTGCAAATACAATGTGATTTGGCCATCACAAGAAATACATGTGTTAATGTAGGTTCACTAAATTGCCTTAACTTGTTTTTGAAATATAAAATTGGATAGAATTGTTTAGTGTGTGTGTGTGTTTTGGATCTAAATGCTTGACATTTTCTTGATGAGAGATGTTTTTGAGAGTTTAAAATGTTGTTTTGATCTTTGATTGAATAGCATGTTTGATTGCATTCATGTTTGTGTTTTTCTCTTCTTTGAAAAACTGTTTTTAAGCAATCTCGACAGCTTCTCGATACCTCTCGACAGCTAAGCTATCTACAATACTTTCAACAATAATTTTTCAGTTTCAGCAAAATAAACGGTATTCAAACACACCCTAATACTCTAGACATAAAAATTTTTATAATATTTTTAAAAATTGCTGAAGTGATATGTTATGATTAGTGTTAATTGAAATGAGCCTAATTGTAAGTTTATGTACTTAATAAAGGAGAAATTGTAGGTTTACGTGAAAGTGATGTTATACAAAATTTTGGCCAAAATGCATTCTTGGTCTCTAAAGTTTGCTTGTTAAACATTTTTAGTTTGTAAAATTTTCAAATGAGAACTATTACTCCTTAAATTATAAATAAATGAGCACCGAAGGTTCCTACAACCCACTTCCATTAGCCTTTCTTTTTTTTCTTTTTTTTCTTTCCCTTCAGCGCTAGTTATTTGCTCTTCCATTCCACTTCCATTAGTTTTTTTTTGTCCATGTGATTAATATAACAATGAGGTGGAAATTTCTTTTTAACAAAACAAGTTATTTTATATAAAAGAATAAAAAATTTCACATATGTAATGCTAGACCCAAATATCACGAGTGCATTAGATAGATTTATAGTCCGTTTGAACATAACTTATTTTGTTGAAACTGAAAAATGAAAACTGAAAACACTGTAACAAAATAATTTTTAAATGTGTGAATAGTACCGTAGGACCCATTTTTAATAAAAAAGTTGCTGAAAAGTGAGATTTGTGAGTCCTGTGAACAGTACATGGGACCCACTGATGTGCTGAAAAGAGTTGAAAAGTCAAATAGTGTGGCTACTGTTCATGAACAGTAGTCGTTTGTCTCCTAAAACATGTGCCAAAAAAAGAAAAAAAAGAAAAAAGGGAAAACGCAAAACTCAAAACTCAAAACGCCAAACACCAGACATGTATCCAAACCCCACCTTAGACCGATGGTGGAGCCGAGGGTAGTGAACGGGAATAATTGACCTCCTGGCCCCACCAAAAATACCCTTATATCCCTTTTTTTTTTATAGTTATTTTTAAAATATTTATTGTCTAAGTTTTTGTTACTATTATTTTTTTATATGCCAAACTGCATTGAAAAAATAAAAATAAAATATTTCCCATTTATCAATGTTTGTAAGTTTAGAAGTTATAAAAAAAATGATAAAAGTTTCAATTAAGTGAAAAAAAAAATTACCTTTCAAAAGTGTCAGGAGCTCAATTTTTTTAGTCTAACGATTTTTTAAATATAAAAATGAGTGTGTTTTTTAAATTATTTATGTACTAATTATATAATAAATTCCAAAAAATTATAAAAAGAAAGTATTAAATTTTAAATGTATAAATAGTTATTATATCAATGTCTTAAATTCTTATAATTTAATTATTTTATAAGTTTAACAAAAACTGTCATAAAAAAATGACATAAGTTGTATTTGAGATTTATTTAATTACTAAAAATCATTAAATGTGAATTATGAGTGAAATTTTGACTATGAAAAAAATTACAAGAAGACTAAATTTTTAGAGGTAAACAATTTTTCTTTTCAAATTTTATTATTAAATTTCAAATTTTTTCTCTAAATTATTGGTTATGTTAATTATAATTACGATTAAAGTTTTTTAATTATATTTTTGGGAATATTTTATTCTTGAATTATCTTACTCAATTCACATTCAAAATAATTCCCCCTCTTTCAAATAATAAGGTTATTTTTTAAAAATATTTTAAAAAAGAGTTGACTAGTTGCCTTCAATAAATAAAAATTTTTAAATTAAAAGTTCAATATGCTATAGAATACTTATATTTAAAAAAGAAATATTTTTATTGAAAATTGTGTCACATTTAATATAAAGCTAACAAAATTATCGATTATTTTAATGAGTGATAAATATTTACACTAAAATTAAGAAATTGATTTGAACATTCACATCTTGTAATGTAGGATTCGAACTTTTCCTTGTAATTTTTCAATTTTTAGATTGTAACTAGGAATCAAAATCCATAAGGACTTGGTGTAAACTCCCTTTATACCCTCCAATAGCAAAACACCACATCATGATTTTACTAATAATGGAATAAGTCATGCTACACACGATCAATTCTCCTTAATATGCATAAAAAAAAAAAATCCAACCCCCCAACCTCCAATAACTAGAGATACCAATTTGTTGAGAATAGTAGAAGCGTAAATATCTATTTGTTGTGTGTAGCGAAATACTTTTGGGTTTATGCAAAATAGAAATAAAAAGACAATAAGCAATCACATAGGGAACACAAAATTTACATGGTTCGGCTTTTGGCCTACGTCCACAAGTAGCGTCGAGGAGAAATTTTCACTAACAAAAGAAGGAGATTACAAAGATAGTACCAAAACACTCTCACAAAGCCCAAACCCCAAATACACCCAAAGAACTCTCACTCACTAGAAGCACATGACTAGAGAAACCTGAAAATCTCTAGAACAAAGTAATGCCTTAGAACTCTATACAACATGCGGCTCTCATACACCCTAAAACAATAGCTGCATAACATCAATATACACACACACACACTATGCTAGTCGGCTAAATAAGGTTTGCCGCATAAGAGACTAGGTGGTGCCAAATAACAATTCCAAGTTGAACTTGGATTTCCTAATACGGTTGGGTATTAGTTTGAAAGCAATCCAATAACAAGAGTCCTAATAGGATTCAACCACTTATTTATGGGCCAAATGCAAGCCACACGTAACAAATCTCCACCTCGGCTTGAATTTGGTCAAGCCCCACAAACGAAACTTCTCCATCGCCAAACCAAAGCCCCTTAAGGGCTATCACAAACTACAAACACAAATCAAGTCTAAGCAATACTTGAACTTGTCTAAAAGAACTAGCTTGGTGCATTGAGATACAATCTCACTAATTAAGTGATATCTGACATCAATGTGTTTGGTTATCTCATGATACATATGATTTTAGTCAAATGTATGGTGCTCTAACTATCACAAAATACAATAGTATCATTTTGCTGTAAACCCAGATCACCAACCAAAACCTTTAACCAAATAGCTATCTTCATTGCCTCTGTCACCCATATACTCAGTCTTTATAGTAGACAAAACAATCATCGACTCCCAACTGATGGCACAACAAAATAATATGAAGACATAAGCTATCAGAGATCTCTTCTTATCCAAATCACCAGTAAAATTAGAATTCAAAAATCCAACAATGATACTACTATCTGTAGAAGCCCTATTATATACCAAGTCAACATCTGCAGTACCTTTCTAATATTGAAGAGGCACAATCTCTTCACCCTAAGCAACAATCCATAAAGCTTTAACCTCAAACTCCACCTGCTCACTGACAACATGGTCTTTGACTGTCCCAATACTCTTTTTTGATTGGTCAACAATAGACTTATCAAATTTCACATCTCCGCTGATAATTAACCATGGGGATCCTAAATCTATACACCACAACCTATAATCTTTTATCCCCAATGCATAGCCTAGGAATATGAACATATTTGCCCTCTGCTCATGTTTACCATCATTCACATGAGCATAAATAGGAAAACCAAATACTCTCAAAATAGAGTAATCTGCAAGGGTACCAAACCATACCTCAAAAAGAGTCTTAAATTCAATGACATTTATTGGAGACCCATTTACCAAATAGCATGTCATATTTATTGTTACAGCCCAAAAGTCCTTAGACAAACCAAATTTTAAGAGCATACAATAAGCCCTCTCCAAAAAAGTTTTTTTTTTTTTTTTATATGTTCCACAACCCCAATTTGTTGTGGTTTTCTTCTAACAATGCGGTGTCTCACTATACCTTCATTCTTGCAGAACTCATCAAATTCACCTAAGCAATATTCCAAACCATTACCTATCTAGAGACACTTAATCCTTTTACAAGCTTGCTCCTCAATAAGAGTCTTATATTGCATCAAGGTGACAAAAACAACACTCTTATATTTTAGAAAATACACCAAAAATTATGTCTAGAAGTTTAACCTACACTGCTTAGCAAAGATGCAATGTTCACAAAAGTCCAGCTTCCCAATTTTCTGACCAAACAACAAACCTTGTTTGCTTAATATTGACATGCCAACCTCATTCATATGCCCTAATCGCATATGCCACAAACGAGTATTATCTGAATTTGTATTTGCTATTAAAGATATTGCTGCAACACCAACAATTGTGCTTCCTTGTAGCATATAGAGACCATTCACCAAGTTTCCTTTGATGAAAGCCAAAGCACCCTTACTAATTCTCATCACTCCACCTTCAGCGGTGTATTTATACCCTTGAGAATTAAATATACCCAAAGATAGAAGATTTTTCCTCAAATCTGGCACGTGACAAACATTAGACAAAGTTATAAAAACGCCGTCATACATCTTAATTCTCATAGTTCCTATCCCCAAGACCTTATAGGTCATATTATTTTCCATCAAAACTTCACCACCACTAATTGACCGATATGTAGTAAACTAATCTCTTCCAGGAGTCATATGATAGTTGCAAGCCAAATCAAGAACCCTAACATCACTAGAGCAACCAATAGATACTGATAGAACTATGTCGTCACCCACATAATAAACCTTTGCAACACTAGCTGCATTACTAGTATTTGAAGTACTCCCATTCCCTTTTTTCTCTTTGAATAGCATGCATTCATTTTTCCAGTGTCCCACCTTTTTACAATAGTGACACTTACCAGATCTAGACCTAGATCTAGATTTTTCTCTATTATTACTTGACCTATTTTCATTGGATCTACTTCTAACAACAAGACCATCAGCTAGATTATTACCTCAATTTTCATAAACCATCTTCTTCAACTCTTTAGAATTCAACACATCTTTGACATAATCAATTGAGATAAAATCTCTTCCAGAACCATATAACATGGTGTCGATGAAGTCCTCAAAAGAAGGAGGCAATGAACATAACAAAATTAGAGCCTGATCCTCATCTTCTACTTTGCATTCAATATTTTTCAAATCAAGAACAATTATATTAAATTCATCGAGATGGTCAGAAATAGGTGTACCTTCTTTCTTCCGAATAGTGTATAGTCGCTGCTTCATGCACAAGCGATTTGTAAGAGACTTAGTCATGTACCGACTCTCCAACTTAAGCCATAATCCTGCAGCTATTTCTTCATCTACAATCTTTCTCAGAACGTCATCTCTAAGAGACAACAGAATTACACTATATGCTCGTTTCGAGAGATCTTTTTCCTCATCTGATAGCGTCGCTGGCAAAGCATTCTTGCCCTTTAGTGCTTTCCACAATCCTTGCTGCACTAACAAAACACGCATCTTGACACGCCATAAACTAAAATCATTCTTCCTGTTGAATTTTTCATTCTCAAATCTTGTTGCCTACAAAGCCTTTGTCGCCATACCAAAAAACCCAATGAACCAATAACAACACAAATAGATCTGATGAACAATCTCAACCCAAAACAAAGAACCCAAGGCTCTGATACCAATTTGTTGTAAAAGCGGAAGCTTTAATACCAATTTGTTGAGAATAGTGGAAGTGTAAATATCTATTTGTTGTGTGTGTAGCAAAATAATAGTGGGTTTATACAAAATAGAAATAGAAAGATAGTAAGCAATCACACAAGGAACACAAAGATTTACATGGTTTGGCTTTTAGCCTACGTCCACGGGTGACGTCGAGGAGAAATTTTCTCTAACAAAAGAAGGAGATTACAAAGGTGGTACCAAAACACTCTCATAAAGCCCAAACCCCATATACACCCAAAGAGCTCTCACTCACCAGAAGCACATGACTAGAGAAACCTGAAAATCTCTAGAACAAAGTCACCCTTTAGAACTCTATACAATATGTGGCTCTCATACACCCTAAAACAATAGCTGCATAACATTAATATATATATATATACTATGCTAGTCGGCTAAATAAGGTCTACTACATAAGAGACCAGGCGATGCCAAATAACAATTCCAAGTTGAACTTGGATTTCCTAATATGGTTGAGTATTAGTTTGAAAGCAATCCAATAACAAGAGTCCTAATAGGACTCAACCACTTATTAGTGGGCCAAATGCAAGCCACACATAACAACATTCGCATCTTGTAATGTAAGCATTTGAACTTTTCTTTGTAATTTTTTAATTTTTAGATTGTAACTAGGAATCAAAGTCCACGAGGACTTGGTGTGCGTTTGACATTGGCTTAAAAAGCCTTTTTTTTTTTTTTTTTAATACTATTTAGCTTATTTTTACTTCTATTTATAGGTTCTATTGCACTTTTTGGTACTATTCATGGGTCATACTGTACTATTTCAACTATCTTTTAGCTTTATCTACAGTACTTTCAATAAAAAAATTTCAGTTTCAGTTAAATAAGTTGTTCTCAAACGAACACTTGGTGTAAACTCCCTTTACACCCTCCAATAGCAAAACGCTACATCATCATTTTAGTGCCTATTTGTTTCAGCTTTCCCAACCCAAAAAGCCCGTTTTGAAACTACAAATACAAAAAGCCCGTTTGGTTAGATATAAAAAGCAACTTTTTGGAAAAAGTTGTGTTTTGGGTTTGTGAAGAGAACGCACAATGCCATAAAGGAGCTCTGAGGTGCATTTTGGAAAAGCCCGTGCGCATTGATATATCCGTTAGACTCTGTGGGCAATTACCAAATTACCTTTCAATAAATCAAAAGATGTTCTCAGTTCTCACGCCAGATTCCTCATTCATCTCATCTCTCTGCTCTGCCCTTCAAAAAACCGATCTGACCCATTTCTACCGCATGTTGTTGGCAGTGGGAAAAAGATCAAGCAGCAGTGAAGAGGAAGACAGGCCGCGGTAAAGGCGGAGCAAATTAGCAAACAACGGAGGCATGTTGAGGAAGACAGGTGACGGCGAATCGAAGTTCTCTTCCAGTCAACTGTCCACCCAGTCAAGTGGAAAAACACAGTAGAATCACGCAGCAAAGATCAAGCACAGTAGAACTTGCAGACGAAGTGGTAAGAGAAAAGAGAGAAAAGAAGAAAAAAAAAGAGCTCTGCGGAATGAAACTGGAATGTTCTGGAGGAAGTGGTAGGGAAAATAGGGAAAGAAGGATAAGAAAGAAAAGAGAAGGGTACGTGTGTGGAGGGGAAAAAAAGAGGGAAAGAAGGAAAAAAAAAAAAAAGAAAAAAAAAAGAAGAGAAGGTTACCTGTGTGGAGAAGAAAAAAATAGGAGAAAAAAAAGGAAATATGGATGAAAAAAAAAAGTAAAGAAATAAAGGAAAAATAAAATAAAGAATGGGAAATTAAAGTTGAGAAATGTTGTGAAAATATTTTCATAATACTTTCACAATAAATTTTAAGTGTTAGGTTATTATTAGTTAACATTGGTGAGAAAAAAATAATTTTTTTTAGAAACTTTGAAAGTACTTTTTAGAATAATTTTTTAGAAAGTATTTTCACAATACTTTCACAATATTTTATATGTACATTATCATTTTTGGTAATTTATCATTTAAACCGTCACTTTTATAAGTGCTATCCAAATACTCAACTTTTTCAAAAAGCATTTTTTAACCGCTTTTACCAAACATTGCTTTTTCAAAAAACATTTTTTCATACCACACTTTTTGAAAACTCTACTTTTTCAAAAAGTCCAATTTTAAAAAGTTGAACCAAACTCACCTTTACTACTAATGGAATAAGTCGTGCCACACACGATCAATCCTCCTTAATATCCAATTTCATAAAATAAAAAATCCAACCCTCCATCCTCCAGCAACTAGAGAAGCTCTCTACGTTCAGCTTGACGTCAACGGAAATAAGAGTCTTTGTTCACCGGATTTCTGAATAGGAAGGACTCCCGCCGCCATGGCCTCCAATCGCCCCACATTGCCTTCAGATCTGCCGGTCATCGCCGTTAGCAAGCTCCTTGGTCTCAAAAGCGACGCAACAATGGCGGCTCCGACAATTGATCTCTAAGGTGGGCCATGTGTTAATAATAGAAGTAATTTCGACAGGGGTTTAGCCGTTTGGGCTTTTGGAATCCATGATTGTTGGGTTTTGTTTTGTTATTCGGTTGGGATTGGGGAGAGAGAATACATGTAAATGTTGAGATTTTAGCCGCAGATGGTTGAACGATTATTGCTATTGGGGTTAGACGAGTAGGAGAGTTTTATTGTAACATTACGGGCTTTTGGAGTTTGTTTGTTTGTTAACGAAAGCTCTGAAGTATTTTCCAAACTACAGCAGAGCTCCGACAGCTTTTTCGTTGGCAATGTTCCTATCGGTTGGAGGTTAGAAGTGGAGCTGGGTTTTTCGTTTGATTGGTTTTTTTAAAAATTAAATTTAGTATTGAATGGGAATTTACCATGTGTGGCATGTCTAATTTGTTGATTGGTGAAATGCTGAGGTGGAATGATAATATTGGAGGGCATAAAGAGGAGAGTTTACACTAGGTTCTTATCAAATTTGCACTCTTTTCTTAAATGATATATAAAACCAAAGCCATGTAATTTTATAATTATTCACAAGAGATGTACATTCAATTTCAATTCATCAATAATATATGTATTTTTTCAATTTGTAATATCAATAAAAACTCCACTATCTTTTGAGAGGCACAAACACCACTCCATCTATTCCTGCGGGTTATGTCAAACCATTTTGAGAGGTTAGGGTAGGGGGCTTGGTCTCTCACACCACTGACCCATAAAAAACAATTTGATGTGTTAAGTTGAGTTGGTAGGTTGGATGCACACTTCTAATATTACCTCTTTTAGGGCTATCCGACGTAACCCACCACCCAATCCACTCGACATAACCAATCACCAACCAACAATTGACTCAATTTGATTTGATCTCTACTTCGATTGACGGCTGGTGACATTTTCTACCACCTGACTCCATTGCGTTGAGTTTGGGTTAAGCCCAAACCTAAACTGACTCAACCCATGGACACCCTTACTTAAAATTTGTATTAATTTTTGTATTTTCCTTTTATGAATGGCTAATGTTAGGAACTCAATTTAGGTTGAAATATCATTTGGCATTTGCCTTGAAAAAAAAAAACCAAAAAATTTAGTGTCACTATACTTATTATTTGTAAAATTGAACCACAACCTAAAATATTTGTAAATTTGATTTGTTGAAAGACCATTATACTTAGAAATCTGAGTAATGACACACTTTGTACGCGCTTTGAAATTATGTTTTGAAAACATAATTTCAATCAAAATTGTAAAATCCTATTTTCAAAAAAGGATTTCAAAAAAAAAAAAAAAAAGTGTACGGAGTATATGTAACAACGAGTATAACAAGATTTTTCTTAAAAATATTCAATGAGCATAATTGAGTAGCACTTACAACAGCTTGTGTGAAGGACAAGTGCATGCAAGACATTCATGCCGTGCCTTCCAGCATAGGAGCAGTCTGGAGCAGCACTTAGTATGTAAGAAGCCAGGTTGTAGTCTTGTCTATCCACAGCGAGGAATAGTGCGGATTCCTTAGCCTTGTTTACCTGCATAGCTAATTCTGCTGGATCATTCTCATTAATTAGTTCTTTCACAACATCAAATTTACTATATCGCACAGCGACGTGCAAGGCAGTATCCCCATCTTGATTCACCATGCTCAGAAGCTGCCGTCGGCCACCAGTTACAACATCCAGTTTTTTGGCCTGATCTATTAGAAGCTTTACCATTGAAAAATCCCCTACCCTTGCAGCAACATGTATCGGAGTATTGCCTTTGGAGTTTGTTTTTAAAACAAGGCTTGGATTTAAATTAAATATCTTTTTTGCAGCCTCAATTTTTTTGAATTGCAGTGCAACATGAAGAACAGTGTTCTTCTCGATTGTCACTTCGAGAAGGGTACTGCTATTGGGATCTGTCATAGTCTCAAAGAAACTTGAATCACCAGTGGAAGCAGCTCGGTACACATCAGGATTCATTGCGTATTGCCTTCCCTCTTCCATAGTCAGTTTTTCAATCTGTCTATCAGTGTGAAAAAAATAAATAAATAAATAAAACCATTTCATAATATTTATTTTTTAAAAAGGCTAATAAAACTAGGTAATACTAAAATTTTTCAAACAAACACACCTTGCAACCAACGCCTTGCAAGGCAAACAAAAGGAGCAAAGAAATAGCAACCTGTTTTGCACAGAGGTAGAGCAAGGACAACAAACAAAATGAAGGTGAGACGTGGATTTTCTAACAAAACAAACAAGTGTGAACAAAGAAACTCGTATGATTCTGAGGTACAATGATTGAATTGGGAGGTGGTGTAAGACTGAGGAGTGGGTTGTAAGAATGAAAGAAGTAAGGAAGACGAGTGAGGATTGAGGTGGAGTGCATATTTGGGAGGAGAAAAGAGGGTATAAAAGGAAGAAGGAGAAGCAGAAAAAGAAAAGAATGTGTGAGGTGAATGTAAGTGGAGAAGAAAAAGACAGAAGGAGAAGGGGACCCAAAAAAAAAAAGGATGAATAATTAGGCAAAAAGGGGTTAGCGGGCCATGTCGAGGGTAACTCCCGTCAGTATAAAAAGTTAAAGGTCAATGTGCAAACTACATTCCTAAAAGTTGGGTATACTTGAATTTTACGTCATAAAGTTTTAAAATTTAAATTTTACTCTTGAAATTATATTTTGCTTGCATCAATTGCCCTCTGTCTCCATCCATAGTTTCCATTGAGTGCCACATAAGCTTTCCACGTGTTTAGTTCATCTAATAAAAATGATGCTATGTCATTTATGTGTGTGTGTGGGTAACATGTAATAAATGTGTAACGTCTTCTCTAGGTCAATGACGATCTTCGCCTAGTGATGATCATAAATTTCTGACTCATCAGTTGCCCATTTGTTTGCATTGTCGTTTGTTAGAAGAGATAAGAACAAATTCTTCTCATGCTTCATATTCCATGTATTGCGCATTTATGACGATTTGATGTTTGGGTAGTTGGGTGCCATGAGTACGGTCAGGATGCCTTCGTCGTGCAAACATTTCTCGGTTTTCCCGCGCATGTTTTGGCCACTTATTTCACATTTTTCCCTCCTGTCTCCTTTCTTCTGCATTTTTTTCCTTGTTCAGTTTTCATCCTAGGGTTTGTCTCTCCTTCAAGCTTCCTTTCTCCATCCTGTGTTCCCTGGTAAGTCCTTCGTGCTCCCGCTTCTTTTCCTGTTCTTCCATGGTAGATTATTCTGCTATTAGGGTTGGTTGTCCTTTAATAGCGTTTCTTTTTGCTCGCCTAGGTTGTTTGTTCGAGTCTGTAGAGGAAAAGTGTCATAAGTGGGTCAATCTCTTCATGGGGGAGGACTGTCCATACAAGTTTGTCCTTTCTTCATTATTTCCTTTGGTTTCCCATTCTACTAAGGTAGCTAGGTTGTTAAAGATGTTTGAGATTAGGTTTAGTTACTTGGAGACGGGGTTGTCCTCGTCTAATGATCATGTGATTTCGGAGGCTACTTCTCCTTCCACCCCCTACAAAGCCTAGACAATTTCGTGTTCCCTTACGGGAAAGGACGAAAAGCGGATCAAGGATAGGTTTCAGTTCCCTGATTCCGTAAAGATTAGGATCTCGAGTGACGAAGAGAGAGACTGTCACTCTTACGCTGACTAGGTTTATTTTTACAAGACCAATTTTACTAGTGGCCTTCGTTTCCCTGTTCATCCCTTTGTTAGGGAACTTTTTTCTTATTTGCTTCTTGCTCCAGCACAATTAGTACCCAACTCTTGGCATATCATCGTCTCTTGCATGGTAGTATGGATGTCTGCCAATGATGGTGATGTCATCAGGAAGGACGAATTCCTTCATTTTTATCGTCTGAGAAAGTCAAAGGACCTCAGCTATTATGAGTTTAAGCCATGGGATAGGGCTTTTAGGTTAATACTAAATTACTTGTTATCTCTCCGAAATTGGATGCCGATTTTTTTTTTTTTTTTTTTAATTTTATTTCTAGAAGTGGTTGGGAGTTCGTCCCTGCTGAGGACCTAGATAGCCCCTAAGTTTTTTTGTAGTTAGGGAGTTCCCGTGTCTGGTGCGTCTTTCTCGTCTTTCCGTTGTTTTTCTTTTCTTTTATGAGTGACGATGGTAGGTGATATACTTGTGTTTTTGTTTGCAGTTTCCCAGCGTCCTCGTTTGAAGAAGAGGTATCAGCGTCGTGTTGAAAAAGTAAAGGAATATTTGGAGTCCATCAAGGATTTTGATGAGCTCGTCTCTCCTCAATCTTTATTTCTTCATTTTTTGGGTCTGGAACCATCTAGTAAGGTTTGGAAGAATTTGGAATTTATGAAAAAGAGTAAGTACTTCTTTCCGTTTCTCTCTTGAAATCTTGAGCCTTTGTCTTCTTCTTTCTCTCTCTCTCTTTATATATATATATATATATATATATACTCTCTCTCTCTCTCTCTATATATATATATATATATATATATATATATATATTTCCTTGTCCTTTCAGAAATGACGACTAGGATTAGCAAGCAGAAGTTAGTTGAGGCTCGAGAGAAGAAGGCCAAGGGTGGCCTCGTTAGTGGTCTCTTGTCCAAGAAACGTTCAAAGACGGGTGACGTTTCTAAGGAAGATACTGTGATAATCCCTTCTCCTGCCCATTCACCAGCCAAGTGCCTTGCCTCTCCCACTTCATCTCTGGAAGTAATTGACTCTACTGGAGGGGAGGTCAGGAAGAAAAAGAAGGCTGGTGGTAAATCTTTTCTTCCTACCTTTTGGGATGATGCTGATGCGGCCGCTCTAAAGGCTTATGAGGCGCTCTCTGTGGATGACCTAAGTCCTTTAATGGCAAAGTCTTCTAGCGAGGTGATGTTGTTTCACATTTAGAAGCTTGTGCAGGTAAGCATTGTAGGCTGTCTTTACTTCTTCTTTTCCTTTGCTTTATTTCTACTAAGGGAGATTTTTTATAGGCTTTAGGGGAGTCTTTGTTCGTCTCTGGGAAACTCTTGGACTTGGAAAAGAAGGTGTGAACGGTTTTTAGACCCTTTAACACAATCGGATAAACCTAGTTAATTAGCCAAGTGATTAACTTAGTCAAATTATGCAAATCTAGGTTATCACAATCAAACAATCATATCAAGTATATAGCAGCAGAAAAGTAAATAACACAAAGATATGGTGACCTAGGAAACCACACGGTAAAAACCGGGGAGGATTTAACCTAGCAATCCTCAAGGTAAACTTGAATCCACTATCTTGAAAGAATCGAAGTTCATATAATAAGACTTACAAGCCCCCATGCTCGTCTGCTTATTGCTATCCACCAATAGAACTTACTGACACGACCACGTGCAAGCTCCGAGACCACGGACTCCTTCTTTCTTAGATTCTCCAACAAGTACAAACACACCCGTTTGTGTATCTTTAAACTCCAATGGCAGCAACTAAGTTGATCATCAAGGTGTAGATAACATCTCCTCCTTAAAAATCCTAAGCTTTGTGTAAAGGAAAGCTCCTCTAGATCTCACAAGAGATTTACACAAAACAGCAATATGAGCAACCTCTAAAACATGGCTAGGGTTTGCCTTATATACCTAGGGCAAAAACATAAAACTCTAAACGTTTTAGGAGTTAGGGCTGAGTTGGAATTCTGTAGAAAAAACGCATTTGGCCCGATTTTCGATTGATCGAGCCTAAGCTTCAATCAATCGAACCAGGCCGAGAAGCACTATTAATTCCTGCATCATCTTGTTCCAACTTTACATAAATAATACAACTTTGAGTAAGTCTAAACAAGACTAAACAACCTGTTTTGATCATGGTTTGCCAATAATACATATTAGAGTTCTAAATACATTAAATCCTAAGTCTTTAGAACCTAACAAACTCCCCCTTTGGCAATCCGTGATAAAACACAACTAAAAGCTCAAAGTTTACAAAATAAAGCCCTTTACATAACAAATCCAATCCTAACTACTATCCATCAGTTGCAAGTGTAGACAGCAGCTCAATTGAATCAACCTGTATTTCCTGAAATACTCAACAAACGCATAAACGCATGTGTAGAAAATACAAGTAAACAAAATAAATTCTTGATTTCACAAAAACACAAAATAAAGACATATATCAAATGAATAACTCACAAAAAATATAATTCAATAAGCAGTGAAATAAGAAACAAAAATAAATGTATCTCCCCATAACATGAAAAGCCCAACACAAATACATCTAGAGCCAAAAGAATGTAAATACAAGATACAGCTCATAGATACAATCTAATCACCACAGGCTCAAAAAAAAAAAAAAAAAAAACTCACCCTATCAGCAAAAACTCTACAAGCGAATAAAAAACTACTTCCCTTTTTTGTGACGGAATGCCAAAGGGCAATTATAATCCATCATTAAAAGGAGGTGGTGAAGAAGATCATCAAAAAAGCGCCAACTCTGCACGCAAAGCAGGAACCGCATCGAGCAAATCCACCAAAATCTGTCCATGAGCTGCCTGAATGGTTAAGACATGATCCAACGTACGTCGAATGTCTAAATCATCCGAAGTAGTCGGTGGAGGAACATCAGCAGCACCAGCACCAGCACCAGACGCCTTAGCCTGTGCATCACCTGTAGAAGAGGAAGGAAGGTGTGCAACACCAGAAGACTGAACACGAGGAGGCCTTAAATGTGCAGCCCTCAGACGAAGAAAAAAGGCACCTATGGGACCAGTAACATGTACGGGCTCAGACGTAGGGAAACCATCTAAACCTAAAAATAACAAAATCCTATGAATGAAGATAGGACAGGCAAGAGCGTGACCAACAACGCTACTATGAATCTCGTTCAAAGAACGAAGAAACAGATGAGAAAAAGAAATAGAAGCACCAGAAACAAGGGCATACAGAAACACACATCTCTCAATAGGGATGGTGTGGAGATGAGAGATAGGTCACAAAGAATGACAAGCTATCCTAAGAAAAAGATAGGTAGTCACAAGAAGCTCAGCGGACGTGATTTGAGGATCAGAACCCCACTGGATAAAAGACCCAGTGATGTATGACATGACGTCATCAAAGGGTGGAGACTCCTCATAAGGATAGCCAGGCTGCCTAACGACCGGGACCCCAAGAGCCTCAGCCACTACCCTAGGGGTAATGGTGAACTCAACACCTCATATCCAACTCCTAACAAGGGTGTTGGAATAATAGTCGTGGCAAGAGAGGTTCGAATAAAACTCTCTAATCAGGGCAGTCGGAGGTGGATGATCTATCTCCAACAAGGACAACCAACCTTGACTCTCAAAGTTTGCCCTAATGGCAGGATCTAACTCATCTAGCAGAGAAGAACAATCAGCCCAAAATTTCCTCTTACTGTTCAGCTTATCAAAGGCCTCTCTGCTTTTGGCATCCTTAAACAACTCACTCTTAGAGGGTGACTCAGAAGAAGTGGAGGGAGTCTTATGAGCTCTAGTTTTCCTAGGCATGGTGCTAAGGAAAGGACAAGGACACACAACAGAACCAAAAATAACAAAAAGGAAAAACTAAGGGCAAACTGCAAGTTAGCACAAAACAGATATAGAAAAAAAATCTAAATGATGCATGAACAATTTAAATGTCATGATGCATGTTCTAATGTAGTGAAATTAGGTTCAATTTAAGTTCAAATTCACAAAATTGGCTTGAGCATAGAGTTTCTAACCAAAAACCCCAAAAAGTTTAAAACCACTTGTATGTTTTTAAAGAAATTTGACCAATTGATCATCACACAAGTTAGGAAATAGATTAGAAAGATCAATTACATCAATCCAACAAGCCAATTTCATCAATTTTACCCCAATTGAACAAAATCCCCAATTTGGGTTCAATGCAAGCCCTAAAATTTTTAATTTTTCACAAAACCCCAAATTGATCAAATTAACCATCATAGATTATGAATATATCAATATAGCAACAAAACCCATTGATCAATTTCACAAAATAAGGCTTGATTAAACAAAAATCCCAATTTATGCATAGTCCAAAAATTTACCCAAAAACCATGAAATAATGCATGAAATCATGAAACACAATGCAAAAGAAAGGATATAAAGGTCTTACCGATGATGGGAGAGGAAAACCTTACAAAAAAAATGGTCGAAAATGACAAAAATTTGATGATTGTGCTTTGCCGAGTCGGAGAGAGAGAGAAAAGTTGAAAAACTTTTGGAAAAGTGAAGTTGAACAAGTCAAATCCATATTTTTTTTAAACTTTATTCACGATATTCGATTGATCGAAAAACAGTTTCGATTAATCGAAACAGACAAAGGCTCATTGAAATTTTTAATCGCAATTTCGATTGATTGAAAAACAGACTCGATCGATCAAAATTGTAAAAAAATGAATTTTTTGAAAATCAACAGAATTTTATGCAACCTCTGCTCAAAGCATTGAAAAATATGAAATAGATGCATGAGTATGAGATGAAATGATTTTCACAAACCCAAGATTTAAACCTAGTTTTCCAAAATTAAGATTTTCAAACAAAACTCCCTTTTTAATTCTCAAGCAACAAATCAGTTTTCCATAAAATTCAAAGTTTTTTTCAAACTTGGTTGGTCAGACCAAAAACACACACAATAACATGTACAATGTTTAGCAAATAGTAACTTGTGTAGTGTGTACAACTAGCAAAAGCTTGAGATACATATAAGGTGATATGTGAATAGAAATCAACCACAAAGTCTACAAAATTCATCACATAGAATTCAAAAGAGACTATCACCTAAAGAGTTACATCATATAACTCCCACATCTCCTAGAATATAAGCTTGCAATCATGTAAGTTTCTTGAATTTTGCCTCATATTGTACACACAAATTTTAGTTGTTCAGAAACTTATTAAAAGCCAAGATAATGTACACACCAATTTTAATTATGTGATTTGACATCAAGCCTAATGGTACACACCAATTTTAAGCATTAAGTAATTAAACCGAGGCTACGCCTTATGTTCTTTTTGTGCATGTGCTACACTTTCTTGAGCACAGAATCTTACGATATGCACTAAGCTTGCAATATAAGCTTGCAATCATGTAAGTTTCTTGAATTTTGCCTCATATTGTACACACAAATTTTAGTTGTTCAGAAACTTATTAAAAGCCGGGATAATGTACACACCAATTTTAATTATGTGATTTGACATCAAGCCTAATGGTACACACCAATTTTAAGCATTAAGTAATTAAATCGAGGCTACACCTTATGTTCTTTTTGTGCATGTGCTATACTTTCTTGAGCACAGAATCTTACGATATGCACTTAGGTGTTCATGATTGGCTAGTGAACAGTGGTGAGATGGTTATTTATGCTTTTCTCAAAAGCTTCAAGTCCGATAGTCAAATACATGTAACTTCAAGATCAAGACAAAATGATCAAAAATCATAAACATCTTTCCCACACAACATGCACTACAAAGCTTTAGTTAGTAAAGTGCAATAGATAAGCTCATCAAAGCTAAACAAGGTACATAGGACATGTTATGTGAAAAAAAATTGACCAACCTTGTTTTCAAAAAACAAGAGAGTAAATACAAAACACAATTTGCTTCCTTTTTTATTATTATTATTATTATTATTATTATTATTATTATTATTATTAAAAAGAGGAAACAAAAATAGTCCTAGAATGAAAGGCATGAATATTATGCAATGCAAATCCTAAAAGCAAAAAGGTAAAAGAAACCAAAGAACAAAGGTCACAAAAGATAGAGTAATGAAGCATAAGGACCATGTCAGAAAGGCTCAATTAAATCGAGTCTTTTGCATCCAAAACCTCTTAGATGCATTACGAGCATTGGAGTTCATATTCATATTAGAGTGATTTCCAACTCCGGGATTGGAATAAAGGTTTAGAGCCTTTACCAATTCACCAATAAGTGCCATAGGATCTTGTGCTTGAGGCACATGCACTTTCGGCTTATTTGCTTACTTAGCTGCTTGCAGCTTATAACAATTTGGATGAATGTGTCCAAACTTTCCACAAAAATGACAAACCCAAACAGGTTTACCATGCATCTTGTCCTTAGTAAGAGTAGACTCTTTAGGTTTAGACTCTTTCAGATGAACCTTAATCTTCCTAAGAGGTGTGACCTCTACAGGTTTGACATTCTCACTCATAACCTTACTCACAGGGGGTTCAGAGGAAGAAGAAGGAACAAAGTTTGTGGAATTTGGTGCAGTCACAGAGATGATTTCAGCAAAACCTAATCCAGATTTGTCAGAATGAGCCTTTTGAACACTCAGCATTTGATCAAGTTTAGAACTAGCAGATCTAGCAACAGATAAATCATGTTCCAAAGATTTAACTTTGTCAAGCGAGAGCATATTCTCAGTTTTCACATTGTTCAAAAGTTTATTAGCATCAAACAAGTTAACAAGCAAATTTTTCTTTTCAAGCTCAAGAGATGCAATTTTCTTTAAGCCTAATTCAACATTCATGGCATCCTTTGCAGTAGCTTTGCAAAGTTTATTGTAGGCTTCTTGAAGATCTGCATCCTCAGAAAGTTCCCCATCAAAAGGGTTCTCTTCAACAGAGACACTTTCATTGACTACAGCAGTAGTAGTGAAAGCAATAAAGTTTCCATCCTCGTCACATCCAGACTCATCATCAAAAACTTTATTATTACTAAGGGTTACAGCCATAGCCTTCCCTTTAGACCTCAAGTATGTGGGACATTCAGATTTCATGTGACCATACCCTTGACATCCAAAACACTGAGTACCCATAGAATTGTTTGAAGATTGACAAACTTTTTCTCTAGGTTTTTCATAGTTATTAACCTTAATGGGATCATTCTTCCTAAAGTTTCTAGGTTCAGCAGTGTTTGTACCTCTTGCCTTTCTGTTATTATTCCTAAAAAAGTTTCTAAAGTTCTTGGCAAGGCAAGTAATCTCTGTAGCAAAGAGCTCATCATCAAATCCATCAGCATCAACATCATCAACATAATTAAGAGCCATTGATTTGGATTTGTTAGCTTTGGATAGGTTTAACTCATAGGACTGAAGAGATCCTACAGGTTCATCAACAGAGATGGAGTCCACATCCTTGCTCTCAGTGATGGCAGTCACTTTGAGTCTAAAGTCCTCAGTCAAGGATCTAAGAATCTTCCTAACAATTTTAGGTTGATCATAGATTTCACCCAAATTATATGCAAAATTAACAATGTCATTTAATTTAGCACAGAATTCATCAAAAGATTCATCATCAGACATCCTAATGCTTTCAAATCTAGATGTTAACTGCTGCAACTTATTAATTTTAACTGCCTTAGTGCCTTCATGCACAGTCTGAAGGATTTTCCAAGCAGTATGAGCAACTTCAACATTAGAGATTCTCTTAAATTCCTCCATAGAAACAGCGTTAAAGATGGCATTCATAGCTTTGCTATTGAACCCAGCTGCTTCTTTTTGAGAAGTTTTCCACTCACTCATAGGAGTAGTGGGCTTCTCCTATCCGTATTCAACGGAGTTCTAGACTCTCTCATCAATAGATTTCAGGAATGCTTTCATCCTTACTTTCCAATAAGCATAATTATTCCCATCGAAGTGAGGCGGAATAACCAGAGAGTGTCCGTGTTCCATGACAACAGGGGTCAAGGATCAACTCAGAAATCAAAAGGTCTACAAACAGAGAGCTACCCACTCTGATACCACTTGAATGGTTTTTAGTCCCATTAACACAACCAGATTAACTTAGTTAATTAGCCAAGTGATTAACTTAGTCAAATTATGCAAATCTAGGTTATAACAATCAAATAATCATATCAAGTATATAGCAGCGGAAAAGTAAATAACACAAATATATGATGACCTAGGAAACCACACGGTAAAAACCTGAGGAGGATTTAACCTAGATATCCTCAAGGTTAACTTGAATCTACTATCTTGAAAGAATCGAAGTTCATACAATAAGACTTACAAGCCCCCACGCTCGACTTCTTATTGCTACCCACCAGTAGAACTTACTGACACGACCACGTGCAAGCTTCGAGATCACGGACTCCTTCTTTCTTGGATTCTCCAGCAAGTACAAGCACACTCGCTTGTGTATCTTTAAGCTCCAATGGCAGCAACTGAGTTGATCTTCAAGGTGTAGATAACATCTCCTCCTTGAAAACCCTAAGTTTTGTGTAAAGGAAAGCTCTTCTAGATCTCACAAGAGATTTACACAAAACAGCAATATGAGCAACCTCTAAAATGTGGCTAGGGTTTGCCTTATATACCTAGGGCAAAAACATAAAACCCTAAACGTTTTAGGAGTTAGGGCTGAGTTAGAATTCTGCAGAAAAAACGCATCTGACCCGATTTTCGATTGATTGAGCCTAAGCTTCGATCGATCGAACCAGGCTAAGAAGCACTATTAATTCCTGCATTATTTTGTTCCAACTTAACATAAATAATACAACTTTAAGCAAGTCTAAACAAGACTAAACAACCTGTTTTGATCATGGTTTGCCAATAATATATATTAGAGTTCTAAATACATTAAATCCTAAGTCTTTAGAACCTAACAAGGTGGCCATGTCTGAACCTATGATTAAGTCTCTATTTACAGAGAATGAGACATTTAAGAACAAGGTTGCCATTCTCACTATTGAAGCTAAAAATGACAAGGAGCATGTGGGAGCCTTAGAGAAAAGCCTACAGGTGGAGAAAGACTTCTGCAAGCTAAAGGATAAGCAGATTGGTGATCTGGAGTTGAAGTTGCAGAAGGCTAGGGCCACGACAGTGAAGGATTTCTCTGGTTTGGACGAGTACTCCAATGAGCTATGCGAGTACTACGTGGAAGGCTTTGACCTTCTTAGGAAGTGGATGGCAAAACATCACCCTGACTTGGACCTCTCTGGTTTGGTTATGGATGATGTTGAGAAGGAGCTTATGTTTGATCGTCCTTTTAAGGCTACAGTGGAGAATGTGACGAAGGAAGCCACAAATGTTGCTGAAATAAAGGAAGAGGCTACAATTACAACCCCTGTAGACCTTATTCCTGATAAGCAGTAATTTTTATGTTATTTCTTTCCAGATTTTTCTTTCTTTTCCCCCTTTTGTTTGCAAGGCAAGAACAATATTTCTCTTTGGGCCTGTTGTTTTGGGCAATTGAACAATTTCTTTGGGCTTGTTGTTTTGGGCAATTAAACAATCTCTTTGACAATGATAGATAGGTTAGTTGCAGTAAGCAACTCTTTTTATGTTTGGCTGTGTTTGGACAACCTTTTATGACGATGTGATGAAGCAACTTTTTATACTTAGCTTTTATTTGAATAGCTCTTTATCTCTTGTTGTGTTGGAACAATCTTGTTTGGATGACAATTCTTATTGTGTTTGAATTACTGAGTGTGTTTGAACAGCTTTTTATTAAGTCATGTTTGAACAACTTAGCTGTGTTTGAATAGCTTTTTATTGAGTCATGTTTGAATGACGACTTAAGTTGTGTTTGAACAATTTTTTATTAAGTCATGTTTGAATGATGATCTCAGTTGTGTTTGAACAACTTAACAATTTTTTAGCTATGTTTGAACAACTTTTTATTGAGTCATGTTTAAATGACAATCTTAGTTGTGTTTAAACAACTTAATATTTTTTTAGCTGTGTTTGAACAGCTTTTTATTGAGTCATGTTTGAATGACGATCTTAGTTGTGTTTGAACAACTTAACATTTTTTAACCGTGTTTGAACAGCTTTTTATTGAGTCATGTTTGAATGACGATCTCAGTTGTGTTTGAACAACTTAACATTTTTTAGCTGTGTTTGAACAGCTTTTTATTGATTTATGTTTGAATGACGATCTTAGTTGTGTTTAAAAAACTTAATATTTTTTAGCTGTGTTTGAATAGTTTTTTTATTGAGTCATGTTTGGATGACGATGTTACGCTGTACTCGTGACTTAAAATTGTGGTATTGGAGCATCTTTAGGTTAACCATTTTTTTTTTTTTTGGGTCTATTCGTGCTTGAATGACGATCATATTGGTTGTGTTTAAACAACTCTAATTTAGTAGACTTTGGTGGTTGTGTGTGAATAGCTTTTGATTTGGAATTTTAATGACAGAGGTCCTTGAGACGTCTCCCAAGGATGACTCCTAAGTGTTGTACATATTTTTGTTGACAGATAACTCATGAATAATCATTAATAAATACGCATGGATAATGCTTTCATGTATTATTGATCTATGAATGATGAAAGTAATAACTGTCGTACATATGGATATGAAGATTAGACAACTTGAAATGTAAAGCATTCCTTACTGGTAGTATTTCTTCAAGTGTTCTATGTTCCATGGTCAATGCAATTCTTGGCCGTCTAGAGACTTCAGGTAGTAGGAGTCTTCTCTGGAATGACTGATTACTTCGTAGGGACCTTCCCAGGTTGGTCCCAATTTTCCTTGGGATGGGTCCTTTGTTGCCTATGACACGTTCCTAAAGACGAGGTCTCTTGTGTTGAACCTTCTCACCTTAACCTTTTTGTTGTAGTATTTGGTCATTGCTTCTTTGTGTTTGGCCATTCACTTCATAGCTTCTTTTCTGACTTCATCAATTAGGTCCAGGTTGTTGTTAAGCTCCTGTTGATTCTTTTGATCTTCATAAGTTTTGACTCGGAAGCTCGTCAGTCCCACTTCTACTGATATGATGGCCTCAGTGCCAAATGTTAGCCAGAATGATCTTCATAAGTGATTCCTGACTTCTAAGTCTTGACAAAAATTTTGAAACTTGGGATTGTCAAACTGCTTTCCATTGTCTGATATTATGACGTGTGGGACTCTAAACCTGCAGATAATGTTTTTCCACACAAAGCTTGTGACTTTGGCCTCTGTTATCGTTGTCACTAGTTCTGCTTCTACCCATTTTGTGAAGTAATCAATTGCGACGACCAGAAATCTAAGTTGCTTATTCCCTAGAGGGAATGGACCCATAATATCAATTCCACATTGGGAAAAGGGCCATGGAGAGGATATGGGTGTCATCGTCTCTCTTGGTCTCGTTTGGACATTTGCAAAGCCCTGACACTTATCACATGCTCTAACGATGTTGTATGCATCTTTCTGTAGGGGTAGCTAGTAATATCTTGCTCTGAGCGCCTTTCTTGCTAAGGATCTTGCCCTAGCATGATTTCCACAGATTCCCTTGTATATCTCGCGGAGCACATAATCTGCTTCTTCTGAGCTAGCGCATCTTAGATATGGGAGTAAGTATCCCCATTTGTATAGCACATCGTCAATAATGAAGAAGCGAGTTGCTCTGATCTATATCTTTCTTGCTTTCGTCTTATCTTCAGGGGGCCATCCTTCTTTTAAATAAGGGATGATGGGAGTCATCCACTCGTCTTGTTCTTTTTTCTTCAGAACTTGTTCACATTCTGTGCTTTGCTGCCCCCTTATCTCTATACATAGTTCGAAGGTTGCATTGTAGTCGTCTGACAAGGCCAATCTTGCTAGGAAGTCAGCTTCTGCATTTTTGGTTCTTGGGATCTGCACAAAGTCTAGGCTGTCAAAGTGCTGTGAGAGTCGTTGGATGATCTCCAAGTATTTCTGCATTCTTTCTTCTTTGGCTTCGTAATCTCCCTCCACTTGTCCAATTATTAGCTGGGAATCAGCTTGGATGATAAGATTCTTTACTCTTAGAGCTTTCGCTAGACTTAGCTCTGTTAGCAATGTATTGTATTCTGCCTCGTTATTCGTTGCTGGGAATTGCAATCTAACTACATACTTCAATGTTTCCCTCTTTGGAGATATGAGTACTACTCCTGCTCCTCCCGCTTTCTTCGTGGCAGACTCATCTATTTGGACCGTCCATTTTTCCATAGGAGGTTCTTCTTCCTTATGGGGGTAGTTGAATTTTGCAATGGAGTCTGCTAACACTTGGGCCTTGATTGCTGCTCAGGGCCGATATTTGATGTCAAATTGGCCCAATTCAACGACGATGAGGCGTGCTTGGAAATAAGGACGGAGTTTTCTAGAGGCAACCAATAATGTGAAAGCTATCTTTTCCATCCTTGGGTAACTTGCCTCTGCTCCTTGGAATGCCTGACCGGTATAGTAGACTGGCTTCTGGACGTTCCCTTCTTCTCTAATCAGTGCCGAACTTACTGTAGTGTTAGATATTGCTAAGTAGAGGTATAGCTTCTCTCCCATCACCGAGGGGCTTAATAGAGGTGGCTTCGTCAAATGCTCTTTTAACTTGGTAAGAGCTTCCTCACATTTGTCAATCCATTGAAAAGCTTGATTCAATACCTTGAAAAATGGCATGCACTTGTCTATTGCCCTAGAGACGAATCTGTTTAGGGCTGCAACTTTTCCTGTCAAGCTCTGCACCTTTTTCACTGTTTTTGGTGACTTGACCTTGATTATTACTTTTACTTTGTCTAGATTTGCCTTTATACCTTGTTAGGACACCATGAATCCCAAGAATTTACCTGAAGCAACAGCAAAAACACACTTTGCAGGGTTTAATTTCATATTTTACTTACATAGTGTGTTGAAGGGCTTTTTTAGATTGTCCAAGTGATTGGCTTCGTCCTTACTTTTCACCAGCATATCCCCTACGTACACCCCCACATTCCTTCCAATCTAGTGAGAGAACATGCGGTTTACCAATCTTTGGTATGTGGCTCCCACGTTTTTTAATCCAAAGGGCATAACCTTGTAGCAATACAACCCTTGGCTGGTAACAAACAAAGTCTTCTCTTGATCATCTTCGTCCATAAGAATCTGGTTGTATCTAGAGAACGCGTCCATGAAACTCAAGAATTTATGTCTAGCTGTTGAGTCTACCAATTGGTCAATCCTTAGCAAGGGAAAGCTATCTTTTGGGCAGACTTTGTTCAAGTCTGTGAAGTCAACACACATTCTCCACTTGCCATTGCTTTTCTTTACCATGACCACATTTGCTAGCCAATCTGGATAGAAGACTTCCCTAATAAAATCAGCTTCTAGTAGCTTCTTTACTTCTTCAGTTACAACTTTGTTGCATTCTGGTGCAAATATTCTTCGCTTCTGTTGTACAGGTTTGCATTTTGGGTTGATGTTGAGACGATGCTATATGATCTTCATATCAATTCCGGGCATATCCTTGTGTTTCCAGGCATAAACATCTTGGTTTGCCTTTAAGAAGGAAATCATTTTCTCTTTCTCTGAAGTTGGGAGTGCTATTCCGATCTTCAATACTTTCGTTGAATCTCCTAGGATGATCTCAACTTCTTGTGGTGTTTCTGACGGTTCGGGAACATGTGTGGTTCTTTCTAGATGCTAAGGCAACATAATAGTACTCTCTTACTAGAACTTGGTCTCCTATGATTTCTCCTACCCCATGGGTTGTTGGAAACTTCACCTTCAAGTAGTATGTTGACGTTGCTACTCTTAGTTTGTTGAATGCAGGTCCTCCCAAAATGATGTTGTATGTTGAAGGGCAATCAACTATGAGGAAATCAATTTCCTTGGTGACTTGTGTTGGATAAGTTCCTGCAATTACAGTTAGAGTGACGATGCCCTTAGGGACGATTCTATCCCCTGTGATGCTTACCAAAGGCGAGGTGAAAGGCCTGATCTTTTTCTTATCCAGTTTCATCTGCTAAAACGCGGGCAAGTAGATGATATCTACTGAGCTTCCATTGTCAATGAGCACCCGATGGATGTTGAACTCTTCTACCTTGAGCATGATCACCAATGGATTGTCTTGAGGTTGCCTGATGCCGTGACCGTCTCTCTCTAAGAAGACAATATCAGGCTCATCATTCTTTGGCATCTTTATTGGAGGGAGCCGCGAATAGACGTTGTTTATCTCTCTCCCATGTGCTTTTTTCAAGGACTTCAGTATTTCGCCTGCCACGAGTCCTCCCAAGATCGTCTTTATCTCTCCTGTAGGGGGTTTGCTATCTCCTACTTCTGAAGTTCTGTGTTGTTCGTCCTTTTGTTGGTACCTGTGGGGCTCCGTCTTTCTGACGTACTTCTGTAACTTCCCTTGCCAGATTATAGTCTCCACCTGGTCTTTCAGATGCCTGCACTCATTAGTACGATGCCCATGGTCCTAGTGGAACCTACAGTACTTAGTCTTGTCTCTTCTTTCTACTAGAGTGCTAAATGGCTTCGGCCATTGCAGGGAGGGATCGTCTCTTATCTGCATAAGGACCTGCTCAATTGACATTATTAGAGGAGTGAAGTTAGTGAACTTGGGTTTCCTGTCTGGAAGTTCCTTCTTTTCTCCTTTGGTCTGCCCAACACTTTGTGTCTCCTTCTTCTTATTGCGATTGTCGCTTGTTCCTTCGTCTCTCTTCCTTTTTCCTTTCATTTCTTTTGCGAGCATTGCATCTTCTACATTCATGTACTTCTGAGCTTTATAGAGCAACTCTGCGACTATTTTTGGTGGACTTTTGGTGATTAAGAAGAAGAAATCTCCTGGAAGTAACCTTAGTTGGAAGGTCGTTAAGATAACTTGGTTTTCAACTTCATCTACCTACAGCAGCTCCTTATTGAATCGGGTGACATACTATCTTAGTGATTCTCCTTCTGCTTGTTGAATATTGAGAAGATGGCCAGTTGGCTTTTTGTGTCTTTGCCCCCCAATGAAATGATGAACAAAAGCCTTGCTGAGTTGTTCAAAATCTGCAATAATTCCTGGGGGTATCTTGCTGAACCATACCCTGGCTGCTCCATTTAGTGTTGTTGGGAATGCCTTACACATCACCTCGTCTGGGGTCATCCGCAATAGCATCAGTGTCTTGAATGATTCAATGTGATCCAAGGGATCCTTGGAACCGTCAAACGACTCCAACTGTGGGAGACAAAATTTTGGTGGGAGGGGACGATTCAGCACTTCATTGGTGAATGGTGAGTCCGTCCTTCGAATCATCTTATCTAGATTCTCTCCACCTTTGTCCTTCATAGCACTTCTTAGTTCGTCCATCTCCTTCCTCATGTTGCGAAGCTCATTCTCCATTCTGGCGAGTCAGCTCTTCCATATTGGCTAAAAGGGCTTGGATTTGTTGTTGTTGCACAGCATCTGGCTGAGGTACGATCTCTGCTTCCAATCTTTCCCAGTTTGGCATCTGGCTGAGGTACGATCTCTGCAAAAAATCAGCAGTTGAGCTCCTCGTCATAGCGGACAGACAAAGCTGTGATTGTGGTTGTCTTTGTTGTAGTAGGACTTGAAAGAATGAACTGGGTGGAAGAGTAACACACCGGTGTGGCGTCAGCCAAATCGCCTCTGGTGCTTAAGTCAGTAAAGGAGAAAGATTCTAGAGAGAAAATGAGTAAAGAGTGATTTCGTAGAACATTTGTGTGTACCTTTAACTTATGTTACCTTCTCTTTTATAGTTATGTGCCTAATCAATGGGTAATGAATTGCTGTATTTATGTTCAACGGCTAGTGTGTTATAGAATCTTTTTCTGAAGTTCACAACTCATTTTGTGACCATTGCTCTATTTGTTACGTTTCTTCATCAATAAGCATAATAAATGCGTAACGTCTTCTCTGGGTCAATGACGATCTTCACTTAGTGAAGATCATAAATTTCTGACTCATCAAGAATATTAAATATTTTTAACACTTTTGAGAATACTAATTATTTTTAACACACACACACACACACACACACACACAAGGAGAGGGAAGAAGGTCTTAAAGAAATTGACTATGGTGTATATCCAAAAAGGCCTTAATTAATCTTAATTATATGCAAGCACCTACTACACTTTTTTTTTCTATTTTATAGAGGTTGTTGAAATAAGTGATAAATTTGCTCATTATAGTTTTCAATTAATTACTATTCTTGGTGCATATATAATTTTATGTGACTTGTTGTGGTGATGGATATATTGTTAAGAGTGATGGGGATGTTCTATTAATGTGGTTATTGGTGGCAAATGTATTCTTGGAAGTTCTTATTCACAGGTGAACTACAAGGTTCTTGTAAGTAGTAAGGATTTATGATAGAGGCAATGTTTGTGTCAGTGTATGGATTTATTTTTGATGTTTTGTCATTTATCGTGGTGATTGTGTTAATGTTTTTAAATGAATATATTTTAGTTAATTCTTTATTATTTATTGTAAATATAAAAATTTGTGTAGTTATAATTTTTTTATATTTATTCAATTTAATTTAAAATATTGCAGAACAATGTTAGGGAGGAGATAATAGTGTGAATAATGACAAAAGATGACTTTGAGGACAAAGGTGACTCTCAGATAGAGGAAACTGGCTCAGATGATGACTGATCTTCCAATACTTATGCTTTCAAATTTCGTGATGGATATAATTAATATAGCTTTCATGTATTATTGAACATCACACTATTTTGTTGACCTTTTGATATTTTCAATTTTATTGCATTATTCACTTATTAGTTTTGAACAATTATGGATTTGTACTTGTTATTTGAATGGAGAATTTTTTATTAGACATATGTTTGTAATTTATATATTATTTTATTTACTTTCATGTAATTCATGTGTTTCTTTTTCGACAGAATTGTTTTGTCACAATTAAAGCACTGTAAACTGCCTTTTTTTTTTTTTTTTTTTCTTTCGATAGAGCTATTTTGTTGCAAATAATGTATTAGTGACGTGGTAACTAATTTTTAATAACGGTCAAAGTTTGTCAAAAAAAGTAAATGGTCACTAAGATGTATTTTTGATGAAAAGCTAAGTATTTACGATGGCTTTTAGTTGTTGAAAAAAATAGATTAACAATGGCTATAGTTCGTCGCAAAATGTATTTGGTTGTTCAACTTTATTGTTTGCAATTGTATTTTTGATGGCAAATCAAGTATTTATGAAGACTTTTAGTCATCAAAAAAATACATTAACGATGGCCTTAGTTCATCGCAAAATATATTTGGTCGTCCAACTTCCTCGTACAAAGTTGTATTTTTTACGACAAATCAAGTATTTATGACGGCTTTTAGTTGTCGAAAAAATACATTAACGTCGACCTTAGTTCATCGCAAAATGTATTTGGTTGTCCAACTTCCTCATATGAAGAAGTATTTTCGACGGAAAATATCAAGTGCTTATGATGGCTTTTTAAGGTTGAAAATGAGTGTTAACGATGGCCTTGTCGGTAATATAGTATTACTAATGAGGCTTTTGCCGATGGAAGTCGATGGCCTTTGAAGGGACACTTGAAATGTTAATTTTATCCACTAAAAAGATAATGACTTATTCAATTTTAAAAATTACTTGAAATTAGAAAGAAGAAAACGAAAAGTTGAAATCAATTTAGGTAGCTGAAAAGTCAAATATTTGTATCTAATGAATAATAATGTTTGTCCATGATTTGTATTTAATTATTTTATATAAATTTAAAAAAAAAAAAAAAACATAAAGGGAAAAATGATTTAAAAAGAAAAAGAAAAAGAGTATGATGTGGCTGATGAGGTGGCTCAACAGGAGTATAGCAACATTAAATGCTACGTCTCATTTTTTTTTTTTTTTTTTGAAACTAGAATCAAACTTTCAATTAAATCAAGGAAGCATCAACGTTTACATACTCAACAGCAACTGATGGAACCTCTTCCATCCAAAATAAATCAACATTAACATTTTGGGCATATCTAGCAAGCACATGTGCCACCCTATTACCATTTCTCTTAGTACAACTCACAAAAGACCACTCCAAAGCTTCTAGCAGATGCCTGATGTCTCCAACAACATGCCCAATAGCTGACTAGTTGTTCGTACCTGAAGCAATACACCTTGTAGCAATGACACTGTCACCTTCCACTATAATCATATATATATAGATGAGATTAACTTTGTATAACATGCATTTTTAATATATATAGTTTTATATTTCTTCAAATAGAAATTTTATCTTAATTTTCTCACTCAAAAGGTAACACATGCCACCCAAACTAGTATGAATCAAAAGCTGACAACATAAAGAAAATAACATTTGTGTAAGGAAAAATCAAATGCACCAAAATTCAATCCGATAGAATTATAAAAAGCCAGTATAAACCAATCCCACTCGTAAAAGGACCCCCCACATCACCACCCCCCCCCCCCCCCCCCCCCCCAACTCATTTCTTATCTAAACCCAAATATCTCACCCAACACTTCACAGTTCACGCCAACCAACCCACACACATCTTCACTCAAGCTCACACCCATTGCCTCATCAAGCCACTGAATTCGGTGAAATACAAATTCTCTATACAATTTTTTATGTGTCACCAATCACAAATTATCATGTATTTGTTTTATTTGCCTTGTAAAGAGCCAAAGTTTAAAATGAAAAAAAAAAAAAAAAAAAATTAAACATATGACAAGTTGTAATTGATGGAACATAAAAGAGAACACAAAAAGGGGTACAAAGAATTTGTATTCATATTCAATAGGATGTCATATTGGTTTGCTTTAGCTGGATTTTTAGCATATTTTGCAACCTTAACGGTTTGGTTGGTTTTCCAATCAGTTTTTTATTTTTTTTATTAAATAAAAAAATTAAACAATTTGGAACAAATGACCAGATTTTGGGCTTTAAAAAATAAGCTCAAATTGCCCTTGATACAAGTACAAATATACTACAAAACTCATTGCATAAATATTCTCTATGCATTACATAACGTCAAAAATTCATCTACTATGAAAAAAAAAAGCCTTTTTCGAATTGGTAATATTCACACAATCACCAATTGGAAAACTTATCTACTAATACCATAAAGTCCGGTCATAATCATGTATTAATCCACATTTTCCAATGCTACTTATATGTCAAAGTTTAATTCATTCTTGTCATAATCTGAAAGCTCGAAATTGTGTGAAAACACAAAAGCTGTTTAGACCCCCAAATTAAAGGTTATGGCTCAATTGATTTTACTCTAACTTAAACTAAGTGCAGAATAGAGTAAATGCGAGCAAATAAACAAAATAACTACTCTAAGCCTTATTCATTAAATCACAGCAATAAAATGAAAGCTAAAAGAGTAGGGAAGAAGAATGCAAACACAAGATAACACGCCGATGTGTTATCGAAGAGGAAACCGAAGAACTCGGCTAAAAACCTCTCCGCCGCCCTCCAAGTGGTAAATCGATCAACTAGAGAATAAGTTAGAGTACACGAATAACAAAAGACCCTCCAAGCCTAGTCTACCCCATGTACTCGAGCCCTCCGAGCTCCTGCTACCAACTGACTTCGCCAAGCCTTGTCTTCTCTAGCTCTTCGGATCACGCAATTCAACCTGATTGCCTCCACCAAACATATGGCTTCTTCTAATGCTTCCTAACAGCGTCAAAACTTCACTTTACACTCAGGATGGGTGTGGTAAATGTTTAGGCTGTCAACCTCTCAAGAATTTGGAAATGGAGAGGTAGGAGTTAAGAAAAACCACAATATATTGTGTAGAGGATTGTGGGTATAACAATCTCTATCTCTCAAAGGTTGTGGCTAGGATTTTCTCTCAAAAAAGCACTCCTCACAATATGTGGGTGATGTGGGTATATATAGTGTGTGTAGAGACCTGGTGTATCAAATATGACAAATTGGCAAAACAGAATGTTTCGTGGGTATCTCGCGGGAAGGCCTTCCCGTGAAACACTTGCGAAAACTAGCTGTCACCATCTATCATGACTTTTCGCATTCCAGCCATGTGCTGTGCACAAGCTTCACTTCGCGAGAAGGCTTCTCACGAGCTACCTCCAAAAACTTCTTTGCTCTTCACTTTGCCTTGAGTCTTCACACTCTCTCTCACACACAACCCTTACAAAGAAATCCCACATAAAATACATGATACATAAGATTGAACATAATTATAATAAAATTTGGCACAGAATTAAAGCCAACACAAAATAGTTATAAATCACAACTTTAAATAATCAAAGTCCAAATGTAATGCATGTCATTAAGTCCAAAATAAAATAACAAGCATAATACCGTAAAGTCCAAATAACAACAAACACACGAACAAAAACTCAACTGTGAATTTGGACAAGATACATAATAACATAAAGTCTACAAATTATGACCAATAAATTGTCTAAGCCAACTAGAAAAGGAAACACAAATCAATCATCATCTTCAACGGTTGTGGTTTTTAATGAAATCTCTTTTAGTGAAAAATTCTTGTCGATCTTTGAAAAATTCTTACACCGTCTGTCTTTTAACTATACTCTTTCTTTTTCTTTCTTTTTTATTTATTTATTTTATGGTTAACTGGAAAGCACATACACGACATTTATGCTGTTGTGTCCTTGTTCGTTACGTATGGGATATGGGACACTCGTTAGACATGGATCATAGTATTTATTAAAAGATATAATTTTTGGTAACTTTTATATAAATATGTGATAAAAAAAAGTTCAAATTAGCTTATTTCCACAAAAGTTAATGTTATATTATTTGCAAAAATAAGTTGAGATAAAAGCAAAAGTAAAATTTGCCGAACGTACTCTAAGCAGGCTACAGCCAATGAGATAGGCAGCTCAAAATTGTGTAGCATATTTAACTGTGTACCATAATCCATAGGAGCACTATTATCATTTAGAGTATAATTATATTCTTCCCTTCATACATAATTATGGGCCAAAATGGGCATTTGCCCCTTTTGTCAAAACTTTTCAGTAAAATGCCTCATATCTGAAACTATTTAGGGAAATGCCCCTGTTTTGAAACTCAATTTTCTAAAAATCGAGTTTCAATTTAAAACTAAATTTTTGGATAATCGAGTTATAGCGAACCGAAAATTAAATAAATAAATAAAATTTTGGAACTCGAGTTCATGAAACTCGAGTTCCATTCAAGGAACTCGAGTTCTATGTGAAGTACTCAAGTTCATGGAACTCGAGTTCCTTGAAAAAATTCAAGTGGAACTGGAACTCAAGTACTTCACATGGAACTCGAGTTCTAGAAATTTTTATTTTTATTTTTCTAAGTCCACGTTCGCTATAACTTGATGTTCCAAAAATTGAGTTTTACATTTGAAACTCAATTTTTAGAAAATCGAGTTTCAAAATAGGGGTATTTCCTTAATTAGTTTCAGACATGAGGCATTTTGCTAAAAAGTTTGTGAGAAAGGGGTAAAAGCCCATTTTGGCCCATAATTATGTTCACCATTCATCATCAGAGTCTTCATCCCTAGAGTCACTTTCACCATCAGAATACAAACCCTCATGAGTAATGACACCTTTCTAGATGGTTGAAGTTGTTTCCAGTCTCTCCCTACTGCTTCCTGGAGCAAATTTCCTGTGTCTGCTATAAACTGCTGTGTCTTCCTATATGCTGCGATAATTTGTACTTCCCTTAAATCAGTGTTGATAATTAATAAACCAATTTAATGGAAAATAATTAAAGGAAGATGAATGTATACACAAGCAAGGCATATCAATATCATACTGTATTTACCACCACGCACCCTTGGTGTGGTAATTATTCCATAAGTATAAATGCTTGTGGGGTATGACAAGGGCCAGGGTTCAAGTCTCTAAGAGGGAGTTTCACACACATATACACTTAGATTAGGTTAGAGTATAAATTCTATCTTGTATATATATATATATATATATATAGGACAAAATTGCTAAATGCCCTTTTTGGGCAAATTAAGCAGCGTTTTGCCCTATTTTTCAAACTAATTAGGGAAAAGACCCTCTTTTGAAACTCGATTTTCTCAAAATCGAGTTATAAAAAAAAAAAAAAATTATGGAGCCCTATAGTGGCGTTTTTAAGGACCTATAGTGACATTTTCAAGACCTATAGTGACGTTTTGTAACTCGACTTCCATAAAATCGAGTTATAGGCAATTTTTTTTTTAATTTTTTTACCTATAACTCGATTTCATATAAATCGAGTTAAAAAACGCCACTATAGGTCCAAAAAACATCACTATAGGCCCCTAAAAAACGCCGCTATAGGGCCTAAATCAATTTTGAGAAACTCGATTTTAAAAAGAGGGACATTTCCCTGATTAGTTTGAGAAAGAAGGCAAAATGCTGCTTAGTTTGCCCAAAAAGGACATTTAGCAATTTTGTCCTATATGTATATATCATACTATATTTATATTTTGAAATTGGTAAGAATCATTAAATGGCTGACAGAAGTATCTTTGATTTTTGAACATATATAGTTGAATTTAAATTCTGTAAGGACTTGGTGTAAACTAGAGAGTAAGGGCATGGATTTAGGATTAATGGAGCTGTAGAAGGAGGATCTACTTGACTGCTTGAGGACCACTTGGACACAATCAAAACTCTCCTCTTGATAAATGGGTTCTCTTGCTTTCCTAGATCATTCAGGACCTTCACGGTGTGCCCATTTATGATAAATTAGCAAATGAATTTGTTTTTCCTATAAACTGGTTTGACATCCCTTGTACACCAAATACAAAACCCAGTTGACAACTTTTTCAAAAATCGTAACTTTTTCATTAGAATCACTTTGAGAAAGGCATTGATGGAAAGAAAGTCTTCCAATGTAGACAAGGAACCAAGTCTTCTCTTGAAATTGCTCTGCACCTCCTTGGATGAAACCAAATGTTGAGATTTGGTTTCTTTGAAAAAAGGGGTTTTGATGTTTGTATGAACAGGAGGGATGGGTTTGAAGGTCGCAACCACCACATGAAGTTGGCTCTGGAATCATCTCCACCGGCATTTTTGTATAGTTGGAGGCAGTGATATTTGCAGGCATGTTTTAATTTTATAGGAGTTGATTTTCTGAAAAATTAAAAATATTGAGAGAATTTTATGTGCTAGATTCTATTCATTAGTTTGTGAAACTTTGTGAAAATCTGACATGGCATGGTGGTATTAAAAGTTTTACATCCTATTTTTACCAAATTTGGATTCTAATAAAAGAGAGATGCTACGTCTACAACAATTTTACAACATTTTTACAACAAATCACAGGTGGTTAGTTGTTATTGGTTCAAATTTGAATCTAACACTAAGATTACTTTTTTGCCCCAATAATAACAACCAATAAAAACCTGCCACTTAGGAAATGTTGTAAAAATGTTGTAGAAATGTTGTAGACATAGCATTTCTCCTAATAAAATTACTTAGTCATCATATTTTTATTTTCTAAAAACAAATTGCTGGCTCTGCCATTGACTGAGCCACAGGTTATCAAGGGAGATACGGCCATACTTATGAGGCTAGATCAAATTCCTGGAAATTAGGCTTGTTCTGATTGCAAGTTGAAACTTAATTAGTGAGTCACGGAACTGATGAGTGGTAAAGCCGTAAAGGAGTCAAAGGGCAGAAATTTCAAAGTACGGGTTTTGCGAAATGAATTTTCTTAAAAGAAATTACTTTCCGCTTTATTCTTAAGAAACAAACTAAATAATCAAAAATTATATTTTTAAAAACTAAAGAAAAAAAAAAAAAAAAAGGGAAGAGAGACAACAAAATTTTTTCAAGTTCAAGAAAAATCCAATCATACTTAGTGTGCATATAGAAGTATTCCCACATAAAAGCATTAGCATCAATAAAGGGAAATTTTTTAGCTTTTGGCTTCTTAAAAAATTTAATTATCTATTTTAACGCACTACTTTATAACACACCTAACGTGAATGATTTTTTTTTTGCACTTTATATATATATATATATATATATATATATTATTCTTCGTCTATTTCTTTCTACATCTTGGCAAAATTTGCTTAACAAAATCGAGTTTTTCAAACTTGATTTACGACTGGCCTTGATTAAAAAAGAAAAGGCGGAACTCGAGTTCCACCTCTTTTTTTTTTTTTTTTTAAATCAAGGTCAAGCGTAAATCGAGTTTGAGAAACTCGATTTTGGGTTGAAACTTGAGTTTCACAAACTCAATTTTCAAAAAATAGTCCAATTTACTAAATAACTTCAAACGCGTGCTGTCTATCTAATATATATATATATATATATTTTAAATGTTGTTGAGCAAATTTTGCCCTACGTCTTTGTCTCTCTATCTTCCACCACAACCCACCAAACCTTTCTTGGATTTTTTTTGAAAATAACAACATGCTTACAATTTTGTTAGTCAGTAAGAGTATTCTTATCAAGGTTTGCAAAAAATTTAGCATTTACAATCTCAAAACCCAATTTTATAACATATAACACCCCACTTTTTAATACAACCTACGTCAAAACTTCTAGTTTTTTTACCATTTCATTTAAATAATGTTTCTTTATTATTTTTCAATAATTTTTTTATTTTTCCTCTCTCTCCTTTATCTCTCTCTTTCTCACAGTACTACCAACACCACACTACCAACCACCCACCAAAAACCCACCACCCATACCACAACCACCACTAACAAAAAAAGAAAAAAAAATCACAGCAGAAACCTCCACATCCACGTCCACATCCACCCACAACCACCAAATCCACTCACCACCACCAACCACAGCAATAAAAAAAAAATTTAAAAAAAAACCTCCATCATCGTTGCCACCAGCAAACCCACTAGTAGTGAAAGCTTCTACTCTCTCTCAAGATTGGCTTGTAGGCTTCAGATTGGCGTGGGATTCAGATTGCCGTGGGCCGGTGGTGGTCATGGCTCGCCTTAGGTGGGGTTCAGATCGTAGTGGGTGGCCGTGGGTGGGTTCGGATCACTGTGGATTGCCGTGGGTGGCTTCAAATCACGTGTGTGGCTGTGGGTTGGTTCAGATCGCGAGTGGCCATGGGGTCGTTGCTCGCCGTGGGCTGCCACAGTTTGCTCGCCTTGGGCCGTCGAGGTGATGGTCGGTGGCTGATTTGGGGTTGGGTTTGTGATTTGGATGGTCATTGACTATCAACCATGGGTTTGGAGAGAGAGAGAGAGAGAGAGAGCAGAGAAATGAGAAGAAAAAAAAAAGTGAGCTCCACTTGAATAAAAAAATAATATAAATTTTACAATTGGTGAACAATGCGGTCTCATATTTGAGACCGCACTGTTCACCAATGCAAAAATTATAGCATTTAAAACCCTTGATGGAGCAAGCTTTTGGGTAAAAATGCTAAAAAAGAGCATCTTTTGGCATATAGAACCCTTAATGAGAATCCTCTAACGTTTCCAAACTATAAGTGGAAAAAAAAAAAAAAAAAAAAAAAAAAAAAAAAAAAAAAAACGACAACAACAACTAAGTAGCAAAATTAACGAACCAGCAAACCCAGAGAAGCAACAATGAAGCATCATAGCCTCTTCCTCTGGCCATCATTGCCACTATCAGCGATGGTCCGATTTGAAGCTTATCCCTCCGACCATCATCGCAACAACGAAGCAATGAAGCATCATCACCTCTGCCCTCTGAACATCCATAGCCGATCCTTCTTGGCTCTTCCTCCGACCATCATCGCCACTATCGGCGGTGGTCTGATCTTAAGCTCTCTTTTCTTTGAACCTAAACCAAAAACATTTTTGTGATTTGTGGGTTTGTTCCTAATGTGGAACCAAAATCATTTTTGTGATTTGTGGGTTTGTTCCTAATGTGGGTGTGGTTTCTGCTGTGGGTGTTTGTGGGTTTATTCCTAAGGTGGGTCTTCTTCTTCTTTTGCCGTGGTTCTTCTTCTGCAGTGGGCCTTTGTGGGTTTGTTAAAGAAGAAGAAAAGGAAATCAAGTGTGTAAACCTTGAGTTAAGTCCATAGAAATCGAGTCTCTTAAGCTCAAGTTACTACAATGAAGTCTGCATATTTTGAAACTTGCTAACTAAGAAATTGGAGGGAATGTGCAGAATAGCACAGTGAGGAGAGAGTATTTCGTAAGTTAAGATGCACAAGAAAGAAAGTTGGAAACTAGCATCTCGAGTTTCATATAGTTGATTTCAAAAAGCAAAACCGAGTCTCTAAGACTCGATTTTGTACTTGAAGATCTGAAGAAAAATAGAGGAAGAACGATCTGAAGAGGAAGCACGATCTGAAGAGGAAGCACGATCTGATCTGAAGAACGAAGAGATGATTTGAAGAGGCACTATCTGATCTAAAGAGGAAGAACGAAGAGACGATTTGAAGAGGCACGATCTGGTCTTCAGATCTGCCGTCAAAGAACGAAGAATAAGAACGAAGAACAAAGAACGATTTGACACTGTGAAGAACGCGACGAACAACAAGTGAAACTCGAGTCTGAAAAACTCGATTTCCACAAATCGAGACTTAAAAACTCGATTTTTATCTTAAAACTCGAGTTTTAGACACTTGAGATGCTAGTTTTCAACATTGTTTTGAAACATGTCAACTAACTAAATTTTTTAATATTTAATGTTATTTGGAAATAAAATTCAAGAAATTGTTCCAAAGATGGTGTTATTTTGCAAAACAATCCACCTTTCTCCCCCAATTGGAACCCACCAGAAACCCACCAACCATACCACCAACACATCACAAATCACCCTAATTGGAACCCATCCCAACTGCCATAAGTTGACCCACACACCCACAACAACCCACCACCACCGCAACAACCGACAACCCATGGAGAGGAATTCAAGCTTGAAGAACCCAAACACTCAGACAAAGAGACCCATGAACAGAAAGACCCACGGACAGAGAGAGATCCACGAGGAGAGAGATCCACAGACAGAAATACAAGCAAAATCCATGGCGGCATGGATCCAGCGTGGTCCTCTTTCGGCGGCGGTGTGCTTTGGCGAGATGGATAGAGGGCGAGAGGGAGAAAGGGAGATATGGCAGAGAGGACGATAGAGCCTAGAAGGCAAGAGGTAGATGGGCTTAATCTTTGTGGCAAGATGGAGAGAGGGCAGAAAGGTGGGTTGGGTTCCAGCAGAGTGTGCATGTGTGTGAATGAAGGTTTCAGTGGAGAAGAGATTAAAAAAAAAAACACTTTTGATCTCTACTTTTTGAGTCCATTTCTATTTTGGTCTCTACTTTTTTATTTTACCACTTTTAGTTCCATTGTTAAAAAACGAGTTCCATTTTAGTCCTTACCGTCATCTCACTAATGAAAATTGCTGATGTGACAAACGGCTAATATGGCCAACAAAGTGCATTGTTGACACAATTAATGCTAACTTGGCCATTCAAATAATATTAAAAAAATTTAGTTGGTATTTAAAATATGCCACTTCAGCATTTTAATTTAAAACTTTAAAAACAAATAATATCTAATTTATCAATTTTAATTTTAATTTGAATTGAAAAAAAAAATACTTTTGAATTTTAAAGATTGAGATATTTTTTTGAGTCTTTTGGCTAAAAATTGCAAAAAACGGAGTTTATTGTTGTTATAGGTACTGTTCAAAGTTATTTGGCAAATTGAGGAAAGAGACTGAATTTTAGAAACAATGTTGCCGAAATTGCAAGAAAAAATACAATGTATTAGCGGAGAGAGAAAATTAAATTTCGGTAATGAGATTACCGAAATTCTTGTCTTGCCCATACTGCCAAACTTGCCCGTGAAGTGCCCAAAATGCATGTGAGGGGGAGTGCCCGAAATGGAAACCAATTGTGGCAATGGCATTGCTAAAAATGGGAGAAAAAAAAAAAAAAAAAGAATTGTGGCAACTAAGTTGCCGAAAATGAAGGGAAAAAAAATGCTACGTCCACAACATTTTTCACAACAAATTACAAGTTGTTAGTTGTTATTGGTTCAAATTTGAACTTAACACTAAGATTACTTTTTTGCCCCAATAATATCAATCAGTAACAACCTGCCATTTAGGATTTGTTGTAAAAATATTGTGAAAATGTTGTGGACGTATCATTTCTAAAAAAAATGATGGTGCCAAAATAGAAGGAAAAAAAAAGTGGCAAAGGCATTGCCGAAATAGAGGGAAAAAAAAAAAGTGCCAAATTGTTTTTTTTCCCTCTATTTCGGCAATGCCATTGCCACAAAACAATTTGCCACTTTTTTTCCCCCCACTATTTCGGCAATGCCTTTACCACTTTTTTTTTTCATTCTCTTTCAGCACCACAATTTTTTTTTTTTAGAAATGATACGTCAACAACATTTTTACAACAAATTCTAAATGACAAGTTGTTTACTGATTGTTATTATTAGGGAAAAAAAATTAATCTTAGTGTTAGGTTCAAATTTGAACCAATAACAATTAACTACTCGTAATTTGTTGTGAAAAATGTTGTGGACGTAGCATCTCTTTTTCTTTTCTTTTCTTTTTTCAGTCCATTTTCGGCAACTTGGTTGCCACAAATTTTTTTTTTCCCTCCCATTTTCGGCAATGTCATTGCCACAATTGGTTTCCATTTTGCACCCTCGCGTGCATTTTGGGCACTTCATGGGCAGGCATGGTAGTCCATGGGTAGGACAAGAATTTTGGTAATCTCATTACCAAAATTCAATTTTCTCTATCCCATGACACATTCTACTTTTTCTTGCAATTTTGGCAACATCATTGTCAAAATTCAGTCTCTCTCCTCATTTTGCCAAATAACTTTGAATAGTACCTATAACACCAATAAACTCTGTTTTTTGCAATTTTTAGCTAAAAGACTATTTTTTTTAGTAACTTCCTCGATTTCTATTAAGCTTTCTTGGCACACAACATAAAAGTTAAATCTTAAAAACTCAAACAAAATCTCCAAGCTCTCTCTCTCTCTCTCTCTCTCTCTCTGTGAAAATCTCAAGCTCTCTCCCCAAGCTATTTCTCTCTGCAAAAGTCTCCAAGCTCAAGGTGAAGGTTGAGGTGACTAAAGGTGTGGGTTTTGGGTGGAGGAGAAAGTCGCGGTTCTTGCCAATGATGTGCTTTTAGCCTTTGCTTTCGAGCACATAGCGGTGTCAATAGTGGGTGTGCCGCCGACGAGGGTTATCAGAGCCATCGGAGAGCTCGCGAGGTCGATTGGGATAGAAGGACTTGTTGTAGGCCAAGTGGCTGATATATGTTCTGAGGGACTTTCCGATGTGGGTTTTGAACACCTTGATTTTATCCATTTACCCGAAACGGCAGCGTTGCTTGAAGCTACTGTGGTTTTAGGAGCAATTCTGGGAGGTGGGTCTCACAAAGAGGTTGAAAAAGATCAGCTATCTGGGTTTGATCCAAAGAAGGTTGTGCCGTTGATTACTTTGGCTAATTACATTGCTAATTGGCAAAACTAATCTCATTATATGTATAACAATTGTTGTTTAGGTGAAATGGATAGTTATGTTTGAGAAAAGGTTGGAAGATTTTGCTATAGCAGAAGAGCTTGTATCAAATCTTGGAATATTCTTCTACATGGATGAATAAATTATATTAAAAAAGCGGTGGAGATGAAGAGGAGTGGCTTGGTGGATTTAGGTTTAGTTTGAATTTGGGATTTGGCTTCTTTGGTTAAGTCAGAGAAAACAAAAGATTAACACAAAGATGAAGAAAACAAAAAAGACAAAAGATTCAGACTTTTTGTTGTTGTTGTTGTTGTTGTTGTTGTTGGTATGCCTGAGGGATTAAGCTAGGTTTGTTAGAATTTGTGGGTATTTTGTTCATGATGTATTGTGTTCTTATGTTTGATTTTCTGAGTTTTTGTGCTTGTGTGTTCTTGATGAAGAGGACGTTAGATCTAAATTCATGTATTGTAGATTTTTAATTTGGTTTTTTCTTTTTCTTTTCTTTTTCTTTTTTTGTTAAAATTGATAAATTAATTTTTAAAATTCTAATCTAACATGGCATTTATTAATTGCCAAATAATTTTTTTATTATTATTTTAATGGTCACGTCAGCATTTATTGTGTCAGTACTGTACTCCGTTTGGCACATCAATAATTTCTATTAAGTGAGTAACAGTAGGAATCAAAATAAAACGTATTTTCAATTTTAGGGACTAAAAGCGAAAAAATAGAAATGTATGAACTAAAATAGAAATAGACCTAAAATGTAGGGACCAAAAATACATTTATGTCAAAAAAAAAGAGTGAATATAAATTAAACTTGATTATAATAATGTGGGGTTGAATATTATATTATATTATTTTTTATATATAACTATGAGCTATAGTGATCTGCCATAGATTGCAGATCATTGTAGCTGAGATGGCAAATTTTTTTTTTTTGGCTATAGCTACATCAATGTGGCCCTTTTTTTGTGACGTTGGTAGCTAAATTTAGTAATATAGCTTTTTAGCGCTACTAATGCTCAAAGTGAAGCTAGTAAGCTTCAGAGCATCCACACTGGGCCTGTTATATGCCAAATGTTAAGTACATTTGGCATACAGGCCCAAAAATTGATCCACAACCGGAATTCTATATGCCAAAAGCCAAATTTTTTTTGAGATTTTGCTACAATACCATCTCAAATGTAAGATGGTACTGTAGCTAAATCTTATAAAAAAAATAATTTTTTAATGCCAAATTTTACCCGGCAATTTTCTCTCTCAACTCTCATTTTTACTCTTTCTTTTCTCTCTCTGCCCTTCTCTGTTTCTCATCGCCTCTCTCTCTCGCCATGTCAAACTTCTCTCTCGGAGCTCATGCCGAATCACCAAGTCAGATCGGAGCTCACGCCGGATCGGATTTCTAGATCGGTGTGGTGGTGAGGCTGGTGGCGCAGCTGCGATGGGCGTGGTGGCTGGAGGTCAACACGGTGGAGATCGGCTTAGAAACCGATGTGGAGATCGGCATAGAGACCGGTGTTTGGTGGTGTTGACATGGTGGCCAGTTTCTGGGTTTGGCGGCCAGCGTTTGGTTGGTTGGGTTGCTTTCATATTTTGGTGGGTTTTATTTTGTTTTTTTTTTTTTTTTTATTTTGGGTTTTGGTTCCAATTTCCGGCGTTTGGGTCGGATTTGGGTGGCGTTGGGTGGTTGGATTTAGGTCCGGTGGTTGTGATTTTTTCCGATGGGTTGGGGGATTTGTTCCGATGGTGGGTTTCGGTGTTTGCTGGGTTTGTGTGTGTGTGTGTGTTTTTTTTTTCCGTTGTGACCGATGCCTAAAGGAAGAGGTCAGGGTTCTTCCGGGTTGCGATCTGGGTTCTTTTTTTTTTTTTTTTTTTTTTTTTTTCTGTTGTGACCGATGGCTTAAGGAAGAGGTGGGTATGGCTGAATTGGGTATGTGTTTGATATGGATGGTGTTTGAATTTTATCTTTGCTCTTTCTTTTTTTGTGAATATGGCTGAATTGGCAGTGAAGAGAAGAAAAAAAATCAAGAATTTTTTCAAGTTGCAGGCGTGTATTGGTGGGTGGTTGTTCTGGGTTTGGGTTGGTGGTGGGTGGATAAGAGAGGGAAAACAGAGAAAGATTTTTTATATTATTTTATTGTGTGATTTATATTATTTTAATAAGTAGAATGAAAAAATATGAAATATGGGATGTTGGGTGAATTGTTAAATGGTATGGTATAAGTGATAAAGTAGCTTTTTGAGATGGTAAAATAAGATGGGATTTGAGATCCGGATGTGGATGCTCTTAGTTACTCAAAAAAAAAGTTAGTAAGCTTTAAAAAAAAGAAAAAAAAAACAAAAACAAAATCAGAAAACAAAAAACAAAAAAAGTGAAGTCAGTCAAAAGGTCAAAAGTGAGTATAATAATATAGTAAAACTAGGAAAGAGAAAATAGAAGTATGGTGGTGTGCTGGGTGAGATGGAGATTATTCGATGATGCAAGGATAATATGTGAGGAGGATATGAACAGTCAAGGTTTGGTTGCCGAAGATTAGATCAGATTGGTGCTGGCGGTGAGGAGGAAGTTTGAATACCAATGATGAGTGAGATTTTTTTTTGGGGGGTGGGGGCTGTTGTGGGGGTTGTTTGAGATTTGGCTTCATAATTTTATTCAAATCTATTTGTTGTTTAGTTTTTAAAACTAAATCTATCGTGGTACTTTAGTTTTTAAATAGCTAATGTGACACGGTGCCACGGATTTGTAGTAAAATTTATAATAAGTTGGTAGAGTTGTTCTTTGTACAATGTACATAGTGGGGAGGAAGAATTCGTCAAAGTTAGTGTTTATTATACACAATTTCAAGTTGGAAATTATCTCTAATTCACAATTTCAATTCAAAATAAGATGTGTATGGCATGTGTGTTACAACTTTTACCCATTTGTTAAAGTATTTTTTCTTCCAAAATTCCTAAAACTTGTGCAATAGTAGTGCATATATACATTCAGAAATCAGCAGAGCAGGACAGAACGGGAATACCGTTGTCCAGTAGTCTAACACTAAACTCTTTTCTTGACAATAAAATTCCATTGTGGCGAAGCCCTCATTGTTTGTAGCATTTAAGTCAACACCTTTACCGTCTTCCAATCGGTATACAATCCTGTAATACTTTTTGATGGCCACCAAATGCATGGGCGTGTTTCCATTTTTGTCCTGCTCGTTGACGAGACACTCAAAACTGTGGACTTCTCAGTAAACTGTGGACATTCTCCATGCTCCTTTTGCTTTTAATCATCTAGGCATGCAAAGCCATTAATAGGGGCACGCGAAAATAATAGAATGCAACTTCCTTTAACCAACAGAATGAAATAAAGAGGACAAACAAATGTTTAGATACAACCAAAACATGCCACCCGAAGTAAACCAATGCAAGTTCTCAAAAGCCATGTACAAGCCCTTAAAACCAATTCAATTAAACCACAACTGATCTTTATCTCTTAAAACATCTGTTGGTCACCAAACAAATAGTGTTAAGAACCAGATATCAGACAATGTTTGATATGCCACATGTATTCTTCTCCAAAGTCACATTCTCCATTGCTTTCTTCACTATCATGTCCTTTGTTAATACTACTTTAGCAAGTATTATTTTAGGTATTTCTCTAATTCTTTTCGTTCAAGCAACAAATTTGTTGAGAAAAGGCAAAACAAGCATACAATTCAATTAGAAGCACTTATATTGCCCATTAATATTAAATAAATAAAAATAAATAAAAAAACGCAAGAGCAAATATCAAATGGCAATTGAAGAAAAAAAATCAATGGTGATCAAATGAACGTAACAATCAAATGTAAAATACATGCAATCAGTGAAAAGTGAGAAAGGAAAAAGGTAAACCAAAGCCATCAGTAAAACCAAAAAGCAGAACAGAAACACAACCAAAAAGGTCCAAGCTTTTTTATTTTTTATTTCCCAATAAGCCCAAAAAGGCTCAAGATAACCCATTTATGAATCAAAACCTGATAAAACAGAGAAAATAACATATGGGGATCAAAGTATCTGTGCTATCTCAATAGTCCATGCAAACAGTGCCATGTAACGATCAAATGCACCAAAATACAATCAGATAAAACTATAAAAAGCCAGAAATTAACCAACTTTACTAGTGAAACACATAAGTATTCCAATATCTAGAACAAGAGAGGCCCTAAACCATCAATTCATGCATCAAAACATTAAACACAGACAAAAATATAGAAAAAATAGCATCTGGGTATCAAAGTAATGTACCTTATGGCTCAATATTCCAAGAAAACATTGTCAAAGATGGCTCAAAAGAATTTTGGATAAAGAACAATCATGTCATTAGAAAGGTTAAAAAGGTGCACAAAATTGCATGCACATAGGATAGGACACTGTTTGGTTGTTGAGAAAAATGAGGGAAAGTTCCTATTTTTGATGGTCGCTAACATGAAAAAATTTTGGCACAAAATCAGCAATGCAGTTTGAATGTTTGATTTTAAGAACAAGTGATAATTAGAGAATACCAGACAGACATGCCACCACATGGTCATTTCATTCCCTTGTGAGGACAATGAGGGAAGAACGAGAAAGTGGCGAGAAAATAATAGAAGTTGGTGATTATGGGGTTTTGGGGAACATGGTCTTTTTTTTCTTTTTCTTTTTTTGGGAATCAGGAACATGATCTATTTTGTTGGTCTTAGGCTTTTAGCTTTGACCGTAAAATTTGTAGTGAAACTAATAACAATGGATGTAGCTTGATAAAAAAAATAAAAATAAAAATAAATAAATAAAAATAATAAAAAAAACCATGTACATAGCGTGTGACGGTGTGAGAGAGTTATATATATATATATATATATATATCCGAAAAAAAAATTAAATGATTTCTTGATTTAATGATAAAGAACAATAATCAAAGAGTTAAAAAAAAAAAAAAAAGACTTAAACTCAATATTTTAGGTTCTAAGTTGAGGCTTACCCATGTGATTGTATTCATCAACGCAGTTGAAAGGTTAAATTTTATATTTTTTTTAATTTTTGAGAAGAAGGTTAAATTAATTGTGATTAAAGAAAGGTAACATGTCTTGAGCTGCATTAATTAATACAATCATACAGGTCACACAGTTGAATTTAATTGGAAATCTAGTATATAATATTTAAATTGTATGTAAATTTTACTTTAATAGAAATGGTTTCAATAATTTGTTGGTGAGTAGGGGCGGATTGAAAATTTTTATTTGGAGGCTAGACTTATGATATTGATATAGCATGAAAAGAAATTCAAAACACACACACACGTGTATGTGTGTGTGTATGAAAAGGATAAAGATTTTAATTTTCTAATATCAAAGTAATAACTCTAATAATTTTCTTATATATAAAATAATTTTTTAAGTTAATTTATCATCTTTATAAACTTATGTTAGGTTCTAAGGTCTTAGGATTTTATGTATTTAGAACTCTAATTTGTAATGTTGGCAAACCATGATCAAAACAATGTATTTAGTCTTATTTAGGCTTGCTCAAAGTTGGTCTATTATTGTAAAGTTGGAATCGAGTGGCTGCAGAAGTACTTGGGACTTTCGGCCTGACTCGATCGATCGAAGGATAGGCTCGATCGATCGAAAATCACACAGGTTGATTTTTCTACAGAATTTCCAACTCAGCCCTACTTCATTAAACGTTTAGGGTTTTATGTTTTTACCCTAGGTATTTAAACAAAACCCTAGCCACGTTTTTGGAGGTTGTCCAAATTGTATTGTTGCTTATACATTGTTGTTTTGTGTGAATCTCTTGTGAGATCTTAGAGGAGCTTTCCTTTACACAAAACTTAGGGTTTTCAAGGTAGAAATGATTTCAACATCTTGAAGATCATTATAGTTGCAACCATTGGAACCTAAAGAAAAACAAGCGGGGAGCTTGTAGCTGATTGAGGAATTCAAGAAAGAAGGAGTCCGTAGATTCAGAGCGTGCACGTGGTCGTGTCAGTAAGTTCTACTGGTGGGTAGCATTAGGAAGTCGAGCGGGGAGCTTGTAGTCCTTTTGTAAGAACTTTAATTCTTTCATAGTGAATTCTGTTTTGCCTTGAGGATCGGTGGGTCAAATCCTCCCCAAGTTTTTACCGTGTGGTTTCCTGGGTGATCATATCATTGTGTTCTTTATTATTTCCGCTGCTTTATATGTTTTATATACATGATATGATTATTTGATTATTTTAACCTAGAATTGCTTAATTTGACTAAGTAACAACTTGGCTAATTAACTAGGCTACGCAATCTGGTTGTTTTTAAGGAGTCTAAAATTGTTCAACTTAAATATGTACACATAAGTTCAAACAATTGACTAGTTGCCATTTCTAATATCATCTTAAGAATTTGCCATAAATTGCAATGTTTCAGATCTGTTAAGCTCTTGCATGTAAAGAGGCAAGGGAACAAACCAACGCATATTCTGGCTTAGTATGCTCAAGGAATTTTTAGTTTTGTATCATGGTTAGTGGAAAATTCTTCTATAATTGAGCCATATATGACTCAAGATGTATTGAATTGTTTTTCTTCTAAATAAAGTTACAATCTTACAAGTTTGATTGCCAAAAACAGCAAGAAACAACAAATTATTCCAAAGCTTGAAGACTTTCTTGTTGACTCGTAGTCTAATTGGAAAGCAATTGAGAGGTCCACATTCTTGACATTGATGCTTTAGAATTCAGATGATCATAGGTCGCTTGTATGGAATACAACGATTTTGAGATCCCAATTTTAACAAAAACTTTTTTTTTTAAAATAAAAATTTATTCCAAGTAACAGTACGCATGTCATCTAATGTGGCATAATAATAATTTTTTATTTTAGCCGTTAGTCACCTTAGCATTTTCCATCCATCACTTAATAGCATGAACCATTTTGACACAACACGAAAATGTTAAGGACTAAATTGACGCATTTAAAATGTTAGGGACTGAATTGACATTCAATGTAAAGGTTAAGGACCAAACTTATAATTTACCCAAAAATTTATATAAACAAGTTGCCTAGTTTGTTAAAAAAAATTTATTTTATTGTAATTAAAAAAAATTTATTGTTTTCTCAAGTATCATTTGTAACATTAAATATCTCATGTTCAATTATTTCTTTAAGCATTATACTGAATTTAACATTTTGAGTCTCAATCAAGCATTTATAAATAAAAATTAAAAAAAAAAAAATCTTCTTTCCAAATAAAAAATATTTATTCAATTTTATCTAGCATTCGCCAATAAGTATAACTTTTTATTCACATGTCAAAGGAAATAAAAGAAAATTCTAATGGACCTAAGCGAATTCTAAATACAACTGATCTTTATCTCCGAAAACGTATGTGAAGGGAATATACATGAAATTTCCAAATTTGTAAGATGCAAAAAAATAGAGAAAAATATGCGCCGAAAAAAAAAAAAATCACATAAGACAATATTTACAAAGTTTAGCAATTTGCTTACGTCCACGGAGTTGCAGTGATTTCACTATTTATAGGGGAAAAAAAAATATAAGATGCAATAGTAAAGTTTTCTCTCTCAAAACAACACACACCACCCTAATCTCTGCTACATGGACCATGCCTCAGGAAAAAAAAAACTGTAACACTTTTATTTTGGGTTGGGTAATAATCTGGATCAAACACAATTAGGCTCCACAAAAGCCCAACAACATGTTGGTCACCAAACAAATAGTGTTGAGAACCATATATCAAACAATGTTTGATATGCCGCATGTATTCTTCTCCAAAATCACATTCTCCATTGCTTTCTTAACAAACATGTCCTCTGTTACTAATTCAACAAGTGTTATTTTAGGTATTTCTCTAATTCTTTTCATAAAAAAAAAAAAAAAAAAAAAAAAAAAAAAAAAAAAAAAAATTTTAAGAAAAGGCAAAACAAGTTTACATATCAATTAGAAGCACTAATATTGCCCATTAATAAGGCTTTACTAATTATGCTAACTGGAACCTATAATTGACCAACAAGCTTGAAGTTCCATTACATAACAAAAAGTCATAAAATCAATAACTTTGCTATTAGCAATTAGCAGTTCTATCACATAACAAAAAGTCATAAAATCAATAACAACTTTGCTATTAGCATTTAGCACAACTTATTTCACAATCTAGTTAGGTGAAAAGTTAAGATTAGTGGATAATCAATTTTACATAGACCCATTACTCATACTTACACAACTTTTATTTTTCACCACTTACAACCTATCATCTTAGTTGTGAAAAAATTGTGTCCATTTGGGGGGGGGGGGGGGGGGTGGGAAATGCCCCCTCCCCTTTTTTTTAATGTTAAAAATTTTAAATATTGAATAAACTTTAGGTGATGACCCATCTTTCATTTTTTTTTTTTTTTTTAAGTATAAATTCTTTTTGACTTATTGTTGTCTCATTTATTTTCCTTTTATTATTGACTTTTTTGTCATATATAAGTCATTAATGTTATGAACATATAAAGTTACCAGAATACAATGATACATTTGGCTTGACCTCTTTTGAGAAAATTTTCTAGCTCTACCACTGACTATGTCTTAAGAACTAATTCAATCAAAAGAGGTAAGACATATTTTGATGTCTTTAATGACCTAGGAGAAGAGCTAGTTAGTTTGGGAGAGGTCGTTGTTGGTAGAGATGACGATTTGGGAGTTAGTTAGTAGTATTGAATAGAAAGGCAAAATGAGATGAAAACAAAAACAAAACTTGAAAAGAAGAATGGTTTCAGCTAGATGAAGTGGATATTTCTCTTTATAACCTTTTTATCATAAAATAGAACAAGAAAAATCTCTAGTAACAAGTAACAATAATAACGAAAGACCACCATCTTCTGAAAATAAACTTCACCTGAGTGTCTAAAGGTGTTGAGCAAATAAAAAAATCAATAAAAATGAATAAGATCCATTCTAAATAAGAAACTCTGGGCTCATCAAGAATGCTATTTCGGTATACAACAAATCTAACAATCAAAAGAAAAATATCATGCTTTTTTTTTTCTTAATGAAGAAGAATTTATTCAAAAGCAAAGGTAATACGATCAAAGCAACAACACCAAAATAAAAATAACAATAACAATAACAATAAAAATAAAAATAAAAGCATTACACAAGCACACCAAATAAAGTCTTTGAAACAAGCCTAAACACAACAAACCTCCAATACAATGATCTAGATAATGCTTTCTTCATACTGACGGCATTCCTCTTACTCCAACTGTGCCCATACCAACTTGTAAAACATAGTTTTCAATCCTCTTCGTTGCAAATTCTGAATGCCCACAATCAATTTAATCATCTCAGACCAGCAATCACAGTCTTTCTAGACTTCTTTATTGAGAGAGGGAAACAACATGCTACTCAGGAAGCAACAAAAAAGAATAACGGCTACAATGATCCCAAAATAGTCTGGTACAACTGCATAGGTACCTGATATAAAAGCTACCAGCAATGCTCCAATTGACCAGTTTGTGAAAAGAGGGGCACGCTGTATCACTTCACTGTGATAAACGTCCTCTGTACTTGTGTCTGAAGCCAATAAAAAGTGGATTAACACTGAGGTAATGGAAAATCCAAAAGCTAAAGTATTAGCTATTAGAAATACACCGAAAGCAGGTTTTTTGCTTAATACTGCCAAGCCCGCATCATCTCCGTTTTGGTTATATCCACCGGGCACCGTGAAAGCTGCTGTGAAGGTCACAGTAGTGATGAGTGTGGCTACCAACAAATTGGTCTCACTCACTTCCCTCCCAAAATCTGATACGGAAGTTCCCTTGCCATTGGCATTACCGTTGCCATTGCCATCGTCATTTCCTTGCAAATTCCGAATGCCCACCTTTAATAATGCTCCCTTTAGGCTTAGTCGAGCGCCAATACTTGACTTCCCCTTTTTGATCTTGATTTTCATAATGTAAAATATATAAATAGAACAATCATAAAAGATTTTTGTAAGGAAAATGCTAGAGGTAGCTACCCATAAAAACAAACAACTGCACACACACTATACATGCAATTGGTCTCACTTACTTGTTTCATAAGACCTGATATGGACACTCCATCTGCATTGTCATAGTCATAGCCATTGTCTGCCAATTGTCTTTTTTTCCTCTTAGGGAACAAATTCCGAATGAATGCTTTCATCAAGATTATTGGACGAGCGCCTTTACTCGACAATGGCATCTTGATTTCACCATGTAAAGTTTCTAATTAAATAGATGATTTTTGTATGGAAAATGCTAAAGCTAGTTATCCATAAAAACAGACACATGCATACACACGTTACACGCATTATACATGCAAGGCGTGTGTGTGATTTTCCTATGAATTTTGGGTCAGATCAATTAAGCAATATGTACGGAATCTTTCTTAAAATTAAAGGAAAAAAAAAAAAAAAAAAGGAAAAGAAAAAAGAGAGGTTATATGTATGGTAACTTAATTGGTATCTTAGCGATAAAATATCATTCATCATAAAGTAGATATCATAGGTTGAATTTTTACTATATCTATAAAATACAAAAGCTATATTTATGATAATTTTGAGTAATATTATACCATTTAATAACTTTTTTTTATCATATTATTATTTTAAAACAATAACAATTGAATTATATGTTCTATAAATTCTTAATATGTATGCCAAATTTTGGACCAATAAGATATTATTTACATATCTATTCATAAACTCTAATTTAATGCATAATTTTAAAATACCAAAAAAAAAAATTCATCATTTTCCCTCATTATTTCGGTAGCCAAATATGAAAGAACAAAAATAAACGAAGCTAGATGTACTGGTTTTACACACACACACACAAAAACACAAAAAAGCAAAGAGAGATAGAGATAGAGATAGGGGGATATGGGTGAGGCTCAGATCTACTAGTTTTATACCCAAAACATAAACACTCTTAACATCAACAAATACATCTTCACAACTCTTTTGTTGTTTTTTTTTTTTTTTTTTGGGGGGGGGGGGGGGGGGGGTGGGGGGGGTGGGGGGGAAGACACACACCGTCAAATAGAGAGAGAGAGAGAGAGAGAGAGAGAGATATATATATATATATATATATATGAGATTGATGTTTAAAGGCAGGTTTGTGTTCTTGCATTTATGTTTAAATCTAGGTTAATGTTCTTGTCTGTTCTTATTCAAGATGAACCCATATCTAAATTCATGTTTTTTTTTTTTTTTAATTATGCTTTTTTTTTTAATTTATAAATTAATTTTTTGAATTGGATGTTGTGGTAACCATTTTTATTATTATTTTAATAATCACATAGATTATTTTTGTTAGTGAGATGGTGGTAGAGATTAAATTGAGAATGATTTTTCGATTTTAGGAACCAAAAATAGAGGGAAAAAAGGTACAGACCAAAATGAAAATTGGCCAAAAATTTAGGGACAAAAATAGAATTTATGCTTTTAATTATATATATACACACACACACTTAAACCTACTCTTCTAATCTGTTTAGATACAAATTTGTTTAGATTTTTTTTTTTTAATGAATTCATTGTTAATATGTGAGTTGTTCATCTAAATTTTATTACAACTTTTTTTTTGAAAACCTTTTATTCGTTTTAGAGATTTTCACCTCTTTTTTATTATTATATTGTGTTCATTGCTAGTAACAAATTATCTAGAGAACCTTTTGAGGCATGCCTAATTTTTATCAAAATTTAAATTTTTTTGTTAATAACTAATGTGTATAAAGCTACAAAGTACAAAGATAAAAAATAAAAAAAAAATAAAAAAATAAAAAAACCAAAGAAATGAGTGAATAGTGGTCCACCTACACTTTGCTATTTTTTTTTCTTTTTTTATTATCTTTGTTAAACAATTGAGTAATGCTACATTTATAATATTTTCACAACAAATCTTAAATTATAATCTATTATTGTTTCCAATTTGGCCCACCAATGACATCACTTGTTTTACCTATCAATAATAGATTTCGACTTAGGATTTATTATGAAAATGTTGTTAACATAATATTACTCTAAAAAATTTCTTTTGAGTAATTTAGAGATTGTGGTGAGTCCATGTATGAGTTAACATGTTAATTTAAAAATGTTGTGAAGTTATTGTTACATTTTATTGTGTCCATTGCATTACTAATTTTTATTTATTTATTTATTTATTTTTACATCTATTGGCTAATAATTGAGGCCTAATTAATACTCTTATAGGTATAGAAATTTCCCTATTGGTTAAAATTTGAGGCATTGTTCCACTTGGGGACCTTAGGCGACTGCCTAATTGGTCTAGTGATAGGATTGACCCTACACATCAATCAATGAAAAGTTGTGTAAAATATTATAGTGGATGATAGTTGACACTATTTATTTTGTATTTAATTTTTTCTTTACGTACATATGAAGGAAAATAGTGAATGATAGTTGTTATAAAGGAAGAAAGAAAAACAATAAAAAAAAAATGAGTATATAAAATAGGAAAAAAAAAATTTATGCTAAAATAGACATAAAATTTTACACTAGCTAATCTATATGCTCTGTGCTATTTAATATAATACTTTCAATAGAATCAAATTAATAGAACTTGTTCACCTTTGTATTCAACCACTTAATGTTATAGGTATCACCGTATCAGTATGTTTTACCCTTCTAGAAAGTGTTAAGACGTACACTTTTGTGTGAATCAAATGAGTGATGCTTGTCCTAAAAAAAATGTGATGCTTTTAAAATTTCTACGAGTAATAGTAGCGTGTTAGGTTTCTCTTTCATCTATATTTCTAATTTAGAGAAATGCTATGTCCATAATATTTTCACAACAAATTTTAAGTGGTAGGTTGTTACTGGTTGTTATTGTTGGAGCAAAAAACTAATCTCAATGGTAGGTTTAAATTTGAACTAATAACAATTAATCGCCTATGATTTATTATGAAAATGTTGTGGACGTAACACCTCTTATCTATACTATATATAAAAGGATTTCCCTTTTTAAAAATATTTCTAAACCTTTTGTTTAATAGGGAAAAAACTTGAGGACAACTTGGTAAAAATATATTTCTAATTATACTTAAAATACCTATAAAATAGGACATTCTTCTACTAATCCATGTCTTCAAAATAAATTTATAAAAAAAAAAAAAAAATTATGACATTAAGCCAAAAAAAAAAAAAAAGAGCCTCTGCATGTGATAAGGCTAGTACTATTTAGTAGCCTTTGAGCACCGCTCACACGTGTGCTCAAATGCTTTTTTTTTTTTTTTTTTTTTTGGTAAATATTAATAATTTGATTGGAAGATAAACGTGAGGATGATTTTTTTATTTTTTGTTCAACGTGTTTTTCTATTTTTTTATATAAAAAAATAGTAAACGTATAGTTACTTTGAAGAAGTGGATCAGTGGGAGAGTGATCTTATAAAAAAATAGTAAACGTATAGTTACTTTGAAGAAGTGGATTAGTGGGAGAGTGATCTTATTTTATAAGAAATGTTTTAAGATAAAAAGGCTATAAGGGTAGTTTGGAACCAAAAAAATGTCCAGTCCAAACAATGGAAGCCTCTTAAATAGTAGTATAGATAAGATGATTCTCCTCTTTGGATTAAACTTTTATGTGATTCAGAAACACTCTTAAACCTTAGTTTTAACAGAGAAAAAAAACTTGAAGACAACTTGGTAAATATATATCTCCAACTCTATTTAAAATATCTACAAAATAGAGCATTTTCCTACAAATTCATGTATTCAAAACAAACTTATCCAAATTTTTTTTTAAAAAAAAATTGGAAATTATATGACACTAGAAAAAAAAATTGCACTGTACGAAACCCGAAAACTAATGTACCAAATGAAGTTTATGTACTAAGTATTAATCATCAATAATAATAATGCAAAATTTGGGAGTTTCTTCCTGCAAAGTTCCTATTAGTTATCGCAAAAAAAAAAAAAAAAAAAAAAAAAATCTATAAATTGTGCAAGCAGGACGGAGGGGGCATACCGTTGGCCTGGAGCGTAACTGCTTTCTTAATAAAAGATAGTCCATTGGGGTGATGCCCTTCTCATTTGTGGCATTTGTGTCAACACCTAGACCATCCTTTAGAAGAAATGATGCAATCCAGTTATGCCCATTGATGACTGCCAGATGCAAAGGCGTGTTTCCTTCTTCATCCTTTTCGTTGATGAGACCCTCAAACTGAGGACTCCACCTAAAATAAACCACTACTTTCCACCCTCCACTTGCTGCAGCAGCATGAAGAGCATTTCGACCCCTGTTGTCCAACAACTCGGAAATATCTGGACATGCCTTGATGAGTTCACTCACATCAGGATAATTGTTTTTCATGGCGGCAATGTGAAGAGCAGATAAACCTTCTTTGTTTCTTGCATATGCACAGGAATTATCATTTTTTAAAAGCAGCCTGACTAATCTCCAATTACCCAAATGCACGGCAATGTGTAGAGGAGTCCATCCCGAGTCATCGCCTTGTTCAATTGTGGATGGCCATTTTCCCATCACTTGTTCCACTAAATCTAAGAAGGTATGGGAAAACGGTATTGCTCAGGTTAGTACATATTAAGATCAATTTCTTTTTTTCCTGACACAATAAATGGTTTGAACCTACCTAGCTATGTTCTCTCGATGCAACTAAATCACAAAACGGCAGTGGCAGAACTATATAAGATTATGGTTGAGGGACGAGATTATTAGACAAAGCTCACAACAAAATTTGATTTTGAAATGTTAATAAATATAAATAATATCGTACAAACTATAACTAAAATACAACATTTATCTATAATAAAATGACTAGTGTCAGTTAAAAGATATAAAAAAAATCAACCTCTTTAAAAAATTATAAAATGCTCAATCCTTTTTTTAATCCTAACTTTCGTTCCCAATTATTAAAAATTGATGTATAATGAAAATCTCTAGAAAGGATGTTTCATTATTGAAAAAAAAAATATTTAAAAAATTTGAAGAATCTAAAAGGAAAAATAAAAAAAGATCAATCTTTCTCAATAATCAATAATTTACCTATGCTACCACCATGTACACTTTGCGCGATGGTTACTACATAAGTATAAGTGCTTGTAGAATATGAGAGCTGAGATTCAAATATTTAAAAAAAAGTTTCACACACATATACACTTAAATTATGCTATAATAGAATTTCTATCTTGTATAAAAATAAATAAATAAATAAAATAATTCACCCATGCTATGTACGTTTTGGTTTTTCTTTTTCTCTTTTTAACAAAATTAAACAAATGCTTCATTGTATATGGGAGACATGTAATTTTTTTTTAATATATATTTTTAGATACATTTTATATTATTATATTTTGTTAAATCTCAAAAAAAAAAAAAAAAAAAAAAAAAAAAAACCTTGTAAAATTATCTTTTAAAAAAAATGCAAATTGTTCATGCTTCTTTATTTTATTTTAGAAAAAATATATATTATTTTCATTTTTAACTTAATTTTCAATATTGTGATGTAATAAATTTATTTTATGTGAGAATTCGTAAAATAAGATATAAACAATTAACTTCTAGAACATAATGTACTTTTTCATTAAAATTTATATTTGAAATAATAATAAGTTTTTGTAAGGGAATCTATAATTTTAAATAGCACCTAAATAGAATAAGCTAGAATTAATTTTGGATTAATTAATGTTAGATGGATTTTAAATAATTTTAAATAGGTTGGAAGTTTTATACATTTAAAATTTTACAAATGAAATGGTTTATATTTGAAATAATAATAAGTTTTTGTAAGGGAATCTATAATTTTAAATAGCACCTAAATAGAATAAGCTAGAATTAATTTTGGATTAATTAATGTTAGATGGATTTTAAATAATTTTAAATAGGTTGGAAGTTTTATACATTTAAAATTTTACAAATGAAATGGAGTGACACTTAGTACAAATTGAAGCACATAAAAATATAGGGACACTTAACATCAAATTGCTAGTCTACTGGACCATTAGTATCTCAAATTTGATCTCAAATTTGATATCACCATAGTTTGGCCTTTGTTGTAGTATAATTTGGTTTTCTTTTATTATGTATACTTTATGACTTTGGCCTTTGTGTTATGCTTTAGAGTCGATTTTAGAAACTATGGTTTTGAACATTATATTTTTATTCTTGTTGGGGCATTAAAATAAATAAATAAATATGAGTTCAATTTTTAGAGGCTAAAAATGTTTCCTTTAAAATTATATTCTTAAAGTTCAGTTTCCCCCTAAATTATCAATAATGTTAATTATAATCACTATTTAAGTTTTTTAGTTATAGTTTTATAAGATTTTATTCTTGAATTATTTTACTCAATTCATATTCAAAATAATACTCACTATTTCAAATTCTAAGAGTTCTTTTAGCGAACAAACACAACCCCTACATAAACCTAAGGGCACCCCTTCCTACATATCCATACAAGACATGAGTAGGCGGGTCGAGGTGCTACAAGGTTTCTTGGAACAGCTAGAAGTAGGCAAACTATCCTCCATAAATCAAATAAATAATATATATATTCTTTGAGTTTAATGAGATAGTAAAGTTCTTTTAAAAAAAGAGTAGTTTTGTTGTCTTAAAATAAACAAAAAATTAAAAGTTCAGTGTGTTATATAATTATTATATCTAAAAAAATAAATTATTGTTATTGAAATTGGTGTCACCTTTAATTCAAAACTAACAAAATCTTTGATTGTTAAGAAAGGACCAAAATTAAAAAACTGATTTGATACATGACACAACATTATACTTCAATTTTAAATTTTAAATAGTTTTTCTCTTTGCTTTGACTTTATATAAATATATATATATATATATATATATATATATGATGCGGTAGAATAATTTGTTCTAATTTTCTTTGGTTTTCTTAATGATTCAGCTATGTGTCACGGTAAGATGGGTTAGCTATGGATGATTTAAGAAGGCAAGTCGAGCCTAGAATTCTCTGTTGAATAAGTTTCCTTTAAATAAACTGCCAATATTTTGAAAAATTATAAGATCCACATGGTAGACAAGTGATGTAGTCCACCATTTCACTAAAAAACTTCCACCTGTTTAAAATTGTTAGTTATAAAAATTTTTTAAACAGAAATTAATTACTGACTCATCAATTTTAAACAAGTGAAATTTTTTTAATAGAATGATGGACCATATCACTTGTCCACCAGAAGACTCTATAATTTCTCCAATATTTCATTAAGGGTAAACAACAAGTTTAGTAGTGAAATGAGCTGTTGAGTTTAAAAATCTCCGAACCTAGCAAAATTCACAACCTAGCAACTTCTCACACACTTTGAGCCCAATTCACATACCTAGTGCTATTTTCAAGGGTAAAGTTTGGATTAGTGAATTAATAATGTAATGAAATGATAAATTTGATAAGAATCTTGTATTTCATGATAGAAATCTTTCTTCTGTAGGGAACAAATACGAAATTCCCAAATTTGTGAGATGCAAAAATAGAGAAAAAATATGCGCCAAAGAAAAAAATCACACAAGATAATAATTACATTGTTTGGCAATTTGCTTATGAGCTTATTCTATTGCACTTTACTAGTTTGAGCTTTGTAGTACATGTTGTGTAGGGGTTGTTTATAGTTTTTAATCACATGATTTTGATCTTCAAGTCACATGCCTTTGATTGTTAGACTTGAACTTAATGAGAAAGACATAAATAACCATTTCACCACTGTTTACTATCCAATTATTAACACCTTAGTGCATATCATAAGATTTTGTACTCGAGAATGTGTAGCACATGCACAAAAAGAACATAAGCTGTAACCTCGGATTAAATGCTAAAATTAGTGTGTACATTATTGGGCTATAGTAAATTCACAATCAAATAAAATTGGTGTATACATTATCCTGACTATTTTAATAAGTTTCAAATCAAATAAAATTGGTGTATATATTATGAGGCAAATCAAGAAACTTATATGATTGCAAGCTTTTATTCTAGGAGATGTGAGAGTTATATGATGTAACTCTTTAGGTAACAGTCTCTTTCAAAATTATGTGATGAATTTTGTAGAAATTGTAATTGATCACTATTTACTTATCACCTCACATGTATCTCAAGTTTTTGTTAGTTGCACACACTACACAAATTACTCTTTGCTGAACTTGGTACATTGTATTGTGTGTGATCTTGTTGTGGCCATCCAAGATTAAATGTTCCTTGATTTTGATGCAAACTATGTTTAAAGTTTGAGAATTTGGGACAAATTGATTGAAAATCTTGTTTTTGGAAGATCTGAGTTAAATTCAAAGGTTTTTGGAAAAAATTTCATGTCATACTCATGCATTTTATTCATGAAATTTTGTGCTTTAAGGAGTTTCTATATTAAAATGCTATGTTTTTCAAAAATATGATTTTTCTAGATTTTCGATCGATTTAACCTATTGCTCGATCGATCAAAATTGCGATTAAAAATTTGGTTTGAATCTGCCTGGCTCGATCGCTGCTAGATCAATCGAATATAATTTTCGATCGATCGAATCTATTTTTCGATCAATCGAAAATTTTTCAGAGAGTTTTATAAAACATGAGTTTTTCACGTGTTCTTCACTATTCAAAATTTTTCAAAAGCTCTTTCTCTCTCTCTTCGACCGATCCAGATTCAAAGATGAATTTTTGTCGTTTTCCCTTAATTTCTCTCAAAGGTTTTTATCATATCGTTATGTTATTTATTTTCTGCACTGTTTCAATGATATGATTTATCTACGTTAACTTAGATCTAAATAATTTACCTAAGTTAATCGCTTGACTAAATAACTAGGTTAATCTATTTGTGTTTAAGGGGTCTAAAAACGTACATATTACTATTTACATATCACCTTTTATGTATCTCATACATTTACTAGTTGCACACACCACAAGTAAATCTTTGCTAACCTTTGTACATGAGATTGTATGTAAACTAGTATGGCCATCCAAGATTATGCACTTTGTGACGTTTGATGCAAATTTAGTGTTTTAAAAACTTTTGGAATCATTTACATGCATATCATTCATGAAAAATCTTTTTAAAGAATGGTTTTGCAAAAAAAATTCTGGTTTTTCTAAAAATTCTATTTTTTAGAGTCTTGATCGGTCGAATCTGTTTTTTGATCAATCAAAATTTTCCATGTTTTTGAAGTTTGCTCTCGGGCTGCTTCGATTGATATTCAATCGATCAAAACTAGAAGATTTTCAGTTTTTAGATTTTTGACCAAATTTTTTTTCATGCGTCATTTGTATTTAGGATTCACATGCATTGTATTGTTTTTTGTATCCATCTTACAGTTTTGCAGTCATATCTCTCATTGTTTTCACACATAACATGCATACACATTGCTAAATTGGGTACTTAACTTGATTTAAAAATTGATTGATTAATTTTTGAGTTTTGTACATTTTAGTTTTTGTTTTTTTTTTTTGGTGACTTGCAGAAAATATTTTTCTTAAGAGATATGATGGATAATAAATGTGCAAATATTTTCTCTTCTTATGCATCTGTTTATGGATCACATAACTTCATGTTTGCTTTTATTGAAAGAGAGAATATTCTTCTTCAAGTGAATTCTCAACTTCATTTTTTTGAGTTTGGTTTGTGTCTTTTTATTTATCTCCACCTAAATTTTCCCTAAAACTGTTCTATCCCAAAACTTGTTTTGTTTTTCCTATTTTTATAGGGGGAGAAGCTTGTTTTTAACCTTTATTGTTCATAGGAGGAGTTGTTGCTCTTCATAGGGGGAGTTGTCTCTATTTTCTATAGAGTTGAATTGTTTTGTGTTCCCTTAATTCTCTATTTTCTCTTATTCTCTATTGCGTATGTTTTCTATCTACCTTCTGATTGGGTTGTCTTTGTCAATACGTGACAAAAAGGGGGATAAATAAATAAAATGTGGGAATCCTATTTGTTTTGTTTAGGGGGAGTTGAAATTGTTTTTGAAAGAAGGAAAAATAAATTTTTTTTATGTATCTAACTTTGGAGGAGAGTTAGTTTACTTTTATTTTTTATTTTTATTATTGATTCATATTGTTTATATGTCTTTCTTTCCACACATGCATTGATGTGTTCTTTTGAGTGTTTCAGGAAAGACAAGTACATTCTGATCAAAATCTTCTACCTCTTCTTGCAACTTCTCTAGGTTAGGAGTCTTAGATTGAGATTTGTGATGTATTTGGGCATTTTTATTGTATTGGGTTGTTTTTGTATTTGAGCATTTCATTTTGTACGTAAGTTTGTCATGGATTGCCAAAGGGGGAGATTGTTAGATTCTAAAAGTTTAGAACAATTGGCAAACCGTAAACAAAAACTTGTCTAGATATAGATCCTAGAGTCTATAGGTATTAGTAGACAATACCCAAGGTGATACAAGTCAAGATTCAAGATTATACAAGCTACAGAAAGAAGAGTTCAGAAACTACCTAGTTCGACCGTGTAAGGTTGAATTTAATCAACCATCTTGTTGGCTTTATTCTATGCCAAATTTACTTGTATTTAAGCATTTAGTAACCCTGTATTTAGATGGGAATCTTGTAAGGGTAGTGAGTGAGAGAGTGTGAAGAAATGCTCAAGTTTGTGCAAAGAAACAGGAACTCGCGATTGGATCTCACGGGTGGCTCGCGGCTTGCAAGTCGCCAAAAGTTGCACACGTGCCAAGCATGCCAGAAGCTGAAGAGTCGCACCAGCTGTTGCACTACAGGACAAAAGTCTCAGGCTGACCAGGCCGTTAGCTCGCGGCTTGAACTCGTGACTCAACCCAGTCACGAGGTCAAGTCGCCAAAATGCCCTGTTTGGAAAAAATTAACGTTTCACATTCCATTCTCACCTTAGTATAAATACCCCTCATTCCCACAAAATGTAGAAAGCTTCCAGAGAGAATTTTGAGAGAGAAACCTTAGAGAAAACAAGATTGCCTCATCCACAATCTTCACCTAAGAGACTCTTCAAATTCCTCTACTCTCTTCCTCTCCATTGATACATCCTTGAGAGGTTCTTGATCAAATCATTTTCTCACCATATCCACATATGTGAGAATGTTCTTTTGGTGCTAAGGGAAGCAGTTTGGAAGGGACCAATGACTATTGGTTGATGCTATGGTTTATAACGGAATCCGGTAAGCTAGAAAAGAAAAAGGTTCGGCGCAACCTCGTTGGAGTAAGAAGCTTGGAGGGCTTAGATACTTGGGTAGATTAGGTTTGGAAGGTCTATTGTTGTTAATGTATCCCAACTACATTTTCTAGTGGATTATTGACCGCTTAGAGGGCGGCGGAGAGGTTTTACGCTGAGGGGTTCGGTTTCCTCTTCAATAACACATCGCGTGTTGTCTTTGTATTTGCATCTCTCTTCCCTTTATCTTTACCATTTAATTACTACTGTGATTGTGATTATTTATGATTTAAATTGTTTACCAATTCTGTTATAACCTTGTTATCATCTTCCGCACATATATTGTTTGATATAAAGCTTGAATTGGTATTTTGTTGTTTGGGGGTCTAAACGTTCATAGTGTTTTTAATGCTATTTGAACTTTCAGACCGATCGAGAAACAGGCTCAACCGATTGAAATACAGGTCTGCAGAATTTTAAGTTCAGTGTAATAGTAGTTCAAGCCCAAAAATGATTAAGGTTTCAGATTTACTTCTTCTAGTATATAAAGGAAACCTTAAGCACGTATTTAAAAAGAGCTTTTCATAGAGAGAAGAGTGTGCCTCTTTTGTATCTAGGGTTTTGTACCCAAAAAGCTTTTTCATGTCTTTTACCAGTGTTATTCCTTGAAGAATCTCAAGATCTAGTGTTGTAGAAGTTGTTGCTTGCTTTAGTCATCAAGGGTGCTAATGATCTAAACCTTAAAGGTGGTCTTAGAGTCACAAACATGAGAGTTTGTGTTGATAAACCTTTGAGTGGAATCTCAAAATCGCAAGTATGGGTGCTTGTGTTGTAAAGGCCAAGGAAAGAAGTAGTCCGTAAACCCAGAACTATCATGGGGTCGTGGTAGTAAGTTCTACGTGGAGTAGCAATAGGATGTTAGTAGTCTAAATCTTATTGTAAACTTTCTTATGTCTTTTACCGGTGTTATTCCTTGAAGAATCTCAAAATCCAGTGTTGTAGAAGTTGTTGCCTGCTCTAGTCATCAAGGGTGCTGATTATCTAAACCTTCAAAGGTGGTCTTAGAGTCACAAACAGGAGAGTTTATGTTGATAAACCTTTGAGTGGAATCTCAAAATTGCAAGTATGGGTGCTTGTGTTGTAAAGGCTAAGGAAAGAAGTAGTCTGTAAACCCAGAACTATCATGGGGTCCTGGTAGTAAGTTTTACGTGTATTAGCAATAGGATGTTAGTAGTCTAAGTCTTATTGTAAACTTCAATTTTTTCTAATGGATTTGTTTTTTACCTTGAGGATAGTTAGGTTAAATCCTCCCCAAGTTTTATACCGAGTTGGTTTTCTTGAGTCATCATATCGTTGTGTTATTTAATTTTCTGCTGCTTTGCATGATATGATTGTTTTGTTTTAACCTAGATCTGAATAATAAACCTAAGTATTCACTTGGTAATTAATTAGGTTAAACAATTTAGTTTACAAGGATCTAAAACCTAACAAAGTCCTTAGTGCTTCCTCTTATAAATTTTTCATTCTTCTTCACTTCCCTTCTTTCTTTCTTCTCGTTAGGTATGAGAGGCTTCATGTTGCTATGACTAGTGATGCTTAACTCCATGAATGAGAGGTAGAAAATGTCCCACCAGGCATGCCAAAATTTTTAAATACTAAATTTCAAGTTTGGAAATCAAACAATCGAATAGTTTCACAAATGTATAATTGTATTGATGGATAAGTAAGTAAAATTCTATGAAATTTAATTCTATTACAAATGAATACTCTTTTGAGTTGATCTCCTTGAAAAATCTTTGATTAAAAAATTATCTTGATTCGAACACTAGATGCTCCTTGATTTCATCAAAAAATGGATTGAGTGATTTTTGAAGTGAAATTACGATGAATTTCTAACTATGTGTTTGATAGGAATCCTTCATTCTTCATGTGTTTTTCACATTCTTCATGTATTCTTTAGATTTTCTTTGTCTATGAAGATTGTAGTGGAAGTTCTTGGAGACTCTAGAGGCTTGAATCTGTAAATCTTCACTAACTTGCAATCTCTTAAAGTTTTTGAACGCTTTTGAATTTGATTCTAGTGTACATTGAGAACTAGGAAAATTACTTGAATGGTTTCTCTTTTGTTAGGTTCTAAAGATTTAGGATTTTATGTATTTAGAACTCTAATTTGTATTGTTGGCAAACCATGATCAAAACAGATTGTTTAGTCTTGTTTAGGCTTGCTCAAAGTTGGGTCTTTCATGTAAAGTTGGAATCGAGAGGCTGCAGATGCATTGGTGCATTTTGGCCTGGCTCGATCAATCGGAGGAAAGGCTCGATCGATCGAATCTCGGGCAGAATGTTTTTCAATAGAATTTTCCAGCTCAGCCCTAACTCATTAAACGTTTTGGGTTTTCTGTTTTTACCCTAGGTATATAAAGAAAAACCCTAGCCATGTTTTTAGAGTTGCTCCAGTTGTATTGTTGCTCATACTATGCTATTTTGTGTAAATCTCTTGTGAGATCTAGAGGAGCTTTTCTTTACACAAAGCTTAGGGTTTTTAAGGTAGAGATTACTTCAACATCTTGATGATCAACTCGGTTGCTACCATTGAAACTTAAAGAATATCAAGCATGGGTGCTTGTAGCTGATTAGAGAATCCAAGAAAGAAGGAGTTCGTGGTTTCGGAGCTTGCACGTGGTCGTGTCAGTAAGTTCTACTGGTTGGTAGCATTAGGAAGTCAAGCGGGGAGCTTGTAAGTCCTTTTGTATGAACTTTGATTCTTTCGCATAGTGGATTTAGGTTTACCTTGAGGATAGTTAGGTCAAATCCTCCCTATGTTTTTACCGTGTGGTTTCCTGGATGATCATATCATTGTGTCTTTTATATTTCCGCTGCTTTATACTTTTGATATGATTGTATGTTTGTGATAACCTAGAATTGCTTAAATTGACTAAGTTAATCACTTGGCTAATTAACTAGGTTAATCTGGTTGTTTTAAGGGGTCTAAAAACCTATCAAATGGTATCAGAGCGGGTAGCTCTCTTGTTAGAGATTTTTTAATCTTTGAGCTGATCTTTGACCCCTGCTGTCATGGAGCATGGACATTCTCTTGTTGTTCCTCCTCACTTTGATGGGAATAACTATGTTTATTGGAAAGTAAGGATGAAAGCATTCCTGAAATCTATTGATGAGAGGGTTTGGAATTCCGTTGAATACGAATGGTAGAAGCCCACTACTCCTGTGAGTGAGTGGCAAACTTTTGAAAAAGAAACAGCAGGCTTCAATAGCAAAGCTATGAATGCCATTTTCAATGTTGTTTCTATGGAGGAATTTAAGAGAATCTCTAATGTTGAGGTTGCTCACACTGCTTGGAAAATCCTCCAAACTGTGCATGAAGACACAAAAGCAGTTAAGATTAATAAACTGCAGCAATTGACTTCTAGATTTGAAAGCATTAGAATTTCTGATGATGAATCTTTTGATGAATTCTATACTAAATTAAATGATATTGTTAATTCTGCTTTTAATTTAGGTGAAATCTATTATCAACCTAAAATTATTAGGAAGATACTTAGATCTTTAACTGAAGACTTTAGACCCAAAGTGACTGCCATTACTGAGAGCAAGGATGTGGACACCATCCCTATTGATGAGCTTGTAGGATATCTTTAGTCCTATGAGTCTGACCTACCCAAAGTGAATAAATCCAAATCAATAGTTCTTAAGTCAATTGATGATGTTGATGTTGGTGGATTTGATGATGAGCTCTCTGCTACAGAGATTGCTTACCTTGCCAAGAACTTTAGAAACTTTCTTAGAAATAACAATAGAAAGGCAAGAGGTACAAACATTGTTGAACCTAGAAACTTTAGGAAGAATGATCCCACTAAGGTTAATAATTTTGAAAAACCTAGAGAAAAAGTTGGTCAATCTTCAAACAATCCTTTGGGTGCTTAGTGTTTTGGCTGTCAAGGGTATGGTCATGTGAAATATGAATGTCCTACATTCTTGAGATCTAAGGGTAAAGCTATGATTGTAACCCTTAGTGATAATGAGGTTTCTGATGATGAGTCTAGATGTAACGAGGATGTAAACTTCATTGCTTTCACTGCTGCTGCTGTAATAAATGAAAGTATATATGTTGAAGAGAACCCTTCTGATGGAGAACTCTCTGAGGATGTAGATTTTCAAGAGGCCTACAATAAACTTTGCAAAATTGCTGCAAAGGATGCTATGAATCTTGAACTTGGCCTGAAGAAAATTGAATCTCTTGAGCTTGAAAAGAAGAATTTGCTTGTTAATTTGTTTGATGCTAATGATCTTTTGAACAATGTTAAATCTGAGAACATGCTCTTGCTTGATAAAGTTAAAACTGTAGAACATGATTTATCTGTTGCTAGATCTGCTAGTTCTAAACTTCATCAACTGTTGAATGTTTAAAAGTATCCTTTTGATAAATCTGGTTTAGGATATGTTGAAAGCATCTTTGATTCTGCACCACATTCCACAAACTTTGTTCCTTCATCTTCTTCTGAACCTTTTGCGAGTGAGGTTGTGAGTGAAACTGTTAAGCCCCCTGTGAGTGAGGTAGTTAAACCCATAGAAGTTTCACCACTTAGAAAGATTATGGTTGATCTAGGAGAGTCTAAACCTAAGGATTCTACCCTTTCTAAGGACAAGATACATGGTAAACCTGCTTGGGTTTGTCACTATTGTGGAAAGTCTGGACACATTCGTCCTAAATGTTACAAGCTTCAAGCTGCTAAGAGAGCAAACAAACTAAAGGTGCCTGTACCTCAAGCACAAGATCCTATGGCACTCATTGGTGAATTGGTAAAGGCGTTGAACCTTTATTCCAATCTTGGAGTTGGAAATCACTCGAATGTGAATAAGAACTCCAATGCTCGTGGTGCATTTAAAAGGTTTTGGATGCAAAAGACTCAATCTAATTGAGTCTTTCTGACATGGTCCTTGTGCTTCATTGCTTATTCCTTTGTGACCATTGTTCTTTGGTTTTTTGTGTTTTTTTGTTCTAGGACTTGCATTGCATTACATTTATGCATTTCATTCTAGGATTTATTTGTTTACTCTTTTAATTAATATATATATATATATATATATATTAAAAAAAAAAAAAAAGGAGAAAAGCAAAATATGTTATGGCACTATGTTTCTTGGTTTTTGAAAACAAAGTTGGTCAATTTATTTACACATAACATGTCTTATGTACTTTGTTTAGCATTGATGAGCTTTTGTAGTGTATGTTGTGTGGGAAAGATGTTTATGGTGTTTATCACTTTGTCTTAATCTTGAAGTCACATGTTATTTGACTGTCGGACTTGATCCTTTTGAGAAAGGCATAAATAACCATCTTACCACTGTTCACTAGCCAATCATGAACATCTTAGTGCATATCATAAGATTTAGTGCTCAAGAAAGTGTAGTACATGCACAAAAAGAACATAAGGTGATGCCTCGGCTTAATTGCTTAATACTTAAAATTAGTGTGTACTATTAGGCTTGATGCCATCTCACCTAATTAAAATTGGTGTGTACTATTAGGCTTGATGCCATTTCACATAACTATGAGCAAAAATTCAAGAAACTTACATGATTACAAGCTTATGTTCTAGGAGATGTGGGAGTTATATGATGTAACTCTTTAGGTGATAGTCTCGTTTAAATTCTGTGTGATGAATTTTATAAACTTTATGATTGATTTCTATTCACATATCACCTCACATGTATCTCAAGTTTTTGCTAGTTTGCACACACTACACAAGTTACTCTTTGCTAAACACTGTATATGTTATTGTGTGTGTTTTTGGTCTAACCAACCAAGTTTGAAAATACCTTGAGTATTATGCAAAACATTTTTTTTTTTTTTTTTGCTTGTGAATTTAAAGGAAGAACTGGCTGAAACTTTCCTTGGAGAAACTGGGATTATAAATTTGGGTTTTTGAAAAAGCATTCCATTTCATCTCATACTCATGCATTGTGTTTCATTGATTTTAATGCTTTGAGGAGTTTTTTTAAAAAAAAAAAAAAAAATTGGTTTGAGTTTTTCAAAACTATAATTTTTCTCAAAATACTGTAATCCGCTGCCTGTTTCGATCGATCCATTCTGATTTTCGATCGATCGAAAATATTTAAAATTCCTTTTAAAACTTTCGGAGTGATTCGATCGATCAAAAGTAATTTTCGATCAATCGAAAGTTATGAATCAGGTTTTTTTTAAACAGTACTCTTTGACTGATTCAACTTACTTTTTCAAAAGTTTTTTCAAACTTTCTTTTCTCTCTCCGACTAGGCAAGGATCTACAGCGATTTTTTTGTCGTTTTCCTCCAAAATTTTTGCAAGATTTCTCTTTTCTCAAGCCGGTAAGTCTCTTTTGCCCCTCATTTTTTGAGTTTATTTGCATTTTCCATGCATTTTTCCTCATATTTTCGGACCTCTCTATTTTTGGGATTTTTGATGTTTCAAGCCCAATTTTGTGAAATTGATCAATGGGTTTTTATGGGGACAAGCCATATACATGATCTTGATAGTTTAATTTGATCAATTTTGGGTTTTGTGGAGAATTGAAATTTCTAGGGTTTATAATCGTTCCAAATTGGGGATTTTGTTCAATTAGGATGAAATTGATAAAATTGGCTTGTTAATTGGATGTAATTAGGCATTATAATCTCTGTATTGTGTTTTGTAATGCTTAATTCATCAATGTGCTTCAAATTTTTTCAAGTGGTTTTAAAATTTTTGGGGTTTTTGGTTAGAAACTCTATGCTCGAGCCAATTTTGTGCAATTGAACTTAAAATTGGACTTTGTTTACTACATTAATACATGCATCATGACATTTTAACTGTTCATGCATCATATAGTTTTTTTTGCTCTATATTTTTTGGTGCTAACTTGCAATCTACCCTTGGTTTTTATTGTTTCTCTTTTGGTGTTCTCTTATGTCTCTGTCCTTTCCTTAGCATCATACCTAGGAAAACTAGGGCTCGTAGGTTTGTCCCTGCACCTACTCCTTCCCCTCCATCTTTTGACCGAGAGAAATTTCCTAGTGAGAAAAACCAGGAAATCTTTGAGAAGCTGAACCTTAGGCGTAAGATATGGTCTGAGCGGTCTATCATTCTAGATGAGTTAGATCCTGCCATTAGGGCAAACTTAAAGCGTAGGGGCTGGTTACCCTTATGGATATTTCTAATCCTCCTCCACCTGCTACCTTGATTCGAGAGTTCTACTCGAACATCTCGATCCGCGTCTATGATTCCAACACTTTACTAAAGAGTTGGATACGAGGGGTAGAGTACACCATTACTCCTATAGTAGTGGCTGATGCTCTAGGGGTACCCTTGGTCCAGCACCCTGTCTACCCTTATGATGAGTCTCCAGTTTTGAGCGATATCATGTCTTACATCACTGGGTCATCTATCCAGTGGGGTTTTGATCCTAGGATCACCACTGCTGAGCTTTCTGAGCCACACTATCTTTTCTTTAGGATAGCGTGTCACTGTTTTTTGGCCCATTTCTCATCTGCACACCATTCCTCTCGAGATGTGTGTATTTTTGTACGCTTTAGTTACTGATGTTCCTATCAGTTTTCCCTATTTGTTCCTTCGTTCTTTGAATGAAGTGTATAGGAGTTCATCTTCTTCTCATGCCCTTGTTCATCCTATTTTTATCTATAGGATTCTTCTTTATCTTGATCTTGGTGATTTCCCTTCCTCGGAGCCTGTGCATGTCATTGGTCCTATAGGTGCGTCTTTTCTTAGACAGAGGGCTGCTCACCTTCGAGCTGGCTCTAAACACCCTAGGTCTACGCCTTCTGGGTCCGCACCCCCTCCCTCTTCTTTTACAGGTCCTACTGGTGAGGATGTTCCTAATCCTAATGCTGCTGCTGCTACTGCTGCTATACCTCCACTTCCATCGGATGACTTTGATATCCATCGTACTTTGGAGACTGTCATGACCGTTCAGGCGGCTTATGGTCAGCTTTTGGTGGACCTTTGTGATGAGATTCGTGCGTTGCGAGCTGATCTGGCACATCTTCGTTCACCCTCACCACCTCCTTTTGATGATGGATTGTGATTGCCCTTTGGCATTTCGTCACAAAAAGAGAGAGTAGAGTTTGTAGAGGAGTTTTGTAGTAAGGGAGAGTTTTTTTGTTTTTTTTGTTTTTTTTTTTTTTTGTTTTTGTTTTGAGGAGCTAGTGGAGCTGTTAGATTGTATTTAGGCGCTTCACCTTGTATATCATTTTTTTTTTTTGGGATATTCATGTTAGGGGGAGTAAGATTGATTGATATACATGTTTTCTTTTTTATTCTTGTTTCTTTGGATTCACTGTTTATTGATTTATATTCTATGAGTTATTCATTTGATATGTCTTTATTATGTGTTGTGTGAATCATACAAGAATGTTATACCTGTTTATATACTATTTTCTGTCACACATGCGTTTATGCGTTTGTTAAGTATTTCAGGAATATACAAGTTGATTCAATTGAGCTGCTGTCTACACTTGCAACTGATGGATAGTAGTTAGGATTGAATTTTGGTTTTATGAGCATTATTTTTGTAAAGGGGTTTTTAATTGTAAACTTTAAGCTTAGTGTTTGTGTTTTGTCACGGATTGCCAAAGGGGGAGTTTGTTAGGTTCTACAGATTTAGGATTTTATGTATTTAGAACTCTAATTTGTATTGTTGGCAAACCATAATCAAAAAAGGTTGTTTAGTCTTGTTTAGGCTTGCTCAAAGTTGGGTCTTTCATGTAAAGTTGGAATCGAGAGGCTGTAGATGCATTGGTGCATTTCGGCCTGGCTCGATCGATCGAAGGAAAGGCTCGATCGATCGAATCTCGGGCATAATGTTTTTCTGCAGAATTTTCCAACTCAGCCCTAACTCATTAAATGTTTTGGGTTTTCTGTTTTTACCCTAGGTATATAAAGAAAAACCGTAGCCACGTTTTTAGAGTTGCTCCAGTTGTATTGTTGCTCATATTTTGCTGTTTTGTGTAAATCTCTTGTAAGATCTAGAAGAGCTTTCATTTACACAAAGCTTAGGGTTTTCAAGGTAGAGATTACTTCAACATCTTGATGATCAACTTGGTTGCTACTATTAAAGCTTAAAGAATATCAAGCGTGGGTGCTTGTAGCTGATTGAAGAATCCAAGAAAGAAGGAGTCCGTGGATTCGGAGCTTGTACGTGGTCGTGTCAGTAAGTTCTACTGGTTGGTAGCATTAGGAAGTCAAGCGGGGAGCTTGTAAGTCCTTTTGTATGAACTTCAATTCTTTCGCATAGTGGATTCAGGTTTACCTTGAGGATAGCTAGGTCAAATCCTCTCCAGGTTTTTACCGTGTGGTTTCCTAGGTGATCATATCATTGTGTCTTTTATATTTCCGCTGCTTTATACTTTTGATATGATTGTATGTTTGTGATAACGTAGAATTGCTTAAATTGACTAAGTTAATCACTTGGCTAATTAACTAGGTTAATCTGGTTGTTTTAAGAGGTCTAAAAACTTATCATCTTCGAATGTTCTTAAGATTCGAAGTTTGAATTTCTTGGAGGCTTTAAAGCTTGATTCTGGCAAAGTTTTGAGACTTTTGAATATGTATGAATGTGTCTCCATAAGACTGAGGAGGGTCTTTATTTATAGGAGTCTTAGGGAGGTGCAATGACACGTGATTGACTATCATTGATGACATGTGTCATAATTTAAATGGAGGGGTTTTCTATCTTGTTCTCCAAAGAACACATGACATTATTTGATTAGCTATAGTGTTCAAACTTAAAATAACACATGGTAGTTTTTAATTATACCGCTTATGTCATTTAAATTAATGCATGCCAATGTGCGATTGGCTCTTAGGTATTTTTCATAAATTTTATTCTTTGGCACTTGAAATATTGTCATTGGCCTTTGAATAATGATAGTGGAACCTACTAAGTAGCACGTGATGTCTTATAATTAGCTGTCTTAAACGTACTACATGAATTTAGTGGTTTGACATGGAAATTTGTGATTGGTTGAAAATTTCACCCTCTACAAAAGTTCATAAAGTACCATATGTAAGTTTTTTTCCATGCAATGATATGTTCTAGTTTTTTCTAATGTTGGCAAAAGTTGATTTGGTCTACTGTTAAAGGAAATATCCTAACGAAGAACTAGAATTATATTGATGGTCATATATGGATTGCATTAAATAACTAAAATATCTAAAGAAAAAAGAAGTTAGAAAGTTAGAATAACAGCTTCGTATAAACAAAATTCAAAAGTTTAACTAATCCATATTTCATAGAGAGCATTTTATCTACATGGGATATGTCCTATGCACAAAACCTAATCATTTGATGAAAAAAAAAAAAAACAAAAACAAAACAAAACAAAACAAAACAAAAAACAAAAAACAAAAAACAAAAAACAAAGAAGACAAATGCATACTTGCAAAGTCGATAGGTAGATAAAAAAATGGATCCTAGAAATTTAAGAAGGGTTCTTAGGAATTTGGGGATGGTAATTGTGTGAGGGCAAATAGAGAATATAGGAAGTTGGAAGAAATTCATTAGATATAAATTTTAAATTGTATTGAAGTTAGATTTCTAATCCACCTAGGATTTATTAGAGAAAAAGATTTGTTGATAGTCACAGTTAACATTATAAAAAATAAATTAATATGAAAAATGCAACTAAGAGCAAGTTAGTGAATGTTTTGATACAGCTAAAATGATTTTTCAGCTGTGTCCAGTGTCTATTAGTGGGTCCCGTGTATTGTTCACGGGACCCATAAATCTCTTTTTCAACAAAACTTTCATTAAAAATGGGTTCCACGGTACTATTCACACATTTAAAAATTATTTTGCTATAGTGTTTTCAGTTCTCAGCAATAAACAGTATCTAAACAGACTTTTAGTAGTTGGATTATATTTATGAGCATTAAAGGTTAAAAAATTAGAGTTCATATGAAAAACGTAACTAAGCGCAAGAAGATAATTGAATTTTCTTTTTGAGCTTGAGAGATATCCAACACACACAGAGAGAGAGAGAGAGAGAGAGAGAGAGAGAGAGAGAGAGAGAGAGAGAGAGAGAGAGAGAGAGAGAGAGAGAGAGAGAGAGAGATGATATTAACTATTAGTAAGTTTTTGCATATATCCAAAGAATTCATAGAGAAGTAGAGAAAGTGTTGATAAGAACAATTAAGCTATCGTTTTTATTTAAAAATTTACTGCAATTTGGTGATGCAACTTGATATTGTAGACACTCTATTTTGCACTCATAATTTGATATTGGAAGAGAGCAGGATGATTATTTAATATACCCAAAATCATGGTTGAATTTTAGTCACTAACTCATCCATCACATGTCATAAAAATGATATTGAGGTTTCAATGATCACAATAGTATGTTTGGTTTCTCAATAGGATGGTTAGATTAAAAGATATCATAAGATCAAGTTTTAATAGTCTATATGAATTTAATTGGGTGTAGCCCATCACACAGGATCAATGAAAATTAACTTTGATTGGTCAATAATTAAAATCAATTAAGTGAATTTTTGTGATTGGTTAAGTCTTTGTCTTAAGGTGTGATTTGTTGCATGAGATTAAAACAAAAATAAAAAACTGATAAATATTAAATTTGGACAAATAATATGATTTTAAAAATAATTATCATATAATTATTTTAAAAGCTTAAATATCACTCTCGAATAAAGATTATCATGAAAATAGGTTTAAAACATGACCAAATACGTTTTCAAACTCAGAAAAATTCTCCCTCTATTTTATAAGAAACTTTTGAAGTTCTATCAAAATACTGATCTTCAATAGATCTGATTTCTGCAAAATATCTTCTAGCTTTTCTTATTGACTACAGATTGGAAAAATCTCTCTTATTTCAATAGATCTGATCCTCTTTGTTTTCACTAACACATGCAGGTAAATAGAACATGAATTAAATCTTCATCTTCACTTTTTTTTTTCTCCACACATTCTAAATAATGTAGATCTTGATTCTTCGTATGTTTTGAATTTTCGATCTAGGATTATTTTCTCGTTAGAGGCTTAGAGGCTTAGATCTATCTTTATTCCATGCTAAAAAATGCTTTTCTATATGATATATTCAAAATTAGTATTTCTTAGGCCTAGAAATACCTTTTTACATATGTTATACTGTTAGATCTATTTTAGCACATATTAAAAGCGTTTTTCCTAATGATTTCCTTATAAAATTCAGTTCTGAAATTTTAATTTTCAAAAATCATATTTTTCTCATAAAATCCAAATCTGAAGTTTTAATTTTCAAAAAGCATGTTATTCTTTAAAAAAAATCCAAATCTGAAGATTTGACTCTTACAAAACCATATTTCCTTACAAAAATCCAGATTTGAAGTTTTATCTCTTTCAGAAAATCATATTTTCCTTACAGAAATCCAGATTTGATCTTTCATCTTTAAAAATCATATTTTTATCATAAAAATTCAGATATGATATTTTCATGTTTAATAATAATTTCTTTGTAAAAAAAAAAAAGTAGATCTAATATTTTGTCTTAATAAAATAATTATTTTGTTTATATAAAAGTAGAGCTGATATTTTGTCTAGTTAAAATTTAAGCCTTTTGCATGGGTTAAGGTAGATCTAAGAGTTCCAATTAAAATTTAAACTTATACCTAGAAAGTAACAATTGTGTGTTTGACTTTTAATTTCAAGGTTAATGTATTATATGGTTTGTGTCGTGTCAATGTTTATGGGTACGTATTTAAAAGGCCATCTTTAGTCTAGAATTTCAGATTTTTTTTTTTTTTTTTTGGGTGCAGACTGGGTATTCAACACCTTCCCACTCTGTAATCTAACCCTTGAATCTAGAATTTTGGTTTGAGATTTTTGAGAAGGTGGTTTGAGATTGATACTTTATCATTTTTATTTTTGGTAGAATGTATTAGGACCAAGCTTTGTATTTTTCCCTAGAATATACGTAGGACCAAACTTTGTACTTTTTCTTAGATTATATAGGACCAAAGCAATATAAATTTTCTACCATTGGAAGATTTTGATGAAATTTAAATTATTTAATGACAATTCAATTATCTAATTGGTTTTTCTAAGTTTTTGTACATTAAAAAATAAATGGGAACTCCAAAAAATAATTAACTCTCAAAGAGATTCCACAAGAGTCTCTTTTATTGAAAGAATAAATCAAAAAGTTCTCACAGCCATATATGATATGATTCATTTTGAGTATGATAATTATGGCTTGATTCATTTTGAGTATCTTAAAATCATATAAAAAAATTAAAAAAAAAAAACCCTCAATTTGGGACGAATTGAGTGACTATTTACTAGGACCAGTATTGACAGTATACAGGAATGTTTTCGCTATGTAATGTGTAGTAACTTTGTTAGGTTCTAAGGTCTTAGGATTTTATGTATTTAGAACTCTAATTTGTAATGTTGGCAAACCATGATCAAAACAATGTATTTAGTCTTGTTTACGTTTGCTCAAAGTTGGTTTAATATTGTAAAGTTGGAATCGAGTGACTGCAGAAGCATTGGGGCTTCTCGGCCTGGCTCGATCGATCGAAGCTTAGACTCGATCGATCGAAAGTCGGCCCAGATGCGTTTTTCTGCAGAATTCCAACTCAGCCCTAACTCTTTAAACGTTTAGGGTTTTGTGTTTTTGCCCTAGGTATATAAGGCAAACCCTAGCCACGTTTTTCAGAGTTGCACAAGTTGTATTGTTGCTCATACATTGCGGTTTTGTGTAAATCTCTTGTGAGATCTAGAGGAGCTTTCCTTTACACAAAGCTTAGGGTTTTCAAGATTGAGATCACTTCAACATCTTGATGATCAACTTGGTTGCTGCCTTTGAAGCTTAAAGATAATCAAGCGAGGAGCTTGTAGCTGATTGAAGGAATACAAAGAAAGAAGTAGTCCGTGGATTCGGAGCCTGCGCGTGGTCGTGTCAGGAAGTTACTACTGGTGGGTAGCATTAGGAAGTCAAGCGGGGAGCTTGTAAGTCCTTTTGTAAAAACTTCAATTCTTTCTTAGTGGATTCCGTTTTGCCTTGAGGATCGGTGGGTAAAATCCTCCCCAGGTTTTTCCGGTGTGGTTTCCTGGGTGATCATATCGTGTGTTATTTATTTTTCGCTGCTTTATATGTTTTATATGCTTGATATGATTTTGTGATTGTTTTAACCTAGAATTGCATAATTTGACTAAGTAACAACTTGGCTAATTAATCTAGGCTACGCAATATGGTTATAGTTTAAGGGGTCTAAACCGTTCAAGTGGTATCAGAGCGGGTAACTCTTCTTGTTTGAGATCTTTATCTCTGAGCTGATCCTTGACCCCGGTTGTCATGGAGCATGGACACTCTCTGTTTGTTCCTCCTCACTTTGATGGGAACAATTATGCTTACTGGAAAGTAAGGATGAAAGCATTCCTGAAATCCATTGATGAGAGGGTGTGGAATTCCGTTGAATACGGATGGGTGAAGCCCTCTACTCCTGTGAGTGAGTGGCAAACTTCTGAAAAAGAAGCAGCAGGCTTCAATAGCAAAGCTATGAATGCCATCTTTAATGCTGTTTCAATGGAGGAATTTAAGAGAATCTCTAATGTTGAGGTTGCTCATACTGCGTGGAAAATCCTCCAAACTGTGCATGAAGGCACAAAGGCTGTTAAAATTAACAAACTGCAGCAATTAACTTCTAGGTTTGAAAACATTAGAATGTCTGATGATGAAACCTTTGATGAGTTTTATGCTAAACTGAATGATATTGTTAATTCTGCTTTTAATTTGGGTGAAGTCTATGATCAACCTAAAATTGTTAGGAAGATTCTTAGATCCTTGACTGAAGACTTTAGACCCAAAGTGACAGCCATTACTGAGAGTAAGGATGTTGACTCCATCCCTGTGGATGAGCTTGTAGGATCTCTTCAGTCCTATGAGTCTGACTTACCCAAGACTGTCAAATCCAAATCAATGGCACTTAAGTCTGTTGATGATGTTGAAGCTGGTGGATTTGATGATGAGCTCTCTCCCACGGAGATAGCTTATCTTGCCAAGAACTTTAGAAATTTTCTCAGAAACACTAATAGAAAGGCAAGGAACACCAATACTGCTGAACCTAGAAACTTTAGGAAGAATGATCCCACTAAGGTTAATAATTTTGAAAAACCTAGAGAACAAGCAGGTCAATCTTCCAATAACTCTTTAGGTCCTCAGTGTTATGGTTGTCAAGGGTATGGTCATGTCAAATCTGAATGTCCTACTTTCTTGAGAAATAAGGGTAAAGCTATGGCTGTAACCCTTAGTGATAATGAGGTTTCTGATGATGAGTCCGGTTGTGACGAGGATGGAAACTTCATTGCCTTCACTGCTACTGCTGTAGTAGATGAAAGCATATCTGCTGAGGAAAACCCTGCTGATGGGGAACTCTCTGAAGATGCAGATCTTCAAGAGGCCTATAACAAACTTTGCAAAATTACTGCAAAGGATGCTATGAAAGTTGATTTAGGCCTAAAGAAAATTGATGCTCTTGAGCTTGAGAAGAAAAATTTGCTTGTGAAATTGTTTGATGCTAATGATCTTTTGAATAATGTTAAATCTGAAAACATGTTGTTGCTTGTTAAAGTTAGAACTTTGGAACATGATTTATCTGTTGCTAGATCTGCTAGTTCTAAACTTGATCACATGTTGAATGTTCAAAAGTATCCTTCAGATAAAGCTGGGTTAGGATATGTTGAAAGCATCTTTGATTCTGGACCCCATTCCACTGTCTTTGTTCCTTCTTCTTCTTCTTCTGAACCTCTTGTTAGTAAGGTTGTGAGTGAAACTATAAAACCCCCTGTGAGTGAGGTTGCTAAACCTGTAGAAGTTTCACCACCTAAGAAGATTAGGGTAGACTTAAGAGAATCCAAACTTAAGGAGCCTACCAAACCGAAGGACAAGATGCATGGTAAACCTGCTTGGGTTTGTCATTATTGTGGTAAGTCTGGACATATTCGTCCTAACTGTTACAAGCTTCAAGCTGATAAGAGAGCAAAAAGACCAAAAGTACCTGTGCCTCAAGCACAAGATCCTATGGCACTAATTGGTGAATTGGTAAAGGCGTTAAACCTTTATTCCAATTTTGGAGTTGGGAATCACTCTAATGTGAATAAGAACTCCAATGCTCGGGGTGCATCTAAAAAGTTTTGGATGCAAAAGACTCGAACTAACTGAGTCTTTCTGACATGGTCCTTGTGCTTCATTGCTCTATTCTGTTGTGACCATTGTTATTTGGTTTTTGTGTTTTTCTTTTGTTCTAGGACTTGCATCGCATTACATTCATGCATTTCATTCTAGGATGTATTTGTTTAAAAAAAAAAAAAAAGAAAAAAAAAAGAAAGCAAAATCTGTGTTGAACACTATTTTTCTTGATTTTTGATAACAAGGTTGGTCATTCTTTTTTACACATGTCATGTCTTGTGTACCTTGTTTAACCTTGATGAGCTTACTATATTGCACTTAATTAGTTGAAATTTTGTAGTGCATGTTGTGTGAGAAAGATGTGTGTGGTTCTTAATCACTTTGCCTTAATCATGAAGTCACATGTTGTTGACTGACGGACTTGATCCTTTTGAGAAAGGCATAAATAACCATCTCACCACTGTTCACTAGCCAATCATGAACACCTTAGTGCATATCATAAGATTTAGTGCTCGAGAAAGTGTAGCACATGCACAAAAAGAACATAAGGTGTAGCCTCAATTAATTCATTTAATTAAAACTGGTGTGTACAATTAGGCTTGATGCCATTTCACTTAATTCAAACCGGTGTGTACTATTAGGCTGAATGCCATTTCATATAAATATAAGAGGCAAAAATGAAAGAAACTTACATGATTGCAAGCTTTTGATCTAGGAGATGTGGGAGTTATAGGATGCAACTCTTTAGGTGATAGTCTCTTTTAATTCTATGTGATGAATTGTGTAGACTTTGTGCTTGATTGCCATTCACATATCACCTCACATGTATCTCAAGTCTTTGCTAGTTTCACACACTACACAAGTTACTCTTTGTTAAACACTGTACATGCTAGTGTGTGTGTTCTTGGTCTGACCAACCAAGTTTGAAAATATCTTGAGATTTGTGCACAACATATTTGTTGCTTGAGAAAATTAATTTGGAAGACAATTGAAACTTGTGTTTGAGAGAATTGGGTTTAAAATTTTGGGTTTTTGAAAATGCATTCCATCTCATACTCATGCATTTTGCATTCATTGTTCAGAAGCTTTGAGGAGTTGTTTCAAAATTGGGTTTGCAAATTTTTCAAAACTGTGTTTTTTTTTCCAAAATTTAGTGTGCCTCTGCCCATTTCGATCGATCCAACCTGATTTTCGATCGATCGAAAAAGTGCCTCAGAAAGTTCTAAAATGACTGTCACATTCGATCGATCGAATGTAATTTTCGATCGATCGAACATTGTGAATAAGCTTTTTAAAAAGAGAAATCTGACTTTTTCAAAGTTCAAAACTTTTTCAAAAACTTTTCTTTTTCTCTCTCCGACGAGGCAAGACCAATTCTTCAAGTTTTTGTCGTTTTCTTCCGAAATTTTTGCATAATCTCTCTCTCCTCAAGCCGGTATGTCTCTTTTACCCTTGCTTTTCAATTTATTTACTTGATTTCATGCATTTTTCATGCATTGAAGAGGAGATTTTCGGAACTTTTCAAATTGGGATTTTTGTTGATTCGGACCAAATTGTTTGCAATTGATCAATGGGTTTTGATGGGGACACTCTATAAACATGTTCTTGAGTGATTAATTTGATCAATTTTGAGTTTTTTGAAAAATTGAAATTTCTGGGGTTTATGTTTGAATCCGAATTGGGGCTTTTTGTGAAATTAGGTTAAATTGATGAAATTGGCTTGTGTTATTGATGTAATTGGTTATTAGAAACTATTTCCAATGGTGTGTAATGATTAATTCATCAATTTGTTGCAAAAATTTTCAAGTGGTTCTCAAATTTTTAGGGTTTTTGTTAAGAAACTCTATGTTCAAGCCAATTTTGTGAAAATTGAACTTAATTTGATCCTGATTACTGCATTAGTTCATGCATCATAACATCATTAATGATTCATGCATCATATAGATTTTTATTCTATATTTTTTTTGTGCTAACTTGCAGTTTGCCCTTGGTTTTATTTTCTGTTCTTTTTGTTTTTTTTCTCTTTGTGTCTCTGTCCTTTCCTTAGCACCATGCCTAGGAAGACTAGAGCTCGTAGGACCATCCCCACTCCTACTCCTTCCCCTCCTACCTTTGATAGTGAGCGGTTCCCCCGAGAGAAAAACCAAGAGATCTTTGAGACTTTAAACCTTAAGAGAAAGGTTTGGGCTGAGCGTTCCGTTCTTTTAGATGAGGTTGATCCTGCCATTAGGGCAAATTTTGAGCGTAGAGGTTGGTTACCTTTGTTAGCTGTGTCTGACCCTCCACCTCCGGTTCTCTTGATTAGAGAGTTCTACTCGAACCTCTCTGTCCACATCTATGATTCCAACACTCTTGTTAGGAGTTGGATACGAGGTGTAGAGTACACCATTACTCCACAGGTAGTGGCTGATGCTCTAGAGGTACCGTTGGTTAGCCATCCTGTCTATCCCTACGATGAGTCACCTGAGCTGAGTGATGTCATGTCTTACATCACTGAATCTTCCATCCAGTGGGGTTCTGATCCTAGGATCACCACCGCTGAGCTTCCTGAGACTACCTATCTATTCTCTAGGATAGCCTGTCATTCACTCTGGCCCATTTCTCATCTGCACACCATTCCTCTTGAGAGGTGTGTTTTTCTGTATGCTCTTGTTACAGATGCTCCTATTAGTTTTCCCCATCTTTTTCTTCGTTCTTTGAACGAAGTTTATAGGAGTTCATCTACTTCTCATGCCCTTGTTCATCCTATTTTCATTCATAGGATTCTTCTTTATCTAGGTTTAGAGGACTTCCCTGCTTCTGAGCCTGTCCATGTTATTGGTCCTATAGGTGCGTCTTTTCTTAGACAGAGGGCCGCTCATCTTCGAGCTGGTTCTAAACACCCTAGGTCTGATCCCTCTAGTAGCGCTCCTCCTCCTCCTTCTTCTTCTACAGGTCCTGCTGGTGAGGCTGTTCCAGATCCTGTAGGTGCTGCTGCTGTTCCTCCACCTCCTGCGGCTGACTTCGATATTCGTCGTACGTTGGAGACTGTCATGACCGTTCAGGCGGCTCATGGTCAGCTTTTGGTAGATCTGTTCGACGAGATTCGTGCTCTGCGAGCGGATTTGGCGCATCTTCGGTCTTCCTCTCCACCACCTTTTGATGATGGTCTATGATGCCCTTTGGCATTCCGTCACAAAAAGGGGGAGTAGAGTTTTTGACTTGTAGAGCGATTTTGTTGATAGGGGGAGATTTTTGTGTTAGGGGGAGATATTTTTGTTAGCATGGGATATTTTTTTTGTGGAGTTTATTTAGATTGTATCTAGGTGCTTCACTTTGTATATCATTTTTGGGATGTTCATGTTAGGGGGAGTAACATTGATTTATTTATTGATATACATGTTTCTTTTGATTCTTGTTGTCTTTATGATTTACTGCTTATTGATTTATATTTATGAGTTGCTTCATTGATATATTTCTTTATTTTGTGTTGTGTGAATCTTACAAGAATATTATACCTGTTTATATACTATTTGCTGCCACACATGCGTTTATGTATTTGTTGAGTATTTCAGGAATATACAGGTTGATTCAACAAAGCTGCTGTCTACACTTGCAACCGATGGATAGTAGTTAGGTTGAATTTTTGTTTTATGAGCATTATTTTGTAAAGGGCTTTTTCACTTGTAAACTTTGAGCTTTTAATTTATGTTTTGTCACGGATTGCCAAATGGGGAGTTTGTTAGGTTCTAAGGTCTTAGGATTTTATGTATTTAGAACTCTAATTTGTAATGTTGGCAAACCATGATCAAAACAATGTATTTAGTCTTGTTTACGTTTGCTCAAAGTTGGTTTAATATTGTAAAGTTGGAATCGAGTGACTGCAGAAGCATTGGGGCTTCTCGGCCTGGCTCGATCGATAGAAGCTTAGACTCGATCGATCGAAAGTCGGCCCAGATGCGTTTTTCTGCAGAATTCCAACTCAGCCCTAACTCTTTAAACGTTTAGGGTTTTGTGTTTTTGCCCTAGGTATATAAGGCAAACCCTAGCCACGTTTTTCAGAGTTGCACAAGTTGTATTGTTGCTCATACATTGCGGTTTTGTATAAATCTCTTGTGAGATCTAGAGGAGCTTTCCTTTACACAAAGCTTAGGGTTTTCAAGATTGAGATCACTTCAACATCTTGATGATCAACTTGGTTGCTGCCTTTGAAGCTTAAAGATAATCAAGCGAGGAGCTTGTAGCTGATTGAAGGAATACAAAGAAAGAAGTAGTTCGTGGATTCGGAGCCTGCGCGTGGTCGTGTCAGGAAGTTACTACTGGTGGGTAGCATTAGGAAGTCAAGCGGGGAGCTTGTAAGTCCTTTTGTAAAAACTTCAATTCTTTCTTAGTGGATTCCGTTTTGCCTTAAGGATCGGTGGGTAAAATCCTCCCCAGGTTTTTCCGGTGTGGTTTCCTGGGTGATCATATCATGTGTTATTTATTTTCCGCTGCTTTATATGTTTTATATGCTTGATATGATTTTGTGATTGTTTTAACCTAGAATTGCATAATTTGACTAAGTAACAACTTGACTAATTAATCTAGGCTACGCAATCTGGTTATAGTTTAAGGGGTCTAAACCGTTCAAACTTAAAGTGAAATTATAGTCTACCAGAAAATCATAAAGTGCACTTGAGTTTTTTAGCTGAACAATAAAGTGTACTTGAGTTGAGGTAGATTATTTACCTTCTTGAATGGTTCCTCTTTCATCATCATCTTTCACAAAATATTTCCAAAGACGCATGGGTTTCTCAAAACATCCCCAAAAATGCATAACCCGTAAGAGAACCCAAAAAAGCATGAGAACCAATAAGAGAAGCCGAATATAAGGCATGATGAACAAAATGACAATCAGAAGGAAACAACCCTGTTTGGTACACCATTTTAAACAAACATTTTCAGTTTTTAAACAACATTACACATATTTTCAAACACTTTTTTACCCACACGTATTTCTATAAAAGTTAGAAATTATTGTTTAAATACATACCAAACGGACAACACGCATCAAACGGGCCTTAGATCGTCCTGCAGGACCTGCACGTTCGTATTTCTTCATGTTACTTTGGAGCAGCAAATCACTCTCCTTACTGTCTGCATTGGATAAATCAAACGCAATAAAAATAATCATACCGGAGAATTCTCCAGCGAAATAAGTTTTAAACACTCCAGCGCTAGCGAAACAATGCACTTTAAAATTAAATTCGCATTAAAAAAATTAAACTTTAAAAATTGTAGATAAGGATAAATGTGATTTCTTCTAAAGAGTTTCTTTTAAAAAAATTTGACCATTATATAATCTTAGTTCCTAAAGTTCGCGCGCTTGTTAGACGTAAAATATATTATGTGTTTAATGGAACACTGAGTGACAATTTCTTTTTGACATAACAGGCTATTATTTATATAAAAAATTTACACATGCAATGCTAGACCCAAACCCATTTCTATCCCCAGCTCAAACCGAATGATATCGATACCCACAAAAAAAAAAAAAAAAAAAAAAAAAAAAAAAAAAAAAACACCATTCTCTCTTAAAGACGTTCTCATTCTTTCTCTTTCTCATTCTCTCTTGATCAAAGATCACAAGGGCACTCTTCTCACTAAATATATATATATATATATATATATATATATATATATATATATATATATATATATATTACAAGGGCAATGAGAGGAACCAATTGAACCCCGGCTCCACCAAAAATACCCTTATTACCTTTTTTTTATTATTTTTAATTTAAAATACTTATTGTCTGGATTTTGTTGACATTATTTTTTATATGCCAAACTTTATTGAAAAACAAAAATAAAATATTTCCTATTGACCAATGTTTTCAAGTTCAGAAGTTAAAAAAAAAGAAAAGAAAAAAGAGTTTCATTTAAGAGGGAAAAATAACTATTTCCTTTCAACAGTGTCAAGAGCTAAAAAAAAAAAAAAAATAGTATAATATGAGTGTGTTTTTAAAATTATTTATGTACTAATTATATAATAAATTCCAAATTTGCAACATTATTTGATTTTATATTTCTTCTCTCTTAAAGTTTCTCTGACCTAGGGCTCCCTCGAAACCCTAGCAACCAGTAGAAAATTGTGCCTACTTTCGAGTGAGGCGTGGAGTTTTCTCTCTTTTTCTTGTGCATAATGAGTGAAAATCATCCTTAGTACGTGAGTCGGAATGGATAACGTGTCTGCTATGTGGGAGAAGTTTTTGTACGTTTTTAGACCCTTTAACACAAGTTGTTTAACCTAGTTATTTAGGCAAGAGATTACTTAGATAAATTATTCAGTTCTAAGTTAACACAATAAAATCATATCATGAAAACAATGCGGAAAAAAAAAAAAAAAAAAAAAAAACAAGGATATGATAACTTAGGAATACCCAATTGGTAAAAACCCTGGGAAGGATTTAAACTAGCTATCCTCAAAGTAAAACAGATCTACTATAAAAGAATTTAAGTTTTTACAGTAGAACTTAGACCACTAATATCCTATTGCTACCTCTAGTAAAAAACTTACTACCACGACCACGTGATAGCTCCGAGTCCACGAACTACTTCTTTCTTTGATCTATTGCAACCACAAGTTCTCCTACTTGTGACTTTGAGACTCCACTCAAAGGTTTCAGATCTTCTTTAAAGTTCTTTATGTAGCAACTGAAGAGATCATCAAGTTCTTGACGCAAATCTTGATCTTGACAACTCTATGTGTATATATGAAGGTAAACTCCTCTAGATCTCATAAAAGATTCAACACACAACTCTCCAAAAACGTAGTTAGGGTTTTTTCTTTTATACTTGGAGTAAAACACAAAACCCTACACGTCAAACGGGCTTAGGCTGAATTGGAAATTCTGCAAAAAAAGAAATCTGCACGAGATTCGAACAATCGATCGAGCCTCACAAATTTTGTCCAATAATTTCTGCAATCACTCAATTCCAATTTCAAAATTAAACACACTTTGAGCAAGCCTAAACCTAAACTCTATGTTTTGATCATGGTTTGCCAACATATTACTAATTGAACTTCTAATACATTAGTTCCTAAAGTCTTAGAACCTAATAATTTTCACTATCAGATTTTGAGGGAAGTAAATACTTAGTTCAGGATAGCGGGATCAAAGGGAAATACTTTGTTGCAGCCAGATTCTTCACTAGGAGACTATTGAATATGAAGGCAATTGCTTAAACATTTAAGTTGATGTGGCGTACCAGGAAGGGGTTTGAAGTGAAAGACACGGGGAATCATAGGGTTCTGTTCGCTTTTGCGGATGCGTTGAATGTGGATAGAGTTATGAAAGGAGACACAATGGTCTTTTGATAAACATCTAGTGGCATTGTAGAGGGTTATGACGCATGCAGATGTTAGGAGTCTTGTCTTTGACAAAACTAGTCTTTGGGTTCAAGTACACAACCTCCCTATTGGCAGTTTAATTGTGACAGTGGCAAAGGATATTGCTTTAGTAGTAGGTAACGTGGATGAAAGTGAGACGAATAGTGGAGATCGTGAGAGATGTAATTTTATGAGAGTTATGGTGGTTATTGATGTCTCAGAGCCTTTATGCAAAGGTTGAAAGATTGCTTGGAGGAGTGGTAAAGAAAGTTGGGTGAGTTTCAAATATAAGAGATTGCAAAACATATGTTACTGGTGTGGGAGAAATAGGGGGATCAATAGTTTGGCTCGTGGCTGCGTGTTAGCACCCCTAATCCTTCACGAATGACAGTTATTCGAGTTACAGGTCTTAAGGATGAGGATAGTGGGGATGAAGACAATAACATCAGTACTAAGGTTGATTTGGGAATGAATCATAATAGGGGGAATACTAATACAGATTCAGCACCAGAACGTACTAATACGTTGCCCATACCGAACGAGGGGCGGAGGGGCTCCAAGGAAGAGGGAAGTGTGGCGGCAATTATCCAGGGCAATCAATTTATGGAAAGTTTTTACCCATAGGATATGGGAGAGGAAAGGCCAGATTCTTTGGAGATTTGTTCCCCTCACTTGTTGGATACCAATTCAATTAAGGAAAGTCAAGTTCAAGATTTTCAGGTACAATTGGCAGAAATTGATAGGGAGCTAGTGAAGAATGATAATAACAAGGAGGGTAGAGTGGAGGGATTACCATCTATGAATTCTGATTAACAATCAGGTTTGGTGGGCTCTAGGGTGGTGGGCTCAGCCCAATTCCTAAAGAATTTATTTTTACAAAATGGGCCTAGTAAGAATCCTATAGTGAGAACTAAAGAAGGGGATTTATGACCTAAAATTCGTCATGTAGCATGCAAACAGAGTCTTGTAGTGAAGAAGTATTTGTTGGCTAAAAGATTGATGTGAGAACCACATGAGGAAAGGGAGGTAGATGATAGCCATAGGAAGAGAAGGGTAACATATAACACAAATTCAACAGTGGAGGTTGGTGTCCAGCCCTACCGACATCAATGTATCTATTAGCTTGGAACTGCAAGGGACTTGAGAACCGCCGTGCAATTTAGGAGCTTGTCGACATTGTACAAGCACAAGATCCCATGGGCTCACAATCTGATGTAGATGTTTAGAGATATGTTAGACTAGTGTGGTTTTGTAGACTTAGGATATTCAAGACTCGATTCTACTTAGCATGGGTGTCGAAGGGGTGAGTTGATTTGGGAAAGGCTAGATCAAGGAGTTGCAAATTATGAGTGGTTTACAAAATTTCCTAGGGGTAAGGTAAGGCACCTAAACTGTTTTACTTTGAACCATCGCCCAATTATCTTGTCACTTGATGTTAACGGGGAAAGTTAGAAATGGAGAAGGAGGCCTTTCCGATTCGAGGTGATGTGGTTGACAGATTTAGGTAGTAGAGATATATTACAAAAGCTTGGGATTGTACTCCTGATGGTACTCCTATGTACACTGCAACAAAGAAACTAAAGAAGGGTAAGAGGATGCTGAAAGCTTGGAGTTGGAACCATTTCGGGAATGTACAGAAAAATATAAAGAAAACCAAGGATCTGCTGTGGAGGACTAAGGAGGATTCGGTCAAATTAGGGGTTTATCATGAGATGGCTTGCTTAAAACATGAGTTGAATGGTTTATACGATAGGGAAGAAAAGATGTGGCATCAACGATCTCGGATTCAATGGATGTAGAGTGGGGATCAAAATACAAAATTTTTCCAAAGGTTAGCAACCTAAAGAAAGAGGAAAAACTTTATCAACGGGATGGAAGATGACAATGGCGCATGGCATGAGGATGAGGAGGTGTTTTCAGGTTTGTTGACTAATTTTTATACTCAACTTTTCACCTTTTCAAATCCACTTGATTTCAAGTGTATTTTGGATGGAGTTCAAGCAATGGTAAACGATCACATGAGGGCAGATTTGGCTCGGCCTTACACAACTGATGAGGTGGATGTAGCAATCAAGGAGATGGCCCCTTTAAAGGCTCCAAGCCTAGATGGGGTGCCTTCTTTATTTTATTAGACTTACTGAAGAAATGTAGGTATGGATGTTACTTAGGCTGTGTTATCAAGTTTAAATTTAAGTGCTCTCTTGAAATCTATAAACCACACCTTTATCACTTTAATTCCTAAAGTTCATAATCCAGAAAAAGTTTTTGAGTTTAGACCTATTAGTCTCTGTAATGTGATCCATGTGATTTTTAGTAAAGTGATTGCCAATTACCTTAAGCCATTGCTTAATTCTGTTATCTCAAAAATTCATATTGCCTTTACTGTTGATAGACTAATGACTGATAATATTTTAATAGTTTTTGAATCCTTGCATCATATGAAGACCAATTGTTCAGGAAAGAAAGGCTTTATGGCTCTCAAATTGGATATGAGTTAAGCGTATGATAAGGTGAAGTGAATTTTCCTTGAAAAATTTCTTTTGAAGTTGGCCTTTTAAGATTCTTTGGTGGCTTTGATAATAGAATGTATTACCACAATGTCATATTCCATGCTTGTGAATGGAGAACCGAAGGGTATGATTTCTCCAACAAGGGGATTGAGGTAGGGTGATCCTCTTTTGCCTTATTTATTCCTTTTTTGTGCGGAGGTGTTAAATGCTATTTTCAGGAAAGTAGTAGCAGAGGGGGAAATTCAGGGTTTTTCCATATGCAGAAATAGGCCGAAGCTTACTCATCTCTTTTTTGCAGATGACTGTTTGTTGTTTTGCAGATTTACATTGGAGGAATGTGAGAAAATTCAAGAGTTGTTAGCTTATTATGAAGTGGCTTCGAGTCGAATGAAAAACAAGGAGAAAACCACCTTATTTTTTATACGAACGCGGATGAACGAACTTAGGAAGCAATTAAAAAGTATCTAAATGTTCCAGCAATACAACATTATGAAAAATACTTTGGGGCGTCCTTCGTTTATTGGTATAGAAAAGAAAGCATGCTTCACTAAAGTTAAAGAGAGGATTTGGGCAAGAATGCAAGGGTAGAAGGAAAAGCTTATATCACAAGCTAGCAAGGAGGTCATGATCAAGGCAGTTGTTTAGTCTATCCCTGCTTATTCAATGAGTGTGTTCAAATTATCGGTTAGTTTGTGTAAAGACATAGAAACAATGATTCGAAAATTTTGGTAGGGTTAAGGAGATCCAAATTAGATTCACTAGTCAAATGGAGCTCTTTGTGTTCTTTGACATCAGTGGGTTGGGGGGGGGGGGGGGGGGGGGGGGAATGGAAGTTTAACAATGCCTTACTTGCTAAATAGGTTTGGAGACTAGTTCACCAAAAAGATACGCTCCTTTATAAAGTTGTTAGTGCAAAGTATTTTCTTGATAGGAGTATTCTTAATGCTCCAATCCATCTGAAGTGCTCTTTTGCATGGAGGAGTATTTTGCAAGCTCATAAAGTTATTGAGAAAGGTGCTATATGGCGGGTAAGGAATGGACAATTGATAGATGTTTGGAATCATAGATGGCTTCCTGATCCCACTTATAGTAAGATTGTGTCACCCAGAGCTAACTCCACAGAATGTCAGGCTAGTGATTTATTTTATACAAACACTAGAATTTGGGATCCTAGAAGATTGGAGAGCACTTTCTACCCATGGGAAGCTGAGATGGTTAGTAGAATTCATATGAGTGAGGCTTGTGATGAGGATCTTTTGGTTTGGCCTTTGACTCCAGATGGTCATTATAGTGTTCAAAGTGCTTATTGCTTGTTGGCCACTGTAGAGGCCAATTCCAATCCAAGCTCCTTCTCTTTGGCTAGTCCCCAAAGTGTTTGGAAGAGCATTTGGAAGATTCACGCACCTAATGAAATTCGCCATTTTATCTGGCGTGCAGCAAAAGGCTCACTCCCCACTAAGCAAAATTTGAAGGCTCAACACATTTCGTTGGATGAAACTTGTGCTCTTTGTGATGATCATCAAGAAACTTTCCTAGTTTCCTGCATAGTCTATGGTTATGTTAGCATGCTCAGTCTGTATGGAAGTCAGATCCTAGTTTTGATCCTTTCTTCCAGAAACATTTCAGGAGTTTTATGGATCTCCTGGAGGCGATGCTACAAAAAGGTTCTACGTGTCGTGTGGCTCTATTTTCTACTATAGCCTGGTGTTTTTCGTAGCAGCGAAATCGACTGAGAGAGCATTAACCAACTTGTCTGCATCATGAGATTGGCGATAGTGCTAAGGTACTAGTTATGGAGTTTCTCGATGTGCACAAACAAGCTCCCAGAGTAGGTGTTCGTCTTCCCCTAGTCCGCTGGTCCCTACCACCGGAGCATTTTTATAAGGCTAACTTTGATATGGCTTTTTTTGAGAACTCGGGATGTGCAGGTATAGGTGTGGTGTACTAAGATCACATTGGGAGTGTTATTGTAGCACTGAGCCAGAAGATTGCGATGGCTCAATCAGTGGAGTTGGTAGAAGCTTTGGCAGCAAAACAATCTGTGGTTTTTGCTAAGGAGTTAAGCTTGTTCATCATGGTGATAGAGGGTGGCAGTTTACGGGTTATCCAAGCTTTGAAGGATATCCAGGCCGATGCAGCACATTGTATGGTCATGTTGTCGAAGAGAGTCAAAATCTAGGGGCCACTCTCCAGTTTTGTCAGTTCCAGCATGTTAGAAGGGAATGAAATAAGTTGGCTAACGCAAAGAACAGTTTTATCTGCAAACACTTATGTATAGGTAGAAGATTTGCCTAGTGATTTGGATTACGTATTCCAATATAATTTAGTTCAATAAAATTTTCTTACATTTTTCTCAAAAAAAAAAATCCATAATTTTGTTTTATTTAAAGTTAAAATATGAAATTTTAAATGTATAAATAATTACTATATGTCTTAAAATTGTAATAATTTAATCATTTTATAAGTAGAAACAAAAATTGACATAATCCCTCATGTTAACAAAAATCAATAAATGTGAACTATAAGTGAAATTTTACCATAAAAAATTACAACACGACTTATTAATATATAAAAAAATAACAAATAAACATAATATAACGAATATTCTATACTCTTTTTTTTTTTTTGTGTTTTTCGAACCAAAAAAATTACAATACAATTTATACAACTTTTACCACAATTTGCCACATAGTAAGTTATGAATGATGAAGAAGTGGACCCACATAGACCCACCGCTCACAACTCGCCAGAAAAAATTATATAAGTTTGTATAGTCCTAGCATTTTTTGTCACTATTTTCAAATTAAAAATAGTAAAGACTGACATGCTAATAATTAGCATTAAGTTGCTTTTTGGCCATGTATGCATAATAAACACTACTTAGAGCATCTCCAATAAGCTCTCTAAAGCCAATTTTGGAGAGTAAACACACAAAAAACAGCCTCCAACAGCCTTTCTAACTCTAATTTTTTTTTTTTTTTTTAGAGTTGTTACAATAGCTCTCTTGAAGAAGAGAACACGGTAGCAATTACTGTAGCAACTCTTCATTATTATCCCTTAAAATAATCACCCAGTTTAGTAAAAATGATTTTTTTCCTCTTTCCTCCATTTCTCTTTCTTCCTCGCTCTCTCTCTCTTCTTAATCTCAATAGTACAAAATGCAGAACACAATCCAAACACAAACAATTTTTCTAATAAACCAAATGAAAAAGAAAAAAGAAAAAAAAGAGAGAGAGACCCAGATGGTTTTTGTTCTCTCTCTCTCTCTCTCTCTCTCTCTCTCTCTCTCTCCATATTATGAAATTTTCCATATTATGAACTTTGGTCTGTGATGGTTCGTGGAGTTGTAAAATTATGCAAGAGGTATGTGGTCTCTCTCTCTCTCTCTCTCTCTCTCTCTCTCTCTCTCTCTCTCTCTCTCTCCATATTATGAAATTTTCCATATTATGAACTTTGGTCTGTGATGGTTCGTGGAGTTGTAAAATTATGCAAGAGGTATGTGGTGAGAAATTAACTATGTAATGTCAGGAGTACAAGAAGTAGATAAACAAGAACAAAAATGAAGATAGAGAGAGGAGAAAGAGAAAGAGAGAGAGTTGCTAGGTGTTTTGGAGTGAAGTAGAAAAACAAAAACAAACATAAAAAAGTTGAAGATAAAGAGGAGAGTGGGTATAAATGTGTGGAGGAGAAAAAAGAAGAAGAAGAATAAACGTATGGATGAAAAAAAATAAAATAAAGAATAAGAAATTAAAATTGAAAAATGTTACCACAATATTTTCATAATATTTTCGCAATAAATTGTAAGTGTTATTAGCTAATATTGGTGAGTAAAAAAATAATTTCAGTAGTGGGTTTAAATTAAAACTGGTAACAACTTACCACATATGATTTTTTTTTGTGAAATTATTATAAAAATGTTATAAACGTAACACTTCTCATTAAAATTAGACGATCTTATAATTTAGTATATCATTGTAACAAGTGCTCAATGATATTTGTTAAAGAAACATTATTGGAAAATTTAAAAATATTTTCGTTTGAAGATTAAAAAATATAGATGTTGAGAATTTAAAAAATATAACCATTATGAATGGATGAAGGATGATTAAAAAAATAAAAATAAAATAATGAAAAAATAAAATTTTAAAGGGATAAAAAATAGATAAAGAGTCGGTTAAAAAGTGTATTTATAAAAGTAAATAAGTAAAAGAAAAAAAATAACTGTTAATACTCTAAATAGTACAAAAATTTAGAGAGACTGATTCTCTCATATTTTTAAGGAGCAGAATGGGGCAGCACTTACAAGTACTTGTGTTAATGACGAGTGCATGCAAGACATTCATGCCATCCCTTCCAGCGTAGGAGCAGTCCGGAGCATTACTTAGGATATGAGAAGCCATCTTGTAATGTTGTTTATCCACAGCGAGGAACAGTGCGGATTCCCCAACATTGTTTACCTGCTTAGCCAGTTCTGCTGGATCCGTCTCATAAATTAGTTCTTTCACAAACTCAAAGTTACCATATCGCACAGCAACATGCAAGGCAGTATCCCCATCTTGATTCGCCATGCTCAGAAGTTGCAGTCGGCCACCTGTTTCAACATCCAGTTTTTTGGCCTGGTCTATTAGAAGCTTTACCATTGAAGAATCTCCTACGCTTGCAGCAACATGTAGCGGAGTATTGCCTTTGGAGTTTGTTTCATACACAAGCTTTGGACTTAAATTAACTATGTTTTTTGCTGCATCAATTTTTTTGAATTGCAGTGCAACATGAAGAACAGTGTTCTTCCCGATTGTCACTTGGAGAAAGGTACTACTATTCGAATCTGCCAAATTCTCAAAGAAACTTGAGTCACCAGTGGAAGCAGCTCGGAACACTTCCAGATTCATTCTATATTGCCTTCCTTCTTCCATAGTCGGTTATTAATCTGTCTAGCAATGTGGGAAAAAAAATTACTAGCTAATACTATTTTATTTTATTTTCCTTTTTAAAAAAGGCTAATAAAACTAGGTAATACTTAAATTTTCAACATCCCTAACACAAAACCAGCGGCTTGCAAGGTAAACAAAAGGAGCAAAGAAATAGCAACCTTTTCTTTGCACAGCGGGAGAGTAAGGGCAACAAACGAAATGAAGGAGACCCGTGGATTTTCTAACAAAACAAACAAGCATGAACAAAGAAGGTCATATGATTCTGAGGTACGTACAATCACTGAATTGGGTGGTAATGGTCTAAGAGTGAGGAGTGGTTTGTAAGAATGAAGAAGTAAGGAAGAAGTGTTAGTATTGAGGTGCAGTGCGGATTCGAGAGGGGAAAAGAGAGTATAAATAACAGTGAAATGTTAACAAGACTCTAAATGGGGGGAAAAATAAGGAGAAGAAGATAAGGGAAAGAACGAGTGTGGTGATGGCAGGTGGAGAAGAAAAGGCCATAAGGAGAAGCCAAGAAGGGGGAAAAAAAAAGAAAAGAAAGATGAATAATTAATTAGGCAAATAAATGTATTAAAAGCCTAACCCCACTTTACAGTTCACAGTTCACACACACCGACTGCCACGTCAAAGCCTCCTAAAAAGAAAAAGAAAGAAGTACTTACACTGATTGTTGGGCGTAAATGCTGGGAGTAAATGCACAACCAATGATGTAGGCTACATCATTGGTTGTGCATTTACTCCCAACATGTTTCTTGGTAACATGCTATGGACAGAAGCTCCTCAATTCACAATCACATGCTAGATTTGTCAACATCACCATCTATTATTGAAATACATGTTGCCGTACAATAATGCTAGGGAAGATCTGTAGAGAAAAAGCTTATCAGATTTATCTGCACTAATATTAAAGTAATGGAAAATGTACAGAACTTTGGTGATCATGTTAATAAATGTAAATCAGTGCGATTAATTGATAAGACTCCAACATCAAACCCATATTTAAGTATCTATTTTAAAATTACAAAATGTATATTATGAATTCTCGAAAGATCAATATGTTATAGTATTAGTACTTTTCAACTACTTGTACCATTTGTTTTTCTTTGTTATCTTTGTGTCAAACGTGGCCAGCTTGTATTTCCTAACTTGACTAAATTTTCTATGCTAGAAAAGATTCCAACCCACTTGTATACGTGGAACGACAAGGATGTTTAACACATTCGGCCCTATAGTTTCATAAATCCTTTAGCAATAACAGAATCAAAATGAACTTTAACACATGTTCCCAAGTTTTCTGTGATTGTTTGATATAACTATTTAATTATTATAGTTGTGGTTGTGGGTAACAATGATTGAGATGTGAGGAGAGGGATTGATATGCATAGCCTTGGATGGGGGCGCCAGTGGATTTGGACCACAGAAAAACAATGATTTGTTGTCCATTTTAGTTAGAGGCTATACATTTGTAATTTGAAAAAAGAAAAGGCAAGAGAACTTTGATTGTAATACCGTGATCCTTATCATTTATCAACATCACGGGTTATTTACCTAATTATTCACGTTACTTGCCTCATCATAGAGGCGGGTGAAACCGTGATTCTTATCATTTATCAACATCACGGGTTATTTACCTAATTATTCACGTTACTTGCCTTATCATAGAGGCGGGTGAAACTTTATTATTTTGGTCATTTTGTGGGTTTTGGGGGTATTTTGGTCATTTTCTAGGTTTCAGGGGTATTTTTGTCATTTTTTGGATTCGGGAGTATTTTGGTAATTTTCTGGGTTTCGAGGGTATTTTGGTCATTTTTTGGGTTTCGGGGATATTTTGGTAATTTTTGGGGTTCAGGGGGTATTTTGGTCATTTTTTGGGTTTTGGGGGGTATTTTGGTCATTTTCTGGGTTTCGGTGGTATTTTGGTCATTTTTTTGGGTTTTGGGGATATTTTGGTAATTTTCAGGTTTTGGGGAATTTTGGTCATTTTTGAGGATTTTAGAGTACTTTGGTCATTTTCACTTTAGTGGCATTTTGGTAATTTTGATAATTGGGTAATTTGGTGGGTTGGGGTTTACCCATAATAATTGGGTTGGGTTGGATTTGGGTTAGAAGCAATTAGTTAAATAGGTTTTAAATGGGTAAATGGGTTTTATATACCCAACCTAATTATGCCCACCTCAAACCCACCCAAACCTGCCCATTTGCCACCCCTAGATGTAGCAGATCTTTGAGGAAAAAGGACTCAAGGAACAATTTGGTTGTTGGGATACAGATATGTAGTAAAAACACTTTAATTAAGTTCCTAAGGAGAGCGCCTTTAAGACCAATGAATAAGGGAAAATGTGGAGTCTCATTCATTACATTAAGAATGCCATTAATGAGTGCGTTGAAAACATTTTAAAAATTAAAGATGAAGTGTTAGCCTAGACCCAGCCATAAATGTCTGTCGATCAAAATTCAACTCCACTTCCCCCTAATTATTTACCTATAATAAAAGAAAAATACTAACAAGTACTCTTAAGGTATTAATTAATAATTTATTTTTAAAAAAGTTTTACATCATTTTTATGAAAAATAAAAAAAAAAAGTTATCAAAATATTAATGGTTTTATTTTTCTCTTCTCATAATAATTTTCTTTAACTTAATTGTTAACCAATACTTTAAGAACACTCATTAGCATAACCCATAATAAAATAACAATCTTGTAACCGAATGTTTTTAATATAATTGTTAATAAACTATTTTAAATAATTTTAATATAATTTTTATAGGAAATAAATAAAAAAACTATTAAAACAAGTATTTTTTTTTTTCATTTTCTCATAAAAAATTTCTAAAATTAAAAATACTTCCTAAACCAATGTTTTTAGGACATTTGTTAACATTTTCCATTAAATAAAAAAAATTTAAAAGAGTGAAAACTATTGTTCCTTAAAAAAAAAATGCAAATTCATTTATTATCACATCAACGAAAACTAATAATAACTACACAAAGGTTATATTTTAACATTCAATACATTAAAATAATATAAATAACACAATAAAATAATAATGGGAAATGTTAACAAGTGCCGTTAGGGCATTGGTTAAGAATCCATTTTAAGAAAGTTTTGATATCACTTTTATGGAAAATGAAAAAAACTGTCAAAATATTAATTGCTTTTTTTTCTTTTTCCATAAAAACTTTCTTTAATTGGATTGTTAACCAATGTCCTACGGCACTCGTTAACATGACCCAATAATAATATATCCAACGTAGTAAATAACAAATATAACCATCAACATATTAAAATACTATTTTTTTAACACTATACATTAAATTTTCTTTTTCTGGTTTTAAGTTTCAAGTTACAGTGAGCTGCACTGGAGTTGAAATACAAATTATTTTGAGTTTAGCTTTTTTATTGTACAAAGCATTTTGAGAGTAATGGTGGCTAAATTGATGGCAAATTTAAGACCAATAAAGAAGGGAAAACGTGGGGTCTCATTCATTACAATAATGCCATTAATGAGCACATTCAAAACTTTTTAAAAATTAAAATCAGTTTGTTGAAGTGTTAGCCCAGGCCAGCCATAAATGTTTGTAGATTAACATTTATTAACTAAATAAAATGTGAAAATTAAAACTTATTATTATTTGTCATTGTATATTTAAAACAAAATAACATATTAAAAAAATACTAAAAATAAGTCAAATTTAAAAAATAGACCAAAACCATCAGTAAAACCTAGAAGCAGAACAAAAACCCTAATAAAGAAGGTCCAAATATTAATCAAAAGACGACAACATAGAGTAAATACTGTCTGTGTAAGGACAATCAAATTCACCAAAATTCAATCAAATAAATGTATTAAAAGCCTAACCCCACTTTGCAGTTCACACCCACCCACCACCTTGTACGTCATGCCTCCTAAAAGGCAGAAGTAATTACGCTGATTGTTAAGAGTAAATGCACAACCAATGATGTAGCAGATCTTTTAGGAAGAAGTACTAAAAGTACAATTGGGCTGTTGGAATTCAGAAATCCAGTAAAGGCACCGTAATTAAGTTCCTAAGAGCATCTTTATCAGCTGTGCTATATGTGCCAAATGTTAAATATTTGGCACATTTAGCACACCAAGCACCATTTGACCCTATTTATCAGATGTGCCATATCCTATATTTTTTGCAACATGCTACAGTACACTCATAAGTTTACCACGGTATGGACCCGGTGTGGCATATGAGTTTATTCTTTTTTATTCCTCTTTTCTCTCTCATATCTCTTTCATCTTCTCCTTCAGCTCACCGCCTCCATCTCCACTCTCTCACATATCTCTTTCTTCTTCTCCTTCAGCTATTCACCGCCTCCATCTCCACTCTCCCATACTCTTTCTTCTTCCCTTTCCCCGCCGATTCGCTCTATCCTCTCTGTTCAATGCACTGACGCTGCCGTTTCGCTGTTCCTTCTCCGAGTCGCCGATTTCCTCTCTATTCTATCTCAAAATCGCCGAGTCGCCGATCGCTGTTCTCAGAGTTGCCGGTTCGCTGGAAAGGAAGTAATGTAAGCCCAATTTTTTTACTTCTCAATTTGAAAAACTGATGCATGCTTCTGTTTTTGCTCTAGATTTGCTGGACTTTTGTTTGAATGAATCTGAAAAAATTGTGGGTTTTGAATGATGAAGTGATTTGTTTGGTTATCCGTCTGCCAATTAGGCTTTTAGGTTATTTTGACTTAATTTCCCTGTTTTTTTGTTTGTTTGTTTGCTTTAATTTCTCTGTGATTCTCCGTTTTTTGGTTTTTTTTTTTTTTTTTAAATGGTTTCGACCGTTTGATGTCTATTTCTTCGTAAGAAACAAAAATGAGCTCTGGGTATTTCTGATTCTAGGCATGTTGGATTTTCGGTTTCTGGGCATGTTGGATTTTAGGGGACCTTTGATGGGTTTTTTTTTCAAAGTTGAATACTGTGTTTGCTATCATGTGAATTATGATCGTTTTATTCGAAAAATGGACTTTGGGGTTGGGAAATAGTTATTGGTTAATTCTCATTTGATTGAATTTGGTTTTTTTCGAATGGGTGGGGAGGGTTTGGTTGTTTGTTTGAATTGTTCAAGTTTTAAGCCTTTTGGATTAAAACAGTGAGGTCTTAGTAATCTAATTAACCAGAAAGTATGCTCATGATGCTAGAGGAATGAACTACAAAAAGATATATATAGTTAATTGGTGGAGTTGAAGGCTGAAATCAATTTTAGGTTTAATAGGTAGAGGTGTTGATGGTAATGATGAGTTCTCCAGTATACTGTTTGTATTCTTGAGTTTGCAACAAACCAAATGTAGTTTGTGGACCAAATGTTGGAGAGAATAGAATTTTCAATATTTATCTTATTTTCTCAGCAGGTGGACCATATGTAGTTTAAGACTGTCAGTTTGCAACCCATGGGAATTGGAGAGTTGTGGCTATGATGGTTGAGTTTGTAGATTTGCAAAAGATTAATTGACCTATTTGATAAGTACTAGGCTAATTGAACTAAGCAGGGGGCACTACCAATTCCTACAGGAAGTTTCACTGTCAAACTGGCTATATCATTTCAGTTGCAAACTAGACACTAATAATTATAATTACCATAAAATTGTGTTGAGTATTGAAAACATTCAACTTTTTGTTTGTCATGCCTCTGTTCCGTCTCTCCATTTTTTTTTCCTGTGTTTGTGTTTTAACTTTTCATCATTTGGTTGTTGAAGACTTCTTGCTGCATTGAGGAAATCCTGAAGTTCTTGAAGAAGAAGGACTTTGATGTGACAATTTCAGATGATGCCGGCCGTTTTGTGTGCAATTATGTATATTATCATTCTCTCCGTTTTGCGAAACAGAAGGGTCACAAATCTTTATTTGTCCATGTGCCTCTATTTTCAAGAATCGATGAGGAACCTAGATGCATTTTGTAGCCTCCCTTTTGTAAGCTATTGCATCTACATGTTATTGATATGAGTGCTTATTTGAACATTTCTTGTTTGTTTGCCATCTTCTGGTGCATGTGAATCATTTGTGTCAATACCAATCTAGTTGTAAAACATCTACCTGTATGAACTTTGTGGTCTGCTGTTTGTTCATTTGTGGTCCTTCCTATTCAGAGCAAGTCATCAATATGTAAAATTCAGGTGTATGTTTATGTCAAGAAACTGCTGCCCAATTTCTCAAAGTCTGTCATTTTTTTTTACCTTGAATTTCTCAAATTCAGATGTTTGTTCATTTTTTTTCTCTTGTGGTTTGTTCAGACTCAGTATCTTTTTGAGTTCTTGGTTTCTAGATAGGTCTTGTTTTGATCAGTTTGAATTCTTTGATACTAGAGACAGCTTCTTTTGCCCATTTGCTCTCACTCAGTGACAGGTTCAACGTTTCTTTTCTTTTCTTTTTATTATTATTATTATTATTATTATTATTATTATTATTATTTTTTAAGGTGACAGGTTCTGAGGTTTTTTTTTTTTGAAGTTCCCAGGTTCTGATTTTTCTTTTTCTTTTTTAAATGCTTAAGAAAATATTAATTTTTAAAAATATTACAAGAGGATTGTTTGAAAATGTTACCGTTAGAATTGATGAGATTTGAAAATATGACTATTGTAGGACAAATGTTACCGTTGGGAAGAAAGAATAAAGAAAGAATAAAATAAGAATTAAAAAATAATATTTAAATGAAGTGGTAAAAATATAGAACATCTGATAAATGAGATATTGTAAAATGGTGTGGTAAAATAATAAAGTAGGCTTTTGGTGTGGCAAAATGACATAATTTTTACAACGGCTGCTACGGATGCTCTAAGACCGACAAAGTAGGGAAAAAGTGGAGTCTCATTCATTACAATAAGAATGCCATTAATGAGTTCGTTGAAAACTTTTTAAATAGGATTTTGTTAACGTGTACCTTAAAGGTACACATAATTTTTCACTTAAAAAACAATTTTTTTTGAGAATTGAAAAAGTATATATTGACAATTTTTTTAATTTTTTAAAAAATATTTTTAAAAATAGATAGTTTAATGTGTGTCTTAAAAGCACACATTTAAATATTAAAACCAGTTTGTTGAAGTGTTAGCCCTGTCCAGCGATAAATGTCTGTGGATCAAGTTAATTCATCATTTTATATTTGGTTTTGTATTTATGTTGAATAATTAAGCTTGTTCTTTTTTTTTTTCTTTTTTGGGAAATAGGTAAGGAAATTAAGTTTGTTCTTAAAATGAATTTTAATACATGAAAATGTATTTTTTTAGGAGAATGCAATTAATAAGGGTCATAATGAAATTAAAGAATGATAATGCAATTAAATTTGAATCTTTTTTTGGGGAAAAAATTTGAATTCAGTTGAAATAAGGATTTAAAGGAAATTTGCACCAGACCTAAGTCCCAGGATTTTAGCCTGCACAACCTTTAGTATTTTGGACATTACATATGGCTCAAATATCCAACTACGATGATTCAAGTTGGACTGGAGAGCTAACTCAAAGAGTTACCACTTTGTAGTTTATAAGAACTCTAAATTCTAACTTTAAATATGCAAAAAACATTGGTTAAGTAAAGTCTTAAAATTAGGGATTTTCTCCAAACGAGAATCCAACTTAATTGGAATAGGATTTCTTCAGCTATGGCAAAATTCAAAGGGATAGCAGTCTTTGAATAAAAATTAGGTTTTCTTAAGGTTCCTTTACAATTCTTAGAGTTTTATTTGGTGTAATGTTGAGTTAAAAGTCTTGCTAAGATAGAGGTGAAACCCAACCATTTACAGAAATGTTCTTAACAATTATTTTATGGTTTTAATACTTATTTTCTTATGTTTTTCTTATTGATTTACTTACAATAATTTTATATGTTTTAATACTTATGTTCTTGTGTTTTTTTATTTTATTTTATTTTATTGATTTACTTATCTAGAAAAGTCTTTAGCAGTGTATAATTCTTTGATTTAGCTTATACTTTAGACATGTTAAATGCTTAGGATTCCTTACAAATTAATTCACTCGTTTTATTTTTCCTTATAACCAATGAAATTCATGAAGATGCCTTTGAAAATTAATTCTTAAGTTCTTATTACTAAAACATCATACTAAGATTATCATTTGCATCAATTTTAGTTTAATTATAAAATAAATATTATTAAGACTACCTATAGAAGTGTTTTGTATAAATCCCTAAACCTTAGTGTTTTTGTGCTGTTTTAGTAGCTGAGTTGGTTTGTGTTGTGTATCTAACGGCTAATGCTACCCTTTTTTTTTTGCTTATGTGATTTGTGTTGTTTTAGTTGCCGAGCTGGTTTGTGTTGAGTGGCTAGCTACTGACAACCACCTTGAACTTGGTTTTAGTTTGCAAGTTGGGCTTTTGCACCTAGTTATTATGGGCCAGAACTTTTATCATACTATTTCTTATAATTTTCTTTTGTAATAAATTATGATTAGCTGTTTGTCACTTTCAGATAAATCTTTTTTTTTTTTTTTTTTTTTTTTTTGCAACTTACAATCGCAACTTACAATCTGCCATAGTGATACTAAATTTTCTCCTTTTCCCTAGTGTCCTTGGTTTCTTTCAATAATATTTGTCGGAATTAACACAAAAAATAAAAATAAAAAATAAAACCCATGTGCAAGTCCCAATAACTAGTTCAATTAAAGCACAATCGATCTATCTCCTAAATTATTTTTGGTTCCCACCCAAAAAATAAATGTTAACGATAAGATATCAAACAAGGTTTGATATGCATAGAAGCTGTGGAACCGATAGGACATATGGCTAAGTATAACGGGCGAAGCTTATGTCCAGTTTATTTGTGCACCAAACACGTATTAAGTTTTGAATACGTGTTCACACTGTATCATGTTTGGTGCACAAATACACTAGATACAAGATGTATGTTAGGAACCCGGTGGTTCCTAATGGGGATAGATAAGAATTGTAAGGGAATTGATGAGAATTGTAAAGAAATTGACTTAATTCGAGATAATCACTCTCCATAGAGAAATATTAAGAGAGAGAGAGAGAGAGGGAGAGAGAATGCACTAAGCAATTGTTATTTTATTCTTCATTGATATCTAATCTTAAATTACAATTATGTATTTGTAGGAGACTAGTTCTAATCTCATTAGCTCACATAGGTCAAGATAATTAACTAGTTAATTCAACATGTGCTCTATGAATTAAACCATGCGTTCAATGAGTTACATGTGCTCAAATTCTAACTAATTCATCCTAAACTCAACTAACTACCTAACTAAAAAGATTACAACAATTATTTCATATTCTTAACATTGTATCTAAATATAATTACCAACTTTTAGTCATAAAAGAATGCTAAATTTACACCAAAAAATTACAAATTACTCATGTGGTAAATAATTAATAGTAAGTGAAAAAATGATATTAGTAAGAGGCTTAAATAGAATGAGAGCCAATAACTTAGCCATAAGCCTAGGATGGTGACTTGTCTTAAAAGCATTTTGCATATGTTATTTGTACCTTGTCTTTCGCATTCAAATAATGAAGAAAACTAGCAATGTGAGTTAGAATTCCAAAGGAAGAAGAATTCTTTTGTTAACCCTTTTTCGCGAGAATTTATAAGGTCCTCATGATGGATAAATGATGTAGTCTACCATTCCAGTAAAAGACTCCCACTTGTTTAAAATTGTGGAGTTTTAAATAAAAATTGAATATTGACTCAGCAATTTTAAATATGTGAGTCTTTTACTAGAATAGTGGACAAATGATGTGGTCCACCAGGAGAACTGTATAATTTCTCCTTCTTCGCATGCCTTCAACTTAAGGCGTGATGGGTTTTTAATGCTATGTTTCTTTCTTTTCTTTTATTATTTTTATTTATTTTTATTATTTTTTTTAAGAAGATAATGCTTTGTCTTCCTTATTTTTGAAGAGTGACATAGATGGTAAGTGATAGATTTAATGCTTTGCCTCCCTGGATCTTTTTATATAGGTTGCATACCATTCAACTGTACGTTTCGATTTATTGAGAATTTCTGCGCGCGTTTTTTTTATTTTTTATTTTTATTTTTATTATTATTATGGGGTGAGATTTATTATTAACTATCTGATATGATACTCTCTTATTGAGTGTCAAGTTTATCTCTGACACAACTTCTATATTAATAAATCTCAACAAATCAGGCATAGGTGTGGTACATTGGTAGGAGTTTTGAACTGGATTATACTTGTGAGTTTAAGGGTTGTCTGATTTGAGTTATGCGCTTCGTAAAAATGCTATGCCATGACATAGATAACCCTAACACATCCAAGGATGCCCTATGCCATGAGTTTTGTAGGTTCAAGTGACCCGCGTCAATGATCACATGTGTGAAGCCCTTTCCTGTTCATTGAAAAAAGAAATCTTAACAAATCACCATCCTAAAATTGAGGTTTACTATGAATGCTTGGAAGGACTTATTAGAATTGGCCACGTGTATTATTTTTATGTCATTTTATCTTATCATAAATCATATGCTCCATCAATTTTTTTATTATTAATATGTCATTTCATTACTTTTAGTAAGTTAGAGCATTTTCAATAGAAGAGCCAAGACTAAAATCATAGGCAAAATAGAAAGTAGAGCCTTGAAAATCAAGTCCAATAGTATCTACAAACTAGGCAAATTTTTTTCTCATCTGCAATCACTCTCTTTGTCTGATGAGTATTTTAGATAAGCAAAACAATTTATTGTCATAAAAATATTGGTAAAGATGAACTAAAAGTAAGTAGGCAAAATAATATTTAAATGAGATAGAAAAACGGTTGAAATCTTTCTCTAATTCTTTTTTCTTAAAGAAAAATTTGGAAAAATTACACTTTATTACCCTAAATTATACACTTAATTACACTTTGCACCTTAAACTATTTGAATGCACACTTTGCACTCTAAACTATCACACTTATCACGCTTTGCACCCCAGCATTACTTTTCCTGTTAAGTTAGACAAAAATTAATAACACATTACTTGCACATAATTTTTACTTAGGTGACACACTATTTAAAAACCAAAATACCCTTTCACAAAAAAATTATAAAAAAAAATGCTTATTTATTTAATTTTTTTTCCAGGTCTTCCCCACTCTCTCACCCAGTAGGTCTTTAAATTCCACTTTTAGATGCATGTCCTAAACTTGTGTTCCTGCATGCACACGAGAGAGGAGAAGACCGGGGAAAAAAAAAGCATTTGTTCTCATTTGTTTGTGGATAGGGTGTTTTGGTCTTTAAATAGTGTGTCACTTAAGCAAAAAATCATGTGCAAAACATGTGCTATTAATTTTTAACTAATTTAACAGTGAAACAAACCCCAAGGTGCGAGAGGAGAAGACCGGGAAAAAAAAAGCATTTGTTCTCATTTGTTTGTGGATAGGGTGTTTTGGTCTTTAAATAGTGTGTCACTTAAGCAAAAATCATGTGCAAAACATGTGCTATTTAATTTTTATCTAATTTAACATTGAAACTAACTCCAAGGTGCAAAGTGTGATAGTTTATGGTGCAAAGTGTTCATTTGAATAATTTAGTCTGAAAAGTGTAATTTGGTATATAGTTAAAAAAAGTAAAATGTCATTTTTCCAAAAAAAAATTATTAAGAAAAAGGAAACAAACAAAAGGGAGAAAATTGCTTTTTGCCCCTTAAAAAAAAAAAAATCCAGCATTTTGCCATCTTTCTCAAACTAAATAGGGAAATGCCCCTCTTTTGAAAATCGAGTTTCTGAAAATCGATTTAGACCCTATAGCGGCGTTTTTAAGGACCCTATAGTGACGTTTTAAGGATCTATAGTGACGTTTTGTAACTCGATTTTCATAAAGTCGAGTTACATGCAATTTTTTTTCTTTTTTTTACCTATAACTTGACTTTATGAAAATCGAGTTACAAAACATCACTATAGATCCTTAAAACGTCACTATAGGTTCCTTAAAAACGCCGCTATAGGGCCTAAATCGATTTTCAGAAACTCGATTTTCAAAAGAGGGGCATTTCCCTAATTAGTTTGAGAAATATGGCAAAATGCTGGATTTTTTTTTTTTAAAGGGACAAAAAGCAATTTTGTCCCAAACAAAAGTTACAAATTCAAGGAGAATGATGCATTAAAAAGAAAAAAGAAAGATATCAAACGACAAATGTAGGAAACCAATCAGTGGTAATTAAATAAATGAAATAATCAAATGTAAAATACATGCAATCATTTGAAAAGTGAGAAAAAAGAGAAACAAAACCAAACCCATCAGTGAAACCTAGAATCGGACCAAAAGCCCTGATTAAAAAAGTCCAAAATAAACCATTCATGAATCGAAAGCGACAAAACAGAGAAAACATTTGGGTAATGGACCAATGGTAAGGACCACCCCCCACCCCCCAAAAAAAAAAGGACTTCTGAAACAGCAGCCCTCACCACACATTTCTTATCCAAATCCTTTACCCTCTCACCCAACACAGTTCACTCAAACAGTAACATACACCACCGCCTCGTCCAACCATGGAGTTGGACGTGACCAGATAGGTTATCGGTTTGGGTTGGTCTAGTCAGTTTAAGTTCGGGTTACCAATTTGGGGCCGTACTATTGGGCTTCTCTAGCTTTGGGCTTTCGCCCAAAAAACTTTGGGTTTTTTATTTTTATTTTTATTTTTTTATTATTTTTATTTTTTCATAACAAGCTTGTAACCAGATTTGCGCTTCATTTTCGGGATTTTTTCCAATCAGTTTGGGTTTTTTTTTTTTTCAATAATAAAATTAACCAATTTGGAACAAATTATTAGATTTTGGACTTTAAGAAATAAGCTCAAATGGCCTGATACAACTATAAATATACTACCAAATTAATTGCATAAATATTCACAACGCATTACATAACATTAAAAATTCATCTATTTAGAAAAAAAAAAAAAAATCCTTTTTCCAATTGACAATATTCACACAATCACCGACTAGAAAACTCATCTACTAATACCATAAATTAGTCCACATCTACAAATACATCAAAATTCAATACATAATTCATTAATGAAGTCCATGTGTAATACATAAATAATAATATAAAGTCCAAATCAAATAACATGCATAACACCATGAAGTCCAAATAACAACAAACACATAAACAAAACTCAATTGCGACTTTGGACTAGATACATAATACCATAAAGTCTATAATAAAAAATGACCAATAATGGTTTATGCCAACTAGCCAAGGCAACACAAATCAATCATCATCTTCTTTTTTTCTTTTTTTCTTTTTTTTTTTTTGGTAGAAAGGAACTTCATTAACGAAAAGAACTAAGGGGAACAAGGCAGATCAGAAGTGTATCTACTATGGTACATACCAGCTCTATCAGAGCTTAACAAATCCAACAGACCTATAGGCGGGTCATGAAATAAAACAAAAGATCTATCCTGGTGAGATCCTAACCCAGCCAAAAAATTAGCACAAGTATTGGCCTCACGAAAACAATGTCTGATTCGGACTTGGCCAATCTAAGATATCAATTGTCTGCAATCATCAAGGAGAGGCAATGCACAAATGTTAGCACTCGAAGAATTAGAGAGAAGGTAAACAATGGCCTTTGCATCAAGCTGGACATCCACGGCACTCAAATGCATTTCATAACAAAGATTGAGACCATCTCTAAGCCCCCAAAGCTCTGCCATGAAGCTGTTAGAGCAACCAATACTCCTAGAAAAGCCACCCAGCCATTCCCCGTGCTCGTTTCTGATAAGACTGCCACACCTAGCCCCACCTGGATTTCCTATCGCTGCTCCATCAGTATTCAGGCAAGCCCACCCGGCTTGAGGTCTCTCCCACCTAACTTGCACCAATCTCTTGTTGCCCGACTTCTTAGCATTTAAACCACAATGCTGAAATTCCAAAGCACGGAAAAGAGCCTCCTTGTGGACATATGGTTGAGCATGCAGGTTCTTGAAGATAGTTGCATTTCTATACTTCCACAGCAGCCAAATAGTGAAAGGGAAAATGATTCTCCAAGGGGGTTGCACTCCTAACCTGCAAAAGTTATTATTACAATTGTTTTTCAACCATTCAACCAGATTTCCCTCATAGAAATTGCTATTTGGGCTGACACCCAATCTTTCCCAAGTCAGTCTTTAGGTCGCACAGTCCCTTAGCCTATGGAGAATTGTTTCAGGCTCATTTTGACACAAGGGGTAGGTATCACTTTCACTAATGCACCTTTTAACAAGACATTCTCCCACGCCAATAGCATTGTGTAAGCATTGCCAAATAAAGGCTTTAACTCGAAGAATGTTGTCCAATTTCCAAGCCCACTTTCCATTAAAGGAACCTACATTCGAATCACTCCCCATAGCTAAAGCATAAGCATGCTTAAGATCAAAGTCCCCCCGATTAGCTCCCGACCAAAACAGCCTATCCTCCCCTAGAACTATTCTCACCGAATAGGGAATAGAGCTAATTTCCATGAGGATATTATTAGGAAAATGGAAAGAGAGCAAAGACCAATCCCAACCATGCAACCCAAAAACATCTTTCACCTTTAAAGACTCATCCTCACAAGCAAGAGGGCCTTGTATGAGAGATCTCAAACTACCATTAAGCATCCAATTATCATACCAAAGATTCAAGTTACTACTTCTCCTCGGTATCCATCGAATTCCCTTGTTAAACACCTCACCCCCCATCTTCATAGCTTTCCAAGTCCTAGAGCAAAGAAGTTTATCACCATTTCTCGCATTTAGTCTTCGATAAGAGCAATATTTGCTATTAAGGACCTTCACCCATAATGCATCTTTCCCCATCCTAAATCTCCAATTTAACTTAGCCAAAAGAGCTTGATTCCTACCCTTGGCTGCCTGGATTTGTAGACCCCCTTCCTCTTTAGGCTTAGTAACTTTATGCCAACCCACCCAATGAACTTTCTTAGCATCATTCGTCGATCCCCACAAAAAGTTTCGATTGACCCTATCAATCTTGTCAAGCAACTTTTTTGGAAGAGCCGTACATTGCATAATGTAAACAGGGATGGTAGAAGTGGAAGCTTGAATGAGAATAGCCCTACCCTCTAAAGACAAGAGGTTGGCTTTCCAACTAGCCAACTTTTGCTTAACTCTCTCCAACACAAAGTTTAGATCCTCATTAGTGGTCCCACAGTGCTTTCTGGGAAAACTAAGATATTTTCCTAGGTTAGGTGTTAAACGAAAACCTAGAATATCACACAAGGACTCCTTAGTATCCACATCAACATTCAGGGAGAAGAAGACTCTTGATTTACACTCACTAATGGATTGCCCAGACCTAGCATAGAAATCATCAAGAACATCCCGAATCGTTAAGCAATTAACATGGTCTGCCTTTGCAAATAGGACCAAATCATCCGCAAAGAATAGGTGCGAAATGGCAACCCCATTGTTGGAGCTCTTAACAAGAATCCAACTTTTGTTTTTGCATTTCTCCTCGATGAGGTAACCAAGGGCTTCCATGCAAAGAATGAATAAGTAGGGTGAGAGTGGATCACCTTGCCTAATTCCTCTTGAAGGAAGGATAGGCTCCATATTACCTCCATTAAACAAAATGGAAGTGGAAACTGAGGAAACACAGCTCATGATAAGGCTAATCACATTATGGGGGAAATTGGCATTAATGAGAACTTCTCTGATGAAACTCCACTCAATTTTATTATAAGCCTTTTCGAGATCCACTTTGATAGCCATATACCCCACTTAACCTTTCTTGTAACTTATAATATGGATAACCTCTTGCACCACAATGGCGTTTTCAACACTTCTTCCTCTTGGCACAAAAGCAGACTAAAGAGGAGACACAAGTTTATCAAGATGAGGTCTAATCCTAGCTACAAGAATCTTAGTGACAATCTTGTACACTATATTACAAAGGCTAATTGGGTGATAGTTTCCTAAGCTTTCAGGACCCATCATTTTTGGAATCAAAACCACATTTGTTTGATTAAGGTATTTAGGGATCTTACAATCCATAAAGGCTTTCCTCACTTCAGCCTTCATTAGATCCCCTACAATAAGCCAAAATCTTCGAAAGAAACCCGCATGAAGGCCATCCGGACCCAGAGCTTTGAAGGCTTTCAACGCCTAAAGACCATCTTTAATTTTTGCATCCGTTACCATTCCACTCAAGCTAGATCTATCCTCATCCGATAGGCCAGCTGGCCACCAGGAAGGCTGAATGGGATTAAAAGGAGCAACGTCAAGACTAGTTGTGAATAACCTCTCAAACCCCCTTCTAATGTAATTCATAGCCCCTACTTCACTTTGAATCCACTCACCCATATCATTCTTGATGCAAGAGATTTTGTTGCGCCTTCTCCTAACAATAGTAGACATATGGTGAAAGGTAGTATTACGATCACCCTCAATCAGCCGGTTAATACGAGATTTCTGCACCCACAACTCCTCCTCTTGGTCCAAGAGGGTATTAAGATCTTTGTGCAAAACTTTCTCCAGCTCAAGCAGAGAATGCGAACGGTGATCAGCTATGGCATTTTGGATGTCGTTAAGACGAGCCATGACCCTTTTTTTCATCCCAAAAATATTACCAAAATGATCCTTGTTCCAAACCGAGGCTTTTCTAGAAAATTTTCAGTAGATTCTTGGAAAGGGCTAGTCCGGCTCCAAGCCTCTATGACAATTCTCGAAAAAGTTACATTCGACAACTAAAAACTTTGGAATTTAAAGGGTCTAGGCAGAAACACATTATTGGAAGGATTAGTCTTAAGAAGCACCGGGCAATGGTCAGACACACATCTAGTGAGGTGAGTAACTCTAGCATCAAGGTGTAAGGCATACTAGTTAGGATTGGCGAAGAAACGATCAATTATTTATTGGATGAGATCACAAATATTCCTTCTATTTGTCCAAGTGAAACGAGGCCCAACAAATCCTATATCAACCATAGAGCAGTGGTCGAGGCATTCTTTGAAGAGATGGGACCTATTAGAGCTAATGCTTCTTCCCCTAAATTTATCCCCTTCCAGAAGAACCTCATTAAAATCCCTAGTAATAATCCAAGGTTTATCATGAAGATTGGCAACATTTTTTAAATTATTCCATAAGACACATCTCTCTTGAAATCTAGGATTAGCATAGACAGCAGTACAAATAAATTCAAAGTTTGAAGGGAGTACCTTAACCAAAACATGAATTTCTTGCTCTGACATGGCCAGCTGATGAACCTGGACTCTGTCTGAATTCCAAAGAAGCCAAAGCCGACCAGCAAACCTAAGAGTGTCCATATGAATGGCCCCATCAAATGGTAGCTTATCAGTGATGTCCCTGGCTCGAACACCACCAATGCGAGTCTCCATAATGATCATAATGGTTGGATCATGATTGTACACCAGCTCCCTTACATGATTTTGAAAAGAGGGCTTTGAAGCCCCCCTACAATTCCATGCAATAATATTCATGATTAATCATAAGATGGGGAGGCAGGAGTGTCGCTTCCACCATCAAATCCCATACGGACGTCCTTATCTAGCCTCAGCCCGGCATCAATTCCACACTATGCACCTACACTCCTAGCTTGGAGTGAAGCTTCCATCATAGTTCTTTCTTCAGTCCCTAGGCCGGATTTATCAATGGCAGGTAACCCAGGCTTGCACTCATCGGCGCTAAGGGGCAGAGAAGTTTCCATCCTGTAAAGGCTTGAGTTTCCTCCATAATCACCTCCGGCATCTCCATAGTCAACCCGTCCAAGCTGATCGCCCATACAGATATCTGGAGTTGCACCGAAAATGAACTCTCCATTAATCTCAGGATGAAGTTTAGAAATGCTTGAGGACCAATTGGCATGAGAGGATAAGCTTTTTTTGTCTGAAGCGGTTGTGATAGGAGAACCTTTGTTTGATGCGGCATTGATAGGAATAGGAAGTACTGCCCTACTACACGCATATTCCTTTTTTCCCTTGACTGAACCAGATTTGGCCTTTTGCTTGTGCAACTCCTTACTGGCACGGCCCACATTCACAACAGGATCCTGATCTAAGCCAGTGATAACTAAGCCATTTGAAATTAATAGCTTATCTAGAGGGGAACAACTCAAGGTGGGGCTTACATTCAATTCGGATTGGGCTTTCCTCTTCCCATTCGAATCATAAGTATCACTTGGCCCAGCCCAAAACTTATTACAACTTGGACTCTCCAACGCAAGGTTTTCAGACCCGGACCGTTCATTGAACCGTAAAAGGGAGAGGTTCAAGGTTTTTGAGGTCGAACCCAGGTCGAACCGGGGTCGAACCGTGATGACGTCATAATTAATTTAATAATTAATTAAAGCCTAAATATAGATATTAAATTTATAAAACTAGCAAAATTGACTAATATATCTATATATGTGAGGGAAATTTAATGATTTTCAAGCATATATTTAACAATTAAATAAGAAAGTTAATAAAATAAAATAATAATCATGAAAACATTAAAATTTATGATTAATTTTTGAAGTAAAGTTGAATATCTTTGAATGATTTTAATTATAATTTTTTTTTATTCCTTGTAAGAGATTGATAATTTAATTAAGTAGAATAAAATTGTGTTAATTTGTTTTTATCAAAAAAAAAAAAAAAAAATTGCTAAGGGGTTGGACCTCACGGTTCTTGCGGTCCAACCCGGTCCAACCCCGGTTTTAGGGGTTCACGAAATTGCCACTTATGCCCGGTTCTTGAAGCTTAAAAAACCGGTTTTAATCCCGGTTCACGGTTTTCACGGTCCGACCTCCCGGTCCGGTCCGGTTCTGACAACTATGCTCCAACGGCTCTTTAGGCTTACTGTGACAGAGATCCTTTCCCAAACCAGTTAGAGAGCCCATGTTCTTTTGCTTCACCCTTTTGTTGTTGTTCATTTTACGTGAAACCACCATCCACAGACCAAAGGAGGCATCAGAGTTCGCACTGTCCAAGGCATTCTGATCCTCAGTCTGAGCCTCTGTCTGTGCCTCAGGATTGGCTGTCATTTGACCCATAATTTCCGCATTGCTCATCACACGGGAATCTTTCAGGGGGGGGGGGGAGGGTGACGGAGGCTTGATAGTATGTGAGCAAGTCTCATTCCGGTGGCCTAGCCGGCCGCAAGAGAAACATAACTTGCTAACACCTTTATACACGACCGGTTGGTTTCGTTGCTCGATACGGACCGAGGTGACTAGAGGTTTGCTAACATCAACTTGCACACAAACACGTGCATATGGGCCCCGAGCCTCTGTTGCAGTGTGCGTATCTACTCTAAGAATTGTTCCCAGAGCTCGCCCTAGCTATTGGAGGACTTCCACATCATAGTATTCTATGGGTAGCTCATGGAATCTAACCCAGACCGCCACTGAAGAAACCTGCGCTTCAGATGGCTTAAAATTAGCTTCCCATTTCCGAATTGACAAAAAATGTTCACCTATAAACCATGGTCCTTTCTTAAGGACCAACTCTAAATCTTCAATAAGCGAAAACCTCATAAAAAATAAGTCCTTTCCAAGATCCACCATATCAACTCTCCTTGCTGGTTTCCAAAGTCCCATGAGCTTAGCATGCAGGAAATTAAACGCTACTGTTTTGCCAAACACCTTGACAATAAGTGCTTTTGCCCAGGGAGCTCTAATGCATCGCTTTGTTTCTTTAAAGAGACAAATCGCAGCCATACCATCACAAAGTTCCTCTATTTCCTCATACGAATCAGAGTCAGTGTCCATATGGTCCGAAAAGGCGAAAGCTTGGGAGTAAGCTTTCGGGATATCCCCCACGAGTTTGTCCCAGAAAGAGAACTTGATCCTCTCGAGCTCCTATTCTTCTTCGATAGAGAGAGAGAGAGAGCGTGAGCGTTTAGTCATGGAGACGTGACACTTATCAATCATCCTTCAATAGTTGTGGTTTTCAATGAAATCTCTTCCTCCTTAAGTTATAACATGACGCGATATTTTATAATTAATGAAAATTTTTATGTTTTCGTTAATCGTTATGCCCAGGCCTTAAGTAGGTTTCCATGGCCCATTTTGCCGCAAGAACTAATTTTAATGCAAGATCATGTGTTGGAAGATAAGATTGAATACTTAAGGAATGTTGGTATGGTCAATGGTGTAATAGCTCCCATAATAAAATAGTTATTCATGTGTAATAGCAATTCAATCATTTGGTTACACCTTTATTACATGGATTAATTATTACAAAGGAATGACTACTCTTTAAATTGAAAAATAGTTATTCCTCTTTAAAATTGATGTAATAGATATTTCTTACTGCATATAATAGGTTTTAAATTAATATATTTCCAAAAATACAAGTTTTTCTAATACATCATTTTTTTTTAATACAAGATAGAAATTCTACTCTAGCCTGATCTAAGTATATATATGTGTGAAGCTCTCTCCTAGATACTTGAATCCTAACCCTTATCCCCCACACCCACTAACACTTATACTTGTGAAATGACCATCATTTTTTACAAGCTTTTCATATGTAACAATTAAATTTATAGATAGTAATAGTTATTCTATTATAATATCTTCTATTCTCAATAATAAAAATTATTATTCCTAATATAATCTTCATTCAGTGTACCAAATTAACTTGCAATAGTGTGATTCTAAAGCTATATAGGGAAGATTACCCGTTTGTAGGACTTGGTACAGATGCTTTCCTCACACATTACAAATTCAACTGCGACATAGTGCCTAACATATTTCATATTTGACCTTCAAGGTGGAGAAGCAAAGTAGGGAATCCTTCCAGGAGTATGCTTAAAAATGCAGACAAAATGGGCTTTTGCCCTTTTCGGGAAAATTAATTAGCTTTATACTCCATTTCCCAAACTAAGTAGGGAAATGCCCATTTTTTAAAACTCGATTTATGATAAATTGAGTTAGAAATATTTTTTTTTTCCTGAAGCCCTATAGTGGCGTTTTAATGAGCCTATAGTGACGTTTTTAAGACCTATAGTGACGTTTTTAAGACCTATAGTGACGTTTTTTAACTCCACTTCAATGAAATCGAGTTATAGGCAATTTTTTTTACCTATAACTTGATTTCATTGAGGTCGAGTTAAAAAACGTTACTATAGGTCTTAAAAAACGTCATTATAGGCTCCTTAAAACACCATTATAGGGCCTAACTCGATTTATCATAAATCGAGTTTTAAAAGAAGGGCATTTTCCTACTTAGTTTGGGAAAGGGGGTATAAAGCTAATTAATTTGCCCGAAAAGGGCAAAAGCCCATTTTGTTCTTAAAAATGCAGAGAAAAGACAACTCATCAAGTCCATCCATGAGATGATCTGAATTTTTGTGGACATGCTAAAACCACCATATAAACTAGAGAATTATCCCCACTCAAGTTTAATTCTTGGATAACCTTATCCCAATTAGCAAAAGAATTGAAGATGGTATCCAAAACAAACGTACACCTAAAACTTTGCAATTGCTCTCTCTTTTGGATCATAAGAAAGCAGCAGAGAACGATATATCGAAGAACGGTATGGTATGGAACTTCCATGCAGAAACCAATTGGTTTTTGGTATAGGTTGAGATCAATTTTTAAATATTTTATTTGATGATAAAAGATTTTACCAATTGAGCTAACTACAACTCACAAGAAAATACAATTTATAGCTCATATCTAATCTATAATTGGAACCAGTAATCAATTTAAAATTTTGACATAAGTACAATTATTAAAAAAATTTCAAAACTCTTCGTGTTTGTTCTGGTGAGATTATTTTTATTCAATTATTTTGTCAAAGAATAAACTGGAAAGAAATACATATTGCTTAAAAATGAGATTTTAAAAGGGTAAATTATATAAATGGTCCTTATGCTTTTCACTATACGTCAATTTTTTCCCTAATCTTTTATTTGTGTCAATTTAGTCTCCTAACCTTTTAGTATTGTATCAGTTTGACTCCTGCCGTCATCCCTTAAATGAAAAAAATCTGACATGTCAAATGGAAAAATAAAAAATTTCTAACCTACTCTCTCTTCATCACTCTCACACTCCCTAATTTTCTTTCTCTCTCATCACAAATGCAATTTAAACAAATTGACGGGTCAAAACCTGAACAAACCCAATGTTCAACAAACATAAAAAGAGGACCTAATCCTTATCTAAAAAGTAAAACCATGAACTAGCATGTGGCCAACCCAACCTACTCTCCTAAACACTGTTACTAACAAATTCGCAAGATTAATATAAGAACTCATCTGGATAAGAACCAACCGCATATTTTATGATTAAGGTTGTCCGTGCATATTTTATGATGCGGTACTTGTATTGTTCAATTTCAGGAACCTAATGTGGTGCTAGTTTGAGGAAGCAAATTAAGAAGATGGAAATTAGCCAGCATAGTAGATTATTCTGACGATGAAAGTTAGGGATTTGTTTTTTTTTTTTTCCCAAACTTTAAATAACGTGAGGACTTTGTCTTTCTTTCTTTCCCTTTTTTTTTTTTATTTTTTATTTTTTTTTATATATATTTAAAAAATATGACGTGGCTGCATAGTTGGTAGTTGATGTGGCAAATAAATCAATTTTTTATTTTCCCGTTTGACACGTCTGATCTTTTCATCGAAGGGATAATGGGAGCGGCCAATTTGACACGATGCTGAAAAGTTAAGAATCAAATTGACACAATTAAAAAGGTTAGAGACAAAATTAACATATAATATATTTATGTAGTTTACCCTTTTTAAAAATAATGCATAACTAAAATAAGCAAAATAAACTTACTATGTTTAGGCTCATACAAAAAATTGATGCAGTTAGAGTGGCTCTCCTTCAATGGGGAGGTGGAAATGCAAGAAGCCTTATAAAGTTTTCTTCCTAGAGGCTGTTTGGATCATTGAGGACATTACTTCAATTAGATATAGTTTTTCTTTTATTTCTCTTCGTAGTATACATTTACGATTGTAAGGAGGTGGGCCTGGATTGAGATGTTGGGCAAATTCCTGCCGCACTAAGCCCGAGTTGTTTCTGGGTGAAGAGTTGGGACCGGCCCAATTGGAGCACACTTTGGCCCGGCTTGTGCGCAATCTTTACCGCGTTTGCCAAAGTCTATTTAAGAGCTCACAGCAGGCAGAGTCATTGTCAACAAGTTATGGCAGGCAGACATAATATAGAAAACGTAAAGGAAATACAGTCCGTATTTCTTCCGCAATAAACAAAATAAACAACTTAAAAGGCCTGACTTTTAAAGAATAACACTTAAACAACGAATTAGAGCGGGATTAGTTAAAAAGAACAAGTCTACCATACTAAGTATAGCCGTGGGACTCTAACCAAGGAAGGGAAAACGGCTCCCTCAACGCAAGTAACTTCAATCGATGAAATTAATTGCTTTGAGAGGACAGCCCCAAATGGTATGTGCCCAAGTATAGATTGTATTTCCTTTCGAGGACAAGGCTATTGAGGGAGAGAGGGGGTTAACCCATTTAGGTGCATGCTTGCCATAAACGCTCTGTTTTCTCTCTTAGAATTCCTTTCTCTCTGTTTTCTTTCTGTTTTCTCTCTTAGAATTCCTTTCTCTCTGTTTTCTTTCTTCAAAGTCTTTTATCTCTGTTTTTTGGTCCCTCTTCCCTCTCCCTTTGCACACAGCCACGGGTCCCTTATATAGGATTTGTTGTGGCCGATTTTACTATTCTAGCCTTTTACCGATCACTTACCGAGTCAATGGTTCTGACCACCACCATTGACCTGTGGCTTTCAGACAACGAAGGTTCCTTCTTTACTTCGTCCAGTGTGTCCCCTCTCTCTCTCTTGGTTTCTCATGGCATGCACCTAGTGGTTCTTATTCACCCTTGCCTCTTTTGGGTGGCATGTCATCCTAGCAGGACTATGCCCACCGAAAGAGTCTGGGTAAGAAATACAAAATGGGTTTCCACTCCTTTCCCAACCGCCAAACTGTGCCCTCACCCATGATGTCACCCTTTCCTATAGTGGCTGGGTATAGGCTGGTGATGCCTGGGTCGTACACATGCGTTACCTTATTGATGTTTCATTCATTTGTCGAGGTCTAAGAATGGGTGCGCATATCCTGCCGTGCGCTTTTTGGCCTTTTCTGGTGTGGATTGTATCTCCGGTAGGCCAACGTTCATGTGTTGTCCCTTTCTTTGGAAGGTTGAGCTCTGTAGGATCATTTGGGCCTCCCTTTAGTTTGGGTGTTTCGCTTTGTGGCTTTGCGTCTCTTGCCATGCCAGATTGTTATTCCTGCTGTTCATCTCAATCCTGTCGAGCCCCTTTGGGCCTACCGTGTGCTTTCCCTTTCCATAACCCAGTACACTTACTGGGTTCCTTCTCTCATTTCTTGCAGGCTCCAATGTCCCTTTTTTTCTTGTGGGCATCCCTGGCCCATTTTAGTTTTGTTTCACCCATGGGTTTTTGCTAACTCACTTTGGGCTTCCTCGGCCCAATTTTCTCCATAAATCTCATCCTTTGGGCTCATGGGTTTTCCATTAGCCCGTTACTCTCTTTGCTTTTTTTTATTGCAGTGGGCCTGTTGTGGCCCATTCTTTCTTTTTCCTCATATTTCCCATGGGTTTGTTTCTTTTCTCTTTCCGGGCCTATTCAAGCCCATTTGCTTCTTCTAGACCCATCTCATAGACCCTTGAACCATTCGTATGATTTTTGTCTACTGTTTCTTTTAGTTCGCCTGCGATTCTGGGCCCTTTGTCCTGCTGGGCTTTGTCGAAAATAAGCCTCAACAATTAGCCCCCTGAGCATATGAAATGCTCTAGCAGTTTATATGCAAATAAAGACTATTCCTTTTTTTTTTTTTTGTCTTTTTTCTTCTTCTTTTCCTTCGCGGGCTTTTTCAAACAGTGATCTTCAACTCACGTGTATATTATTCTATTTATTATATATATATATATATATATATATATATATATATATTTTTTTTTTCTTTTTCTTTTTTTGCCACGAACAGAGTTGCTTCTTCGAATTTCCCAGTTTGGTAGTTATTTCGAAGAGCAGCGTTGCTTCATTAATTCCATTCCCCATCCGGCGACTGACCTATCACCTCCCTTCACTTCGATTTTAATGATGGGGGCATTTAAAGGAGTCTCCTTCCTCTTCCCAACTACTTCTTATTTTTTCCATACAAGCGTCTTTTCAGTTTTCTCTTTTCCGCCGTGCTCTTCCTCTCAAACACTCCCCTTCACTTACTCCGATCCGTCATGTCGCCAGTGAAGAGCCAAGCTTCCTCACGCCGTAAAGGAAAAGGGGTTGCTTCTGATCCTTCCTCCGCTCACGACGAGGGTGAGGAGGTTGAGTATTCTGAATCGGGTTCCTCCGACGAGGAGGAGGCACGCCGCCCTTTTGACGGTGAGGTTGTTCCGCTGATAGATCCTTGGTATGACGTCCATACCCACTTCCCAAAGGTACCTGGCAATTATATTCTGCCGACGCCGGGCCGAGTATGGCTTGCTCTCTATCGCCATAGCACCGGGGCTCCTTGGGCTCCGTTGCCCTCTTCGATTCCTGATATTGTCGTTCGCCAGGGTATTTCGCTTCCTGTCCCTATTCACTTTGAGTTTGGGTCAGGCCAAGCCTTGGGTTGGAAAGAATGGGTAGACCGAGAGTTGTCAGATGTAGATTTCATGGGTCTGCTACGGCAGGCTGGTGTGTTGCAGGCCATTGTGTTGTCTCGTTGCTTGTCAAACTACAGGGACCTTTTCAATCTTCGCCACTTGGTCCGCCGATGGTGCACTGCCACCCACACTTTCTTTCTCTCCTGCGGTGAGATCACTGTGACATTGGAGGATGTGGCAAACCAACTCCTTTTGCCCATTCTTGGTGACGTTGACCCGAGTACCCTGGAACTCTCTCCGAAGGAAGTGGCTGTGGAGGCCGAGTTGAGGAAAAGAATGGCTAAGAATGCCAAGCTATCTCATTGGGTTAGTTCTTCTTCCAAGTTTTCAGGCGCTGCCCGCTGTGTGGCTTTCATTTCCTTTTGGCTCAGTAAGTTTGTGTTTGGTTCGCATCCTCATTTTGCCGTTAAACCTTTGTTTTTTCGTTTGGCTATTAAGATTGCTACTGGGGTAAGTTTGCCATTAGCCCCTATGTTTCTGGGGCACTTATATGTACAGTTGAACATCCTGCGAACTGATGAGGACCAGGCAGGGTCCTGTAGTATAGTTAGCTCCTCCGTTCACAGCACTATTCTGCAGCATCTATTGTATGAACGCTGCACAAAACACTTGACTAAGTGCAGACCTGTTCACTTTGCAAAAGAGAAGTATGTTTCTTGTCCGCGGGTTATTACTGATTTTTGTGGCAGGTTTGAATGTGAGTTTCCTTTGGCTTTTCGTTGGTCTGGTTTGAAGCCTATTTACTACCCTGCTGTTGAGCTCTTCAATAAGGGTGTGGGATTTTCTTGACGAGCATATAAGCATTTGGGTGCGGGTTACACTCGTGGAGATTCTATTATGGGTTAGTTTGCGGATACTGTTGGTACTACTCATCCCTTGGCTGATTTTGACGAGAGAGGGATCACCTACTTGGCAGCCACTAATGCCGGGTGGCTGCCTTATCTGGCTAATGAAGGGGTTCAATTTGTGTATTATCTTGCCAATCGAGTAAGAAGGCAGTTTGGGTTGGACCAAGATATTCCAGATAATCTCTCTTTTCTTGCAGAGTCTCTTACTTCTGCCAGGCCATTTCTGCAGCCTACTACTTTTGAATTCTGGAGGCAGCACTTTACTGCAGTCATTGTCCCTAGCTCTTCAAGGGAAGGTATTTGCACTCCTCCTATATATGAATATTGGCAGGCTGTAATGACATCTTTTGAGCAGGCTCTATTGGGCAGCCGCGATTTTTCTTTGATTCCCCCTGACGGCCTTGGCATGGTTGTCTCTGCCAACCCCCGAATAGTGCTTCATTCCAAGTCTGTGTTAATATACGTTAATAAACAGGGACGATCTTCTCTTCTTGAATGGGATAAGGGGGCTAAAGGATGGAATTGGCTTGCGAGTGACTACCCTCCTGGTTGGGATAAGAAGGTGAAAGTCTTGAATCCTTCTACATTGGGCGAAGAAGGTTCTATCAAACCCAAGTTTGCCAAGAAAAGAGGTGAGGCAATGTCTTCTAGGAGTGATCTACCTTCCATGGGCCACATAGTTCTACAGGACTCTCCTCCTTCTAAAGCCCGTACTCTTCCCAGCACACGTTCTACCGCCGGCAAGTCCAAGCATACCACTTCGCAGTCATCCACAGATGCTCCTCCTTCTAGCAGGACACGAGGTAGCAAAAGAAAGACATCTCACCCTCCTGCCCCTGCCATTGAACGGAGAGTATGTTATCTCTAATTTTCTTTAGTCTTTTCTATAATTGGTTCTGGGTTTGCCTGCAACTAACACTTGTGCATGTTGACCTTGTCTCTTTTGTAGTCTAAGCATAGAGAGGATGTATCTGCCGCTCATCCTATGTTTCTTGATGAGCCAGAACTTGCGATATTATATATATATTTTTTTGCATTCTTCTGTCACATGCCTTCAATTGTGCCTTTTCTCTTTCCTGCGTTATTGTCTAATTGCGGTATTCTTAGTCACCCTTACCTTTTTTTTTTCTTTTTTTTTTTTTCTTTTGCTCTTGTCTTGCAGGATCAGCCTGAGCCTCTTTCCATATATCGTCCCATAGCTGAAGGGACTTCTGCTGAGACTCCTGTCCTCTCTACTGAGCTGGTGCCCATGCAGGGCACTCATACTGAGGGGATTAGGGAGGCTACCCCCACTCCTGCCGAGACACCCACTTCTCAAGAAGGGGCCACTCCTCCTGCTATTTAGATTGGGGTTACCTCTTCTGCAGCCCCCTTTATCCTTTCCACCAGTGATCCTTTTGCAGCCCTTTCTCAGGTTGTGAAGGAGGGTTCTTCCTTGGTAGTCACCCCTTCTTCCATCCCCAATTCTGCCACTCGCGGGTCTGCTGCAGACTTGACTTCTAAGAAGGAGGAGAGCGAGGCTGAGTTAGCGGGTATGTGCCTCTTCCTTCCTCCCTTGTTTTTATTTTTTTTTTATATGCTTATACAGCTTTCCTTCATTTTTTATACTTACGTTCTTAATTGCAGAGGCTTTCGAAGAACCAGAGGCTGCAATAACTATGGAGCTACAGTCATCCACTCCTCCTGCTGCTCCTACTGTGCCTGTTTCTACCATCCCCGTTTCTGCTTTAGCTACAGCACCAGTCTCTGCTTCAGCCGCAAATCCTACCACTCCTATCTTCACAATTTCTGGTAAGTTTTCTCATCCCTTTTTTTTTTAATTTTTTTTTTACTGTTTTCTTGCAAATTTGTTACTTTATCATCGTAAATACTCATATTGTGTTTCCCACTTCTCGTCAGGCTTGCCTTCCACCATCTTTTCTCAGTTTGAGGCAGGAGGCAGTTCTGCTGCAGTTTCAGACCCCATGAGCAAAGCTGCGAATTTCTTCATCCGTTTTGATCAGCTTGAGACAAATGATCTTGACCCGGCAGATTTCTGGGGAGCAGGTTCTCCTTATGCGGACTTTCATGGCTTCCGAGTTCCCAATGAGTGTGTTTCCCACTTAGAGGAAGTTTACAGCAGTCGTGGTGACTTTATGTAGGGGTTCCGTTTGGGTCGCTTTGCCAGGGAACATTTCCTGAAGATGCTGGGGAGCGTGCTGAATGATATTGAGCATTGCTTTATTGACTCTGTTTCTTCTGAGAGGATTCTACAGTGGAGGGCTGCAATGCAGGAGCTAGTTAGTGTGGGTTTTGTTGTGGAGTTCCTTTTGGACCATCTCCGTGAGATTGCTCGAGCCTTCTTTATGAGGAAGGTTCAGCCTGCTGTGAATGCCATGGATGCAAGGATTGAGACTTTGAAGAAAGAGATAGCGGATGTAGAAGGCCATCGCGAGCGCTTGATTGCCAGTATTGGTGGGCCTGACCGTTTTGGAGACCAGTCTTTGCTCTCAGGACTTTATTGATGATGGTTAGCTTCCCTTTTTTTTTTTTTTTTTGTTGGCCAGCACACTTTATTATGGTTTTCTAGAATACTTATTTAACTATTTGGCAAGACTGATACAATCTGGGGTTTGAAACTTAATGTGCTACACTTAGTCACCTTTTACTATTGTTTATGTCATGGAACGTTTTTATAATACTTAGCATATTTTTCATTGCATAATTCATGAAAACATATTATAAGTCTTGTGACATGGTCACTTGGAGGAAAGCAAATAACAAAGCAGGGAAGAGAACAAACTAAACTTGGAATTTGTTGAACACAGCATAGAAGGAGGGTAATGACTTGTTCTCAACTTCAAGCATAGTAACGCTTCAGCCATTTCCCATTGATGGGATCCATCAAATTCTTGCCATCCATCTGAGTCAGTCGGTAGTATCCATTTGGGTAGGTTTCTCTCACCACGAGGGGTCCCTCCCATTTTGGTGCAAACTTGGATGGTCCTGCCATACCCCTTCCGACATGGTCCGTCACTTTTAACACGAGTTTCCCTTCTGCAAACACTCTTTCTTTAGTGATCTTGCCATAGGCTTCTACCATTTTTTGCCTGTATCTGTGGCCATATTCCTGGGCTTCTTCTCTTTTTTCGTCTAGCCCTTCTAAATCTTCACATCTTTCTGCCGCAAAGACTTCTTCTTCTTCCTTCCCCTGTATCTGCATGACTCTTAGCGATGGGATTATTATTTCTGCAGGGCTCACAACTTCTTTTTAGTATACTAGAGAAAAAGGTGAAAATCCTGTGGCAGACTTTGGTGATTTTCGGTAAGCCCAAAGGGCGTCTAGCAGGTGCATTGCCCATCCTCCCGTATATTCTTGACTCATCTTACTAATGATCTTTATGAGAATTTTGTTAGTTGCCTCTGCTTGCCCATTTCCTTGGGGATAATATGGTGACGAACGGTGAGGCTTAATTTGGTAAAACTCCAACATCTTTCTTACTTCACTATTGACAAATGGCGTACCATTGTCATTGATGATTCTGTGGGGCACCCCAAACCTTATAATTATATTTGCCTTGTTAAAGTTCGCCACTGCCCCTCCTGTGGCCTTGCGAAGTGGTGTTGCCTCTGCCCATTTGGTGAAGTATTCAGTGGCTATCAAAATCCATATATTCACGAGATGGAGGGTTGATTGGTCCTACCAAATCTAGCCCCTAAATGTGAAAGGGCCATGGAGTAACCATACTATGCAAGCTTTGTGGGTGGGTATGAATGAGATTAGCCTGTACTTGACAACTGTGGCATTTTTTTACAAATTCTGCTGCATCCTTCTTCATGGTAGGCCAGTAATACCCCATTTGTAGCAGACACCTGTATAGCTTCTTCTTCCCTTGGTATTCCCCTGAGTGCACTTCTTTTATTATTTCCTTTTCTTCTTCAGGGCCTAAACATCTTAATGGGTCCCCACCATATCCTATCTTGAAAAGGACTTCCTCATGCAAGAAATAACGTGTTGCCAATCTTTTGAGTTTATAACTCTCGGAATGCTTCTGTGGCAGGATGCCTTTTGTTAGGTACAGTTTGAATGGGTTTCTCCAGTCTTCACTAGTCAATACAACATAACTTTCTTCCCTGTCTGCCGCGAGCTGACAAGTCCCACATTGAGTTTGAATCTGGTCTGCATCTTTGCCCATACTTGGCCAATAAAAGCCTGTTCTTTGGAGTCTGCGGTAAAGGCTAATTTCTCCGCAAGATCCACAGGTCCTGTCGTGTACTTCTTTTAACTTTCTTTGGGTTTCGTCCTGCCCCACGCACCTAGACAAGACCCCTCTTGGCATCCTGTGGTACAATTCTCCTCTTACCAAAGCGTAGTCTTTTAACACTTTTAATTCTACTGCATCTTCGTCCTTCATCAAAGCTTCTCTTATGGGGGATCGCTAGTCTTTCTCGTCCTGTTTCTCCTGAAACCTTTCCTTCAAGGTCTCGATGATAGATTCTCTTCTTTTACTGACTTCTACCGTGGCATTATCTCCTTCAAAGGTTATCTGCGAGCCCAATGCTGCTAACGCATTTGCGAATCGGTTTTCATTCCTTGGGGCATGTTCTATTTCAAAGGTAGAGAACTTTTCCTCTATCTTCTGGGCCATTGCTCTGCACGGAGCTAAGTTGGGTTCCTTTAGAGAGAAACTTCCTTTGGCCTGGCAGACCACTAGGTTCGAATCACCTAGTACCCTCAAATGTTTGACTCCGATTTCGAAAGTTGTAGCTAGCCCAGTTAAATAGGCCTCATGTTCGGCTGTATTGTTTGAACAGGGGAATTCTAGTTTAAATGACAGTGCCACTGCCTTGTCTTCCTCATGATATAAGACTACTCCCACCCTTCCGGACTGGGTAGTAGAGGACCCATTAAATTTCATTATCCATTGTTCTCTCCTTTCTTCTGCCATGGCTACTTCTCCTGGGACTTCATCATTCAGCAGGAATTCTTCTTCTCTTGGAAACTACGCCAACAAATCCGTTATCGCTTGACTTTTCACTGCCTTGGGTGTCCCTATTTTCAAGTCGTACTGTGATAACTGTAACGACCATTGGGCTAGCCTGCCAGAGAGGATTGGTTGTTGCAATAAAGTTTCGATAGCATGAGATTTGGTCATCAGCCATACGTCATAAGCTAAGAAGTAATGGCGCAATCTTTGGGAGGCATACACAACAGCCAGGCACGCCCTTTCTGCTTTTGGATAGCGAGTTTTCGCATCTTTTAGAGCACGGTTGATGTAGTATACTGGCTGTTCCATGCTAATTTCATCTTCCTGGGCGATCAACGCCCCTACGGCACATGAACTAGTGGCCAGGTAGAGTAGCAATGGCTTATTGTGGACTGGGGCTTGCACGGTGGAGAGGTTCATCATGATCTACTGTAGCCTTTTGAAGGCTACCTGCTGTGCTTCTCCCTAGTCAAAACTTTCCCCTTTCTTGAGTAGTCTGGTGAAAGCGGAAGTGATTGATGCCAATTCAGGGATAAATCTTCGAATATATGAGACTTTTCCTAAGAAACTCTTCAACTCTTTCACTGAAGCTGGCAGCTTCATAGTTGCTATGGCTGTGGCCTTGGCAGGATCCACATTTATTCCCCTGCTATGGACCAAGAAGCCCAAAAATTTTCCTGAAGACACCTCAAATGCACACTTGAGAGGATTCATCCTCAACTTGAAGGCTCTGCACTTCTCAAACACTTGCTTCAATGTGTAGAAGTGTTCCTCTCTTTTCTTTGACTTCACCACTATGTCATCCTTATGCATCATGTCATGAAATATGGCTGTCATTGTCCGTTGATAAGTTGCACTTGCATTTTTCAATCCGAATGGCATTACTGTATAGTAAAAATTGCCTATGGGTGTTCTGAAGGCAATTTTCTCCGCATCCCTTAGTGCCATCCTGATTTGATTATACCTGCTGAATCCATCCATGAATGAGAACATAGCACTTCCTGCTGTAGAGTCTATCAACAAGTCCATGTTTGGCAATGGGAACTCATCCTTTGGGCATGCCCTGTTGAGATTTCTGAAGTCCACACAGCACCTTATCTACCCATTCTTCTTCTTTACTGGCACTATGTTGGACAGCCAACGTGGGTGTTGGATGGGTTTAATAAATCTTGCGGCTAGCAATTTCTGTACCTCCTCGACTATTTGCCCTTCTATTTCCATGTGGAATACCTTGGCAAGCTGGGTTATTGGTTTAGCTCCTGGATCAAGTCATGGCATTTCACTGTAGTCCTATGCGAAAACATTCTTGAATTCTTTTAACAATTGTACCAATTCTGACTTTCCCTTTCCGTCAAAATTGAACTAACTAAAATAGGTCTTGGTTCCTGTGAGTCAGACCCCAGATTGACCTCCTCCAATTCTTCTTCTGCCGTAACCTAAGGGCCCTTTTCTGCCATAGTTTCTTCATGACTTTCTTCGCTATTTTTTTCTTCTAAACTATCTTGAATTACGCAACACATTAGACTCTTGTGCTGCCACTCTCGTCTGGGGCCCGCTTATGTCTCACTCGTGGGCCTCGCGCACCTTCATAACTTGTAAATAATTCTGCCATCAGGACCTCGGATTCTAACGCATTGTGATGCGTCTTCTGTTCCTGCAGCGGGTGCTGTCTTTCTTTTCTTCTTTCGAGTTAACAACTCCCTTAAATCGGGCTTTGGATCACTCTGAATGTCTTCCCACCTAGGTACAAAAGTACCAAGTGGCCTTGCTAATGAACTTTCTCCGGATGGTGCCCATTGGTCATAGAACATAGTCTCCATGAGATGGGCTTCTGCTCGCTCAAACGATGACTGGTTTGCCGTTATGTGTATCATCTTACCATTTAACCTTCCTTTTACATACTGGTGATAGGTGGATGGGACTAACCGGTGCTTGTGTAACCAGGGTCTCCCTAGTAGCACATGGTATGAGACTTCTGTCTTTATTACATGGAATCGAGCCAGGGAAGCTATAGGGCTTACTTTTAACCATAGCTAAATGTATCCTGCGGTATACTCTCCCCTTCCGCCAAAGCCCGTTACCTCCATTGGGCACCCCTGGATTTTTCTTTCCGAAATTCTCGTTGCTTGCAAAGTGCTTAACGGGATGAGATTCACAGAGGCGCTTGTGTCCACCAAGGCTCTCTTTACGGGGATTTGATTTATAGATACCGCTAAGTAAAGCGGCCTCCTGTGATCCAGATATCCCACTTCTATGTCCTCATTGCTGAAGGTGATTTCACTTGATTCTTCTAAGAGGGCCCTGTCCCCTGTGCTTTCTGCGGTTAAACACTCTACCCCTGCTTCGGAGGCGATACTTACCAAAGCCTTTGTGGCTACCTTTCGTTCTCCCATAGTGAACCCCAGTTGGTCAAACAAATTCTTGAACTTGGTACTCTGCTGTAAAGTGGTGATAGCCGTGGCAGGCAGAGCTAGGTTCTCCTCTTCATCCCCTCCTAGGTCTGCACAGATTACGACTGCTGCCACACCTTTCCCTTTATGGTTTGGGAGTGGGTTTCTTTAGACTTCTGACTGTGACAACTCCAGGGTCCCTTTTTTGATCCTGCAGTGTATCAGTCTGCAAAGCGCCCAACATTCTGCGATAGGATGTTGTACATAGTTGTGTAAGCAGCAGAAGCGTAGGCCCCTTCGTTCTTCCTCCATGGGCTTTTTCGAGACCTGATTGGGTTTAAAGACCCCATCTGCTATCCATTTATCCAGCAGCGCGTCTAGTTCCTTTGGAGTGCATGGTATGGGTGGGGGAGTATCATATTCCTTCCCCTCTGTCTTCCTTCTTAGCTCGCCAGTAGTCACCGTCATCACCTGTGGAGCATTTCTTTTGTCAGTGCTTGGCTTTACTGACTGGGCTGTCCTCCTGGCCTTTTGTAACAACTGTGCGAACTGGGAGATGTCTAGATTTTCCAAGACTGCTCTGTATTCCCGTATCATGTTAGTCATACACATTTCTACCAAGGTCCTTTCTTCACAATGGTCATAGCAGTCAAGCGCTATGTCCTGAATCTTTTTATGTATTCCATCAAATCTTTGCCGCTCCTTTGCTTGGTTGCTTGCAAGGTTGCAAGCGTTACTGTTTCCTCTTCATGAAAGTACTTAGTACAAAACACATCCACCACGTCGTCCCAAGTCGGGATGGATCCTGGTTTTAGGCCAATGTACCAGGTATACGCTTGGTCGTATAGTGATTTAGAAAATTCCCGCAGACACAAGTCCTCGTTTGCCGCGTAAGGGCCAAGGGTATCTATGAACTTGCTCACGTGCTCAACAGCACTTCCTCTCCTGCCATCGTACTGGGCAAAAGCCTGGCTCTGACCTTTCAAGGTATGGGTTACTGAGCACCTTTAATGGATAAGGGGGTCTGCTTGCATAAAACCTTTCTTTAGGCGCTCTAGCCCTCTCCTGCTCGAGGAGAGTTGCTACTTCTACCATGGTGATGAAGCATTGCTCTGTATTCTGAGGGACCAATGTTTCCTCCTTGTCTGTCGCATGATCTGGGACATGCTGGCTTCCCTTCTCTTTTGTCTTTTCTACCTTCAGCTGACGGATTTCTTCCATCATTTGTTGTTGGGAGTGTTGTAGTGATTGTAACATTTCAATGAAAGTATTGGTGTTGTCTGCGGGATCCCTTGGCGGTGGCTGGGGACTAGCCCATATTCCATTAGCGCCTTCTATTTGGTTAATCTGCTGTTGGCTAGGTATAGTTAGCCTAGACTCTGCTTGCGATGGCACGACGCTCATGTTTCGTGTTGTTCTAGACTTTGGTGGCATTAATTGCGAGGGATCTTGTATTTTGTCCCAACCTTCTTTCTCAACTCCCTAGTGAAGTCGCCAATTGTAAGGAGGTGGGCCTGGATTGAGATGTTGGGCAAATTCCTGCCGCACTAAGCCCGAGTTTTTTCTGGGTGAGGAGTCGGGACCGGCCCAATTGGAGCACACCTTAACCCGGCTTGTGCGCAATCTTTACCGCGTCTGCCAAAGTCTATTTAAGAGCTCACAGCAGGCAGAGTCATTGTCAACAATTTATGGCAGGTAGACATAATATAGAAAACGTAAAGGAAATACAGTCCCTATTTCTTCCGCAATAAACAAAATAAAAAACTTAAAAGGCTTGACTTTTAAAGAATAACACTTAAACAAAGAATTAGAGCGAGATTAGTTAAAAAGAACGAGTCTGCCATACTAAGTATATCCGCGGGACTCTAACCAAGGATGGGAAAACCGCTCCCTCAACGCAAGTAACTTCAATCGATGAAATTAATTGCTTTAAGAGGATAGCCCCAAATGGTATGTGCCCAAGTATAGATTGTATTTCCTTTCGAGGACAAGGCTATTGACGGAGAGAGGGGGTTAACCCATTTAGGTGCATGCCTGCCATAAACACTTTGTTTTCTCTCTTAGAATTACTTTCTCTTTGTTTTCTTTCTTCAAATTCTTTTCTCTCTATTTTCTTTCTTCAAATTCTTTTCTCTCTGTTTTCTTTCCTCAAAGTCTTTTCTCCCTGTTTTCTTTCTTCAAAGCCTTTTCTCTCTGTTTTTTGGTCCCTCTTCCCTCTCCCTTTGCACACAGCCACAAATCCCTTATATAGGATCTGCCATGGCCGATTTTACTGTTCTAGCCTTTTGCTGATCACTTACCTAGTCAATGGTTCTGACCACCACCATTGACCTGTGGCTTTCAGACAACGAAGGTTCCTTCTTTACTTTGTCTAGTGTGTCCCCTCTCTTTCTCGGTTTCTCATGGCATGCACCCAGTGGTTCTTACTCACCCTTACGTCTTTTGGGTGGCATGTCATCCCAGCAGGACTGTGCCCACCAAAAGAGTCTGGGCAAGAAACATAAAATGGGTTTCCACTCCTCTCCCTACCGCCAGACCGTGCCCTCACCATGACGTCACCCTTTCCTATAGTGGCTGGGTATAGGCTGGTGATGCCTGAGTTGTACACATGCGTTACCCTATTGATGTTTCATTCGTTTGCCGAGGTCTGAGAATGGGTGTGCATATCCTACCGTGCGCTTTTTAGCCTTTTTTGGTGTGGATTGTATCTCTGGCAGGCCAACGTTCATGTGTTGTCCCTTTCTTTGGAAGGTTAAGCTCTGTAGGATCATTTGGCCCTCCCTTTAGTTTGGGTGTTTCGCTTTGTGGCTTTGCGTTTCTTACCATGCCAGATTGTTATTCCTGCTGCTCATACCAATCCTGCTGAGCCCCTTTGGGCCTGTCGTATGCTTTCCCTTTCTGTAACCTAGTACACTTACTGGGTTCCTTCTCTCATTTCTTGTGGGCTCCAATGTCCCTTTTTTTCTTGTGGGCATCCTTGGTCCATTTTAGTTCTGTTTCACCCATGGGTTTTTGCTAACTCACTTTGGGCTTCCTCGGCCCAATTTTCTCCATAAACCTCATCTTTTGGGCTCATGGGTTCTCCATTAGCCCGTTACTCTCTTTGTTTTTATTTTATTTTATTTTATTGCAGTGGGCCTGCTATGGCCCATTCTTTCTTTTTCCTCATATTTCTCGTGGGTTTGTTTCTTTTTTCTTTCCGGGCCAATTCAAGCCCATTTGCTTCTTCTGGACCCATCTCATGACCCTTGAACCATTCGTATGATTTTTGTCTACTTTTTTTTTAGTCTGCCCGCGATTCTGGGCCCTTTGTCCTGTTGGGCTTTGTCGAAAATGAGCCTCAACAACGATGTGGCATTAGTTTCTGCAAAAGAGAATGAGGAGGTCATTGTTTGGGTCGAAAAATACACATCTTTCCTCTTCTCTATTGTACAAAGTGATTTTGCTTGAATAAAGTCTACTATTGTCTCCTTAAAAAAAAAGAAAAAAAAAAAGAAAAAAAATTGCTTATAAGATGAGCCAAATGGGCTACGAGTCACTTTTCTTTTTTTGGGCTAACTGCAGGAAAAAAAAAAAAAAAAGATGAGGGGCCCACAAAGACGAATCCATCTTTTTCTTTTTCTTTTTTGGTTAAAGAATCCATCTCTAATATAAAAGGAAGTGGGGAGATGGGGACAGGGCCATTTAAAAAAAAAAAGCATCGGCCCAAGTTACAACAAGATGGCCACTCGGCCCAGTAGTTTCAAGTTCTTTCAACACAACAAAAAGGCCCCAAAATCATTCACAATTCACAATTATAAACGGAACTTATTTTATAATTTACATTTCTTTAAAAAATAACATAGAATTTCAATATGTGGCATCCGCTCCATAATTGTTAAGTTTTATTATTAAGCCGAAATAGCAATCAATTTTTATCGTAAACAAAGTTTGAATCCCAGATCACAATTTACTTAGATGACAAGTTGTGATAGATTAACAATCATTTTTACATAAAGTCATAATTAACATAATTTTTATTTACGATTACTCACCACTCATCATCTTAGCACATTGTGGAATAAATTGTGTTCCTAAACTTATTCAATCAAAAGAGGTAAGATATGTTTTAAATCTTGATGCCTTTAATCACCGATGAGAAGTGTTAGTTTGGGAAAAGTTGTGGATGATAAAGTGAAAAAAAATAAAAATAAATTTAAAGTTGTATATAAAAACTTGTTGAATAAGCTATAGGCAAATGGACACAATCATGATAAAAGATTATTAATAACAATCTTGATTATTATTTTATATTTAAATGAGAAAAAAATATTTTATTAAAATTTCTTGTATATTACACAATTACTGACTATTTGAATAGAAAGACAAAATAAGAGAAAAACCAAAAACAAAACCAGAAAAGAAGCATGGTTTCAACTAAATGAGGTGAATATATATTTATCTGGTAACAACAATAGCAAAGGACTTTATCTTCTGTGAACAAATCTCTCTCTCGCCCAAGTGTCAAAAGGTGTCAAGGATTAAAAAATAAAGAAAATAATCAAAATCAAAATCAAAATTAATATGACCCATTCTAAATAATTAATTAACCTTATTCTCCCTCATCAATTAATTAATAATCACTGCGAGAATGCAACTTTGGTATACACCAACCACAAGAAAAATAACATGCTTTATCTATATATATAATAATAGGTAAAGCAGAAAGAAAATCCAATTAAATTTCAAATCGAAATTCAATTAGAGTCTAATTTTGCGCTACATGCCTTATCTAATCTAAATTTTAGAATTTTGTGTCAAGTGAGTTAATTTAGTGTAAAATTTGAATTTCAATTAAAGTTTAATTTTAAGCCACATGTCTCATCTAATCTAAATTTTAAATTTTTGTACCAAATTAGTTAATTTAGTGTAGAAAACAAAGAGTCCAATATAATATACCATAAAAAACATAATCATATAACTAAAAAAAATTCAAATTTATAAGTCATCTATATATATATATATATATATATATGTATGTATGCATTAATAGGTAAAACTTAGAGAAAATTGAATTAGAATATGAAATTATAATCCAATTTTGCACTTGTCTAAATTTATGTGGAGATTATACCATAATTATCCACTTAAGTATGTGCCGTGTGTCTGCTTAAGTTTTTTAATTTTTGTGTCAAGTGAGTTAATGAATGCAAAATACTAAGAATTTAAAATTAATGAGCTATAAAATTGAAAAAAAAAAAAACAGTTACATGTACTCAATAAAAATCATCACATGTTTTTCAAAAAAAAAAAAAAAAAATCACCACACATTCTATCTTATTAAAAATTAGAAAAAAAAATGATCATAAGTAGTATTAAATTTAGGTAAGAATTTTAATATGTGACTAATTATATTTACTTTAAAAAAATAATTTGACTAATTGTCTATATTTTATGATAAAAATTGTGTTTAATTTTAAATTTACCTGTACGTATGCATGAATGCATGTGTTACATGGTTTTTAAAAAAAAAAAAAATAATTTGACTAATTATTTATATTTTTATAATAAATTTTGTTTATTTTTAAATACATCCATGCATTTGCATGGAGTTATATGCTAGTTTCTTTTAATGAACGAGAACTTTAAATTTAAAGTTTAAACAATTCATACCAACGACAGCACCCAAAAAAATAAGGCACACCAAACAAAGGCAAAGCAAACAAGGCTAAATCCAAGCAGCCTCCTATGTAATGATCTTGATAAAGCTTTCCTCATACTGACAACATTCCTATCATACTCCAATCTTTGCCCATATCAATTAACTTGTGATGATGCCAAAAATCGTCAGTAAGTCGCACAGCACTCACATGCTCGAAATAAGGCCTGCAAAACGACAACAACAAAGAAAACCCTTGGAGAGTACCGGCCAAAGACCTTCTGAAGATTAAGTCAGAGAAATTTTTCACAACTCTAGAGTGTCAAAACTGGGGTAAATTATGCATATCTTAGTTTGTGAGGGTCTCGGGGTTTTTATAGTAGTGTAGGGTTGACATCCGTGCCTTGATTAAGAAGATATTTCCTTGTAGGAGAGAAACTCTTTATTTTGTGCATCTCCCGGAATCCTTTCCTTGTAGGAGTCTTCTTGATTAGGGTTAAGTGTGGGGTGCAAGATATTCCATTATATACCTAAGCGTGTGAACCACGCAAGAGACATGTTGGACTCGTCAGCTTCATCCCGTCAACTTTCCCTGTCATTCTGGTCGTCTTTGACCATGCATTGATGACCTTTAGTTGCTCTCGTCATCCCTAATATGGCTTATCAACCTTTTGGGGTCAGTTATGAGAACACCAACAAAGTCGTCAGCTACTTTAGTGTCGTCAGCTACTTTAGGGTTGTTAGCAACTACAGGGTAGTCAGCTGTTATTTAGGCTTCAGGAATTATACTTATCAACTTGCATATAAAATAGCTAGCTTTAAAGCCCTTTCCTTTCAAATTCTGAATGTCCCCAATCAATTAATTATATCATCCCAGACTAGCTTGGGCTTCTGTCAAACAATACTCCTTCCATATTAAGAGAGGAAATAACATGTTACTTAGTAAGCAACAACAAAGGAGAACGGCCACAGTAATCCCCAAGGAGTGTAGCATACTAGCATCACTATATAGGTGTCTGTAGGGACAGACCCAGGTGGGGCCCAAAAAAAAAAATTAGTAGGTAAATTTTCAGTAATATATATATATATATATATATATATATATATATATATATATATATATATATATGTATATATATTTGGGCTCCCTTCCTTAGTAGCTTTGGCCTCCTCCAAAATCATGAACCATTAACTCAGCCCATGTAAATCTAAAAAAAAAAAAAAAAAGCAAATCCAAATTTTATTAAGAAAAAAGAAAGAGAAAAAGAGAGCGTAGTCGAGACAGAAACTAAATTAATTCCTGCGAGATAGACAGAGAGGCACTCATGCCCACGCCGCCAAGCGAGACCCATCTTCCTGCCGATTGCTCGATCTACTCAGCCCAGCTTCGTTGCTCCAACCTTCACAATTCACATTGCCACGTGAGACCCATTCCGACCTGTTTTGTCCATTCTGGTCAATTTCTTCATTTTTCACCCGTAATGAGATTTTGCCTTCTTGAACGAGTCGAAACTTGGGCAAACTTACTATCTACTTATGGCATTCTTTGATCTTTGTCTTATTGTAGCACGGAGGATGGGAAGAAGAAGATGCTGAGAAGGAGAAGAGAGGAGTGCTCAAATTCACAGTCAAATGATGAAGACTAAAAGTATGAAAGAATATTTGAGTAAAGAATTAATTTGAGATCCTGACATTGCTTCCTTGGTGAGAGACTGTGAGGAAGAAATTTGGTTGCGAAAACAGAGAAAAGAGATCTTATGGTAAAAGTAAAACACATGTAGAGTAGTAGAGAGATTAAGAAAACTTCTAGGAAACTTCCTACTTAAAGAATAATCATATATTCTTCTTTATTTACAAGATTGCCATAAGTAGATAGTAAGTTAAAAATCTTATATAAAATGTGAATAAGATTATAAATAAATATTTTTTTAAATCCCACCTTATTTAAGATTTCTAAAAAAATTAAATTAAATTCATTATTTTATATAAAAGTAACAATTATTTTATATATATATATATATATATATATATATATATATATATTTATATGTATATTTTTTTAAGAATCCCGAAACACCTTTAAACCGGCAATAATAGAACGAGGAATACTGATTCAACTTTCAAGGAATAAAAATGGTAAAGTTAGGAAAAGTGCTTGTTGGTAGTGTATAATAAATTCATAGTGTCGAGTTCCATTTTCATAGATAATGTATTAAAAAACAATAGTGTTTTATGTCTTTTATTTTTGTTCATATATGATTGTATTTTAATATATTAAGAAACAATGATTTTGTGTATTTGTATTAGTTGATTGTTTATTAATAATAGGGTAAAATATCATTTTCGTCCCTAAACTATCATAAAAGTTCGTTTTTCGTCCCTAAACTTTCAAAAGTTCGTTTTTCGTTCCTGAACTATCACAAAAGTTTGTTTTTCGTCCCTAAACTTTTCCAAATGTATTGATTTTCGTCCCTCTCACATCAGCACACTGTCAAAGCCACGTCAGCACTCTGTTAGACGGAGGGACGAAAATCAAGATGTTTGGAAAAGTTTAGGGACGAAAATAGAACTTTTGAAAGTTTAGGGATGAAAAACATACTTTTGTGATAGTTTAGGGACAAAAATAATATTTTACCCTTAATAATATATGAATGCGCATTTGATTTTTTTTTTTTTTTGTGCTTACCTCCCTTCACTTGAAATTCTGAGTCTGATACTGGGTGCCTGCAATAAAATCTACCAGAAATGCTCCAACAGACCAGTTTGTGTAAAAATCAATACGTTGTGCCACTTTTCTGTGAAAAGTGGCGTCCTCAATCGTTGTTGAAACAAAAAAGTGGAGGAATACTGAGCTAGTGGAAAGACCAAAAGCTAAAGTATTAGCTATTAGAAACACACCGAAAGCAGTTCTTCTTTCCTTACTACTGCCAAGCCATCGGCCCCATTCTTACTTTCTTTTTGGTTAAGTCCACCAGGCACCGTGAAAGCTGCCGTGAAGGTCACAGTTGCTATGAGTGTGACTACCAACAAATTGGTCTCGCTCACTCGCTTCCAAAAATCTGAGCCATCTCCAGCGCCATCACCAGCCAGTTTTGGCTTGTTAGTTGTTACTTCGGTCGGAATTCCGAATGCGCATCTTTATGAGTGCTCCCCTAAGGCTTGGTCGACCGCCCATCGCCCACAGACTTCTCTAGATTTCGTCATGAAAATTTGTTAAATGAATGATTTTTGTAAAATGCTAAAGCTACTCCTTTTTTTTCTTTTTTTTTTTTGAGAAGAAATGCTACAGCTACCTGCCCATTGCCCATAGAAACAAACACAAGCACACACATTAATGGAAGATGTGTATGTGATGCACACTAGCTTTTGAGGAAAATTAATACTATACTTTCAATCAAATCATAATAATAGAACTTGATCGCCTTTGTAATTGGCTAAATTATAAAACTACGCTATTTTAGGGATTACTAATAGTGCCATTATGACGGAAACTAACTAGAAAGTTGAATAGTACAAAGTCAAAATATCAAAGGCTGAATTGAATTTTAATCATAATTTGGTAATGAAATTTGTAATTTAACCTCTTATTTTTTGCAGGAAAAGGTAGACACTTGTGTGGGTGATGCTATTAAAATTTATAGGAGAAGTAATTTAGGGGCTATTTGGTTTTAAAAAAGTCCTCGGTCATCACTCATCTCTCATCATTCATCACTCATGACTTAAAATACCCAAACTCCCTCAAGGTGGCACGTTTGGCACACTGTTTCCAACTTCTCATAACTCAATTTTTTAACCTTTCTGTGAGACCCATACCTGAGCACCATGTCGGTGAGTTCTATTAGCCTACCTGCCTCACCCTTATTTCATTTCATTTTCTTCAATGCTCATTTCCCCTTCAGCCCTATTACTCTCCCAAAACCATAGATGAACCCAACTAAAATAGAAGAAGCTCGGACCTTCGGTGCTAATCTCCACTGTCACCAAGGCCGCTTGATCTCCTCCGATGTGTAGTGGCGGTGCGATCTCCTCCATCGTGACCCAATGGCGTCGACAAAGTGTGAAGAAACATGACCTATTTCCTTGATTTGTCACGGACAATCTCCTTCGACGTGTAACGGTGCTACTTCATCCCTTTTTGTACTTTCTCAGCTTGTGAATGGATCTGATTTATGTTTTTGGTATTTGGGTTTTGAGAAAACTGTTAGGTTTTAACTTGAAATTGTGTTGGCCTTCATTTTTCCCTGTTATTTGGTTGCTGAGAAAATAATAAAGGAGAAGTTTTTTTTGGTTTGTTTTTTGTTTATATGATATTATTATGCTTGCCCATATGTTGGTTTAGCTTCAATCTGATTATTTTTTCCTGTTTGGATAATATTATATCGTTTTTTGAAAATATTTGATTTCTCATCAGCTTAAGTAAACCAATTCAAATAGATGGTTTAAGTAGGTTAGAGGCTTTGAATTTTTAATTGCTGAAGTACCTAAAATGTGTTTTCAGTTTCCATAACTCATCACTTAAAAATCAAAGAATTGAGTAATAAAAACAAAAATTGAAAACAAATCCAAACAGCTGTGGGACCTACCAATTTTGAGTTATGGGTGATGGAAACAAAGTTATGGGTGATGAAAAATAACAAATCCAAACAGCCCCTTAGCCTTTTAGACAAATTATTCTCAAAGGCCTGAGATTCAACTCATGTATGAGACTCGAGAGGAAAATTAGTTGCCCTTATTCTATAGTTATGTACTAAAAGGAAGTTAACCTTTTAAATTAAAGAGTTCCCCCACCAAATCAATCGCCTTTGTTGTACATCTACATTCTACTTCTACACCCCAAAAAAGAAAAAGAAAAATAAGAGGCAAAACTGGGGAGGATGGAAAGGGCATACCGTTTCCTTGTCCTGTAACTTGCTTTCTAACAAAAATTTGTCCATTTTTGGGAAGCCCTCCTCGTTTGTAGCATTTAACTGAATACCTGTACAATCTTTCAATTCGTCTACAATCCCGCAATGCCCATTGATCGCCTCCAGATGCATAGGCGTGTTTCCATCTTCATCTCGTTAATGAGACCCCCAAACTCTGGTCTCCCTTTAAAAAATTGAAGTGCTTCTAATTTTCCAATTTTTGTAGCAGCATGAAGTGTTAGGATTGGTGCCCTTAAATCCTATTGTTAGATGCTATGTATAATATTAAGTGTGACATTGTGTTTGACATTATGTATGACTTAATATTATGTTTAATAAATTTGTTTTATTATTATCTGAAATAATGGTAACATGAATATTCGGACATTATCATATAGTCCATGAGATGCATAGTATGTGATTTATGTGAATAGTCACAGAAGATATAAATCACAAGTTCTTTGTAAACTCAGAAGTATAGTTCGTAGTCGGTGATGAAATTGGGCATTTCATCTGCGAAGACTATAACATATCAACTACGATGATTTGTCTTGATCATGGAAGTGGAGACTTCTAGTTGATGTGTTAATATGTTTTAAGAGTTAAGACATATTGAACTGGACCGCCATGAGATTTATTATTTGCCTAAGGACTGTCAAATGAATAATAAATCTCATGACTTGTATTTGCATGAACTCTTAATCCTGAGAGAATAATGGACCTGATCATAAGATGTAGGTTGCTTTGATATATCAGGAGTGAGATCTATATTAATGGTCAAAACCTCAGTATGTTGGGCAACCACATTAAGTGTTGATGGAACATGTATTCTCAAGATGGAATTCATAGTCTCTTAATGGAGATATAAAATATTCCCTTGAGATAAGTTTAATGAGTTTGTTATTCAGAGAGTTAGGCCTAACCACTTTAGTAAGACTAAAGTATATATTTATGGAATTGGATTTCATAAATATATAATGAATAACATTAAGGATTAAACCGGGTACTCAAGGATCAAGATGTAGTAATTTACAAAGTGGCAGTCTATATTAATAACTTTGTATTACTACGAATATTTTATGAAGGGGTTGCATGTATAATAAAGTCTTGGGATATAATATATAGATAAGACCTAGAGTGCAACTATATTTATATAGTGGTATTAAATATAGTTAATGGTAACTTTGGACTTGTCAAGAGTTGACAGAAAAGCCCAAGGCCCATTGGAGCTAGTGTCTTATTGGTCCCTTTTGGTCCCACTCCAAGCCACACACTTAAGCCCAATTGGTAAAGCCCAAAAGGCTAGCCCAATTAGATATATTGGTTAGAAACAAAGGGAAAAACGTACAGAAGTTTTTTGGTAAGAAAAACACCATTGTAGTGGTGTGGAAGTGGGTTTTTGGTACTCACTAGATATCCCTTTGTTACCAATTTGAGAGACCACACATCTTGGGCGATTAGTGGAATTGGAGTGAAGATTAAGAGTATTCCCAAGTGCTTCAATCTTCGGTTTTGAAACTCATCGCTTCAAGGTACGATCTCTTGTTCTCATAATTCTAAAATTTACTTTACACATGTTATCAATATTGAATGAAGTAGATCCGTTCAAAACTTATTTTCCGCTGCACTCATATTTAATTCCATCAAATGGTATCAGAGCGGTCTTCAATTTCGTATTGTTTAACATGTTTGTGAGTTTTAGAATTGGAGAAGATAGTTTCATATTGTTAGAAGATTAAGGTTTTAATTTTCTGCATGTTGTTGAAACTATGATTTGATGAAAACTGAAATTGGTGTTATGATGTTGTTTAATTTTAAATTTAAGTATGTTAAATTCAATCTTAAGGCTATAACATCAATAGAATTCAGTTTTGACATTGATCTCTGTCTATCATGTTCGTTTTCAAGATGTTTGTTCATGAAAATCCGTTGAAAACTGCCTTAGAAAATTTCTGGGAATTTGAGTTTCGCGATTTTCGATCGATCGAAAATCACTTTCGATCGATCGAAAGAGACAGTGATTAGATGCTTTAGAACGATAGTTTTTCGATTACTAGTCGATCGATCGAATCTGTTTTTCGATCGATCGAAAGGCAATCGAGTATCAATCGAAAGTGTCAGAGGATCAAGTTCGAATTTTTTAGTTTTTTCGATCGATCGAGGGGCACTTTCGATCGATCGAAAGAAAGAAAAACAGAAATTTTTTCTAAGTGTTTTCACAAGATAAAAGAGTAAGACTATGTGTAATGAGATTATGCATGTTTTAAAACTAAAAAACCTTTATTTTAAAATATCTAGTGGGAGAGAGATACAAGGGTTGGATCTCATGGCCTTCATTATCGGTTCATAGTAGTGTGGGGTAAGCACCTCGTCTTGGCGTATATGCCTCGCGATCCCAAAGGAGGGTGTTTACTTCATAGTACTACAAGATTGAACTTACCCGTTTAAAGTAGTGTGGACAAGCACCTCGTCTTGGCGTATATGCCTCGCGATCCCAAAGGAGGGTGTTTTGATCCATGGTACTACAAGTTTAAACACTACGGAGGGAGATGAAATGTGGTTACACATGATTCAAGATAATGGTTTACACTAGACTAAGTGTAATGTTAACCTCCCAAAGGAGCTATGTCATTATTACTTAGAGGCTAAAGATGATACGGCATATTATTAGTGTTTGATAAGAGTTATCATGATAGCGCTAATAATGAGAAAAGTTCTCAACCAATTAATATGTTTATAATATACTTGCTACCAAGGAATTATAGACATGGATTGGGTTGTCGTTGCATATATTATATTATGGTTTTATTAAGGTTCCATACTATATGTTTATATGCTAAATTGATAATGTCCAGTTTATTGATTATATTCATGATTATTGTTTTCAGATTTAGAACATGGCATCTTTTAGCCCACTTGTAGCTATTCTTAATCAAAACAAACTGACTGGATCCAACTATGTTGACTGGAAAAGAAACTTGGACATAGTTCTCACTGCTGAAGAACATAAGTATGTTCTTACTAAACCATGTCCTAACTTTCCTTCATTAGATGCTCCTCTTGAGGAAAAACAACGATATGATCGTTGGCAGAAATCTAATGGAATGGCCAAGTGCTACATCCTAGCATCTATCTCAAATGTTCTACAGCATCAAATGCAGGATGTAGAACTAGCTTCAGACATCATGCTAAGTCTGAAGGAGATGTTTGGTGAGCAAGGCCGTTCTGCAAGGCAAGAGACCATGAGGCAAATTTATAACACCAGAATGGCTGAAGGAAGTTCAGTTAGAGAGCATTGTCTTACAATGATCTCTAATCTGAACACATTGGAAGTTTTAGGTGCCGATATAGATGGAGAATCCCAAGTGGATATGATACTCCAGTCGCTACCAGAATCATTCAAGGAATTCAAACTGAATTATAATATGAATAAAAAGATTTATACCTTGTCTGAATTAATGAATGAATTGGTAGCGGCAGAAGGCATTCTTGGTACTTCCAATGTCGAAGCCAATGTTGGTGAAGCTTCTACTTCTCAACCTAAGTCGAAAGGCAAGGGTAAGAAGAAGAAGAAGAAGGACTTCACCAAACAAGAGGGTAAACAAATTGCCTTAGGGGTTGCTGATAAAGGAAAGAAGATCAAAGGAAAGTGTTTCCATTGTGGTGAGAAAGGACATTGGAAGAGGAATTGTCCAGTTTTCAAGGCTGCCAAGAATAAAGGTATGAATGATACATTCCTTCTTGAAGTATGTTTGGTACAGAATCCCACGGATTCCTGGTGTGTGGATTCAGGTTGTACTAATCATATCTGCAATTCTTTGCAGGGGTTTCAGGAGACCAGAAAGCTTAAAGAAGGGGAGTTGTTTCTTACTTTGGCTGATGGGAGCAGAATTCCAGTTGTAGCTGTTGGTGTTTATAATTTGTGTTTTCAATCTAGAGTTTTAATATTAGAAGACTGTTTGTATGTACCTAATGTACGTAGGAATTTAATTTCTGCTACTTACTTAGGTAAACAAGGATATTGTGTTATCCTGAAAGACAATGTTGTAATAAAGAAGGATAAAGTGTTTATCTGTTATGGCAATATTGTGGATGGTCTTTATATTTTAACTCCTGATAAGCATGAATTATATAATTCTGAATTAGATGCTAACTCTCATGTAAAAACATTAAAGAGAAAGTTTCCTTCTACTAATGATGCATATCTTTGGCACTTGCGTTTAGGTCATATTAATTCAAACAGAATTCAAAGACTTATCAAAGATGGACTCTTAGGGCCCATGGACTTTGATGAATTTCCAGTTTGTGAATCTTGTTTGGAAGGTAAAATGACCAAACGACCTTTTAATACAAAAGGTAGAAGAGCCCAAGAATTGCTAGAATTAGTTCATACGGATGTATGTGGTCCTATGTCAACCCAAGCAAAAGGAGGTTATGAGTACTTCATCACTTTCACTGATGATTACTCAAGATATGGTTATGTGTACCTAATGAGACGGAAGTCCGAAGCCTTTGAAAAGTTCAAAGAGTTTAAGGCTGAAGTTGAGAATCAATTAGGTAAACACATAAAGGCCATTCGATCTGATCGAGGTGGTGAATACCTTCTTGGGGATTTCAAGGACTACTTAATTCGAAATGGAATTGTATCCCAATTGACTGCACCTGGAACTCCTCAACAAAATGGTGTAGCAGAAAGAAGGAATAGGACTCTTTTGGAAATGGTTAGGTCCATGATGAGTTATTCAACTTTATCAGTTTCTTTTTGGGGTTATGCACTAAAAACAGCTATGCATATTTTAAATTTAGTTCCTACAAAATCTGTTCCCAACACACCTAAGCAATTGTGGAGTGGGCGCAAGCCTAGTATGAAATATCTCCACATTTGGGGATGTCCAGCACATGTGTTGAAAGGGAAGTCTGATAAGTTGGAAGCTAAAACAGAAGTATGCATGTTTTTAGGGTATTCAAAAGAAACAAAGGGTTATTTATTCTATAATCATAAGGATAACAAAGTGTTTGTTAGTACCCATGCCAAATTTTTGGAAGATGATTATGTGAATAATTTTAATCCTAAAAGTAAAGTTGTTTTGGCTGAAATAGATGAATCTGTAAAAGAACAACCAATAGATGAAACTAGGGATGATGTGGTTGTATTAGATACACCACAAGATACTACTAATGAGATGTCTAGTATACAAGTGCCTCGTCGTAGTGGGAGAATTGTTCGACCTCCTATAAGATTCATAGGTTTGGGAGAAACCTATGAAGCTATCTCAGAAGAGGTTGAATCGGATCCCTACACATATGATGAAGCAATGAATGATATAGATGCACATCATTGGGTCCAAGCTATGAAATCTGAATTAGATTCCATGTATTCCAATCAAGTTTGGAATCTTGTAGAGGCGCCTAACGGCATTAAACCTGTTGGTTGCAAATGGGTTTACAAGAGAAAGAGAGGGATAGATGGAAAGGTTGAAACCTTTAAAGCAAGGCTAGTGGCGAAAGGGTATACTCAAAAGGAAGGAATTGATTATGATGAAACCTTTTCTCCAGTAGCAATGCTTAAATCTATCAGAATTCTCTTATCCATTGCTGCTCATTTTGATTATGAGATTTGGCAAATGGATGTCAAGACTGCATTTCTTAATGGCAATCTTGAAGAGGAAATCTATATGATGCAACCGGAAGGTTTCATAGCAAAGAACCAAGAGCATTTGGTATGCAAGTTGCAAAGGTCCATTTATGGACTTAAGCAAGCATCTAGGTCATGGAACATCAGATTTGATCAAGCAATCAAGACATTTGGTTTTGAACAAAATCTTGATGAACCATGTGTGTACAAAAGACATCAAGATAAAGTAGTAATGTTCCTAGTACTTTATGTTGATGATATTCTACTCATTGGAAATGATGTAGGGGTAATGTCATCTGTAAAAGTTTGGTTGTCAAGTCAATTTGATATGAAGGACTTGGGTGAGGCTAACTTTATTCTAGGGATCAAGCTTTGGCGAGATCGCAAGAATAAGATGTTAGGCTTATCACAAGCTGGATATATAGATAAGGTTCTAGAACGGTTTAGCATGCAAAACTCCAAGAAAGGATTACTTCCTTTCAGACATGGAGTTCCTCTGTCTGATGACTAAAGGCCTAAGACTCAAGAGGAAGTAGATATTATGAGACAAGTTCCTTATGCTTCTGCAGTAGGAAGTCTCATGTATGCCATGCTTTGTACTAGACCAGATATCTGCTATTCAGTTGGCATGGTCAGCCGATATCAATCAAATCCAGGACCAAAACATTGGCAAGCTGTAAAGCATATTCTCAAGTATCTACGGAGAACGAGAGATTATATGCTTGTTTACCGTTGTGAGGATTTGATTCCCATTGGCTATACAGATTCAGATTTTCAATCGGATCTAGATTTCAGAAAATCCACTTCAGGATGTGTTTTCACCTTGGGAGGTGGAGCCATTAGTTGGCGGAGTATTAAGCAATCTTGTATTGCAGACTCCACCATGGAAGCAGAATATGTTGCTGCTTGTGAAGCAGCAAAGGAAGCTGTATGGCTCAAGAAATTCCTCTCTGACCTTGGTGTAATAAGAATGGAGCAAGTTCCAATCACATTGTTTTGTGATAACAGTGGAGCAGTTGCACAATCTAAAGATCCAAGGAATCACAAGAAAGGAAAGCACATTGAGAGGAAGTACCATATCATTCGAGATATTGTTGCTCGTGGAGATGTGGTGGTAGCAAAGATTGAAAGTGCAAACAATCTAGCAGATCCATTTACCAAAGCCTTGCCTCAAAGGACTTTCGAGTCACATTTGGAGGGAATGGGAGTTAGATTAGTGCACAATAGTCTTTAGGGCAAGTGGGAGAATGTTAGGATTGGTGCCCTTAAATCCTATTGTTAGATGCTATGTATAATATTAAGTGTGACATTGTGTTTGACATTATGTATGACTTAATATTATGTTTAATAAATTTGTTTTATTATTATCTGAAATAATGGTAACATGAATATTCGGACATTATCATATAGTCCATGAGATGCATAGTATGTGATTTATGTGAATAGTCACAGAAGATATAAATCACAAGTTCTTTGTAAACTCAGAAGTATAGTTCATAGTCGGTGATGAAATTGGGCATTTCATCTGCGAAGACTATAACATATCAACTACGATGATTTGTCTTGATCATGGAAGTGGAGACTTCTAGTTGATGTGTTAATATGTTTTAAGAGTTAAGACATATTGAACTGGACCGCCATGAGATTTATTATTTGCCTAAGGACTGTCAAATGAATAATAAATCTCATGACTTGTATTTGCATGAACTCTTAATCCTGAGAGAATAATGGACCTGATCATAAGATGTAGGTTGCTTTGATATATCAGGAGTGAGATCTATATTAATGGTCAAAACCTCAGTATGTTGGGCAACCACATTAAGTGTTGATGGAACATGTATTCTCAAGATGGAATTCATAGTCTCTTAATGGAGATATAAAATATTCCCTTGAGATAAGTTTAATGAGTTTGTTATTCAGAGAGTTAGGCCTAACCACTTTAGTAAGACTAAAGTATATATTTATGGAATTGGATTTCATAAATATATAATGAATAACATTAAGGATTAAACCGGGTACTCAAGGATCAAGATGTAGTAATTTACAAAGTGGCAGTCTATATTAATAACTTTGTATTACTACGAATATTTTATGAAGGGGTTGCATGTATAATAAAGTCTTGGGATATAATATATAGATAAGACCTAGAGTGCAACTATATTTATATAGTGGTATTAAATATAGTTAATGGTAACTTTGGACTTGTCAAGAGTTGACAGAAAAGCCCAAGGCCCATTGGAGCTAGTGTCTTATTGGTCCCTTTTGGTCCCACTCCAAGCCACACACTTAAGCCCAATTGGTAAAGCCCAAAAGGCTAGCCCAATTAGATATATTGGTTAGAAACAAAGGGAAAAACGTACAGAAGTTTTTTGGTAAGAAAAACACCATTGTAGTGGTGTGGAAGTGGGTTTTTGGTACTCACTAGATATCCCTTTGTTACCAATTTGAGAGACCACACATCTTGGGCGATTAGTGGAATTGGAGTGAAGATTAAGAGTATTCCCAAGTGCTTCAATCTTCGGTTTTGAAACTCATCGCTTCAAGGTACGATCTCTTGTTCTCATAATTCTGAAATTTACTTTACACATGTTATCAATATTGAATGAAGTAGATCCGTTCAAAACTTATTTTCCGCTGCACTCATATTTAATTCCATCATGAAGAGCATTCCGACCCTTGTTGTCCAACAACTCGTTCATATCTGGACATGCTTCCATGAGTTCTTTTATTACATTGGCTTTGTCTTTCTTGGCCACAAGAGCAGATAAACCATCTCTGTTTCTTACATATGCAGGAAAATTGCCAGTTTTTAAAAGCAGCTCGACAAATTTCTCATTACCCATATGCGCGGCAATGTGTAGAAGAGTCCATCCTCAGTCATCGACTTGTTCAATTGTAGATGACATTTTTTCATCACTTCTTTCACAAAAGCTAAGAAGATAGAGGAGAAATTGCTCAGGTTACAACAAAATTGATTGTTAATTAATATAAGTGATATAGTACAAACTATAGCGAAAATTCAACATTTATTTATAACAAAATGACTTAAAATATAATTTTACCTACCAAAAAAAAAATTCTTAAAGTAGAAATCCAAATATAAGAAATTTAATTATTAGAGAGAAAATTGAGAAGATAAATATATGAAAATTTTCCTAAAAATTTAATTAATACAAGTGATGTACAAACTCTATAAAAAAAAAAAAAAAAGTGACTCTTTTTATCCAACTTTTTTTTGTTTGAGAAAAGGACTGTCGTTTCTATTAAAGAGGAGCCAAGCAGCTTGGAGTGTAACATTGAGATGTGGTGGAATATTCTCTATCCATACTGAAAAATTTGTGACATGTTTAGCATGTCTAATAAGGTTGTGAGCTACAAAATTACCTTCATACTGTGTGTAAGAGAAGCTAAGAAAATATAATGAAATTGCTAAATCTTTGCCTCAAAAATTAGATTCCCATTGGAGGCTAAGGAAACTTCGGTGGATTTGAGAGATTTCATGATGGTGTCGAAGTCACCTTTGATAATAGCAGATGAGATACCTATATAAGACCTAAATTCTAAGAGCATCCACATCCGAATTTCACATCTCATCTTATTTTACCATCTTAAAAAGCTACTTTATTAATTATACAATATCATTTTACAATACACCCAGCATCTCAACTTTTATTTTCCTATTCTACTCATTAAAATAATATTTCTACACAATAAAATAATATATCCCACAATTACCATCATTTATAATACAACACATTATTTATTCTTTCTCTTTCTTTATTTCTGTTCAACAACCACAATCACCACCACCCCCGCACTACACACACCTGAAACCACCACCAGCAACCCATAATCTATCGTCAAAAAAAAAAAAAAAAAAAAACCAGGCAACAAACCCACTGACCCAAAACCCACTCCGACAGAGCCACAGACACCTACCCCACCGTCAGCCCACCAGCCACAACTACTTCCACCACCTCCATCGCCAACCCACCAGCCACAACCACAAACCCTAGTAGCTGAACCAAAAAAAAAAAAAACACAATCCAACGCCAACACAGCACCACCAACAAACCCACAAAATACCACAAATCAAACCCACAACCACAAATCACAAATCAAACCCACGCCACCGAAACCCACACCAATCAAATCACAAATCAAGCACAAACACCGAAACTACACGCTGATCTCAACCTTGTGGCATCCTTGTTGTTGCGTGAGAGAGGCTGAGCAAACCCACGTCGGAAACTCGGTAACCCATGAATAAACCCACGCCGGAAACCCAGGAACAAACTCATGACCTCCACGCCTCCACCACAGCTTTTCTGATCGAGCCTCCACGCCGTTGCCTCCATTTCGTTGAAGAAGAGAGAGCAGGAAGAAGAGAAAGCAAAAAGAAAGAGAGAGAAAGATAATGAGCTACAGAGAGAGAGGAGAGAGAAGACCAAACCGATTAAAATATAATTTTTTTTACCATTGAGCTACAGTGCAATTCTACAATTAGAATCACACTGTAGCACAATATAATCTTTGTTCAAAATGCATTTTTGTGTTTTCCTTCAAAAAACGGGTTTAGGGGTTGTTTCGCGAGAATCTCGCGACTTAGAGCTTCCTGCGAAAAGAGCTTGAGGGAAATATTTTTCCATCCTGTCACACAGAAACTCTCGTGACTGTATTGTGATTGTCTCGCGACCAAAAGCTTCTCACGAAATGCTGTTTGGCTAAAAATTGAATTTTTCCAAATTCAGACAGAAGTTACCGCGACTGTTTCACGACCTAATGCTTCTAGCGAATATTTTATGCTTCAATGGCCATTCCCGCGACTGTCTCGCGACTGTTTCGCTACTCCCTAAGTCACGAAAATCACATGTTTTCAGTTTTATATGTAGCAGATGTGATAGTTTCTCAAACATTTCTCATTTCCCTCGCTTAACCTCTCTCGAACCCATTTCAACCCAATTTCAATTTCTATCAAAACCCATCATTTTCAAGCATCTTTTCTGCATTGTCACTTCAAGGTATGTCTTCTAAAGCATTTTCCTTCAAGTTTCTCTTAAGTTTATGTAGAATTTTCGTTAGGGTTTCAAAAATTTGGGGATTTTCATACATTTGAATATTTTTTCTAAATTGGGTGAAAATTGTTCAAATTCTTTGATTGGGCTGTGTCCCATTTGATGTTTGTGCCTCTGTGTTGGCCCCTTGTGGCATTTTAACATGTATTTAGGCATGATTTTACCATGTTCATACATTGTTCATGCTTAAAGTAAATTTGTGCATGCTAAGTGTTTGACAAAATGTCCGAGTGACATTTTTGTGCCAATTGGAATCAAGTGATTTCAATCTATGGGTTTTCACCTGTTTGACCTTGTTTCACTTAGTTTGGACATTGGTCATATGTTTCATACTCTTTGCCCATGTTGAATACACTAGGCACACACCTAGGCACCCTTCATGCATCTAATGCTGCACTCTCATGCATAATCACATTAGCACATGCACACATATGCACACACATGCACAGTTACTTAGTTTCTTGCATTGTGTTTGTGCATTCAGCATATTGTTTGGAGTTGAGTATGTCTTGTTTTATGCATTTTCATTTTTGTTTTGAACTAACTTGAATCTAATCAAGTTCTGTGTTCTGTGCTGTGTGTTGTGCACATGTTTCCTATTTTTTGTGTGTTCTGTTGCACAGATGTCTCCATTCAAGACTTCAACTGTGAAAGGTGGCAGCAACAAAGGGAAAGAGCCGATCATTGATGTTGATGCTGATTCACCTAGACCAAAGAGAACTCGTTTTTCAACGGGAATTTTTGATCCTAACTTGTGTAGGTCTTATGCTGCTTTTGAATCCTATAAGAACCTCTTTCAGGATGCTCCTTTGCTAGTTGAAAGGGGCGTTGATCAGCCATCACTCAGGGACACAAATATACCCATTTGGTTTGCCACGAAAGATTGGAACTATCTACTTTCAACTTTCGAGGACACATACGAGAACATGGTTAAGGAATTCTATGCCAATGCCATTGTCGTCAGAGATGAGTTAAAATGTTGGGTTCAAGGAAAAAGTTTTTCTGTCACACCAATGTACTTGGCGGAAATTCTACACATTAACCGGCCAATACTCCCCATACCGCCGGTATATGATGAGCTGAACCCAGATGAAGAGTATCTCAAACAGTCTTTAGGAGCCAATTTGGAATTCTCCTCAAATAAGAAGTCAATCAATGTGGCATCCCTTTCTCCCGATGATCATGTGTAGCAATCTCTATCCATTTTCCAGCACCGGATATATGAATCTTGGTCGAGCATTGTTTTTGAATGATCTGATCACTGACGTAGAGATTGATGTGTGCTCTCATATTTTTCACATTCTAGCAAAAACAGTTGACCGGACCGCTTCAAGGAATTGTATTCCTTTTTGTCGCCTTATTTCAAGGATTTTGAAGCTCAAAGGTGTTCGTCCATTGGAGGATGAGCGTCCATATACAAGGCCAAATCCAATTAACATTCGTTCTCTCCATGCGAGTATGAGCCACACCAAGAAGAACACCAAGCAAGAAAGTCATGCATCGTCGGGAACCTCGAGCTTTGCAACTTGCACCTATGATGAACAGTTCAACAATATCTCCGCTGCTCTTCAAGAGATGAGTACAAAGATGTCTGGGCTGGCGACGATCATGTACGCTCACCACAGATGTCTTGATTCACAGTTCACATCACTCCAAACTCTGTTGGACGAAATTCAACGGAAGCTAGAAGAGAATGACTAGCTATTCCTTGACAAAAAGGGGGAGATGATTTCATTGATAGGGGGAGTATGGTGACCTATGATAGGGGGAGTATGGTGATAGGGGGAGAAGAAGCCACCAGTTCCTATGTTTGATGTTTTATGCTTACTGCTTTTGGTTTAAAGCTTTGATACTCTGTTTTTATTTAAGTATAATTTCAGTAGTTTCTTTTGTGATATTCTCTATGCTTTGTAGCATACTTTGCATGTACCCATGTTGCTTTTGTAAGCTTTAAGGGTTTGTTTCATTGCATGTTTTGTAGGCTTTTATGGCTTGTGCCATGCATATGCAGTACTTCGTTTATGCAGCCTTTATGCATGTGTACTTGAAGTTTAATGTCATACTTTCTACTTCAGTACAACACTCTTGTGCCCTTGTAGGATTGTTCCTAGATGCAAATACTTCGTATATTTCACATTGGTTGAGTGTTGGATTTGCAAATGATACTCTTCAAATGAGCTTATCATCTTGCATATTCGGATGTTCATTCCTTGTGTGAATGAGCATAGTGATCGCTTTTGTATAGTGATTGCTTGTTTGATCTTGCTATGATTTAGTGTTTGTACTTCATTTTGCTTGATTTTGCTATTATTGCTCCATATGCTTTTCAAGTTTTTTTTTTCCTGCGTACAGTGATGTTATTGTGTTGTTGTGTTTCAGGAGATACTTGTTCATATGTTTCAAGAGCTTATCAGAATCTAGAATTAGGTGTGAGTGACTTTTGCCTTTGTTCCCAAACTCACGTTTAAGTCTAGAGTCTGTTTTAGGGTTTTGTCACGGGATAGCCAAAGGGGGAGATTGTAAAGTTGTTATTTACAACTATGTATTTGTTGGCTTTTATTCTGTGCCAAATTTGATTGTAATTATTTTCAATCGTTTATACCCTGTATTTATTGTGGGATTTGTTGTAAGGGTTGTGTGATAGAGAGAGTGTGTAAAGACTCAAGCATTTGGAGGTTGAAGGATTCTCGCGGGTATGTCGCGACTTAGCTTCCCGCGAAGTGAAACATGTGTCATGCACATGCTGGAATGTGAAGAGTCAGGCTAGGTGGAGACAGCTGTGTCTCGCGAGTATCTCGCGGGTAAGGCCTTCCCTCGAGACACCCGCGAGATAATCTGTTCTGTCAGCCTATACTGACTGACTCACACTTTCTGCACCTATCCTATATATACCCTTATTACCCACAAATGTTGAGGAATGCTTCAAAGAGAAAACCCTAGCCAAACACATTGGGAATTAGAGATTGTCATCCCCACCTTTCTCTATACACTTGGTTGTGGTATCTCCTCAACTCTTCCCTCTCCATTTCCATACCATTGAGAGGTTGATAGCCCAAACACTTACCTCACCCTTTGAGTGTGTTGAGTGACATTTTGGTACTACTGGGAAGCATTGGAAGAAGCCTGAAATGGCAGATGCAACATGGAGCTTGTTGCGGGATCCAGGGTGCTAGACAAGACATGGTTCCGAGAATCTGAGAAGCCTTGTTGGAGTAGGAGCTTAGAGGGCTTAAGTACATCGGGTAGATTAGGCTTGGAGGGTCTCTTGCTAACTCATGTATCCCAACTAATTGTTTAGTGCATCGATTTCCACTTGGAGGGCGGCGGAGAGGTTTTTCGTCGAGTTCTTCGGTTTCCTCTTCGAAAACACGTTTCGGTGTTTTCTGTGTTTGCATCTCCCTTCCCTACTCTTTTATATTCCATTATACTGCTGTGTTGCTTAGTTTATGGATTAGAGTAGCTTTGTGTTCATCCGCTCGCATTTACACTATTCCGCACTTAGTATTAAGTTAGTATAAAATCTATCGAGCCGTAATTTTAATTGGGGGTCTAAACAGCTCTTGTGTTTTTCAACACATTTTCGAGCTTTCAATTGGTATCAAAGTGGGTACACTTGCTGTGGTTTAATACCTAAGTGTGATCCTAGACCCCTTGGTGTGTTTTTGAAAAGTGTTCTTGAAATAATCACCATGAAGGATTTTAAAGTGTTTGTGATAATGACTCAATGAGCATATTTGAAGATTGTTCTAGTAATGCGCTCTTAGAGTTATTTAAATCAAAGAAACATGCTAGAATTTTTAGTCACATGTTGAAATCCTTAGTTCATAGGAACCATGATATACATAACAGCCTATGTGAGTCAAAGTCCTTAGTTTATGAATATGAGAGAAGAAATAGACTGTTATGTGATAAAATTGGTCGTTTAAAATGGAAACTTCACTCATCCTTGAATGAAATAAGGAAAAATGATTCTTGCTTTGATGGTTAAGAATGTCTCTCTCATGCATGTCTTTTTGTTCATACCGCATTGAAAGTGTTTAACTCATGTTTGTGGTATCTTGACAGCGGGTGTTCAAGGCATATGACTGGAGAAAAATCTTTGTTCAAAACTCTTAAAGAGAAGGAAGATGGATTTGTGACATTTGGAGATGGTAGTCATTCACAAGTTCATGGAAAGGGAACGGTGGATATTCCGGGTCTGCCTTTATTGACTGATGTGCTGTATATTAAGGGATTAAAAGTAAACTTGTTAAGTATCACTCGGATTTGTGATGAAGATTTCTTAGTCCAATTTTCAAAGAAAGGGTGTCTAATCTTGAATAAAGAAGGTGTTCAAGTTCTGAAGGGACTAAGGACCACTGATAATTGTTATGGGGTTATTCCCAAACCCAGCATAGCATGTCGAAGTGCTCGGGTAAACCTCTTGGAGTTGTGGCATCAACAGCTTGGACATGCAAATTACAAGCAAGTGGCAAAAGTCTCGAAGCTTGAGGCTGTGGTTGGTCTACCTAAGTTTGGAAAAATTGAGAAGAATGTTGTGGTCCATGCCAATTGGGAAAACAAACAAAGTCAAGCCATCCTAAAGTGAATGTGGTTGCAACTTCTCGTCCGTTAGAATTACTGCATGTGGATCTAATGGGTCCTACAAGAACAGAGAGCATGGGTGGAAAGCGGTATATTATGGTGGTAGTTGACGATTTCTCAAGGTATTCTTGGGTGGACTTCCTTAAAGAGAATCGGAAGCATATGACAAGATGGAAAAATTGTGCAAGAGACTGATGAATGAAAAGGGAGTACCTATCATCAAAATCAGGAGTGATCATAGGAAAGAGTTTGAAAATGCGAAGTTTGAAGCATTTTGCAATGAACATGGTATCAAGAAGGAATTCTCAGCCCCAAAGACTCCACAACAGAATGGAGTAGTTGAAAGGAAGAACCGGGTGATTCAGGAAATGGCTCGAGTAATGTTACTCAACAAAAATCTTCCACAGAAGTTTTGGGCTGAAGCTGTGAACACTTCATGTCACATTGGGAATAGGATTTACTTCTGAGCAGGAACGAAGAAGACATCATATGAAATTTGGAGAGAGAAGAAGCCGAAGGTAAAATATTTTCGAATATTTGGGAGCAAATGTTGTATTCTCAATGATAGAGAGAATCCCAGAAAATTTGATGCTAAAAGTGATGAAGGGATATTTCTAGGCTATTCATTAAATAGCTGAGCGTATAGGGTGTTCAATAAGCGCACTAAGATGTTAGGAATGGTGCCTTTAAATTCTATTGCATGATGCCATGTATGATATTAAGTGTGACATTATGTATGACTTAATATTATGTTTAATAAATTTGTTTTATTATTATCTGAAATAATGGTAACATGAATATTCGGACATTATCATATAGTCCATGAGATGCATAGTATGTGATTTATGTGAAGAGTCACATAAGATATAAATCACAAGTTCTTTGTAAACTCAGAATTATAGTTCGTAGTCGGTGATGAAATTGGGCATTTCATCTGCGAAGACTATAACATATCAACTACAATGATTTGTCTTGATCATGGAAGTGGAGACTTCTAGTTGATGTGTTAATATGTTTTAAGAGTTAAGACATATTGAACTGGACTGCTGTGAGATTTATTATTCTCCTAAAGACTGTCAAATGAATAATAAATCTCACGACTTGTATTTGCATGAACTCTTAATCCTGAGAGAATAATGAACCTGATCATGAGGTGTAGGTTGCTTTGATATATCAGGAGTGAGATCTATAGTAATGGTCAAAACCTCAGTATGTTGGGCAGCCACATTTAGTGTTGATGGAACATATATTCTCAAGATGGAATTCATAGTCTTTTAACGGAGATATAAAATATTCCCTTGAGATAAGTTTAATGGGTTTGTTGTTCAGAGAGTTAGGCCTAACCACTTTAGTAAGACTAAAGTATATATTCATGGAATTGGATTTCATAAATATATAATGAATAACATTAAAGGATTGAACCGGGTACTCAAGGATTAAGATATTGTAATTTACAAAGTGGCAGTCTACATTAATGACTTTGTATTACTACGAATATTTTATGAAAGGGTTGCATGTATAATAAAGTCTTGGGATATAATTTATAGATAAGGCCTAGAGTGCAACTATATTTTTATAGTGGTATTAAATATAGTTAATGGTAACTTTGGACTTGTCAAGAGTTGACAGAAAAGCCCAAAGCCCATTGGAGCTAGTGTCTTATTGGTCCCTTTTGGTCCCACTCCAAGCCACACACTTAAGCGTAATTGGAAAAGTCCAAAAGGCCAGCCCAATTAGATAACTGGTTAGATACAAAGGGAAAAACGTACAGAAATGTATGAGTGAGAAAAACAACATTGTAATGGTGGAAGTGAGTGTATGTCACTCTCTAATCATCCCTTTGTAACCAATTGAAAGTCCACACTTCTTGGGCGTTAGTGGAATTGGAGTGAAGATTAAAAGTATTCCTAAGTGCTTCAATCTTCGGTTTTTGAAATTCACCGCTTCAAGGTACACTCTCTTGTTCTCTAATTCTGAAATTTACTTTGTGCATGTTATCAATATCAAATGAAGTAGATCCGTTTTAAAACTTATTTTCTGCTGCATTTATCTTTATATCCTTCATAAGACGGTAATGGAGTCAATAAATGTGGTCATTGATGATATCATATCTGAAAAGGAAAGGGATGATGGTGAAGGATTGAACCTGAAGAAGGGGGAGGTTGAGGACAACATGTCACAAGATGATGAGATTGAGAAAGAATCATCGGAACAAGAGTCCACATCCCTTATACCAAGAAGGGAGACTAGATCAACACAAGGGCCTTCTAGCCCTCTCACACCTCCGGAAGTTCAACCTCCGATCTCTCGAGATAAAGAACCTTCTACCTCCAAGAGACCGTCATCAAGGCTAATTCTCAATCATCCATCAAGCAATATCATTGGTGACGTAACTGAGGGACTTCGGTTGAGAAAAGGACCAAAATACAGTGCGAATCATGTGACGTACAATTGTTATCTTGCTCAATTCGAACCCAAGAAGGTAGAGGAAGCTCTTAGAGACGAAAATTGGATAGAGTCTATGCATCGAGAGTTACATTAGTTTGTCAGAAATGATGTATGGGAGTTGGTTCCAAGACCCAAAGATACCCATGTCATCGGCACCAAGTGGATCTTCAAGAACAAAACTAATGAAGACGGTGAGGTAGTTCGAAACAAGTCTAGGTTGGTAGCTGAAGGATATACTCAAGTGGAAGGCATAGATTTTGTTGATTCGTTTGCAACAGTCGCAAGATTAGAGTCGATTCGAATTCTACTATCCATAGCATGTGTTATGGATTTCAAACTGTACCAAATGGATGTGAAAAGTGCATTTCTGAATGGTTTTCTAAATGAAGAAGTATTCATTGAGCAACCAAAGGGATTTCAAGATCCTCACTTTCCGGATCATGTGCTAAGGTTGAAGAAAGCACTGTATGGTTTGAAGCAGGCACCAAGAGCATGGTATGATCGTCTCACAACATACTTGTTGGATCGTGGATTCAAAAGAGGCCAAGCTGATCGAACATTGTTTGTAAAGAGAGATGAGAAGTCTCTCTTAGTTGCTCAAGTATATGTGGATGATATTGTGTTTGGATCCACAATTAATCATTTGGCTCATGAATTCTCCGAAGAGATGAAAAGGGAGTTTGAGATGAGTATGGTGGGGGAGCTGAACTATTTCCTAGGGCTTCAAGTGAAACAATAGAAAGATGGGATATTCATTTCTCAAGAGAGATATGCCAAAAATCTTGTTAAAAGATTTGGTCTAGACTCTAAGAAACACACTTCCACTCCAATGAGCTCCTCATCAAAGCTAAGTCAGGATGCAGCAGGTATAGAAGTGGATCCAATGCTCTATCGAAGCATGATAGGCAGTCTCTTATATCTCACTGCTAGCAGACCAGACATTGCCTTCAGTGTAGGCGTATGTGCTTGATTTCAGGCAGCCCCCAAAGAATCACATTTAACTGCAGTCAAAAGAATTATCCGCTACATAAATGGCACCTCTGATTATGGAATTTGGTACTTAAGAGATTCAAATGAATGCTTAGCCGGATATTCTGATGCTGATTGGGCCGGTTGCATTGATGATAGAAAAAGTACTTCCAGTGGATGCTATTATCTTGGAAACAACTTGGTGTCATGGATAAGCAAAAAGCAAAATTCAGTTTCTCTATCAACAGCCGAAGCTGAATACATTGCTGCTGCAAGTTGCTGTGCTCAATTACTATGGATGAAGAAGCTTCTTCATGATTATGGAATCATCAAGACACAATGTGTGTATATTATGATAATTCAAGTGCCATAAATTTGTCAAAGAATCCAGTTCAACACTCAAAATCAAAACATATCGAGATTCAGTATCATTTCATTCGAGATTTGGTGGAGGAAAGGACTGTGTACTTAGAGTTCATCAATACTGAGAATCAAAAGGTAGACATATTTACTAAACCTCTAGATGGCCCAAAGTTTGAATCTTTGCATAAGACCATCGGTGTCAGTATTATTCCCTGAACTCTATCTCTTGTGTGAACCTATACTACCCTTTGCTGCATACTTGTTGTTGTGGTTCCACGTGTTTTGTTTCTAGAAGTCTTTCTTTTATCTGTTTTGGTTTGTACCAACTGTTTTTGTTGTTCTTACTTTTCATGTTCTGTTTTGGGTGTGTTCAAAAAATTCAAAAACCCATAAAAATTGAAAAATCTCAAAAGTTTGATCACGTGTTTTGTGCATGTCACATGTGAGTTTGGCCTAGTACCTTCGTACTAATGGCGTAGTGCATTTATGATCTTGGCTTGTTATGTATGCACTCTTTTCTTTGTGGAAGAAATCTTGAACACTATGTGTGACTGTTGTAAATAGATCTTCAAGCTTGTCATGAATGAGTGGTTAATAGTCTTGTTGGTCTTGATACTTGCATAGACTTGTGTCTATATCTCTTCCCACTTTATTTTTATGTTTTTGCAAAAAGAGCTCACCAAATGTAAATCTCCAAATGAAAAGAGATATTGAGCTGCAAAAGCTTGTCGCACACACTAGTATTCGACTAGGAAAAAGGGAAAGCGACTCTTCTCAATGTGTTTTGTACGGTGCTCAAGAAGCCAAAGGCTAATCTTCAATGTTTAAATATCATAAATTTCAAGCACCAATCTCAAAATGAGATGTTGTTTTCTTGTCCAATCAAAAATAAAATGGACGAATTGCTATACTTTTTGCAGAAGCCAAATGAAAAGCTTCTGAAGTTATATATTCAATGTGTGGGAGGTCATATATACTCATTTCTATAATGGAGATAGTCCACTTGATTTCGTATCAGTTGTGTCTAACTCGTTTGAATTGATCATTAAAGTTTCGCTCTGGTCTAAGGACTATTTCACATTTGATACTCACACACAACACACAAGACTTTGATTCAATTAATGCCTATCTCATTTGTGCGATTGTATATGTTCAAATGTGATGTGTATACTCAAGAACTTGTTGATCAAACCCAAAAATATTTTTGAGTGTTTTATTTGTTCTTCAAAGTGATTTTATACTTTCATGTCTTTTGTCTTTGTTCAAAATGCATTTTTGTGTTTTACTTCAAAAAACTGGTTCAGGGGTTGTTTCGCGAGAATCTCGCGACTTAGAACTTCCCGCGAAAAGAGCTTGAGGGAAATATTTTTTCATCCTATCACACAAAAACTCTTGCGGCTGTATCGCGACTATCTCGTGACCAAAAGCTTCTCGCGAAATGTTGTTTGGCTAAAAATTGGATTTTTCCAAACTCAGACAGAGGTTATCGCGACTGTCTCGCGACTATTTCGCGACCTAATGCTTCTCGCGAATATTTTATGCTTCAGTGGCCATTCCCGCGACTGTCTCGCGACTGTTTCGCTACTCCTTAACTCGTGAAAATCACGTGTTTTCAGTTTTAAATGTAGCAGATGTGACAGTTTCTCAAACATTTCTCACTTCCCTCGCTCAACCTCTCTCGAACCCTTTTCAACCCAATTTCAATTTCTATTAAAACCCATCATTTTCAAGCATCTTTTCTGCATTGTCAACTTCAAGGTATGTCTTCTAAAGCATTTTCCTTCAAGTTTCTCTTAAGTTTATGCAGAATTTTCATTAGGGTTTCAAAAATTTGGGGATTTTCAAACATTTGAATGTTTTTTCTAAATTGGGTGAAAATTGTTCAAATTCTTTGATTGGGCTGTGTCCCATTTGATGTTTGTGCCTCTGTGTTGGCCCTTTGTGGCATTTTAACATGTATTTAGGCATGATTTCACCATGTTCATACATTGTTCATGCTTAAAGTAAATTTGTGCATGCTAAGTGTTTGACAAAATGTCCGAGTGACATTTTGTGCCAATTGGAATCAAGTGATTTCAATCTATGGGTTTTCACCTGTTTGACCTTGTTTCACTCAGTTTGGACGTTGGTAATATGTTTCATACTCTTTGCCCATGTTGAACACACTAGGCACACACCTAGGCACCCCTCATGCATCTGATGCTGCACTCTCATGCATAATCACATTAGCACATGCACACATATGCATACACATGCACAGTTACTTAGTTTCTTGCATTGTGTTTGTGCATTCAGCATATTGTTTGGAGTTGAGTATGTCTTGTTTTATGCATTTTCATTTTTGTTTTGAACTAACTTGAATCTAATCAAGTTCTTTGTTCTGTGCTGTGTGTTGTGCACATGTTTCCTATTTTTTGTGTGTTCTGTTGCACAGATGTCTCCATTCAAGACTTCAGTTGTGAAAGGTGGCAGCAACAAAGGGAAAGAGCCGATCATTGATGTTGATGCCGATTCACCTAGACCAAAGAGAACTTGTTTTTCAACGGGAATTTTTGATCCTAACTTTTGTAGTTCTTATGCTGCTTTTGAATCCTATAAGAACCTCTTTCAGGATGCTCCTTTGCTAGTTGAAAGGGGCGTTGATCAGCCATCACTCAAGGACACAAATATACCCATTTGGTTTGCCATGAAAGATTGGAACTATCTGCTTTCAACTTTCAAGGACACATACGAGAACATGGTTAAGGAATTCTATGCCAATGCCATTGTTGTCGGAGATGAGTTAAAATGTTGGGTTCAAGGAAAAAGTTTTTCTGTCACACCAATGTACTTGGCGGAAATTCTACACATTAACCGGCCAATACTCCCCATTCCGCTGGTATATGATGAGCTGAACCCAGATGAAGAGTATCTCAAACATTCTTTAGGAGCCAATTTGGAATTCTCCTCAAATAAGAAGTCAATCAATGTGGCATCCCTTTCTCCCGAATTAAGACTTCTCTCAATGATCATGTGTAGCAATCTCTATCCATTGTCCAACACCGGATATATGAATCTTGGTCGAGCATTGTTTTTGAATGATCTGATCACTGACGTAAAGATTGATGTGTGCTCTCATATTTTTCACATTCTGGCAAAAATAGTTGACCGGACCGCTTCAAGGAATTGTATTCCTTTCTGTCGCCTTATTTCAAGGATTTTGAAGCTCAAAGGTGTCCGTCCATTGGAGGATGAGCGTCCATATACAAGGCCAAGTCCAATTAACATTCGTTCTCTCCATGCGAGTATGAGCCACACTAAGAAGAACACCAAGCAAGAAAGTCATGCACCATCGGGAACCTCGAGCTCTGCAACTCGCACCTATGATCAACAGTTCAACAATATCTCCGCTGCTCATCAAGAGATGAGTACAAAGATGTCCGGGCTGGCGACGAACATGTACGCTCACCACAGATGTCTTGATTCATAGTTCACATCACTCCAAACTCTGTTGGACGAAATTCAACGGAAGCTAGAAGAGAATGACTAGCTATTCCTTGACAAAAAGGGGGAGATGATGTCATTGATAGGGGGAGTATGGTGACCTATGATAGGGGGAGTATGGTGATAGGGGGAGAAGAAGCCACCAGTTCCTATGTTTGATGTTTTATGCTTACTGCTTTTGGTTTAAAGCTTTGATACTCCGTTTTTATTTAAGTATAATTTCAGTAGTTTCTTTTGCGGTATTCTCTATGCTTTGTAGCATACTTTGCATGTACCCATGTTGCTTTTGTAAGCTTTATGGGTTTGTTTCATTGCATGTTTTGTAGGCTTTTATGGTTTGTGCCATGCATATGCAGTACTTTGTTTATGCAGCCTTTATGCGTGTGTACTTGAAGTTTAATGTCATACTTTCTACTTCAGTACAACACTCTTGTGCCCTTGTAGGATTGTTTCTAGATGCAAATACTTCGTATATTTCGCATTGGTTGAGTGTTGGATTTGCAAATGATACTCTTCAAATGAGCTTATCATCTTGCATATCCGGATGTTCATTCCTTGTGTGAATGAGCATAGTGATCGCTTTTGTATAGTGATTGCTTGTTTGATCTTGCCATGATTTAGTGTTTCTACTTCATTTTGCTTGATCTTGCTATTATTGCTCCATATGCTTTTCAAGTTTTTTTTCTGCGTACAATGATGTTATTGTGTTGTTGTGTTTCAGGAGATACTTGTTCATATGTTTCAAGAGCTTATTAGAATCTAGAATTAGGTGTGAGTGAGTTTTGCCGTTGTTCCCAAACTCACGTTTAAGTCTAGAGTCTGTTTTAGGGTTTTGTCACGGAATAGCCAAAGGGGGAGATTGTAAAGTTGTTATTTACAACTATGTATTTGTTGGCTTTTATTCCGTGCCAAATTTGATTGTAATTATTTTCAATCATTTATACCCTGTATTTATTTTGGGATTTGTTGTAAGGGTTGTGTGATAGAGAGAGTGTGTGAAGACTCAAGCATTTGGAGGCTGAAGGATTCTCGCGGGTATGTCGCGACTAAGCTTCCCGCGAAGTGAAACATGTGCCATACACATGCTGGAATGCGAAGAGTCAGGCCAGGTGGAGACAGCTGTGTCTCGCGAGTATCTCGTGGGTAAGGCCTTCCCGCGAGACACTTGCGAGACAATCTGTTCTGCCAGCCTGTACTGACTGACTCACACTTTTTGCACCTATCCTATATATACCCTCATTACCCACAAATGTTGAGGAATGCTTCAAAGAGAAAACCCTAGCCAAACACATTGGGAATTAGAGATTGTCATCCCCACCTTTCTCTATACACTTGCTTGTGGTATCTCCTCAACTCTTCCCTCTCCATTTCCATACCATTGAGAGGTTGATAGCCCAAACACTTACCTCACCCTTTGAGTGTGTTGAGTGACGTTTTGGTGCTGCTGGGAAGCATTGGAAGAAGCCTGGAATGGCAGATGCAACATGGAGCTTATTGCGGGATCTGGGGTGCTAGATAAGACATGGTTCCGAGAAGCCTTGTTGGAGTAGGAGCTTGGAGGGCTTAAGTACATCGGGTAGATTAGGCTTGGAGGGTCTCTTGCTAACTCATGTATCCCAATTGATTGTCTAGTGGATCGATTTCCGCTTGGAGGGCGGCGGAGAGGTTTTTCACCGAGTTCTTCGGTTTCCTCTTCGAAAACATGTCTCGGTGTTTTCTGTGTTTGCATCTCTCTTCCCTACTCTTTTATATTCCATTATACTGCTATGCTGCTTAGTTTATGGATTAGAATAGCTTTGTGTTCATCCGCTCGCATTTACACTATTCCGCACTTAGTATTAAGTTTGTGTAAAATCGATCGAGCCGTAATTTTAATTGGGGGTCTAAACAGCTCTTGTGTTTTTCAACACATTTTCAAGCTTTCAAAACTCATTGCATAAATACTAATTATGCATTATATAACATCAAAAAAATCAGCTATTTGAAAAAAAAAAAAAAAAAAAAAAAAAGCCTTTTTTCCACACTTACTGATGCTACTAATACATCAAAATTCAATAAAAAATTCATTCCTATCATAATCAAAGTCCAAATGTAGTGCATAATATCATAAAGTCCAAAATCAAATAACATGCATAATAAAGTACAAATAACCGGGCTAGTGCATAATATCATAGTGTCACCCATGCTTTGGCTAGAAGGGCTATTAGCTCGCTCGTTAAAAATATCTGGTTGGAATATGTACCACTAGACATTCTTCATGTTGTTCAGGCTGATTTAGCCTATCTGTTTTTAATCTAAAGGAAGTATTTCATTCTTAAAAAAAAAAAAAAAAAAAAAAAAAAGTACAAATAACAATTAACACATAAACAAAACTCAATTGTGACTTTAGACCAGGTACATAATGCCATAAAGTCAACAAAATATGACCAATAAATGGTCTAAGTATTCGTTTGGATCTACGGCATGTTTTCACGTTTGTGTTTTCTGCCTTCTTCTTCTTCTTTTTTTTTTTTTTTTTTAGCGTTTGAATAGTAACATCACATGGATTCGCTGTGCAGGAGACAAAATGCACTATTCATAGGTCCCACGACACTATTTACATATTTAAAAATTATTTTGCTACCTTGTTTTCAGTTTTCAGTTTCAGCAAAAATAAATTATATCCAAACGGACCCTAAGCCAACTAGAAAAGGAACACAAATCAATCATCATCTTCAACGTTAGTGGTTTTCAATGAAATATCTTCCTCCTTAGGTCATGAGGGAATATTTCACATGATATTTAGTAAAAAATTCTTATACAGTCAGTCATTTAACTAAACTCCATTTTTTTGGGTTGATGGTTAACTTGAAAGCACAAATAGGACATCTATCGTGCTCATGTCAGACACGTATAGGACATAAGACATGCGTCAGACATGTTTGCATTATATTTATGAAAATATATAATTTTTGGTAACTTTTATATTAATATTAATATGTAATTAAAAAAAAAAGTTAAAACTCACTTATTTCCAAATGACAAAATGTTATATTAGTTGCAAAAAAGTTGAGATATAATAGCAAAAAGTAGAAAATTTTTGCCTCTTTGCCAAGCATACACTAAGTGCAGGCTGCAGCCAATGAGATAGGTAGCTCAAAATTGTTTAGCATATTTGACAATGTCCCATAATCCATAGATGCACCATTATCTTTTATAATATAATTATGTTCTTCCCTGCATGCATAATTATGTTCAGCATTCATCATCTGAGTCTTCATCCCTAGAGTCACTTCCACCATCGGAATACAAACCCTCATGACACCTTCTAGATGGTTGAAATTGTTTTCGGTCTCTTCCAGTCTTCCTGGAGCAAATTTCCTGTGTCTGACTTGAACTGCTGTGTCTTCCTATATGCTGCGATCAAGGGCATAGCCAGGAATTTGTACATGGGGGGGCCGACCACTTGTGCATGGAGGTGTTAACCTACATGGACCCACCACTTTTTCCTCACCACTCACAACTCGCCGCATGGTGAGTTGTGGCAAAAATTGTGTAAGTTTTTATGGTTCTAGCATTTTTCAATAACTTAAGCCCAACCCTATTTTCTTGTCTATCTCCCTCCTACTACACACCTTGACTCAAATGACTGCTAGGTTTCTTTAACGGCTTCTAGGGTTGGATTGGAAGTCTTTGATACCAAGTTGGAGTTGAGTTGTAAAGTGTGGAAGATTAGAAATGGGTGACAAGTAAGAGAGAGAGAGAGAGAGAGAGAGAGAGAGAGTAGTTTTGATATATAACCTAAGCAATTTGAGTCTTTTTTTCTTTTTGGGTACTAATTCTACATTTGGCTAATTATGACATTGTCAACATTCAACAAACATATTAATTTCATCATTTCTCAATACTCAATTAAGTCAGAGATATCTAAAAAAAAAGTAGCACAAAAATATAATCCAATGCACAAATGCATGGTAAGGAAGAATTCAACGGAGAAAAGGAGACTGAGATAAGAGGAAGTAATATTGTGAGACAACGCCTAATTACCTATAAGCTTGCCATTAATGAAAACACGCAACACATCACGCATGCTATCAATTGTCAGTGTTGGTCTAACTTCCTTTTCCTCCCACAAGTGTCCTAATTTCTGAATTGCTAACATCTTTTTTCTTAAAGAATGCATTAATTGTTTTTCGTTTGCTCATAATTCTTTTAGCTTTAAGAATATGACTCAAAAATTAACCTGAAAAGAACTTTAAAAAATAAAATTTTAATTAAAAATTTTTACTTAGTTATATGAATGTTATTCATACTCAAGAAAAAACAAAATTTTCACTATAATTTAAACAGTCAACCCATTTTTAATACGACTTTAATTAATAATAACCCCTTGTTAGGACATATGTGTTCACACTTAAGAACATATGTCATATTTTATGTAAATTGGCTAATCCTTTGACAAAACGCACTTTACTTGTAATTGGGTAGTTCTAGGTGTTTTTAATACTTCAAGAAACAATGTTTTAAGATCAAGTGTTGAAGTCATCAAGTCTGTCCAAGAAAAAGCAAGTTGAAGTGCAGAATTTTTAAAGCTCGACACCTGCTCGACACCTACCTCGACACCTGCTATCTGTCGAGAATTAAAAAGTCAGAATTCCAATCTGATTTTCTTGGGATCCGTGAATGTGTTTTTGGGCCTTCTTTTCTTCTAACCCTAAACATATTTAAGGAGTGTTTTAAGAGCCGTCAACATAGACACAAGTTGCATAAGCATTGAGCAATCCTTGTTCAAGCAAATTGTGATCTAAGACGAAGTTCTTAACCTAGTTCATCTTCTTCAAGAAGTTGCTGTGTATTGTGCACCGTAGGGTTTTGTGACCAAGCATCTTCCTGATCTTCATTGCATAGGATGATCTGAAGAACTTTGCAGCCAACCTCTCTTCCTAAAGTTGGTGTTTGAATTCGCGTACTGGGATCCGCGCATCTGGTTAGTCACGTACTTGGGAGCCGTGCATCAAAAGGGGGAACTGTCACTACAGATCAAGTCCAATTGGGTATTGGGGTAAGGGTTCAACTGTAGGTTGGTAAGGTACTTGGGATTCCTTATTTGTAACCGCTTGATTTGATAATAGTGGAGTTTCGGGAGTGGTGACCTGAAAATCACCCGGTGGGGTTTTGCCGTTAGGGTTTTTCCCCATTCGTGAACAAATCACCGTGTCTTTTATTTTCTGCTGCATATTTAGTTATTCGGTGATTTGTTTGTGCTGCCACGTATTTGCATGTTAAATTGATTAATTAATAACTTGGCTAAATTAATTAATTAGTTTAAATCACAAGGGGTCATTCAATTTGTGGCCTATCACCCCTCAAACAAAAACAAAAATTAAACACACAAGTATTGGTACACAACATTAACCAAACAATTTAACAGAACCCACAACCACATCCACAGCAAAATGATATCTAACTAATCAAAAATAGGTAACAAATAAAAATAATTTTACCTTAGAAACTTTGTCTTTACAAAGTGCAAAGATGGGTCACCCAGGTGGCAATGCCTACTACCTCTGCCTCCAAAAGATCTTCCCTTCAAGACTCATCACAAACAATCTCCCCATGCCTTCAATCACGTATTTCTCTAAAAATCTATGAAAATATAAAGAGCATGTGAATATTTAGGTGTAGATAGTTGAGAAAAAAAAAAAAAAAAGACACTAAAAAGAGATGAATCATGAATGTCTAATGCTTAAGAAAGAGAAGAAAACCCACCAGGCGGTCACCAATGCTGAAAGTGTATCAAAGAAGACAAAACAACCAAGTTCCAATACTAAAGCTGAATCAGCTGATGAAGAAAGAAAAAATTGGTTAGAATTTTTTTTTTCTTCGGACTATGAGGACAGAATAGAGAACTGGAGTTTTGGGGGCTGGTAGGCTGCTGTACCAATGCTGAAAGTGTATCAAAGAAGCCAAAATAAAAGAATAAAAAGTAAAAAGGGCAAGGGATTCCGTGGGTCAGGGTGGGCTTTTTGAGATGAAGGAAAAATGTATTTTTGTTGATATTTGGATTTAAGAGTATTTAAATGTTGGACTTATGAGTATTTCCGTGGGCCAGCAGGTTTTTGTTTTATTTGGAGTTACCTAACACTAAAGCTGGGGCTGGGAGAATAGGTGAGAAATGGGTAGGGGGGCCGGTTGTTTAATGTTGGGGGGGCCCATTTATTTTTTCTTCAGTCTAATGGGAATTTTTTTTTTTTTTTTTTTTTTTTTTTTTTTTGCAGGGGCCACGGCCCCCCCAAGCCACTATGTGGCTCCGCCCCTAGCTGCGATAATTTGTACTTCCCCTAAATCGGTGTCAATAATTAATAAACCAGTTTAGTTGACAATAATTAAAGGAAGATGAATGTATACAAAAGCAAGGCATATCAATATCATACTGTCTTTATATTTTGAAATTGGTTAAGAGTCATTAAATGGCTGACAGAAGTATCTTCGATTTTTGAACATATTTAGTTTCTGTGAGATTGCATGAAGTGAAAATTATTATGGCTAAAGAGTCTGGAGAGAAGAGGAATTAGACAAAGAAGAAAAAAATGATTCTGTACAGTACGTACACTTTGAGCAATTGAGCTGTATATACACTATCTAATGCTGATTAGTAGCACGTGTAGAATAGCTAACATAACTAGTTTATTATAACAAATTAACCTTCTTCTAACTTGTTAAGCAAATGCTAGAAATATTTGTAACAATATGATAACAGTAAAACAGTCTTCATGTACCTGCAGCTATCTTCATTCTCAGTTTTTATGCCACATTAGGACATTAGGGGCTTGCTCAACTTTATAAAAATCAAAAAGTAGGTGTATACATAATTTCCTACCATTGATCTTGATGGGAAACATGGAATGGTATGGTACTCTATTAGAAGCATTTTTAGCTCAAATTTCCCCTCAACATTTGTGGATACATGCCGGGCATGTTTGCTAGCAGTTAGAAAAGCAGATGCAGGTGATGATGTTAACACCGGAATGAACACAACAATATTGGAATGCATCTCCTTATGCTCAATACAAGTGGTAGACATTCTTGATGCTCGTTTTGCTCTTAATCATCTAGGTACAAATTCATTACTGGAAGCAATTGAAAATACTAGAAAGCAACTTCCTTTAATAACCAACAGAATGAAATTAAGTAGACAAACAGAAGTTTAGATGTTTAGACTTTAGACACTTCAAAAATATGGCACCCAAAATAAACCAATACTACAAGTCCTTCAGAGTGCAAGACAAATTTCACAACTCTATTCTCAAATTAACTTTCTGTCACCAGTGGGATCTAAATCCTGCTCTACACTTCCTGGAACCTGGATTCCCCCAAGAGCCGTTGACAAGGATGCTAGCTTGGGTCCCTAGTCTGGTTTTGTTTTTAAGTCCTCTGTTCTGTTTAGTGCAGCTACGTGCACTGTGTTTTGTGTGTTCCTGCACTGAGCAGCATGTTAAGTCCTGCTCTCTTGCATCTTCTTGAGTGTTGTGTGGCTACTGCTAAGAAGTTTGTTAACTCCTGCTCTTTAGTAGCTGTGCTTTTGGGTATTTAGCCATAGTTATTGAAATTATAACAGGTGAACTGTATAAAATTCTGGGTATGTATAAAAGAATTACCTCATTTGTAATAATTAAAAAAAAGAAAAGAAAAAGATTAAACCGTAAAAGCCTACGATTTTTTAGAAAAATATTGAATTAGTGGTTAATTACTTCCATACATTATCTCTCGTTATATATTGTGGGCACACATAACCTATCCTAAGCAAAAACATATACTTAATTACTTATCCTTGCAAAACACATTACATCAACAACAAAGTTTGGCCAAAGATATTATTCCTATCTCTAAAAAAAATCATAAAATAGAAAGGTAAAAGTTATACAGGTAGTTTTTTTTTTTTTTTTTGGATTATGATAATATCCAAATCGGTGGTCGAAGTTGAACCCTGTTTAGAAACTCTTCAATGGTAGAGCATGCTCAAGATATAGCACATACAAATAGAATAGGTGTTTTTATTTTTATTTTTTTTCTTTGATAGAAATAGTATCTAGATACTAATTGCTAAGCCCAGATCGGATTGGGCTTAGCAATTAATCGAACAGTTATCCAACAACTCTTTATTGAGAAAGGAAAAAACATGTAAGCAACAACAGAGAATAACAGCTCCAGCGAGATAGACGACAAATAAACAAAATTGGTTATATCGTCATCACGGCATCTTCGGGGAGAATGGAAAAATAGGGATTATTTAAGAAGCAACAACAAACAATAACGGCTACACTAATCCCCAAAGAGTGATGCACCACTGTGTAGGTGCCTGAAATAAAAGCTAACACCAATGCTACAGCAGACCAGAATGTGAAACGAAGGGCACGTCGTTCCAGTAAGTTGTAATAAGCGCTATACCCGACTGCTGCTTTTGCGCAAAAGTGGACCAATGTTGAGGTAATTGAAAGACCAAAAGCTAAAGTATTAGCAATCAGAAACACAGCGAAAGCCGTTTTTTCGCATAATACTGCGAAACCCGCATCCATATTTCCGTTTTGGTTATATCCACCAGGTACCGTGAAAGCTGCCGTGAAGCTCACAGTTGCGATGAGTGTGGCTACCAAGAAATTGGTCTTACTCACTTTGTTGATTTGATCTTGTTTTGGATCTTTTTCTTTTTGATGATCTGTATCGATTGAATTTTTTCTATTTATTTCTTGAGGCTTGGATAGACCTGATTCGGACATTCCGTTATCTTCCGCTTCTGATATAGATATTTCGTTTTTTCCCGGTTCTGCTCTTTGGTACAAATTCGGAGTGGCAATCATCAATTGTTCTCCCCTTACACTTGGTCGAGCGCCTTCCTTCCACAATTGGCTCTTGATTTCATCACGTAAAAAGTTTAGAATAATAAATAGATTTTTTTTTTTTTTTTTGAGAAACAATAAATAGATTATTCTTATATGGAAAATAATTTTATATCCATTATTTTAATTTTAATATAAATTTTTGAAGTAAGTACGTTCTTTTTCTTTGAGATTTGACACATTATACCTCACTCCAAAATTAAAAGAAAAAATCGGTCAGTTTCTAGGAAATGCTTACATTTTTTTTTTTTTTTTAATGTTTCCTATATCTTTCAAGAATTTTTTTTCAGCGACCTAACTACAACTCCTCCCCCCCCCCCCCCCCCCCCCTCTAAAAAAAAAAAAACTTTCCAAATAACACCTTGAAAATGTAAACTTGAAAACTGAAATTTGGAAAAGCAATAACCAGATATCCCCTTAACACTTGAAACAATAAGATAAATATGTGGGAAAAAAAAAGAGCAAAAAATATGGAAGAAATATGTCTCCTTTTTCTCTGCTTTGTGTATAAATTTTTGTAAGTCATTTGGACCCTAGAGCCTTAAATGTCTCTTTTGAAAACACTGTGAAGTACTAATTGAGTTACAAGACTTTTAGAACCTTACACCTCATCTTTAATTAGTGTCTCGTGTTGCTCTTTGATAATGAAAAATAGGTACTATTCCCACTTAAGCAAAGGTTTTAATAAATTATTTTAATTTTTCTCATTTATTTATATTCAACAATAAATACATTTATTTTCTTACTATTTAATATTTAATACAAATTTTTGGACAATAATTTACCAAGAGATATATCTATCTATCTATTTATTTGTGTTAAAAAAGGAGTAGTGTGAATTCTGTTATCATGGTTAGACAAATAGTTAAACATATCTAGAATCAAGTTCATTGGTTAGCCAGTAAATCTAATAGTCCTTCCCAAACCAAGTTTCAAAACCTTAATATACTTCTCCAATATAGATATAGTTGATGTTACTTGGAAATCAGTGGATTGAAAGTCTCCGGACTTTGGTGATCTTGAAGGCTAAATCCTGAAAAACCAAACTCAATCAGAGAAAATACCGGTGGAGGCCGGCCTATGATCCTCCGATGATAAAGTTAGTGACTTCGGATGGAGAAAGATATTCTTAAGGTTTTCTTTATTTTTCAGAAGAAAATGTCTCAATACCTTACCTCTTCGTAGAGAAGAGTTTATATAGTGTGCGTAAAACAGTTACTTGTTCTGACAACCGTTCCTATTATCGAGGGATTCATCGAAATAAGGGGTAACTTCCATAACTTCCATGGAAGTTACTTTATATGAACCGGTGCTTCATTACAATTAACGGAGGCTTGGGTTCATAGATATTGCCAAGTATTTGCCTCGTCCGTCCTTAATTGAGGACGGACGAGCCTTGGTGAGTTTAAAAGTTTATCTCGTCCGTCTTTAATTAAAGACGGACGAAGTCTCGTCCGTCTTTGATTTAAGCACGGACGAGGCTTGGTGGGGATGGACGAAGTCTCTTGTCTTTCCTCCATTCTTTCTTTTCTTTAAGTTGAGGACGAACCATATGGACGTTTTCTGGAGGTCATATTTTACATCATCAGTTGCCCCCTTGTCCATGGGTCGTCCAAGGAGAGGTAGGACGAGTGTTGGTTAATTGGCGTGCCACGTGTCATGGATTTATTAGTGGAAAAGTCTCGTCGTTTGAATTAACCGAGGAGCTTGCCACGTGTCTCTTGTTGATTGGCTACGTCGTTTCAGATGCCGAGGTTTATTCCCTATAAATAATTGAATACCTTCGATACCCTCTTCATTTCTGAAATTTCCTCCTTCATCCTTCCTCGTCCTAGATCTTCGTCTAGAAGCTTCCTGCGTCTATAGCTTTCCTTCGTCCTAGATCCAGGTATTTTTCTTTTTCTCGTCTTTAGTTTTTCTTTTAAGATGGCTGAGGTTGTGCTTTCCTCGTCTAGCGATAATGTAGATAAGGCCATAGACGAGTATAACGACGAGAGTAGTTATTACAGTTCCAGTAGTTCTAGTGATAGTAGTGGGGGGAACACCACGGACGAGTATCTTTCTGGAGTCCCCGGAGTTCCTTTAGAGGTTGTACAGGAACAGCTTAGGAAGGCCTCAGGGTCTCAAGCTGGTACCTCGTCCACTGCTCCTCCATCTGGTCCTTTGGACGAGGAGGAGGTTACTGTTTACAGTTGTACAGTGGATATCCCTTTTAGGATGGACGAGCAAAGACTTCAAAATCTTAGGGAATGGTATCAAATTCCAGATGAGTTTAACCCTAGGATACCTGTCCGAGGAGAATGGTGTTGCAACCCTCGTTTTGGGATAGGCGTCTACGAGGCTTATCTTTTGGGGGGTTTAAGATTTCCTTTAAACGCCTTTACTAGGGAGTTGCTTTTTAGATTAGGTTTAAGAGTATGCCAATTTAACCCAAATGCATGGAGATTAATCATCTCAATGCAAATTTTGTGGGGTGAAGTGTTCGGAAGGGACCGTCCTCTTACTGTGGACGAGTTCCTTTATTGTTATAAACCTTCAAAGATACACCAATCCCCTGGCTTTCACCAATTCACAGCCAGGGGTAGAGATTGTAGATTGATCAAGTCCTTGGCCTCGTCTGACAGAAAATGGAAGACGGAATTTTTCTTCGTCTCCGGCTTCTGGGCTGGGAGTCCTATAGACGTTGGCCAGGACACTTTTGGTCGTTATACCGGGGACCTTGGAAACCTTCGTCCTGAGGGTAAGTTGCTCCCCTTTTTCTTTTAATAATTTTTTCGTTTTCTTTCGACATTCATGATCAACTTATAATAATGATGTTCTTTACTTGGTTTGTTTCAGCTATTAAACGTCTGTCCTTGAGCAAATTCTTCCGTGACCGCGTCCACAGGGCTCGTCTACACGCGGATAGAGATTTCCATTCCTTGGTCTCACTTAGATGACTTGCTAAGTGGGGATTGGGCCCTAACCCTTCTGACGAAGCAATTGCGCACGAGGTCACAATGAGAAGAAGTAAGTCTTAAGTTCCAAACACCCTTGCATATTGTTTACTTTGTTTTTTTAATCTAAAAGTGTTTTTTTTTTTTTTTGTTAGGAATGGCAACGATGAAAGGAAACAAAGGAAAAGAAGTGGCTGCTGAGGGGGAGCGTCCTGAGGTTGAACCTCAGGCTCGTCCTGCAATTGGGGAGAAGAGGAAAACTTTACCTAAAAATTTGGATTTGGGGAACCTCCCCAGTCGCAGGGGCAAGAAAGCTAAGAGTACCTCATCCCAGGTAGTCAAGCCTACCCTTCCCTCGTCCCAGCAACCTGTGCATATAGTTGATGTTGACTCGTCCATTCCAACTGAGAGCACTCCGTCCAAGTCCACTCCGTCCAAGACTGTGTCAACTCCTTCTCAGCCTTCTCGAGCGGTCCCTTCAAACATTATTGAAAATGAGGACTTAGCATGGGAACATTTTAAGAAGGCTGTAACTGACGAAGATATAAACGTTTGTTATGACATGTCCCTTAAGGATTTTGAACACTCTGGTGTTCATGACCTTTTTAAGGTAAAACCCATTCCTCGTCTTGACTAAGGATTTTTATTTTCCTTCTTTGTCTCTTCCTTTTTCTAACTTTTATTTGCTTTTTTTTTTGTAGGGCATGTCAAAGTTTATAGCGGCGTCCAGGCAGGCCACAGGATTGGACAGGACCAGGATTTTACTAGAGACGAGGGTACAGGAGTTGATGAATGAGGCTAAGCAGTGGGCGGAGGTGGCTTCCAAAACTACAGAAGAGGTGAAAGAGTTGAAGACTTTGGTTGAGGAGTTGAAAACTAGTGCTGCGGAGAAGGACGCTCATCTTGAGGTCCTGAAGAAGAAGGACGAAGAAAACGGCATTCTCCTCTCCAAAGCGAAGGAAGACGCAGTGGCTGAATTCAAGGTGTCCAAACAATATACTGATGTTTTGGACACCAATTATGCAGCTGGGTTTGAAGATTTCAGGATGGAGGCTATGGAGAAGTTTCCTAGTGTGGACTTCAGCTCCATAGTACTTAATCTTAATGCTGTTGCCACTAGCTCTCTCCTTCAGACTGGCTCTGAGGACGCTAACGTTGAGGACGATGCTACTACCTTACCCCCTCAGGACGCCTCCAAAGCTGATGCTCCTTCGTCTTAAGAAAAACTTGTTTCCCTTTTTTTTTTTAAAAAAGTTTCTCGATGTATTTTTATTTGGTCTGTTTTGTGACCTTTTTAATGTAATTTCAATACATTTACCTCATCCAAAGTTTTAGGACGGGGTTTTAAACAATCATTTCAGTTTAGTTAACAAGGGCTGTTTTTGTTAATACATTTACCTTTGACTTAATGAATGTCATTTTCTTTTTTCAAATGTATGGATGAGTTTTTCTTTTTTACACATTCATCTACCATTTTCATTGGACTTTCAAATGTAATTTGTCTAAGTAAAAATGGTAATCAATATTATTCGTCCATGGGCTTGTTGAGAAATAATAATAAAAAATCAGCATTACTCGTCCATGGACTTAGCTGATCTTTATATTTAATGAAAGCCTTGAGTTTTTTTCTCGTCCATGGACTGGATTGTATTAACAAATGCCTTTTACATTCAAATGAAGTTTTAGGCATTGCGTTTTACTCGTCCATGGGCTGGATTGTTTCAACAAATGCCTTAACTAGGTTGCAACACGCCCATGGATTTCTTCGTCCATGGGTCATCTATGCACTTTCTCGTCCAAGAGCCTGATGTGTATTATGCTTTATCTTGCCCATTGTGTGGACGAGTATGCTTGGGCTTTATAGCAATTGGCCTTAAGCATTGGTTTCACTCCGTCCTCTAATTTGGACGAGCATGCCTTGATGTTTTTCCCTTGGGAAATTTTGATGTTATATTCTCCGCGTCCAGAGAATTTTCTCATCTTATGCTTTTCAACCTTTTCAAGGGTAAATTTGAACAAACGTAGGGAAAAGGTGAATTACACAACATTATGTACATTCCACAAATATTATTCGAAACATAAGTATTGTTCATAGACGAGGCATGCACCTTAGAGGCTAATGCCTTTATTTAAGCAACACAAATTATAATGTCATCCACAATTTTAACATAATAATAATAATAAAGCCACACATAATAATAAAGCCACACAAACATTAACCCCTGATCTCGTCCAGAGTCATGCTCCTCTAGACTGGTACTTTATTGATAGTACTTCCTCAAGTGCTCCACATTCCAAGGATGCTCCAGCTTCCTCCCATCAAGGGCTTCTAAGTAATAAGATCCTTGTCTTTTGCAGTTGACAACCCTGTAGGGGCCTTCCCAATTTGGTCCCAGCTTCCCATGGGCTGAGTTCTTTGTTGCTAAGGAAACCCTTTTCAGGACGAGGTCCCCGATGTTGAATCGTCTTGGCTTAACCATTGCATCATACCGCCTTGCCATAAGGTTTTTATACCTTACCATCCTTTGCTCAGCATCCGTCCTTACCTCGTCTATTAAATCGAGGTTCAAATGGAGTTGTTCCTCATTAGCCTCATCGTGGTAGGTTGTCACCCTATGATTAGCCATGTGCACTTCCACGGGTATAACTGCTTCAGTTCCATATGCTAGCTTGAAAGGAGTCTCTCCTGTAGGAGTCCTCACTGTTGTTCTGTAAGCCCATAAAACACCCGGTAATTCATCTGGCCATACACCCTTTGCCCCCTCAAGCCGAGTCTTGATGATTTTCAGCAAGGATCGGTTTGCTACTTCCGCTTGTCCATTAGCTTGTGGATGGGCTGGTGATGAGTAGTGATTTTGAATCCCAAAATGTATGCAAAAATCCTTGAAAAGTGCATTGTCAAATTATCGTCCGTTGTCTGATACTAGCACCCTGGGTATTCCGAATCTGCAAACAATGTTCTTCCATACGAAGTTCTTGACATTTTGTTGTGTGATGTTGGCCAAAGATTCCGCTTCTACCCACTTGGTAAAATAATCAATACCAACAACGAGGAATTTCATTTGCCTTACCCCTAGTGGAAATGGACCCAGAATGTCTAGCCCCCATTGTGCAAAAGGCCACGGGGCCGTCATTGGAGTTAAATACTCTGATGGTTGCCTAGGGACGTTGCTAAACCTTTGGCATTGATCACAAACTTTGACGTAGGCTTTTGTATCAGCTTGCATATTTGGCCAATAGTATCCTGCACAGACGGCTTTGTGGACGAGTGACCTGGCTCCTGAGTGATGCCACATGCTCCCTCATGAATTTTTCTTAAAACGTAGTTCGCTTCGTCAGGGGCCAAACATCTGAGATAAGGCTGGGAAAAGCCTCTTTTGTAGAGAATCTCGTCCATGAGAATGTATCTGGCTGCTTTGACCTTCAACTTTTTAGCCTCATCTTTTTCTTTTGGAAGTTGTCCGTCCCTTAGGTACGACACAATTGGAGCCATCCAATTTTCCCTGCTTTCCACCTGTTGTACTTCAGGGATGTCTATGCTTGGTATGTATTGAATCTCATCAAGCTTGTCCACGGCTTCATTTGTTGAGGCTTCTTTTGCTAAGGTATTAGCTTCCATGTTCTCCTCCCTTAGGATTTGAACGAAACTAACTTCTTCAAACTTTTTAATAACCCGCATCACTCTGTTAAGATACTTCCTCATTCGTTCTTCTTTAGCCTCGTACATTCCATTCACTTGACCCATTATCAGTTGAGAATCTCCCAAGACGAGGACAGATTTAGCTTCTACCAATTTGGCCAGTTGCAGCCCTTTGAGAAGAGTTTCATACTCGACTTCGTTATTAGTCGCTTGATAGTGCAGGTGAACTTTGTGTTTTAGCTTATCCCCCTTTGGAGACTGCAAAACCACACCAATTCCTCCTGCGTACTGTGTACACGAGCCTTCAACATGGACGACCCACTTTTTGTTCACTTCCCCCTCATCGTCACAACTTAAGGTAAATTCAGCAATGAAATCTGTCAGAGCTTGAGCTTTTATGGCATGCCTTGGTTGGTACTTTATGTCGAACTAACTGAGCTCGACAGCCCATTGAATCAAACGTCCTGCAGCTTCTAATTTGTTCATTGCCTTCCTCAGCGGGTGATCTGTCATGACGTTAATGACATGAGTTTGGAAATAATGCCTTAGTTTCCTGGAGGCTATTATCAATGCAAAAGCCAATTTTTCCATTAACGGGTATCGTCCTTCAGCTCCCCTCAATGCTTTGCTGGTATAGTATACAGGTCTCTGTACCTTGTCCTCTTCCCTCACTAGTGCTGAACTCACTGCGTGTGGGGTGACTGCTAAATATAAATACAACTCTTCTCCTTGCACGGACGAGCTCAACAGTGGGGCTTTGGTGAGATACATCTTCAGATCTTCAAAAGCTTTCTGACACTCATCGGTCCATTCGAATGCTTTTTTAAGAAACTTAAAAAATAGCAAACATTTGTCAATAGCTTTGGAAACAAACCTGTTGAGGGCGACAACTCGTCCGGTGAGGGACTGGACTTCTTTAACATTGCTTGGAGGCTTCATATCCAATATTGCTTGAATTTTATCAGGATTCGCTTCGATTCCTCTATAGGAGACCATGAATCCTAGGAATTTCCCTGATGATACTCCAAAAGTGCATTTGTTAGGATTCAACTTCATATGAAACTGCCTCAATGTGTCGAATGTTTCCAGTAAGTCGTTCAAATACCTTTCCTCGTCCTGAGTTTTCACCAACATATCGTCTATGTAGACTTCCATATTCCGCCCAATTTGTGGACGAAACATGTGATTGACCAGTCGTTGGTACGTTGCTCCGGCATTTTTCAAACCGAAAGGCATCACTTCATAACAAAATAGTCCCTGACTGGTGACAAAGGATGTCTTCTCTTGGTCTGCTTCGTCCATCTTAATCTGATTGTAACCCGAAAAAGCGTCCAAGAAACTGAGCAACTTATGGCCCACAGTAGAATCTACCAGCTGATCAATGCATGGCAACGGGTAACTGTCCTTGGGACAAGCCTTGTTTAAGTCAGTGAAATCAACGCACATTCTCCATTTACCGTTCGCTTTCTTGACCATGACTACATTGGCTAACCAATCAGGATAGTATACTTCTCGGATGAACTTTACCACGATTAATTTCTGAACTTCCTCTTTAACAGCATTATCTCTCTCGGGGGCGAACACCCTCTTCTTTTGTCGTACTGGCTTGGAAGAAGGGTATATACTCAGACGGTGGGTAATAACACTAGGATTTATACCCGGCATGTCTTCGTGACTCCAAGCAAACACATCTCTGCTTCTTTTTAAAAAACAAATGAGGTCTCTCTTAGTCTTCGCTTCCAGATCTGCTCCAACCCTGGTACATCTCTCAGGGTTATTTTCATCTAAGGGAACATCTTCCAACGCTTCTACAGGTTCTGCCACAACTCTCTTTTCTTCAATATTCATTGTTTGGATTTGCTCGTCCGTAGCCAACATGGCTAGATAACACTCCCTAGCTGCTAATTGGTCTCCCTGTACTTGGCCTATCCCATATTCCGTCGGGAACTTGACTGATAGGTGGTAGGTAGATGTGACTGCCTTCCAACTGTTTAGGGTTGGCCTTCCAATTATTGCATTATAAGATGATGAGCAATCTACTACTAAGAAATTCACGTTGGTAGACAACTGTCGTGGATATGCTCCTACCACCACTGGTAATGTAACAATACCTACAGGCTGTACCTTCATTCCTCCGAAGCCTACTAGAGGCGAGTACACTGGGCGAAGCTGGTCTCGTCCGATCCTCATCTGCTGAAAGGCTGGGTAGTACAAAATGTCTGTCGAACTCCCTTTGTCTATCAGCACTCTTCTAGTTGTGTAGTCAGCAATAAGTAAGGCGATGACAATAGCGTCATCATGAGGATGGTGGATTCTTTCAGCTTCCTCGTCCGTGAAGGTAATTGGCTGTTCGTCCGTGGATCTAGCTCCTTGCGGTCGTCCTGAAAGTTGGACACTCTGTACTTCCTTTAAGTATGCTTTCTTTGCCTTGGACGACCGTCCTGTCAAACCTCCTCCAATGATAACTTTTATCTCGCCTAGTGGTGGTCGTGATGATTCTTCTACTTTCCCTTTCAACTTCTCATCCTTGTGATCTCGCCCAAGGAAATTTCTCAACTTTCCTTGCCTTATGAGATTTTTAATTTGTTGCTTCAAATCAAAACACTCATCTGTGTCATGGCCATGGTCTCTATGAAAGCGACAATACTTGTTCCTGTTTCGCTTGTTGGGATCTCCTTTCAATTTCTCTGGCCACTTCAGGGAAGGCTCATCCTTAATTTGCATAAAGACTTGTTCAAGCGGTATATTCAATGGAGTGTATTGCTGGTTGCGTGCTGAGGAACCTGTCTTTTTGTCCCGGTCTCTTCTGTCGTCCGTCCGCCCCTTCTTTGGACGAGGGGCTTGTTCGGGGTGATGACTTGTCTCCATTTTCTCTATCCTCTTTCTTTTCTTAGCTATAATAGCATCCTCCACATTCATGAAGTTTTGAGCTGAATGGACGAGCTCCGCCATGGTCTGTGGCTCTTGCTCATAGAGTTTGTGGATGAACAAATCCGAATGAACTCCGTTGTAAAAGGCTGCCAACAGCAATTTATCGTCCATCTCGTCCACTGTCAAGGCTTCCCTATTGAATCGAGTAATAAATGACCGCAAACTCTCGTTCTTCTCCTGTTCTATCGTCAACAGACTAAAAGTAGAACGTTTATGTCGTTGACCCCTTATGAAGTTATTAACAAACAACTTGCTTAATTCTTTGAAAGAACTTACTGAATTTGGGGGTAACTTGCTGAACCACACTCTGGCTGGACCCTTGAGGGTGGTGGGAAAGGCTCTACACAGTATTTCGTCTGGAACTCCTTGGAGATGCATAGTGGTCTTGAAGGTGGCAATGTGGTCAAAAGGATCTCGATTCCCATCATATGAATCCAAAGAGGGCATTTTAAACTTTGGTGGCAAGGTGTGGCCATTGATGGAAGCCGTAAAAGGAGAGTCAGTTCTATGAACCAAATCCTCTACTGGATTTGCCCTCCTCATATTCTCCTTCAATTCGTCCATGGCTTTCTTCATCTGATCCAACTCTTGTTCCAAATGGGGTACCCTTCGTTGGGTGGTTCCCCTTGATTGACTCCCATGTTGAAAATTCTCTCTGCCCTCTAGGCTCCGAGTTTGTCCTTCTTCATGCTTTGCACGTGTCTGCCTTAGATTGATCTCTCTCCGTAGTTCTTGATTCTGGCGAGTTAACTTCGCCATCACAGCCGCCATAGAGTGCATATGTTGGACAGAAGATGCTTGCATAACCGGTGCAGATTGACGATCGCGATGAGGGTTACTTGATGCGTCTCTACTATGTTGGGGGCCTGGGCTAGTTGCCCTCGACCTTGTCCGAACCATTTCAACCCTTTATGGGAGAAAGAAAACGCAGAACTCAACAAGTTCAAGAGCGACAAATATTTCTTTCCCACAAACGGCGCCAACTGATGTTACTTGGAAATCAGTGGATTGAAAGTCTCCAGACTTTGGTGATCTTGAAGGCTAAATCCTGAAAAACCAAACTCAATCAGAGAAAGGACCGGTGGAGGCCGGCCTATAATCCTCCGATGATAAAGTTAGTGACTTCAGATGGAGAAAGATATTCTTAAGGTTTTCTTTATTTTTCAGAAGAAAATGTCTCAATACCTTACCTCTTCGTAGAGAAGAGTTTATATAGTGTGCGTAGAACGGTTACTTGTTCTGACAACCGTTCCTATTATCGAGGGATTCATCGAAATAAGGGGTAACTTCCATAACTTCCATGGAAGTTACTTTACATGAACCGGTGCTTCATTACAATTAACGGAGGCTTGGGTTCATAGATATTGCCAAGTATTTGCCTCGTCCGTCTTTAATTGAGGACGGACGAGCCTTGGTGAGTTTAAAAGTTTATCTCGTCCGTCTTTAATTAAAGACGGACGAAGTCTCGTCCGTCTTTGATTTAAGCACGGACGAGGCTTGGTGGGGACGGACGAAGTCTCTTGTCTTTCCTCCATTCTTTCTTTTCTTTAAGTTGAGAACGAACCATATGGACGTTTTCTGGAGGTCACATTTTACATCATCAATAGTGTCTTTTCAATCTACTCTCTCTTTTTTCTCCATTAGCATTTGCTTGTTTTTGTCAATTTTCATTCGTATGGGGATTGTTAGAATACCGATTGAGGTTTTGCTAGTGGTAACGTGGTTATCTTTGAGCTAAAACAAAAGTGGAACGCACAAGTCCAATGAGGTGGAACAAAGCTGGGTCATGTCCCCCTCTAGGAGGAGAATAACATAATGTATTCACTTGCTCAAAACAGTGAAAGAGTGAATAAGAAATCGTACGTGTCTTTTCTTCTACAACTGTTTTGAACTGATTCTTATATGTAAATTAATATAAGGTTATTTCTCATTCATTTCAATCACTTTTTCATTCTCGTTTTCTACTGTGAGAGATGAGATATGTCTTTAAGGACATAGTATTAATCACTGGCCTTGATCAGATTTAAGTTTTTCATTTTGTCGTATTTTGGCACGTGGGTTTTATTAATTTTATTTATTTATTCACTCATTAAAACAATATTTATCTTGTTTGTCCCTTTGTTTACAAAATCATCCTAACTATTTTTTTTTTTTTTTAATGCTTTATATTCAACAACTTTCTCAGTGTTTTGTAATTATTTATTAGGTTACAAAAAATACTAAATTTACTACTAATTTTACTATAAAGTATTTACAAACTATTGTAATAATAAATGTAATTGGTGTTACAATAATAAAATAAAAATAAAATTTCTTAATTATCTTTTTAATATTTATTTTAAAAGTTGACACGGCAGTTTATAAATTAAAAAGTAACTATAGCATCACTTTTAAGTTATTTATCATTTGTTTCTTAGTGGGAAAAAAAGTTACAGAAGATTACCCAAAATAAAAGGCAGAGCAAGACAGAAGGGACATACCGTATGCTGGGAGTCCTTTCGTAATAGAACAATGTCCATTGTTGTGAAGCCCTCCTTGTTCGTAGCATACAAGTGAGAGTGAACACCTCTCCAACGTGCCAATTGAGATGCAATCTCGTAATGACCATTGATAGCCGCCAAATGCATAGGCGTGTTTCCTTCTTTGTCCTGCTCGTTCAAGAGACCCTCAAACTCTGATGTCAGGAAAAACTCGACTGTTACACTCATCCCACTTTCTGCAGCAGCATGAAGAGCATTTCGGTCCTTATTGTCCAACAACTCGTACATATCTGGACATGCTTTCATGAGTTCTTTCATTACTTCATCATTGCCTTCCTTGGCCGCAATGTGAAGAGCAGATAAACCTTCATTGTTTCTTACATATGCAGGGGAATTGCCCTTTTCTAAAAGCAGCTTCACCAATTCCTTATTACCCATATGCGCGGCAATGTGTAGAGGAGTCCATCCTGAGTCATCGCGTTTTTCAATTGCAAGTGGCCACTTTTCCATCACCTTTTCTACAAGATCTAAGAAGATATAGGAAAACCATATTAGTATACATAATAAGATTTTTTTTTTTTTTTTTTTTTTTTTTCAATCACTTCCATCCTGTGTCATCGTTAGGTTTAAGACCTACTTTTCAAGCATTATGGATGTATGGTCGAAGATAGTGTGGTAGAACTAAGATTATAACTCATGTAAATTTTTGGTTAAATTGACGAAATGAAAATGTTAATTAATGTAAGTAGCCTTTTTAAACTATTACCTCTTGGAATGTTTCCTTGTGTACGCAGTCCACGAGTTAGTGCTCTATCACGTGTAACGATATCCGTAGGAGGACTGAGAAGCATGGCTCTAAACACACTTTCTAAAACTCCAAGTGCGTATGAATATACATTTACTTCTGTAAATATTTTGCTAACGCGTTCTATCGGTCCAGCGGTGTTTTTGCCTGCATTGGATAAATCAAAAGCAGTAGCCATAGCTTTAGAAATAATCATACTAGATAATAACAATAAAAAAATTAATGGATGTATTAACAACATTAGTTTAGAAAAATTTTTATGAAAAATATATATAAATTTTTTTGACAATCTTTTATATTTCTCATAAAAGTTGTATCAAAACTATGGAGGGTCAAAAACACAAAGCACCATCACTAGCTAAGTATTTAAGATCAGAACAACTAATTTCTTAAGACAGGGGTAAAATTTCACAATGGGAAGAGTAAAAGAATGATTGGAGGTAGAAATAACTGAACAAGACTCTTATATTGATAAAGATCGGTTTCCCAAGGTACACAAAGTGGTTCTAAAGAGAAAAATATGATCTGGCTCTTCTCTCTCTCTCTCTCTCTCTTCCTTCAATTTTTGTATATCCCATATCTAGTCTGCCTCCTCTTCCTTTTATACTCTCTCCTCCTCTTCCTTCAACTGGATCTTTCTTAGTTGGATTTAGGGGATACTTATCTCATCAACCCTTCTTCCTGCCATTTCTTGACCATGAAGATAGATTTTAGGGGTGTTGTTAATTCAAAAAAGACTAGTGGAAGAGTTTATGGAGCTGTACCAGCAAACGGAGTTGTGATTTGCAAAATCAAACCCTTCTTGGAAGCACCCTTGAATAGCTTATCCCCTTCCAGAAAAGAAGAATCACTAGGTTGCAATCCCCAGAGCATTTCATGCTTGCCAAAATAGAAAAACTTCATGGTTAAGAGCTCGAAATACCAGCTAATTAATCTCACCCAAAGTACTCAGCCATTGGGTGCCCAAGTCCACATCACAACCTCCCAAGGGTAGAACATTCAAGTCTACTACAAACTTCTGGCCCTGGATCAAGACAGGAACACCCCAACAAACTCCATTGGTTTTGATAATAGCACCATTAGCCACCTTAACTTCCAAAACTGTTGAAGTATCTATGTTCAATTTCAGATTCAAAACCACATTGACATCTAGAAAATTATGAGTGCTTCCGGAATCAATGAGAGACAACCCTTCCAAACCCCTAATTCTGCCAGTGACTCTCATTGTATTAGGTGAAGGATTACCCACTAAAGCATAGAGGGTGATTTCTGCCTCCACATTACTGTAAACCTCCACTGAATCCATTGTAACCTCAACTTCATTTTCCCCTAATTCCAGAAATTGCACCCCTTAGTCAATTGTTCATCTACTAGGGGTGTACCCTTTAATAAGAACACTTTAGCCCCCTTACATTGGCTCCCTTGTTGATACTTTTCATCACAATTGAAACAAAGACCATTCTTTCTTTTTTCATCAGTATGTGCAAGTGTTAATTTTCTTAAAGGTAACTTGATATTTTGTTCTACCCTTCCTTCAATTTTAGGAATTGGACCAAGATTCGAAGGCTTACCTGAATCTTGAGTAGATTTAAATCCTTTCCTATTGTTGAGGATAAACTCTTCTTGAATTTTTGCCAAACCAAAAGCTGCACTGAGATTCTGTGGAGCAAACAATCGAATAGGTAGCCTTACTTCTTCCTTGAGACCACTTAAAAAACAACTCAACTTATGAGATTTTGAAAGGCCCTTGGTCCTGTTTGATAGAGCTTCAAAACTTACTCTTGTATGAAATTACACTTATAGGTTGTCTCAACCTTGTTAAAGCTTCCATAGGATCATCATAGGCAGTCATACCAAACCTAATCTGCAAATCTTTAACAAAAGTTTCCCAATCCCCAAAAAGACTAGACCTATCACCATTTTAAAACCACACCAAAGCATCTCCCTCTATGTGAAAAGAAGCCATTATCAACTTCTTAGGGCCATGAGTTTTGTAGTATCCGAAATATTGGTTGGCTTTATACACCCAAGCAACTGGGTCTTCACCTTTGAACTTGGGAAACTCAAGCTTAAGGGACTTAGGAAAAGTTAGAGCCAGAGCATGGTTGGTCTCCTTCAATCATGGGGTATGAGGCTTCTCTACTTTTGAATTAGACAGCCTCTGTAAAATGGCACTAAGTTAATGTTGAACTTTTTGGAAATGCTGATTATGTTGATCTCTGATCTAATGGATTTCCTGATGAATTTCTTGAATATTTCAAGCGTGATATTCTGAGGTTTTCTTGAGAGTGGCAATGGTCTCATTTAACAATGCAGAAGATCTAGTTTCTGCCATGGTTTCAGGAATGAACAACTCTGATACTAAATGTTAAGTTTCTAAGCTATTCTAAGTATGGAAATGGTGGAATTGGATAAGAAGTATGGCAGCGTTTACTTCGAGGGAACCTAACCTCCTAAGATAGAAAGAAGTGAGAGTGAGAAAAGGAATTTGATTAAAAATAAGAATTATCATTTCAATCAGACCATCACCTTGTACAATTGTCCCTCTTATACACTCTTTTAACACAGCTGGCACAACCATTTATACCACACCTGGCCTATACAGTTAGTTAGTTATCTCAACTAATTCTAACTTCTAACTAACTCTGCCACATGTACAACACTCTTGATACAATCCACATTTACACAATTACAATTATATAGGACTAACTCTCAATTAAGGCCATCACAGTACACTCCGGTCTACTGGAGCTTTCAAACAACTCCCAAGGTAAGCGAGGCTAGAGATCCACGGTTACCTTTCATTGACGTCCGTGTCAAACGGTATGTTCTTTCCCCGGTGTAGATTGAGAGAGGAACCTCATCATGGCAGCGAAGCCATTCTCCTCCTCCATCTACCCCAAAAGGTCTTAGGGTAACAATTGCTATCCCGGCTGCTCATCCTTTGTGGAGGACCAGAAAAGCCACGGGCAACACTCATCCGCGAGTCTTGTAGCCAAGGAGACGACCCTGGTCAAAGGTATCCCCTTAAACATGACTTATCAAAGACGCAACGTGTCTCTTAGTGAGGTTTTGACCAGGCCCTAACCTGCCCAAGTCCGAACTCCACCTCTCGCTACTCAGCCTCCCCAACCTCTCCCTTCGACTACTATGCCTGCCCCTAGAATCACGGGGAGGGAGGAAACGTCAAAGAAGGGGAGACACTGAGACGTCCAGCTCCATCATGGAAAATCCCTTTGCCAACCCCGAGGGGGCTGCTGATGTTGAAGAGGTGTTTGTGCTCTATGTATGGGCCTCTGTGATTGACAGGGAGCCCCTCTTTGCCTCTGAGAGGGTAAAGTCTTGGGAGGAATAACTACAAGGAGAGTGTAGTCAAAAAAAAAAAAAAAAAACTGCGTTGGCAAGGCCTTACATCTCCCTGAGGAGATTAAGAGCTGGGTAGAGTAGGAAGACGAGGATCTTCTGCTTGGCATAAAGAGGGAGGTTGTGCTAGTATGTAATCTTTGTTTGTCTTTGTTTTTCCCTTTTCATTTTTCATTTTTTTTTTTTTAACTAACATCTTGAGCATTATTTTGTAGGGCTATCTAGGCATCTCGGAGCTGCAGAAGAGGTTTGAAGACCTGAAGGACAAACTGAAGGAGGTGGAGGCTGATAATCAGGACCTCCTGAAGAAGATCTTGAACATTATGTCCAAGGTGACCGAATCCGAGAGGCTTCGGACCATGGCTGAGGAAAGCACCAAGGCCATAGCTAAAAGAAAAGAGGCCCTAGAGAAAGAGCTTGAGGAGGTAAACAAAACCCTCGCCGAGAAGATGGCCAAGTTGGCGGCCAAGACTTAGGCCACAAATAGAGATCTCCAAGGTGCCTATAACCAAGGCCAAATGGAATGCATTGTGTCCATAAGGGGGGAGGTGCAGAATAACCTTTGGAAGTATTTGGCCATAGGATGGGTGGCTGCCTTGGACAAACTCCAGGTTGAAGCTAGATCCTCCCTTCGGACTGAAGAAGGCATCCCCTACCATGTTGATCTCACTGTGGTGCCTAACCCAAAGATCCACAAATTTGAAGCTAATGCCTCCCCAGTACGAATAATTGGGAACCCCATTGCGGAGGACTAATTTTAGATCCGTTGTGGGCCCCTTTTGTGAACAAAGTTTATTAACGATAAAAAAGGGGGCTCGTTTTGAATGAACTATTACTTGTTATACTTTACTTTCTTTTTAGTAATTTTGAATTTTATTTCGCTTGGGTGAACTATGTACATGATTTCCTCTTCGGCCGCACCTTAATTCCCTTTTAATCAATAACTGGGGGATTAACTTGACTAAAGTTCTGTTTAAGGCACACTTGGGATAAAGACATGGTCTAGTACCATAGGATTTTGCAATGGACATCTAAGGTAAAGACATGGTCTAGTACCTCGGGGTTTTTAGAACGAGTGCTTGAGGTAAAGACATGGTTTAGTACTTTGGGATCTGGCGTTGTCGCCTCTTGGACAATGTATGGCTGTAATTTCCAGATAGGTTGTTTGAGCCTAGATCTATTTCACTACGCATTTAATAAATACAAAACTAAAGTTAAATAAACATCGAAGTATATTGACTAAAAATAGTACTTTTAAAGATTGGATACATTCCATGGCTGAACTGTAGGCCTTTCATCTAAATCTTCTAGGCAGCAAGCTCCTATTTCTGCAGTTAATGTTACATGATACAGGCCTTTCCAATTTGGACCTAACTTGCCCTAAGTAGGATCCTTAGTGTTCCCCAACACTTTCCTCAACACCAAATCACCTAGCATGAACTCTTTGCACTTCACACCCTTGTTGTACCCTCTACTAATCCTCTGCTGGTAGTTTCTAAGCTTGATCGAGGTAACTTCATGATTTTCTTCAGTTAAATCTAGTTGTTTAGCCAACAAAAGATTGTTTCCTTCTTCTTTAAACTGATCAGTTCAAGAAGTAGGTAGCCCAACTTCTATGGATATTGCAGCTTCAAAATCGTAGGTCATGAAAGGAGTTTCCCCTGTAGATCTCCTAAGCGTAGTTTGGTACGCTTACAATACGCTTGGAAGTTCCTCGGCCCACTTTCCTTTTAATCATCCAGCCTTCTTTTCAGACCATTTACTATAGATTTGTTTGTTGCTTCAGCTTGTCTATTGCCTTAAGGGTAGGCCAGCGTAGAATATCTATTGATGATTCCCAGTTACCCACAATATCTTCGGAAAGCCTTACTATCGAACTAGAGTCTGTTATTCGAGATGAGGACCTTGGGTATGCCGAACCAAGTTATGATGTTTTTCCATACAAACTTCTTAACATTGGTATCTCAAATATTGGCTAGATGCTTTGCTTCAACCTATTTGGTGAAGTAGTCTGTCTTGACCAGAAGCCACATTTGATTTCTTGTGGCCTCGGGAAAGAGTCCCATTATATCCATGCCCAATTGTTCAAAAGATCACGAGCTTGTGAGAGGGTTCAGAGACCTACTAGGCTAATGGATACTAGGATCAAATCTCTGACATTGATCACATTACTGTAAGTACTCTTGAGCGGATAACAGGTATGACCCGGTATAAGATCTTTTGTGCAGCTTCCCTTCTTCAGATACCCAATATCTCGAAGATTTCTGCCTAACCTTTTCAGCTTCAAACTTGTCTTCAGGCAAAAGCCTCTCTTAGATGTAAGCCACAATGGGATGCATCCAACTAGAACCTGGATGGATACTATGCAATGCGATTTTTCCTAGGATGACATGTGCTTGGACATTGGAGGATCTCCACCGTGATGATCCTAGGTAAGGTATCACTAATTGAGGAGGCCAAAGTGGCCAAAGAGTCAACATGACTATTATTCCCTCGGGATGACTAACGTCTACTTGTTCAAACTAAGACTAGAGTGTTTTGACCTCTTTGAGATAATCTATCATTCTTTGCTCCTTGGCTTTAAACTCCTCATTAACCTGATTCACTACCAGCCTTAAGTCACACTGAAGTCGTAATCTGGCTAACCCGACCTATATAGTGATCCGAAGACCAGCTAGGAGTTCCTCGTACTCAGCCTTATTATTAAAAGCCTAGAAGTCTAACCTTAAAGATTTCTCCACATGTATCCCCTCAGGTGAGATCAACACTATGCCTACTCTAGTGCCTCAACAATTGAAGGCTCAGTCCACAAATGCATGCCAAACTAGAGTCCCTCCCAAATGAACCCGTGAACCACTTTAGAACTTAACTATCTCTTTGGAGGTGCTCGACATGAACTCGGCAACGAAATCAGCTAGGACCTAACCCTTGATTGATGTTCTTGAGTTGTACTTGATGTTGAAATCTCATAGGGCCATCCTCCATTTAGCAATTCTCCTTGAGAAGTCTACTCATCTCAGTAAGGCCCGAATTGGGTGTTTCGTTAGTACCACCACGGTATGATCTTGAAAGTAGTGGGGCAACTTCCAAGTAGCATGGACAAGAGCTAAGGCCACTTTCTCCAAGGGGAGATAATGAAACTCGGCCTCCAGCAAAGTCTTGCTTACATAGTAGATTGGCTTTTGTACTTCTTGCTCTACCCAGATTAGCATCGCACTCACCAGATGTTCTGTTACTGCCAAATACATGTATAAAACCTCCTTTACTACTGGCTGGGAAAGGATAGGTGCCCTAGCTATATAAGCTTTGAACTCGGAAAATGCCTTCTAGCATTCCTCCACCCATTGAAAATCTTTCCATTTCTTCAGGAGTCGTAAGAACGATCTACATCAATCTGCCAATTTAGAAAGGAATCGGTTAAGAGAAGCGGTCATTCTCGTGAGCCATTGTACCTCCTTTTGATTCCAAGGAGGTCTAAGATTCTATAGTGCTTTGATTTTATTTGGGTTTACCTCAATCGCTTTGTGTGTGACCAAGTATCTTAGGAATTTCCCCAAACTCACTCCAAATGCACATTTAGAAGCATTCAACCTCAAACGATACATCTTAAGTACCCCAAAGGTTTCAGTTAAATCTAACAAGTGGTTTTCTGTTATCTTGCTCTTCACCACCATGTCATTAATGTAAGCCTCCATGTTCCTTCCTAACTAGGCTCCAAACATCTTAGTGACCACCCTCTAATAGGTAGATCTCGCGTTTTTCAACCCAAAATGCATGACCTTGTAATGATAATTACCTGTAGGGGTTATGAAGGAAGTCTTTTCCCAATCCTCGGGAGCTAATGTAATCTAATGATAGCCTTGGAATGCATCTAAAAAACTCATCCTCAGATGTCCAAAGGTGGTATCCACGAGTTGGTCAATCTTAGGTACTAGGAATGGATCCTTAGGATAGGCCTTGTTTAAATCCGTGAAGTCCACATAAACCATCCATTTCCCAGTTTTCTTCTTTACTACCACGGTATTAGCTAGCCAATCTGGATAAACAACTTCCTTAATAGCTCCTGCCCCTTTCAACTTATCCACCTCTTCTTTCACAACATTAGAGTGAATGTCCGAGGACTTTTTAGGCTTATGCTTCTTCGGAGTACATTTAGGATTCATATTGAGCTTATGACAAATGAACTTTAGGTCCACTCCTAGAGCTTCGTAGGGACTCCAGGCAAAGATATCTATTTTATTAACTAGGAAAACTCAATAGTTGTACCTTTTCCAAGAGTGGAAGGTCTTTACCGACTTGGAAGTACTTATCCCCAACATCTATGTAAACTTTTTCCAACTACTCACATTGTTCCTTCGAGGTGGATGAATCATCTAAAACTTCCGAGGGAGCGGATTATAATTGCTATAAACCTTGAGATGATTCCAACTATTGTAGCTATTGTTTGTGCCTAATAGCCGCTATGAGGCATTGTCTGGCCGCACTCTAGCCCCACTGAAGTTAATAAACTCCCTGGTCAATGGGAAACTTCACATTTTGATGCAGGGAAGAAGGCATGGCTCCCATGAAATGAATCCAGGGATGCACAAGAATAGTCGTGTAGAGGGATTATGAATAAGCCACTATGAAATCCACTAACACCTCCTTCCCCCCAACCATCACAGGAAGCCTAATCTGCCTTACTAATGTCACGATCGTTCCATCAAAGAAGATTAATGGGGTATCATACCTCGATAAGTCCTTCGGTGTTAGCCCCAAACCTTGGTATAGATTAGGATACATAATCTCAGCCCTGCTTCCCTAATCAACCATTACTCTTTTGACATTAAACTTGAAATCCGCACCGTCATCATGGGGTAGAACAATCCCTTTCTTATCTTGCCTTTAGAATCTGAGGAAATCTTCCTCCCACTTGGGCATTTTAATAGGTCAAACCTTCATCCCCATCTCCAACATAGGTGTTATAGCCAGAACTATAGGGGCCACCTTCCCAGGAAGATGACACCCTAGCTGTGTGGATCATCTCAATGATGCCAATTGAGGGGGCCGTGCCCCGAGCTCTGCTTGATCCCAAGGCTCCCTGTTGACGAGAACAATCATGGGATGTGAATTTCTTCAGATGACTGGCTTTCTTCAGCTAGCCTAGGTTATCCTTTAGAGTCTTGCAATCCTTGATGTTGTGGCCCCGCTCCTAGTGGTAGGAACAAAACAGACTCTAGTTCCTTCAAGATGCATCCTTGCTCAATTTATTCAGCCAATGGAAGTAGGGCTTACTCTTGATTTTCTCTAGAATTCAGTGAACTGGCTACCTATACAAGAAATTCACTACTTCAAGCCTTGGTCGCGGTCCCTGATAATAGAAATCCTTTCTAGGCTGAAGAGGATGATGGTCCACCCTTGCTTTCTTCCTTTCCCTCACGGGGGCTTTAGACTTGGACTTTGCTTGCAACTACTCATCCTCCGGTCTCTTGTACTCTTCAACCCTCTTTATCAACTTCTACATATTAGTGACTAGTTGCAGAGTCAATGAGGTCCTCAGCTCGGAATCAATGGGGAGTCCAATCTTGAAAATGCTGGCTGTAACTCCTTTATTTTTCCCCTGATCTCATTGTATAACTCTCAATAGTGGTTTGAGTACGCTTTGAGAGTTTCACCCTCCTTTATGAACATGGTGATCAGAGAATCAAAAGGTTTAGGAACCAGTTACATGTTACAAACCTTGTGTTGGAAGCTTGGGTCAACTCATCATAATTGTGGATGGATCCATTCTCTAAACCATCAAACTACCTCATGGCCGTGGGTTTTAGCTAGGCTGGACGGGAAGATTTTACACATCAAGGCTTCATTCTTGGAGTAAATGGTCATGCTCTGATTGTAATGGCTGGCATATTCCACGGGGTCAAACTTCCCATCATAAATAACGAAGATGGGCTTCACAAATCTCTATGGCATGTATATACTCTTAATATCCTTAGAGAAGGGGGAACAAGAAATTTGTTGCAAGGCCCTACTTATCATGTTATTCCCCATGTTCTGTGCAGTCGAAGGCTCGCCGTGGAGAGAACTCTCTGCTTATTCTTTCGCGAAAGGGGATCCACTCTTTCCTAGTGTTAGCTGATTGATGATATTGACCTCTCCCTATATTTGCACTTTTGGGGGGGGGGGGGGGGAATTTGACCCCTGCCTATATCTGCAATGAAGGGAAATTGACCTTTCTCGATTCTGCCAAGGACATCCTAAGCTGTTCTCTCCTTTATGGGAGTTTCCTCTATTAGGGCTTTCTTCTCGACGATCTGTATTTTCTTCGTGGCTCGTCGCTTCCTATTGTAGGGCTAACACTTAAGCCCTCTATCGATCCATTTCCCGGTCCTTGCTGGACTGGGAAGGTCCTACGGAATTTGTCACCAACCTCTCCCTATGATGAGAAGGAGGTGTGGGCTCTCTGCTATCACTTTGCTGTGACTCCACATGGCCATCCCTCCTCAACTTCAACTATATCCTTCTATTTCTTGTAACCGATCTTAGTTGAGATGACCTAAAAGCCCCGTTCCTTCCCTGGCTTGTCATCTTAACTTCAACTAACTTCTAATCCTACGGCTTAGTGGAAGTTTCCCACAAGCAGCGCCAATTGTGGGGAGTCAAAAACACAAAGCACTATCACTAGCTAAGTATTTAAGATAAGAAAAAAACTAATTTCTTACAACAGAGGGATAAAATTCCACAATGGGAAGATTAGACAAATGATTGGAGGTAGAAATAACTAAACAAGACTCTTATATTGATGAAAATTGGTTTCTAGTGGTACACAAAGTGGTTATGATTGGCAATTGTTACCCGACCCGTGGGTACCCGGCCTGGCTCGACCCTAATAGGTCAGGTTTTACCTAATCCGATAAACAATAGGGTCGGGTTTGGGTTTTTAAAATAAAACTTGAAACGGTTCCGGGTTTTTGCAAAACTCGACTCGAACCCGAATCCGGACTCGACCCGCTTAATACTAAAATTACCAAAAACCCTACTATATATATATATATATATATATATATATATATATATATATATATATATCTACTTATAAACCCTAACATTTCATTTCATCTCATCCAGCCCAATCGCCCACTTTCCTCTCCCTCTCTCTCACTCTCCTCTCCCACTCTCAGTCTCACTTACACTCACTCTCCTCTCCTTTGACCACCACAGCCACAACCAAGCCTCACTCACTCTCCTCTCTTCTCACCACCACAGCCCCAACCAAGCCCAGAAAACAAGATCCAAGAAAAATCATTCTTCACTGATGAATCATCTCAAGTCCTTGTTGCCGACAAGTCAAAACTCTCACTATCGCCAATCCCACACCACTCCACCAACAACAATCGCCGATTTGACAATTTGTTAGGTTTTTTTTTTTTTTTTGGGTGGGTTTTTTAGATTTGCTACTTTTCCTTCTAGGTTTACAAAATTTCTAGGATTTGTTGGATTTTAGGTATGGATTGATTTGTTCGATGGCAAGAAATTAGGCAAGAAAATGTTATAATTATTTTTATTTAATTTTTGGGTTCATTACATGTATATTCAATGATTTCTATGATTTATGTTTGTGATTTTGTGATTTTTGTGTTTGTGGGTTTGGGTTTGTGAATCGTGATAAGGCTGTGTTTGTGATTCTGAGTGTTTGTAAATTGTGATTCTGGGTCGAGCATTACGGGACGGGGCCCGCGAGGCCCATGGGACCCTGCGAGGTGGGTCTAGGTGCAAATAAAAAAACCCGTTTATTAAACGGGCCGAGTTCAGGTAATAGGTATAGACTCGTGAGCCGAGTTCAGGCATAAAGAAACCCGGCCTGAACTTGACCCGTTGCTATTCCTAAAAGTGGTTCCAAAAAGAAAAATATGCTCTGGCTCTTCTCTCTTTCTCTCTCTTGTTCTTCCTTCAAGTTTTATGGATCCCCTATCTAGTCTGCCTCCTTTTCCTTTTATACTCCCTCCTCCTCCTCCTCCAACTAGATCTTTTTTAGCTGGATTTGGGGGATACTTATCCCATCAACCCCTTTTTTAGCCATTTCTTGATCATGAAGATAGACATTAGGGGTATTGTTACTATTCAAGTCAGTCGTTCAACATTTAATGTGGTTGACATTAGATAAGATGAGCTCATTAATGTAGAGGTGACTACTACATTGGGATTTGCGCCTTCTTCTACGTGTTCCTCGGAGAAGATAAACGAAAAGGTGTCCTCGGTAAAGCATCTGACAGCTTCTTGGTTGAATTATGTCTCCTCGAGAAGGCTGATTCCTCAGATTACCTCAGTAACGAGCCTCGACAGTCTCTCCTCTATAGGGCTCCAGTCATCCTACATTTATATATGGGCTGAGCCCATTCCACTGATGGGTCTTTCTGGAATATTCTCTTCGGATTGAGGTTTTTGGGGTAGATTTAGTCCAATCTCTCGCAAAAACTTTCCTAAAATGGTTTATTAATAAATGTCTTAAAAGGGCCCATTAACTGGACCTATAAAAAAAAAAAGCATTTATATCACCGTTGAATTTACAAGTTATTAGGTAGACATTACTAAAAAAGAAATACAAATACTTATTTTACATAAAAATTTTAATACCACTTTTACGGGGAAATATAAAAAACTATCATTTTTCAGATAATCATTCATTTTTTGGAATTTTCAAAGTTGCCAAGGGATATAACCGTTTGGCTTCATCCTTGCTGGACAGTATCCCATGTTGGTGGGGTGCTCCAAGTTAGGCATGCCTAAGGCATGTGTGATGAATAAAACCAACCAATTATTTAAAAAAAAAATAAAGGGATAAACTAACCTTTTTTTAGTGTAAGTAATGAGAAACAAAAATCTTCATAATCTTTTTATAATTATTGAGGTATCGAATTGTGATTAAAACATCACTTTTACTTAGGTCTATTTTTATTAATATTAATCACAATATACCATTTCAACTGTTGCAAAATTTTTTTGAGTAATTTTGTATGCATAAACTTATTGTTTTTGTGTTACTTTTCGTTGTACTTGGTTCAACATTTTATTAGGAGTGATCACGGGTTATCCAAGCCCAAATTAGGGCTCAACTCAATCCCTTCGGATTGTGAACCCTCTCACCCATTGTCTTCTGATTTGTCAGATAGTTTTGTCCACAACATATGATATGACTAATCTCCACAACCAACTGCCAAAACAATCCAAATTGCAAATTTACACATTTTTCAATCATTCACTCTCATTAAGAAGCACAACCACAAATCTGATACTTATATGAAAAAAAAAATTTAAATAAAAAAACATATCTAATGTTTCTAATCTAAGCCATAAAAAATAAAAAATAAAATAAAACATATCTAAAGCTATGGTGTGGAGTTGAATTGCTAAAGTCACCATCAACATCAAGCCTAGGAGCTCGGTGAGGTCATGTTTATGCCAATCCATTGACTTGGAATTAAGGCTCATTTGGCTGGGGAGATTTTAAAGGGGATGAAAAAGGTGGAAAAAAATGATTTTTTTGGTGTTTGTTTGGGGTGATTTTAAGAGAGAAAACTGGTAGGGCCAGGGTGTTTTATCCTCGAACTCACCAAAATGCAATCTTCCCAAATTGGGGAGAAAACTAAAGTGATTTTGTGGGCATTGCCTCAACCCATGAATTTACATTTCTACCCCCTTCTTTATAACCTGCAACTACCCCAACACCTGCACACCTTCTTCTTTTCTTTTCTTTTCTTTTCTTTTTTCTTTTTGCAACATGAACATTTGGGTTCATCTAAAATTTTTTTTTTACAATATATTAACAAATGAAAGAATATAATATAATATTATGATGTGTTAAATTTTTATAAGATGTTTTATTAATTTAAATTAATAATAAGTAATATTTTTATTATTTTAATGAGTATAAAGAAATTATTTTTTGTATATTAAGTAATAAGGGCATAAAAGCAAATTAATATAAACTACTTTTTCTATCCTCTCACTTTTCTCCTCAACCAAATAAAATAATTTTCAATTCCTTCACTGATCTACCCGTCCAGCCAAATACACCGAGGGAAAACTAAAATCTTTTCAATCCCTCTACATTTTCATTCCCTATCCATTTTCTATCTTCACATTTTTCCACCATTTCAACCAAACAAAGCCTCAATGGTGAATTTCACTCATGCAACATTTTCGTCAAAGAGTAAAGTGCGGAGCCACATGCATCCTTGGGGGGGGGGGGGGGGGGCCTTGGCCCCTCCAAAATTTTTAATTTTTTTTACAATATAGGTATTTTTTATAAATATTTAATGGTTATATGAAAAAAAAAAAAAATTAGAAGTTGGCCCCCCCAAAAGAAAGCATTGATTAACTAATCTAGCAATCCTTTCCAGAAAAAGAGAGTTTAGCCTTGATATACAATTGCAATAGAATGAAATAATTAAATAGTAAGTTTTGTGAGTAAATAGTGGGTCTCCTAATTTTTAGCTCAATTTCAAATCTTATTAATACATTTAAATCATTCAACATTGATAATATATGCTATTTGGTTGAAATTTTCTATTCTCAAGATTTTATCAAGAAAAAGAAAAGGTCATATGAGACTTCAGTTATAACAATATGATTTTGATTTGTCAAATATGGATGAAATTTTGCGAAAAATTTATATATTAAAAAGAAAATTATGTATAATTTTGTTATAAAAATAATAATTGATGAAATTTATTACGTGAAGTATTATTGTCAAGTATGACTTTGATGGAAGATACTATATTCATTTTTTTTTTATTCTTTATATTTGTATGTTGTATACCCAATTATACAATGTTAGTATACTTAATTAGAGTTTAAGAAGATTATAAGTTTCTTTTATAAAGAAAATCTTGTGTCTAGGTGTATATATATACATATTAAAGTTGATAATTTGTGTATATGTATATAACTTATTTAGAATAAGAAAATTTATATTTATATTTTCATACACACTTATATTATGTGGATTTTTTAAGGTAGTGTTTATTTGTGATTTGAGTTTATCTTGACACAATAGTTTGGCCCTCCCAACTCAAAATTTTTGGCTCTGTCACTGCTATGAACCATGAAATGAGGGAGAATACTAATACTTCTGTAAGAGGGAGATCACTCTCCCCCCCTCCTCCCCCCGGTCCATTTGTTATATTAAAAGACAAAAATAAATAAATAAATAAAATCTACTAATCCCAGTCCCAAGCTTTGATCCCAATAAACCTCTGAGATAATGACGATTAATTTGAATGAAATGATCTTCTAGGCCCATTTTAAATCCTTCGTAATTAACCTATAAGATGTACTAATTAAATTTAAAGTATTAAACTTCCTTTCAGATATACTAAAGGGACCAACAAGGCAACAACCAAAGAACCTAAAAGAAAAGTGAAAAAATATTTCAGGAGCAGCACTTACAACAACTTGTGCGAAAGGCAAGTGCATGCAAGACATTCATGCCGTGCCTTCCAGCATAAGAGCAGTCGTCTGAAGCAGTGGTTAGAATACGAGCAATCTTGTAGTGTTCCATATCCACAGCGAGGAACAGTGCGGATTCTCCAGCTTTATTTACAAGCTTAGTCAGTTCTGGAAATTTAATTAGTTCTTCCACTACGTTATCTTTATCGTTATCCCCCCCCTTTTTTTTTGGGGAAGGACTAGGCTTATTTTGTTCTTCCTCAACATTTTTTTTGGGGGAAGGGCTATGCTTATTTTGTTCTTCCACAACATCAATTTTATTGTTACCATATCGCACAGCGACGTGCAAGGCAGTATCCCCATCTTGATTCACCTTGCTCAGAAGACCTGCTTCACCATCCAGTTTTTTGGCCTGGTCTATTAGAAGCTTTACCATTGAAGAATCTCCTCCCATCGCAGCAACATGTAGCGGAGTATTGCCCTTGGAGTTTGCTATAGACACAAGGCGTGGACTTGATTTAACTATCCCTTCCGCTGCCTCAAATTTTTTGAATTGCAGTGCAACATGAAGAACAGTGTTCTCCTGGGGTGTCACTTCTAGAAAGGTACTATGGTTGGGATCATTCAACTTATTAAAGAAACTTAAATCACCAGAGGAAGCAGCTTGGAACACTTCAGATCTCATTCTGTATTTCCCTGCTTTCTTTTTATAGTCGGCCTTAAATCTGTCCAGTATCGTGAGGAAAAAAAATACTAAATTTTGTTTTATTTTTAAAAATGGCTTACTTATAGGCACTAAAGCATGGGTAATACTAAAATTTTTCAAACGGATCCCTAACACAAACAACGTCTTTCAAAGCAAACAAAAGAAGCGAAGAAAAAGCAACCTCTTCCTCGCACAGCGGAAGAGTAAGCCCGACGAAGGAAAAAAGTGGTTTTTCTTACAAAAGAAGCAAGTATGAACAAGGAACTCGTACGATTCCGAGGTACAAAAATTCAATTGGGAGTTGGTCTAAGAGTGAGGAGTGATTTGTAAGAATGAAGAAGTAAGGAAGAAGAGTGAGGATTGAGGTGGAATGCAGATTGTCAGTGGAAGAAAAGAGAGTATAAAAGGAAGAAGGGTAAAAGAACGTGTGGTGGACAACTGTCAAAAATTGACAAATTTTAGTGAAAATATTAAAAATTTTCAAAAAATTTAATTGATTTATCATTCTTATAAAAATTTTAAAATTAGTTTCTAAGATATCTATTAACATTTCCCGAAAACAAGAAAGAGGGAGTAAGCTGGTTTTGGAGCTTATGAGAGAGTAAATGCACAACCAATGATGTAATACGTCTTTGAGGAAAAGGACTATGTACAATTTGGCTGTTGGGATTTAGAGATTGGGATCCGGTTGCATTTAGCAATTGCGCCATGCAATTCACCCAATTTCTTCACAATTTTTTTATAAATTTTTTTTACTGTTTTACTTTTACTTTTACTCATTTTTTATATTTAATGGTTGAAATTTAAAGTTGCTTTTTACAACTTTAAATCTCAATCATCCATACCAATTGCATTAGGTGCAATACTTTGGGTATTGCACCCGATCTCAATCTAGGATTTAGATATCTAGTAAAGACATCGTAATTAAATTCCTAAGCAGATTGCCTTCGCACCCGATCTCAATCTAGGATTTAGATATCTAGTAAAGACATCGTAATTAAATTCCTAAGCAGATTGCCTTCAAGACCGATAAAGGAGGGAAAATGTGGGAAATCTCATTCATTACAATACTACCATTAATGAGTGCATTGAAAATTAAAAAAAAAAAAAAAAAAAAAAAGGTTAGGTTAATAATGCCTTTAGGTAATTGTTAATGATGAGTCAAAAAATAACATGAGATCATCATTCCCATTAACGACGATCCAAGCGAGCATTACACATTTATTGTGCACATTGATAACGAAACGTAATGAATGGAGCAACAGTAACAAGTGAGTTGTGCACTTCAAAGCTCTCATCGATAACACACTAGCCGTTGAGCATAAATATAAACATTCATTATGCATTAAGATAGGAAACAACTTTAAAAGAGAGGAATAACAGAATCAAAAGGTACACACAAATACTCATCCAAAAATCACTCCAAGTCATTTTCTCTTTAAACAATTTTCTCCCTTTTTGACTTAAGCATCGGAGTGCTTTTGGCAAATATCACACCAGTGTATTACACTTTTTTCCTAGGCTTTCTTGTAAGTTTGCACCAGAGACACGGCCAACCACAGGATCATCCATCCAGTGAGACGAGGTCCTTAACTTGGTGATTTTTTGCATCATCAGTTTGGCGCTGTCTGTGAGAACGCTAATCATTCAAGCCATCTTCCCTAAGTGACAAAAGAGAACATCATAGCACGAGATGGATGTTGAACAAGCTGCACATCAAATTCAAGTTCTGATAGCTAGTTTGGAATAAGTGACTCGCTAGAATGAAGAATTAAGGAGAGCCGTTGAATCCTAAAACGAGGAACAACAACAGACTATGGAGAATCAGAATGAAGAAGAACGTCGGAGGATTGAAGGAAACCATAATAAGGAAGGATCGGATAGCCAGGCCACTAGGAGGACGAGAGCATTAGAAGAAAACACGTCCAAAATGGAGAGCTAGCTTCGTAGTATGAGGAATGAGATGGACGAGCTCAAGAATGTAGTGAAATACAAAGCTGTAGAGAACTTAGATGGAATGATTCAAAGGATGGATTCACCATTCACCACAAAAGTGTTGAACCGTCCACTCCCACCAAAGTTTCGCCTTCCCCAACTAGAGTCTTTTGACAGCTCAAGAGATCCCTCGGATCATATTGAGTCTTTCAAAACTTTGATGCTTTTGCAGATGACCCCAAACAAAGTATGTGCAAGGCCTTCCCAACAACGTTGAAGGGCACAACTAGGGTATGGTTTGGCCAACTACCCTCAGGCACCATTATAAACTTTGAACAGCTTAGCAAGGGTTTTGTTCGTCATTTCATTGAAGGACAATGACACAAGAAGCCAACTGGGCATCTTCTCAACATACGCCAAGTAGAGGGAGAATCGCTAAGGCAATATAAGACACGCTTCAATAAAGAGTTGCTATAGGTGGACGAAGCGGAAGATCAAGTCATCCTAACAACCTTCTAAGTAGGATTGCTACTAGGAGATTTCTTCTTCTTAGTCACCAAGAGTCCGCCGAAAACAGTGGCAGAACTACTTCACAAGGCCTAGAAGTATATGAATGTAAAGGACGTTGTGACTGCTACAGGAGTGACGACCAAAAGGAAGCGAGACAAAGGAACCAGTCACAACCTTGACAGGAAGAAGGAGACATGAGGCACAGGACATGCGTTGCACAAAAAGTGGAACCTCCCAGATTGAAGGCCTAAGTTTATTAGCTTCACTATCCTAGTGATGCCTATTGAGTAAGTACTGATGCAGATAAAAGATGAACCTTCTCTGCAATGGCCTAGACCTATTTACACTCCAGTAGAAGTAAGAGACAAAAGCAAGTACTGTAGATTCCATTAGGACCACAAGCATCACACTAACAGATGCAAGCATCTGAAGGACCAAGTAGAAACCCTAATCTGTCGGGGAAAATTACAAAATTTTGTACTAAAAATGAAGCCATATAGACAACAACAGAGGGACAAGAAGGACAGGGAGCCAGAGACGGGGGGCAATAAAGCCCCCATAGGAGAAATAAGGATGATCTTAGGAGGATTGGTAGAGGGAGGATTCTTCAAATCACTGAAGAAGGTGCATGCAATAGAAGTGAACAGCATACACTCATGGTTCCCACCTCCAAAATCTCCTAGATGTAATGATCCAGACATCATCTTTTCTAAGAAGAACACTCGTGGTGTTAGACAATCCCATGACGATCCACTGGTTGTAATGCTCAAGATGGAAGAATTCAACATGCATTGGGTATTGGTACACAATGAAAGCTCAGCAAACATTATCTATTTGCCAGCCTTCCAACAAATGAAGCTGAATGAAGAAAGGCTTCAGCCATTCACTTCCCCATTGGTAAGTTTCAACATTGATAAAGTTATTCCCAAAGGCCTTTTTAAGCTAATCATAATTGCAGGCACTTACCCAATACAAGTCTCTAAGGAGATTGATTTCCTCGTGGTAGATTGCTTATCGATGTACAACGTCATCCTTGGACAACTGACACTCAACAAGTTGAAAGCGGCGACGTCGACCTATTAAAGGAGATCAAGTCCTCATAGGAGAATGCTATTATGCTGCCCTAGCATCAAGGGAAAACCACACGTGGATGATAGATGAACCTGAACCAGTCCTTGAACTGTCAGAAGTGCCACAAGAAGTTGAGGTCGTCCCTGGAGATCCGTCTAAATTCTTGAAGATAGGTTCAGCACTTTCAGCCCTAGAGAAGATGAAGATAAAAAACTTTCTAAGAGAGAACTAGGATATTTCACTTGGAAGCACAAGGATATGCTAGGAATCGACAGGGGAGTCATCCAGCATCATCTCAATGTTAATCCGGAGTGCAGATCAATGCAACAAAGACGAAGAATATTTGCGCCTAAATGCAATAAGGCAGTAGCAAAAGAGGTTGAGGAAATCCTAGAGGCAGGCTTCATAAGGGTAGTGTTCTACCCTAAGTGGCTAGCCAACGTAGTAATAGTAAAGAAGAACAATGGCAAGTGGAGGATGTGTGCCTACTTCACAGATCTCAACAAGGCACGCCCAAAGGATAGCTTCCTCTTACCCAAGATTGACCAATTGGTAGATTCAATTGCCATACATAAGCTCTTAAGCTTCATAGACGCCTTCTCTAGCTATGATCAGATCATGATGGACGAAGAAGATCAAGAGACAACCATTCATCACTAGCCAAGGGTTATACAGTTACAAGATGATGTCTTTTGGACTGAAGAACGCTGGGGCCATATACCAAAGGTTGGTGAACCACTTGTTTCCTCATTAAATAGGGAGGTATGTGGAAGTATATGTGGATGATATGCTGGTAAAGAGTAATGATGAAGCAGACCACCTAGACGATCTGGGGGAGACCTTCGACACACTACGTAAATATAAAACGAAGCTAAACCCAACAAAGTGTGTTTTTGCTGTTTCTTCAGAGAAGTTCTTGGGATTCATGGTATCTCAATGGGACATAGAGGCTATTCCAAACAAGATAAAGGTAATAATGAAGATAAAGTCATCAAAGACAGTGAAGGAAGTACAGAGCTTAACAGGAAAAGTTGTAGCCATGAACAGATTTGTCTCTCGAGCGATAGACAAATGCCTACCCTTCTTCAAAGTCTTGAAGAAGGCCTTTTAGTGGACTAACAAATGCGAAGATGCCCTGACAAAGCTAAAAGAATACGTAACACAACCGCCTTTGTTAAGCCCTTCAGTAACAGGAGAAAAGCTGCATCTCTATTTAGCAGTATCTAATATGGCAGTAAGCTTGGCACTAATCAGGGAAAATGAGGATGTGTAGAGGCTAGTGTACTATACCAGCCAAGCATTCCAAGGGGCTGAAGCGAATTACCCAAGGCTAGAGAGGACTACCTTCACTTTAGTGGTCACCTCTAGAAAATTGTGCCACTACTTTTAGGCACATCCCATTGTCGTCATGATAGATCAACCGATAAGAAAAATGATGAACAAGATAGATGCAATAGGGTGCCTCGTCCAATTGGCTATAGAGCTTGGCTAGTTTAACATAGGATATTGGCCTCAGGTAGCAATCAAAGCCAAGTCCTTGCTGATTTCATTGCAGAATTCATTTATCCTTAAGAAGAAGAAGAGCCCCAAAAGAAGACATGGACAGTCTAGACAGATGGCTCCACCACCAAGAAAGTTAGAGGAGTAGGTGGGATCCTCATATCACCAAAAGGAGAAATCCTAAAGTACGCAGTCAGATTGCAATTCCCAGTAACCAACAATAAAGCCAAGTATAAAGCATTTCTAATAGGATTGAGTCTTGCAAGAGTACTAGTAGCCAAGACCCTCATCGTCCATGCTGACTTTCAGCTTGTAATTGGTCAGTTAAAAGGAGATTATGAAGCAAAGGAATAAAGAATGCAGAAATATCTGAAGATCGTCCAAGAACTCCTACAGTACTTTGACAGTGTCGAGTTCTAGCAAATCCCTCGTGCAAAGAATGCTAAAGTTGATTTCTTAGCATGACAAGCTTCGTCAGACGAGCATAGCATATCTCCCGAGTTATTCATGGAAACAAGGGGACTCAGAATACAAACCCTCATGATGACTTGCAGTTTCTCCCTACTGCATTGGTTCTTCATGCCGCCTTCAAGAGCAAATTTGCTAAGTCTGCCATGATATGCTGTTCAACAGTTGATAATTTAAGGAAGATGAACGTCCACACATGCAAGACATATCACACTCTATTTATTTTTTGTAATTGGTAAAAATCATTTAAATAGCAGACATTAGTGAGCAAATATAGTTTTGCTACCTGATGTTATTAATGTACATCTTGATGGGGAGAATTTAATTGGTACACTATTTAGCTGCATTTTTAGTTAAAATTTCCCATAACATTTGTGGATATATATCGGGCATGACTCGTACGAGTGATAGCAATTGGAAAAGCAGATGCTAGTGACGTATATCACTCTATAACCTCAATCCAAGCTGTAGACATTTCTCGATGCTCTTTTGCTCTTAGTCATCTAGCTAGGCATACAAATACATTACTAGTAGCAAATGAAAATACTAGTACACAACTTCCTTTAATTTAACCAAAAGAATGACATTAGGAAGACAAATAGATGTTTCTTAATTTCTTTTACTTTCCCAATTTATGCAAGTAGAAGCAGTTATATTGTGCGTTAATATTTAAAAACAACAACAAAAAGCAAATATGAAATGACAAATGTAGTAAACCAATCAGCGGTACGGTAATTAGACGAATGTAATAATCAAATGTAAAAAACAAGCAATCATTGAAAATTGAAAAAATAGAAAGTAAAACCTAGAATCAGAACAAAAACCATAACCAAAAAAGTCCAAATATTAATTAAAAGATGACGACATACAGAAAATAACATTTGTGTAAGGACAATCACCGACCATCTCGTCAAGTCACCGATTTGGGTGGAATACAATGGCTGTGGGGAGTGCACAAACAATGATGGAATAGATCTCTGAGGAAAAGGACTAAAGGTGCAATTTGGCAGTTGGGTAGGGAAAATGTGGAGTCTCATTTATTACAATAATGCCATTAATCAGTGCACTGAAAAAAAATTAAATTCCAGTTTGTTCATTGTTGAAGTGTTAGCCTAGGCCCAGCCATACGGGCTTGTTTGGATTTAGGGGAAGGAAGGCGGAGTTGAGGGAAGTAAAATAGAATTGGTTGAAAATAGAATTCTACTTTACTCGACTCTACTCTCCATCCCTCCCCCTCAATCCAAACAGACCATAAATATCTGTGGATCAACATTCAATTGCCTCCACTCCCTAGTTTATCTACGTATCCAAAAATTATGTCTTGGTAACGGGTATTCTTATGGAAAATTGTTAATAAGAAAATGTTAATAAATACCCTAAGGGCATTAGTTTATGAACTATTTTAAAAAACATTTTATTGAAATATGATAAAACTAATTCTTTTTGGCAGCTTTTATATTTTATCACCCTAAACTATACATCAAATTACACTTTACTCTTTAAACTATTCGAATGCACACTTTGCACCCTAAATTATCACACTTATCACATTTTGCACCCCGACATTACTCTTCCTATTAAGCTAAATAGAAATTAATAGCACATGACTTGCACATGATTTTTACTTAGGTGGCACATTGTTTAAAGACCAAAATACCCTTTTCACAAACAATTAAAAACAAATGCTTATTTATTTATTTTTTTCCAAGTCTTCCCCTCTCTCTCTCCCAATAGGTCTTTAAATTCCACTTTTAGATGTGTGTCCTAAACTCCTTTCATACATTAAATCAATGAATTGTTAAGTGGGTTGGGCACTAGAACTTAGAAGAAGTGGTTGAACCTCAATACCCAAACCTTAACTAAAATAAAACTAAGTGTAAAATTTAAGGTGGTAAAGTGTAATTTTCACAAAAAATTTGTTAAGAGAAAGGAAAAAATAGAAATTACAATTCAAGTAGAAGGACGTGTTAAATAAATAAATAAAAATATCAAATGGAAAATGTAGTAAACCAATCAGTGGTAATTAAATGAATGTAACTGCTGGAGGCGTCTGTAGAGACTGACAGAATCATTAGGGCCACAAGATTTCTCATGAACTTCTTTTAATCGTTTAATGGACTCACCAGGGCTCAAGCATCTAGCTAGAATTCCTCCAGGCAGCTTTTTATACAATTCTCTTGCCATTAGAGCATAATCTTTGAGTACTTTCAAATGATTCTTTTCATCTAGCGATAATAGGGCCTCTTTAATGGAAGCTCGCCAATCTGTCTATCCCAGCGATTGATCAAAGAATTCTTCCTTCAGCACTTCTACCACTGGGATTGGCCTTTTCACAACAGTAACATCTGTAATTGCACCTTCAAATCTGATTTTTGACCCCAATGTTGCTAAGGCATTGGCAAAGCGGTTGTCGGACCTTAGAGAGTGTTCAATATTGAATTCTTCAAAAGAGTCCTCCAACCTTTGAGCCATAGCTCTATATGGAGCTAAAGATGGTTCCTTGAGTGCAAAATCTCCTCTGGCTTGGCAAACAACCAGATTTGAGTCTCCAATCACTCGAAGACGTTTGATACCCATTTCATAAGCTACCGCTAGGCCCGTGAGATATGCCTCATATTCAGCCATGTTATTGGTGCATGGAAGCCTGAATGACATACCTACTGTCTCTTCGGTACTTTTGGATAGGACTATCCCAGCCCCACTTTCAGAAGTGGTAGAGGATCCATCAAAATGTCCAAACTGCCCCAACTGTTTCCACCAGTGCAACTACTAGCAGCTCTCCAGGTACATCATCAGTAATGTCCTAGCTGTCCTCACTAGGAAAATTTGACAGTAGATCAGCGATGGCTTGACCCCTCACAACCGTTGGGGTGATTGCTATGATCTAGAACTCAGATAGTTGCAAGAGCCATTGTGCTAGTCTTCCGGAAAGAACCAGTCGCCTCAAGAGTGAGTGGATTAAATGAGATTTCGTTAAGAGCTATACCGTGTGAGCTAGCAGATAATGGCGTAGTCGCTGGGCAGCATATATCAAAGCAAGACAAGCCTTTTCAGCCCTTAGGTAGCAGGTTTCAGCATCCTTTAATTTCCTGGTAACAAAATACACCAGCTGCTCTACCCCTTCTTGATCATCTTGGGCTATGAGTGCCCCTATTGCTTCGCTATTAGTAGCCAAATATAGTTTGTGTGGTTTCCCTAGTATGGGTGCACACACAGTTGGCAGTTTGGTCATAAGTTGCTATAGCTAGAGAAATGCCTACTGATATCTGGGACCCCAGCGGAAGGGTTTCCCCTTCTTCAGTAGTGGTGCAAAGGCAACTATGAGGGCAGCGAGACCCGGAATGAACCGCCGGATGTATGAGAGTTTACCAAGGAAACTTTTCAGCTGTGTGAGCGTTGTAGGTGGCTTCATAGTAGTAATGGCTTGTACTTTGTTAGGATCAACATCTATGCCTCTTTGGTGTACAAGAAATCCCAGAAATTTCCCAGTTGTAACTCCAAAAGCACATTTGAGTGGATTCATATGAAACTTGTAAAGTCAACACCTTTCAAAGACCTTTTGTAAGATAGCAAGATGATCTCCTCTGGTCTTTGACTTCACAACAATGTCATCCACATAGTCCTCGATCTCTTTGTGCATCATGTCATGAAAGATTGCGGTCATAACCCTTTGATATGTGGCTCCAGCATTTTTGAGACTGAAGAGCATAACGATGTAATAAAAATTACCAATAGGAGTTCGAAAGGCTGTTTTGGCTACATTTTTGGATGACATTCTGATCTGGTTATAGCCGCTGAAGCCATCCATGAATGAAAATACATCATGCCCAGCAGCTGAATCAATGAGCATATCCATGTTGGGAAGTGGAAATTCATCTTTGGGGCATGCTTTATTGAGATTTCGAAAGTCAACACAGTATCGTATTTATCCATTCTTTTTCTTGACTGGTACAATATTTGAAAGCCACTTTGGATGCATGATAGGCTTGATGAACTCAGCTGTAAGAAGTTTCTGGATTTCTCGAGTGATTTGAGCTTCAACATCAGGGTGAAAGGTCCGTATGGGCTGTACTACTAGCTTTGCCCCTGGTTCCATATTAAGAGCATGTGCTACTAGGTTAGGATCCAAACCGGGCATCTCATGGTACTCCCAAGCGAAGACATCAATGTACTCTTTTAATAGTGAAATGAGCTGAGCTTTTTCCAGCAGTGGCAAGGTTGCATTCACTGAAGTTGGTCGCTAAACACTAGGATCATCACTGAGATTAATGGTTTCCAGTTCCACATCAGGTGAGAAATTAGTTACCGCTGGAGATTCTTCAGACAGTTCTGCCAGACTGCTGCGCAAATGTTCTTTTGTTTCCTGTGCATAACAGCATGTTAGTGTTGTGCTTGCTTCATTTAGTCCGGGACCCTTCTGTTTGAGACAGGTAGGCCCCACGTACCGTCATAACCGATACCCCAAACAACCATCCGGCAACTGGACTTGTACACAACGTGGCTGTGAGGCATCGCTGGAGGTTTCCCCACGTTCTCTTTTCTTTTTCCTTTGACCAAGGAAAGACCTCATGTCTATATCTGGATTATTATGAATATCTTGCCAGTTGGGTAAAGGAATCCCAACGGGCTTTGAAGTGGAATCTTCTCCACTTGAGGTGAATTCATCATAAAAAGTGGCCTCAAAGTAGTGTGCTTCGGATAGATCAAATGGTGTAGGATTAGCAAGGATGCGTATAAGCTTAGTATTAAATCTTCCTTTGACACATTGGTGGTAAGTAGATGGCACAAGCTTGTGTTTGTGGAGCCATGGCCTCCCAAGTAAAGCATGATATGAGATAGGCGAATCGATAACATGAAATCTGGTGAGAGCAACAATGAGTCCTACTTTAAGAACTAACTATATACTTCCAATAGTGCATTCATGAATTCCTGCGAAACCAAAAACCTCAATAGGAGCCCTAGCTATTTTGCTGAGTGGGATCCTAGCTGCTTTGAGTGTGCTGGCTGGAATAAGGTTAAGTGATGCACCAGTGTCGACTCCTCGTCGGTGAAGGTGATGACATTAGTAGTCTCTAGGAAGGCACAGCTGGCATGAGCTTCAGCTGTGAGGCAGTATGTTCCAGAGCTGGCAGCGATGGATACAAGAGCTTCGGTTGCTGATCTCCTTGACTCCTCCTTGAGCCCCAACTGATTAAACAAAGTTTGAAAGATAGGGCTTCTTTGAAGGGCAGAGATAGCTGCTAGAGGCATGCTTGTACCACTGGCAGTCTCACTCTCATCAGCCCCATTATGAAAAAGTATAGCGGCTGCTTTCCCTCTGTGATGCTGAGGCAGTGGGTTCCGCTGGACTTTTTGCTCACGAGTGAGGGTTAAAGTACCATATGAAATTTTCTTGTGGAACGTTCTCCAGATTGTTCTACAATCTTTAGTGCCATGCCCCACATATCTATGATACCGACAATAGAGGGATTTTCGCATATCTTCTGAAGTAGGCTCTCAGATAGGCTTGAAAGGCCTAAGCACTCCATCAGCTACCCATTTGTTGATGACAACATTCATTTCCTCATCGATGCACGGAATGGGAGAATACTTTTCCTCTTCTTCCCTCTTTCGCTTCTCTCCCACTCTTGGTTCATTGGTGGAGATTGTGAGAGCCTAAGGAGCATTTTTCTTTTCTAACTTGGGCTTTTCAACCACGGAAGGCTTGACTGATACGGCTGTCTTGCGAGCCTTCTGGAGCAGCTAGGCAAACTGAATAATGTCAAGATTCTCCAAATGGGCCCAGTATTCATGGGACATGTTGTCAATGCATATCTCAACCATCTCTTGCTCTTTGAACTGTCCATAACAATCAAGAGCAGCATCCCTAAACCGCCGGATGAAATCAAGGAGTCCTTCGAAGGACTTTTGCTTAGTGTTGTGGAGAGTGAGGATAGTAACCTTTTCCTCTCCATGAAAACACTTGGAGCAGAAACTTTCAGCCATATCATCCCAGGTAGCAATGGAACCAGGTTGTAAAGTGGAGTACCATGTGTAAGCACGATCGGTAAGAGATTTTGAAAATTCCCTTAAGCAAAGATCACCATTTCCAGCAAAAGGTCCCACAGAATCAAGGACTTGTTGACATGCTCAATTGCATTCCCTTTCCTCCTATCATAAAGAGAGAAGGTGGGAGTCTCATACTTGTCTGGGTATGGCTTGCTTAGCAACTCAGCTGGGTAAAGAGGCCTACGAACGAAGTGCTTGGGTTCCTTCGGTTGGCTAAGCCTTTCCCTTTCCAGCAAAGTAATGAGGTCAAATAATGTAACAAACTGTGGAAGAGAGGCATTTTACTCACCAAGCTGGGGATTCCCAGTGGCTGATCCCACCTCTGGCTGTGTTCTAGGATCTGGTTCTTCATGTAATGGCTAGGGCGTTGGCCTTTGAGTTTCTCTCAAGACCTTTAAAGATTCAGCAAATTCGAACTGAGTTTACTGCATTCCTTGTATTGTTTCTAAGAGGAAAGAGAATCGGCGATCAGAATCTTCTTGGTTGACCTCATGTTGGTCAGCTTGTTCTCCTTGTGGAGCTTGACTGTGATGACTTTGTGCCACTGGGAGACTGGTGTTTCTAGTCCCCTCTTGCCTGCTGCTCCGCAATCTAAGAGGCATGGTAAACTCTTGGTTTCAATAGACTCTGTTAGGTTTTGAGTTTGTAATGTTGGCAAACCATGACAAAACATGACAAAAACTAAGTCTCATTAGTTTAGAATGGTCTACATTGAAGCCCAAGACAAAAACTTCAAGTTCAGGATAAAAACAAATGAGTTACAAGCTGGTTGGTTCGATCGATCGAAAGTCACTTATCAGCAAAATCAGCAAACGTAAAAAGGCCATAACTTATTCATTTGAAGCCCAAATCGCGAGCTGTTTTTTCCAGTATTTAAAGGACATCATAAGCTAACCCTAGGTAGGGTTTTTAGAGCTTTTTAGAGAGATTAGAGTGCCTCTTGTGCCTCTTTGGTATTTTAGGGTTTTGTACCCAAACCTCTCTATGGTTGTTGCTCATATTGCTGTTTTGTGTAAATCTCTTGTGAGATCTTTGAGAAGTTTTTCTTTATACAAAACTTAGGGTTTTCAAGATTGAGATTACATCAACATCTTGATGATCAACTTGGTTGCTGCCTTTGAAGCTTAAAGAATATCAAGCGTGGGTGCTTGTAGCTGATTAAGGGATTCAAAGAAAGAAGTAGTCCGTGGACTCGGAGCCTACGCGTGGTCGTGTCAGGAAGTTTTACTGGTGGGTAGCATTAGGAAGTCAAACGGGGAGCTTGTAAGTCCTTTTGTAAGAACTTCAATTCTTTCTTAGTGGATTCCGTTTTGCCTTGAGGATCGGTGGGTCAAATCCTCCCCAGGTTTTTACCGTGTGGTTTCCTGGGTGATCATATTATGTGTTATTTATTATTCCACTGCTTTATATGCTTGATATGATTATTTGATTGTTTTAACCTAGAATTGCTTAATTTGACTAAGTAACAACTTGGCTAATTAACTAGGCTACGCAATCTAATTGTGGTTTAAGGGGTCTAAATTTCCAACAGACTCCCCAGTGAAGTCGCCAAAATGTCGGGAGCAAAAAAGTTTTCCTTCTGACAAAAAAGATTTATAACGGGTTGGGGGTCTAAACCGAAACTCAACGATGGGCTTAATACACAGCCCAAAGGCTATCAGTGAAAATCCAAGTAATCCACTATATTTTATGCCTTGGGCTTAAATTGGAACTGACAAGAGTGGCCCATGAACAATCCCTGTAGCGGACACGTCAGCACAGTTTAAAAGCATTATGTATGAAATAGCCTAGCAGTAAAATGGTTCTAGAGAAGATAGCCCAGCGGTAAAATGGTTCTGCAAAAGATAGCCCAGCGGTAAAATGGTTCTGTAGAAAATAGCCCAGCGGTAAAATATTTCTGCAGAAAACGGCCCAATGGTAAAGTAATACAAATAGAATAAACCTCAATCTGTTAATTACTTCACAATCCAAGGAAATGTCTATGTTTTTAGACTCATCGTCCGTTAGCTCTAGAGAAGAGTCTTCTAATATAACAATATGAGGGAAAAATTCTATTGTAATAGTTATATCATAACCATTAATAGTAAACGAATAAATAAATGTCATGGGTTCCATAATAACAAATAATGGAGAAAACTTAGTGTGAGATGAAGGGAGAGAGAGAGAGATCCCAGCTAGCGCAGCAAGATCATTATGGTGCCATGGCATGCTCATGAGTATAGTATATGCAGTGAGTAGAGATAATCATTTGTGAGAATTATGAGCAATGAGTGAGTAGTATAAGCAATGAGTGAGAGTGTATAGCAAAGCTGAGGGAGCTTTCTGCTAGGGCAAGTAAACTTTTTATGAGTAGAGCTATGAGAAATGTTTGTGAGCTAAAAGCTGGGAAACTTAGTTTCTTAGCTTGAAACTAAGAACTTAGTGATTTTCAGAGTTTTGAGAAGACTCTTTTGCAGAGAGCTTAAGGAAGAATCTTGATCTGTAGCTTAGTGAGTTGGTTATGTGTTGGTAGTAAGTTTTTTGTAGCATTAATGGAGAGTTCCATTTATACCTGAGATTTTAGGGGGTGATTAGCAAATAATCTTTGCTAAATCTTTCCCAATCTTCAGAAAATCCTTAGAAAAACGTTCTTAGGATTTTTAGCTAAGAGTAGTAAGCTCACTTTTAGAAGGTCATTGCTGGTCTGGGCAATAATAGCTGGGTTTCTAGCTTAGCATTAAATGCTGATTAGCCTTGGCTGATTGGATTAGAGCATGCTTAAGGCTAATGATCTTAGTTATGCTGCAACTAGAATCAAAGTTCCCTAAGGTAGATTGGACCACCCCAAGCTAGGTGTCAACCCTGGAGCCCTTGCTGAGAACTCTGCTGGGATCCCCTTGTTGCCCTCCAAACCACATTTCCCTAAGTTTCCCCATTTGGGGTTCATGTGTTTGGTTTATGAACCAGAGATTACATATTTTTAGTATAAAAATGAGCTAGTTTCATCTTGTTTCAGGGGCTTTGAAGGCCTTGTCATGACAGCTTTGAGTCTTTGACTGAAATGGGTTAAAGAAGAAAGAAGTGACAGTTGGCTGAAGTTTTTCAGCTTTCTGTCACATCCATTTCAGCTTTATGTCACATGAGGAGTGATGGGATTCCAGCTTGTGAAGGAAGGATTCAGCCCTAGAGGGACACATGTCTTCTTCTGATTAGATTTAGACAAGTTGGGACTTGATAGGAAATGCTCCAGTTGTTTATACTGAGATTTTGGTTGGTTACTTTACGTAAGCTTTTAGCTGCTGGATTCTGTGTGTGGGCTGGGCTGACCCAGTTGAGCTTTGTAGATAAGCTTGCTTGGACTTGGTTAACCCTACAAAATGAGTAGTTTTGCCATGGGTGATATTCATGGGCTTAGTAGTTAGTTGAAAAGAATAGACATAGTTTCCCACAAATTTTGTGAGAGCAATATTTTTTGAGAGATGAGTAATTTGTATTTCCCATAAGTTAGGGATTTAGTATATGTAAAGCAAGTATGGAAACAATACTTGATTGTGCCAAAATAATATTGGGCTTTTTAGAAATAGTGCCAAATGAATATTTGGGCTTTGTAAAAATGGTGCCAAATGAATGCTTAGGCTTTGTAAAAATAGTGCCAAATGAATATTTGGGCTTTGTTAAAATACTGCCAAATGAATATTTGGGCTTTGTAAAATGATTTAGAATTTTGTAAAATATTTGCCGTGTAGCAACGGACTTGGTAGAAGTGTCGTATCGTAACGGGCTTTGTAAATGGTGTCGCATCATAGCGGGCTTTGAATTAGCCACATTGTAGTGGGAATTTGAATTAGTCATATTGTAGTGGGACTGTGAATTAGCCACATCGTATTGGGACTTTGAATTTGCCACATCGTAGTGGGATTGTGAATTAGCCACATCGTAGTGGGACTTTGAGCTAGCCACATAGTAGTGGGACTTTGAATTTGCCACATCGTAGTGGACTTTAGGGAGTTTGGGCTTTCTTTGGGTTTTGCCCTCAAGCTAAATGATTTTGGGCTCTTTGTGGAGATAATGTAATTTTGTGGCCCAATTGTGGTAGTGGTATGGTGAGTATTTTTGTGAAAGCCCAAGTTGGATAATATGTGGGCTATAATGGGTAATATTTGTAAAAGGGCCCAAGACAATTTGTGGGCTTGTGTATGGAGTATTAATGAAGGCCCAATAGCATAGGGAATATTTGGGTAATATATATGGGAATATTTATGCAGACTTAAAATAATGTGTGGGCTCATGTGGGTATTTTGTGAGTGGGCTAATAGGAATCTAGGCCCGAAAATTTGTACCTCAATAATACCAAACCACCGCATCAGAGCTAGAGAGAGAGGCAATAAAGGGAGCGAAGATGCTAATACACATGATGGCGACGTGGGTACAGAGGCAATTGTCGAAGGTCAAGGTGTTTCTGGCGGTGGTTTCTGGCATTGCGGTGCTTGTGTTCCTGCATGCACACGAGAGAAGGGAAGACCTAGAAAAAAGAAAAAGAAATAAGAAATAAGGAGTTGCTTTCATTTGTTTGTGAAAATGGTGATTTGCTCTTTAAATAGTGTGTCACCTAAGCAAAAATCATGTGCAAGGCATGTGCTAATAATTTATGTCTAATTTAACAGTGAAACTAACCCCAAGGTACAACGTGCGATAATTTATGGTGCAAAGTGTGCATTCTAAAGATGAATAATTAATTAGCCAAAAAGAAGGGGTAAGCACTTAACGGGCCAATTTGATAGTATTAAGGATAAAATGTTAAAAAATTTTAAGGCAAAAAATTTTTTTGGGAGGGACAAGGGGTATTGAATTTTTTTGGTATTGTATCGAGTCTCAGCCCCTTTAATGTAGCAGGCCTCTCGTGCATCCCACATACTTGTGACTTGTGAGTTGTGAACCCACTTGTTGTGAGGATCAATTTTTTAGCGTTCATTTTGAAATAATTTATTTAACTTTTTGATTAAAATTTTTTGTTCTAAATGTATTAAAATATACTTGTTCATAATATATATATATATATATATATATATATATATATATATATATATATATATATATATTAAAAAGTGTACATAAAAACTAAAAAATTAAGTTTATAAGTTTCAACAAAACAAACAAACACACACACACACACACACATATATATAGGGTCCGGTAATTACTTTTTCATTTCTCCATAAAAATTTTTCTAAAATAAATTACTAAGATGTATATACTTTAGGAACACACGTTAGTAAATCTCATATATATATATATATATATATATATATATATATGCGCAAATAATAGAACCATAGAAAGGCAAAACAAATCAACCCCATGTCCCGACAGGTGAAATGCATTTCTCATTTACAGTACCAAAACGTAGAATCAGAAAGTGATGGGTGAACAGGCACAGCACATTTCGTGGTAGAGCCCAGATGTGACAACAGCTCATTTCCTAGCTTGTTGCACAGGCCACCTAAAGTCAGCCTTTCCTTTTTGAAAAATAGAGTTGTGCATGAGGGAGAAATATACCCTACACTAGGTATATATTTCCTCTCTCTCAAGTCCCACCGAATGCTGGGTATAACTTCTTGTGCATGACCATATAAACGAAAAGAACCAACACGTGCAAGTTTTGAGAGAGAGGGGAAAAAAAAAGAAAAAGAAAAAGAAAAAGAGAAAAAAAAGAGATGATTTTTCTTTGCTTAATAAACACACGTAGGGTTAGGAAAGATAAATGGATGGTTTTCTCTTAGAAGGATATTTGAGTATTACAATTATAGGGAGTTAAAAAGTAAAGGGAAAATTAACATATATTCTAAGGATATTGGTTTGAGAAGTATTTTTAGAAATTTTTTATAAGAAAAAAAAATTGATTTTTTTAACAGCTTTTAAACCTTTCATAAAAATTTTCATTAACAAATTTCTTAAAAACACCTATTAACTAGACACAAAAAGTATTTTTTGTATTGGTTTCACCAGGTCCCTAATCTTTTATGGTGAAATTGTATTTATTTTACTTTTTCAATTTATGCAAGTAGAAGCTTTTATATTATATTTTCCATTAAAATCACTAAAATTTAGGTTCCTTTGAATTAGATTTTTCTTTTATATTTGGATTTTGGAGTTGAATTTACCTTCGTCGTTAGTGTTGTATTTATCTTACTGGGGAAATCATCAAAAGTGACATATTTTCCAACATTTTCAACCTCAACAGCTGTTTAGTCCTGCTCTTTCCTGCACAAAAATTTAGTACAATCTTGCATTGATGCTAATCAAGATTAGATAACAAGATTTTGTACACCATGTGGAGAAGAATTCCACAAAACAAAATCATAGACAAACTATACTTAGCATGACTAAAATAATAAAGTGGCCTTAGTTTTGTTACAGGAAATCAAAATGTTAACCAACGACCAAACACCGTAATTAAGTTATGCTTTCCTTAATGACAAGTACAGCATATCCAACAAAAATTATGATTACTGGTCAAAACTTATCTTTGATCATCACATTCAAGCAACTTCTCCTTCAGTCAATAATGGTTAATGTCCTCTCTCTCTTTTTTTTTTTTTTTTTTTTCCAGAGCATGTCTCTTTACATCATTCTTTTGGACTTGGCGTCCAACCGTTGCCTCTTTTTATTGTTCATTAAGTCCAGAGACACACCCGATTTCATACTCAACTAATGTGTAAAATTATGATGGTTGTTTCCTAACCAAGAACCCTCCCTAATAAGCACCCGAGGTTCAACCAATAATGAGATAGGCAGCTCAAATTTGTGTAACATATTTGACTCTGTCCTATGTACAGGAGCACAAGCATCTTCCAGCTTCCCTGAGTGCATAATTTCTTTCAATATTTGTACCATCGTTACTAAAGTCACTTCCACCATCAGAATACAAACCTTCATGAGGACTTGCAGTTACAAATAGATATTTAGATACTAATCACCCAAAAAAAAAAAAAAAAAAAAAAAAAAAAAAGAAAAAAAGAAAGAGGTTTAGATACACTCTAGAAGCATGGCACCCAAAATAGGATTAGAATTAGCTGTTTCAAAAGTGAAATAGAAAATGATCATTTCAAGATTTTGTCATCTCAATTAAAATTTAACCGTGGTAAAAATTTAATTAGAGTCCTCCTTGATTTCTTTCAATAATATTTGTCTGAAGGTCTCACACAAAAAAAAAAAAAAAAAAAAAAAAAGTAACCAGTACTTTTTTTTTTTTTTTTTTTTTTGGGAGAAACTACTAACCACTAACCAGTTCAATTAAGGTGAAACTGATATTTTTGCCTCCTAAAACATATCTGGTCCCCACCCAAAAAATAATGTTGACAATAATCAGATATCAGAAAGGGTTTGATATGCATAAAAGATAAGGTTTGATATGCACGCATGTGAGACAAGGTTTGATATCAGATCAGGATAGTGTCGGTGACTTATTTAACAAAAACAAAAACATTTTGCACATTTTATTTGTATGTTCTCTTTCACATTCAAATAACGACGAAAACTAGAAATGTGAGTTAGAAAGAAGAGTTACTTTTGTTGACCGTTCTTCATATGCTTTGAACCTTATTATATTGTTGGTGTGATAGGTATAGGCAGGTCTCCCTTAATTAGTGTGCTGTCTACCTTAATTAGTAAGACTTAAGTGTAGTATGGGTAGGCAGGTCTACCTGGTAGCCATTAACAACTCTCGATAAAGACCTTATTTTGATGAAAAACGTGGATTACCAACACATCAGTGACATCACTAGGGGTGACTCCAATCCAGGACAATTTGCATTGCGTAGTCTTGTTGGCCACAGCTCCAGCTACTGAGAGCATTTTCAATAACTTCTCTGTATTTTTTTATTGTTTAATTTATCTTTTATCTATTTATTTTTTAAATACATCTTTTAAAATGTTATTTATCTCATTTAAATATTATTTTTTTATTTATTATTTATTTATATTTTAACACACATATTCTTTTACTCTCATCTTCATTCCTTTCTTTACTAATTTTTTTTTTATTCTGTTTTATTCTTTTGCAAATGAATAGTAGCACGTCAAGTTTGGAGAACAACTATTCATTAGCAAAAAACTTTTTGAGTTTTAAAGAAGCTGTTGGAGGACTATTTTTTGGTTTCATTCTCCATTATAGAAATTATTTTGCTTTTACTTAAACTATTGGAGATGCTCTAAGTCACCAATTGCATTAGTAATATTGATAAAATTTATTTTTTATTGAAAAAATTGTGTATTTTTTTTTAATGGGGTGAGATTTATTACAAAATATTTAATATGATATCCTCTATTTAAATGTAAAATTTATTTCTAACACAGCTTCTACATCGATAAATCTAAACAAATCACAATTCTAAAACTAAGGTCAGTTATGAATGCTTAACAAATTAGTTAGGATTGATCATATGTATTTTTTTCATCATTTTATCTTATTCTAAATCATATGGTCAATCATTTTGTTGATTAACATGTATTTTTGTTACGTCTAGTAATGTTACATTAAGTCTTTCTCTAATTCTTTTTGTTAAAGAAAAAAATTTGTTAAGAAAAAGTGAAAAAAAAAATTAATTCAGGTAGAAGCACATATTAAAAAAAGAAAAGAACAGATATCTACAAATGTAGCAAACCAGTCAGTGGTAATTAAATGATTGTAATATTCAAATGCAAAATTTATGCAATCGTGAAGAGTGGAAAAAGAGAAATTAAATCGAAGCCAAAAATTTTCATTAAAATTTTTTTTTTTGAAGCCAAAATTGAGAAACTAACAACTAGGTTTCAAAGTATCTGTGCTTGGAGTCCATTCAAACAGTGCCATATAACAATCAAATGCACCAAAATGAAAATGATAGAACCATAGAAAAACAAAATAAACCAACCCCTCGTCCCCACTAGCAGTGATATGCATGAATCAGAAAGTGTTGCACGCACAGCACATTTCGTGGTCCAGCCTAGATGTGACAAAAGCTCATTTCTGAGCCTGTTGCAGAGGCCACCTAAAGTCTGGCCCTCCTTTTTGGAAAAACAGAGCTGTGCATGAGGGTTACGCGGTATACACGGAGGGAACTGGCACTTGCAACCTTTGACAGAAAAAGAAAAATGTGATTTTTTTTTTTTTTTTTTTGCTTAATTGATCGACATACTTAAGGTTAAGGAAGACAAATGGATGGTTTTCTCTTAGAGGGCCTATTTGAGTATTGTAATTATAGAGAGTTAAAAAAGTATTGGATGTCTTAAAGGTATCAATTTAAGAAGTATTAACTTTTTATTGGAAAAGAAAAAATTAAATGATTTTTTTAATAATTTTTTATATTTCCTATAAACGTGATATTAAAAATTTTCTAAAATTCTTATTAACAATTTTTTTAAAAGTATCTGTAGAGAGGGAAAATTCCCGACCTATCACAAGCTGACACGTCACACTACCAAGTCCACAAAATACAGCCAATTACAAAGCGCCACGTACTGCTGCTAGGTTTTACTATTGCTGTTCAGAAGCCAATAGAAGTTTGCCAAGTGTCATGTAAGAACTAATCATGCATCGGCTCGTGTAAGCGATGACCCAAGCAACCTCGCACGTGTAAGCGATTACTCAAGCAACCTCGCACGTGTAAGCAATGACCCAAGCAACCTTGCACGTGTAAGCGATGACCCAAGCGGACCAATCAGATTGTGACATGTATCACCAATCAGACTCCGCCACGTGTCGCTCACCCACCTCCAAACTCCTATAAATAGAAGCCTTCCTAAGGCATTTCAAAGAGATCGGAAGGGCTGAAGAGAGGACATCAAGCCATCTAAAGCACTCAGAAGTCCAGAAGCTCTGCTGGAATCAAGCCCCGAAGCCTCTAGCAACTTCAAGAACTTCAAACACAAAATCAAAGAACATTCGAAGCAGAATCATCCAAATCATCTGCTTAGATCCAAAAGTTTGCGGGAATCAAGCCTAAAGTGTTCGAAAACATCAACAAATCACAAATCAGTGAAGCTCTACGGATTCAAGTCTCTAAAGCACCGAAGAACTTCCACCACAAGCCTTCAAATACAAAGAACATTCAAAGAGGAATCATCCAAATCATATTCCTAGATCTCAAAGCTCACTGGAATCAAGCTCAAAAGCCTCCAGAAACCTCAACAAATCACAAATCAGCGAAGCTCTACGGATTCAAGCCTCTAAAGCACCGAAGAACTTCCACCACAAACCTTCGAAGACAAAGAACGTACCAAGAACACGAAGAACATATGAAGAACACGAAGAACAAAGAATTTCTAACAAACTCATAGCCAGAGATTCATTGTGATTTTGTTTCAAGGATCTTCGATCTATCCTTCAGCCAAATTGAAGAATATTTTATGTTCAAGTCAAAATCACATTACCGCAAATCCAATCAACAAAACTTGTAAGGAGATCGAATCAGAGGATCACACTTTTGTAATCACAGAGAATTGTACCACACATATCATCAATATAAATTCTCACTTGTGAAACTATTTTTACTTGTTTGACTTTATTTCGAACCGAGAAATTTAGTCGTCCACATATTCTGGCACGCCCGGTGGGACATCTCTGCCTCTCATCTCATTCTCCTTCAAAGAAATCATCATCATCATCTTGCTACCAACTTCAATGGCCACTAGCAAGAACATCCAAGCTTCAACAGCTACTTCAACTAAACTTGGTATGACTACCACCAACAAATGCATTGGTGTAATCAATTGTAGCCAACCCAAAGCAAACAATCAACTTGAATCAACCAAGGAAGCCAAGGTCCAGACAATCATCTCCTTAGACCCTCTCACAAGAAACAAGGTCATCAACAAAGACATCTCCACCTTGGAACATCTCAAGTATAGGGGCAAATCCCCTTCTTCCTTCACAAGAAGTTGGTTGCACGATTTCTCTCCCATCAAAGGGAACCAAAAAGATGAGATTTCACGTGCTCACTCCAATCCATTCTCTTCTCCATCATCTTGGGAAGTTGTATCAGTCATGATGACTAACACCTCTACCATGGAAGAAAAGATGACTGAAATGGAGCAAAGGGTTGTCCTTCTCACAAAAGCACTTGAAGATAAGGACCTCCAAATTGTAACTTTAATGAACAAACTCGAAGTACAAGATCTTGGTGAATCAAGCCATGATCATAAATTCACATCCGCAAAGGATGACGAAGGGAGAGAAATTGAAGACACTTCCCAACGAGAACAATCTACTTCGGTTGCTTCGTTATCAGTCCAACAATTACAAGACATGATAACAAATACCATCTGAGCACAATATGGAGGTTCTTCTACAAGTTCTCTCACATATTCAAAACCCTACACAAAGCGCATCAATAACATAGGATGCCAAATGGGTATCAACCCCCCAAGTTCTTGCAGTTTGATGGCAAAGGAAACCCTAAGCAACACGTGGCTCACTTTGTAGAAACCTGTGAGAATGCAGGGACTCAAGGAGGCCTCTTTGTAAAGCAGTTCGTCCGTTCACTAAAAGGTAATGCCTTTGATTGGTATACAAACTTAGAACCAGAGTCAATCGATAGTTGGGAACAACTTGAAAGGGAGTTCCTTAACCGATTCTACAGCACACGACGCACGGTAGGCATGATGGAGCTTACTAACACCAAGCAATGGGAAGATGAGCCGGTGGTTGATTATATCAATCAATGGCGTTCTTTGAGTCTAGATTGCAAGGATAGACTTTCTGAAATTTCTGCTGTAGAGATGTGCATCCAACGCATGCATTGGGGACTTCTTTACATCCTTCAAGGAATAAAGCCTCGAACATTTGAAGAGTTAGCAACTCGTGCGCATGACATGGAGCTGAGCATTGCTAGCCGAGGAAATACAAAACTTTCCATACCTGAGGAAAGCGTAAAGGAAGTAAGGAGGAATGATAGAAATAGCCTCAAAGACCCAATGGTTGTTAACATTGCCGAAGTCAAGGTTCCAAGAAAAGGAGCAAATGCAAATAAAAAACGACTTGAAGGATGGCAAAAGAATGAGATGCGTCGTCTAACTTTTAAGGAATGTGAGCAAAAAGTATATCCGTTCCCCGATGAAGATGTGCCAAACATCTTAGAACAACTATTGCAGTTAGAGCTAATCGAATTACCAGAATGCAAGCGGCCGGAAGACATGGGGAAAGTTGATGACCCTAACTACTGCAAATATCATCGCATCATAAGCCATCCAATCCAAAAATGCTTCATCTTCAAAGAACAAATCATGAAGCTTGCCAAAGAAAACAAGATCGATCTAGACTTCAATGAAGTTGTCGGGTCAAACCATGTGACCGTTGCTTGTGATGTACTTCCAACTCTCAAGCAGGGGGCAAACACCAACCAAGCTTACAAGTTGATCAACAATGATGATGCAAGGATCGGCCCCATCAATGGAAAGTTCCTTAAACACTTCTACGCTTGAACATCGAGGAGTACTCCTTGGTAAGAGCTTAAACTACCCACTGTAACGCTGCAAGAGTACATGATGTCTTTCCATTACCTTTGAAAGCGTACCAATAAGAAGAAATTAATCCCACTCTATGTCACCAATTGCTAGTGTGGCGTAGTGGTTGGATGCCCAAGTCGCCCTTGAGAGGTCTCGGGTTCGATTAGTGGTGATACCCACTATTACACACTGAGCCCTCCTTTTTTGCCAAAAAAAACAAAACAAAAACAAAAACAAAACAAAAAATTAAAAAAAAAAATGATCCAACAAAAAAAAAAAATCTTTTGAACTACGTAATGACTTGATCCCTCTCTGGGGTACGTAGGCAACGTGGTATCATTTACTAAGTTCAGTCACATGAAAAAGAAAAAGGATTGCCAGTCTAGCTTAAGGAATTTTTCAAAGGTCGTCAATATGCTTTTGAGATCCCTTTAATTGGCAGGCGTTGCTTAATATCAGTCAATTGCTCACTACATGATGCTCAAAGATCATTGTGGTAGAAAATTACAGCTGCAAAGAATTGGTGTTACTCGGCTTTCCTTGAACTAATGATAAACATAAGTTAGTTCTTGGTTGTGGAGTAAAATAAAATCTTCAACCTCTTTTGCAAAGAATGAAGTCTTCATGGCATTGCCCTTCTTCTGTGGATATCCTCCCATGTCTTTAAAGTTGTGCCACTTCACAACTCTGAAATTTGAACCACATCATCTCCCTTTTGAGTGGTGCCATTTCACATCATGTCTCTGAAATTTGGACAACGTCACCTTCCTCCACCATCTGAAGTTGGTGTTGTGTCATCTCTCCTCTAAGGGCATGTTCATGCAATGTCAAAGTCTTGGTGGCATTCTTCTTGAAACTTCAAGATTTCGTTGGCATCGTCAAAGTCTTAATGAGAGCTCTTTGCATCTTCAAAGTCTTGATAGGAACTTCTTGAAACTTCAAGGTTTTATTAACATCTCCTTGCATCTTTAAAAACTTGTTGGCATCTCTGAAATCTTGATGTCTGGCTACAGTGCTATGCACCTCAATGTCTGAGCTATGTTGCCTCTGAAAATTGATGCTGTTGTAGCTTTATTATAAAGGCAAATATGGGTGCAACTTCAAATGCAAGTGCAAGTGCTAGTGTGGAGTGTTGTCGTGGCTTCATGACAAAGATGAGCGTTGACACGGCTTCGATACGAATAAAGTGTTGACGTGACTTCATGACAAAGATGAGCGTTGACACGGCTTCGATGCGAATAAAGTGTTGACGTGGCTTCATGGCAAAGACAAATCTTGGCACGGCTTCAGTGCAAATGGTGGTGCGACCTCATGACATATGTAAGTGCAAATATTGCTTCATGGCAAAAATGAATGTTGGCATGGCTTCAGTACAAGGACAAATGCTGGCATATCTTCATGGTAAGTACTCTTGATGTGGCTACGTTGCAAAGACTCTTGAAATGGCTGCGTTGAAAAGACAAGTGTTGGTGCGGCTTAATTACCAAAGAAAACTGTGCTGCAAAACAAAAACAAGCAACAAAAAATTTGTCAGGAAAAGGTTTCATAGCACGTTAAAAAAAAAAATCAAATCTTGAAAGCTGGAGAAGAAGACTGAAGGCTAAGAATGCCTAAATGAACAAAGCCAATCTCACGTCTTATATAGAGAATGGAGCCAGTGCAAAAAAAAAAAAAAAAAAAAAAAAAAAGAAAAAAGAAAAAAAGAAGAAGCTATATTCACGTTTCAAAAATGTGAAAACAATTGAAGTTCAAAGTCAGATTTTGCATGCGCTCAGCACTCAAAATCAAAGAAGACTGCACCAAATATTGAAATGAAGGATGACATACAGAAAACGGTGGCTCATCACCCACCTAAAGACCTACAAGTCTAAACCTTGGCATCACCTTGTCAGAGCTGTTGAAAGGCCACATAAGTCCAACAATGATCCGCATCCTTTTCTGACAAATTTGTGCAAATCAGTTCAGGATTTCACAAAACTGAACACACAGGGATCTTCTACAAACAAAGATCTACAAAACCCAGGAAAGCTCATCATCAACGGAGCTATCACGCGCTGCCACGCGCCGCCACAATCTCGCGATGACCAAGGGTTTAATCCTTGAAATCTGTGCAAATCAGGCCACCTATTCAGAAAACAGACCATACCACTAGATCCAGCGGCCTTTACTCTACAAAACCTGAGAATTCCAGGCCCAAACGATGAGGCACGCGCCTCCAGAAAATCCGGCCATTCACAGCGCCAGGCCCATGCGCTCCCACGCGCTAAGACGCGCCGGGCATCTATCCCACGCGCCACGCGCTGACACGCGCCATACGTGTAAGCGCCCTCAGCCCTGTGACGTCATGGCTGACGTCATCCCCACTACGGTCTGACCCATTTGACCTGGACCGACCCGGTCCGAACCGCCGCAAAAAAAAAAAAAAAAAAAAAAAAAAAAGAGAGAGAAAGAAAAAGGTTTGACCAAGCTGAACTTTGAATTTGACCAAAAAGTCAAAGTTTTCAAAAGAGGCCTGTCCCACTCAGTTTTTCGAGTACATTCCGATTTTGGGATCCGTTTCTTCATTCGAAACTCGGAAATCGTGCAAACGTCCAATTTCCAAAAAGTTGACTTTTGCGTAAATGTTGACCAAAAGTCAAAATTTTTAAGATGGACCTATCTTGCTCAATTTTTCGCGTACATTTCAATTTTGGAGTCCGTTCCATCATTTGAGACTCGAAAATTGCACAAATAACTCAATTCCAAGATAGTTGTCTTTTGTGTTGAAATCAACCTAAAGTCAAGATTTTTGAGCCAGACTTGTCTTGCATAGTTTTCGTGACTTGGAAATCACCAATCTAACTCACATCTCCGAAGCACTGACAATGTCCAAAACTAAAGCTCTCAATATCAAAATTTGAGATTCATCCACTTGGTCTGGACCCTCTCAAGGTTATTCTCCAGACTCCATCAGGGCTTCCCTTTCAAAAGTACAGATGAACTCTCACAAGTGTGTCTTGAACTTAAAATCACATCGGATCACCCATCCAACTCACCATTCCCCTTTCGGTGCCAAACATTCCCACCTACCATTCTTCATCTCTCTCACCTACCATTCTCGTTCCCTACCGATCTCTCACCTACTATTCTCATCCACCGGTCTCACCAAAAATTCACATCCGCCATTCTCAACTATCCATCCACCATTCTTCGTCTCTCCACTATAAATAGAAGGGCCGAATTCATCAAGAACTCATCCAGAAAAAACACACTGAGTCATGAAATGAAGATTTGTTTCTTTCAAAGTTTCACGTCCTCCTTCTCACAGCCATTTCTCACTATGACTTCATCATTCTCAACATTTAGCAACCAATATTGCTTCATAATCAATTTGAAATCAACCCTCTCATGGTTCGGCAGAAACCCTCTTCATAACATCATTGTAGTTTTGAGAACCAAACAAATTTTGTTTCTCCACTTAACGACCACAGTTGTCCATAAAATTACTCATAACAAGGTCTGTGTCGGCCTTCCATGCTTCCATGAATTTGGTTGGCCAAGAAATCCAAGTCCAGCTGAGACACCTATTCCTAACCTTAGGTCTCCTATAGTCTCTCTTCAATTGCTTGGTCTTCCAGCAGAAGCAGTGGTTCGGAACAAACAGCAACTTGGCTGGTTTCTAAGACCAGAATCACAAGTTAGCCCCATCTTTCATTTTTTTGTGCTTTTCCAACAAGTAGCAGTAAATGAAGATAGTAAAAAGTGTTGGGGTATCCTACAAATTGTCTTTCATCCAACACTTGAAACAACCTCCAAGACACCAGCTTATCAGAATTCAGCATTTGGAGCCGGTAAATGGTTGCCAAAGCCTTATTCCATATCCCAACCACAGTGGGATCCAAAGGTCATCGTTGCTGGTACCTCAAAACACACTTTCTAGAATTACTCCAACTTAAACTCAGCTTGAAGTATTTCAGAAGGTACTCTTCTGAAATTACTTCAACTTAACGTCTGTCGGCATGGTCCCATCACGCAGGCACATTCTACGACTTGCTGTCAAACCCCAAGCAACATACAGTCAGTCCCGGATCCAAAGTTGTACTTCCCAGAAACATCTACACCAAGGGATCCCCGACGTACAGGGCCAGTGCCATGGTGATGTATGTTTCACCCATTCGCTTTGCTTCATCCCCGTCTTCTTCACCACCACCACCATCATCCCTAGAATCCCTAAGCTTCTGAAATTACCTCAGCTTAACCTGAATGATGCGATAACACAAGCACATTCAACCATATTCCCACATGGCGTCGCCTTAATCCGAAGTATACTCTTCTGAAATGGCTTCACCAGCAATTCTTAAAAACACAAGGCTAGTCCCATAGCTCTGCATGCTGTGCCCAGCCACCATCCTCGCATCCTCCCCATCTTCTACACCTTGTGATCGCCGCCAACGATCCAAAACATACTTCTGAAATTACTTCAACTTAACCTCTGCTGAGAAGGCTCAGTCACTCAAGTACATTCAAATACTCGCAGACCCCTTTTCAGTTTCATCAAAGCCTTTCATATGGGTGGGTCTACTCCTCGGAAATTATCTCATCCTGCTGAAAGCTCCACCACCTTCAATTACTTCATTTGAAGAGCCGAATGTAAAAATCTATTTTCGAAACTCATTCCCACACCACACTCTAAAACTGTGTGCGTGAACGAGTCTCGAGGGGGCATTTGTAGAGAGGGAAAATTCCCGACCTATCACAAGCTGACACGTCACACTACCAAGTCCACAAAATACAGCCAATTACAAAGCGCCACGTACTGCTGCTAGGTTTTACTATTGCTGTTCAGAAGCCAATAGAAGTTTGCCAAGTGTCATGTAAGAACCAATCATGCATCGGCTCGTGTAAGCGATGACCCAAGCAACCTCGCACGTGTAAGCGATGACTCAAGCAACCTCGCACATGTAAGCGATGACTCAAGAAACCTCGCACGTGTAAGCGATGACCCAAGCAACCTTGCACGTGTAAGCGATGACCCAAGCGGACCAATCAGATTGTGACATGTATCACCATTCAGACTCCGCCACGTGTCGCTCACCCACCTCCAAACTCCTATAAATAGAAGCCTTCCTAAGGCATTTCAAAGAGATCGGAAGGGCTGAAGAGAGGACATCAAGCCATCTGAAGCACTCAGAAGTCCAGAAGCTCTGCTGGAATCAAGCCCCGAAGCCTCTAGCAACTTCAAGAACTTCAAACACAAAATCAAAGAACATTCGAAGCAGAATCATCCAAATCATTTGCTTAGATCCAAAAGTTTGCGGGAATCAAGCCTAAAGTGTTCGAAAACATCAATAAATCACAAATCAGTGAAGCTCTACGGATTCAAGTCTCTAAAGCACCGAAGAACTTCCACCACAAGCCTTCAAATACAAAGAACATTCAAAGAGGAATCATCCAAATCATATTCCTAGATCTCAAAGCTCACTGGAATCAAGCTCAAAAGCCTCCAGAAACCTCAACAAATCACAAATCAGCGAAGCTCTACGGATTCAAGCCTCTAAAGCACCGAAGAACTTCCACCACAAACCTTCGAAGACGAAGAACGCACCAAGAACACGAAGAACATATGAAGAACACGAAGAACAAAGAATTTCTAACAAACTCATAGCCAGAGATTCATTGTGATTTTGTTTCAAGGATCTTCGATCTATCCTTCAGCCAAATTGAAGAATATTTTATGTTCAAGTCAAAATCACATTACCGCAAATCCAATCAACAAAACTTGTAAGGAGATCGAATCAGAGGATCACACTTTTGTAATCACAGAGAATTGTACCACACATATCATCAATATAAATTCTCACTTGTGAAACTATTTTTACTTGTTTGACTTTATTTCGAACCGAGAAATTTAGTCGTCCACAGTATCTATTAACCAAACCCAAAAAGTATTTACAGAAAAAATCACATCTTACTTCTGAATTGATTTCACTATGTCCTCAATCTTTTGTGGTGAGATTGTATTTATTTTTAGAAATGTATTTTTGATTTCTTGTACTTTTCCAATTTATCCAAGTAAGAAGCACTTATATTGCCCATTAATATTCAAAAACAACAGCACAAAGAGCAGATATCAAACGACAATTTTTGTAAACCAATTAGTGGTAATTAAATGAATGTAATAATCAAATGTAAAATATATGCAATCATTGAAAAGTGAAAAAAAAAAAAGAAAAAAAAAAGAAAAAAAAAAAAAAAAAGAGAGAAAGTAAACCAAAGCCATTAGTAAGACTTACAAGCAGAACAAAAACCCTAATCAAAAGGCCCAAAATAAACCAGTTATGATTTGAAAGCTGACACAGAGAGAAATTAACATTGGTGTAAAGGACAATCAAATAAGGACCACCCCCACCCCCCTAAAAATTTTCTAAGTCTGCTACGATCTGTTTTGTCTTTCTATATACTGTGATAATATCCACTTACCTTGAATAAGTTGCAAAATTAAAATTAATCAACGACTGCAATAGTCAATAATTAGAGGAAAAAATATGTATACGCAAGCAAGGCATATTACACTGTATTTATTTTTTGTAATTGGCAAAAATTATTAAAATAGCTGACATTAATGTGCAAATATGTTTTTCTACCTAATGTTATTAGAGGCTTGCTTAACTTTATGAAAATCATAAATTAGGTGTAATTCCTATATGCTACTGTGGGGCCTATTGTCCGAGTGGGCTTGTGGCCCAACAGCCCAGTCTGAGGACACTCACATGTCCGAGGATGGTTAAAGAGTGTTATTTTGAGAGCGTCATAATACAAAGAGATGTAAGTTACGTGTAATAGCCCAAATTACGTCCGAGGACAAGGTCCACCTCTGAACCAAGGTCCGAGGTGAATGTAACTATTTTAGTACTCAAGGTCCTTTACAAAGTTACGTATGAACTAAAAGTAAACATCAACAAAGGAGGAACCGAAAAAGGTAGCAAATATCTCATAAAGCTACTACCTCCACATTAAATGCTTCCCAGCTAACTCTCTGGCCGCATTAATGTGGAGGTGATACTTGAACAGTAACCAAGCAGCCTTATGGCCGCCAAGCAAAGGTTCCAGGATGTGTTGGATGGGACGGAAAGAAGCTCCCAGATTAAAACCTACACGTGTACGGCGAGAATGAAGAAAGAATGCAGTATATAACAAGAAAGAATATGACATTGAAAAAAAAAAAAAAAAAAAGGAGAGAAAAAGAAACACTGGAGTACCCATTAAGATATCCCCTGAAAACCTAGCCGAGAAGAAAAGATATTGTTGAAACTAGTTTGAAGCTTCCTTTACTGCAGAACGATAATGTATTTTTTCTACCAATTGGGCTTAGCTCTTACACCCAGTCTCTAGAAATTTTATTGTTTGGGCTTAAACGTTCCCCTCTTTTGGGATCTAATCCAAATTGAGTCCTTACAATTGGCGCCATCTGTAGGAAGAGCTTGATCCATTTGTAGAGAGAGACAAGTGCAAAGTTTGTGAAGGAAGAAGGAGCACCACAGCACCCAGTGGCAGGCCCACTGCAGGTGGATGCTAATCCACATCAGGCAGAGTCCAGAGGCTCTCAACACGGTAATCCGTTAATAATCCATGAACAAAGGGGCAATCGTGAGGGAAGTGCGCAAACAGACCACCCTGATAGAGGTCATTCTCATGGGAAAACCCATGTCTCCCACGTAAAAAACGATAGAGGCATGCAGCAGAAGATTAATAGATTAAAAAGAGAATTACGGCACGAGCGACGAAAGCGTGTGGCTCACAACTTCGAGGACTCTTCTGAGGAGTCAAATGCCACAATTTACAGATGGAGGTCAAGAACTTTGCCCAGCGAGTCTTTTTCTTATGGTGAGGAGCACCACCGCAAACGAAAACATGAGAGTCCACCTCGACAGGGCTTAGGGAACGACGCTCTGAACAAAGCATTGAGTCAAGTCTCCAAATCACCCTTCACGTGACGCATTGAGGACGCAAATCTTCCTCGGCGGTTCCATCAACCAATGTTCACCATTTACAACGGTCAAACAGATCCGGTGGAACATGTCAGCCATTTCAGTCAGAGGATGGTCATTCATACTAAGGACGAGGCCCTGATGTGCAAGGTCTTTCCCTCAAGCCTAGGGCCAGTAGCAATAAGGTGGTTTAACAGTTTGAAAGTGAATACCATTGACTCCTTTGAGAAGCTCACCCAAGCTTTTGGTGCTCGCTTTATTACCTATAGGAGGGTTGTCCAGCCCTTGGGATCGTTATTATCCATGTCTATGCGAGAAAGGGAAACCCTGAAAGCCTATTCCGATAGATATTGGGAAATGTTCAATGAGGTAGATGGAGCCAATGATGATGTGGCCATTAATACCTTCAAGGAGGGACTTCCAACTGAGCATGATCTGAGGAGTTTCCTAACTGGTAAACCTGTTACTAGCATGCGACAGCTTATGGATAGAATTGACAAGTATAGAAGGATAGAAGAGGATCAGATACGGGGTAGAGGAAAGTCCAAGGTGATCCCTCAGGAGAGGAGGGATTTCAGGTCGAATCGGTATAACAACAATTGACATCGGAGAGACTTTGCAGGGCAGTTAGGATCTGCAAACTCCCAGGCGGTTAATGTTGTGTTCCGAGAACCAGTACAACGGGTTCTAGAGAAGATAAAAAACGAGACTTTCTTCAGACTGCCCAATAGAATGGCAGGGGATCCTACGAAACGTAATCAAAACCTATACTGTCAATACCATCAGAACCATGGGCATTTTACTGAGAATTGCAGAAACCTGTGGGACCACTTGGAACAGTTGGTCTGAAAAGGAAAGTTGACCCACCTTCTGCACCATTCCAGTGGCCGAGGAAGTCAGACAGAGTCGACGTTTAGAGGAGATGCCTCTTTAAGAGCCCCCCCTGGGCACAATAAATGTTATATTTGCTGCCCTAGGAAGAACAGGGTCTTGTCCCTCCAGAATAATGTCTGTGTCTCATTGTTCAGATGGGGGCTTAGGTTCAATGCCGAAGAAAGCAAAACTGAGCACCTCACTGGTGCTGGGTTTTTTGGATGACGACAAGAGAGGAACCATACAACCACATGATGATGCTTTGGTGGTTCCGCTTAGGATTGGGGGATATGATGTGAGAAGGGTGATGATTGATGAGGGGAGTGCAACCGAGGTGATGTATCCTGACCTATACAGGGGGTTGAATTTGACACCCCAAGACTTGACAGCCTATAGCTCCCCGTTGGTGAGCTTCGAGAGTAGATCGGTCATTCCGTTGGGTACGATTAGATTACCTGTGCAGACAGGTTCAGATGTGGTGGAGGTGGATTTCATTGTGGTGGACGTTTTTTCTCCCTATACGGCGATTTTGGGGAGGCCTTAGTTGCATACCCTGGGGGCTGTTTCTTCCACTCTTCATCAGAAGGTGAAGTATCCATCAGGTAGCCAAGTGTTAGAAATATTTGGAAATCAAGCCATGGCAAGGCAGTGCATGATAGCGGCTATTCAGCATCGGCCGGAGATAGGTACATCGGCCAAGGCCGAGGATGACTTATAGCAATCAAGGGATCTAGGAACCCTCTTCAGCACAACCGCTGAGGAAGCTAAGTATGAGGAGTTGGAGAGGGTGAATATTGGTGATGATCCAGATAAGTACTTTTAGGTTGAAGCGCTGTTACCTTCGCTAGAGAAGGAGCAATTGGTTGAGGTTCTAAGAAGAAATGTCAATGTGTTTGCATGGAATGCCTATGAAGCCCTAGAGGTTGATCCAAATATCATCTATCATCATTTGAATGTCAATCCCTTCGTTATTCCGAAGAAATAGCCACCTCGGCGTCCGTCCAGAGTACATGCCGAGGCTATCAAAGACGAGGTGACCAAGCTCAAGCAGGCAGGGGTTATCAAAGAGGTGTTTTACCCTCAGTGGTTGGCAAACACAGTTGTAGTGAAGAAGAAGAATGGAAAATGGCGCGTGTGCGTTGAAATCACAGATCTTAATAGAGCCTGTCCAAAGGATCATTTCCCTATGCCCCGTATAGATCAACTAGTGGATGCAACGGTAGGTCATCCTCGAATGAGTTTCTTGGATGCCTTTCAGGGCTATCACCAGATCCCACTGGCACTGGGTGATCAAGAGAAGACCTCTTTTCTCACTCCCAATGGAAATCATCACTATAAGGTAATGCCCTTTGGCTTGAAGAACGCGGGGTCAACTTACCAACGGATGATGACGAAGATGCTTGAGCCACAGTTGGGCAAAAGCATAGAGTTTTATATTGATGATATGGTAGTAAAGAGTAAGGTAGTGGCCGAGCATGTGACGAACCTCACCAGCACGTTTGAGGTTCTGAGGAAGCATAAGTTACGATTGAACGCATCCAAGTGCTTCTTTGGGGTATGCTCTAGGAAGTTTTTGGGATACATGGTGACCCACCGAGAAATTGAAGTGAGCCCCAACCAAATTAAAGCCATAAATAGCTTGCAACCACCTCGAAATCCCAGGAAGGTCCAGAGGTTGACTGGATGACCACTGCGCTAAACAGATTCATATCCAGGTCGGCTGATAGGTGCAAACCTTTCTTCCTTCTACTCCACAAGTGGAAAGGGTTCGAGTGGACTGAGGAGTGCATCCTAGCATTTCAGCAACTCAAGGAATATCTGTCTCGGCCACCCATCATGTCAAGTTTTGAAGTAGACGAGGTTCTTTTTGCCTATTTGGCGATAGCCACTTATGCCATCAGTTTTGATATGATACGAGTAGATAATGGCGTGCAGCGGCCAGTATACTACGTGAGCAAGTCACTTTATGAGGCTGAAGTACGTTATCTACTGTTGGAGAAGGCCATTTTGGCAGTGGTGCATACTACAAGGAAACTTCCCCATTACTTTCAAGCACACACTGTAGTCGTTCTGACTCAGTATCCACTCAGATCAGTGCTTTAGAGTGCAGACTACACTGGCAGGGTTTCCAAGTGGGGCACAATCCTAGGGGCTTTCGATATTAAGTATATGCCTCGTACTTCTGTGAAGGGTCAGGTTCTCGCCGACCTGGTGGCCGAATTTGCTGAAGGCCCTAAAGAAATAGGAGCAGGCTCGCATGGCATGGATGAAAAATCTGTTGGCTTTATCTTCTCGCAACGTTCCTCTCCCTAGAAGGTGTATGTGGATGAAGCAGCAAATCAGAGGGGGTCAGGAGTGGGGCTAGTTTTAATATCTCCTGAAATGACCATCATTGAGAAGTCTTTAAGGTTGGGATTCTCAGCCACTAACAACGAGGCAGAGTATGAGGCTTTATTAGTGGGAATGGCGATGATTAAGAAGCTGGGTGGAAAAACAGTGGAGATGTTCTCGGATTCAAGACTGGTTGTGGGCCAGGTTAAAGGAGAATTGGAAGCTCGAGATACCAGGATGCAGGGTTACTTGAGCCAGGTTAGGCGTATGCAAGTAGATTTTGAGTCTTTTGAATTGTCCCATGTCCCTAGAGGCGGAAATGCACACGCGAATTCTTTGGCCACCCTTGCTACCTCCTCGGTGCAGAACTTACCTCGGGTCATCATTGTTGAGGATTTAAACATACCCACTCCAATAACGGAGAAGTCTCTTCAAGTCAATCAAATTAGCTCGGCGCCTAGTTGGATGGATTCTATAATGGTATTCCTTGAAAAGGATATACTGCCCGAGGACAAATTGGAAGCTGACAAGATACGAAGAAAAGCTCCTCGGTTCTGGCTATCCGAGGACAAAAAGTTGTACAAACGCTCTTTCTCTGGGCCATATCTGCTTTGTGCGCACCCTGAAGTATCGGAGGCACTTCTAGAAGAGCTACATGAAGGGATTTGTGGGAGTCACACTGGAGGAAGGTCTTTATCTCATCGGGTAATCACCCAAGGGTATTGGTGGCCAGGCATGCAAAAAGAAGCGCAGGAATATGTTAGAAAATGTGATCAATGTCAGAGGTTTGCTCTAAACATCCATCAGCCTGGGGGAAGTTCTTAACCCTCTTTCTAGTCCTTGGCCTTTTGTGCAATGGGGTTAAGATATTGTTGGTCATTTCCCTAAGGCAATAAGAAATAAAAAATACCTGCTAGTTGGCACGGACTATTTCACGAAGTGGGTCGAAGTTGAGCCCCTAGCTAATATCAAGGATGTGGATGTCAAAAGGTTTGTTTGGAAGAACATCATCACGCGATTTGGGGTTTCTCAGGCTCTTATCTTGGATAATGGTCTTCAATTTGATAGCAACGCTTTCAGGGAGTATTGTTCCGACATGGGAATAAAGAACAGATATTCCACTCCAGCTTATCCACAGGGAAATGCGCAGACCGAGACTGTCAATAAGGTCATTGTGAGTGGGAGCAAAAAGAGGCTAGATGATGCGAAGGGAAAATGGGTGGAGGAGTTGCCACATGTCCTTTGGACATATCGAACAACGCCCCGGTGGTCAACAGGTGAAACCCCATTTTCAATGACGTATGGGGCTGAGGCTGTGATTCCCCTCGAAACGAGTTTCCCCACATTAAGGACTAGTACTTTCACCTCAGATGGCAATGATGAGCTTTTAGGTAAGAATCTAGACCTGATAGATGAACGACGAGAAAAAGCGATGGTTCAGTTGGCCTATTACCAACACAAGCTGAAACAAGGTTATGATGCGAATGTGAGGCTGAGGTCGTTAGCTCCAGGGGACCTGGTGTTGAGAAAAGTATTGGGGAATACCAAAAATCTAGCTTGGGGAAAACTAGGGCCCAATTGGGAAGGACTATATCGTATCACATGTGTAGCAGGAATAGGTGCTTATTACTTAGAAGATTTAGACGAGAAAACTGTACTCCATCCTTGAAATGTAAGCAACTTAAAGAGATATTACTATTAATACGAACAGTTCTGCTATATGTCTCTTTTTTAACTTAACTTGAATTCTATTACTTGTGTTTCTTAAATCTATTGAAGTATTAAACAGAAACTAAGTCATGTCAGGTCCTCGGACCACAACTTGGTGGAAATTAATACAACTGTGAAATCTATTGAAGTATTAAACAGAAACTAAGTCATGTCAGGTCCTCGGACCACAACTTGATGGAAATTAATACAACTGTGAAATCTATTGAAATATTAAACAGAAACTAAGTCATGTCAGGTCCTCGGACCACAACTTGGTGGAAATTAATACCACTGTGAAATCTATTGAAGTATTAAACAGAAACTAAGTCATGTCAAGTCCACGAACCACAACTTGGTGGAAATTAATACAACTGTGAAATCTATTGAAGTATTAAACAGAAACTAAGTCATGTCAGGTCCTCAGACCACAACTTGGTAGAAATTAATACAACTGTGAAATCTATTGAAGTATTAAATAGAAACTAAGTCATGTCAGGTCCTCGGAATACAACTTGGTGGAAATTAATACAGCTGTGAAATCTATTGAAGTATTAAACAGAAACTAAGTCATGTCAAGTCCTCGGACCACAACTTGGTGGAAATTAATACAGCTGTGAAATCTATTGAATTATTAAACAGAAACTAAGTCATGTTAGGTCCTCGGACCACAACTTGGTGGAAATTAATACAACTGTGAAATCTATTGAAGTATTAAACAGAAACTAAGTCATGTCAGGTCCTCGGACCACAACTTGGTGGAAATTAATACAACTGCGAAATCTATTGAAGTATTAAACAGAAACTAAGTCATGTCAGGTCCTCGGACCACAACTTGGTGGAAATTAATACAATTGTGAAATCTATTGAAATATTAAACAGAAACTAAGTCATGTCAGGTCCTCGGACCACAACTTGGTGAAAATTAATACAACTGTGAAATCTATTGAAGTATTAAACAGAAACTAAGTCATGTCAGGTCCTCGGACCACAACTTGGTGGAAAAACTAAGTCATGTCAGGTCCTCGGACCACAACTTGGTGAAAATTAATACAACTGTGAAATCTATTGAAGTATTAAACAGAAACTAAGTCATGTCAAGTCCTCGGACCACAACTTGGTGGAAATTAATACAACTGTGAAATCTATTGAAATATTAAACAGAAACTAAGTCATGTCAGGTTCTCGGACCACAACTTGGTGGAAATTAATACAACTGCGAAATCTACTGAAGTATTAAACAGAAACTAATTCATGTCAGGTCCTTAGACCACAACTTGGTGGTAATTAATACAACTGTGAAATCTATTGAAATATTAAACAGAAACTAAGTCATGTCAGGTCCTCGAACCACAACTTGGTGAAAATTAATACAATTGTGAAATCTATTGAAGTATTAAACAGAAACTAAGTCATGTCAGGTCCTCAGACCACAACTTGGTGGAAATTAATACAACTGTGAAATCTATTGAAGTATTAAATAGAAACTAAGTTATGTCAGGTCTTTGGACCATAACTTGATGGAAATTAATACGAAATGTGACCTTAATTGAAGTATTACATTGAAGCTAAGATATGACAGGTGGTTTACTCAATAAACTTAGCAGAAATTAATGCTTGTTAAGTGGGATCCTCAAGACTAGAATTGTATATTAAGGCAAACTCCATGAGCATTACTTAAAGTGTTTTAGGGTGGTTAATGCCTCCGGAGATTAACTGTCTAGAAGACTATCTTCAGTATGGACATTTCTTAAATGAATATGAAACAAGCCTTGGTAGAGCTGATAAGTTCACAGTTAAAGTCTATTTTGGTCCTCAATTGGCATACATGAATTTAAGTTTTTCCTTGTAGTGTCAAATTCTATTCCTACGTAACACGGGATAATGTAAAAGTAAAGAACAATTATGCAAGGAATTACACAAGTAATAGATAAAACCAAACTGCCTCATATAAATTTGGAAAGAAAAGTACACATCACAATGGGGAGTGTTTTCAAAGAAGAAAAAATTAAATTAAAAGAAAAATTACATCAACTATTTGTTAAGTTTTATTTGGAGCTTGTGCTGTGGAGCCTTGCTGGTTTCTTGAGAAGGGATCCCTTTTTCCTTCTCCTATGGAGCTTCCCCTGTAGGCAGCACAGTAGAAGCGAAGTCTTAGGCAAAGCTTTGAGAAGCTTGTCCATCTTTGGTTCCCTCTGCTATTCCAGCCGAGGAGGTATCCTTCACCACTTCGGGTACTTCAGATTGCTTCTGCTGATCAGTAAGAGAAGGATCCTGAATTTAAGCTTCTTTAACCAGTTCAGTAATAGTTGAGGAGGCCTCTTGCTGTTGGGAAGAAGCACCTGGGGCTCGTGTTGCTGGGGGGAAATAAATATTCTCAGGCTTCCTCAGCTCTGAAGAGGACTCGATCCCAGCTCGGTTGAGAGCCACCTCCCAAGTCTGAGCACAGTATGTTCGACATACTACTGGGACCTCAGCTCGGAAGCTTTCCTCGATCTCAGCAACGTCGACGTCATATCCATGCTGTTCGGCCTCATCCCTCTCTTTTTCAGCTTCAGCTCTTGCTTTTTCCGCCTCGGCTTTGGCTTTTTCAGCCTGGTCTCTGAGCCTCTGGGCTTCCTCCAGTTGCCTCTGCAAGGATGATATCTGCTCCTTGGAGGCTGCCAGCTGAGCATTGGCATCAACCAGGCTTTTTCTTTGGTCCTCGGCTTGCCTTTGGAAGCCGGCCAGGGCTGAATCAGCACTCTTTCGAGCGTGTTCTTCGTTGGACAACTTCTTCTTTAGCTCTGTAACATTCTGCTCTCTGGCAGTAAGGGCCTGGACAGCTGTATTTCATTTCTTCCTCTCCTCATCCAGCTGCTGGTAAAAGGCGTTGATCATCTCCTCTAGCCTGAAAGTGGATTGAACAGGCTAAAAAAAAAAAAGAAAGAGAGAAAAGTGTCAAAAATACAATAAACTAAAAAGAACGAATAAAGCAGTAAGGATATCATACCATGCCCAAATGCCTTTTCATATTCATGAAGATCTCATTCTTCTTCATGTTCTTGAGCTCGGCCATATCCTTAGGAAGAAGGAGAGTTTCTTCTAAGGCCGAGGCCACGTGGCACCCAATTCCGCCGTTGAAGTCCCTGATTGAGACATCCACCCTCAGAGGCTCACCGCCGAGCATGGGAGCAGGGAGCCAGGCCTCGGGCTCTGAAGACTGAACATTTTGCTTGGCCGCAATTTTTTGAGATCCATGAGTGACCTTTTGCTACGACGGGGCCCTCTGGACCTCGTCCTCCTGAGTTGGGCGAGATCTCCCTGTCTCCACCACTTCTTTGCCTTTAGACTCTCTTCTCCTCTTTGAATCAGAAGGTTCAACCCCCTGTGATTGGGGTACTTGAGGAGGAGGAGGAGGAGGGGGGAAGGTGTTTAAGCAGACTTCCCTGGCGCCCCCTTTCCAGGTTTACCTTCTATCACATCCAGCAAGCTCCTTTGATTTTTCCTTTAAATGCCCATGTCGCCAGAAACCACCTCGGGAGATGGGGGTTGGTTGAAGACCTCGAATTCGTCTGCAGAATCCAATAATTCTACAACTCCTTCTTCTTGTTCTTTTTCCTCCTCTTCCTCCTTCACTTCCTGAATAGCAGAGCGTGACGAGGAAGCCCTTGCGGAAATAGCAGCTACAGGTAATGGCTGAGTGAAGGGGGTGCCTTCAGGAATTGGAACACCCTCAGGAACAATGAATCCTTCAAAGGCTAAGCTGATCCAGTGCAGCCGAGGATCTCTAACCTTTATCACACACTTGGGCGCTTGAAAGGATGTGGAGATCGGTTTGTAGCGAAGAATGATGTGCGCTGCTCTCAGTTAATCGTCGGATGGGCTCACGTACACCTCGGACCGCAGAATTCTATCCAAACTTTCCCTGTTAACTAATTTGAATTGAGGCTTGGTAGCGCGCTTATCTGCCAAATCAATAAAACAGCAAAAAATTCCATCAGTAATAAAATTAACTTAAATTAAGGAGTATAAGTTAAGGTGTAGAGGTGTCCAGCCTAAAAACCCCACCTGGTGTTCCCTCTTGGGTCGGACAGGGTAAGCCATCGTGCCATGCCCCAGAAAAAAATGAGAAAATCATCTTTTAAGCCCTTGTTCGATATAGGGAGACACTGGATTAGCCTTACCTCGGGGAACCTAAACTTAAGATAATATCCCTGACCCTTCAAATGATTGAGGCTGTATACCCAGTTCACATCGTGATGGGTAAGGCCTAGGTTCATCCTTGCATTAAGGGCCTCTATACTCCCTAATACTCTGAACATATTTGAGGCACATTGTGTGGGAGATAACCTAAAAAACCTAAGATAACTTCTGGTAAGACTACCCATAGGGATAGTCATTCCTCCCTCTATGAACGCGATCATGGGGATGACCACTTCCCCTGTTTTCCTCTCATCGAACCACTCTTCCAGGGAAGCATACCTCATGCCCACCGTTGGGGGAATCCTCTACCTGGCTCTAAATTTCTCTATTTGCTCCTCGGAATCGACCAAATACTTAAACCTACCCATTTCCTAAAAAGCGCGAAGAAAAATTAACGAAAAGGACTAAAGACTAAGGAGGGTTAAGGAAACTTACAGGTGTGGAAAATGAGCTCCTCGGACAGACTCTTAGTATTTATGAGAGCGTAGAGAGGAAAGAAAGAGGGGCAATTTCAATGAATACACGCTAAAACGGTGTGATTTTTAGTAACTGAAAAGAAAGTTGATTTGAAAAGCTTTTTATAGAGGCACAAAAATCGTAAGCGGGAAAAATCCCGCCCATAAATACCGAAAATCCTGGACTGTTAGATTCACGTTGTGCCAGCGCATGGGGGACAAAGAAGCCGCCATCATTTAATAATGACGCGCCCCTGACGCCAGAACGTCAAGAGCGTGCCTTGGGCAGGTATAAAGGCGTTCTAGAGTCTAGAAAGGCCCAATGAGAGAGATGAAGGCGAGATATCAAAATCTCCCTTTTTCTGAGGTAACAAAAAGCGAGATTTTGAGGGGCTATTGTGGGGCCTATTGTCTGAGTGGGCTTGTGGCCCAACAGCCCAGTCCGAGGACACTCACATGTCCGAAGATGGTTAAAGAGTGTTATTTTGAGAGCGTCATAATACAAAGAGATGTAAGTTACGTGTAATAGCCCAAATTATGTCCGAGGACAAGGTCCACCTCTGAACCAAGGTCCGAGGTGAACGTAACTATTTTAGTACTCAAAGTTCTTTACAAAGTTACGTATGAACTAAAAGTAAACATCAATAAAGGAGGAACTGGAAAAGGTAGCAAATATCTCATAAAGCTGCTACCTCTACATTAAATGCTTCCCAGCTAACTCTTTGGCCGCATTAATGTGGAGGTGATACCTGAACAGTAACCAAGCAGCCTTATGGCCACCAAGCAAAGGTTCCAGGACGTGCTGGATGGGACGGAAAGAAGCTCCCAGATTAAAACCTACACGTGTACGGCGAGAATGAAGAAAGAATGTAGTATATAATAAGAAAGAATATGACATTGAAAAAAAAAAAAAAAAAAAAAAAAAAAAAAAAAAAAAAAAAAAAAAAAGAGAGAGAAAAAGAAACACTGGAGTACCCATTAAGATATCCCCTGAAAACCTAGCCGAGAAGAAAAGATATTGTTGAAACTAGTTTGAAGCTTCCTTTACTGCAGAACGATAATGTCTTTTTTCTACCAATTGGGCTTAGCTCTTACACCCGCTCTCTAGAAATTTTATTGTTTGGGCTTAAACGTTCCCCTCTTTTGGGGTCCAATCCAAATTGAGTCCTTACAGCTACCATAGGGGTGGCAATTTTTATCCATATCCATGAACCCGCCCATTACCCACCTTATTTGGATAAGTCTCAACCCAACCCATTTGAACATTTGGGTTAAATGGGTAAAGACCCATTTGGTTATTTAATTAGATGGGTCTAAATGAATAAATCCACTGATAACCACTAAACCCATCTAAAATTTAAATTTAAATAAACCCACAAAAACCCAATAAACCCTTCTAAAATCAAACACACTTTACCAACTACTCTTCGACATTTCCTACATTTTCTCATCATCCAAACAGACTCGTAACAAACACAAAACCAAAATAGCACACGATCACATTCTCGGCAACTAAACAAACACTACAAAACACAGCCAATGTCCTTGAAAATAAGAAAATCACTCATCCAAACTAATAACAAAATATTAAAAAAGTAAATACAAAAAACAAAAAATCCAAATCCAAATCTTTCTTTTGTTAGGTCGAATATTGAGGACATGGACGATCTTCGTGAAGTAGTGAAGGTAAACGATGAGGGCGGTGCCGTGAGCAGTGGCGCTGAAGGAGCCGATGAACATGAGCGCCCAGTCGAGGTTGTCGGTGTAAGCGAAGAGCCTGGAGAAAGGCACGGAGACCGGAGACAGCTTGATCTCCTTGAGCTTGTCGATCTCGTCCTGCTCAGAGAATTAGACCGAAACCGTCCTTGAACTCAGAAATCGACTCGATCTCCTCAAGCTGCTACGCCGCCATGTTTGCGCTCTAGTCGAGGTATGGTGACGGCGAGCTCAAAATCCCTTTCTTTTTGTTTCAGGCGAGCTACACGTCTTCATGTTTTCTTCTTTTTATTAAAAAGTTAAGCTTTGTTTGGATTCCCATAAAGTTAGGAGAGAAAGGAAAGTTTAAATGAGATAGAAAAGTGTTTCAACACAAGCGCTAATGAGTTAGTGGCAATATTAAAATTATAATTATTTTTTATTTTTTTTGAGAAGCCAGATCAGAGACCTGGGAACTAATTAAAATTAAATGGGTTAAATGGATGGGTTACTAATTAAATGGGTTGGCCGGGTAATGGATAATTAATTTATATATAAATAGGTCATAAGTGAGTAATTATACACCCAACCCATTTATGACCCGACCCGCCCATTTGCGACCCCTATGCTACCATAATGTACCAATGCATCTTATTCTTGATGGGATAATTGGAGGGGTACACTAATAGAAGCATTTTTAGCTAAAATTTCCCTGAAACATTTGTGGATACATGCCGGGCATGAGTGTTTGCAGTTCTGTTTTAAAGTGAAATTGAATCCTCCTTGGTTTGTTTCAACTTTCAATAATATTTCTCTGAAGGTTTGATATGCATAGTAGAAGTGGGGATTGGGAGGTGCAATAGTTAGAGGTATTAATCATACAAGTCCTCTCATATCATTTTCACATTTTTCAAAATTATTTTTTTAAAATTTCTTTGATTCACTAGTTGATATCAAAAATTAACTTTTCAACTTTTGATTTGAACCATTAAAAAGATATTACTTAACATCAAAGTAGAAGCGGAACGATAGGATAAGACATATGGCTAAGTATGAGTACGGACTTTAGCCATAGGGCTAGGAAATAAATGACATATGCAAAATGCTTTTACAAGATAAGTCAGTGACCTTAAAGTCACCATCCTAGCCTTATGTTGTATGTTCAACCTTTTTAAATTGTCTATGTGTTCTTAGGGCACACATTAGTAAATCATTTTTAAAAACTTTTATTAAAAAAAAAAAGAAAAATTGATTAATTTTTTGACAGTTTTTTCAATTGCCTTTAAAGCAAGGAAGACTTTAATTTGATGAAAGTTTAAAGAGTACCTACATGGCAACACATCGCAAGTTAGGAGGGCTGACTCGAATTCTAGATGCTTTGCATAGTGGAGTCTTGTTGGTCCAAAGTCCATCCCTAGGCCACCAATCACACTGCTAGTATCAATAAAATTTCTTTTCTATAGGGAACTTCTTCCATGTCGATAAAATTCCATCCCTTATTTTAATGGGATGGAATTTATCACAAAATATTGGATATGATACTCTCCTTTTTAGTGTAAAATGTATTTATGAGACAACTTTTACATCAATAAAATCTCAACAAATCACAATCCTAGAATTGAGGTTAGTAATAAATGCTCAAGATATTACGTAGGATTAATCTGTATATTATTTTCCATCATTTTATTTTAACCTAAATCATATGATTCGTCACTATCTTGATTAACATGTCCTTTCATTACTTCTAGTAATGTTACATCAAGTCTTTCTCTAATTCTTTTTGTTAAAGAAACAAACTTGTAACAAAAAGGCAAAAAAAAAAAAAATAAAAAAAAAAATTTACAATTCAAGTAGAAGCACATATAAAAAGAAAAACAGATATCGTACTACAAATGATTGTAATAATCAACTGTAAAATACATGCAATCAGTGAAGAAAGAGAGAGAGAGAGAGAGTAAATCAAAGCCAAAATTGAGAAATTAACAACTGGGTTGCAAATTATTTGTGCTGGCTCAAGAGTCCATTCAAACAATGCCACATAACAATCAAATGCAAATAATAGAAACATAGAAAGCCAAAATATACCAACCCCATGTCCCCACGGGTGAAACGCATGACTCATGAATAGGGAGAATTCTTAGCTATTTTTGGAGTATGGAGAAATGATGCTCATTTCTTTCATAACTTACCATAAATTTAATGAATAGACCACATCATGAATGTGGGAAAATGAAGCATCATTCTTCGTACTCCAAAAATCATAAGAATTACTTTATGAATAATCTCAAATTTCAAAATTAAAAAGTGATAAGGGTACAACACATTTCGTGGTCTAGCCCAGATGTGACGAAAGCTCATTTAAGAGCATGTTGCACATAGGGGCGTAGAATTTTTTGTTTTGGGAGCCAAATTGTGGTACTAAAGTCAAACAAGACAAACCATTGTACACAAGCGTAAATACACACACACAGACACACACACACACATATTGAATGTTCAAAATGGGTATAAAACACCCTTGAACGTTTAGACCCCAAATTACAAATTATCAATTCAAGCTTATTATCAAACAATTAATGTGCAGAACATGAACATAAGCTAAACACAGAATTGATAAACAATCTAAGCCAAATATAATCACATCCACAGCAAAAAATAAAAGGCAAAGATTAAGGGAAGAGAGATGCAAACACAAGGACAACACTTGATGTGTTATCGAAGAGGCAACCGAAGCCCTCGACGTAAAACCTCTTCACTGCCCTCCAAGCAGTCAATAAACCACTAGAAAATGTAGTTGGGATACATAAACAGCAATAGACCCTCCAATCATAATCTACCCAGTGTACCTAAGCCCTCCAAGCTTCTTGCTTCAACGAGGTGGCGCTGAACTTTTTTCTTTTCTAGCTTACCGAACTCCGCTATAGCCCATAGCATCAACTAATATGAATTGGTCCCTTCTTAACTGCTTCCCAAAGTACCAAATAACCTTCTTACAGATATGGGTATGGTGAGATAAGGATTTGGCCAAGAACCTCTCAAGGATGTAACAATGGAAAGGAAGAGAGTAGAGGAATTTAAAGAGTCTCTTAGGTGAAGATTGTGGATGAATCAATCTTATTTTTCTCTAGGGTTTCTCCCTCAAAATTCTCTTTGGAAGCTCTCTACATTTCGTGGGTATAAGGGTCTATATAGCCCATAGCATCAACTAATATAAATTGGTCCCTTCTTAACTGCTTCCTAAAGCACCAAATAACATTCTCACAGATGTGGGTATGGTGAGATAAGGATTTGGCCAAGAATCTCTCAAGGATGTAACAATGGAAAGGAAGAGAGTAGAGAAATTCAGAGAGTCTCTTAGGTGAAGATTGTGGATGAATCAATCTTATTTTTCTCTAGGGTTTCTCCCTCAAAATTTTCTCTGGAAACTCTCTACATTTCGTGGGTATAAGGGTCTATATATACTGGTGTGTGTTTGGAATGCGAAGAGTCAGTTTTTCCCAAACAGGGTTGGTTGGCGGCTTGGCATCGCAACTGGTCTAAGTCGCGAGTTCTAGCTGCAAGGTAACAACCTGGCTAGCCTGGGACTTTTGTCCTGTAGTGCAATAGCTGGCACGACCCTTCATCTCCCCTGCATGCTTCTCACGTGTGCTGCATTTGGCGGCTTACTAGTCGCGAGTTAGCCGCAAGTCTCTGCATCCTTGCACAACTTTGAGCATTTCTTCACACTCTCTCACACACTATCCTTACATGAATCCCACCTAAATATAGGGTTAATAATTGCTATTCCTTGACAAACCCTACAACAGACTCTAGACTTAACGTGTGAGTTGGGAATAGTTGAACAAAACTCACTCACACCTAACTCTTGATTCTGATAAGCTCTTAAACCATAAGAACAAATATCTCCGAAACACAACAACACAATAATATAATTGTATGCAGAAAACTTGTAATGCAAATGGATCAAGCACAACGCGATTAAGCAAAAATGGATTTAAGCAATAAAGTAATAAACCATGGCTTGACCAAAACAAGCAATCACTATACAAAAGTGATCACAATGCTCATTCACACAAGGAATAAACATCCGGACATGCAAGCTAATAAGCTAATTTGCAAAGTATCATTTGCATGTCCAACACTCAACCAATGCACAAAACACATATGCATCTAGGAAAAATCCTACAAGGGCACAAGAGTGATGTACTTAAAGAAAATGCAAGACATTTATCAACAAGTACTAAAGCCACAAAGCAAGGGTATAAAACTTAAAAGCTTACAAAAGCAAACGGTTACAAATGTATCATACAAACAGAACTAAATAACATCAAAAATGTTGAAACAGACTTAATATGAAACAAAATATATGACATAAGCAAAATATAAATCCTCCCCCTTTGATTAGGCTTTTTCTCCCCTTATTATTTTACTCAGATCTTCTCCCCCTTTTTGTCATGGAATAGCTAGTCCTTATCTTCTTCTAGCTTTCTTTGAATATAATCCAATTGAGTTTAGAGAGAAGTGAACTTCATGTCACACCGAATGTTTTGATGGTGCAGGATAGATGTGAGTCCGGACATTTTGTTGCTTAACTCATGGACAGATGCTATAATGTTGTCTAGCTTCTCGTCGAAAGAGGATGAGTTAGAGCGTGAACCATTGTGAGACACTGAAGTTTCAGTTTTGGTGCCCTTCTTACCATGGCCAATGCTCGCGTAGAACGTATGCATGCTGATTGGACTCGGTTTTGTGCAGGGAGATTCATCTTCAGATGGGTGGATCCTTTTGAGCTTCAAAATCCTAGAGATGAGATAGCAGAACGGAATGCATATCTATGATTTAGTTCGTTGAACCGTTTTGCGCAGAATACGAAAGATATGTGCATAAATGTCTATTTCTACATCAGAGATTAGATCATGAAGAAACAAAGCATGACCGAGGTTTGTATACCCAGTGCTAGATAAAAGGTACAGGTTGTGAAACATGATAATTGTAAGCACTCTCAATTTTGGAGGAAGAGAGGAAACACTAACTGAGTTCCCATTTGTAGAGAATTCCAAGTCTTTGCCAAGGGCATCCCAAAGTAAGTCCTCATCTGGACATAGATCATCATAAACTAGTGAGTTTCCAAGTATCGGCCGGTTGATGTGAAGAATCTCTGCCAGGTATGCGGAAGAGACAGAGAAACTTTTTCTCCTAACCCAGCACTTAAGCTCATCACCTTCAACAATTGCATTTGCATAAAATTCTTTGACCAAATTCTCATAAGCATCATCAAGGTCAGAGAGATGGTAATTCCAATCTTTGTTAGCAAACCATTTTTGAATGTCGGTGTCAAACAAAGAAGGTTGATCAACAGCCCTTTCAATCAATGGTGTAGCATCTCTGAAATAATTCTCATAAGTCTGAAACGCAGCATAGGATCTGAACTTGTTTGGGTCGAATGCACCTGATGGTGAACGGGTCCTCTTTGTTCGAGGTAGGGGATCATCGACATCAATGATAGGCTCCTTACCTTTGCTATTACCTTCTTTCACAGCTGCTCTCTTGAATGGAGACATATCCACTCTGCATCATGGATTATAAAAAAAAAAAACAAAACAAAACAAAACCCAAGAAAATACCAAACATTATTATCATAGGGTTATGATCAAAAACATGAGAAATTAGGAAAACCCTAAACATTTGGGATTTAGGGCCCAATCATGACAATGAGTGTGTGGGTGTCATCAATAACACAATGTACTCACAAAATAGAGTAAAACAGAACAAAGCCACCAAAAATCTCGAATCAATTTCACCACACAAATAGAAACCCATGTTCGAAAAGGAGATACAAACAACAGTAGAAAGAAAACGAACACAATCGAAAAAGGCAAATATGAGAAAGTGCATATCAAAACTTAGATTGTTAGATGCAACACATCTCAAACAAGGCAAACCCAACAAAGTATCCTTAACCCATAACCGAATCCACTCAAAACTCAATACAGCAACACAACTTACAGATCCAAGAAAATAATGTTCAAATCATGAATAATGAAGTGAAAACAAGAAAACCCATACCTTTTTCTTGAAGATTGGAGAAGAAAAGATGCAAAAATGAAGGTTTTTCGAAGAGTGACATGGTGAGTTTCAGAGAGAAAAATGGGGAAGACAATGAACAGTCATAAAAATTCGAGGAAAAAATTGAAAAGTTTTTAAAAACTAACTTTAAAATGTAAAACACGTGTTTTTCGTGACTGGAACAAGTCGCGTATGAGCCGCCAGGGTCAGTCGCCAGAACACTTAAAGGAGAAAAGTTGGAAAATTTTTCTAAGTATTTTTCACGACTGAAAAGTCTACCAGCGAGAGAGTCGCGAGGTGAGCCGCGAAAATCTCTGTGTACCCCTCGCGACTGGACCTTCCACCCACGAACAAGTCACCACATTAAGCCGTGAGAACCATAAAAACTCAAATTTTGAAAAATATTCTAAGTATTTTTTGCGACTGAGATGTTAACTCGCCAGTGAGCCGCAAAAAATCTCGGAGTGGGCTCGCGACTGGAGCATGCGACTGGGCCAACTCGTGACTGAGTCGCCAAAACAGGATAAAACTGTTTTTGAAATTTTGACATTTTTGTAAAAACAAAATACTTTCCAAAAACAACTAAAAATACTCAAAAATCTTTTTGTATTTGATTAACAAGGATTGAACATGTGAAAACACATTTAATCAAGTACAATCACACAAATGAATATGGCATTCATTGAACATAGACTTGTGTGATGTGTGTGGATATCAAAAATGAGATAGTCCTTAGTCCAATATGAAGCTTCAATGATCAATTCAATCAAGGCATATACAACTAGCACTAGATAATGTGATCTATCTCAATTATAGAAATATGCATATATGACCTCCCACTTAAACTTGATTACAATTCTTTGAAGGTTTTCATTTGGCTCCATATACCTCATATCATTTGCACTTTTTGAATCAAAACATCTCATTGTGAGATCAATACTTGAAATTTTTGATATTTCACTTGATGAGTTAGCGTTTGGCTTTTTGGGCATCATATATTTTATTTTTGGTCGCTTTCCCTTTTTCCTAGTCAAATACTAGTATGTGTGACAGGCTTTTGCAACTCAATATCACTTTTCATTTGGAGATTTACATTTGGTGAGCTCTTTTAAGCAAAACAAAAATAAAGAGTGGGAAGATATATAGACATAAGTCTATGCATGTATCAAGATCATCAAAGCCATTCACTAATCATTCATGACAAGGTTGAAGATCTATTTACAACAGTCACATAGATTTCAAAATTTCTCTCACAATGATATGAGTGCATAGGAAACAAGCTAAGCTCTTAAATGCACAAAGCCATTAGTACAAAGGTACAAGGCAAAACAAGCTTTGAGACAAAACTCAACAAAGTTGATCAAACTTTATGGATTTTTTACTTTTTATGCGTTTTTGGATTTTTGACACAAAAGCAGTAAAAAGTTTATAAAAAACAAAAAGCATCATATGAAGGAATGCTAAAACAAACAAAATGCAGGACATACTAAGAAAACCACATGGAAGATAGAGTTTAGGGAATGATACCGACACCAATGGTCTTATGCAAGGATTCAAACCTCGGGCCATCAAGAGGTTTAGTGAATATGTCCGCCATTTGATTTTCTGTATTGATAAACTCCAGACACACTATCTTGTCCTCTACCAAGTCTCGAATGAAATGATACCGGATCTCGATATGCTTTGATTTTGAGTGCTGAACTAGATTCTTTGACAGATTTATGGCACTAGTGTTATCACAGAACACACACATGGTGTCTTGAGAAATTCTATAGTCATGTAGAAGCTTTCTCATCCATAACAATTGTGCATAACAACTTCCTGCTGCGATGTATTCAGCTTCAACCGTTGAAAGGGAGATTGAATTTTGCTTTTTGCTCATCTATGAGACAAAGTTATTTCCAAGATAGAAGCAACCACTAGAAGTGCTTTTCCTATCATCAATACACCCTGCCCAGTCTGCATCTGAATATCCCGCCAAACATTCATTCGAATATTTTGAATACCAAATCCCATATTCAGATGTGCCATTGACATAGCAAATGATTTGCTTTACTGTTGTCAAGTGGGACTCTTTAGGAGCAGCTTGGAACCGTGTACATACCCTGACACTGAATGCAATATCTGGCCTACTTGCTGTGAGATAGAGAAGACTGCCAATCATGCTTCGATAAAGGGTTGGATCGGCGTCAACACTGGCTGCATCTATGCTTAGTTTTGCTGAGGAATTCATGGGAGTAGAAGTGTGTTTCTTAGAATCCCAGCCAAATCTTTGACAAGATTTTTGGCATATTTCTCTTGAAAGATGAATATTCCATTTTTCCATTGTTTCACTTGAAGCCCTAGGAAGTAGTTTAACTCTCCCACCATACTCATTTCAAATTCTCTTTTCATTTCTCCCAAAAACTCATAAGCTAGTTGATCAATTGTGGATCCAAAAACAATATCATCCACGTACACTTGAGCGATAAGGAAGGATTTCTCATCTCTTTTAACAAACAATGTTCGATCTGCTTGGCCTCTTTTGAAACCATGATCCAATAAGTAGGTGGTGAGGTGATCATACCATGCTCTTGGTGCTTGCTTCAACCCATACAAAGCTTTCTTCAATCTTAGCACATGAATAGGAAAGTGAGGATCTTGAAACCCCTTTGGTTGCTCAACAAAGACTTCTTCATTTAAAAAACCATTCAAGAAGGCACTCTTCACATCCATTTGGTACAACTTGAAATCCATAATGCATGCTATGGACAAAAGGATTTGAATAGACTCTAGTCTTGCTACCGGAGCAAACGATTCATCGAAATCTATGCCTTTCACTTGAGTATACCCCTGAGCCACCAATCTAGACTTGTTTTAGACAACTTCACCATCTTTATCCGTTTTGTTCTTAAAGATCCATTTGGTGCTGATCACATGTCTATCTTTAGGCCTTGGAACCAACTCCCATACATCATTTCTAACAAATTGATGTAACTCCTGGTGCATAGACTCTATCCAATTCTCATCTTTAAGAGCTTCTACTACCTTTTTGGGTTCAAATTGAGCAAGATAACAGTTGTATGTCACATGGTTAGCACTATACTTTGGTCCTTTTCTCAAACGAAGTCCCTCGTTTACATCACCAATAATATTACTTGATGGATGATTGAGAGTTACTCTTGATGAAGGTTTCTTGGAAGTTGATGGTTCCTCATCACGAGAAATTGGGGGTTAAACCTCTGGAGGTGTGAGTGGACTTGAGACTTCTTGTATTGATCTTGTCTCTCTTCTTGATATAGGGGGTGTAGACTCCTTTCCCGGTGATTCTTTCTCAACATCATCACTTAGAGACATATCATTATCATCCTCATTTTTCTTAAGATTTAACCCCTTTCCATCATCATCAATTTCTTTTTTTGATATGGTGTCGTCTATGACCACATTGATTGACTCCATCACCGTCTTAGTGCGCTTGTTGTACACTCTATACGCTCGGCTATTTGTAAGGTATCCTAGGAATATCCATTCATCACTCTTAGCATCAAATTTTCCTACATTTTCCCTGTCATTTAGAATGTAACACTTGCTCCCAAATATTCTGAAATACTTCACATTGGGTTTCTTTTCTCTCCATATTTCATATGATGTCTTCTTTGTTCCTGCTCGGAAATAGATTCTATTACCAATGTGATATGACGTATTCACAGCTTCAGCCCAGAATTTTTGTAGAATGATTTTGTTGAGTAGTATGACTCTTGCCATCTCTTGGATCACCGGTTCTTTCTTTCAACCACCCCATTCTGTTGTGGAGTCTTTGGAGCTGAAAATTCCTTCTTGATGCCATGCTCTTCACAAAAAGCTTCAAATTTAGCATTCTCAAATTCCTTTCCATGATCACTTCTGATTTTAACTATAGGAATTCCTTTTTCATTTCGCAGTCTCTTGTATAGCCTTTCCATTTTATTACATGCTTCCGACTTCTCTCTAAGGAATTCCACCCAAGTATACCTTGAAAAATCATCAACAACCACCATAATATACCTCTTTCCTCCTAGACTTTCAGTTCTTGTGGGCCCCATTAGATCAACGTGAAGAAGTTCTAAACACCGTGAGGTAGCAATCACATTCACCTTGTGATGAATTGCCTTTGTTTGCTTTCCCATTTGGCATGCTCCACATATAGTCTTCTTCACCTTCCCAAACTTTGGAAGTCCCTCAATTGCTTCAAGTTTAGAGACTTTAGCTACTTGTTTGAAATTTGCATGCCCAAATCTGTGATGCCAAAGTTCCAGCATATCAACACGAGCACTTCTACACGAAATAGGTGCTATAGGAACTACTCCATAGCAGTTGTCGGTAGTTCTATTTCCCTCCAAGACTTAAATCCCTTTTTCATTAATGATTATGCACCCCTTCTTTGAGAATTGGACAAGAAAATTCTCATCACATATTTGAGTGATACTTAAGAGATTCGCCTTCAATCCTTTGATGTATAACACATATTTCAATAGAGGTAATCTAGGTATTTCAACAGTCCCTTTGCTGAGAACTTGAGCATGACTCCCATCACCAAATGTCACATAGTCACAGGCTTTCTCTTTAAGAGTCTTAAATAGTGATTTATCTCCTGTCATATGATAAGAACATCCGCTACCAAGATACCACAAGCATGAGTTAAATACTTTCAATGAGGTGTGCACAAATAGACAAGCATGAGACAAACATTCTTGACCATCGAACATAAATTTTTCTTCATTTTCCATGCTTCTGCCATATTGAATTTTCTTTTTCAGATTGTCAACCTTTTCACACATTATTCTATTTCTTCTTTTGTACTTCTCAATCAAGAACATAGATTCACATATATTATTGTGTAAGATGTGGTTCTTATTTTCAAAATATTTTAGCATGTGAACGAACATCCTAGCATGTTTTTTTGATTTTAATAACTCTAAGAGTTCATTATTAGGACAACCTTCAAGCATACTAATAGAGTCATTATCACAAACATTTAAACCACAATTCAGCATGGCTTTTTTCATATTAGCATCCATATCCAAGGGGTCTAGGATCGTGCTTAGGTAATCAAACCACAAAGAGTGCACCCGCTCTGATACCAATTGAATGTTCAAAATGGGTATAAAACACGCTTAAACGTTTAGACCCCAAATTACAAATTATCAATTCAAGCTTATTATCAAACAATTAATGTGCAGAACATGAACATAAGCTAAACACAGAATTGATAAACAATCTAAGCCAAATATAATCACATCCACAACAGAATATAAAAAGCAAAGATTAAGGGAAGAGAGATGTAAACACAAGGACAACACTCGATGTGTTATCGAAGAAAAAACTGAAGCCCTCAGCGTAAAATCTCTCCGCCGCCCTCCAAGCGGTTAATAATCCACTAGAAAACGTAGTTGGGATACATGAACAGAATAGACTCTCCAAGTCTAATCTACCTAGTGTACCTAAACCCTTCAAGCTTCTTGCTCCAACGAGGTTGCGCCGAACTTTTTTCTTTTCTAGCTTACCGGATTCCGCTATAGCCCATAGCATCAACCAATATGAATTGGTCCCTTCTTAACTGCTTCCCAAAGCATCAAATAACATTCTCACAGATGTGGGTATGGTGAGATAAGGATTTGGCCAAGAACCTCTCAAGGATGTAACAATGGAGACGAAGAGAGTAGAGGAATTTGAAGAGTCTCTTAGGTGAAGATTGTGGATGAATCAATCTTATTTTTCTCTAGGGTTTCTCTCTCAAAATTCTCTCTGGAAACTCTTTACATTTTGTGGGTATAAGGGTCTATATATAGTGGTGTGTGTTTGGAATGCGAAGAGTCAGTTTTTTCCAAATAGGGCTGGTTGGCGGCTTGGCCTTGCGACTGGTCTGAGTCGCGAGTTCCAGCCGCGAGGTAACAGCCTGGCCAGCCTGGGACTTTTGTCTTGTAGTGCAATAGCTGGCACGACCCTTTATCTCCCCTGCATGCTTCTCACGAGTGCTGCATTTGGCGGCTTGCCAGTCGCGAGTCAGCCGTGAGTCCCAACCGCGAGTCTCTGCATCCTTGCATAACTTTGAGCATTTCTTCATACTCTTTCACACACTACCCTTACATGAATCCCACCTAAATACATGGTTACTAATTACTAAAATACAAGCAAATTTGGCACGGAATAAAACCAACAAGATGGTTGATAAAATTCAACCTTACACACACACACGCGCGCGCGCACACACACACACACACACACACACACACACACACACACACACACATATATATATATATATTAATATTTTAATACTATAGTAGGTCATAATTTATAAATATATTATATACAAAAACATCAACTTTGACATATGTATATTAAAGAGATAATTTTTTAGGTGAATTTATCATCTTTTAAACACCGATTAGTATATAGAAGTTGTCTAGTTTGATATTAGACATTTACCAAAAAAAAATTTGAGAAGAAAAGACACATACACTGTCTCTATAACTACTAAACCAATTGACAAGTTCTATTTTTTAAGGGCACCATTGACTAACTCAAATATTTGGGGGGCCAACTCCTATATTTTTGTAGACAAATCTTTAAATATTTTAACAATTATACATAAAATAAATGAAATTTTTATATATATAATTTTTGGAGCAGACATGGCCCTCAAGCTTGGCTATAGCTTGGCTTTATTTTAACAATTATACATATCTTCTTATTTTTTTGGTAAAAGAAAAAATGGTAAAGGGGGCGACTACTGTAGCTTCTCTACCTGGACATGACTATAGTAGCACTCTACCTACTCTTGGATGAAATCTCATACTTCCGATACATGAGAAACTCACTTATTACTCTTTGGAATGCATATCAATATCATACAACTACCACTCCCATATCCTCAATTCAGGTTATAGACATTTCTTGATGCTCCTTTTGTTCTTAATCATCTAGCTAGGCATACAAATACATTACTAAAAGCAAATGAAATTACCTTTTTGGTTTCTGTACTGAACAGTTTGTTAACTCTTGCTCTTTAGTAGTTGTGCTCTTGAATTTTTAGCCATTGCTATTAAAATGGTAAACAGATGAACTGTACAAAATTATGGATAATACTTAATTCGTTAAAAAAAAAAAAAAAAAGAAGAAAAAGAAAAACTGATTAAACCGTAGAAAACCGACCATTTTTTAGAAAAAAATAAATACTGAATTAATTGTTCCTTCTTTACCATTTTCTCTTATTATATATTGGGGCTATCAGATAACCTAACCTAGTTAATCAAAAACATATACTAATTATGCTTGTAAAACTCATTGCATCAACAAAAAAGTTTGGCGAAAAACATTATTACTATCTTTAAAAAAAAAAATTCTAAAATAAAAAAATACAAATTATATAAACATTTATTTTGGATCATGATAATATTCAAATCAGTGGTCAAAGTTGAACCCCGTTCAAAAACTCTACAACGGTAGAGCATGCTCATATGGATATGCCACGTAGAATGGGCTGTGTGTGTGTTTTTAAATAGAAATCGTGTCTTTTTATTTTTTTTTATAAATCGTCTTTTGTCAAATACCTAGCCCCAGGTTCGTGTTCATAATTGGGATGAATTAAACATGATCGATATTATTAAAACATCACACCATTAACCCACAACTGTACTTAATATTTTTAAGGCGTAAATGCACTTTTAGTCCTTACATTTTGACTTTTTTCCATTTTAGTCCATACATTTTAATTTTACCACTTTTAGTCCCTAAATCAATTAACGCGTTCCATTTTGATCCTTTTTGTTAGCCCACTAACGAAAATTGCTTAGGTGGCAAACTGATGCTGACGTGGCCAATTAAAAAATGATAAAAATTTTTAATTAGCATTTAAAAATTGCCCTGTCAGCTTTTAAATATAAAAAAATTATTAATTAATTTTAACGAAATTAAAAAAAAAATTAAAAACAATAGAATACATCTAATTCATTTTGAACACGCTGAAGCAGCTAAAATTCGAATCTTTACCATCCGCTCCACCAGTGAAGCCCCATTCTTCATCATCCTGGTCGGAAACCAAACCCATGGAACCCAAATCGACTCTGGTAAAAGCCACACAAGCCAAATCCACGAGATCCTCCACTATGAAGAAGAAGCGTCCAAACAGTGAAACGGAAACGACGTCGTCGAAGCGGGTCAAGAAGAAAGACCCAGACCCAGAACCAACATCCTAAGGCGGTGGCGGTGGGGAAGAGAAGAAGCTTTTCCAGAGGCTGTGGAGTGACAACAATGAAATAGAATTATTGAAAGGGATGTTGGATTACAGAGCTATACACAACTCAGATCCCGCCGCAGATGCCGTCGTGTTTTACGAGTTCGTTAAGAAGAGTCTCCACGTGGAAGTTACCAAGGCCCAACTGATGGATAAGATGAAAAGGTAAAGGAAGCTGGGGGAGGAAAGAAAGGTAAAGACCTAACCTTTTCGAAACCCCACGAACGAAAGACATATTAATTGTCGAAGGAAATTTGGGGCTGCACTGCCGCTGATGGGGTCTCGGGGAGATGCTTGAATGGGATGTTATTCTTTAATAAGAATGTGGTGTTGGAAGAGAGTTTGATAAAGAAAGGACTTGAATTGATTGGTCAACACAAGAGGCAGGAATTGGAGGAGAGGTGAAAGAGGGTTCGTGTTTGGTATCTCAGAAAGTATAAGAAAATTTGGGTTTTGAGTTTTTAATTTGAGGGCTGAAAATCTGGGTTTGAATTTAGTGTTTGAGGGCCGAAAATCTGGATTTGATTTTTGTGTTTGATGTTTTGGTGGTTTGGGGGTTTGAAATATGGGTTTGAATTTAAATTTTTGAATCTAGGTTTGAATTTAATTTTTTGGGTTTTAAATTTTCTGGGTTTGTGTTGTTGTTTAAATATTTCATGGGTTTATGTTTAATTTACCAATTTTATCTGGGTTTGTCAAGAATGTTGGCATGAATTCTAATTCTGGGTTTCGGATCTGTGACTGTGTTTTTGAATTTGTGTGTTCAAAATGAATTAGATGTATTTTATTATTTTTAATTTTGTTTTTTGTTTTTTAATTTTGTTAAAATTGATTAATAATTTTTTTTATTTAGAAGCTGACATGGTAATTTTTTAAATGCTAATTAAATTTTTTATTATATTTTAATTGGCCATGTCAGCATCAGTTTGCCACCTAAGCAATTTCCGTTAGTGGGCTAACGGAAAGGACCAAAATGGAACGCGTTAATTGATTTAGAGACTAAAAGTGGTAAAATTAAAATGTAGGGACTAAAATGGAAAGAAGTCAAAATGTAAGGACTAAAAGTGCATTTACGCCTATTTTTAATTTGGTCAGAACAAATTTTTTGGCAATGGACACCAACAGGGTGATTTGGGTTGACGAAGTTGTTACTTTAAAATCTAATTATAAAAACACTATTGATTAAAAACAAATTATAAAAATACAGTACCTTTTGATCTCATATTTCATTTCATCACATAATTGTAACAATAATCAATTTAAATTTTGATAGAACTACAATTAATAGAATTTCAAAACTCATCGTGTTTGTTCTCATGAGATTATTTTTATTGAATTATTTTGTTAAAAAATAAAATTGGATAAAAATATATGTTGCCTAAAAAATGAAATAAGTAAAATAAACACAGAGCAAAACACCAATTAGTTTTTTTTTTTTTTTTTTGGTAGGTAAGAATTGAGTCTCAGATTTCTTATTCAACCTTCAATAATTTTACTAATTGAACTAACTAGAATCTACACGTGCAGAAAAGACTAGGAGTTACTTCTCTATTTTTGGGTTAAACACAGCAAAAGTAGATTAAAAAGACGAGGGGTCCACAAGGTCTAATGAAAGGACGGGGGAGATGAGAGAGGGCCAATGGGCCATTGGGCAAAACAAGAGGAAGCGGCCCAAACCTTAACAAGTTGGCCACTCGGCCTACAAGTTTGTTCAATATGTCCAGAGACAAACCCGAATTTCACACTCAACTAACGTATCAAGCTATGATTGTTGTTTCCTAACCAAGAACCCTCGCTGATGAGCAGCTGAGGTCCACCAAAACTCTGAAGTCCAGCCAATGGCATAGGCAGCTTAAATTTGTGTAGCATATTTGACTCTCTCCTATTTACAGGCGCCCTAGCATCAACCAACTTTCCTGAGTGCAAAATTACTTTCATCATTTAAATCTTCATTCCTAAAGTCACTTCCACCATCAGAATACAAACCCTCATGACGACTTGCGGTTTCTCCCTACTGCATTGGTACTTCCTACCGCCTCCATGACCAAATTTGCAAAGTCTGCCATGATTTGCTGTGCCTTCCTCTGTGCTATGATAATTTCTACTTACCCTTAATAAGTTGCAAAGAATTAATCAACCTGCTGTTCAACGTTCAACAATTAAAGGAAAATGAACGTACACACAAGGCATATTATATATCACACCATTTATTTTTTGTAATTGGTAAAAATCATTTAAATAGCTGACATTAATGAGCAAATATAGTTTTGCTACCTAATGTTATTAAAGCTTGCTTAAATTTATGACAACAAACGACAAATGTAATAATCAGAAATTACAATTCAAGTAGAAGGACATATTTAAAAAAAAAAAAAAAAAAAAAAAAAAAAAGGATATCAAACGACAAAAAAAGGACTTCTGAAACAACACCTCTCACAACACATTTCTTATTCAAACCCTTAACCCAAATAGAGAAAATAACATTTGGCTAAGGACAATTAAATGCACCAAAAACAACCAAAATAAACTCCCCCAAAAAAAGGACTTCTGAAACAACACCCATTTCTTATCCAAACCCTTACCCTCTCACTTAACAACACCCCACTCCGGCGACTAAACAGAGAAAATAACATTTGGGCAATGATAATCAAATGCATCAAAAACAGCCAAAATAAACTCCCCCAAAAAAAGGACTTCTGAAACAACACCCATTTCTTATCCAAACCCTTACCCTCTCACTTAACAACACCCCACCCCGGTGACTAAACAGAGAAAATAACATTTGGTTAATGATAATTAAACGCTCCAAAAACAGCCAAAATAAACTCCCCCAAAAAAGGACTTCTGAATCAACACCCATTTCTTATCCAAACGCTTACCCTCTCACTTAACAACATCCCACCCTGGCGACTAAACAGAGAAAATAACATTTGGGTAATGATAATTAAATGCACCAAAAACAGCCAAAATAAACCAAACCCCACCTGCCCACTCAAAAAAAGAAAAAAAAAAAAAAAAAAAAAAAGGACTTCTGAAACAACACCCCTCACCACACACACACACATCCAAATATCAAACTTGTAACTAGATTTGGGCTTCATTTTTGGGATTTTTTCCAATCAGTTTTGGGGGGTTTTTTTTTCTCAAATAATAAAATTAACCAATTTGGAACAAATTATTAGACTTTGGACTTTAAAAAATAACCTTAAATGGCCTGATTCAAGTATAAATATACTACAAAACTCATTGCGTAAATATTCACAATCCATTGCATAACATCAAAAATTCATCTATTAGAAGAAAAAAAAAATCCTTTTCCAATTAATATTCACACAATCACCAACTGGAAAACTCATCTACTAATACCATAAATTAGTCCACATCTACAAATACATCAAAATTCAATACAAAATTCATTAATTAAAGTCGAAATGTAATACATGAATCATAAATAAAGTCCAAATCAAATAACATGCATAATACCATAAAATCTAAATAACAACAAACACATAAACAAAACTCAATTGCGACTTTGGACTAGATACATAATACCATAAAGTCTATAAAAAATGACCAATAATGGTCTAAGCAAACTAGCCAAGGCAACACAAATCAATCATCATCTTCATTCTTCAATAGTTGCGATTCTCAATGAAATCTTTTCCTCCTTAAGTTATAAGGGAATATTTGACATGATATTTTATAATTAGTGAAAATTCATATTTTTTTTGTTAATCGTTATGGTCAAGCCTTAAGTGGGTTTCCACGGCCCATTTTGCCGCAATAACTAATTTTAATGCAAGGTTATGTGTGAAAACTATGAATTTATTCTTATAAAAATGCAAAATATATTACAAGTTTTATTATGTAATATTTACTTTTCTAAAAAAATTATGTAATATTTACAAACTAATATGATAATGTATATTATTGGTGGACATTAACCACCTGATAAATGAATGTTTGAAATTTGTTTTAATGGTTGGTAATACATCAATTTGTGAGTTATAAATGATAAAAGTTGTAGTACACCTAACAGTACAACGCACATAAAATTTATATATGATATAATTTTTTTCTCATTTTCATTTTTTTCCAAATATAAAAATTTGATAGTTATGATAATTATTAATAAGTATATATATATATATATATGCTTATATTTTTATATGAAATAATTAAGCATTTATTATAATTTGGTTTATATATACAACTATATATTTATAATTTAAAGAAAATATAATGTGCTATGATTTTAACGACGCGTTTTAATATAGAATCCTATAAAAAATATTTAAATATAGAATAAATTTCAATTTTAATTGTGTGTGTGTTTGTGTGTGTGTGTATATATATAATTATGTGTAAAATTATGAAGTCTCAAAAGTTTATATGGAAAAATTTAATATAGTCAACCAAAAGTCAAATGTCTTTAATTTATATGTATGTGTATATATAAACAAGCACATATATTATAAATGGTTCCCAAATTTCCCAAAAAAACATGCTAACTAGGATCACTTAGGTCACCGGAATGTTAAATCACAAATTTCATTAAAAAATTAAAAAATAATTACTCTAATTAGGTTTGACGAAAATCAGACATATGATCAGAATAAAAGTGGCCCATCAAAAGTGTCGAATTTCACAAAATGTTAGGGTTTTAGACCCCAGTTATCTCAGGTTTAATCAACTCTTAGCCAAATAATTAATTAAATTGATTATGCAATAGATCTGATTCAATTAAACATCAAACAAGCACAAATCACATGAACACCAAGGCAACATTTCAATTAAACTTTAAAATTGTGGTTTCAAAGTAAGAAACTAAGGGAGGATTTAATCTAAACAATCCTCAAGACAACAATTCACTAATAAAATCGAAGTTAATAAATTTAACCCTAAGTCTACTGCTACCTCATGTAGTACTTACTAGCGTGACCACATGTAACTCTGAATCTACGAACTCTTCTACGATGAAACAGATATAAACTCTCCTGATTATGACTTTGAAATCTCCACTCAAAAATTTGGATTAGCAACACAAACTCTCCAATTTGTGACTTTGAGATCTCCACTCAAAGTTTCAGATCAACAACTGTGGTTGACTGAATGCAACAATTTTGCTTTATAATTGGATTTGTTGTTTGAACAAGGTCTCCAGTTGTGCCTCTAAAAGGGTATGGAAAATCTCTAGATCTGCGTACATAAGACTCCCCTTTTGAATATGTAAAAAAATGCTTTAGGGTTTGTATTTATATATACTTAAGATCCATCAAAACCTTAAATTAAACGGTTGGAAAAAAAAAAAAAAAAAAAAAGAAGAAGAAGAAGAAGAAGAAGAAGAAGAAGAAGCAAGATCTGAAATCTGGCACGAATCTCGATCAATCGAAATGTGCATCTCTATCAATCGAGATAAGTGAAACTAAAATGCACATGCTTTTTTTGATTTCTTGAGTCTTCAACTATGCTGAACTTCATTTGTCTTGTTTAATTGAATATTTCTAAACTAAAAAACCAGACAAACTAAGTTTTAAAGGTTACAATTTGTTCAAGGTTGCCAACCTAAAAGTATAGACTTTACACAATACTTCCATAACAAATATTAGGTGACAGATTGTTATTGATTTAATATGAACCCACCATTGAAAACACTTTTCTTCACTTAAATTTCCATTAAGGAAGGCACTTTTGGCATCCATTTGAAAAAAAATTCATTTACTAGCAGCAGCAACAACTAAAAGGGAACAAACAAATGAGATTCAAGCAAACGAAGCAAAGGTCTTTTCATAATCAATCTCATACTCCTGTGTAAAATTTTATGCAACAAGACGAGTTTTATAGCGCTTAATAGATCTATCAGAGCGAGTCTTGATCTTATAGATTCACTTACAACCAACCACAGACTTCCTAGGGGGAAGAGTCACAAAATCCCAAGTATGGTTTTTGGATAATGCATCAAGTTCCTATTTCATTGCAATCTACCATAAAGGGTCAGTGGAGGCCTTATGATAGGTGTAAGGCTTGTGAAGTGTAGCAAGGGCAGTGTAACAATGATAGTCAAGTAAATGTGCAAGAATAGATCTTACTAGAGTTAAGTGATGAGGTGGAATATCTTGTGCAAGATCTTCAGGTGGAGCAGGAGCGAGGGACCCAGGCTCAAAGTTGGGTAGCTTGTCTTCAACCTAGTCATTTCCCTCCTGTTTATTAAAAGGTGATTCAGGAGAGGCATAAAAAATATCTTGTGGTTGGATAGAGAAATCTATAGAAGGATTAGGAGCAACTATAGAAGGAATTTGTGGCTTATCTAGAAAAAGATCTAAGACAAAGGAGGTAGATAGGAAGGCACGGAAGTGAGAGAGCTCGACAAAGGAGGTAGATAGGAAGGCACGGAAGTGAGAGAGCTCAACAAAGGAGCGATGTTCCCAAAAGACAATATTGCGGGAGATACGAAGACGATGAGAGACATGATCATAACATCAATACCCCTTTTGAGTTTCACCTTAGCCAAGAAAACAACAAAGTCTATATCGAGACTCAAGTTTGTTATGCTCATGCGACTAAAAAAGAACGAAATAAGTAGAATCGAAGTAGTGAAGGTGGTGATGGTTAAAAGTGACCCAAAAAGGAGCTCATATGAAGTTTGATTTTGGATAATAGTATTGGGAATGAAATTAATAGCATGAACAACATGAAGAGTGGCTTTACCCCCAAAAAGGTGCAGGAACCTTGGTAGAGAGAAGGAGAGCACAAACAATGTCAAGAATATGATGAAATTTTCGTTCGATTCTACCATTTTTCTGAGAGGTACTTGAACAAGTTAGTCAATGAATAGTGCCATAGGAATGCAAAATAGCTTGGAAAGCATATTAAGTGTATTCAAGAGCATTATCATATCGAAAAATTTTGATTTGTTTGGAAAATCAAGTTTCAGCCATTTTTGCAAAGTTACAATATATTTGTAACAATTCAGAACAATGTTTCGCATGAAAAATCCAATTATAGCAAGAATAATCATCAACAAAGATAACAAAATATCGAGATCTACCAACATTAGAGACAGAGGAATGTCCCTAGACATTAGAATGAATTAGGTCAAAGAAATCTGTAGACATTGATTCACTAGTATTGAAAGGAAAAGCTCATTGTTTTCCTAACTGCCATGAAACACAATCAAAATTTTCTTTGAACATTGAACCTAACAAACCAATAGAAATCAAGTGTTATACCCAAGAGGAAGATGCGTGACCAAGTTGTGCATCCCAAAGTGCAAGGGAAGGAATAAAAGAAACTGCAGCAGCAACAAAAACAAGAGCAACATGTGGAAGACAAAGGTTGTCCACGGGAAACATACGCCTAACTCTCTGACCAATCCCAAGCTCCTATCCCGTTCTTGGATCCTACATAGTACACCTAGAATAATCAAAGGTAATGCGATAACCCAACTCAACTAATTGTCCCACAAAAAATAAATTGTAAGAAAGGTTGGGAACATTAAAGACCCCAAGAACCAAGAGGTTGGAGGTCGAGATAGAACCTATATTATAACCAAATATTGTGGAACCATTTGCTATACGAATATTAAAAAGGTGTGGTGTAGGTTCAAGTTAAGAAAATAAGGACGAGTAAGGTGTCATGTGATTGCAACAAGCAGAACCCATAAGCTAAGAGGAAGGAGACATACCAGATAATACTGAGAGAGAGGAAGTAATAGATGCATTAACAACCATACGAATGGTATTAGTGATGATGTTTTGCAGGTCGACTATGGAAATGATGATAGTGAATCCAGAAGACTTGGACTTTGTGTAGATGGGAGCCATTGGTTGGATACTCTCAATGTTAGCAACGATAGTAGGAGAAATAGAAACAGGTGATTTGTTACGATGATAACAAGTCTTAATACTATGGCCAACACATTTGCAAAAATTGCAAAATCGTATGTTGGATTGTTAGCGATGATTATTGTAATAAGAAGAAGACATGTTCTTTTTCTTCATTTAGAAGAAAAATTTGCAAAAATAGACTTCAAAAATGAAATCCATGTGAAAAACTGGGTAAGGAGCACTTAGACTGCAAAAAAAGTCAAACTTGGTCAAAGTCAACGATTAACCTTCTGGTCAAAGTCGACAGTCAACTAGCAGTTGATGATATATTCCATGTTGAATATGCTTGAATAGATGTAGAAAAGGGAAGCATAAAATAGGAACACAAGAATACGAGAATTATGTGGTTCAACTTAACAACCTACATCCACGAAGGAAACCCTAAAGGGTTATATTAATAATATATTAGAGTGTAGTGCAAATCCTGTGTTACAATGAACCATAATATGGGTATATATGGTAGAATAAACCCTATACTAATAAACTTCTAGTACAAGTAGGAGACTTAGCTTGCACAAAAAGCAAAATTAGGCTTAGGTCTATGCTAATAGGCTAATATATCTCTTAAACCCCCTTGTTTGGTTCTAAGACTTTAGAAACTAAATGTATTTGAACTTTATTTTGTATATATTGACAAACCATGATCAAAACAATGAGTCTAGCTTTAGGCTTGCTTAAAGTTTGTTTAAGTGTAAGTTTGAATCAAGTGTTTTGCAGGAATTTACTGTGTAAAACTGCTAGGCTCAATCAATCAAAAATAAGGCTCGACCGATCGAGAATCGTAGATCAGAAAATTCTGCAAGAATTTCAAACGCAAACTAAGCCCATATGACATGTAGGGTTAAGTGTTTCACTCCTAGAATAAAAGAAAAAACCCTAGCCAAGTTTTAGAACTCTCTGAATAGCTTTGTGTTTTTCTCTAGTATGAGATTTGAGAGGTGTTTACCTTAAAACACAAGGAAACCTCTACCAAAGTCTAGATCTGAAATCAAGTTTTGGTGGTGATTCAGTTGCTACACAAAGATCCTTCAAAGTACAAAACCTTTGAGTGGAGTCTTAAAGTCACAAGTAGGAGAACCTGTGTTTGGTGCAGATTCAAGGAAAGAAGTAGTCCGTGGACTCAGAGTTGTCACGTGGTCATGGTAGTAAGTTTTCTATACGAGGTAGCATTAGGATGTTAGTGGTTGTGGGGGCCTTTTTTTTGTGTTTTGGGATGGGCTGGGCTGCCTCCTGCGGTGATGGGCCCGAGTATTTCTGAGTAGGAGAGTTGAGACCGGCCCAACTGTAACTCACTTTGGACTGGCTTGTACGCAAACTAAGCCTTGTCTGCCAGGAATGTTCTTACGGCAAGCAGAGCTGTTACAAATAGTTTACGGTAAGCAGATATAATAACAACAAAGAAAACAGAGTACAGTGACCTTTTGTTAATGGAAAAATGACCGAGTGATCTCTATTTCTATGACAATCGCAATAATAACAATAGTAATGATAATAATGACTTTTACAAAAAGGAGTAATTGATTAAGCGACAATAGAAGTTAATCGAAAATAAATATCAAGTCAAGTCTGGGTCCACAGTGGCAAAAAACCAAAGAGGAAAAACGCTTCCTCTCAATGAAACTAATCTCCTAGGAAAATATCCTATCGTGAGGATTAATGACTTTGAGGGAATCAGACCTAAATGATTAGTGCCCAAAGGAATTCCTATTGCTTAATCGTCTCCCAGAGAGTGGGATTTTGGGGGGAGAGAAAGGAATCGATCTACTGGTGCATGCCCATTACACTCTTTCTCTTTGTTTCCTGTTTGCTCTCTTATCTTTTCTTCTTTCTTTTCTTTTTCTTTTGTTTTTCCTGTTACTTCCCGGTACCTTTTTTTTTTTTTTTTTTTTTTTTTTTTTTTTTTTTTTTTTACAGAGCACGGCAAGGGTCCTTTTATAGGGCCAACCGTGACCAGATTTTACCACTTTACCCTTTAACCGCCTTTGTCTGGTCTGGGCGTACTTGCCGACCATCCAAGAGCTCGTCTGTGTACCACTTACCCTCGCTAGACAAAAGCAAGTTTGTGTTGTTTGTTAGTTCGTCGTGGCATTTTCTCCTACCATGGCGTAAATGCTCTCTCTCTCTCTCTCTCCATGGCATGCACCCAACGTTTCCCCCCTCAACCTTGCCTCTTTTGGGCAGTCTGTCATCCCAGCAGGACGTACCTCCTAAAAGGGCTTGGACAAGAACCGCAAAATAGATATTTTCCCCTCTCCCCACCACCAAACCACACCTCCCCTTATCTATTATCTCTGACCGATGGCCCCACCACGTCTCATATTGACTGGGCACAGGCTGGTGGTGCCTGGGCCTTGCGCGTGCTTTCCTGTTATGTACGTTCAAAATCTGCCTGCGGCTCATGCGTTTGCCGCGATTTGGAGCTTTGTTTGCACAGTCCGCCGTGCTTCTTTGTTTTTTTACGTGGGCCATTTTGTATAATTCACTGTTTCCTTTTGGGGCTGGGTTTCTTTTAATACTGGGTTTTACATTTCTCTTTGTCCATTTCTTGGTTGCCCTCATGTCCTGCCACATTACTTGGCATTTCCTGCTGTGGCGATTTGCTCCTGCTAGGCCTCTTTTCAAGCCTGTCATTTCATTCCTTCCCTTAGTGGCTTAATATGGCCACTGATGTTCTTACTTATGGGCTCCAGTATCTCTTTCTTTTTCCCTTGGGCCTATGGCCCATTTACTTCCTTTGGACTTCCTTGGCCCATTTACTAACTCTGCATTCCCATGGACTTTTACTAACTTGATTGGGCTTCCCCGGCTTAATCTCCTTATTCTCATCCTTGAGATTTATGGGCTTGCCATCAACCCTTACTTTCTTTGTTTACATTGACTTGGGCCTGCCGCAGCCCATTCTCACTTTTCCATATCATATACTGCGCATGGGTGCCATTTCTTTCTTTCTGGGCCCTTTGGGCCCATTTGCTTCCTCAAGGCCCATTTGTTTATGTTATGGGCCTATGATCCTTTATTCCTGCCGCTTGGGCTTAATAGTTTTATTCTATACTTGCCACTTCTATTTGCTGTTTGCTTTGTTGAGTTGGGCCTGTTTTACAAAAATGACTCTCAACATTTAGTCCCTTGAACATATGGAGCATTCTTGCGGTTCATATGTGAATGAAGGACTTTTTTGTCTTTTTCACTTTCCTTCTTTCTTTTCCTTCGTGGACTTTTTTAAACTATGGACTCCTTCTTGCATATATATTTCTTTTCCCACCGTGAACAGTGGTGACTCTTCGAATTTCCCAAAATGGCAGTTGCTTTAAAACATAACCGCCGCCTCATTAATTTCATTCTTTTCTCAATGGCTGACCAGTCGCCTTTCCTCACACCGGCATTAATAACTCAGGTACTTAAGAAGAGAGTCCCTTCCCAACGCAGACACAAACTCCTTCTATTCCAAAATATCCTACCTGTTTTCCTTCCCTCACCATTTTCTTCTTTTCGAACACCCCTCCCCATCTTACTCTGATCAAATCCTCACGCCATGGCACTGGTGAAAACTCAAACTTCTTCCCACCGTAAAGGGAAAGGAGTTGCTTTGGACCCTCTGGCAGAATAAGAAGTAGAAGAAGAGGCCGTGTGCTCCGATTTGGACCATTCCGATGAGGAGGAGGCACGACGTGACCTAGATAGTGAGTGCGCCCCTCTGATTGACCCTTGGAACAATATTAGTCCCTACTTCCCCAAGGCTCTTGGAGATTATACGTCGCCGCCGCCGGGCCGTGTATGGCTCGCTCTTTGCCAGCAAAACCTTGATGTTTCTTGGGCTTCGGTGTCTTCCTCCATCTCCGATTTGGTCATTCGTAAAGGTGTCGCCCTTCCTGTACCCATCCATTTCGAGTTTGGGTCGGACACTACCTTGGGTTGGAAGGAGTGGGTTGACAGTGAGTTATCTGACACAGGTTTCATGGGTTTGCTTCAGAGGGCCGGTGTTCTAAAGGCCATCGTTCTTTCCTGAAATCTATCCAATTTCCGAGACCTCTACAACCTTCGTCATTTGGTTCGCCGGTGGTATGCCACCACTCACACATTCTTCTTTTCTTGCGGCGAACTCACTGTTACTCTTGAGGACGTGGCTAACCAGTTACTTTTGCTGATTCTTGGTGATGTTGATCCTACCACCATTGAGCTTTCCCCGGAAGAAGAAGCCATCGAAGCAGAGTTGAAGAAAAGGATGGCCGGAAATGCTAAGTTATCTTACTGGGTTAGTTCTTTTTCCAAGTTTTCTACTGTTGCCCACCGTGCTGCTTTTATTGCTTTTTGGCTTTGTAAGTTTGTCTTTAGGTCCCATCCTCATTATGCCATAAAGCCTTTGTATTTTCGTTTGGCCATAAAAATATATGCTGGAGTGAGTCTGCCGCTGGCCCCCATGTTTTTGGAGCATCTATATGTTCAACGGGATATCCTGCGGAGTGATGAGAGTCAGGCTGGCTCTTGCCACATAGTCGCTTCCTCTGTACACAGCACCATTCTGCAGCAGTTGTTGTTTGAGCGCTGTGCCCAATACTTGGCGAAGTGTAGGCCTGTCAGATTTGCTAAAGAGAAGTACCAATCCTGTCCGCAGGCAATTACTGATTTTTGCGGCAGATTTAAGTCTGATTTTCCTCTAGCTTTTCGTTGATCCGGTTTGAAACCCATCGATTATTCTATTGTTGAGTCCTTTGATGAAGGTATTAATTTCTTCTTGGAGAGCTTACAGACATTTGCGTTCTGGTTATACTTGCGTTGATTCTGCAATGGGTTCATTTGTTGATACTATTGGTACCACCACTCTGCTGGCTGGTTTTAATGAGACGGGTGTTAAGGGCCATTTTCGTAAAGTTAGCCCAACCCAGCAAAGCATGCAATAAGAGTGGCAGACACAGAATAAAACTATTAGGCCCAAGCGGCAGGAATAACAGAACACAGGCCATAACATGAGTAAATGGGTCTTGAGGAAGCAAATGGGCCCAAAGGACCCGGAAAGAGAGAAATGACACCCATGGGCAATGTATGGTATGAAAAAGTGAGAATGGGCCGCGGCAGGCCCAAGGCAATGTAAAGAAAGTAGGGGTTGATGGCAAGCCCATGAACCCCAAGGATGAGAATGAGGAGATTGGGCCGAGGAAGCCCAATCAAGTTAGTAAAAGCCCATAGGAACACAAAGTCAGTAAATGGGCCGAGGAAGCCCGAGGAAAGTAAAAGGGACAATGGAGCCCATAAAGTAAGAACACCAGCAGACTCTCTTAAGTCACTGGGGGAAGAAGTGAAACGGCAGGTTTGAAAGAGGCCTAGCAGGGAAATGTTAACATGGCAGGAAGAGCCAAGTAACGAAACAAGACATAAAGCATAAACCAAGAAATGGGCCAAGGGAGATGTATTAAGAAAAGCCCAAATCCCAAAGGGAGGCAGTGGAAGTGCAAACTGCCCACATAAAAGAACCAAGAAGTATGGCAGACGAATGCAAACAAAGCTCCATGAGCCGCAGGCAGGCTTTGAACGTACGTAACAGGGGAGCATGTGCAAAGCCCAGGTGCCACCAGCCTGTACCCAGCCAATATGGGTCATGGTGGGGCCATGGGTCAGTGGTAAGAGGTAAGGGGGGGTGTGATTTGGTGGTGGGGAGGGGGGGAAAGATTTATTTTACGTTCCCTGTCCAAACCCTTTTGGGAGGTACGTCCTGCTGGGATGACAGACCGTCCAAAAGAGGTAAGATTAGAGAGGGAACGTTGGGTGCATGCCATAGGAAGAGAGAGAGAGCATTTAAAGCCACGACAGAGAGCAGTGCCATGGCGGACAGAACAAACACAAACCTGCCTTTGTCTGGCGAGGGCGAGCAATGCGCAGACGGTGGTCGGCAAGCATGCCCAGACCAGAAAAAGGCCGTTAGGGGGTAAAATGGTAAAAGAACGATCACGGCAGGCCCTATAAAAGGAGCCTCGCCGTGCCCTGTAAGAGGGACCGAAAAACAGAGGAAGAAAATACATAAAAGGAAAACTAAAAGGAAAAAGAAAAGAAAGGAAGGAAAGATAAGAAAACCAAGAGTGAGGATAAGGGCATGCACCAATACATCTTTTCTTTTCTCTCCCCCTCAAAATCCTACTCTCTAAGGAACAATTAAGTAGTAAGAACATTCTTCGGGCATTTATTACTTAGGTCCGGTTCCCTCAAAGTCATTAACCCCCACGGCGGGATATTCTCCTGGGAGGTTAGTTTTATTGAAAGGAAACGTTCTTCCTCTTTGACTTTTTTCCATCACGGTCTCAGCTTTGGTTTTGATGTTTATTTTGATTAACTCATCGTTCAATCAATTGTTCTTTCTTATAAAAATCATTATTATCATGGCCATTATTGCTATTGTGTTATTCAGTCCTTGTTATTAATAAAAGTTATCATACTCTGTTTTCTTTCATTATCATTATATCTGCCTGTCGTAATTTCATTGTAATAATTCTGCTTGCCGTAAGGGTATTTCTGGCAGACAAGGCTAAGTTTGTGTGCAAGCTGGCCCAAAGTGAGTTGCAGTTGGGCCGGTCTCAACTTCCCTACTCAGAAATACATTAGGGCCCATCACCGCAGGAGGCAGCCCAGCCCAACGCACAACACAACGAAAAGGCCCCTACAACGGGTATCACCTATTTGGCTGCCACTAATGCCGGATGGTTGCCCTATTTAGCAGACGAAGGTGTCAGGTTCGTCCATTATCCTGCCAACCGAGTAAAGAGACAATTTGGGCTGGATCAGGATATTCCTGATGACCTCTCCTTCCTCGCAGAGTCTCCTACTTCAGTTAGACCCTTTCTGCGGCACACTGCTTTTAATTTTTGGAGACAACGCTTCAGTGCAGTCACAGTTCCTGGTTCTTTGAGGGAAGGCCTTTGCACTCCTGCTATGCACGGCTATTGGCAGACTGTAATGACCTCATTTGATACAGAGTTAGCTAGCAGTCGCGGTTTCTCTCTCATACCTCCTGAGGGACTTAGCATGGTTATCTCTTCCAATCCTCGGTTGCTCCTTCCTTCTAGGTCCGTGTTGGCCTATGCCATGAAACAGAGCCGATCCGCCATCTTTGAATGGGACAAGGAGAAGAAAGGATGGTATTGGCATACAAGTAATTACCCCTCATGGTTGGGAGAAGAAAGTTAAAGTAGTTGTAGGGGCCTTTTTTGTGTCTTGGGCTGGGCTGCCCTCTGCAAGTGATGGGCCCTTATGTGTTTCTGAGTAGGGAAGTTGAGACCAGTCCAACTGCAACTCACTTTGGGCTGGCTTGGCACAAACTTGACCTTGTCTGCCAGGAACACCCTTTACGGCAAGCAGGGCTTATTATAACTAAATTACAGCAGGCAGATACAATGATAACAAAGTGAACAAACAGAATATTATAGCTTTCAGTGATAGTGATTGGCCGAATGTCACAGTAGTAGTAATAATAATAATAACGGCTTGAAAGAAAAGAAAGCAATGGATTAAACAATGATGGAGATTTAATCAAAGACAAACATCAAGCTAATAATCAAGGCTATAATGGTGACCGTCCAAAGAGGAAGAACGCTTCCTCTCAATGAAATCAACCTCCCAGGTGAATATCCTGCCGTGGGGATTAATAACTTTGAGGGAATTGGACCTAAATGGTTGAGGTGTGAAGAAAGTTCTTGTTATTTTTACCGCTTCCTTATCCTTTAGAGAGTGGGATTTTTGAGGGGGAGAGGAAAGAAAAGATCTATTGGTGCATGCCTGCTATCCTCACAAATGATTTTTCTTATCTTTTTCCTTTCTTTTCCTTTTCCTTTTAGTTTTTCTTTCTATGTGTTTTTCCTCCTCTGTTTTTCAGTCCTTTTCACAGGGCACGGCGAGGCTCCTTTTATAGGGCCTGCCGTAAGCATTCTTTTACCATTTTACCCTCTAACGGCCTTTGTCTGGTCTGGGCATGCTTGCCGACCACCCTCTGCGCATAGCTTGCCCTCGCCAGACAAAGACAGGTTCGCTGTTTTTGTCTCTGTCCGCCGTGGCACTGCTCTGCCGTGGCCTTAAATGCTCTCTCTCTCTTCCTATGGCATGCACTCAGCGTTCCTTCTCCAATCTTACCCCTTTTGGACGGTCTGTCATCCCAGCAGGACGTACCTCCAAAAAGGGTTTGGACAGGGAACGCGAAATAAATCATTTCCCCCCTCCCCACCACCAAACCACACCCCCCTTTACCTCTTACCACGGACCCATGGCCCCACCACGACCCATATTGGTTGGGTACAGGCTGGTGGTACCTGGGCTTTGCGCATGCTCCCTGTTATGTGTGTTTTTGAAGCCGGCCTGCGGCTCATGGTGCCTTCTTCGTATTCGTCTGCCGCTCTTCTTCGATTTTTATGCGGACTGTTTGCACTTCCACTACCTCCCTTTGGGCTTGGGCTTGGGCTTTTCTTAGTATGTCCCCCTCGGCCCATTTCTTGTTTTACATTTTATGTCTTGTTCCATTGCTTGGTCTTTCCTACCATAGCAACATGTTCCTGCTAGGCCCATTTCAGACCTGCCGTTTCACTTCTTCCCCAGTGACTTATGGAAGTCTGTTGGCGTTCTCACTTTATGGGCTCCATTGTCCCTTTCTTTGGGCCTGCGGCCCTTTTACTTCCCTCGGGCTTCCTCGGCCCATTTACTGACTTTGTGTACCCATGGGCTTTTACTAACTTGATTGGGCTTCCTCGGCCCAATCTCCTGGGCTGATGGTACCTGGGCTTTGCGCATGCTCCCTGTTATATGTGTTTTTGAAGCCGGCCTGCGGCTCATGGTGCCTTCTTCGTATTCGTCTGCCGCTCTTCTTAGATTTTTATGCAGACTGTTTGCACTTCCACTACCTCCCTTTGGGCTTGGGCTTTTCTTAGTATGTCCCCCTCGGCCCATTTCTTGTTTTACATTTTATGTCTTGTTCCATTGCTTGGTCTTTCCTACCATAGCAACATGTTCCTGCTAGGCCCATTTCAGACCTGCCGTTTCACTTCTTCCCCCATTGACTTATGGAAGTCTGTTGGCGTTCTCACTTTATGGGCTCCATTGTCCCTTTCTTTGGGCCTGCGGCCCTTTTACTTCCCTCGGGCTTCCTCGGCCCATTTACTGACTTTGTGTACCCATGGGCTTTTACTAACTTGATTGGGCTTCCTCGGCCCAATCTCCTCATTCTCATCCTTGGGGTTCATGGGCTTGCCATTAACCCCTACTTTCTTTACATCACTTTGGGCCTGCCACGGCCCATTCTTACTTTTTCATACCATACATTGCCCATGGGTGTCATTTCTCTCTTTCCGGGCCCTTTAGGCCCATTTGCTTCCTCAAGACCCATTTGCTCGTGTTTATGGGCCTGTGTTTTGTTATTCCTGCCGCTCGGGCCTAATAGTTTTATTCTGTTCCTGCCGCTCTTGTTGTCGGTTATGCTGGGTTGGGCTAACTTTACGAAAATGACCCTTAACATTTAGCCCCCTGAACATATGGAGCGTTCTTGCGGTTCATATGTGAACGCAGGACCTTTTTGTCTTTTTCACTTTTCCTTTTCCTTCGCGGGCTTTTTGAAACCACGAACTCTTTCCTGCACGTACAGGTATTTTTTTTTTTCTTTTCTCTTGCCGTGAACAGTGATGCCTCTTCGGATTTCCCAAAACGGTAGTTGCTTTAAGACATAACTGCCGCCTCATTAATTCCATCCTCTTTTCAAATGGCTGACCAGTCGCCTCCCTTCACACCGGCCTTAATTACCCAGGTATTTAAGAGAAGAATCCCTTCCCAACGCAGACACAGACTCTTCTTATTTCAAAACTTCTTTCTTTCCTCACCATCTGCTCTTTCTCGAACACCCATCCCTTTCTTGCTCCGTTCAAATCCTCACGCTATGGCACCAGTGAAAACTCCGGCTTCTTCTCGCCGTAAAGGGAAGAGTGTTGCCGTAGACCCTCCGGTAGAACACGAAGTGGAAGAGGAAGAGGCGCGCTCCGATTCAGACCATTCCGAGGAGGAGGAAGCACGGCGCGACCCAGACAGCGAGTGCGCCCCATTGATCGATCCTTGGTACAACCTTAGTCCTCACTTCCCTAAGGCTCCTGGAGAGTATGTGCCGCCGCCGGCGAACCGTGTGTGGCTTGCTCTTTGCCGGCGAAAGCCTGAAGTTTCTTGGGCTCTGGTGTCTTCCTCCGTCTCAGACTTGATCATTCACCAAGGTGTCGCCCTCCCCGTACCCATTCACTTCGAGTTTGGGTCCGATACCGCCTTGGGTTGGAAAGAATGGGTTGATAGTGAGTTGTCAGATACCCATTTCATGGGTTTGCTTCAGAGGGCCGGTGTTCTGAAGGCCGTCGTCCTTTCTCGAAGTCTTTCCAACTTTAGAGATCTCTACAACCTCCGCCACTTAGTTCGTCGGTGGTGCTCCACCACTCACACATTCTTCTTCTCTTGCGGCGAACTTACGGTTACTCTTGAGGATGTGGCTAACCAGCTTCTTTTGCCTATTCTTGGGGACGCTGATCCTGCCACTATTGAGCTTTCCCCAGAAGAGGAAGACATTGAAGCGAAATTGAAGAAACGGATGGCCGGAAATGCCAAGCTGTCTTTTTGGGTTAGTTCTTCCTCTAAGTTCTCTGTTGTTGCTCGCCGTGCTGCTTTTATTGCCTTTTGGCTTTGCAAGTTTGTTTTCGGGTCCCCTCCGCATTATGCCATAAAGCCTCTATATTTTCGTCTGGCTATCAAGATATCTGCCGGGGTGAGTCTGCCGCTAGCCCCCATGTTCTTAGGGCATTTATATGTGCAATTGGACATCCTGCGGAGTGACGAGAGTTAGGCAGGTTCTTGCCACATAGTCGCTTCTTCTGTTCATAGCACTATTCTGCAGCAGCTGTTATTTGAGCGTTGTGCTCCGTATTTGGCGAAGTGTAGGCCTGTCAGATTTGCTAAGGAGAAGTATCATTCTTGTCCGCAGGCCATCACTGATTTTTGTGGCAGGTTTGAGCACGACTTCCCTTTGGCTTTTCGTTGGTCCGGTTTGAAGCCTATAGATTATTCTATTGTTGAGTCTTTTGATGAAGGTGTTGGTTTTTCTTGGAGAGCTTATAGACAATTGCGTCCTGGTTATACTTGTGCGGATTCGGTCATGGGTCCATTTGTTGATACCGTCGGTACTACCACCCCGCTGGCTGGTTTTGATGAGGTGGGCATCACATACTTGGCTGCCACCAATCCTGGATGGCTGCCCTACTTGGCAGATGAGGGTGTTAGATTTGTTCATTATCCTGCCAACCGAGTGAGGAGGCAGTTTGGATTGAACCAGGATATTCCTGATGATCTCTCCTTCCTTGCGGAGTCCCCCACTTCAGCCAGACCCTTCCTACGGCCTACTGCCTTTGCCTTTTGGAGAGAACGTTTTAGTGCCGTTACAGTCACCGGTTCTTCGAGGGAGGGCCTTTACACTGCTGCTATGCATCTCTATTGGCAGCTTGTAATGAACTCGTTTGGTGCAGAGTTAGCCGGCAGCCGTGGTTTCTCCCTTGTACCTCCTGAGGGGCTTAGTATGGTTATCTCTCCCAACCCTCGGTTGCTCCTTCCTTCTAAGTCCGTGTTGGCTTATGCTAGGAAACAGAATCGGTCTGCCATCTTTGAGTGGGATGAAGAGAAGAGATGGTGGTTTTGGCACGCAGGGGATTACCCCCCAGGTTGGGCGAAGAAGGTTAAAGTGGTGAACATTCCTACATCAGCCAAGAAAACTCCTGCCAAGCCTAAGTCTGCTAGTAAGCCCAAGTCTGCCGCTCCCCAGCCTATTGCAAGTGCTACTCCTGCCAGCAGAACACGAGGCAGCAAAAGGAAAACAACTCCCCATCCTGTGTCTGCCGCTCAGCGAAGGGTAAGTTTCTCAGACTTTTTCTTGTTTTGTCTTCCAAGTACATGTACATACGTATACATTTCTTTTCTCTTTTTCTCTGACTTCTCCTGGACCTTGGCTGTCTCTTTCTTTGACTCACTTTCTTATGCCTTTTGCTTTTGCAGTCTAAGCAAAAGGAGGATACGTCAGCCGCCTATCCCATTATACTTGAGGAGCCCGAATCAGAGGTATGTTTCCTCTTACTCCTGTACTTTGTCTAATCTGCCACATTTTTTTTTTGTTACTTTACTCGCTCAAAGCATTAACTCGGCCCCTCATACTTCTTTTCTCTGCTCTTCCAGGATGAGCCTGAGCCTCTTTCCATATACCGCCCCACGGCCGAGGAGCTTTCTGCCCCCATGGGCACTCCTATGGCAGGCTCTTTTGATGGAGGCGAGTTTGCTGCGCCTGCTCCTCCTACGGCCACTATCTCCCCTACTGGACCGGTACCCATGGATGAGGGTACTCATACTGGGGAGGTTAGTGAGGCCATTCCCACTCCTGCCATGACATCTCCTGAAAAGGAAGCCACCCCTCTTGCTGTTACCGAGACTGAAGCCACCCCTGCTACTCCCCTCGTCATCTCTACTGGTGACCCCTTCGCCGCTCTTTCTCAGGCAGTGCAGGGTGCTTCCTCTTTGGTAGTCACTCCTTCTTCCATTCCCGTTTCTGCCACGCGTGGGTCTCGTGCTGAATTGTCCTCAGAGGAGTCTGAGGAGATCTTTGAGGATCCTGAGGATGAGCCTGGCCTGGGGAGGAGGATTTCTGAGTCTGAGGAGGAGGATATTGTTCCATCCGAGGCAATGGGTATGCATTCTCCCCCCTTTCTTTTCCTTCCTTTGTTAAGTTTTACTCATTTCCCTTTTCATTTGCGCATATATTTTTGCTTGCAGAGACCTTTGGGGAGTTAGTCATTTCAGCGGGGGTGTCTGCGGTAGCTTCTCCTGCTATGCTCACAACACCTATTCCTGCCATATTTACAGCTTCTGTCTCCGCGGTTCCTTCCGTTCCTGTCTCTGCTTTCCCCACAGCCCCTAGAACTGTTAGCTCTGGTAAGTTTCATATCTCATCCCTTCATTCTCTTCTTTTTATTCTTACCAAGGTTCTTTATTTCAACCTTTGCATTTTCTGGCAGGTCTACCTCCTTCAGTGCTTCCTCAATTTGAGATAGGTAGTAGCTCTGCCACCCTTCCAGATCCTGCGAGCGAGGCTGCGGCCTTCTTTGTGCATTTTGATCAGCCCGAAGTCAACGACCTTGATCCTGCTTCTTTCTGGGGCTCCGGACCCCCTTACATAGATTTTCATGGCTTCAGAGTCCCTGCGGACTGCGCTCCTCACTTGGTGATGATCTATGATAGTCGTGGGGACTTCATGCAGGGATTCAGACTTGGCCGATCAATCAGAGAGCATTTCTTGAGGATGTTAGGCAGCGTGCTGAACGACATCGAGCACAACTTCGTGGATACTGTCTCTACCGAGAGGATTCTACAGTGAAGAGCCGCGGTACAGGAGCTCATCAGTGTCGGCTTCGCGGTGGAGTTCATCTTGGACCACCTTCGAGAGATTGCTCGAGCAGTTTTCATGAGGAGAGTTCAGCCTACCGTCGATGTCATTGATTCTCGCCTTGCGATCCTGAGGAAGGAAGTGGCAGATTTGGAGGGCCGCCGAGAGCGTCTTCTTTCTGGTGTGGGAGGACTTGGTCGTTTTGGGGATCAGTCACTTATCTCCGGTCTTTATTGATGATGCAGTTGTTTCGTAGTTTTTCTTTTGCCTTATTACTCTGTTTAGTACACTATGCTTTTCTATAGCACCTATTTGGGCTTGTTTGCCACAGTTTGGGTTTTTGTAATGATACTATACTTATGATGCTATACTTTGCTACTTTTGCTATAATGTATGATAACAAAATGCTTCGTGCTTTTCATTGCAAGGAAGCAAGTTACAGATTTTGACTTATGACATAGTCATTTCTTGAAAGACAAAAAACAGAGTAAAAGAAAAACATGATAATTTTCGGTAAAACAAAAGGGTAAGAGATAATCACATTGCTTTTCCCCTTAGGCGTAGTAGTATTTCAACCATTTCCCATTGATGGGATCCATCAAGTCCTTTCCATCCATCCGAGTCAAACGGTAGTATCCACTTGGATGTGCTTCTCTTATCACAAAGGGTCCTTCCCACTTTGGTGCGAACTTCGAAGGTCCTGCCAGGCCTCTCCTAACGTAGTCTGCCACCTTTAGGATCAGTTGTCCTTCCGTAAATACTCTTTCCTTAGTCATCCTGCCGTAAGCCTCAGTCATCTTTTGCCTGTATCTTCGGCTGTGTTCTTGAGCCTTTTCCCTCTTCTCATCAAGTCCCTCCAAGTCTTCGCATCTTTCTGCCGCAAAGACTTCTTCATCATTATCCTTTTCCTGCATTTGCATGACTCTCAGGGATGGGATTATCTTTTCTGCGGGGCTTACTACTTCAGTTCCGTAGACCAAAGAAAAAGGTGAAAAACCCGTGGCTGACTTAGGTGAACTCCTGTAGGCCCAAAGTGCGTCTGGCAGATGCGTTGCCCAGCCTCCCGTGTATTCTTGGCTCATTTTACTGATGATTCTTATGAGGGTTTTGTTGGTTGCCTCCGCTTGCCCATTTCCTTGAGGGTAATATGGCGATGACCGGTGATGTTTGATTTGATAAAACTCTAGCATTTTCCTCACTTCGCTATTCACAAAAGGTGTGCCGTTGTCACTGATGATCCTGTGGGGGACTCCAAACCTTATGATTATGTTTTCTTTGATAAAGTTTGCCACTGCCCCTCCTGTGGCTTTACGAAGTGGCACTGCCTCTGCCCACTTGGTGAAGTATTCTGTAGCTACTAGTATCCATATGTATCCTCGCGACGGCGGATTCACCGGTCCAACCAAGTCAAGCCCCCAAGTGTGGAACGGCCATGGTGTGACCATGCTATGCAAGTTCTGTGGATGGGTGTGAGTCAAATTGGCTTGTACTTGGCAACTGTGGCATCTTTTCACAAACTCTGCCGTGTCCCTTTTCATGGTAGGCCAGTAATAGCCCATTTGCAGCAGGCACCTGTAAAGCTTCTTCTTTCCCTGGTGTTCCCCACATTCCCCTGAGTGTACTTCTTTTATCATTTCTTTTGCCTCCTCAGGGCCCAAACACCTCAAGGGGTCTCCCTCATACCCCTTCTTGAAAAGGATCTTGTTGTGCAAAAAATAGCGCGTTGCTAACCTCCTGAGCTTGTATTTTTCGCTATGCTTCTGCGGCAGGACGCCTTCGGTCAGGTACTGTATAAATGGGTCTCTCCAGTCCTGGCTGATGAACACAGCGTAACTTTCTTCTCTGTCTGCCGTGAGTTGGCAGCTTCCACATTGGGTTTGGACTTGGTCTGCGTCTTTACTCATGGTTGGCCAATAAAAGCCTGCCCTTTGAAGTCTGCGGTAAAGGCTGACTTCTCCGCAGGATCCGCAAGTCTTTTCATGCACTTCTTTCAACTTTCTCTGGGCCTCTTTTTGCCCCACACATCTGGACAAAACTCCGCCTGGCATCCTGCGGTATAATTCTCCTTTCATCAGGGCGTAGTCCTTGAGTACTTTTAGTTCCATGGCTTCTTCTTCTCCCATCAAAACTTCCTTTATGGGTATTCGCCAATCTCCTTCGTGGTGTTCCTCCTGAAATCTTTCTTTCAATACTTCAATTATGGATTCTTCCCTCTTGCTAATCTCCACTCTGGTGCTTTCCCCTTCGAACATCACTTGCGAACCCAGCGCGGCCAACGCATCGGCAAATCGATTCTCGTTTCTCAGGGTATGTTCTATTTCGAAGGTTAAGAACTTTTCTTCCATTTTCTGTGCCATTGCTCTGTACGGGGCAAGATTGGGTTCTTTCAGGGAGAAACTCCCTTTGGTCTGGCAGACTACTAGGTTGGAGTCACCTAATACTTTCAAATGCTTAACTCCCATCTCAAGGGCTGTGGCCAGCCCCGTTAAATAAGCTTCGTATTCTGCCGTATTGTTTGAACAGGGGAATTCCAGCTTGAACGATAGCGCTATTGCTTTATCCTCTTCGTGATACAAAACCACCCCAACCCCTCCGGACTGGGCGGTAGAAGATCCGTCGAACTTCATTACCCACTGTTCCCTGAGTTCTTCTGCCATGGCTACTTCCCCTGGAACTTCGTCATCCAGCGGGAATTCTTCCTCCCCTGGAAACTGTGCCAACAAATCTGCTATAGCCTGGCTCTTTACTGCTTTGGGCGCCCCCATTCTCAAATCATACTGCGACAGTTGTAACAGCCACTGTGATATCCTGCCAGAGAGGATTGGCTGCTGTAATAAAGCTTTGATAGCGTGCGACTTAGTCATCAGCCATACTTCATATGCCAAGAAGTAATGGCGTAATCTTTGGGAGGCATAGACAATGGCCAAACATGCTCTTTCTGCCCTTGGGTAACGCGTTTCTGCGTCTTTCAGGGCGCGGCTGATGTAATATACTGGTTGCTCGATGCCACCTCCATCCTCTTGGGCAAGTAAGGCACCGATGGCATATGAGTTGGTAGCCATATAAAGCAGTAACGGCTTTTTGTGTATTGGGCCCTGCACGGTAGGGAGGTTCATCATGATCTGCTGCAGCCTCTTGAAGGCCGCCTGCTGCGCTTCTCCCCACACAAAATTTTGCCCTTTCCTCAGTAATTTGGTGAAGGCCGAGGTGATCGATGCCAGCCCAGGGATGAATCTTCGGATGTACGAGACTTTCCCCAAGAAAATTTTCAGTTCTTTCACTGTGGTTGGGGGTCTCATAGTTGCAATGGCCGTAGCCTTTGCTGGGTCAACATCTATCCCTCTGCTGTGTACCAGGAAGCCCAAAAATTTCCCCGAGGATACACCAAACGCACACTTGAGGGGATTCATTCTCAACTTAAATGCTCTGCACCTTTCGAACACCTTTTTTAGCACATGGAAATGTTCTTCCCTCTTCCTGGACTTAACAACTATGTCATCCACATAGTCTTCTAACTCCTGATGCATCATGTCGTGGAATATAGCCGTCATTGCCCGTTGATAAGTTGCGCCTGCATTTTTTAATCCGAAGGGTATTACGGTGTAGTGGAAATTTCCCATGGGTGTTCTAAAGGCTGTTTTCTCTGCATCTTTTGGTGCCATTCTGATCTGGTTGTACCCGCTGAAGCCGTCCATGAATGAGAACATGGCGCTTCCTGCCGCAGAATCTATCAACAAGTCCATATTGGGTAATGGAAATTCATCTTTTGGGCATGCTTTGTTGAGATCCCTGAAATCTACGCAACACCTGATCTGGCCATTCTTCTTTTTTACTGGTACTATGTTGGATAACCAGCGAGGATGCTGAATAGGCTTAACAAATCCTGCGGCTAGCAATTTCTGTACCTCTTTGACTATCTGTCCTTCAATTTCTATGTAAAATACTCTGGCAGGCTGGACTGTTGGCCTGGCCTGCGGGTCCACATTTAACGTATGTGCTACTAGCCCAGGGTCTAGCCCTGGCATTTCACTGTAGTCCCATGCGAATACGTCTTTGAATTCTTTCAGTAGCAGCACCAATTCTCTTTTCTCATCTTCTGTCAAGCTTGCACTGATCGAGATGGGTCTCGGCTCTTGTGAAACAGATCCCAGGTCAACTTCTTCCATTTCCTCTTCTGCCATGACCTGCACCTCCTTTTCGGCTATAACTCTTTCGTATTCCTCTTTGTTACTTTCCTCCTCTGGGCTTTCTTGGACTCTACAGCACGTCAAGCCTTCGTGCTGTTCTTCCTGGGCGGGGCCCGTCTGGGTTTCAACCGTGGGCCCCACGTGCCTTCATAATTTGTAAATGATTCTGCCGTCAGAGCCTCGGACTCTCGTACATTGGGATGTGTTTTCAAATCCTGCAGTGGGTGCTTCTTTCCTTCGTTTCTTTCTTGCCAATAATTCCCTCAGATCGGGTTCTGGGTCATCTAGGACATCCTTCCACCTAGGCACGAAAGTACCCAGCGGTCTTGACACTGAACTCTCCCCAGAGGGAGCCCATTGATCATAGAACATAGTCTCTACTAGGTGAGCTTCCGCTCGTTCGAACGGTGAAGGATTCGCGGCTATGCGTACCACCCTACCGTTCAATCTTCCTTTCACACATTGGTGATAGGTGGATGGGACCAGCCGGTGTTTATGCAACCATGGCCTCCCCAGAAGCACGTGGTAGGATACTTTAGTCTTTACCACGTGGAACCTTGCTAAAGAGGCTATGGGACCCACTTTCAACCACAGCTGGATGTGGCCTGCTGTGTACTCACCCCTTCCACCGAAACCTGTCACTTCCATTGGGCATCCCTGAATCTTCCTTTCAGAAATCCCTGTTGCCTGCAGAGTGCTTAATGGAATGAGGTTCACAGAAGCACCTGTATCTACTAAAGCTCTCTTTATGGGGATTTGATTTATGGATGCTGCCAAGTACAAGGGCCTCCTGTGGTCCGGTTGCCCTACTTCCATATCTTCCTCACTAAAAGTGATTTCAGTTGACTCCTATAAGAGAGCCCTTTCGTCTGATATTTCTGCCGATAGACACTCTACCCCTGCACCAGAGGCAATGCTCACCAAGGCCTCTGTGGCTACCTTTCTCTCCCTTGCTGATAGTCCCAGCTGGTCAAATAAATTTCTGAACTTAGAACTCTGCTGTAGAGTGGTAATGGCCGCCGCAGGCAGAGCCAAGTTTTCTTCTTCATCCTCTCCTGGGTCAGCACAAATTACCACCGCTGCTACACCCTTCCCTTTATGGTTCGGGAGTGGGTTTCTTTGGACTTCCTGCTGGGATAATTCTAAAGTCCCCTCCTTTATCCTGCGGTGAACAAGTCTGCGGAGCGCCCAGCACTCTGCGGTAGCATGTTGGACATAATTGTGTAAACGACAAAAACGTGGGTCCCTCCGTTCTTCCTCCAAGGGCTCCCTGGCAACCTGGTTAGGTTTGAAAATTCCATCTGCTATCCATCTGTCTAGCAATACGTCTAATTCTTTTGAGGTGCATGGTATTGGCGGGGGAGTGTCATATTCCCTCCCCTCAGTCTTTCTTCTCCGTTCTCCAGTGGACACTGCCATCGCCTGTGGGGCGTTTCTTTTGTCTGAGCTTGGCTTCACCGACTGAGCCGTCTTTCTTGCCTTCTGTAATAGCTGGGCGAATTGGGAGATTTCCAAATTCTCGAGTACAGCCCTGTACTCCCTGATCATGTTCGTCATACACATCTCAACCAGCGTCCTTTCTTCGCAATGGTCATAGCAGTCAAGTGCTATGTCCCTGAATCTCTTGATATATTCCATCAAGTCTTCACCGCTTCTCTGTTTGGTTGCTTGCAAGGTTGCAAGCGACACCGTTTCCTCTCCATGGAAGTACTTGGTGCAGAATACATCCACCATGTCATCCCATGTTGGGATAGTTCCTGGCTTTAACCCAATGTACCAGGTGTAAGCCCGGTCGCATAATGACTTAGAAAATTCTCGAAGACATAAGTCCTCGTCCGCGGCGTAAAGGCCAAGTGTGTCGATGAATTTGCTCACGTGTTCGATAGCACTTCCCCTTCTACCGTCGTACTGCGCGAAAGCTTTTGGTTCATACCTCTCAGGGTATGGTTTGCTGAGTACCCTCAGTGGGTAAGGAGGCCTTCGTGCATAGAACCTCTCCTTAGGTGCCCTGGCCCTTTCTTGTTCCAGGAGGGCGGATACCTCAGCCATTGTGATGAAACGCTGCTCTGCGCTGTGTGGGACACCTCCTGCCGGCGTCTCTTCTTTATCTGTTGCATGCCCTAGGTCATGCTGACTTCCTTTTTCTTTTGTCTTGTCGGTCTTCAGTTGACGGATTTCTTCCATAATTTGCTGCTGCAAATGTTGCAATGACTGTAAAACCTCAATGAAAATATTGGTATTGTCGGTAGGCATTCTTGGTGGTGATTGGGGGTCAGCCCCCGTTCCGTTGGCACCTTCTGCCTGGTTGGGTGGTGGTTGGTGAGGCGTTGTAGGCCTCGACTCTGCTTGTGAGGGTACAGCACTCATATTTCGAGTTGTCCTGGACTTTGGAGGCATTTGTTTGTGTGGGCTCTTGTCCCTGTCTATTTCTCAACTTCCCAGCGGAGTCGCCAATTTAATGTAGGGGCCTTTTTTGTGTCTTGGGCTGGGCTGCCCTCTACAAGTGATGGGCCCTTATGTGTTTCTGAGTAGGGAAGTTGAGACCAGTCCAACTGCAACTCACTTTGGGCTGGCTTGGCACAAACTTGACCTTGTCTGCTAGGAACACCCTTTACGGCAAGCAGGGCTTATTATAACTAAATTACAGCAGGCAGATACAATGATAACAAAGTGAACAAACAGAATATTATAGCTTTCAGTGATAGTGATTGGTCGAATGTCACAGTAGTAGTAATAATAATAATAACGGCTTGAAAGAAAAGAAAGCAATGGATTAAACAATGATGGAGATTTAATCAAAGACAAACATCAAGCTAATAATCAAGGCTATAATGGTGACCGTCCAAAGAGGAAGAACGCTTCCTCTCAATGAAATCAACCTCCCAGGTGAATATCCTGCCGTGGGGATTAATAACTTTGAGGGAATCGGACCTAAATGATTGAGGTGTGAAGAAAGTTCTTGTTATTTTTACCGCTTCCTTATCCTTTAGAGAGTGGGATTTTTGAGGGGGAGAGGAAAGAAAAGATCTATTGGTGCATGCCTGCTATCCTCACAAATGATTTTTCTTATCTTTTTCCTTTCTTTTCCTTTTCCTTTTAGTTTTTCTTTCTATGTGTTTTTCCTCCTCTGTTTTTCGGTCCTTTTCACAGGGCACGGCGAGGCTCCTTTTATAGGGCCTGCCGTAAGCATTCTTTTACCATTTTACCCTCTAACGGCCTTTGTCTGGTCTGGGCATGCTTGCCAACCACCCTCTGCGCATAGCTTGCCCTCGCCAGACAAAGACAGGTTCGCCGTTTTTGTCTCTGTCCGCCGTGGCACTGCTCTGCCGTGGCCTTAAATGCTCTCTCTCTCTTCCTATGGCATGCACTCAGCGTTCCTTCTCCAATCTTACCCCTTTTGGACGGTCTGTCATCCCAGCAGGACGTACCTCCAAAAAGGGTTTGGACAGGGAACGCGAAATAAATCCTTTCCCCCCTCCCCACCACCAAACCACACCCCCCTTTACCTCTTACCACGGACCCATGGCCCCACCACGACCCATATTGGCTGGGTACAGGCTGGTGGTACCTGGGCTTTGCGCATGCTCCCTGTTATTTGTGTTTTTGAAGCCGGCCTGCGGCTCATGGTGCCTTCTTCGTATTCGTCTGCCGCTCTTCTTCGATTTTTATGCGGACTGTTTGCACTTCCACTACCTCCCTTTGGGCTTGGGCTTTTCTTAGTATGTCCCCCTCGGCCCATTTCTTGTTTTACATTTTATGTCTTGTTCCATTGCTTGGTCTTTCCTACCATAGCAACATGTTCCTGCTAGGCCCATTTCAGACCTGCCGTTTCACTTCTTCCCCCAGTGACTTATGGAAGTCTGTTGGTGTTCTCACTTTATGGGCCCCATTGTCCCTTTCTTTGGGCCTGCGGCCCTTTTACTTCCCTCGGGCTTCCTCGGCCCATTTACTGACTTTGTGTACCCATGGGCTTTTACTAACTTGATTGGGCTTCCTCGGCCCAATCTCCTCATTCTCATCCTTGGGGTTCATGGGCTTGCCATTAACCCCTACTTTCTTTACATCACTTTGGGCCTGCCACGGCCCATTCTTACTTTTTCATACCATACATTGCCCATGGGTGTCATTTCTCTCTTTCCGGGCCCTTTAGGCCCATTTGCTTCCTCAAGACCCATTTGCTCGTGTTTATGGGCCTGTGTTTTGTTATTCCTGCCGCTCGGGCCTAATAGTTTTATTCTGTTCCTGCCGCTCTTGTTGTCGGTTATGCTGGGTTGGGCTAACTTTACGAAAATGACCCTTAACAGTAGTAAACATTCCTACGCCAGCCAAGAAAGTTCCTGCCAAGCTTAAGTCTGTCAGCAAGCCTAAGTCTGCCACTCCTCAGCTGCTCATACGTGCTACTCCTGCCAGCAGAACACGAGGCAGTAAGAGGAAGACAACTCCCTATCCTGCACTTGCCGTTCAGCGAAGAGCACGTCACTTAAAAACCTTTTTCTTGCTTTGTCTCATAAGTACACATATATATATACTTCCCCCCCCCCCCCCCCCCTTTTTTTTTTTTTTATGACTTTTCCTGAATCCTGACATGCTTGCTGATTCCTTTCTTTGACTCTTTCTCTTATCCTTTTTTCTTTTTGTAGTTTAAGCACAAGGAGGATATGTCAGCTGCCCGTCCCATTATGCTCGAGGAACCTGAATCAGAAGTATATTTCTTCTTGCTCATTCTCCCTTTTTTTTTTATTTGCACGTGTTCAGTCTGCTACATGTTTTTGGTTACCTCATTCGCCCAAAGAGTTACTTTGATCTCCATACCTCCCTCCTTTTTTCTTTTGTCTTTTAGGATGAGCCTGAGCCTCTTTCTATATACCGCCCTACTACCGAGGAGCTTTCTATCCCATGGACACACCTACGGAGGGCTTTCTTGGTGGAGCTGAGTTTGCAACATCTGCCCCTCCTGCAGCTATTCGTGGAGTTCTTACTGAGGCTACTACCTCTCCCACTGGACCGGTACCCATGGATGAGGGTACTCATACTGGGGAGGTTAGTGAGGTCACCCCCACTCCTGCCGTGACACCGTCTGTTCAAAGAGGGACCACTCCTCCTGCTGTTACTCAGATCGAGGCTACTCCTGCTACACCTCTTGTCATTTCCACCGGTGACCCCTTTGCTGCTCTTTCTCAGGCCTTGAAGGACAGTTCTTCTCTGGTAGTTACTCTTTCTATTCCTGTTTCTGCCACACGTGGGCCTCATGCTGGCTTGTCCTTAGAGGAGTCTGAGGAGATCTTTGAGGATCTTGAGAATGAGCCCGTCCTGGGGAGGAGGATTTCTGAATCTGAGGAAGAGGGGAGTGTTCCACCCGAGACAATGGACATGTGCTTTCTTCCTTCCTCTCTCTTCTTTCTTCATTAAGTTCACTCTTCTCCTCTCTTTTTTTTTAATTTTTTTTTAATTTTTTATTTTTTTATGATAAGTTCACTCTTCCTCTTTATTTGCATGTCTATCTCTCTGTTTGCAGAGACCTTTGAGGGGTTAGGAATTGCAGCAAACGTAAGGGTGTCTGCAGTAGCTACTTCTGCCATGCCCACAACACCTAATCCTGCCACATCTTTTGTACCAGTTTCTGCCATATTCACTGCATCAGTTTCTGCCATTCCCTCCATGCCTGTATCTGTTTTTTCTACAGCCCCCATTATTACTAGTCCTGGTAAGCTTTCTTTCTCCTTGTCTATATATATATATATATATATTTTGTTTTTTGTTTTTTTAGTTTCTCGTCTCATGCTTTGTGTTTTCCTTGGCAGGGCCACTTCCTACATTTCTACTTCAGTTCAAAGTGGGTAGCAGTTCAACTGCCCTTCCAAACCCCGCGGGTGAGGTTGCAGCCTTTTTCGCACGTTTTGACTAGCCCGAAGTCAATGACTTTGATCCTGCTTCTTTCTAGGGCTCTGGGCCTCCTTACATAGATTTTCATGGCTTCAGAATCCTCGAGGACTGTGCTTCTCATTTGGTGATGATTCATAACAATCATGGGGACTTTATGCAGGGATTCCGACTTAGCCGATCAGTTAGAGAGCATTTCTTGAGGATGTTGGGGAGTGTGCTGAATGACATTGAGCACAACTTTGTTGATACCGTCTCCACTGAGAAGATCTTACAGTGGAGGTCTGCAGTACGGGAACTTATTAGCGTTGGTTTTGCCATGGAGTTTGTCTTGGATCACCTTCGAGAGATTGGTCGAGCAGTTTTTATGAGGAGAGTCCAGCCTACTGTTGATGCTATTGACTCACGCCTTGAGGTTTTGAGAAAGGAAGTGGCAGATTTGGAGGGCCGTCGTGAGCGTCTTCTTTCCAGTATCGGCGGACTTGGTCGTTTTGGGGATCAATCACTCATTTCTAGACTCTATTGATGATGATGCAGTTTCTTCCTTGTTTTGTTGTTTCTTTTTCCCTATTACTCCATCTAGTACATTATGCTTCCTATAGTACCTATTTGGCTTAGTTTGCCATAGTTTGGGTTTGAAACTTATAATGCTATACTTATGATGCTACACTTTGCTACTGTTTTTTGCTTTTGCTATAACATATGATAACAAATACTTCATGCTTTTCATTGCATCCTCATGAAAGCAAGTTACAAAATTTTGACTTGTGACATAGTCATTTGAAAGATGAAAAACAGAGTAAAAGGAAACATAACAGCTTTTTCAACAAAACAAAAAGAAGGGATAATCACATGGCTTTTCCTCTTAGGCATAGTAGTGTTTCAACCATTTTCCATTGATGGGATCCATTAAGTCCCTGCCATCCATCTGAGTTAAGCGGTAATATCCACTTGGATGTGCTTCTCTTATCACAAGGGGTCCTTCCCACTTTGGTGCAAACTTCGATGGTCCTGCCAGGCCTCTCCTAACATAATCTGCCACTTTTAGGACCATTTGTCCTTCCGCAAATACTCTCTCTTTAGTCATCCTACCGTAAGCCTCAGTCATTTTTTTGCCTATATCTGCGACTGTGTTCTTGGGCCTTTTCTCTTCTTTCATCAAGTCCTTCTAAGTCTTCGCACCTTTCTGCCGCAAAGACTTCTTCATCATTCTCCTTTTCTTACATCTGCATAACTCTTAGTGATGGGGTCATTTTCTCTGCTGAGCTCACTACTTCAGTTTCGTAGACCAAGGAAAAAGGTGAAAAACCTGTGGCTGACTTAAGTGAACTCCTATAAGCTCAAAGAGCATCTGGCAGGTGCATTGCCCTTCCTCCCGTATACTCATGGCTCATTTTATTGATGATTTTTATGAGAGTTTTGTTTGTTGCCTCTGTTTGCCCATTTCCTTGAGGGTAATACGGTGATGACTGGTGATACTTGACTTGGTAGAACTCTAGCATTTTTCTCACCTCACTATTGACAAAAGGTGTGTCGTTGTCACTGATGATCCTGTGGAGAACTCTGTTAAGGGTCATTTTCGTAAAGTTAGCCCAACCCAGCATAACCGACAACAAGAGCGGCAGGAACAGAATAAAACTATTAGGCCCGAGCGGCAGGAATAACAAAACACAGGCCCATAAACACGAGCAAATGGGTCTTGAGGAAGCAAATGGGCCTAAAGGGCCCGGAAAGAGAGAAATGACACCCATGGCCAATGTATGGTATGAAAAAGTAAGAATGGGCCGTGGCAGGCCCAAAGTGATGTAAAGAAAGTAGGGGTTAATGGCAAGCCCATGAACCCCAAGGATGAGAATGAGGAGATTGGGCCGAGGAAGCCCAATCAAGTTAGTAAAAGCCCATGGGTACACAAAGTCAGTAAATGGGCCGAGGAAGCCCGAGGGAAGTAAAAGGGCCGCAGGCCCAAAGAAAGGGACAATGGAGCCCATAAAGTGAGAACACCAACAGACTTCCATAAGTCACTGGGGGAAGAAGTGAAACGGCAGGTCTGAAATGGGCCTAGCAGGAACATGTTGCTATGGTAGGAAAGACCAAGCAATGGAACAAGACATAAAATGCAAAACAAGAGATGGGCCGAGGGGGACATACTAAGAAAAGCCCAAGCCCAAAGGGAGGTAGTGGAAGTGCAAACAGTCCGCATAAAAAACGAAGAAGAGCGGCAGACGAATACGAAGAAGGCACCATGAGCCGCAGGCCGGCTTCAAAAACACAAATAACAGGGAGCATGCGCAAAGCCCAGGTACCACCAGCCTGTACCCAGCCAATATGGGTCGTGGTGGGGCCATGGGTCCGTGGTAAGAGGTAAAGGGGGGTGTGGTTTGGTGGTGGGGAGGGGGGAAAGGATTTATTTCGCGTTCCCTGTCCAAACCCTTTTTGGAGGTACGTCCTGCTGGGATGACAGACCGTCCAAAAGGGGTAAAATTGGAGAAGGAACGCTGAGTGCATGCCATAGGAAGAGAGAGAGAGCATTTAAGGCCACGGCAGAGCAGTGCCACGGCGGACAGAGACAAAAACAGCGAACTTGTCTTTGTCTGGCGAGGGCAAGCTATGCGCAGAGGGTGGTCGGCAAGCATGCCCAGACCAGACAAAGGCCGTTAGAGGGTAAAATGGTAAAAGAATGCTTACGGCAGGCCCTATAAAAGGAGCCTCGCCGTGCCCTGTGAAAAGGACCGAAAAACAGAGGAGGAAAAACACATAGAAAGAAAAACTAAAAGGAAAAGGAAAAGAAAGGAAAAAGATAAGAAAAATCATTTGTGAGGATAGCAGGCATGCACCAATAGATCTTTTCTTTCCTCTCCCCCTCAAAAATCCCACTCTCTAAAGGATAAGGAAGCGGTAAAAATAACAAGAACTTTCTTCACACCTCAACCATTTAGGTCCGATTCCCTCAAAGTTATTAATCCCCACGGCAGGATATTCACCTGGGAGGTTAATTTCATTGAGAGGAAGCGTTCTTCCTCTTTGGACGGTCACCATTATAGCCTTGATTATTAGCTTGATGTTTGTCTTTGATTAAATCTCCATCATTGTTTAATCCATTGCTTTCTTTTCTTTCAAGCCGTTATTATTATTATTACTACTACTGTGACATTCGGCCAATCACTATCACTGAAAGCTATAATATTCTGTTTGTTCACTTTGTTATCATTGTATCTGCCTGCTGTAATTTAGTTATAATAAGCCCTGCTTGCCGTAAAGGGTGTTCCTGGCAGACAAGGTCAAGTTTGTGCCAAGCCAGCCCAAAGTGAGTTGCAGTTGGACTGGTCTCAACTTCCCTACTCAGAAACACATAAGGGCCCATCACTTGCAGAGGGCAGCCCAGCCCAAGACACAAAAAAGGCCCCTACAAACTCCAAACCTTACAATTATGTTTTCCTTGATAAAGTTTGCCATTGCTTCTCTTGTGGCTTTACGAAGTAGTATTGCCTTTGCCCACTTAGTAAAATATTCTGTAGCTACCAGTATCCATATGTACCATCGCGACGGCAGATTCACCGGTCCAACCAAGTCAAGCCCCCAAGTGTGGAAGGGCCATGGTGTGACCATGCTATGCAAATTCTGCGGATGAGTGTGAATCAAATTAGTTTGTACTTGGAAATTGTGGCACCTTTTCACAAATTCTGCCGTATCCTTTTTCATGGTAGGCCAGTAGTAGTCCATTTGCAGCAACCATCTATAAAGCCTTTTCTTTTCCTGGTGTTCCCCACACTCTCCTAAGTGTGCCTCTTTTACCATTTCTCTCGCCTCCTCAGGGCCCAAACACCTCAAGGGGTCTCCATCATGCCTTTTTTTGAAAAGGATCATATTATGCAAAAAATAACGCGTTGCTAACCTCCTGAACTTATATTTTTTGCTGTGTTTTTGCGGCAGGATGTCTTTTATCAGGTACTGTATAAATGGGCTTCTCCAGTCTTCGTTGACGAATGCAACGTAACTTTCTTCTCTGTCTGCGGCAAGTTGGCAGTTCCCACATTGAGTTTGGACTTGGTCTGCATCTTTACTCATGGTTAGTCAATAGAAGCCTGCCCTTTGAAGTCTGCGGTAAAGGCTGACCTCTCCACAGGATCCGCAAGTCTTCTTATGTACTTTTTTCAACTTTCTCTAGGTCTCCTTTTGCCCCACACATCTGGACAAGACTCCGCCTGGCATCCTGCGGTACAGTTCTCCCTTCACCAGGGCGTAGTCTTTGAGTATTTTTAGTTCCATGGCTCCTTCTTTTCCCGTCAAAGCTTCCCTCATGGGTATCCGCCAATCTCCTTCGCAATGTTCCTCCTGGAACATTTCTTTCAACATTTCAATTATGGATTCTTCTCTCTTGCTGACCTCTACTCTGATGCTCCCCCCTTCAAACATTATTTGCGAACCTAGTGCGGCCAACGCATCGGCAAACCGATTCTCATTCCTCGGAGCATGTTCTATTTTAAAAGTTAAGAACTTTTCTTCCATTTTCTGGGCCATTGCTCTGTATGGGGCTAGGCTGGGTTCTTTTAAGGAAAAACTCCCTTTGGTCTGGCAGACTACCAAGTTAGAATCACCGAGTACTCTCAAATGCTTAACTCCTATTTCAAGAGCTATGGCCAACCCAGTTAAGTAGGCTTCATATTCTGCCGTATTGTTTGAGCAGGGGAACTCCAACTTGAATGATAGTGCTACTGCTTTATCTTCTTCATGATACAAAACTACTCCAACTCCTCCAGACTGGGCGGTAGAAGACCCGTCAAATTTCATTACCCACTGTTCTCTGAGCTCCTCCGCCATGGCTACTTCCCCTGGAACTTCGTCTTCCAGCAGAAATTCTTCCTCCCTTGGAAACTGTGCCAATAAGTCTATTATAGCCTGGCTTTTCACTGCTTTGGGCGCCCCTATTCTCAAGTCATACTGCGACAATTGTAACAACCACTGGGATATCCTGCTAGAGAGGATTGGCTGCTGTAGTAAAGCTTTGATGGCATGGGACTTAGTCATCAGCCATACTTCGTAGGCTAGGAAATAGTGGCGTAATCTCTGTGAGGCATACACAATAGCCAAACATGCCATTTTTATCTTCGGGTAACGAGTTTCTGCATCTTTTAGGGCACGGCTGATGTAGTATACTGGTTGCTCGACGCCGCCTCCATCTTCTTGGGCGATTAAGGCACCAATGGCATATGAATTGGTGGCCATATAAAGTAGCAATGGTTTTTTGTGGATTGGTGCTTGCACTGTAGGGACGTTCATCATAATCTCCTACAACCTTTTGAAGGTCGTTTGCTACGCTTCTCCCCATACAAAACTTTGCCCTTTCCTCAGTAACTTGGTAAAAGCTAAAGTGATTGATGCCAACCCAGGGATGAATCTTTGGATATACGAGACTTTCCCTAAGAAGCTTTTTAGTTCTCTTACCGTGGCTGGAGGTCTCATAGTTGCAATGGTCGTGGCTTTTGCTGGGTTTACATCTATTCCCCTGCTGTGAACCAAGAAACCCAAGAATTTCCCTGAGGACACACCAAACGCACATTTGAGAGGATTCATTCTCAACTTAAAGGCTCTGCATCTTTTGAATATTCTCCTTAGCACACGGAAATGTTCTTCTCTCCTCTTTGACTTGACTACTATGTCGTCCACATAGTCTTCTAACTCCTGATGCATCATATCGTGAAATATGGCCGTCATTGCCCGTTGATAAGTCGCACCTGCATTTTTCAACTTGAAGGGCATCACGGTGTAGTAGAAGTTCCTCATGGGCGTTCTGAAAGCAGTTTTCTCCACATCTTTTGGTGCCATCCTGATCTGGTTGTATCCACTTAAACCATCCATGAATGAGAACATGGCGCTTCCTGCCGTAGAATCTATTAATAAAAGAGGAAGAGAGTGTTGTAAAAAAAAAGAGGAAGAGAGTGTTGTAAAAAAAAAGAGGAAGAGAGTGTTGTAAAAAAAAAAAAAGAGTGTTGTAAAAAAAAAAAAAAAAGAAGAAGAGAGAGAGAGAGAGAGAGAGAGAGAGAGAGAGAGAATTGAACAATGTACATCGTGTAAAGAAGTTGTTAATGATGTCTAGAATTTGGATTCTTGGTGTTCTTACTTTGATTTTTTTTTTTTTTTTTTAAATTGATAGTTAATGGATTTGAATCCTAGATGGTTATGTTGGAAACTATAAGGCTCTTGGCTATTCTTTGACATTGATTAGAAGGTGTTAGAGATATGTTAAAGATATATTAGCCCAATATAATAGGCTCAAACCTAATCATATTTATATGCAAACCTAGTCTCCTACTTGTACTAAAAATCTATTAACTATAGCATCAAGTCTACTATATATATCCTTGTTAGGTTCATTGTAACATAAGATTTGTACTACACTCATATATAAAAAATGTAGCCCTTAAAGTTTTCCTTTGTGGACATAGACCGTTAGGTTGAACCACATAACTCTTGTATTTTTTTTGTTCATATTTTGTACTTCTCTTCTACATCTATTCAAACATATTTAACATGGTATATAAAAGCTAATATTAAACATAAGGGAATTAAGTTTGCTTGATGATTTTTTTTTTTTTTTTTTTTTTTTTTTTTTGGTTTGTTTAACTTGGTTCTTGCAAATTATACCACAGATTTTAGGTAGGTTGTATTAGACATTAGAGATAGTGGAATTGGCTGATAAAGATGAGAGTTTAGGGGTTGCCAAGTTTGAAATGTGGAGGGATAAGGGAAAAATTATCTTAAGAGATGGTTTTTAAGACATTTCTTTCACAACATGTGAGAAATGGATTTTGATATCATTTGGATTTAATTGGGGTATAGAAACGGGTCTATGACTCTATATGTGTAAATAAATAAATAAGTTTCCAAGTCATTAAAAAAAATACCCTTTATATTTTCATCAAACACAAACAAAAAACCAACGAGAGTAGACATGGGAATCAATAACTCTTCTTTTTGAAACTTTAAAGATTAAAATTACTCATATATGAAAACTTCAATAACTCAAAATACTTAACTGAGTCTTTAAAAAAAACCTTAATAGATAAAGTTTAATTCAGCCAAAAAAGAAAAAGAAAAAGTTTAAGAGACAATTATGCGCCCACATACATATTTTAGCTATTACTTTTCTTTGCACTTAAGCTCTATTTGGGTAGTAGCTGCGGCTGCGGCTGCGTTTTCCTTGATTGCGTTTTTTTTGGGCTGGTCCATGGCACTGTTCATGGATCAGCCAAGTGATAAAAACACATGAATAGTAATTTACACCAATAAAAAATATTTTGCTACAGTGTTTTTAACTATGAAGCACAAGTGCGTTTCGGGACTCGGGTGCGGGTGCGGGTGCGGGTGCGGGTATGGGTGTGGGATTCGGCAATTTTTGAAAAATGTTGGTGCAGGTGCGGCGGGACTCGACGATTAAAAAATTATTAATAATGTTTTTATTTATATTTTTTATATATTATTAAGTATATTTTTATATAATAACAATAATAATAATAATAAAGTTTTTGACACCTGAATTATTGACAGAGTTATTAAAATAGATGAAGCTTCTCATAAATAATAAATAAATAAAAAGATGTGGCTTAGCTCAAAAATAAAATAAATGATATATGTAGTAAGTATTAAAATAGGTGTAGCTTCCTATTAAAAAAAAAAGAAAAAAAAAGAAAAGAAAAGGGGGTAGATGTGGCTCTCACGTGTTTGGTCAAAGAGGCGTGAGAGCCACAAAGAAAAAATAAAGCCTTTTCCCAAGAAACAGAGCTCTTAAAAAAAGAAAAGAAAAAAAGAAACAGTGAGTTACGAAGCAAAGAAGAAGAAGAAGAAGAAGAAGACCGGTGAAGAAGAAGACAAAGAAGCAAAGAAGAAGAAGACAAAGAACAGTAATTTTGCACTTTTTTTTTTCTTCTTACCGGCCGATTTCCTTTTTCTAGCCGAAACACACCAATATTCGGCCGATACGGCCCGAGTCGGCCTGATTTGAGCCGCGTCGACGCGAGTCGGGGAATCCACGTGGCAGGACATGGCTCGACGCGGCACAGACGCGCGGTCAGCAGCGTCCCTCCCGCATCGCCGCATCTCGCCGAGTCGGATGCGGGTCCAGCTCCTCTGGAGCCGCGTCCGTGCATTCTAGGTTTTTAACAATAAATTTTCAGTTTTCAGCAAAATAAGAGATATCCAAACGCACGTTTAATTCAAAAAAAAAAAAAAAAAAATTCTTTGTACTTATTTTGATTGATGCCTGACGGAGTCTATGTTTTCTATATAAGCTTGGCTGCTTTCTCTTTAAGTTCAGCTTCAAAATTAATCAATCTGCCATCTTTTGGGCTTTTTTCAATGAGAACTTGAGCCGAACCTTGGTTTGGCCCCTTTTTAGAAACATCTGGCGGCTGAAGATTAGCTGGGCTTTGGTGAGGTCATGTATCGCCAATCGTTTGGTTCAATATTGAACAGTGGATAACATAGATGTAATTCATGGAAACCAATTCTCAAAATACCAAAACTAATCAAAAATTTTTTTTTTTTTTTTGAAAACAATCAAACTAAAATTTTAAAATAATAATATAAAGTTATATTATATATACAGTGGGTGACCCAAGACCTAACCGGAGACTCAAAATAAAGTTCCTGCTCAATTTGCTTTGATGAAAAACTTTGTATGAATATAGTTTTTTTTGTTTTGTTTTTTTTATTTATTTTATATATATATATATATATATATATATATATATATATATTTTTTAGTATTTGGTAACATCTAAAAAAAAAAATTAGTCAAAGAAAAACAATATTTGGTTAACATAAAAAGTATGACTTATTTTTAGAAATTTTTTTCCACTAAATTTTTTTAGAAAATAATTTTATCTCACAGCAAACTAAATAAAAGAAGTTAAGAAATTGTTAAAACATAAGAAAATGAAATAATTTTATAGAAAATACTTTTTCAAAAATAACCCTTTTTTTTAGAAAACATTATTAATTGTCAAAACAAACAAAAAGCATCAAACTCATCTCAACTCAAACCACCAACCCACATAAACCAAGTCAATGTATTGGATTGGGTTGATTTCATGGAGGTGGTGGGTAACATGTACAAAATATTTGACATAATTAATATTTCTAAAAGATTTAAGGTGCAAAATGGGTCAACACTTACAAGTACTTGTGTGAATAACGAGTGCATGCAAGACATTCATGCCATGCCTTCCAGCATAGGAGCAGTCTGGAGTAGCACTTAGGACATGAGAAGCCATGTCGTAGCGTTGTTTATCCATAGCAAGGAACAGTGCGGAATCTCCAGCATTGTTTACACACATAGCCAACTCTGGATCCTCCTCAATTAGTACTTTCACAATCTCAGACTTACCATATCGCACAACAACGTGCTAGGTTGTATCTCCGTATAGATTCTGCATACCCAGAAGCTGTCCACCACCGGATTCATTATCCAAGTTTTTGGCATGGTCTATTAGAAGCCTTACCAGTGAAGAAGTTCCAACCATCGCAACAACATTTAGCGGAGTATTGCCTTTGGAGTTTTTTTCATACACAAGTCTTGGACTTAAATTAACTATTCTCAAATTTTTTGTATTGCAGTGCAACATGAAGAACAGTGTTCTTCTCAGTTGTCACTTGGAAAAGGGTACTACTAATGGGATCTGTCAATTTCTCAAAGAATTGTAAATCACCATTTGAAGCAGCTAAGAACAATTAACGATCCATTATGTATTGCCTTCCTTCTTACATAGTCGGATATCAATCTGCCTAGTATTGTGGAAAAAAAAAAAATCAATACTATATTTTCTTTAAAAATAAAAGAAAAAACCTTATTTTCTTCAGGTTTTCTTGATTATTGTGTTGAAAAATTAAAGTGATACTTTAAAAATGGAAAATATATTATTTTACGTGCATATTCGTAATTGATATGAAAATGTCTACATTTTAACACATAGGTGGATATGAAATGAAAAATGGGATATAAGAGAATAAAATATGAAAAACGCAAACTCTATCTAATGTTAAAGAGAGCTAGCTCGTGGGCAACAGAATTAACCAACCTATTAGCTCTAGAAAAATTAATTATAGGTCTTAAAATAAAGCTTCAGACTTAAGAATGCCAAAAACAATTTTTGTGCAATGCACCTGTTTGAGATGGTAGCATTACACATTTACACATGATCGGATCTAGGACTAAGCTAGCATCACTCTCCGCTATACTACTATGTCTCTCCAAAGCAAAACTTTTAACATCAGAGTTTGTTTAACAATCCTGCTACAGTTTTCTAACTAGATTCTGCAGTTGATCTTCATTTGAAACTTTTGAGGGAGAAAAAAAAAGGGAAGTGTTGAAAGAGCTCCTACACGAATAGATGTGATTTAGTCGCACTAGCTTGCCCAGTTGGTGTTCCAACATTCCGTTTGATCATCTGTAAATTTACCAAGACAAGCCGTTAAACTTTATAGGCAACAATTTGATTAACAGGTAAGTACAAGCTAAGAATATATTGTATCAACAAATCCAAGTCAGGTATATAATAAAGGAAACATACTTAAGAATCCAAAAAAGGAAATGACAAAAAAAAAAAAAAAAAAAAAAAAAGATTCTTATTGTTTGCTAGATTATGTTTTCGTTAATCGTTACGCCCAAGCCTTAAGTAGGCTTCCACAGGGATCAACCTTGTGGCGCTCTGTGCACCTGCTTTGTTCATTTTATTGGATTTGGTTTGAATGGGGCTTTGATTAGAGCTGTTATACTTGGTGTCGTTAATCTTGTGTTGTTCTTGGAAGCCGGTGTCCAGATTGTCCTCTTTCAGGTTAGTTACGTTTATTAGGGAATTGAATAACACGTAAATCATTTCTTAGGTAAAATATCATTTTTGTCCTCAAACTTTCATAAAAGTATGTTTTTATCCCTAAGCTTTTAAAAATTTATTTTTTGTTGCTAAACTTTACAAAACATTTTATTTTATGTCTTTTCATTTATGACTGTTAGTTTGTGTCCTAGCTACATGATTAACGGAGTGTTGATGGGTATCTGATTTAACCAAATTATTTTATTTAAAAATTTTTTGGACACATGGCACAAATTTATTGGCACATGTAAAAGAAAACTGAGGAAATCACCCCTCACTTAGGATGGAACCTAACCTTATTCCGCAACCAAGAAACCCCAACAGAAAGTGGCAACCTTAACCAGCGAGCCCAGTCAGCTACTCTAAGGTGGCAACGCCTACCGTGAAATTCCCACCCCAAACTAGCAATTGGCGATGCTAATTTTTGCATGGCTGATCTGAATCTTTTTGGCATTATGAAAGGTTTGTGTGAAGCTTTAGGAAATTCATATTTGACTTTACTTGATTTTTTTTATATTTTTATTTTTTGAAAAACTCAGGAAATATGTGGGGTTCTGAGGGTTCCGCGGGTAGGCTAACAGAAATCTCTGAGTGAGGAGTTAGGCATGGGTCCCACAAAAAGTAGAAAAAATTGAGTGAGGAAAAGCTGAAAATATGTGTCAAACGGGTGGAGTATGGGAAATTGGGGTATTTTAAGTGATGAGTGATGAAATTTTAAAAACCATACAGCCTCTTAGGCCTTGTTTGGTTTTTTTTTTTTTTGTCACTCATAACTTCTCACTCAATTTTCATCACTCATCACTTATAATTCATCACTCATCACTCATTACTTAAAATTTCCCAATTTTCCCAACCCCACCGTTTGGCATATATTTTCAGCTTCTCATCACTCAAAATTTTCTACTGTTTGTGGGACCCACTGCCTGAGCACATGTCAGTGAGTATAGTTAGCCTACCCGCCTCCCTCAACTCTTTTCATTTCATTTTCTTCTCCTTCAATCACCATTGCCCTGTTACTCTCCCAACACAAACCCGAACCCAGCTAAGATAGAAGACGATCGGTGTAGCGGCAGCGCCGATCGGTGTTGATCCTCCACTTGTAGCAGCGGCGCCGATCGATGTTGATCTCCCACCTTCTCAACCTAGCGCCAATCTCCTTTTTTTTTTTTTTTTTTGTTCCCTTCATCTTTCTCTGGAACAGTTGTGGCAAGGGAGGTCGAGCTTATGAAATCGTGAAGCAGCGGTAGCGAGGGAGAGGGTGGCAACCACGGAGGATGTTTTTGGGTTTGTGAAATCATGAAGCAGCGGCGGCGAGGGAGAGGGTGGTAGCCACGGAGGATGTTTGTGGGTTTGTGAAATCTTGAAGCAGCGGCGGCTATGGAGTCAGACCCATGGTGAACATGTTTGTGGGTTTGTGTTTCTGTGTTAGTGTGTATGATATAACTCATGTGTTTATGGGTTTGATTTTCTGGGTTTGAGAAATCGGTACCCATGTGTTTTTTTTTTTTTTTTTTTAATAAAGTATATTTGGTGTTTTTGTGATAAAGAAAAGAAAGAAAAAGAATGAAGAAGAAGAAAAAAATGCTATTGGAGTGAGTCTGTGAAGAAGAAAGAAAGAAAGAAAAAGAAAGAAGAAGAAAATACTACCCGTTGGAGCATCTGTTGCTGCAGTGATGGAACAACACTCTGCTCCGTGGGACCCAATTGTGCTGTAAATTACGAAAAATGCCACTGAGTTAACATAACTCAAAACTCAAAAAAATTGAAAACAACCCGGAGGAGTTTCCAAATTTCTTAACTCAAATCCCAAAAATCTCAATTTTGTTAACTGAGTTAACATCCGAAAAAAAAAGCCAAACAAACATCATCCATGTGAGGCCCACGGTTTTTGAGATATGAGTTAACAAAACTCAGTTTTGTTAATTGAGTTTGGCAAAATCCAAACAACACCTTAGTAACTGAGATGCCATCACTTTAGGTTGGTATGAGGTTGATTGTGTCAAATCTTGTTTCTGCAACTCCACAGGCATCGACAGAGCGTTAGAACATTTATAAGAATTGGAGAACTTACACTGCCACTACTTAGATTTGAACTAATTTTAGTATTTTCCTAGACTTAGTGATAGAATGACAGACCCAAATAACATGAAGACCACTTCCAATGAACATGCTTCGCACCATGGAGGGTTAACCACCTGACGGTTTGGGGTCACCGTTTGCTGGTTTAGGGTGGAGATTTCGTGATCGATTCACTGCCTTGAAGTCACCGATTAGGCTCACTGATTAAGGTTGCCGCTATGGGGGTTTGGGCGTTGGGTTTTTGTGGCTGTGGAAAAAGGTTAGGTTCTGCCATAAGTGAGAGGGTTAATTTTGTTGGATTATTTTTTTTCATGTGTGCCAATAACTTTGTGCAATGTATTTAATTTTTTTTTTTAAATAAAATAGTTTGGTCTAAGTTGTATACAACGTCAATACTCCATTAGACCACGTAGAACATAAACTTACGAGCATAGACTGAAGGATATATAGTAGAATGTTTTGCAAAATTTATGGATGAAAAACAAATTTTTAAAAGTTTAAGAATGAAAAATGAACTTAAAATTCAGGGACAAAAATGATATTTCACCCAACATTTTTCACAACTCTTTTTTTTTTTGGTAACATTGACAATGACTTTAACTTATTATTAAGATTATTTACCTAAAAAAATCTTATAAAGATTATCATCGACACCACTTTTAGTATGTACTTTTTTTTTCTTGGCTATGTACCGATCACAATAAGTTAACTTATGAAAAATTTTGTGTTCCTAAATTTATTTTATAAAATTCAATGATTACTAATAGTTTTACTAAAAAAAACATTTACAAACTAAAATTATAATAAATGTGATTAATGTCACAAGAGAATAGTAAATTAAAAAGCGAAATTAATATTTTAAATTTTAGCACATCGAATTTTTCGGCAATGGACACCAATAGGGTGATTTATTTGGGTTAAAATTGATAACTTAATATCAAATTATAAAAAAATACCTTCTCAAAAAAAATTATAAAAAAATATATATCAGTATTGAAATAAATTACAAAGATACAATACTTTATGAAATTACATCTTCAAATCTAGCATTAAAAGAAGATGCAATTTTATAGCACATATTTCATCCATAATTGTAACCATTAATCAATTTTAAATTTTTTTGATAGAACTACAACTATTAAAATTTTCAAAAATCTTTGAATTTGTTTAATTGAGATTGATTTTACTGAATTTTTTATTAAAAAAAAGTGGATAAAGATAAATTATACCTTAAAAATTGAGGTTATACAAAAATCAAAAACAAAAACAAAAACAAAACAAAACAAAACAAGCTAGCTTATAAGTTGAGCCTAACAGGTTTCTTTATTTTATTTTTATTTTTTGGGGGCTAAATACAGGATAAAAAAAAAATAGATTTAAAAAACAAGGCCTCACCTCAATGACCATCCCATCTCTAATAAAAGAAGGAAAGTGGGGAGATGGGAGAGGGCCATTGGGCTCGTTAATTTGGAAATCCAAATTCAAAATGGCCCATTAATCTGAATAAGAAACTTTGGGCTCGTTAATAAATTATTGCAAGAGTGCTACTTTTTTTCTTTTTCTTTTTTGTGTTGTGTGGGGGGTGGTGGGGGGGTGGGTGGAAGAATGCTACTCTGGCATACACCAATCACAAACCTTTTCTTATTTATTTATTGAATAAGAAGTTTATTCAAAAGCAAAGATAATACAATCAAAGTTATCAAAACAACACACCAAAAATAAAAAATAAACAAGCAGTACACAAGCACACCAAACAAAGTCTTCGCTACAAGCCTAAACACAAAGAAGCCTCCCTTTTAATCGTCATGATAATGCATGCATGCTTTCGTTCCTCACACTGACAGCATTCCTCTTAACTCCAATTGTGCCCATACCAACTTACGAAACAAAGCTTTTAAAGCCCTTTCCATTCAAATTCTAAACTCTGAAGGCCCCCAATCAAACAAATCATCCCAGATCAGCTTGGGCTTAGCAATCAAACAGCTTTCAATGCCAGCTCAACTTACGTACAACACTTGTACAAAAAAAAAAAAAAAAACTCTCGAACCACTCAAACACAAAATAATATTCTATTATAGGCTTTTCCTTTCCCTTCTTTATTGATAAAGGTAAAAACAGGCAATATAAGAAGCAACAAGAAAGAATAACGGCTGCAGTAATCCCAAAAGATTGTGGCACCACTGTATAGTTGCCTGCAATAAAAGCTACCAGCAATGCTGCAACAGACCAGTTTGTGAAAATAGGGGCACGTCTTAATCATTGCTGAAGTCAAAAAGTGGACCAATAGTGAGGTAATAGAAAGACCAAAAGCTAAAGTATTAGCCATCAGAAATACACGGAAAGCAGTTCTATTGCTTAATACTGCCAAGCCCTCATCCACACTTCCGTTTTGTTTAAATCCACCAGGCACCGTAAAAGCTGCCGTGAAGGTCACAGTTGCGATTAGTGTGGCTACCAACAAATTGGTTTCACTCACTTCCTTCTAAAGAAGATCTGATTGGGACATTCCCTTGCCATTGTCCTTGACATTGCCATCGCCTGCCATTTCTGATTTCTCTCTAGGGTCCAATTTCCGAATGCCCATTTCTGATTTCTTTCTAGGGTCCAATTGCCGAATGCCCATTTTTAAGAGTACTCCCCTCAGACTTGGTCGAGCGCCTTCATTCCACACTTTGGTCTTGATTTCATCATGTCAAATTTTTATATACATGAGCTAGCTACCCAATAAAAACAAACACATGCACACGAACATTATACATGTAAGACGTGTATATGATACATTCTAGCTTTTGAGAAAAATATATACAATACTTTCAAGTTTCAATCAAATCAAATTAATAAAACTCGGTCCACCATTGAATAATTAGCTTTTTTTAGACAAATTCTTCAGGTCTATCTGAGATTCAACTTTTGTACGTACAGAAACCCAAGAAGAATGCTGCCCTTGTTCTGTAGTAATGTACCATACAAGTATTAACCATTTTATAAAACGGTATTGTAAAAATTAAAGATTTTCCCACCAAAGCAATCCTTTCTGTAAATCTACCCCAAAAAATAGAGCAAATTTCGGAAACTTTCTTTGTTCAAAATTCCTATAAATTGTGCAGTAGTACTACTACAATCAGCAGAACAGGACAGAAGGGGCTTACCATTGGCCTGGAGCCTAACTTCTCTCTTAACAAAATATTGTCGATTGTGGTGAAGCCCTCCTTGTTCGTAGCATTTAAGGCAACACGTCTACCTTCTCCGAATTTGCAATTTAAATAGATATGCCCATTGATGGCAGCCAGATTTGTAGGCGTGTTTCCATCTTTGTCCTGCTGATTGGTGAGGCCCTCAAACTCTGGTTTCTCCTGAAAAAAGAAATATGCCGTCGTCCTTCCACTTTCCGCAGCAGCATGAAGAGCATTCCGACCCTTGTAGTCCAAGAACTCGTACATATCTGGACATGCTTCCATGAGTTCACTCATAACACGATAATGGCCTTCCTTGGCGGCAATGTGAAGAGCAGATAAACCTTCATTGTTTCTTACATATGCAGGGGAATTGTCCTTTTCTAAAAGAAGTTTGACAAATTTCTCATTACCCAAATGGGCGGCAATGTGTAGAGGAGTCCATCCTGAGTCATCGCCTTCTCTAATTGCAGATGGCCATTTTTCCACCACTTTATTTACAAAAACTATGAAGATATAGAAATACCATATTGCTCAGGTTTGTAAACAACACATGGAAAGAAAAAAAAAGGATAAATACTCTTTACTATTTTATTGCTGTTTTCTTTTTAATATTGACTTTTTGTCATATTTAAGTGATTAATTTTAGCAACATTTAAAGCATAGGTGTATAAAAATATAGGGTCATGCTAACGGGTGCTCTTAGGGTAATGGTTCCCAATTCATTTTAGGAAAGTTTTAATGCCATTTTTTATGAGAAATGGAAAAAACTATCAAAATATTAACTGTTTTTATTTTTATTTTTCCATAAAACTTTTTTTAAATGAATTGTTAACAATTACCCTAAAGACACCGTTAACATTTTCCAAAAATATATAAGTAAATCTTTTTAGCAAAATATTTTTTTTTTTCCAAAAATAAAGTCATACGCATTTATATTGAAAAAAAAATTAAAAGTACTGAAATACAATGATACGTTTAGCTAGGCCCACCTTGAGAAAAATTTCTAACTCCAATCACTGGACAACACTAACTTCCAAAGGGAAGGGAACAAGAATTCTACTGTGCACCTAGATGGCTAGATTGACTCATTCTTAATTGGTTGTGCAAACTTTATTTATTTATTTATTTTGGATAAATTGGATTGAATCATATTGAGTTATCCTAAAATGAGAGAGAGAGAGCTCAATTTGGGATGAATTGAGTAACTATTATAGTTTACAAAAAGATTTTGTTTCGCTATGTAATGTAATAACTAATATGATAACCCAAATTGTGCAGATTTGATTGGATTAGATTTTTTTTGAATGTGTGTTATATGGGCGTATACTAAAACTTACATCGAGTGCTTATTAGGTAAATCCTGAGTTAAGTGATCACGAAGAACTCCAACAGCAACTAGACTAATCCTTTTAATGTATATTACTATAATAGTTTTTTTTAGTCATTATGATATTATCAAAGTTTCAAAACAAACCTTGTAAAACCATTTAGCTTGTATGTTGTGTGGGTGTGTTGAACCCCACATGTGTTTACTTTATGTATCTTGGATTTATATATAGTGCGTGGTTGAGCTTTGGGCTTTCCTTGCCCGTTATAACCTAAAATAAAATTATAGTTTACCCAAAAAAAAAAAAGTTCTTGAGTTGTGGTAGATTTTTTACCTTTTGGAAAGTTTTCGTCTTCTAGGGACGGACCCACTAAGGGGCAGAGGGGGGCAACTGCCCCCCCCCCCCCCCCCCCTTTCTCTTTTCAAATTAGCTACCCCTTTCTCTTCAAATTAGCTATTTTATTTGCATGCCCATATTTTAGAGTTTATAGTTGGCCCCCCTCAAATTTTTGGATTGGTCCAAATAGCTCAAAAGAAACTAATCACTTAACCATTTCTTTGGACCCATGGCCCCTTCATAGTCCAAATAAAACACAACAAAAAATCCACAAATTATCAATATCATAATTCAATAACTCATAACAAAAAAATCTCATAGAAAAAAAAAATTCCCTTACAGGGATGACAATAATTTATATAACTTTTTAATTGATTTATAAATTATGGGAAAGTCAATTACAATATTTAATTTTTTTTTTCAAAAGATAAAATGCAAAATTCTTTTAGAAGCAATATTGATGATGCAGCATTGTCAACTCTTAATATTAATATCCCAATTTTTTACAATCCTCAAAGAAAGTTTTGAAAACTTCATTAGTGTGATTTTTAGTTGCATCCAAAAGTATGGGTTTATCATATTGGTGAGTTGGTCAATGTGAAAAAATCAACATATTTATTCCAATTATCCAAAATTTGGAGATCCGAAGTCCTCTTCTTTTTTTATTCTTCTTTGAAAAGGTTTGATTCATAGGGGTGTCAATGTTCGACCCAACCCGCAAACACGACACGAACCCGACACAATTTTTTCGGGTTAGGGTTAGGCCTTAATGGGTTTGGGTCATAAACGGGTCAACCCGAAAGCGACACGATAAGAAACATGTCATAAACGGGTCAACCCGCATAACCCGCAATAGACACGTTTGACACGCCAATTTATTTGTGTCAACCCGAAATGACCCACTTAACACAACCTGTTTAACTCATATAACAAATAAATATTTATTTTATTTTAGATTTGTCAAATACCTTTTATATCCAACATATATTTTAAATTTAAAAAGGAAAGTAAGTAATTACAAAAATTTACAAGGGATATAATTGGAAATTGAAACTTTACAGACCTTAGAACTACCAATACTTTTTTTTTTTTTTTTTTGCATAGAACTTACACATGAAATTGGATGAGTTTGTGGAAGATGTTATGAATTTGGACATGAACAAATAATCTATGGATGATAATCGTGGTCATAGTTAGGATTAGTTTACTGTTTACTCAAATTCTTTCAATATTGATATTTAGCATTTGACGAGTTCCAAGAATCTTATATTTTTGTTGAACTATGTTATTTTATTTTTGTGTAACTTTGTTATTTTGAATTTGGGTTGAAGTATATGCACTTCTTTTGGAGTGTAAAGAACTTATTTCTAGATGAATGTTATATTTTTGTTGAACTATATTATTTTGAATGTGGGTTGAAGACTTGAAGTGTATGCACTGCTTTTTGAGATGTAAAAATAATTATTTCTAGATGGATATTATATTTAATATTATGCAAGTTGAAATGGGTTGTGTTATATTCGTGTCAACTCAACACGACTCGTTTATTAAGCGTGTCAAATGGGTTGGGTCAGGTCAACCCGCCTTATTAACAGGTCGGGTTAGGGTTGAAAGATCATGACACGATTATTAAATGGGTTGGGTTAGGGTTCAGCCATTTAGTCGAATACCCCTACCTCGACACGACACGAACCCGACACGTTAACCCGAATTGACACCCTTAGGTTTGAATATCATATTGTAACTTTCAACTTTTTTGGTTCATATTATTTCCTTTTTGACTTGAATATTTATGCTAATAAAGTGCAATTGTTTTGTCTACCATGTTTTTTTTTTTAATAAACCATGTCACTTGAAATTTTTTTGGTTCATGCTTTCGCCCCCCTTAAGTTCAAATCCTGGTTCCGTCCCTGAAAACTGTCTATTCGATCACTGACGTCCTGACGACGCGGGAGGTGTTTCGTAAGAGGTTTGAGAAATAGCACATGGAAGACCCATACGACAGCTATGAGGATACGTCCTCCTTCCTCGACACCCGATTCATGTTGCTCCCAAAATTTTAGGATTTTGAGGAGAAAATCTCCCTTGTTACTGTCTGCATTGGATAAATCAAAAGCAGTAACTTTAAAAACAATTATACCAATTGTCTCCAGAAATATTAAAATTTAAAATTAAATAAAAAAATTTAACTACAAAATTTATTATAACTTAAAGTTACAATTCTATTCAATATTATTAATTTTACTACGTATTTTTAAAATCTAACCGTTAGATTGTGTGTTATTTACACTCTTAACACACATGTCAAATTTTATGTCAATCAGATATAATTTACTATATGATTTATAATATTATATTTTATGCATAATTTTAAATTACAAAAAATCTGTAATTTAAACAATTTATTGATAACATTATTGACATAGCCATTAATTTTTAATTTTCTAGAAATTTTGCAAGCATGGAAGATATAAGAAGAAAACATAATCTAATAGTGATTTTGTCAAAATTCACTTCAAATAAAAATATATTAAGGTTGAGTAAGGTTGTAGTCTTACAACTAATTTTGTAATTAAACTTTGTCCAAAATTAAATTATCTCTAGAAAAAACAAAATTTAAACCTTAAGAAAGAAACTGTAGATAAGGAAAATAAATGCAATTTCTTCTTCAGAGTTTCAGAAATGCAAGGGATATTTTACCCATTTGGCTTCATCCTTTACAGGCACTGTGGAGTGCTCCAAGCAAGGTCATGCGTGACCAATGGACAAAGCTTTTTAGTTTGATTAATGCTATTGACATAAGAATTTGAAGTGATATATTATAATTGGTGTTAATTAAAATGAGGCTAATTGTAGGATTATGTACACGACAAAACTAAAAAAGTTTTATGTGAAAGTGATGTTTTAAAAAATATTAGCCAAAACTTGAATCCTAAAATTTACTTGCTAAGCACTTTTTGTCCACGAAGTTTCGAATGAAATCTATTACTTCTTAATAGATTAAATTTATGGTAGCATGATTTAGGCCATACATTTTAATAGATTAGATATTGTGTCATACCCAAATTGTGTGAAGTTGAGTAGATTGGAATATTTTTTAGTATGTGTTGTGCAGGCATAAATTGAGTCCTACGTCCAGCGTTTATTTAACACCTCTTGAGTTCTCCACAGTGGTCTGTATGTACGGGCCAATATATTTAGCATGCGCTTGTTCAAAAACTTTGACCCTATTTGATATGGCAACTCAAACACATGTTTTCAATTTTTAAATAACATTACACGTATTTTTATACATTTTTTCATCCACATGTATTTTTACACATATTTTAAAACAACAAAACACATATTATTAAATGCATATACCAAACTCTCCGGAATCTCTAGCTACATCGTTTTCGTGTACCTAAGTCAAAACTCATCTTACTTCTCTGACAAGGAGGAACGACTCCAATCCTTTGTCAAATCCTCGTCACCCTCTCTAACCCATTTCACATGAGCCCATGAAAAAATCCCACAAGCCTTACAGGTAACATTTTTACAAGAGGGCACAACACTGCTGGGGGAGGCCCATTGGATTTATTTTAATGTAAATATATATATATATATATATATATATATATATATATATATATATATATATATACTCTTTACTATTTTATTGTTGTTTCCTTAATTTTCTTTTTAATATTGACTTTTTGTCATATTTAAGTCATTAATTTTAGCAACATTTAAAGCATAGGTTTATAAAAATATAGGGTCATGCTTGCAGGTGCTCTTAAGGTAATTAACAATTCATTTTAGAAAAGTTTTTATACTACTTTACAGGAAATTAAAAAAGCTATTAAAATATTAATTTTTTTTTATTTTCTCATAAAAACTATTTTTAAATGAATTGTTAACAATTACCTTAAAGACATCGTTAACATTTCCCAAAAATATATAAGTAAATCTTTTTAGCAAAATAATTTTTTTTTTCCAAAAATAAAGTCATACGCATTTATATTGAAAAAAAAAATTAAGGATACTGGAATACAATGATATGTTTAGCTAGGCCCACCTTGAGAAAACTTTCTAACACCATCACTGGACAGCACTAACTTCTGAAGGGAAGGGAACAAAAATTTTAGCAGGTGCTCTTAAGGTAATTAACAATTCATTTTTAAAAAATTTTGATACTACTTTTATAGGAAATGAAAAAAGCTATTAAAATATTAATTGTTTTTTTATTTTCTCATAAAAACTATTTTTAAATAAATTGTTAACCATTACTCTAAAGACACCGTTAACATTTCCAAAAAATATATAAGTAAATCTTTTTAGCAAAATAATATATATATTTTTTGTTTTCCAAAAATAAAGTCATACGCATTTATATTGAAAAAAAAAATTAAGGATATTGGAATACAATGATATGTTTAGCTAGGCCCAACTTGAGAAAACTTTCTAGCACCATCACTGGACAGCACTAACTTCCGAAGGGAAGGGAACAAAAATTTTACTGTGCGCCTAGATGGCTAGATTGACTCATTCTTAATTGGTTGTGCAAACTTTATTTATTTATTTATTTTAGATAAATTGGATTGAATTGTATTGAGTTATCCTAAAATGAGAGAGAGAGAGAGAGCTCAATTTGGGACGAATTGAGTAACTATTACAGTTTACAAAAAGATTTTGTTTCACCATGTAATGTAATAACTAATATGATAACCCAAATTGTGTAGATTTGATTGGATTAGATTTTTTTAAAATGTGTGTTATACGGGCGTGTACTAAAACTTACATCGAGTGTTTATTAAGCGAATCTTGAGTTAAGTGATTACGAAGAACTCTAACACCAACTAGACTAATCCTTTTAAGGTATATTACTATAATAATTTTTTTTTAGTCATTATAATGTTATCAAAGTTTCAAAACAAACTTTGTAAAACCATGTAGCTTGTATGTTGTGTGGGTGTGTTGAACCGCACATCTGTTTACTTTATGTATCTTGGATTTATTTATAATGTGTGGTTGAGCTTTGGGCTTTCCTTGCCTGTTATAACCTAAAATAAAATTATAGTTTACCAAAAAAAAAAAAGTTCTTGAGTTGTGGTGATTTTTTACCTTTTGGAAAGTTTTCTTCTTTTAAAACTAACGTGCGCAGAAGTCTAAAACTGTCTATTCGATCACTGACGTCCTGACGTCGCGTGAGGTATTCCGGAAGAGGTTTGAGAAATATCACATGGAAGACCCATACGAGAGCTATAAGGACACGTCCACCTCCTTTCGGTCCATCCTGTCCATGTTGCTCCCAAAATTTTAAGATTTTAAGAAGAAAATCTCCCGTGTTACTGTCTGCATTGGATAAATCAAAAGCAGTATCTTTAAAAACAATTATAACAATTGTCTCCAGAAATATTAAAATTTAAAATTAAATAAAAAAATTTAGCTATAAAATTAGTTGTAACTTAAAACTATATTTCTATTTAATATTATTAATATTACTACGTATTTTTAAAATTTAACGTTAGATTGTATGTTATTTACGTTTTTAATACATATGTCAAATTTTATGTCAATCGAATATAATTTACTATATGATTTATAAGATTATATTTTATGCATAATTTTAAATTACAAAAAACCTATAATTAAACAATTTATTGATAACATTATTGACATAGCCATTAATTTTTAATTTTTTAAAAATTTTGCATGTGTGGAAGATAACAAAAAAAAAACGTAATCTAATGGTGGATTTGTCGAAATTCACCTCAAATAAAAATATATTGAGTAAGGTTGTAGTCTTACAACCAATTTTTTAACTAAATTTAGTCCAAAATTAAATTGTATCTAGAAAAAACAAAATTTAAACCTTAAGAAACTGTAGATAAGAAAAATAAATGCAATTTCTTCTTCAGAGTTTCAGAAATGCAAGGGATATTTTACCCATTTGGCTTCATCCTTTACAGGCACTGTGGAGTGCTCCAAGCAAGGTCATGCGTGACCAATGGACAAAGCTTTTTAGTTTGATTAATGCTATTGACATAAGAATTTGAAGTGATATATTATATTTGGTGTTAATTAAAATGAGGCTAATTGTAGGATTATGTACACGGCAAAAGTAAAAAAGTTTTATGTGAAAGTGATGTTTTAAAAAATATTAGCCAAAACTTAGATCCTAAAATTTACTTTCTAAGCACTTTAGTCCACGAAGTTTCGAATGAAATCTATTACTTCTTAAAGTTTAAAAAATTGTTGTTATTTCCTTGTTGGTCCCTCATAGTTCACTTCCATTAATTTCTTTTTAGTCTAGCTATACGTCTAAACAAATAATGAGATGGCATTTTTCTTAAGATAACTTCTAACAGGTAAAAACAAAACACAAAACCCAACCCCACCCCACCGATACCTTGCCTCACCGATTTCTGAGAAGGGGAAGTTTCACTGAGGAGCAAATTGTGAAGAGTAATGGTTGGGAAGTCAAAGCGAGGCTGGAAAAGGTTGCCCTGTCAGGAAACACTACCCTCCATAAAGATTTGTGTACTGACTGGGGGTTCTTGATGGTCGAGAATAAATGCAATTTCTGTAATTAGTTTTGATTTTGACTTTGTTTCAGCTCAGTGTTGTATTCCTGTATCTAGACCAAGGTTGTAGCAGCTAGTTTAAAACTTTAAATTGTTAGATTGGTTTGCTCAGTTGAATACCTAGAGTCTGGGTTGTAGCTGTTGGTTTAAGTTGTTAGTTGGTGTTTCTATCCCAAAAAAAAAAAAAAAAAAAAAAGTTTTAGTTGTTGTGATCTGTTTTCACTAATACAGCTTTTTGAGTCCGGTCGATATAACAGTTTTGAAACTTGGAAATAGGAAATACAGAAAGAAATAGATTGTTCAGACAAACAAATGCTAATAATTCTACTTGCACAAATTGAATTCTCTATCATGATACAAGCATCAAGAATGCTTGGGATTAAAAATCAACAAAACCGTAGAGTGTACGCAGTACTCATCCCTCGCCATTCTATTCGTGGCAATCTCCTTTGCATTATGCAGTTCATCAATATATTCATCAGTTTCACTCAATTCATCCAAATCAGACTCAAACTCCTCATTGGACTCCTCTTAGTCATCAATATCATCCGAAGACTCATGTGTCTTCCCAAATATTTCTTCCATCAACTTCTTGTCAGCTTCCTCATACTTGCCTGCCAATTTCCTTTCAAAATCGCTTCAAAAATCGATTGTTTCGCCTCTGCATCGCCCCTGTCCCAATCTCTCCCTCTCCTTATCCCGATCTCTCACTCTTTCTCTTACCCCTCTTTCTTTTTCCCTGAGTCAGTCCCTCAGCCCCTTAATTGTTTTCTCAGAGATCGGTAGGGCAGGGTATCGGTGGGGTGCGGTTGGGATGGGTTTTCTGCTTGTTTTTTACTGTTAGGGTCCTTCCACCATTTTTTTTTTTTTTTTTTTTTTGGTAATAACAGTTTTTCTTTTATTTTTAATTAAGAATTCTTTTTTTTTTTTTAAGAGCCCAAAACGGCGTCATTTTGAGTAGTAAACAGCAACAACTAACAAAAGGGTAACGGAGGATTGAACTGACAAAATCTGACACTTAGAGGACTGAAACGACAAAACTGAAATTTAGAGGACTAAAATAACAAAAGTTGAAACTTAGAGTCTATAAAAAGATAGAATGCGAAGAAGAAATATATAATATAATATTATTAAAATAAAAGAACAAAAAAGATGGTAAATGTTGATGCTGAAGAAGAAATGTCAATGAAAAAATAATTTTCAAGATGATGAACATGGTGATAATATTAACTTAAATAGAGTTGACTGAGCAAGAAGATGAATATAATGAAAATAAAGTATTATTTTGGCTCAAATGTTATATATTATCACTTTTGAGTTTAATCAATTTGAATGTGCATGTTATAAATATGTGTTAATCTAAGTTATTTAGTTAAATTTGTTAAATATTATTACCTAAATGATGATTAAATTAGTCCTAATTTGAATATGTCTTTATTTTGTAATAAATATACCTTTTATATATGTATATCTATATATTTTATTAGGTACTTGTGTATCTTACTATATACGATACAATACAATTCATGATACATAAATAATAATAATAATAATAATAATTGATTTATGATATTATTCACATTTTGACAACTATGCTTATAAGCTTTGCTCAATCTAAAGTCAAATTCTAACTTGGCCACTAATTTAGACTCATTGTAGCCCATGCCATTTTTGTCTTCCTTTTCCATTGGACCCATTCAATTTCTTCACTCAAAAGAGGTTCAAAAACATAGTAACCACGAATTGAACTCACTTGGAGGATAGAGTCAGAGACCCCAACTTGGGCTAGCTAATAAAGAGTCTATGGATACAACTAGGGGTGTTCACCATACCATACAAACCGTACCAAAACCACCCGCAAAATGGCATAACCACATTGTGCCGCAAGCAACAGTGCACCACACCACATGGTGTAGTACAGTTTATAGTTTTATAATAAGAAAACCTCACAAACCGCACCACACCACACCCTCACTATATATTTATATATTTATTATTTTTAATATTAAACATATTATTAATATTTTAAAAGTTGGTCCAAAATAAAGGAAAAAATCAATTTTGGGCTGGGTAGGAAAATCCCAAAATTTTTAGAATATACTGGCTTCAAATCGTTCAAATCACATCTTATACATTGCATAGCACATATGACCGCAAAAATGTGATGCGGTGTGGTTATGGTTTTGGCTAAACTCTAAACTATACCGCACTGTACATGTGACAGCAAAAATAAGGTGCGATGCAATTATAGTCTTGACTAAACCGTATGGCAAAGTGCGGTACTAAAAATAGCCCAAAACCGCATTGCACCGCGCCGTGAACACCCCTAGATACAACATTTGTGGAAAAAAATTTGCCACAACCCTGATATGTGCAATTTTTAAGTGGTGAAAAAAAAGTAATAAGTGCATGAAGTGGCAGCGCCAGGATTTTGATTAGGAGGGTCAAGATTGACATGCAAGATTGGAGGTATTATTTGATCTAATCTCATTATTTTAATAAGTTTAATCCATAAATTCACTAATAATAATTAAATTAATATCAAAAGAAATCAATGTAAAAACAAAACAAAAAAAAAAGATTTAAAAATATAGCTATATAGATGCAAAGTTGTATCGGTGCCTCATTGACTTGAGATTGTTAAGTAGAAAATCAACTCTAGTTTCTATATTCTTTTAAGCATGTGGCAAAAAAATTTATTCATAGCAAAAATTCAAAGTTTTAAACTTTTTTTTTTGGGAAAAAAGAGTTTCAACCTATAACGACAGAGGCCTTTGTCTAGACAACGGCCATCAATGCAAGCCCAAAAGCCTACACATTCCTCACATTGCAGAAGACAAACATTACCCAGTACGCATAGCAGAAGGATACGGTGCAGGAGCAACAGAAATGGTGTGGGGATGAAAGAAGACAAACCTAGATGGTAGTGGGTCAACATGGCCAGTAGACCCATGGAAATGAAGAGAAATGACAGGAATAGGAACCCAATGGGCTATATCAGTAGAGGCCTTTGTCTGGACAATGCCCATTAATGCAAGCCCAAAAGTCCATACATTCCTCACGCCGCAGAAGACAAACATTACCCATTACCTGTAGCAAAAGGATACAATGCAAAAGCGGCAAAAATGGCGTGGAGATGAAAGAAGACAAATCTAGATAGTAGTGGCACTCACACAAGGCCTAGGGCACCACCTACGTGTACCCAACCAATACATGGGAGGTAGGCCCCCAATCAAGGAATTCAAGGGGTGTGGTTTGGTGGTGGGGAGAAAAGAGGTATATTCTGGGGTTTCTGTCGAGACTCCTTTCAAGAAAATGCTTTGTTGGGATGGAATTTCTCCCAAAAGAGATAAACATAGGCTAGGACCACTTGATGCATGCCATAGGGGTAGGTATAGAGAGCCCTTAACCCTTATCCATTGAGGGGAGGCAAGGTAGTGAGCGAGAGAGAAAAAAAAAAAAGAACTTTTGTCTGGAAATGGAGAGTGGTGTGGCAAGCACACTCTGAGCAAAGGTAATGGCCGGGAAACCAACAGGTTAGTAGGTAGTCTTGGAGAAATGCCCAGAAGAAACCAAAAGTGGTTGGTACAGCCTTAGGGACAAAAGGGCGAAATCTTATAAATTTAAGCAAGTATAAAAGGGATAGAGGTAACCATGAACATGGACAGAAGGAAGGAGGGACAAGAGGTAAATGGAGAAAGAAAACACACAGAGAGAAGAAAAGAGAAAAGAAACCTAACAAAAGGAGAATAAGAAAGCCAAGTGGTAAGGAAGAGCAAAAAACGTAAGGTAGAGAGAGTTATGGCAAAAATAGAGGCATGCATCAATAGATCGACTTTTCTCTCCCCTTGACATTCCCACTCTCTTTGACCCATAATCCGAAATCCAAAACCATTTAGGACCTCTTCCCAGCATAAGTAATTTCTATAGTAGAAACCTGCATTGAGGTTACCTGCATTAGAGATTGGCTCCCTTTTTGAACCTGTTCCTGCTAAACAGCCCAACCCAAAGTTGAGGAAGACGAGGCCATCCTCATTACATTACTAGATGTCCTGTGACAGTCCCCTTTTAGTTTATGTTGACAATATTAACATGACTAGTTTTATTTTAGCATTATATGTCCTACTGTAGTATTTTCCTTTCTTTTCTATTTGTTGTATAAGTTGTTTTGCTATATCTCTGTCTATTTTACTTACGGCATTAGTTGCCTACTATGACTACATTTAACGTGTTTTACCATAACATCATGTCGTAGTATATTTTTGCTGTAACAGCTATTTAGCCACGACCACACCTTGCATTCAGCCTGCGGTGCTCTCCACGACCTGTCTTAACATTGGGTGAGCCAAACTCATGCACAAGCTAGGCTACGGTGCAACCCAAACTAGGTTAGCCACAACTCTCTTACCCCAGATTCACAGGCCTTAGTACAACAGAAGGGCCAAGGCCGAAACACACAAAAGGTCCCCACAACAAGTCATTAAACAATAATGTCTATTATAGATTTAGATAAGAACCAGTAAATACTTGTTAATTCAACTATTGTAAAAATATTTTTTTAGGGAATTGTGAATATATTTATGTATATAATATTACTTAATAAAATATACAAGTTTTAAGTGGACCAACCACTTACTTTTGCTCCGTTTCCTTACCATGGCATTACTCTACCACTTAGTTAAATTCTTAAGGGGCCCATTTATTTATATACAATAACTTAATAAGTTATTCGCCACTATGAGTTATAATATAGATGGATCTATATTCTAATCTATAATATAGATGGATCTATAATCTAATCTATAGATGTAAATAAATATAGTTTAGTGCACATATATAAGTTAGGCATATGGTGGACTATGCAAGAAGGATAAATTCTAGGCTGTTTAGGTTGAGCATCATTCATAACTCATTTCTCTAACTCTATTTTCCCCTCATTCAAACTAAAACTTGTTTGGTTCATATCTTGAACTCTATAACTTAAAATTTTGCATAAAATGGTGGTACCCATTTAGGAGAAAGAGAAGTTGCTGTGTTTGTTTGAAAAGGCAAAACAAAAACAAAAAACAAAAACAAAAACAAAAACAAAAACAAAAAACAAAAAAAAAACAAAAAAAAAACAACAAAAAAAAAAAAAAAGAAGAAGAAAAAGAAACAAAGAAGAGTAAAATAATAGTGCCCAATTGTCACACTTAAGTTGATGTAACCACACATGGCCGCGAGTCCCACCAAGGCCGAGATATTATAAGAATGCCATTGAAACCCAAATCTCGTAACTTTAAAAACACCCAAAATCTGTTTTTATTTTTCATGACTCAAACTTAAATTTTTGAATTTTAAGTTATGGAAACTTAACTCAAATATTTTACCAAACAACATGAGTTTCAGTGGATTCAACATTGTTTTTGAGTTTTGGGTGATGAAATTTGAGTTATATAACTCAATTTTCATCAATCCAAACATTCTCTCAATATCTCTAGTGAGAATAGAGTAAACTAGTGATCGTGGGTTAAGTGGTGCTTTTATCTTGTGCCTGGAGATTGTTATGTGTGAATAGGGGTAGCAAATGGGTGGGTTGGGTCATAAATGGGTTGGGTCATAAATGGGATGGGTATGTAATTAACCATTTATCCATTTATGACCCGTTTATAAATAAATTAATTATCCATTACCCGCCCAACCCATTTAATTAGTAACCCGTCCATTTAACCCAATATGATCCAAATACCTCTAAAACTAGTTGAATACCCTATTGACTTCCAAAATTACCAAAATACCCTTAAATACCCAAAATGACCCAAATACCCCCTACACTTTCAAAATTACCAATATACCCTTGGACATCCAAAATACCCTTAAATACCCAAAATAACCCAAATGCCCCCTACACTTTCAAAATTACCAATATACCCTTGGACATCCAAAATTACCAAAATACCCCTAGAATGATAAATCTAAGCTTTTAGAAAAACCATTGGATTGATGAAATTGCCCATGCCTAGTAAGACACCTGTTAGGAATTTAGTTTAATTTTTGACAATTAAAAAAAAATTAATTTCCTTTAATTAGTGTCCTATTTTTATCCAAATGAAAATGAGTGCATGTTTACTGGTAGAGATGCATAAGACAATCCTGGAACTGGACATCACTGAGTCAAAGTACGACTTTTGGTATGACTCAATCAAATTATGGGTTAACACAATCCATTAACGTAGCTCCAAGAACAGTGAGTACTGACTGAAGAAATTTTTTTAGAACATTAACCATTGTGATCAGGGAAGTTTGAAAGAAAAAGGATGGATAACAGTTATTAGAAAACTGATAAAGGAAAATAATTGACAATTGTATATATAGTTTACTCCACAATGAAAAAGGAATCCCACAATGAAAAAGGAAAAAGAAGAAGGATGGATAACAGTTAACTCCACAATGAAAACCACTGAAAATTTGAAGCCAAAGATGGTTGCAACTTGCACCTAAACAACTCCAAAATTGGCTGTCACGTGCTTTAAAGAATCAAATGTGGAGGAATCCCAGGATTTCATCGAATATAGTTTAGTACAAACAAGGCAAATGGAAGACAGGATTTCATCAAATATGTGGAGGAATCCCAGGATTTCAGTCTTCAGGTACACTTGTCTCACCAAACCACCGCGAAGGATCAAATCCAGAACCACCTGACAAAGTACCAGAAAATTCATTCTTATTACAATATACATACATACACATATTATACCTATAAAAATGAAAACAGAGAGATATGCATATATAATTGATCATTCTATAAAGGCAAATCGTCACAGAATTTTTTTTTTTTTTTTTGAGAATCACAATTTGAAACAAGCACGAGTATATGCATATATAATTGATCATTCCAAACTCTATCAAAAAGAAGAAGAAAAAAGTGCCCATTTTCTCCAAACTCTCTCTCTCTCTCATTGTTGATATAAAGCTTCCTCCCACATCAAAAATTCAACACCAGTCCAAATCTCAAATTTTCTCTATCTAGTCTCTACATTAATGGCTGGTTCAACTTCTGTTCCACCAAATACATCTATACATCTAGATCATGTCCATTGCTGCAACCCGCACCAGTTGAACCAAAAAGACCAAGCCTCCTCCACAGTCAAATCATATTTGGTATAACCAAGCACACCATCACCACCACCACCATCAAACTCGGCCCCAAACCAGTTACATCTGCCACAACATAACCTATCAACACTACCACCACCACCACCAAACCTGGGGTTTGCTAAGCACATTATACCTCAAGCATCTGAACCAAGCCCACCAATACCATCATCATTAGGCAGAAACCACAACCAGGTCAACCATAATGATCCAACCTCCACAGCACTACAACCAAATTGGGGCTTGACCCAGCCCATAACTGGACCATATCATCAACAACCAAGCCCTGTTTCATTCCAGAACCAAATTTGGCAATCCAAAACCATGTCCCTTGGTCCCTTCAGCGGATCTTGCGGATTGATCCATCAAATTTATTACCACAAATCCAGGACTTTAACAACCAGCAAAGTCCAGCTGCTATTTCTGCAGTAAAAGTTCAACCATCTGAACCAATAACATACAACTTAAACCCTCCAGCCATTTTCGTGGTTTCATCAAACTCACAACCAAACATATCAGCACCACCACAGAACTTACAATTAGGGAACCAAATATACATCATATCATCAGGCTTTTAATTAGAAATATATTAAAAACAACAAATATTCCAAAAGGTAAAAGTGGATAGAAGCAAATCATCAAACACCCAGAAAAGAAAAAGACATTAACTTAGAAATCAAAACCCAATTGAGAGAGGGATCTTAATCTTACCTTGAAAATCTAAACGAGTCCAAAGCCACCTTCACCGAGCTTGTGAGTTTGTCTACACTAACAGAACAAAGTAAACTATTACTAGTGGTTTTTTTTTCAATCATTATACAAACAATCAGTTTAGAATGCTAGAGTAAAAGTACTACCTACACAACTAGTTGCTGACTTATAACCCAAATCCCATTTCTCCATTTCAATTCGACACAAACAAAGAGAGCATTATCTTCTGCTAAGCATTTCATCAAACACGTAATTTACATTTCAAACCCACAAACAAAAACAGAAAATAAAGACAAACCCACAAACAAACAAAAAAAATCAAATGAAGAAGAAGAAGAGTTGAGAGAAAGACAAACCTGAACGGTGTTGGCGCGATTGGAAGAGAGCGTGAGAGATATCCCAAATTCGAGCATTCACATCAACCTTTGTCCACAACCACCACCACCACCACCACCGAGCACAACCACTGAGCACAGCAAATGCCAAAATCCACTCAATAAGGTCAGCTACCTAATCGTAAAATTGAACCACCGATGAAATGATTCAACGGCCACCGTAGTATTGTGTTCCGATTGCGAATCGGAGATCAGGGATTGAATCGGGAAGCTTTAGAGAGAGAAACAGGTGTACACAATGCAACGCAAGAGAAAGAGAGAGAGAGAGAGATAAGGAATATAAATTTTTTTTTTTTTTTGTAATTACTTTTGTTTGGTTACTGAGAAAATCTGAGGGAATGTTTTGACTCAGAAAATCTGAGGGAAAGGGAAAGTGTGTATGGTTATTCTGTTCACGTAAGCTTTAGATTTTAGAAGGGTTGGGTATTTTGGGTTTATTTAATTTTAAAATTTTGATGGGTTTAGTGGATATTAGTGGGTTTATCCATTTAGACTCATCTAATTAAATAACCAATGGGTCTTTATCCATTTAACCCAAATATTTAAATGGGTTGGGTTAAGACTCATCCAAATGAGGTGGGTAATGGACGGATTCATGGATATGGATAAAAGTTGCCACCTCTATGTGTGAACAGGGGACAAAATGCTTTGTTATATATTAAAGTTTAATATTACTGCGGAATTTTTGGTGAAGTCGAGGGACAATTTCCCCCTCTTCCCCTAACTTTGTCAATGGGTCCGTATACTAGTGATGATTCACCGATTAGAATTACACGTATTCAAATTGTGAAAAATTATGTGATTCAATAAAAATTGCCAACTCGTAACCCACCTAAAAAATCTCAAATCATCCTCAATAAGTTAATCTCCACCAACTAATATAAAAAAGAGAACATTGTCCCTTCGTTTCCCTACAGCCGATGTCCTTGTGGAGAAACATTGTTGGCCTAAATGTCAGTGTCGGCATAGCCAATCATAATTACCCACATGTTTTCAAGGTTTTTAAAAACTCAATCATGAAGAATTTATGTTGTTACAAAGGATAAGGATACTATAAATATTACTCCATAATCTTTATAGATTAATGTGATAATAAATATAATTAAAGGGCTTTAACTACCTAATAAAACACTAAACTTGGAAGTTGTAAACCATGTAAGGAAGTTGTTAATGATGTTTGTGAACGGGACTCTTGGTGTTGTTGCCAGTAATTGGGTTTGCCTGATGATTTTTGTAACTTGGTTCTTGCAAAGTATATATCCGATTTTAGGTAGGTTGGACTAGAGATAGTGAAATGTTGATAAAGATGAGAGTTTGGGGTTGCCAAAAGTTGAAATGCGGAGGGACAGAGTATGGAGACGGGTTCGATACATTCGGTTTGAATTGTGGCATAGAAATGGATTCGGGTCTAGGTCCGTATATCAATATATTTGTAGCATTTTAAATAAAAAATAAGATGTTATTAATAAAATTATCAAAATTTTTTTTTTCCATAAACCGTAGAGACAAGAAAACCAATGCAAGTAAATGTGAAAACATATAGAGCTCATTTTGAAATTTTAGGGAATAAAAATGCTTGTTTGAAACATCAGGAGTAAAAAAAATATATTTAACAAGTAAACTTTAAGAACTAATAGTATATTTCAAAAAATAAATTTATGTCAACGTACTTATTTTAATGTTTGCTTTTCTTTGTACTTTTGTTGATTGATGTTTGACAAAATCTGTCTAGTCTCTAGAATATATAAGTTGGGCAAGACTTGGATCTAGTATTTCGATCTATGCATTAGACATATTAGAATACGTGGACAAGCAGCATTTCAAAAAGTTCAGAGTGACATTGGACCAAGCTATTTCCATATAAGCTTGACTCCAATCTCTTTAAGTTCAACTTCAAAATCAATAAAGTTGCCTTCCCTTAGGCTCTTTTCAAATTTTGAACTTAGGTTGAACCTTGCTTTGGCCCGTTCTCAGAATTCTCTAGCAGCTCAAGATCAATTCGGCTTTAGTGAGGTCATGTATTACTAGTCTGTAGGCTTTAGTAAGGTCAGGTATTACTAATCTGTAGGCTCTATACTGAAGAGTGGATGCCACTCATGCTATTTGTAAAGAGTATCGTTAGGGATATTACCAACTCTATTATATAAGCTTTATACATTAATTTGTTATCAGTAAGGGTCTAGTTAATGGGTGCTCTTAAGGAACTTGTTAATGGACAATTATAGGAAAATTTTAATACCACTTTTATGATAAATGCAAAAAATTGTTAAAAAAATTAGTAATTTCTTTTTTCTTTTTTCATAAAAAATTTCTAAAAATAATCTATTAACAAGTGCTTTCAGGATATCTGTTAACTTTTCCTATTATAATAAATTATCAAATTGAAATGGTAATGTGGTGGTATCAATCACATGCTACATCAATTTGTTATTTTTTATAATAAAATTATTGAAGATGAATGTTTGGACACAATTTATTAAAATGATAAATTATTATTGGAATAACATTATTTGTGTATGAAACCATCACTAGACATACTATCTCAACAATAAGAGATTCAAAATGTCCACAATTTATAACAAGAAAATGAATGTAAAAAAACGAGTCTTGACTCTAGAGTATCGTTCAACCTTGGTAAAATTGATTTGCTAACAAGCATGGCATATAGCCATGACATTAATGACTCGAAAAGACCACATCCTAAAAGAAAAGTGCAAAATATTTAAGGAGCAGAATGGAGCAGCACTTACAACTACTTGTATGAATGACAAGTGCATGCAAGACATTCATGCCGTGCCTTCCAGCATAGGAGCAATCTGGAGCATTACTTAGGATATGTAAAGCCATGTCATAGTGTTGTCTATCCACAGCAAGGAATAGTGCAGATTCCCCAGCGTTGTTTACATGCTTAGCCAGTTCTTGATCCTCCTTAACGAGCTCTTTCACAATCTTAAACTCTTTATCGTTATCATATCGCACAGCGACGTGCAAGGCTGTATCCCCATCAAGATTCACCATGCTCAGAAGCTGTTGTCCACCTGCTTCAACATCCAGCTTTTTGGCATGTTTTATTAGGAGCTCCACCAATGAAGAATCTCCTACCATCGCAGCAACATGTAGCGGAGTATTGCCTTTGGAGTTTGTTTCATACACAATCCTTTGACTTAAATTAAGTATCTTTTCTGCAGCCTTAACTTGTTTGAATTGCAGTGCAACATGAAGAACAGTGTTCTTCTCGACAGTCACTTGGAGAAGGGTACTATTGGAATTTTCATCAAAGTAACTTAACTTACCAGTGGAAGCAGCTCGGAACACTTCAGGATTCATTCTGTATTGCCTTTCTTCTTCCATAGTCGGTTATCACTGTGCCTAGGATTGTGAAAATAAATATCAATAAATAAAATCAATACTATTTTTTCTTTTAAAAAATAAAGAAAAAGAAAAACCTTATTTTCATCTATTTGTCTTGATTATTGTGTTGAAAAAAGTTATCAAGAAAGAAAATTGATTTGAGAGTATTATTTTACACTTAACATTATTCTACACTTTATATTCACAATTAATGTGAAAAATGTTTATATTTTAACACATAAAAGTGGATGTGAAATAATCTATGTGAAAGTGATTTGAGAGTATAAACTATAAAGGTCAAAAAATTGTATTTCAACTGTTCATGTAAAAACTGAGGCAAATGAAGTATTAGGTAATAAAACTAGTTTCTCAAAAAAAAAAAAAAAAAAAAGGTAATAAAACTAAATATTCTTTGTAAATAACAAGATTTTTTTTATAACGAAAATTAATATGCACTAAAATTCAATTTAGCTCATTGATTTTTAGTTAATTGTTAAATTAGTCTCTAAAGATTAATTTCTAATAATTTAATACCTCACTATTCAAAAATTAACATAGGCAAAAACTAAAAATTACTGTCTAACGTTTAATATCCTTCTGTCCAAATCTCTCGTCAAATGATGCCAATTAAAATTTTAATTGAAAATATGCATGAGCTACGTCATTAAATAGATCTTGTTATTTTATAAGTATTATTTAGAAAATAAAAACTTTAAAAGACTTTATTTGTTAACTAGTTTGGATGAAATGATCAAATCTACTAGGAGTGTGTCGGTTCGGTTTCAGTCGGTTTTTATGGGTATGGCCAACTGAAACCGAATATTTCGGTTTGTGAAATTCTCAACCGAAACCGACCGAAATGGCTGGAAAACAATCGGTTTCGGTGTATTTCGGCTTCAGTCGGTTTCGGTCAGTTTTCGGTTTTTCAAAGAGAGGGTTATTGAGATTTTCAAAATCCTAATTTTAATAAAGCAACAGAGGAGAGCTGTTGTACAAATCAGAACGACAGAGAAAGAAAAACTTCCAAGAATATTTGTTCAACAATTTACACACAGATTCCAACAAAAAATTGAAAATATTTTGAATTAGCAAAAGGGTCCAAACAAAATTTTACCGTTGTTGCACCATAGCAGGAGCCTACCAGTGATTTTTTGTTCTCTGTACAGAGATATGTGACTCAGAGAGAAGAGAAAGGCATGGCCATGGTCCATGGACTCAGAGAACGAAAAGAAAAGAATGAGGCGGCTGAGGTAGATGGGGAAGGAGCGGCTGAACTGAAGCGAGAACGGCAGAGACGTGAGAAGGGTAGAGGATTAGGGGTGGCTGAAGAAAAGAAAAGAGAAAAAGAAAATGGAGCGGCTGAACTGAAGTGAGAACGGCAGAGATGTGAGAAGGGTAGAGGATTAGGGGTGGCTGAAGAAAAGAAAAGAGAAGAAGAAAATAGAGAGACGAAGAAAAAATTGGGGAAGGGGGCGGCTGAAGAAAAGAAAAGAAGAAATTAGGGATTAGGGGTATTTATATCATGCTACGGTACTAGGTTTTTAAAAAATTAAATTGCAAAAAACACGCGCCCCACGCGAAGGCTCGAACTCTGGATCTGCTAGCCAAAACACAAGGAGCATGCCACTAAGCTATTGATGAGTTATGTTTTAAAGTTACATAAATGTATATATATCGGTCGGTTCAGTTCGGTTTCGGGGTGAAAAATCTAACACTGAAACCGAACCGAATATTTTCGGTTTTAAAAATTCAAAACCGAAACCAAACCGAACCGAAACCGTACCGAAAATTTGGCAACGGTTCGGTCGGTTTCGACCGGTTTGTTCGGTTCGTCGGTTTTTTACACACCCCTAAAATCTACTCATTTTGAGCAAAGGACAAAATTGGAAGAAAAAAAAACTTTAAAAACTATTCTGACAATTGAAATAATAGTAAAGAGATTAATTTGAATACAAACCCTTAATTTATAAGGACCATGCCCTGGTCTGGTTCCTTAGTTAAAGTATACTATTTAAATCCAATAAAGGGTTCTATTGTATATCCATGAAAAAATAGAGGGCTCCCTTATCTCTCTCCTTATATTTTCCCGTCAAATAAATATTTATTGAGAATTGGAAAATCTATTACAAAAAGTTCATACCTGAATAGATCAACTGCCCAGTCATACCAGCTTGCCCAGTTGGTGTCTCAACTTTCCGTTTGATTATCTGTAAATTTAATAAGACAAACTGTTCAACTTTATAGACAACAATTTGAGTAAAAGGTAAGTACAAGCAAAGAATATATTATATCAACGAATCCAAGTCAAGTATATATAATAAAGGAAACATAACCAAAGCAAAAAAAAAAAAAAAAAAAAAAAAAAAAAAAAAAAAAAAAAAAAAAAAAGAAGAAGAAGAAGAAGAAGAAAGATTCTTAATGTTAGATTATGTTTTCGTTAATCGTTATGCCCAAGACTTAGATGGGTTTCCGTGTCCCATTTTGCGGCAATAAGTAATTTTAACGCAAGGTCATGTAGAAGCTATGATTTATTCTTCCAAAAATGCTAAAAATATTACAAATTTTATTATATAATATATAGTTAAAAATTGATATGTTCTGATTTGTGGACTTTAACCACTTAATAAATAAATATTTTAAATGTTTTATGATAATTCATGATTGGTAACAAATCAGTTTGTAAATTCTAGCCTTCTAAACTCCAAGTGATAAAAATTGTAGTATGCGTAACATTACATTTATTTTTAACTACTCTGCAACCCGTGCAATGCACACAAAAGTTACACATCATATGATTTTTTCTTATTTTCAATTTTTTCTAAATATGAAATTTGATAATTATTAATATGAATTATTATGCTTATTTTTTATATAGAATTATATATTATAGTATTAAGCATTTATTATAATTATGTTTATATATAAAACTATATATTTATAAATTAAAGAAAATATAATGTGCTATACTGCTATGATTTTAATGAATAGAATCCTATAAAAAATATTTAAATATAGAATAAATTTTAATTTTAAATATATTATAATAATTATGTGTAAAATTGTGATGTCTCAAAAGTTTATATGGAAAAATTTTAAATAGTCAACCAAAAGTCAATTATTTTAGTTTGAGTTTAAATTCTATAAGATGTGGTGTAAAACTCAAGTTTTACACTTTCTAATCTCAATATGTTTCATTATCTTATCACATATTAAATAATAAATACAACTATACCCAATCAATTCTAATACCTATTTGAAAATCCAAATGGTAAAAAATCACTCAAATTAGTAATAAAAAAAAAATATGAGCTATAATTTAATTAAAAAAAAAAAAATCTAAGCTATAATTTAACAGTTGTGTCCATACCAACTTGGAAATTAAACATAGTTTTAATGTCTTTTCCTTTCAAATTCGGAAGGCCCCCCAATAATCCCAGACCAGCTTGGCTTAGCAATCAAACTAGTTATTCAGTACTTCATTATTGAGTAAGGTATAAAGGCTACAGTGATCCCTAAAGACTAGTGTGGCACCACTTTAAAGGTTCCTGCAATAAAAGCTACCAGCAATGCTTTAATAGACCAGTTTATCCCAGACCAGCTTGGCTTAGCAATCAAAGCGGTTATTCAGTACTTCTTTATTGAGTAAGGTATAAAGGCTACAGTGAGCGCTAAAGAGTGTGGCACCACTTTAAAGGTTACTGCAATAAAAGCTACCAGCAATGCTATAATAGACCAGTTTGTGAAACGAGGGGCACGTTGTGCAACTTCTCTGTGAAAAGCGTCTACCTCAATTGTTGCTGAAGCCCAAAAGTGGAAAAATGAGGTAGTGGAAAGACCAAAAGTTAAAGTGTAGGGTAAATATTGGGTACTCTGAGAGTGTATACTTCCTCTTCTTATGTGGGATGAGTCTCATTCACTATGAGACCCACTCTCATGTGAAAGAGAGAGTATGCTTCCAGAGACGGACCCAGAATTTTAAGCTAGCGAGGGCCGGAAAAAAAAAAAAAAAAAATCTCTACATCAATATAGTATTAAAAAAATTATAAATATACAAATTTTTTTTTTTTTTTAACATTAAGATACAATCATCTACCAACAAAGACAAAAGCAAAAACAAAATCATGTTTTTTTTTTTTTTTAATCCTATGTTTGCTAGGATTTTTTTTATTGAAGTTAGAATATTCACAGTGATGGTGCTAAAAATTTTAACTTTTAGCACCTCAAAAAGCTACTTTATTTATTTTACCACCTCACTTTATATTACACCCAATATCAAATGTCCTATTTTTTTTATCACTTCATTTAAAATAATATGAGCAACTCATTAAAATAATAAAGTAAGAGAGAGAATTTGAGTTTTTTAATTGAAGAAAGAAATATAATCTTAACAAAATTTTGTATTTTATTTTTTAATAACTTGCTACAGTCAACTGGTATTTATACCAGTTTACTGTAATTGCGAAAAATTTAACTTTACTTTCTTTAATAACACATGATTTTTTAGTTTTGTGGTGGTAAAATAGTTTTTTTTGCTAAAACACAATAACCATTGTGAATATTTTTATTATTTTTGTTAAGTTTTTAAGTTTGATAGTTGTTATTTAGATTAGGCTAGTTAGACTGATTGAAAAGAAGGGGAGTCTAAGGTTTTAGAAGGAAAATCCAACTACAAAAATAAAATATATAATTACTAAAAATAAATAAATAATTTGGACCCAGGGCAGGCCCGGCCTCCCTTAGCCCCCCACCTAGGTCCGTTTCTGTCTTGGACTACCTAATAAATTTCCAAGCATAGCTATTAAAAATACGCAAAAAGCAGTTCTTTTGCTTAATACTGCCAAGCCCTCATCCACACATATCTGTTTTGGTTAAATCCACCATACCAGGCACCGTGAAGGTCACAGTTGCGATGAGTGTGGCTACCAACAAATTGGTCTCACTCACTTCCTTCCCTAAATCTGATACGGATGGATGTTCCCTTGTCATTGCCGTCTCTTGCCGGTTTTGATTTCCTTCTAGGGCTCAAATTCCGAATGCCCATCTTTAGGAGTACTGCCCTCAGGCTCGGTCGAGCGCCTCTCCCCCCACAATACTTTCTAGATTTCGTCATGTAAAATTTATAAGTAGATGATTTTTGTAAAATGCTAAAGCTATAGCTACCCAAACAAAAACAAAAACCGGTGCACACACATTATACATGTAACACGTGCATGTGATGTATTCAAGCATTTTAGAAAGATTAGTACCATACTTTCAATCAAATCAAATTAATAGAACTTGGTCTTGGTCTTGGTCATCTTTGTATTCTCTCACTCAATGTTAATAAGTAAAAGTATCAGTAAGTTATATTTTTCTAGAAAGAGTTAGACACTATACTTGTGTGATTCGACTGAGTAATGCTTTAAAAAATTCTACGAGGAATAATATAATAAGCTTTTGTTAGACAAATTCCTCACGTAGGTCTGTGATTCAACTCATGCCCTTTTCTATAGTTAAGCATTAACCATTTTTTATAAAAGAAAAAATTAATAGATGTCCTTAGACATTGGTTTAGAAAATATTTTTAAAAACCTATTATGAGAAAATAAAAAAGTAATTAACTTTTTGTTTTTTATATTTCTTATAAAAATGACACTAAAATTTTCTTTAAATAGTTTATTAATAAATATTCTAAGGACATCCATTAGCTAAACCCTTTTTTTAAATTAAAAATTTATAAAATCCTTTTCATAAATTTACCCAATAATGTAAACCTATAATCACCCTTTCTATAAACATTTAGCGGAGCAAGACAGAAGGGGCATACTGATAATGAGTAATTTAACTTCCTTATTAAAAAACATTGTCCGCCATGGTGAAGCCCTCCTTGTACCTAGCATTTAAGACAACGCCTCTACAATTTCCCAGCAATTCGGATGCAATCACTATATTTTGATGGCCGCCAAATGCATAGGCGTGTTTCCTATTTCGTGCCAAAAAAAAAAAGACGATAAAGATGTTATTTAAATCTTTGTTTCATTTTTAAAATTTAATTATCGTACAAACTAAAACATATATATATATATATATATATATATATATATATATATATAACTTCGATTTATTTAGATTTATTTAGTTTTTCGTGCTAAAAAAAATTAACAAGATACAGGTTTTTTTTTTTTTTTTTTTTTTTTGAGTAATAGCTTGAAATTTCTCTTTCAGTTTTTATCTATATATTTTGAAGTGATTTTTTTTTTTTTTTTTTTTTTTTTTTTTTTTTATCATGGTTTTAAAAATTGGAATAGCCAAAGAACCAAAAAAAACACCAGTTCCCAGCTTTTGCCGATTCTTGACCGGATTTTTTTTTTTTTGGTTTTTCCAGTTTTGACTGGACCAGTTTCAGGTTTGGTTCCCAGCTAAACTAAAGGCAGCCAGTCCAATCTAATTTTTAAAATAATTTATTTTATACATTAATAGCTATGAGTCAGGGATTTGAATATTGCATGTTTCTATTGTAAAACTCAAGAGGCATTTGTTGAGCTACAAGATTTTTGTCTAAATATGAAGTATGATCATTATGGTTATTAATAGACATTTATCATCTTTCTCAAAAAAAAAAAAAAAAAAAAAATAGACATTTATCATGATTTTTTTTTTTTTTATATGAAACTATCTATCTATTCTATTATTTAAAGAAAATATAATGTGACCAGATTCTAATAAAAGGTTTAAATAAATAATAGAATATAACATTTTATACACACGTGTGTGTAACATTTCCACCTAATAAGACATAGATGGTACACAGTCAACATAACAAATTCGAATAGAGTCCTTTTATATTTTCTAAGTTTAGATATGTAAATTTGTGTGTAAACATATTTGACATCTGACATACAATTAAATTATAATTGGAAAGATACATGGCATAAAATTAGAGTTTATTTGGAATGTAGAGACATTTGGGATCAAATAATAAAACAATCAGACTAATACTTGGCACAAATTTCGGGTGCAATTAGAATCTAATTTTGAATGTAAATATAATTGACAAACAATTAGAGTATAATTGAAAGGACACATGGCATGAGATTTGAGAGTATTTAAAAATTAGAGATACTTGGCATCAAATAATAAGACAATTAGAATGACACTTTGCTCAAAATTGGAACGCTATTAGAATCTAAATTAGAGTCTTGATTGAACTTTCTCTTAGCTTCAGTATTTCTATATTATATAAGGTAAGATTGGCCGATGTCTCAGTCTCAAGCAATACGCGATGCATTTTGAAACATTTTATAAAATTATATTATGTCTCATGTATAATACTTATTATGAGTTATAATATTTAAGGAATTAACTTCAATTATATTACATATTGTTAGAAAGAGGGGACATTCAATAATGTGGACCAGAAAAAAAATCACGTATTCTTAGTGACCCTAAGAATACGTGATTTTTTTTCTTATACTCACTCTCTCTTTTTCTGTTTGTGTGGACTATTGTACATGTGTGCATGTGCAGATTACACCTATGGCTAGTTGTTTAGTGTTCTTTCAAAAATTTCCATCAAACTGAAATGTTTGTTTTGTTCTTGCAGCCCATGGTCATATCATAATGGTGGATCCTGGCCAACACTCCTGTGGCAGGTAAGCCTGGATCTGATTGCATTATATTATTATTGAGGAATGCTCAGCAAATTTGGATTTTTTCTGGAATTGAATGTCAATATGCATGTCCTAATTCACTTATAAAAATGAAAATGCATGTCCTAATTCAGCCTTTGGTTTACATTGGGAGGTCTGCAAGTAATGGGCAGGATCCACTAGGAACCATTGATAATGTTAGGCAGGCCGGTCAAGGTGGCACTCCTAACCTCTTATGCATGATAAGTGTGTAGGTCAAATGGTGTCATGTGCTGCTTCACTTGGTAGCTGCCTAGCTGGCCAATTTATGTACTTGGTTATTGACATAAAATGTGGATAAATTTGAATAAATTGGTGGCCATAAAAATAAAAAAGAAGAAAGAAGTTGCTTTGTTCTCCGTGTAATGGCAGAATTTGGGGCAAGTTGGAGGAGAAATTTTTAAGATATACAAACTAATTTTGACACTACATGCATCTTTCTTGTGTGTCGGCAAGATTTATCTGTAGTTTCTAAAATATTGTCTTCTACTATTTTCAGTTCACATTGGCATGCATGAAGATGGGCAGACTAGAACTAGCCCAAAAAGCTGTTGATTTGGCTGAGAAGAGGCTTCCAGTTGACCGTTGGCCTGAATATTATGATACCCAGACAGGGAGGTTTATTGGAAAGCAAGCCCGACATTTCCAAACGTGGACTGTTGCTGGGTTTCTTGCATCTAAATTGCTCTTGCAGAATCCAGAGATGGCTTCCATGTTATTCTGGGAGGAGGATTATGAGCTTCTTGAGATCTGTGTTTGTGCACTTAGCAAGAGTGGTCGGAAGAAATGCTCTCGCTTTGCTGCAAAGTCTCAGATACTTGTATAATGAGACTTCATTTTCCGGAAGGCAGGGACACAACACCATTTTACTGTACAGCCACAAGTATAGGATAGAGTTTTAAAGTGTTTGATAAAGAAAAAAAAAATATCAACCTCAAAGTGCAACATAAAGCATTCGTTTTACGAGTTGCTGTACAATAATAATGTCATTTGTCATCCGATTAATTGATATAGTTGATCGGCTTTAGAGGAGCAGAAGATGAACCAATTCTAGCGGCTTCCCAGTCACATTTGAAAGGAACTGAACCTACCAAGGAGGTGACTAAAAACCAAGTCTCTGATGACCTCAGAATACAAGAACAAACAATTGGCCATCAAGAAAGAGTTGTACCTGTAACTGTCACTGAAGCTTCTTTGACGAACGAACCTCAAGGTCGTGTAGAAACCACAAGAGCTTCCACACCTTCCCCAACGGTTCCTGTTGAGACCAGACCTCCTCGAGCGCTCACCTAGTATCAAGGAGCTTGCTCGCAGAACTCTCAAGTACAACATGTTTACCAATTCATTTACCCATTACAAGGCAGTGGGTGAGATATAAGAAGGGGATTCTTTTATAGCCATTTTACATAATTTTTATGTTGTATTTTGGCTGAAAAGATGCATGAATATAATGCTATTTTTTAAATATATGCAATCATACTGCATCCATTTTCTCTGATAAATGTTTTTTATTTTCTTTTTCTTTTTTTTTTGGCTTTTGCTTCTTGTAATGCTGTTTGTATGGCATTGCTTATCATTCATCAATAGCAAAGTCTGTAACGTGTACACACTGTATCTTATCCTTCTTTCAACCATAGAGCCTCAAATGAGCAAAGCATGTCCATTTCATCGGCACTTTCTTCATCATTAACTGATGTCAATGTCATATACAACAACTACTAGGCCTTAATTTCAAAATTTTTGGGATCGAATTGGATCTGCATCGGATTTGTTGGGTCAGTCACATAGAACTGTTGTGATATCTTGATCTTTTACTTATGTCATTCCTGCCTTAATGGGGGATAGTGGTTGGCGCATTGCACTCATTGGTTTCATTTGGAACTTGCATCTCTTATAGCCCCTTAGACTAACTCTAAAAACGTTGACAAAAACTGATTTAAAAAAGTTGAAGAAATTTGATTCAAGTCTTTCAATTCTTTATCATAGCTAAAGGCTGTGGGAACAAGAAGCTGTTTTCTCAATAAAGCTTATTGCCATGGCGAATTTAAAGAAAATGTTGAGGCGAAGGAAATACCAAAGAACCTTCCTGTATCTAATTTGGTGACTGAGTCCCTCTTACCTGCCAATATTGACGAAACAAATGAAGCAGAGACCTTTTTCAGAAAACCAATAACTGATAACCCGCTTATATGCTATTTCAGTATTCTTCTAGTGGACCTTTCTAGGGAAATCAGTAGAAGTGAGATCGTTATCCAACATATTCATTATTCAACCTCAACAGCTGCATTTGCCCTGCTCTTCCATTCCACCAAAACAAGAACAAAATCTTTCATTGATGCCAATCAAGACTAGATAATAAGATTTTGTACACCACGTGGAGCAAAATTACACATAAAAAAACCATAGACAGTATACATAGCATGTCTAAAACCATAAAAGTGACCTAACTTTTGTTCTAGGACATCAAAAAGTTTACAGATTGAACCCCCTACATTAAGCTTTCCCTAAAAGAAAAGCACAGCCTATCAAACCAAAATTATCATAACTAGGTAAAACTCATCTTTGATCATCACATTCAAGCAGCCCTCTCCTTCTCTTGTAGTCACTAATGGTTAATGTCAGAGCATGTCTCTTTCCATCATTCTCTGGGACTCGGTATCCAACAGTAGCCTCTATTTTTTGTTTCCTAGCCAAGAATCCACGTTGAGCACCCTGGGGTCCACCAAAACTCTGAAGAGCAGCCAATGAGATAGGCAGCTCAAAATTGTGCATTATATTTGACACTGTTCCATGATCGACAGGAGCACTATTGTCAACCAATTTCCCTGCACCAGCTGCAGCTTCTAAGGCTGCTTCTGTAGCTTCCATGCCAGCCTCTGTCGTTACCTTTGATCCTGTCCCATTTTTGTCAGCACTAGTAGTACCATTGTTTGCTGCTTTATCCTCATTGTCTTCACCAGGCTTTGGATCGTAGTAATTCCTCGAACTTGTCCATCTCCTTGAAAAGGGATCATACCCATCCTCCCCAGCTTTTAAACTTGTATATACCGATTTCATTGTTGATGCATTTTTGAAATTCTCAAACCTGTTCTTTCTGTTCATTTCAGATAGCCTAATAGCCTTAGCATCTTTTTCCAGGGGTAGCCGGGTTGCTTCCAATTCCTGCAGCTTAGTCTTGATCCTCTCCACCTCCACCTCATCATGCGCTGTTTTTCTTCTCCTGCAACATCTGCTTCACTGTGGCAGCTGAGTAAACATATGTGTAGGGTTTTAGAATGCTCTCCCTCTTTTCCAACACAGCCTGTTTTCTTGGCATCCTACAACCACTTCGCTCCATCTCCCTAACCCATTGTTTAAACTCCTCCTCACGTGGTGCTGAATCCGAAACCATAGCCATCTGCCACCTAGCAGCAGAGCTATCACTGCCCCAAACACAATTCAGATACTTATGAGTGATTTTGCCCTCTAGTTTGTATTGTTGGTCAGGGCATGTGGCATCAACACCCTGGACCAAGCAGAGCCTGTAAATAGACTCAACATTCGACCTTCCAATTCCAATCCTCACAAAACAACCTACGATTAACTCCTCAAAGAATGGTTCCATAGACCATTCGCAAGATTTGACCTCCGAATGGTAATTTCCTTTATATCCTCAAATGTTGGAACCTCAGAACCAGGCACGTTCCCATCCTCATCACTGTCAACAAAGCCTTCCCCAGTAGATTCTTCATCTTCACTGTCAGATCTACTAACACTCTCATTCTGGCTGGAACTGCTGGAATTTGCTGCAATCAAGGCTTTCTGTTTGATAGGTGAAATACCCTGGCTACCTGAACTTCCTCTTGATGCATCCTTTGATTTATGATGAGCCTCTGAGTCCTGTTGTTTTAACCGTTTTGCTCGCAACTCACTCAGTGCATCATGTTTGGCAGCTGTCCTCTCAGCAGACCTAGCAGATGCACGGACTCTGCCAGATGAAGGAAGAGGTGGAGTCCCTTTTCTAGACAGGGCTGAAGTCACACTGTTTCCCTTTGATCTCAACTTCTCCTTCAAGACCTTATCATTTTTTTTAGATGCTCGTTCTGACAAGATCATTTCTCTTTCAAGTTCAGTCATCTCTGCAAGCCTTTGCCGGTCATCGTCATCCTTGTAAAGATCACTGCCTACATCAGATTCATCACTGATGTTGCCCTCATGGTCAAAACCACTATCATGATTCCTTTCTTCATGGCTTTCATGTTCATTGTCTCTTTCAGAAAGGTCAAACCTCTTCTTCAATGGAACTTGAGACCTAGAGGGCTTCCAGCGTGCATAATTATGTTCATCATCTGAGTCTTCATCCCTAGAGTCACTTCCACCATCAGAATATGAACCCTCATGGCGCTTTCTAGATGGTGGAAGTTGTTTCCAGTTTCTTCCGGCTGCACTGGTTCTTCCTGCTGCCTCCAGTAGCAAATTTTCCAAGTCTGCCATGATCTGCTACGTATTCCTATATGCTGCAATAATTTGTACTTCCCATGAATAAGTTGCAATGAATTGATCAACCAGTTCAACTGTCAATAATTAAAGAAAGATGAACATATACACAAGCAAGGCATATCACACTGTATTTATATTTTGTATCACATTGTATTTATATTTTGTAAATGGTAAGAATCATTAAAATTTCTTAAAACTGTATTTATGATTTATGAGCAAATGTAGTTTTACCACCTAATGGTAGGGACTTGCTTAACTTTATGAAAATCATGAACTAGGTATGCATCCGTTTTCCTACCACTTATCATGATGGGAAAATTGGAGTGGTACATTCAGAAGCATTTTAGCTCAAATTTCCACTTCACATTTGTGGATACATGCTGGGCATGTTTGCTAGCAGTTGGAAAAGCAGATGCAGGTTATGTTAACACCAGAATGAATATATAAATACTAGAATGCATAGCATATCGCTATCCCTCCATAAATCCTCAATTAGACAAAAAACCTATGTGCATAAGCTGATTAGAAGGAACCAAGATATACAGATGATATTAAGAGATCAAATTGTAGACATTCTCCATTATCCTTTTGCTCTTAATCATCGAGGCATACAAAGACATTACTAGGGGAAAATGAAAATTATAGAATGCAACTTCCTTTAACCAACAGAATGAAGTAAAGAAGACAAAACAAATGTTTAGATAAATCCCAAAACACGGCACCCGAAATAAACCAATGCAAGTTCTCAAAAGCCATGTACAAGCCCTTAAAACGAATTCAATTAAACCACAACTGATCTTTATCTCTTAAAACATCTGTTGGTCACCAAACAAATAGTGTTAAGAACCAGATATCAGACAATGCTTGATATGCCACATGTATTCTTCTCCAAAATCACATTCTCCATTGCTTTCTTCACTAGCATGTCCTCTGTTAATACTACTTTAGCAAGTATTATTTTAGGTATTTCTCTAATTCTTTTCGTTCAAGCAACAAATTTGTTGAGAAAAGGCAAAACAAGTATACAATTCAATTAGAAGCACTTATATTGCCCATTAATATTAAAAAAAAAAAAAAAAAAAAAAAAAAAAAAAAAAAGAGCGCAAGAGCAGATATCAAATGGCAATTGAAGAAAAAAAAAATCAATGGTGATTAAATGAACGTAACAATCAAATGTAAAATACATGCAATCATGTGAGAAGTGAGAAAGGAAAAAAGTGAACCAAAGCCATCAGTAAAACCAAACAGCAGAACAGAAACACAACCAAAAAGGTCCAAGCTTTTTTATTTTTTATTTCCCAATAAACCCAAAAAGGCTCAAGATAACCCATTTATAAATCAAAACCTGATAAAACAGAGAAAATAACATATGGGTATCAAAGTATCTGTGCTGGCTCAATAGTCCATGCAAACAGTGCCATGTAACAATCAAATGCACCAAAATACAATCAGATAAAGCCATAAAAAGCCAGAAATTAACCAACTTTACTAGTGAAACACATAAGTAGTCCAAAATCTAGAACCAGAGAGGCCCTAAACCATCAATTCATGCATCAATACATTAACACAGACAAAAAAAATAGAAAAATCATCTGGGTATCAAAGTAATGTACCTTATGGCTCAATATTCCAAGAAAACAGTGTCAAAGATGGCTCAAAAGAAATCTGGATAAAGAACAATCATATCATTAGAAAGGTTAAAAAGGTGCACAAAATTGCATGCACATAGGATAGGACACTGTTTAGTTGTTGAGAAAAATGAGAGAAAGTTCCTATTTTTGATGGTCAGTACCAGAAATGAGAAAATTTTGGCACAAAATCAGCAATGCAGTTTGAATGTTTGATTTTAGGAACAAGTGATAATAAGAGAGTACCAGACAGAAATGGCACCACATGGTCAGTCCATTCCCTTGGGAGGACAGTGATGGAAGAACGAGAAAGTGGCGAGAAAATAAAAGAAGGTGATGATTATGGGGTTTTGGGGAACATTATCATTTTTTGTTTTGGGAATCAGGAACATGACCTATTTTGTTGGTCTTAGGCTCTTAGCTTTGACCGTAAAAATTGTTTTTTTTTTTAATTTCGATAAGATCAAACCATTTTAAAAACTACAAGCAACGAAGAATGACAACCCCCAACTCAACAACATCCTTTTACCGTAAAAATTGTTGTGCAACAAATAACAATGTCTATAGCGTGTGATAAGAGTTACATATATCCATATCAATAAGGCTGGTGAAAACAAATATCTTTTACGACCTTTTTCACGATTATCGAGAGATTACAGGATTTTTTTTTTTTTTTTTTTTTTTTTTGGAGAAGGAGAGAGATTACAGGTTTTATCATATATGATTAAAAAAAAAAAAAAAAAAAAAAAAAAAAAAAAAGAAATACTAAGTTAACCCACATACAGGTTATGTGGGTTTATTTAAAAAAAAGAAAAGGGACAGCTGTGTTGGTTTCAGATAGATTAACTAATAAAGTCTATTATTCATATAAGAGATTTGAGATTTAAATCTCATTTACGTCAAAAATTGAATGATTTTTGATCTAATGATATATATTAAAGAACAGTCATAAAAAAAAAAAAAAAAAAAAAACTTAAATTAATCAATACAATCACAAGGTTAAATTAATTTTGATTAAAGAAAGATAAAGTTGCTTGAACTGCACTAATTAATATAGTCACACTATTGAATTTAATTGAGAATCTAATGTATAATATGTAAAAAAAACTGTATGTAAAATTTACCTTAGTAATTGTGATTGAAGAAAAGTAAAGTTGCTTGAGCTGCATTAATTAATATAGTAACATAGTTGAATTTAATTGGGAATCTAAAGTATAATATTTAAAGAATTCTATGTAAATTTTACCTTAATAAAAGTAGTTTCAATAATTGGTTTGTGAGTAGGTACAGTGTTTTTTTTTTTTGAGAAGTGAGTAGGGACAGAGTTTAGAATTTTTATTTGGAGGCATACCTATGATATTGATATTGATGATGCACAGAAAGTTAGTAGACTGAATGCTTCGGGCTTTAATGGGTTTAAGGTTGCTTGGAAGGCCTGAAAAGAAAGAAAGAACTGTCAAAGGTGACCGGTGTGACCTGGCCAAGGACTTTCTAACGGTTAAGTCAGTTTTCTCTCTAGGACACTAGGAAGGAAAATAGCTAATGGTTAAAACTTACCTTGTGTGAATGGAATCTTCTCTTTTTATAGAGAGTTAGATGTGGGTTTACTTGTTTGGATTCATTACCATCATGGGTATTGTTGGCGATTAGCAAAGAAAATGGGTTACATGAGACGTTGTACATGGAATTTCTTCCATGTATCATGCAACGTGTCGTATTTTGCTTATGTGAATCTTATGAAGGCTTTTCCGTGAAATTCACCAAGTGTTATTCACTCGTCCGTGACCATGTCGTCTATAAACACACTGGTCCACGGAGAATTCCCTTCATGGCTTGACTCGGTTATCTGTGGACGAATTTCTTTATGTGTTCTTGTTCTTGGATGGGCGGAGTTGGTTTCTTCTATGTTGTGGACGACGACGCAAGGACGAATTATACTTAGCGCTTATCCTCATCAGTTGCCCCCTTGTCCTTGTGTTGTCTGTCAGTTAGAACAATTTTTTTTTTTTTTTTTTTGGGGCTTGATTGTTGACACGTGGCACAATTTGAAGTACTTCAATCATGTCGTTTCGTCTTTTAAGAAAAATGCCACGTGGCTTCTCTTGGTTAGTCGCGTCGTTTCCCATGCCAATCTTGATTGCCTATAAATAGTAGAATTCCTATCCTACCCTTTCACATTTCCTATATTTTCTCTTTTGACATTTGTCGTCCAGCGCCTCATCTAGAAGTCTTCTTGCGTCCTTAGGCCTTCTTCGTTTTGAGCCAGGTATCTTCATTTTCGTCTTTAGGTTTTCCTTTAAGTTTCTTGAGATGTCTAAGATTGTAGTATCCTTGTCTAGCAATAGTGATAATAGGGAGATAGACGAGTACCATGATAGTACTAGTGATAGTGGTTTTAGTAATAATAGTGGCAGCAGGAGTAGTGATAGTAGTAGTAGTGAAAGGAACACTACAGACGAGTAATACACGTCCGGAGTTCCTAGGGTTCCTTTGGAGGTTCTTCAGGAAGAACTTAGGACGAGGGCCGCTTCTAGGTCGCAAGTTGGTACCTCCACAAGTGCTCCTTCGTTCACCGATTTAGACGAGATAGAAACTATCTATAGCTGTGTTGTAGGTGTCCATTCTAAGACGGACGAAAGAAGGCTTACCTCTCTTAGAAGTTAGTACCAAATTTCAGACGACCTTAACCCTAGGTTAGCTGTCCGTGGTGAGTGGTGTTGTGACCCACGTTTTGGAATAAGTATTTATGAAGCTTATCTCTTGGGGGGACTTAGGTTGCCTTTCAATGCCTTAGCTAGAGAATTACTTTCTAGGTTAGGTTTAGGAGTATACCAATTTAATCCCAATGTATGGAGGCTGGTCGTCTTTATACAAATTTTGTGAAGAGAAGTGTTTGACGGGGATCGTCCTCTTACTATGGACGAGTTCCTTTATTGTTACAAATCCTCAGAAATTAGTCAGTTCCTAGGCTTTTATCAGTTCACGGCCAAGGGTAAAGATTGTAGGTTAATAAAATTCCTTCTTACATCTAATAGAAACTGGAAGATGAAGTTCTTCTTCGTCTCTGATTTTTGGGCTAGAAACCCTGTTGAGGTTGGCAAGGATCCATTCGCCCCCTATAATGGAGAAATAGGGAACCTTCGTCCAGAAGGAATGCTTCTTTCCTATTTAATATTTTCTATCTTTTTTTGTACTCGTCTAACCTCCTTTTTTTTTTTTTTAGTTGTTAGACGACCTCCTTTGAGCATATTTTATCTCGAGCGCGTCCAGAGGGCTCGTCTATTTACTGATAGGAGTTTTCATTCCTTGGTTACTCTTCAACGTCTTGCAACTTGGGGACTTGGACCTGAACCATCCCCTGAAGCTTTAGCCCATGAGCTTACCACTCGTAGACGTGAGTTTTTACTTAGAAAATTTCTTTTTATTGTTTGTTTTAACCAATACCTAACATTTTTCTTCACAGGGATTGCAACCATGAAAGAAAACAAGGGAAAGGGCTTAGTGGACGAGGAGACCTTGCCAGAGACTTAATCTCAGCCTCGTCCTTCTATTGGAGGCAAAAAAAAAATTTGTCCAAGATGATTGATTTGGGAAATCTTCCCAATCGTCGAGGACATAAGAAGGCGAAGTACGGGTCGTCTAAGTCTGGGGTCGTCAAGCCAGGTCCTGCTTTCCCTTCTGCCTCTTAACAACCATTTATCCAAATTCATGATCTAGACTCGTTTATGCCTGTTGGAGTCACTCCGTTTAAGCCTACTATACCTACCTTGTCTTAGCCTTCCAAAAGAATTCACATGAACCTTCTTGAGAATGAGGACCTTGCTTAGGAAAGTTTTAAGAAGGCTGTGACTGATGAGGACGTGGCTGTGTGTTATAACATGTCCTTGGAGGAATTTGAACACTCTACTGCTCATGATCTCTTCAAGGTATGTTTTCATTATTTTGTTTTCATTTCATTTTGTCATATTTCGCATTTCTCGTCTAATCAAATTCCTTCAATCAATTGTATATAGGTTATGTCAAAGTTCATTGCAGAGTCTAGGTAGGCTACAAAGATGGACCAGGAGAAGATCAAGCTGGAAGTAAGGATTCGCGAGGTGCAGGCTAACTGTAGGGGTAGAGCTGAGGTGGCAGTCAAGGCCATGGATGAGTTTAAGGATTTGAAGAACCTCGTCAAAGAGCATAAGGCTGATTCCGTCGAGAAGGATACTCGTCTTGATCATCTTCAGAAGGGGAATGACGAGCTTCACGCCTTTCTTGAAAAATCCTATGGAGATGCCTTTCTTGCCTAGCCATGAGGTTTTTATACCTCACTGTTCTCTGTTCTGCATCCATCCTTATCTCGTCTATCAAATCAAGGTTAAAACGAAGTTGTTCTTCATTTTCCTCATTTTAATACTTCATCACCCTGTGATTGGCCATGCGTACTTCTGCGGGTATAACTAGTTCACTTCCATAGGCTAGTTTGAAAGGGGTTTCCCCTGTAGGGGTCCTCACAGTCGTCTTGTAAGCCCATAGAATACCTGGTAGCTCGTCTGGCCATACTCTCTTTGCCCCTTTAAGCCAAGTCTTAATGATTTTCAACAAGGATCGGTTTGCAACTTCAGCTTGTCCATTTGCTTGTGGGTGGGAGGGTAAGGAATAATGATTTTTTATCCCAAGTTGCTCACAAAAATCTCTGAAGGGTGTATTATCAAACTGCTTTCCATTATTTGACACCAATACTCTAGGAACCCCAAATCAACAGACAATGCTCTTCTAAACGAAATTCTTGATATTCTACTATGTAATCTTTGCTAAAGGTTCAACTTCCACCCATTTAGTGGAGTAATCGATCCCTATTACTAAAAATTTCATCTGCTTGGTTCCTATTGGAAAAGGACCTAAGATATCCAATCTCCATTGTGCAAAGGGCCACGAGGCCACTATCGGGGTGAGGTACTCTAATAGTTTTCTAGAGATATTGTTGAAACGTTGACACTGATCACACACCTTAACATAAGCCTTAGTATCTGCCTAAATGGTCGGCTAGTAATAACTTGCACGGACGATCTTATGGACGAGAGTTTTTGCTCCTGAGTGGTTTTCGCATGATCCTTCATGAACTTCTCTTAATACATAGTTTGACTCGTCTGAAGCTAAGCACCTTAGATAAGGCTGAGAGAAGCCTCTTTTATATAGCACCTCGTTTATGAGGATATACTTAGCTGCTCTAATCCTTAGCTTTCTAGCTTCGTCCCTATCCTCTGGAAGCCTTCCATCCTTGAGGTAAACCACTATTGGGGTTATCCAGTTTTCTTCTCTTTCAATTTGCTGTACCTTTGGAAGACCTATGCTTGGCATGTACTGGACTTTGTCATACTCGTCCATCGTCCCCTCTGATGACGCTGCATTTGCTAAAGTATCTGCTTCCATGTTTTCCTTCCTTGGGATTTGAAGAAAACTAGCTTCCTTAAATTTCTTAACAAGTTGCTTCACCTTATTAAGATGCATCTTCATCTGTTCTTCCTTAACTTCACATGTTTCATTCACTTGAGCCATGATCAACTGAGAATCTCCTTAGACAACTATTGACTCTGCCCCTAAGGACTTGGCCAATTTTAGCCCTTTAAGGAGGGTTTCATACTCAACTTCATTATTAGTCGTCTGATACTGTAGACGAGCTGCATATTTTAACTTATCCCCTTCTGGAAATTTTAGTATAACACCAATACCTCTTACATATTGTGTGGACGTACCATCTACATAGACGACCCACTTCTTAGTTTCATCCACCTCGTCTGGCTCACCTTAGTTTGGAGTGAACTCTGTAATAAAATCTTTCAATGCTTGAGCTTTTATCGCATTTCTTGGTTGATACCTGACATCAAACTCACTAAGTTCTATAGCCCATTGGATTAGTCGTCCTACGGCTTCCAACTTGTTCATTGCCTTCTTGAGCGGATGATCTATTAAGACATTGATGACATGAGCTTGGAAGTAATGCCTTAGCTTCCTAGAAGCTGTTACTGATGCAAAGGCCAGCTTTTCCATCATTGGATATTGTCCTTCTACTCCTCTTAGCACTCGGCTTGTATAATAAACAGGCTTCTGTATCTTCCCTTCTTCCCTAATTAATGCTGAACTCACTGCATGTAGGGACATTGCTAAGTATAAATATAATTCTTCACTTGGTATAGGCGGGCTTAGCAGAGGAGCCGTTGTGAGGTAGGTCTTATTGTCTTGGAAGGCCTTTTGACACTTGTTCTTCCATTCAAACGCCTTCTTGAGAACCTTAAAAAATGGCAAATACTTGTTAGTAGCTTTTAAGATAAACCTGTTAAGGGCAGCAACTCGTCCAGCGAGAGACTGGACTTCCTTGATATTCCTTGGTGGCTCCATGTTCAGTATCGCTTGGATTTTATCAGGATTTGCTTCGATTTCCTTGTGTGAAACCATAATCCAAGGAATTTTCCTGACGAAACTCCAAAGGCACACTTGCTCGGATTCAACTTCATGTTATATCGTCTACGCTTATCAAAGGTTTCCTGAAGGTCGTCCAGATGCTTCTTCTTGTCCAAGATTTTCACCAACATTTCATCCACATATACTTCTACATTCCGTCCTATTTGTGGACGAAACATATGATTAACCAACCTCTGATAGGTTGCCTCCGCGTTCTTCAACCGAAGGGCATCACTTTGTAACAAAACAGGCCTTGACTGGTAATGAATGATGTCTTCTCTTGATTTACCTCATCCATCCTTATCTGGTTATAACCTGAGAAGGCGTTCATGAAGCTTAGTAACTTATGACCCGCAGTTGAGTCTACCAGCTGGTCAATATGTGGTAATGGATAGCTATTCTTGGGGTAAGCCTTATTTAAATTGGTGAAGTCCATACATATCCTTCATTTGCCATTAGCCTTCTTGACCATCACCACATTAGCCAACCAATCCGGGTAATAAACTTCCCGAATAAACTTTGCCGTGGTCAACTTCTGGACCTCTTCCTTAATAGCATTATCTTGTTCAGGAGCAAAAACCCTCTTCTTCTGAAGGAGGGCTTGGAGGAAAGATACACATTTAGACAATGGATAATGACACTTGGCTCAATCCTTGGCATGTCTTCATGACTCCATTCTAAAACATCAATGCTTTTCTTTAAGAACTGGACGAGGTCTTGCTTCATTTTCTCTTCCATGCTCACTCAAATCCTAGTAAACCTCTCAGGGTTACTCTTGTCTAGAGGAATGTCTTCTAGTACTTCAGTGGGCTTCGCGACAACCCTTCTCTCTTCTATATTCATCGTCTGCACATGCTCGTCCATAGCCAACATGGCTAAGTAGCATTCTCTAGCTGCTAACTGATCTTCTTGTACTTGTCTTATTCCATAATTTGTTGGAAACTTGACAGATAGGTGGTAGGTGGACGTCACTGCCTACCAAATATTTAAAGTTAGTTGTCCAATGATAGCATTGTAGGAAGACGAGCAATCTACAACGAGGAAATTCACCTCTTTAGTTATCTGTTGTGGATATGCCCTTACCACAACAGGTAGAGTAATATTATCTACTGATTGTACCTTCATTTCTCCGAATCCAACTAAAGGTGAGTTCACTGAACGAAGTTGATCTCTTCCAAGCCTCATCTGCTAGAAGGCGGGATAATATAGGATATCTACTGAACTCCCATTATCTATCAACACCCTTCTAGCCGTGTAGTCTGCTATGAGCAAAGTTATGATGATTGCATCGTCATGTGGATGATGAACCCTTCCAACATCTTCGTCCGTGAAAGTGATAGCCTACTCGTCTGTCCCCCTCGTCTTTGGTGGTCATCTAAAGAGATGGACGTTCTACACCACTTTCAAGTAAGTCTTCCTTGACTTGAAAGATTGTCTTGCTGAAATTCCTCCTATTATAACTCTTATTTGTCCAAGCGGGGGTCGTGATGGCTCTTCTGTCTTCCCTTTTAACTTCTCATCCTTGTGATATCGTCAAAAAAAATTCCTCAACTTTCCTTGCTTGATGAGATTCTTAATCTGTTGCTTCAAATCATAGCATTCGTCCATGTCGTGCCTATGATCTCTATGGAAGCGACAATACTTGTTCTTATTGCACTTATTAGGATCCCCCTTCATCTTCTCTGGCCATTTCAAGGATGGCCATCCTTGATTTGCATAAGCACTTGGTCAAGTGAAACGTTCAAAGGCGTGTAATGCTGACTTCGTCTTGAAGACGAACTTGCCTTCCTGTTGTCTTTATCCTTCTTCTCCCCTGTTCGGGCCTTCTTTAGATAAGGGCCTTGTTCAGGATGACGTGGGAGCTCCGCTTCCATCCGCTCTGCTCTCTTTCTTTTCTTGGCAATGATCGTGTCTTCTGCATTCATGAAGCTTTTGGCTGAATGGACGAGTTCAGCTATGGTCTGTGGCTCTTGATCATAGAGCTTGTGGATGAATAAATCTGAACTAATTCCATTGTGGAAGGCTGCTAACAACAACTTATCATCCACCTCATCCACCGTCAAGGCTTTCCTGTTGAAGCAAGTGATGAAAGACCGCAAACTTACATTATCTCTTTACTCTATAGTCAGTAGGCTGGATGAGGAGTGCTTATGCCTTTGACCTCTAATGAAGTTATTGACAAATAACTTACTCAACTCCTCAAAAGAACTAACGGTGTTTGGAGGTATCTTACTAAACCACACTTGTGCTGGTCCCTTAAGGGTGGTTGGAAAGACCCTACACATTATCTCGTCCATAATCCCTTGAAGGTGCATTGTGGTCTTGAAGGTAGCAATGTGATCACATGGGTCACGCGTCCCATCATATGAATCCAACGCGGGCATCTTGAACTTGGAAGGCAAGGGATGACTATTGATAGATGCTATGAAAGGGGAATAAGTTCGATGAACTAAATTATATATGTGATTCGTCCTTCTCATATTTTCTCTCATCTCATCCATGGCTCTCCTCATTTGATCCATCTCTTTTTCCAAGTGTGGCACCCTACGTGAAACGGTACCCCTTGAGTGATTCTCGCGCTTAACATTTTCTCATTCTCTAACTTCTTGATTCTAAGCTTGCCCTTCCACACATTGTTCATGATGCTTCCTTCTTTGATTGATTTTCCGAGTCAACTTCTAATTTTGACGGGTTAACTCTGCCATGGCAGTTGCCATGGACTGCATTTGTTAGACAGAAGGCGGTTGCACAACATGTGCTAACTGGTGAGCACGATTGGGGTGGCTGGAAGCGTTTCCACTCTCTTAATGGCCTGGACTAGTGGTCATTGACCTTGTCCGGACCACACAGCCTTCTGTCAAAGAAAGATAAATTGCAAAACACAAATTTAACTTTCCTATAGACGACGCCAACTGATGATGCACAGAAAATTAGTAAACTGAATGCTCCGGGCTTCAATGGGCTTAAGGTTGCTTGGAAGGCTTGAAAAGAAAGAAAGAATTGTCAAAGGTGACTAGTGTGACTCGGCCAAAGGCCCTTCGATGGTTAGTCAGTTTTCTCTTTAGGACACCAGGAAGGAAAATAGCGAATGTTAAAACTTACCTTTTGTGAATGGAATCTTCTCTTTTTATAGAGAGTTAGACATGGGTCTTCTTTTTTGGATCCATTACCATCATGAGTAATGTTGGCGGTTAGCAAAGAAAATGGGTTATATGAGGTGTTGTACATGGAATTTCTTCCACGTATCATGCAACATGTCGTATTTTGCTTATGTGAGTCTTATGGAGGCTTTTCTGTGAAATTCACCAGGTGTTATTCACTCATCCGTGACCATGTCGTCTATAAACACACTCGTCCACAGAGAATTCCCTTCATGGCTTGACTCGGTTATTTGTGGACGAATTTCTTTATGTGTTCTTGTTCTTGGACAGGCTGAGGTGGTTTCTTCTATGCTGTGGATGACGATGCAAGGACAAATTATACTTAGCGCTCATCCTCATCAGACATAACTAATATGAAAAGGTTTACCCAAAAAAAATTGATACAACATGGAAAAAATTCAAAACAGACACATAAATACAAGTGTGTATGAAAAGGATAAAGATTTTAATTTTCTACTAATAAAGTAATTAATTACTCTAATAATTGTCTTATATATAAAATAATTTTTAAAGATAATTCATCATCTTTATAAACTTAAATAAGTACACATAAGTTCAACAACCTACCAGTTGCCATTTCTAATATGATCTAGAGGATTTGCCATAAATTGCAATGTTTCAGATTTGTTTAACTCTCACATGTAAGGAGGGAAGGGAACAAACCAACACATATTTTGACTTAATATGCTAAAGGAATTTTTAGTTTTGTATCATATGAAAATCCTTCTATGATTGAGTCATATACGACTCAAAATGTATTGAATTTTTCTTCTTCTGAATAAGTTACAATCTTCCCATTAAAATATATATATATATATATATATATATATATATATATATATATATATATATATAAACAAGTTGCCTAGTTTGTTACAGATATGTATCGATAAACAATTGTTTTATTGTAATTTAAAAAAAAAAAAACTTTATTGTTACATATGATAAACAAAAAAACATTTTGATTTATTGAATTTTATTGTTACATTTTGATTAAAGCATTTATAAACCAAAAAAAAAAAAAAATCTTCTTTCCAAATAAAAAAGATTTATTGAATTTTATCTAATATTTTCACCAATAAATATAACTTTTTTTTTTATAACAATAAATATAACTTTTTATTCATAAGCCAAAGCAAATAAAAGAAAATTATAATGGATCTAATTGAATCCTAAAGGCACGATTGATTTAAAGTTTTTTTTTTTTTTTTTTTGATTGAAAGAATGATTTAAAGTTAAAAGGAGCGTATGTCATAGGTTGAAACTTTCTCTCTCAAAAAGTTAAAAGGAGTATGAGGAAATTGTTTTTATTAAAAACTCTCTACTTAGACTCAACAAGCAAGGTATGATATGAAACCACTCAAAAATAGAAACACTATTTTAGCATTATTTATTTATTTATTTGTGTTAGAAAATAGGAAAGTTCGTATTTGTTAAAAATTTCTACTACTATTTTTTTTTCAGAGGGTTATTTGGACAACTATTTATTATTCAGAACCACTCAAATTTTTTTTGGGGGGGTGGGGTAACTTTTTTTTTTTTTGTGTGGATATTTTAAAATATTTTGGAAAACAAATAAATATAAAATTGTGGTTCCGCCCTTACTGGTAAGAAATGATATTGATAAATCATAACTACTTCTGCAAGTTATATAAAAAATTCTAAGAAATGATATTGATAAATCATAACTACTTCTGCAAGTTATATAAAAAATTCTACAATTTCTTGTATCTCTAGCATTACTTATTATATGTTCTCGTTAAATATAATTACATGAAATAATTCTTATACACAAGATATTTGGGGGTTTAGAGGGGTATTGGTTCGAACTTATTGGGCCTATTGACATCATCGCATGGGAATAAGTTTCAAGCAAATTTCCAAGTCTGCCATGATCTGCTACGTCCTCCTATGTGCCGCAATAGTTTGTACTTCCCCTAAATAAGTTACAAAAAATTGATCAACGGGTTCAATTGTGTCGATAATTAAAGGAAGATGAACGTATACACAAGCAAGGCATATCACACTATTAATATTTTTTAATTGCTAAGAATCATTAAAATTGCTCAAAACAATATGATTTATGAGCAAACGTAGTTTTACCAACTAATGGTAGGGATTTGCTTAACTTGATGAAAATCATGAAGCAGGTATATATCCAATTTCCTGCCACTCATCTTGATGGGAAAATTGGAGTGGTACACTATGAGAAGCATTTTTAGCTCAAATTTCCACTTCACATTTGTGGATACATGCCGGGCATGTTTGCTAGCAGTTTGGAAAAGCAGATGCAGGTGATGTTAACACCAGAATGAATACATAAATACTAGAATGCATATCATACCACTATCACTCCATAAATCCTCGATTAGACAAAAAATCTATGTGCATAAGCTGATTAGAAGGAACCAAGATATACAGATGATATTAAGAGATCAATTTGTAGACATTCTCCATGCTCCTTTTGCTCTTAATCATCTAGGCATACAAAAGCATTACTAGGGGCAAATGAAGATAATAGAATGCAACTTCCTTTAACCAACATAATGAAATAAAGAAGATAAACAAATGTTTAGATACAACCCAAAACACAGCATTCAAAATAAACCAATGCAAGTTCTCAAAAGCCATGTACATGCCCTTAAAACTAGTTCAATTGAAGCTCAACTGATTTTTGTCTCCTAAAACATCTGTTGGTCGCCAAACAAATAGTGTTGAGAACCAGGTATGAGACAATGTTTGATATGCCACATGTATTCTTCTCCAAAATCATATTCTCCGTTGCTTTCTTAACTAGCATGTCCTATGTTATTACTTCAACTAGTGTTATTTTAGATATTTCTCTATTTCTTTTCGTTCAATTAACAAATTTGTTAAGAAAAGGCAAAACAAGTTTTATATTGCCCATTAATATTAAAAAAAAGAACACAAGAGCAGATATCAAATGTCAATTGAAGTAGACCAATCAATGGTGATTAAATGAACGTAACAATCAAATGTAAAATACATGCAATAAGTGAAAAAAGAGAGAGGAAAAAAGTGAACCAAAGCCATCAGTAAAACCAAACAGCAAAACAAAAACCCATAACCAAAAAGGTCCAAGCGTTTTTTTTTTTTTTTTTCCAAATAAACCCAAAAAGGCTTAAGATAACCCACGTTATCAATCAAAACATGAAAAAATAAAGAAAATATCATATGGGTATCAAAGTATCTGTGCTGGCTCAATAGTGCGTGCAAACAGTGCCATATAACAATCAAATGCACCAAAATACAATCAGATAAAACCATAAAAAGCCAAAATTAACCAACTTTACTAGTGACACACAGAAGTAGTCCAAAACCTAGAACCAGAGAGGCCCTAAACCATCAATTCCTGCATCAAAACATTAAACATAGACAAACAGAGAGAAAAATATCATCTGGGCATCATAGGAACGTACCTTGAAGATGGCTCAAAAGAGTTCTGGATAAAGAACAATCATATCATTAGAAAGGTTAAAAAGGTACAAAAAATTGTTTGCACATAAGACAATATTTGGTTGTTGAGAACAATGAGGGAAAGTTTCAATTTTTTTATGTAAACTAACTGTAATGAGAAAATTTTGGCACAAAATCAGCAATGCACTTTGAATGTTTGATTTTAGGAACTAGTGATAACTGGAGAGAGTACCAGACAGACATGGTTAGTCCATTCCCTTTGGAGAATAGTGCGGGTAGAACAAGAAAGTGGCAAGAAAATTAAAGAAGTTGGTGATTATGGGGTTTTGGGGAACATATCATAGCTACAAAAGGCGCTGGCTATAACAGTGTTTTTTTTAGCAACGTTTCTAAAAAAGCGTTGCTACAAGAGCATTCACAGTAATGGATGTAAAATTTTAGCCATTTAGCTACACAAAAAATCACTTTATCTATTTTACTTACACACATGCTACAACAGTGGATCTATTTTAACTTTTAACACAATAAAATAATATAATCATTACAATAAAATAATATATCCCACCATCAGATAGAGCCACAACTACCATCACCACCATCACCACCACCAGTCCACAGCAGGAAAAAAAAAAAAAAAAAAACCCCAAATCTCCAATCTTTTTCCTCACAACCACAATCACAGCCACAATCACCATCAACACCACCACCACCACCAGTCCATAGCAAGAAAAAAAAAAAAAAAAAAAAAAAAAAAAAAACACCCAAATCTCCGATCGGCGGCGTGATAACCATTGGCGGCATGAAAGAACCAATATCCACAAGCAAGCACTCCGATCAGCGGCAAGCTCCATGGGTTTCCTAGTCAGGCACTCCGATCGGCGGTGAGTTTCATGGATCGGTGATTGGAGTTGAGAGAGTGAGACCGGAGTTGAGAGAGTGAGCTTGAGTCGAGCTTCGTGGATCGGTGACCCAGTCAGGCACTCCGATCGGCGGCGAGCTTCGTGGGTTGGTATTAGAGTTGAGAGAGTGAGACTGGAGTTGAGAGAGTGAGCTTGAGTTGAGTTTCGTGGATCGGTGATCGGAGTTGAGAGTGAGCTTGAGAGATGAGAGTGTATGAGAGAGAGAGAGAGAGAGGCATGAAAGAATGAAAAAAAAAAGGGGAAGGTGTATTATTTTAATCAACTAGCCGAATAAAATATATATATATATATATATATATATATTTTTTTTTTTTTTTTGCTCTCAGCTACAGTTAGGGGTGGCAATTTTTACCCATATCCATGAACCCACCAATTACCCACCTTATTTGGATAAGTCTTAACCCAACCCATTTAATATTTGGATTAAATGGGTAAAGACCCATTTGGTTATTTAATTAGATGGGTCTAAATGGATAAATCCACTAATACCCACTAAACTCATCTAAAATTTAAATAAACAACATAAAATCTAAATTTCTATAAAATGACCAAAATACCCCTAAAACCTAATAAATGACCAAAATACTCCCAAAATTCAAAAAATTACCAAAATACCTCCAAAACCCAAAAAATGACCAAAATACCCCCTGAAACCCAAAAAAAGACCAAAATACCCCCAAAACCCAACAAAAGACCAAAATACCCTCGAAACCCAAAAAATGACCAAAATACCCCCGAAACCCAAAATATGACCAAAATACTCCCAAAACCCAAAAAATAACCAAAATACCCCTAAAACCCAAAAAATGACCAAAATACCCCAAAAACTTAAAAAATGAACAAAATACCCTAAAAATCTAAAAATTACCAAAATACCCCAAAAACCCAAAAAATTACCAAAATATCTCCGAAACCCAAAAAATGACCAAAATACCCCAAAAACCCAAAAAATGACCAAAATACCCCCAAAACCTAAAAATTACCAAAAAATGACTAAAATACTCACCGAAACCTAAAAATGACCAAAATACCCTTAAAACCCAAAAAATGACCAAAATACCCCCGAAACCCAAAAAATGGCCAAAATACCTCCAAAATCTCTAAAATGAGCAAAATACCCCCCAAAACCTCTAAAATGTCCAAAATATCCCCAAAAGAGCCAAAACCCAAAAAGTGACCAAAATACCCCCAAAATCTTAAAATGACCAAAATACCCCAAAAATCTTAAAATGACCAAAATACTCCCAAAATCCAAAAAATGACCAAAATACCTCCAAAACCCAAAAAATGACCAAAATACCCCCGAAACCTAAAAATGACTAAAATACCTCAGAAACCTATAAAATGACTAAAATACCCATGGAACCTGAAAAAATTACCAAATTACTCCGTAACCTAAATAATGACTGAAATACCTCCAAAACCCATAAAATTACCAAAATACCCCCCTAAACTTAAAAAATGACCAAAATACCTTGAAACCTAAAAAATGACCAAAATACCCCCAAAACATAAAAAAAAGACCGAAATACACTCGAAACCTAAGAATTACCAAAATGCACCCTAAACCTAAAAAATTACCAAAATACCCCCTAAACCTAAAAAATGACTGAAATACCCATGAAACCTAAAAAATTACCAAAATACCCTGAAACCTAAAAAATGATCGAAATACCCCAAGACCTAAAAAATGACTAAAATAACCCCAAAACCTAAAACAATGACCAAAATACCCCAAAAACCTAAAAAAATGATCGAAATACCCACAAAACCTAACAATTACCAAAATACACCCTAAACCTAAGAAATTACCAAAATACCTTGAAACCTAAAAAATTATCGAAATACCCTCAAAACCTAAAAAATGACCAAAATAATCCCAAAACCTAAAAAAAATGATCAATAAAAACCTCTGAAACCCAAATTATGACCAAAATACCACTAAACATGTAAGCTGACCAAAATACGCCAGAAACATCTAAAATTACCGAAATAGGGATTTAGGGTATTTTGGACGTTTCGAGGATATTTTTGACAATTTAAAGGTTCTAAGAGTCTTTCAGTCATTTTATAGGTTTCAAGGGAATTTCAATAATTTTTTAGGTTTCGAGGAATTTTGGTAATTGTTTAGGTTTTGGGGTTATTTTGATCATCTTATAGATTCTAAGGGTATTTTAGTCATTTTTTAGGTTACGAGGGCATTTATGTCATCTTTTAGTTTTAGGGTTATTTCAATAATTTTTAGATTTTTGGGTTATTTCGGTAAATTTTTAGGTTTTGAGGGTATTTTGGTCATTTCTTGGGTTTTGGGGGTATTTTCGTATTTTTTGAGTTTTTGGGGTAGTTTGGTCATTTTTAATTTTTGAGGATATTTTGGTCATTTCTTGGGTTTCGGAGGTATTTTCGTATTTTTTGAGTTTCGAGGGTATTTTGGTTATTTTTTGGGTTTTGGGGGGGTATTTTGGTCAGTTTTAGGTTTCGGAGGTACTTTGGTCATTTTTAGGTTTCGAGGGTATTTTGGTCATTTTTTGAGTTTCGGGAGTATTTTGGTCATTTTTTGGGTTTTGGGAGATATCTTGGTCATTTTTTAGGTTTTGGAAGTATTTTGGTCATTTTTAGGTTTCGGGGGTATTTTGGTCATTTTTTGGGTTTTTGGGGGTACTTTGGTCATTTTTGGGTTTTGGAAGTATTTTGGTCATTTTTTGAGTTTCAGGGGTATTTTGGTCATTTTTTGGGTTTTGGGGGTACTTTGGTCATTTTTGGGTTTTGGAAGTATTTTGGTCATTTTTTGGGTTTTGGAAGTATTTTGGTCATTTTTTGGGTTTTGGAAGTATTTTGGTCATTTTTTGAGTTTCGGGGGTATTTTGGTCATTTTTTGGGTTTTGGGGGTACTTTGGTCATTTTTGGGTTTTGGAAGTATTTTGGTCATTTTTTGGGTTTTGGAAGTATTTTGGTCATTTTTTGAGTTTCGGGGGTATTTTGGTCATTTTTTGGGTTTTGGGGGTATTTTGGTAATTTTTAGATTTTGGGGTATTTTGTTCATTTTTAAGGTTTTTGGGGTATTTTGGTCATTTGTTGGGTTTTGGGGATATTTTGGTCGTTTTTTTGGGTTTCAAGGGGTATTTTGGTCATTTTTTAGGTTTGGGGGGTATTTTGGTAATTTTTAGATTTTTGGGGTATTTTGGTCATTTTTTGGGTTTTGGGGGTATTTTGGTCATTTTTTTGATTTTAGGGGTATTTTGGTCATTTTTAGGTTTCGGGGGTATTTTGGTCATTTTCTTGGGTTTTAGGGGGTATTTTGGTCATTTTTGAGATTTTGGAGATATTTTGGTCATTTTAGTGGTTTTTAAGCATATATGGTGATTTTAGAGATATCAGGGGTATTTTGGTCATTTTAGAGGTTTCATGGGTATTTTGTTCATTTTAGAGATTTTGGGGATAATTTTGGATGTTCAAGGGTATATTGGTAATTTTGGAAGTGTAGGGAGTATTTGTATCATTTTAGGTATTTAAGGGTATTTTGGTAATTTTGGAGGTCAATAGGGTATTCAAGTAGTTTTAGAGGTATTTGGGTCATATTGGGTTAAATGGGTGGGTTACTAATTAAATGGGTTGGGTTGATAATAGATAATTAATTTATATATAAATGGGTCATAAATGGATAAATGGGTAATTACACACCCAACTCATTTATGACCCAACCCATTTATGACTCAACCTGCCCATTTGCCACCCCTAGCTACAGTGCACAACTATGTATAGATGTGCACTGTAGCAAATCATCTAAAATTTTAACTTTTGCCTCCACTGCTGCAGCGTGATTTTTGTGTTTGTGGAGCTAAATTTTAGCAATATAGCATTATAGCTACACTACTGTGAATGCTCTAAGTACACTGCTAGGTTATTAAAAAAATTGCCTATAGCAGTGTTTTAGAAATGTTACTATAAACATCATGAATCTATAGTGGCGTTCTGGAAAACGCCGCTATAGATCTGAAGTGACGGGACGCCAAATGGACCTACAACGACATTACAAATGCCGCTATAGCCCGCATTTTTTGTAGTGCGTCCCTTGTTATGCAACAATGTATGACCATAAAAATTGTTATGCAATAATGTACTAAATATATTTCCTTAAAAAAAAAAAAAACTTAATATTTAAATTTGAGCACATCAAATTTTTCGGCAAAGGACAACAGTAGGGTGATTTGGGTTGAAGTTGTTGCGTTAATATCAAATTATAAGAACACTATCGGTTTTAAGACAAATAATAAACATACAATACCTTTTGTTCTCACATCTTCAAATCGTAATCACATATTTTTTTTTTTTTTTTTTTTGAGAAAAGGATCTGTAAACTTAATATAAACTAGCCATGTCGGCTAAAGTTACAGCTAAAAGTTGGGGGGGAACTACAATAGTTACCATTAATCAATTTATAATTTTGATAGAACTACAATGATTAAAATTTCCAAAACTCTTCGTGTTTGTTTTGTTGAGCTTGTTTTTATTGAAATTTTTTGTTAAAATATAAACTAGATAAAATAATTATTCCAAAAAAACGAGATTTTGAAAAATTATACATAATTAAATAATAAAAAAAGCCAGCAGTTACCCTTTTTTTTTGGGGCTAAATACAGAAAAAATAGATTAAAATGACGAGGGGTCTACAAGGTCACTAATAAAAAGGGAAATAGGGAGATGGGAGAGGGGCCTTTGGGCAAAACAAGAGGCAACAGCCCAAGCTGCGAGAAGCTGGACTCGGCCGACAAGTTTGAAGTTCTGTCAACATAACAACAAGCCTAAAAAATCAATCGTAATTTAACCATCAACCTAGCTTATTTCTCAACCTACTTCTCAAAAAAGAAAAGAAAAAGAAAGAAGGATAAATTATGATTGATGAATTGATCACTCACACAACTTTTATTTTCAATCACTTGCAACTTGTCATCTTAGTAAATTGTGAAAAGCAAATTATGAAAGAAATTGTCTCTAAACTTATTCGATTAAAAGAGGTAAGACATATTTTGATGTCATTAATCACTGAGGAGAAGAGTAAGTTTGAGAGAGAGAGAGAGAGAGCATGGTTTCAACTAGATGAAGTGTGTGTTTATCAATTAGCAAAGTGGCTTTTTTTTTTTTTTTTTTTTGTCTATACTATATTCCAAATAATCTAATTTTCAAATTTTTAGAAATAAATTAGCTTTTAGTTTTTTGTCCCATTTTGTGTAGTTAAACTACTGGGAATAAGAAATTTCCAAACAGATATGTCTATATTATTACCAACAATGCTAAAAGATCACATTCTCATGAAAATAAACCTCCCTCACCCAAGTGTCAAAAGCTGTCAAGGAGAAAAATCAAATTCAATACGACCCGTTTCTAAATAATTTCACTTTGGGCTCATCAATTAATAATCACTGCAAGAAAACATGCTACTTTGGTGTACACCAAAAATAACATGCATTTTATTTAATGATTAAAACTTTATTCAAAAGTAAAGATAATACAATCAAACCAACACACGTCCATTAAAAAAAAAATAATAATCAAATCCCCACACACAAAAAGCAGCACATAAACACACCAAAGGCTTTGGAAAGCCTTATAAAGCCTTCCATATAATGATCTTGATAATGATTTCTTCAGACTGACAACGTTCCTCTTATTCCAAATGTGTCCATACCAACTTGCAAAACAAAGCTTCGAAGCCCTTCTCTTTTCAAATCATCCCTGAACAGGAGAGGCTTTGGAATCATCCCGGGGCAATTCTTCGTCACTTTCTTGTTTCTCTTCTCCAGCTAAACTTTTTATGAAGCCACGTAAGTGAGAGGACCCGGTCCCAAATGAAGAAGCAACAACAAACGGTAAAGAAAAAATCTGCCCAACAAGGAAGCAAATACAAACAGTAAAGGCTAGAGTCATCCCCATAGGGTGTGGCACAACTGTGTAGGTGCCTGAAACAAAAGCTACCACCAATAATAAAATAGAATTGGTTGTACAATTAACGGCATGTTGTTTATAATCTTCTGATTGAAAAAGTCTTTTCACTATTTTGAAAGAAGTCATCACGACATAGTTGCAGAATACTGAGGAAATGGATAGACCAAAAGCGCAAGCATTAGCCACCTGAAATACACGGAAAGCTTTTGTTTTGCTTAATACTGCCTTGCCCTCATCCACACCTTGGCTCCTGTATCCACCAGGCACCGTGAATGCTGCCGTGAAGGTCACCGTTGTGATGAGTGTGGCTACCAACATATCGTTCTTAACCATTTTCGTGATACTATCTGCATTGGAGTCAGAATTGTTCACACGAACTGGTTTGGAGTTGGTATTCGTCTTAGGAACTGCTTTGAAGTTCCTCGTACGATCTGCATTGGAGTTGGAATTCTTCACACCGTCTGCTTTGGAGTCGGAATCCATCATAATTTTTGCTTTGGTGTCGGAATTCTCCATACCATCTGCTTTGGAGTCGGAGATACTCTTGTCTGCCGGTACTTCAGGATCTGCCAGTGCTGCTTGATCGTTCAAACTGTCGTAAGACATTTCTTTCAATAAGAGTGCTCCCCTTAGACTTTGTTGAGCGTCTTTCAGTTTCAGCCGCAATTCCCTCTTGATTTCATCCACACGTAAAATTTATAAGAGATAATCTTGTTATTTCGTACTTGCTACAACACATTTTATATACACTCTCTTTGAAATCTTCATTTGAGTTAAAATTTTGAAATAGCGTTTCAAAACACAATTTTAGTATTTTACAATTTTAACCAAAATAGTCTAAATATGATTTTAATTCATGTGATTGTGTGTGTACAATAAATATACAATAGTGTATGATAATCATTACCTCAACCCAGTATTACATACTTTGATACCATAGTAAATTACCAATTACCCATGATCCATAGATCTTTTACATAGTTTACTTGATAAGTACAATTAAATTTGAGTTCAAATTTAAATTAATCTTTTTTTAAGAAGAAAATCTAAATTGATTTTTTTTTTTTTAATCTTGATATAAGTTTATTAAGATAAGTAGTTGAGTAATTTAAGATACGTGGCTAACTGATTGTAAGACCACTCACCCTAATTTTGGGCTTAAGCCATCTAACTTTAAATAGGCATGTATGCCATGTGACTTTTTCTTTTCTTTTCATTTTAAACTTTTGTAGGAAAATCAAACAAAAACATAATAAATTGTAATTGATAGAGTATAATATGAAACATAAAATGGATAGAGTATTTGTATTCCTATGTTTGTACATCTATCCCAAAAAAGGAAAATTATGAAAATTTCTATAAATTGTGCAATAGTATTTAATTCAGCTGAGCAGGATTGAAAGGGTGTACCGTTAGCCGAAAGCCTAATAACATCAAATTGTCCATTGTGGTTAAGCCGTCATTGTTCGTAGAATTTAAGTCAACACCTTTATCATGTTCCAACAATTGAGATGCAATCTCAAAATGCTCTTGGATGGCCGCCAGATGCATAGGCGTGTTTCCTTCTTTATCCTGCTCATTGATGAGACTCTCAAACTCTGGTCTCTTCAGAAAAAACTCGATTGCTTCCTTCTTTCCACTTTCTGCAGCAACATGTAGAGCATTCCGATCCATGTTGTCCAACAACTCATAGATATCTGGACATTTATTGATGAGTTCTTTCATTACCTTAACATTGCCTTCCTTGGCCGCAATGTGAAGAGCAGATAAGCCTTCGTTGTTCTTTGAATATGCAATATTGAACTTCTGGTCCTTTTCTAAACAGCCTTCGTTGTTCTTTGAATCTGCATTATTGAACGTCTGGTCCTTTTCTAAAACCACTAGAAGCAGCTTAACAAATTTCTCATTACCTATAGATGCGGCAATTTCTAGAGGAGTCCATCCAGAGTTATCCCGTTTTTCAATTGCAGATGGACATTTTCCCATCACTGCTTTCATAAAACCTAAGAAGATAAAGTCATATGGCTCAGGTTATTACATATTAAGAGAATTTTTTTCCCCTTACACAACAAAAGGCAAAGAGGTTTGAACCTAGCTAACTCCGTAATAAGGACCAAACATTTCACAAAGACTCTTGTGACATTTAAAGAATTGCTTGGAATTAGTAAAACCTAGTTTTCCCAGCATGATGGTAGCCTATAGAAGCACTGGAGCCAGGCCAGTACGGAATTTCTGGGGAAGGGAGAGGGTGGGGGCCGGGGGAAACTATAGTATTAATAACTTGGTCAAGATAAATTGAAAAACTAAAACACGTATATACCTACAAAAGTTGCCATCTTCTTAAACGCTAATGAGTATACAAAATATGTCTATTTAAACATGTACAATAAATTATAATATTAAAATAAAATAATTAACGATTCTCTTTTTTTTTTTTTAATAAAAAAAACTAAAACCTAAAACTAAATATATGATCCTTAATTATGTGTATAAAGTAAGCAATAGCTAGATAAAAGGAACAGCTAATTTTTTAAATAAAAAATTGATATATTTTCTGTAAAATATTTTTCTTTTTTGAGCGACAACTTAAGCTATTGCCAATATTATGCCTTTTTTTGGTTTAGAGTTGTTGGATTAACTCAAATTGGGGATGGGGGGGGGGGGGGGGGGGGGGGGGGGGGGGAGAGATTTCACATCTTAACTATTTAAAAAAAATTCAAATATTATTAGTATGTTTTGATTAAAGAAAAAATGCTTTTACAATTTAAAAATTCAAAATTTGACTATACATTTCTACTCATCGTTGGAGTTTTATTTGAGGAAAATTGTATTGACCTCCACTGAGATTTTCTATTATTACAATCATTACCCCCTCTAATTTAGAATAAAATACTAAAGTCTCATAAAATATAAGCTATTTACACTAATATCCACGGGAGGTCAATACAATTTACATTATTTCATATTTAATTGACCTTTTTGTACAACACACCAATTCACTTAGGTCATCTACGCCTCCCCCATTTTTGTTTTGTTTTGTTTGTTTTTTTTTTTTTTTAATTATTTTAATAATAGGTCCTCCACCTGTTAGATGCACCATTATTAGTATAATGTCTAATGGTTAGAAAGTTTCACATCATTCTTTGTCTTCTTCACTTTCATTCTATACAAAAAAAATTTAGTTGGGTATATTAGTCTATATCTATATATATCTAAAAGTTAAAATGTAATATTTATTGTTATTATACTTTAGTTGAGCCACATCAACAGTCACATCATCCATTATTTTTGACATTTTCTCTCACTTTTATAACTATTTTTCTCTTTATTACTTTCTCACTTTACAATTACACTTCTTTCAACATTTCCATTTACTTTTACTTGTTTATCTCCTCACTACTCTATACCTTAATTTTACAATTTCTTCATCCCTTCGTCTTACTTTTATTTTGACTCTTCTTCTCCCATTTTATTTACTATAAATTTAGCTATTCTTTCTTCCATTCTATCTATATTTTGCCCGCACAAAAAGGTGGATACTCTCTCTCTCTCTCTCTCTCTCTCTCTCTCTCTCTCTCTATATATATATATATATATATTTTCCCTTTATTTTGGTGGATTTTCAATTCTTGATTGCATCTCTATTTTAGGTGGATAAATTTTTGTGATGAACACTACTTTAGGTTGATACGATTTGATAGTATTTTAATTTATTATATTTTTTTCTTTTCTTTTCTTTTCTTTGATTGATAGATGTTATCCTATGAATATAGTAAATAATGATATAATGTTATTCTATTAAGCAGTTAGCATGGTTTGGATAATTTATTTTTTGTTTACAACTATACACTTTCTTTTAAGTATTTTTTTTTACTTATCTTCTTTTATATAAATTTACTATTTTTCTCACATTCTCTCCACAAATATGACTATTCTCTCTCTCTCTCTCTCTCTCTCTTGATTATTTATTTTTTCTTGAAACTCTATTTTAGATTAATGAATTTTTGTATTTTTTGTATCTATACTTTGAGTTGATACATTTTGGTAGTTTGTTTTTTGAGTTCTCCATCACATGTACTCTCTTTCCCTCTTATATTTTTGGTTTGAGCTAATTTGTAGATATTTTGGAAGTGAGAATTTGAGTTTATACTAAAATACAATCTACATGGCTATATATTTGAATCTATCTATTAATTATCTGAGTAATATCCATGTAAATTTTAATTATCAATTTTTGAGTAATATCTATTGTAAATTTGTGATGAGTTTTGATTATCATGATAATTGTTAGGATCATATTTTCTATGTAATTGGCTTATCCTTTGACGAAATGCATTTTACTTGTAAATTTGGTGGATCTAAGTTGGGTTTGATACATATCAAGTGGTTGTAGTAAAGACATAAGAATTGATCCAAGAAACAAGTGAATGGTTTTTGCCTTGCGAATGGTTTTTCCCCATTTGTCAATAAATCATCATGTCAATTTAATTTCTGCTGCATTTAGTTTATTTGGTGATTTGTTGGCGCCTCCAAGATTTGCATGTAATTTGACTTAATTAATCAACTATAGTAATTGAATTAATTTACCGGGGTCAAGTTATCTTAACCCAACAAGTGGTATTAGAGCGGGCGCACTCTGATTAGGTTTTAATCTTTACTGTGTGATCCATTGACCCATGTTGTTTTGGATCATGGACAATGTTTGATTATACCTCATCTTTTTTATGGTACTAACTATGCATATTGGAAAGTACGCATGATAGCTTTTTTTGCAGTCTTTGGATGAAAATGTATGGCTAGCTGTCGAGGTTGGATGGACCAAACCTACTGATCCACCTGCATCTTGGGATGATGACAAGATCAAAGTTGCAAATTTCAATAGTAGAGCATCGAATGCCTTGTTTAGTGCTGTGACTAATGAGGAGTTTAAGAAAGTCTCATCTACATAGAGTGCCCATAAAGCATGGACAATTCTTCAAAATACTTATGAAGACACCAAAGCTGTGAAAGATTCCAAGCTTCAAAGGCTTACCACTAGTTTTGAAGAAATCAGGATGGATGAAGAGGAAGCATTCAATGAATTCTATGCCAAGCTCAAGGACATAGTGAATTGTGCTTTCAATTTAGGTGAAAAGATTCCAGAGCCTAAAATTGTGACGAAAATCCTCAGATTTCTCCCAAAGCGGTTTCATGCTAAGATCATTGTCATTGAAGAGTCAAAGGACATTGACACTATTCCTTTGACGGAGTTGATTGGGAATCTGCAAACCTATGAATTAGGTTTAGTTAGGATTGGCAAGGGGAGCAAGAGCAAGAATATGGCTCTTAAAGCCAAGAATGATGAAGAAGATGAGTCGTCTGAAGATGAGAACTCAAAGTTCAAACCTTACATTACTAGACAATTCAAGAATTTCATCAAGAATGCAAATGTCAAAGCAAATGACAGGGATCGCAAGCAGTATGGATTCTCTCAATCTAAAACTCAAGAGAAATTCAAAAGAGAATTCAAAGAAAATGGACAAAGCAGCAACATTCCAACCGGTCCAAGAGACTAAGCAGAACACTCATCACTCCACTAATAAGAAGTCTCAACCAAAGAAACCTTATTTCTGTCATCACTGTGGAGCATGTGGACACACTCGTCCAAATTGCTATAAGTGGGTTGCCACTCAACAAAGCAATAATGTGTCATCTTTCGGAAGCCAAAACCAATTTCAAAAGTCTTTGGGCTCCCCTTGGGGAACTCTTAAAGGCTATAACGTTCTTGAAAAACTTCAATGGGTTTAATTCTCCTTCTTATTCTCCTCATCAAAGATCTCAGAATAGGAAAGGTTCATCTCTCTCCAAGTCTTCTTTCTGGAAGGATAAAGACTCTTTCAAGTGATTCCATTCTTATTCTTGCATCTCTTGTGTGTTTGGGTGTTTGATTTTGAGTCAGTCTAGTTTTTTTTTTTTTTTTTTTTTTTTTTTTTGGTTTTTTTTTTTCAATAAAAAAAGGGGAAAATATGAAAAATACAAAAATAATGTGTGTTTGTGTATACCGGTACTTATGTACCTTGGATGGCCATTGAAATAAGGTTTATTAACTTTGTATCTCTTGTAACTTAGATGAGCATCTTTATACACAACTAAGTAAGGTGAGCTTTGTGGCTCTATTATGTGTTTTGTATAATTTGGTTAATCTTTTATCATTCATATCTTTATCACTCTTTTTAATAGGAATGACTAAAAAATCCTAAGAGAAATGCATAAATAACCATCTCACTACTAAAATTCGTCAATCATAAAACATCTGTGTGCAATTTATAAAAGACGTGCTCAGTATGGTGTAGTACTTGCACAGCAAAAACAAGATGTTTGGCTTACATAATTGAGGAATTCTTTTCTTTCTTAGATACCCATGCACATTAAGCCAATTTTTGCTTTAAAGAAATATATGCAAAGGACATGAAAAGCAAAAAAGAATCAAAATGCTTTTAAATATGGTTGCAAGCGTGTTTCTAAGAGATGTGAGAATTATATGATGTACCCCAAATGTGATGGTCCCCATCAAATAGTTATGATTGTGTGTGTATGTATTTGATTCTCTTATATCATTACTCTTCGTATAATGAGACACTTATGCTTCTTGCAAAAGTTTCACACATAACACGCATACTCTTTACTACTCTTGATACTATTGTATAGGTACAATATGATTTGGCCATCACAAGGAATACATGTGATAGTAGAAGCTTACTAAACTGTCTTAACTTGTTTTTGAAAATAAAAATTGGTTAGATTTGTTTGGTGTGTGTGGGGGTATGGGCCTAAAGAGACCTGTATGGCCCATATGGGCTTAAAGAGACCTAAACGCCTTGTGTGTAGGGGTTTGGGCCTGAATGACCCAGAACAGCTTGTGTGACCAAAGCCTAAGGTCGTTGGGCTAGAACCATCCCACTAGGAGGTGTGCCAAGGATCGGGACCTAATGTTCGGTAGTATCTATGTGACTGGGACCATGTTGGGCCTGGCATGAGCGCTAACCAAGTGACCCAACAAGAAAACAAGGTCGATCCAGGTTGGCAGCTGAATACTAGATAGTGCCTTTGGGGAATTCGCCGCCGAACGCTAGTTGGCATATGGAACAAGTTACGAACAAATCTTCAAAAAGTATGATTTCCTCTAGGGATCAGTGAAGAAAGTGGGATTGCGTGGAAAATAGGGAAAAGATAATAATTTCTTACGCAATAAAGGAAGGACATATAAAGGACTATAAGCAAGCAAAATAGGGGGGAGGTAAAAAAAAAAAAAAAAGGAAAAAAACAAAAACAAAGAGAGAGAGAGAGAGGGAGGGGGGGGGGGGGGGAGGAGAAATTAGGAAAAAGAGTGAAGGGAGAACAAAAACATGGGGAGAATGGGCGAACAAGGGCGAAGGAGGTGACTGGATTCATGACTTACGGAAAAGGGGGGTTTGGCCTAAAATCTCAAGGGGCTTGTTCATTAGGTTGTAAAGGGTTGGGAGGCCCTACCAGTAGGAAAGTAAAGGAACCCACTAACAAATAAATTGAGAGCCCAGGGTCAGCGTTCTTACCAGGGATGCCCTTAGCTTCAGGCTACCACAATGTGTGTTTTGATTTAGGAATGCTTTGCATCTAGAGTTGTTGATGTGTTTGAGTGCTTAATATGCTTTTTTTGTTGCTTGATTTGGTATCTATCTTCGTTGCATTCATCTTATGTTGTTTTCCCTCCTAGAAAAACCTTGTTTATAGATGCTCGATAGCATCTCGATACCTTCTTGATTTATCGAGAATTTCTGGGTTTTTCTCAATACCTCTTAATAGATAGCTCGATCCATCAAGCCTATTTTTAGAAGTTTATGTCTGCTTGATAGAAGCTCGACACCTTCTCGATCTATCGAGACAATTTTGCCGTTGGTACCTCCTCGATCTATCGAGATTTCGTTCTCGATACCTTCTTGATCTATCGAGGTGTCTATTTCCATATATAGGCAAGGTTCAACTCGGATTACTTTTTCACTCAAATATCTCTATCCTTTTCTCTTCTCTCTTGATCCAAACTCTTTCTTATCTCTAAAATCCTTCTTCCCATCAAGATTTCAGCCCATTCCAAGCTTCAATATTTTGGTATGTGCTCTAAATCCTCTCTTTCTCTCTTTGTTCATGCATTTCATGCATTTAGACCTAGGTTTTCAGTTTTTGGGAAATTTTTGGGTTTTTGAGTTTTTGTGAAAGTTTTTGGGTTAGGTTTTGTTGATTTGTTATCACATGCTCATGCATTGCATTTTCTATCCTTATAACAATGTTTCATGCATTCTAGGTTTGTGTGATTGATTATATCTTGTGAATGCTGTAGTTTGGATTGAGTTTTTGCCTATGATGCAATTTGTTTTTACACGTAACATGTTTATGCATTCCCATGCATTCCAATTCTCTTTTCTTTCCTAAGCATCTTCTCTTATGTGTTGCTCTTTTCTTTTCTTTTTTTTCTTCTCCTAAACTTTCCTAACCATGGCACCCAAAAAGTGTGTTCCTTCCAGGAACTTGATCACTCGTTGCGGTTCTTCTTCTACTTCTTCTTCTCTTCCCTCTGTTCTTGATAGAGTTCAGTTCTATGATGTGGACTCCCAAAAGGATTTCGTTGAGAACTTTTGTGATGGAGCGATTCATTCGGAACGCCAAGTCATTTTGTCTGATTTTCCAAACACGCCTCTTCCCGATGTGTTTAGCTCTAAAGGTTAGGGATCTCTTTGTAAGAAACCCTTGAGGTGTCTCAACGTGTTTATACAGGAGTTCTACTCCAACATACATGCCATCGATACTTTTGTTCACCAGTTTACTATAGTTTTTCGAGGAACACGTATTGTAATTACCCCGAAGCTCATTTTCAAGGTACTACGTGTTCCTAAGGTAGCTCATCTAGACTATCCTAGTCACCATTGTCTTTGTATCATCTCTCGTGATGAGTTGGCCTCACTTATTTGTGAGAAAGCCATGGTGTGGGAAGATACTCTAAATTTCTCCACAATCGAGTTTGCTAAGGGTCTAAGGATCCTGAATATGGTAATGACCTTTCTTCTCACACCACGGTTACACTATAACACTATCACTAAGCCTCGTGCTCGTTTTCTTCTTTCCCTCCTAGAAGATCTTTATATAGATTTTCCTTCACATATGATAGTATCTATGATAGATATCTATCAAGACACTACCACACGTGATAAGCTAATCTTTTCTTCAGCTATCACACATATCCTCACACACTTGCACGTCACCATTCCTTCTTCTCCTTCTTCTACTCTATGGGTGCTATAAACAAGGAATCTATATAGAGGAGTGATGCATAGCTAGCTGCTAAGCGGCCTCGTGTGGAGCCTACTCCAGCTTAGCAGGAGGTGGCTGCTTTTCATTCTGCGGAGGATGCTGCTTTTGCCTCTTGACCTTCTCGACCCTCTTCATCTTCTACTCCTTCTTCCTCTTCTAAAGTAGAGGCATTTCTTGTTGTCATTATGGATCAGCTTTAGCACATGCATGTTGATTTTGATAGTGGTCTTGACCATATTTCTGATAAGATGTGTTAGATGAACACCAGAATTGGTCGCATTGCTCAACGACAATCTCATCTTGGCGGTTTTGCTCCTTCTCCCTCTCCCAAGCCTGCTGAGGACTTTTCTGATGGTGGAGATGATGATGATGATACTTCTGGATTTCCTAGCGATGATGAGATGATTATTTCTTGGTGATTCACCCTTTGTCACTCGTGACAAAAAGAGGAAGTAGTTTTGGTTATGAGAGAGTAGTCATGTTGTTAGGGGGAGAGCTAGCAGAGAGATATACTAGTTAGGGGGTTAGGGGGTGAGTGTTTTGAGAGATGTGGTGAGGTTTTGATGTATCTTTTTCATTACATGTACCATGGTCTTGTGACCTTTACATACATTGTTGTACTTCTCTCTATATACATGATGATGAATGTTGTTTCACCTTCATCTCACATGTGTTGTTTCTTTTCTCTCTTTATACACATGTCTTCTTTTATATAACTTGTCTATATTTCACACTTTATGCCTTGATGGATCTTGTTTAAGTGTTTCGGATAAGACAGGTTGCAAGTCTTTCATGCCATGATCTCTTTTCTTGCAAAAATTTTCAAGAACTCATTGTAATAATTAGACTTATATAGTTCTTTGTGTAATAGCTATGAAGATTGTTGTATTATACTTCTCTCATAATTATGCTTGTGGTTTTCTCACGAATTACCAAAGGGGGAGATTTTTAGGGTCATATTTTCTATGTAAATTAGGTAGATCTAAGTTGGATTTGATACCTATCAAGTGGTTGTATTAAAGGCATAAGGATTGATCCAAAAATCAAGTGAAGAAAAGCTATTTTATTGTAGCATCTATCTCGACAGAAGGCATCTATCGAGATTTACTAGGCAAGCTCAACAACAACTTAACACTAGCTCGACACCAGCTTTACGAATTCAAAAATTCTAGATCTAAATTTCGGACTTTGCTGATGTATTTGTTTAGGGTTTTTTCTCTCACAACCCTAGACATATATAAGACTTATTTTAAAAGCCATCACACATGGATACTATGACTAAGAATTTATTTTCCTCTGTGAGAAGTTACTGTGTTTGTACACCATAAGGTTTTGTAAACCAAGTGCTTTCTGATCTTCATCATTTATGAAGTGAAGAACTTTGCAACCAACAACAATCATTTAAGTTGCTAGAGCTAGTCACGTATTAGGATCTATGCAAAGGGTTAGTCATAGATTGGAGATTTGTGCATCAAAGGAAAGAAGGCTACTACAAGATCAAGTCCAATTAGGTATTGGAATGAAGGTTCAACTTTAGATTGGTATTTTGGGATAGATCAGGGTAGTGGTAAGATTTCTCATACTTGTATCCACTTGATTATTGATTAGTGGATTCTTGGGAGTGGTGACCTTAAATTCACCTGGTGGAGTTTTTGCCTTACGAAAGGCTTTCCCCATTTGTCAACAAATCACCGTGTCAATTTAATTTTCGTTGCATTTAGTTTATTTGGTGATTTGTTTATGCCTCCACGATATGCATATAATTTGACTTAATTAATCAACTTGGGTAATTAAATTAATTTACTGAGGTCAAGCTATCTTAACCCAACAATAATTTCTTTACAAGAATGGGAAATTTGACCATTAATTTGAAACTTTAAAATGTTTATTTGTACGGGGAAAAAAAAAAACATAAACACTATAATAAAATTTTAAAGAATGTAGACTAATTCAAAAAAATAATAATATTTATCGAACACACCCAACTTTCTTAATAAAAATAGAACATCTAAAATAATAGAATGATATATTTGTAGAGATAAAATGATGGGAAATACTTTTAGAAATAGTTTAATTTTTAAGGATAACAAATTATCTTCAATAAATTTTAAACTTTAAATAATAAATTATAACATTATATCACATATAAATTAAGGTAGATAGTAGTGTGGAGATAAAAAGGTAAGAGGGAGGGAAAAATGTTGGAAAAGTGTAACAATAAGTTGATAAATTAATAATGAGAAGAGTTAAAAGTAAAAGAAAGATTATATTTTGATAGTTAAATAATGGATATTTTAATTAACCTTAAATGAGTAAATGTTATGAACAATTATAGGAAAAATTCAAAAGAAAAATGATAATGACATGGCCGTTATTGTGGTTCAACTGGAGCTTAGAAATAATAAATGTTACAATTATGTAATTAAAAAAGAGAGAGAATAAAAATTAATTGGAAAATACAATCTAATTATCTTTAGGAGAAAATTATGATAAAGAATAAGAAGATTTTTTGATTATATGATTATACAAAAATTCATATAATGTTAACCATTGTTGAAATACTATATGAATAATGATAACAAACATTAACAATCATTAACAAATCAGTTAATCGTATAATCTTCTTATTTTAAAATATTTTACATCAGAAAATATTATGTGAACAATATGATGAATTGATGAATACAATCAAAACAAAATTTAATTTTGTATAAAAAAATAAAAAGAGTTACAATCATCAAGATTGTAACTTGTATTAAAACTAAAAGAACAATTTCCAAATTCTACATACTCTTTTTTTTTTTTTTTTTTTGAGATGAAGATAGAAATTCTACATACTTTTTAATGATACAAAAAATGTTATAAATAACTTTTATTAAAAAATGAAATCTTTTTACCAACCATGACTAACTTTTGGTAAAGCGTGGTTTTTTCTTCAAACCACAAGAGAGGAGTATTTTTCTCCTTCAAATTTGAAGTTATTTTCTCAAATTTTAAGGGTGAAAAGTGTAATTACCTTTAAAATTTAAAAACAAAAAAGTTTTTGAGTTGGAGTAGATAATTACCTCCTGGACTCTTTTTCAACGTGGGGAAAGATCTCATTAGTCCAAATGTAACCTCGGGCCCTACAAATCATATGCATATGATTTTACATTTTCATTAGTATTATGTCCGTACGATTTATGTTAGTCAAGAATTACAAGTAAACTAAAAAAAAAATCAATAACAAGAAGAAAATTTTATTAATAAAATATAACATAAAATTAAGAAACAAAAATTTTAAGATAGTTGACGAATGCGTACTTTTAAGTAAACTACTGTAGATTCACCTGCTTTACTTTTTACTTACAAAAATAAAAGAATTTTTGAACATGCACGATATATATTCTTAAAAGCTAATCTATATATATATATATATATATATATATGTGTGTGTGTGTGTGTGTGTGTGTGTGTGTGTGTGTGTGTTTTTGTGTTTGTGTGTGTCTTTTCCAAGCACACATTTTGCGCGTGCTCAAGTGCTTGCAAGCTCCGCCCATCGAGGACCGGAAAATAGCCTTGGCAGAGCACTTAGTGCTTGATCTCCGATAGAATTATCTCCTTGGACTCTCTCTAAGGTACAAAAATCACAAAGCCTTTGTTTTTATCTTCTTCTTCATTTTTTTTTTTTTTTTTTGAAAGATGATTGCTTTATCATATCTGATATATTGCTTATTAAAAATTAGGTCTTCGTGTTTGTTTTGTATGTTTGGAAATGTGGGAGTTAGGGTTTTGATTGTTTCAATATGGATTTTGGATTTGAAGTTTTAGTAGAGGGGAAACAAAAATGGGGGATTGATGTTTTGGTTGCTGGGAAACCTGATCAATACAAAAGAAAAGAAGGTTATTTATTTTTTTTTTTTAATTTGATTCCAATTGAGAAGATCGCCTTGGTTGGGTTAAACAGTTGCATTGAGACTGAAGTTTAATCTCTTGAGGGATAAAGAAGGAGGGGGTTCAAATGAAAGTTGCTTTAGGAAAATTTATATTTTTTATTGGTTACAAAATTGGGTATTTGCTAAGAGATGAAATGTATGCAGATCTAACAAGCTGCCAACAAGCCCAAGCCTACAACAGGGAACATGCAACCAGCAATACTACATCAGATCAGAATAACAATGGAAAAACACCTGAACAAACAAGTCAAGTGCAAACTGAAACCCAAATTAAAAGAACACAGCTAGGTTCAGATATACATGGTACAATCTATTTACAAATTTTTTACAGGCATTCTACACAGCTAACTAGGACTAATCTACCAACAAGTAATAAAGTGCTAGCCCAGAATTATGCCTTTACAATCAAATCCTTAGACTTGAACACAACATCAGAAATACCCCACCTGATGTATATTTTGGTGTTGATACTAGACCTAGGATATGGTTCTTTACTTTCAATCCTTGCCTTCACCTATTTCCTTATAATACTAGCAATTTGATCGTCTGTTTTAACAGTTTCCAAATTCTTTATAGCATTTCTTTTGTACCCATATGTGGTATATACATGCAACAAAACCCAATCTGCAGCAGTCAACACTCAATTCGGGTATTCACTCCTCACCCCTCAATTCTGAAAAAGATAAAGGATTTTGTTATCTCTTCAATAGCTTAAAATTTAAAACTTGTCTCCTTAACTTGAATGTGCCGAGAGACATATTGAGATTACCTGTGAACCTGTGCTTCTACACGAAGATTTCATATTTCTTTATCCCAAAAGAAAAATTTTGGACTTTATTCTCTCTCTCTCAAATTTTCTTATTTCATAGAGCTACTCAAAAATTTTAATTTTTAATTTTTAATTTTTTTAATGAAACAATTTTGATTTCATTAATTTTTAATAGTGAGCAAGTTATTGGGTTTAGTATAAAAGTTTTGCTTCAATTCTCCTTCTTCCCTTGATATTTGTATTCTTTGTCTTGTTGTTTGATTTTTTATTTTAATCATGCTATTTGTTGTTTTTGGCTTTGTTTTTTGTGATCATGTTTATACCATAAAAAGATCCCTTAAATAATTTTATTGATACTCCATAGGAATGTTTCTAAAAAGCTAGCTTGGTAGAAGTAAGATTTGATAACTTAAAATTTCCTCTACATCTGCATACAAGGCACCATCACAGTGGTACAGACAGACACAAGTACACATGTGAGGCAGACTATTTTTGTGCCTTTGGACCTTGGACATAGAATGAATTAAGTGTGGACATAAAATTTGATTTCAGAATGCATTATAATTAAATCGTACGTATTTCAGTGATATCCATATACATCCAGATAAGATTGATTCATGAATAGAATAACTTGCAAAAAAGGATTTAAGTTGATTCATATTCTATATATTTATCCAAACATCAAGTACTTGGAAGAAATATTGAGATAAGAGAAATGAGTTATTGAAAGTAGAAGTATGACATAGAAGCCTAGATAATCATTATAACAGCGCAAGCAGAGATGAATGGTAGCTAGTTGCCTACAACTGAAACAAGAACAATTGGAATTACTTCAAAATGCCAAAGGCCTGATTTTTTTTTTTTTTTTTTTTACTGAAAGGTATTAAATTATGTTGTTTCTCTTGTATTTTGACATTCCAACATTGGTAAATGTACTATTTAGTAGGAATCTTATGCCAAATGCTGCTGACAAGGGTCACGTTCACCTATGTATATTGTTCTGTGCTCAGTGCTTCTTTTCCTTTTATGTTTATTTTTTTGGCTCAATTCCCTTTTATGTATTTATTACAGGAGCTGGATGATATAGAGGTTTTTTTCTAAAATTTTTTTTATTGTACTTATCAAAAACAATTTCTGAAAAAGCTAGCAGTTGAAACAAGGTATGTCAAAATATTAAGTTGCAGGTCATTGACCAAAAGCAGTCAGGCGGAAGATCAGGCTCTAATAGTGTAGAGACTCTTAATTTGTAACTTTTTGTGTTTATTCAAAGTGATGCTCATGAATCTTGCCTAGTTCTTGATTTATGTATGTACTAAAGATTTCATGTGCCCTTTTCTATTCAATGATAGACAACGACAATTCTATAATGTTTTAGGGGTGTTTTAATTGTAAAAAAATCTCCAGATTTTCTGCCCCCTTCATAATGCTAAAAATGTTTAAATTTTCATTTGAAGATGAGTTATGATGCGTCAAAAAGTTCAGTTATTTAGTCAAGCAGGCATTTAAGTTACGCATCATACCTTTTCAAGCTTGACTAAAATATAACTTGGGTTTGACTTCAATGCAATATTGTGTTGACTATACAAACTGAAGCCAAGAACAACTGTAGGACATGAGTATGCATGGGTTTTAGTTACCTTGTCACACTTGAGGCTCTATTCAACAGCAATTATGGCTGGTCTTATAATGTTGACAATTGGATGGTTTTCTAATGGTCTATTAGGAGTACATATTTGTTGGTATTGTTATCTTTTCAGCCGACAATGCTTCTTCTTATGCTTCAGGCTATATTTGGTGCGACGTGCTTTGTTTTAATGTTGGTCAATGAAATGAATTTCTTTGGGTAATGATTGTTTATTAACAACTTGAATCTAGGCTATAAAGAACCTGGTTTAATCTTTTGGAGCTTATTTGATACAAATAGGTTTTTTTGGCTTGAACTTGTTGTCCATATATGCTACTGAATTCTTGATAATTAAGCAGGTGGCAGAACAATTGATGATTATGCAGGAGGCATAATTTGGTATATCCTATGTCACTATGAAACCTGCTTATTGGCAGGCCAAAGTTAAGTTTTACTTTGTGTTTTTGTTCTTGCAAATAAACTAGTTATACTATTGTTTAAAAAAAAAGGAAAAAGAAAAAAGAAAAGGGGGCTAGTTATATTTGTCCTCTATGGCAAGAGAGGTAAGTTTGATTTTTTATTCTGCTATGTTGTTTACTGTTTGTGTGTGGGCTGCTCTTAATGTATCTTCATGAATCTTTTTTAGGTTCAGTATCAGTCAAATCAACTTCTAGACTAAAACAAAGACTACCTTGTTGCTGAACATCAAAATTTGTTGAGTTCTTCCAATTTTCTGTTTGTAGAAGGCCTTTTCCTTCTCCTTTTGAAGAGGCAGCCAAATCATCCAAATCCCAACAATATGGTTTAGCAATTTGAACTTCAAAAAATAAGCTTTTGGTGTTTAATGATTGCCTTGGTTGTTTTATGAGTTGGCATGCTCCTTGCAAGGATAACTATATCTGGGGTTTAAAAAGAAGGCATGGCAAGTGCTTGAGGAAATTTCTCATAGAATTTCAAATAGAGGTTTCTCAATTCAATTAGTTATATGATAAATTCATATTTTGTAAGTCCAAGTTGTTACTAAGAGCAAATTATTAGTTGGTTATGATGATAGATTTTAGTTATCATCTTGTCAATTGGATAATTAATGGCTTTTTCATTACCTGATGTATTTATTAAAAATGTTACTAAAATTAAAATTTAGAAGGTTTAAGAAAAATAATAATTGGAAAAAATATTTTATGATCTTAAATCCAAATCCAAATAATGGAATTTCAAATCATTCATTGTATAAAAAGACTCAAACAAGGAATTTTAAAATCAATGGATTTCAAATCAAAGTATTTTAAATCCATTGATTTAAATCTAAATCCAAATGTTGCCATCCAAACACAACTTTAAGTTTTTTTGCAGGAATGTCAAAATAAAACTTAAAAAAATTTAAAATCATAAGGTTTAGGTCAACACTAGGGAACTAAGTTGTGGTTCTAACTACTAAATATATTAGTTAAGACAAACCTGCCACATGCATGTATAAATACATGTATGTGTGTGCGCGCGAACGTGTGTGTACTAGATAGTTTTTTAGATAACTTATCATATTTTAAATTTCAAAAAGTATACACCAAAATACACCAACTTAATGACAAAAGAAAAATTTATAAGTTCCATTGAGGCTTTTATGGGGGGAAAAACAAGTAGAGTGGTTATACAAAATTTTGTTGTCATTTTGGTCTTGCAAATAAAGGTTTTAGGGGGTATTTTGGTAATTTTTTTAGATTTCAAGGGTCTCTCGATTATTTTTTAGGTTTCAAGGCTATTTTGGTAATTTATTTAGGTTTCGGGGGGCATTACTACAGTCAGTTTTTAGGTTTTGAGGGCATTACAGTCTTTTTTAGGTTATAAGGGTACAACCGAATGCGGAAAAAGTACAGTAATATGTGATGTTGTTACTACCTAATTTAACAATAGAGTCATCATATGTGAAAAAAAAAAAAAAAAAACCACCGAATGTGACAAAAGTATAGTGACAAAAGTGACAAAAGTATAGTTACATGTGATGTTGGTACTGCCTAACGTGACAATAGAACTGTCAAATGTAATTAAAAAAATTAAAGTACCACCGAATGTGAGAAAAGTACAGTCAAATGTGATATTAATATTGCTTAATGTGACAATAGAACTATCAAATGTGAGAAAAAAAAAAATAAGGGAACCACTAAATGTGACAAAAGTACAGTTACATGTAATGTTGGTATTATACAATGAGAGGATAATACCGTCAAATGTGATAAAAAAATTAAAGTACCACCGAATATAAGAAAAGTACAGTCAAATGTGATGTTAGTACTGTTTAATGTGACAATGGAACTATCAAATGTAAGGAAAAAAAAAAAAGGAATTACCACATGTGACAAAAGTACAATCACATGTAATGTTGGTACTGCACAATGTGAGGATAGAACTGTCAAATGTGAGGAAAAAAAAAGAGAACCACTAAATGTGACAAAAATACTGTTAAATGTGATATTGGTACCACCGAATGTGACAATAGAACCATTAAATGTGAGAAAAAAAAATGGAACCATCACATATGATATTGGTACTGCATAATGTGATGATGAAACTGTCAAATGTGAGGAAAAAAAAAAAAGAAACCACTAAATGTGACAAAAGTACTATTAAATGTGATGTTGGAACTGCACAATATGAGGATGAAACCGTCAAATGTGAGAAAAAAATAAGAGAACAACCAAATATGATAAAAGAACTGTCACATGTGATATTGGAACTGCACAATATGAAAATATAACCGTCAAATGACAAAAAAAAAAAAAAAAGAACCATCAAATATGATAAAAGAACTGTCACATGTGACGTTAAAACTACATAATATGAGGATGAAACCGTTAAATATGAAAAAAAAAAAAAAAAAAAAAAGAACCGTCAAATGTGACAAATGAACTGTCACATGTGATGTTGGAACTGTATGATGTGAGGATGAAACCATCAAATATGATGTTCTAGTAATCTGGTATACCAGGTTACCTATTAGTGGGTACCGTACCCCCCCCCCCCCAAAAAAAGAGGGGTACGGTAGAATTACCCATATATATATATATATATATAGTGTAAGTTTGTATTATATTAAATACAACTTATGAAAGATGATTCACATAATGTGAGGATGAAACCGTCAAATATGATATTCTAGTAATCTGGTATACCAGATTACCTATTAGTGGGTACCTTACCAAAAAAAAAAAGAGGAGTACGGTAGAATTACCCATATATATATTGTGTAAGTTTGTATTATATTAAATACAACTTATGAAAGATAATTCACATAATGTGAGGATGAAACCGTCAAATATGATATTCTAGTAATCTGGTATACCAGATTACCTATTAGTGGGTACCTTACCCAAAAAAAAAAAGAGGAGTACGGTAGAATTACCCATATATATATTGTGTAAGTTTGTATTATATTAAATACAACTTATGAAAGATAATTCACATAATGTGAGGATGAAACCGTCAAATATGATATTCTAGTAATCTGGTATACCAGATTACCTATTAGTGGGTACCTTACCCAAAAAAAAAAAGAGGAGTACGGTAGAATTACCCATATATATATATATATATATATATATATATATATATATATTGTGTAAGTTTGTATTATATTAAATACAACTTATGAAAGATGTTTCTCAAAAAAAAACTTATGAAAGATGATTCACATAATTAAAATAAATTATTAATTTATTTTTAAAATTTCTTGAATTTTTTTTGCTATAGAATTTTAATTAAAGTAGAATTTTAAATTTTTTGAGGTAATAAAAGTTTATTTATAGTAAATTATCTTAACAATTAATTACCTAAATTATTTTGATAATTAGTAAGAGTCTAGTTACTTTTTGCAGAGATAAGATATCTACCGCTCTCCGCCCAACCAGTGTTAATGTCTGAATAGGATAAATCAAACGCAATAACTTTATAAATACTCATACCTGATAAATAGCTTTAAGGCACTCGTATCTTGTGTCTGTATGAACTTATTTGTATTAATTTGTATTATTTTAAAAATAAGTTAAATAAAAATAAATTGTACCTATTAAAAGTAAAAACCTTATTTTTTTTTAAAATGTACATAAGCAAAATATGTGTTGTTCCTTTTAATTATTTTCAAGGATGGCAAGGGATATTACTATTTGGCCCATCTATTCCGGACACATCCTGTGATGGTGGGGGTGTATTCAGTGTAAACAATAGTAAGAGCTTAATTTTGCATATTTATATCATTATTAAAGAGTATTATCATCAATATTTTGTAATAATTCATACATTTTATATTTTGAATAATGTTAAATAATAAATTAATATTATGAATTTTAATATCACGAATTTTAATATCATTAATTCATGCATATTTATATCATGAATTTTAATACTAAATATTTATTTTGTAGGAGAATGAAATTAATATTAGCAAAATTCATCAAGGAAGCCGCAAGCAAATTTGCATAATGAAAAGGGCTATGACTAAATTTTGACAAATACCATAATAAAGTTTAAGAAGGCCAACCCAAGGAGCAAAGAATAAAAGGAAATTCGCACTAACGCTCTGTTTGTTTCGATGGAAAACCTCATATAAAGATAGTTTTCCGTGTTTTCCAATATTTGGTAGCATAAAAAAAGATGAGTCAAAGGAAAACTATCTTTGGTCAACATAAAAAGTATAGCTTATTTTTAGAGATTGTTTTCTATTAATTTTTTTTGAAAAACAATTCTATCTTGCAGCAAGCTAAATAAGAGAAGTTAGAATGTTATTTTTCAACTCATTTAAAGTTGCTACCAAACATTGAAAAATGAGACAATTTAATAGAAAATGCTTTTGGAAAAATGACTCATTTTCTAAAAAGACATCATTATTGAAACAAACAAAGCGAAAATTCAAATCAAACTCATATTAGGATTTCACCTACTCGTGCAAGACTTCCGGTTGTGGGCAACTTTTAGCTTAAATGTGGGATTGAAATGATTCAAGTTGGGATAAAAAGATAACTCTATTCTAACTTTTAAGGGGTAAAAAACAGGTGGTTACGTGGAGCTTAAAAATCAAATTTTTTTCTTTTCTTTTTCAAACGAGAAATTTACTTGTAATAGGATATCTTAGCCTATTTAAAGGCTCTATAGGTCAAAATCAAGGGAGAGTAGTCTTAGAAAGAAATTTAGGTTTTTCTTATCGTTTCTTTTCAATTTTTACTTTTTATAATTTTTGTTGGTATAATGGCTTGCTAGAAGCCTTACTAAGGCAAGAAGTGAAACCCAACTATCAATTGATAGGTTCTTAACAACACTCTAATGGTTTTAATTAATGCTTAAATTTTTTGTGTTTTTGATTGATTTTTCTATCTAGAAAAGTGTTTAATTCGGTATAATTCTTTAATTTAATGTTGACTTTAGGTAGATTAAATTCTTAGGATTTATTGAGAATTAATTCACCAGTTTTGTCATGCCTAAAATCAATTGAATTCATAGAACTATAGAAAATTAATTATTGTATTCTTATTGTGCACTCATTGTCTTACTAAAATTACCATTTGTATAGACTTAGCTGAGTTATAAAATAAAATTGCTAAAACTACCCATAGATGTGTTGTGTGAATCCCTATACCTTAGTGTTTTTAGATAGTGTTGTTTTTCACGCTGAGTTATTATTTTGCAACAATCCTGCACTTGGATGATTTATTGAAGGCATAGCTAGCCGACATGTCTAACGTATGTGTGTGATAGATAGACTAACCTCTTTAGTTTAAGTAATGCTAAAATCCTATGTAACCTATAAGATGTACTAATTAAGCTTCCTTTCATAAATACAAGAACTTTGTACTAATTAAACTCCCCCTGTAAGTATCCAATTATCAAAAAAATAATTATTTCAAGACCAAAATTTATTTCATAAATTTTACCATAATTATCCTATGTGGCAAATTATAACAGATTACTTATCACTTTCACATGAATTCATCACTTTTTATTTATCACTTTCACATAAATTCATCACTTTTTATTCATTATTACAGCCAACTATACAAGAGAGTTGTAGAAGAGTGTGTGGAATAAGTTGTGGTCCTATATATTTTTTTGTTTGTTAAAATAGGCATACAATTACGAAGGACCAACCACGAAGGAACCTAAAAGAAAAGAGGAAAAATATTTTAGGAGTAGATTCGAGCAACACTTACAAATACTTTTGCGAAAGGCAAGTGCATGCAAGACATTCATGCCGTGCCTTCCAGCATAGGAGCAGTCTGGAGCATTTCTTTGGATATGAGAAGCGATGTCATAGTGTTGTCTATCCACAGCGAGGAACAGTGCGGATTCCCCATCGTTGTTTACTTTCTTAGCTAGTTTTGCTGGATCTTCCTCGTTAATTAGTTCTTTCACAACATCAAAGTTACCATATCGCACAGCGAAGTGCAAGGCAGTATCCCCATCTTGATTCACTATGCTCAGAAGCTGCTGTCGGCCACCTGTTTCAACATCCATTTTTTTGGCTTCGGCTATTGCAAGATTTACCATTGAAGAATCTCCTACCCTTGCAGCAACATGTAGCGGAGTATTGCCTTTAGAGTTTGTTTCATATACAAGGCTTGGCATTAAAGTAGCTATCTTTTTCGCAGCCTCAAATTTTTTGAATTGCAGTGCAACATGAAGAACAGTGTTCTTCTCGATTGTCACTTTGAGAAGGGTACTACTATTGGATTCTGCCAACTTCTCAAAGAAACTTGAATCACCGGAGGAGGCAGCTTGGAACACATCAGGATCCATTCTGTTTTGCCGTCCTTCTTCCTCCATAGTCGGTTATCAATCTGTCTAGCAGTGTGAAAAAAAAAAAAATTACTAGCTATTACTACTATTTTATTTTATTTTACTTTTTTAAAAGGCTAATAAAACTAGGTAATACTAAAATTTTTCAAACATCCGTAACAAACAACCAACGCCTGGCAGGGCAAACAAAAGGAGCGAAGAAATATAGCAACCTGTTTTTTGGCACAGCGGTAGAGTAAGGACGACCAGCAAAATGAAGACGAGAAGTGGATTTTCTAATAAAGCAAACAAGTATGAGCAAAGAAAGTCATATGATTCTGAGGTACAATTACTGAATTGGGAGGTAGTGGTCTAAGAGTGACGAGTGGTTTATAAGAATAAAGAAGTAAGGAAGAAGTGTGAGGATTGAAGTGGAGTGTGGATTTGGGAGGAGAAAAGAGAGTATAATGAGAAGGGGACCCAACAAAAAAAAAGGATGAGTTTAGCTGGCCATGTTGAGCCCACACGCTTGTGAACCCACTTGTTGTGAGGAACTAAATGCTATATGTAATAATTGTTCCAAGTTGATGAATGGACAACTTAAAAAAAAAAAAAAAAAAAAAAAAAAAAAAAATTCTAACAGCAGTGTATTGAATATTTGAATTGTCAATAACTAAAAGAAAAACTAATTACTGAAAAATGACTAAATTTTTGGTTCCTTTGAATTAGTTTTTTATTTTAGCTTATTCTAAATCATATGATCCATCACTTTCTTGATTAATATGTTCTTTCTCTAATTCTTTTTGTTAAAGAAACAAATTTGTTAAGAAAAAAGGCACAAAAAAATTTACAATTCAAGTAGAAGCACGTATTAAAACAAACAAAAAGAAAAAAGAAGAGGAGCATATATTATATTACGGGTCCGTTTGGGATTCATTTATTTTATTGAAACTGAAAATTGTAAATAAAGATAAAAGTTAACTAAAATTGTACAATGAGACTTATGAATAATATCAACAATGCAGTAGAAGTATAAGACTCACGAATAATAGTAAAAAATAAACTGAATAGTAAAATAAGTTAGCAAAAATCATTTTTGTCAAACACACACTATAAATATAGCAGACCAATCAACTATAATTAAATGAATATAATAATAAAATGTAAAATACATGCAACCATTGAAAATTGAAAATTGAAAAACGAAAGGAAACCAAAGCCATCAGTAAAACCTAGAAGCAGAACAAAAACCCTAACCAAAAAGGTCCAAATATTAATCAAAAGACGACAACACAGAGAAAATACCATGTGTGCAAGGACAATCAAATTCACCAAAATTCAATCAAATAAATGTATTAAAAGCCTAACCCCACTTTATAGTTCACACCCACCCACCGTCTCGTACGTCAAGCCTCCTAAAAGGAAAAAGGAAGAAGTAATTACACTGATTGCTAGGAGTAAATGCACAACCAATGATATCGCAGATCTTTGAGGAAGAAGTACTAAAGGTACAACTTGGCCGTTGGGATTCAGAAATCTAGTAAAGGCACCGTAATTAAGTTCCTACAATAGAGTAGGGAAAAAGTGGAGTCTCATTCATTACAATAAGAATGCCATTAATGAGTTCGTTGAAAACGTTTTAAATATTAAAACCAGTTTGTTGAAGTGTTAGCCCTGGCCCTGCCATAAATGTTTGTGGATCAAATTAATCCATTTTATATTTGGTTTTGTATTTATGTTGAATAATTAAGCTTGTTCTTTTTTTTTTTCGGAAATAGGTAAGGAAATTAAACTTGTTCTTAAAATGAATTTTAATGCTTAAAAATGTATTTTTTTTTAAGGATAATGCAATTAATTCAGGCAATAAAGACTAATGAACTTTAATTTTATAAGGGTCATAATGAAATTAAAGAATGTTAATGCAATTAAATTTGAATCAATTTTTTTTTTTTTTAGGAAAAAATTTGAATTCAATTGGAATAAGGAATTAAAGGAAATTTACACATAACCTAAGTCTTAGGATTTTAGCCTGCGCAACCTTTAGTATTTTGGACATAACATATGGCTCAAATATCCAATTGTGATGGTTCAAGTTGGACTAGAGAGCTAACTCTTTATAAAAACTCTAAATTCTAACTTTAAATATGCGAAAAACATTGGTTAAGTAAAGTCTTAAAATTAGGGATTTTCTCCAAACGAGAATCCAACTTAATTGGAATAGGATTTCTTCGGCTAGGGCAAAATTCAAAGGGATAACAGTCTTAGAATAAAAATTAGGTTTTCTTAAGTTTCCTTTACAATTCTTAGAGTTTTATTTGGTGTGACGTTGAGTTAAAAGCCTTGCTAAGATAGGAGTGAAACCCAACCATTTACAGGTATGTTCTTAACAATGATTTTATGGTTTTAATATTTATGTTCTTATGTTTTTGATTGATTAGTTACAATAATTTTATATGTTTTAATACTTATGTTCTTGTGCTTTTTTATTGATTTACTTATCTAGAAAAGTGTTTAGTTTTGTAAAACTCTTTGATTTAGCTTATACTCTAGACATGTTAAATGCTTAGGATTCCTTGCAAAATAATTCACTTGTTTTATTTTGCCTTGAAACCAATGAAATTCATGAAAATGTCTTTGAAAATTAATTCTTGAGTTCTTATTACTAAAACATCAGACAAAGATTATCATTTGCATAAATTGTTTTTTTGGGTAATTCAGCTTTCATTTATAGAAACAAAACACAAATTACAAAGGAAGACCCAAAATAAACTAGCAAAGGGAAACCTCCCTACTACAACAACCAACCAAAACAAAACTAACCATAAAACCAAAGCAAGCCAAAACAAATGGCAAAGCAAAACACACTAACTACTGCCCTAACAATCTAAACAAAAACATCTATAAGGCATCACAACTAGTACTTTTAGCACAGTAGCACAAGATTTCAAGGATCAAATTAAAATACTACTTGGATCAATGCCTTAATTACAACAGATGGTAGCTGGAGAGGATAAAATGGAACTCGACGGACCCATTCTTCAAGGTCAACCGAAAACTACGAATGTAATAGGATATGCCTCAGACGGAGGGAGAAGGAGACGGACTGATTCTCCATGATGGACGGATTCCAGCTAAACAAATAAGAGGGGGATAGATAGAAAAGCCACATGTCATCCATATGGCCTTGGAGGTCTCCAAGAAATCCTAAATGGAAATGTCTTGCGCCCTACGATTAACCCTAGTCAACAAAATCTCTACATGGGAAGAATCCCGCGAAATACGTATATTTATGAGGATCTTCCCCCACAAGGAAACATCTTCTTGGCCAAGAAACAAAGGCCAGTTTAACACTACTATAAAAGCCAAAAGCTCTCAGAAAGCAAGGTACGCATAATTTACCCTAGCTCTGGCATTCTAGAGTGGTGAACATTCTCTAACTTAACCTTCGAAGGGTATTTGGCTAGTACCACACCGATACTCTCTGTAGGGTTTCTTCTTCTTCTTTGTTGTGCAGGTCTTGTCTAGAGCACGTGAGGACCGTGTAGCTTACTGACGATTTTTCAGCATCATCAGTAGCATTCAAAACTGACTTCTTGAACTTAGTTTTAAACCCCAACCTAGCTTTGACATCCTTATTGATGCTTCTCTTTAGTTGTTCTTTCGTCCAAATTCTTTCTTCATGAACTATGGCATTTCTTTGCAACCAAATATGGTAGACCGTTGCCCACCAAGCAAGTTTGCAAGCTATTACTCTTAGCCCCTTCCCTTTTAACTATCTAACCCCCCAAGCAATCAAGTCCTTCCACACAAACTAAGCATTTGAAACTAAACACAACTTCATCATGTCATCCCAAATTCTTCTAGTGAAAGAACATTCAAAGAAGATATGATATCTACTTTCAAGGCAATTTCTACAAAAACGCATAAGCTATCACCCAAGTGCCCCCACTTGGCCATTCTATCTCGCGTGGACAGCTTGTTGATTATAGCTAACCAACCAATAATCGAATGCTTCGGAATAGTTATATGGAACCAAAGTAGTTTCCACCACTCAACTTCACTAGATTTATCTCTAATCTCAGCATATGTTGCAGCACAAGAAAACTTCCCAGATTTAGTAACTTGCCAAAGGGCTTTATCCTCATTTTTAAGCTCAATAAGGAATAGTTGACACTAAATAGTTACAAGGGCATCAGATCTAGCAGGCATCCAAATCCATGTCTTATCTTTCAGCATAGAATCCACTTTAGCTTCAGGATTACTTGTAGCATCATAAATAACACAAGAACCAAATCTTTGAATCAATACCCCAGCAGGATGCCAAAGGTCATGCCAAAGAAATATAGTTTTCCCATCCCCTACCTCAAACTTGATAAACTTCCTTACTTCATCCCTTAATTTAAGAATTGCTCTCCAACTCCAGGTACATTCCTGAGGAATTTTTAGAGTCCAAAAAACACTCACCTTTGAGAAGATTTGCATGAACCCAAGCCACCCAAAGAGATCCAGCCTTAGTAAACAAGCTCCAAATGTGTTTCATTATAGCAGCTCTATTCCAACTAGCAACTTTTTGCAATCCCAGCCCTTCTTCTCTTTTGGGTAAACAAACTTTTTCCCATGCTACTTTAGTTTTCCCTTTGCCAATACCCTGCCCTTGCCACAAGAAATTATTAAAATTCTTCTCTAGAGTCTTGATGACCTTCTTAGGGAGGATAAAGTTACTTGACCAAAATCGTTGAATACTATATAGAAAAGATTGAAGAAGTTGTAACCTGCCAGCAGAAGATAGTTTCCTTGATGACCACCATGATTTGATTCTGCCTTAAATTTTATCAATAAGTGGTTGACAGTCCTTCAACCTTAATCTACCAGAGATAAGAGGTAATCCCAAGTATCTAACTGGAAGAGTACCCTCCTTAAATTGCAACACATCTAGAATTTTCCATTTTACATCTTGAGGCACAGCTGAGAAGAAAACTTCACTCTTACTTGGATTTATATCCAAACCAGAGGCTACTTTAAATTCTTCAAGGCCCTCTTTTACTAGATTTATTGTGGGAAGATTAGTAGCAGTAAATATGAGAAGGTCATCAGCAAAACTCAAGTGGATAATCTTCAAGGCTTTGCAATAAGGATGGAACTTAAACCGAGTAGGTTCTTGAATCTTCCTTTGCATGATCCTTGTGAAAGCTTCCATGGCAATAACAAAGAGATAGGGAGAAATAAGATCACTTTGCCTAAGTCCTTTACCTCCTTTGAAGTAGCCAACCATGCTTCCATTTAAAGATATAGAAAACCTTGGATTGGTGATGCACTCCCTTATCCACATTACAAACTTCACTGGACAACCAGCAGCTATCAAGCACATAATAATAAAATTCCAATTTACAGAGTCATAAGCTTTCCTCAGGTCTGCTTTAATAGCACATCTACCTAGACCAGAATTTTTGTGATAGCCTTTAACTAATTCATGGGCAAGTAGAACATTTTCTGAGATATTTCTACCTTTAATGAAAGCTGTCTGATTAGAGTTTACTAGAAAATTTAAGCAAGCTTGAAGCCTATTGGCAAGGACTTTGGTGATGCATTTGTACACCACATTACAGCAAGCAATGGGTCTAAAATCAGCTACTGTTGATGGATTTGGGATCTTCAGTACTAGAGTAATTAGTGTAGAATTTACCTCAGTAAGAAGCTTTCCTGACCTGAAGAAAGATGCAATGGCTGCAACAAAATCTGATTTTACAATATGCCATGCATGCTTCTTAAAAAATTTCATAGTAAAGCCATTTGGTCTAGGTGCTCTCTCGCTTCCCATGGAAAATAAAACTTTTTTTTTATCTCAGTCTTTGTGACCTCTCTCTGCATGAATGACTTCGTATCCTCAGGAATCTGATCTTGGAATAAAGAAGAAACGGTTTGAATCATGGCAGCTTCCTCCACATCATTTGAGGATCCCGACAGCTTCTGATAAAAATCAACCACAAGATCCTTGATCTGGTCAACTTCTTCTACTCGATTCCCATCATCATCCAGCAAGCAATTAATGGCATTTCTTTCTTGCCTAGTCTTAATAAGGTAGTGAAAATAGGAAGAATTATTATCCCCCAAGTTAAGCCATTTATTCCTAGATTTTTGCTTGAATAAAGCCTCTTCTACACTACTAATTGAAATGTACTCATGGAGTAATTCATCCTCTACCCTTTTGGATTGCAAGCAACTACCAGAATTCAACATTTTCCTTTGAAAATTCTCAAGCTTTCCTCTTGCCATCTCAACTCTTTAAGTAATCCCCCCAAAAAGATCTTTATTTATTGTTTTCAGCTTTACCTAATTAGTTGCCTTTAACTTCTGGTACAGTTTGAACATAGGAGTACCACTTACCTCAATATCCCAAGCTTCCTCAACCCACCTAAGAAAATCTTTATGGTCACACTAATAGTTGAAAACTTTAAAAGGTTTAGGCCCATAGTTTTTACTACCACCCATGGAAACCAAAATAGCTGAATGATCTGAAATGCTTGGAGGAAGAAACTCAACTACACTATGACCAAAGCAGGAATCCCATTCTTGGTTAATTAAAACTCGATCAAGATTCTTAGTGACAAATTCTTCCTCTGATTGTCTGTTACTCCATGTATAGAAACACTCCACAATAGCATGGTCCCATACCTCAAGCTTATCTAAACATGAATTAAACTCATTTTCATAACAGCCAATAGTCAAACCACCAAGCTTTTCATTTGCATTTCTAATCACATTAAAATCTCCAGCCAAGATCCAAGGAAAGCCCCTCACTTGCCTACAAAACTAAACTAAATTGTCCCACAAAACATTCCTCTCAACACCCTTATTAGCCTCGTAAATAAAGGAAGAGTAGCACATCTTATCACCGAAAAGAATTTTACAGTGTATGGCTTGAGGAATAATTTGGCAAATTTGTATAGAAAACATGTTTTGTCTCCACATAACCCAAATTCTTCCTAAACCACGCTGAGAGACAAAAAAACAAAATTTCCATCTAGGTAAAAAAGAATTCATAATCTCTCCAGTTTTCTCCTCCCTTACTCTCGTTTCAACCAAGCACACTAAATTGACATTCAACTTCTTCACCTTTACCTTAACCTCCTTTTGCTTCAGGGGCCAATTGAACCCCCTGATATTCCATATTAACCAATTCTGACCTACTGGTATTAAAAGATGGAGATAAAGCCCTCCTAACTGATGACTCTCCAACAGTACAACTAACATGGTTGGGTTTGGCTTTAACAACCATTTTTGTACTACATTTCAATGCCTCTTCAATCACTTCTTGAACAGTAAGAGTTGTTGAAAAATTCTTTTTAGGAGAATTATGATTCCTCAAACCGCTAACTTACACTCCTTTGCCTCAATAGAATAAAGAACAGTGTACCTATTGCTTAAGAGGATAGGCTTTGGAGTTACCTTAGGACTAGGAACCTTCTCTTGAGCTTGCTTTCCTCTTTTATTATCAGCCTTCACTTTATCTACAACCTCCTTAGCCTTAGGAATCCAGCGTCTCTTAGTTATCCTTTTTGGATCAACCATTTCAGTATTACCACAATCAGCAGCAGAGTATCCAAAAAAATTGCATTTTGGGCACTTCATAGGGATCCATGGGTACTCAATCCCAACAAGAAAAGAATTACCATCTCCCATATCAACTTCAATCTCCCTAGGAAACTTAGCCTCCAGATCAACCTCCACAAAAACCCGAGCAAAACCAAGCCTTTGATTCGCTTCAGTTACAGTATCCGCGTACAAAGGCCTCCAACTCCACTGGCCATTTGCCCTAAACAAATGTGATTCCAGTACTCCACAGGAAGATGGAGAATTTTTATCCAAATAGGAATTTTCCTTAAAGAAAGATCAAGAAATTGCATTCTTGGCTGCCACTTACGCAAGAAGATGGGTTTGTTTGCAATATGCCAAAGTCGAGCTTCAAGAACAGAGTCTCTACTTCGAGTATCTGGGAATCGGAATAAGAACATGCCATTATCCAGAGCAAATACCTCCACAAGGCCATATGGACCCCATTGAGCCTCCACAAAATGTTTCGCCAACAGGAATGAAGGAGCCTTGTCAAGAAATTGCCCAATTAAGCTTGATTCCCACTTAGCAATACCCTCATCCATAGCCTCCCTAGGTGGTTGAACAACAACTTTCCCATCAATTCTTTTCGGCTCAAAAAATTGCAATTGAGAAGAGCTATTAGATTCATTCTGAAATAGAGACCCTCCAGTCATTATTGGCCTTAAGAATGGACTGAAAGTTAATAGGAGAATGAGGCCCACTAGTAAGCACAGGCCCAATTTGTGGGGGGAAACCCATCAATCCGATCTTGGCCCAAAACAATAGTTGGCGGAGATGCCATAATTCCTGAAATAACCGGTGACGCTTCAGCCTCAATCATGGCAACAACTCCATCTTCCTCTTGATGATTTTCAGCAACACAATCATCTTCCTCACCAAGTGTAGAAGATGAGGATCCTACTAAGTTTCCACAGTTCTCCACCAAGGCATGGGTGGCTTCTGAATGACCTCCACCTCCACCTTGACCACGACCTCGCTTAGCCATAACAGAACACCGTAACCTTCCGATTACATACACTCACTAAAACCAATCTGAATGAGCCCACTGATGATAGGAATCTGAAAGAGTCAAGAAACCTGTTCAGGGATGCCAATAGTTAGTTGGACTTTCTAACTAACTCTTGTATAACAGAAATATTAATTTCAAAGAAGAAAGAAATTTCTACCTCTGAAGTCTGTCACTGTCTTAAGGTTGAGTTTTTAGCTCTATCATTTGCATAAATTTTAGTTTAATTATAAAATAAATATTATTAAGACTACCAATAGAAGTGTTTTGTATAGATCTCTAAACCTTAGTGTTTTTGTGTTTTTGTGCTGTGTTTAGCAGCTGAGTTGGTTTGTGTTGTGTACCTAAAGGCTAATGCTACCTTCTTCTTTTTTTTTTTTTTTTTTTTGCTTATGTGATTTGTGTTGTTTTAGTAGCCGAGCTAGTTTGTGTGTTGTGTGGCTAGCTACTAATAACCACCTTGAACTTGGTTCTGGTTTGCAAGTTGGGCTTTTGCACCTAGTTATAATAGGACTAGAACTTTTATCATACTAATTTTCATAATTTTCTTTTGTAATAGATTATGATTGGCTACTTGTCACTTTCAGATAAATCTTTTTTTTTTCTCTGCAACTTACAATCTGTTGTAGCGATACTAAATTTTCTCCTTTTCCCTAGTGTCCTTGGTTTCTTTCAATAATATTTGTCGGAATTAACCCAAAAAAATAATAATAAAAAATAAAACCCATGTGCAAGTACCAATAACCAATTCAATTAAAGCACAATTGATTTGTCTCCTAAATTATTTCTGGTTCCCACCCAAAAAAAAAAAAAAAAATGTTAACAATAAGATATCAAACAAGGTTTGATATGCATAGAAGTTGTGGAATCGATAGGACATATGGCTGAGTAGAGCGTGTGAAATTTGTGTCCAGTTTATTTGTGCACCAGACATGTATCAAATTTTGAATACGTGTTCACACTGTATCATGTCTGGTGCACAAATACATTGGATAAAAGACGTATGTTAGGAACTTGGTGGTTCCTAATAGGGATAGATAGGAATTATAGGGAAATTGATGAGAATTATAGAAAAATTAACTTAATTCGAGGTAGTCACCATCGAGAGAGAGAGAGAGAGAGAGAGAGAGAGAGAGAGAGAGAGAATGCATTAAGCAATGAGTTGATTTATTCTTCATTGATATCTAATGTTGAATTACAATTATGTATTTATAGGAGACTAGTTCTAATCTCATTGGCCCACATGGCTTAAGATAATTAGATAATTAATTCAACATGTACTCTATGAATTAAATCATGTGCTCAAATCCTAACTAATTCATCCTAATCTCAACTAACTAGCTAACTAAAGGGATTACAACAATTATTTCATATTTCTAATATTGTGTCTAAATATAATTACCAACTTTTAGTCATAAAAGAATGCTAAATTTACACAAAAAAAAAAAAATTATGAATTACTCATGTGGTAAATAATTAATAGCAAGTAAAAAAATGATATTAATAAGAGGCTTAGAATGAAGGGTAATTATTGGATACTCCTGGAGTACCATAAATGCATACTTCCCTTTCACATAACTGTGGGTCTCATTAATTAAATTTATGATGGAGCTCACAATTCATGTGAGAGAAAAGAATATGCATTTATGGTACTTCCAAAGTATTTAATAATTTTTTTAGAATGAGAGCCAATAACTTAGCCATAAGCCTAGGATGGTGACTTGTCTTAAAAGCATTTTGCATATGTTATTTGTACGTTGTCTTTCGCATTCAAGTAACGAAGAAAACTAGCAATGTGAGTTAGAATTCCAAAGGAAGAAAAGTTCTTTTGTTAACCCTTCTTCACATGCCTTCAACTCTAAGGCGTGATGGGCTTTATTTATTTATTTATAGAAGATAATCGTTTGTCTCCCTTATTTTTGAAGTGTCACATAGATGGTAAGTGATAGATTTAATGCTTTCTCTCCCTGGGATTTTTTATACAGGTTGCTTACCATTCAACTGAAAGTATCGATTTATTGAGAATTTCTGTGTATTTTTTTTTTTTATGGGGTGAGATTTATTATTAACTATTTGATGTGATTCTCTCTTATTGAGTGTCAAGTATATCTCTGACACAACTTCTATATTAATAAATCTCAACAAATCACGTCCATTACGGGTGTGATATGTTGGTAGGAGTCCTGAAGTTGTTTGGTTTGAGTTATGTGCTTAGCAAAAATGCTATGTTACGACATGAGTAGCCCTAATACACTCAGAAATGCCCCATGCCATGAGTTTTGTTGGTTCAAGTGGGCCGCGTCAATGATCACATGCGTGAGGCCCTTTCCTGTTCATCAAAAAAAGAAATCTCAATAAATCACCATCCTAAAATTGAGGTTTACTATGAATGCTTAGAAAGACTTATTAGAATTGGCCATATGTTGCATGCACTTTTGGTTCTGGCCTGTAGTATTAAGCAAAAAAGAATTGGCCATGTGTATTATTTTATGTCATTTTATCTTATTATAAATCATATGCTCCATCAATTTTTTTTATTAACATGTCATTTCATTACTTTAAGTAATGTTAGAACATCTTCAATAAAAGGGCTAAAGCCAAAATATCATAGGCAAAATAGAAAGTAGAGCCTTGAAAATCATCTGCAATCACTCTCTTTGTTTGATGAGTTTTTTAGATGAGCAAAACAATTTATTGTCATAAAAAATTGGTAAAGATGAACAAAAAGTAAGCAGACAAAATAATATTTAAATGAGATGGAGAAAATGATAAAGAGTTTGTTAAAAATTAAAATTTTTAAAAGTACGTTAATAAAAGAAAAAAATAAATAAATGTTTACTCTCCACACAACATCAAAATATGGCTAAGTTACTAGACATGCTTTAAATCTTTCTCTAATTCTTTTTTGTTAAAGAAAAATTTGGGTGAAATTACACTTTATTACACTAAACTATACGCTAAATTATACTTTGCACCCTAAACTATTCGAATTCACACTTTGCACCCTAAACTATCACACTTATTACGCTTTGCACCCCAGCGTTACTTTTCCTGTTAAGTTAGACAAAAATTAATAGCACATGACTTGTACATAATTTTTGCTTAGGTGGCACACTATTTAAAAACCAAAATACCCTTTTCACAAAAAATTAAAAACAAATGCTTGTTTCTTTCTTCTTCTTCTTTTTTTCTAGGTCTTCCCCTCTCTCTCTCGCCTAGTAGGTCTTTAAATCCCACTTTTAGATGCATGTCCTAAACTCCTTTCATACATTAAATCAACGAATTGTTAAGTGGACTAGGCACTAGAACTTAGAAGAAGTGGTTGAACCTCAATACCCAACCCTTAACTAAAACTAAAACTAAAACTAAATCTCACTCCTCCACAAGTGTCCCAAACTCAACAAATCAAAAAGAGTCTCCCAGATTTGAACTCAAAAAACAAAAACAAAAAACATATACACTACTTGTTCACGGTTCGGACATGCATCAAAAACTAATAAACCAACGTACAAGGGTCAAAGAGAGCGAGAGAGAAGTCATAGCTTCCTAAAAATCTAGGATGCATGGACAAAGAAATGAACTCGGGTACTAGTATAGGTACGATACGACAATACAAACAATTTTTAAAAAATTATAACATGGTATAATAGATAGAACACCGTTATGACATAAGTAAGACACGGATACAACATGGTACGGCACCCCAAATAAAGTGTCCGTGCATCCTAGCTAAAAATAATAAAAATACCAAACCACCGCATTAGAGAGAGAGAGAGAGAGAGAGAGAGGCAATGAAGGGAGCGAAATGCCGATCCGCATAGTGGTGCGACATGGGTACAAAGGCAATTGTTGAAGGTCAAGGCGTTTTTGGCGGTGGTTTCGAGCATTGCGACACTTGTTTTCTTGCATGCACATGAGAGAGGGGAAGACCTGGGAAAAAAAAAAAGCATTTGTTCTCATTTGTTTGTGGAAAGGGTGTTTTGGTTTTTAAATAGTATGCCATTTAAGCAAAAATCATGTGCTATTAATTTCTGTCTAATTTAATAGTGAAACTAACCCCAAGTTCAAAGTGTGATAGTTTATGATGCAAAGTGTACATTCGAATATTTTAGTGTGAAAAATATAATCTAGTGTATAGTTTAAGGTAGTAAAATGCAACTTTTTCGGAAAATTTATTACGAAAAAGGAAACAAACAAAAATTACAATTCAAGTAGAAGGACGTATTAAAAAAACGACAAATGTAGTAAACCAATTAGTAGTAATTAAATAAGGAGAATGTTAACCAGCACCGCTTGGTGCTGGTTAATTGTAGAAAAGACAAAAAAAATTTGTCAAAAAAAGTAAAAAAAAAAAATCTGATACTTACAAAACTAAAAAAGTGACATAAATTGAAAAAAAAGACAAAATTTGTATCATGAAAAAGTGTGCTTAATGCACGTTAACACAACCCATTAAATAAATGTAATAATCAAATGTAAAACACATGCAATCATTGAAAAGTGAAAAAAAGAGAAAGAAAACCAAAGCCATTAGTGAGACCTATAAGCAGACCAAAAACCCTAATAAAAAAAGGCCAAAATAAACCATTTATGAATCAAAAGCGGACAAAACAGAGAAAACATTTGGGTAATGGTAAGGACCACCTCCAGTGGTAATTAATGGTAAGGACTAAGGACCACCCCCCACCCCACAAAAAAAAGGACTTCTGAAACAGAAGCCCTCACCACACATTTCTTATACAAATCCTTAACCCTTTCACCCAACACAGTTCACACACACACACACACACACACACACATTCACTCAAACAGTGACATACATGATACACCACTGCCTTGTCAAGCCATGGAGTGGGACGTGACCAGATAGGTTATCGGTTTGGGTTGGTCTGGTTGTAGTCGGTCTAGTCAGTTTAAGTTCGGGTTACCAATTTGGGCTTGTACTATTGGGCTTCTAGCTTTGGGCTTTCGCCCGATAAACTTTGGGATTTTTTTTTTCCTTAATAACAAACTTGTAACTAGATTTGCGCTTCATTTTCAGGATTTTTTCCGATCAGTTTGGGGTTTTTTTTTTTTTTTTTTTTTTTTTTCAAAAATAAAATTAACCAATTTGGAACAAATTATTAGATTTTGGACTTTAAAAAATAAGCTCAAATGGTCTGATACAAGTATAAATATACTACCTAATTAATTGCATAAATATTCACAATGCATTACATAACATTAAAAATTCATCTATTAGAAAAAAAAAAATCCTTTTTCCAATTGACAATATTCACACAATCACCGACTGGAAAACTCATCTACTAATACCATAAATTAGTCCACATCTACAAATACATCAAAATTCAATACATAATTCATTAATGAAGTCCATGTGTAATACATAAATAATAATATAAAGTCCAAATCAAATAACATGCATAACACCATGAAGTCCAAATAACAAAAAACACATAAAACTGAACTGCGACTTTGGACTAGATACATAATACCATAAAGTCTATAAAAAAATGACCAATAATGGTCTATGCCAACTAGCCAAGGCAACACAAATTAATCATCATCTTCATCCTTCAATAGTTGTGTTTTTCAATGAAATCTCTTCCTTATAATATAACGCGATATTTTATAATTAGTGAAAATTCTTATGTTTTCGTTAATCGTTATGCCCAAGCCTTAAGTGGGTTTCCATGGCCCAATTTGGCGCAATAACTAATTTTAATCCAAGGTTATGTGAAAACTATGAATTTGTTCTTATAAAAATGTTAAATATATTACAATTTTTATTATATAATTGATATTTACAAACTAATATGACAATGTATATGATTGGTGGACTTTTAACCACCCAATAAATGAATGTTTGAAATGTATTTTAATGGTTGGTAACACATTAATTTGTGAGTTCTAGGTGATAAAAGTTAGTACACCTAACAGTACCCTTATTGCTAACTAGTCAGTAACTTGTGCAATGCACCCAATATTTACACATTTTATGATTTTTTATCACTTTCATTATTTTTCTTAATATAAAATTTTGATAATTATTAATAAGCATTGTGGGGGTAAGGGCCCAAATTTGTATATAGGGTCTTGGGCTTTGGGCCGAGAGCGTGAGTAGTTCGAGGATGAAAGAATGGTAATGAATGGTTCAGACTCAGGATTTAATGAGGAAGATACAAATGGGAAGGTGGTCCGAGGAGATATTAAAGCTAAATATAGATCAGATGTAGATCCTAAAGATTAAAGTGACCTTCCAAGAAGCTCTAATGATAGGGACGTGCGCCATAAACGTACAAGAAAGATGGGAACCCAAAAATATCTAAGGGAAAGATGCTACCACTGCATTGAATGCATTGCAGCTACTTTTCTAACTGCATTTATGTGGAAAAGACCTCTGAATAGTATTGCCTTGGTTACCATAACTCACAGAAAGCCAAAAAGGGTATCTGATGGGACATGTACTCAAATGAGGGCTCAGATGATCAATAAGTGTAGGATCAAGATGGTCTAAAGGGAGCTATATAATGTAAGAGACCCTCCATGAGGAAAGGGCCTCGAGAAAAATAGAGAAGAGGCACTGTAGCAATTTAAATTGCACTTGTACTCTGTTTAATCAGTTTACATGAAAACTTACCTCCTCGGACAATGAATTCATTCAGCTCTATGTTCCTTGTTCTTACTTAATCATCTTCTACATCCATACTAGCCGTTGTCAAATTCATTAGTGCCTAGTTCTTCAACTCACTCTCTACAAATTTATTGTATTGGGCTCACTGTGCCAACATCCCATTCATCTTGGGTTTGGGCTACAAAACGTGTCCTACAATTAACGCCGTTTGTGGGAAGAACTTGTGTGTGCAACGGTCGGCTATGACAGGATCCACTGGGCAGAACACGTACGTTTTCTATGACAAGATGATTTTCTTAACCTTGAGCGTGAAAGAGATTGTGAGCATGAACAGGATCGAGAGGGTAGTGGTGTTGAGATTATGTACCCCGACCTGTACAAGGGGCTGAAGCCCTGAGGGAGGATTCAAACTTCATCTGTCATCATTTAAATATTGACCCATCCATCACTCCCAAAAAGCAATCACCTCGGCGCCTATCCAAGGAACATGCAGATCTTGTCAGAGATGAGGTGATGAAGCTCAAGCAGGCAGGGGCTATCAAGGAAGTGTTAAACAGAACCTTAGTCATGCCTCGGTCTTCGGACTAGATGCTAAGTGAAAATTAACACTCAATGACATCTTTACAAGTGCTTAAACAGAACCTTAGTTATGCCTTGGTCCTCATTCTAGATGCTAAGGGGAAATTAACACTCAATGACATCTTTATAAGTGCTTAAATAGAACCTTACTCATGCCTAGGTCCTCAGCCTAAATGCTAAGGGGAAATTAACACTCAATGACATCTTTGCAAGTACTTAAACAGAACCTTAGTCATGCCTCGGTTCTCAGACTAGATGCTAAGGGGAAATTAACACTCAATGACATCTTTATAAGTGCTTAAACAGAACCTTAGTCATGCTTAGGTCCTCAGACCACATGCTTTGGAAAAATTAACACACAATGACATCTTTCGAAGTGATTAAATAGAACCTCAAACATGCCTGGATCTTCGAACCACATGCTTTGGTTTTTCACTAAGTGTCAAAACAGGACCCTAGACATCCAACTCCTCGAATGGCTAGCTTTGAGCAAAATAAAGTCTTCAATTATTGTGAGATCAAAACCCCACTTTTTCTCCTCGGATAAGAGGGAAAAACCGAAGTTTTGAGGGGCTATTGTGAGGGTAAGGGCCCAAATTTGTATATAGGGCCTTGGGCCTTGGCCGAGAGCGTGAGTAGTTCGAGGACGAATGAATGGTAATGAATGGTTCAAATTCAGAACTTAATGAGCAAGATACAAATGGAAAGGTGGTCCGAGGAGAAATATCTCCTCAGATAAGCTAAATATAGATCAGATTTAGATCCTAATGATCAAAGTGACCTTCCAGGAAACTCTAATGATAGGGACCATAAACGTACAAGAAAGATGGGAACCCAAAAATATCTAAGGGAAAGCTGCTACCACCGCATTGAATGCACTGCAACTACTTTTCTGACCGCATTTATGTGGAGAAGACCTTTGAACAGTGTTGCCTTGGTTACCACAACTCACAGAAAGCCAAAGAGGGTATTTGATGGGACAAGTACTCAAATAAAGGTTCAAATGATCAACAAGTGTAGGATCAAGATGGTCTAAAGGGAGCTATATAATGTAAAAGACCCTCCATGAGGAAGGGGCCCCAGGAAAAATAGAGAAGAGGCACTGTAACAATTTAAATTGCACTTGTACTTTGTTTAATCAGTTTACATGAAAACTTACATCCTCGGACAATAAATTTATTAAGCTCTATGTTCCTTGTTCTTACTTAATCATCTTCTACATCCATACTAGCTTTTGTCAAATTCATTAGTGCCTAATTCTTTAACCCACTCTCTACAAATTTATTGTACTGGGCTCATTGGGCCAACATCTCATACATCTTGGGTTTGGGCTACAAAACGTGTCCCTACAAGCATTATATTTTTTTGATAAAAATTAATAAGCATTATTATGCTTATATTTTTATATGGAATTATATATTATAGTATTACGCATTTATTATAATTAGGTTTATTTATGAAACTATATATTTATAATTTAAAGAAAATATAATGTGTTATGATTTAATGAAGGGTTTAAATATAGAATCCTATAAAAAAAAATACTTAAATATATAATAAATTTTAATTTTATATATATATATATTAGAATAATTGTGTGTAAAATTGTGAAGCCTTAAAAGTTTATATAGCAAAATTTTATATAGTCAACCAAAAATCAAGCCAAATGTCTTTGGTTTATATCTATGTATATATAAACAAGCGCATATACTATAAATGGTTCCCAAATTGCCCCCCCAAAAAAAGTTAACTAGGCTCATTTAGGTCACCCGAACTATAATCACAAATCTCATTAAAGTACTAAAATATAATTACTCTAATTAGGTTTGATAGAAATTAGACATATGATTAGAATAAATATTAGGTGATATGTTATTATTGATTTAATTTGAACCCACCACTAAAAACACTTTTCTTCCCCTTCTTAAAAGCAAGTTTCTTGCTACGTGAAATTTATAGTGAAAGTGTTGTAAAAGAAAAAATATAGCATTTCTATCTGAACTTATTCAATCAAAGATTCAAAAGAGGTAAAACATATTTTGATGTCTTTTTTTGATGAACCAACGACAGCACCAAAAAAAATAAAAATAAAAAGCACACAAGCACACCTAACAAAGGCAAAGCAACAACTATAAAAACACAAGCAGCCTCGGACAAAATGGGCTTCTGCCCTTTTTCGGAAAATTAAACATGCTTTTGCCCCATTTCCTAAACTAAATAGGGTAGTGCCCCAGTTTTGTAACTCGATAATACTAGAGTCAAGTTATATGAATTACTCGATTATAGAATACTCGAGTTAGCTTCAGGTTTGTGCCACACTGGATGAGTTAGCTTCAGGTTTGTGCCATGCTGGACATCCAGCGTGGCATTTTCTTTTTCAAATCCCTAAATAACTCAATTATATATTAATCGAGTAATATAACCGATTATTCAGATATCGAGATACACTCTTATTAAACCTGTTTTCAGACTGTCTTTGTGTCAGGCGTACAGATATATGGTTTTAACATAACTCGATTACTGTAATATCGAGTTATAAAGTATAATCGAACTCCGAAAAATCGAGTTATTCGCATATAATTTCTCCACACCTACTCCCATTTAGTGTGTCTGGATTTCTGCTGAACCTCCACTCTGCTCAGATCAATAGCTTTCGGACTCAACTGAAGTTTGTATCATCTCAGGTAGAAACTCACACCAAAATTTTAGGGCAATGATATTTTTATTTGATATTGTACTGAATTTTTATTTTTTGGTTGAATGAGTGTGAAGTAAGTACATTGGTGTGGTTTTGGTTGTTTGTTGTAGTAAACGTTGGCCACAAGAGAATGAAATCTTTACTATATCAACATTTTGTATTGCACATAATCACATTGGTCAAACATTTACAACAACATTATGTATTGAACACAATGGGTAGACATTAACAACAATTTGTTTGCACATGGTCAAATGTTAGTGTTAGTGTTAGTATTTCATTTTTAGCATTAATAGTACACAAATTTATGAATGTCTTTGTCGTGTACCATTTTATGCAGCATTACATTATTTACCAACAGTTGATGCACACTGTTAACTAACTTGATCATTTGGTGCTATTGTATTCAGCGTCAATGTCTGGTTTTGGCAACCCATAAATCTATAGGCCTCATGATGTGTTCACTACTATGGGTCGTTGTTGGGTATTAGAAGATGAGTTCAACTATCCAATCAATTCAAATCTATGAAATAGTGCTTATGTTCACAATACCATGAGACAGGAGTGGGCTTGGTTATTTTGTGAACAGCAAATGTTTTATGATGAGCTGGTTGGTTTTTAGTTGCCAATGCCTCAGCGACTCGCATCGCAGATGCCTAGAGACATGATCGACGAACTTCGTAAAGCATTGAACCGCATAAGAGAAGAAAATAATCGAATGAAGATACGTCTTAATCAATATCGAACCAAAGTCGAGATTCGAGAGTCAGTGGAGGAAGGGTGGTACGAGCACGCACAGTTCATGCAATCACTTCTTGCCGATCCCATTTATCAGTCAGATGTGGAGATGTCAGATTAAAAGTAATCGTGTCGTGGTGTTATTAGATTTTGTTGGAGAACTATTTTGCTTAACTATGTTTTATATGTATGTGTGTCACCGTTGTTGCATTTGTACTATGTAAACCTTGTTATTGATTGTGAGGAGCATGCACGTTATTCGTAATCTAGATTATTCTCACATAACGCATAAAAGTTAAATATTCTTACACATGATGATTTTCAATAAGCACGTATGACATAACACAGAAAACTTAAAATAACTTACACTAACATTATTAACTTAACACTAGACATAACACACACACCACATAGACATTCATTCTTGTTAGGACATATGTGGTTCACATATTAAGAACATATGTCATACTTTTATGTAATTGGCTAATCCTTTGACAAAACGCACTTTACTTGTATTTGGGTAGATTTAGGATGTGTTGAAATACTTCAAGAAATCATGTTTCAAGATCAAGTATTGAAGCCTTCAAGTCTGTTCAAGAAAACAAGCTGAAAGTGCAATTTCATTAAAGCTCAACAGCTGGCTCGACAGCTGCATCTATCAAGCTTTAGTAAGCTGTTTCAGCCCCGTGTCTCGACACCTGCTCGACAGCTACTCGACAGCTTCTATCTGTCGAGATTTATAAAAATCAGAATTCTGATCTGATTTCTTGGGATCCGTGAATGTGTTTTTGGGCCTTCTTTTCTCCTAACCCTAAACATATAAAAGGATTGTTTTAAGAGCAGTCAACAGAGATACAAGTTGCACAAGCATTGAGCAAACTCTATTCAAGCAATTTGTAACCGAAGACAAAGTTCTTAACCTAGTTCATCTCTTCTGAAGAAGTTGCTGTGTATGTGCACCTTTGGGTTTTGTAACTAAGCATCTTCTTGATCTTCATCATATGTATGAACTGAAGAACTTTGTAGCCAACCCTTATTTCTAGTTGGTGATTGAAGTCGCGTACTAGGATCCGTGCATCGGGTTAGTCATGTACTTGGGAGCTGTGCATCAAAAAGGGGAAACTATCACTACAGAAAAAGTCCAATTGGGTATTGGGGTAAGGGTTCAATTATAGGTTAGTAAGGTACTTAGGATTCCTTTACTTGTAACCGTTTGTTGTGATAATAGTGAAGTTTAGGGAGTGGTGACCTGAAAATCACCTGGTGGGGTTTTTGCCGCGAGGTTTTCTCAATTCGTAAAAAAATCTCCGCGTCATTTAATTTCCGCTGCATATTTAGTTATTTGGTGATTTGTTTGTGCTGCCATGCAATTGCATGTAATTGAACCTAATTAATTCACTTGGCTAATTAATTAGTTAATTCATCACAAGGGGTCAATTCATTTGTGGCCTATCAAGTGGTATCAGAGCAGGCACACTCTGATTAGGATAATCTTTGCTGTGTTTGATCCATTGACCCCTATTTGTCATGGATAGAGGACAGTCATTAATCATGCCTCCTTTATTTGATGGGACTAACTATGCCTACTGGAAAGTACGCATGAGAGCTTTTTTGCAGTCCTTAGACGAGAAGGTGTGGCAAGCTGTAAAGATTGGCTGGACTAAGCCAAAGGAAGCGCCGGCTGATTAGGATGATGCAAAGATCAAGGTGGCTAACTTCAACAGTAGGGCATTGAATGCATTGTTCAGTGCAGTCACCAATGAGGAATTTAAGAAGATATCCTCAACTAAAATTGCTAAGGGGGCTTGGACCATCCTCCAGACAACCTATGAAGGAACCAAGGCTGTCAAAGATTCAAAGTTTCAAAGGCTCACTACAAGCTTTGAAGAAATAAAGATGGAGGAGGATGAGTCGTTCAATGAGTTCTATGCCAAGCTCAATGACATAGTGAACTCAGCCTTCAATCTTGGGGAAACCATTCCTGAACCCAAGATTGTGAGGAAAGTGCTCAACTCTCTACCTGAGAAATTCCATGCCAAGATTACGGTGATTGAGGAATCAAAGGATATTGATAATATTCCTTTGACTGAGCTGGTTGGAAACTTGCAGACCTACGAGCTAGGGTTATCTAGGATTGGTAAGTCAAGCAAAGGCAAGAGCATGGCCTTGAAGGCCAAGAGCAGTGAGACAGATGAGTCTTCCGATGATGAAGATTCCAAGATGAAGTCTTACATTACAAGGCAGTTCAAGAAGAATGCCAATGGAAGGAACTTCGACAAGGACCGCAGGCAATCCAATTCTTCTCAGTTTAAGAGCCAAGACAAAAGGAAGAAGGATGCAAAAGAAGGTGGTCAGTACACTGTTCCCACAGGACCTAAGTGTTTTGGGTGTCATGAGTTTGGACACATGAAAAATGAGTATCCTACATATCTCAAGAGCATTGGGAAGAGTAAGGCACTTGCTGCAACCTTAAGTGACACTAAGCCTGAAGATGATTCTAATAGTGAGGATGATGAAATCTTAAATGCCTTCACTGCCACAGTCAATCCTACTGAAGGGATTGTTGAAGAAGTGGAAGAAGAAGAAGAATTGGTGGACACCATGTGTGAGAAGATGGATGATCAAGATGATATCCATTCAGCCTATGAGAAACTATACAAGCTGTTTGAGAAACACGAGAAACTCTATAGGCTGACCACCAAGAAGCTCGTGATGTGGAACTTGACTGTGAAGAGTTGTCCACTAAGTTTGATGAGGTAAATCAAACTATTGGAGCGCTAAGGTTCAAAAACAATTTCTTGGCTGAGAAGACCAAGAAGCTTGAGGCGGAGCTATTTCAGGTTAGAGCTCAGTTGGAGAGGACCTCGAGTGCAAAGCTTGATGAGATGCTCAGCATTTAAAAATCTGCTTCAGATCGAACAGGTTTAGGGTATGATCTTTCTTCCTCTAATATTGCTTCCACTAGTGCTACTGTTTTTGTTCCTCCTACTAATATTGTTAAAATTGAGAACAATGATGTTAAAACTGAATTAGCTAGTGAGAACTTAGACAAGGATAAATCTATTCTAGGAGCACCCCCTAAGCTAGATAAGAAAGATGCTAAAAACCCTAAGGCTAAGAAGGTTAACTCTCAAAAGGCTAAACAGAAGAAGCAGCATCTCTGTCATCATTGTGGTGTTGCCGGTCATACTCGACCAAATTGCTATAAGTGGTTAGCCACTCAACAGAGCAACAGCATGATAGCATCTGGAAGCCAAAATCAGCTTCAATCCTCTCTTGGTCCTCTTGGAGATCTTCTGAAAGCCCTCATGTTCCTTTCGAACTTGAACGGGTTCAATTCTTCCCCTTCGCCATCAGTTCAAGGTTTCAACCAAAGGAAAGGTTCTTCCAAGGTGTGGAAGAAAAAGGACTCTAAGTGATTAAATCACTTTCTTCTGTCTTCTTGTTTCTTTTGTTGCATTACTTGTGTGTTTTGCTTTTATTTTAAGTCAGTCTAGTTTTTGCATTGCATTGATAACATGTTTTTGTTTGTTTATTTTCAATTTTATTTGTTTTGTTTTTGATAAAAATAAAAAAAAATTGAAAAATCAGAAAATACAAGTGTGTGTTTTGTGTACATTGGTACTTGTGTACCTTGGGTGGCCAATGAAACAAAATTTTCTAAATTTTGTATCTTTTGTAGCTTAGATGAGCATCTCTATGCACAACTAAGCAAGTGAGCTTTGTGGCTCTTGTTTGTAATGAGTAAGATTATGTTATCTCTTAGACTTAACACTCATATCACTCTTTTTGACGGGTAGGACTAGAAAATCCTAAGAGAAAGGCATAAATAACTATTTCACCATTGTTGCCCGCTAATCATTAATGACATCTGTATGCTTCGGCATAGCAAAAGTGTGATATCAATGACATTTGTGTGTTTCGGCATAGCAAAATTGGAATGTCAAATATCAAGGGTATTTCTTTTCTCTCTCATATATGCCCATGCATGATATGCTTAAAAAGAAAATATGCAAAGAAAATAAAAAGCAAAAAGATCAAAAATGCTTTAAATATGGTTGCAAGCGTGTATTCTAGGAGATGTGGGAGTTATAGGATGTACCTCGAAGGTGATAATCCCCATCAAACAGTTATGATTGTGTGTGAGTTAAAGTGATTTTCTCATATCTCAAATCGTCATAACATGTATACACTTATGTAATCTTGCGATGTTTTTCACACATGACACGCAATATTCTTTGCTAGTCATGATACATGTGCAGGTACAATGTGATTTGGCCATCACTAGGTTTACATATGCTTTGTATGCTCACTAAACTGTCATGACTTGTTTTTGAAATATAAAATCGGTTAGACTTGTTTAGTGTGTGTGTGTGTGTTTTTGGGGATCCATGTGCTTAAAATTTTTCATTGAGAGATGATTTTGAGAGCCTATTATGTTGATTGGATCATTGTTGAGTTGTATATTTGATTGCATTCAAGTCTATGTTTTTCACTTCTCGAAAAACTATTTTTAAAAGCTGGCTCGACACCTCCTCGATACCTCCTCGATACCTAGCTATCTATCGAGCTTCTCAAGCTTTTTCTTATCGTAATCTCGACACATCCTTGACACCTGGTGGATCGATCGAGAAATCTCCTGTCTCCTCGATAGCTTTTTGATACCTTGTCGATCGATCGAGCTTTTGTTCTGGGTTCTGGTGTTTATTTCTTGATACCTCCTTGACACCTATATTTGTCGACGACCATTCTTCTCGACACTTCCTCGACAGATGTCTCGACACCTCTCAATACCTGTATTTGTCGAGATTTACTAAGGTTCTATATAAACCCCTCGTGCGATCCGGTTCTCATTTTCTCGATCTCTCTCGATCTTTCCGCACCTGTTCATCTTCCAAACTCACTTTTCTCACTCCAGACCTTCAACCCACGTGATTTTCAACCCTTCCTTGCTTCAAATCACTTGGTATGATCTCTTTTCTTCTCATATTTCATGCATTTCATGTTTTTGAATCTTAGGTTTTGGGGTTTTTGAAAAATTTTGGGGTTTTTCAAAATTGTTGAGTTTTTCTTATAATTTTGGGATGGGTTTTCATTTAAATGTGTTCAAAATCTCATGCATTGCATCTCATGTGCATTTTAATAGTATCCTTATGCATTTAGATGCGTGCAATATATTTGTGTGCTGGTAGGATTGGATTAGGCTGAGCCCATGATGAAATTTCTTTTGCATGTCACATGTTCATGTATTTCCCATGCATAAGTACTCTCTTTTCAATATATCTTGATATATTTGAATTGCTTTGGGAATTTTCTGATTGTCTCTTTCTCCCTCTCTCTCATTCTGTTTATGTTAGTAGTGTCTATGGCACCTAAACGTAAGTCTGCTCCATCTCGGAACCCTCTTCATTCCGGGGCATCATCTTCTTCTGATCCTACTCCTTCTAACATTCGGTTCCGTGATGAGGATGCCCGTAAAGCATTCTTGGAGAACTTTTCTTGACAAGGTGTTCATTCGGAACGCCGAGTCATTTTGGTGAACTTCGCCGACACTGACCTTCTCAATGTCATTCACAATCGGGGATGGTAGTCACTGTGTGGTGTCCTGGTCACTTGTCCTCTCGTGCTCATTCAGGAGTTTTACTCCAACATGCACGGGATTGATTCTTCAGTACCTCTCTTTCACACTCGTGTTCGAGGTACGCGCTTTGCTGTCACACTGCAGCTTGTTGTGGATGTGCTTAGAGTTCCGAGGGTAGCGTATCTTGATTACCCTAGTTGTGAGCGTTTGAGGACTGTGTCCAAAGACGAGATGATGTCTGCTTTCTGTGAGCACCCATCTGTCTGGGGTGAGCGTCAATTTACACCATGTCGGCCTTTTGCTAAAGGTCCTAGATTCATGAACATGGTGATGACTTTTGTGTTGCACCCACTCTCTCACTATAACTCTATCATAGAGCCTCATGCTCGATTTTTGCTTTCTTTGTTAGAGCACCTCATTATAGATTTTCCTTCACATTTTATTCTTTCCATCATAGATGTGTTTAAGGATACGGCTACCCGTGATAAGCTCATCTTTCCTTCTGCTATCACGAGGATCTTATGCCATTTTTTTGTTCCTTTTCCCTACTCTGATCACTTCTCTATCATGTGTGCCATAGATGCCGCTACCGTAAAACGTAGTGAGGCTCAGTTTAGGTCACGACAAGAGTCAGTAGCTCCTCCCTCCGGTTCGAATCCATTTCGTTCGGCACCCTCTCGATCTGCTCCGTCTACATCTGCTCCCTCCTCTTTTATGGGTGATGTATCTCTTGGAGACATCATGGCGTAGCTGCAGCGCATGGATGCTCGCCTTGATATGCTCTCTACTGAGTTATATCAGGTGAACATTCGTGTTGGTCGTATTGCACGACGTCAGGCGACCATGGGTGTTTTTGCTCTTGAGGCTACTCCTTCACCACCCCCTCCAGTGGTTTCTGATTCTGATGTTGAGGCTGATGATGATGATGGAGATGCTAGCTCTTCTGATGAGATGTCTGCTTGACACTCTACCCTTTGTCACTCGTGTAAAAAAGGGGGAGTAATTTTGGGATATGAGAGTAGTCATCTTAGGGAGAGAGTTAGTATAGGACATTTTTGATAGGGGGAGTGTTAATACTTGAGGGATGTAGTGAGGATATGATGTATCTTTTTCTTTTCTTCTTATATAGATACATTGTTCTTGTACATTTGGTCTTGTGATCATTCTGACATACATTGTACTTATTTCTTTCTATATTTGGATGTATGTTGTTTCTTTCACCTATCTCTTACATGTGTTGTTTCTTTTTTTTTTGTTCATACACATGTTTCTTTACTTGTATGCAATCTATTATTTCTGTTTCACACAAAGATGCCTTGATGAGTTTTGTTTTAAAGTGTTTCAGAAATACAGGTTGTCAAAGTCTACTTGCCATAAACTCTCTTCTTGCAAAGTTTTTCAAGAGTTTGTGTTAGGATAGATTTTATTGTATTAAACAAGTGAAAATGAGTTGAGTGATTTATGACTTCTCTCATAATCATTTGTTAATTGTGGTTTTGTCACGGATTGCCAAAGGGGGAGATTGTTAGGACATATGTGGTTCACATATTAAGAACATATGTCATACTTTTATGTAATTGACTAATCCTTTGACAAAACGCACTTTACTTGTATTTGGGTAGATTTAGGATGTGTTGAAATACTTCAAGAAACCATGTTTCAAGATCAAGTATTGAAGCCTTCAAGTTTGTTCAAGAAATCAAGCTGAAAGTGCAATTTCATTAAAGCTTGACAGCTGGCTCGACAGCTGCATCTATCGAGCTTTAGTAAGCTGTTTCAGCCCCGTGTCTCGACACATGCTCGATAGCTACTCGACAGCTTCTATCTGTTGAGGTTTATAAAAATCAGAATTCTGATCTGATTTCTTGGGATCCGTGAATGTGTCTTTGGGCCTTCTTTTCTCCTAACCCTAGACATATAAAAGGATTGTTTTAAGAGCCGTCAACAGAGATACAAGTTGCATAAGCATTGAGCAAACTATGTTCAAGAAATTTGTAACCGAAGACAAAGTTCTTAACTTAGTTCATCTCTTCTGAAGAAGTTGCTGTGTATGTGCACCTTTGGGTTTTGTGACCAAGCATCTCCTTGATCTTTATCATGTGTATGAACCGAAGAACTCTGCAGCCAACCCTTATTTCTAGTTGGTGATTGAAGTCGCGTACTAGGATCCGCTCATCTGGTTAGTCACGTACTTGGGAGCCGTGCATCAAAAAGGAGAAACTGTCACTACAGAACAAGTCCAATTGGGTATTGGGATAAGGGTTTAACTGTAGGTTGGTAAGGTACTTGGGATTCCTTTACTTGTAACCGCTTGTTGTGATAATAGTGGAGTTTCGGGAGTGGTGACCTAAAAATCACCCGGTGGGGTTTTTATCGTGAGGTTTTCCCCATTCGTAAACAAATCACCGTGTCATTTAATTTCCACTGCATATTTAGTTATTTGGTGATTTGTTTGTGCTGCCACGCAATTGCATGTAATTGAACCTAATTAATTCACTTGGCTAATTAATTGGTTAATTCATCACAATGGGTCAATTCGTTTGTGACCTATCAATTTTGACAAGTAGTCCTTATAATTGAGGACATTGTTACGTTTTGCCGGAGTGAGTTGCCTGTTCGTTGCGGCGGCCAACTCCTCCGCTAGTTGTAGCATGTGATACCTGGACCTATGAAGTATCATAAAATTGTTTTCTTTTTTTATTTTAGTAACTGCACGCTCATATTGGTGCATGTTTTGCCGTAGCAATGCAAGTGAGCTACGGTCAATAAAAGGCACTCCGAGTCGCAGGAGATCATCGTGTAGAGCGCTAGACTCATTCACCCGAAAGTCCCACTCCTACCATAAACTTGCATAGTATTCCCTCTCGTCGGAATCTCTTTCCCTTCTATAGTTATCTGGAAAATGAGGTAGCATCCAATTGCGCATCGACATTGGAAAGTGTGACTTTAGATCGGTATGTGTAGATGTTTGCAAGGGTAGATGTAAATAGGACTTTTGCAAGGGTAGATGTAAATGGGACTTCGGTATGTGTAGATGTTTTGCAAGGGTAGATGTAAATGGGACTTTATATAGGGGTTTTGCAAGGGCAAGTATTCACGTGGATGTGACTATATGTAAGGGTAAGTATTCACGTGAATAAAAATGATATGACTCGACAGTGTATTGTTTAGTGGCAAGGTGTTGAGGAGCACATGCAAAACTGCGAACATGCCTTGGTTGTACAGTGGCGTCTGTTGGTGCATGTGATTCGCTGAGGTAGCTGTTTGATATGGCTATAGCTTGTACTACAGCAGCGGGCTGGTGATGTGTACTGCAAAAGAGGTTGCGTATTTATTCATGTTAATACTACTCAACATTGATGTGCTTCATCTGACATGACTTGACGAGATATTGCTAAGCTATGATAAATGTATCATAAACTTTTCAAGGATGCTCTGCATCCTTGAAAACGGTGCATTGCAAAAGCTGTTAAGCGTGCATTGCAAAAGGTGTATTGACGTGTGTGTAGGTGATATGATTGGATAGGGTTCAACAATGCAAAGCTGTTGAGCATGAACTTTTCAGGGATGCTTTGTGTATTCACATGAGTGTGGATGGCTACTTTTGGTCAGGGCTCAACAGTGCCGAGCTTTCCACCGTAGCTACACTCATTGCTCCCTATCCACACTTTTGGCAAGTGGGATTGAAGAAAGCTGATAACAACATTTGGTTTTGTTATGGTTGGCAGGATTTCGTTGAATACCATTTGAACGGTTTTAGACCCCTTACAAACAATCAGATTGCGTAGCTTAGTTAATTAGCCAAGTTGTTACTTAGTCAAATTAAGCAGTTCTAGGTTAAAGCAATCAAATAATCATATCAAAAATATAATGCAGCGGAATAATAAATAACACAGTGATATGATCACCCAGGAAACCACACAGAAAAACCTGGGGAGGATTTTACCCACCGATTCTCAAGGCAAAACAAAATCCACTAAGAAAGAATTGAAGTTCTTACAAAAGGACTTACAAGCTCCCCGCTTGACTTCCTAATGCTACCCACCAGTAAAACTTCCTGACACGACCACGCGCAGGCTCCGAGTCCACGGACTACTTCTTTCTTTGAATTCCTCAAATCAGCTACAAGCACCCACGCTTGATATTCTTTAAACTTCAAAGGCAGCAACCAAGTTGATCATCAAGATGTTGAAGTAATCTCAATCTTGAAAACCCTAAGCTTTGTGTAAAGGAAAGCTCCTCTAGATCTCACAAGAGATTTACACAAAACCGTAATGTATGAGTAACAATACAACTTGTGCAACTCTTAAAAACGTGGCTAGGGTTTGCCTTATATACCTAGGGCAAAAACATAAAACCCTAAACGTTTAAAGAGTTAGGGCTGAGTTGGAAAATTCTGCAGAAAACGCATCTGGGCCGATTTTCGATCGATCGAGTTTAACCTTCGATCGATCGAGCTAGGCCGAAATGTCCCAATGCATCTGCAGTCACTCGATTCCAACTTTACAATATTTTATCAACTTTGAGCAAGCCTAAACAAGACTAAGTACATTGTTTTGATCATGGTTTGCCAACATTACAAATTAGAGTTCTAAATACATAAATTCCTAAACCTTTAGAACCTAACACCATTCTATCTGTTATGGTTATATTTTAGTCTCCAGATATGAAGAAAATTCCAGCTTCCATGTTCTTATATTTGATAAGATTGCCACTGAGATTCAATATCCACCTGGGAAGAATTGTAAATTGGAAGATCATCAGGTAGAAATAATATACTTAGATGAAGATGATACAAACTCATCATAAGCAAACCTCAATGTACAGACCCACAAAACATGAAGTCAGAGAAAAGTATTTTTTGAAAACATTATCTAGCATGTCAAGAGGAAGAGAGAGCAATCCAAGTAGCCAAAAAGTTCAAGCCTAAAAATTCTTCTTTCATAGGTATCTCGCGGCCGCATAATATGGTGAGCCTTTATACATAATGTGATCATGATGTCACACTTCAATGTCTTCTGCTATTACCCTCCATCAAAACATATTCAGCAATGAGATTTGGGAAGAGATGGGTTGCATTTTCGAAAGCACATAGAAGCAGGAGATGTCTGTGTCTTCGAGGCGATCAAAAGGAAGCCTGTTGTGCTTAGTGTCTCAATATTTCACGTGGTTGACCACCAGAGTTTGGACAAGGATAACATGTTTAAATTTTAAACTAGTGATGTTTATGCTTATATTTAATTAGGGACATTGATCACTAGTATGGTTTATATTTGATGGATGTGGTTTTAAGACTATTCTCTGACCGGTTTGGCATGTCTTGATGAAGACTATTTAGCGTTCCTGTGCTTCATCTGACATGACTTGATGAGACAATGCTGAGCTGTGTTAAATGTATCATAAACTTTTCAGCCATGCTCTGCATCCTTAAAAACGGTGCATTGCAAAAGAAGGCATATTTGTGCATTTGGCGTGTGTGTAGGTGATATGACTGGACAGGGTTCAACAGTGTGAAGCTGTTGAGCACCACATGCAGCACTGCGAACATCAGTGTAGCAACGGTGGACAGCTCACCCCCAAAATTGATGCATAACCAATTCAGGGATGCTTTGCCTCCTCGAAAATGGTGCATTGGAAAGGGTTGCACATCTGTGTATTCATGTGAGTGGGGATGGGTACTTGTGGTTAGGGTTCAACAGTGCCGAGCTATTGAGCATCACATGCAAAATTGCATCAATCAAGTGTAGCCATGGTGGACAGCTCACCCCCAAAATTTTGCTTACACTTTTGAGGGATCCTTTGCATCCTTGAAAATAGTGCATTGCAAAATGTTGCATATCTGTTTATTTACGTGAGCATGGATGATATGACTGAACAGGGTTTAACAGTGCCAAGCTGTTGAGCAGCACATGCAGAACTGCGAACATGACTTGGCTGAATAGTGTAGAGCTATGTTAGCCTTCTCCAATCTCACTTACTATTACGTGCAGCGAGTGTAGCAACACTGGAGGGTTTTTCCCCATATTCCCTTACAAACATTTCAGGGAGTCTTTGCGGGTACAAAATGTAGTTACATTTTCTCAACATCAATGTATCTATTTGTGTGAGCCATATGGATTTTCAGTAAGTGAGTGGTTAGTCTGGTTTGGACGAGTCTTTATGTAATGTATCTATATAAAGTAGGACACTATAAGAACTAAGATACACGGATACGTGTATATGATACCGCTACTTAAACAACTCATAAATGAATTATTCGTATTATTGAATCATATGTGCGGTTGGTCTATGTGCTTTGGATGAGTCTGTATGTATTGAATCTATTAAATTTTCCCAAAGGTAATGTGCAATAAATATAATTTGGAGGCATTTCACTTCCTACCGTTTTTCCTACATTACAATGCAAAGGACATTGTCCAACCAAAGCACATCACTTGAATGTAGCAACAAAGAACAACAGGGAAGAAATGAGAAACTGATTTCACATAAACTTAGCCAAAACTAATGAACAGTTAATATTTAGAGTTGCAAAAGTTGAACGTACATAATCATCATTTGTCAGACATTAACAACAACATTATGTATTGCACATAATGTGTAGACATTAACAACAACGTCTAATGTTCGTAGGTAAAAATTTTTGGAAATCATCATTGCTTGAATCTGAGAAGTCTGAAATATCTGTTTCATCATCTAATGCAGTAATTTCATTAATAGACTTAATGGCTCGCCGTTGCGCCTTCCCCTTTAGATGCTTCCTAACTTTTTGGATTGCATGAAAACGGTCTAGTCATCTTTGCATTTAATTGTTCTCTTGTTCAAGACGAGCAAGTATGTTGGCAGGTTCATCTCTAGGTAACTCGGCTAAGCGTGCCTTAGGAACTCGTAACCCGTGCTATTGACAATACACCTCTAACTCACACCTCTTCTCGTATAGGGTTGACCATGGTGGTTCCGCTTGTTCTGCTACAGTGAACTCTATTGCAGTGGTATCTGTACTTAGTTTTGTAGGTTTGTTGACCATGATGTGCCCGACGCTTCCAAGACTCTCGTACGTGTATATTGGCATATTAACGAAATCTTTCTTCTTTCCAACCCATATCCCTCCATAGTGGTCTGTGTATGTATGTAGTTGTTGATCTGTTGGAACTTGTGATGATGCATTTGTTGAAGTAGATCCAAACTTGTTTCGCATTATACGCTTTGATGTTGAGGCATTGCGACTCATAGGTTAATCAATCTACGAAGTTAGCGGGGTAGAAAGTTAACATTATATCAGCATTTATAACCTCATTTCATGGTATACTATTTAATTAAAATTTCAGTTATTAGGGCTTGTCATGTCAGTACATGCTGGAAAACCACTGCAATCTAAAAAGGATTTTACATGTTCCCAATGCTGCATCAAAGGTGGGCAGTAGTTGCAACATTAGATGTAAATGGGACATCTATGCATCCAAATTCAGAATTGTGTATTCACGTGAGTGTGGGTGTGAAACAATGTCGAGCTGTTGATACTTCTAGTGTAGAATTGCAAACATGACTTGGCGCTAACAGCCGCGTCTGTTGGTGCATGTGCTACGATTGAAGGAGTTTGATATGACTACAGTTGGTGCTACAGCAGCGGGCTGGTGACGTGCGTTCAGAGTTCAAACTTGGTCATCTTGAAACTTCGCTATAGGTATCCATGTTTTGTCTTTCACACTGCAATTTCGCTATATTAATTTATTAATTGTTTAAATCCTTCACAAAACAGATTCTGAAGATCACAGTGTGTTATTATCTTTGGTCATTTTCAAGCCAGTTTAAACATCATGGTGTGTAAACATCACGGTGTTCATTACCTTTGGTCATTAAACCTTTAAAGGTTAAAAGCATCACTTTGCTCTCAAAACCATCACTCTTACAAATTACGCAGCCCCACAGCCTGAAACACTAAAATTTCTCTTGTAATCATAGCCAATTAATGTGACCTTGTAGATTTGGAATACCTACTTACTTGACTGTTCGATCAAACATCGTGGTCAAAGAGTTGCCGGTTTGAAGTGAAGCCCAACTGGAACTGAATAGCACATCTGTTATACCTTTGATGTTGGCGGCTTGAGCTCACTGTTATATCTGTTTAATTGTGCTTGGTCCTTCACAAAACATTAAACATCAGGGTGTTTATTGGACTAGTCTACACTGCAAGGTTTTGGACGAGGTCGTGCCCAGTGTCACTTTTATCATTTTTGGACGAGTCTGCACTGCAAGGTTTCATCAATAAATTTTATAATGAAAATATGATGCATGACGTACAGTCCAGGCAGGGACCAAATTCAGAATAATATAATTGTTGATTTAAGAGCGACAAAAATATCCAATTAGTGAAAAATACATGACTGAAAAGCAAAACCTCCAATAAAAACACTTGCCTTAAGTGAATATATAGCTTGAGCCCTTCCATTCGGAGGAAAATCTCCTAGGTGGTTCATCGTCAAGAACAAACCCTGCAAACCAATTGTGCTTTCACAAACCTTCAATTTGTATTAATAATTACTATAATCTAATAACATGTGAGTGCCGTACAGAATTATGAAATAAATCTTATTTACACACTGACTTGGATCTACTTGATGTTATATAGAATCACATAATAAATTGATGGGTTCTTACAGTTAGAACCATTGCAATAATACTAATAATAGTAACGATGGGCATGAAACTAGTCATCATATTAATATATCAAATTACTTTCCATGGATACCATGTTCGTCAAATTGCCACTCAAATAACAAAATATACAACTGCCTTAAAGCCAGTTCATAGAACTGTCATACTATTCTCCAAATATGCTACAACAACTACAAAAAATTCGTCCCCTCCTTCGGTACAATGGGCAATGGCAATCATGAAGAGTTAGATGGTGGAGAAGGTGGAACAGGACGTCTATAGTCAGCTACATCTGCTCGGAGAGCTGCAACCTCGGCAAGAAGACCATGTAGAAGCTGCCCATGGGCTGCCTGAGTTGTCATAATGGTCTTCATCATAACATGAAGAGAGGGAGGAAGAGGGCTTGTATGCGCTGCATCAGCAGTGTTAACATCTACCTCATCATCACCATCCTCGGCAACAACAGCTGTGGGATCCCCATGCATGTCCTCATCTGGAATATCTCCAGTAGTAGACCGTACTCGTGGTGTCTTGGATGGACCAACACTAGGGTCGACAACCTTATTTTGGGCACTTCGCTGTTTCAGAAATTTGGCTCCTATGGGGGCTTGGATGTAAACCAACTCTTGGGAAGGAAAATTATTTAATCCTAAATTTTTAAGGACCCTATGGATGAGAACTGGAAAAAACAAACCATGCCTCTTATACTTGCTCCTACGCACCTCTACAATGGTTTCGATGAAAAGGGAAGGAAAACAAATGGAACTATTGGTGACGAGGGCGTAAAGAAAGAAACACCTATGTACAGGGATTGTATGGATATGAGAGATAGGGAAAATGTTGTGACAAGCTATCCTAAAAAAGATATAATTAAGCTCAGTCAACTCACTTGAGCTAATACTTCGGTCAGAACCCCGAGTGACTGATCGTCCACAAAGGACATCCATAACATCATCAACACGAGGAAACATAGAGTATGGATAAGTAGGTCTACAAATTATAGGTACATCAAGAGCTTTAGATACGCGCTCCCTAGTTATTGTAAACGGTACACCACGTATGGACGATGCCACCTTGTGACCCATAAGATCCTCATGCACCGATAGGTTCGAATAGAATTCTCTAATCAAGTCAGCTGGAGGGGGTTGTATGTTTGTACACAGGGACAGCCAATGCCTAGACTGTAGATTCTCACGGACGGAAGGATGCAGTTCATGTAGATTGATTTGCCTTTCTCCCCATATACACCTACACGTAATCAAGGTTTCAAAGGTTTGCTCATTCTCGGGCGTGAGGAACTTTAATTGATCAAACACCACTTCAGGTTCAGATGCAACTTTGCATTTTCCCCTCTTAGCCCTCTTCGGAGCCATAACTAACTGATGGTCAGTAGTGGAAACACGATTAGCTTACACAAAAACAGAACCAAATACCGCATTACGAACAGATAAACAATCAAGTTTAAAGCAGAGGAAAAAAATTGCCAAATATAACGCACTACCATGTGTATAAAATCATCCATACAATATACTGCCTAGAGCAGTTTACAACAACACAATAAAAAAACAATATTCTTATTCACGGGTTGTTCAGTTGGTTAAATAAATGTAATGCATTTTGGTCCGAGTGGACCTGTAATTTGAAGATAGAGACCTAGAGTATATGAACTTTAGTTGAACTCAAAGAGCCAACATGCAATTTGTTAACATATTGAATTTTGTAAAAATGATCAATAATGTCACGCACCGATAGCAAGCATTCTAACAGCATGTTCGACATTATAATACAGGAAACATACAAGTGGATGTAGGGCCTGACACATTTTCAAAATTCCTAGCTACATGTAGTAAGTTTCACCAACTTGTACAAAAAACATTAAATTGCACAATGTACAGTTCAGACATACAAACAGCATAAGGACTACCACACACATATGGTGCCACTGGCAAGTTCATTTTGTAGAAGGATACTAGTCGAAGACAACCTACCAGATAAGCAACCTTACTAACAACAATGCATTTGACTACCCAAACACCCATCTTCATCACAATCTACATAGACAATGAACTTTGAAGCATGAATAAAAAATTTGACAATAATGCACCACAAATGTGTCATTTTAAAGACAACAAAATATTAAAAGACTCTTACTATGTAAAATCTTCGAAGAATTTGCTCAGGAAATTGTCGATTCCGGCCGGATGCAGCGACAACAATCGAAGATGTAATTTTGCACAGTTGCAGGTTCTGAAGAACTATGGGGTTTATAATGGTGGGGGGACATATCTCGAGAATTACTCGATGATACGTAAATCGAGTTATTTGAATATAACTCGATTACTAGGAAATCGAGGTACATGCAGTGTAAATTTCAGGAATCCAGTTATATGTAACTCGATTAGTTATATCTCGAGTTATGTTCACTGGGCTTCCCCATCAAGCCCAAATATTTTGGACTGCTCTAGATGCAATCCAAGAGGAATCCAAGTGTGCAGTCATCTTGCACATAACCCGATTCTTCAGAAACCGAGTTACTTGCATCGTAAAAAAAAGGAATCCAATTTATGTTCAGACCAATCTTCCACGTAACTCGGCACTCCAGAAAATGAGTTCGCATCACATAAATCGATTATTTATAAATCGAGTTATGTTCACTGGGCTTTACCACCATATTTGGACTGATCCAGATGCAGTCCAAGAGGAATCCAAGTGTCCAGGAGGGTCTTCCACATAACCCGATTTCTCTAAAACCGAGTTCTGTGCATTGTAAATCACAACAATCTTATTTATGTGTAGCACGTAACTCGATACATATGAAAACGAGTTATGTTCACTGTTACTCGATTATGTATAACTCGAGTTATGTTCACTGGGCTTCCCCGCCCAGCCCAGATATTTTGAACGCTCTAGATGCAGTCCAAGAGGAATCCAAGTGTCTGGAAAACATAAGATGAGAACAAAAAAAAAGTAATATATATATATATATATATATAACAGGGGGTTTCTAGCCTCAATGTTGGGCTATTTTTTGGTAGTGTCGTAACTCATTCTAGCCAATTTGGTCAAACTTTTACAACTTATATTTTAATGAAATGTAGTGTAAAATAGATAATTTGATGTGGGGTTTATTTTAAAATTAGTATGTACAATAAAAAAAAATAAGTTCTTATGCAGTCATAGAGAGAGTTGTTTGCAAGAGCTTAATTGAATGCTAAAGGTTTAAATCTTTCTTATGGTTAATTGAAAATAGCCCAACATTTAAATCTTTCTTTTGCAAGAGCTTAACTGAATAGGGAATTATGCTTCGAGAGAGTTGGATGCTCTTAGTTGATATCAAATTCAGTTCGGCAAGTGATTATAAGGGTTTAAAACTTAATTGCAATAGCTTATACAGTGAGCCTTATAATTCTGGAAATATTTACAATAGGAATTACCATATTTGGACCTACAGCTTTTGGTCATGAAGTCAATCATTCTTGAGATACTCAAACTACCTGTATACCAACATTGAGGCCAGAAAATTGCCCAACATTAGAAATTGGGTAGATAGTGTCGTAACTAATTTCATCACAATTTGGTAAAGATAAAGATAAACTCCTAAGCAAATTCAAAAGCAAGAACCAAATCTAATATGGCAGCTGCATAACACTTTTGTCACAGTTTATATTGGTCTAAATAACTCCATATTGATCAGATGTGCAACTAGTATCGATGATATTACATAGCAACTCAGCTTTGCTTTTAAACAGTACAGCATGCCAGGGCTGTAGATATAACAAAACATCAACCTTGGCCACAGTCCATTCCAAAAACAAAAAGGGAAAAAAACGGATGAACATAGTAGTTGCAAAATAAACACATCCAAAGTTTAACGTTTAACACATTACTGACGAATGCATCCACCATAACCACTTATTTGATGCATCTGAAAATGTGGACCTTCAACACAGCATCGTCCCTCATGATCAGCTTAAATACGCAAACATCTCCTACTCGCAACGTATTTTCCCTCGCAAATGCAGACCACCCAGCAGATACAACACATGATGAACCCACACTTCGTTCATAAACGTATAACTTCACAGGCCATAATCGGTCCACAACCTGGAGCTTCATTGTAAGTATACTTCCTTTGCTGTAGTCCTTGGTAAAGCCTTCTCTAGGTAAGTAGTTGATAATGGCCCGGGGTAAACTCTGTACAAAAAATATGGAAAGCGATATTTCAAAATTGTTGAACCTAAGATGTTAGATATATATACATCTTTTCCCCTAAAAACACAACTACGCAAATCATTAGCAACAAGTATCTGCTACATGCTTTCTAATTGATCCATGAAAAATCAAAGTAAAAAAGAGGGCATGACTAAAACCCAACAATTTATGTGAAGCTGAAAGCTTACCGCACGGTCCTTGCCATCAATGTATGATGGATGAATGGTAACAGTGAAAAGGGGATTCTCTGATTTAAAAGCATTGGCTTTCACAAGATTTTCAGCTACACCGCCATCTTTCTTAGGACATTGGTCAGATTCAAGTTTAACTAACGAACTGCTTGTGCATCCTACTCGATTTCCTCCAACCCCATGAGCTGATCTTGAAATGACATGAAAATATGAAGTGATGCACATGAAATTAATAGTAAACAGGCTAATAACAATCAACCAGTTCCTTACAAAAGTGTGAGATTCAAACCTGAACCCTCTCCCTTAGTAAGGCCAACCATGATTTCAACAGAGTCATCATCACTCTCATTATCTTCCATCCTACAAAGTTGGACTTGGTCATCTAAAGTATAGTCTATTTCTGTTGTAGTGGCATCAAATATGAGTACATCAAAGTGTGAATTTCCAATATATCTGAAAACTAGCAAGTGCCCTAGGGCTAGACCATGACAGCTTGCAAATTCGCACCAACCATTTTGAAACCAAACCCCCCCATCATGTTTTGTCACCTTCACTTTCCAATTTGTACCATTTGGAATCCTAAGAAAGGCTGTATCGGACAAATCAACTCCATATTTGCTTATAAACTTTGTTGGAATCCGCTGTAAAAAAGAATCTCCATAACATTAATGCAGGCTTTGTAAATAAACACATGCATTTGAGTTCACATATATTCTTGTTGTGCAGCTACCATTACAGGAAATCTAACACAAAATCTAACAAATGAGACGTAGAGGATGATGTTGGTGAAATGAATTTCTATTAGTTGAATGAGTTAAAAGCATTGTTTGAAATTACAAGTTTTTGTTATTGATTTTGGTATATGTAGAGTTCAATATTTTGTTAATTTTTGCATAAAGGTCTATCATATCATGAGCTTCAAACCAATTGCAGTAGTAAACCGCCAAAACTAAAACGGGTATTATTTATTTATTTATTTATTATTGCTAAGGTCAGATATGCTTGTAAAGATTAGTAGCCTTAGCAGCTGATACTTGTTGGATGAACAAAAAATTTAAAAAAAAAAAAAAAAAAACCAGACAAAAACCATATAGACAGTGCGTTTGGGTACAATTCTCCCTCACATTTGGGTACAACTGGCACATATACGAATTACATATTCATACATACATTTATACAGCTACATTTTTACCCCCTAACATTAAATTACCCTCTACTTTTTTTTCATTGAACATGTTTAGTCTAGATCAAGCATTGAAAAACAATTGGAAACTTAACAACAACAATAATAATAAAAGACTTAGTCTGAAATTGAAAATTAAATATAAAAATTATATGTGTGTGTGTCTCCAAGAGAAAATTGTATTTTAAGAATTGTCACTCCCTAACATTACATATCCTCAGTATAGTTTTTTTGCATTTGATGCTTTGTGACTAACTAATTAAGTATTCACAAACAATATTAAACTTAAAAAGAAAAACTACAAAAAGACTTAGTCTCAAATAAAATAACTATATGAGATATTTATTTTATTAAAAACTTACTATCTAAACTCAACAAACAAAACTTTCCAATTAAGAGAGGCAAAAACAAAAAATTTGAAAGTAACAACAAATGTAACATACGTATTGCAAAATGAAAGTTTTTATGACTACATGTAACAAATGTAAATTTTTTCAAAAATCAGAAAAAAGAAGATCAAATGGACAACGTGTATTAGCATATTAGTTTCAAAGAGAAAAAAGATCATGAATTTAAGTATACTTACAATCTTTCCTTCTTGAAGAGCTGGAGGCAGAATAATCTTGAAAAAGTGTGGGGACCTCAACGTAAGATTAGCAGGACCATCCTCATTGTCTCTCCACCATTGAGAAGCCATTGTTCTGGTTCTCCAAAGTCCGGTGCTTTTTGCTGAGAAGTTGAACGGTTGATTCTTCGTAGGTTGAGTACTAAATAGTGTCCAGCAAATTGCCTGGTCTTCCATATAACCCGATTATTCAATAATCGAGTTATGTGCACTATAAATCAAAGGAATCCATGTTGTGTGTAGTGTAACTTTAAAGGAATCCATGTAGTGTTGTACGGCTTACAAGTAACTCGATACCAACGAAATCGGGTTAATACCAAAATTACTCGATAATCCAAGGACCGAGTTATGTGAACTATTGCTCCACACCCAGCCTTCCATATTTTGACTGATCCAGATGCAGTCCAAGAGGAATCTAAGTATCCAGAAGGGTACTATACATAACTCAGCTATGAGGAAATCGAGTTATGTGGAGTGTAAACCAGCCCAACCCAATTTATGTTAAGAACGGTCTTCCACATAACTCGGTTATTAGTAATTCGAGTTCTGTGTAGTGTAAATTAGTAACTGTCTTCCACATAACTCGATTGTAAAGAAATCGAGTTATTTTCACAGGGCTTTGCCACCCAGCCCTCCATATTTGGACTGATCCAGATGCAGTCCAAGAGGAATCTAAGTGTCCAGAAGGGTACTACACATAACTCGGCTATGGGGAAATCGAGTTATGTGGAGTGTAACCCAGCCCAACCCAATTTATGTTAAGAACAGTCTTCCACATAACTCGGTTATTAGTAATTCGAGTTCTATGTAGTGTAAATTAGTAACTGTCTTCCACGTAACTCGATTGTATAGAAATCGAGTTATGTTCACTGGGCTTTACCACCTAGCCCAGTTATTTGGACTGATCCAGATGCAGTCCAAGAGGAATCTAAGTGTCCAGAAGGGTGTTCCACATAACTCGGTAAATAAAAAATCGAGTTATGTTCATACATAAACTCTCGTTCATGCAGTGTCCACACCCATACAGTATTGGCTAGTTCACAACCATACTCTACAACAACTCATATCTACTTCCAACCACATCCATCAATTAATCATTCCCTCATTTCCATTATGTGAATAAGAAAATCATCCATACGAGCTTATTTGTAAGTAAAAACTTTATACATTTAAATCCGTTGATGTACAAAAATAAATTGGTCAATTGTACATTTTAAACATTATTCACAATTTTAACTTGAAACTTGGATAGCATACGCCAACAATGGTTTTAGGCAATCATGGAGTCTGCGCATTTGAGTTACACCTTTTTTTTGTTCTCTTCAGTTAGTCTAACCACTTCATCCGTGGTACGTAGAAAGTCTGGCACCTTTGGCACACAGGACATGGCAACAGTATTAGAACTACAAACCTCCCATTGCTGCAGGGCTACCTCCTTTTTGCGTAGTAACAAACACAAAAATTAGTATACAACCCACATTAATTAATAGCATGAATTGATAGATACAGAAGAACCTTGAAGCTTGCCTGGTTAATTGACGAGCATCTACTGTTACACCTTGGCCACAATTAGCAATCTAAAGCAAAACATATATAGTTAGGGAAATAGAGACCCCATGAATACAAGAATATGTACACCACAAACAATAAGATTGGAAGAACACCAAATATGATAGAAGACTTGGAATGTTAATAGGTAGGAGTTAAGACTAACTGCAACTACTTGAAGAAGTAATCACAAGATTGCCCAAAGTGTAGTTAAATTTGATACAATGGTATTACTATCATGGTTCCAAACTAAAAATTACTCCATGAATCTTACTTATAACTCATAATGTAATACGTAAACATGTAAAGAAGAATAACTTATGATACCCCTTTGTTACTATAAATTGTAATTTACCTGCTACGTAGCACCATGGCTTGTTGATGCCACATTTTGCGTTGGACATGTACGCCAGTTATGACCCTCTTGCTGACACAACCCACACTTCAACTTTGGTCCATTCTTAATCCACAATGAGGTTGCCAACTCCCTATCTTCGTCATTCATCTCATTGCGGATTCTCGTGGATGTCGGCCGACCTTTCTCACGAATCAACCGCGGGTTTGGCTCACAGTTCTCCTTTCTTCTGGCTCCGGCCATTCTAACCTATCTTTAAGTGGTTGGAATATCAGCTCGTAGCTATGATACCGTTCTTCCACGTGGTAGAAACGATCCGTATACTCAGTGGCATCGTGGTTGTGCTTGGCACAAACTGCTATCAAGTGTGAACAGGGGATCTTGTTTGCTTCCCATTTGCCACACGTGCATGTCATGTCCATGAGGGAAACACTATGGGTGTGATCTCCCTCGCCAGTGTTCAACAATGAAGACTGGGTCTCCACTGTATATAATTGTTGTTGCGCGCTCATCTGTCTAACTATATGGAGCTTCGCCTTCTCTTGATTTGCCTCGAACTTGTCATAGGCATATTTGCACCACACTTGCCCCTCTTCCAACTGCTCTAGGGTTTTGTTTCGACGTTCGTCAAAGTACGAGTTCACCTTGTAAAATGTGAACTTCACCATTGCAGTTATCGACAAGCTACGTGCACCTTTAAGTACCCCATTGAAGCACTCTAATAGATTGGTTTTCATTGCCCCATATCGGTGCCCATGGTCATGTACAAGTGTCCACTTTTCTTGATCTACCTCTTTAAGATAGTCGTATGCATCTGGGTTGACATTCTTGATGCAATCCATGGTGTTTTCAAACTTCCTAACTTGATTCACAGTCACTGCCTTCCATACCAAGTTCTTCAACGGCACACTATTGAAGTTTGTGTTAACATTGCTTACTAAATGGTGGAGGCCATACCGGTGATGGGTTAAGGGTGGTTGCAAGTAGCCCCTTGTGGTGTCATCGAAGCATGATTGTATCCCACGATGCCTATCAGAGATTATACATAAATTGGTCCGGTCCGTAACATAGGTTAGCAGGCATGCCAAGAACCATCCCCATGTCTCTATGCTCTCGCTTTCGACAACGGTAAACGCGAGTGGATAAACCTCGTTGTTACCATCTGTTGCCATTGCTATCAATAGCTTTCCTTTGTATTTACCATAGAGGTGCGTTGCATCTATGCTTAGCACTGGCCTGCAATGGCTGAACCCTCTAATACACAGACCGAAAGCCCAAAACGCGGAGTTGAATATACAAGTCCCCGAGACATGAGGGTCACACTTTAACGTGGTTATAGTGTCCGCATCTGCATCGGACAATGCCGCTAGAAACCGTGGCAATTCCGCGTAGGACTCGTCAAAATCCCCGTAAATACGCACAACTGCCTTCTGTTTGGCTTCCCAAACCTTGTACATAGTTACATCATGCCCGTGCCTTGCATGCAGCATACTACGTAAGTCCCTTACCTTTCGGGTTAGGTCCTTCCGTACATACTTCTCAAGTGCAATGGAGATGAACTTTGAATCCATCATCCACCCATCGATCGCTACTTGGAGGGATGAGCAACTGTGGGGAGCCGTACATTTACTGATCTGCCACAGCCTGTGCTTCTTGCTGCAAATGGCCCGAATTGACCACATACATGCCTCATGTATGCACCGTATTACTAACCTATTGGTGTCAGACTTGATGACCTTGTATTGCTTATTATGCTCCACAGAGTAGAGGGTCAACACATACTGAACAGAGGCTTTATTCTTGAATAGCATCCCGATGGCCGGGTGGTCACCTTTATGCCAACTTGTAAGATGCCCTGTACCCAATGCAGGTGATGGGTCCTTAATATTGTCCCATGTGTTTGATGTGAACCATTCTGGGATAGGAACTGTAGTAGGGCAATCCTCCTCGTTGTTTTCGATCAGTGGTACATTGATCTCTGTGTCGTCCATTGCTCCATCGATATCAATGAACTCTTCGTACACATCTTGGCTGGCATCAATGTCAATTCCCCCATCCATATGAACTTGTGTATGTTCATACGTGTGACTAGACCCTCCCACGTATCGTGTATGGGTGGCGCCCAACACTTCGGTTTCATCAACATCATCAACTGCACTGCAGGGTTGATTATTGTAGGGCAAAGGCATGGCATAGGCAAAGGAAGGCTACACGTCAAACAGCAATGAGTGTGGCGTTTCCACCCCACTGCCATGCTGTGAACTTGCACCAGCATGGAACCCAACAGCCTCAACAGTTACATACAAGTCGGACGCTATGAACTGGGGGGTCCACTTAATCACTATCCACATCATGTCCACGTCAGCATCGTAACCCAACGAATTTGAGTTGTAGACAATTTGAGTACTCACAAGTATCTGGGGGGCACGGTACACGATGGATATCTTATGTAACTCCCTGTCCAACCCTAGAGCTTCCATTATCTTTCGATGCATTTTTCTCAAGTGTGTTCCACATTTCAACTCAATGAACTTCTGCTTCACTGACTCGCCTCTATAGGACAACCCATGCAAGTCGTGGAAATACTGCTCCCCATCATAGTAAACGTAGAAGTAATGACGACCCATGGTAAACCTGGATAAGGACAATTAATTGTGGTTATCATGCAGAAGATAGAGGGTTATGTTAGTGACAATTAATCGTTTACATACGCACTATAATGATATCTGATAGGCCACAAATTGAATGACCCCTTGTGATTTAAACTAATTAATTAATTTAGCCAAATTATTAATTAATCAATTTAACATGCAAATACGTGGCAGCACAAACAAATCACCGAATAACTAAATATGCAGCGGAAAATAAATGACACGGTGATTTGTTCACGAATGGGGAAAACCCTAACGGCAAAAACCCCATCGGGTGATTTTCAGGTCACCACTCCCGAAACTCCACTATTATCAAATCAAGCGGTTACAAATAAAGAATCCCAAGTACCTTACCAACCTACAATTGAACCCTTACCCCAATACCCAATTGGACTTGATCTGTAGTGACAGTTCCCACCTTTGATGCACGGCTCCCAAGTACGTGACTAACCAGATGCGCGGATCCCAGTACGCGACTTCAAACACCAACTTTAGAAGGAGAGGTTGGCTGCAGAGTTCTTCAGATCATCCTATGCAATGAAGATCAGGAAGATGCTTGGTTACAAAACCCTAAGGTGCACAATACACAGCAACTTCTTGAAGAAGATGACCTAGATTAAGAGCTTCGTCTTAGAGCACAATTTGCTTGAACAAGGATTGCTCAATGCTTATGCAACTTGTGTCTATGTTGACGGCTCTTAAAACACTCCTTAAATATGTTTAGGGTTAGAAGAAAAGAAGGCCCAAAAACACATTCACGGATCCCAAGAAAATCAGATTGGAATTCTGACTTTTTAATTCTCGACAGATAGCAGGTGTCGAGGTAGGTGTCGAGCTTTAAAAATTCTGCACTTCAGCTTGCTTTTTCTTGGACAGACTTGATGACTTCAACACTTGATCTTGAAACATTGTTTCTTGAAGTATTCAAAACACCTAGAACTACCCAATTACAAGTAGAGTGCGTTTTGTCAAAGGATTAGCCAATTTACATAAAATATGACATATGTTCTTAAGTGTGAACACATATGTCCTAACAATATCCTAAGTATTCTTAACAAACTTGATTCATTTGTACACAAACATTGGCCTTTTAGGGGAGATGTGCCACAACAAAGTATAAGGAAAAAGCTAACATGGTCAACATAACTTGTTCACCTCGCAGGCTTTCTTTTCAGAACCCACACACTGAAGCCTTTTAGAACTGAAAGAACCATACAATTTAAACATCTTATTACTTGTTACATCATTGTTGATACCTATGAATAAATGCATATATCATCATAGGAATTCACCCTACAATGTTTGTTTATATATATTTTCCCAATTATCCATACATACATTACTAGATCTATACACATGGAGGAAGAATATGTATACAATGTCAATATCACACACACACACACACACACACACACACACACACACACACATATAAGAGAACACAATAATTAATCGTTTTTGGGAAAATTGTTCTCGAAATTTTTAGTATATTGACAGTTTTTGAAATTCCTAACAAATTGTTTCAAAAATGGGTGGTTTAATGTGTGGCCTAAGGGCATACATTATATATAAACTAAGTTTACATGTGTGTGTGTGTATATATATATACATGTGATCATATATGGAAAGTCCACTTTGTGTATATTTACATATATTTGCACACACACACACACATATATATATATGTGTGTGTGTGTGTGTATCAACATATATATATATATATATATACGACACTATGTGTGTGTGTGTGTGTGTGTGTGTGTGTGTGTACACACATACATCTGATCATATATGGGTATGTAGGTTTGTCTATATATAGATACATCTACCAGCCTATTGGTGTATATATATATACTCACACACATAGTGTTAGAACCATAGTAAGAAAGTAATCACATTTATACTAAAGTGCCAATCCAAATGTAATTACAGAGTTATGTAAGTCAAGATATACTTGTCAGGAGAGATGAGTATTAACGAGAAGAAGGGGACCACAACTATAGCACGCTTGTAATATTATTACAAGTAGAAGAAGTAATCACCTTGCAGGCTTTCTTTTTCAGAAACCCACACATTGAATGTAACCCAACACCAAAAGAGCCAGACACGTGCATGGATTCTGATATGTGGCGAGGGGTGAATCATAACTCGATATCTGGGATATCGATTTTACTTAAAACTCGACTTCAACAGTATCGAGTTACTGTTGACGTGACATATTGATGTGACGAGCACAAAAACTCGATAGTTCAGAAATCGAGTTACTTACAAATGTAAATGGATTTATAGCTATAACTCGATTTCTCAGAAATCGAGTTTCTGTTTGCATTTCCTCTACAAAAAGGTAGACTGACTCCACTAGTAAGAAGGTGCATCCACCAGCTCAAATACGTAAGGAGTTCCACCATTTCGTGTTTGTAAAACGGGATGGGACGTACTTATGTTGTGTTTAACGGTCGTGTTCCAGGCATATACAATAGTTGGGTAGATGCGAGTAGACAAGTTCATAAATTCCCAAACGCCAATCACAAATCATATAAAGATCGAAGGGAAGTAGAAGCCACATACATGGAGTATTTGCATTGTAATGGTATGGACGTGCATGGTGGTGCGTCTGCATCATCGGCAACTTCGAACATATCAACCTCAGCTCCACCTAGCACTTCTCCAAGCAAAGGAACTAACTACGACAGTGGAGACATTAGGAACACCTTGTTAAGGTATCAGTTGGAAGTTGCCATTGAGGAGCGTGACCATGCAAGAAGGATTGCAACCTTGAGTGCGAACATGTTGAATGAAGTGGTGGCTCATGTTGTGGGGGATGATGAAGTTGATGCACCCACGAGACAACGTATGGGTAAATGAATGCCAAAGTATGACTTCTTGTTGTCGTATTCATTAAGATATATATACTTGCAAGTAACTAGGTTCGTGTGTATGGTTTAACTAGAAATGTCATCGTTTTCAAGCTGTTTAACTGGCAGATATGTATATATGGGAAAGTAACCTTATTATTTTTGTTTCAGCACAACTTTGGTCTTATTCGGTCCATTATATGTACTTTGGTCTTATTCGGTCCACTTTGGTCCTATTCGGTCTAGTACATTCTATTTGCTTTATTTGATCGTAACTGATGGTCAGCGTTGGTCGTATGAGATCTATTTGGTTCACTTCAGTCCATTATTGTGTAGTTACAAAATACAAGATCAACCCATACACAATGAGTCACGATTAACGAATGTACATGACATAAAAAACAACGACTTGCAAATTAGCTGGATGAATGATTTTGAAAATCCACTGGGAGGATTCACTGCAATCCATACCAATCAAAGGAAAAACGATAGGCATTGAAAAAGATAAGAATGGAATTGGTCATACATGAAAAATCGTCCAATATCAGAAAAGGATCCAAATTCTTCAAGTCAATTATGAAAAATTTAATACATAGAAGATAGAAAGTCCAGAACAAAAGAACCATGAATAAAATTTGACACCAACCAACTAAAAAAACAAATAACACAACTATATAAAGATTCTTGAATCCCAAACACACTAAATAAAACCCCAAAAGTATGATGTAACTTGTAATATTATTCGAAATGAAAGAAAAAGTTACACCTAAAATTTTGAAATTACTTGAAAAGTTAACATTACATGGATAAGTGTATGATGCAAAATTGATGTTGGAAAAACTTATCCACAAGTGTCCACTTTTTGCTGGTGACTCCCATTGGGAGAAACCAATGGAAGTCCCTTCTTTGCATGCTCTCCACTAAAGTTCCCAACAAAGATTCAATCTATGAATTCAATGGCAGCACAATTACAAAGCACATGTTGTTCTTATTCTTCAAGTTTAAGGACTACAATTGCATAGTGGAGTACTACAAGTTTCAATACATACATTACTATATCTTCCCTCCAGCTGGGTCCACTAGACGAAATTGAGCACCTATGAGAGTGGTCTTCCCACTACCAGTTCTGCCAACAATACCTGTTTTGTGCCCTTAACCAAATGTGCAATTGATCCCCCTCAGAACAAGTGGTGGATCAGGCCTATATCTAGTCTGTTTTAAAATTGATATTCTTAGAATCTCAGCATAAGAACATTCTTTAATTTTAACATTAAATAAAAAAATATAGTTACCTGCAAACCGTGTACCTCAAATTTAGCCATAGATGGCCAATTTGATGGAGGCCGGTTCCCTTCTAACGATAACATTCTTCAAGAGGTTTGGTGTAATGCCCTTGCAAAAACCTTGAACACCCTCGAACCTGCAAGCCCCAACAGAATAGATTAGCCTTATAGACGAGGAAATGTCTCAAGTTTATAATGAAAGTAAGAACAAAGACTCTTACTATTATAATTGAGTTTGTTACTTACTGGGGTGAGCCAAAATCTCCCACCTTCTGGCTATACTATTATGTAGACTGTAAGAATCAATATACCATCAAACATTCATATCAAAAATACAAACACCACCCAATTAATAATATCACAAAGCAAACAATTATACTCGTGGAACTATGCATAACTTACAGAGTTTTAAAAGCAGTGCAAAAGCCTACACTTAACTCCAATGAGTCTTTCTTAACTTAAAATACTCCTCATATACAATACTCAGAATGCCCCATGTTCCAAATGCTTTAGATAAATTATAGTGGATGTTAAAACTTATTGTGCCTTATATGTTGATAAGTGAAGTAATATTACAGAAAAAATAACGATGAAGTATGATATAAATTCCGAAGAGAAGATACTTGTAATACTCCTATACACTTAGAGGGCACTACCCATAGCACCAAAATCCTACCTTTTAATACTCCTATATACTTGTTTTTGTTTTAAAAAAAAAAAAGGATGGGATCTCAGTTATGGATAGAATATCCATTTAGACAGATGTGTGACATGGGCAAGCCCATATATCTAAGTTATCATGCATCTCACCCTGGTAGATTTTGTTAGATTATATCCACCCACATCAAGGCCAAATGACCATTGGCATAGCAAATGCCAGGATAAACAAAGTAGATGCGACGGTACAATCTTGCATGTGTACACCCTATCCGGTCCAGTAATAGAACCACAGTTTCAACATACAGATTTCTGTTAGTGACATCTCTCCATTAAACGAGGACTTGAGTTATCAATCATTATTGACAGGAAATTTCTAGATTTGCCAAAAAGAAGGGACCCATTTGTCAATGCAAAAGTGTACATTGATACTTCTAGTATACGGACATTTATACAGTTATGCAGACCCAAATTCAAAAGAGCATTGATTGTAGTGACTTACCAAGAGTTTATCATCACTTTCAAATTCCCTTCTATTACTTCGGGGGCCTCACTAGGTATATGCATGTATTGATTTAGCCTTTGTATAGAAATGACATAATTTGGTAAAATGCACAAATATTGAATTGAGAAGACAAGTGATGTGTTTAATGAAAGACCATAAAAAAGTGCCATTCCAATAAATCATGCAATTAAAGGAGAAATTGTTATAAAGAATCTAATACGCATGTTTTACAGCTCAATATAACTCCACAAGCATGTTTAAAAAACCATCTTCAGAAGTATTGAAGCATCTATAGAAGAACTGTAATTCGTTAAAGATTGAAAAAATAACTCTTCAAGGTAAAACTTACCAGAGCTAACAGACCCGGGAGGAAGCCATGACCATGCAGAGTGTTGAAGAGGCAAGACCAATTGCACTAAGTGTTTCTAATCTTTGGATTAACCACTCATTTGCTGCAAAACTATGGAAAAAAGGACTGGCATTTCTGACAATCAATTCAAGATTCTTTAAAAGAATCGGTCTTCCTCCTCAAAAGCTCTTATAGTCATGGAGCCAAGCATTGTAGAGACTCAGATAAATGATTTGCTACAAAGGAGTTGGTTGTGCCATTGATCCGCATAAACTTCCTCATCAAACTCTTTTACAAAAAGTATCAACTTACTTCTTCTTGCTTATCACCAAAGCCGCACATTTGTTTCTCAAAAGGGGGGGGGGGGGGGGGGGGGGAAACAAAAAACAAAAAAACCCAATGCCACATAAAATCTCTCTTACAAACGAGTTCGGCACTCCAGCTAACAACATATCAAAATACAAGAAAGTTTGGCTTCAAATGAATACCAATCGAGGCATTTGTCCATTTGCAATCAAAATTCCAAGCCTAGAAAAACTTCCTAATACATCAGTAAATACAATACACCTTATGGGTTTTCTCCTACATGTAACAATTTGTTGACAACAAACACACTAAATAAGCCAGTATTCTCCCCAAGCAATGATCTACAAACAGATGCACAGCCACCAAGATTCTCCCTAATTATAACATTTTGCATGCTTATTCCAGTCCAGTCACCTATACACATGAAGAATAAGCACACAGGGACAATCAGGCTCAATGGCCTTTTCGTTTCCACCATATATTAGCTCTAAAAAAAAGATACAACTTTAAAAGAAAAGTGAAATGAAAATATCTAGTCACCTATAGGCCGGAAGTATAAGCAATATTTACAATAGGCATTTAATGATCTTTTCGTTCCCGCCCATATGCCTTGACATGTCTAATCTTACCTGTTTCATCAGACACAACAGCATAATTAAATTAACATAATCAATCAAATGTGCAGTATAAGTAGCTAAAAAGATGGGAAGTGTAGACGAAGTACATACTATCACCGGTCCCGCAACTGGGAGTATGCGCAGGAGGGCGCCGTGATCTTCGCAAACCCTCCACCGGCGCAATGTCCTCAGTCGGTATCTGCTCAATCTGTATAGCATCTTCGTGGGGGGTTGGAGATGAAGCTAACATGGTGGGGTCCACATGCACTAGAGGTGGGGTGGGCATGCCTTGTGTGGGGACAAATATGCATCCACCATCATGGGCAGATCCACTGAAAACTGGGGGCAACATACGGGAAGGGTCCTCATAGTCCGTGCTAGCACCATGGGACGTTGTCTGGGCTGGAACAATGCCCTCATGATCGACACTGTGGGATGGCCCAGCACCAGCACTAGACGTGCATCGCGGTGTCCTGCTGCCGTCATTAGACAGTACCCAATCAGTGCCAAGCCATGACTCTTCTACACCCGAGTCATCCCCTTCCTCGTAGATGGGATCCAGCTCAGTCATACGGTTGCGACCAGCTCGGCCACCTCCACGACGTCCACCCCCACAAGACCCACCACTTTGCCCACCACGACCTGGGGCCTGTGTGCCAATGTGAACTGCTTTGGCGAGTGCATCTGCCAATTTAAGTCTGCCCAACTCCTCCACAAGCTGTAGTGTATATGTAAGGTCATTATGCATGTTAGAACCTTAGTCGCACCTCTGTATAGACCTAATCATCGTCCGAACCTACAAAACAAGGGCGTCATAAAAGCAAGGGCATAGGTATAATGCAAAAGTTGGATAAATCTGTTCCAAAATCAAAAGAAAAAAGTAGTAAACATAGCTAATGAACTCCTTATATTACTTATAACTATTAAACATCTTTAAAAAGATTACGTATAAAAATAGGGGTTGGACCCCCTTGTGCAGAAATTTATAGTTCCACCCCAGCAGTCACGAATTTTCAGTTTCCTGTTATGTTTATGGGTATGCAATCTAAACATTGAGATAATACTTCCGAAAAACACATATGGTTGGTTGTACATAAGTTCAATCTTAGCACAAGTGAAAATATCTTTTATCATTTGTGTATCTAGGCTTCACTAGAGTTACAACTCCATTAATATCATACTGCAATCAGGACACATATTTTGAAGTTACAACTCCATTAATATCATACTGCAATTAGGACACATACTATGAAGTTATTATTTCCTAAGTACACGTCCGAATGGATGACAATTGAGAATATCAAACGCGAGCTTAAATTGCCCAACATTAAGGGAAGTACCATCAGTTACAACATATATCATACTTGAATCTAGTAGTCCAGCACATATCCTTGCTGCATACTTGCAAGAATTTAAATGACCTTTAAGCTGCTGGAAATTGAATTCTACCAACAGTTTAGTAAGGGACTTCCTAGTCCTAGAGGTAATATCTATCAAGGAATATGTAATTAGCTTTCAGTCTTGGAGGTAAGGCTATCTAGTGTGACAGTGAACTATCATGAAATGTGAATTTATCACTACTAAAAAGAGTTGCACCGTCTGTTTGAAATTACAAGCCAACCAAAAACAAAAAAATAAAACAAAAAATAAAAATAAAAATAAAAATAAAAGAATAAAACCCAACCCACCCTTTTTAAAATTTGAATGTAATTATGGCTGTGTTTGGTTCCCGTAAAATATTTTTCGAAAAATAGCCTATTTTTCGGAAATGCTATTTTTGGGAATGGAAAATATTTTCAAATGTTTGGTTGCATAATGAAAATTGTTGTAGAAAATATTTTCATGTGTTTGGTTCTATTTTGAAAATGCTATTTTCCTACCCATTTTTCACATTTTCTCAGCATTCAAACAAATTATTATTACAAAAAATTTCAAAATCACAGCAAACTCCAGCAATCAAAAGCAGAAACAAAACCAAAAAAAAAAATATATATCAAATCCGAGTTCAATCGGGTTCTGGGTTCTGGGTTCGATCGGCGACTGGGTTCAATCGGCGTGGTGCTCGGGGTTCGATTGGCGACGGGTTCTGGGTTAGCCAGTGTGACTCGCCGGTGCAAAGGCTATGGGTGTTCGTGGCGAGATCGCGCGGTGCGGTGCGTGGCGAGATCGCGAGATCAAGCGGAGGCGATCGAAGGCGATCGAAGGCGAGATTGGCACAGTGCTCGGGGTTCGCAGGCGACGTCTCCGGCATGATCTGGGCTCCTCTTCTTCCTCTCGTGCTCTCTCTCTCTCTCTTTCTTCGTGCTCTCTGTCTCTCTGTTTTTCAGAAAACGTTATTTGAAGTGAAAATAAAAAGGGAAATCATTTTCACCCTTGACTCACGGTCAACTGAAAATGATTTCCGGAAAATTGATTTTCCATGCGCAACCAAACACCCGAAATTACAGAAAAGCATTTTCGAAAGTGATTTTCACCCAAAACAAACGCAGCCTATATGAACAAAGGTGTGGTCATCATTGGTCATTGCCAATTAACCATTCCTCATGCAAACAAATTGGATGAAGACAAATTCAGTTATTTATGAACAACTTAAATCATGCAGTAGCTTAAAAACATAATGAAAGATAAACTCATAGAGATGTAACAACAATAATAATTGTGGAGTTTTGCATGCATGATAAAGCTACTGAAGATATTTAATCGAACAATGGTTTCATACATAAAATAGGAATTGTTGCCTTACCATGAGTTCCTAGTGTGCAGACTCTGGTTTTATGTACCGCCTCGTGTTGCGATTGTACCACGTCATGTACTCAACGAGGTATGTGTCATCATCGTCCAAGAAAGGGGCCCTGCGAACTTCAGTTGCTTGGTTGGCCCATTGCTGAATAAAGACAGCATGTTCTGCCTCCCAATCCTTCTCCCATTTACCCTGGAGGGATATCTTGTGAAGGACAGTCGACGTATCCACGACAAGTGGAACTGGTTGCTTCATCCCAAACTAACGGAGGACTCGTTCGGGATGATGCCCCGCCACTATCCAAAAGTATATCAATGGCACCTCAGCCCTCCAAATATGCTGCCCGGCAGTGCAATACGCAGGCAGGGAGCCCAACGTATGCGTGTACGGCTCCCATACAATCTGCATAAGTGGATTATGTTTGTGATAGTGAGACATCATACTAATTAAAGATTATGTTTGTGATATGTAATATGGAAATCATGGAGTTTCTTGATTCTATTCGTACACAAATTCTTTAGGGATTATTGGGCAGAAAGTAAAGGAACAGCAACATTGTGTTCAAAATATTAACAGAATGAAGTCAACAAGCAATTAAAACAATGACTAGCATTGATCTGTAGAAAATAGTAAAAGATCTAGGTTGACCGATGTCCACATTCCATTCTCAGAACCATGTTCATATGCATAACATTGAAAGCTAAGTGAGACCATCAGATACTAGGGTTTTCAATCTAAACTAGACTTAGAGGAGGGTACTAGAGCATCCTTATGGCTGTAAGATGAATCCAAGTTGATGATTTCGCAAAAGCTTTTTATCGTAATAGAAAACTTGTACTGGATTAATTGCATTAGTCATTAACAATGTTTCAATGATTGAGAACAAAATGACTATTAATCATTGTAAGACTAAACTAATTGTACTTAATTTTCTCTTGAAGCTATCAAAAATATGGAGGGAAGACATATATAAGATCTGCTGAATACATTGCATTTCAAGTAGCACTTTTTATTGCAAGAAATGAAAGTTATGTAAACTATTACATGGTATAATCCTCATTAAATACTGTTATCATATTTCTATCTAAATATATTTTCTTATAAAATTTAGTGTTCGAAATTATGTAAATTGAATATTTATCTAAAACTAATCATGTCTTATCTTAGTACCTTGGTGGAACAAATTATGTGGAACAAGCTCTGCAGTGTAAATCACAGCTTATTATGATCAAGCTCCTTTTAATGAATATGGTGAGTAGCATATGTTGCACGCTTCTAAAATTAAATAAATAAAGTAGTAATTAACAATCCACAACTTTTAATAATTGTAGGACTATTAAGGCAGCTCAAGTGGGGACAACTTAAGGAGTTGCATGCTGCAATTAAATTGTGCTCTACAACTTTGGTGCAAGGAGCACGAACCAACTTTTCAGTTAGGTCAACAACAAGAGGTAATGTGTCAAAAGTCTTTATGTTTTCTCATATATCACAGATTAACAGTTATTTGTTTATTTAAACTTAGGCCATTGTCTTCCAAGAAGAAAATGGAGGTTGTGCGGCATTTCTTACTAACTATGCGAAACAAAATGTTATTGTACAAATTCAAAATATACCACTTGAATACATAAATCGAAGTCGATCAGTATTCTAGTAGACTGTAAAAATATAACCTTCAATTCAGCAAAGGTAATTTATAATTGTGTGTGTGTAACAATGTTTTTTGCAGAGCAATAACAATGTTTGTAATCCTGGAATCTAACAGTTAGAACAATAAATACTAAATTGTTTACTTATTAGGCAGAGCAATAACTATGGTTTTGAACATTTTATTAATTAATTACAAACTGCACAAGCTTAATTTATATTTTTTAAATAAAATTTCTAGCATATATTGTTTGAGTTTTGCAAAAATAATTTATATTCTCATGTGCCTTCATTCCCTTGTTTTGAAAAGACCCATACCTGTCAAATTTATAGGAGGAAATTCGTTGTTTATAATATAATTGATATCTTCTAAGCTTACAATCATTCAGCTTATATAAAGTTTTTTTTTTTTTTTTTTTTTGTTGGACTTTTTTCTTTTCTTTTGATGGCAGGCTAAAAGTTCTATTTTCTCTTATCGTAAATAGATTAAAACGGTGTATAATGCCAGAATCAGTAAATCAACATAACCTTTTGTTTCAGCTAGTAGCTGGGAAGAATGGAGCGATGTCATCGTGAATTTCGAAGATGCATCATTAAAATCAAATGAATTACTTGAGCACACAAATACAACCAAAGACAAATCTGATTATCTTTGGTATACTCTTAGGTAAATTAATTTCTCATTGAATTATAACCAATTACATATGAACAATATGTGTGCATCAGATTAATGACATTTGTAAGAATTGATGGAGTTGTTGTTTTTAGTTGCAACACAGGTTTGAAGTCACTTTGTCTTGCACTAAACCAAGACTTCATGCTCAATCTTTTGCGCATGTTGCACATGCTTTTTTGAAAGACATATACATAGGTAAGTTACTTTTTCAGTTTAAACATCTTGGAAAGGGACAATTTCTTCTTTCTTTCTTGCTTTTTTGGGTGTAAATCACAAACTTTTCCGTACATAATCAAGGATATAGCCAAATTCTACTTAATATATATATGACCAAATTTAAATATAACCCATTGATCCAACCCAACTTAACCTAACTCACGTGAGTCGGGTTGCGTTGGTTTTTACACATTTAATGAGTTACGAATTTCTCAACCCGACATTCTTAGGTTGAGTTGGAAAAAACCCTTCAATTCAATCCAACTCGACCCATGCACATGTACACCCCTACTTTTGATAATAAGAAGTCTCCAAATATAAGGTTTTAAAATCGTTGGATTATATAATATTTGTTTATGCTAGGTTAAAATAAAAGAATTGAAGCCTTTGATTTAACAGTTTAGAATTTTTGAGTTTATGCTTGGTCGTATTCATGCAGGTGCTGCGAATGGAAGTTCTAATGTGATGTACTTCACAATGGACATTCCAATTGAGTTAAATGATGGGATGAAAATCTTAGTATCAAACAAAATGATGGGATGGAACCAATATTCTAAAATCAACTCATTCCTACAACAATCCAAGAATTCAAACTAAAATAAAAATAAAAACTTGGAAACATACTTGAGGGAAATGAAAATAAAAATCTCAAATTGAGGACGTAAATTAACCAGGTACCTGCTCTGCCCGTAGTGTAGCCAGCGACGTCCAGTACGCAGCAAGGACGTGTGTGGCATGCTCTACGGTGCATTTTGGCCTGCTCCACCTAGCAAACATGGGGTGTCAACATATGCTCGTTACTGATCTGGTCATTTAACAAAATTTGCTTTATATTTCACATAGTTTATTTTTGTTTGTTAGTTTCACATATTTTCAATTTTATCAAAGAGACAAATAAAATGTAATATACTATTACACGTAAATAATTATTTTTAAGAGACACTTAGCTTGAATAACGAGAACTCAATGAACGTACCTAATGGCAAGGAGCCTGAGTGCACTGGAGGTAGAGGCGGCCTCACAATAGGGCATAGTCGTGGGAACCTTGAATAGGCCCATAGCTGCACCAACAAGAGTGCTCCTCCAATCTGCATCGCTTCCTTCTTTGATGCATTACAAAGTTGCCTATAGAGCCAGGCCAATGCTGCACTGCCCCAGCTATACCGTCTCGCATTGCTAATTAGGTTAAGCAACTACAAAGGCAACAGTGAGACCTGGTCCGTAGACTTGTCCATGAACAACAGGGCCCCCATCCGTACAAGTATGTGGTAGCGGGCATGTTGTTTTACGACTTCGTCACCGGCATCTGCATCTGGGGGAGCGGGAAACTATTGATCAAGCCACTTGTATTTTATCCTCGCCCCAGTAAGGGTAGACTTGCTTGAGTTCGGTATCACGGGTGGAGGTTTATGGCCTAGCAACTCTTGGCACACCACCTTCCATTGCTTGGCTGTACTCCCAGTAACATGCAACCCATCCACCGGAATCCCCAGCATCACCTCGATATCTTGCAAGGTGATACCCATTTCTCCATGGGGCAAGTGGAACGTGTGCGTCTCCGGACGCCACCGCTCAACCAAGGCCATGATCAAGGCGTGGTCGACCTCCATATCAAGAACCTTGAATAAACCGGTCAAACCTACTACATCTATGCATTGCATGATACGTGGGTCTAGCCCACCCTGCGGCAATACACATTTACGGCGTCAAACCTTTAGTATGCCAGGCACCTCCTACACAGGGATGAGTATTATGTTAGGTAGTGCACACGAGGTAATTATAAAACAGACATGTATTAATAATACAACTACATACCTCGTCGGCGGCATGGCTCCAAAGTGGAGTTGACCGATGATTCGGCTGCTGGGTCAACTGGGTAAGATCGCGAGTCCAGGCCGCACTCTATCTAGTGCCTGCATATCTGACATGGCAGCAAATAGATTGTTAGCAATTATCTGACAAGTAAACCATAATTAATATAAAATAAAAGCATGGATACAATAAAACATATTATGATCCCAACAAGATTGTCAACATCGCTTCTTACCCTCACTTAACATGCAATCCAAAAGCAATCAAATTGAAGCTTAAATAAATAAGAACTTGCCATAATTTTACATACAAACACTTTTTTTTTTCCTATTATCTGTAATTGAAGTAAAAAAACAAACAAATGACTAATTAATGTACTAGAAACTTGATTGATACTTGCATGTTCAACATCTAAGCAATATTTACATGTGAGAGTTCTTTTTGGTGTATGATGTCTTTGAAATTGATTTTAACAAGGCAAATATCAATTACAATTATTAGGAGTTGCATATGGAGGGAAGACATATTAAATTTAACCATGCAACACACAATACGTGATCTTCCCCCAAGGACATTTAAATTCAACTCTATGGCTTATGACCAATGCAGTCACATAGTAAATATAAATTGCAACAACTTAATGTTTAGGTATTTATTCTCAAACCTATTCAATCAAACTTGGTCTTTTCAACAAAGTAACACTCTCTATAAGGTCATCCTTGACAGCTCCCCGTTTTATGTCCTACGCAATTGCCTGTTTACGATGGACCACTAAGATCCCTACAGCTACAGGTCATTTGGGCTCGAGTTCTCAACTTAATATCTAGAAACCTACACTAATTATTCTACATTTCAACCACTAGATATGCAAGCATACCATGACTCAGTTTGCCCATTTCCCTGCTTGTTAGGCCTATTTTCAATATTTTAAGAGTTAATTCTAATCAATTTTCTGCTTGGCGAGTCGTTTTCAAATTTTAGGCTCATTTGCTGGATCTATTTCCCTGCTTGGTGAGTCGTTACAAGTATTACTTTGTTCCACTGTATTAGCTATAAGCAATAGTCAATCAAAATGTACCAACCTCATTAAACCACAATGATCGAGTGAATGTTGTTTCCTAGAGTAAATGCACTCATTTTTTCCTTGAAGTTACTTGAGCAGTTTGATATTCCAATGAATATCATTTCTTGTTTAACAAAAGGGTGAAAAATTACAGAGTATTCTCCTAAAAAAAATTACATAATCAAAAGATTATAATTGCAAAGAGAGAAAATCAATAAAATCTACAACAAAATGCATGTCATTTTCACCAAAAGGTGCAGGACCACTCGAACAAGAATCTCAAATTCACCGACTTCAACCCAATAAGCTGAATAGTAAAATAAGTTGGCAAAAATAATCTTTGCCAAATAGACTCTGTATATCAAGGCTTATCCATGAGCATTGCATAATTTTTAAGTAAAACTCTATTAGTAATTTTTTTTAATAGATGTTTCATTTAATTTAATTTAAAAATGAATGTAAAACTGTTTAGATTATGAAACATGCTCACTACATACCTTGCTCCAAATAACTCAATATTATGTGTGTGTATTACACTATTATAATTAAAATCTTTTTATCATTAGCTCTTTCATTAAAAATTATTAACATAGTTAATTTATTTTATGCAAAAGTCTATAAAATTTTTAATAGACTCGGATAATTTTGATATTATCAAAAAATTTTATATTTTATATTTACAAATAAACTTTTTTATTTTAATAATATTATCTTTTATACGTATAATTAGTTTTCTATACATAATTTTTTATAGAAAATATCTACATATACCAATCACATATATTACCTCAACTTCTTTTTTAGCACTTTCTCAAAAGGGAAAATTCAAACTAATTATCATGATTTGGAGATATAAGTTTTTAAAAAATTATGTTAAAAAAATTATAAAATCAGTAAATGCTAATTCTATTTAGCTTGCCCATTTAGGAATTTTTTTAATTAAAAATGAGATAACATGCCTCGGACCCTGCCAATGACAAAATCTATGATTATTTCATACATTTAACTTTCAATTCTTAGTCAACATAAGGTTAAAAGTATTTTTATATTCATAGATGCCCTTAGGGTAATTATTAATAAACTATTTTAAAAAATTTAAGTTATAACACCACTTTTATGAGAAATATAATCAACTGTCATAAAAACTAAATGCTTTTTTCTTGTCCTCAAAATGTATCCAAAATCTAAGAAAATTTTTAAGTACTCCTAAAATATGAAAAAATGATACCCCCTCCTCTCAAATTTTTTATGAACCCCACCATGAATTTAAATAATGGACTCCTCAGTGAATGTGAGAACAACACCCTTTTCTTTGCTCCATTAACTTTTTCCTTGTTAACTTTTTCCTTATTATTTTTGTACACCACCGAAACAACAGTTTACATGGAAGAGGCAATTTACATAGTTGTGCACCTAATAAAGAGGACTGATCAAGAAAAACGAATCAAACATATGTGCCTTAAAAAAACTGCCAAGAAACAAAATCCATAAAATAAATTGAACAAGTGACAAGATAACATTCAAACATTCATGGGTAAAAAATGTGAAATCAAAAGAATATTTCAAGGGCTTTCATATTTCAAGGGCTTTCATTGATATCTATATCATCTTTGAGTAATGAGTTAGAACCGCACAAATGGAGCCTGAAATATCCACAATAGAAGAACCCATTTTCATTTACACAAAGATTTTAAATTTCTTAATCTATAGTAACCAGCCAGCTCAAAATAAAAGGAGGCCAAAAAACGTTCACATATTTGTGCTCCTATAGAAGAGTACCAAATTGATTTAGAGAAACCTTAAAAAGCAGCCACTCTCCAAATTCTTTAAATAAAAAATTAGAGTAAAGAATATTATAATACTTCAAGGTTCAAACAAGAATCTCAAATTCACCAAAGGGTGCAGGACCATTGAATGTTCAATTATTCCTCTCCCCCTCCATATGGTCAATTTTAAACAAAGAGGAGTTGTATTGCAAGCAAAAGAACTTCTATGCTTGCCATATCAGCTTCTCCAGCCATACATTTGCACATATAAGCTGAGGGTACCAGCGAATGAATTTTTTTTTTCAGTAAAGTTACTTAAAATTTTCTAGATTGCAAAACAAAAGTAGTGTCAATTCCAAGAAATAATGAAAATTATAAAAAACCTAGATATACCAAAAACAATGAGTACTAAAACTTTTAAGGGATATGAAAGAACTTAATTTGTTTGTTGCTGTACTAAACACTACTATTTCATCACTCTTACTAGTTTTTAACTTGACTTATAGTAACTGACTTTCTGTTTCATGTGAATGTGTATTATATTTCATAGATTTATGTATATAGGATGTCATTATGGGCAGAACATCTTGGATTTACGGAAGACTGCTTCAAACAACCACAGTCTCATCATTTTCATCATTTTTTTCTTAACATGTAACCAATAGAACCAATCTTTGTCCAAACCAATCTTTACGAGATGGGTTCAGCTTCAGACACATTTTACACCATTTACAACAACTATTTACACTTAAACGTAATTAGTTTGACACCATTTACAACAACTATAACAAAATCATGCCTACAATTGGATAAGACACATTTTACACAAACCTAGAGACATCACTGAAACACCACCACTCGATTTGCCAAAACCCCCCATCAAAACCCCAAGCACATTTAAACTCATTAATGAGAAAATAATCATTGCAGCATGTTAAAAGACAACAAATTTCTCATTAATTAGAAAATCACACAGACATAACCATATAGCAAGAAATACTTTACATCATCATCATCGCAGCATATAAAAGACAACAAAATGCTCATCTTGATTAGTAAATTTACTACTTTTTAAGTAAGTTTCAACAAAATAATCAAAATCCCACATAAAACACAACCTAATATTAACAAAGATCAGAAAAGATATCAGAGAAGAGGACTGTACCTGTCATCAATGGCGGCGGGAAGCAACGATGACGGCAAGCAACGACGACTGAGGGAGACTGGATAGGGAGAGTGAGACTGATGGAGAGTAAGGAAGAGTTGGGAAGCATGATCGCAGAGTGAGCGAGGGAGAGAGTGATGGTAGAGAGCGAGGGAAAGAGAGTGTACAGGGAGAGAGTGAGTGAATAGGGGTTGTGAGACATTAAGGTCCTATTGATTCAAACCGCTAAAGAAAACTCGCTTTTTACGGTTCCCGAGTTATGAATGACTACACGCTCATTTTTTTATTGGGGAAAACCCACGTCTGCTGCGCCAGCGTGGCACAACGGTCAGACTAACTCGATCATAGTAATATCGAGTTCTTCATTAAAACTCGACTTTCGTATTATCGAGTTATAAAACAAGGGCACTTCCCTATTTAGTTTGGGAAAGGGGGCAAAAGGATGTTTAATTTTCTGGAAAAGGGCAAAAGCCCATTTTGTCCAAGCAGCCTCCCATGTAAATTGTAATGATCTTGATAAAGCTTTCCTCATACTAACAGCATTCCTCTCACTCCAATCTTGCCCATACCAACTTGCAAAAGATAGCTTTAAAGCCTTTTCCTTTCAAATTCTGAAGGCCTCCAATCAATTAAATCTGGCTTAACCAAGTAGGGCTTAGCTATCAATCAGTTCGTCCTTCTTTATTGACAGGGGAAAAAACAAGCTACTTAGGAAGCAGCAACAAAGAAGAACAGCTACAGTAATCCCCAAGGAGTGTGGCACCATTGAATAAGTGCCTGCAATAAAAGCTACCAGCAATGTTCCAATAGACCATTTTGTGAGAAAAGCGGTACGTCGTGCCACTTTTTTGTGAAAAGCGACATCCTCAACCATTGCTGAAGCCAAAAAGTGGAGGAATACTGAGGTAGTAGAAAGAGCAAAAGCTAAAGTATTAGCTATAAGAAATACACAAAAAGAACTTGTTTTCCTTAGTACTGCCAAGCCCTCAGGCACACTTCCATTTTGGTTATATCCACCGGGCACCGTGAAAGCTGCCGTGAAGCTCACAGTGGCGATGAGTGTGGCTACCAACATATTGGTCTCACTCGCTCGCTTCCAAAAATCTGATTCAGACTTTCCCTCGCCATTACCATCGCCATCGCCTGCCAGTTTTGGTTTGCTTCTAGGCTTCAAATTCCGAATGCCCATCTTTATGAGTGCTCCCCTCAGGCTTTGTCGAGCGCCCTTCTCCCACAATTCTTTCTGGATTTCATCATGTAAAATTTATAAATGGATGATTTTTTTTTTTCAAATGCTGAAGCAAGGTATCCATAAAGACAAACACATGCTACACACATTAAAATTATACACGTAAGACGTGAATGTGATACATACTAGCTTGGTCACCTTGTATACTTTCAATCAAATCAAGTTAGTAGAACTTGGTCACTTTGTATTCTCCCGCAAAGTATTAGTAAGTTTTATTTTGACCAAATTACAAATTATAGACGCCTTTAATAGAACTTGGTCACCCTCTAAATTAATATTATACTTTCAATCAAATCAAATTAATAGAATTTGGTCACCATTTGTAATTGGATAAATTACAAATATATAAAACTAAATCGTTTTGGGCTCACTAATAGCGCAATTATGAAAAAAACTAATAAGAGAATTGAATTGAATGAAAGTGAAATTACAAAACTAAATTAAATTTCAGACAAACTAATGTAAAGGGTGTAATTTATAATTTAATTTTGGGATAATTACACATTACCAACCTGTGGTTTGACCCGAATTCTATGTGCCTACCCGTGGTTTCAATTTTGACACTTTACCCACCTGTGATTCCCTCCGTTACTCCTCCGTAACCCACCTCTAGTGCAGACGTTACTCTAACACAAAAACTCATAAAAAACAGAACCTAAAACAGATCAAACACTCCTCATGGACTGAGAACCTCCTGGGTTTTGATCGTGCAAGCAAACTGAAGAAGAAGGAGACACAATGTTCATCTGGCATTTGACACTGACCAAACTAATTTATTTTTAGACTTATAAACAAATGGACTAAAAAGTTTTGGTGCACATAACCCAGTCTGAAAAATCCCCAAATCTGAAAAGCTTGAAACCCCAACAGACCAGCAGAGGCTGATCTTCGCCGGGAAGCAGCTCGAAGACAGGCGCACCCTTGCCGACTATAACATCCAGAAGGAATCGACCCTTCACCTCGTCCTTCGTCTCTGTGGTGGTATGCAAATCTTCGTCAAGACCCTCACCGGAAAGACCATTACTTTGAAGGTGGAGAGTTCGGATACCATCGACAACGTGAAGGCGAAGATCCAAGACAAGGAGGGGATCCCACTAGACCAGCAGAGGTTGATCTTCGCCGAAAAGCAGCTCGAGGACGGTCGCACCCTTGTTGACTACAACATCCAGAAGTAGTCCACCCTACCTTGTCCTCCGCCTCCGTGGTGGTGCTTTCTGAGGAGTGAAAAAGCCCTGCTTTATGATTGAAAATTATGGTTTTATGATTTATGGTTCTGTTTAATTGTTTCTGCTTTAATGGTGGAAACATCAAAAACTCATTTATATTTATATTATTATGTCTATGGCCCTAATGTGGCCTTTAAATAAATTTGATGATGTTGATATGTTTGTAAGTATATTTGTGCTATGAATTGTGTGCTTGATGATACCTCCATGTTTAGGTGCTTTGGTTTTCAAACCCAGGCATAATTGGTAAAGAAGAAAATTGATTTTTCTTAGAACTCCTAGAACAATAGTTGAGACTAGTAGGAGCGTTCAACGGAAGCCTTCTTCCGTCGTTGAAGCTAACCGTTACTGAAGCAATAGAAAGACTTTGAACCTTCTTGTTATACGCAAACAAAATACAATTTTTTTGATTAATTGAAAGTTTCTGAAGAAGAAACCTCTCCTGCGTTGTTGAAAGTTCACTAATGATTTTAAATATTGACTTGCTTGGTTTGGTGTGGAGTAAAAGAGAAATCTTTGAGGGATTCTTGGCTTCTTTGAGTTGGCAGAAAGTTGCTCTTGGAGGTTTGTTAGAAAATTTTGTTTTGCCAGTCTTTTGTTTTTGTTCATTTGATTTTTTATTTTTTTTTACCTTGAAATTTACTCCGATTGTTGTTTTGTTTTGAAGATGAACCCATGATATGCCAAAATTTTGATATGGGTGCATGGGTTTATTATTTTTCTTTTTTCAAGTTTAGTGAAGTTCATAGTTCATACTGAATCAGTATTTGATTTAGCTGAACAGATGAACATTGTGTCTCCTTCTTCCTCGGTTTGCTTCCACGATCAAAACCCAGGAGGTTCTCAGTCCATTATTTCAAGCACATTGCATTGTGATCTTCGTTTGGTGAGAACGTTGGATGAGAGTGTGTTTTGGGAGTGAGGAGTGTTTGATCTGTTTTAGGTTCTATTTTTGATGAGTTTATGTGTTAGAGTAACGTCTGCACTGGAGGTGGGTAACAGAGGAGTAACGGAGGAAATCACAGGTGGGTAAAGTGTCAAAATTGAAACCATGGGTAGGCACATAGAATTCGGGTCAAACCACAGGTTGATAATGTGTAATTATCCCTTTAATTTTTTATCTTTCTATAAAAATTTAGACACTCTTGTGTGATTCAAATAAGTGCTGCTTTCAAAGTTTTAGGATGAATAATTACCTTTTTTTTTTAGAAAAAAATTGCTAATATGACTCATGTACAAGAATTGATCAAGAGGAAAAGAGGAAAGCTGCCTTGTTCTGTATTTATGTAGTAAGTATTAACCATTTTATAAAAAGCTAATAAAAAAGTCCTTTTTAAATTTAAGATTTGCTCCAACAAACCAACCCTCTTTTTGTACATCTCTACACCCCCAAAAACAGAGATGCAAAATTGGGAAAGTTTCTATATTCAAAATTCCTATAAATTGTGCAGCAGCACACTAGCATTGCATTCAGCAGAGTAGGACAGAAGGGCATACCTTTTTCCAGGAGTTTTAGCTTCTCTCTTAACAAAACATTGTCCAATGGAGTATAGCCCTCCTTGTTTGTAGCATTTAAGACAACACCTCTAACTTCTGCCAATTGTGATGCAGTCAAGATATCCCCATTGATAGCAGCCAGATGCATAGGTGTGTTTCCTTCTTCGTCCTTTCCGTTGATGAGACCCTCAAACTCTGGTCTCTTCCTAAAAAATCCAATTGCTATCCACCCTCCACTTTCTACAGCAGCATGAAGGGCATTCCGACCCTTGTCCAACAATTCGCACATATCTGGACCGTTTCCTTGACCGCAATGTGAAGAGCAGATAATCCTTCTTTGTTTCTTACATATGCAGCAGAGTTGCCATTTTTTAAAAGCAGCTTGACAAATTCATTATTACCCAAATGTGCGGCAATGTGTAGAGGAGTCCATTTTGAGTCATCGCCTTGTTCAATTGTAGATGGCCATTTTAAATGTTAATTAATATAAGTGCAAATTACAACTTGCCTACCTGCATTTTAGCTGAAATTTTAGTTGCCTAACTGTAGTTTATAATATCGTACAAACTATAACATAAAATACAACATTTATTTATAATAAATTGACTAGTGTGTTTCCTCTCAAAAAAAAAAAAAAAAAAAGAAAAAAAAAAAGAAAAGAAAAGAAAAAGAAAAATAAAAAGAAAAAAGACTAGTGTCAATTAAAAGATACAAAGAATAACAATCAACCTTTAATAGCAAAATAACTTAAAATAGTATTTTACACCCCCCCCCCCCCCCCCCCCCCCTAAATTAGAAATCCAAATATAAGAACTTTAGATAGACAATTTGATTAGAGAGTAAATTTAGAAGATAATATATAAAAATTTAATAAAATATTTATGTGTTTTTATTTCTTTAAAAATTATAAAATTCTCAATCCATTTTTTTAATCCTAACTTTCATTCCCAATTATTAAAAAAAAAAAAAAATTGATGTATAATGAAAATCCCTAAATAAATGTTTTGATATTTAAAAATTAAATTTAAAATTAAGAAACTGGAAGGAAAAAAATTTCTTTCTTGATAATCAATAATTCACCCATGTTGTGTACTATTTTGGTTTGCTTTGGTTTTTATTTTTATTTATTTATTTATTTAACAAAATTAAACTAATGCTTCACACTATATGGGAGAAATGTAACTATTTTTTAAAATATAAATTGTGGGAAAAAGAAGTAGAAATGTAAAAGTTTTTGTTGGTGCATTGGTGGGTGTTTTCTTTAAAAACAAAATGTGGGCTGGACTTTAAAATATATAAAAATGCAGTACCATAATTTTTGCCAAAAAAAAAAAAAGCATATTATCCTTAAGGCTCTGCTTGGGAGGAGGGAATTGAATGAAATGGAAAGGAATAAAAAGAATAATTTTAGAATATTATTCTCTTCTCTTGTTTGGAAGTTTTAATGGAGAGAATGGAAAGTTCATTCCCTTGTTTGGAAGTTTAAGTGAGAGGGAATGGAATTGGTGGGAGGGAATACTCATTCCTCTCTATTCCCTTAAAATTTTAAATTTTCATTCCCCCCGAAATTGGGAGGAATGGGAGGGAATGAAATTAGATTTAATTATTTTTTAACTAAAACTCCCAAAATACCCCTATATATTAAATCATTTATTTTAAAATAGGGGTCTAATAGTAATATTATCATAAAATGATTCCATTCCATTCCATTCCTTCCATGTTGCTCCCAAACAAGATTACTTACGTTCCATTCATTTTCATTCCTTTCCATTCCTTTATTTTAAAACATCCAATCAAGATTACTTAATTCCATTTCATTCCATTCTTTTCCATTTCTTTCCCTTACTTAAATATATTCCATTCCATTCCATTCCTTTCCATTCTCTTATGATCATCTCATTCCATTCCATTCCATTCTCTTATGAACTCCCAAGTGGAGCCTTAATGCATAGGACCACTCAATGATTTCTTTTATCACTTAAAACATGATTTCTTTAATAGCTCCTACGAAAACAGGAGTGATCCTATACATCAATTAATGCTCTTCATATGATGCATTGAGTGATCCTATGCATTGAAAGAAATCATAGTTCCTCATGTATCTTCTTTCGCATGGTAGATTCAAAGATTCTTAGGCACTATGATGGTGCTTCTTTCGCATAGGATCACCCATATCGTACAGGGCAAGAGATTCTTTGGCATTGTGATGATGCTTCTTTCGCATGGCAGATGCATTGCAAGAAAGATACATGAGGAACTTAAAAGGTACGAATCCTGCGACTCAAAAGTAATTTGAATTTGAGAGGGATAGCTGACGCTTCTTTCGCATGGTCATGAATATTCTTAAAAGAATGACCTAAACGATCTCAAAGGCCAGTAAATAGGAGCTGTGTCAATTTGTTGAAAGAATGACCGTTAAATTTGTGTAAAAAGTAAAAACATAACGAATCAAAGGGAAAAGATAATAGCAATGAAATATGGCAAATGCTATTGAAGAATAAAGCTTGGCTAATGCTATTAAAGAATAAAACCATAATAATTAGGATTCAGATCTTCTAGATTTCCTAGGGTACTTTACTGAATAGAGTTTTTTTAATCTTAGGTTGCATTTGGGATTGGCTTAAAAAACCAACTTTTTTTACTATTTAACTTATTTTGCTAATATTCAGCTTATTTTTGCTACTATTCATAAGTCTCTTTGCACTTTTTAGTACTATTTATGAGTCACATTGTACTATTTTAACTACCTTTTAACTTTATCTACCGTATTTTTAGTAAAAAATTTTCAATTTCAGCTAAGTAAAATGTTCCCAAACAGACTCTTAACCTCTCATTTAAAAACCAATAATTCAGATTACACCATATCATTTATTTTTTAACAAAACCTTAAAAATAAATGCCACATCAGCTATTAAAATGGACATGTCACATTTTGAATTTATTTTTAGTTTTAAAAAAAATTTAAAAACTTAAATCTAAACCTAATCTCTCTGCCATGCCAACACGAACGGCACAAAACTTTTCTCCGGCAAGATCTCTGCGCCGGAATGAATAGAGAACTTGGTCGCTAGTGCGATTAGGGAGGTATTTTCTGGAGTGGGGTGAGTGGAGGAGCTATATGGCCTGGGTCGCCAAGAGCTCGAGTTGCAAGGTGAAAATACCGCATTTTCAGATCTGGTTTATAGAATAGAAGCGCAAACCTTTTATTATAGAGAAAGTATTCTCTCCATTTTGCATGTATGGACTCCACTCACCAAATAAAATGATTTAATAATGAATTCAATTGGGTACAGAAACTAACTTAGAAAAAAATTGATACAAAAACTATCCCAGACCATTACACATAAAGAGCAAGTCTACTAGTTGAAAAATGGGACAACCGGATAAATATAATTTGCACAGAGGTATGTTAAAAAAAAAATTGAGAAGGAGGTATGTTAAAAATGGTTCTACCAAAGCAATTGTTTTTTTGGCGTTGAAAATTACCACCAAGTTCTCTTTTCATTGTGGTGCCAAGATCTCACCAGAGATCAGTTTGGTGCCTTTGGGTGTTGGCACGACAGTTAGATTGGGGTTCAGATTTGACTTTTAATATTTTTTTAAACTAAAAATAAATTCAAAATGTGACATGTTCATTTTAATAGCCAATGTAGAATCTATTTTTAAGGTTTTGTTTAAGAATTAATAATATGGTGTAATCTGAACCATTGAATTTTAAATGAGATGTTAAGATTAAAAGAACTCTACTTGGTAAAGTACCCTAGAAATTTTAGAAGATATGAATCCTAATAATTGATGTGTGATTTAATAGTGTATGTGGTTCTTTAATAGATGTGATATATATATAGGACAAAATATGGTCAATAATTTGTATGTCTATTAATTTTTTATACTTTTATTTAATATTCGGAATTTTAGCATTTGGGATTTAAATTCCTTGATATTAGGTGCTTTTAAGATTTTCCTAGCTAAAATAGAGTCCTATTATAATTAGTTTAGGAATATTTCTACTTAGGAAATAAGTTTTCTAGAGCATAATTACCGGTGCATAAGTTTTCAAAACCAATTGGTAGTAAATGAGTGTTTAAAAAAAAAAATTGTAATACCGATGAGTACTCAATTCAAACCTTAAGAGCAAATTTAGGCTTTAAACAAAAGAAGGAAATAGAATATTTGATACTTATGCACCGGTAACTAGCTATTTGTTTAGTTATGCACCGGCTACTCCAAAGCGGCAACCCCTACCGTGAAATTCCCACCCCAAACCAGCAATCGGGGACGCTAATTTTTACATGAAAGGTTTGCATGAAGCTTTAGGAAATTCATATTTGACTTTACATGATTTTTTTTTATTTATTATTTTCCGGAAACTGAGATGCCATCACAAGAGGTTGGTCACTACAACAAACTTGAGTTTTTTCAACATTTTTTTATCAATGTTTACTAAAATATGTTAATAAAGCCCCTAATTTTCTACATTTGTACTCAACTGACTTGAGTTTTTTTAACATTTTTTTATTTACGGTTACTAAAAAATGTTAATAAAATCCTTAAGTTTCTACAGTTGTACTCAACTGTGGATCAAAATAAGGAAATTAACCTACTTGTTTTCACAGTTGGCACAACTGTTGAAACAAGTGTCAAAAAAAATTAAATAAAAGTTTTATCCACAGGCTTGATGAATGTAGAAGATAAACTACATCTTTTATCTACGGTTGTCAGTGTTGAAAATTAGAAATACGGAACTTATATAAAGCTACAGAACAAATCAAAGTTTAATAGATAGCTCTCACAGTTTCTCATTTTCTCTCTAGTAACTCAAATCTCTCTCACACAAAACTTCGAAATTTCAAGGCCAATTTCATAGCTTTCAATCATGGAAATTTCGAAGCTCTAGGTCATGGCAATTGCATAGCCATTGGTCTCTCAATGCAGTGGCTCTGTCTCATCGTCACTCGCAAAATCGAAGTTAAAGTCTTCTGTCAACTCCTCTACTCTTCGCCTACCTCGTCAAATCTCCCCCAATTTTCTAGGGTTTCAAGCTCAATTGCCACTGTGACATGAAGATCATTTTGCCTGATTTGTCTCGATTCTTCAATGGACGAAAATTCAGTGCGTTTTCATGTTTTGTTTATAAATTTTAATGTTTGGTTCCTGGGAAAATTTGAGGGTGAATATTTAAATTCTCTCTCACTTCCTCTCAGTCCCCAAACCCCAAGGTTCCCTCTCTCTCTCTCTCTCTCTCCCTCTTCCTGTGTATATGCCTATATATAGGTTTTTGTATCTTTCTTAGATGGCTTTGTGTTTTGTTTCAGAGTCTACTACAAAGGATGGTCAAGCTAATAAAGTAAGTTTCTTCTAATTTTTGTTCTTTGTTCCATAACTAATCCTAAGTTTCAATTATTCTTATCTATATATATATATAAAACCGAAACTTTTGAAACTCTCACAATTTTCCACATCATCACTATTTTCTTTTTCTTTTTATTTTTGATTCTTTTTATTTTAGGTTTTATATCTTATAACAATAATATTAAAAAACGTATACAAACTTGGAGGCCCATTTAAGGGCTTCATAAAACTTGATGGACAAGAAAATATATTCTAAAATAAGCCCTAATTAATACCTAACCATAATAGGAACCAAATTTGACCTAAAAAAACATTAAAAGAGCCTAAAAACAAGGAAATAAATCATCTAGACCTAAAATAACGTTTTTTGCATAAAAATACCAAAATCTCTTTTCTCCTTAAAACCCTAGCAATTATCATCTCAAAACCCTAAACTCAACTTCACTTTAAGATTAAAAAAATAAGAAGGAGAGAGACTCACGTAAAAAAAAAAAAAAAAAAACGTAAGTTTTGTCTTTTTTTTTTGCTTTTATATGTGCCTGAAATTTTCATTCTATCTTATTGTTTTATTATGTTTAGAATTGATTTTCTTATAAGTATTTGGATTAATCTCTATATTTTGATAGTGTTTTTATGGGTTTGGTTTTTGGGTTGAAATTCTAATAATTATTTTATATTGTATATGGCAGATGAAGCATCTCTATTTTTTAGAGAAAAATCAAAGCTGTAACCTATGTCTTCCAGCCCAAGGTGTGGTAAATTTTTATATGTTCTTTCTTTATTGAGAATTTTTATTTGGGTTCATGTGATTTTTTGTTTTTTTATTAAAGTTTTGATTTTTGGTTGATTAATTATTTGTTTAGATTAATTTCAATTAATTATTTGTTTGGATTCAACGTAAAAGATAATGGAATTAGGTGTTATAAATTTGATAATGTTCCATGTTTTGAATTGTTTATATTATTTAGACTCCTGGTAGGACTCTCTCTTCTCTCCTTAAAACCCTAGCAATTACCATCTCAAAACCCTAAACTTAACTTCACTTTAAAATTAAAAAAATAAGAAGGAGAGAGACTCAACTAAAAAAAAAAAAAAAAAAAAAAAAAAAAAAAAAGAAGAAAAAAGGTAGGTTTTGTCTTTTTTATTTACTTTCATATGTGCCTGAATTAATTGTCCTTTTATTTAATTATCCCGTGCATCGCATGGGTTAGCGACTAATTATTATTAATTGGAATTCTATAGCGTTCACTTATTTTCTTAATTTTTGGTTGATTAATTATTTGTTTGGATTAATTTCAATTAATTATTTGTTTGGATTCAACGTAAAAGATAATGGAATTAGGTGTTATAAATTTGATAATGTTCCATGTTTTGAATTGTTTATATTATTTAGACTCCTGGTAGGACTCTCTCTTCTCTCCTTAAAACCCTAGCAATTACCATCTCAAAACCCTAAACTTAACTTCACTTTAAAATTAAAAAAATAAGAAAGAGAGAGACTCAACTAAAAAAAAAAAAAAAGGTAGGTTTTGTCTTTTTTATTTACTTTCATATGTGCCTGAATTAATTGTCCTTTTATTTAATTATCCCGTGCATCGCATGGGTTAGCGACTAATTATTATTAATTGGAATTCTATAGCGTTCACTTATTTTCTGCCAAATTAGAGATCATAATAGTTTTTGTTGTTGTTAATTTGTAGTGATTGGTTGATATTGGGGTGTGCTTTATGGCTTGTTTTTGTTCCCATCAAATGTGCTTTAATAATGAATTTTGTTAATTTTTATGAAATAATTCTTGAGATTGAATATGTAGAAGGATATTCTTACCATTTAATTATCAGCATAAGTGCAATATATGGTACTAAGCATTGAGAATGAAACTGACTTACATTTTTTTTATACTGACTTGCATTTTTTATATTAGATACTCTGTTTTTGTTGGCTGAATCACTCAGTGCAATATATGGTACTCACTTGCATCATTGAGGTAATGATGCTACTTTGATTGTTTTTAGCAGGTGAGATTGAATTTATTAATGTAATTGTTCCAGCAGTTTTTTCACTATTTGTGGGATTGAAAGCTAGAACGTTTGTGAGTTCAAATTACAAGTGCTTGGTAAGTTCATTTGCCTTTTAATTTGTGTTATGTCTCTTTGCCATATTCACATGAAGTGGGTTTTGATGTTGTGATTGCATTTAAGTGGGTATTAGCTTGTTTTAGTTTTCATTTCTTGAATGTGCGTCGTAGCTGTCAATATATTTAAACACAATCAACAACTCTAGCGTAGGTAGTTCTATAAATGGTCTTACCAATACCAAAACCAAAAAATTTGGATAAGAAAAGAAGAACAAGGAGAAAAGCCTTAACAGTTCTCTGTCAGTTTGCCACTTAGCACCTTATTACTTTCTATATATGTAGAAATGACAAGAAAATTAAATCATTGGTTGGTCATTGGGTTAAATTTGTTGATCACTGGGAATTAGAATTTAGAAGAAAGGGGAATGGCTCCAGTGCTGAGTAGAAGCCTAGCTACTACTTCTCTTGCTTCACTTCCCTCATCCTCCTCATTTTTACTGAGAAACAGCAACAGCAACAGGGTTTTAAATCTCACAACTTCCTTTGTGCCACAAAATGGTCTCAGAAAGCGCTTTTCTTCTTCTGGGTTGAAGTGGAAGTATGAGAGAAGAAACCACCGGTTTGTGCTGTGGTGCGAGGCTGCCGCTGTGGCCGAGAAAGAGGCAGCCGACACTTCCGGTGAGAAATTTGAGTACCAAGCCGAGGTTCGTCTCTTTTCCATTTTCCCTTTCAATTTCGTATATCCTCCTTGCTTGTTTCTGACTGAATAACATATATAGTATAGGGATATCAAAGTTTCAAAAGTAGAGTCTTTTATTCTTACTGCTACAACTCTATCCAATAACTTCCACTTATTATGTCTTCTTACCAATATAATTGATCTTTTGCACTCAAATTCTGTTTCTTCGTATCCTTCTTTTTAAAAAAAATGAATATCAAAATTCAATTTTTATCCTCCTTTTCATTATCATGTTTTGGGCAGTAATCTTCTCACCTAATTTGGGTTATTTTTTTTCACTAACGAAATAGAAGATGAAAACTTTGATGAGATCTCCTTTGAACTTTTAAATGGTTGAAAGTTTTGTTTTCATTTTCATCTTTGGTTTTTAACTATCATAAAAATGGTTGAAAGAAGTGGAGATGATAATGGATGGATTGAAGCTAATGAACAAGATGAATGACTTTAATGTTGTAAAACGAAAAAAAAAGAAAGCATGAATGGCTTAATATATAGAATATGGCTGAAAAAATGTACTATTAAATTTAACATGGTTAGAAAGTTTACCATTGGCATTAACTCCTCAACTTGCAATTTCAGTTGTTACATTTACAAGTAATATATAATCAATACTATACTTATCAAATAAAAACATAGAGTCAATTGTCAATGGTATGGTAACCTGCCCCAAGCTATTGTTGAAGAATCTTTATGCTTTTGGAATTCTCTACCATGTTGTAGGGGATATTCAATTTATGTCTTTTGTGATGTTGCCATCAACACAATTTAGTAATTAGTTGTCAAATTTGCTTTATGGTATGTGATACTATAATAAAACATGCTCATTAAATAAATGTATTTGAATTGTGGATGTTTTGATTGATGTGCAGTATGTCAAGACAGTGCATATGACTCTGGCTTTTACTTATTAGTTCTCTTTTAAATTTTGGTACTCATCTCGTTTTTTAAAATGGGATCTTACTTTTTCATAGGCCCCTTCTTACAATTGATATTTATCTTACTTTATAAATATAAAAAATTAACATATCAATAAAAGAGAAAGACATAGCAAAATATCAAATATGATAACTAGGAAGTATGAATGAGGTCTAACTTCAAATGGACCCTCCCTGCATATAATAAATAATAGGGTGAGAGATGAGTGATTTATCAATAAAAGAGAAAGACATAGGAAATGAAATTTAGTTAAGCAATCTACTCGATGAAGCCTTAGTCCGAACTACAAGGGGTTGGCTGATTAATCACTTGAAATAGCAAAATCAAAATATTAGTTCATAGTATGAGGCATTTGAGGTACACTTCCAACCTGTGAACTAAAAATGCCAAAAAGTATTACCTACTTTTAGGCCTCAAGGCCTTTCTGTTATTATCCAAAAACAGGGCCTTTTTTTATTTATTACAAGTAAAAATTCTTGTTATTAATTGTCAAAAATAGTACAACAGTTATTTTGGACAGTTGCTTAAATTTCACCTCATAAGATTCTTCCTTTGGAGTGTGTTCAACAATCCACCCCATTAACTTACAGTTGCAACCCAAAATAGTTGGCTTTCAGCATTGAGTTTACCAGAGGCGGGAACGTATATCTACTAAAATAATTGACAAAATGTTTAATTTACAAGTTTGATCCCTCTAGATTTCATTTTAACCTCCTCTCACCCACCGCTAAATAAATATATATAAAAAAGGATTTTAAAATAAATGAGAAAAATATGACAATAAAATTTAGAAGGGCTTAGCTTTTTGTAGGTACAATCACAATAGCTTTCTTGCTTTGGTCTGACTATAATGAGTATTAATCAGGGTCAAACGGTAAGAGAGATATATATATATATATATATGAATAATTTCACTAATTACCTTTTATAGTGCTTGTAACTTAGTTAAAACTTTTTGAGCCTTTTAATCAGACTTCTGGCTTTGCAGGTATGATGTAGATGTGTTCCTTGCCCACAGATTTCTTTCAGGTGAAATTGTAAGTCAATAAATCATAGTTTTTTCTTCAACTTTTGAAATGATACTGAATTAAAGAAGTGGTCAAACTCTTAATGGCATGGTGGTGTGGGTCTGTGGGAAGGGAAGGGTTAGTGGTTTAGAGCTTTTTGAGCTACAAACCCCCCCCCCCCCCCCCTTCTCTCTCTCTCTCTCTCTCTCTCTCTCTCTCTCGCAAAGTGCGCCACAAATATATACACATAGACCAAATAGTTAGGAACAATCAATACTAAAAGCAACCAGTTATTTGTGCCCTGTATATATATATATATATATATATATATATATGTATGTATTAAAGAAAATAGACCAAATAATTAGGAAGGAGGAATACTAAAAAGTAACTAGTTATTTGTGCCCTTTATTCTACCTAATTACATTTGATAAATTTTGTCAAAGGAAGTTTACCATATTTTCCCCCACATTCACATTATTTCAACTATTCAATGTAACGGTTCTAATATGAGATTGCCTTTACTGATTATGAAATGGGCTTAGAGCGTCCCCTCACACTTGTGGGTCACAGTGTAATCTTTGGTGTTTTTGAGATGGGATCTTATGAATTTGCAGAGATACTGGTATTGGAATGACCAAAGAAGAGCTCATTAACTGTCTTGGAACTATTGCTCAAAGTGGTACTTCAAAGTTCTTAAAGGCTCTGAAGGTACTTTAAACTCTTTTATCCATAGGGTGCATTATTTTATTTCTTCTTGTGTGGCTGTTTTCAAGTTCTATGCTGCTTTGAAGCTTACATTTCCAGCCTTAAAATTTGTTAGGAAAATAAGGATCTTTGAGCAGACAATGGTCTGATTGGTCAATTTGGTGTGGGGTTCTATTCTGCCTTTCTTGTTGCTGAGAAGGTAACTTTTATAATTGAACTCAAGTCTTGTTGCAATTTTAAATTCCTTTTGAAGCTTTTAATGTGAATGCTTTTCCTGGGTGGCCACTAATTGTGCTTAATTTGTGTACATCATACGCCATTAATTAGGTTGTTGTATCCACAAAGAGCCCTAGATCAGATAAGCAATATGTTTGGGAATCTGTTGCTGACAGTAGCTCGTATATGATTGAGGAAGAAACTGACCCTGAAAAGTTCCTAAATCGTGGAACACAGATCACACTCTATTTAAGGGTATGCCACTCTTCTTTTATTCTTTTAACGAGATAGATTGTGCATGTTCCTGTCACACTCTGCTTGTTTCAATGGAAAACAAAATAATTGAGTGGAGCTTCTTAAGATGTTGCTTTTTCTTTGGTCTTTATCATAATGATTGTGTTGTTATTATTCCATATGATTCATGATTTTATGGAGTGAATTGAGGTTGGCTGTTGCTGGAAGACTAGCAGCTTATCTTGTTATGGATATAGGACTAAAAGTTTAAAAACATCCTAATCTGTTGTTTTTCTTGCAGGGACATGACAAGTATGAATTCTCAGACCCAGCTAGGATTCAGGGTTTGATAAAGAATTACTCTCAGTTTGTTTCCTTCCCCATTTATACATGGCAAGAAAAATCAAGGACTATTGAGGTGAGATGCCTTAAATTATCCTCTCTGTCAGGGAGGTTATTTGGGAGATTGAAAATTTTAGATCTTTGCATAGTTTTGTCTGATGGAAGTTAAAGGTTATAAGAATCTTCTATTTTGAAAGGTAGATGAACAATGTAAATTTAAGAGTGTAAAGGGCAGTAGGCAAAGTGGTTGAATTGTATTGATTTTTACAGTTTGTTTCAAGTTATTAAATTTTGATTAATGTGAAAGAGTGCATCCAAATTTTTTTTTTAACAAGAAAATACTTATTTCAACGATTGGGTGCCTGTGGATAAAAGTAATAAGCATACTTTAATCTACATTTATGTCTATATATTTCAACGGTTGCATAGGCCGTAGAAAAATGTTTTCGACACGGTTTTTAATAACAGTTCTCTGCGGTCATTCCAACCGTTGGAAATATTTTTTTCAACGGCTTTTAATATTTTTTTCGACGGTTTTAACCATTGAAAATAGCCAAGTTTCTTGTAGTGGGTATGGGGGTTGATTGTGTCAAATCTTGTTTCTGCTACTTCACAGGCAACGACAGAGCATTAGAATATTTAGAAGAATTAGAGAACTTACACTGCCACTACTTGGATTTGAACTAATTTTAGTATTTTCCTAAACTTATTGATAGAATGACAGACCCAAATAACATGAAGACCACTTCCACTTCCAATGAACATGCTTCGCACCATGGAGAGTTAACCACCTGATGGTTTGGAGTCACCGTTTGCCGGTTTTAGGGTGGAGTTTTCCCGGTCGATTCACTGCCTTGGAGTCGCCGATTAGGCTCACTGATTAAGGTTGCCGCTGTGGTGGTTTGGGTGTTGGGTTTTTGTGGCTATGGAAAACGGTTAGGTTCTGCCCTAAGTGAAAGGGTTAATTTTGCTGGATTATTTTTTTCATGTGTACCAATAACTTTGTTCCATGTATTTAAATTTTTTTAAATAAAATTGTTTGGTCTAAGTCATATACAACATTAATACTCCATTAGACAACGTAGAACATAAACTTACAGGCATAGACTGAAGGATGTAAAGTAGAACGTTTTGTAAAATTTAGGGACGAAAAACAAACTTTAAAAGTTTAAGGATAAAAAACGAATTTAAAATTCAAGGACGAAAATGATATTTCACCCAACATTTTTCACAACTCTTTTTTTGTAACATTGACAATGACTTTAACTTATTATTAAGATTATTTACCTAAAAAAATCTTATAAAGATTATCATCACTTTTAGTATGTACTTTTTTTTTTTTTTGGCTATGTACTGATCATAATAAGTTAAGTTATGAAAAATGTTGTGTTCTTAAACTTATTTTATAAAATTCAATAATTACTAACAGTTTTACTAAAAAAAACACTTAGAAACTAAAATTATTGTAATAAATGTGATTAATGTCACAAGTGAATAGTAAATTAAAAACCACAATTAATATTTTTAATTTTGGCACACCGAATTTTTCGGCAATGGACACCAATAGGGTGATTAATTTGGGTTAAAATTGATAACTTAATATAAAATTATAAAAAAATATCAGTGTTAAAATAAATTATAAAGATACAATACTTTATGAAATTACATCTTCAAATCTAGCATTAAAAGAAGATGCAATGATATAGCACATATTTCATCCATAATTGTAACCATTAATCAATTTTAAAATTTTTTGATCGAACTACATCTATTAAAATTTTCAAAAATCTTTGAATTTGTTTAATTGAGATTGATTTTATTTAAAAAACGAGGTCCTCACCTCAATGACCATCCCATCTCTAATAAAAGAAAGTGGGGAGATAGGAGAGGGCCATTGGGCTCGTTAATTTGGAAATCCAAATTCCATATGGCCCATTAACCTGAATAAGAAACTTTGGGCTCGTAAAAAAATTATTGCAAGAAGGCTACTCTTTTTTTTTTTTTTGGGAGAAGAATGCGACTTTGATATAAACCAATCACAAACCTTTTCTTATTTATTTATTGAATAAGTAGTTTATTCAAAAGCAAAGATAATACAATCAAAGTTATCAAAACAACACACCAAAAATAAAAAATAAACAAGCAGTACACAAGCACACCAAACAAAGTCTTCGCTACAAGCCTAAACACAAGAAGCCTCCCTTATAATGGTCATGATAATGCATTCATGCTTTCGTTCCTCATACTGACAGCATTCCTGTTAACTCCAATTGTGCCCATACCAAGTTACGAAACATAGCTTTTAAAGCCTTTTTCCTTTCAAATTCTGAACTCTGAAGGCCCCCAATCAACCAAATCATCCCATATCAGCTTGAGCTTAGCAATCAAACAGCTTTCAATGCCATGTCAACTTACGAACAACCCTTCTTAAAAAGAAATAAAATCTTGGGCACCACAGAAACAAAAATTTTATTTTGAAAGCCTTTTCATTTCCCTTATTTTTTGATAAAGGTAAAAACATGCGATATAGAAATTTAACTTTTAGATTTTGCTAATAATTGTTTATTTGATAATATGTTTGGGTGGATGAAATTACAACAATTATTTTCCTAATTGGTCCAATTAATCATTGTTAAGTTTTATTAATTTTCTTAGTTACATTTTTCGGTGTTTTGGATTGTAGGTAGAAAAAAATAAGGTTTGAGAAAGTTTATTTAAAACTAAAATAATAATTTTCAAATTTATATTCTTTTTAATGATTCACAAATTGTTATAAATAACTTTTATTAAAAAATGAATATTTTCTGTTAGTTTTTAGACCCCTTAACACAATATGTTTATCCTAATATTAAGCCAAGTTGATTAATAAGTTTGTTAATTAGATCTAGGTTAAACCAATATGTGTAGAACAGATATAATGTGGAAAATAAAGAACACACAGATTTGATGATCCAGGAAAACCTAACCGATAAAAAACTTGGGAAGGATTTAACCTAACTATCCTCAAGGTAAAAACAGATCCACTATGAAAGAATTGAAGTTTGTACTATAAGACTTAGACCTCTAACATCCTATTGCTACCACGTGTAGAAAACTTATTACCATGACCACGTGACAGCTCCGAGTCCATGGACTATTTCTTTATTTGATCTATAGCAACCACAAGTTCTCCTACTTGTGACTTTGAGACACCTCTCAAAGGTTTCAAATATTCTTTAAAGTTCTTTATGCAGCAACTGAAGCAATCATCAAGTTCTTGACGTGAATCTTGATCTTAATGCCTCTGTGTGTGTATGAAGGTAAACACCTCTCAAATCTCATAAAAGATTCAACACATAACTCAACAAAGACTTCTAAAACGTAGTTAGTGTTTTTCCTTTTCTACTTGGAATGAAACACTTAATCCTACACGTCATATGGGCTTGGGTTGGTTTGAGAATTCTGTAGAAAATTACTGATGTCCGACTTTCGATCGATCGAGTCTAACTTTCAATCAATCGAGCCTTGCAGATTTTGAATAGTAATTCCTGCAATTACTTGATTCCAACTTTACATTAATTCAAATTTTGAGCAAGTCTAAACTTAGACTCTACCAATGTGGATTAAAAGAGTCTTGTACTTACGGTTTTCTTTAAATAACCAAGAACTTTACCAATTGCTTTCTAGTGACCCACACTTGGATTACTTGTAAATCTGGAAAGTTTGCCCACTAAAAAGGATATGTCTGTTCTTGTACAATGCATAGCATACATCACACTACCAATAGCACTAGCATACTCGAGTTGTGCTATTGCTCTTCTAGTGTTTTTACCTAACTTTATGCCTCGATCGAAAGGTTTATTTGCTTCTTTATATTCAGATGTTCAAGTCTTTGAAGAACTTTTTCAACATAATGGGATTGACAGAGTGCTAAACCCTCACTGTGTCTTTTAATTTTGATTCCCAAAAAAGTATCCACTTCATTTTAATCTTTCATTTTAAACACAGAAAGATAGATATTTTTTGGTTTCACATACACCTTTCATATTTGTACCAAATATGAGCATATATCCACATAAAAGCATACAATGAGCCATATTCTTTTGTAAATTTGGAATACATACATTTGTTGAAACTATTGTGCACAAAACCATCTGGCAAAATTTCTAAGTCAAACTTCTCATGCCATTGTTTTGAAGCTTATTTCAAGCCATACAAGGACTTGACTAATTTGCAAACTTTCTTTTCATTTCTAGGAAGTACAAAACCCTCAAGTGTTCCATGTAAAATTCCTCATCAAGGTCACTATTTAGGAAAGCTGTCTTAACATCCTTTTGATGTACAATCAGCTTATATATGGATGCAAGCGCTAACAACACACGAATAGACATGATCCAGGGGTGGATTTGTCAAAATCCACCTCAAATAAAAAGACATTGAGTAAGGTTATAGCCTTAGGCTACAACCAATTTTGTAGCTAAACTTTTTTTTTTTTTTTTTTTTTTTTTTTTAAGGATATGGAAGCCCAATTAAAGACAATTAAATTTTGATAAATGGGTGTATTTTTAACCAATTTCTCTTTCTTTAATCACACTCTCTTTATGTTGATACTTACAAATGATTTTCTTAATTTCATTGAGATAATGAATTGGGTGTTTGAGATTGTGGTCTCCATATTTGGTTGTGAGAATGAAGTAGTTGAGAAAGTGCTTGGGAGGTTGCTTAAATTTATGTAATTTTAGGATATAAAAGTATTTTATAATTTAAATTTTTATTTATAGATTTTAAAATCATTTAATCAATTTAAAAAATAAAAGTCTAATTTAAACGGTAAATATTATAATTTGTTATAGTCTTATAGTGTTTTAATTGTTTTTTAATAAAATATGAATTAAGAAAATCAAGTTTCAAAATTGAAAGCTCAAATAGTGCAAAACAATCTTGCTTGTTCAGACCCCTAATTTTAAACAAATGGCTAGATTTCTTTTACCCTACTTAACTAAGTGTAGAATAAGAGTAAGTGTAACAGAATAAGGCCGAGACTACTATATATCATATGCAAATACAATAAACAATAAATGTAAAGCATAAAGAGTAAGGGAAGAGAGATGCAAACACAAGATAACACCGAGACGTGTTATCAAAGAGGAAATTGAAGTACTCGGTGAAAACCCTCTCCGCTGCCTTCCAAACCAAATCGATGCACTAGTAAATAAAGTTGGAGTACAAGGGTATTTGAAAAACCCTCCAAGCTTAATCTAACCACTGTATTTGAATCCTCCAAGTTCCAGCTACCAACGGACTTCACTGAGCCATGTCTTCACAAATTATCTGGATCCTGCAATTAGCTCCAAATTGCATCCACCAATCAATGGCTTCTTCCAATGCTTCCCACATGCACCAAATCTTCTCTCAACACTTAAGTTGAGTGAGGTCAGTGTTTGGGAAAAAATCTCTCAAGGATTTGTAATTGGAAAGGTAGGAGTAAAGGAAAACTAAAAGAATTTGTACAGACAATTGTGGGTTTACAATCTCTAACTCTTAAGTGTATTGCTAGAGTTTTCTCTCTGAATGTCTTCTTACAAGTTCGTGGGTAATGTAGGCTTATACAGTGTGTGTAAAGAAATGAGGAAATCACTCTTTGGCATAAGTCTTTTTAGCTTCTAGCATGTGCTTCTCACGTAGCCTTTCATGAGTCGTCCACTCACGAGCCAGTCACGAGCAAGTCGCAAACTTCACTGTCTTCATAATTCTTCACAGAACTCTCACACTCAACCCTTACATCAAATCCCACAAACATACAGAGAAATGATTGAACAAAACACAATCAAATTTGACACGGAATTAAAGCCAACAAAAACAAAGTTGTAAATCACAACTTTACAATCTTCCCCTTAGGTTATTCCATGACAAAACCCCTAATTAGACTCTAGACTTGATTGGTAACAGAGGCAAAACTCAATCACACCTAAATCTAAAATTTTTCAAGAACTTGTACAATACATACTTGTAACCTGAAACACTTGCACATAACAAATAACTTCATTAAGTTTAAGCCAAGTAGAAATCAAGACATGTATATAGAGCAAGTACAATGCAATCAAGTAAAACCAATTGAAATATAAGTATAAAGCATAGTTTGATCAAACATGAACAGTCATTAAGAAATGACTATAATGAACATTTATCAAGTAAATGAACACCCGGACACGCAAGCAATTAAGTGCAATGCAAAAACTAATTGCATGTCCAAAAGGCATATGATGCAAAAAAGAAACTAAAGTAAGAAGTCAATAGATAAACTAAATGCATCATAAGGGTTATAAAAACCAAGTTCAAAAGTACTAAAGTAAAAAGAGTTTTTAAATTAAAGTACTGAAAGCTTATCAAAAGCAAGGTAAACAAAAACTACAAAAGTGTTGTAAAATGATAGAAATATATAAAACAAAGTAAAAGAAACAAGAAATATATATTGATAAACTCTTATATTCAAGTAGTCATCCACAATTCTTTTGATCTCTCTTAGATGTGTTCAATAACAGTAAAGTAATCCTACATATATATAGGACCTTGGAAAGCTTGTAGAGTTTATGGGATAACGAGAACACTTATGGATATACTTCTCCCTTATAGACACTTACGGATATACATCTCCCCTATAGACTTTACACATCCCCAATAACCTTTTCATTGCCCAAAGTTTATACATTCCAATAAGACTTTATTTCTGACACTCCCTCTTGGATGACCACTTTCTAAGAATATGCCTCGTTAAAACCTTGCCAAATAAAACCCCTGTGGGAAAAAAATTTTGGCTAAGGAAAAAGAGTACAATATTCTTGTATAACTTCTAGTGCCTTAGGATTGCCTCATTAAAACCTTGCAAAGGAAAACCCAGTGGGAAAAAATCTTAGCGAAGGAAAAAGAGTACAATCAGCACACATCCTTTAGGAAATTTACTCCCCCTCATGAGTACATAGAATTCCCATTGTTCATGGTAAAAATATCCTTAAGTCGATGCATACCAATGTTGTGCACCATCTTCTTAAAATTCGCAGTTGGAAATGGCTTAGTGAACATATCAGCCAAATTATCACATGATCGTATCTACTTGACATCAATATCACCACTCTTCTGAAGCTCATGTGTATAAAATTTTTTTTTGGTGCAACATGCTTGTTTTTATCACCCTTGATATAGCCTCCCTTAATTTGAGTGATACAAGCAGCATTATCTTCGTATAATACCGTTGGACTATTTATGATTGATGATTGTAAGGTTGAATTTTATCAACCATTTTGTTGGCTTTATTCTGTGCCAATTTGCTTATAATTCAACATTTAGAAACTCTGTATTTAGGTGGGAATCATGTAAAGGTAGTGTGTGAGAGAGTATGAAGAAAAGCTCAAGAGTGTGCAACTCAGTAGGGCCTCACGACTGGCTTGCAACTTGCAAGTCGCCAAAAAGAGGCACACGTGTGAAGCATGCAGAGGAGCTGAAGAGTCACGCCAGCTGTTGCACTATAGGACAAAACTTTCAGCTGGCCAGGCCATTATCTCGTGACTCAGACTTGCGACTCAGTCAAGTTGTGAGGCCAAGTCGCCAGTTCCCTCTGTTTGGGAAAAACTGACCTTTTGCATTCCAAACACACACCAGTATAAATAACCTTTATACCCACGTATTGTAGAGAGCTTCTAGAGAGAGAATTTTGAGAGAGAAACCCTAGAGAAAAACAAGATTGACTCATCCATAATCTTCATCATTTGATTCTCCAAATTCCTCTACTCTTACATTCTCCATTGTTACATCCTTGAGAGGTACATTTAGCCAAATCCTTTTCTCACCATACCCATATCTGTGAGAAGACTTTTTGGTGCTTAGAAAGCAGTTAGGAAGGGACCAATTGATATTAGTTGATGCTATGGGCTATAGCGGAATCCGATAAGCTAAAGAAGACAAAAGTTCGGCGTAACCTCGTTGAAGTAAGAAGCTTGAAGGGCTTAGGTACACTGGTTAGATTAGGCTTGGAGGGTCTTCTACTGTTCATGTATCTCAACTTCATTCTTTAGTGGATTATTGACTGCTTGGAGGGCGGCAGAGAGGTTTTACGCCGAGGACTTTGGTTTCCTCTTCGATAACACATCGCTATGTTGTCTTTGTGTTTGCATCTATCTTCCCTTAATCTTTGTCATTTAATTTCTGCTGTGGATGTGATTTTATTTGATTTAGATTACGTTATCAATTCTGTTTTAGCTTATTTACATTTTCCGCATGTACACCATTTGTTAATAAGCTTAAATTGGTTATTTGTAATTTGGGGGTCTAAACGTTCATAGGTGATTTGAGGAAGTAGCAAAAATTGTTTGCTTAACAAATCTCTATGAAGCAGCAGTATTTTCATAAGTAAATAAATATCCTATTTGTGATCAACCTTTGTGTGGATCAAAAAGGTAACCTATATTAGCATATCCAACTGCATCAGTAGTCCCACGAAGATAATGTAAAATATGTTTAATTCTATTCCAATGTCTTTGAGTTGGTGTAGAACTATACCTTACTATTAAGTTAACTAGAAATGCTATATCAGGTTATGTGTAATTTGCAAGATACATCAAAGCACCAATTGCACTAAGATATGGTACTTCAGGACCAAGAGTTTCTTCATCATCTTCTTTTGGTCGAAACAGATTTTTCTTGACATCAAGTGACCGACTCACCATTGGAGTGCTTAAAGGATGAGCTTTATCCATGTAAAATTGCTTCAGGACTTTTTCTGTATACATTGATTGATGAACAAGAATTCCATTTGGAAGATGTTCAATTTGCAGGCCAAGACAAAATTTTGTCTTACCAAGATCTTTCATCTCAAATTCATTCTTTAAACAATTTGCTGTTTTTGTTAACTCTTCTAGAGTCCCTACAAGATTTAAATCATCAACATATACTGCAACAATAGCAAATCCAGATTCTGATTTTTTTGATAAAAACGCATGGACAAATTGGATTATTCTCAAATCCTTCTTTCAAAAGATATTCACTGAGGTGATTATACCACATGCGTTCGGATTGCTTTAACCCATATAAGGATTTTTGTAGCTTGATAGAATACATACTTTGGGATGTAGGATTATGTGTTTCAAGTATTTTATATCCTTCAGGGATTTTCATGTAGATATCATTATCTAATGATCCATACAGATATGCTGTAACAACATCCATTAATCGCATATCCAAATTTTCTTTTGCTACCAAGCTAATAAAAAATCTGAATGTAATTGCGTCCATTACAGGAGTATATGTTTCTTCATAATCAATACCAGGTCTCTACGAGAAACCTTGTGCTACAAGTCGCGTTTTGTACCTTATAATTTCATTTTTCTCATTTCGCTTACGTACAAATACCCATTTGTATCTAATAGGCATTACTCCTGTAGGTGTTCGGACTACAGGTCCAAAAACTTCACGTTTACTTAGTGAATTTAATTCTGCTTGAATCGCCTCTTTCCACATTGCCCAATCATTTCTACATTGACATTCATCAACGGTTTGTGGTTCATATTCATTATCATTACTTCAGGTAATATCAAGGGAAACTTTATATGAAAATATGTTGTTGACAACAATTTTATTTCTATCCCATATTTTTCTTGTATGTACATAATGTATCGAGATCTCGTTATTTTTAGGTACCTGATCCTCTTCAGGGGATAACTCTTCAGGAGGTTTATTTTTAGAAGATTTTTGTTCATAAGTTTTGGATAGATCAATTATTTCTATGACCTGTTTCTTGAGTATAGCCGCTTTATAGGCTGCAACTTGTTTTGGCAATGGGAACCCTTTTTCATTTAAAAGCCTTTTACAAAGTTTCTCCATCTTTTCACCTGCTTCCGACTTTTCTCTAAGAAATTTCACCCAAGAGTATCTTGAAAAATCATCAACAACAACCATGACATACCTCTTGCTACCCAAACTTTCAGTCTTTGTAGGGCCCATTAGGTCAACATAGAGTAGCTGTCAAAGGTCGAGATGTGGAAATAATATTCACCTTAGGATTACTTGATTTAGTTTTTTTTTTTTTTTTCCCATTTGAAATGGTCCACAAACGATCTTCTCAACTTTTCTGAACTTTGGAAAACCAACCACTGCTTCAAGCTTTGAGACTTTCACCACTTGCTTAAAATTTGCATGACCAAAGCGTTGATGCCATAGCTCCAACAAGTTGGCTCGAGCACTACTACATGACACATTTGGTTTGGGAACCACACATAACAATTATTAGTAGTTCTAAGTCCCTTCAACACTTAAACACCATCTTCATTAAGGATGACACATCCTTTCTTTAAGAATTGAACCAGAAAATCTTCAAAACAAATTTGATTAATGCTTAGCAAGTTTGCCTTTAGACCTTTGATATACAAAACATCGATCAACAATGGTAGTCCCAAAATTTCAACCGTTTCCTTTTCGAGAACTTGAGAATGACTACAATCTCCAAACGTGACATATCCGTCTTCCATTTCTTTGAGACTCTTGACAAGAGATTTGTCATCTATCATATGCCTTAAGCATCCATTGTCAAGATACCATAGACAAGAATTAAAAACTTTCAATGCGGTATGAACCAAAAGGCAAGCATGAGATAAGCATTCTTGATTCTCAAAACAAGATTCACACAAACTTTTACTCTCATTTGATGAGTAAAGTTTTCTTTTGAGTTTATCAAGCTTATCACACAAGTGTCTATTCCTTCTCTTATATTTCTTAATCAAGGAATTAGACTCATACAAGCTATTATGTAACATGTGATTCCTATGCTCTAGACATTTTAGCATGTGTAAGAAGATTCTAGCATGTTTCTTTGATTTTAACAATTCTATGAGCTCATTACTAGGTCATTCTCTAAAAATGCTCATAGAGTCATTATAACAAACACATGAACCGCAATTCATGTTAGCCTTTTCCATAGTTATTTCCATAGCTAAATGAGGGTCTAGGATCACACAAAGATAATCAAATCTAAATGTGTGTACCCGCTCTGATGCCAATTGAAAGCTCAAATTGTGTAAAACACTATTACTTGTTTAGACCTCCAATTTTAAACAAATTGCTAGATTGCTTTTACTCTACTTAACTAAGTGCGGAATAAGAGTAAGTGTAACGCAATAAGGCCAGAACTACTCTATAACATGTGGAAATACAATTAAAAATAAATGTAAAGTATAAAGAGTAAGGAAAGAGAGATGCAAACACAAGATAACACTAAGACGTGTTATCAAAGAGGAAACTGAAGTACTTGGCGAAAAACCTCTCTGCAGCTCTCCAAACCAAATCAATCCACTAGTGAATAAAGTTAGAGTACAAAGATATCGAAAAGACCCTCCAAGCCTAATATATCCACTGTACTTGTACCCTCCAAGTTCTAGTTACCAATGGACTTCACCAAACCATGTCTTCACTAGTTATCCGGATCCTGCAATTAGCTCCAAATTGCATCCACCAATCAATGGCTTCTTCCAATACTTCCCACACGCACCAAAACTTCTCTCAACACTCAGATTGGTTAAGGTAAGTGTTTAGGCTAAGAACCTATCAAGGATTTATAATTGGACAGGTAGGAGTAGAAGAAAATTAAGAGAATTTGTGTAGATGATTGTGGGTTTACAATCTCTAACTCTCAAGTGTATTGCTAGGATTTTCTCTCTAATAGTCTCCTTACAATTTCATGGGTAATGTGGGCTTATACAGTGTGTGTAAAGAAATGAGGAGAGCACTTTTGAAAATCGTCCAGGCAGAGAGTTTAGCGGGTCACTCGCAAGTCGTCCAAGTTGCGAAGTGACTCGCAAAAACCAGCCTAGCATAAGTCTCTTTAGCTTCCAACATGTGCTTCTCATGTCTTCACGATTCTTCACACAACTCTCATACTCAACCCTTACATTAAATCCCACAAACATACAGAGAAATGATTGAAGAAAACACAATCTAATTTGACACGGAATTAAAGACAACAAAAACATAGTTGTAAATCACAACTTTACAAAAATATTCAACAATATTATGCGCAAACATAAATATTATAAGTATTCAACAAAATAAGTATTATATGTATGTCTTAATATTCATAAAAATGATTTCAAATGAAATTGTAAGTATCCATGCATCGCGCAGGACATCATTTAGTAATAATAAATATAGTGCATAAGCACACCAAACAAAGTCTTTACAACAAGGCTAAACACAACAAGCCTCCCATAAAAATGCTTTCCTCTGGCAGCATTCCTCTAAGTCCAATTGTGCCCATACCAACTTGCAAAACATAGCCTTTCCTTGCAAATTCTAAAGACTCCCAATCAACTCATCCCAGACCAGCTTGGGCTTAGCTATCAGTAAAATCAGTACTCTTCATTAAGAGAGGTAAAAACATGCTACTTAGGAAGCAACAAGAAAGGATAACGGCTGCACTAATCCCCAAAGACTGTGGCACCACTGTATAGGTGCCTGCAATAAAAGCTACCAGCATTGCTCCAATAGACCAGCTTATGTAAAAAGCGATACATCGTGCCAGTTTTTTGTGTAAAGCGACTTTCGCATCAATCGTTGCTGAAGCCAAAAAGTGGACGAATACTGAGGTAGTGGAAAGACCAAAAGCTATAGTATTTGCCATTAGAAATACACAGAAAGCAGTTTTTTTCCTTAATACTGCCAAGCCCTCACCCACATATCCATTTTGGTTATATCCACCAGGCACCGTGAAAGCTGCCGTGAAGGTCACAGTGGCAATGAGTGTGGCTACCAACATATTGCCCTCTCTCACTTGCTTAAAAAAATCTGATGCGGACTTTCCCTCGTTATTGTCATTTCCATCCCCATTACCATTGCCATCACCATTGCCATCGCCTAGCAGATTCGATTTCTCTGTAGGGTCTAATTTCTGAATGCCCATCTTTAAGAGTGCTCCCCTCAGGCTTGGTCGAGCTCCCCACTCCCAAAAATTCCTCTGTATTTAATCATGTAAAATTTATAAATATATGAGTTATGTAAAATGCTAAAGCTAGCTGCCATAAAGACAAATACAAGCACGCACACATTATACATGTAAATAAGACGTGTATGTTATGCATCCTAGCTTTTGAGAAAAATTAATAAAATACTTTCAATCAAAAATCAAATTAATAGAACTTGGTCACCTTTGTAATTGGCTAAATAAAATAAAATTAAAACGCTAAACTTCGTGGTTTTGGGACGACTAATAGGCAATAGCACAATTATGATGAAGACTAACTAGAAAATTGAATAACATAAAGTTAAGCTATAGATGACTGAATTAAATAAAAGTGAACTTATAGAATTTAATTAAATTCCAAGTAAAGTTATATGATGCAATTTGTAATTTAATCTTTTATTTTTCTAGATAGCATTAGATACATTCAAATGAGCTTTTAAAATTTATAGGAGGAATAATTAGCTTTTTTAGACAAATTCTTCGCAGAGATATTAGATTCAATCCAAGAACGAGACAGAGAAAATCTTCCCTTGTTTTGTAATTATGTATTTTTTTTTTTTTTTTTTTTTTGAAAATGAGGCATTCATTCATTCACTAACATGTAAAGAATCTTGGTACAAAGCCTCCACCGCAGGTGGTGGTGAGTCCTCTATCCAATAGACTACATCACTAATATTTTTTGCATACTTTGCTAAAGAATGCGCAACCATATTCCCCCCTCTCTTAATACAACTTATTGAAACCCGCTGCATCCCATCAGGTACTCACAAATATCCTCATATACATGCCCAAGCAAGGAATTATGGCATGACAAACCCGAGATGGCTTTCATTACTATGTTATTATCACCCTCAATTACAAGCTTTGAAAATCCAGCTTCCAAGGCAAAAACAACAGCTTGTAGACACGCCAAAGCTTCTGCCTCTTCACTATTTCTCACATAGGGCCCCTTAGCTAACATTCCAGCCATGACTTCCCCCTGTGCATTTCAGATTATTGCTCCAATTCCAGAACTCTGCTGCTCCATGAACACAGCTGCATCAAAGTTCAACTTATACATAGTCTAAGGTGGAGGCTTCCAATGGTTTTCGTTTGAGGTTGTGTTCGAAACAACCAGCTGCTCCTGTGCCTTTCTATACTCTTCCAGGTAGTCTGCTGCACGTCTGTTCAGCCAGCAAGGATTCTTTATCTGTCCGCCATGCACCATTGTATTCCTTTGATTCCACACCGTCCAAACTTGCACCACAAAGATCTCCAGCCCAGCTGCATCAAGTCTGTTCATCAATGCCTCAAAAAGCTGCATAAAATCATGAAAGTTAGTAGCACATTTCTGCAGCATGGTGGAACTGCCAGCCCACACATCTTGGGCTGCTGGACATTCCCAAAGAGCATGAATCGCGGTCTCTGGAGCTCACTGACAGCAGAGGCATAAATTCTCTCTGATAATATTTCTTTTGGCCAAATTTACTCGGGTTGGCAGTATCTCATGACAAGCCCTCCACACAAATACCTTCAATTTGTTAGGCACCCTTACTTTCCATAGTTTCTTCCATTGTTGCTACCCAGAACTTGTTGAACTTTCAGCCCATTCCCTAAGCACTTTTCTAGCCACATGATACCCGGATCTAACTGTGTAAACACCTTCTTTATTATGCAGCCACACCACAACATCAGACACATGCCTATGGCTTAAGGGAATTTTACATATAGCCTCCGCATCCTCTCAATTAAATATTGTCATGATGGTATCTCTCCTCCACCCATGTACATCCAAATCTATAAGATCCGAAACTCTCCAATCCTCCACACCCTCATGAACCGGATGCAGCACTTTATTTGATGGATAATTAGGAATCCATTTATCCACCAAAACTTTTATAGATTCACCATTTCCCACATGCCAGCAAGATCCGCTTCTCAAAATTGGCATGGCAGCCATAATACTTCTCTATACATAGGAACAATTGGGAGACACAGCAGCATCCAAGAAGTGGCATCTCGGAAAGTATCTAGCTTTGAAACATTTGAAGAAGAGAGAATTTTGGTCTTGCATTAACCTCCAGCCTTGTTTAGCTAGCATAGCATGATTGAACAACCTCAAATCCCGAAATCCCATCCCTCCATCAGCCTTTGGTTGAGTTAGGCTACCCCAATTCTTCCAATTAATCTTTCTTCCATTACCCACTTATCCCCACCAAAATCTAGCACACAAAGCGTTCAATTCCTCACACAATTTAATCGACAACTAGAAAACCCCCATTGTATATGTAGGAATTGCTTGTATAACTGCCTTTATTAATACTTCTTTGCCTGCTCTTGATAACATCATGCCTTTCCACCCTTGTAATTTTTTCCAAACTCTATCCTTTAGGTAGGAAAAAGTTTGATACTTTGCCCTTCCCACTAGTGTAGGCAGCCCCAAGTATGATTCAAATCTATCCACCACCTTCACCCCTAACAATGACACAATCTCTGCTTTTTTCCCTTCTTGAGTGTTACTACTAAAGTAGACCGACGATTTCTCCATATTAATGCATTGACCAGAAGCATTAGCATAGGTCTGTAAAACTTCATTAATCATCCCAACCTCTCCACTAGTGGCTTGACAAAAAATTATTGAATCATCAGCAAACATTAGATTTGATACTCTAGGCGCTCTATGACATATAGAAGCTCCCCTAATACGCCCATCCAGCTCTTCTTTCTCTAATAATGAAGTGAAGCCTTCTGCACATAATAGGAATAGGTATGGGGAAAGGGGATCCCCTTGCCGGATTCCTTTAGTTGGCCGAATATTTCCATATTCTTTTCCATTAACGAGAATGGAAAATGAGGGAGTAGTTACACACCCCATCACCCACTGAATCCATATGTCTGGAAATCCCAATTTAATCATCATGCCTTCCAGAAAATTTCACTCAACATGGTCATATGCTTTACTGATGTCAAGCTTCAATGCCAATGATCCTGTTTTTCCTTTTTTTCGAGAATGCACAGAATGTAAAACTTCATAAGCCACCAACACATTGTCAGTAATAAGCCTCCCAGGCACAAAAGCACTCTGTGTAGGAGATATAATAGATGGCAGAATCTGTTTCAACCTGTTAGCCAACACTTTGGAAATAATTTTATAAATTACATTGCACAAGCTAATTGGCCTAAAATCAGACATTCTCTCAGGAGATTTAATTTTAGTTATCAGGACAATATTAGTGTGGTTTATATCAGGCCTCATAACACCAGAATGTAAATAGTCTAACAATGCACTAACTACATTATCACCCACTATATACCAAAACTTTTGGTAGAAAAGAGCATTCATATCATCAGGTCCAGGCGCCTTTGTTGGTCCCATTTGGAAAACCGCTATCTTAATTTTCTCAGTAGTAAAATCACTGGACAATATCTGTTGCATATTCGGGATCACCTTATGCTCCACTGTGCTAAGACAATCATCAACCTGAGTACAAGTACCTGCATGAAACAAGTTCTAAAAATAATTGATTGCTAGTTGAGAAATATCTTCCACCTCCTCCACCCAATCTCCATCAGAGTTTTTTACACCCTGAATATAATTTCTCCTCCGTCGTTGTGATGCTTTAGAGTGAAAAAATTTTGTATTCTTGTCTCCATGCTTAAGCCAAGAAACTCTAGATCTCTATGCCCAAAAAATTTCCTGCTTCATCAATAAATCATCCAACTCCTTGCTCACCTCCAAGAATTCTGCCCTTGAAGCTTCCGTGGTCACCACCATGTTCAAATTTTCCAATCTTTTTTGGAGCTGTTTGATGTCTTCATTGTTCGGCCTAGCCTTAGAAGATCCCCAAGCTCGTAATTGATCCCCACAATTCTGAATTTTCTGCTTGATATCTGCCAACCCGTGCCCTCCATTATGCTCCAATGTCCATGCTTCTTTAACAATAGCCTCACATTCCTCCCAAAGCAGCCATGATTCCTCAAACTTAAATCCTCTCCTTCCTTGTCTACTATTCTTCTCAAATTTCTATGTGTTGAGAACAATTGGCAAGTGGTCTGAAGCATGAGGGGCCAAATGCACCACTGAACTCAACTGAAATTTTTCTTTCCATTCCCTCGTGGCAACAACTTTGTATAACCGGATTCGGGTGTTTGCCTCTCCTGGTCGCTTATTATTCCAAGTATAAGGATATCCCTTAAAGCCCAAGTCCTCCAAATGACACTCCTCCATTGCAACCCGAAAATCCTCAACTTGGCTTACTTGTGCTGGCCATTTACTGAGCTTTTCAGAAGACTGGAGAAAAGCATTAAAATCTCCGATACATAACCAAGGACCCTCCACAAAAGACTTTAAATGGTTTAGTAACTCCCAAGACTTATGTTTTTGTTGTGCTTCCGGCCATCCATAAAAGCATGTCAGCCACCACTCCGACCCATCTTCCTCCTTCACTTTTGTCAACACATGATTATTGGTGAAATTGATCAAGTCCATCCTAATATCATCCTTCCACAATAAAGCCAACCCTCCACCCAAATCAGGTTTCTTCACAATGATTTTATTTTGATAAGGCAATTCACCATACAATTTTTCAAAACCCTCCTTATCTAGTCGTGTCTCCATAAGAAAACACACATTGGAAGCTTTTTCTCTCACAATCTTGCGAAGGCTACGACCTGTCCAAGGGTTCCCAAGCCCTTGGCAGTTCCAACTTAGCAGCCTCATTGCCTCCGGCAAGGGTGGTCAGCCACCCCCGCCGATTCACTGTCATTAATTCGACATAATTTCTCCCACTTCACTCTCTGAGCTTCCTCCTCTTCATCTGATATAGTAGCCTCTGTTTCAGTAAAGCTTCCTCTCTTTCCAAGCAAAGAAGTATCCGTGGGCCTTATAATACTTCCAAGCCCATAATCCATCCTCATAATTAGGGGTGTCAATGTTCGACCCAACCCGCGAACACGACACGAACCCGACACGGATTTTTTCGGGTTAGGGTTAGCCCTTAATGGGTTTGGGTCATAAACGGGTCAACCCGAAAGCGACACGATAAGAAACAGGTCATAAACGGGTCAACCCGCATAACCCGCAATAGACACGTTTGACACGCCAATTTATTTGTGTCAACCCAAAATGACCCACTTAACATAACCCGTTTAACTCATATAACAAATAAATATTTATTTTATTTTAGATTTGTCAAATACCTTTTATATCCAACATATATTTTAAATTTAAAAAGAAAAGTAAATAATTACAGAAATTTACAAGGAATATAATTGGAAATTGAAACTTTACAGACCTTAGAACTACCAATACTTTTTTTTTTTTTTTTGGCATAGAACTTACACATATGAAATTGGATGAGCTTGTGGAAGATGTTATGAATTTAGACATTAACAAAGAATCTATGGATGATAATCGTGGTCATAGTCAGGATTAGTCTACTGTTTGCTCAAATTCTTTCAATATTGATACTTAGCATTTGACGAGTTCCAAGAATCTTATATTTTTGTTGAACTATGTTATTTTATTTTTGTGAAACTTTGTTATTTTGAATTTGGGTTGAAGTGTATGCACTTCTTTTGGAGTGTAAAGAACTTATTTCTAGATGAATGTTATATTTTTGTTGAACTATATTATTTTGTATGTGGGTTGAAGACTTGAAGTGTATGCACTGCTTTTTGGGATGTAAAAATAATTATTTCTAGATGGATATTATATAATATTATGCAGGTTGAAATGGGTTGTGTTATATTCGTGTCAACCTAGCATGACTCGTTTATTAAACGTGTCAAATGGGTTGGGTCAGGTCAACCCGCCTTATTAATAGGTCGGGTTAGGGTTGAAGGATCATGACACGATTATTAAATGGGTCGGGTTAGGGTTGAGCCATTTAGTCGAATATCCCTACCTCGACACGACACGAACCCGACCCGCTAACCCGAATTGACACCCCTACTCATAATCCTGGTCCACGTTGACTTCAGTTTAGGCTGTGCTATTCCATGTAGATTCGGCCCAATCTGCTCATCCACGATATTAGTATTATCTCTATCTGATTGTGACTTTGGACTCTCATCAGCTATTGCCGTGTTTGTAGTTATAGAATAATTATTATCCTTGTCCACCACTCCTCTATTCCCAGTAGTACTCCTCCGCTGAATATCCAGATTCATTCCATGCACTTCAACATTATCCACGTGATTTGAAGTATCCACTCCTAACTTCTCGGACTCCACCACCTGAATTTCAGTATCCACTCTATGATTTTCATTTGTACTCCTCATCCAATCGTGCAAGTCAGGCTCCACCGTACTCCGTCGTGGCGGTGATCTTTGCCGGCCTCCAGTAGCCTTTAGCCAATCTCCATATTGGTAATCTACCTCCCCCCCCTGTTTTTCTGCTGCATAATGGCTTGCACAGTGACGTAAGTCATGCCCAAGAATACCACAGTAATAACAAAAAACCGGTAACCTTTCATATTTAAACTTCACCCAGGTGCGTTCCCCATCTGAATCTTCAATGAATCCTCCCCGCCGCAATGGTTTAGAAACCGGTAATGCAACCCTCACCCTCATAAAATAATTCGGTGTATCCTGCCCCCCCCGTTCTCCACATCTTCCACCATGCCTAGTCTATTGCCAACCGCTGCTGCTACTTGTGAAGACACCATATCAAACGAAGCCCCCCAAATTTGGATCCATAAGGATGCATGATCTAATTTGACATTACTCGCAGTCATCCCTTTATGCCATCGCTTGAGTGAAAGCAGTTGATTATCAAAACTCCACGGTCCCCCTTTCAATACACGGTTTAAATCAAAATCTGTTTGGAACTTGAACTGGAACAAATTTGATCCAACCTCGACAATCTTCAACTCAGTATTCATGCCCCATGCTTTCCGTATTGTACTCATAGCCGCCCTTCTGTTAAAAGCCCTGCACGTCACAAATTTTCCAATGAGACTCAAATTGCAGCTCTCAATCTCGGCTAATCTACCCTCATCAGATATCACAATAATCTCTTCTTCATCAGATGTTAGTTTCATGTTTTTCATGCTATCAATCACGTCGTCAGCCATAAGGAATCAAGTAAAAAATTGTAAAAGCAAGCCCTCAGTGTTAAAACTAAGGGAGGGAGAGTCTCGTTTTTTACAAAACGAGAGAGAGAAGCTCCTACGTGAGAGGAGAGTATTACAAAACCATTTTGTAATTATGTATTAAGTATTAACCATTTCATAAAATTTTTTTTAAAAAAAGCCCTTTTTAAATTAAAGATTTTTCCCACCAAATCAATCCTTTTTGTACGTATCTACCCAAAACAAGGGGGGAAAATGTGGAAATATCTATTCATTTAGAATTCCTATAAATTGTGCAGTAGTATTGCATTTAGTAGAGCAAGACGGAAGGTGCCGCATACCTCATCCGAGTAATCCGGTAACTTGCTTGTTAACAAAAGGATGTCCATTGTGGTGAAGCCCTGCTTGTTCGTAGCATTTAAGTCAACACCACTAACTTCCTTCAATTTCAATTCCCAATAGAACTTCCATTGATGGCTGCCAGATTCATAGGCGTATTTCCTTCTTCATCCTGCTCGTTGATGAGATTCTCAAACTCTGGTCTCCGCTTAAAAAAAGCAATAATACTCCCCCATCCACTTTCTACTTCTGCAGCAACATGAAGAACATTCTGACCCTTGTTGTCCAACAACTCGTAGATATCTGGACATGCTTCCATGAGTTTTTCTATTACCACATGATTGCCTTGCTTGGCAGCAATGTGAAGAGCAGATAAACCTTCTTTGTTTCTTTCATATGCAGGGGAATTGCCATTTTCTAAAAGCAGCTTGACAAATTTCCAATTATTCATATGCGCGGCAATGTGTAGAGGAGTCCATCCTGATTGATCGCATTGTCCAATTGTAGATGGACAATTTTTCATCACTTCTCTCACAAAATCTAAAGGAAAACCATATTGCTCAGGTTACTACATATTGAGCATCCCCCCCCCCCCCCCCCCCCCCCCCCCTTGACACAAAACATCGGAAGAGGGTTTTTATAAAAATTGTGTTTTTTTTTTTTTTTTTTAATTATAAAATTTCAATCCCTTTTTTATCCTAAATTTTGTTCCCAATTATAAAAATATGAAGTAACTTTTTTTAATATATAATATATAAATTATGGGAAAGAGGAGTAGAAATGTAAAAGTTTTTGTAAGAATATTCGCATTAGCTCGTGCAAAAATTGCAATCTATTTTAGCACTAGAACCTAATTTTCTATTTTATATATTCACTTTCTAAAACACACTCACATTAGATTATCTATTTTGTACCATATATTTCATTAAAATATCAGTTTTTATTTTTGAATTTTTTGAATTGTTTAACTTTCTTCACACATAACAACCATCATCTACTCTCTTTCTTCATTCTCGAAATGCGTAAAGAAAAAATAAAAAACTAAATACAAAATAAATATTACCAATGTAAATTTACAAAGTTAATACAGTAACCACATATTTTTTCACAATTTAAATAACCTAATGTACGTGAGTAAATTTTGGATTTTATTGATTAGTATGTGGTACTTTTCTATTATATAAGCACAAAAACACTACTTCGATTGCTCTTATTGCTTTGGTAGGTATTTTTCATTAAAAAATAAGCGTAGGCTGGACTTCAAAATATAATATGCAGTAGGATTATTGTTAGGCTTGGTTATCTGTGACCCTTTCTTTATTCGGCCAAGTGTCATTGTAAAATTGGTGAGCCATGGACCCAGGGGAGTGAAGCCTATAACTCTGCGGAAAAAGTTTCCATTTAGCCATTTCACACACACATTGAGCATGGTTTTGAAATCCAGACCAAACCATATGGTCCGACCCGGTTAACCATGAACCCCTTTTCTTTGTGGTTCTTTTAGCCTTAAGAACCTCTCTATGCAAGAAAAGCATGGACCCGTGCGAACCGCAGTTGAACCGCACGGTTCTTAAAACCATGAACAATTCTCACGGTTCTCACGGTTCCTTTTTTTTTCAACAAATACCGACTGAAATTAAAGATTTGGCCGGCATGCACTTTGGACTTTTTTCAAATCTGGAACCAAAAACAAACTGAGAAGAAAAAGATGACAAAGTAGGAGTTGTGCGAAGTTGAAGCAGCAAGCTGGCAACCCATCACAGATTGCCAGTCACGGCCTTCATCTTTGTCTTCTGCTTCTATTTCTTCTTCTTTCTTCTATTTCTCCTTCTTCTCTTTCTTCTTTCTGTCTCCACAGCTGTAATTTCTGAGTTTCTCACATTCTCTTTGTTTGTGCTTGTTTTGAATTCTTTTTTATGTTTCCAAAGCCCCTTCACGTGACTTGCATTGGGAAAGAAGAAAACTTTTGATTTTTGAATTAAAGATGGACAAATGTTTCAGCCGTTAGATCTTTGAGCCTGTGATGTGGCACTAGCCACTTCTTTGTATTTTTCCTAGTGATGGTACAATGAATAGAGAGAGCATGATTTTTTTTTTTTTTTTTTTTTTTTGATGCTGCGGGTCTGGTACACTGTGGACATTACTACATAGTGCACAAGATGGCCAATACTAACAGAGTTGTTATGAGTTTTGACCATTCAAACTTTGCAACATCATAATTGTGACAAAAAAATTGTGAAATATTTTGTAACACTAGATTTTCTTGTTTAAAAAAAATTGTAAATATTAATTAAAAGTACTTATAATATTTATTTGTTACATTTTTCGTGTGTGTTATAATAAGTATTATTGTTTACTCAAAAAAAAAGTTTGAATGGTAGAGAAAAAATAGTGAGTCAACGAATACAATTAAGTATATAATAATTATTAAATAATTATTTTAATTTAAAATTACTATGCGTCCTAATTCCTATATTATTACAATATTACAATCACGAGTTTAACTAATCAATATGTAAATAAATAAAGAAATATCATATATATGTATGCTTAGGATATGATATTTTTTATTTGTCCTGTGAAAGTTATGATATGAAAAAATACATCTGAAAGATAGATTTCTATATTTAATTGGGTCATTTAATTTAATTTTTATATTTATACTAATTTAATATATTTTTTATATTTAAATAATTATTAAATTAATTATAACGTCATCACGATTCGACCCCGGTTCAACCTCAGTTCGGCCTTAAAAACCTTGAACCTCTCCCTTTTAAGGTTCAATGAACGGTCCGGGTCTAAAAACCATGACATTGAGCCCAATTCACACACCTAATGTCATTTCCAAGGGTAAAGTTTGGATCAATGAATGAATAATGACATAATGTAATGAAATGATGCATTGGAGAGAGATCTCATATTTGACAATAGAAATCTTCCTTCGGCAATAGGAAATTCCCTATTTTGTTGCAAGAACATCAAGTATTTTCAGCATGAAAATTCCTATTCAACAATAGGAATTTTTTTTTTTTTTTTTTGGTGGGCAAAGGTGCACCGGATCCGTTGAAATATAGATGTAACAATTATTTGACACGTATTCAAATTCTAATGAGTTCAATGTACAAAAACACTGGACCCAAGTTGATGCTTTTTCTTTTTTTTAATAATCTTTCTAGACTAACTTCTAAACCCAGTTCCTAAAAACCTATTAAATTGGGTATTTTTGTAAATTTATAGTGGAGTGAATATTTATATTTCATATTTTAAGAGTATTCACAATAAAACTCTTAAAAATAAAAAACTCAAATTTTAGCAACACATTCCACAAAAAATACCCTAGAACAATGTTGTTATTTGTATAAATTTTGGCAATTGAGCTACAGTATACTGTCTGTAGCTCAAAACTTATAACTAGAAATATTATTATATTCCTTAGATGAAGTGGCATAGCTTTTGGTTTTCGTAGATTTTTTTTTTTTAATTTTTTTTTAAAATTTTAGTGAGGTGCTAAAATAGATAAAATAGATTTTTGAGTTGCTAAAAGCTAAAATTTTTAGCTCCTTTGATGTGAATGCTCTAAAGCATGGGCAGAGCCAAGGGAAGGGCGGGGGGAGATGGGCAATTGCATGCCCCCTAGACTCCTCTAAAAAATGTCTTAATATCTGCTATGTGAAGTATATTTAAGTAGTTTGCCCCACTGCCAGTGAAAAAAAAATAGAAAAAGTACTCCCACTACCTATTTTACTGTTCTTAAATAGTATTTATTTCAAATAGTTTTGATCTTGTCCCATCCATTGAACTATTTACAGTACTTTTCTTCCCTATTCTAATTTTTCTTTTTCTTTTATCATTATAATTATAATGCTATAAACATAACTTTTTTCACAATTGCGAAAATAATTACCTATAAGCAGTGGACAACTTACATTCATAGACCCACCAATTGTGAAAATAGTCCACTATTTTAACAATTATGAAATTTATTGTGAAAAAGTTGTGTATGCATTATTGTATGACAATTCAATTAGTAGATCCCATAGTTAACTTTTGTAGATTATTTACTTTCTCAATTTATTTTAAGCAATCAAATTATGACTAAATTTTGTGTACTTAAATTAATTTCTCACTTTGATTTTTAGTAACTGATTATTTTTGTATCTTTGTTTTAATAATATGAAATATATACTTGTAGTCACAATTGTCTATTGTTAGATTAATTTTGTTTCTAGTATTTTTTTTTTCCAATCTTGCTCCCTTTAAACTAAAATCATGGCTTTGCCCCTGCCCTAAGGAGTTTAAAAAAAATGTTGTACTTGTAAGTTGTAACCAGGTCCAATCATTAGACCTATCAGTTATCACACTTTAGCTTAATACCCCCAAATAATTTCAAGGAGGAGAGTTCTCAAAGATTTCAAGAAGAAGTAGACAGAAAACTCTCAAAGATAAGGACCCTAGAAATTCCTTTTTTTAATGAATTTAATTGCTACAAGAGGATCTAGTAGTTAGGGAATCCTTACACCATATATATATATATATATATATATATATATATTGAATCCTCACACCATAATTGATATGGTTACTACAACAAACATGGCCTATGGTGCCGAAATCTAGCAAGGAAAAATTATTTTGTCACCAAATAACAACATTCAGTGAGGAAAACAGGATTTCGTCACCAAATATATATATATATATATATATATATATATATATATAATTAAACGTGGTGACAAAATCATAGTTTCGTCACTAAAAAATATTAAAATTGGTGACGAATCCTCTTTTTCGTCACCCTAGGTCATAAAAAAATGGCGCCATTAAAAGTTTTAGGTGCGACTGGTAACGAACTATTTCGTCACAAAAAGTGAGCTCTAGGGAGACGAAAATATGTGTCACCAAATACTAGCAATAGGTGACGAAAATCTCATATCATCACCAAATATAAATATAAAAAAATATAAGTATCATTGGGGATGAAATATTTTTTGGTTGACTATTTGTCAAAAAAAGGGCGCGGATTTGAATTGCTTGGCACAAAAGCACTATATTTGGTGGTGAATAATTCTGTCACCATAGGTTCTGGACAGTTCAAAAAAAATTTAAAAATTTAAAAGTGAAATCTAGAAAATAAATCCCTAAAAATCTAAACTATATCAGATCTCTTTCTCTCACCTCATAGCTAAGCTTCACTTCCTTGGTAAGCTCTCTCTCTCTTCCTTCTCTTGTGTCACTCTTCTCTCTCTTCTTTCTCTTATGGGTCTTCTCTTTTTGGCTTAGGAATCCAAAACAAATTGGTGGCGATTCACCTTCCCTATCTAACAAGTGAGTAATTTTTCTTTTTAACTTCTTTCTCTCTTTTTTTCTTATGGTTCTTCTTCTATTATTTTTTATTTTTATTTTTCAGATTTGTAAAATTTTGTTGTCATTTTTTGTCCTTCTTATTCCAATTGCATTCTCTAGATTCTATTTGTTTTCATTATCATATGTTTTTTATTCCTTTTGATTTTGGTTTATATATATGGTATTGATGTATTTTTCTTTACACATTTGTAGATATGAGATTGGTGGCAAAAAGAAATATTTTGTGGCGCTACTTGAACTCAATTTCATATTTGTAATATATGGAAGAAATCATTTATCTATATATTGTTGTAATTACTTTGTGAACAACTTATTTCAATGATTTTAATAGTATACTGTTTCTTTATTTCCTTTTTAGATTGCATGGATGATTTGTTTATGAATGTGGTTAGAAATAATGAACAGATTAATGTAATGTAAAGCCAAGTAAATGGAAAGAACATTAATAAAAAATTTAAAAATGGCGATGAAAATTTTTGTCACCAATAGGTTGAACCAACTATAAGTAGAAATTGATGACGAAATAATTCGTTGCCTAATCTATTGAAAAATTGAAAATATATATATATATACACACACAGACACACACACACAATCAATGACGATATATTTCATCACCTTATATGGTCAAATAAAAAAAAATTACAAATCAAAAATCATTGGTGACGAATTTATTTCGTCTCTGAATATAATGTTTAGTGACAAAAATATTAGGTGACGAAAAAAATTTCGCCACCTATCATTTTTTTTATTAAAAAATTTAGACCTATTAGTGACAAAAATTTTCGTCACCAGGACATTTGGTGATAGAGCTTAGGTGACGAATGTTGTTTCGTCACCATATGTCTTTAGTGATGAAATAAGGACATTTTGTGACGAAATGTTTCATCACCATAGTCCGTTTGTTGGACCTTGGGTTCAAATTTCTTGTGGTGTTTATGCTTCTCTGGTGCCGATTATCAATATATATATTGATGATGTGTGAAATCAGTTGGTTGAACTCTTCGGCTTCGGTGGGCTACGACGGTAGCGAAGGCCTGAAAAGAAGAAACAAGTAAGGGGTGACCGGGGTGGACCGGCCAAATACCCTCCGATGATAAAGTTAGTTTTCTAACAAGGAAAATGTAGTTCCAACTTTTCAGGAGTAATATCTCAGAATTTTCATCATCCCTTTGCATGGTTCAGACCGGTCCTTATATAGGGTACTTCGGGGCGGTTATTGGTTCGAATAACTTCTCCCAGATTCTTGGAATCCAGACTTCAACTGCTATTGAAACCATAACTGCTGCTGGAAGTTACATACTTGGTAGGAATTGGCGGCGATGAACACGGGTTGATTAACCGCTCTAGATTTTGCTAAGTGTTGCATGGTCATCCATGCGTTGTGCCCATGGACGACTCTTTGTATATAAACAGTCGTGTGATCGTCCATGAGTCAAAACATATGGACGACCCTTCTGTCCTAAACGCCCGGGGTTGATTCAACTGACTAAAAGTCATGGACGATCATACTGGACGAATTGGAGATTTTCTGATCATTAAGTTGACCGGAGGTCTTGGACGACTCCTTTGGATGAACTACAGTTGGTATTTTTTTGATACCCCACCAGTTGCCCCCTTGTCCAGGGGTCGTCTATAGTGCTGTAGGGTTTTTTTTTTTTTTTTTTTTTTTTTTTTTTTTTTTTTTGCATTTCTGACACGTGTCATCATTGTATTGCTCCAGATCGTACCACGTGTCAGAATCATATTGGTTTTTTGTCTCGTCGATTCCATTTTTCAATGAAAGCGCCACGTGTCATTCTCTGATTGGCTCGCGCCTTGTTATGACCCCACCTGTGGGCCCTATAAATAGGTACATTCTCATTCTTGCCCTTCACCTTTCTCATAATCTCTCTTCTGCCATCTCGTCCAAGATTCTCGTCTAGCATTCGTCCTAGTCCTCAGGTACTTCCTCTTCCCTTTAGGTTTTCGTTTTGATCTTTACTTTAGTTATGTCTTCGTCTAGCAGTATAGAGAGAGAAATAGACGAGTATCAGGACGTGTCGTCTGGAAGTTATGAGAGTGGTGAGGGTAGCACTAGTTTTAGTAGCAGTTCCTAGGACGAGCAGTACTCGTCCGGAGTCCCTGGCATTTCTTTAGAAGAATTTCAAGAAATGCAACGTAGGATGGCCTCTGGAACAGAGGCTAGTTCGTCCAGAGCGCCACCCAGCCCTTCTCAGGACGAGGAGGAGGAAGAGGAAAACGTTATCTATAGTTGTGCACCTGAGGTAGCGTCCACCTTAGACGTTCCTAAGTTAAAAACCTTAGTAGATAGATACCAAATCCCTATTGAGTTTGAACCTCGTCTACCCAGGGAAGGAGAGTGGTGTTGTTCACCTTCTTCTGGTTTAGGAGTATATTCATCTTATCTCTTAGCTGGTCTTAGGTTTCCCCTAAATTCGTTTTGTAGAGGTCTCCTTCATAGGTTAGGTATTGGTCCCAACCAACTTAATCCCAATGGTTGGAGGACGATAGTTGCCATGCAAGTATTATGGCATGAGGCATTAGAAGGGAACTGTCCTTTAGCGGTGGACGAGTTCCTTTATTGTTATAAGCCCTCAGAGATAAAGAAATCTGCTGGTTTCTACCAGTTCTCATCCAGAGGCTCACATTATAGTTTAATAACGGGCCGTAGCTCGTCCGATAGGCTCTAGAAACAAGAATTTTTTATCATTTCTGGAAACTGGGCTGGGGACCCAACTGACGTTAGTAATGCCCCCTTCCCTCCTTTTACCAGTCCCATAGGTCGCCTTCGTCCTGAGGGTATGTTTTCTTTCTATGTCATTTCTTTCATTCCTTACATTTTTTTTTTTTTTTTTTTTTTTTACATCACTTAGTCGTCTAACCAACTTTCAATTACTGGTGCAGCTGTTGTTCGTCCACGTTTGGACAGATCTTTTTTAGATAGAATAGACAGAGTTCGTGCCTTCCCTAGAAGGAGTTTTCACGAGCTAGTAACCTTCAGCAGTTTAGCTACCTAGGGACTTGGTCCAGAACCCACTGCTGAGAATCTAAGTCACGAGGAAACTACTAGACGAAGTAAGTGTCGTCCATCCCTTTTTACTTCTTTCTGTTCTTCCTTTTCTCTTCTCTTTTATTTTTTTTAACTGATTTTCCTCGTCACAGGAATAATTACAATGAGAGAAAATAGAGACAAGACAGTACTTAGCGGGGACGAGGGAGCTTCTGTGCCTCCTGTCGTCCAGAAAGGTGCCGTCCAGGCTGGGAAGAGAAAGCCTAAAAAGATCTCTAGTGCTGTGGACCTGGACGACCTTCCTAGTCATCGAGGCTCCAAGAAACAAAAGACTACTCAGACTTCTCTTCCCAAGGTCCCCAAATTCACTCTGACGGTGAACCTGGACGAGTCTCCTGCCATTGTGGAGCCCGTCCAAATAATTCACCCTGTTCAGACTGATCCTACTCCCTCTTCAACTAAGACTCCAAGGAAGCCTCATTCGTCAAAGCCGTCCGATCGTCCTTCTAACTTGGTGCTAGACGAGAGCTACGCATGGAGGACGTTCAAAGGGATCGTCACTGACAATGAAGTTAATGAATGCTACAACATGTCAGTGAAAGAATTTGAACGCTCTGGTATCCATGATCTCTTCAAGGTATGAATTTTATTCGTCTTAGGATGTTTTTAAAGAGTTTTTCAAGAGAGTAGAATTTTCTAACTTTTCTTCGTCCATGTACAGGCTATGTCAAAGTTCTACACAGCGACGTGCCAAGCGAAGGAACTTGCTAAGGAGGCGAAGACGGCGAAGGAGAAGACTGAAGGGCTGAGCAAGGAAATTCTGTTGAAGAAGGGAGAAGTGATCAGGCTGACGGACGAGGTCAACCGTTTGCTAGGGATTGAGACGAAGCTGAAGGACGAAGTTGAGGAACTTAAGGCAGATGCTATTGAAAAAGATACCCGCGTCACATATTTGGAGGGACAAGTTTCAGGGCTTACTTCGTCCTTGGAGAAGGCACGTGAAGAAGCCGTATCAGCCTTCAAGAAGTCTGACGAGTACAAGAATCGTCTAGACAGTCATTATGCTGCTGGATATGAGGACTTCCGTGCTAATGCCAAAGAAGCCTTCCCTGACCTCAACTTCGACTCCTTCAAACTTCCTCTTGCAACGGAGAGCTCTGTGCTAGCGACGAGTTCTGAGGATGTCAATGTGGTGGACGACGCTAATAACGAGGTGACACAAGACGATCCAAAGAATGCTCCCAGTGGTCAATCCAAGTGATAACATCTCTCTTTTGAAAAGCTTCATATTTTAATTTTATTTAGTGGTGCCCAGTGTTTTGGGCTTTTGCTTATTTCCTTTTTTTTTTTTTTTTTTTAATTTATTCGAGTACAATTTCCTAGTCTAAATTTATGGACGAGTTTTATGAACAAGCAATCTACTCAAGGGTTTTTGGACGGTGGTCGTCTACCCTTTAAGTTTTATGAATGGACGAAAGCTTTTCCTTTTTATTGTTCATTTGTGTTTGAATGTTCTTTAAGCTTTGTGAATAGGTTTCATTCATCTCGTCCATACCATTTTTGTGGTTGTGGGATTTTTCCTTTTAATTAAGGCTTTACCTCGTCTTGAACATATGGACGAGCTTCTTCGTGTGTAACATCATGAGATATTTACTTTGTAAAGTTCGTCCATGAATGACGTCTTTTCGCCTGATGTAATTGTTGCTCAAATTTTGGACGACTGTTTATTCGTCCTTAATAAAAATTTTCCCAACAAATGCTCGTCCATAGGCTGGATTGTCAAGTTGGTTAGATTTGTCTATGGGACTGTGGTGTTTTTACACGCACATTATTCGTCCATGGTGTAGACGATAGCATTTCAGATTTGTCTCGTCTTGAGCTTAGACGGACATACCTTGTTTATTTTTCTTGCTTTATCCTTATCTTAAGGAAAGCTTTTTTAGACGATACTTCCTTGTGTCCAAGGATTTTTACTCGTCCTTGGCTTTTCGCCTTCCGTGGATCATTTTGAATCATAGAAAATGAGGGATTCCCATACAATCATACATGTTTAAAAAACACATCATATGTACATTTAGAAATCCATACTATGTAATCATTCGTCCACAATCATAGCACATGCTTAAGAGCTTGTGCTTCTAGGGAATTAAAACACATAAATACGTCATAACTTCATCCATGAGCAGCATAAAATACTTATACATTTAAAACATAATGGTAATAAGCAAATACTGGAAAATAGTATTAAGCATTACTTCAAACTTCCAAGGGTCTCGTCCATGCTGCAACTCGTCCATGATCACCCTTCACTGATAGTATCTCCTTAGGTGTTCAACATTCCACGGGTGCTCTAACTTTCGTCCGTCCAGGGCTTCCAAATAGTAGGATCCTTGTCTCTTGGAGTTGATAACTCTGTAGGGTCCTTCCCAGTTTGGTCCCAGCTTCCCATGGGCCGGGTTTTTGGTTGCCAAAGAGACTCTTTTAAGGACGAGATCCCCAATGCTGAAGCGCTTGGGTTTCACCATAGCATCATGCTGCTTTGCCATGAGGTTTTTGTACCTTACTGTTCTTTGCTCCACGTCCATTCTTACCTCGTCTATAAGATCGAGGTTAAGGCGAAGCTGTTCGTCGTTTTCCCCATCTCGATACTTCATCACCCTATGGCTGGCCATATGCACTTCTGCAGGTATGACTGCTTCGCTCCCATAAGCCAGTTTGAAAGGAGTCTCTCCTGTGGGAGTTCTCGCTGTTGTTCTGTAAGCCCACAAAACACCTGGTAATTCATCCGACCATACTCCCTTTGCCCCTTCAAGCCGAGTCTTGATGATTTTCAACAAGGATCGGTTTGCTACTTCTGCTTGTCCGTTAGCCTGTGGGTGGGAGGGTAAGGAATAATGATTCTTGATACCAAGTTGTTCACAGAATTCTCTGAAGGGAGTGTTGTCAAATTGTCGTCCATTGTCAGATACTAGAACTCTTGGTACTCCAAATCTGCATACAATATTCTTCCAGACGAAATTTTTGACATTTTGTTGTGTAATTTTCACCAAGGGTTCAGCTTCCACCCATTTAGTGAAATAATCTATGCCCACCACCAAGAACTTCATCTGTCTGGTTCCAGTTGGAAAGGGGCCCAAAATATCTAACCCCCACTGTGCAAAAGGCCAAGGGGCCATCATTGGGGTGAGGTATTCTGAAGGCTGTCTAGGAATATTACTGAAACGTTGACATTGGTCACATACCTTAACATATGCCTTAGCATTGGCTTGGACGGTTGGCCAGTAGTACCCTGCACGAATGACCTTGTGGACGAGTGATCTAGCTCCTGAGTGGTTTCCACATGCTCCTTCATGAACTTCTCTCAGCATGTAATTCGCCTCGTCTGGAGCTAAACACCTCAGGTTTGGCTGTGAAAAACCTCTTTTGTACAACACTTCGTCCATAAGGATGTATCTGGCTGATTTAACTCTGAGCTTCCTGGCTTCGTCCTTCCCTTCTGGAAGCCTTCCATCCTTCAAGTATGAGACTATCGGAGTCATCCAATTCTCCTCACCTTCTATTTGCAACATTTCTGGAAGGTCTATGCTTGGCATGTATCGTATTTCATATAACTTGTCTATGGCTTCATTAGCGGAGGCTTCCTTCGCTAGAGTGTCTGCTTCCGTGTTCTCTTCCCTCGGGATTTGAACGAAATTAGTTTCTCTGAATTTCTTTACAAGGCGTAACACCTTCCTCAAATATTTCTTCATTCTATCTTCCTTGGCTTCGCATGTTCCATTTACTTGGCCTATGACCAACTGTGAATCTCCCAGGACGAGTACTGAGCTTGCTTCTACAGATCTAGCCAACTCCAACCCTTTAAGAAGGGCTTCGTACTCCACCTCATTGTTAGTTGTCTGGTACTGCAAGCGAGCTTTGTACTTCAGTTTATCTCCTTCTGGTGACTGCAAAACAACTCCTATACCTCCTGTATACAATGTAGATGATCCATCTACATGGACGACCCATTTTTTACAGCCTTTTTTCTCATCTAAATCCTCATAACTTGGAGTGAATTCTGCAATTAAATCTGCCAGGGCTTGAGCTTTTATTGCATTCCTCGGTTGGTACAGAATATCAAATTCACTGAGCTCAACTGCCCATTGGATCAATCGTCCTGCAGCTTCAAGTTTGTTCATTGCCTTCTTGAGTGGATGATCGGTCATGACTATGACGACATGACCTTGGAAGTAGTGTCTTAACTTCCTAGAAGCCGTTATTAGCGCGAAGGCTAACTTCTCTATCAATGGGTACCTTCCTTCCGCTCCTCTCAATGCCCGGCTAGTATAATACACAGACTTTTGCACCTTTTCTTCCTCCCTGATCAACGCTGAGCTTACGGCATGTGGAGACATTGCTAAGTACAGATATAATTCTTCTCCTAACACGGACGGACTTAGCAGTGGAGCCGTAGTAAGATAGTGCTTTAGGTCTTGGAAGGCCCTTTGACATTCGTCCGTCCACTCAAATGCCTTCCTGAGAATCTTAAAAAAGGGTAAACACTTATCAGTGGCTTTTGAGACAAACCTGTTCAGAGCTGCAACTCGTCCAGTTAGGGATTGGACTTCCTTGATGTTCTTCGGTGGTTCCATGTTCAGTATGGCTTGGATCTTGTCTGGATTTGCCTCAATTCCTCTCTCCGAAACCATGAATCCTAGAAACTTTCCTGACGATACTCCGAATGCGCATTTACTTGGGTTTAGCTTCATCTTGTACCGCCTAAGTGTTTCAAAAGTTTCTTGAAGATCATCTAAGTGGCTTCCCTCATCTAAGCTCTTCACAAGCATGTCATCCACATATACCTCTACATTCCGTCTTATCTGTGAACGAAACATATGATTCACCAACCTTTGGTAAGTTGCCCCTGCATTTTTCAGACCGAAGGGCATCACCTTGTAACAAAACAAACCTTGACTTGTAATAAAAGATGTCTTTTCCTGATCTGCCTCGTCCATCTTTATCTGATTATATCCTGAGAAGGCGTCCATGAAGCTCAACAGTTGATGGCCAGCCGTAGAATCAACTAGTTGGTCAATACGAGGCAAGGGATAACTATCCTTAGGACAAGCTTTGTTCAAGTCAGTGAAGTCAACGCACATCCTCCACTTGCCATTTGCTTTTTTTACCATCACTACATTTGCCAACCAATCCGGGTAATAGACTTCCCGGATGAACTGTGCTGTGGTTAGTTTTTAAACCTCTTCCTTGATAGCCTTCTCTCGCTCAGGGGCGAACACCCTCTTCTTTTGACGAATAGGCTTAGAAGAGGGGGACACGTTCAGTCGATGAGTGATTACACTTGGATCAATGCCAGGCATGTCGTCATGACTCCACGCAAAAACATCGGCATTCTTTTTTAGAAACTGAACGAGGTCTTCTTTCGCCTTTTCCTTCATACTTGTTCCAATTCTAGTGAATTTCTCTGGATCATTTTCTTGTAATAAAACATCTTCCAATACTTCAGTCGGTTCTACAACAATTTTTCTTTCTTCTATACTCATTGTCTGCATCTGCTCGTCCATAGCCAACATGGCTAAATAACCCACCTTGGCTGCCAACTGATCTCCTTATGCTTGTCCAATTCCGCACTTCGTAGGGAATTTGACTGATAGATGGTAGGTAGATGTTACCGCCTTCCAACTGTTCAAGGTTGGCCTTCCAATGATGGCATTATATGAGGATGAACAATCCACCACAAGGAAATTTACTTCCTTAGTTATCTACTGCGGGTATGACCCTACCACTACAGGCAAGGTTATGGTACCTACGGGCTGCACCTTCATTCCTCCAAATCCTATCAGTGGGGAGCACGCTGGACGAAGCTGATCTCGTCCAAGCCTCATCTGCTGGAAGGCAGGATAATACAATATATCCGCTGAACTTCCATTTTCCACCAACACCCTCCTGGTTTTGTAATCTGCTATAAGTAAGGTAATGACTATGGCATCGTCATGTGGATGATGAATTCTTTCAGCTTCTTCATCTGTAAAAGAAATGGTTGGCTCGTCCGTCCCCCTCGTCCCTAAGGATCGTCCAGAGAGTTGGACATTTTGCATTGCTTTGAGATACGTCTTCTTTGCCTTGGAAGATTGTCCTGTCGATGTCCCATCGATGATAACCCTTATTTCTCTTAGTGGGGGCCGTGATGACTCTTCCATCTTTGCTTTCAATTTTTCATCTTTATGATCCCTTCCAACAAAATGCCTCAACTTTCCTTGTCTTATGAGATTCTCAATATGCTGCTTCAAGTCATAGCACTCGTCCGTGTCATGCCCATGATCCCTATGGAAGCGACAATATTTATTCTTATTGCACTTGTTAGGATCTCCCTTCATCTTCTCTGGCCACTTCAAGGAAGGATCATCCTTGATCTGCATGAGCACTTAATCGAGTGGGGCATTCAAGGGTGTGTAATTCTGACTCCTTGCTGATGGGCCTGCCTTCCTGTTATCCCTGTCTCGATCCTTCTTATCTTCCGTTCGTCCCTTCTTTGGACGAGGCCCTTGATCAGAGTGACGCGGGGGATTGACTTCCATTCTCTCAGCTCTCTTCCTCTTCTTAGCTATGATGGCGTCTTCTGCGTTCATAAAGTTTTGGGCTGAATGGACGAGTTCAGCCATGGATTGGGGCTCTTTCTCATACAACTTGTGAATGAATAAGTCTGAGTTAACCCCATTGTGGAAGGCTGCTAATAGTAGTTTGTCGTCCACCTCGTCTACTGTCAGGGCTTCCCTGTTGAAGCGTGTGATGAAGGAACGCAGGCTTTCATTCTCTCCTTGCTCTATGGTCAGCAAACTGGATGAAGAATGTTTGTGTCTCTGTCCTCCAATGAAATTATTGACAAATAATTTGCTTAACTCCTCAAAAGAACTTACAGAATTCGGAGGTATTTTGCTGAACCATACTCGCGCTGGTCCCTTGAGGGTGGTAGGGAAGGCTCTGCACATAATCTCGTCTGGAACTCCTTGGAGATGCATTGTGGTCTTGAAAGTAGCAATATGATCAAAAGGATCATGCGCTCCATCATATGAATCCAGGGAAGGCATTTTGAACTTCGTAGGCAAGGGATGCCCATTAATGGAAGCCGTGAAAGGGGAATCTGTTCGGTGAACCAAATCCTCGACGGGATTTGCCCTTCTCATGTTCTCCTTCATCTCGTCCATCACCTTCCTCATCTGGTCCATTTCCTTCTCCAAATGTGGCACCCTTCGCGAAGTGGTGCCTCTTAACTGAGCCTCGGGTTCAGCATTTCCTCCTCTGTCTTCTTGACTTTGGGACTGTCTCTCAGCATGTCCTTCACGGCGCTGCCTCTCCATCTCCCTAGTCAATTCTTGATTCTGGTGGGTTAACTCCGCCATTGCGGCCGCCATGGATTGTATGTGTTGGATGGAAGGCGACTGCATGACAGGCGCTGATTGGCGATCGCGATGGGGGTTTCTTGAAGCGTCTCTGCTTCCCTAATGGCCTGGGCTTGTAGCCCTCGACCTAGTCCGAACCATTCAACCTTTTTTGTTGCAGAAAGCCAAATCGTAAAACAACTTACGCTTCCCACAGACGGCGCCAACTGATGATGTGTGAAATCAGTTGGTTGAACTCTTCGGCTTCGGTGGGCTACGACGGTAGCGAAGGCCTGAAAAGAAGAAACAAGTAAGGGGTGACCGGGGTGGACCGGCCAAATACCCTCCGATGATAAAGTTAGTTTTCTAACAAGGAAAATGCAGTTCCAACTTTTCGGGAGAAATATCTCAGAATTTTCATCATCCCATTGCATGGTTCAGACCGGTCCTTATATAGGGTACTTCGGGGCGGTTATTGGTTCGAATAACTTCTCCTAGATTCTTGGAATCTAGACTTTAACTGCTATTGAAACCATAACCGCTGCTGGAAGTTACATACTTGGTAGGAATTGGCGGCGATGAACACGGGTTGATTAACCGCTCTAGATTTTGCTAAGTGTTGCATGGTCGTCCATGCGTTGTGCCCATGGACGACTCTTTGTATATAAACTGTCGTGTGATCGTCCATGAGTCAAAACATATGGACGACCCTTCTGTCCTGAACGCCCGGGGTTCATTCAATTGACTAAAAGTCAAAACATATGGACGATCATACTGGACGAATTGGAGATTTTCTGATCATTAAGTTGACCGGAGGTCTTGGACGACTCCTTTGGACGAACTACAGTTGGTATTTTTTTGATACCCCACCATATATATATATATATATATATATATTTAGAACTGCACTTTCTGTGGGTTTGGTTGTTTTCCATAAATCATAATGACCTGCTCTTATGGGATTCTGCTAGCCGCTATCACCAATAGGTTCTAGACAATATTGCTTAGTTAATGACCTTAGGTTGAATCCCAGTTCATGCCAATTCTAGTAATAACCGTTTAGTGCATTAAATTTTGTTGTTAATTACACACTTGAAACTGCCTATGTTAGTTAATTGCTGGGTAAATTTTATCAATTACATAGATTGACGCAATTGGGTCATGATATAACTGATTTTAGGTGGGGCTTGTGGATCTTAGGAAGAAGGTTTAGAGGGATGCATTGTATCATTTTAGCTTACCACTAGCTGGTTATATTTTTGCTAATAATTCTGTATTTTAATTATTAAATATAGTTTTACAATTGTTAAAGTCTTATTTATATTGTTTTAGCTACATTTATTTCAAGTAAGAATAAAGAAATATCATATATATGCAGTTGATTTACTTGTTTATTTGTAAACTTTATATCTTACAAGCTTGGGTCAAATCTATATATTACTAAGGTCAAGAAGTTAGAAGAATATGGTTCACCTTTAAAAAATATTAATCAAACATAATAATAATAATAATAATAATAATAATAATAAATGATATATTTGTAGAGATAAAAAGATTATAAAAAAAAATACTTGTTGAAATTTTTTTTTTTTAATAGTCAATACTTGAAGTAATTATTACTTTTTATATATTACGTCTCATTACATAAAATTTATATTCACACGCATCGCGTAAGTCTATGGCTAATATATATAATTTGTGAAAGAAAGTACATTTTGAATGAGATATATATTTTTTTGAACTATGAATTATTATAAATGATTTTAAACAATTTAACTATGCTTCGGACCCATGCTAATGGGGTTAAATATCGCCACCGAAACTAATTTCATCTATTTCATCTATAGCATTATAGGCCTATCATACAATTGTTGAGGATATTTGTTAGTTTCTTAAAAGGCCTTGCACACTTATAAGATGAAAAATTTATAAGCATGCAGTTGTTATCACGTGCCTAGTTTTTTCTTGGTTGGGGACATGAGAATTTAACTTGTATCAAATTGAACCTTCGATCTAGAAGCCAAAAAGTGAAACCCAAAAGATGATAAGCTAGGAAAGGAGTGAACATGAGTAGTAGGTGCATACAAGGGATTCTCACGCACTTAATGTTGGTGCTTATTTGTGAATATAAATATAGATTAAAATATGATGATCTTATTTTAGTAGTAGAAAAATGAAGAAATTATATATATATATATATATATATATATTGTAGGGACCAAATTTGGTAGGCTAAGCTCAATGAATCCAGAACAATAAATTTGTAGAGAAATTGGTGAAATAGCTAGGCTGGTTAAGGATTTAGCAACGATTCATTCATACAAGTCAGGATACAACAATATTCAGAATGCCATCCAGTGGATCTCTCAAATCCGAAGAGGCTTAATATTTATAGACTAAAATGAATACAATTTTCTTCCCCCCCCCCCCCCCTTCTCTCAGAGGCCTATTCCCTTTATATATCCTCCTTCCTCCTCATCTTCACCGTACACTTGTTCTTCATCCAAGTATTCACTTGAGTACATGTCACATCAAACGTTTGCTTTAGTCTACCGTGAGTGGCATCCAGTGGATCTCTCAAATCTGAAGAGGCTTAATATTTATAGACTAAAATGAATACAATTTTCTCCCTTCCCCCCCCCCCCCCTTTCTCTCAGAGGCCTATTCCCTTTATATATCCTCCTTCCTCCTTGTTAGGACATATGTGTTCACATGTTAGGAACATATGTCATATTTTATGTAAATTGGCTAATCCTTTGACAAAACGCACTCTACTTGTAATTGGGTAGTTCTAGGTGTTTTTAATACTTCAAGAAACAAGGTTTCAAGATCAAGTATTGAAGTCATCAAGTCTGTCCAAGAAAAAGCAAGCTGAAGTGCACAGATTTTAAAGCTCGACACCTGCTCGACACCTACCTCGACACCTGCTATCTGTCGAGAATTAAAAAGTCAGATTTTTGTTCTGATTTTCTTGGGATTCGTGAATGTGTTTTTGGGCCTTCTTCTTTTCTAACCCTAAACATATTTAAGGAGTGTTTTAAGAGCCGTCAACAGAGACACAAGTTGCAGAAGCATTGAGCAATCCTTGTTCAAGCAAATTGTGATCTAAGACGAAGTTCTTGACCTATTTCATCCTTCTTCAAGAAGTTGCTGTGTATGTGCACCTTAGGGTTTTGTGACCATGCATCTTCCTGATCTTCATTGCATAGGATGATCTGAAGAACTTTGCAGCCAACCTCTCTTCCTAAAGTTGGTGTTTGAAGTCGCGTATTGGGATCCGCGCATCTGGTTAGTCACGTACTTGGGAGCCGTGCATCAAAAGGGGGAACTGTCACTACAGATCAAGTCCAATTGAGTATTGGTGTAAGGGTTCAACTGTAGGTTGGTAAGGTACTTGGGATTCCTTATTTGTAACCGCTTGATTTGATAATAGTGGAATTTCGGGAGTGGTGACCTGAAAATCACCCGGTGGGGTTTTTGCCGTTAGGGTTTTCCCCATTCGTAAACAAATCACCGTGTCTTTTATTTTCCACTGCATATTTAGTTATTCGGTGATTTGTTTGTGCTGCCACGCGTTTGCATGATAAATTGATTAATTAATAACTTGGCTTAATTAATTAATTAGTTTAAATCACAAGGGGTCATTCAATTTGTGGCCTATCAAGTGGTATCAGAGCAGGCACACTCTGATTAGGTTTAATCTTTGCTGTGATTGATCCATTGACCCCTGTTTGTCATGGATAGAGGACAATCTCTTATTATACCTCCTTTATTTGATGGGACTAACTATGCCTACTGGAAAGTACGCATGAGAGCTTTTTTGCAGTCCTTAGAAGAGAAGGTGTGGCAAGCTGTTGAGATTGGCTGGACCAAGCCAAAAGAAGCGCCGGCCGACTGGGATGAAGCCAAGATCAAGGCGGCAAACTTCAACAGCAGAGCGTTGAATGCTCTATTTAGCGCTGTCACCAATGAGGAGTTCAAGAAGATATCCTCAACAAAAACTGCCAATGAGGCGTGGACCATCCTCCAGACAACCTATGAAGGAACAAAGGCTGTCAAAGATTCAAAGCTACAGAGGCTCACCACTAGCTTTGAAGAGATTAAAATGGAGGAGGATGAGACGTTTGATGAGTTCTATGCCAAGCTAAAAGACATAGTGAACTCAGCTTTCAATCTTGGGGAAACCATCCCTGAACCCAAGGTTGTAAGGAAGATGCTCAGATCTCTACCTGAGAGATTTCATGCCAAGATTACAGCAATAGAAGAATCAAAGGATATCGATAAAATTCCTTTGACTGAGTTGGTTGGGAACTTGCAGACCTACGAGCTAGGGTTATCAAGAATAGGCAAGTCAAGCAAGGGCAAGAGCATGGCCCTGAAGGCAAAGAGCAGTGATACAGATGAGTCTTCCGATGATGAAGATTCCAAGATGAAGTCCTACATTACAAGGCAGTTCAAGAAGTTTATGAAGAATGCCAATGGGAGGAGCTTCGACAAGGACCGAAGGCAATCCAGTTCTTCTCAGTTCAAGAGCCAAGACAAAGGAAGGAAGGATGCCAAGGATGGCGGTCAGTACACTGTTCCGGCAGGACCAAAGTGTTTTGGGTGTCATGGGTTTAGATACATGAAGAATGAATGTCCTACATATCTGAAGAGCATTGGAAAGAGCAAGGCTCTTGTTGCAACCCTGAGTGACACTGAGCCTAAAGATGATTCCGACAATGAGGATGACGGAATCCTAAATGCCTTCACTGCCTCAGTCAATTCTACTGAAGGGATTGTTGAGGAAGAAGAAGAAGAAGAATTGGTGGACACTGAATGTGAGAAGATGGATGACAAAGATGATATCCATTCAGCCTATGAGAAGCTTTACAAGCTCTCTGAAAAGCATGAGAAGTTATACAGGCTGGCCACCAAGAAGCTCAGTGATGTGAAACTTGATAGAGAAGAATTGTCCACAAAGTTTGATGAGGCGAATCAAACTATTGGTGCACTGAAGTTTGAAAACAACTTCCTGGCTGAGAAGACCAAGAAGCTTGAAGCAGAGCTGTTTCAAGTCAGAGCTCAACTGGAGAGGACTTCAAGTGCAAAACTTGATAAGATGCTCAGCAACCAGAAATCTGCTTCAGATCGAACAGGTTTAGGGTATGGTCTTTCTTTCTCTAACTCTGCTTCTACTAGTTCTACTATTTTTGTTCCTCCTACTAATACTGTTAAAATTGAGAACATTGATGTTAAAACTGAATTAGCTAGTGAGAACATAGACAAGGAAAAATCCATCTTAGGAGCACCCCCTAAGTTAGATAAGAAAGATGCTAAAATCCCTAGGGATAAGAAGGCTAACTCTCAAAAGCCTAAATAAAAGAAGCAGCATCTCTGTTATCATTGTGGAGCTGCCGGTCATGCTCGACCTAATTGCTACAAGTGGCTAGCCACCCAACAGAGCAACAGTATGACAGCATCTGGAAGCCAAAATCAGCTTCAATCCTCTCTTGCTCCTCTTGGAGATCTTCTGAAAGCCATCATGTTCCTTTCGAACTTGAACGGTTTCAATTCTTCCCCCTCACCGCCGGTTCAAGGATTTAATCAAAGGAAAGGTTCTTCCAAGGTGTGGAAGAAAAAGGACTCAAAGTGATTTCATCACTTTCTTTTCCCTTCTTGTTTTTCTTGGGTGTTGCATTGCTTGTTTGTTTTGCATTTTTATTGAGTCAGTCTAGTTTTATGCATTGTTTTGCTTTGTTAACATGTTTTTGTGTGTTTACTTTCAGTTTTGTTTATTTTTGTTTTGATATAAAATAAATTAAAAAAAAATTGAAAAATTGAAAAATACAAAAACAGTGTGTGTTTTGTGTACTTTGGTACTTGTGTACCTTGGATGGCCAATGAAACAAAGTTTTCTAAACTTTGTATCTCTTGTAGCTTAGATGAGCATCCCTATGCACAACTAAGCAAGTGAGTTTTGTGGCTCTTGTTTGTGATGAGTAAGATTAGGTTATTTCTTTAAACTTAACACTCATATCACTCTTTTTGACGGGTAGGACTAGAAAATCCTAAGAGAAAGGCATAAATAACCATCTCACCACTGTTGCCCGCCAATCATTAATGACATCTGTATGCTTCGGCATAGCAAAAGTGTGATGTCAATGACATTTGTGTGCTTAGGCATAGCAAAATTGAAATGTCAAAATATCAATGGGTATTTCTTTTCTTTCTCATAAGCCCATGTATGATATGTTTCAAAAATATATATATATATATATATATATATATATATATATGCAAAGAAATAAAAAGCAAAAAGATTAAAATGCTTTAAAATGGTTGCAAGCGTGTATTCTAGGAGATGTGGAAGTTATAGGATGTACCTCGAAGGTGATAGTCCCCATCAAACAGTTATGATTGTGGGTGAGTTAAAGTTATTTTCTCATATTTCAGATCGTCATAAATTGTACACACATATGCAATCTTGCGATGTTTTTCACACACAACACGCAATATTCTTTACTACTTTTGATACATGTGCAGGTACAATGTGATTTGGCCATCACAAAGGTTTTACATGTGCTTTTGTATGCTCACTAAACTGTCATGACTTATTTTTAAAATATAAAATTGGTTAGACTTGTTTAGTGTGTGTGTGTGTTTTTGGGAGATCCATGTGCTTAAATTTTCATTGAGAGATGATTTTGAGAGCTTTTTATGTTGATTGGATCATGGTTGAGGTGTTTGTCTTGATTGCATTCATGTCTATGTTTTTCACTTCTCGAAAAAAAACTGATTTTCTTTGCTGGCTCGACACCTCCTCGATACCTGACCATCTGTCGAGCTTCTCAAGCCTTTTTCTTATCGCAATCTCGACACATCCTCGACACTTGGTGGATCGATCGAGATCTTCTCTGTCTCCTCGATACCTTCTCGACACCTAGTCGATCGATCGAGCTTCTGGTATCAGTTCAGCTATTCTTACCTCGATACCTCCTCAATACCTTCAGCTGTTGAAGGCCAATTTCCTCGACACCTTTCTCGACAGCATCCTCGATACCTCTCGACACCTCAGCTGTCGAGATTTACTGAGGTGCCTATTTAAGCTCTCGTCGCGATTTCTCTCTCATTTCTCGATCTCTCTTCGATCTGTCCGAGGCTGTTCATCTCCCAATCCACTTTTCTTCACTCCAATCTCCATCCCACGTGATTTCCGGCCTTCCTTGCTTCAAATCAAGTGGCATGATCTTCTTTTCCATTCCTTTTCATGCATTTCATGGTTTGAATCTTAGGTTTTAGGATTTTTTTTTAAAACTTTGGGGTTTTTCAAAATCAATGAGTTTTTATTGAAATTTTGGGTTGGGTTTTCAATAAAAAGTTTTTAAAATGTCATACATTGCATTCCATGTGCATTAGAATGATATTTTTATGCATTTAGATGTGTGTTTCTTGTATGTGTGCTGCTAGGTTTGGATTGGGTTGAGCCCATGATGCTTTTTATGTTTGCATGTCACATGATCATGCATTCCCATGCATACGTACTTTTTGTTCAAGATATTATCATATTTGAACTGTTTGGGACTTTTCTGATTGTCTCCCTCTCTATCTCTTTCTCATTCTTTTACGTTAGTAGTGTCTATGGCACCCAAACGTAAATCCACTCCTGCTCGGAACCCTCTGCGTTCTGGAGCTTCCTCTTCTTCTGATACTGCTCCTTTTAACCTTCGGTTTCGTGATGGAGATGCCCAAAAGGCATTTACTGAGAACTTTTCTAGACGAGGTGTTCATTCGGAACGCCACGTTGTTTTGGCGGACTTCGCCGACACTGACCTTCCCTCTGTCATTCACAATAGGGGATGGGAGTCACTGTGTGACGTCCCGGTCACTTGTCCTCTCGTACTGATTCAGGAGTTTTACTCCAACATGTACGGGATTGATCGTTCAATACCTCTCTTTCATACTCGCGTTTGAGGTACGCGCATTGCTGTCACACCGCAGCTTGTTGCGGATGTGCTTAGAGTCCCTAGGATAGAGTTTCCTGACTATCCTACATGTGAGCGACTGAGGACTGTGTCCAAGGATGAGCTCATTTCTGCTTTTTGTGAGCGCCCTTCTGATTGGGGTGAGCATCAGTATACATCATGTAGACCTTTTGCTAAAGGTCCTAGGTTCCTAAACATGGTGATGACTTTTGTACTTCATCCTCTCTCTCACTATAACTCTATCACAGAGCCTCGTGCTCGTTTCTTGCTATCTCTACTTGAGCATCTTACGATAGATTTTCCTTCTCACTTCATTTTCTCTATCATAGATGTTCATTTAAATTCGGCGTCCTGTGATAAGCTTATCTTTCCTTCCGCTATCACGAGGATAGTACGCCATTTTTCCATCCCTTTCCCTGTGTCCGACCACTTCACACACATATCTGTCATAGATGCCGCTACCGTAAAACGTAGTGAGGCACAGTTCAGGTCGAGACAGCCGAATTCCACTCCGCCCTCCCGTTCGGCTCCATCCAGATCTGCTCCATCTACATCGACTCCTCTTCCTTCTTCTGGCGATGTATCTCTTGGAGATATCATGGCGCAGCTGCAGCGCATGGATGCTCGCCTTGATACACTCACCACTGAGTTGTATCAGGTGAACGTTCGGCAGGCGACCATGGGTGGTTTTGCTTCTGAGGCTTCTCCTCCACCACCTCCTCCATTTGCTTCAGATTCTGATGCTGAGGATGATGATGATGATGATGGTGATGACGATGATGCTTCGGATGATGATGATGGAGATGCTAGCTCTACTGATGAGATGTCTACATGACACTCTACCTTTTGTCATTCGTGACAAAAAGGGGGAGTAGTTTTGGGATTAAGAGAGTAGTCATCTTAGGGGGAGAGTTAGTATAGGACATTTTTGATAGGGGGAGTGTTCATATTTTTGAGGGATGTAGTGAGGTTTTGATGTATCTTCTCTTTTCTATTCTTGTTAGATACATTGATCTTGTATATGAGGTCTTGTGACCAGTTTTACATACATTGTACTTATCTTTCTATATATGTGGATGTATGTTTTTCTTTCACCTATCTCTTCATGTGTTGTTTCTTTTCTCTCTTTATACACATGTTCTTTATACTTGTATGCAATCTAATTAATTCTGTTTCACACAAGATGCTTTGATGAGTTTTTGTTTAAAAGTGTTTCAGAAATACAGGTTGTCAAAGTCTACTTGCCATAAACTCTCTTCTTGCAAAGTTTTTCAAGAGTTTGTGTTATGATAGATTTTATTGTATTTAACAAGTGAATATGAGTTGAGTGATTTATGACTTCTCTCATATGTTCATTTGTTTGTTGTGGTTTTGTCATGGATTGCCAAAGGGGGAGATTGTTAGGACATATGTGTTCACATGTTAGGAACATATGTCATATTTTATGTAAATTGGCTAATCCTTTGACAAAACGCACTCTACTTGTAATTGGGTAGTTCTAGGTGTTTTTAATACTTCAAGAAACAAGGTTTCAAGATCAAGTATTGAAGTCATCAAGTCTGTCCAAGAAAAAGCAAGCTGAAGTGCACAGATTTTAAAGCTCGACACCTGCTCGACACATACCTCGACACCTGTTATCTGTCGAGAATTAAAAAGTCAGATTTCTGTTCTGATTTTCTTGGGATCCGTGAATGTGTTTTTGGGCCTTCTTCTTTTCTAACCCTAAACATATTTAAAGAGTGTTTTAAGAGCCGTCAACAGAGACACAAGTTGCAGAAGCATTGAGCAATCCTTGTTCAAGCAAATTGTGATCTAAGACGAAGTTCTTGACCTAGTTCATCCTTCTTCAAGAAGTTGCTGTGTATGTGCACCTTAGGGTTTTGTGACCAAGCATCTTCCTGATCTTCATTGCATAGGATGATCTGAAGAACTTTGCAGCCAACCTCTCTTCCTAAAGTTGGTGTTTGAAGTCGCGTACTGGGATCCGCGCATCTGGTTAGTCACGTACTTGGGAGCTGTGCATCAAAAGGGGGAACTGTCACTACAGATCAAGTCCAATTGGGTATTGGGATAAGGGTTCAACTGTAGGTTGGTAAGATACTTGGGATTCCTTATTTGTAACCGCTTGATTTGATAATAGTGGAGTTTCGGGAGTGGTGACCTGAAAATCACCCGGTGGGGTTTTTGCCGTTAGGGTTTTCCCCATTCGTGAACAAATCACCGTGTCTTTTATTTTCCGCTGCATATTTAGTTATTCGGTGATTTGTTTGTGCTGCCACGCATTTGCATGATAAATTGATTAATTAATAACTTGGCTTAATTAATTAATTAGTTTCAATCACAAGGGGTCATTCAATTTGTGGCCTATCACTCTTTATCTTCACCGTACACTTGTTCTTCATCCAAGCATTCACTTGAGTACATGTCACATCAGACGTTTGCTTTAGTCTACCGTAAGTGGTAGTAGCTGAGACTGAACTGTTCAGGTGTCTTCTCCACATAAATGCGGCCAGGAAAGTTGTTGCAGTGCATTAAATGCGGTGGTAGCAGCTTTTCCTTTAAGATATTTTTAGGTTCTTTTCATCCCTAGGCATGCCCCGAGCTCGCTCTTTACTGTGGGATCAGTTGGGAAGGTCGCTCAGGCCTTCAGTATATTTGCTTGATCAAGCTCCCTAATGATCCGATGATTGGGACCTCTTCGGACCAACAGGATCATCTTCGGACGTATCAATCATTCCTTTTCAAGTGCATTTCCACCAAACGGACTCAGCCCTGATCCCTTTTACCTCTTCGGACAAACCAGGATATTCAAATTGGGCCCCAAGCCCAATACGTAGTTGGGCTTTCACACCCACATATATATATATATATATATATATATAAAGGAGTTTTAGTATTGGTTTGGATATCGCTGAAAGTTGTGTTGCATTTCCAGTGAGTTGCATTTTCTCTTTTTTTTTTTTGCCGGATTTCTTGACTTTTTGGAGAGACAAAAAGTACTGTTCACGCACTGTTCGGTACTATTCATGCACTGTTCATGGGATCCATAGCCACTTTATTAAAAAAATATTAAAAATGGGCCCGTGGTACTATTCACACATTTAAAAATTATTTTACTATAGTATTTTCAGCAACAATCATCAGTTTTCAGCAACAATAAGCTATATCCAAACAGATCCTTAGAGTCTCGCTGGAGCAAGCTTAATGTTTGCCGATGCTAAGCTGTTGTACAAGTTGAGTGCCGCTCAGGAAACATAATTCACAGAACGACAGGTCAAGGTTTGAAACTACACTTCAGATCAAATTGAGGGTTGACTGTTGAGTCAAATACTTCAGCAACAATAAGCTATATCCAAACAGATCCTTAGAGTCTCGCTGGAGCAAGCTTAATGTTTGCCGATGCTAAGCTGTTGTACAAGTTGAGTGCCGCTCAGGAAACATAATTCACAGAACGACAGGTCAAGGTTTGAAACTACACTTCAGATCAAATTGAGGGTTGACTGTTGAGTCAAATACTTGAGTGAGGTCTACAAAAAAAAAATAATAAATAAAATCTCACATATTTAGTACTAATAACAATTTTTAGATGGAGGAAACTTAGGTACAGTACCTAGGTACTGTTACTTAAATTCCTCTTTTAAGATTCAGCAATGTGGCTATTTAACTAAAAAATAAATTTCTATTTTATGTGAAAAATTCACATGACAGAATTTTAAGAGGTGAACCTAAAGAAAAGTACCTAAATACTGTACCTAAATCTTTTTTTTTTTTTTTTATGTTATAAATTAGGTTTACTCGTTTTGAGATATCCTAGGACCAGGAAAAATAATAATAATAATTTGGGACGAATTGAGTAACAATTTTTCCGACCAGTAAACAGAAAGGATTTTTTCGATTTGTAATGTAATAACCTAAGGTGAAATTATAGTTTACCAGTAAATAAAGAAGAGTACCTGAGATGAGGTAGATTATTTACCTTCTGGAATGGTTGTAAATTCGGCCCAAGGTATAGTAACACGATCTTCCTCTATTAAAGCAGCAAGCCGAAACAAAAATCTCGGAATAGGGATGAGAAATAGCATACTGGTGATCCAAAGGAGAGGAAAGATACGCCGACTAAGACGCCGACTAAGATGCCCATAAGAAGCCTTAATCATTTGTCGCTCTTTCTCCATTTCTTCTAGGAGCAGATTTCCCTTGTTACAGTCTGCATTGGATAAATCATAAGCAATAGAAATAATCATACCGGATAAAGAAGTTTTAAATGCTCCAGTGAAATAATAACTTAAAATATAAAATAGTGTATAACTACTACGTGCATATGCACATGCATGAGCATAATTAAAAATAATTGTAATTACAAATTACAAATATCCTAACTTTCAATGGAAGGGAGACAACAAACAAAAAAAACTAGGCCTTCTGGCTTGATGTATCATATACAACATTTTGAAAACATGAGTCACTCAATGGTTGCCGACTCACAATCTAACCATTCAAATTTCAAAAACAACATTCTCTCCGACTCACTGTCTCTCATATTACACTCACACACGAGTTTACACTCTCTTCTTTTCTTTTCTTTTTTTTATTTATTTATTTATTGTGTTTTTGATAATTTATTTATATTAAATTCTTCATCTTTTTCATAGCATTAACTCATTTAGCATAAAAATTAAAAAACTTAATGGGACACATGACACAAAATTAGTCAACGATTAAAATCCAAATTAAAATCTAATTGGATTTTCTTTCAGTTTTAGTTTTAAATATTTAAAAAGAAAAAAAGTAAACTTTAAAAATCTGTAGATAAGTGATTTCCTCTTCAGAGTTTCAAATTAAGATGCCAACAGATATTAGCTATTTGGATTCATCCTTTCTTGGAGCACTGCCCCACCTGATGGGGTGCTTCAACCGAGGGCATGAATGACTAAAAGGAGAATGTATTTTATGAGACATTGGACAAAATTTCTTTTTGCCCTTTTAAAAAAAAAAAAATCTAGCATTTTGCCATCTTTCCCAAACTAATTAGGAAAATGCCCCTCTTATGAAACTCGATTTATGATAAAACAAGTTATAAAAAAAAAAAAATTCTGTAGCCCTATAGCGGCGTTTTTAAGAACTTATAGTGACGTTTTTAAGACCTATAGTAGCGTTTTGTAACTCGACCTCCATGAAATCGAGTTATAGGTAATTATTTTTATTTTTTTTACCTATAACTCTATTTAATATAGTCGAGTTACAAAACGCCACTATAGGTCCTGAAAACGTCACTATAGGTTCCTTAAAAACGCCGCTATAGGGCCTAACTCGATTTACCATAAATCGAGTTTCAAAAGAGGGGCATTTCCCTAATTAGTTTGGAAAAGAAGGCAAAATACTAGATTGTTTTTTTAAAAAGGGAAAAAGCCCATTTTGTCCATGAGACATCTCTCTCAAATCATATGAGATCCATACATGGTGTGAGAGAGATGTTTTATGAGACTATCTCATATTATAAATTTTCAACTAATAGGCAAAGCTATTTGGTTTGAGTAATGCTCTAGACATAAAAAAACTTTCAAAATATTTTAAAATATTGCTAAAGTGATATATTATAATCGGTGTTAATTGAAACGAGGCTAATTGTAAGTTTATATACTCAGCAAAGAAGAAATTGTTGGTTTACAAGAAGGTGATATTATACAAAATGTTGGCCAAAATACACTCTTGGTTCCTAAAGTTTGCTTGTTAAGCATTTTTAGTTTGTAAAATTTTCAAATCAATACGATTACTTCTTAAAATTAAAAAAAAAAAAAAAAAAAAAAAAAAAAAAAAAAAAACGAGCACTATTGGTTCCTCCAATCGACTTCCATTAGATTTTTTTTTTTTTTTTGTCCACGTGTTTAATAGGACAATGAGGCGGAAATTTCTTTTTAACAAAACAAGTTATTTTATATAAAAGAATAAAAAATCATACATATGTAATGCTAGACCCAAATATCATGAGTGCATTAGATAGGTTTAGAGTTTAGACCAATTGCAGAGCCAAGGGCAGTGAGAGGGTACAATTGCCCTCTTGGTCCCACCAAAAATACACTTATGTCCATGGTTTAAAAAATCGAACTAGACTAGCCGGTCCGATTAGTTCAATTGGGAGCCGGGCACAAGTTTGATCCAATAAAAACCCTCAAAACCAATTAAAAATCGGCCAAAACAAGTCAAAAACCAGATTGAACTAGGAAATGGAGGCAAAAATGGTTTTTGCACCAGTCCGATTTTTTAAACCATGCCTATATCCCTTTTTTTATAGCTATTTTTTTTTAATATTTATTGGCTAATTTTTGTTGATATTATTTTTTATATGTCAAACTGCATTGAAAAAATAAAAATAAAAAATATCCTATTTATCAATTTTTTTAAGTTTAGAAGTTATAAAAAGATAGAAAATTGATAAAAGTTTCAATTAAGAGAAAAAAAAAATATATTTACCTTTCAAAAGTGTCTGGAGCTCAAAATATATTTTAATCTAATGATTTATTTTTTTAAATATAAAAATGGGTGTGTTTTTTAAATTCTTTTAAGTACTAATTATATAATAAATTCCATAATTTTTTAAAAGTTAAAGTATAAAATTTAAATGTACAAATAGTTACTATATCAATGTCTTAAAATTCTTAACATTTAATCGTTGTATAAGTTTAACAACAACTGATATAAAAAAAAAAAAAAAATTATATAAGTTGTATTTGAGATTTATTTAATTACTAAAGATAATTAAATGTGAATTATGTGTGAAATTTTGACTATGAAAAAAATTACAACATGAATAAATTTTTAGAGACAAACAATTTTTTCTTTCAAATTATATTCTTAAATTTCAATTTTTTTCTCTATATTATTGATTTTGTTAATTATAATTATGATTAAAGTTTTTAATTATAGTTTTAAGAATATTTTATTCTTGAATTATCTTACTCAATTCACATTCAAAATAATTCTCCCTCTTTCAAATAATAAGGATATTTTTTTCAATGTTAAAAAAAAAAAAATGAGCTGTCTATTTGACTTAAATAAGTAAAATTATAAAACTAAAAGTTAAATATGATATAGAATACTTATATTTAAAAAGAGACATTTTTTTATTGAAAATTGTGTCACATTTAGTACAGAACTAACAAAATATTTGCACTAAAATTAAGAAATTGATTTGAAACATGGTACAGAATTAGACTTTTATTTTAGAATCTAATTAGATTTTCTCACAACATTAGATATATATATATATATATATATTAAAACTAAAAGTTAAATACAATATAGAATACTTTTTTTTTTTTAAATCATTATTTTTTTATGGAAAAGTGTATTACACATAGGGTCCGTTTGGATACAGCTGAAAACTGAAAACTGAAAACTGAAAACTGAAAACACTGTAGCAAAATAATTTTTAAATGTGTGAATAGTACCGTGGGACCCATTTTTAATGAAAAAGTTGCTGAAAAGTGAAAATTGTGGATCCGTGAACAGTAAAATTTGTGTAGAAAAGTCAAAAGTTGCGGCTACTGTTCATGAACAGTAGCCGCAACAGTGACTGCACAGGTCCATTCCGCTGAAAACACGTGTGAAAAAAAAAAAGGGAAAACGTGAAACGCAGACGTGAATCGCAATCCAAACGGAGACATAATATAGAACTAACAATATTATCGATTATTGTAATGAGTGATAAATATTTGCACTAAAATTAAGAAGTTGATTTGACACATGGTAAAAATTAGACTTCTATTTTAAAATCTAATTACTTTTATTTAACAAATACATATTTTTTTATTGAAAATTGTGTCACACTTAATATAGAACTAACAAAATTATCGATTATTGTAATGATTTATAAATATTTGTACTAAAATTAAGAAATTGAATTGATACATGGTACAAAATTAGACTTTTATTTTAGAATCTAATTAATTAGATTTTTTTTTCTCATCTTTGGATATATATATATATATATATATATATATATATATATATATATATTGTGCACCCATTAAAAAAAATTTAAAGACCATAAAAAAAAAATATATATATATATATATATATATATATATTGTGCACCCATACTTATTTAAGTCTCATCTACCCATGCCCTTCACAGGTTTAGAAACTAATTAATTCAACCCAATTCATATAGATCGTAGTTGGGATGTGTTGGATCGATGGGTTGTGCATACATGTTTCATGTCTTCTAAAAAATTAGGCTTTCATAAAGTATTTAACCACTTTTTTCAATAAATTATTACAGTTTACATAATATGTGTTAGGACATATGTGGTTCACTTGTTAAGAACATATGTCATTCTTTTACGTAATTGGCCAATCCTTTGACAAAATGCACTTTACTTGTAATTGGGTAGATCTAGATGTTTTTAATACTTCAAGAAACAATGTTTCAAAATCAAGTGTTAAAGTTATTCAAGTCTATCCAAGAAATAAGCTGAAAAGTGCAAGTTCATTAAAGCTCGACAGTTGCATCTATTGAGCTTAAGAAAGCTGTTTCAGCCCCGTGTGCTCGACACCTGCTCAACAGCTTCTCGACAGCTCCTATTTGTCGAGGTTTAAGAATTTTAGAATCCTGATATGATTTTCTTGGAATTCATGAATGTGTCTTTGGGCTTTCTTCTCTCTTAACACTAGACATATAAAAGGATTATTTTAAGGGCCGTCAAAGAGTTCACAAGTTGCACAAGCATTGGAAAAAGTTTGTTCAAGCAAATTGTGACCGGAGACAAAGTTTTGCCCTAGTTCATCATTCTTGAAGAAGTTGTTGTGTATGTGCACCGTAGGGTTTCGTAACCAAGCATCTTCTTGATCTTTATCGTCTGGATGAACTGAAGAACTTTGTAGCCAACAAACTTCTCTAGTTGGTGATTGAAGTCACGTACTAAGATCCATGCAATTGGTTAGTCACGTACTTGGGAGCCGTGCATCAAAAGGAGGAACTGTCATTACAAAACAAGTCCAATTTGGTATTAGGGTAAGGGTTCAACTATAGGTTGGTATAAGGTATTGGGATTCCTTTAATTGTAACCGCTTGTTGTGATAATAGTGGAATTTCGAGAGTGGTGACCTTAAAATCACCTGGTGGGGTTTTTGCTGTGTAGGTTTTCTCCATTCGTAAATAAATCACCGTGTCAATTTATTTTCTGCTGCATAATTAGTTTAATTGGTGATTTGTTTGTGCTACCATGCATTTGCATGTTAATTTGATTAATTAATTAAACTTGGCTAATTAATCAATTAATTCATCACAAGGGGTCAATACGTTTTTAGCCTATCAAATGGTATCAGACCAGGCACACTCTGATTAGATTTAATCTTTGCTGTGTTGATCCATTGACCCCTGTTTGTTATGAATAGAGGACAGTCATTAATTATACATTTTTTATTTGACGGCACTAACTATGCATACTGGAAAGTACGCATGAGAGCTTTCTTGCAGTCCTTAGAAGAGAAAGTGTGGCAAGCTGTAGAGATTGGTTGGACCAAGCCAAAGGAAGCGCACGCCGATTGGGATGATGCCAAGATCAAGGCGGTAAACCTTAACAGCAGGGCATTGAATACTTTATTCAATGCGGTCACCAATGAGGAGTTCAAGAAGATATCCTCTATTGAAACTGCTAAGGAAGTGTGGACCATCCTCTAGACAACCTATGAGGGTACAAAGGCTGTAATGGATTCAAAGCTTCAGAGGCTCACTACAAGCTTTGAAGATATAGTCGTTCGATGAGTTCTATGCGAAGCTCAAGGACATAGAGAACTTAGCCTTCAATCTTGGGGAAACCATTCCTGAACCCAAGATTGTGAGGAAGGTACTCAGATCTCTATCCGAGAGATTCCATGCCAAGATCACAGCAATAGAGGAATCAAAGGATATTGATAAGATTCCTTTGACTGAGCTAGTTGGAAACCTGCAGACCTACGAGCTAGGGTTAATAAGAATTGGCAAGTCAGGTAAAGGCAAGAGCATGGCTTTGAAGGCCAAGAGCAGTGACACTAATGAGTCTTCAGATGATGAGGATTCTAAGATAAAGTCCTACATTACAAGGCAATTCAAGAAGTTCATGAAGAATGCCAATGAGAAGGGCTTCAACAAGGACTGTAGGCAATCCAGTTCTTCTTAGTTCAAGAGCCAAGATAAAGGGAAGAAGGATGCTAGGGATGGTGGTCAGTACATTGTTCCCGCAGGACCTAAGTGCTTTGGGTTTCAAGGCTTCAGTCACATAAAGCAAGAGTGTCCCATATATCTCAAGAGCATTGGGAAGAGCAAGGCATGCTCTTGCTGCTACTTTGAGCGACACCGAGCCTAAAGATGATTCCGACAATAAGGATGACGAAGTCTTGAATGCCTTCACTACCACTGCCAATCCTGCTGAAGGGATTATAGAAGAAGTGGAAGAAGAAAAAGAATTGGTGGATTCTAAGTTTGAGAAGATGGATGATCAAGATGATATCCATACTGCCTATGAGAAACTACACAAGCTGTCTGAGAAACACGAGAAACTCTATAGGCTAGCCACCAAGAAACTCAGTGATGTGGAACTTGACTGTGAAGTGTTGTCCACAAAGTTTGATGAGGCTAATCAGACTATTGGAGCATTGAGGTTTAAGAACAATTTCTTGGCTAAGAAAACCAAGAAGCTTGAAGTGGAGCTGTTTTAAGTCAGAGCTCAATTGGAGAGGACTTCAAGTGCGAAACTTGATAAGATGCTCAGCATTCAGAAATCTGCTTCAGATCGAACAGGTTTAGAGTATGGTCTTTCTTCCTCTAATATTGCTTCTACTAGTACTACTATTTTTGTTCCTCATGCTAATAATGTTGAAATCGAGAACAATGTTGTTAAAAATGAATTAGCTAGTGAGAACTTAGACAATGGTAAATCTATTTTAGGAGCACCCCCTAAGCAGGATAAGAAAGATGTTAAGAAGCATAGGGCTAAGAAGGCTAACTCTCAAAAGCCTAAAAAGAAGAAGCAACATCTCTGTCATCATTGTGGAATTGTCGGTCATACTCGACCCAATTGCTATAAGTGGCTTACCACTCAATAGAGCAACGGCATGATAACATCTGGAAGCCAGAATCAACTTCAATCCTCTCTTGCTCCTCTTGGAGATCTTCTCAAAGCCCTCATGTTCCTTTCGAACTTGAACGGTTTCAATTCTTCCCCCTCACCGTCGGTTCAACGGTTTAATTAAAGGAAAGGTTCTTCCAATGTGTGAAGGAAAATGGTTCCAAGTGATTCTATCACTTTCTTCTCTCTCTTCGTGTTTTTGTTTGTGCATAACTTGTGTGTTTTACTTTTCTTTTGAGCCAGTCTAATTTTTTCTTTGCTTTGCTTAACATGTTTTTGTTTGTTTGTTTTCAGTTTTTGTTTATTTTGTTTTTGATATAAAAATTAAAAAAAAATTGAAAAATCAGAAAAATACAAAAACAGTGTGTGTTTTGTGTACATTAGTACTTGTGTACCTTGAATGGCCATTGAAACAAAGTTTTCTAAATTTTGTATCTTTTGTAACTTAGATGAGCATCTCTATGCACAACTAAGCAAGTGAGCTTTGTGGCTCTTATTTGTGATGAGTAAAATTAAGTAATATCTTGTACTTAACACTCATATCACTCTTTTTGACGGGAAGGACTAGAAAATCCTAAGAGAAAGACATAAATAACCATCTCGCTACTGTTGCCCGCCAATCATAAATGACATCTATATGCTTCGGCATTGCAAAAATGCAATGTCAATGACATTTGTGTGCCTCAGCATAGCAAAATTGAAATGTCAAATATCATTAGGTATTTCTTTTCTCTCTCTTATATGCCCATGCATGATATGCTCATTAAAAAGAAAAATATGCAAAGAAAATAAAAAGCAAAAAGATCAAAAATGCTTTAAATATAATTGCAAGCGTGTATTCTAGGAGATATGGGAGTTATAGAATGTACCTCGAAGGTGATAGTCTCCATCAAACAGTTATGATTGTGTGTGAGTTAAAGTGATTTTCTCATATCTCAAATCGTTATAACATGTATACACTTATGCAATCTTACGATATTTTTCACACACAACAAATATTCTTTGCTACTCTTGATACATGTGCAGGTACAATATGATTTGGCCATTACTAGGTTTACATGTGTTAATGTATGCTCACTAAACTGTCTTAACTTGTTTTTGAAATATAAAATTGGTTAAACTTGTTTTGTGTGTGTGTGTGTGTATGTTTTTGGGATCTATGTGCTTAAAATTGTTGTTGAGAGATGATTTTGAGAGCTTAATATGTTGATTGGATCATTGGTTGAGTTGCATGTTTGATTGCATTCATGTCTATTTTTTTTCACTTCTCGAAAACTGTTTTTAAAATCTAGCTCGACAGCTCATTGACACCTCCTCGACACCTAGCTATTTGTTGAGCTTCTCAAGTTTTTCTTATCGCAATCTTGACAACTTCTCGACACCTGGTGGATCGATCGAGATTTCTCCTGTCCCCTCCTCGATAACTTCTCGATAGCTTTATCTGTCGTCGTTATTTTTCTCAACACCTTCCTCGACAGATGTCTCGACACCTCTCAACACCTATATCTGTCGAGATTTACTGAACATCTATATATTGGTTCTCTACGATCCGGACTTCATTTCTCTCAATCTTTCTCTCAATAGCTCCATCCTTTCACCTCCCAAACACTCTTTTCTCACCCCAAATCCTTTCCTCAAGGTTTCTTCAAGCTTTTTCAAGTTTTTTCTCATTTGGTAAGCTTCTAATCTTTCATTCTTCATGCATTTCATGTTTTGAAACCTAGGTTTTGGGATTTTTTTTGAGAAATTTTGGGTTTTTCAAAATTGATGAGTTATTGTTGAAATTTTGGGATGGGTTTTCACTTAAATGAATTTAAAATCTCATGCATTGCATCACATTAGCATTATAATAGTATTATCATGCATTTAGATGTGTGCAATTGATTATGTGCTGGTAGGATTGGATTGGGTTGAGCCCATGATGCAATTTTCTTTTGCATATCACATGTTCATGCATTTCCCATGCATACGTACTCTCTTCAATATACTTGTTATATTTGAACTATTTTGGAGCTTTTCTGATTGTCTCTCTTTCTCCCTCTCTTTTTTGTTTAAGTTAGTCGTGTCTATGGCACCTAAACGTAAGTCTGCTCCGTCTCGGAACCCTCTTCATTCCGGGGCATCCACTTCATTTGATCCTACTCCATCACATATTCGGTTCTGTGATGACGATGCCTGTAAGGCTTTCTTGGAGAACTTTTCTCGACAAGGCATTCATTCGAAACAACGAGTCATTTTGGCGGACTTCGCCAACACTGACCTATCCGATGTCATTCACAGTCGGGGTTGGGAGTCACTATGTGACGACTCGGTCACATGTCCATCAGTGCTGTTTCAGGAGTTTCACTCCAACATGCATGGATTTGATTTTCCAATAGCTCTCTTTCACACTTGCGTTCGAGGTACGCGCATTGCTGTTACATTACAGCTTGTTGCGGATGTGCTTAATGTACCTAGGGTTGAGTTTCCTGACTACCCTGGTTGTGAGCATCTGAGGACTGTGTCCAAAGATGAGCTCAAATCCGCTTTTTGTGAGCGCCCTTCTGATTGGGGTGAGCATTAGTTCACTTATTGTTCGGACTTTGCAAAAGGTCTCGATTTTTTAACATGGTTATGACTTTTGTCCTTCACCCTCTCTCTCACTATAACTCTATCACAAAGCCTCGTGCTCGCTTTTTGTTGTCCCTTCTTGAGCATCTTACTATAGATTTCCCCTCTCACTTCATTCTTTCTATTTTAGATGTCTATAGGGATACGACGTCCCGTGATAAGCTCACTTTCCTTCTGCTATCACGAGGATCTTATGCCATTTTTCTGTTCCCTTTCCAGTGTCCGACCATTTCACTCATATTTATGCCATAGATGCTATTACCGTAAAACGTAGTGAGGTGTAGTTTAGGTTGAGGCAATCTGGGTTAGCAGCTCCTTCCTCCCATTCCACTCCATCTCGATCAACTCCATTCGCATCCGCTCCCTCCTCTTCCATGGGCAATGTGACTCTTAAGGACATCATGACGCAGCTTTAGCGCATGGATGCTTGCCTTGATACACTCTCTACTGAGTTGTATCAAGTGAACGTTCATATAGGCCGTCTTGCTAGGTGACAGGCGAGCTTGGGTGGCTTCTGATTCTGAGGCTGAGGATGATGATGATGATGGTGATGACAATGATGCTTCTGATGATGATGATGGAGATGCTAGCTCTACCGATGAGATGTCTACTTGACACTTTTACCCTTTGTCACTCGTGACAAAAAGGGGGTGTAGTTTTGGATATGAGAGTAGTCATTCTTAGGGGGAGAGCTAGTATAGGACCATTTTGTTAGGGGGAGTGTTGATATGAGGGATGTAGTGAGGATTATTTGTATATTTAGATACATTGATTCTTGTACCTTGGGTCTTGTGACCATTTATTGACATACATTGTACTTATTTTCTTTATATGTTGATGTATGTTTCTTTCATCTATCCTTACATGTGTTGTTTCTTTTATCTCTTTATGCATATGTTTCTTATTAGTTGTATGCAATCTATCATTTATGTTTCACACAAAGATGCCTTGATGAGTTTTGTTTAAAGTGTTTCAGAAATACAGGTTGTCAAAGTCTACTTGCCGTAAACTCTCTTCTAGCAAAGTTTTTCAAGAGTTTATGTTAGGATAGATTTTATTGTATTCAACAAGTGAATATGAGTTGAGTGATTTATGACTTCTCTCATATGTTCATTTGTTTGTTGTGGTTTTGTCAAGGATTGCCAAATGGGGAGATTGTTAGGACATATGTGGTTCACTTGTTAAGAACATATGTCACTCTTTTGTGTAGTTGGCTAATCCTTTGACAAAACGCACCTTACTTGTAATTGGGTAGATTTAGGTATTTTTAATACTTCAAGAAATAAGGTTCCAAGATCAAGTGTTAAACCTATTCAAGTCTGCCCAAGAAACAAGCTGAAAAGTGCAAGTTCATTAAAGCTCGACAGCTGCATCTATCGAGTTTAAGAAAGCTGTTTCAGCCCCGTGTGCTCGACACCTGCTCGACAGCTTCTATCTGTCGAGGTTTAAGAATTTCAGAATTCTAATATGATTTTCTTGGGATCCGTGAATGTGTCTTTGGGCTTTCTTCTCTCTTAACCCTAGATATATAAAAAGATTATTTTAAGGACCGTCAAAGAGTTCACAAGTTGCACAAGCATTGAAAAAAATTTGTTCAAGCAAATTGTGATCGGAGACAAAGTTTTGTCCTAGTTCATCATTCTTGAAGAAGTTGTTGTGTATGTGCACCGTAGGGTTTTGTAACCAAGCATCTTCTTGATCTTCATCGTCTGGATGAACTAAAGAACTTTACAACCAACAAACTTCTCTGGTTGATGATTGAAGTCGCGTACTGGGATCCATGCAATTGGTTAATCATATACTTGGGAGCTGTGAATCAAAAGGAGAAACTGTCACTACAGAACAAGTCCAATTGGGTATTAGGGTAAGAGTTCAACTGTAGGTTGGTATAAGGTACTGAGATTCCTTTACTTGTAACCGCTTGTTATAATAATAGTGGAGTTTCGAGAGTGGTGACCTTAAAATCACCTAGTGGGGTTTTTGCAGTGTAGGTTTTCTCCATTCGTAAACAAATCACCATGTCAATTTATTTTCCGCTGCATAATTAGTTTAATTGGTGATTTTTTTTTTTTGCTACCACGGGTTTGCATGTTAATTTGATTAATTAATTAAACTTGGCTAATTAATCAATTAATTCATCACAAGGGGTCAATACGTTTTTGGCCGACCCTTCTCTCTTTGTTCATCAGCAAAAAGCCGGAACTCTTTACTTGTTATTATATGTTGATGACATTGTTTTGACTGGTAGTTATCCACGTCTCCTCAAGGACTTCATTGCTTGTCTTGGTAAAGAATTTTCCATGAAAGATCTTGGTGACTTGCATTATTTTTTGGGCATTGAAGTTCATCACACTCCTCAAGGATTGTTCTTGAGCCAATCCAAATATGTTCTTGATATTCTAAGCGAGCATCCATGGTTGATTGCAAACCGGTTTCCACACCCATGGTTGTGGGACAACACCTCTCTAATAATGGTTCTCTTAATGTTGATCTCACACATTTTCGTTCTATTGTTGGTGCTCTCCAATACCAGGCAATCACATGTCTTGATCTTGCTCATAGTGTTAACATGATGCGTCAATTTATGCATGCCCCCACAAAGGACCATTATTAAGTTGTTAAACGTATCCTTCATTACATCAAAGATTCTCTTCATTTTGGTTTCACCAGTTACTTTGACAGTGAATAGAAGTTGTTGCCCTACTCAAACACTGATTGGGCTGGTTGCCTCGACACTAGGCGCTCAACTTCTGGTTTTGCAATATTTCTTGGTCGTAATCTTATTTCTTGGAATGCTAAGAATCAACCTACTGTCTCGCTCTAGTACTGCTGAATCTGAATACCATTCTCTTGCTATCACTGCTATTGAGCTCACGTGGCTGTCTCATCTTCTCTAAGAGCTTCGTCTTCCAATAGTCCCAGCTACTATCTTATGTGATAATCGAAGCGCCATTTTCATTACTGGTCATCTTCATGTTCAATTTGTTCCCTCTTCTTCTTAAATTGATGATCTTTTCACCAAAAGTCTCTCACGACCACAGTTTCTACTTTTACGTTCTAAGCTAAATGTGTCACCACTCACACTTAGCTTACGGGAAGGTGTTTCTATAAAAAAAATTAAAAATTAAAAAAAAAAAAAAAAAAAGGAAAAAGAAAAAGGAAGAAGCTTACAGGAGGGTGTTAAGACTAATAAGGAAACAATTCATTCTAGCTGTAAGGAGCCACTACCAACACCAGATCCGGATCAATATGGGAAGACATAGTCAACGGCACTATTGCATATTCTGCCTTTATATAGTTTAGCATGATTATAGGGATTTGATATGGTAGACTTGTTATGTATAGATTCAATTGCCTTGTACAAATTCTTCTTGTATTATATAAAAGAGAAATTCAGTGAACCCTCCTCAACAATTCAAGTTAAGGGTTTCTCCATTATCTCTCTCAAGAATTTTAACAAACCTTTTCATATTAGATGATATAAATTGTTTGAATGATGTCATATGATCATTAGCTACCAAAGTCTAGAAGACTGGCTTACCGTGTGAGATAGGTGTTTAACACATTCCTATCTTGTAACATAGCCTTTGAAGTAATTTTCAATTTTAAGATTTTAACTTTGACTCAAAGTTTTATATTTTTCTTAAGAGAATACATTCAATAAGGACTTTTGTAAAATTTCCTCTTTACACCCTCCAATAGCAACACATCCAATTTCATAAAATAAAAAATCCAACCCCACACACGATTGAAGAACCAGAGTCTCCAACCTCCAACAGCTAGAGAAGCTTTCAGAGGGCTTCTATGTTCAGCTTGGCGTCATTGAAAGTAGGAGTACTCTGTTCATCAGAATTTTGAATAGGACTCTCACCACCATGGCCTCCAATTGCCCCATATTGCCTTCAAATCTGCTGATCATTGTCATCGGCAAGCTCCTTGCTCTCAAAAGTGACGCAACAGTGAAGGCTCTAACAATTGATCTCTAAGGTGGGTCTTGTGATAATAATTCTAGTACTTTTAAAAGGGGTTTAGTCATTTGGGGTTTTGGAATCCATGATTGTTGGGTTTTGTTTTGTTATTCGGTTGGGATTAGGGAGAGAGAATATATGTAAATATTGAGATTTTAGCCACAAATAGTATTGGAAATGTAGCTATATAAATAAGTTTTGATTCAACAAAGTAAACCCTAACAAATTAGAAATAACAAAAATAAATAGAGAAAGTTAGAATGATCTCACAAACTCTAGAATCACGCAAATAGCGTTGTCTTTAAATGTTTATTTGTGCCACTCAGAGTAGAACTTTGTCCAAATGGCTCTCATCCCTAGTATTATATTATAGTAATTTCTTCAAGTTGGATGTACACCCAAGTAAGAAGAACAAAGAACAACCTTATATTTTTACCTTTCCTTAAACCCAAAAGTAAGATTTAAATGTTTTGTGAGAGAAGAGAAGAACATTGTAGAAATTGAGAGAGAAATGCGTCTGTGAGACTGAAAAACTGAAGAGAAAAGAAAAGGCATAGGGTTTTATAAGCCAAAACCAAATAAAATGACTATTAGGCTATCTAAAGGGGTAGGCCTCCAATGGTCACTGGCCAAGAGCCCAACAACTACTGACCACAATAAATGCCCAACGGGCTAGCTAATAAATTTGGGCTAGAATGAAAGAAATGAAGAAGACACAACCTAATTTTTTTTTTTCTAATTAAATAAGTGGTAACTCCATTGTAAAACCTTAAACCTATAAGAGATAATAACATCAATAAAACAACCACTATCTTTTGAGGGACACCTACACAACTTCATCCATTCATGTGGGTTATGCTAAACCATTTTGAAAGGGTGGGTCAGGAGCATGGTCTCTCACACCACCAACCCATGAAAACCAAATACGATGCATCAGGTTGGGTTGGTTTCATTGGGTTTGTGAGTTGAACGCACACCTCTAATATTACCTATTTTACTATATAAGTTTTATAAATTAATTTGTCACTAATTTTGTTAGGACATAAGTGATTCAATGTTAGGAACATATGTCACTATTTTATGTAATCAGCTAATCTTTTGACAAAATGCACTTTACTTGTAATTGGATAAATCTAGGATGTGTTTTATGCTTCATGAAACAATGTTTCAAGTTCAAGTGTTAAAGACATGCAAATCTGTCCAAAAATCAAGTGAGAAAGTGCTGGATTTTAAAGCTCGACAGCTAGTATCTATCGAGATTTAAGAGACCTGTTTTAGCCCGATGCTCAACAGCTGCTTGACAGATAGGTATCTATCGAGATTTATGAAGTTCAGTTTTTCAGAGTTGATTTTCATCCAATCCGTGAATGTGTTTGGGCTTTCTTTTCTCACAACCCTAAACATATATAAGAATTATTTTGAGGGCCGTTAAAGGTTACGCATAGTTGCACAAGAGCACAATTTCACAAGTATGAAGAAAAGTGTGACCGGAAACTTAGTTTGCCTTAGTTCTCCTTTCTCTTGAAGAAGCTGCTGTGTTTGTACACCATAGGGTTTTGTAACCAAGCAACTTCATGATCTTCATCGTGTGATGAATTGAAGAACTTTGCAGCCAACATCCTTCTCAAGTTGGTGATTAAGTCGCGTACTGGGATTCGCACAATTGGTTAGTTACGTACTGAGAGTCGTGCATTAAAAGGAGAGATTGTCACTACAGAACAAGTCCAATTGGGTATTGGGGTAAGGGTTCAACTGTAGGTTGGTATAAGGTACTGGGATTCCTTTACTTATAACCGCTTGTTTTGATAATAGTAGATTCTCGAGAGTGGTTACTTTAAAATCACCCGGTGGGATTTTTGTCGTGTAGGTTTTCCTTATTTGAAAACAAATCACCATGTCAATTTATTTTCCGTTGCATACTTTAGTTAATTGGTGATTTGTTTGTGCTACCACGCACTTTGCATGTTAATTTGATTAATTAATAAACTTGGCTAATTAATCAATTAATATATCAAAAGGGGTCAATACATTCTTGGCCTGTCAAATTTTTTAAAAATTTACATTTATTTATATTATATTATGGTAGTGATGTAGCCCCAATTACATGCTACATAAATTTGTAGTATTTTTACAATAAAATTTCTATTAATTCTACTATTTTCCTTTTATAAAAGGTGTTAGGTTCTAAGGATTTATGATCTAAATGTATTAAAACTTCAATGTGTAATGTTGGCAAACCATGATCAAAACTTAGAATCTAGAATTAGGCTGCTCAAAGTGTGTTTATGTGTAAAGTTGGAATCGAGTGTACTACAGGATTTATTGTGTAAATCTGCCAGGCTTGATCGATCAAAAATTAGACTCGATCGATCGAAGCTCGTGCAGATTGTTTTTCTGCAGAATTTCTAACTCAGCCCAAGCCTATATGACTTGTAGGGTTTTATGTTTTGCCTTAAGTATAAAAGGAAAAACTCTAGCCATGTTTTACTGTTGTTGTTTATACTATGTGTATGAATCTTTTGTGAAATTTAGAAGTGTTTGTCTTTATACATACTTAGGGTTTCCAATCTCAAGATTGATGTCAAGAGCTGGGTGATCGTTTCAGTTGCTGCATAAAAAGCTTAAAGAAAACACAAGTGGGAGTACTTGTGGTTACTGTGAATCCAAGAAAGAAGTAGTCCGTGAACTCAGAGCTATCAGATGGTCGTGTTAGTAATTTTCCTACTCGAGGTAGCAATAGGATGTTAGTGGTCTAAGTCACTATTGTGTAAACTTCAATTCTTTCATAGTGGATCTATTTTACTTTGAGGATAGTTAGGTTAAATCCTCCCTGAGTTTTTTACCGGTTTGGTTTTCTTGGGTTATCATATCGTTGTGTTATTTATTTTCCGTACTATTTCAATGATATGATTTACTTGTGTTAACCTAGATCTGAATAATTTACCTAAGTTAATCACTTGACTAAATAACTAGGTTAATCAGTTTATGTTTAAGGAGTCTAAAAACATACAAGTGGTATCAGAGCCTGGTCATAGGTTCGAGTCGTTGGAGCCACATTGTGAAAGAGGGATTGTGAGGGATTTCACAATTCGCTCAAATACCAATGAGCTTGGTCTGCGATCGAATGCTATAAAAGATTTGTGCCCCCTCATCCTTCACCAATTGGTCATTGGATGGATCAATAATGCACATTGTCCGATAAGTGGTATCAGAGCGTTCTATTCGAACCTCTCTGTCCACTCCAATGATTGCAACACTCAATTTGTGAAGAGTTAGATAAGAGGTGAAGAGTATGTCATTATTATTTTGGTAATGGCCTCTACTCTTGGGGTGCCTAAAGTCCAGCATCTCGTATATCCTTATAATGAGTCTCTTCCCCTTGATGACATTATGTCATACCTTACTGGATCTTCTATCCAGTGGGGCACTGATCCTCGGATTACCTCTCACTAGTTGACCGAGATTCATTATTTGTTTTTCCGAATTTCTTGCCATTCTATCTGGTCCATCTCTCATTTGCATACCATTCCTATTGAGAGATGTGCATTTTGTATGCTCTTGTCACAGATGCTCCTATGAGTTTTCCTCATCTTTTCATTTGATCTTTGGTTAAGGTTCATAGTAGTAGTTCTTTTGCTCATGCTCTTTTCTTTCTGGTTTTTATTCATCGAATTTTGTTACATCTAGGGTTATGTGAGTTTCCTGCTTTTGAGCCTGGACATGTTATAGCTCCCATAGGTGCCACCTTCCTTAGGCCAAGTGCTACTCAGATGCGAGCTTGCTTTAAACGCCCTAAAGTTCGGTCTTCTTCGGGTGTTGCACATCCTCCTCCTCCTTCTTTAGGTGATCCAGCTGCTGATGCGTTTGTTGATCTGACTGCTACTGCTGCTCCTCCACCTTCTACTTCAGATGATTCCAACATTTGTTGTATGTTGAACACAATCATGACCGTTCAGGCAGCTCATGGTAAACTTTTGGTGGACGTTCTTACGGAGCTTCAGGCTTTGCGTGCAGAGTTGGCGAGTTTTGGACGGTCACCTCCGCCACCTCTTTTTGATGATGAGTCTTGATTACCCTTTAGCAATTCGTCACAAAAATGGAGAGTACATATGGATGGTGGTAGGGGGAGATTTTTTTTTTTTTGTTATTTTGGAGCTTTGGAGCTTTAGATTGTATCTAGGTGCTTCACATTGTACTTTTTTTTTTTGGCTCATGATGTATTTATTTTTATGTCTCTATTCTTTATGAGTTGTGTATGATAGGAGGAGACATTATTGTTTTAATTCTGTTTCTTGTTTCACATTGTGCTACATTGATTATTGATTTATATTTATGAGGTTATTCATGATATATGTCTTGTAGTTTATGTTATGTGATATCAAGAATTTATTTTGTTTTACTTGTATTTTACACACATGCGTTTATGTGTTTGTTAATTGTTACAAGAATATACAGGTTGATTCAGTCGTGCTATTGTCTACACTTACAACTGATAGATAGTAGTTAGGTTGAATTATTTTTGTTGGGCAATTTTTATTGTAATGGGCTACTTTTGTAACTTTAAGCATTTTGTTTTATTATGTGTTTTGTCACGGATTGCCAAAGGGGGAGTTTGTTAGGTTCTAAGGATTTAGAATCTAAATGTATTAGAACTTCAGTGTGTAATGTTGGCAAATCATGATCAAAACTTAGAGTTTAGAATTAGGCTGCTCAAAGTGTGTTTATGTGTAAAGTTAGAATCGAGTGTACTGCAGGATTTATTGTGTAAATCTGCCAGGCTTGATCAATCGAAAATTAGACTCGATCGATCGAAGCTCGTGCAGATTGTTTTTCTGCAAAATTTCCAATTCAACCCAAGCTCGTATGACATGTAGGGTTTTATGTTTTGCCTTAAGCATAAAAGGAAAAACCCTAGCCACATTTTACTGTTGTTGTTTATGCTATATGTATGAATCTCTTGTGAGATCTAGAGTTGTTTGCCTTCATACATATTTAAGGTTTCCAATCTCAAGATTGATGTTGAGTGCTTGGTGATCTTTTCAGTTGCTGCATAAAGAGCTTAAAGAAAACACAAGTGAGAGTACTTGTGTTTGCTATGAATCCAAGAAAGAAGTAATCCGTGGACTCAAAGCTGTCACGTAGTCGTGGTAGTATGTTTCCTACTCGAGGTAGCAATAGGATGTTAGTGGTCTAAGTCGCTATTGTGTAAACTTCAATTCTTTCATAGTGGATCTGTTTTACCTTGAGGATAATTAGGTTAAATCCTTTCCAAGTTTTTTACAGGTTTGATTTTTTTGGGTTATCATATTGTTGTATTATTTATTTTCCGCACTGAATAATTTACCTAAGTTAATCACTTGGCTAAATAACTAGGTTAATCGGTTTGTGTTTAAGGGATCTAAAAACATACAAAATGTTATAATCTTAATTAGGAACTCAATTTGGGTTGAGACATCATTTGGCATTTGCCTTGGAAAAAAAAAAAAAAAAGCAAAAAATTTAGTGTCACTATTCGTATTATTTGTAAAATTGAACCACAACCAATATTTGTAAATTTGATTAGCTAAAAGACCACTATACTTAAAAATATGAGTAATGACACGTTTTGTACAAGTTTTTAACCCAAAACTTGTGTTTTGAAAATACGATTTCAATTAAAATTGTAAAATCTTAATTTTAAAATAGAATTTTAAAGAAAGAAGTTTGTGCAACAATGTGTAACAAGACTCTTCTTAAAAATATTCAAAAAGCAGAATGGAGCAGCACTTACAACAACTTGTCTGAAGAACAAGTGCATGCAAAATATTCATCCCGTGCCTTCCAGCATAGGAACAGTTTGGAGTATCACTTAGGATATGAGAAGCGATGTCGTAGTGTTGTCTATCCACAGCGAGGAATAGTGCGGATTCCCCAGCCTTGTTTACTTGCATAGCCAGTTCTGCTGGATCATTCTCAATAATTAGCTCTTTCACAACATCAAAGTTACCATATCGCACAGCGATGTGCAAGGCAGTATCCCCATCTTGATTCACCATACTTAGGAGTTGCCGTCGGCCACCAGTTTCAACATCCAGTTTTTTGGCCTGGTCTATTAGAAGCTTTACCATTGAAGAATCTCTTACCCTCGCAGCAACATGTAGCGGAGTATTGACTTTGGAGTTTGTTTCATACACAAGGCTTGGCCTTAAATTAACTATCGTTTTCGCAGCCTCAAATTTTTTGAATTGCAGTGCAACATGAAGAACAGTGTTCTTCTCGATTGTCACTTGGAGAAGGATACTACCATTAGGATCTGTCAAATTCTCAAAGAAACTTAAATCACCAGTGGAAGCAGCTCGGAACGCTTCAGGATCCATCCTCTGTTGCCTTCCTTCTTCAATAGTGGGTTATCACTTTGCCTAGTATTGTGAAAATAAAAATCAATAAATAAATCAATACTATTTTTTCTTTTAAAAAATAAAGATAAAGAAAAACCATATTTTCATCCGTTTGTCTTGATTATTGTGTTGAAAAAAGTTATCAAAAAAAGGGAAAAATATAATTTTACACTTAACTAACATTATTTTACGCACATATTCTCAATTAATATGAAAATGTACACATATCTCAACAAGAAAAAATAAATAAAAATGTCCATAAAAATAATCTAGGTGAAAAGTGACGTGAGAGTGTGAACTATAAAAGTACATTCAAAAAATTGAATTTCAACTTTTCATCCAAAAACTGAGGCAAATGAAGTCTTAGGTAATAAAACTAAATATTCTTTGTAAATAGAGAGATTTTTTATATAACGAAAATTAATATGGGCTAAAATTCAATTTAGCTCATTGATTTTACTTAATTGTTAAATTAGTCTTTAAATATTAATTTATAATAATTTAATACCTCACTATTCAAAAATTAGTATAAGCAAAAACTACAAATTAGCATCTAACGTTTAATATCTTTCTCTCCAAATCTCTCATCAAATGATGCCAATTAAAAATTTAATTGAAATATGCATGAGATACGTCATTCATTAGATCTTGTTATTTGATAAGTATTATTTAGAAAATAAAAACTTTAAAAGGCTTCATTCGTTAACAAGTTTGGATGAAATGACCAAATCTACTCATTTTCAGTGATGGAAAAAATTGGAAAAAAAAAAATTAAACTAATCTGACAGTTGAAATAATAGTAAAGAGATTAATTTGAATAATAACCCTTAATTTAAAGGGACCATGCCCTGGTCCCTTAGTTAAAGTATACTATTTAAATCCAATAAAGGGTTCTATTGTCCATGAAAAAGTAGAGGGCTCCCTTATCTCTCTCTTTTTCTTTTCTCCCTGAAATAAATATTAAATAAATTGGAAAAGCTATTACAAATATATATATATATATATTACTCAATACTTCTGAATTACAATGACGTGATACATTTCTTTTTCTATAATTGTAAATTTCACTAATTTAATTTATATGATATCTAAAAAATTTCCTTTCAAGAATATGCCTCGAGAACTTTAAGGACATCCTGCCTTTGTTTTCTTTTTTTGGGTGGGGGGTTTACTTCACTTGAGCTAGCTAGTGGGCAACAGAATTACTGAATTAACCAACTTATTAGCTCTAGAAAAATTAAGTACATGACCTAAACTCAAGCTTCAGACTAAGAATATCAATCCAGAAAGTGGTAGAAGGCGTAAAGCTTTGGCTGAAAGGATTTAGATCCTGGAACTGCGCTCATGTTCGTAGACATAGTAACAGAGCAGCACATATCATGGCTAGGGAGGCCTTTAATGTTACGGGCTGTGTAGTTTGGGTAGAAGATACCCCCAATGTAATTGCAAATCAAATTCAATTGGATGTAACCGAAGTGGACAGTTTGTCCTAAGTTATGAAAGCATGTTTTCACTATCAAAAAAAAAAAAAAAAAAAGACTAAGAATATCAAAAACAATTTTTGTACAATGCACCAGTTTGAGGTGGTAGCACTAGCAATACGCATGATTGGATGTAGGACTGCTAAGCTAGCATCACTCTCCAGTACTATACTACTACATATGTCTCTCCAAATCAAATATTTTACCATCAGAGTTTTCTTAACAGTCCAGCTACAGTTTTCTAAATAGAATATTAGGCAGTTGATCTTCATTTGAAACTTCTGAGGAAGAAAAAAAAGAGGGGGAGTTGAAAGAGCTCATACCTGAATAGATGTGATTTTTAGTCGCAGTAGCTTGCCCAGTTGGTGTCCCAACTTTCCGTTTGATTATCTGTAAATTTACAGAGACAAACCGTTAAACTTTATAGACAACAATTTGAGAAGCAGTATAATCTATCTTTTGACTCAAAAAAAAAAAAAGTCAGGGATATAATTTATCTTTTGACTAAAAAAAAAAAAAAAAGTTAGGTATATAATAAAGGAAACATGTTCCTCAAAAAGGGACAAAAAGTCAAGGATTTTTTTTTTTTTTTTTCGGTAAACAAAAGTCAGGGATATTAATATAATGTATCTTTTGACTCGAAAAAAGAGTCAGGGATATAATAAAGGAAACATGCTCCTAAAAAAAAAATGGAAACATAACTAAAGAATTGCAAAACCAGAAAAAAAAGGAAAAAAAGAAAAAAAAAAGATTCTTATTGTTAGATTATGTGAGTGTTTGGCTAGAGCATTTCCTGCGTTTACTGCGTTTGCGTTTTGGGCATGGGACCCACGCTACAGTAAACGCAGCAAACGCATGACTTTTTTTTTTTTTTTTTTTTTTCTGCTGCAGCAGCTTTTTGGAGACAACGGTTACTGTTCATAAACAGTAGCCGTTGTTTTTGACTTAAACTCTCTTCTGTGGGTCCCATGAACAGTAAATGGGACTCACAAATTTCATTTTTTATCATTTTTTTTATTAAAAATAGGTCCCGCTGCACTATTCAAACATTTAAAAATTATTTTGCTACAGTGTTTTCAGCAACTTTCAGCAATAATAAGCTGTATCCAAACGGACCCTATGTTTTCGTAAAGCCCAAGCGTTTAGTGGGCTTCCACTTTCCACGTCTCATTTACAAACTGATATATACTATCAGGCGTAAGTGAGTTGGGAATACCCCTAAAATTTTTTAAAAACGCTGCAACAATAGGTTAAATAGAACCCCTTTCTCAAAAAAAAAGAAAAAAAAGAAAAAAAAAAGGGTTAAATAGAACCCACTCAATTTTTTAAAGAGCTGCCCTCCAAGACCTAAACTTTGGCCCCCCACTTCCAACACATTAGTCAAATTTCGCTCCAAAAACCCAACTTTGCACTTGTTTTATTCTTTTCCATTCCTCAACATCTCATTTGTTTCTAAAAGAAGAAAAAAAAAAAGAGATATTTTTGTAAATAAAAAAAAAAAAGTGTAATGGCATTTATAAACAAATCTATGTGAATGTCTACCTCTTTATAGCTCACTTTGGGTCCGTTTGAATACAGCTTATTATTGCTGAAAGTTGCTGAAAGTTGCTGAAAACACTGTAGCAAAATAATTTTTAAATGTTTGAATAGTGCAGCGGGACCTATTTTTAATAAAAAAATGATAAAAAGTGAAATTTGTGGGTCCCATTTACTGTTCATGGGACCCACAGAAGAGAGTTTAAGTCAAAAACAACGGCTACTGTTTATGAACAGTAATCGTTGTCTCCAAAAAGCTGCTGCAGCAGAAAATAAAAAAATAAAAAAAAGAGAGCCATGCGTTTGCTGCGTTTACTGTAGCGTGGGTCCCATGCCCAAAACGCAAACGTAGTAAACGCAGGAAACGCTCTAGCCAAACGCTCACTTTATGTTTTTTTTTTTTATTCTCAATAATATTAGTATTGTACTTTTTTACACACATTTTGTCACAGTTATCTTACGTTATATACTGTGAATGGTGAAGAAAAAAATAATAATCTATGTGATAGTAACAGATAGCCAATTACAATCTATTACATAAGACAATTCTAAAAAAAGTGTGTGGTACATCATTATTGTTCTTTTTCTTCTTCTTTTGTTGAAAATATTCTTTTTCCTTTTCTCAATTCTCAGTACAATTTCTTATCTTCTCTAACATTATGTCTCTTTCACTACTTCTTCTTTTTCTCCTTTTTATCTTTGTTACCTTGCACTCTTTGTAACTTTCCCATCTCATTTTTCTCTTCTTTTTATTTTTATTTTACCTCCCCTCCATAACATTTTCTTCCTTATTCTTTTTTTTTTCTTTTTTTTTTTTTTTAACACTCATCATTTTCTGACACTTTCAATCCATTTCCTTCGTAAATCCACTACTTTTCTCTAGCACTCGCCATCAACAGAATCAACTTTTCATTTGGCTCGGAATCAATATGGTAGTTATATCACAACCCCCCCACCCAAACACAAATTCCTAGCTCTGCCCCAGTATTTTATGATTGGTGGACTCTAACCACTTAATAAATAAATGTTTGAAATGTGCTTTGATAGTTGGTAACAAATCAATTTATGAGTTCCAGATAGGGGTGTCCAGACCCGCCCGTGACCCGCCGGACCGACCAACCCACCCGATCTCCACCCGAGTTCAGCCCGAACCGACGCTCCCGTCGGTCGGCTTCGGTTTTCCTTCTCCAAAACCCGACGCCGGCGGGTCAAGTGGCGGGTTTTCTTCTCCAAAACCCGAGCCACCCGACCCGACGAAAGTTATATACAAATCCGGCGAAATCACGCTCAAATCCGAGGAGATCCAGCGAGTTCTCAACCATATGTGGTGAGATTTAGCAAGATCCGGTCATTCCCAACAGATTTCAGAGATTTTGGTGCATTTTTCGGCGATTTTGATGCAGATCTGGTGAGTTTTTACATTTTTCGGCGAAAATTTGCGCTCAAATCCGAGGAGATCCAGCGAGTTCTCAACCATATGTGGTGAGATTTAGCAAGATCCGGCCATTCCCAACAGATTTCAGAGATTTTGGTGCATTTTTCGGCGATTTTGATGCAGATCTGGTAAGTTTTTACATTTTCCGGCGATAATTTGCAGATTCCGGCGATGATTTGCAGATTCCGGCGATGATTTGCAGTTCCGGCGACAACCCGATCTCCACCCGAACCGAAAACTGATCCGACTGATTGACGCTGGCGGTCGGTCTCGGGTCAGTCTTCCGTCCACCCGACTCCGGCGGGTCGGGTTCGGGCTGGGTCGAAAACTGACCCGGCCCGACCCGTGGACACCCCTAGTTCCAGATGATAAAATTTTTAGTATGTCTAATATCACCCTTATTTTTAACTAGTCAATCACTTGTGCAATACACATAAAAAGTTACACATGATATGATTTTTCCTCACTTTCATTTTTTTTTTTAATATGAAATTTGATAATTATAAATAAGTATTATTATGCTTATGTTTTTATATGAATTACATATTAGAGTATTAAGCATTTATTATAATTATCTCTCTCTCTCTCTCTCTCTCTCTCTCTCTATATATATATATATATATATATATATACAAGCACACATATATTATAAATGGTTCTCAAATTGCCACAAAAAAAAAAAAGTTAATTAACTAGGCTCATTTAGGCCATCCGGTAGTAAAATCGCAAATTTCATTAATATATTAAAAATAATTACTTTAATAAAGTTTGATAGATAATCGGACATTTGATTAGAATAAACACGTGGCCGGTGGCCCCATCATAAAGAGTGTAGAATTTCCTTCAATTTAACTACTTTTACACCTTAAAGACTTATACTTTCTAACTTACTTATTTATTAAAAGAAATTCTATATTTACAATATTTTTATAAAAATTTTATATAGTAGGTCGTTATTGGTTTAATCTAAACCCACCATTGAAAATATTTTTCTTGCCCACCCGTAATAGAAAGTTATTTACCACCAACAAAATTTTTTGGATATAAAATTTCTCTAAAATTGTGTCTCTTAGCTTATTCAATCAAAAGAGTTAACACATATTTTGATGTCTCTTTTTGATGAACCAAGGACAGCATCCAAAAAAGAAAGAAAAAGAAAAAGAACACAAGCACACCTAACAAAGGCAAAGCAAGAAGGCTAAACACAAGCAGCTTTCCTCAAACTGATAACATTCCTCTTACTCCAGTTGTGCCCATGCCAACTTGCAAAAGATAGCTTTAAAGCCTTTTCCTTTCAAATTCTGAAGCCCACCAATCAATTAAATCATCCCACACCAGCTTGGGCTTAGATATCAAATTTTCCTTCTTCATTATTGAGAGAGGAAAAAAACATGTAAAATCGGCTTACAAGTTGGCTGTCAAGATAACTAATTCCTCTATGCAAGGCAAAAGATCTTGGGCATGGAGGGATAAAAGAATACGGAGGAGACTTTGGAAGCTACCTGTTCCATCAAAAGTAAAACATTGTGTGTGGCGTGGAATGCTCTAATTCGTTGGCTACTCTTCAAAATTTGTGATTTAGGAAGATAGTAGCATAATCAAAATGTCAGAAATGTCAACAGGAGAATTAAACAACGCTTCATGCACTATGGTCATGCACAGTAGCGAAGTCAGGAATTCTTTTTAGAGGAGGCCAAAGATATATGGACTGTTTTTGGTTCTCACTTCTATATTGGTATCGCTTAGTTTTGAGTTACTGTCAACGAATTTCATTGAGTTTAATAAGAATACAAGATTATTGTCATCAAATATCTATATCTTCTATATATAAAAAGAGCCAATGGCTCTATCTACAGACATTTTTGGTTTAGTTTTTGGACACTAGCTACTAAAAAACGCTCCGTTTAGTGCTTTCTATATGCTTTAGTTTGGTCAATGGAAAAATGCACCACTTCAATGAGCTGGCATATATCTTTCTATTTTTTTATTAGTACACCAGTCACCAGCTTGGTTTGAGACTTTGAGCTACATGTTTGTGTTTTTGTTTCTATTTTTTTAGTTCCTTATATCTTTTTTTTTTTTTTTTTTGGTAGAAAGTTCCTTTTTATATATATATATATAAGAAAGCTTTGACCAAGCCCAAGGAACTTAGCAAGAAGCAGAGACCAGTCATCTCCCCTTCTCCTAAGAAGAACCCCAAGCTTAGTGTCTTAGACATCCACACAGCCTCTAGTAGTTCTAGCAGAACCTCCTCAGAAGTTGAAAAGGAAATAGAACATCTAGAAAACCAGTTTAAGGGTTTACAAGTGAACAAGATGATTCACCCCAAAGTAACCCCAACCAGTTTGACCAAGAATTGGTATTCCAAACCTACCCCTCCTGACCTTCAGTATGAAGAAAGGAATGTTAGCAACCAGTTCTCAATCACCTCCGGAAAACTCTAAGGCTGTTATGTCCTTAGGTCTAAGGCTGGGTTGCCTATTGGTTGGGAGCTTGACTAGAGGTTTCTCTATGGTCTTGACAGGTTTGGTAGGGTTTCCTGGTTGGAGAATAACCTTGTTGTCGATCCTGTCTTCAATCCTATCAAGCTGTTTTCCTATAACTCCTAAACACTGGTTGGTATAGTTGTTCTGCTCTAGAACCTTCTTGACTACCTGTTCTTCAGGACTAGTCTGGATCTTGAAGGGTGAGGCAACTAAACTTGTACCGCGGTGTTCAAAAGTAATAGCTTCCTGGGGTGGATGATTAGATCTAACAATTACAGGGTTGCTAGAACTTGGGGCATCCTTATCTGGGACTTTGGTCCAATTTGTTTTGGTAATGACACAAGACTTTTTATGCCATTCAAAGTGGTTTTCAAAGTATTCAAAGAAAGGGACATTACTGGATATCTCCTTCATGAATTCTTTCCAACTTTCCAAAACTTCTTTCTTTTGTTCCAGAGTATGGTTGGCTCTATAGGCTTCTCTTTTGAGTCTGTTTGCTTCTGATTCAAACTCATCGCCTAGGGCAACTAGATCTGGGGTGAACTCTTTCCTAATAACCATGAGCTGTTGATCTATTTCAGGTTCTTGCTGAAAGGGATCCTGTGGGTCATGAGGGTAAGGGTTCAACATATCCGTTCCTGTCGGGGAAGGGATCTTCTGCTCATTGTTGTCATCTTGATCAACAACTGAGTCTTGCTTGGCTGTGTAGCAAGGTGTGCTAACCTGGGATTTTGTCTAGACGCCTTGGATGTCTAATCCTAAATCTCTCCTAGATTTGGGAAAAGGTGCAAGGGGTCTGGACGAACTACACTGGGATGCAGGTCTATCTTTAATGGGGATAGGTGGCTGCCTAAAGGATTGGGTTAGATCAAATGGCGATCTAAGCCTAGATTCATATGCTGGTGAATCTACTGGTGGTCTTAACCTAGACTGGTCGAAACTCATCCTAACCGTACCATCGGCTAACTGTTGGACAAAGTCTAAGTCTGGGCTGAAGGCTGGGTTTTGGGTCTGTAAATGATGATTCTCATTTTCCAAAAGCCAATCTTCTGGGAAGGTGACATCAGTCCACTTGAGGGTCTTTGGAACCCTGATCTTTGAACTGGGGTCAGTTGTCTGGATAAGAGTGGTTTCTCCTATCTTTCTATGGTTGAGTGCTTGTACATTCAGGTTCGTTCTGATGCACTTGTAGTAGATCCTGTAGATCAAGGCTATTTGGTAAACTCCTTTCACTAAGAGGGTACCCAAAGTTGATTTAGAGAAAATCTACGATAGGTTTACCAAATCCAAGAAGGAAGTTACAGTCAACGACCTTCAGAAAGAAATCAAGGAAACCAAGTCTGAGATTAGGAACCTCAAGAGTGAGTTGACCATTCTTAGAGTTGACCAGAACCTCCTTGATCAAAGAGTTAGGAATCTGGAAAGTACTTCTCATCAAGGAAATGAGGAAGGAACCTCATTACAGAACCCTTCTGATGAAGAAGTTGATGAATCAGTTAATCCTACTGCAGATATGGTTCCAGAAGGACAGCAGTCTAACGACAAGTTCTTAGTAACCATCAGCAGGATTAATTTCCAGAAATGGCACTCCAGAGTCAGGATTGTCATCAACAAGGATTTTGAATTTGAGGTTGTTGCCTTAATAGATTCAGGCGCAGATCTCAACTGCATTCAGGAAGGAATCATTCCCTCTAAGTACTTCAGAAAAACCAAGGAAAGGTTAACTTCTGCAAGTGGAGGTAAAATGCAGATTGAATTCAAAATACCTAAAGCCCATGTTTGCCAAGACAATACGCGCTTTAAAACCACATTTGTTCTTGTCAAAAATATGACAGATAAGGTTATCTTATGAAACCCTTTCATGTGTCTGTTATATCCATTCACCACGGATAGTGAAGGAATCACTACCCATCCATTTGGTCAGCCAGTTAAGTTTAAGTTTCTTAGGAGCCCAGAACCTCGAGACATCAGTACTTTCCAGGAAATTGCAGTCTCCAAGACCCTTAACCTTATCCATACCAAAGTTCTTCCATTTATGGTTACTTATAATCAAGCCCAGAACCTTGATTCATTCGTACCCACAATCTCATCCAAGACAGATCCGTTCAATCAAGCCAAGAACCTTGATTCATCTGTATCTCTCATCCCATTCACAAAAGATGATTTTGTCAGCCCAAATCAGCTCACAAACTTATCAGAATATCCCAATGATGACTTTGATCAAATCCCAAACTCGTCAAAGGATCCCATTCCATGCATACATTATAAAAGTATTTGTTTTAAGCCACAGCATGTTTTAAACAATAGCATTTTTGAAACAGAAATTCAAACTATTTGTTTAAACCAATTTTGGCAGGAAAAAGAGCAAATATCTTTTAAAAGCAAACCCCACAGAATGTGGAGGAAATCAGCCCCTTTAAGGGACAAAGGGAAAGCACAGTGCTACCCTCAGCAAACCCCAACAGAGGACCAATCTCCTCAAAAGCATGAAGGCGTATCTTCTAAGGGAAACCTAAGAGGATCAACATCCCTTCAGGATTATGTCCCAGCAAAAGTGACATACTCCAGTTGTGATATGGCTGTTGTTTTGCAGGAAGTTTTAACAGAAGAGTTACAATGGAAAGAAGGTGCATATACAGACCTACCATTTTCCATTAAATTTATACTTGATAACTTCCAAGCAGCCTGGACCCTATACAAAAAAGGCCTTTTCCAAAGAACCCTCAAAGCCCTAGAAATCCATCTAGTTAACCTTGAGGCCAGAAATGAAGCCATTACTAGTCAACTCTTTGGCAAAGAGGATATCCATTCAAAGGATAAAATGACTATCATGAGCACTGATTATGCAAAGTTTAGCCTTAAGGCTCAAACTGTCCTAAGAAGTGCTATTGCCAACTTGCCCCCAGAAATACAAACTAATATTTTTGGATGCAAGGCTATGTTCGAATCATTTGATCAATGGTGCGAGCATTTTAGGATTCTTGTCACCATCCACTTCCCCATTCCTGGTGAAGCAAATACTAATGCTGACAGAATTCTCGTTCAGTCTATTTGGGAACAATACTTTGGAAGCAGCCACAGAGTTTATGAGAACCGACATCCTTTCCCTGGACTCATCATCAACTATGAAGATGGTCTAGACGACGGAACAGATGAAGGAATTAGAACCTCAAGTTGGCTTTCCAGAATGTTCGAATATGGGTTTGTTAGATTAATCAAACTAACACACCATGACCAAATCAACCAGTTCCCCCAAATCATTCAACAAGTTGTCAAGAAGATCAGAAGTCCATTTGTATCCATCAGATGCTGGAGCACTCTCCCACAATGGGATGGTAACAATTGGATGACGGTCACTCCGTCCAGACACCTTGTTCTCATCAATGGTTACACCTACCAAGGACCTTGGCATGAGGGAGATTCTTACTTATCGTACGAAGATCCTGATTACCTTGCAGATTGTTGGCGTAACTATTACAACAATGAGATACTCTCCATTGCCCAAGATTTGTGGGCACATTACCATTTTGTTGGAACCACTGGAAGAATTTCGGTGTTCTCCACCAAACCATATTCAGAAGCGGCCATGGATCTCCAATGGATTAGCCACAATAATGATCCAAGAAGATTCATCACCAAAACGCCTGACTATGAACCACTAAGTTGGTGTGGTGTCTGTAACCAGTTCACCACCTTCCATGAACATAATCATAGTCCCCCTTCAGAATACTATGATACAGATTAATCACATTCAAGAAATAAGGATTGAAACCCTGAATGAAGGATCCGATAATCTTTCAAGGTTTTCACTCCTCCAGTTCAGAGCCAGCAGACAGAGTTTCTCCTGCCTCTTCAGAAGCTTCAGTCAACAAGTACCAGCTTGATCCATTCCAGGATTCACAAGATCCTTATGATGGCTTCAACCTGGATGAAGACTAAGTGTTCCGGATAGTCCAGATCAACTATTCAGAACAGTTCCAGTGCAGCACTGCCTACTATTCATCTACAGTCCAGATCAGCTGTACATGCACAGTACCCACTCCAGAAGATTCCAGCAGGACTACTATTCATCAACAGTATGATTGAACAGTACTCCAGAACAAGACAAGGGACAAGTCACTATTCATGAACAGTAACAATTACTGTTCACCAACAGTGCCCGACAATAAGTCATGAAGTTACTGTACACTTTCGGCTGAAAAGAGTTTTCACCCGAGTTAAAGTACTTTACCTTCCGTAATTCCAGCAGCATCCAAGGCGCTCCTTCAGCAGATTGCTAGCTCCCTTTTCCTATATAAGGCAGCTCCCTCTCCAGTCTGAAGCAGGCATTTTTGTACCTCTCTCCTAGACATTTATTTAGGAAGAGTTCCAAATATTTCCTCCCTCTCTTACAGCAATTGTAACAGATGGCTTTATCTTTTCCAATTTACACTTGTAATGCCATAGTTATGGCTAACCCAACTGTAACCTGTTTTTACTTCCGCACCCATATTTGTTGTAGCAGAGCCCCAGTAGCCTGTTACCTCCCCCAGTGACAGCTTACCTAGATTCATATGCTGGTGAATCTACTGGTGGTCTTAACCTAGACTGGTCGAAACTCATCCTAACCGTACCATCGGCTAACTGTTGGACAAAGTCTAAGTCTGGGCTGAAGGCTGGGTTTTGGGTCTGTAAATGATGATTCTCATTTTCCAAAAGCCAATCTTCTGGGAAGGTGACATCAGTCCACTTGAGGGTCTTTGGAACCCTGATCTTTGAACTGGGGTCAGTTGTCTGGATAAGAGTGGTTTCTCCTATCTTTCTATGGTTGAGTGCTTGTACATTCAGGTTCGTTCTGATGCACTTGTAGTAGATCCTGTAGATCAAGGCTATTTGGTAAACTCCTTTCACTAAGAGGGTACCATGGGTCTTGATGTTCAGGGTGAGTGCTTTCATGATATGCGGGTCATGTAAGCATACTGTGAAGTTGGGGAAACAGTCGAAATGAACTGGTCCACCACTAAGGCTAGACTGGATGGTGCCTAGGAGACTATCATCAAATCTGATGTGTCTGGTGTCTCTAAGGGCCATGAGAATGGAACAATTCAGTCCTTCTCTGATGAGGGGTTTAACTCCGATCTGGACTAAACCTATGTGCAGGTAGTTGTGTCCTGCTTTCTTATGGGCTTTCAGTTTCTAGGAAGAAAACAAATAGCACGTCTCGTACTCTTTGTTAATTCCGTAAACTTGTTCTATGGTTCTAACATGGTAGTCTGTCCTAAACATATTGGTTAGGGACCATGAAGACTTATAGATTTTACTGGTTGGAAACTCAGGGATATTCCAATCTCCTAGTTTCAAATCTAGATCTGATAACTCTAACTCTTCTAAGTTGAGTATTCCATCTTCTTGTGGTATCTCAGAGAGGGATGATCTATGACTGGTGGTAGAGTAACTTCTAAACAACCTATTCATCATCTTGTATTAAAAGCCTAGTTAAACAACTATAACCTTAATACCTTTAACTCCTAACTTCTGGATCTATCCTTAGATCTAGAACAGAGTGAAACAATGAGAAATCGCCTGATCACGTACACCATAACCCCCTTTTGGTTTCATCAGGGAATTTGTCTGCAAACTGGATAGCTCTATCTATGGGTTTGATGACTCCATGGTGAATATCAAAGCCTAAGAACCGAACTTTAGTTTGAAACAGTTTGATTTTTGGTGCTGAAACAACAAGACCATTGAGCTTAATGGTGGAAAGGAAAGCTCTTAGGTGTTTCCAATGTTGGTCCAGGGATTCTGAGAATATGAGGACATCATCGATGTACACAATAATATGAGTGGAGAATGGATTGAAAATTTCATTCATGATGTTTTGGAATTCAGAAGGTGCATTCTTGAGACCAAAGGGCATTACATTCCATTCATAATGTCCAAAGGGTGTGGTAAAGGCTGTCTTATACCTATCAGACTCTCTGATTTGTATTTGCCAAAATCCACTCTTCATGTCGAACTTACTGAAATCCTTTGCTTTACAAAGCCTATTGACTAAGTCTTTTTTGTTTGGAATTGGATACCTTATCCACTCTAAGACTTTGTTAAGGGGCTTGTAATTGATGACAAGTCTGGGAACACCTCTTTCTATCTCAGCATTTTTCTGAACATAAAAGGCTGGACAAGACCATGGTGATCTAGACTTTCTAATGATCTGTTTCTTAAGGAGGTCCTCTATTTCTGCTCTACAAGTATCCATGAGTTCTTGGTTCATTTGGATAGGTCGAGCTTTGGTAGGGATGTCCTTTTCAAGGAAATTCTTGACATAAGGCAGAGCAACTTCATGCCTTTTTCTATGCCAAAAGGCTGTGGGTAGATCAGAGCATACTTCATGCTTAAGTTTTTCTTCAAACTTGCTGATCAAGACCTGGGTATCTTTACAAGTTAGTTGTTCCTCAACTCTCTTGTATTTAATATCAACATGGAGGTATCTAAGGTGATGATTTTTGGCATGGATAAGGTTAAAGGTCTTGGAGACTGCAATTTCCTGGAGAGTACTGATGTCTCGAGGTTCAGGGTTCCTAAGAAACTTAAACTTAACTGGCTGACCAAATGGATGGGTAGTGATTCCTTCACTATCCGTGGTGAATGGATATAACAGACACATGAAAGGGTTTCCTAAGATAACCTTATCTGTCATATTTTTGACAAGAACAAATGTGGTTTTAAAGCACGTATTGTCTTGGCAAACATGGGCTTTGGGTATTTTGAATTCAATTTGCATTTTACCTCCACTTGCAGAAGTTAACCTTTCCTTGGTTTTTCTGAAGTACTTAGAGGGAATGATTCCTTCCTGAATGCAGTTGAGATCTGCGCCTGAATCTATTAAGGCAACAACCTCAAATTCAAAATCCTTGTTGATGACAATCCTGACTCTGGAGTGCCATTTCTGGAAATTAATCCTGCTGATGGTTACTAAGAACTTGTCGTTAGACTGCTGTCCTTCTGGAACCATATCTGCAGTAGGATTAACTGATTCATCAACTTCTTCATCAGAAGGGTTCTGTAATGAGGTTCCTTCCTCATTTCCTTGATGAGAAGTACTTTCCAGATTCCTAACTCTTTGATCAAGGAGGTTCTGGTCAACTCTAAGAATGGTCAACTCACTCTTGAGGTTCCTAATCTCAGACTTGGTTTCCTTGATTTCTTTCTGAAGGTCGTTGACTGTAACTTCCTTCTTGGATTTGGTAAACCTATCGTAGATTTTCTCTAAATCAACTTTGGGTTCTTGAGGCTTAGGTTTGGGTTCACTGGGTTCCCTAACTAAGATTCTCTTGAACTCACTGAGTCTCTGGGCTTTGGCTACTGGGTCTTCGATCTGTTCTATGAGATCTAAGAGCAGCTCTTCTTGCTTAGAGAGAACATTGATAGTCTTGTTTCTACAACAACTGTCAATGCATGGAATTGCTTCATCTGGGCCACTAGAGGAACTAGAGGAGGTCCTATAGGGTTCTGAAGATGACTGGTAGATTTGACGAATCTCACTGCTAGAGGTTTCACTATCTGAGTGGTTTAACTCTAGGAGCTTAAAGATTTCATCTTTACTGGATTGGTCACTAATGAGGGTATTGATAAGGGATTTGGCCTTAGCTCTACACTCTTTACTGAAATGACCTTTCTTTCCACATTTGTAACACTTTCCAGACTCTCTGGGAATATGCTTTCCTGTGGACTTGGATCTTCCTTTCTTATAGAAATCGTCCTTCTTGAACTTCTGCTTTCTATAATACTTGGATGCTGTTTTCTTCCTATGGTAATCCTTAGAGGTTTCCTTGCCTCTGTACTTGGACTTTCTCTTGGGAAGAACTGAAGGTAAGCCGTACTGTACACAGAAGTCTCCTACTTCGTGTTTGGCTTTGCCTTTGTTGGCTCTGCTATGGATCTTGAGATCTCTGCACATCTTCATTCCTTCACTTCGAATGGTGCTAGAGATGTCTCCATAGGTTAGGTTATCATAATCTATGACACCTAAGGGGTTACACAGGGTTTCTTTAACCTTTTGTCCGAAAAGGGTAGGTAAACCATTGATGAACTTCTCCTTCCAATATGGAGAGTTACAATCACTTCTGTGCATGACTCTGGTAGTAAACACATCTTCGTACCACCTAAAATCTCCGAAGGTTTTACATCTAAGATTACTCAACTGATCGTAAATCCTAGAGGTAATGTTGCTGGGTTTTCCTACGAAGTGGGTTATGATCGTATAGATCAAGGTATTGACTCCGTCGGGAATTCCTCTTCCTAGAATGGTGTCAAAGATGGGGAGTCCTTCCTCATCCTTTTGGACAGCATTCTTGATGTCTTCTTTTGACTCTTCTGTCAAGCAGTTATTCCACCACTGCAGAAGTTTTCCTGTAAATCCTAAGGATATGAGCTCTACAACCTCAGTATGGGGATGTCCTTCACTGATGTAGTTATTAGCTACCATGGTTATGTGCTGTACCTTGTTTAGGATTTCCTGTTCCGATAAACCATCTATGTTCCATTCATAGAGTTTTCCGGAGGACCATGGTTCGAAGGCAAGACACGCTTCTCTTACCAACGTCCTCTCAACCTTGCAAATTGTTGGAGGCAATACTTCACCAACCAGATCCCAGAGATAGTCAATGACTTGTGGCAACACTACAACCATTTTGGCAACACAAACAGAATTCAGGTTTTTGTTCCCAAACCATATGGAAATGCTGTGTGCCCATCTCAAAGGATTAATATTAACAAGCAAGCAAGGATTATTGTCTCCACAGCCCCAATTGTTGAAACGTTGCTTTATTGTGGTTTCTGCAATCTCTATACCTCAGACCATGAGCACAAATGCTGCAATCCCTTGGAACCAGATACTCCAAAGGATTGTCATGATTAATTCCCGGCATTAAGGATTGAAACCCAACTTGAAGGATCCGATAATCTTTCAAGGTTTTCACTCCTCTAGTTCAGAGTCAGTAAGACAAATGTCTCTCCTGCCTCTTTAAAAGCTTCTGTCAACAAGTGCCAGCTTGACCCATTCCAGGATTCACAAGATCCTTATGATGGCTTCAACCTGGATGAAGACTAAGTGTTCCGGATAGTCCAGATCAACTATTCAGAACAGTTCCAGTGCAGCACCGCCTACTATTCATCTACAGTCCAGATCAACTGTACATGCACAGTACCCACTCCAGAAGATTCCAGCAGGACTACTATTCATCAACAGTATGATTGAACAGTACTCCAGAACAAGACAAGGGACAAGTCACTATTCATGAACAGTAACAATTACTGTTCACCAACAGTGCCCGACAATAAGTCATGAAGTTACTGTACACTTTCGGCTGAAAAGAGTTTTCACCCGAGTTAAAGTACTTTACCTTCCGTAATTCCAGCAGCATCCAAGGCGCTCCTTCAGCAGATTGCTAGCTCCCTTTTCCTATATAAGGCAGCTCCCTCTCCAGTCTGAAGCAGGCATTTTTGTACCTCTCTCCTAGACATTTATTTAGGAAGAGTTCCAAATATTTCCTCCCTCTCTTACAGCAATTGTAACAGATGGCTTTATCTTTTCCAGTTTACACTTGTAATGCCATAGTTATGGCTAACCCAACTGTAACCTGTTTTTACTTCCGCACCCATATTTGTTGTAGCAGAGCCCCAGTAGCCTGTTACCTCCCCCAGTGACAGCTTACCCCCTTTTGGTATCAGAGCCAAGTTGGCCGATCAGTGTTTGTAAGTTGTCTTTTATGTATTCAATCAAGTTGGAGTGTTGTTATACCTCCATAGTTATCAAATTATTTTGATTATTTTCATTATGTTTATCATCTATTTTCTGATAACATTATCATTCATCCATTCTTTATTCTTCTCACCAGTGATTATCTGTTTATGGTAGGCTGAGCCTCCTTCTAACCCTCTGTTTATCATTTTGTGTTTGATTGTCCTTGTTGTTCAATTATTTCCCAGATACTTGCTTCTTCTCGTTTCTGTGTTTACCCAGAAAGTCTGTTGCAGATGTGTACTGTTGAGAGCCGTAAGACCAGGTTACTCGTACTGTTGATAACCCAGTAAGTCCAGAGATCCTAGTTTCTTGAAAAGTGTTGGTCAGCCCGTGTTAGCCGACGGACAGGCGTTTTAGGGTGGTCCCACTGTGGAAAAAAAAGGATGAAGGCAATAGGAGGTTATGGTGTACGTGATCAGGCGATTTCTCATTGTTTCACTCTGTTCTAGATCTAAGGATAGATCCAGAAGTTAGGAGTTAAAGGTATTAAGGTTATAGTTGTTTAACTAGGCTTTTAATACAAGATGATGAATAGGTTGTTTAGAAGTTACTCTACCACCAGTCATAGATCATCCCTCTCTGAGATACCACAAGAAGATGGAATACTCAACTCAGAAGAGTTAGAGTTATCAGATCTAGATTTGAAACTAGGAGATTGGAATATCCCTGAGTTTCCAACCAGTAAAATCTATAAGTCTTCATGGTCCCTAACCAATATGTTTAGGACAGACTACCATGTTAGAACCATAGAACAAGTTTACGGAATTAACAAAGAGTACGAGACGTGCTATTTGTTTTCTTCCCAGAAACTAAAAGCCCATAAGAAAGCAGGACACAACTACCTGCACATAGGTTTAGTCCAGATCGGAGTTAAACCCCTCATCAGAGAAGGACTGAATTGTTCCATTCTCATGGCCCTTAGAGACACCAGACACATCAGATTTGATGATAGTCTCCTAGGCACCATCCAGTCTAGCCTTAGTGGTGGACCAGTTCATTTCGACTGTTTCCCCAACTTCACAGTATGCTTACATGACCCGCATATCATTAAAGCACTCACCCTGAACATCAAGACCCATGGTACCCTCTTAGTGAAAGGAGTTTACCAAATAGCCTTGATCTACAGGATCTACTACAAGTGCATCAGAACGAACCTGAATGTACAAGCACTCAACCATAGAAAGATAGGAGAAACCACTCTTATCCAGACAACTGACCCCAGTTTAAAGATCAGGGTTCCAAAGACTCTCAAGTGGACTGATGTCACCTTCCCAGAAGATTGGCTTTTGGAAAATGAGAATCATCATTTACAGACCCAAAACCCAGCCTTCAGCCCAGACTTAGACTTTGTCCAACAGTTAGCCGATGGTACGGTTAGGATGAGTTTCGACCAGTCTAGGTTAAGACCACCAGTAGATTCACCAGCATATGAATCTAGGCTTAGATCGCCATTTGATCTAACCCAATCCTTTAGGCAGCCACCTATCCCCATTAAAGATAGACCTGCATCCCAGTGTAGTTCGTCCAGACCCCTTGCACCTTTTCCCAGATCTAGGAGAGATTTAGGATTAGACATCCAAGGCGTCCAGACAAAATCCCAGGTTAGCACACCTTGCTACACAGCCAAGCAAGACTCAGTTGTTGATCAAGATGACAACAATGAGCAGAAGATCCCTTCCCCGACAGGAACGGATATGTTGAACCCTTACCCTCATGACCCACAGGATCCCTTTCAGCAAGAACCTGAAATAGATCAACAGCTCATGGTTATTAGGAAAGAGTTCACCCCAGATCTAGTTGCCCTAGGCGATGAGTTTGAATCAGAAGCAAACAGACTCAAAAGAGAAGCCTATAGAGCCAACCATACTCTGGAACAAAAGAAAGAAGTTTTGGAAAGTTGGAAAGAATTCATGAAGGAGATATCCAGTAATGTCCCTTTCTTTGAATACTTTGAAAACCACTTTGAATGGCATAAAAAGTCTTGTGTCATTACCAAAACAAATTGGACCAAAGTCCCAGATAAGGATGCCCCAAGTTCTAGCAACCCTGTAATTGTTAGATCTAATCATCCACCCCAGGAAGCTATTACTTTTGAACACCGCGGTACAAGTTTAGTTGCCTCACCCTTCAAGATCCAGACTAGTCCTGAAGAACAGGTAGTCAAGAAGGTTCTAGAGCAGAACAACTATACCAACCAGTGTTTAGGAGTTATAGGAAAACAGCTTGATAGGATTGAAGACAGGATCGACAACAAGGTTATTCTCCAACCAGGAAACCCTACCAAACCTGTCAAGACCATAGAGAAACCTCTAGTCAAGCTCCCAACCAATAGGCAACCCAGCCTTAGACCTAAGGACATAACAGCCTTAGAAGCAGTCAACCAAAAGCTTGAAGCACTCGTGAAGAAGGAACCAGTCACCACTTCACCAGTCAGTACTTCAACCCCAACAGTTGACCCCCGTCTAAATGTTTTAGATGAACCTAAGGAACCAACAGCCTTAGACATCGTAGAACAAAAGCTTAAGGACCTTAGCACGAAGCAGGAACAGATTCCCCCTTCGCCTAAGAAAGCTTTCACCAAGCCCAAGGAACTTAGCAAGAAGCAGAGACCAGTCATCTCCCCTTCTCCTAAGAAGAACCCCAAGCTTAGTGTCTTAGACATCCACACAACCTCTAGTAGTTCTAGCAGAACCTCCTCAGAAGTTGAAAAGGAAATAGAACATCTAGAAAACCAGTTTAAGGGTTTACAAGTGAACAAGATGATTCACCCCAAAGTAACCCCAACCAGTTTGACCAAGAATTGGTATTCCAAACCTACCCCTCCTGACCTTCAGTATGAAGAAAGGAATGTTAGCAACCAGTTCTCAGTCACCTCCGGAAAACTCTATGAATGGAACATAGATGGTTTATCGGAACAGGAAATCCTAAACAAGGTACAGCATATAACCATGGTAGCTAATAACTACATCAGTGAAGGACATCCCCATACTGAGGTTGTAGTGCTCATATCCTTAGGATTTACAGGAAAACTTCTGCAGTGGTGGAATAACTGCTTGACAGAAGAGTCAAAAGAAGACATCAAGAATGCTGTCCAAAAGGATGAGGAAGGACTCCCCATCTTTGACACCATTCTAGGAAGAGGAATTCCCGACGGAGTCAATACCTTGATCTATACGATCATAACCCACTTCGTAGGAAAACCCAGCAACATTACCTCTAGGATTTACGATCAGTTGAGTAATCTTAGATGTAAAACCCTCGAAGATTTTAGGTGGTACGAAGATGTGTTTACTACCAGAGTCATGCACAGAAGTGATTGTAACTCTCCATATTGGAAGGAGAAGTTCATCAATGGTTTACCTACCCTTTTCGGACAAAAGGTTAAAGAAACCCTGTGTAACCCCTTAGGTGTCATAGATTATGATAACCTAACCTATGGAGACATCTCTAGCACCATTCGAAGTGAAGGAATGAAGATGTGCAGAGATCTCAAGATCCATAGCAGAGCCAACAAAGGCAAAGCCAAACACGAAGTAGGAGACTTCTGTGTACAGTACGGCTTACCTTCAGTTCTTCCCAAGAGAAAGTCCAAGTACAGAGGCAAGGAAACCTCTAAGGATTACCATAGGAAGAAAACAGCATCCAAGTATATAGAAAGCAGAAGTTCAAGAAGGACGATTTCTATAAGAAAGGAAGATCCAAGTCCACAGGAAAGCATATTCCCAGAGAGTCTGGAAAGTGTTACAAATGTGGAAAGAAAGGTCATTTCAGTAAAGAGTGTAGAGCTAAGGCCAAATCCCTTATCAATACCCTCATTAGTGACCAATCCAGTAAAGATGAAATCTTTAAGCTCCTAGAGTTAAACCACTCAGATAGTGAAACCTCTAGCAGTGAGATTCGTCAAATCTACCAGTCATCTTCAGAACCCTATAGGACCTCCTCTAGTTCCTCTAGTGGCCCAGATGAAGCAATTCCATGCATTGACAGTTGTTGTAGAAACAAGACTATCAATGTTCTCTCTAAGCAAGAAGAGCTGCTCTTAGATCTCATAGAACAGATCGAAGACCCAGTAGCGAAAGCCCAGAGACTCAGTGAGTTCAAGAGAATCTTAGTTAGGGAACCCAGTGAACCCAAACCTAAGCCTCAAGAACCCAAAGTTGATTTAGAGAAAATCTACGATAGGTTTACCAAATCCAAGAAGGAAGTTACAGTCAACGACCTTCAGAAAGAAATCAAGGAAACCAAGTCTGAGATTAGGAACCTCAAGAGTGAGTTGACCATTCTTAGAGTTGACCAGAACCTCCTTGATCAAAGAGTTAGGAATCTGGAAAGTACTTCTCATCAAGGAAATGAGGAAGGAACCTCATTACAGAACCCTTCTGATGAAGAAGTTGATGAATCAGTTAATCCTACTGCAGATATGGTTCCAGAAGGACAGCAGTCTAACGACAAGTTCTTAGTAACCATCAGCAGGATTAATTTCCAGAAATGGCACTCCAGAGTCAGGATTGTCATCAACAAGGATTTTGAATTTGAGGTTGTTGCCTTAATAGATTCAGGCGCAGATCTCAACTGCATTCAGGAAGGAATCATTCCCTCTAAGTACTTCAGAAAAACCAAGGAAAGGTTAACTTCTGCAAGTGGAGGTAAAATGCAGATTGAATTCAAAATACCTAAAGCCCATGTTTGCCAAGACAATACGTGCTTTAAAACCACATTTGTTCTTGTCAAAAATATGACAGATAAGGTTATCTTAGGAAACCCTTTCATGTGTCTGTTATATCCATTCACCACGGATAGTGAAGGAATCACTACCCATCCATTTGGTCAGCCAGTTAAGTTTAAGTTTCTTAGGAGCCCAGAACCTCGAGACATCAGTACTCTCCAGGAAATTGCAGTCTCCAAGACCCTTAACCTTATCCACACCAAAAATCTTCCATTTATGGTTACTTATAATCAAGCCCAGAACCTTGATTCATTCGTACCCACAATTCCATTCAAGACAGATCCATCCAATCAAGCCAAGAAACTTGATTCATTTGTATCCTTCACAATCGATGATTTTGTTTGCTCAAATCAGCTCACAAACTCACCAGAATATATCATCCCATTCACCAATGATGACTTTGATCAAATCCCAAACTCATCAAAGGATCCCATTCCATGCATACATTATAAAAGTATTTGTTTTAAGCCACAGCATGTTTTAAACAAAAGCATTTTTGAAAAAGAAATTCAAACTATTTGTTTAAACCAATTTTGGCAGGGAAAAGAGCAAATATCTTTTAAAAGCAAACCCCACAGAATGTGGAGGAAATCAACCCCTTCAAGGGACAAAGGGAAAGCACAGTGCTACCCTCAGCAAAACCCAACAGAGGACCAATCTCCTCAAAAGCATGAAGGTGTATCTTCTAAAGGAAACCTTAGAGGATCAACATCCCTTCAGGATTATGTCCCAGCAAAGGTGACATACTCTAATTATGAAACAAATCTTATCTTCCATGAAACCTTGTCAAAAACCTTGGATTTCTATAACGGAGTTCACAGTGAACTACCAAGCCCCATCAGGTTTATTCTTGACAACATACACTGGATTTCTACCCCAGAAAATAGAACTCTCCTCCAAAGAACCCTCTAAAGACTTCAGAGACACTTAGTCAACCTTGAGGAAGGAATTGAGACTTCTATCAGCATTAGAAACCTTAGTCAACTCTTTGGCAAAGAGGAAATCCATTCAATGGATAAAATGACTATTATGAGCACTGACTATGCAAAGTTTAGCCTTAATGCTCAAATTGTCTTAAGAAGTGCAGTTGCCAACTTGCCACTTGAAATACAGGAATGTATTTTAAATTGCAAGGCAATGTCTGAATCATTTGACCAATGGTTCTTACATTTCAAAAAATTGGTCACAATAAATGTTCCTGACCCTACAGATTCTGATGATTTAGGTGACACCTTATTACAAGCAGAATGGGAAGAATACTTTGGAGACAGTCTCAAGGTATATGAAAATAGGCACCCATTCCCAGGACTTGTTGCCAACTATTCAGATCAACATGAGGAACATTCAGAAAAGGTGGACAGAGATCCCAACTGGTTATCACAGATGCTCGAGTATGGGTTTGTCAGACTCATCAAAACTACCAGTCATGCTCAAGTTAACCAGTTACCGCAAATCATACAAAAAGCCGTTGCAAGAATCAATAGCCCTTTTGTTGCAATCAGATGCTGGAGCACTCTACCACAATGGGACAGAGACAATTGGATGAATGTCCAACCAGCTAACCATCTGGTCTTAGTCTGTGAGGATACTTACCATGGACCATGGTTCGAAGGCAAGACACGCTTCTCTTACCAACGTCCTCTCAACCTTGCAAATTGTTGGAGGCAATACTTCACCAACCAGATCCCAGAGATAGTCAATGACTTGTGGCAACACTACAACCATTTTGGCAACACAGACAGAATTCAGGTTTTTGTTCCCAAACCATATGGAAATGCTGTGTGCCCATCTCAAAGGATTAATATTAACAAGCAAGCAAGGATTATTGTCCCCACAGCCCCAATTGTTGAAACGTTGCTTTATTGTGGTTTCTGCAATCTCTATACCTCAGACCATGAGCACAAATGCTGCAATCCCTTGGAACCAGATACTCCAAAGGATTGTCATGATTAATTCCCGGCATTAAGGATTGAAACCCTACATGAAGGATCCGATAATCTTTCAAGGTTTTCACTCCTCTAGTTCAGAGCCAGTAAGACAAATGTCTCTCCTGCCTCTTCAGAAGCTTCTGTCAACAAGTGCCAGCTTGACCCATTCCAGGATTCACAAGATCCTTATGATGGCTTCAACCTGGATGAAGACTAAGTGTTCCGGATAGTCCAGATCAACTATTCAGAATAGTTCCAGTGCAGCACCGCCTACTATTCATCTACAGTCCAGATCAACTGTACATGCACAGTACCCACTCCAGAAGATTCCAGCAGGACTACTATTCATCAACAGTATGATTGAACAGTACTCCAGAACAAGACAAGGGACAAGTCACTATTCATGAACAGTAACAATTACTGTTCACCAACAGTGCCCGACAATAAGTCATGAAGTTACTGTACACTTTCGGCTGAAAAGAGTTTTCACCCGAGTTAAAGTACTTTACCTTCCGTAATTCCAGCAGCATCCAAGGCGCTCCTTCAGCAGATTGCTAGCTCCCTTTTCCTATATAAGGCAGCTCCCTCTCCAGTCTGAAGCAGGCATTTTTGTACCTCTCTCCTAGACATTTATTTAGGAAGAGTTCCAAATATTTCCTCCCTCTCTTACAGCAATTGTAACAGATGGCTTTATCTTTTCCAGTTTACACTTGTAATGCCATAGTTATGGCTAACCCAACTGTAACCTGTTTTTACTTCCGCACCCATATTTGTTGTAGCAGAGCCCCAGTAGCCTGTTACCTCCCCCAGTGACAGCTTACCCCCTTTTGGTATCAGAGCCAAGTTGGCCGATCAGTGTTTGTAAGTTGTCTTTTATGTATTCAATCAAGTTGGAGTGTTGTTATACCTCCATAGTTATCAAATTATTTTGATTATTTTCATTATGTTTATCATCTATTTTCTGATAACATTATCATTCATCCATTCTTTATTCTTCTCACCAGTGATTATCTGTTTATGGTAGGCTGAGCCTCCTTCTAACCCTCTATTTATCATTTTGTGTTTGATTGTCCTTGTTGTTCAATTATTTCCCAGATACTTGCTTCTTCTCGTTTCTGTGTTTACCCAGAAAGTCTGTTGCAGATGTGTACTGTTGAGAGCCGTAAGACCAGGTTACCCGTACTGTTGATAACCCAGTAAGTCCAGAGATCCTAGTTTCTTGAAAAGTGTTGGTCAGCCCGTGTTAGCCGACGGACAGGCGTTTTAGGGTGGTCCCACTGTGGAAAAAAAAAGGATGAAGGCAATGGGAGGTTATGGTGTACGTGATCAGGCGATTTCTCATTGTTTCACTCTGTTCTAGATCTAAGGATAGATCCAGAAGTTAGGAGTTAAAGGTATTAAGGTTATAGTTGTTTAACTAGGCTTTTAATACAAGATGATGAATAGGTTGTTTAGAAGTTACTCTACCACCAGTCATAGATCATCCCTCTCTGAGATACCACAAGAAGATGGAATACTCAACTCAGAAGAGTTAGAGTTATCAGATCTAGATTTGAAACTAGGAGATTGGAATATCCCTGAGTTTCCAACCAGTAAAATCTATAAGTCTTCATGGTCCCTAACCAATATGTTTAGGACAGACTACCATGTTAGAACCATAGAACAAGTTTACGGAATTAACAAAGAGTACGAGACGTGCTATTTGTTTTCTTCCCAGAAACTGAAAGCCCATAAGAAAGCAGGACACAACTACCTGCACATAGGTTTAGTCCAGATCGGAGTTAAACCCCTCATCAGAGAAGGACTGAATTGTTCCATTCTCATGGCCCTTAGAGACACCAGACACATCAGATTTGATGATAGTCTCCTAGGCACCATCCAGTCTAGCCTTAGTGGTGGACCAGTTCATTTCGACTGTTTCCCCAACTTCACAGTATGCTTACATGACCCGCATATCATGAAAGCACTCACCCTGAACATCAAGACCCATGGTACCCTCTTAGTGAAAGGAGTTTACCAAATAGCCTTGATCTACAGGATCTACTACAAGTGCATCAGAACGAACCTGAATGTACAAGCACTCAACCATAGAAAGATAGGAGAAACCACTCTTATCCAGACAACTGACCCCAGTTCAAAGATCAGGGTTCCAAAGACCCTCAAGTGGACTGATGTCACCTTCCCAGAAGATTGGCTTTTGGAAAATGAGAATCATCATTTACAGACCCAAAACCCAGCCTTCAGCCCAGACTTAGACTTTGTCCAACAGTTAGCCGATGGTACGGTTAGGATGAGTTTCGACCAGTCTAGGTTAAGACCACCAGTAGATTCACCAGCATATGAATCTAGGCTTAGATCGCCATTTGATCTAACCCAATCCTTTAGGCAGCCACCTATCCCCATTAAAGATAGACCTGCATCCCAGTGTAGTTCGTCCAGACCCCTTGCACCTTTTCCCAGATCTAGGAGAGATTTAGGATCAGACATCCAAGGCGTCCAGACAAAATCCCAGGTTAGCACACCTTGCTACACAGCCAAGCAAGACTCAGTTGTTGATCAAGATGACAACAATGAGCAGAAGATCCCTTCCCCGACAGGAACGGATATGTTGAACCCTTACCCTCATGACCCACAGGATCCCTTTCAGCAAGAACCTGAAATAGATCAACAGCTCATGGTTATTAGGAAAGAGTTCACCCCAGATCTAGTTGCCCTAGGCGATGAGTTTGAATCAGAAGCAAACAGACTCAAAAGAGAAGCCTATAGAGCCAACCATACTCTGGAACAAAAGAAAGAAGTTTTGGAAAGTTGGAAAGAATTCATGAAGGAGATATCCAGTAATGTCCCTTTCTTTGAATACTTTGAAAACCACTTTGAATGGCATAAAAAGTCTTGTGTCATTACCAAAACAAATTGGACCAAAGTTCCAGATAAGGATGCCCCAAGTTCTAGCAACCCTGTAATTGTTAGATCTAATCATCCACCCCAGGAAGCTATTACTTTTGAACACCGCGGTACAAGTTTAGTTGCCTCACCCTTCAAGATCCAGACTAGTCCTGAAGAACAGGTAGTCAAGAAGGTTCTAGAGCAGAACAACTATACCAACCAGTGTTTAGGAGTTATAGGAAAACAGCTTGATAGGATTGAAGACAGGATCGACAACAAGGTTATTCTCCAACCAGGAAACCCTACCAAACCTGTCAAGACCATAGAGAAACCTCTAGTCAAGCTCCCAACCAATAGGCAACCCAGCCTTAGACCTAAGGACATAACAGCCTTAGAAGCAGTCAACCAAAAGCTTGAAGCACTCGTGAAGAAGGAACCAGTCACCACTTCACCAGTCAGTACTTCAACCCCAACAGTTGACCCCCGTCTAAATGTTTTAGATGAACCTAAGGAACCAACAGCCTTAGACATCGTAGAACAAAAGCTTAAGGACCTTAGCACGAAGCAGGAACAGATTCCCCCTTCGCCTAAGAAAGCTTTCACCAAGCCCAAGGAACTTAGCAAGAAGCAGAGACCAGTCATCTCCCCTTCTCCTAAGAAGAACCCCAAGCTTAGTGTCTTAGACATCCACACAGCCTCTAGTAGTTCTAGCAGAACCTCCTCAGAAGTTGAAAAGGAAATAGAACATCTAGAAAACCAGTTTAAGGGTTTACAAGTGAACAAGATGATTCACCCCAAAGTAACCCCAACCAGTTTGACCAAGAATTGGTATTCCAAACCTACCCCTCCTGACCTTCAGTATGAAGAAAGGAATGTTAGCAACCAGTTCTCAGTCACCTCCGGAAAACTCTATGAATGGAACATAGATGGTTTATCGGAACAGGAAATCCTAAACAAGGTACAGCATATAACCATGGTAGCTAATAACTACATCAGTGAAGGACATCCCCATACTGAGGTTGTAGTGCTCATATCCTTAGGATTTACAGGAAAACTTCTGCAGTGGTGGAATAACTGCTTGACAGAAGAGTCAAAAGAAGACATCAAGAATGCTGTCCAAAAGGATCAGGAAGGACTCCCCATCTTTGACACCATTCTAGGAAGAGGAATTCCCGACGGAGTCAATACCTTGATCTATACGATCATAACCCACTTCGTAGGAAAACCCAGCAACATTACCTCTAGGATTTACGATCAGTTGAGTAATCTTAGATGTAAAACCCTCGGAGATTTTAGGTGGTACGAAGATGTGTTTACTACCAGAGTCATGCACAGAAGTGATTGTAACTCTCCATATTGGAAGGAGAAGTTCATCAATGGTTTACCTACCCTTTTCGGACAAAAGGTTAAAGAAACCCTGTGTAACCCCTTAGGTCTCATAGATTATGATAACCTAACCTATGGAGACATCTCTAGCACCATTCGAAGTGAAGGAATGAAGATGTGCAGAGATCTCAAGATCCATAGCAGAGCCAACAAAGGCAAAGCCAAACACGAAGTAGGAGACTTCTGTGTACAGTACGGCTTACCTTCAGTTCTTCCCAAGAGAAAGTCCAAGTACAGAGGCAAGGAAACCTCTAAGGATTACCATAGGAAGAAAACAGCATCCAAGTATTATAGAAAGCAGAAGTTCAAGAAGGACGATTTCTATAAGAAAGGAAGATCCAAGTCCACAGGAAAGCATATTCCCAGAGAGTCTGGAAAGTGTTACAAATGTGGAAAGAAAGGTCATTTCAGTAAAGAGTGTAGAGCTAAGGCCAAATCCCTTATCAATACCCTCATTAGTGACCAATCCAGTAAAGATGAAATCTTTAAGCTCCTAGAGTTAAACCACTCAGATAGTGAAACCTCTAGCAGTGAGATTCGTCAAATCTACCAGTCATCTTCAGAACCCTATAGGACCTCCTCTAGTTCCTCTAGTGGCCCAGATGAAGCAATTCCATGCATTGACAGTTGTTGTAGAAACAAGACTATCAATGTTCTCTCTAAGCAAGAAGAGCTGCTCTTAGATCTCATAGAACAAATCGAAGACCCAGTAGCCAAAGCCCAGAGACTCAGTGAGTTCAAGAGAATCTTAGTTAGGGAACCCAGTGAACCCAAACCTAAGCCTCAAGAACCCAAAGTTGATTTAGAGAAAATCTACGATAGGTTTACCAAATCCAAGAAGGAAGTTACAGTCAACGACCTTCAGAAAGAAATCAAGGAAACCAAGTCTGAGATTAGGAACCTCAAGAGTGAGTTGACCATTCTTAGAGTTGACCAGAACCTCCTTGATCAAAGAGTTAGGAATCTGGAAAGTACTTCTCATCAAGGAAATGAGGAAGGAACCTCATTACAGAACCCTTCTGATGAAGAAGTTGATGAATCAGTTAATCCTACTGCAGATATGGTTCCAGAAGGACAGCAGTCTAACGACAAGTTCTTAGTAACCATCAGCAGGATTAATTTCCAGAAATGGCACTCCAGAGTCAGGATTGTCATCAACAAGGATTTTGAATTTGAGGTTGTTGCCTTAATAGATTCAGGCGCAGATCTCAACTGCATTCAGGAAGGAATCATTCCCTCTAAGTACTTCAGAAAAACCAAGGAAAGGTTAACTTCTGCAAGTGGAGGTAAAATGCAAATTGAATTCAAAATACCCAAAGCCCATGTTTGCCAAGACAATACGTGCTTTAAAACCACATTTGTTCTTGTCAAAAATATGACAGATAAGGTTATCTTAGGAAACCCTTTCATGTGTCTGTTATATCCATTCACCACGGATAGTGAAGGAATCACTACCCATCCATTTGGTCAGCCAGTTAAGTTTAAGTTTCTTAGGAGCCCAGAACCTCGAGACATCAGTACTCTCCAGGAAATTGCAGTCTCCAAGACCCTTAACCTTATCCATACCAAAGTTCTTCCATTTATGGTTACTTATAATCAAGCCCAAAACCTTGATTCATTTGTACCCACAATCTCATCCAAGACAGATCCGTTCAATCAAGCCAAGAACCTTGATTCATCTGTATCTCTCATCCCATTCACAAAAGATGATTTTGTCAGCCCAAATCAGCTCACAAACTTATCAGAATATCCCAATGATGACTTTGATCAAATCCCAAACTCGTCAAAGGATCCCATTCCATGCATACATTATAAAAGTATTTGTTTTAAGCCACAGCATGTTTTAAACAATAGCATTTTTGAAACAGAAATTCAAACTATTTGTTTAAACCAATTTTGGCAGGAAAAAGAGCAAATATCTTTTAAAAGCAAACCCCACAGAATGTGGAGGAAATCAACCCCTTCAAGGGACAAAGGGAAAGCACAGTGCTACCAAAACCCAACAGAGGACCAATCTCCTCAAAAGCATGAAGGTGTATCTTCTAAGGGAAACCTAAGAGGATCAACATCCCTTCAGGATTATGTCCCAGCAAAAGTGACATACTCCAGTTGTGATATGGCTGTTGTTTTGCAGGAAGTTCTAACAGAAGAATTACAATGGAAAGAAGGTGCATATACAGACCTGCCATTTTCCATTAAATTCATACTTGATAATTTCCAAGCAGCCTGGACCCTATACAAAAAAGGCCTTTTCCAAAGAACCCTCAAAGCCCTAGAAATCTATCTAGTTAACCTTGAGGCGAGAAATGAAGCCATTACTAGTCAACTCTTTGGCAAAGAGGAAATCCATTCAATGGATAAAATGACTATCATGGGCACTGATTATGCAAAGTTTAGCCTTAAGGCTCAAACTGTCCTAAGAAGTGCTATTGCCAACTTGCCCCCAGAAATACAAACTAATATTTTTGGATGCAAGGCTATGTTTGAATCATTTGATCAATGGTGCGAGCATTTTAAGATTCTTGTCACCATCCACTTCCCCATTCTCGGTGAAGCAAACGCAGACAGAATTCCTATTCAGTCTATTTGGGAACGATACTTTGGAAGCAGCCACAGAGTTTATGAGAACCGACATCCTTTCCCTGGACTCATCATCAATTATGAAGATGGTTTAGACGACGGAACATATGAAGGTGTTAGAACCTCAAATTGGCTTTCCAGAATGTTTGAATATGGGTTTGTTAGATTAATCAAACTAACACACCATGACCAAATCAACCAGTTCCCCCAAATCATTCAACAAGTTGTCAAGAAGATCAGAAGTCCATTTGTATCCATCAGATGCTGGAGCACTCTCCCACAATGGGATGGTAACAATTGGATGACGGTCACTCCGTCCAGACACCTTGTTCTCATCAATGGTTACACCTACCAAGGACCTTGGCATGAGGGAGATTCTTACTTATCGTACGAAGATCCTGATTACCTTGCAGATTGTTGGCGTAACTATTACAACAATGAGATACTCTCCATTGCCCAAGATTTGTGGGCACATTACCATTTTGTTGGAACCACTGGAAGAATTTCGGTGTTCTCCACCAAACCATATTCAGAAGCGGCCATGGATCTCCAATGGATTAGCCACAATAATGATCCAAGAAGATTCATCACCAAAACGCCTGACTATGAACCACTAAGTTGGTGTGGTGTCTGTAACCAGTTCACCACCTTCCATGAACATAATCATAGTCCCCCTTCAGAATACTATGATACAGATTAATCACATTCAAGCAATAAGGATTGAAACCCTGAATGAAGGATCCGATAATCTTTCAAGGTTTTCACTCCTCCAGTTCAGAGCCAGCAGACAGAGTTTCTCCTGCCTCTTCAGAAGCTTCAGTCAACAAGTACCAGCTTGATCCATTCCAGGATTCACAAGATCCTTATGATGGCTTCAACCTGGATGAAGACTAAGTGTTCCGGATAGTCCAGATCAACTATTCAGAACAGTTCCAGTGCAGCACCGCCTACTATTCATCTACAGTCCAGATCAACTGTACATGCACAGTACCCACTCCAGAAGATTCCAGCAGGACTACTATTCATCAACAGTATGATTGAATAGTACTCCAGAACAAGACAAGGGACAAGTCACTATTCATGAACAGTAACAATTACTGTTCACCAACAGTGCCCGACAATAAGTCATGAAGTTACTGTACACTTTCGGCTGAAAAGAGTTTTCACCCGAGTTAAAGTACTTTACCTTCCGTAATTCCAGCAGCATCCAAGGCGCTCCTTCAGCAGATTGCTAGCTCCCTTTTCCTATATAAGGCAGCTCCCTCTCCAGTCTGAAGCAGGCATTTTTGTACCTCTCTCCTAGACATTTATTTAGGAAGAGTTCCAAATATTTCCTCCCTCTCTTACAGCAATTGTAACAGATGGCTTTATCTTTTCCAGTTTACACTTGTAATGCCATAGTTATGGCTAACCCAACTGTAACCTGTTTTTACTTCCGCACCCATATTTGTTGTAGCAGAGCCCCAGTAGCCTGTTACCTCCCCCAGTGACAGCTTACCCCCTTTTGGTATCAGAGCCAAGTTGGCCGATCAGTGTTTGTAAGTTGTCTTTTATGTATTCAATCAAGTTGGAGTGTTGTTATACCTCCATAGTTATCAAATTATTTTGATTATTTTCATTATGTTTATCATCTATTTTCTGATAACATTATCATTCATCCATTCTTTATTCTTCTCACCAGTGATTATCTGTTTATGGTAGGCTGAGCCTCCTTCTAACCCTCTGTTTATCATTTTGTGTTTGATTGTCCTTGTTGTTCAATTATTTCCCAGATACTTGCTTCTTCTCGTTTCTGTGTTTACCCAGAAAGTCTGTTGCAGATGTGTACTGTTGAGAGCCGTAAGACCAGGTTACCCGTACTGTTGATAACCCAGTAAGTCCAGAGATCCTAGTTTCTTGAAAAGTGTTGGTCAGCCCGTGTTAGCCGACGGACAGGCGTTTTAGGGTGGTCCCACTGTGGAAAAAAAAAGGATGAAGGCAATGGGAGGTTATGGTGTACGTGATCAGGCGATTTCTCATTGTTTCACTCTGTTCTAGATCTAAGGATAGATCCAGAAGTTAGGAGTTAAAGGTATTAAGGTTATAGTTGTTTAACTAGGCTTTTAATACAAGATGATGAATAGGTTGTTTAGAAGTTACTCTACCACCAGTCATAGATCATCCCTCTCTGAGATACCACAAGAAGATGGAATACTCAACTCAGAAGAGTTAGAGTTATCAGATCTAGATTTGAAACTAGGAGATTGGAATATCCCTGAGTTTCCAACCAGTAAAATCTATAAGTCTTCATGGTCCCTAACCAATATGTTTAGGACAGACTACAATGTTAGAACCATAGAACAAGTTTACGGAGTTAACAAAGAGTACGAGACGTGCTATTTGTTTTCTTCCCAGAAACTGAAAGCCCATAAGAAAGCAGGACACAACTACCTGCACATAGGTTTAGTCCAGATCGGAGTTAAACCCCTCATCAGAGAAGGACTGAATTGTTCCATTCTCATGGCCCTTAGAGACACCAGACACATCAGATTTGATGATAGTCTCCTAGGCACCATCCAGTCTAGCCTTAGTGGTGGACCAGTTCATTTCGACTGTTTCCCCAACTTCACAGTATGCTTACATGACCCGCATATCATGAAAGCACTCACCCTGAACATCAAGACCCATGGTACCCTCTTAGTGAAAGGAGTTTACCAAATAGCCTTGATCTACAGGATCTACTACAAGTGCATCAGAACGAACCTGAATGTACAAGCACTCAACCATAGAAAGATAGGAGAAACCACTCTTATCCAGACAACTGACCCCAGTTCAAAGATCAGGGTTCCAAAGACCCTCAAGTGGACTGATGTCACCTTCCCAGAAGATTGGCTTTTGGAAAATGAGAATCATCATTTACAGACCCAAAACCCAGCCTTCAGCCCAGACTTAGACTTTGTCCAACAGTTAGCCGATGGTACGGTTAGGATGAGTTTCGACCAGTCTAGGTTAAGACCACCAGTAGATTCACCAGCATATGAATCTAGGCTTAGATCGCCATTTGATCTAACCCAATCCTTTAGGCAGCCACCTATCCCCATTAAAGATAGACCTGCATCCCAGTGTAGTTCGTCCAGACCCCTTGCACCTTTTCCCAGATCTAGGAGAGATTTAGGATCAGACATCCAAGGCGTCCAGACAAAATCCCAGGTTAGCACACCTTGCTACACAGCCAAGCAAGACTCAGTTGTTGATCAAGATGACAACAATGAGCAGAAGATCCCTTCCCCGACAGGAACGGATATGTTGAACCCTTACCCTCATGACCCACAGGATCCCTTTCAGCAAGAACCTGAAATAGATCAACAGCTCATGGTTATTAGGAAAGAGTTCACCCCAGATCTAGTTGCCCTAGGCGATGAGTTTGAATCAGAAGCAAACAGACTCAAAAGAGAAGCCTATAGAGCCAACCATACTCTGGAACAAAAGAAAGAAGTTTTGGAAAGTTGGAAAGAATTCATGAAGGAGATATCCAGTAATGTCCCTTTCTTTGAATACTTTGAAAACCACTTTGAATGGCATAAAAAGTCTTGTGTCATTACCAAAACAAATTGGACCAAAGTTCCAGATAAGGATGCCCCAAGTTCTAGCAACCCTGTAATTGTTAGATCTAATCATCCACCCCAGGAAGCTATTACTTTTGAACACCGCGGTACAAGTTTAGTTGCCTCACCCTTCAAGATCCAGACTAGTCCTGAAGAACAGGTAGTCAAGAAGGTTCTAGAGCAGAACAACTATACCAACCAGTGTTTAGGAGTTATAGGAAAACAGCTTGATAGGATTGAAGACAGGATCGACAACAAGGTTATTCTCCAACCAGGAAACCCTACCAAACCTGTCAAGACCATAGAGAAACCTCTAGTCAAGCTCCCAACCAATAGGCAACCCAGCCTTAGACCTAAGGACATAACAGCCTTAGAAGCAGTCAACCAAAAGCTTGAAGCACTCGTGAAGAAGGAACCAGTCACCACTTCACCAGTCAGTACTTCAACCCCAACAGTTGACCCCCGTCTAAATGTTTTAGATGAACCTAAGGAACCAACAGCCTTAGACATCGTAGAACAAAAGCTTAAGGACCTTAGCACGAAGCAGGAATAGATTCCCCCTTCGCCTAAGAAAGCTTTCACCAAGCCCAAGGAACTTAGCAAGAAGCAGAGACCAGTCATCTCCCCTTCTCCTAAGAAGAACCCCAAGCTTAGTGTCTTAGACATCCACACAGCCTCTAGTAGTTCTAGCAGAACCTCCTCAGAAGTTGAAAAGGAAATAGAACATCTAGAAAACCAGTTTAAGGGTTTACAAGTGAACAAGATGATTCACCCCAAAGTAACCCCAACCAGTTTGACCAAGAATTGGTATTCCAAACCTACCCCTCCTGACCTTCAGTATGAAGAAAGGAATGTTAGCAACCAGTTCTCAGTCACCTCCGGAAAACTCTATGAATGGAACATAGATGGTTTATCGGAACAGGAAATCCTAAACAAGGTACAGCATATAACCATGGTAGCTAATAACTACATCAGTGAAGGACATCCCCATACTGAGGTTGTAGAGCTCATATCCTTAGGATTTACAGGAAAACTTCTGCAGTGGTGGAATAACTGCTTGACAGAAGAGTCAAAAGAAGACATCAAGAATGCTGTCCAAAAGGATGAGGAAGGACTCCCCATCTTTGACACCATTCTAGGAAGAGGAATTCCCGACGGAGTCAATACCTTGATCTATACGATTATAACCCACTTCGTAGGAAAACCCAGCAACATTACCTCTAGGATTTACGATCAGTTGAGTAATCTTAGATGTAAAACCCTCGAAGATTTTAGGTGGTACGAAGAAGTGTTTACTACCAGAGTCATGCACAGAAGTGATTGTAACTCTCCATATTGGAAGGAGAAGTTCATCAATGGTTTACCTACCCTTTTCGGACAAAAGGTTAAAGAAACCCTGTGTAACCCCTTAGGTGTCATAGATTATGATAACCTAACCTATGGAGACATCTCTAGCACCATTCGAAGTGAAGGAATGAAGATGTGCAGAGATCTCAAGATCCATAGCAGAGCCAACAAAGGCAAAGCCAAACACGAAGTAGGAGACTTCTGTGTACAGTACGGCTTACCTTCAGTTCTTCCCAAGAGAAAGTCCAAGTACAGAGGCAAGGAAACCTCTAAGGATTACCATAGGAAGAAAACAGCATCCAAGTATAAAGAAAGCAGAAGTTCAAGAAGGACGATTTCTATAAGAAAGGAAGATCCAAGTCCACAGGAAAGCATATTCCCAGAGAGTCTGGAAAGTGTTACAAATGTGGAAAGAAAGGTCATTTCAGTAAAGAGTGTAGAGCTAAGGCCAAATCCCTTATCAATACCCTCATTAGTGACCAATCCAGTAAAGATGAAATCTTTAAGCTCCTAGAGTTAAACCACTCAGATAGTGAAACCTCTAGCAGTGAGATTCGTCAAATCTACCAGTCATCTTCAGAACCCTATAGGACCTCCTCTAGTTCCTCTAGTGGCCCAGATGAAGCAATTCCATGCATTGACAGTTGTTGTAGAAACAAGACTATCAATGTTCTCTCTAAGCAAGAAGAGCTGCTCTTAGATCTCATAGAACAGATCGAAGACCCAGTAGCCAAAGCCCAGAGACTCAGTGAGTTCAAGAGAATCTTAGTTAGGGAACCCAGTGAACCCAAACCTAAGCCTCAAGAACCCAAAGTTGATTTAGAGAAAATCTACGATAGGTTTACCAAATCCAAGAAGGAAGTTACAGTCAACGACCTTCAGAAAGAAATCAAGGAAACCAAGTCTGAGATTAGGAACCTCAAGAGTGAGTTGACCATTCTTAGAGTTGACCAGAACCTCCTTGATCAAAGAGTTAGGAATCTGGAAAGTACTTCTCATCAAGGAAATGAGGAAGGAACCTCATTACAGAACCCTTCTGATGAAGAAGTTGATGAATCAGTTAATCCTACTGCAGATATGGTTCCAGAAGGACAGCAGTCTAACGACAAGTTCTTAGTAACCATCAGCAGGATTAATTTCCAGAAATGGCACTCCAGAGTCAGGATTGTCATCAACAAGGATTTTGAATTTGAGGTTGTTGCCTTAATAGATTCAGGCGCAGATCTCAACTGCATTCAGGAAGGAATCATTCCCTCTAAGTACTTCAGAAAAACCAAGGAAAGGTTAACTTCTGCAAGTGGAGGTAAAATGCAGATTGAATTCAAAATACCTAAAGCCCATGTTTGCCAAGACAATACGTGCTTTAAAACCACATTTGTTCTTGTCAAAAATATGACAGATAAGGTTATCTTAGGAAACCCTTTCATGTGTCTGTTATATCCATTCACCACGGATAGTGAAGGAATCACTACCCATCCATTTGGTCAGCCAGTTAAGTTTAAGTTTCTTAGGAACCCTGAACCTCGAGACATCAGTACTCTCCAGGAAATTGCAGTCTCCAAGACCCTTAACCTTATCCATGCCAAAAATCATCACCTTAGATACCTCCATGTTGATATTAAATACAAGAGAGTTGAGGAACAACTAACTTGTAAAGATACCCAGGTCTTGATCAGCAAGTTTGAAGAAAAACTTAAGCATGAAGTATGCTCTGATCTACCCACAGCCTTTTGGCATAGAAAAAGGCATGAAGTTGCTCTGCCTTATGTCAAGAATTTCCTTGAAAAGGACATCCCTACCAAAGCTCGACCTATCCAAATGAACCAAGAACTCATGGATACTTGTAGAGCAGAAATAGAGGACCTCCTTAAGAAACAGATCATTAGAAAGTCTAGATCACCATGGTCTTGTCCAGCCTTTTATGTTCAGAAAAATGCTGAGATAGAAAGAGGTGTTCCCAGACTTGTCATCAATTACAAGCCCCTTAACAAAGTCTTAGAGTGGATAAGGTATCCAATTCCAAACAAAAAAGACTTAGTCAATAGGCTTTGTAAAGCAAAGGTTTTCAGTAAGTTCGACATGAAGAGTGGATTTTGGCAAATACAAATCAGAGAGTCTGATAGGTATAAGACAGCCTTTACCACACCCTTTGGACATTATGAATGGAATGTAATGCCCTTTGGTCTCAAGAATGCACCTTCTGAATTCCAAAATATCATGAATGAAATTTTCAATCCATTCTCCAGTCATATTATTGTGTACATCGATGATGTCCTCATATTCTCAGAATCCCTGGACCAACATTGGAAACACCTAAGAGCTTTCCTTTCCACCATCAAGCTCAATGGTCTTGTTGTTTCAGCACCAAAAATCAAACTGTTTCAAACTAAAGTTCGGTTCTTAGGCTTTGATATTCACCATGGAGTCATCAAACCCATAGATAGAGCTATCCAGTTTGCAAACAAATTCCCTGATGAAATCCTTGATAGAACCCAACTCCAAAGGTTTCTAGGATCCCTTAATTACATTGCTGATTTCTATCAAAACCTCAGGCAAAAATGCAAGCCCCTTTTTGATAGGCTTCGCACCAATCCTTCCTCTTGGACACCTGCCCATTCTGCAATTGTCCAAGAAGTCAAAAAATATGTCAAGACACTCCCCTGTTTAGGAATCCCCTCAATCGATTCCTTCAAGATTGTCCAGACTGATGCCTCTAACATAGGTTATGGTGGCATACTTCTCCAACGTGACAGTCCCACTTCCTCAGAACAAATTGTTTGTTACCATTCAGGAATTTGGACTCCCACTCAGATTAATTACAGTACTATAAAAAAGGAAATTTTATCTATAGTACTATGCATTTCAAAATTTCAAAGTGATCTTTTGAATCAAAAGTTTTTACTAAGAATTGATTGTAAATCTGCAAAACATGTTTTAGAAAAAGATGTTCAAAACATTGCATCAAAACAGATTTTTGCTAGATGGCAAGCCATTCTTTCAATTTTTGATTTTGACATTGAATTCATCCAAGGAACTCAAAATAGTATACCTGATTTCCTAACCCGTGAATTCTTGCAGAATCCAAACCAAGATGTCGGGGAAAAAGCCAGTCCAACCCCAACCCCCAAAACTACCTAAACAGCAAACTACCGCCAGTACCAGTCAGGCAAAAAACCCTCCTGGTCACCAGTTAGTTCCTGTTTCTCCCTCTTCTTTAGCCAATAGGTATGTGGTTTCAACAATCCCGAAACCAAATTACCAACAACCAGCACATGGCCAAACCAGTTACAGTTCTGCCCTAGCAGCCCCGCCTCCTAGGACAATCACCCCTTACACGGTTGATGAACCTTTTGGCCCAATCATGCCCAGAAAGCTTTCCTCCGGTAAGAGACAAACCTCTCCCTACCATAGGAAACCTTTTGTCCAGCACATCTCTTATATTGAACCCCATTTAGTTCATATAACAGATCCCATAGCAGTAGCAATGGAAGTTTTCCCTTTAGGTTGGCACTTCCTCCCAAAGCACCCAGCAAAAAATATTAAATTCTATAAGAGCATACTCATTCAAGAGGACTCTGCTCGAACAGAAAACATACCAAGCAAAACGAACCCTTCTGAAGTTCTTTATCATAAGTTCATCATCACAGGTTTCGTCAGCTGCAAAGATTGGGGACAGCATCCCTCTTTGCTCAAATTCCATAAAGATGCAGGCTTCCATTACATTATTATGATTACATGGACGCTTTTGAAAAAGTCTTACTGTACCAGAACAAGAGCTTTGATCACTCTTGGTTCATCATGTTTGACAGAAAATTTCGTGGACCAATACCTACATGGTTCCTTAAGTGGTGGGAAATGTTTGGCTCAATTCCACAGATCTTCCCAGCACCCCTACAGGATGCCCTCAGGTATTTCAGTTCCAGGTACCAACCATCAGCACATGGTTCCCAGTTTCCAGCCATCCTCCACATGACAGTCATGTACAGGATTCATTGGATTAGTATGTGGAACTACAAGATAAACTCCAATCTCTTGGACAGGGAATTTTCAGTTAAATGGTGGGACACTTTCAGAATCCAAACTGTCCTCACTCAACTTGACCAAGATTTCCCTCAGCCAATCCAGAAGGCAATTCCTTACAATATAAGGTCACAGTCCAGTCTAGACTCCGTCCAGATCACCGGAAAATCTAGCAAAGAATTAAAGGACCTTGCCAAGCAATTGCAAATCCAAGCAGAGGAATTAGAGTCGCAAGAGAAGATCTCTCCTGCCTCTTCAGAAGCTTCAGTCAACAAGTGCCAGCTTGACCCATTCCAGGATTCACAAGATCCTTATGATGGCTACAACCTGGACGAAGACTAAGTGTTCCAGATAGTCCAGATCAACTATTCAGAACAGTTCCAGTTCTGCACCGGCTACTATTCATCTACAGTCTAGATCAACTGTACATGCACAGTACCCACTCCAGAAGATTCCAGCAGGACTACTATTCATCAACAGTATGATTGAACAGTACTCCAGAACAAGACAAGGGACAAGTCATTATTCATGAACAGTAACAATTACTGTTCACCAACAGTGCCCGACAATAAGTCATGAAGTTACTGTACACTTTCGGCTGAAAAGAGTTTTCACCCGAGTTAAAGTACTTTACCTTCCGTAATTCCAGCAGCATCCAAGGCGCTCCTTCAGCAGATTGCTAGCTCCCTTTTCCTATATAAGGCAGCTCCCTCTCCAGTCTGAAGCAGGCATTTTTGTACCTCTCTCCTAGACATTTATTTAGGAAGAGTTCCAAATATTTCCTCCCTCTCTTACAGCAATTGTAACAGATGGCTTTATCTTTTCCAGTTTACACTTGTAATGCCATAGTTATGGCTAACCCAACTGTAACCTGTTTTTACTTCCGCACCCATATTTGTTGTAGCAGAGCCCCAGTAGCCTGTTACCTCCCCCAGTCCTAAAATGCTCGCACCATTGATCAAATGATTCGAACATAGCCTTGCATCCAAAAATATTAGTTTGTATTTCTGGGGGCAAGTTGGCAATAGCACTTCTTAGGACAGTTTGAGCCTTAAGGCTAAACTTTGCATAATCAGTGCTCATGATAGTCATTTTATCCTTTGAATGGATATCCTCTTTGCCAAAGAGTTGACTAGTAATGGCTTCATTTCTGGCCTCAAGGTTAACTAGATGGATTTCTAGGGCTTTGAGGGTTCTTTGGAAAAGGCCTTTTTTGTATAGGGTCCAGGCTGCTTGGAAGTTATCAAGTATAAATTTAATGGAAAATGGTAGGTCTGTATATGCATATGCACCTTCTTTCCATTGTAACTCTTCTGTTAAAACTTCCTGCAAAACAACAGCCATATCACAACTGGAGTATGTCACTTTTGCTGGGACATAATCCTGAAGGGATGTTGATCCTCTTAGGTTTCCCTTAGAAGATACGCCTTCATGCTTTTGAGGAGATTGGTCCTCTGTTGGGGTTTGCTGAGGGTAGCACTGTGCTTTCCCTTTGTCCCTTGAAGGGGCTGATTTCCTCCACATTCTGTGGGGTTTGCTTTTAAAAGATATTTGCTCTTTTTCCTGCCAAAATTGGTTTAAACAAATAGTTTGAATTTCTGTTTCAAAAATGCTATTGTTTAAAACATGCCGTGGCTTAAAACAAATACTTTTATAATGTATGCATGGAATGGGATCCTTTGACGAGTTTGGGATTTGATCAAAGTCATCATTGGGATATTCTGATAAGTTTGTGAGCTGATTTGGGCTGACAAAATCATCTTTTGTGAATGGGATGAGAGATACAGATGAATCAAGGTTCTTGGCTTGATTGAACGGATCTGTCTTGGATGAGATTGTGGGTACGAATGAATCAAGGTTCTGGGCTTGATTATAAGTAACCATAAATGGAAGAACTTTGGTATGGATAAGGTTAAGGGTCTTGGAGACTGCAATTTACTGGATTGGTCACTAATGAGGGTATTGATAAGGGATTTGGCCTTAGCTCTACACTCTTTACTAAAATGACCTTTCTTTCCACATTTGTAACACTTTCCAGACTCTCTGGGAATATGCTTTCCTGTGGACTTGGATCTTCCTTTCTTATAGAAATCGTCCTTCTTGAACTTCTGCTTTCTATAATACTTGGATGCTGTTTTCTTCCTATGGTAATCCTTAGAGGTTTCCTTGCCTCTGTACTTGGACTTTCTCTTGGGAAGAACTGAAGGTAAGCCGTACTGTACACAGAAGTCTCCTACTTCGTGTTTGGCTTTGCCTTTGTTGGCTCTGCTATGGATCTTGAGATCTCTGCACATCTTCATGAATTCACTAAGACCAGATGGTTAGCTGGTTGGACATTCATCCAATTGTCTCTGTCCCATTGTGGTAGAGTGCTCCAGCATCTGATTGCAACAAAAGGGCTATTGATTCTTGCAACAGCTTTTTGTATGATTTGCGGTAACTGGTTAACTTGAGCATGATTCGTAGTTTTGATGAGTCTGACAAACCCATACTCGAGCATCTGTGATAACCAGTTGGGATCTCTGTCCACCTTTTCTGAATGTTCCTCATGTTGATCTGAATAGTTGACAACAAGTCCTGGGAATGGGTGCCTATTTTCATATACCTTGAGACTGTCTCCAAAGTATTCTTCCCATTCTGCTTGTAATAAGGTGTCACCTAAATCATCAGAATCTGTAGGGTCAGGAACATTTATTGTGACCAATTTTTTGAAATGTAAGAACCATTGGTCAAATGATTCAGACATTGCCTTGCAATTTAAAATACATTCCTGTATTTCAAGTGGCAAGTTGGCAACTGCACTTCTTAAGACAGTTTGAGCATTAAGGCTAAACTTTGCATAGTCAGTGCTCATAATAGTCATTTTATCCATTGAATGGATTTCCTCTTTGCCAAAGAGTTGACTAAGGTTTCTAATGCTGATAGAAGTCTCAATTCCTTCCTCAAGGTTGACTAAGTGTCTCTGAAGTCTTTTGAGGGTTCTTTGGAGGAGAGTTCTATTTTCTGGGGTAGAAATCCAGTGTATGTTGTCAAGAATAAACCTGATGGGGCTTGGTAGTTCACTGTGAACTCCGTTATAGAAATCCAAGGTTTTTGACAAGGTTTCATGGAAGATAAGATTTGTTTCATAATTAGAGTATGTCACCTTTGCTGGGACATAATCCTGAAGGGATGTTGATCCTCTAAGGTTTCCTTTAGAAGATACACCTTCATGCTTTTGAGGAGATTGGTCCTCTGTTGGGTTTTGCTGAGGGTAGCACTGTGCTTTCCCTTTGTCCCTTGAAGGGGTTGATTTCCTCCACATTCTGTGGGGTTTGCTTTTAAAAGATATTTGCTCTTTTCCCTGCCAAAATTGGTTTAAACAAATAGTTTGAATTTCTTTTTCAAAAATGCTTTTGTTTAAAACATGCATTGGCTTAAAACAAATACTTTTATAATGTATGCATGGAATGGGATCCTTTGATGAGTTTGGGATTTGATCAACGTCATCATTGGTGAATGGAATGATATATTCTGGTGAGTTTGTGAGCTGATTTGAGCAAACAAAATCATCGATTGTGAAGGATACAAATGAATCAAGTTTCTTGGCTTGATTGGATGGATCTGTCTTGAATGGAATTGTGGGTACGAATGAATCAAGGTTCTGGGCTTGATTATAAGTAACCATAAATGGAAGAACTTTGGTATGGATAAGGTTAAGGGTCTTGGAGACTGCAATTTCCTGGAGAGTACTGATGTCTCGAGGTTCTGGGCTCCTAAGAAACTTAAACTTAACTGGCTGACCAAATGGATGGGTAGTGATTCCTTCACTATCCGTGGTGAATGGATATAACAGACACATGAAAGGGTTTCCTAAGATAACCTTATCTGTCATATTTTTGACAAGAACAAATGTGGTTTTAAAGCACGTATTGTCTTGGCAAACATGGGCTTTAGGTATTTTGAATTCAATCTGCATTTTACCTCCACTTGCAGAAGTTAACCTTTCCTTGGTTTTTCTGAAGTACTTAGAGGGAATGATTCCTTCCTGAATGCAGTTGAGATCTGCGCCTGAATCTATTAAGGCAACAACCTCAAATTCAAAATCCTTGTTGATGACAATCCTGACTCTGGAGTGCCATTTCTGGAAATTAATCCTGCTGATGGTTACTAAGAACTTGTCGTTAGACTGCTGTCCTTCTGGAACCATATCTGCAGTAGGATTAACTGATTCATCAACTTCTTCATCAGAAGGGTTCTGTAATGAGGTTCCTTCCTCATTTCCTTGATGAGAAGTACTTTCCAGATTCCTAACTCTTTGATCAAGGAGGTTCTGGTCAACTCTAAGAATGGTCAACTCACTCTTGAGGTTCCTAATCTCAGACTTGGTTTCCTTGATTTCTTTCTGAAGGTCGTTGACTGTAACTTCCTTTTTGGATTTGGTAAACCTATCGTAGATTTTCTCTAAATCAACTTTGGGTTCTTGAGGCTTAGGTTTGGGTTCACTGGGTTCCCTAACTAAGATTCTCTTGAACTCACTGAGTCTCTGGGCTTTGGCTACTGGGTCTTCGATCTGTTCTATGAGATCTAAGAGCAGCTCTTCTTGCTTAGAGAGAACATTGATAGTCTTGTTTCTACAACAACTGTCAATGCATGGAATTGCTTCATCTGGGCCACTAGAGGAACTAGAGGAGGTCCTATAGGGTTCTGAAGATGACTGGTAGATTTGACGAATCTCACTGCTAGAGGTTTCACTATCTGAGTGGTTTAACTCTAGGAGCTTAAAGATTTCATCTTTACTGGATTGGTCACTAATGAGGGTATTGATAAGGGATTTGGCCTTAGCTCTACACTCTTTACTGAAATGACCTTTCTTTCCACATTTGTAACACTTTCCAGACTCTCTGGGAATATGCTTTCCTGTGGACTTGGATCTTCCTTTCTTATAGAAATCGTCCTTCTTGAACTTCTGCTTTCTATAATACTTGGATGCTGTTTTCTTCCTATGGTAATCCTTAGAGGTTTCCTTGCCTCTGTACTTGGACTTTCTCTTGGGAAGAACTGAAGGTAAGCCGTTCAAAGAAAGGGACATTACTGGATATCTCCTTCATGAATTCTTTCCAACTTTCCAAAACTTCTTTCTTTTGTTCCAGAGTATGGTTGGCTCTATAGGCTTCTCTTTTGAGTCTGTTTGCTTCTGATTCAAACTCATCGCCTAGGGCAACTAGATCTGGGGTGAACTCTTTCCTAATAACCATGAGCTGTTGATCTATTTCAGGTTCTTGCTGAAAGGGATCCTGTGGGTCATGAGGGTAAGGGTTCAACATATCCGTTCCTGTCGGGGAAGGGATCTTCTGCTCATTGTTGTCATCTTGATCAACAACTGAGTCTTGCTTGGCTGTGTAGCAAGGTGTGCTAACCTGGGATTTTGTCTAGACGCCTTGGATGTCTAATCCTAAATCTCTCCTAAGGAACCATATTTGTTGTAGCAGAGCCCCAGTAGCCTGTTACCTCCCCCAGTGACAGCTTACCCCCTTTTGGTATCAGAGCCAAGTTGGCCGATCAGTGTTTGTAAGTTGTCTTTTATGTATTCAATCAAGTTGGAGTGTTGTTATACCTCCATAGTTATCAAATTACTTTGAGCATTATCAAATTATTTTGATTATTTTCATTATGTTTATCATCTATTTTCTGATAACATTATCATTCATCCATTCTTTATTCTTCTCACCAGTGATTATCTGTTTATGGTAGGCTGAGCCTCCTTCTAACCCTCTGTTTATCATTTTGTGTTTGATTGTCCTTGTTGTTCAATTATTTCCCAGATACTTGCTTCTTCTCGTTTCTGTGTTTACCCAGAAAGTCTGTTGCAGATGTGTACTGTTGAGAGCCGTAAGACCAGGTTACCTGTACTGTTGATAACCCAGTAAGTCCAGAGATCCTAGTTTCTTGAAAAGTGTTGGTCAGCCCGTGTTAGCCGACGGACAGGCGTTTTAGGGTGGTCCCACTGTGAAAAAAAAAAAGGATGAAGGCAATAGGAGGTTATGGTGTACGTGATCAGGCGATTTCTCATTGTTTCACTCTGTTCTAGATCTAAGGATAGATCCAGAAGTTAGGAGTTAAAGGTATTAAGGTTATAGTTGTTTAACTAGGCTTTTAATACAAGATGATGAATAGGTTGTTTAGAAGTTACTCTACCACCAGTCATAGATCATCCCTCTCTGAGATACCACAAGAAGATGGAATACTCAACTCAGAAGAGTTAGAGTTATCAGATCTAGATTTGAAACTAGGAGATTGGAATATCCCTGAGTTTCCAACCAGTAAAATCTATAAGTCTTCATGGTCCCTAACCAATATGTTTAGGACAGACTACCATGTTAGAACCATAGAACAAGTTTACGGAATTAACAAAGAGTACGAGACGTGCTATTTGTTTTCTTCCCAGAAACTGAAAGCCCATAAGAAAGCAGGACACAACTACCTGCACATAGGTTTAGTCCAGATCGGAGTTAAACCCCTCATCAGAGAAGGACTGAATTGTTCCATTCTTGACAACTTGTTGAATGATTTGGGGGAACTGGTTGATTTGGTCATGGTGTGTTAGTTTGATTAATCTAACAAACCCATATTCGAACATTCTGGAAAGCCAACTTGAGGTTCTAATTCCTTCATCTGTTCCGTCGTCTAGACCATCTTCATAGTTGATGATGAGTCCAGGGAAAGGATGTCGGTTCTCATAAACTCTGTGGCTGCTTCCAAAGTATTGTTCCCAAATAGACTGAACGAGAATTCTGTCAGCATTAGTATTTGCTTCACCAGGAATGGGGAAGTGGATGGTGACAAGAATCCTAAAATGCTCGCACCATTGATCAAATGATTCGAACATAGCCTTGCATCCAAAAATATTAGTTTGTATTTCTGGGGGCAAGTTGGCAATAGCACTTCTTAGGACAGTTTGAGCCTTAAGGCTAAACTTTGCATAATCAGTGCTCATGATAGTCATTTTATCCTTTGAATGGATATCCTCTTTGCCAAAGAGTTGACTAGTAATGGCTTCATTTCTGGCCTCAAGGTTAACTAGATGGATTTCTAGGGCTTTGAGGGTTCTTTGGAAAAGGCCTTTTTTGTATAGGGTCCAGGCTGCTTGGAAGTTATCAAGTATAAATTTAATGGAAAATGGTAGGTCTGTATATGCACCTTCTTTCCATTGTAACTCTTCTGTTAAAACTTCCTGCAAAACAACAGCCATATCACAACTGGAGTATGTCACTTTTGCTGGGACATAATCCTGAAGGGATGTTGATCCTCTTAGGTTTCCCTTAGAAGATACGCCTTCATGCTTTTGAGGAGATTGGTCCTCTGTTGGGGTTTGCTGAGGGTAGCACTGTGCTTTCCCTTTGTCCCTTGAAGGGGCTGATTTCCTCCACATTCTGTGGGGTTTGCTTTTAAAAGATATTTGCTCTTTTTCCTGCCAAAATTGGTTTAAACAAATAGTTTGAATTTCTGTTTCAAAAATGCTATTGTTTAAAACATGCTGTGGCTTAAAACAAATACTTTTATAATGTATGCATGGAATGGGATCCTTTGACGAGTTTGGGATTTGATCAAAGTCATCATTGGGATATTCTGATAAGTTTGTGAGCTGATTTGGGCTGACAAAATCATCTTTTGTGAATGGGATAAGAGATACAGATGAATATATATATAAAAAGAGTGAATACAAAAGATATATAAAGAGTGAATACAAAAGGCTATCGTAACTTCGCTACAATATTTTTGATTTGTTCAATTTGCACTATTTCATTGGCAGTTTTTTTTTTTTTTTTTGGTGAATGTGGTAAAGCTTTAGTTGCTTTGCTACATTATTTTTGGTTTGTCAATTTGCACTATTTTACAGTATAATAAAATAGTAACACAACTGTGGAGTCAAAGAATTTTGCAATCGTGGCCCATTTTATACTAAACCCAAGGCCCACGCCGAGGACGAAGAAAGTCCAAAGAGCCAAGAAACATCGCCGAGAACGATCCTATCCTCGGCCAACCAAGATCACGGAAAGGAAGAGCGGCACGTCTTCAAACGCAGCCTCTCAAAGCATCCCAAAGAAAAGGACAAGTACAATGGGTCGGCCATGGGAGCATGGTGGAGGAGCAATTCAAGGAGAAATTGTCACCCCCGCATTAAATGCCCACAACTAACATCCTAGCCGCATTAATGAGGAAATGACTCTTGAACAGTGCTGCCTTGGTTGCTGCAACTCACAGGAGATTTGAGAAGATGGCTGATGGAAAAAACACTCGAGTAGTGATCTACATAATTAACAAATAGAGGGCCAAGATCAATTGGAAGGGGGTATATAATGTAAGAAATCCTCTAGAAGGAAGGAGAGAGAAAAAAACGGAGAATATGGTATCAATTTGTATCATCTTTGAACCCTTTGTAACTCAGTACTGAAGAAATAATAGAAAGAACAAGCTCCTCAGATGAGTGCTGAGGACAGAATTTCATACAGTAATTCATATGCTCGTTCTTCAATCCACTCATAATCATGTCAAATTGTTGTAACCTTCACTAAAGCCCAGTTCTCTAACCTATTCTCTACAAATTCATTATTTTTGGGCTTAAACCATTCTACGTAGTGGGCAATAAGCTCAAAACGGTCCTTACAACAACAAATTAGCACAATGTTTTCACAATTGTTAAAGTGATAGTTTCTTATAGGTAAAAATAAAATAATAAAATATCATACTGGAACCAAGTACAACTAAAGATAAAGGTATTGTGAAAAAAGAAATGCTACATCCACAATATTTTTCACAATACTTTCATAACAAATCATAGGTGGTAAATTATTATTTGTTCTAATTTAAACATACTAATAAAATTAATTTTTTACCCATCAATAACAACCTACTATTTGTAATTTGTTATGAAAAGTTCATGGACATAGCATTTCTTTTGTGAAAATGTTAAGATATCTTGTTGTTGTCACAATATTTTCAAAATTGTTAAGATGTCAATTCTTTACAAGTCAAAATAACAAAATTATAAAGGTATTATGAAAATGTTGTGCCATTTTGTTGTGTTTTTAGAAATTTTTTGTTGGTTTAGTCAATTTTGTTGAGCCAAAATTTACTATTTCACATACAGTTTTCTTGAGTTGACTTTTTGTATTTTTTTTTTCTTTATGCACTATTTTAAGTAAAAATGCATAGTTTTATATAAAAAAAACAAAAACTTAGGATAAAAATATTTTTCCTCCTTTATGTTTGGATTAGTTTACAATTCCTCTTTAAACTTTAAAATCAAGTATTTTTTCTCTTAATATTTTGGAAAATAGCAAATATGTCATATAATTATTCTCTCAGTTAAACTCTAATGAAAACTTATGATTCTTAAAATATTTTATTGTGTAATATCTAAATACTCCCACTAAATTTTAACATTCCAAAAATTTTGTTCAAATATTTTTAATTTTAGATGGTAGTAATTCTTGGAAAGTTAAAATGATAATATAGAGTATTTTATTTATTATCTAAAGAACATTGATTTTCTAGGTTTAAATTTTCAAAACTTATAATTTACCTAATGGAAAATTCGATGACACATGTCTTTTATTATCTTTTTTTTTTTATTACCAAAATTTAGTTGCTTATTATTGGAATATTATGATATTCGTTTTCACTCTTAGAAGTTTTTAGTAAGTGGATATGTTGCCTTTAACAAATAGGTACTAAAAAACTATTATAGTAAAATAGATATTTATATTTTAAATAACTACCCTAACCTTGTGTGTGATCAAAATTTTTATATGAATAAAATTAAATTTTTATGACATAATTATCAAAATTCTTAAAATTAACGTCTCTTTTGATTAATTTAAATTTCTATATACTTTAAAAATCAAATAATTTTTATTTTTATTTTGTAATATAAATAAAATTTAAAATTAACCTTATTACTATTTTTTTTTTCTACGGCAAGCATGTGCTACCAGAAAACAACTTAATTTAATTGCTCAAACACTACTATTAAAATAAAATAATATTATTTAACAAAAATCTACTCAAATGGACAAACCCAACCTTTTCTTTTGAGAAGTACCCAAATCCCAAACCCAACTGACAGTTGGAAACCAAAAACTGAATAAAATATTATTTAACAATTAGCAAATAAAAATTGAAAACTGAAAACTGAAAAAAACTATAATAAAATAATTTTTAAATATGTAAATAGTATCGTTAGACCTATTTTAAATGAAAAAGTTATTGAAAAGTGAAATTTGTGGGTTCGTAAACAGTAAAATTTGTATTAAAAAGTTAACTATTGTAACTACTATTCATTGAACAAGAGGCGCTACAATGCTGCTACAGTAAAATTTAGCTGAAAACGCGTTTTAAAAAAAAAAAAAAAGCTGAAAAAATGCAAACGTTAAACGTGATTCAGAAACGTGCCAGCCAAACGAGCACTTAAAATTACTTCTTTTACTCTGTCAAAACATGGAACTGAAATATCAATCAGAAACTAATAAATGAAGTTACTGAACAAGTGAACAACGGAAAGAAAGAGAGGGAGAGATACCACGGCGGAGTTAGATTGGCTAGTTAGGTCTTCGACGGCGCCAACAGATCACCGATCAAACTTGCACTTGCATAACAGGATTTCTTTGCCCATGTGGCCATGTCCAGCAGCAGCTAATTGTCGTTGGAAGTCAAAAGAATCAGTCCATATTTGTATATTTTTTAACTAGTTGATGATTTATATTCTGTGAAGATGCTGCTGTAGTTACACTTGTTTGTATTTGTCTTGTACATACATTTTATCATTAATAAAATTGTCTATCTTCAATCGTTAATAAAGTAGCATAAAATACTTTTGCAGTGGTATAGACAGACAAGTTATGGTTTATGGGTCAAATGACTTGAGTAAAGAGCTTGTATTTGTGGATTTGGATTTCTATTTTTATTTTTATTTTGTGGCTAAATAATTATAGGGAGAATGAGAAACTAAAATGAAGGACTTATAAGAGACTGGAGTATGAAGGACTGTTAATAGTTTCTCAATTAGTAGCGTAGAGATTGTGATAATAACAGCATTATTTTTTTTTTTTTTTTGAGGATAAGCATTGAAGCTTTTTTGTGTTAAATAAATAAAGTTATCTTCACAGTGTAAGGATAAGAATAGAAATAGAAAATAACCTTAATTTCTTACTTATAATTTCATCATAAAAATAAATTACAAGATATCACTTTCATCAGTTGCATTTTTCTCCATTGCCTTTTAGGAAATTGCACACATGAGACAGTATTTTGTTGTTTATAAAAAAAAAAAAAAAAAAAAAAAAAATCAAACAAATGAGACAATCTTGTTAAGCTCAAGAGATTGACTTTAGCATAAATTTTGCATAAAATTATTGAAATTATAATAATAAATTAAATAAATAATTTAAATTGAATTAAAAAACTGAAAAAAAAAAAAAAAAAAAAAAAAAAAAAAAAAAGATAAGTGTGGCTAGAGAGTCTTAAAAGAAAACGAGAGACAAGTCAATTAGTGTTGGTAATAGTACATGTATATAAAGATAAATTATAATTACGATATACATATTAAAGATTCAAATTACTTGCATTCATAATTTAGATATATATTAAATAAAATATGTATATGTACATTCATGATTCATGGTGGAATAGAGTGACCAAAACAAGTTCCCTTCCCCTCACCTCTTTGGGGTGGAACAAGGTATTTTTATCATCACTAATCCCATAGCAAGCTGGGCTTGAGCTACCTAAAAGTTTTGTAGGTAATAGTAAATCTTAATTGTTTTTTTATTGGTTAAAGTAAATTTTAATCATGGAATGGAGAGAGTCTTATTGAGTCTTGTTCCATCTCATTCACTCAATTATTTTCTCCCTTAAAACCACCCCTTTTATACCTTTTAAAACCACTTTGACAATTGGTTTGAAAACCCCTCAACTCTAAGCCACCCTATCAATTTCCTCTCATTCACCCACTCGTTCTCATCTAAAACCCTAACAACCCCTTTTGAACTTCCGTGGAATCTCTCAAACCCTTAATAAAATCCTAGAAACTCCTAAAGGCAAAGACCATAGCACAAATGATTTCGTCTTTATTGCCAAATGTCAAACCAATTCTTCTAAGATGCAAAAACTCACAGGCTTACTGATACACCTTCAGATGGAGAAAATCCTTAACAACCTGATTTTTTAGAATAAAAAGAACATATTTGAGGAGGTTGTGCCTCTCCAAATGGTGTTGAGAGTATAGTGGAAATAGAGAAGAAGATGGAGAAATTCTTTTGTAAAAAACTAATAATAAATAAATATATATATATATATATATATATATATATATATATATATATATAAATAGAGAAAGAGTAGAGAATGTGATGCATTTTAACTAAAATTTTAGGCTGATGTGAATGTTTTTTGTCACTCAACAGTATCAAATTATAAATGGTAAAAAACTCTTAGCTTTAATTTTAATAATAATAAAAAAATCACCTAATATTTTAGGCTTTTTAGCTTATTATTCGTGGGAAGTCTAGAGGCCCAACCCATATTCAATTTTTTAATGTCATTATTATTAAAAATTTAAGGGAAATTCTAACGAGTGCCCTTAGGGTACTCTTTAAGAATCCATTTAAAGAAAGTTTTTATGGGAAAAGAAAAAAGAGCAATTAATGTTTTGACAGCTTTTTTCATTTCCCATAAAATTAATGTCAAAACTTTCTTAAAATGGGTTCTTAAAGAGTGTCCTAAGGGCACTCGTTAGCATGACCCAAAATTTAAAGCTAGTCACCATCTACTTCTCTTCAATCATAAAGTACCTCTCTCACTGTCTGTCTCTGTCCCTCTCTCTCTCTTTCTCCCAAATAGTGATCTGGGAAGTGGGAGGAGGTTCGGGGTTTTGTTCAGAGACTCTAAGGAGAAGAGTGGCCTTGCTAAGGAGGACCTGAGGCTGCATAGGGAATGAGTTCATGAGGGGTTCCGCCATTTGAGGAGCAAGAAAAAGAGGTGGGACTTTCTTTTCTTTTCTTCTTCTTTTTGTTTTTTGTTTTTTTGGGTTAAATTGGTTTTTCTTTTAGATAGTGGTTTTGGTTTTGTTTGGTTTGGCTGGAAATGGTTGTGGGAAAGTTCAGTTGGGGTTTAAGGTTTCGGTTTGTGTTTTTTGATAAGTTTTCGATGATGGGTTCAGTTTGGCGTCTTGTGTTTTTGTTTATAGTTTTGATGGAAATGGTTCTGGGCTTTTTAATTTTAATTTTTGTGGAAGTAATGGTTTATTATTATTATTATTATCATTTGAAATGGTGGTCGTGATTTTGTTTGGTTTGGTTTGGTTTTGAATGGTTCAAGGAAGATTTAGTTGGTTTCTGTTATGAGTAAACTCGACACTCTTTGCCTAATGATTCTAAGATCACAAAAATCAATCTTTTCATTTGGTAATTTACTTATCATTGAGTCACTCTTAAGGGTTCTTCTGTTTTCCAAAAGAATGGTAGAGTTTCTAAACCTCAGCTTGTTTACATTGGTCAAAAGAATGTTTTAGAGGAGGAAATTCATGATTGTTTAGACATACTTTGGTGCTTGAGAACAATAAACTCATTGCTGGTATTAGATTCGGGACTTGACTATGATGCTCTTTTCCAATAAATGTAGTTCTTATATGTGTAATATATAAAAATAAAAAATAAAAAAGGTCATGTCAATTCAGGAAATAGGGGAGTATGACTTCGAATAAAATAGAACAACGGAAAAGAGTACATGTGGCAGACCTTGACTAGTCAGTTGAGATCCAGGATCCATACCAACCCCAATTTTTTGGAATTAAGGCTTTGTTGTTGTTGTTGCTATTCCTTTTCTTTGGCTAGTGTGTAATCAAAGGTTGAATGCCTGAAGCTCTTAAAATTAATAATTTCTGATTTAATAATATTCATTAATAGCATCTAGGATGCATGGATATTCCATTTTTGCTCATATTCACGTATACGATATGTATCATACCAGTATCGTACTGAATACCTCTAAGATACATGTCTAGTCTTTTTTCTTTTCTTTTTTTGAAAAAAAAAAAAAGTACCAATATGTCCAGAGTACACCTGTGATACAGCTTGAATACCATTGTAACTCAACCCCCGATAGTGAGAGATAGCCAAAACTTGTAAAAATTTTCATTTATATTGTTTATATATTAGTTTCAATGTTGAACACTTATCTAGTTATCGTTTGTTTACTTTTTTTTGGATCTTGGTTTGTTCTAAACATCCATTAATGGCAATGGATTCACTTTATTATGCATTATGCTCTTAAATTGATATATTCTTAACATTATATGAAAAATAAATGCTTAATAATATATTAAAAATATAAATAAAATATATTTAATAAGTAATTAATACATGTATCCCTATTGTACCCCAGGTTTTTCAAGAAATGTTGTGTCCCTATACCCATACCCATATCGTACCCATACCCATGCATCTTAGATTAGCATATTCTACTTTGTTTTATACATTCCCTGTAGAGGTCATCTTTGGCTCAGGTTTTTAATGTAGTTCACATTGTCAGCTTTTAAAAATTTGTATTGCAGAACATGTCAATCACAAAGGAGGTGAAGGCTAGTGACACAACAGCACAAAAAATGTTCAGCAAGGGGACACTAGTTGAGGTTAGCAGTGATGATGATGGTTTTGAAGGTGCTTGGTTTGGTGCAACTATTGTTAAAGCAGTGGGAAAGGACAAGTTCCTTGTCCAGTACCAGAGCCTGAGGACTGAAGATGATTCAGGCTTTCTGAGAGAAGAGTTTGATACCCTGCATATTAGGCCATGTCCACCTGAAACTCTTGTTGTTGATCGTTTCAGTCTTTTTGAAGAAGTCGATGCTTTGTACAATGATGGGTGGTGGGTGGGTGTGATTTCTAAGGTTCTTGGTGGCTCAAAATACTTGGTTTACTTTAGGGACACGGATGAGGAAATAGAGTTTAAGCATTCTGACCTAAGGCCACATCAGGACTGGATTGATGGAAAATGGATTATGGCTTCCCAGGTATGACTTCTCTATACTTGAAACTTGAGAACCTTTGTTGATCTCATTTTGTACTTCGGTGTTAATGGGGTTGTCTGTTTTGCAAACTTGACATGGCTTGCTCAATGTTACTAGTAATTTAAGGTAAGTTCACAACCACTTGGTCAAATTCAGGTTTTGGGCAGGGAGCTAATTAAATAATGACAGTACAAAGTTCGGTTATTTTCCAAGATTTTCTCTTTGAAACTTGAATTTAATTAATTATTTTGAACTCTGCCACAATCCACCTATTTGGAAAATTTGTAAGCTGGTCAAAATAAAGTGAATTAAAAGAATAGAAAAGAGGTAAACCTCAATGAAACTTGCTAAAGCCTTGGCCAGCTTCTTGTGATTTTTGATCCAAAAGTAATATCTGACAAGCTGAATGCAGTGGGAAGGGAGTGATTGTGTCACTTTTTTTTTTTTTAACCTGTATGATTCTTTTTTCTTATAATTTTTTGTTTCTGAAGTTAAGTATTATTCAGCCCAAGCAATCCTATATATATATATATATATATATATATATGGTATTGAATTTATACTGATGGTTGGCATGTCAGGCTCTGATGAAGTTGCTTTACTTGTGATTGCATGAGAAATCAAAAAGGCATCCCATGTGTACCAGGAGAGATTGCATTACATCTGAAGGACTCTGCTTCTTGTAGCAGTGGAAGTCAACTGATGATTTTTTGATAAACAAATTGCAATTTTTAGATGTCATTGCAACTTGGTAACCTATTATTAGGCATTCTCAACGATTTGTTTATCCTTACCAATTTATTGGAAGCATGGTTTGACTTTATGAGTCCGTTTGAATACAACTTATTGTTGCTGAAAACTGATTGTTGTTGAAAACACTGTAGCAAAATAATTTTTAAACCTATGAATAGAATCGTAGGACCCATTTTTATGAATATTGTGTAAACAGTGCCGTACTGTTCATGCACAGTACTTTTTGTCTTTCAAAAGTCAATAACTCCGGCGTTAAAAAAAAAAAAAAAAAAGTACAAAACGTGAACGCGAAATTAAGTGGAATGAAGTGCTGTCCAAACTGATACTATAAACCAAAGCAAAAGGCTAATGCTGTAAATGCCTTCAGGTAAATTATTGTATTGTATTGGCAACTGACCAGTGACTCTTCTCTGGTACTATTTATTCCTAATCATTCAATATGCAACATAAATTAATTTTAGAAGCCTCTTTAAGCTTAGATGCCTGCAAGTTAGTAATAGGTTAAATGCATGTGATTGAGTGTTACTCAACTGAAATTAGTTCTGTGATTTTGTATTAAGCATCAAATAGAGTTGTATTTAAGAGTACTATCTGAAGTCTACTCTGGCTATTCAAAGCCAATATAAACATTAATAATATTAGTGACACAATGTTCACAACTAATAAGATAGCATATTGTAATTGGTGTATAATAAAAATGATATCAGAAATAGGGTCATTCACAGCTTGACACTTCAACATGTTACATAAAAGATTGTGTTTGCGGCAATGCTCAACCTGCAAGTTGGTCAAGAATACAATTGGGTATTGTTTCTTTCCCATGTTTGGCTTTCTTCTTTGGTGCAAACCTTGTGCTGGATTCTAGCATGAAATCATGTTCCTGACTGCCCCATCAATGTTACCCCTCGAGCCGCATATGTTTATGTAGTATAACAAAGTACCACGCATAAGCCACGTATCTAGAGAAGAGATTGTCAAATTTCTTTAGGATCAACTATAAACCAACCCACCCATGCATCACAGGAGGTGAGTCTGTAATGGGGTGAAAGAGGGTTGTTTATGTTTCGGATTAATTAAATGAGTTGTCAAACATCAGATTCATATAATCTTGGTCCCTCAGGTTATATTGGGGCAGTACTTTACGAGTTAACAAATATGTGGAGAGTACTTTGTTTTTTTGTTGTAAAACGGGAAGTTAACATTAGTCGCTATAAAGATCTATTTACCTGAGTAGCAAAACGAGTGTGGATGTCCCCTGCATCTGCATGGCATCTCACAAAATATATATAATTCAACAAAAGTCGGTTATTCAACCGGTTACCAAGCAACAACTATTTTAAACATGTATTAGCTCAATTAGTAAAGTATTTTGTAGTTGCATAAAAAATCTGGGATTCAATCCCTACTTATAAAAAAAAACAATTGGTGTTTTAGTTGAATAATTGGATAATAAAGAACAAATATTAGAAACAAATGCCATAAGTTGAAATTATCTTTAAAAAAATTCTAATGTATGTATAAAATTCACAGGTGTAGACCATGTAAATATATAAGAAAAATATAGCATGGCCATTGAAGAATTAGATCGTTGAGGAACAATTTGGCTGTTGGGAGTTGAGACTCAGCTCTGTGAGTAAAAACACCATAAGTTTGTAAGCAGAGCATCATTTAGACGGATGAAGAAGAGAAAAATTACAATAATGCCATTAATTAGAAAACCTTTTAAGGTTGAAAACAGGCTGAAGTTATGGTCCAGTATATGTCTGTGTTCCAACTCCTCTCTCTCCACCCACTCTCTACCTTTTTTTTATTTTATTTTTAAAAAAAATCTGCAATTTTTTTTCCTCCTCAAGTAGAAGGTAGAAATTTGATTGATCAATAAAGTAAAATGTTACATAATATCACTAAGCATGGGTGGGGTTGAGGGGCAGAGCTAGGGGGGTCGAGGGGGGGGCAGTTGCCCCCCCCTTGCCCGCCTAGAAAAAATCCTTAGTTCTTAGTTAATATTTATTAAAAACCCCTTGCATATTTTTTTTCTTTTGATAGAAATAGCAGTCTAGATCAAAGTAATAATCAACTTGGACTATCTTTCTTAAGATGGGAGGAATATCATCTAACCAAAAGCTCTACTCACTCACATTGAATGATAATTTAGCCAAGTAAAACTCCACTATGATTTTTTGGTCTTGAAATAGAGCATAACTCTACCTTCTAAATGAACCAATTAGCAACTACAAGTCCTCCACTAGCTAGCATGCCTTACACATATATCATATACAAATTTTGTCCTCCCTCAACTCAAATCCTGACTCCGCCATTGGTGGGGTTACACCTTGCTATACTTACTAGCTCTATCATTTTCCAAATGAGACAATTGGTTAAGGAATGTTATTAAATAAGAGTGGTGTTACACACAAAGTACATACACGCAGGGTTTTGTACTGCCAACTTCGTCAATCATAAAGGGTGGCAAATAGCAGCAGAAATGTTATCAGTCATAAGATTGGCAAAAAAATTTGGCCTACAACAGTAAGATGATCACATATGAAATTATAGACATTTTATATAAGGACATATGAAATCATAAACATTTTATGTAAGGAGTAAATATCAACACGTCTAAGAACATTTTTCTAGTTAAATATGCATATTGTACTAAGTCGCAAGAAGTCAGGGCAACTCAATAAGATTTGAGGCATAAGGAGACAATCTTAGTATAGTATTTTCTTATATTTAGATATAAATTAAATACTAATATTTTATTTAAATTTCTATAGTATAATTTTTTACAGTCATTACTTTCAATTTTTTTTTTTTTTTTTTGGGTTGCAAAATTACTAACTAAATTTTGTGTTCAAGTTTTTTTAATATCTCATTCTTAGTTGATGATATGGCTTATCTTCCTAATCTTTCTTGTGACTGTTCATTTTAGATTAAAAAAAAAAAAAAAAAAAAAAGGAGTTTGATGTGACTAGTTATCAAAAAATGCTTTTTAGACAAAGAGAGAAGGAGGTGAGCAGTTGTAACTTGTAACTATTGTAAGAATTTTTTTTTTAATAAAAAAAGTACAAAATTCCCTCACCTTTCTGGATCATGATAATATTCAGATTGGTGGTCGAAGTTGAACCCCATTCAGAAACTCTTCAACAGTAGAGAATACTCGTGATATTGCACGTAGAATTTTTTTTTTTTTTTTTAAAGCTTACGTCTTTTGTCTGATAGCTTCATGATAGCGTTCAGGATGGCTATTGATTAAACGTGATCCATATAATCAAAACATCGCAACATTAACCCACAAATGTGTATTTAATATTTTAAATTTGGGCACATCAAAATTTTCGACAATGGACACCAATGAGGGGATTTAAGTTGAAGTTTTTACTTGAATATCAAATCATTAAACAGCATCATCATTAAAACTAATCTTTTGAAATTTCGATAAAACTTTTGAAATCAAATCTTCAAATCGCAATTTCATTTGGAATCGTAATTTTATAGTACATATTTCATCCATAATTGTAAGTGTAACCCTTAATAAATTTAAAATTTCGATAAAACTACAATTATTAAAAATTTCAAACCCCTTCATGTTTGATCTTATGAGATTATTTTTATTGAATTATTTTATTAAAATGAAATTGAATAAAAATAAATCATACCTAAAATAAATGAGATTTTTAAAAAGTATACATAACAAGTGTACCATGTATCTTTGTATTATAACCTTGTCAATCCTCTCTCTTGCGTATGTTCCTTAAAAAAGAGAGGGGGGGGGGGGGGGGGGGGGGGGACCAACCCATCTCTAATAAAAGGAATGCCCTGAGAGGGTAAAAATTGCTAAATACCATTTATTTTTTAAAATTTTTAAATTTGTAACAAATAACCATATTTTCAAAGTATCTAGAATGTTAGGTTTTAGACCCCTTAATATATTTAACCTACTATTAAGCCAAGTTGATTAACAAGATTGTTAATTTAAATCTAGGTTAAACAACTATGTGTAAAACAAATATAATGCAAAAAGTAAAGAACACACAGATCGATGACCCAGGAAAACCAAATGCAAAAAATCTGGGGATGATTTAGCCTAACTATCCTCAAGGTAAAAACAGATTCACTATGAAAAAATTGAAATTTGTACAATACGACTTAGATCACTAATATCCTATTGCTACTTCGTGTAGAAAACTTACTACCACGACCATGTGACAACTTCGAGTCCATAGACTACTTCTTTCTTTGATCTGTAGCAACCACAAGTTCTCTTACTTGTGACTTTGAAACTCCACTCAAAAGTTTTAGATCTTTTTGAAAGTTCTTTATGCATCAACTGAAACAGCCATCAAGTTCTTGACATGAATCTTGATCTTGACAGCTCTATGTGTGTGTTTGAAGGTAAACATCTATCAAATGTCACAAAAAATTCAACATACAACTCAACAAAGACTTTTAAAATATAGCTAGGGTTTTTCCTTTTATACTTAAAGTGAAACACTTAATTCTACATGTCATATAAACTTGGGTTGGTTTGAGAATTCTGTAGAAAATTATTGATCCACGATTCTCGATCGATCGAGTCTAATTTTCGATCGATCGAACCTTGCAGAAATAGAATAGCAATTTCCTGCAATTACTCGATTCCAAACTTACATTAAACCAAACTTTGAGCAAGTCTAAACCTAGACTAAATGTTTAAACCACAGTTTGCTAACATATACAAATTGAAGTTCTAATATATTAGTATCTAAAATCTTAGAACCTAACAATAGAAAAATACCTATGTTTTGGAATTTGATATTGCTGATGTTTTTAAATTCTCCCTGAAACTCATCATTAATTGACTTTTATGTGTTTTTTTAAGTAGAACTTGATATTATACCAATGTCAAATTTTATGCAAAATTTTTAAAAAAAAATAAACGGCAAAATATGCATAGAACTCCACATTATTAATGTCGAGTTTCAGGTGAAACTCGACATCATTAATATGGTGCTCCAAAAACATAGATATTTTACTAAATACTTCAAAGCAATAGCTGTTTGATTAAATAGTTTAAAAATAAAAGGTAAATAGTCATTTTTCCCTTGGAAGAGGGCCGTTAGGCAAAACAAAAGGCAGCGGCTCAAGCTGCAACAAGTTGAAGTGGATATATCTCTGGTCGTTACCATAGATATATCAACATTATCTAGTTGAAAGTTGAAACCACGCTCATGCTGTTTTGTGTGTGTGTGTGTAGGTTTTTTTTTTTTTGGGTCAATTTGTCACTGCGAGAATGCTACGTACTTTGATTTGGTATACCAAAAATAACATGCACAATATTTTTTATTTTTTATGTTACCATGAATAAGCATTTTGTTCAAAAATAAAGATAATATAATCAAACCAACAGCACCCGAAAACAAAAACAAAAATATTACAAGAAGAACACAAGCACACCGTTCAAAGGCTTTGCAACAAGCCTCCCATATAATGATCTTGACAATGCTGTCCTCAGACTGACAGCATTCCTCTTATTCCAAACATAGCTTTAAAGTTTTTTCCTTTCAAATCATCCCACCAGGTAGGGCTTAGCAATTAAAGAAAACAAATTATTCATTTCTTCTTTCCTTAGACTCCAAAAATAGAAGATAGAAATTAATAAAAAACCACTCTACCCGATAGCTTGCTCGTTTATAAGTGGAACCAATACTTGGGTAATTTAGCCAGTAGATCCAGCAGCAACAACAAATAACGGCTGCTGTAATCCCCATAGAGCGTGGCACCACTGCGTAGGTGCCTGAGATAAATGCTACCATGAATGCTACAGTAGAATATCCTGTGAAAATAGAGCTGTATTCTAACCGTTTTCTGAGAGGAGCGACTTCGATAAAAGGAACGACTTTGATAGAAAACGTTGAATTGAAAAAGTGGATGATTACGGAGGTAATGGAAAGAGCAAAAGCGAAAGTATTAGCTATCAGAAATACACGGAAAGCAGTTCTTTTGCTTAATGCTGCCATACCCTCATCCACACCTCCGCTTTTGAATCCACCGGGCACCGTGAAACCAGCCGTGAAGGTCACAGTTGCGATGAGTGTGGCTACCAGCAAATCGATCTGCTTCTTTTGATTCATATACTCTAATTCGGAGGTGGACAATTTTTTATCTTCTGACCCTTCTTCGGGTTCCAATTTCTGGATGCCCATTTGAAAGCGCGCTCCCCTTAGACTTGGTCGAGCGCCTTCCTTCCACAATTGGATCTTGTTTTCATCATGTAAAATTTATAAATAGATGATTTTTGTATGGGAAATTCAAAAACTAACATTGGATAAAAACTAAATAACCTGGACGGAAGAACGTTGAGTAGAGCAGATGCAAAAGTTTAGGGATATAAAATGCCAATTTTATAAAGTTTTGGGACAAAGACTAAGGGGTATTTAGTACATGCACTTAAAAACTAAAAATTGTTATTTAAAAACATATGTGGAAATATATGTGGATAAAAAAATATGTGAAAATACATGTAATGTTGTTTAAAAACTGAAAATTGTTGCTTGAAAACATGTACCTAACATCCCCTAAACGTCTTATAAATTTTGGAGAGGAAAAGGTGGAAAACAATATTTTATTCCATTTTTAAAGAGAAGTGATATGATCATAACATTTTCACAACAAATTTTAAGTAATAAATTATATTTGTTTGTTACGTGGGGATTAAAAAAGTAATTTAAATTGTGAATTTAAATTAGAACTAATAACAACCTACCATCTATGATTTATTGTGACAATATTGTTGATGTAACATTTCTCATTTATAAATAAATGACTTTTTTTTTTAATATTAAAAAACAAACACGTGGATGCATTATACATATGTGATACATTCTAGCTAGAATTTGAGGAAAATTAATACACAAATTAATTTGCTTTGTTCTAAAACAAATTTTTGAAATAGAATCTAGTTAGATACTTTAATTTTTTAAAGCGCCTATGACCACACCTAAATCTACACCCTATTTCACAACTTGCTTTGGTGTCATCTTGATCTTGTGATTGGATTTCAATACTTATGTATGGAACACCATAAAAACTTAACAAATTATATATATATACGCACACACACCAATTGCTAGGTAATACTTAAACATGTTATGAATTTGGATGTACAGTTGAAGATGTCCCCATCATTTTTCTTAATTCTTATACTTTCTTCTTTTAACTCTTCGCAAAAGAGAAACAAGTCACGATTCACCTTTGTATACTATTCTCTTATAGGTATTATAATTCTTATACTTTTTAATTTTATTATTTATTGAAATTAATGTATTATATATTACTGATTATTTCATAAGCCATTTGTTTGATTGAGTGGTAGGGTTATCTAAAAAATACATAATAAATAAATATGAGTGGTGGGGTAGAGGATAGGCTATTACCTCAGCACCACCTACATTAATATTATTGTAAATTAACAATACTCTTAAAAGTTTAAATCATTAAAAATTGGTAAGTTTTATCATTTAAGCATAATTCTATCACTTTTTTTCACATGTAAATTACCGAGTCTCCTCAAAATTTAAGTCATCCAAAAATGATAAATTCAATTATTTAAATATAATTCTAACAATATGTAACTCTAAGAGCCCATGTCTCCTTGCATATATATATATATATATATATATATATATAGTTTCATGTTATGACGTTTGCGTTGATGGATTAATTTTTAGCATCAAACTAAGATATTAATACTGCATTCAGCAGAGTAAGAAAGAGAGGGCATACCGTTGGGTGGCAGTGTCTTAACTTCATTCGTAACTTAACATTGTCCATTGCAGTGAAGCCCTCCTTGTTCGTAGCATTTAAGTCAACACCCGTACCTCGTCTTCTTAACGGGCATGCAATCTCGATATGACCATTGTTGGCCGCCAGATGCATAGGCGTGTTTCCTTCTTTATCACGTCGTCTTCTTAACAGGCATGCAATCTCGATATGACCATTGTTGGCCGCCAGATGCATAGGCGTGTTTCCTTCTGTATCCTGCTCGTTGAGGAGACTCTCAAACTCTGGTCTCTCCAGAAAAAACTCGACTGCTTTCTTCTCTCCACTTTTAGCAGCAACATGAAGAGCCGTCTGACCGTTGAGGTCCAAAAACTCATAGATATCTGGACATGTTGTGATGAGTTCTTTCATTACATTAACATTGCCTTCTTTGGCCGCAATGTGAAGAACAGATAAACCTTCATTGTTCTTTTCATATGCAGGGGAATTGCCATTTTCTAAAAGCAGCTTGACATATTCCTCGTTACCCAGTTGTGCGGCAATGTGTAGGGGAGTCCATCCTAAGTCATCCCTTTGTTCAATTGTAGATGGCCATTTCATTATCACTTCTTTCACAAAATCTACGAGAATTCAAGGAAAACCTTATTGCTCACATTAGTTATTAGTACATATTAAGAGCATTTTTCTTTCTTACACAAACAGTACAACACGAGGGAAGGAGCTTCGCACCATATTGTTCTGGTTAGTATATATTAAGAACCATTTTTCACCCTTACACAACACAAGGAGGAGGTTCGAATATATGTTGTATTCTTTTTGAGAATTAAATATTGTCACTTTGTCAAGACTCTTGGCATATACAGAATTGCTTGAAATTAGTTTTAAAACCTTTAGCTTTCAAGCATGATGGGTACAGGGACAAATTTACAAGACAATTGATGAAAAAAAAAAATTATTACAATATTATAATTTTTTTGAGTTAGCATTTACACATGGGTCACTAAAAAATTTGAAATTATAAATTGTGATAAGTTCATATGTGAGGTGGTAGACTAATTTTAAATATTGTGACATTGTTTTAAATTTTTGTTGTGTCACTAACTTAAAATAGTAATATTCCAAATATAAGAAATTTAAACATACCAATATTTGGAGTACATGGCCTCGGTAAATACTTCGAAGGGATGAACTTGAGATCGACTACGTACAAAAAAAAAAGAATAAAAAGAATTAAACAAATAACCAATAAAAAGAAGAAAACATGTTTTTACGGACAAAATTTAGCTATAGAATTTGTTACAGTCTAAGGCTACAATTTTACTTAATAAAATAAATATTACTATATATTTTAAATATCTAACCATTTAATTATATATTCTTTACCCGCTTAATACACATGTCAAATTTTTTTTGTCAATCAAATATTATTTACTAATAGTATATTTCAAATAATAAATTTATGTCAACATACTAATTTTAATGCTTGCTTTTTCTTTTTCTTTTGTTGATTGATGTTAGACAATAAGTTAGGCAAGGCTTGGACCTAGTGTTTCTATGTACTACACCTATTAGAATGTGGACAAGTGGCAAGTGTTTGACATGCATTCGCATTTCAAAAAGTTCAACGCACAGGGATATTAGATCCAATATATTTTCATATAAGCTTGGCTCCAATATCTTTAAGTTTAACTTTAAAATACCACCAGACACCCTTAGCATGATGGTAATTCTATAGGTACAAAGTTTTTGTAGCGTAAGGAGGTAAGGGCCGGAGTTTAAGTCTCCAGAAGAAAACTTTATAAAGATATAAACTTAGATTATGTTAAAGTAGAATTTTTATATTATAAAAAAAAAAAAAAAAATAACCTTCAAAATCAACAAAGTTGCCTCCTTTTTTGGTTCTTTTCAAGTTTTGAACTTGGGTTGAACCTTGCTTTGGCCCATTTTCAGAATTCTCTAGCAGCCCAAGATCAATTGGGCTTTAATTAGGTCATGTATTACTAGTATGTCGGCTCTATATTTAGAGAAATTATACAATTTTTATGATGGACCGCGTCATTTGTCCACTATTCTAGTAATAACTCCCACGTATTTAAAATTGCTGAGCCAGTATTCAGTTTTTATTTAAAACTCCACAATTTTAAATAAGTGGGAATCTTTTATAAGAATGGTGGACCACATCACCTGTCCATCATGAAGACATTATAATTTCTCCTATACCGAAGAGGGGGATGCCACCCATACAATTTGTAAAGAGTACCGTTAGGGATATTACCAACTCTATTATATAAGCTTTATATATTAATTTTTGGTAATGGTCGAGTTAAAGGTTGCCCTTAGAGAATTTATTAATTGATAATTTTAGGAAAGTTTTGATAACATTTTCATGAAAAATACAAAAAATTGTATATATAAAAAAAAAAAACAGAGAGTAATCTTTTTTCTTTTTCTTTCTTTTTTTTTTTTTTTTTATAAAAGATTTCTAAAAATGGTCCATCAATTTGTTAACTTTTCCTATTAAAAAAAATTGAATTTAAAAATTATCTATTAACTTTTTCCTATTAAAAAAAATAATCTTATTAAAATGGTAATGTGGTGGTATTATTCACATGCTACATCAATTTGTTATTTTTTATAATAAAATTTGTGAAGATGAATTTCGGGAAACAATTTATTAAACCGATAAATTATGGTGGGAATAACATTACTTGTGTATGAAAACCTTAGTAAAATTTATTTGCTAACACGCATCACGAATGGCATATAGCCATGACATTAACGCCTCGAAAAGACCACATCCTAAAAGAAAAGTGCAAAATATTTAAGGAGCAGAATGGAGCAGAACTTACAAATTTTTGTGTTAATGACAAGTGCATGCAAGATATTCATGCCGTGCCTTCCAGCATAGGAGCAGTCTGGAGCATTTCTTAGGATATGAGAAGCGATGTCGTAGTGTTGTCTATCCACAGCGAGGAACAGTGCGGATTCCCCAGCTTTGTTTACTTTCATAGCCAGTTTTGCTGCATCCTCCTCATTAATTAGTTCTGTCACAGCCTCTAAGTTACCATATCGCACAGCGACGTGCAAGGCAGTATCCCTATATTGATTCACCATGCTTAGAAGCTGCTGTCGACCACCAATTTCAACATCGTGTCTTCTGGCATGTTCTATTAGTAGCCTTACTGTTGAAGAAGTTCCTACCCTCGCAGCAACATGTAGCGGAGTATTGCCTTTGGAGTTTCTTTCATACGCAAGCCTTGAACTTAAATTAACTATCTCTTCCGCAGCAGCAAATTGTTTGAATTGCAATGCAACATGAAGAACAGTGTTCTTCTCGATTGTCACTTGGGGAAGGGTACTACTAATAGCATCTGGATCTCTCAAATTCCGAAAGAAACCTGAATCACCAGTGGAAGCAGCTCGGAACACTTCAGGTTTCATTATGTTCTGCCTCTGTTCTTCCGTAGTCGCTTATCACTCTGCCTAGTATTGTTAAAATAAAAATCAGTAAATAAATCAATACTATTTTTTCCCTAAAAAATTAAAGAAAAATAAAAACCTTATTTTCATCTGTTTGCCTTGATTATTGTGTTGAAAAAAGTTATCAAAAAAGAGAAAATATCATTTTATACTTACATTATTTTACACTTTATATTCAGAATTAATGTGAAAAATATCTATATTTACCACATAAAAGTGGATGCCAAATAATCTATATAAAAGTGACTTGAGAGTATAAACTATAAAAGTCCATAAATTGCATTTCAGCTTTTCATGTAAAAACTGAGGCAAATGGAGTATTAGGTAAAAAAAACTAAATATTCTTTGTAAATATCGAGAGTTTTTTATATAACAAAAATTAATATGCACTAAAACTCAATTTAGCTCATTGATTTTTACTTAATTGTTAAATTAGTCTCTAAAGATTAATTTCTAATAATTTGATAACTTACTATTTAAAAATTAATATAGGCAAAAACTAAAAATTAGTGTCTAATGTTTAATATGAGTCCAAATCCTCTATTCCACTTTTCCTGTTCCACTTTATACTCCACCAATAAATACTTACCACGTGTTCACCTAATTAATTAAATACTATCATTATTGAATTATTAATATTACAGTTATTAATTAATAATAGTATTTAATTAATTAGATGAACACGTGGCAAGTATTTATTAGTAGAATATAGAGTAGAGCAAAAAAAAATGGGACAGAAGATTTGGACTCCGTTTAATATCCTTCTTTCCAAATCTCTCGTTAAATGATGTCAATTAAAATTTTAATTGAAATATGCATGAGATATGTCATTAAATATATCTTGTTATTTGACAAGTATTATTTAGAAAATAAAAACTTTAAAAGACTTCATTTGTTAACTAGTTTGGATGAAATGACCAAATCTACTCATTTTGAGCGAGGGACAAAATTGGAAAAAAAAAAACTTTAAAAACTATTCTGACAATTGAAATAATAGTAAAGAGATTAATTTGAATACTAACCCTTAATTTATAGGGACCATGCCCTGGTCTGGTCCCTTAGTTAAAGTATACTATTTAAATCCAATAAAGGGTTCTATTGTCCATGAAAAAATAGAGGGCTCCCTTATCTCTCCCCTTTTATTTTCCCCTGAAATAAATATTTATTGAGAAATGGAAAAGCTATTACAAAAAGCTCATACCTGAATAGATCAACTGCCCAGTCGCACTAGCTTGCCCAGTTGGTATCCCAACTTTCCGTTTGATTATCTGTAAATTTAATAAGACAAACCGTTCAACTTTATAGACAACAATTTGAGTAACAGGTAAGTACAAGCAAAGAAATATATAGCGTGGGTTTGGATACGGAACGGAACTCAGAGAAGAAAGGAAAAATGAAAAAGAAAAAAAAGAGGAAGAACACGCCCAGAGAAGCAAAGAAGAAAGGAAAAATGAAAAAGAAAAAAAAGAGGAAGAACACGCCCAGAAAAGAAAGGAAAAATGAAAAAGAAAAAAAAAGAGAAAGGACACGGAACCAGAGAAGAAAGGAAAAAAGAAAAAGAAAAAAAAAGAATAGTTGTTTTGGTCAAAAGATGTGGATGATTTATGATTAGTGGGTCCCTCATGTGTGTTTAATTACAAAAATGTCATTGAGTTATGAGTTATGGAAACTGAAAACAGCTAAAAGTTGTTTTTAGTTTCCACAACTCATAACTCAAAAAGTAGAGAATTGAGTGATGGAAACAGAGTTATCGTTTGCCAAACAATCTTTTTGCTATGGATCCCACCAATTTTAAGAATTGAGTTATGGAAACAGAGAATTGAGTCATGAAACAAGCCAACCAAACAACCTCTTAATAACCGGTTTTTTTTTTTTTTTTTTTTTTTTAAGAAACTAGTAACCACTAACCAGTTCAATTAAGGTGCAACTGATATTTTTGCCTCCTAAAACATATCTGGTCCCCACCCAAAAAATGATGTTGACAATCAGATATCAGATATCAGGATGGTGTCGGTGACTTATTTGAAAAAAACAAAAACATTTTGCATATTTTATTTGTATGTTCTCTTTCACATTCAAATAACGATGAAAACTAGAAATGTGAGATAGAAAGAAGAGTTACTTTTGTTGACCGTTCTTCATATGCTTTGAACCTTTTGAACTTATTGGTGTCATAGGTAGGTAGATCTCCCTTAATTAGTGCGCTGTCTCCCTTAATTATTAAGACTTGAAGTGTAGTATAGGTAGGCAAGTTTACCTGGAAGCCATTAACCACTCTCGATAAAGACCTTATTTTGATGAAGAACGTGGATTACTAACACATCACTAGGGGAGACTCCAATCCAAGACAATTTGCATAGCGATGTCTTGTTGGCCCACGGCTCCGGCTACTGTTAGGGTCCGTTTGGATACCGCTGAAAACTGAAAATTAAAAATTGAAAACTGAAAATACTGTAGCAAAATAATATTTAAATGTGTGAATAGTATCGTGGGACCTATTTTTAATGAAAAAATTGTTGAAAAGTGAAAATTGTGGGTCCATAAACAGTAAAAAGTGCTGGAAAAAGTCAAAAGTTGCGGCTACTGTTCAATGAACAGTAGCCGTAACGGTGATGCTACAGTAAAAAAGTGGTGGGAAAGCTGAAAACGCGTGAAAAAAAAAAAAAAAAAAAAAAGAGGCTGAAACGTGAAACGCAAAACATGTTCAGCCCAATCCAAACGGAGACTAAGTCAATAATTGCATTAGTAATAGCGATAAAATTTATTTTTTATTGAAAAATGTTTGTGTATTTTTTTTAATGGGTGAGATTTATTACAAAATATTTAATATGATACTCTCTTTATAAGTGTAAAATTTATTTCTAACACAACTTCTACATCGATAAATCTAAACAAATCACAACCTTAAAATTGAGGTCGGTTATGAATACTCAATAAATTAGTTAAGATTGCTCAAATGTATTTTTTTCATTATTTTATCTTATTCTAAATTATATGATCAATCATTTTCTTGATTAACATGTACTTTTGTTAAGTCTAGTAATATTACATTAAGTCTTTCTCTAATTATTTTTGTTAGAGAAAAAAATTTGTTAAGAAAAAGGGAAAAAAAATTTAATTCAAGTAGAAGCACATATTAAAAAAAAAGAAAAAAGAAAAAAAACAGATATCTACAAATGTAGCAAACCAGTCAGCGGTAATTAAATGATTGTAATATTCAAATGCAAAATGCATGCAATCAAAAAGAGAAAGTAAATCGAAGCAAAAAATTTACATTAAAAAAAAAAATAAAGCCAATATTGAGAAACTAACAACTGGGTTTCAAAGTGTCTGTGCTTGCTCAAGAGTCGAGTCCAGGCAACCTAAAGTCTGGCCTTTCCTTTTGGAAAAACAGAGCTGTGCATGAAGGTTACGCGGTATACACGGAGAGAATTGGCACTTGCAAGCTTTGAGAGAAAGGGAAAATTGTGATTTTTATTTGCTTAATTGATAGACATACTTGGGTTTAAGGAAGATAAATTGGTGATTTTCTCTTAGAGGGCGAATTTGAGTATTATAATTATAGAGAGTTAAAAAAGTATAAAAAAAGTATTGGATGTCTTAAAGGTATTAATTTAAGAAGTATTTTTAGTAACTTTTTATAGGAATAGAAAAAAGTAATTCACTTTTTCAATAGTTTTTTATATTTCCTATAAAAGTAATATAAAAAATTTTCTAAAATTTTTCATTACAAATGTCTTAAGAGTATCCATTAACCAAACCCAAAAAGTATTTAAAGGATAAATCACATCTTACTTGTGTATTGGTTTCACCGTATCCTCAATCTTTTGTGGTGAGATTGTTTTTATTTCTAGAAATGTATTTTTGATTTCTTATACTTTCCCAATTTATCCAAGTAAGACGCACTTATATCGCCCATTAATATTAAAAAACAACAGCACAAAGAGCAGATATCAAATGACAATTTTAGTAAAACAATCGGCGGTAATTAAATGAATGTAATAATCAAATGTAAAATATATGCAATCATTGAAAAGTGAAAAAAGAAAAAAAAAAAAAAAAAAAAGAGTAAACCAAAGCCATCAGTAAAACTTTCTGTTGTCTTTCTATATACTGTCATAATATCCACTTACCCTGAATAAGTTGCAAAATTAAAATTAATCAACCACTTCAATGGTCAATAATTAGAGGAAAAAATACGTATACACAAGCAAGGTGTTGGTGTAATGTGGGACTAAATATTTTTACTAACTTCTCATCTTCCTTATTAACTTCCACATCCTTACATTTATATAGTCATATAAATTCATTTTAATTAATTAATATTAAAATGCTCAAACACAAGGCTTATCTCACTGTATTTATTTTTTGCAATTGGTAAAAATTATTAAAATAGCTGACATTAATGTACAAATATGTTTTTCTGCCTAATGTTATTAGACGCTTGCTTAACTTTATGAAAATCATAAATTACGTGTAATTCCTATATGCTACCATAATGTACCATGCATCTTATTCTTGATGAGATAATTGGAGGGGTACACTAATAGAAGCGGGGTACACTAATAGAAGCATTTTTGCTAAAATTTCCCTGAAACTTTTGTGGATACATGCTGGGCATAGTGTTAGCATTTGGAAAAGCAGATGCAAGTGATGTTTATCACTCAATATAAGTAGTAGACATTTCTCGATGCTCGCTAATTTTGCTCTTAATCATCTAGCTAGGTGTAGGGGCACGGATTACAACCCAAGCCCAATGTGCATAGGATTGTGGGTTAATGGGCCCTATATAATAAATTTGTAGAGAGTAGGTCTAAGAACTAGGCCTTGGTGAATCTAACAATGGTTAGGACAAGTACGAAGGACCATCATGCCTGAACAACACCGATAGAGTTGTATGAATGTCCCGTTCGAGGAGGCCAAGATTATTATAAATTAGTAAGACTAATTATAAGTGCAATTCTCATTACTACCGTATTCCTTCCCTATTTTTTCCTCCTTTTACCCATGGAAGGTCTTTTACATTATATAAGTCCCTTCTGGTGATCTTAGTCCTCCACTTATCGCTCATCCGAACTACCACTTGAGTACTTGTCCCATTGGACACCCCTTCTGGCCCTTTGTGAGTCATGGTGGCCAAGGAAACACTATTCAGAGGTCTTCTCCACATAAATACGGCCAGAAAAGTAGCTGTAGTGCATTAAATGCAGAGATAACAACCTTTCCTTCAGATATTTTTGTGCCTCCTTCCTTCTTGTGGGTTTGTGTGGCATGCTTCTGACACCGATGCCCTCGTTAAGGCCATTCTTGTTGCTGGAACATGTAAAGGGGCGGTGCTTGTATTGTCTGAGGAGACATTCCTCCTCGGACCATCATCTTTTCCTTTCTTACTTATGAGGCGTTGAGCTGGAATGGCCCTCCACCAATTGGTCTCTCCTCGGACTTCACAATGATCTTGGATAGGGCTCAAGGCCCATTGTACCTTTTTGGGCCTTGTCCCCACAATAGCCCCTCAAAACTCCAGTTTTTTCCCTCTCATCCGAGGAGAAAAAGTGGGGTTTTAATCTACGAGAGATAAGATCATTTATTCCCCTAGCTTACACTTGTCAAAGTGCTACTTTCCATCTCCCATAACTGTTTCTGGCGCTTCGGGGTTTGCTAGTCGTCATTTATTGCTTTAGGCGGTGCCTTGTTCCCCCCATCCAAAGGTGGGGCGCACATCCTACGGCGGATATTTCTCTTGGAATTCTGAGCGGGGTTACTCCCGCTCCATTTCTCCCTCTATATAAAGCCTTGAGGGAACTCATTCCCTTCTTTACTTCGTGAATTTTCAGATACTCTAGAGAACTCAGCGCTTCAACTCACAAAACATCCTAACTTCCTAAACCTCCACAACTCCTCCTTCGAGAAAGTTTTTAAAGGATCCTTTTTATAGGATTAGGGTTGGAATTCTTGCTTTTGTAAGTCTCTGACCCTCTAGATTGCCTTTCCCTTCTCGGCCCTTTTAGTTTTTGCCTTCTTTGCTTATGCATTTTAGTCGTTTGTCCTAGAGTTGCCCAAATGGGTAGGTTCGAGAGTTTAGTGGATTCCCCTGATAAAATAGAAGCCTTCAAGCAGAAATACCACATACCTCAGGAAGTCGGCCTGCGATATTGTTCCCCAGAAAAAATTGCTACGTATAGAGAGACAGGGGAGGTCATTATCCCCATAATAGCCTTCATAGAAGGGGCTATGTTCCTTCCAATTGGTCAGATAACCCGGGACTACCTCATAAATCATAGGTTGTGTCCTCATCAGTGTGCGCCCAATATGTTTAGGGTCTTAGGCTACGTTGATGCTCTCAACAAGCATTTTAGATTGGGACTCACATGGCACGACGTGGTTCACATGTACGAGTGTCATTCCTAAGCTGACGGTGGGTTTTACCTCAAGTCTAGGTCGCCCATCGTTAGAATCATTTCATGCCTTTCTAAATCCAACAAAGGGATGAAAGATGACTACCTCATCGCTTTGAGGGCATGGCACGATGGTCTCCACTGCCCAACTCAAGAGAAAGAGACAGGTGGGGTGCCTTAAAGTTAGGTTCTTTAGTTGAAGGCTTAGATCTTTAATCTTATCCATCCCCTTTATTTTATTTTCCTCTGATATCGGGCTTTAAATATCTAACCGTGTTTGATTTCCCGGTTATTCTTGTAGATAGGAGGCAAGTAGCTCCTTGGCTCAGCCTTACCAACGTCGCCGCTCTCAACTACTTGCTCCAGTCGGAGATCTTTGTGAGTGAGGACCGACAGTTGCGGGCTGTGCATTTGATTTTAGACTTTGAACCCATTTCAAGGACGTTTCAGGAGGTCGGCCACGCTATCCGAGCTAGTGACCCTTGGATAAATCACGTTGACATGTCCAAACCGGACTTTTTGGCCCCAGGCGACCTCCCCCTTATCATATTATTGGTTCACCAAGTCCTTCCTCAGCTTGCAATACTATTACAACAAGTCCCTCCCGAGGCAGTAACTGCGGTGGAAGAGGGAGTTGCCTCCTCGCACTTATCACTGGACGAGGAGATAAACCGGTTTCAATTTGAATCGGAGGGGGCATCAGAGAAACCGGTGGAGCTCTCGAATTTCGAGACAGAGTCTGACAAGCTCTCCACTGCTCATCTCCCGAAGCAAACTATTACTCAAGTTGATTCAAGCTCCGAGGAAGGAGTAATGAAGCAGCAAAAGAAAAGATCGAGTTTGAGGGGTTTGATGGCGAATAGGAATAAGGGGACAACTCCGTCTGAGATTCCCAAGCCGTAGGCTTATGCCAAACTTCCTCCTCTTCCAACTGATCTTAGATTGCCAGTTGATCCAGATCCAAGGAAGAAGAGACCCTCACAGGAGCTGGAAAAAAGGGAGATGCCCCCTCAGAGGGGCGCCAAATAGCAAAAAACCAAGGACCTCAAAGATAAAAGGTCCAAGTCCATAGATAGCAGGGACGACGCAGAGATGCACCATATACAGCGCACGTGGGCCCCTATGGTGGAGTTGGATGGGGCCCCTATCCCTTATGACTCCACCATAAGGGAATCCAGCAGGGGGCACGCTACCCATTTGGCCCAAGCCCTAGAGTAGCCTCTTCTCCTTCCTAGGGATATGGGTGCCCTCAGACAGACAAGGTAGCCTGATATATTCATGTCTTTGAAGAAAGACCTTGCTGTGGTAAATGAGCTTCTAACTTGTATGTATTTGTTTCTTTCATATACATGCATTAGCTGCTTTGCCACTTTCATGTAGGTCACTCAGCAAGTCTATGTCACCGAAGAATGGGTACGAGGTGCCCATCACAAACTTGAGGCCAAGTCCCAATCCCGGCGCGAAGTCGAAAAAGCGCTTGGGGAAGAAAATGAGGAGAAGGCTCGGCTAGCCGAGAAGCTGAAGGAGTCAGAGCATAAGCGTTCTAACACTCTAGCGGGGCTGAAGAATGCTGAAGCCTAGGCTGAGGACCAGTGGAAGCTGTTGTATACGACAAAGATTAACTTGGCCACCCAGAAGCAATTGGTCCTAGACCTCAGGGCCGAGCTATAAAGGGTTAGGGATGCAGCAAAGGAAGCAGCCCGGGTGGCCAAGGAAAATACTAAAGCTGCAGTGACCACGGCCTATGAACGCGGGGTGGACGAGACAGAAAAGGGCTGGCCAAGGAGGTGGCCAAAGTGTGCAGGAACTACTGCACTATGTCCTAGACAAAGGCACTCAATAGTACGAGGGTCCCTGCTAACTCCGACCTGAGAAAGGCTGAGAATGTGTATTTCCCCGAACATATTTGAGAAGTTCTAGCCGATCTCCCTCTGACCAATGCTTTTCCCCTTCCGCTTCCTAAGCAGGCCCTTGATGCCCCAGCCCTTGCTATGGGTACTGAGGTATCCATAACGGAGGTTGGGAAAGGCAAGGAGGCCCTCCCCTCAGCCGAGGATAGTCCTTCTGAAGACAACGTTCCTATCAAGGACATGGTCTCCCAAGCTAAGGCAATTGAGTCCAAGGCCATTGATTCCAAGAAGGGAGCTCTTCCTCCGCTAAAGTAGGTTTTTTTTTTTTTTTTTTTTTTTTTTTTTTTTTTTTTTTTTTATGTTTCATTTTGTAGTGTATATTTTTGCGGTAGTATTGTCATTATTAATTTTGTTGTGGTTTCCACCACCATATGTAATGATATTACTTTTGATCATTGAATGGAACTTTCTTTTAATTTCTTGTGTTTTAGTTTTTCATACTCTTGGAATTATTATCATCTTAAACAATTTTATTATATGACTAGTCTAGCTGTAGTAGATATTAACAACAATTTGTACTTGGACAAGTAATAAAAGAATTTACACTTGGGCAAATAATCCAAGAGTTTTAACTTGGTCAAATAACTCAAAAATGTTTGCCTATCCTGAGCTACCAATTTGAGGATTTGGCTATGACCCAATGAGAAACGAACAAGTATCATGAACTGTTTGAACGTTTAGGAAAGATGCCAAATTGTGTTAACTTATCCTCAATATGATTGTGGCTTAATTTTTAAACACCTAGAAAAGTAGAAATTGAGTGTTAACCTTTCCACATCACCTGGTCCGAGGACTTCGGGCCAAATAGAGTTTTGGTTTAAACACTTATAAAAATTTGTAACATAGTGTTAACATTCCCACATCAGTTGGTCCAGCCTGATAGAGTTTTGATTTAAACACTTATAAAAATTTGTAACATAGTGTTAACCTTCCCACGTTAGCTAGTCCGAGGACTACAGGCTTGATAGAGTTTTGATTTAAACACTTATAAAAATTTGTAATATAGTGTTAACCTTCCCACCTCAGCTGGTTCGAGGACTACAAGCCTGGTAGAGTTTTGATTTAAACACTTATAAAAATTTGTAACTTAGTGTTAACTTTCTCACATCAGCTGGTCCGAGGACTACAAAGGAAGGAAAATTGGAAATGCAATGCCCTTACACAACATATGAACATTTTTGACAAAGAGAACTTTCATTAATCAGTAGTAATACCTTTTCAGGTTGTTTACATTCCAAGGGCACGGTATTACATGCTCATCTAAGTCCTCTAAAAAAATGCTCCTACGCCAGCCACGAAGGTGATGCGATATGGTTCTTTCCAATTAAGCCCTAACTTTCCCCATGCTGGGTTCTTTGTAGTACCCAAGACCTTCTTCACCACCAGATCGCCAGGTACTAATGGTTTTAGCTTCACATTGGTGTCATAGCCCCATTTGAGTTTGTATTGATAATATGTCATTTGAACCATTACATTTTCCCTCTTTTCTTTAATCAAGTCTAAACTCTTTTCCAGCTATCCGTTGTTAGTGGTTGGATTGAAGGAGCTGATTCTCAACGTGGGGAAGCTAGTTTCCAAAGGTATAACAGCTTCAGCCCCGTAAGTCTTTGAAAAGGGGGTCTCCCCGGTTGACCTACGAGGTATGATTCAATACGTCTAGAGGACATGCGACAGCTCTTCTACCCACTTTCCCTTAACGTCGTCTAGCCTCTTCTTGAGCCCATTGACTATAACTTTGTTGACAGCCTCAGCTTGTCCATTTCCTTGAGGGTAGGCTGGGGTAAAATATCTATTTGTAATTCCCAAGTCACAGGAGTATCTTCTGAAGGATTTGCTGTCAAATTGAAGACCGTTGTACGAGATTAGGGTGCGAGGGACTCCAAATCGTGTGACAATGTTCTTCTATACAAACTTCTTGGCATCCACGTCCCTGATGTTTGCCAGAGGCTCGGCCTCAACCCATTTAGTAAAATAGTCCGTGCCAGCAAGAAGGTATCTCTTGTTCCTAGCTGCTTTAGGGAAAGGGCCCAAAATGTCTAAGCCCCATTGAGAAAAGGGTCAAGGTCTGGACACTTGATTAAGGACTCCCCCTGGCTGGTGTATGTTGGGTGTGAACCTTTGGCATTGGTCGCACTTCCTTACGTATTCTTGTGCTTCCTTTTGCATATCGGGCCACCAATAGTCTTGAGTGATGGCTTTGTGTGCCAAAGATCTACCTCCAGTGTGGCCCCCACAAATCCCTTCATGCAACTCCTCTAGGAGCAATTATGTTGCCTCGGGATGCACACGTAGTAGGTATGGCTTAGAAAATGAGTACTTGTACAACTTCTAGTCCTCGGATAGCCAGAATCGAGGAGTCTTCCTACGTATTTTATCTGCTTCTGATTTTTCCTCGAGAAGGGTGTCTTCCTTTAGGAATAATGCTATGGGGTCCATCCAACTAGGCCCCACCCTGGCTTAATGAACATGAATCGCCCTTCTGTTTATCCCTGTAGGCTTGCATAGGTCCTCCACGAGGATGACCTAAGGTAAGCCCTGAGCCGAGGACGTTGTGAGTGTGGCCGAGGAGTCGGCGTGGGCGTTTCTGCTTCTGAGGATGTGCAATAGGTTGAAAGACTTGAATTCTGATTGCAGGCACCTAACCTAGCTGATGGAGATCAAGGCACCGCTTCAAAGGATCTCGTTCAAGTACCAATTGGACCGGTTTCGAGAGCACAAGCAAAGAAGTTCAAGGATGTACTCAACGGACTCATCCAAGAGTTATGGGCTCAAGCAAATTTGTGGAGGCCCATTGAGCATGATCCACGTGGGCCTCAAAGAATCGTCACCTTGATTCAAGTTCTAGAAGGATCCGGTCAAGGCTAAGAATTGGCAAGAAATATTTTGGGCCTATTCTAGAAGGATCGTGATGCACGACACAATTTACTAATTAATTATTACAATTTATTATTTTTGGTATTTTTATGTAAAAAAAACGTTATTTTAGGTTTAGGTGATTTATTTCCTTGTTTTTAGGTGCATTTAATGCTTTTTAAGTCAAATTTGATTCCTGATATGGTTAGGTATCAATTAGGAGTTTTTTTAGAATATATTTTCTTGTCTGTCAAGTTTTATAGAGCCCTTAAATAGGCTCCTAAGTCTGTAAACGTTTTTAGAAGACATAATTGAATATTCATAAAACTTGTGAGGTTTATTCTCTTTGGTTCTTTGAAGAACTATTCGAACTTATCGGGATTTCCCGTGGCGTTCATCTTGACTTATCAAACGGAGTTTCCACCACCGTTTGTGGCATTTTCCTTATACCGAGGTTCTTGTTTGTCATAAACAACGGGTCGAGGTCTTCCCTTCGAATCTGTCCATAGAACGATCTTGGGTTCCTTTTCGTTGTTGGGTCTCGTTATTCTTGGCGGGGTTCACATCACTAGCCCAGGTATTCCTACATCTTATCATCCCTCGTCTTAAATTCTCCTTTAACTTGGCCGACGACTAATCTTGAGTCAGAGAACACCTCTAACACCTTTCCGCCTATTTTTCGAACCATGGTCATTCCCTTTATCAGGGCCTTATATTCAGCTTCATTGTTGGTAGTCGAGAATCCCAATCTAAGTGACTTCATAATGATAATCCCTTCAGGGGACACTAGCACTAACCCCACTCCGGATCCCTTTTGGTTTGTTGCACCGTCAACGTGCACTTTCCATGACAAGGGGCCTTGCTGGGTGATCATGCCAACTGATTTTCCATCCATGTGCTGTGCCTCCGTTTCTTTTGCTAATGGGGATTTGGTGAACTCGGCCACTAGATCTGCCAAGACTTGGCCGTTGATGGAGGTACGGGGCTTGTATTTGATGTCAAAAGCCCCCAGGATTGTGGCCCATTTGGCGATCTTTCCCGTATAATCAGCGCTCCGGAGCAAGGCTCTGATCGGAAGTTTGGTTAGGACGATGATCGGGTGTGCTTGAAAGTAATGGGGGGAGTTTATGTGTGGCGTGTACTACTGCCAAAACAACTTTCTCTAGTGGTAGATTACGAATCTCGGCCTCATGTAGTGACCTGCTCATATAATAAACAAACCTTTGCATGCCGTTATCAACCCGTATTAGGACCAGGCTTACAAGATGAGTTGCCACAGCAATGTAAGCGAACAGGACTTCATCAACATCAGGGCTAGACATGATAGGGGGCCAAGAGAGATAATCTTTAAGCTGTTTGAAGGCCTAGGCACACTCTTCGATCCATTCGAATCCCTTCCATTTATTCATCATTAGGAAAAATGGTCGGAATCTATCCGTTGATCGAGATATGAACCGGTTTAGGGCAACAGTCATTTATGTCAGCTTTTGGACTTTCTTAGGGTTCCGAGGTGGCTGTAGGCTGTTGATAGCTTTAATCTGGTCAGGATTGACTTCAATCCCCCTATGGGTTACCATGTAATCCAGAAATTTACCTGATCCTACGCCAAAAGAGCATTTGGAGGTATTGAGGCGTAATTTGTGTTTCCTTAGGATATTGAAGATGTCCCCGAGGTCCCCTAAGTGCTCAGACACCATCTTGCTTTTCACCACCATATCATCTATATAGACTTTAATGGTCTTGCCTAACTGTGGTTCAAACATCCTAGTCATCATTCTTTGATAGGTTGACCCCGCATTCTTTAGACCGAATGGCATCACCTTGTAGTGGTAGTTTCCGGTGGGGATGATGAAAGCGGTTTTTCCTGATCTTCCAAGGTGAGTGGTATTTGGTGGTATTCCTGAAAGGCGTCTAGGAAGCTCATCTAAGGATGGCCTACAATTGCGTCTACCAATTGGTCTATTTTAGGCATAGGGAAAGGGTCTTTTGGGCAAACCTTATTCAGGTTTGTAAAGTCTACGCATACTTGCTATTTTCCATTTTTCTTCTTCACCACGATGGTATTAGCCAACCACTGAGGGTAAAATACCTCCTTGATAGCTCCTACCTACTTTAACTTCATCACCTCCTTTCTGACGGCATCAGAGTGTTCCTTGGAAGAGCGCCGATGAGGTTTCTTCCTGGGGAAAACTGATGGGTTGACGTTTAAATTATGGCAGATGAAGCTCGGATCCACCCCTGGGGCTTTGTAGGCCGTCCAAGCGAAGACATCAACGTTTCGTCTGAGAAACTCTATTAGCTTGTCCTTCTTAAAAGAAGGCAGCTGAGCCTCAATCTGAAAGAATTTCTCTGGGTTGTCCCCTATAACAACTCTCACCAAATTCTCGCACTTCGCCTCTTCGACAGACCCGTCGGCGGACGACACCGTCCCTATTAATTACTATAAGCCCTCTTCAGTACAGGCCAATGACTTGGCTTTGGACTGGTGACGAATGGCAACTACGAAGCATTGCCTAGTCGTGGATTGGCTCCCTATAATCTCTTCAATCCGTCCTCCCGATAGGTATTTCACTTTCTAGTGGAGGGTAGAAGAGACAACCTCCAGAGTATAAAGCCATGGCCTTCCAACGATGGCTGTATATGGAGAGTATTCGTCCACCACAATGAAGTCTACCTCTACCACTTCTAAGCCAGTCTGTATGGGCAGCCTAATCTGTCCCTTTAGGATGACGACATTTCCATCAAAACTTACCAGGGGTGAGCTAGAGGGTGTCAAGTTTTATGGATTCAAGTTCAACCCCCAGTACAAGTTGGGGTACATTATCTCGGCACCATTGCCCTGGTCCACCATCACTCTCTTCACATCATATCCCCCAATCTTGAGGGTGACTACCAAAGAGTCGTCATGGGGTTGTATGGTTCCGATTTTATTCTCGCCCGAGAAGTCCAAAATCGGCTAGATTCCCAGCCTTGCCTTCTTCACTGCTTGCTTCTCATTCTCAGCGGATAACCGAGCCACGGACATTATTCTGGAGGGGCAAGATCCAGTTCTCCCTAGAGCAGCGAAAATGACATTTATCGTTCTCAGGAGAGGTCTGGAGGATTCATTTCCTAGGGATCCCGAGTTTGTATGGCCTCCTTGGTCACTGGAGTGATGCAAGAGTTGTTTCAACCTTCCTTCATGGACGAGCTGATCCAAGTGGTCTCACAGGCTTTTACAATCTTCTATGGTATGCCCTTGATCTTTGTGGTACTGGCAATATAGGTTGTGGTTGCACTTCGCGGGGTTCTCCACCATTTTATTTGGCCATTTGAAGAATGGCTCGTTCCTTTTTTTCTCCAAAACTTGATGTACTGGCTCCCGAAATACGGCACTGATTACCTGCGGATGAGCAGGCCTGTCTGTCCGACAAAGTTGCTCCCCAGTTGGTCATTGTTGTGTCGGTCCGACCTGAAATCCCTCCTCTCCTGAGGGATAACCTTCTCCTTTCCCTTTCCTTGTTGCTGGTCTTCTTCGACCCTTTTATACTTGTCAATCCGGTCCATGAGCTAGCGTACACTAGTGACTGGTTTACCAGTTAGGGACTTTCTAAGATCGTGATCAGTAAGGAGGCCGAGCTTGAAAGTGCTGATGGCCACGTCATCAAAGTCACCATCTATCTCGTTAAACATCTCCCAATACCTATCTGAGTATGCCTTCAGTGTCTTTCCCTCTCGAATGCTTAGGGACAGTAAGGAGGCTAAGGACCGAGGGACCCGGTTACAGGTGACGAAGTGAGAGCAGAACGCCTGGGTGAGCTCTTTGAAAGAGTTTATAGAGTTTTTTTCACATCATCGAACCACCTCATTGCGACGGGCCCCAGGCTAGATGGGAAAACCTTGCACATCAAGGCTTCGTCCCTGGAATGGATAGCCATTCTTTGGTTGAAATAGCTCACATGTTCCACAGGGTCTGTTTTACCGTTGTACATGGTGAAAGCAAGTTGGGTAAATCGTCGAGGAAGTTTAGCCCCCTAATCTTGCGTGTGAAGGGTGACTTAGAGATTTGGTCCAATGCCTTACTCATGGCGTTGTTTCTCCCGCCTTTATGAGGCGAAGTTTCGTTCCTTTGTTCGCAACGGCGTTCCTCTTCGTAGGAGAAGGACTCGCGAGGCAAGGTTCGAGACCTTCGCTGGTAACTGACGTCCCTTCCATCATCGGAAGAAGCGTCAAAATTAGAGGGAGTTCATTTTCGTTGTGCATGGTGCAGTTCCCTTTTCAGCCGGTCAATTTCCAGTTGCATGGCTTTGCTGGGCTGGTCTTGAGAGATGTGACTCCTGACTCAAGTGTGACTCTTGCTTGTGCGCGTAGTGTGCACACTACTTTCTCGATCTTTTTTCTGCTCATGGTTGGTAAGGGGGTTTTGGGGTGGCCTGGATTCTGCCTCGTGTGGACCTGATCCCACCATCATTCACTGTTGCACTCACTATCACACAAGTTCTCCCCACAGACAGCGCCAATTTTAGGGGCATGGATTACAACCCAAGCCCAATGTGCATGAGATTGTGGGTTAATAGGCCTTATACAATAAACTTGTAGAGAGTGGGTCTAAGAACTAGGGCTTGGTGAATCTAACAACGGTTAGGACAAGTATGAAGAACCATCATACCTGAACAACACCTGTAGAGTTGTATGAATGTCCCGTCCGAGGAGGCCAAGATTATTATAAATTAGTAAGACTGATTATAAGTGCAATTCTCGTTGTTACCATATTCCTTCCCTATTTTTTCTTCCTTTTACCCATGAAGGGTCTTTTACATTATATAGGTCCCTTCTGGTGATCTTAGTCCTCCACTTGTCACTCATCTGGACCACCACTTGAGTACTTGTCCCATCGGACACCCTTTCTGGCCCTTTGTGGGTCGCGGTGGCCAAGGAAACACTGTTCAGAGGTCTTCTCCATATAAATGTGGCCAGAAAAGTAGGTGCAGTGCATTTAATGTGGAGGTAACAATCTTTCTTTTAGATATTTTTGTGCCTCCTTCCTTCTTGTGGGTTTGTGTAGCATGCTTTAGACATCGGTGCCCTCGTTAAGGCCATTCTTGTTGCTGGAACATGTAAAGGAGCGGTGCTTGTATTGTCCAAGGAGACATTCCTCCTCGGACCATCATCTTTTCCTTTCTTACTTATGAGGCGCTGAGCTGGAATGGCACTCCACCAATTGGTCTCTCCTTGGACTCCCCAACGATCTTGGATAGGGCTCAAGGCCCATTGTACCGTTTTTGGGCCCGGTCCCCACACTAGGCATACAAATACATTAGCAAATGAAAATACTAGAACACAACTTCCTTAGCGTGCGTTGCCAAGCAATGATTTTGTGTTTTGCGTTTTTTTGGGGATCCCACAACACTGTTCATGAACCAGCCAACTTGTGAAAAATGCAGCACATGAGTTTGCTATAGTGTTTTGCATTTCAAAAATTATTTTGCTATAGTGTTTTCAACAATAAGTTTTCAATTTTCAGAAAAATAAGCAGTATTCAGGGTTTGTTTGGATATCATTTTTTTTGCTGAAACTGAAAATTTAGTACTGAAAGTACTGTATATTGTTGAGGACATATTTTGTGTAGTTGGCTAATCTTTTGACAAAACGCACTTTACTTGTAATTGGGTATATCTAGGATGTGTTTAATACTTCAAGGGACATTTGTTCAAGTCTAGTATTAAAGTCATGAAGATTGGACCAAGAAACAAGTGAAGAAAGGTGTTCATTAAAGTTGGACAGATAGCTTGACACCTGTGGACAGATAGCTCGACAGCTGCTCGACACCTCTCGACAGCTGGCTATCTATTGAGCTCTTAAGGTGTTTTCTTATCGCAATCTCGACACCTTCTCGACAGCTGGTGGATCGATTGAGAAAGCTCTTGTCCCCTCGATAGCTTCTCGACACCTCCTCGACACCTAGCAATCTATCAAGGTTTAATGAGGCTCGACAGATTCTATCTATCGAGGTTACGAAAATTCAGATTTTCAGATCTGATTTTTGGGCCAGGATTTTGTATTTGTGTAGGGTTTCTTTTCTCACAACCCTAAATCTATATAAAGCTTATTTTAGAGGTCATCACATAAGAGAATATAAGGAGAACATATGCAAAAGGTGATCGATGCCTTATTCTCTCTGAAAGAAGCTACTGCGTCTTTACGCCTTAGGATTTTGTAACAAAGTACTCCTTAATCTTTATTCTTGATGAAGTGAAGAACTTTGTAGTCAACAATCTTCTTCTAGTTAGTGATTGAAGTCGCGTACTGGGATCCACGCAATTGGTTAGTCATGTACTGGGATTCGTGCATCATCAAAGGGTAGCGTTCATATATTGAAGAGTTTATAGGTTCTGAAGCGGTAGAAAGTTTCTACTGTGAGTTCATCTATGGGATTGTAGAATCTAGCGAGAAATGTTTTGTACTAGATCTGAAACTTCTCTTTACTATAGTGGATTGTTTTTTGAGAAGGTTTCCCCCCAGGTTTTTTACTGTGAAACTGGTTGGTTTCATTGGTTTTCCTAAGTCATCATATCTTGTCTTATTTACTTTTCCGCTGCATTCATTATTGACATGATATTAATGTTTGTTTGTTTTAACAAGTTTTATTGATAATAAATTTAATTAACAACTTGGGTTTAAAACTTGTTAATTCTATCAACCGGGGTCTAAATTTCCCAACATATATAAAGGTAAAAGTTAGCTGAAAAGTATAGTAATATCAAAAAGTGCAGTGGGGTCTATAAATAATAGCAAAAATAAGCTAAATAGTAATAAAAATAAACTGAATATTAAAATAACTTTTATTTTTTATTGGTATCCATTCGGAGGCTCAAACAGACACTTAAACCAAAAGAATGAAATAAAGTAGACAGATAGATGTTTAGATACACTCCAGAAACATGGCTCCCAAAATAGGATTGAATCCTCTCTGTTTTAAAGTGAAATTGAATCCTCGTTGGCTTGTTTCAACTTTCAATAATATTTCTCTGAAGGTTACAAAAAAAAAGAAGAAAAAGAAAAAAAAGAAAAAAAAATGCAAGTCGTACTAGCCGATTCCATTAAAGCAGAACTAATCTTTTTGTTTTTTTTTTTTTTTTGGTTAAACAACGCATACTATTATAGATTAAGGAATAATAAGTCTATTACAAACATAGCCAGCTTTGTCTAATGCTAGCAGATCAACCACCACAGGCGGTGGGTTATACAAAAAAAGATATTCATTATAGAGTGTAGCCCCCATCTTAGCTAGTTTATCAGCACAGCAGTTGGCTTCTCTATAAATATGGGTTACCAAGCAATTAGGGAACGTCTTCATCAGGGTCCTGCAATCGGATAGAAGAGGTTCCAAATTCAGATTGACAACAGTTGTATTAGTGATAAGGTATACAAGAAATTCAGCATCTAAATCAACACATAAATTTTCAATGCCCAACTGTTTTGCCATTAGAAGTCCTTCCTTAAACGCCCAAAGTTCAGCAGTGATACTAGAGACATCACCAAACTTCTTCACAAACCCGGCAACCCAATCCCCTTCACTGTTCCGAATAACTCCCCCGCCCCCAGCCTTCTTTGGAACCCCAAAAACCGAGCCGTCCGTATTTAGCTTCACCCATCCAGGTTGGGGTTTAATCCACTTCACTTGGATTTGGATTTTATTTGGCTTGGCTGGAAAGTTTGGCACAATGGCAAGGTATTCAGCACTTTTCTTGATACAAACAGTACTCAGCCCTCTCACAACATTCCTATCTTGAAAAATGACATTATTCCTTTGAAGCCAAATATTCCAAAGGGTTTGGGGAAACAGAATTTTCCAAGGTATGCGGGGTCTAGGAAAAAAATCTGGTGAGCCACAGTATTTCTCTAACCAATCAGTTAAGGGAAGATTAAAAAACTCAAGGTTCGAATCTTCAATACCAAGGTCTTTCCACACAGATCTAGCCTTCTCACAGTCCCTCAGACAATGTAGGATAGACTCAGGGGCTTGACCACACAACTCACAAGTGATGTTCAAGTCAAACCCCCTTGAACCAAGAACATCACGGGTAGGGATGCTGCGATGAACACAAAGCCAAAGAAAAAATTTTATTCTTGGTGTTGTGCTGGATTTCCACACCCACTGGCCGAAGGTAGTCTTAAGAATCAAAGGGTTTAAACCCTTAGCTAAGAGATATGCTGAGTTAAGTGAGAATGATCCATCCTTGGAGTAAGCCCATACCAGAATATCCTCTTGGTTTGGGTTAATAGCAGTTGGGATGCCTTGTATTTCTTTATCAATGTTGTCAGGTAGGATGAAAGAAATGCAAGCCCGGTTTTCCAAGAGCATCTTTACAGAGACATTATCCTCCCCTTCAGCCAACGGTCCTTCAATATGGTGTCTAAGGGGCCCAGTGGGCAGCCAGTAGTCATCCCAGGCCTTAACCATGTTCCCATTTGCAATGTTCCACTTTAACCCTTTATTGAAAATAACCCCACCAGCCTTGCAAGCAGTCCAAATGTGAGAAGCAGGGAGTTTTCTACCACCAATACTAAGTCTAGTAGGGGTAAGATACTTACAAATTAGCATTTGTGCCCATGGCATATCAGGACTAGAGGCAATTCTCCAACACAGTTTAGCTAACAGCGCAGAATTACGAGCTTTTGCCTGGAAGATCCCTAGACCCCCCAGCTCCTTCGGGTTAGTTACTTTGTTCCATCCCACCAGGTGAATTTTCTTTTTATCCGAAGTTGAACCCCAAAGGAAGTTCCTCACAAGCTTGTCAACATCATCACATACTCTAGCAGGAAGTTTATAGCATTGCACGAATATATTTGCTCCCCACCCAAAAAATAATGTTGACATTTAGATATCAGACAAGATTTGATCTCAGACAAGATTTGATCTGCATAATAGAAGTGGGGATTGGGATTGGTGCAATAGTTAGAGGTATAGATTATACCATTTCTCTCATATTATTTTCACTTTTTTCAAATTTTTATTTTTAACTTTTAATTTTTAATTTCTTTGATTCAATAGGTTTTTTTTTTTTTTTTTTTTTTTTTTGGGAGAAAGAGTATCATAAACCTTTATTAAGAAAATCCAGTTAAATTTGCTTGGATGACTGAAAAACATTGTGAGGGAACATCTTCTATCCACACAACTAAATCTGAGCTATGCACAGCATATTAGCCATGAGCGTAACGTAATTGATTAAAAAAACAAGAGCAACGATAATAGTTGATACATATCAATAATTAACTTTTTTTTTTTTAACTTTTGATTTAAACCATTAAAAGATATTGCTCTCAATCAAAGTAGGAGTGGAACCGATAGGATAGGACATATGGCTAAGTATGGATCGCTTTAGCCATAGGGCTAGGAAATAAATAACATATGCAAAATGATTTTACAAGATAATTCAGTGACTTGAAAGTCACCATTCTAGCCCTATGTTGTACGCTGCCTTCAACTTTTAAAATTGTATGTGCACACATTAGTAAATTATGTTAAGAAACTTTTTATTAAAAAAATGAAAAAAGTGATTAATTTTTTTTGTAGCTTTTCCTATTGCCCATAAAACAAGAAAGACTTTATTTTGATGAAAGTTTAAAGAGTACCTACATGGCAACACATTGCTAGTTAGGAGGGCTGACTCGAATTCTAGATGCTTTGCATCATGGAGTCTTGTTGGTCCAAGGTCCAGCCCTAGGCCACCAATCACTATGCTAATATTGATAAAATTTCTTTTCTATAGAGAACTTCTTCGATATCCTTATTTTAGTAGGATGAGATTTATTACAAAATATTTGATATGATACTCTCCTTGTCAGTGTAAAAGGTATTTATGACATAACTTCTACGTCAATAAATCTCAACAAATCACAATCCTAGAATTGAGGTCAGTTATAAATGTTCAACATATTAGGTAGGGTTAATCTGTATATTATTTTCCATCCTTGTATTTTAACGTAAATCATATGATTCATCACTTTCTTAATTAACATGTCCTTCCATTACTTCTAGTAATGTTACATTAAGTCTTTCTCTAATTCTTGTCATTAAAGAAACAAACTTGTAACAAAAAGGCAAAAATAAAAATTTGCAATTCAAGTAGAAGCACATATAGAGAGAGAGTAAATCATTCATCGAAGAGAGAGAGAGAGAGAGAGAGAGAGAGAGAGTAAATCGAAGCCAAAACTGAGAAATTAACAACTGGGTTTCAAAGTATTAGTGCTAGCTCAAGAGTCCATTTAAACAGTGCCACATAACAATCAAATGCAAATAATAGAAACATAGAAAGCTAAAATATACCAAACCCACGTCCCCACGGGTGAAGTGCATGACTCATGAATAGGGAGAATTCTTAAATATTTTCAGGGGACAGAGAAATGATGCTCCTTTCACAACTTACCATGAAATTAAAGAATGGACCCTATCATTAATGTGAGAGAATGAAGCATCATTCTCTGTAATCCGAAAGTACATGAGAATTACTCTATGAATAATCTCAAAATCCAAAATCAAAAAGTGATAAGTGTACAACACATTTCGTGGTCCAGTCCATATGTGAGAAAAGCTCATTTAAGAGCATGTTGCACATAGGGTGCAATAGAATTTTTTGTGCACGTATCTAGTCTAATATCTGAGTCAATTTATATTAGTCCATTAATCGCCACAATTAAAAAGAATAAAATAGTCTATCTTCTTTTCAATGTGGGGTTAAAAATTTTCACTAACTCCTCATCGTCCATATCAACTCTCACATCTTTACAATTATGTTGTATTATAAATCAATTTTAATTATAAAATATTAAAATGCTCCAACAGTTTATTAAAGAGATAATTTTTTAGCTGAATTTATTATCTTTTAAACACCGATTAGTATATAGAAGTTGTCTAGTTTGATATTAGACATGTACAAAAAATGAAATTGAGAAAACAAAAACTACATTGTTTCTATAACTACTAGACCAATTGACAAGTTCTATTTTTTAAGGACATCATTGACTACCTTAAATATTTGGGGGCCAACTCCTATATTTTTGTAGACAAATCTTTAAAATTTTTAACAATTATACATAAAATAAATGAATTTTTTTTATAATTTTTGGACTAGACATGGCCCTCGAGCTTGGCTATATTTTAACAATTATACTTTTTTTGTTTTTGTTTTTGGGGGGGGTGGGGGGGGGGGGGGGGTGTGGTGGTGTGTCTCAGATAACCTAACCTAGCTAATCAAAAACACATACTAATTATGCTTGCAAAACTCATTGCATCAACAAAAAAGTTCGGCAAAAAACATTATTACTATCTATATAAAAAAATTCTAAAATAAAAAAGTACAAATTATATAAGCTTTTATTTTGGATCATGATAATATTCAAATCAGTGGTCAAAGTTGAACCCCGTTCAAAAACTCTTCAACGGTAGAGGCGTAGAGCATGCTCATATGGCACGTAGAATGGGCTCTGTGTGTGTGTTTTTAATAGGACCCAGGATCATGTTCATAATTGGGATGAATTAAACATGATTGATATTATTAAGGCGAAAACCACATTTTCATCTCTATATTTTCACGCGATTACCACTTGGGTCTTTATCTTTTATTTTCACCGCCTTCACTCCCTATTTAGAAAAACACCATCCATTTTAGCCTTTCCGTCAGTGCCCTAATAGCAAAATCTTACGTGGCAGATGGAACTATTAAAATAAAAAAAAATTATTTTGGCATTAAAAAATGCCACGTTAGAATCTAAATTAAAAAAAATTAATTTATTAATTTTAACTAAATAAAAAAATTAAAAACCAAAACTCACATGAATTGAGATTTACGTGTATCTTGAACAAGAACAACAAGAATACAAACCCAGATCTAAGAACAAGAACAACATTTTCCTTTATTTGACATTTTCTCTATTTCTTTTTCTTAGAAAACAAACACAAAACACAAATCCAAAAAACTAAAATAAAACCAACACAACACTCCCACAATCTCTCTCTCTCTCTCTCTCTCTCTCTCTCTCTCTCTCTCTCTCTCTCTCTCTCGTGTAAATTTTTTATATCTCTCTCACTCTCAAACTCATGAAAGGCTCTATGATTCATCACCCACCAGTCCTTCTTCTACGCTATCCGATCAGGCGACCTTGACTCCCTCAAGCAGTTCTTGGATAAGCTGTCCGGAGATGACCCATTAGATGCTTCCACCATCTCTGATCTAATGGTTCTGCAGAATGATGCAGAAGAGACTGCCCTATTCTTGGCTGCAGCCAATAATCTGCATGAAATTTTCAGCTACTTGCTTAGCTTCTCTGATATTCAGACCCCAAATTTTCAGCTACTTGATTGGCATGGGTTTGTTGACTAATCGGTGGGTTTGGTGACTAATCGATGGGATGGATCGTTGGTTTGGTGACTGATCGGTGGCAGGGGTGGTGATTGGCGGTCTGATTTGTTCATGTGGGTTTCGGATTGTAGGGTTGGTTGGTTGGTTGATTGGGTTCATTGTTGTTGTGGGTTTCAGACTTACTTGAGGTGGGTTTGCTAGATTCAACTTGCTTGAGATGGGTTTTTCTGAGTTTGAGATTTTTTTATTTGGATTGGTTGTGTTGTATTTTTGGATTATTTTGGGGCTTTAGGATTTGATGATTTTGCTGGGTTTGAGAAAATGGTGATTTTGAGATTTTTAATTTTTGGAATTTAATTTCTGGGTTTGTGTTCTTGTTGCTCTTGTTCAAGACATACTTAGATCTCAATTCATGTGATTTTTGGTTTTTAATTCTGTTTTTGGTTTTTTTATTTAGTTAAAATTAATAAATTAATTTTTTTAATTTAGATGCTGACATGACATTTTTTAATACCAAAATAAAAATTTTTATTATTATTTTAATAGTTCTATTTGCCACGTAGGATTTTACTGTTAGGGCACTGACAGAAAGGATTAAAATGGATGGCGTTTTTCTAAAAAGGAAGTAAAAGCGGTGAAAATAAAAGATAGGGACTAAAGTGGGAATCATGTGAAAATATAGGGATGAAAATGTGATTTTTGCTTATTATTAAAACATCTCACCATTAACCCAAAACTGTATTTAATATTTTTAATTCGGTCACAACAAATTTGTCGGCAATGGACACCAACAGGGTGATTTGGGTTGGCGAAGTTGTTACTTTAAAATCTAATTATAAAAAAATTATTGATTTAAAACAAATTATAAAAATACAATACCTTTTGATCTCATATTTCATTTCATCCCATAATTGTAACCATTAATAATCAATTTAAATTTTGATAGAACTACAATTATTAAAATTTCAAAACTCTTCCTGTTTTTTCTGATGATGAGATTATTTTTATTGAATTATTTTGTTAAAAAACAAAATTGGATAAAAATATATGCTGCCTAAAAAATAAAATAAGCAAAATAAACTTGCTTATAATATGTGCCGAATAGGCTAGGAATTACTTCTCTATTTTTGGGTTAAAGTTAAACACGGAAAAAGACAAAAAGTAGATTAAAAAAAGACGAGGGGTCCACAAGGTCTAATGAAAGGACGGGGGGGAGATGAGAGAGGGCCAATGGGCCATTGGGCAAAACAAGAGGCAGCGGCCCAAACCTCAACAAGTGAGCCACTCGGCCTACAAGTTTGAAGTTCCATCAATATAACAAAAGGCCCAAAAATCAACCACAACTTTTCTACTAGCATAATTTATTTCACAACTTAGATGGTAAACCGTGATGAATGAACAATCATTTTATATGAACTTTTATTTTTGACCACTCACAACTTATCATCTTAGCAAGTTGTGAAAAAAAAAATTTATCGAATAAATTGTATCCCTAAACTTAATCAATCAAAAGAGATAAGACATATTTTGATGTCTTTAATCACCAAAGAGAAGAGTGAGTTTGGGAGCTCATTAATGACCGAGATGAGAATTTGGGAGTTACTTATTAGTTTCAACTAGATGAAGTGGATATGTGTCCTGAGAATTAACCTTCCTCACCAAAAGTCAAAAGGTGTCTAGGAAAAAAATTAAAATCAATATGACCAATTCTAAATAGGAATGATAGGCTTACATGAACAATGAAATGTAAATTTTACACATTCAATAAAAATGTGGCCAATATTTGCCAATTTCGGAGAAAGTGTACAATCCTTTTAGCCTAGAAGCCTACAATGTACACTTTACATTCCACTATTAGTGTAAAACCTAATTTTCTTTCTAAATAATAACCTTGGGCTTATCAATTGATCACTAAAAGAATATATGCTAAGTTGGAATACACAAAAAATGAACATGTATTTTTGTTTCTTAATGAACTAAGAAATTTATTCATAAGTAAAGATAATACAATCAAGCAAAAAACATAAACAAGAAGCACACAAGCACACTAACAATGGCTTTGCAACAAGCCTATTCACACAATAACCCTCCAATTACGTAAAATATAAATATAATGATCTTGATAATGCAGTCCTCGTACTGACAAAATTCCCCTTACTCTGAATCAAAATCTTCTATCCCAAACCCTTCGTACCTCCTTATGCTCCACAAATCAAAATAGGTCACTTGTCCATTAATTCTTAATTTTATGCTATTTATTTCATTTACCAAAAATAAATAGAAAACAAAAATCCCAACACATATTCATCCCACCACCACCAACCTCATCGGCACATCCTAATCTAACTCGCCAACTCCACCTTCAATTTAGCTACAACAATTATTAGATCTCAACAGATATTCATTCCACCACCACCACATCCATTTTGCTACAGCTTTAGCTCTCGAAACCATCATGTCTTTCATTTTCTAATAATTGTTTTGGATGTCTTTTGTATTTCGTGAAATTTGGATATTAGACATTCTTTGGGTTGGGGTCTCTTCCAGTTGCCATTGGGGGAACAATTTGTCAATTTGGATATTAGAAATACTTTGGGTTGGGGTTTCTTCTCTTGTAATCGGTGGATAACTGTTACAATATTTTACTATCTATGGTGTCCGCAACTTGAAAATTTGTCAAACCATCAAGCATTTCTCATTAGTAGGTGATTTGTTTCTTTCTAATTTGTTACCTATATATTGTAGTACTTCAGCCTTCAAATTATTTTCTTTTTCTTCTTCTTTTTTCTTGTGTTGTGAAAAGCATTTGTGAACGTTCAAATCATTCATCAACATTCAAATCAGCTTTAGATGTGCCTAGACGGCTAGACTTGGTGGCGTTGCCATGGTCATGACTGGAGTTGATAGCATCGGCAGTCACATGTCAATTATGTCATTGGGTGGAGGCTGGTGATCGTGGCTGTGGGGATGAATATGCTTTGGGGCTTTTCCTTTTCCATTTATTTTGGGTAAATAAAACAAGTAGCATAAAATTAGGAATTAATGGACAGATGACCTATTTTGAATTTTTGATTTGTGGAGCATAGGATGGTATAAAAGATTTGGGATAGAAGATTTCGACTTACTTACTCCAATTCTGCTCATAAATACTTGCAAAACATAGCTTTAAAGTCGCTCTTTTTTCTTTTTTTTTTTCAAATTCTGTAGGACTTAATCAACCAATTAAATCATCCTAGACAAGCTTAGGCTTAGATAAAGAGAGGGAGAAGCATGCCACTTGAAGGAACACGAAGAATAAAGGCTACAGTATTCCCCAGAAAGTGTGGCACCTCTGTATAGGTGCCTGCAATAAAAGCTACCAGCAATGCTCCGATAGACCAGTTTGTGAAAAAGCAGTACGTTGTACCAGTTCTCTGAGAAAAGCGCCTCCCTCAATCGTTGATGAAGCCAAAAAGTAGACGAATACCGAGGTAGTGGAAAGACTAAAAGCTAAAGTATTAGCTATCAGAAGTACACGAAAAGCAGTAACTTATCTTAATACTGCCAAGCCCTCATCCACACCTTCGCTTTGGTTAAATCCACCAGGGACCGTGAAAGCTGCCGTGAAGGTCACAGTTGCTATGAGAGTGGCAACCAACATATTGGTCTCACTCACTCGAAAAATCTTACAAACCTCAGATTTTTGGTATAAGTGAGACTGAACCTTAGATTTCTTATTCAACTATCAGAAACTTTACCAATAAAGCTAACTAGAACTTACCCAAAAAATGTACTTGATGTCATCATAAAACATTATAAATAGATTATTTTTGCAAAATGTTAAAAGCTAGCTACCCATAAAATTAAAATAAAATGAAAAATAAAAAACACATGCACACACATTATACATGTAAGACGATATCTGCGATACATTCTAGCTTTAATACAATACTTTCAGTCAAAATCAAATTAATAGAACTTGGTCACCATTGTATCTTTCCACTCAATGTTTTAGCTATAGTAAGCTTTATTCTTCTACAAATAATTTGACACTTTAGTTTGATTGGAATGAATGTTGAGTGATGCTTTTAAAATTTCTACAAGTAGCTTTTTATACTCTTGTAATATTTATTTCTGTTCCTATGCAATTACCATTACGGTCAACTGAATATGCCTTTATACTTGTGCACCAAAGTGTCAAAGGTGTTGAGAAAATAAAATAAAATTCAATACAACCCATGATAAATAATTAACTTTTAAGCAGATCAATTAATTACCACGAGAATGCTATTTTGGTATCACAAGAAAAATACACATGCCATAATTTTTTTATTGAAATAAGAATTTTAATCGAAAGCAAATATAAAGTACAATCAAACCAACACGAGCAAGAAAAAAAAAAAAAACACAAAAAACGAACAAAAATGGCAGCACGCAAGCACACCAAAATAAAGGCAAAGCAACAAGCTTCAGACTGACAGCATTCCTCTTACTCCAATTGGTGCCCATACCAACTTGCAAAACTTAGCTTTAAAGCCTTTTCCTTGCTAATTCTGAAGGTCCCCAATCAACCAAATCAGCACAGATCAGCTTGGGGCTTAGCAACCAAACCATTCTTCGCTACTTTATTTCTTTATTCTTCTAGAGAAGGAGCATAAAAACCAACGACTACGGTAAAATAAATACTAACATGCTACTTAATTGCGATAGGGAAAAACAGGCTAATTAGGAAGCAACAGAAAAAAATAACAGCTATTGTAATCCCCAAAGAGAGTGGCACCACAATATAGGTGCCTGCAATAAAAGCTGCCAGCAATGCTCCAATGGACCACTTTGTGAAAAGAGGGTGTTAATGTATATTATGTTATGGGCTTTAGGCCCAGCTAGTTTACTTATATAGTACACTTGTATTTGTACTACATTTTACTTGTACCACACGCATATGCCTCCTATATAAAGGCATCGCATGTATATTCCTTTATTATGAAATACAATTCTACGATTCAGTATTTCTAACATGGTATCAGAGTCACTGCTTTGACCTTTTCTTAGCAGTCTTATCTTTATTGGTGTTACTTCACTCTCAACATTGCTTCCGCCATCACAACAGTCGCTGCAACCTCTCGCCGTTGAACCCCTAACGTCTTCCAAATGTTGTCTTCAAGTTCCGGACCTGCAGCCGCTATCGTTGAGAAGTCCAACACCGCACAAGATCACTGCACGTGTCATCCCGCCTCGAATATTGCTCCGATCATAATTCTGGAGGTATCACTGAGATTGTCTTGGAACGATCTACCTGTTGGTGAAAGCCTCACAGTCATCGGAGTGCCCACGCACCCTCACGCCCTGCCTGAAACTTCTGCGACTACGCCCCACGCGCCACACGCGTCGTCCTCAGTTCAGGCTGACGTCACCTGTGACGTCATCAGTGCCACGTCAGCCCTAGCTTACGTCAGCATCCAGTCACCTGCTAACGTCATCTACGCTGGCCGTAGACCGTTGACAACCGTTGACCGTTGACTTTGACTGTTGACTTTTTAAAGTGTGTGTTTGCTTATAAGGAAGTGGAGTATCTAGGACATCTTATTTCTGGTGATGGGGTTAGGATAGATCCAAGGAAGACTGCTACTATGCAGCAATGGCAAATTCCTAGAGATGTGAAGGCTTTAAGGGGATTCTTGGGGTTGACAAGCTATTACAGGAAGTTTGTCAAGGGGTATGGACAAATTGCTGCACCTTTAACAACTTTGTTGAGGAAAGACTCATTTAATTGGACCTCTGAGGCTTCTCAAGCTTTCCAACTCCTTAAGGATGCAGTGTCAAACCCTCTTGTTTTGGCTCTACCTAATTTCACTAAGTCATTTGTGGTGGAGTGTGATGCATCTGATGTTGGTGTTAGGGCTATCCTAATGCAAGACCAAAGACCAATTGCTTACCATAGCCAGGCCTTAAAGGGTAAAAACCTTGCCCTTTCAACATATGAGAAGGAGTTGCTGGCTCTGGTAGTTGCAGTGAAGAAATGGAGACCATACCTCCTTAGCAGACCCTTTTGTGATTAAAACAGATCATCAAAGCCTTAAATACTTGCTTAAGCAGAAGATTGGGACCCCTGCTCAGCAAAAATGGATAACTAAGTTCCTTGGCTATGCATTTTTGGTGGAATATAAACATGGGAAAGAAAATTTGGTAGCAGATGCACTTTCAAGAAAGGAAGCTGTTGAGGAAGGGAAGTTTGAGGGTGTTGAGGTGGGAACTCTTTGTATCATTTCCTTTCCCACTCCTACTTGGTTGGATGAACTCAAGTTGACTTACACAATTGATGCTGCAACTCAAAAGATAATTCTTGCTATTCAGTCAGGTGGTGACATTCCAGCTAGGTTTACCTTGTCTAATGACTTATTATTTTACAAGGGCAGGTTGTTTTTAGGTAGTTCAGCTAAGGAATTGAAGGCTCAAGTGCTACAACAGATACATGCTAGCCCTTTAGGGGGTCATTCTAGTTATTTAAAGTCTTTTTAGAGGCTTAAGAAGGATTTTTACTGGACTGGTATGGTAGGAGACTTGAAATAGTTTGTGAGGGAGTGTGATACATGCCAAAGGTTGAAGAGTGAGACTTGCTTACTTGCTGGGTTGTTGCAGCCATTAGCTATACCAGATAGACCTTGGTTAGACATTAGCATGGATTTTGTGGAAGGGTTGCCTAAGTCTCAATAGAAGTCAGTGGTTTTTGTGGTGGTGGATAGGTTCACCAAGTATGTGCATTTTATTCCCTTGGCTCATCCCTAGATTGCTGCTAAGGTGGCCCAAGTGTTCATGCAGTATGTTTTCAGGTTACATGGTATGCCATCTACAATTGTGAGTGACAGAGACCCAGTGTTCACTTCCAAATTCTGGTTAGAATTGATGAAACTACAGGGCACTAACTTAGCTATGTCTTCCTCATATCATCCTCAATCCGATGGGCAGACTGAAATGGTAAACAAAAGTCTGGAGCACTACCTAAGAGCCTTTGCTGCTGACAGACCTCTTTCTTGGGTAAATTGGCTGCCCATGGCTGAGTTTTGGTTCAAACACTGCCATTAAACTTACTCCATTTGAAGAACTTTATGGTTATCCTTCTCCTAAGGTGGTGGAGTATGTGCCAGGTGTGACAAGGGTTGCAGCTGTGGATTCTTATTTGTAGGATAGGAAACAACTCTTTTCCTTATTGAAACACAATTTAAATGTAGCTCAGGAGAGAATGAAGTGGTTTGCTGATAAAAAGAGAGTGGATAGGTCCTTTGAGGTAGGGGATTGGGTTTATCTTAGGCTTCAACCATACAAGCAAGCCTCAGTGCAGCCCAAACAATGTGGAAAGCTTGCTCCTCGTTTTTATGGTCCCTTCCAAATTGTGCAAAAGGTTGGTCAGGTTTCTTACAAGCTTAATTTGCCTGAAGGGTCCCAAATCCATCCTGTGTTCTATGTCTCAAACCTCAAGGCTAAACTAGGTACCAATGTGATTCCTAGACCTGCTTTACCTGCTGTGACTATAAAGCAGATCCTTGCCCCTAAGCCTGTGGCTGTTTTGGATACCAGAACTCATCAATTAAGGAGTAGACTCATCACTCAGGTGCTTGTGCAATGGTAGGATGAGAGCAAGGATGATACTACCTGGGAAAGTTTGTTTGAATTACAGCAGAAATTTCCACACCTTGTGGGCAAGGTGTTTTAAAGGAGGGGGCAATGTTAGGAATTCAAGTGTATGTAATGCATGTGATGTTGCTGGTCAGTGCATGTGGTGCTGCATAAAGGGGTGTTACAAGGTATGCTTGGGCTGATGATGTGGGGTGTGCTGGGCTGATGAAGGGGGGTTTCCAGTGCAACTGCGTGGGCAGCTGTGTGTGTAGGACTATGTTGCATGTAGTGGCATCTTATATCTGTAACACATATAAGGATGATGTGGCAAATGTGTGTGTGTTAGCTGATGTAGGAGTTAGTTGGAATTGATTAGCTGTCAAGGTTGTTACAAGTTAGTTACACGGTTAAGCTTGGAGGGGAAGGCTAGGAGTATTATAAGAGGGGTAACAGATTGTAAGCAATTCATTGAACCATTTTGTTAATTGGATACTTCCTTCTTTCTGTTCCTTCTCTCTATCTCTAAACTCTATCCTCTCAATCTATGTTCATGGAGGCCTAGTTGTCCTTGAATTCAACTACTATATACTCTGTTCTTAACATAATTATATGATTTATTTAGTTAGTTTTATTAAATATTATTATATAAGTAATAATTAAATTAGTCATTAGTTGAATATATTTCAAATTTATAATGAATGTATATTTTATGTGTATATCTATAATTTTTTTTATAAATTTCATTAAGTATTTGTGTATCTTACAACACACGATACAATACGATATAATGCGATATACAATACAAAAAAGACACAAATTGATTTATGATACGACTCATGTTTTGACAATTATGGATAAGAGTTTTGGAGGTAGATAGATAGATAGAGAAGTGCATTTTTTTTTTTTTAATTTGATATTTTTTCTCTTCTTTAAATTACCAAATTAAAATATATTAAACGGTAAAAAAAATCAATAAAGTGGACTTATAGATGTAATTTTATAACTTTCAAAAACCTAGATGGGTGATAAATATCCATCCGGGTTACATGGGTCAACAAACTTGTCGGGTTTAGCCGAGTCACCACATTTCTTGTCTAATTTGCTGAGTTTAATAACTATGATTTTGAGGTATCCATGCTTCTTGTATTTATTTATTTATTTTTAAATCATTTTGGTTTTCCTAGGTGCATGTTAATCTAGGTAGGTTGGATTAGAGATGGTGGATTATTTATTTATTTAGGAAAAAAGATAGTGGATTTTTTTTTTTTTTTTTGGGTCAAAATGCAAAAACACCACACATGGTTTCAAAATTATTCCTTATAACTCCGTGAAGTTTCCATATTCACTAAACTGATCTCTAGGACTAACTTTCGTTAGTTCTTATGAAAATAAAAATCATGTGATCATTACATGACCACATTAATACATAATTGTTTCATGTCATTGGTTAGCTGATAGTCATTTTCTTTTTCTATTCATAAGTGCTAACAAAAGTTAGTGGCATTGATCGATTTAGTGGATATGGAAACCTCAAGAAGTTATGAGAAAAAATTGAAACACCATAACGTATTTTTGCAACTTACCCAAACTAAAGGGCTGTTTGCATTTAGGCCTTTTTTTATTATTTTTTATTTTTATTTTTAGGAACAAAGGATAGTGGAATTGGTTGATGAAGATGAGAGTTCGGGGGATGCCATTTTTTAAATTCAGAGGTACAAAGAGTATAGAAACAGGGTTCAATATTAGTATCAATCGGTTTAAATAGGGGCATGAAATCCGATTTGACACTAAAACCGCATTTGTGTAATTTTTCAATTGTATGTATTAAAATATTATTTTAATAAAATAGAGTATTAATCAAATGTATGTATTTGAAAAGTTATAAGCTAAAATAAATAATAAAAGGGTAATGTTCAACCAATCAAGTTTTACATTGAAACTCGATTTTAAGAAAATCGAGTTTCAAAACGGGAACACAGACCTAAATAGTTTCAAAACAGAAATATATTGTTAGATTTTTAAAAAAAAATAAGGGCAAAAGCCTAGAATTCCCTAATATTGAACAATGGATGCCATTCATGCAATTTGTAAAGGGTAACGTGAGAAATATTATCTTTTTTTTTTTTTTTTTTTTTCGAAGAAGGTGAGAAATATTATCTCTTTTGCAATATAAGCTTTATAAATTAATTGATTACCAATAACTTATAAAAAAAAATGGTTACCAATCAAATATATGAGACTCCAATCACATAGGTCAATTTGTATATTTATTTTGGTATTAATTTTAGTATTTTTCTTTTTTAAAAGGGTAATGTTCAAGTTAAGGTGAAAAATTGTGGTTGGAACAACATCATTTGCTTATGAAATCATCACTAAACATACTATTTCAGTTCAAAAAAAAATATTATTTTTTGAGTAGGGGTGTGTTTGGTATAGTAATAGCTCCTGAAATAGAATAATTAGTTTTTTATTTTTTTGAGAAAGAATAGAATAATTAGTTATTCATGAGTAATAGCAATTATGCGATTTGGTTGCATCTTTATTACATAAACTAGTCGCTAACCCGTGCGATGCACGGAATATATTTCACTTTACTTAAAATAAAATTTAAAATGAAAAAACATCATAACTTATCAAAATAAACATAAAATATACAATATTCATCGCAAAATGTTATTTGAGAATAAAATTACCATCAAAATGATATAAAGAAAAATTTCATGTCCAAACACATCAAGGTGGAATCTGGTTATTACTAAAATCCTATATGCAACTTACCAGAAAGATATCATGTCAGTTTTGATCTTCATTCTCTTTTTGCATATTAATTACTACTTTTAACTTCTATGTAAAATTTTGCTTTAACACAATTGCTATCTTGAGATAAATCTATAGTTATCTCATCTTTACTACTGGTACTCAACCCATGTCTATCGCCATTGTAACCGTAAAACATAAAATCATACCTATTGAAGAAGAAATTCAAAGTAGTTCATCTAGCATTACACCAACAACATTCAAGGCAAAATCCTTCCTATGAAGGGGGGAAAAAATCAATCATCCATGAAAACAAAGATTCATAAACTGAAGAAGCTCAAGATAATTTTAGAACTTGTCAAGATATATAACCACAAACCAAAAATTTTAAGAACCAAAAGGGGATTATCATAAGAAATAAATGTGCCTTAGTTTGTATATGAATTTAATTTGTGGAAAATTTATAGCCACATACCAAAAGATTTAAGAACCAAAGGGGGATTATCATAAGAAATAATTGTGCTTCAAAATTTGTATAAATTTATTGGAAATTCAACGGTGATTTATGAATAGCACACTTGATTATCAAAAGCAAATTCCTAACTTCAAATTAAAGGGTTGCATGTTCTCTAACTCAAATTTCTATATCACAACTGCAAATAATAATTATATAAAACTGATACAAACCATGCACAGACAATCAATAGGCTTTGTTGCTGGTCTTAAGCACTAAGATTTGAATCGCATTGTAATCATAACTGTATAATACATAATTAAATGTCAAGGCTTTCTAGGGCTTCACATATACTTCTTTAGGATCCTCTACAACACTTGTTGCAATGCAAAAGTTAAAAATAAAAAATAAAAATAAAAAGTAGTAGAGATTGCAAACAGAGAGGAGAGAGTACCAAGTATTTGTTGGGTTTTATGCTTCCACACCTTAGGCTAGAAGACATAGGTTGTAGTTTTGATTTTTCTCTAAAAAATAGAGATGCTTTATCTGCCATATACAATATAAAATAATTATTAGAATTTCAACTCAAAAACCAAACCCATAAAAACACTATCAAAATATAGAGATTAACCCAAATACTTATAAGAAAATCAATTCTAAACATAATAAAACAATAAGATAGAATGAAAATTTCAGGCACATATGAAAGCAAATAAAAAAAGACAAAACCTACGCTTTAAGTTTAGGGTTTTGAGATGGTAATTGCTAGGGTTTTAAGGAGAGAAGAGATTTTGGTATTTTTATGCAAAAAACGTTATTTTAGGTCTAGGTGATTTATTTCCTTATTTTTAGGCTCTTTTAATGTTTTTTAAGGTCAAATTTGGTTCCTATAATGGTTAGGTATTAATTAGGGCTTATTTTAGAATATATTTTCTTGTCCATCAAGTTTTATGGAGCCCGTAAATAGGCCTCCAAGTTTGTATACGTTTTTCAATATTATTGTTATAAGATATAAAACCTAAAATAAAAAGAAAAAGAAAATAGTGATGATGTGGAAAATCGTGAAAGCTTCAAAAGCTTCGGTTTTATATATATATATAGATTAGTTATTATATAAGAACAATTATTCTTTAAATTGACAAATAGTTATTCATCTTTAAAATTAATGTAATAGTTATTCTTTAGTGCATATAATTGGCTTAAAATTAATATATTTCTAAAAATATAAACTTTCTTTATACATCATTTTTTTTTTCAAACTTTCAATATGTAACAACCAAATTTATGGATTATAATAGTTATTTTATTACAATGTCTTCTATTCTCAATAATAAAAATTACATGAATTCTAGTTAGCTTAACTAGTAAAATTTCTGATAATTGTATAAAAGATCTGAGATTTAATTATTGCCTACACAAAAAACTGATTGGTGTTTTGGTACACTAAATTTATTAAAATCCTAAAAGATTTGACACTTTTATATTAAATTCGACTAAGTTGAATTTGATGTGAATGCACGCATTGAATATAGACGTTGGCGGACTTGGATTTTGGTACATAGTGTAAATGTAATAATTCTCTGCATCTTCTCTTATATTGTGTGTTTGTAAAAACTAAAAATAAGAGTGGCCGAAGGTGTGAAGTCAATCGAGTTTAATTTAGTCGGATCTAGTTCAAGTCAAATTGAGTTCGGGTCAGAAAATTATTAGACTAATATGAGTTACTATTCCTGTGACCCTAAGGCATGTTTTTCACATTAAAAAAATATTAATATAATATTTAATGCCTCGCAAAGGCCACAATCTAAAATAAAAAGGAAAGTGTAAAAATATTTGTGGAGCAGGCTGGATGGAGCAACCCTTACAACAGCTTGTGTGAAGGACGAGTGCATGCAAGACATTCATGCCGTGCCTTCCATCATAGGAGCAATCTGGAGCATTCCTTAGGATATGAGAAGCCATGTCGTAGAGTTCTCTATCCACAGCAAGGAACAGTGCGGATTCCCCAGCGTTGTTTACATGCTTAGCCAGTTCTGGATCCTCCTTAATGAGCTCTTTCACAATTTCAAACCGACCATCGTTGTCGTATCTCAAAGCAACATTGTTTACCTGCTTAGCCAGTTTTGCTGGATCTTTATCATTAATTAGTTCTTCCACAATCTTAATGTTGCCACATCGCACAGCGACGTGCAAGGCAGTATCCCCATCTTGATTCACCATGCTCAGAAGCTGCTGTCGGCCACCTGTTTCAACATCCAGTTTTTTGGCCTGGCCTATTAGAAGCTTTACCATTTCAATATCTCCTACCCTCGCAGCAACATGTAGCGGAGTATTGCCTTTGGAGTTTGTTTCATGCACAAGAGTTGGACTTAAATCAACTATGTTTGTCGCAGCCTCAAAATTTTTGAATTGCAGTGCAACATGAAGAACAGTGTTCTTCTCGATTGTCACTTGGAGAAGGTTACTGCTATTGGATTCTGCCAACTTCTCAAAGAAACTTGAATCACCGGAGGAAGCAGCTTGGAACACATCAGGATCCATTCTGTTTTGCCGTCCTTCTTCCATAGTCGGTTATCAATCTGTCTAGCAGTGTGAACAAAAAATAAAAATTACTAGCTATTACTACTATTTTATTTTATTTTACTTTTTTGAAAGGCTAATAAAACTAGGAAATACTAAAATTTTTCAAACATCCGTAACAAACAACCAACGCCTGGCAGGGCAAACAAAAAGAGCGAAGAAATATAGCAACCTGTTTTTTTGCACAGCGGTAGAGTAAGGACGACCAGCAAAATGAAGGCGAGAAGTGGATTTTCTAATAAAGCAAACAAGTATGAACAAAGAAAGTCATATGATTCTGAGGTACAATTACTGAATTGAGAGGTAGTGGTCTAAGAGTGACGAGTGGTTTAAAAGAATAAATAAGTAAGGAAGAAATGTGAGGATTGAGGCGGAGTGTGGATTTGGGAGGAGAAAAGAGAGTATAAAAGGAAGAATGAGAAGGGGACCCAAAAAACCAAAGGATGGGTTAGCGGGCCATGTTGAGCTTGAGAGTATCTCACTATCTCACAATAGATGGATCCCACGCGTTTGTGGACCCACTTGTTGTGAGAGCATTAGCATTGGGGAATGCAAATGCCAAATGGTAAGAAAAATTTGGCATTTGCAGCCCAAAAGTGCTCTCTCATCCGCTCTGACTCTCCCACTCTCTCAGCTTTGTCCTCCTCATCTCTCTCTCTCTCTCTCTCCCTCTCCCTTTCTTCTCTCTCAATGCTGTTTGCTCCGATGGGTTCTATGTGGCTTCGATGGGTTTGCTCCGATGTGGGTTTGGTTTGCTCCAATCGATGTATCATGGGTCAAGTGGTGGATCAGCATGGTGGGCCATGGGTTATGGGTTATGGGTTTTGGATTTGGGTTGATTTGGGCGTGACAGAGCTGGGTGTTGATCTGGGCGCGGATCAGCATGGGTCGGAGATTTTGGATTTGGGTGTTGATTTTGGATTTGGGATCGGCGTGACGAAGCTGGGTGTTGATTTTGGGTTTGGGATCGGCGTGAATTGGCGGAGATCAGAGATCATGGTGGTGGTGTGGGTTTGGGTCGATGATCAGGTCACGGAAGAGGAAGATCTCGATGGTGGTGGGAAAGGCTTGTTCTTGCAGTTGGGGTTTTGGGTTGAAGTGACTAATCTCGGTAAAGACGGTGACGTATCCCGAGGATGAAGAAGAAAAAGGGTTTTGTTGGTTAACGGGTTTTGGTGTCATGGTGGTTGCTGTGTGGTGGTGATTGGGTTGCTGTGTGGATGTGGTGTGGTTGAGAGGGTGGTTGCTGTGTAAATTGTTGCTTTTGGTATATATTATTTTATTACATAAATATATTATTTTAATGAGTAGAGGAGGAAAATAAAAGTTTGGGATGTTAAAGCTTAAGGTATTGTAAAATGGTATGGTATAATGATAAAGTAGCTTTTTAGAATGGTAAAATAGAGTAGAATTGAAATTTTCCAATGCTAATGTTCTGAGGAACTAAATGCTAAATGTAATAATTATTCCAGGTTGATGAATGGACAACTTAAAAAAAATAAAATAATAATAATTCTAACAGCGGTGTATTGAATATTTGAATTGCCAATAACTAAATCTAAAATTAATTAATGAAAAATTACTAAATTTTAGGTTCCTTTGAATTAGTTTTTAATTTTATCTTATCCTAAATCATATGATCCATCACTTTCTTGATTAATATGTTCTTTCTCTAATTCTTTTTGTTAAAGAAACAAATTTGTTAAGAAAAAGGCACAAAAAAATTTACAATTCAAGTAGAGGCACGTATTAAAAAAAACAAAAAACAAAAAAAAAAAAAGAAAAAAAAAAAGAAGAGGAGCTGATATCATACTACAAATGTAGCAGACCAATTAGCTATAGTTAAATGAATGTAATAATCAAATGTAAAATATATGCAATCATTGAAAATTGAAAAAAGAGAAAGAAAACCAAAGCCATCGGTTAAACCTAGAAATAGAACAAAAAACCTAACCAAAAAAGTCCAAATCTATATATCTATATATATATATATATATATATATATATATAATATGTGAAGTTAAGAGAAATTCAAATTAAAATTTCAAATTAGAATTCCAATTTTGCTTCATGTGTCCTAATTTTTTTTATTCTTAAAGAGTTTTGTTTCTTAATTTTAGAATCAAATGTAGAACTACATCATAAATATTCATCAAAGTGAGTTATTATGTATAAAAACTAAAGAGTTTAAAATAAATGAATTGTAAAAAAAAAATACTTCACAATAATTTTTTTTTAAATGGACAATTTATATTTTATATCTAATAATATCCTTATAAAATTTTTGAAAGAGTTAACAAAATATAAAAATAACTATCAATAGTATTTAAATTATATATATATAAATTATATTATGTATCTTATTATATATTTTTAAGTGTATTCATGTATATACATGAGACTACAAACTAATATTAATTAAAAGATGACAAGATAGAGAAAATAACAATTGTGTATGGGCAATCAAATTCATCAAAATTCAATCAGATAAGAGTATTTAAAAGCCCAACCCCACTAATTCACAGTTCACACCCACCCACCACCCCGTCCAATCACCGAGTTGGGTGGAATACAATGACTGTGGGGAGTAAATGCACAACCAACGATGCAATAGATATTTGAGGAAAAGGAGGGAAAATGTGGAGTCTCATTTATTACAATAATGCCATTAATCAGTGCATTGAAAACTTTTTAAAAATTAAATTCAAGTGTTAGCCCAGGCCCAGCCATAAATGTCCGTTGATCAACGTTCAACTGCCCCCACTCTCTAGTTTATCTACTTATAACGGGTGTTTTTAGAGTAATTTATTAATAAAAAGAATAATAAATATTTTTAGAGTATTGATTTAAAAAATGTTTTATTGAAATATAATAAAATAATTATTTTTTTTTTACAATTTTTATAATTTTTTAAACTAAAATCTTTAAGATATATATTAATTAATAATTTTACATCTCAAAAAAGAAGAACAATTTTAAATAATTGGAAATTATATTTATCATTCTTGTTAAGTTAAATTCTAACTAAAGAAAAAAAAAAAGAAGAAGAGAGCCAATAAAATTTTTTCAACTTCAGGAAAAGTCCAATCATACTGAGTGGGCATTTTCGAAATATTCCTACATAAAGAGAAGCCCGTAGGCTGAAAAAAACAAAACAGAAACGAAAAAGTGTAGCCAGTCAAAAGGTCAAAAGTGAGTATAATATTCAAAAACAAGAACACGAGCAGATATCATACGGCAATTGAAGCAAAACAAACAATGATGATTAAATGAACGTAACAATCAAATGTAAAATACTCGCAATCAGTGAAAATTGAAAAATAAATAAATAAATAAATGTGTAAACCAAAGCCATCATTAAAACCAAGAAGCAGCACAGAAACCCATAACAAGGTCCAAGATTTTTTTTTTCTTCAAATAAACCCAAAAAGGTTCAAGGTATCAAAACCTGACAAAATAGAGAAAATAACATATGGGAATCAAAGTATCTGTGCTGGCTCAATAGTCCATGAAAACGGTGCCATGTAACAATCAAATCAAAATGCAATTAGATAAAACCATAAAAGGCCAAATTAACCAACTTTAATATAGAATTTAGAATAATAAATAAACGGTTAAATTTAAGTAATTAAGGTATGTATTGGGGAAAAAGTTTATTGCAGATTGACCCATTTATTAATTTTGTGTTTAATTTGTGAAATTTGTGTAGTAAAATTTGTAGTAATAATAAAATCACTCTTTGATGTTGAGAGAGTAGTTCGAGAAATTCTACAAATTTTACTATATAAATATTATAAATTGATGTGTCATCAATAAAAATAAGGTAATTCAACATTTATTTGTTTAGTTGGTAAAGTGATACTAATCACATTCATTGCCTTCAACATTTTTATTAGTTGACCAAAAAATTTTGGAGCAAAATCAACAATGCAATTTGATTTTATTAGGGGCTTGCTTAACTTTATGAAAATCGTAAAGTAGGTATATATCCTGTATGCTACCATAATTAATGTACATCTTGATGGGGAAATTTGACGGGTACATTATTTAAGCTGCATTTTTAGCTAAAATTTCCCCAAAACATTTGTGAATACATGTCAGACAGGACTCGCATGAGTGCTAGTAGTGGGTAAAGCAGATGCAAGTGACAGTATATCACTCAATATCCTCAATTCAAGTTGTAGACATTTCTCAATGCTCCTTTTTCTCTTAATCATCTAGCTAGCATACAAATACATTACTAGATGCAAATGAAAGCACTAGAACACAACTTCCTTTAATTTAACCAAAAGAATGAAATAAGGGTAAATTACAACTTATTCACTTGTGGTTTGGCCTAAATTTAAGTTGTCTACCTGTAATTTGAAATTTGATACTTTATGCACCAGAGATTAGTTTAATTAGAGTTCTGTAACCTACATCTGTTAAAAACATTACTAAATATGTAATTTTTCCCAACTTTTATGTTTCACTTCTTCAAAAACATATTTTAAAAAAAACATATAAATACAAGATCAAATAAGATAAAAAAGAATTTGGCAGAACACTTATATAAGGAGATTTCAAATCACAAGTAAACAACTTAAATTTCAATCAAATCTCAGGTAGGTAAAGTGTCAAATTTCAAATCATAGATAAGCAACTTAACTTCCAATCAAACCACATGTAGGTAAATTGTAATTTGCCCAAGAAATAACGAAGACAAATAGATGTTTCTTAATTTCTGGTGCTTGCCCAATTTATGCAAGTAGAAGCAATTATATTGTGCATTAAGTGTCCGTTTGGCACTACTTATTTTACTATTTAGCTTATTTTTGCTACTATTTAGCTTATTTTTGCTACTATTTATGGGTCTCATTGCACTTTTAGGTACTATTCATGGGTCTCACTATGCTATTTCAACTAACTATTACCTTTATCTATAGTACTTTCAGCAAAAAAAAAATTTCTCTTTCAACAAAATAAGCAGATTCTAAACTGGCCATAATATTCAAAAACAAAAACAAAAAAGCAAATATGAAAGACAAATGTAGTAAACCAATCAGTGGTACGGTAATTAAATGAAAGTGTGCGCAGCAAGGCCGAGACTTCCCAAAGGATGAGACTTCTATGGGCCAAGTCTTGCCTGGGCTCACAATTTATTTGTGTGGTGGGATAGTGATTCCTACACTGGGTCATTCGCAGTTTTGAGATTCCATTAGGTCACCTCTCTCTCCCCTTTTTATCTACTTCTTGACTTCCTTCTCCTCTCTCCTTTTTCTCTCCAAACTCTCCAACCCCCATTCCTTCTTCCAATTTTCCTATTTATAGGAGATTGTTAGTGGGATGATCTTGATTTTCCCAATGTTAATGGATTGAGAGGTCCAATCCCAGAAGGATTTAGTGGGTGTTTAGGTGGGAGTGGCTTTGGGAATGATCCCCATTATAGTGAATGTGCACGGCAGCGTTATCCCCAAGACAATGCCGGGAAATCCTTTTGCTGTGTGTCCGAGCGAATATATTGACGTTCGGCACAGTAATCCGATCAGTCAATTCAGCAATTACACTTCTGTTTGGCCTAGGTAATCGAGTTCACGGATGGCGATTGGGCCGGGCCTATTCGAAGGCGGATTGAAGGCCCCGGGGAACGGATGTTGGGCCCGTGACCCTCCTTGTTGGCCCAAGGCCCTAGGCCCAAGTCGCATAAACAGGCCCACATAGCCGGGGCCGTACATTAGCCCCCCCCTTGATTCATGCCCGGTTAAATGGGCGCGAATCAAGGGGATCAGCAAGAAAGAGAAGGTCCCCTGTCCGGGAAACTGAAGAGGTGCGCTCTTCTGAACGCAATTAGACACCCATTAAATGCGTTCCTCAAAAGGCGTGTCGCGCCTGTTTTTCTGATCTCAACAGCTATTTTCGTCTGTCAGTTCGTGAACCGAGGCGTGGACATGTTTCTTGCCCTTGGTTTCCGAAAGGTTCCATCCTCATTATACCTCATTATTGCGGATTGCCCTTCATTAATGCGTGATCAACCGTCGCGCATCTTCCATTCACGCCTATAAAAGGCTTGCTCAGACCCACATTCTCATTTTTCACTTCTTTAGTCTCTGAAATTTCTCTCTGCCGAGCACCCATCGCGCTAATTGCCCATCAATTCCCAGAATCATCCTTCCTCTTAGTGCCGAGAGTAAGTTTCCTTCCCCTTTCTTCTGCGTCAATTTATTTCTTTCCAGTTCCTTAGAATACTTTAGGATTTGGGATGGGTTTCGCTCACCTTTTAGATTCTAGAAACTCCTTAGTCACTTTTAGGCGTGACTACCAGATTCCCGATGACGTGGATGTGATGTACTGCCATGAAAGTGACATCGCACTCCATAGAGGGGCAAACACCGCCTTCTTTCCGCTCATGTCAATATTGGAGGGTGGGGTTAGGTTCCCCATCGATCCCCTTTTACTTAGAGCCCTTAGGTACTACGTGTTATGCTCCGATCAACTTGCCCCAAATTTTTACTGGGTTATGAGTTGCATAAGTAAGTTGAACCATACATTCGGTCTGCAATTGGACCATCACGATGTAAACCACATGTACAGCTTGTGTGGGAAGAAGAAAACTAATTACTATCTAAAGGTCAGAGATATGAGGATTTGGTTGATTTCTTGCCTGCCGGACTCGAACAGAAACTCCGCCGGGGAGTTCGTCCGGGTGCGCGGCAACTGGTATTCCGGGGATGTTCCCCCTCCTTTGTCTCGACGTGAAATGGGTGGGTGTCATTGCAAGGGTTATTTTTTTTACTATCTCCTTGTCCGTCTATTTAACCTGTATACTGATCCTCTCCATTTATGTTGCAGACGGCTCGGTGTTTACTCAAGATATCTGGACGGTCCACGTGCGGGATCTTAATTTTGTCCTTCGCTCAGAAATCTTTGTGCACCGCGACAGTCAACTCCGGGCTTCTCATCTTATCCTCGGTGTAGAGCCCGTTTACACTACGTGGCAACCTTTCGGTCAAGCCCTCTTAGTTGACAGCCCCCTTCTTTCCTATATTGACGTCCAGCACGCTAATTTCCTCCCGGCCAACCTCACAGTGGGCGAAGCTCGTGACATTGGCCGGCGATATACCTATTCGGACGAGCTCGCTCCTATAAGAGACGCATCAGCCGAAGCAGCATCTCGGCGTCTTAGAGAGCTCGCGCACATAACTCTTCAGCGTGAAGCCGAAGCAGAAGTTGCCGAGTAAGCAGATCAAGAGCAGCCCGAGCAGGAACCCGAACAAGCAGCCGCGGAGTCAAGTAATTCGTCCCAAGCCCATCCTGGTGCTAGAGAAATGGTCACTCGCAAGACCTTCTCAGTTAGCCCCTTTTTGCCCGGACCCCAGCAAGCCGCGCAGCGGCAGCCGGAGCAGGGGCAGGTCCAAATTCCCCCTGCGCATCCTCCTCTTCCTCCCCCCGTGCGTTCCAAGAAAAGGCAGAAGGTCACGCACCAGCCCTCAACCAGTCCTGGAGGCGTCCAAGCCCAAACCCCTACGGCTCTGTCCAGGGGTGTCACCATTCAGGAGCCCCAAAGGCAGGTTGGGGCGTCCATGGCGTCATCCTCCTGTGCCGTTCCGGACTGGCAGCCCACGTATGAGCTAGACGGCAAGCCCCTCCCCGCGGATGCGTGCATTCAGGTGTGGGAAAAGGGGGAAGGGGGCCGTGTTACACAATGCTTGGCTCACGGTCTGCTGCTGCCCGAGGATGTGAGCTCCTTTTCGGAGGCCCCGGACGAATACATGGGAAGGAGACTCCAGTGGCACACCATCGCGGTAATTTTCTTGTACTTGCACTTCTTGCTTTATTCGTTTTCTCTACTGCCATGTATATAACATCACGCTAAACACCTGTGTCTAGGCTACCCAACTGGCCCATATCCTGAATGAACGGGTGAAGGACCTCGCCCAGGATGCTGATCGGGAGAAGACCGAGAGGGAGGCAGCGATGAAATCTGCAAAGGACAAGGCCAAAGCCACGAAGGCTGCGGAGAAAAAGGCAGCGGTTGCCGAGAAGGGGAGGGCGCTAGCGGAGGAGAGGACGGCCGAGCTGGAGGCAAAGTAGAATGAGACGGAGCTAAAGCTGGCTGAGGAGGTGAGCCGGAATGCTTCACTTGCCGAGGAAGCAGTTGACCTGCGTGCCGCATTGGAAGAAGCCGGCACCAAATGGTATGATGAAGGGTTTGCGGATGCTGAGAAGGGAGTGGAGTCGGTCGTCTATGAAGCTCGGCGGTTGGCCTTTCATGACGGCTGGCTGGCTGCCCTGCAGGTTTTGGGGGTACCCGCTGACTCTCCTCTCAGAGACCCCTCTAAGATTCCTTTCTCGGAGGCTCCTCCGGTGGTGCAAAGTCCTGAAGGTCTTGGTGACGAAAAGGAGACGGACAGTTTAAGGGAGCTGGTGGAGCAAATAGATGCCCACGTGGAGATGGTTGGCACCAAGGCAACCAGCAACCCTTCTACCGGTGATCCGTCTATTGAAAATGTGGAATTTCAAGACCTTGCTTCCGAGAGTCAGCAACTAGAAGTGCGGACTGGAGACCCACCCGTGGACCTTATTGAATGAAGCCCTGTTGGACAGTCGCTTGGTTTTACTTTTATTATTATAACCAGTTTGCTTATGCCGCCGGGCTGTGGCGGTTAACCTCTTTATTTGTTTTTTTATCTTTTTCCTCCTGTCACCGGGTTTTGGTGACTGAACAATTATCTTAATTCCCTGTTGCTTAAATTAATCTAAGTATTTTACTGCCTTGCTTTCTTTTATCATTATTGCTTTTACATATACATGCTCTTCTTGATGGTTGTGCTATGATCGGGTGTTGTTTTTTGCCCATTGGAATTGCCTCCACGTAGGGTTTTGTACTTGCTTGGTCTTAATAGAAATGACCGAGCAATGATTTTTTATTTTTAGTGTCTACTTGTACGGTGATAGGGATCGGATCGAGGGAAGGTTTCTTCCCTTGGAGAAATTTCTAAGACGTGTTCCTGCTCGGCAAAAGGATTTGAACTGAGCGCATGTTTCCTCGGAGAAGATTAAAAAGGTTTCTACCTGCTCGGGAAGGGGTTTGAACCGAGGACAGGCTTCCGCCTTTAGATAGTTGTAAGGTTTCCACCTGCTCGGCGAAGGGATTCGAATCGAGGGTCAGATTTCTGTCCTTAGTTAATTTGTAAGGTTTCCACCTGCTCGGCGAAGGGATTCGAACCGTGGGTCAGGTTTCTGTCCTTAGGTAATTTGTAAGGTTTCCACCTCCTCGGCGAAGGGATTCGAACCGAGGGTCAGGTTTCTGTCCTTAGTTAATTTGTAAGGTTTCCACCTGCTCGGGGAAGGGATTCGAACCGAGGGTCAGGTTTCTGTTCTTAGGTAATTTGTAAGGTTTCCACCTGCTCGGCGAAGGGATTTGAACCGAGGGTCAGGTTTCTGTCCTTAGGTAATTTGTAAGGTTTCCACCTGCTCGGTGAAGGGATTCGAACCTAGGGTCAGGTTTCTGTCCTTAAGTAATTTGTAAGGTTTCCTTTACTAATGATTTGCGCAAACCGCTTTCATTAACACTAGCAAATGTACATGTAGGGATACATGATTCAGCCTGAGCATACGATTGATCAATGATAGAATCTCTTCAAGTTCTGAACGTTCCAGGGCCGAGGCAACGGTCTCTCATCTAGTTCTTCCAAGTAATAGGCTCCTTCCCCGGCAACTGCTGTAACTCTATACGGCCCCTCCCAGGTTTGAGCCAACTTGCCGGCATGGGTGTCTCGCATATGTCCCACGGCCCTTCTCAATACCAGATCCCCGGCGTCGAACTTCCTTGCTCTTACGCCTCGGTCATATCTTCTGGCCAGTTTCTATTGGTACTCGGCTAACCGGATGGTTGCAGCTTCGTGGCGTTCCTCTAGTTGGTCTAGGTGCTGAACCAATATTTTGTCATTCGAACTGGGGTCGTACTTGGCTACTCGTGTGCTACATATACTTACCTTGGTTGGTATAATGGCTTCGGCACCGTAGGTGAGAGAGAACGGTGTTTCCCCCCTGGATCTCCTAGGCGTTGTTCGGTATGCCCAAAGGATGTTAGATAGTTCCTCGGCCCAGTTTCCTTTCGCGTCTTCCAGTCTTCTCTTCAGCCCGCTTACAATTACTTTGTTGACGGCTTCGGCCTGGCCATTGCTCTAAGGGTACGCCGGGGTGGAATACTTGTTTCTAATGCCGAGATCCGAACAGAATTCACGGAAGGCTCGGCAATCGAACTACAGTCCATTGTCTGATACCAGGGAATTTGGCACCCCAAATTTGGTAACGATGTTCTTCCACACAAATTTCTTCACGTCTACGTCTCAGATATTCGCCAGGGCCTCAGCCTCTGCCTACTTGGTAAAATAGTCAACGGCTACGAGGACGTACCTTCGATTGCCCGTTGCCCGGGGGAACGGCCCTAGTATGTCCAGCCCCTACTGGGCGAAAGGCCAGGGGTTGCTGACCGGGTTAAGATGGCCGGCTGGCTGATGTATCAGGGGAGCGTGCTTTTGGTATTGCTCGCATTTACGCACATATTCGGCGGCATCCTTTTGCATTTGGGGCCACCAAAATCCCTGAGTCATAGCCCGGTGAGCTAGTGAATGCCCTCCTACGTGGTTGCCATACACCCCTTCATGTAGTTCTGATAGAAGTTCGTTCACCTTTCCCGGATGTAGGCATAAAAGGTATGGTCCCCTGAAGGATCTTCGATACAGCTTCCGGTCTTCCGATAACCAAAACCGAAGGGCCATCCTACGGATCTTATTTCCTTCCTTTTCGTCGGTGGGTACCCGGTCCTCGGCCAAAAACTCAATGATCGAATCCATCCAGCTAGGCCCTTGGGTAACAATTGCTGCGACCGCGGAGTCGCCAGATATCGTGATGCTCGGCTCCGAGATTTGCTCTACTCGGATTAGCCTAGGTATGATATCTGCCACGAATGACGCTAGTGTGGCGAGGGAGTCGGCGTGACTGTTGTGGGTCTGGGCTATTTGTGCAATCTTGTCCGTTTCAAATCCGGACATAATTTGCTTTACCCGTTCCAAGTATACCTTCATCCGAGGATCTCGAGCCTCGAAACTACCGTGGACTTGATTGACAACCAACCGTGAATCTGAGTACACTTCAACATCCCGGGCTCCTAGGCTTGCGGCTATGCTTAGCCCTGTAATCAGGGCTTCATATTCTGCCTCGTTATTGGAGGCTTTAAAACTGAATCTGAATGAATGCTCCAGACGAATCCCCTCGGGTCCGATTGCAACGATCCCCGCACCTGCCCCCGTGGAGCTAGATGCACCGTCTAAGTAGACTTTCTATGTGCGGCAGCTCAACTGGCAGACAATTTGGTGTGAGGCCCTAGGCGAAAATTCTGCCACGAAATCAGCCAATACTTGTCCTTTTATTGCTGTCCTCAGCTTATACCGTACATCAAAAGCCCCTAACCTGGTCCCCCACTTCGCTATCCATCCTGTGAAGTCGGATCATCTCAGCAATGACTATAAGGGGTATTCGGTCAATACATATACGGTATGGGCTTGGAAGTACTGCGGCAGCTTCCTAGTGGCATGCACCAGTGCCAGAACCAACTTCTCCAATGGCAATTACCTGGTCTCCGCATTGACCAGAGTTTTGCTAACGTAATACACAGGCTGTTGTATCCCACAGTCGCATAGCAGCACGGCACTCACGGCGTGATCGATCACCGAGAGGTACATAAACAGATCTTCTCCAGACTCCGGGGCGGTCAGTATTGGGGCATGTGTCAAATAGTCCTTTAAATCCTAAAAAGCTTTTTCGCACTCAGTATCCCATTGAAACCCCTTCCACTTTTTTAGGAGTTGGTAGAACGGCCGACAGCAGTCCGAGAACCTAAAAATGAACCGGTTAAGGGCTGCCAACATCCCGGTCAACACCTGTACCTCCTTCGGGTTGCTCGGTGACTTAAGACGCTGCACGGCAACAATCTGGTCGGGATTTACCTCTATACCCCGGCTGGAGATCAAATACCCCAAAAACTTCCCAGCCCCCACTCCAAAGACACATTTCTCTACGTTAAGGCGTAGCCTGTGTTGCCTTAATACTTCGAACGCCCCTTGAAGATCTTCTACGTGCTGCATTTGTTGTTTGCTTTTTACTACAAGGTCATCAATGTATACTTCGACCGTCCGTCCGATCTTGTCACGAAACATCCTTGTCATCATCTGCTGGTACGTTGCCCCGGCATTTTTCAGGCCGAATGGCATCACAATGTAATGGTAATTGGCGTCGGGGGATATGAATGTAGTCTTTTCCTGATCTTCGCCGGCCAGGGCAATCTGGTGATAGACTTGAAAGGCATCCAAGAAACTCATTCTCGGATGTCCATAGGTGGCATCTACTAACTGATCAATCTTGGGCACGGGGAACGGGTCCTTCGGGCATGCTCGGTTCAAATCCGTGACGTCCACGCAGACTCTCCATTTGCCACTCTTCTTTCTCACCACTACCGTGTTCGCAAGCCATTCTGAAAAAAAGATCTCCTTCACCGCACCAGCCTCTTTTAACTGTTGGACTTCGGACCTAACAGCCTCGACATGTTCTTGGGCTACTCTCCTCGGCTTCTGCCTCTTGGGAGGATACGATGCATCCACGTTGAGCCTGTGAACGATAAAATCAGGGTCCACCCCTGGCACCTCGTACGGATTCCATGCGAACACGTCCAGGTTTCGGACAAGAAACAATAGCAATTCAACTTTCTCCTGGGTTGTTAAGCTGGCCCCTATTTGGAAGTGTTTGCCCGTGTCCGGCAATATTCCGACCTTTATCAACTGCTCGGCGCAAGTAGTCCCCGAATCTTCTCGGGGGTGCGGTAATTGCTATAATGGGGTCCCCTTGACCTCTTTACTCTGCTCGGCCTGCTTGCCTTCCCAGTTTGCTACAGCAACAAGGCACTGCCTGGCCATTTGCTGGCACCCCCGCACTACTGCTATACCCTGCTCGGTAGGAAACTTAAGCTTCACATGCAAAGTGGACGGCACAGCTTTCATGGCGTGGATCCACGGCCTTCCCAATATTGCCGTGTATGGCGAGAAGGAATTAACTACTATGAAGACGACTTTTACCTCCTTTCCTCCCACGACCACTAGTAACGAGATCCGCCCCTCCGGTACCACTACTTTTCCATCAAACGAAACTAGCGGCATGTTATACTTTCTCAAGTCCTGATTTCTCAACCCAAGTCCGTTGAACAAGTCCGAATATATTACATCAGCCTCGCTGCCTTGATCTATCATCACCCTTTTTACATCGAAACCGCTTATCCGAGCGGTGATTACTAACGCGTCTTCATGCGGTTGTATTGTCCCCTTTAAATCATCTTCTCCGAAGGCGAGCGCCTCCTAGTGATACTTTGTCTTTTTTCCCACTGGTTCCGTATCCAGTGATTCTCTCGCGGGAGCGACCGTTAACACCCTTCTTCCCGCTGCTGCCACGCCCCCCGGGGTTAAAAGTATCATCTCAATTACCCCGAGCGGTGGAGGTTGGGGGACGCTCTTCTGCCGACCTAGTTGGCCGATTCCTTGGTCGCCGGGATTCACAACGTATTCCTTTAGATGCCCAGCTCTTACTAGTTGCCCCAAATGATCTTTCAGTACCCGGCACTGCTCGGTGGTGTGGCTTTTGTCCTTATGGTAACTGCAGTACAAGTTCTGGTTTCGCCAGGATGGATCGCCACCCATCTTATTCGGCCACCTGAAGTATGGCTCATTTTTTATTTTTTCAACTATCTGGTGTACCGGTTCCTTGAACATTGCATTGACCTCCCCTGCCTGCTAAAGCGGCTTCTGCGCCCTCCATTCCTTCCGAGGTCTCGGCTGGAAATTCCCCTGCCGATGACGGCTTATTAGTGGGGCCTTACCTTTGCTTTGCATCCGATCATCCTCCAGGCGCTTATATTCTTCGATGCGCCTCATGAGTTGCCTCATGTCCTCGGGTGGCTTCTTCGTAAGTGACTCCCGCAGTTCGGAATCCTCTGGTAGGCCCATCCGGAAGGTACTTGCCCCGATTTTTTTATTTCCCCCACCTATCTCGTTATAGAGCTCCCAGTACCGGCTGGCGTAGCTACAAAGGGTCTCCCCCATCCCCATCCTCATCGATAGCAGGGCATCAACTGGTTGCAGCACTCGGCTGCATGTTACGAACCGAATTCCGAACTCCTGAATTAGCTCGGCAAAAGAGTGTATGGATTTCTTTCGCAGTCCATTAAACCATCTTAGAGCGGTTGGGCCAAGACTGGAGGGGAACATTTTGCACATTAACGCGTCATTATGAGAATGCAGGGACATCATGTGGATGTAGTGGCTGACGTGCTCGACTGGGTCTGTCTTCCCGTCGTAGATATTAAATGGGGGCCTCGGGGACTTCCTCGGCATTGCGACCTGTTCAATGTCATCGGAAAAAGGGGACCGAGCTACCCTGCGTAAGGCACGGCTCAGCGTGTCCATGGCGGCGTTACGCGGCCTTTGCTCCTAGGGGGAGTCAGATCCCCGGTCTATATGATCATGTGACCGCAAGCGGCCTTGGCGATGATAGTGCCCCCGTGAGTGCGACCTTTCTCGGCGGTTGTATGACTCATGCGAACGTGAATGCTCCCTTCGCCAATGGGACCCTGAATGGCTGGGCCCCATCCCCCGGCGACTTCCCAAGGGTTTGGCCCTCCTTTCCTGGTCGTCTCGCTCTCTCCTTTGTTGCCAGTCCTCGGCTTCTAGCTCAAAATCTCTCACCCGCCGGCGCAGCCGTTCAATTTCCTGGTCCCTTTCATCAAGCTGTCTGCGGCCCGAGGCGTCCGTTACTGTCCGCTGAGTCTGGTATGACCCCTCCTTGAGACCGGACAGATCATCCCGTTCACGGTCCCTGTCTTCACGCCTCTTTTGCCTTCTTTCTCGCCAGGATGATCCCCGGGAGGATCCCACTGAACCACTCTCGTCTCCACTCCCCGAGCGTATCCCAGACATCGTCTCGTACGCGAGTCTCGGTCGAACTACAGCTTTGTAGGCAATTCCCACAAACGGCGCCAATTGTGCGCGGCAAGGCCAAGACTTCCCAAAGGATGAGATTTCTATGGGCCAAGTCTTGCCTGGGCTCACAATCTATTTGTGTGGTGGGATAGTGATTCCTACACTGGGTCATTCGTAGTTTTGAGACTCCATTAGGTCACCTCTCTCTCCCCTTTTTATCTACTTCTTGACTTCCTTCTCCTCTCTCCTTTTTCTCTCCAAACTCTCCAACCCCCATTCCTTCTTCCAATTTTCCTATTTATAGGAGATTGTTAGTGGGGTGATCTTGATTTTCCCAATGTTAATGGATTGAGAGGTCCAATCCCAGAAGGATTTAGTGGGTGTTTAGGTGGGAGTGGCTTTGGGAATGATCCCCATTATGGTGAATGTGCACGGCAGCGTTATCCCCAAGACAACGCCGGGCAATCCTTTTGCTGTGTGTCCGGGCGAATATATTGACGTCCGGCATAGTAATCCGGTCAGTCAATTCAGCAGTTACACTTCTGTTCGGCCTAGGTAATCGAGTTCACGGATGGCGATTGGGCCGGGCCTGTTCGAAGGCGGATTGAAGGCCCTAGGGAACGGCTGTTGGGCCCGTGACCCTCCTTGTTGGCCCAAGGCCCTAGGCCCAAGTCGCATAGACAGGCCCACATAGCCGGGGCCGTACAGAAAGTAATAATCAAATGTCAAAAACAAGCAGCCATTGAAATGAAAATAGAGAAAGTAAAACCAAAGCCATCAGTAAAACCTAGATTCAGAACAAAAACCATAACCAAAAAAGAGTCCAAATATTAATTAAAAGAAGACAACAACGTGCAGAAAATACATCTGTGTTTCATCAGAATTCAATCAGAAAAGAGTATTTTAAAAGCCCAACCCCACTAATTCACAGTTCACACCCACCCAGCACCTCGTCAAGTCACCGAGTTGGGTGGAATACAATGACTGTGGGGAGTAAATGCACAACCAATGATGTAATAGATCTTTGAGGAAAAGGACTAATGGTGCAATTTGGCAGTAGGGAATAAATTCCCCATAAAGAAGGGAAAATGTGGAGTCTCATTTATTACAACAATGCCATTAATCAATGCGTTGAAAACTTTTAAAAAATTAAATTCTAGTTTGTTGAAGTAGGACTTAGTTTAGGTCATTACACTGACACGTGTTTAAAAGTGAATACATATCATCATTTTAACGGATTTAGTGTCACTAGATATTAGACCTAAGCCTGATCTGTTGAAGTATTAGCCCAGGCCAACCCTAAATGTCTATGGATCAACATTCAATTGCCTCCACTCCCTAGTTTATCTATTTATCCAAAAAATTATCTACATAAGCCTCATGGTAACTGGTGTTCTTATAACAAATTGTTAATAAGAAAATGTAAATACCCTAAGGCATTAGTTTAGGAATTATTTTTAGAAACATTTTATTGAAATATGATAAAACAATTAATTTTTGAAAAATGTTAACAGATACCCTTAGGATAATAGTTAATAATCCATTTTAAGAAAATTTTTATTTGAAAAGAAAAAAAAAATTAATATTTTGACAATTTTTTTTTTCATTTCACATAAAAGTGGTGTCAAAATTTTCTTAAAATGGATTATTAACCATTACCCTAAGGGCACCCATTAGCATGACCCTTAATTTTTTTTGGCAACTTTTATATTTTCTAAAGTCTTTCTCTAATTCTCTTTTGTTAAAGAAAAATTTGGAAAAATTACATTTTATTACTCTAAACTATACACCAGATTACACTTTCCTCACACTTATCACCCTTTGCACCTTGATGTTACTCTTCCTGTTAAGTTAGACAAAAATTAATAGCATATTACTTGCAGATAATTTTTACTTAAGTGGCACACTATTTAAAGAAAGTAACCAAAGCCATCAGGAAAACCTAGAAGCAGAACAAAAACCCTAACCAAAAAGGTCCAAATATTAATCTAAAGACGACACAGAGAAAATACCATTTGTGTAAGAACAATCAAATTCACCAAAATTCAATCAAATAAATGTCTTAAAATCCTAACCCCACTTCACAGTTCACACCCACCCACCTTGTCGTCAGGCCTCCTAAAAAGAAACAGGAAGAAGTAATTACACTGATTGTGGGGAGTAAATGCACACAGCCAATGATGTAGCAGATCTTTGAGGAAAAAGGACTAAAGGTACAATTTGGCTGTTGGGATTCAGAAATCTAGTAAAGGCACCGTAATTAAGTTCCTAACGAGAGCGCCTTTAAGACCCAAAAAGGAGGGTAAATGTGGAGTCTCATTCATTACAATAAGACTGCCATTAATGAGTTGTTGAAAACGTTTAAAATATTAAAACCTGTTTGTTGTTGAAGGGTTAGCCCAGACCCAGCCATAAATGTCTGCGGATCAAAATTCAACTGCCTCCTCTTCCTAATTATCTACCTATAATAAAATATTATGTTTTTTTTTTTTAAGAATCCAATAAAATATTATGTTAACGAGTACATTTAGTGTGTGTTCGACTCTAAATTAAAAAATTAACTTATTTTATTATTTGATTTATTTTTCTTACTATTTATAGGTCTCATTATAATTTTTACTACTATTCATGAGTCCTATTATATTATTTTAGCTAATTTTTACTTTTATTTATAGTACTCTCAGTAAAAAAATTTCAGTTTCAGCAAGATAAGCGGATTCTAAACAAACCTTTAATGCAATTGTTAATAAATTATTTTAAGAAATTTTTAACATCATTTTTATAGAAAATATAAAAAGTTATCAAAACAAGTAATTTTTTTTTCCTTTTACCATAAAAAGTTTCTAAAAATAAAAATACTTCATAAATCAATGCTTTTAGAGCATCTATTAACATTTCCCATTAAATAAAATAATTTTTTTTTTAAAAAGAGTGTGAAAAGTGAAAACTATTGTTCCTTAAAAAATTGCAGATTTGTTTATTGTTACATCAACGAAAACTAATTTTTTATTTTAGTTATTTGTTACATTAGCAATTTTCATCCAAAAGATAACGGCATAATTAACACGACAGTGGAAGGTTAATTAAAGATCAAATTGACACAATTAAAATGTTAGAGACCAAATATGTAGTTTATGCTCTCTTATTTTATCATAATGCAAAAACACTTGAGGATTTTTTTTCAATTGCAAATTAAACTCCTATTATGTTTATTCCAAGTTCATTTATACAGACCTGCGTTAGAAATATCTTTAATGCTCTTAGAAGAAGAAGAAAAGTGCGATTTTTTAAGTGATAAACTGACAATACTGTAATGTGTAATTTGTAAATTGAATTTAAAGGTTTTTGTGTGGTTGGTATGTATGTCAAAATTGAAGCTATATTGTATAAAAAAGCTTTTTATTTATTTTCAAAAAAAAAAATTTAAGAGAAAAACTTTCTCTTATTTCTCTCCCTAAAAAGGTGTATATTTTTGGGTGAATTACAAATTACACTCATGATGTTTGGGGTTAACTGGATTTTACATCTTTAAATTTTAAAAACTTGATTTTACACTCTGAAATTTGGTTTCGTTAGCAATTTACCCCCCAAAATTAATTTATGTTGTTAAGTAACACATCATCATGTTGATTTGTTTTATTTTTTTCCAAATCAGCCTCAAAACTACGTCGTTTCCTGGCTAAACTTAAAACAAAACCCTCCCCCTAAATGACACAGTGTCAGCCAAAAATCCTAAAATCTAAAAACAAAACCTCATGACCGAAAACTTGGAGTTCCCACAAACTAAAACCTCACGAACCCAAACCCCTCATCCTGGCAGCACCGATGGCGAAGGCTCCAGCAATGGGTTTGGTGGTGAACCCAGACCTAAACCTCCCTAGCTCCAACATAGAAAACACTAATATCAGACAGCAAAAAGTAGCTTTATTGTTCAACCATGTTTTTATTGCGGATGATACATCCCTTTTTGCTCATGTTACTCAATCTGAAGACTAATGCTATGTATATAAAAAAGTTAATAATATTTTTTCGATTAGTTAAATTAGTAAGTTTTAATTGTTTCTTATTTGTAGGATCGGCTTAAAGCCTAGATCTAAGGCCCCACTTATATATATATATATATATATATATATAGGTCTTAAGGCCTCCAATTGCATAAGCAAAAGGTTCCCAAATTTGTATAAAAATGTCGTAATAGTGTAAAGTGATATACATATATATATATATATATATATATATATTTTTTTTTTGGTAAGAAAAAAAGGGTAAATTTTGCATTTTCCCCACTACTTACAAGAGGACCCCAAAATATTGAGCAAATAAAAATCCAACTCAAATGAAATTATGAAGTATTTTACCAAAAAAATTATTATAAATGAATATAAATAAAACTTAAATACAAAAACTTAATTAGTAATTTTACATCTTAAAAAGCAAGAACACTTTTAATTAAAAAAATACTTTTTAAATAGTAATTAATAATATATATTTTTTTGATATGAAGTAATTAATAATATTGAGTATGAAAAAAACTCACTAAAGTTTTTCACCTTAGGCCTCTAATACATTGAGTCTGCCTTTTTGGACCCACAATTAATATTACATTTTTTCTTACACCTAAAAATTTGTCACATTCTCAAAAAAAAAAAAAATTGTCACATTAGTAAGTATGAAATCTTTTTGTTAAATTTTGGGTGTGACTTTCTCTAAATCTAAATTGTTCTTCTCTCCCAATACCCATTCCCATCTTCAGTCTTGTATCTCGATCGGCTCTTATAGAGATTCCAGTCACAACTCAATTAGCTAGGAACGTATCTAGGAACACCATTTTTCACATCTCCTAAAAACCGGCTCACTTTATCTATTCAATTGATCGTACAGTCCTATAAAAAAAAAAAAATTTGATCGTACAGTATTAGTAATAAAATTCAGGGATGGCAAACAAAATAAATCTATGGCAGGGAGATTATTAACACTTAACTGAGAATGTGTTACTTAACCTAAATCGCAAGGAGGTTTGGGCATCGGGCCTCTAATACTCGCTAAACAAGCCTAATGTCTATTAATGGATGCCAACGTAGAGACTACTCCTTCCTCTGGTGCTTCTTTAGAGATATTTGCATCTCCCATGGCAGATGATCTGAATTTCAATCCATATTATCTCGGCAATAGTGACAATTCTGGCACTATGCTAGTCACTCAGCCACTGAATGGAGCTGACAATTACCCTTTCTGGTCACAATCTATGGCTCTTGCACTCACAACCAAGAACAAAATTTGCGTAGAGAATGGAACAATTGTTGCACCAGTTGAGAATTCTCCTCTATTCAATGCCTAGACTCATTGAAATACGGTGGCCCTGTCTTGGCTTTTCAATTTAATCCACAAGAACATTGTCTCTAGTGTGATGTATAATGACACAGCAAGGCAAGTTTGGATCTCAAGCATAGCTATTCTTAAGGAAATGGTCTGAGACTCTATGAGATACAATAGGAAATCTCTCACATTACTCAGAAATCAGAATTAGCTTTCTATATATGACCGATTACTTCACCAATTATATAACAATAATTATTATTTTACTATTTTTATGGTAAAGTATAAGATTATTTATATTTATTTAAATAGAGTCAATTTTATTAGTCATAAGTTGTATATATCAATTGATGAACAGAATTAGTCTTTACACTTTATGATTTGTTTATTTAAGATAATTAACTTTTGTATTATTGTTTATTTCAATATTTTTCTAGTGTCTAGATATTTTTGAACAAAGATAGTTTAAAAATATCAAATGTTTTTATCAATATTTACACAATTAGACAGGTTTATAATTTTTTTTAGTACACATATTAGAATTATAAAGTACTTAATTTATATTTAATTTTTTTTATTGTTATTTTATAATATTGTACAAAATATATAATAAAATTACTTAGTCATCATATTTTTATATTCAAAAAACAAATTGCTGGCTTCGCCTTTAACTGAACCACAGGTTGTCAAGGGAGATACGGCCATACGTGTGAGGTTAGACCAAATTCCTGGAAATTGGGACCTCGTTTGGTAAATCCACTTAAATACATGTGTTCAGTTTTTAAATAATATTATACGTATTTTTACATACTTTTTTACCCACACGCATTCTCACACGTATTTTCAAATAACAAAACATATATTTTTAAGTGCATGTACCAAAAACCTCGAGTTTGTTCCGGTTACAAGTTGCAACTTAATCAGTGAGTCATGGAACTGATGAGTGGTAAAACCATATATATAGAAGTCAAGGCCAGAAATTTCTCATATGGGTTTTGTGAAATGAATTTGCTTAAAAGAAATTACTTTCCGCTTTATTCTTGAGAAAGAAACTAAATAATCGAAAATTATATTTATCATTCTTGTTCAATTAAATTCTAAAGAAAAAAAAGAAAAGAAAAAGGAAGAAAGCAAACAAAATTCTTTAAAGTTCAAGAAAGAATCCAATCATGATCACTGCGCACACTTGATGCGATAGTTACTTTACAAATATAAGTGTTTGTAAAATATATAGAGCAAATATAAGAGCATTCACAACAGTGTAACTATAATGCTATATTGCTAAAATTTAGTTTCAAAAACACAAAAAAACGCCTACAGCAATGGAGCCATAGTTAAAAATTATAGATGAAGTGCTACAATGCACATCTATAGATAGATGTGCACTGTAGCTTGAAGCAAAAAAAAAAAAAAAAAATCACCGGTCCAACTTGTTTCTTTTTTTTTTTTTCTCATTTTATCAAAACCGATTTAACACTCATTCACTCTCATCATTCACTCTTTCTTGTTCATCTCTCATCTCAAGCCTCTCAAACTCACCATCATCTCCCATCTCATTCGCCGACCTGACCATCATCAAGCTCACTCCAGTACAAACTTGCTTCTTCTTTTTTTTTTTTTTATTATCAAATCCAGTCTCATTCACTCTCTCTCGTTCACTGTCATCTCTCATCTCAAGCCTCTCAAGCTCACTCTCTCAACATCGCCGGCCCAACCATCGTCAACATTACCGCTATCGTCAAGTTCACTCCGGTCTCTCAAGCTCACCCCGCCGATCTGCCTTAGACGCATTTCTCTTCCGCCGATCCACTTTGGGTTTTTGATTTGGATCCACTTTATGTGGATGTCTCTGTTTTTTATTTTTGATATATGATTTTTTATTGTTGTTTTGGATTATTGGCTTGGAATTGATGAATACGGTAGAAATGGATGAATGTCTCTGTTTTGATGATATATGATTTTTGATATATGTCTCTGTTTTGAGTTGCTATCATGATGAATACGGTAGTTTTTTAGGATTCTTAATGTTCCATATCTGATTTTCGTAGATTGATGATGATTATGGTTTGGTAAGTGTGAGTGTGTGTATTGAGTAGAGATATTAAGATGGTTTGTGATATAGATTTTGTTGGGCTATTAATGTTTCACATCTGATTTGGGTGGATTTTGTTGGATATGTTCTGTTGCACAAAACTAGAAACAAAGCACACATTTCTTGTGGTCATTTTAATGAGAAATTGTTAATTTGGTTTTCAGATGCTCAAAAATGAACTTGGTGTTTTCTTTATCAGTGGGATTAAGCTACATATTTGCTGAGGTATTTATGCATATTCATGTTCTATTGTTATAATTCTAAGTATTTTAAGTTTTGATATAAATGTTAGTTTGGGAATTTTCTGTGTGCAGGGAACTTTACTTTTTTTTCTTCTAATTTTATGGAGTCAGGTAGAGATACTGAGTTACGTAGAGACCTATCATATTTTACAGGTATCATGATTGGGGATATAGAAATTGACTTACAATTTTTGGGAACGTCTCAAAATACGTCTTTGTTAGTTTCTGATTCTCCACCTCCACCTCAATCTCAAGTTGAAAATGCCTCTTTTACAAAAGGAAAACAGGACACTAACTTTAGTGTAGAGGAAGATAAACTCCTAGTGGTAGCATGGCTCAATACTAGTGTTGATGCCATAAATAGTAATGAACAAACACTAAATACATTTCGTAAAAAAGTTTGGAAATACTTCAAGCAGTACAATACATATGGTACCACATGTACTGTTGTCTCCTTGCTAAGTCATTGGGGAGTGATTAGTGAAAGGACAAATAAGTTTGCTGGGTGTATGGCTCAAGTTAATGCACTTCATCAAAGTGGTACAACCGAAGAAGATGAGGTATAAATTATATTACAATAGTGTTAACATGTCCATTCACCAATAGTTTGAAGATATTAATCATGTTATATTTCTTTTAATTTTTTTAGATTATCGATGCGAAGGTTTTGTATTTAGAGAAGCACAAGAAACCCTTTCTTCTTGACCATTGTTGGCTCATGTTAAAGGACCAACCAAAGTTTGCCGATCCTAGCAATGCTAAATCGAGATCATTCGTGCCTCAAACTCCGGATTCAATATCTATTGGCAAAGGGGATTGTGGGTTCAGACTTGGTGACTCTTCCAATTTTGAGAGGCCTATTGGTGACTCTTCCAATTTTGAGAGACCTATTGGTGACTCTTCCAATTTTGAGAGACCTATTAGTAGGAAGGCCGAAAAGGCCATCCGAAAGAACAAAGCCACCGGAAAAGATGAATATTTAACCAAGAAATTGAAATTGATTGAGGATGTATCTCGATTGGAAGAGGAGAAAATGTCTATTTAGAGGGAAAAACTTGCAGTTGAGAAGGAAAAAAATGATGAAAAACTTAAGATTGAGAAGGAAAAAGTCATGATTGAGAAGAAAAAATTTGAGATGACAGAATGGTTGAGGAGGAGAGAATCATGATGAAAGATACAAGTGGCTTGACTGGAGCACAAAAAGCTTTTTATGAACAACTCCAAAAGGAAATCATGGCAAGACGAAGTTCACATAATTAATGGGTTGATTGCATTTTGGATGTAGCTTAGGCTTTTATGTATTTTGTAGTGGCTTATGTAGGCCTTTTATGTATTTTGGTAGTAACTTTATGTATTTTGTAGTGGCTTATGTCACTTGATTTTAATCTTAAACTAGATGTATGTGTTGTGACTTGAAGTGCAATCTAACAAAGACTTTGAAGTGCAATCTTTTTTATCTTTTGTTAAGTTCCATTCAGTCTTGTGATAAGCATTGATATAATTCTTTGTAGACTAAAACATGAAACTATTATATATCTTGCTGTTACAGCCACTATGAGTGTATCATATGCTTGGTTTTGAGATGACAGGTCTTAGAATAAATCTATGAACAATGAGCATTCATAGTATTTCTTATTTTACTTATCTTTTGAAAGCGAATCTATTTGCTTACCATTTATTAGTTTCTTGGTCCTACTGAAAGGAATTTTTATTTTTTGGTTATATACTTATATTTGATAAATGCTTGAGGGCAAGCACAAAATTGTGTTTGTGTTATGACTTGTGCGTGAATTAGTTATATTCATTTTGTTGTGGCTTATGTCACTTGGCTTTAATCTTTCATCTATAGTAATAATTTCTTTCCAATTGTCTTGAAGGTTGCATCCATGAATCGCTATTTGGTTCGCAAGTTCATTTTTGATGACTCAGATGAAGATGAGATAATCGAAGAACTTGTCATGGAAACATCAAAACCTAAACGTCGACGTTCTATCCAATGTAATCATTTGGCAAGCAATGAGAGATTTTTTCTTAATTATTTTGCTCCCACACCAGTATACCCACCTGCTTTATTTCATAGGAGATTTCGAATGAAACGTTCTCTTTTTCTCCGTATTCAATCTAAGGTAGAAGCTCATGACTTTTACTTTGTCCAAAAAAGAAATAGTGCCAACAAACTTGGTTTATCTTCATTACAAAAGGTAACTACTGCACTTAGAATACTTGCGTATGGAGTATCGGGTGATTTGAAAGATGAATATGTGCGGATTGGAGAAACTACTACATTAGAAAGTTTGAAAAAATTTGTTACTACAGTAATTGATGTTTTTTCTGAGGAATACTTGAGAAAGCCAAACAATGAAGACATTGCTAGACTGTTAGCTCATGGCAAACGTTGAGGTTTTCCAGGCATGTTAGGTTCAATTGATTGCGTGCATTGGAAGTGGAAAAATTGTCCATCTGCATGGAAAGGTCATTATTGTAGTCATATTCGTGAGCCTACTATTATTTTGGAGGCAATAGCATCATATGATCTTTGGATATGGCATGCATTTTTTGGGTTACCTGGGTTAAATAATGACATTAATGTGTTAGAGTGGTCTCATGTATTTAATGAACTTGCTGAATGACGTGCTCCTACAGTACATTACTCAATCAATGGTCATGACTACACAATGGGATATTACCTTGCTGATGGCATATATCTAAAGTGGGCAACATTTGTGAAAACAATCCCAGCTCCACAAGGACAGAAATATAAATTATTTGCAACAGCCCAAGAGGTGTGTAGGAAGGATGTTGGGCATGCATTTGGAGTGCTTCAAGCACGTTTAGCAATTGTCTGTGGACCTGCACGATTTTTCCATCTTGAAACACTCCAAAAGATCATGAAAGCGTGCATAATTCTCCATAATATGATTGTTGAATATGAGCGGGATGATAATGAAGTGGTAGACTTGGATTATGAACAAGTTGATGGAGTGGATAATCCTTCTCTACAAGTGTTACGTGAACAAAGTGATGGATTTATGTTATACATTGAGAGGCATGGACACATTAGAGATCGAGAAATTCATTTTCAATTCCAGTTAGACCTTATTGAACATTTATGGCAATTGCAAGGCAAGTCGTAGGAACTTTCTTTTTTGTATGTTGAGAAGCATGAGTCATAGGAACTTGTGCAAGTGTGTGAGTTTTATTGTAATTTGGTTTGAGTTATGTATGTGAGTAATGTATGGGCTACATTGTTCCTGCTATAATATGTGTTCTATTTTATATGTTTTCTTATAAAGTTCCTCCATTTCATAGTTCACATTGTTCAAAGATTGTTTCCGGACAATTGAGACGATAATAGACTATCATGATGATTGAAAAATTGTTTTAGTAAAAAAAAAAAAAAATGTATAAGTATAATTTGGGGGTTAAAAAAATCACTTGTTTACACTAGATGATTATTTGCTATCATGTGATGGTGGCGGCGGCGGCAGCGGCAGTGGAAGAGTCGATGGTGGTGGAGCAACGGTGGTGGTGGTGGCGGCGACAGTGGCAATGGCGGTAGTGGTGGCGGTTGCAGGTGGTTGTGATTGTTGTTTATTGTAGTGGATATATTATTTTATTGTAGTGAATATATTATTTTATTGTGATGTTTATATTATTTTATTGTGTTAAAAGTTAAAATAAATCCACTGCTGCAGCATATGTGTAGATAAAATAGATAAAATAATTTTTGATAGAGTTAAAAAGCTAAATTTTTAACTCTACTGCTGTGCTCTAAGCACTTGTGGGCAGTCACTTATACTAAATGCTTGTAAGATATCTATTAACATTTTCCAAAAACTAGAAAGAGGATGTAAGCGGGTTTTGACGCTTATGAGAGAGTAAATGCACAACCAATGAACAACCAATGATGTAATAGATTTTTGAGAAAAAGGACTAAAGGTACAACTTGGCTGTTGGGAGTGAGGTAAGCAGAGCGCCCTCAAGACTAGACATGGCAAAACGGGTCAGAATTTTCTGACCCGACCCGACCCGACCCGAAAAATACCCGACCCGAACCCGATTTTTTTGACCCGAAGTAAAAACGGGTTGACCCGTAACCCGACCCGTGTTTTTTGCGGGTCAACCCGACCCGACCCGCGACCCGACCCGAACCCGAACCATTTTTTTAAAACTTTTTTTTTTGGTAAAAAAAATTGTAAAACTAAGACAATATTAGTTTAATTGTTTATTGTGAACTTTAAGGAAACAATTGATACATTTACATAACTATATGCAAATTAATTGAAAGATAAATGGTTGAACATTCTGTAATGAGTAAATATTTTTAAATATCAAATAGCAAAGTACATGCCAAGATAATCTAGTTACAGTAGAGTTAAAAACATAGATTTAAAATTGTAGACATGTGAGAAACATTCACAAGTGTGAAAATAGTGAAGCTAAAGTATCAAATTAGCATAAATTATGAATACTTAGACCTATTTTTTAATAATTTATGTCCAAAATAAACGACTTTTCAAAATAAATTATGATATTTCCTAGAGTGTGTGTTACTTAACAATAATATGATATTCATAAAAGAGACCATGTATAAATAAGTAAGCAATCAAATTTTAAAGTATATCTCAAATTGAAATAAAGTGTCAACTACAACTGATAATAGATTATAAAATTAATTTTTAAGATTGTAAATTTCTTATATGTTTTTATTTTTTATCAAATGAGTTATCCAATAAGTCATTTGTAATTTTGTTTTATATTTTGAAATGTTGATAATGTGTAGAAATAAAACTTGTGTATTTGTTTTACTTATCTTTGTGTTATTTTGTTTTAAATAGTAATGTTATAATTTGTATAATTTTAAAATTATTGAATAAGTATTAATAAGTTTAATTGAGTTCATGCTTGATATAAGTGGTGAATTCAAAATAATGCATTTTACATCAAGTAATTTGTTGCATAACTTTCCGAACGATAGATACATATTGTTTTCTTTATAAAAATAAAAAATAAAAAATTTCATGTGAAAAATACGGGTCAACCCGACCCGACCCGACCCGACCCGCAGCCCGATTGACCCGAACCCGATTTTGACCCGCTTAAAATGACCCGTTTTTACCCGTGACCTGTTTGACTCGCAACCCGATTGACCTGACCCGAACCCGACCCGACCCGCCCGTTTTGCCATGTCTACTCAAGACCGACAAAGGAGGGAAAATGTGGGAAATCTTTTCTTTTTTTTTTTTTTTTCTTTTTTGTAAACGATGTGGGAAATCTCATTCATTACAATACTGCCATTAATGAGTGCGTTGAAAACTTTTTAAAATTAAAACCCGTTTGTTGAAGTGATAGCCCAGCCTCAGCCATAAAACGTCTTTGGATCAACATTCAGTGAGTATGGTAATCGTTAATAATTTATTTTAAAAAAATTTTAACACAATTTTTATAGAAAATAAAAAAAATTTATTAAAATATTATGGTTTATTAACAATAATATTTAATGACTTTACATTATTAATAAATTATAAGTGTTTGTAAGGTGTGGGAGTAATAATTGAAATTTAAGTTTCTAGGAAAGAGTTTCACACATTATACACTTAGATTATGCTATAGTAGAATTTTTATTTTGTATAAAAAATTTGTCAAAAAAATTAAACAAGTATTTTTTTTATTTAAATCTTTTCCTAAATAATATGATCCATCACTTTCTTGGTTAACATGTCCTTTCATTACTTCTAGTAATGTTACATTAAGTCTTTCTCTAATTCTTTTTATTAAAGAAACAAATTTGTTAAGAAAAAGGCAAAAATAAAATTTACAATTCAAGTAGAAGCACATATTAAAAATAATAAAAAATAAAAAAGAAGAAGAGCAGATATCATACGACAAATGTAGCAAACCAATCAGCTGTAATTAAATGATTGTAATAATCAAATGTAAAATACATGCAATCAGTGAAGAGTGAAAAGGAGAAAGTAAAACGAAGCCAAAATTGAGAAACTAAAAACTGGGTTTCAAAAGTATCTGTGCTAGCTCAAGAGTCAAGAGTCCATTCAAACAGTGCCATATAATATAACAATCAAGTGCACCAAAATGCAAATGATAGAACCATAGAAAGCCAAAATAAACCAACCGCACGTCCCCGCTAACGCATGACTCATGAATAGTCCCAAAACTTTAGAGATCGAGCAGATCTTACTGCTATATTGGTTTCACGGGTACTCAATCCTTTGTGGTGAGATTGTATTTATTTTTGAAGATATATTCTTGATTTCTTGTACTTTCCCAATTTATGCAAGTAGAAGCACTTATATTGTGCATTAATATTCAAAAACAACAACAAAAGAGCAAATATGAAACAAAAAATGTAGTAAACCAATCAGCGGTAATTACATGAATGTAATAATCAAATGTATAAAATGCATGCAATCATTAAAAACTGAAATACATAGAGAAAGTAAACCAAAGCCATGAGTAAAACCTAGAAGTGGAACAAAAACCCTAACCAAAAAAGGTCCAAATATTAATCAGAAGACTACAACATAGAGAAAATACCATTTGTGTAAGGACAAATAAATTCACCAAAATTTAATCAAATAAATGTATTAAAAGCCTAACCCCACTTCACAGTTCACACCAGTCACCCACCTACAGCCTCGTCGCCAAGCCTCCTAAAAAGAAACAGGACGAAGTAATTACACTGATTGTTAGGAGTAAATGCACAACCAATGATGTAGCAGATCTTTGAGGAAGAAGTACTAAAGGTTCAATTTGGCTGTTGGGATTCAGAAATCTAGTGAAGGCACCGTAATTAAGTTCCTAAGGATAACGCCTTTAAGACCGATAAAGTAGGAAAATGTGGAGTCTCATTCGTTAGAATAAGAATGCCATTAATGAGTGCGTTGAAAACGTTTCCAAATTAAAATCATTTTGTTAAAGTGATAGTCCGAGTCCAAATCTTCTATCTCACTTTTCCTGCTTTATTCTATACTCCACTAATAAAAACTTGTCACGTGTTCACCTAATTAATTAAATATTACTATTAATTAATAATTGTAGTATTAATAAGTCAATAATGATAGTATTTAATTAATTAGGTGAACACGTGGCAAGTTTTTATTAGTAGAGTATAGAGTAGAGCAAAAAAAATGGGACTGAAAATTTGAACTTGTGATAGCCCAAGCCCAACCATAAATGTCTGTGGATCAAGTTAATTCATTCATTTTATATTTGGTTTTGTAATTATGTTGAATAATTAAGCTTTTTTTTTTTTTTTTTGGAGAATGCAATTAATACAGGCAATGAAGGCTAATGAACTTTAATTTTATAAGGGTTAATGAAATTAAATAATGTCAATGCAATTAAGTTTTTGGGGTAAGCTTTAGGGGTGGAAGGAGAAATTACTTTCTCAAGTGGGTAGGGAAGTGTTGTTGAAAGCGGTTGTGCAAGCTATTCCCACTTTTGTTATGAGTTTTTTTATACTTCCGGTCAGTCTTTGTAATGATATCGAAGCTATGATTTGAAAATTTTGGTGGGGTCAACAGGGCGATTGTAGGAAGATACATTGGAAAAAGTGGGATATTTTATGTCCACCAAAATCCAAATGGGCTTGGTTTTAGGGAATTGGGTAAGTTTAATGAGGCCATGTTAGCAAAACAGGTTTGGAGGTTGGTCCATTACACGGATTCACTATTTTATAGAGTGTTCAAGGTGAAATATTTTCCTATGGGTACCATTTTTGATGCCAAGGCAGGTTCAGGGTCTTATGCTTGGAAAAGTATTCTTAAAGCTCGAAACATGATTTTGTTAGATGCTCAGTGGAGAATAAGCGATGGGTCCTCGGTAAAGATTTTTAAGGACTTTTGGCTCCCTGGTGCCCATTTAGGGAGAATTCTTTCCCTGGTTTCAGTATTGTCAGAGGAAGCCACAGTGGACCAGCTGATCGATAATGATTCTTGGTGGTGGAATACGAATCTGGTGGACACTATTTTCATACCCTCTGAAGCACAGCTGATAAAATCCATCCCAGTTTGCCATTCTACTCAGAAGGATTTTCTGTTTTGGCCTCATTCTCGGACTGGTATGTATCAAGTTCGTTTGGGTTACCATTTGTTATGTGATTTGCATGATAATGAGGTGGCTTCATCTTCGGATACAGCTGGGCAGAAAAAATTTTGGAACAGCCTCTGGAAGTTAAACATTCCAAACAAGGTGAAATTTTTCCTTTGGCGAGCTTGTACAAATTCCATCCCAACTATGCTTAATTTACATAAGCGTAAAATTGTTCCTTCCTCAGTTTGTAACCTTTGTCATGTAGGGGAGGAATCAGTTCTTCATGCCCTATGGTCTTGTGAGGATATATGTTCGGTGTGGGGTTCTTGTTTCACGTCTTTACCTTCTGAATTTTCTAGGGTTAGCTTGTTTAGGGACCTACTTGAGCTGGTGTTTTGCTCATCGCTGAACTCTAAAGTTTTTGCGATGACTTGCTGGTCTATATGGAATTGCCGGAACAAGTTGCGAGTTGGAGAGGTGGTTTGGCCGTTGAATAAGGTTGCTGGTGTTGCGCGTTGTCATCTGTAGGAGTTTCAGCAGGTCCGCCCTTGTCCCAGCCAGAAGGTTCGTGCACAGAGTCCTTAGTGGAAGCCTCATAATGCGGGTTTTGTGAAGGCAAACTTTGATGGGGCAATTTTTGAGGATTTAATGGCAGCAGGTGTTGGATTGGTTGTTCGGAACGAACATGGGGAGTTGGTTGCAGCGTTGGCAGAGCAAATTCCCATTCCAGATTCTATTTTTACCCTTGAAACATTGGCAGCTAGGCGAGCGGTTCATTTTTTTTCGGGAACTTGGTCTTCGTAATGTTGTCTTTGAGGGTGATTTGGAGTCTTCCATTCACACTATTAGTAATAGACTATTATTACATTCGTCGTGCGGTCATATTATTCACGACATTTTATTGTTTGCTAGCTCATTTCAGAGCTTTTCTTTCTCTCATGTGTGTAGGCAAGATAATGCTTTAGCTGATGCCTTGGCTAAGAGAGCTAGGTTGTTTAGTCCTTTATTGGTTTGGATGGAGTCTGTTCCTCCGAATCTGTACAACTGTTATTTGTCAAATTTTTCGTCTTTTAATTAAAGTAGCCTTCTTGGCTGGTTTCTCAAAATAAAAAATAAAAAATAAAAAGTTTGAATCCATTTTTTTTTAGCAAATTTTTTTTTAAATTTAATTGGAACAATGATGTTAGGACATATGTAGTTCACTTGTTAAGAACATATGTCGTTCTTTTATGAATTTGGCTAATCCTTTGACAAAACGCACTTTACCTGTATTTGGGTAGATCTACGATGTGTTGAAATACTTCAAGAAACCATGTTTCAAGATCAAGTATGGAAGCCTTCAAGTTTGTCCAAGAAAACAAGCTAAAAGTGTAAGATTACTAAAGCTCAACAGCTAGCTCAATAGCTAGCATGTGTCGAGGTTTAGAAAGTTGTTCAAGCCTGTAAGCTCGACACCTTCTCAACAGCTTCTATCTGTCAAGGTTTATAAAATCAGAATTTCTAATCTGATTTCTTGGGATCCGTGAATGTGTTTTTGGACCTTCTTTTCTCCTAACCCTAGACATATAAAAGGATTGTTGTAAGGGCCGTCAAAGAGTTCACAAGTTGCATAAACATTGAGGAAACTCTGTTCAAGCAAATTGTGACCGGAGATGAAGTTCTTAACCTAGTTCATCTCTTCTGAAGAAGTTGCTGTGTATGTGCACATTTGGGTTTTATGACCAAGCATCTTCTTGATCTTCATCCTATGGATGAACTGAAGAACTTTGCAGCCAACAACTCTTTTCTAGTTGGTGGTTGAAGTCGCGTACTAGGATCCACGCAATTGGTTAGTCACGTACTTGGAAGCCGTGCATCAAAAGGGGAAACTGTCACTACAAAACAAGTCCAATTGGGTATTGGGGTAAGGGTTCAATTGTAAGTTGGCAAGGTACTTGGAATTTCTTTACTTGTAACCGCCTGTTGTGATAATAGTGGAGTTTTGGGAGCGGTGACCTGAAAATCACTCAGTGGGGTTTTTGCCATGAGGTTTTTCCCATTCGTAAACAAATCACCATGTTATTTATTTTTCGCTGCATAATTAGTTTATTGGTGATTTTTTTGTGCTGCCATGCGTTTGCATGTTAATTAACTTAATTAATTCACTTGGCTAAATTAATTGGTTAATTTATCACAAGGGGTCAATTCGTTTGTGGCCTATCAAGTGGTATCAGAGCAGGCACACTTTGATTAGGTTAATCCTTGTTGTGTTTGATCCATTGACTCCTGTTTGTTATGGATAGAGGATAGTTGTTAATTATACCTCATTTATTTGATGGGATTAACTATGCATACTGGAAAGTACGCATGAAAGCTTTCTTACAGTCTTTAAATGAGAAGGTGTGGCAAGCTGTAGAGATTGGCTGGACTAAGCCAAAGGAAGCGCCGGCCGATTAGGATGAAGCTAAGATCAAGGCGGCAACCTTCAACAGCAGGGCATTGAACGCGTTATTCAGTACGGTCACCAATGAGGAGTTCAAGAAGATATCCTCAACTGAAATTGCTAAGGGGACCATTCTCTAGACAACCTATGAGGGGAACCAAGGCTGTCAAAGATTCAAAACTTCAGAGGCTCACTAGAAGCTTTGGAGAGATTAAGATGGAGGAGGATGAGTCGTTTGATGAGTTCTATACCAAGCTGAAGAACATAGTGAACTCTGCTTTTAATCTTGGGGAAACCATCCCTGAACCCAAGATTGTGAGGAAAGTGCTCAGATCTTTACTCGAGAGATTCCATGCCAAGATTACGGCGATAGAGGAATCAAAGTATATCGACAAGATTCCTTTGACTGAGCTGGTTGGAAACTTACAGACCTACGAACTAGGGTTGACTAGAATTGGCAAGTCGAGTAAAGGAAAGAGCATGGCACTGAAGGCCAAGAGTAGTGAGACAGATGAGTCTTCAGAAGATGAAAATTCCAAGATGAAGTCCTACATCACCAAGCAGTTCAAGAAATTTATGAAGAATGCCAATGGAAAGGGCTTTGACAAGAACTAAAGGCAATCTAGTTCTTCTCCGTTTAAGAGCCAAGACAAAGGGAAGAAGGATGCTAAGAAAAGTGGTCAGTATAATATTCCTGCAGGACCTAAGTGCTTTGGGTGTAATGGCTTCGGTCATATGAAACAGGAGTGTCCCACATATCTCAAGAGCATTGGGAAGAGTAAGGCACTTGCTGCTACCTTAAGTGACACTGAGCCTGAAGATGATTCCGATAGTGAGGATGACGGAATTTTAAATGCCTTCACTGCCACAGTAAATCCTACTGAAGGGATTGTTGATGAAGTGGAAGAAAAAGAAGAATTGGTAGATTTTAAGTGTGAGAAGATGGATGATCAAGACGATATCCATTCAGCCTATGAGAAACTATACAAGCTGTCTGAGAAACACAAGAAACTCTATAGGCTGACCACCAAGAAACTCAGTAATGTGGAACTTGATTGTGAAGAGTTGTCCACAAAGTTTGATGAGGCAAATTAGACTATTGAAGCACTGAGATTCGAGAAAAATTTCTTGGCTGAGAAGACCAAGAAGCTTGAAGCAGAGCTATTTCAAGTTAGAACTCAATTGGAGAGGACTTTAAGTGCAAAGCTTGATGAGATGCTCAGCATTTAGAAATCTGCTTCAAATCGAACAAGTTTAGGGTATGGTTTTTCTTCCTCTAATATTACTTCTACTAGTTCTACGATTTTTGTTCCACCTGCTAATAATACTAAAATTGAGAACAATGATGTTAAAACTGAATTAGTTAGTGAGAACTTAGACAATGGTAAATCTATCTTAGGAGCACCCCCTAAGCAAGGTAAGAAAAATGTTAAAAACCTTAGGGCTAAGAAGGCTAACTCTTAAAAGCCTAAACAGAAGAAGCAGCATCTCTGTCATCATTATAGTGTTGCCGGTCATACTCAACCAAATTGCTATAAGTGGTTAGCCACTCAACAGAGCAACGGCATGATAGCATCTGGAAGCTAAAATCAGCTTCAATCCTCTCTTGCTCCTCTTGAAGATCTTCTGAAAGCCCTCATGTTCCTTTCGAACTTGAACGGGTTCAATTATTCCCTCTTATCATCGGTTCAAGAGTTTAATCAAAGGAAAGGTTCTTCAAAGGTGTGGAAGGAAAAAGGTTCCAAGTGATTCTATCACTTTCTTCTTGTTTTTGTTTGTTGCATTACTTATGTGTTTTGCTTTTATTTTGAGTCAGTCTAATTTTGTGCTTTGCTTTGTTTAACATGTTTTTTTTGTGTTTATTTTTAGTTCTACTTAATTTTTGTTTTTCAAATAAAAATAAAAATAATTGAAAAATCATAAAAATACAAAAACAGTGTGTGTTTTGTGTAAATTGGTACTTGTGTATCTTGGATGGCCATTGAAACCAAGTTTTCTAAATTTTGTATCTTTTGTAACTTAGATGAGCATCTTTAAGTACAAATAAACAAGTGAGCTTTGTGGCTCTTGTTTGTGATGAGTAAGATTAAGTAATTTCTTGTACTTAACACTCGTATCACTTTTTTTAACGGGTAGGATTAGAAAATCCAAAGAGAAAGGCATAAATAACCTCCTCATCACTGTTGCTTGCCAATCATGATAAGACATCTGTATGCTTCGGTATAGCAAAAGTGTGATGTCAATGATATTTGTGTGCTTCGACATAGCAAAATTGGAATGTCAAATATCATTAGGTATTTCTTTTCTATCCCTTTTATGCCCATGCATGATATGCTAAATAAAAAGAAAATATATAAAGAAAATAAAAAGCAAAAAGATCAAAAATGCTTTAAAAATGGTTGCAAGCGTGTATTCTAGGAGATGTGTGAGTTATAGGATGTACCTCGAAGGTGATAGTCCCCATCAAGCAGTTATAATTGTGTGTGAGTTAAAGTGATTTTCTCATATCTCAAATCGTCATAACATGTATATACTTATGCAATCTTGCGATGTTTTTCACATATAACACGCAATATTATTTGCTATTCTTGATACATGTGCAAGTACAATGTGATTTGGACATCACTAGGTTTGCATGTGCTTTTGTATGCCCACTAAACTATCTTAACTTGTTTTTGAAATATAAAATTGGTTAAACTTGTTTAGTGTATGTATGTGTTTTTGGGATCCATGTGCTTAAAATTATTGTTAAGAGATGATTTTGAGAGCCTATTATGTTGATTGGATCATTGTTTGAGTTGTTTGTTAGATTGCATTCATGTCTATGTTTTTCACTTCTTGAAAAACTGTTTTTAAAAGCAAGCTCGACACCTTCTCGATACCTCATCGATACCTTGATATCTGTCGAGCTCCTCAAGCTTTTTCTTATCGTAATCTCGGTAGCTCCTCAATACATGGTGGATCGATCGAGAATTCTTCTGTCTTCTTGATAGCTTCTCGATATATGGCCAATCGATCGAGAATTCTTCTGTCTTCTCGATAGCTTCTCGATACATGGCCGATCGATCGAGCTTCTGTTTCGCTTCTGGTGTTTCATTCCTCGATACCTCCTCGACACTTGAATCTGTTGACGGCCATTTTTCTTAACACCTCATCGACAAATGTCTCGACACCTCTCGATACCTATATCTATCGAGCTTTACTGATGTTTTATTTAAGCTCCTCGTGCGATCCGGTTCTCATTTTTCTAGATCTTTCTAGATCTATCCGCACTTGTTCACTTCCCAAACTCTCTTTTCTCACTCAAAACCTTCAACCCATATGATTTTCGACCTTTCTTTGCTTCAAATCACTGGGTATGATCTCTTATCTCTTCATTCTTCATGCATTTCATGATTTTGAAACCTAGGTTTTGGAATTTTTGAAAAATTTTAGGGTTTTTCAAAATTGATAAGTTATTTTTGAAATTTTGGGATGGGTTTTCACTTAAATGAGTTTAAATTCTCATGCATTGCATCACATATGCATTATAACTGTATTATCATGCATTTAGATGTGTGCAAATTGATTGTGTGTTGGTAGGATTGGATTGGGCTGAGCCTATGATGAAATTTCTTTTGCATGTCACATGTTCATGCATTCCCCCTGCATACGTACTCTCTATTCAATATACTTGTTATATTTGAATTGCTTTGGGACTTTTTTGATTGTCTCTCTCTCTCCCCCCTCTCATTTTGTTTACGTTAGTCGTGTTTATGGCACCTAAGCGTAAATTTGCTCCGTCTCGAAACCCTCTTCGTTCTAGGGCATCATCTTCTGATCATACTTCTTCTAACATTCGGTTCCATGATGAGGATGCTCGTAAAGCTTTCTCAGAGAACTTTTCTCGATGAGGTGTTCATTCGGAATGCCAAGTCATTTTGGCAGACTTCGCCAACATTGACCTTCCCATTGTCATTCACAGTCAGGGATGAGAGTCACTGTGTGACCTCCCGGTCACCTATCCTCTCGTGCTTATTTAGGAGTTTTACTCCAACATGCACGGGATTGATCGTTCAGTACCTCTTTTCTTCACTCACGTTTGAGGTATGCGCATTCCTGTCACACCGTAGCTTGTTGCAGATGTGCTTCGGGTTCCTAGGATAGAGTTTCCTGACTATCCTTCTTGTGAGCGTCTACAGACTGTGTCCAAGGATGAGCTTATGTTTGCTTTTTGTGAGCGCCCTTTTGAGTGGGGTGAACGTCAGTTTACATCATGTCGGCCTTTTTCTAAAGGTCCTAGATTCTTAAACATGGTGATGACCTTTGTACTCCATCATCTCTCTCACTATAACTCTATCACAAAGTCTTGTGCTTGATTTTTGTTATCCCTCCTTGAGCATCTTACTATAGATTTTCCCTCTCATTTCATTCTGTCTATTATAGATGTTCATTTGGATGCGGCGACCCATGATAAGCTCATCTTCCCTTTTGCTATCACGAGGATCTTACGCCATTTTTCTGTTCCTTTTCCTATGTCCGACCATTTCACTTTCATGTGTGCTATAAACGCTGCTACCGTAAAACGTAGTGAGGCACAGTTTAGGTTACGATAGCCGGATTCCACTCCTCCCTCTCATTCGGCTCCATCTCGGTCTGCTCTATCTACATCCGCTCCATCTTCTTCTACGAGTGATGTGTCACTTGGAGATATCATGGCGCAACTGCAGCGCATGGATACTCGTCTCTATACACTCTCCACTGAGCTGTATCAAGTGAACATTCATGTTGGTCGTATTGCACGACGGCAGGCGGCTATGGGTGGCTATGCTTCTGAGGCTTCTCCTCCACCACCTCCTCTAGTGGCTTCTGATTTTGATGCTGAGGATGATGATGATGATGGTGATGACGATAATGCTTCTAATGATGATGATGATGGTGATGACGATAATGCTTCTGATGATGATGATGGAGATGCTAGCTCTACCGATACGATGTCTACTTGACATTTTTGCCCTTTGTCACTTGTGACAAAAAGGGGGAGTAGTTTTGGATACGAGAGTAGTCATACTTAGGGGGAGAGTTAGTATAGGACTTTTGTCAAGGGGAGTGTTGTTGATGATATGAGGGATGTAGTGAGGATTTCATGTATCTTTTCTTTTCTTTCTTCTTTAGATACATTGATATTGTATATTGGGTCTTGTGACCATTTATTGACATACATTGTACTTAGTTCTTTCTATATGTGAATGTATGTTCTTTCACCTATCTCTTACATGTGTTGTTTCTTTTCTTTCTTTATACACATGTTTCTTATATTTGTATGTAATTTATTATTTCTATTTCACACTAAGTTGCCTTGATGAGTTTTGTTTAAAGTGTTTCAGAAATATAGGTTGTCAAAGTCTACTTGCCATAGACTCTCTTCTTGCAAAGTTTTTCAAGAGTTTGTGTTAGGATAGATTTTATTGTGTTCAACAAGTGAGTATGAGTTAAGTGATTTATGACTTCTCTCATATGTTCATTTTTTAGTTGTGGTTTTGTCACGGATTGCCAAAAGGGGAGATTGTTAGAATATATGTAGTTCACTTGTTAAGAACATATGTCTTTCTTTTATGTAATTGGCTAATCCTTTGACAAAACGTTCTTTACTTGTATTTGGATAGATCTAGGATGTGTTAAAATACTTCAAGAAACCATGTTTCAAGATCAAGTATGGAAGCCTTCAAGTCTGTCCAAGAAAACAAGCTGAAAGTGCAAGGTTACTAAAGCTCGATAGTTGGCATATGTCAAGGTTTAGAAAGCTGTTCAAGCCTGTAAGCTCGACACTTGCTTTACAGCTTCTATTTGTCGAGGTTTATAAAATCAGAATTTCTAATATGATTTCTTCTAACCTTAGACATATAAAAGGATTGTTTTAAGGGCCGTCAAAGAGTTCACAAGTTGCACAAGCATTGACCAAACTCTGTTCAAGCAAATTGTGACCAGAGACGAAGTTCTTAACCTAGTTCATCTCTTTTGAAGAAGTTGCTGTATATGTGCACTTTTGGGTTTTTGACCAAGCATCTTCTTGATCTTCATCGTGTGGATGAACGGAAGAACTTTGCAGCCAACAACTCTTTTCTAGTTGGTGATTGAAGTCACGTACTGGGATTTGCGCAATTGGTTAGTTACGTACTTGGGAGCCGTGCAATAAAAGGGGAAACTGCCACTACAGAACAAGTCCAATTGGGTATTAGGGTAAGGGTTCAACTGTAGGTTGGTAAGGTACTTTGGATTCTTTTACTTGTAACCGCTTGTTGCGATAATAGTGGAGTTTCGAGAGTGGTAACCTAAAAATCACCCGGTGGGGTTTTTGCCATGAGGTTTTCCCCATTCGTAAACAAATCACCGTATTATTTATTTTTTGCTGCATAATTAGTTTATTGGTGATTTGTTTGTGCTGCCACGTGTTTACATGTTAATTAACTTAATTAATTCACTTGGCTAAATTAATTGGTTAATTTATCATAAGGGGTCAATTCGTTTGTGGCCTATCAAATGAATTGAAGGAATTTTGCACCAAATCTAAGTTCCAAGATTTTAGCCTGCACAACCTTTAGTATTTTGGACATAACATATGGCTCAGATATCCAATTGCGATGATTCAAGTTGGATTGGAGAGCTAACTCAAAGAGTTACCACTTTGTAGTTTATAAAAACTCTTAATTCTAACTTTAAATATGCAAAAAACATTGGTTAAGTAAAGTCTTAAAATTAGGGATTTTCTCCAAACGAATCCAACTTAATTGGAATAAGATTTCTTCGGCTAGGGCAAATTTCAAAAGGATAGTAGTCTTAGAATAAAAATTAGGTTTTCTTCAGGTTCCCTTACAATTCTTTGAGTTTTGTTTGGTGTAACGTCGAGCTAAAAGCCTTACTAAGACAGGGGTGAAACCCAACCATTTACAGGTATGTTCTTAACAATGATTTTATGGCTTTAATACTTATATTCTTATGTTTTTTATTGATTTACTTACAATAATTTTATAAGTTTTAATACTTATGTTCTTCTGTTTTTGTATTGATTTACTTATCTTGAAAAGTGTTTATTTTTGTATAATTCTTTGATTTAGCTTATACTCTAGACATGTTAAATGCTTAGGATTCCTTGCAAATTAATTCACTCATTTTATTTTTCTTTAAAACCAATGAAATTCATAAAAATGCCTTTGAAAATTAATTCTTGAGTTCTTATTACTAAAACATCATACTAAGATTATAATTTGCATCAATTTTAGTTTAATTATAAAATAAATATTATTAATACTATCAATAGAAGTGTTTTATATAGATCTCTAAAACTTAGTGTTTTTGTGCTGTTTTAGCAGCTGAGTTGGTTTGTGTTGTGTTGCTAATGGCTAATGCTACCCTTTTTCTTTTTCTTTTTGCTTATGTGATTTGTGTTGTTATAGTAGCCGAGTTGGTTTGTGTGTTGTGTGGCTAGCTACTAACAGCCACAACTTGGTTCTCATTTACGAGCTGGGCTTTTGCACCTAGTTATTATAGGACCAAAACTTTTATCATACTATTTTTCATAATTTTTTTTTAATAGATTATGATTGACTGTATGTCATTTTTAAATAATTCTTTTTTTTATTTTCTGCAACTTACAATCACAACTTATAATCTGCCATAGTGATACTAAATTTTCTCCTTTTCCTTAGTGTCCTTGGTTTCTTTCAATAATATTTGTCGGAATTAACCCAAAATTAAATAATAAAAAATAAAACCCATGTGCAAGTCCCAATAAATCAGTACAATTAAAGCACAATAGATCTGTCTCCTAAATTATTTCTGTTCCCACCAAAAAAAAAAAAAAAAAAAGTTGACAATAAGATATCAGACAAGGTTTGATATGCATAGAAGCTGTGGAACCGATAGGATATATTGCTAAGTATAACTGGTGAAGCTTGTGTCCAGTTTATTTATGCACCAGACACGCATCAAGTTTTGAATACATGTTTACACTGTATCATGTCTGGTGCACAAATACATTGGATAGACGTATGTTAAGAACCCAGTGATTTCTAATGGAGATAGATATGAATTATAGGGGGATAGATGAAAATTGTAGAAAAATTGACTTAATTCGAGGTAGTTACTCTCCATATAAAAATATTAAAAGAGACAGAGAGAGAGAGAGAGAATGCACTAAGCAATGAGTTTGTTTATTCTTCATTGATATTTAATGTTGAATTACAATTATGTATTTATAGGAGACTAGTTCTAATTTTATTGGTCCACATGACTCAAGATAATTGGCTAAGTAATTCAACATGTACTTTTTGAATTAAACCATGAGTTCAATGAGCTACATGTGCTCAATCCTAACTAATTTATCCTAATCCCAACTAGCTGCCTAACTAAAGGGATTACAACAATTATTTCATATTCCTAACATTATATTCAAATATAATTACCAACTTTTTGTTATAAAAGAATGCTAAATTTGCACAAAAAAAATTACAAATTACTCATATGGTAAATAATTAATAGTAAGTGTAAAAATAATATTAGTAAGAGGGCTAGAATGAGAGCCAATAACTTAGCCATAAGCCAGGATGGTGACTTGTCTTAAAAGCATTTTGCATATGTTATTTGTACGTTGTCCTTCGCATTCAAATAACGAAGAAAACTAGCAATGTGAGTTAGAATTCCAAAGGAAGAAGAGTTCTTTTGTTGACCCCCTTCTTCACATGCCTTCAACATAAGGCGTGATGGGTTTTTAATGCTCTTTTTTTAAAAAGATAATGCTTTGTCTCCTTTATTTTTGAAGTGTCACATAGATGGTAAGTGATAGATTTAATGCTTTGTCTCCTTGGGTCTTTTTATATAGGTTGCTTACCATTCAACTGTAAGTATCGATTTATTGAGAATTTCTGTGTATTTTTTTTAATGGGGTGAGATTTATTATTAACTATCTGATATGATACTCTCTTATTGAGTGTCAAGTTTATCTCTTACACAACTTCTATATTAACAAATCTCAACTAGGAGTGAGTTTGGGTCGGGTCGGGTCAGATTTATTGTGAACCGAAACCCGACTTGAATTGAAAAACGGGTTTGTAATCGGGTCTGTTTTCCTGGTCTTGGATCGGTCTCAGGTTGGACTCCTTTTTTTTATTTTTTTATTTTTTTATTTTTAATGAGGTAAAATATCTGTATGCCTCAATTTGAGCCATACAGTCTCAGCCTCCATAGATCAAATAAAAAAAAAAAAAAAAAAAAAAAGAGAGAGAACCCCAATAAACAAAACAAAAAGAAAACTCCAGCAAGCCAAACCCACATACCTTCCTTCCAAGCCATCCAAAGCACCCATTTCACTTCAATAGTGCACAAGCACAAACACAAGCAGTATAACCCAAGAAACACTCAATTCCTCTCTTTTCACACAAACAAACTCCAATTTCATTCCAAAACCACAACTCAAATAAACCCCAAAACTCCAATTCCATTTCATGCTCCGCTATATGCGCGATTTCTACATGGAGATTCTCTTTCCACTTCGAGAGTTCTGCTATTCCCTTCATCGGTAAAATCGCTCCCTCCGACACATACAAGATCTGGAAACGTGGCAAAAATCTCTGAGCCGATACTTCCTTGGCCGGCTTTGACGGCCTGAAAATCCAACGTGCCGGTCAAAGCTTTCTCTTCCTTGGCGACGGCGACCAAAGCCACGACATTCCCTCTGGAACTCTCCTGGTCCTCAACCCACGATGATTCTGACGGGTACTCACTCCTTGACTCAGTCGAAGAGAGAACAACAAATAGTAAGTTTTTTTCCCAAAAAAATCGGGTTGAAGTAGTATATTTATAGGATCCGACACCAACCCGAACCCGAAAATAGCCTGAAATTTAGATCCAAAACTCAACCCAAATATTCTCAGACCTGCCCAAAACCTTTTGGATCAGATCGGGTCGGTTGGGTTTTCAGGTGGGCCGGGTCCCTTGCACAGTCCTAATCTCAACAAATTACACTCCATTGCAGGTGTGGTATATTGGTAGGAGTCTTGGATTGGGTCATACTTGTAAGTTCAGGAGTTGTCTGGTTTGAGTTATGTACTTTGTAAAAATGCTATGCCACGATATGGATAGCCTTATCACACCCAAGAATGCCCCATGCCATGAGTTTTGTAGGTTTAAGTGGGTCGCATCAATGATCACATGCGCGAGGCCCGTTTCCATTTTTCAAAAAAAGAAACCTCAATAAACCACCATCCTAAAATTGAGCTTTACTATGAATGCTCGGAAAGACTTATTAGAATTGGCCATGTGTATTATTTTATGTCATTTTATCTTATCATAAATCATATGCTCCATCAATTTTTTTTACTTTTTTTATTTGTTAACATGTCATTTCATTACTTTTAGTAATTTTAAAGCATCTTCAATAGAAGAGCTAAAACCAAAATCATAGGCAAAATAGAAAGTAGAGCCTTGAAAATCAAGTCCAATAGTATCTACAAAATAGGCAAATTTTTTCTCGTCTGCAGTCACTCTCTTTGTCTAATGAGTATTTTAGATGAGCAAAACAATTTATTGTAATAAAAAATTGGCAAAGATGACCTAAAAGTAAGTAAAAAAAATAATATTTAAATGAGATAGAAAAAATGATAAAGAGTTTATTAAAAAATATATCTTTTAAAAGTACGTTAATAAAAAAAAAAATGTTCACTCTCCACACAGCATCAAAATATGGCTAAGTTACTAGACATGCTTTAAATCCTTCTCTAATTCTTTTTTGTTAAAGAAAAATTTGAGGAAATTATTCTTTATTACCCTAAACTATATACTAGATTACGTTTTGCACTCTAAACTATTCGAATACACACTTTGCACCATAAATTGTCACACTTATCATGCTTTGCACCCTAGCATTACTTTTCGTGTTAAGTTAGATAAAAATTAATAGCAAATGACTTGCACATAATTTTTGCTTAGGTGGCAAATTATTTAAAAACCAAAATACCCTTTTCACAAAAAATTAAAAACAAATACTTTTTTTTTTTTTTTTTCCAGTTCTTCCCCTCTCTCTCGCCTAGCAAGTCTTTAAATTCCACTTTTAGATGCATGTCCTAAACTCCTTTCATACATTAAATCAACAAATTATTAAGTGGGCGGGGTACTAGAACTTAGAAGAAGTGGTTGAACCTCAATACCCAACCCTTAACTAAAACTAAAACTAAATCTCACTCCTCCACGACTGTCCCAAACTCAACGAATCAAAAAAGAGTCTCTGAAATTTGAACTCAAAAAACAAAAACAAAAAACATACACACTACTTGTTCATGGTTCGTACACACATCAAAAACTAATAAACCAATGTACATGAAGGGTCAAAGAAAGCGAGAGAGAAATCATAGTTTCCTAAAAATCAAGGATGCATGGACACAAAATCGAACTCGGGTACCAGTACGGGTATGATATGGCAATACGAGCAATTTTTAAAAAATTATAACATGATATGACAGATAGGATACCGTTATAATACGAGTAAGACACGAATACGACATGGGTATGGCACCCCAAATAAAGTGTCCATGCATCCTACCTAAAAATAGTAAAAATACCAAACCACCGCATTAGAGAGAGAGAGAGAGAGAGGCAATGAAGGGAGCGAAATGCTGATCCACGCAGTGGCGCGACATGGGTATGGAGGCAACCATCGACGGTCAAGGCATTTTTGGCAGTGGTTTTGGGCATTGCGGCACTTGTGTTCCTACATGCACATGAGAGAGGGGAAGACTTGGAAAAAAAAAAAGAATTTGTTCTCATTTGTTCGTAGAAAGGGTGTTTTGGTCTTTAAATAGTGTGTCATTTAAGCAAAAATCATGTGTAAGACGTGTGCTATTAATTTCAGTCTAATTTAACAAAGAAACTAACCTCAAGGTGCAAAGTGTGATAGTTTATGATGTAAAGTATACATTCGAATAGTTTAGTGTAAAAAATGTAATCTAGTATATAGTTTAAAGTAGTAAAGTGCAACTTTTCCGGAAAAATTATTAAGAAAAAGGAAATAAACAAAAATTACAATTCAAGTAGAAGGACGTATTAAAAAAAAAAAAAAAATCAAACGACAAATGTAGTAAACCAATCAGTAGTAATTAAATAAATGTAATTATCAAATGAAAAATACATGCAATCATTGAAAAGTGAAAAAAGAGAAAGAAAACCAAAGCCATCAGTGAAACCTAAAAAGCAGACCGAAAACCCTAACCAAAAAAGTCCAAAATAAACCATTCATGAATCAAAAGCGGACAAAACAGAGAAAACATTTGGGTAAGGATAATTAAATGCACCAAAAACAGCCAAAATAAACCAACCTCAAGTGGTAATGGTAAGGACCACCCCCCACCCCAAAAAAAAAAAAAGGACTTCTGAAACAGCAGCCCTCACCACACATTTCTTATCCAAATCCTTAACCCTCCCACCCTACACAGGTCACACACACGCGCGCGCGCATTCACTCAAACAGTGACATACACCACCGCCTCGTCAAGCCATGGAGTGGGACGTGACCAGATAGGTTATCGGTTTGGGTTGGTCTGGTTGTAGTCGGTCTAGTCAGTTTAAGTTCGGGTTGCCAATTTGGGCCTGTACTATTGGGCTTCTAGCTTTGGGCTTTCACCCAATAAACCTTTTTTTTTAATAACAAACTTGTAACCAGATTTGCGCTTCATTTTCGGGAATTTTTCCAATCAGTTTGGGTTTTTTTTTTTTTTTTTTTTTTTTTTTTTTTTTTTTTCCAATAATAAAATTAACCAATTTGGAACAAATTATTAGATTTTGGACTTTAAAAAATAAGCTCAAATGGCCTGATACAGGTATAAATAGACTACCTAACTCATTGCATAAATATCCCCTTTTTAAAATTTTTTTTTTTTTATAACTGCATTGCATAAATATTCACAATGCATTACATAACATCAAAATTTCATCTATTAGAAAAAAAAAAATTAAATCCTTTTTCCAATTGACAATATTCACACAATCACCGACTGGAAAACTCATCTACTAATACCATAAATTAGTCCACATCTACAAACACATCAAAATTCAATACATAATTCATTAATGAAGTCCATGTGTTATACATAAATAATAATATAAAGTTCAAATCAAATAACATGCATAATACCATAAAGTCCAAATAACAACAAACACATAAACAAAACTCAATTGCGACTTTGGACTAGATACGTAATACCGTAAAGTCTAAAAAATAAAATAAAATAAAAGGACTAAGAATGGTCTATGCCAACTAGCCAAGGCAACACAAATCAATCATCATCCTCATCCTTCAATAGTTGTGGTTTTCAATGAAATCTCTTCCTCTTTAAGTTATAATATGACGCCATATTTTATAATTAGTGAAAATTTAAATTCTTATGTTTTCGTTAATCGTTTTGCCCAAGCCTTAAGTGGGTTTCCACGCCCATTTTGCCTCAATAACTAATTTTAATTTAATCCAAGGTTATGCGAAAACTATGAATTTATTTTTATAAAAATTTTAAATATATTACAATTTTTATTATATAATTAATATTTATAAACTAATATGACAATGTATATGATTGGTAAACTTTAACTACCTAATAAATGAATGTTTGAAATGTGTTTTAATGGTTGGTAATACATCAATTTGTGAGTTGTAGGTGATAAAAGTTATAATACGCCTAATAGTACCCTTATTGTTAACTAATCTAACTTGTGCAATGCACACAAAATTTACACATTTTATGATTTTTTTCTCACTTTCATTATTTTTTGTTAGAGCATTTTAATATTAAATAATTAAAATAAATAAATGTTATAATATAAATGTAAAGATATGGAAGTGAATATGGAAGATGAGGAGTTAGTGAAAATGTTTAATCCTACATTGAAAATGAGAGAGACTTTTTTATTCTTTTTAATTGTGGAGATTAATTGGCTAAAATGAATTGTCTCAGATATTGGGCTAGATACGTGCGCAAGGGGGAGGTGAAGAGTGGATGTATCAAAATTGGAAATGAATCAGCCTCTTGGATCCTCCTACTTGATAGCCCATTCAGAATAATTACCATATTCGTTGGTGAGTAAATGGCCCGAATTAATACTCAATTTTTACTATGGAAAATAAAGAGCCATTAACCCACTTAATGGACTATCCGTTTGGGCCTTTTTATTCTTCAGAAACTCTTTATCTCACCATTAATTGTGTAACTCCAGCTCATCATATTAATGTCTAACAATTAATCTTGTAACACCCACTAAATCAGAATAATGGACCTAATTAATCAGAATAAATTGGGTAGTAATTTCATGAGGCCCATTGAGCCTATAAATAGACTTATTCAGACTCAATCCAAGTTACTACACAATACTTACAAAAAATACACTAAAAGATAGAAAGGTTCTTGGCAAGGAATGATGTTCTTTCTGGTGGAGTTTTGCGCTTGAACACTTTGTGCAGAGGTTGTTTTAGCCATACGACACTTGTTGGGCTGTTGTATCTTGAGAGAGACAAGTCAAATTGTTGGTGCAAATACAATGATAATGGAAATAATACAAAGAGAAATTGAATAATACTACTGAATTTTATTACTTTAAAGAGAGAAATTACATAACATTATTTGGACTGAGGTGCGGCATTCACTCTCTTTAAGGAGATTCAATTCATGGAGTCTACACAAGAGAAACCAAATGAGCCTGTTGGAGATCTCAACAAGCCCTTTCGATTTAAGGGAGCCCACTTCAAGAGGTGGAAAGGAAAGATCCTCTTCTACTTGAGTCTTCTCAAAGTCTCCTACATCCTCACTAACAAGAATCCATCAAAAGTTCCTACCGATGAGATGAGTGACGAAGAATATATTCTCCATCAAGAAAAAATAGATAAGTATACAAAAGATGAATATAATTGTCGCTCTTATCTATTGAATTGTCTTGGCGATCATTTCTATAATTATTATGATACAACTTACAATTCTGCTAAGAAAATTTGGAAAGCTTTACAAAGCAAGTATGATACCGAGGAGGCAGGTGCAAAGAAGTATGCTGCTAGCAGATTTTTCCGTTACCAAATGGTAGATGGAAAATCGGTGGTGGATCAAGCACAAGACTTCCAAATGATTGTGGCAGAATTGAGATCTGAAGGCATAAAGATTGGAGACAATTTGGTGGTAGCTGGCATAATTGATAAACTACCACAATCTTGGAGGGAGTTCCAAAAGACTTTGTCGCACAAACAAAAGGAGACATCCTTAGAGACTTTGATCACACGCATCCGTGTGGAGGAGGAGGCTAGAGGACAAGATGCACTCATGATACAAGAGAGCAATGGTAATTCCACCACGAAGGTAAACCTTATTTCAGCTAATAATAATATGCCTAAAAATCATTTTCCTAGAAATGGTCAATTGAAACCTAAAAAGAGAGTTTTTAAAAATAATAATAGACCTCAAGGAAGGGGAAACCCGAATAAAAATTACAATAAGAACCATGGACCCCCTTCACAAGATCAATTTAATAGATCCTGTTTTGTTTGTGGCAAGAGTGGACATATTGCTCGATTTTGCAAATTTCAGAAACGTGAATTTGTCCCACAGGCTAACGTAACCGAAGAGCCTTTAGTGGCTATGATTACAGACATCAATATGGTGAAATATGTTGAAGGGTGGTGGGCAGATTCTGGTGCTAATAGGCACGTTTGCTATGACAAAAATTGGTTCAAATTGTATACTCCTTTTGAAGAAGAAAAAACTGTTATGCTTGGTGACTCTAGCAAAACCAAGGTTCTTGGGAGTGGTGAGGTTGAATTGAAATTCACTTCTGGACGCGTACTAACATTGAAAGATGTTCTTTACACTCCATCCATGAGGAAGAATTTGATGTCAAGTTTTTTGCTTAACAAGGCTGGCTTCAAGCAAATTATGGAATCTGATAATTATGTAATCACTAAAAAGGGATTATTTGTGGATAAGGGTTATGCTTGTGATGGAATGTTTAAATTGAATGTTGAGAATAATAAAGCATCTACCAGTTCAGTTTATATGCTTTCTTCTATTAATTTTTGGCATGCTTGTTTGTGTCATATAAATAGTAGATATGTGGGAATCATGAGTAGTTTAGGATTAATTCCAAGACTGTCAAAAGATTTTGAAAAATGTGAAACTTGTAGTAAAGCTAAGATTACAAAAAGGCCTCATAAAAGTGTTGTAAGAAATACCGAATTGCTTGAGTTAATTCACTCCGATTTATGTGAATTTGAGGGAATTTTAACTCGTGGAGGAAATAGATATATTATCACTTTTATTGATGATTTCTCAAAATATACAACTATTTATTTGTTGAAAAATAAAAGTGATGCTTTTGAAAAATTTCAAAATTTTTTAAAAGAAGTTGAAAATCAATTCGGTAGAAAAATAAAAAGAATAAGAAGTGATAGAGGCCGTAAGTATGAATCAAGTGCATTCAACTCATTTGTTCAGTCTTTGGGAATTATCCGTGAAACTACTGCACCATATTCACCTGCTTCTAATGGTGTGGCTGAAAGAAAAAATAGAACTTTAATTGAGTTAACGAATGCCATGTTAATTGAATCTGGTGCACCTTTACATTTTTTGGGTGAAGCTATTTTAACTGCATGTCATGTTTTGAATAGGGTGCCACATAAAAAGTCACACACCACACCTTTTAAGATGTGGAAAGGACATAAGCCAAATTTGGGATATTTGAGAGTATGGGGTTGTCTTGCTTATATAAGGCTAACTGACCCTAAAATGCCTAAATTAGGTATAAAAGTTACTACCTGTGCTTTTTTTAGTTATGTAATTTGATGAAGAACAGAATCAGTTGACTGTACAACTCGGCTTCGATGGGCTGAAAGTGGTGGCGAAGGCTTGAAATATCAAAAAAATATCAAAGGAGACCGGGGTGAACCGGCCTAAGACCCTCCGATGACTAAGTTAGTATCTTCTCTCGAATGGAGTTCTAACTGTATTGGGAGTAAAAATCTCAGAATTTCATACCTTTGCCTGATTCAGACCGGTCCTTATATAGGGAACCTTGGGGCAGTTACTTGTTTTAATAACTTCCCCAAGATTTGTGGAAATCCGGAATTACAGGGATAACTTCCCCAACGGCTATAGAAGCAGTAATTGCTGATAGAAGTTACATACTTAGGAGAAATTGTTAGCGATGAACACGGGTTGATTAATCACTTCAAAATTTTGTAAAGTGTTACATGGTCGTTCATGTGACTTGCCCATGGACAATTCTTTGTATATAAATTGATGCTATGTGGTCGTCTATGAACTTTGCATGTGGACGACCCTTCCGTCCTGATTGCCTGGGGTTCATTCAATTGATTAAAACTCATGGACGACCCCACTGGATGAATCAGAAGCCATTTAGTTGAAGGGAGATCATGGACAACTCCCTTGGACGAACCATAGATGTGATTTCTTTGCTATCCTATCAGTTGCCCCCTTGTCCAAAAGTCGTCTATAGCACTGTAGTTTTTTTTTTTTTTTTTTTTTTAACTGTTTTAGACTTCTGACACGTGTCGTCATTGTATTGTTCCAGATCGTGCCACGCGTCAGTATCATATTGGTTATCTATCTCGTCGATTTCATTTTTTCATGAAAGTGCCATGCGTCATTCTCTGATTGGCTCGTGCCCTGTCGTGACCCCACCTGTGGGCCCTATAAATAGGTACATTCTCATTCTTGCCCTTCACCTTTCTCATAATCTCTCTTCTGCCATCTCGTCCAAGATTCTCGTTTAGGCTTCGTCATCTAGTCTTGTCAGGTATTCTCCTTCCCTCTTCCTTAGATTTTCATCTTAATCATTTTTCACACAATCATGTCTGGGTCTAGTGATAGCGTAAATAGAGAGATAGACGAGTATCAGGATGTCTCCTCTGGAAGTGGGGATAGTTATGAGAGTGGTGAGGGAAATACCAGTAGTAGTGATAGTTCTTCAGACGACTATTATTCGTTTGGGGTTCCTGATATTTCCTTAGAGGAATTCCAGGATATGCAGCGTAGGATGGCTTCTGGAGCTGAGGCTAGCTCGTCCAGAAGGCTACCTAGCCCTCCTCAAGACGAGGAGGAGGAGGATGTAATATATAGCTGCGCTCCTGAAGTAGCGTCCACCATAGATGCCCCCAAACTAAAAGTTCTTGTGGATAGATATCAGATTCCTAAAGAATTCAATCCTCGTCTACCCAGGGAAGGGGAATGGTGTTGTTCCCCTTCTTCTAGTTTAAGAGTATATTCGTCTTACCTTTTAGCTGGCCTTAGATTTCCCCTAAATTCTTTTTGTAGAGGTCTTCTCTATAGGTTGGGTATTGGACCTAACCAGCTTAACCCCAATGGATGGAGGACGGCAGTTGCCATGCAAGTGCTTTGGCGTGAGGTATTGGAAAGGAACTGTCCTTTAACAGTGGACGAGTTCCTTTACTGTTATAAGCCCTCGAAGATAAAAAAAGTCTACTGGTTTTTACCAATTCTCGTCCAGAGGCTCTCACTATAGTTTAATAAAAGGCCGCAGCTTGTCTGACAGGCTCTGGAAACAAGAGTTTTTTTATCATTTCTGGAAATTGGGCTGGGGACCCAATAGATGTTGATAATGCCCCATTCCCTCCTTTTACCAGCCCCATAGGTCGCCTTTGTCCTGAGGGTATGTTTTCTATCTATGTTATTTCTTTTATTCCTTACATTTTTTCTATCTCTTAGTCGTTTAACCACCTTTCATTTATTGGTACAGCTGTTGTTCGTCCACGTTTGGACAGATCTTATTTGGATCGAATAGACAAAGTTCGTGCCTTCCCTAGAAGGACTTTTCACGAACTAGTAACTTTTAGCAGTTTAGCTACCTGGGGACTTGGTCCAGAACCCACTGCTGAGAATTTAGGTCACGAAGAGACCACTCGCAAAAGTATCGTCCATCCCTACTTTATTTTTTCTCTCTTCTCTTCTTTTTTTTTTTTTTTTTTTTTTTTTTACTGACTTCTTTTGTTGCAGGAATAATCACAATGAGAGAAAATAAGAAAAAGACAATAACTAGTGGGGATGAGGATACTCCTGCACCTCCAGTCGTCCAGAAGGCTCCCGTCCAGGCTGGGAAAAGAAAGTCTAAGAAGATTTTTAGTGCTGTGGACCTGGACGACCTTCCTAGTCGTCGAGGCTCCAAAAAACCAAAAACCACTCAGACTTCTTCCCTTCCCAAGGTCCCCAAATTTGTACCTCCAACGATTAATCCGGACGACCTTCTTGTCAACGTGAAGCCTGTCCAAGTAATTCATCCTACTCCAACTGATCCTACTCTCCCTCCAGCCAAGACTTCTCGCAAGCCTCTTTTATCAGAGCCATCTGATCGTCCTTCCAATACCTCCTGTATACAGTGTAGATGACCCGTCTACATGGACGACCTATTTTTTACTGTCTTCTTTCTCATCCAAGTCCTCATAACTTGGAGTGAATTCTGCAATGAAATCTGCCAGGGCTTGAGCTTTTATTGCATTCCTCGGTTGGTACCGAATGTCAAACTCACTGAGCTCAACTGCCCATTGAATTAATCATCCTGCAGCTTCAAGTTTATTCATTGCCTTCTTGAGTGGATGATCAGTCATGACAATGATGACATGACCTTGGAAGTAGTGTCTTAACTTTCTAAAAGCGGTTATTAACGCGAATGCTAGCTTTTCTATCAATGGGTACTTTCCTTCCGCTCTTCTTAATGCCTGGCTAGTATAATACACAGGCTTTTGCACCTTTTCTTCCTCCCTGATTAACGCTGAACTTACGGCATGTGGGGACACTGCTAAGTATAGATATAATTCTTCTCCTAGCACGGACGGATTTAGCAATGGAGCTGTAGTAAGATAGTGCTTTAGGTCCTGGAAGGCCCTTTGACACTCGTCCGTTTACTCAAATGCCTTCCTGAGAATCTTAAAAAATGGTAAACACTTATCAGTGGCTTTTAAGACAAACTTGTTCAGAGCTGCAACTCGTCCAGTTAGGGATTGAACTTCCTTGATGTTTTTCGGTGGTTCCATGTTCAATATGGCTTGGATCTTGTCTGGATTTGCCTTAATTCCTCTCTCTGAAACCATGAATCCTAGAAACTTTCCTGACGATACTCCGAATGCACATTTACTTGGGTTCAGCTTCATCTTGTACCACCTAAGTGTTTCAAAGGTTTCCTAAAGATCGTCTAAGTGGCTTCCCTCATCTAAGCTCTTCACAAGCATGTCATCCACATATCCCTCTACATTCCGTCCTATCTGTGGACGAAACATGTGATTCACCAACCTTTGGTAAGTTGCCCCTGCATTCTTCAGACCGAAGGGTATCACCTTGTAACAAAACAAACCTTGACTGGTAATAAAAGATGTCTTTTCCTGGTTTGTCTTATCCATCTTTATCTGATTATATCCTGAGAAGGCGTCCATGAAGCTCAACAGTTGATGGCCAGCTGTAGAATCAACCAGTTGATCAATACGAGGCAAGGGATAACTATCCTTAGGGCAAGCCTTGTTCAAGTCAGTGAAGTCAACGCACATCTTCCACTTGCCATTTGCTTTTTTTACCATCACTACATTTGCCAACCAATCCGGGTAATAGACTTCCCGAATGAACTGTGCTGTGGTTAGTTTTTGAACCTTTTCATTGATAGCCTTCTCTCGTTCAAGAGCGAACACCTTCTTCTTTTGACGGATAGGCTTAGAAGAGGGGGACACGTTCAGTCGATGAGTGATTACACTTGGATCAATGCCAGGCATGTCGTCATGTCTCCATGCAAAAATATTGGCATTCTTCTTTAGAAACTAGACGAGGTCTCCTTTCACCTTCTCCTTCATACTTGTTCCAATTCTAGTGAATTTCTCAGGATCATTTTCTTGTAATAAAACATCTTCCAATACGTCAGTCGGTTCTGCAACAATTTTTCTTTTTTCAATACTCATAGTCTGCATCTGCTCGTCCATAGCCAACATGGCTAGATAACACTCCCTAGTTGCCAACTGATCTCCTTGTGCTTGTCCAATTTCGCACTCCATAGGGAATTTGACTGATAGATGGTAGGTAGATATTACCGCCTTCCAACTGTTCAAGGTTGGTCTTCCAATGATGGAATTATATGAGGATGAACAATCCACCACAAGGAAATTTACTTCCTTAGTTATCTGCTGCGGGTACGACTCTACCACTACAGGCAAGGTAATGGTACCTATGGGCTGCACTTTCATTTCTCCAAATCTTATTAGTAGCGAGCATGCTGGACGAAGCTGATCTCGTCCAAGCCTCATCTGCTGGAAGGCGGGATAATACAATATATCCACTGAACTTCCATCATCCACCAACACCCCCCTGGTTCTGTAATCTGCTATGAGTAAGGTAATGACAATTGCATCGTCATGTGAATGATGAATTCTTTCAGCTTCTTCATCTCTGAAAGAAATGGTTGGCTTGTCCATCCCCCTCGTCCTTGGGGATCGTCCAGAAAGTTGGACATTTTGCACCACTTTAAGATACGTCTTCTTTGATCTAGAAGATTGTTCTTCAGAAGTCCCTCCAATGATGACCCTTATTTCTCCGAGTGGGGGCCGTGATGATTCTTCCATCTTTGCTTTCAATTTTTCATCTTTGTGATCCCTTCCAACGAAATGCCTCAACTTTCCTTGTCTAATGAGATTCTTAATCTGCTGTTTTAAGTCATAACACTCGTCCGTGTCATGCCCATGATCTCTATGGAAACGACAATATTTATTCTTATTGCGCTTATTAGGATCTCCCTTCATCTTCTATGGCCACTTCAAGGAAGGATCATCCTTGATTTGCATGAGCACTTGATTGAGTGGGGCATTCAAGGGTGTGTAATTCTGATTCCTTGCTGATGGGCCTGCCTTCCTGCTATCCCTGTCTCGATCCTTCTTATCTTCCGTTCGTCCTTTCTTTGGACGAGGCCCTTGCTCAGAGTGACGCATGGGGTTGACTTCTATTCTCTCAGCCCTCTTCCTCTTCTTAGCTATGATTGCGTCTTCTGCGTTTATAAAGTTTTGGGCTGAGTGGACGAGTTCAGCCATGGATTGGGGCTCTTTCTCATACAACTTGTGAATGAATAAGTCCGAGTTAACCCCATTGTGGAAGGCTACCAATAGTAGTTTGTCGTCCACCTCGTCTACTGTCAAGGCTTCCCTGTTGAAGCGTGTGATGAAGGAACGCAGGCTTTCATTCTCTCCTTGCTCTATGGTTAACAAACTAGACGAGGAACGCTTGTGTCTCTGTCCTCCAATGAAATTATTGACAAATAATTTGCTTAACTCTTCAAAAGAACTTACAGAATTTGGGGGTATTTTGCTGAACCACACTCGCGCTGGTCCCTTAAGAGTAGTAGGGAAAGCTCTACACATAATCTTGTCTGGAACCCCTTGGAGATGCATGGTGGTCTTGAAAGTAGCGATATGATCAAAAGGATCGCGCGCTCCATCATATGAATCTAGGGAAGGCATTTTGAACTTCGACGGCAAGGGATGCCCATTGATGGAAGCCGTGAAAGGGGAATTTGTTCGATGAACCAAGTCCTCTACGGGATTTGCCATTTTCATGTTCTCCTTCATCTCGTCCATAACTTTCCTCATCTGATCCATTTCCTTTTCCAAATGTGGCACCCTTCACAAAGTGGTGCCTCTTGATTGAGTCTCGGGCTCAGCATGTCTCCCTCCATTTTCTTGACTTTGGGATTGTCTCTCAGCATATCCTTCACGATGCTGCCTCTCTTTCTCCCTAGTTAACTCTTGATTCTGGCGAGTTAACTCCGCCATAGCAGCCGCCATGGATTGCATGTGTTGGATGGAAGGGGATTATATGACAGGCGCTGATTGGTGATCTCGGTGGGGATGGCTAGAAGCATCCCTACTCTCTTGGTGGCCTGGGCTAGTGGCCTTTGATCTAGTCCGAACCATACAGCCTTTTGTCAAAGGAAGAAATTGCCAAACTTGAAGTTTCTCTTCCCACAGACAGCGCCAACTGATGAAGAACAGAATCAGTTGACTGTACAACTTGGCTTCGATGGGCTGAAAGTAGTGGCAAAGGCTTGAAAGATAAACAAAATATCAAAGGAGACCGGGATTGACCGGCCTAAGACCCTCCGATGACTAAGTTAGTATCTTCTTTCGAATGGAGTTCTAACTATATTGGGAGTAAAAATCTCAGAATTTTATACCTTTGCCTGATTCAGACCGGTTCTTATATAGGGAAACTTGGGGCAGTTACTTGTTTTAATAACTTCCCCAAGATTTGTGGAAATCCGAAATTACGGGGATAACTTCCCCAACGGTTATAGAAGCAGTAACTGCTGATGGAAGTTACATATTTAGGAGAAATTGCTGGCGATGAACACGGGTTGATTAACCACTTCAGAATTTTGTAAAGTGTTACATGGTCGTCCATGTGACTTGCCCATGGACGACTCTTTGTATATAAATTGATGCTATGTGGTCGTCTATGAACTTTGCATGTGGACAACCCTTCCATCTTGATTGCCTGGGGTTCATTCAATTGATTAAAACTCATGGACGACCCCACTGGACGAATCAGAGGCCATTTAGTTGAAGGGAGATCATGGACGACTCCCTTGGACGAACCATAGATGTGATTTCTTTGCTATCCTATCACAATTAATAGTGCAGCCTATAGATTTTTTGATCTTGAAAACAAAATAATTTTTGAATTTGGTGATGCAATTTTTCATGAAGAAAAATTTCCTTTTAAATTGAAAAATAGTGGGGGTGAAGAAAATATTTTATCACAACCTAGTTCTTCTACTTCACTTTACAAAATCAAGAAAATTTTGAAATGGAACCTAGAAGGAGTAAAAGAGTTAGAGTTGAAAAGGATTTTGGTCCTGATTATTATGTTTTTAACATTGAGGAAAATCCCAAAAATTTAAAAGAGGTTTTAACATCACCTGATTTTATATTTTGGAAAGAGGCTGTAAATGATGAGATGGAATCTCTAATTTCTAATAGAACTTGGAAATTAGTAGATCTTCCACCGGGTTGTAAGACCATAGGTTGTAAATGGGTCATTTTGAAAAAAATTGAAACCGGATGGACAATAGATAAGTTTAAAGCTAGACTTGTTGTAAAAGGCTTTAAACAAAAAGCTGATCTTAATTTCTTTGATACTTTTTCTCCGGCAACAAGAATTACATCTATTAGATTGTTAATTGCTATTGCTGCAATTTTTGATTTGAAAATTCATCAAATGGATGTAAAAACTGATTTTCTAAATAGGGACTTAGAGGAAGAGACTTACATGGATCAACCCAAAGGCTTTGTAGAGCCTGGACAAGAAAGCAAGGTATGTAAGCTAACTAAATCCCTATATGGCTTAAAACAAGCACCAAAACAGTGGCATGAAAAGTTTGATTCCTGCATGATTGAGAATGGCTATAAATCAAATGAATGTGATAAATGTATTTATTCTAAATCATGGAATAATTTACATGTTATTATTAGCCTCTATGTGGATGATATGTTAATTTTTGGCTCAAATATGCATGTTATAAATGAGACAAAAAATATGCTTAAAAGCCATTTTGATATGAAAGATCTTGGTGAGGCTAATTTTATTTTGGGCATGAAAATTACAAAAGTATGTGATGGAATATATCTTGATCAATCACATTATGTTGAGAAAATATAATTTTCATGATCACAAAAGTGTAGCTACTCCTTTTGATTCTAGTGTTTATTTATTTCCGAGACAAGTCAGAGAAGGTCTGCACCGGTTACAAAGTTTAGTCAACTAAGGGCTTGAATCTCCTTAAAGAGAGCGAGTGCCGCGCCTCAGTTCAAATAGTGTTGTGTAATTTCTCTTTTTAAAGTAATAAAATTCAGTAGTATTATTTAGTTTCTCTTTGTATTATTTTCATTATCATTGTATTTGCACCAACATTTTTCTTTAAAAAAATTGATGATTATTAATAAGCATTATTATGCTTATATTTTTATATGGAATTATATATTATAGTATTAAGCATTTATTATAATTAGGTTTATTTATAATATATATTTATAATTTAAATAAAATATAATGTGTTATGATTTTAATGAAGGGTTTAAATATAGAATCCTATAAAAAATATTTAAATATATAATAAATTTTAATTATATATATATTAGAATAATTGTGTGTAAAATTGTGAAGTCTCAAAAGTTTATATAGCAAAATTTTATATAGTTAACCAAAAATCAAGCCAAATGTCTTTGGTCTATATCTATGTATATATAAACAAGCACATATACTATAGATGGTTCCCAAATTGCCCAAAAAAGAAAAAAAAAAAAAAAAAAAAAAAGAAAAAAAAAAGAGGCTCATTTAGGTCACCCGAACTAAAATCACAAATTTCATTAAAGTATTAAAAAATTATTACTTTAATTAGGTTTGATAGAAATTAGACATATGATTAGAATAAATGTGGCCCCTCAAGAGTATGGAATTTCATAACACTTTCACAATAAATATTATGTGGTATGTTATTAATGATTTAATTTGAACCCACCACTGAAAACACTTTTTTCCCCCTCCTCAAAAGCAAGTTTCCTGCTATCTAAAATTTATAGTGAAAGTGTTGTAAAAGAAAAAATACAGTATTTCTCTCTGAACTTATTCAATCAAAGATTCAAAAGAGGTAAACCATATTTTGATGTCTTTTTTTTGATGAACCAACGACAGCACACACAAAAAATAATAATAATAATAATAATAAATAAATAAATAAAAAAGCACGCAAGCACACCTAACAAAGGGCAAAGCAACAAGGCTAAAAACACAAGCAGCCTCCCATGCAAATTGTAATGATCTTGATAAAGCTTTCCTCATACTAACATCATTCCTCTTACTCCAATCTTGCCCATACCAACTTGCAAAAGATAGCTTCCAAGCCTTTTCCTTTCAAATTCTGAAGGCCCCCAATCAATTAAATCTAGCTAGACCAAGTAGGGCTTAGCTATCAATCAGTTCGTCCTTCTTCTTTATTGACAGAGGAAAAAACAAGCTACTTAGGAAGCAACAACAAAGAAGAATGGCTACAGTAATCCCCAAGGAGTGTGGCACCACTGAATAAGTCCCTGCAATAAAAGCTACTAGCAATGTTCCAATAGACCAGTTTGTGAGAAAAGCGGTACGTCGTGCCACTTTCTGTGAAAAGCGACATCCTCAATTGTTGCTGAAGCCAAAAAGTGGAGGAATACTGAGGTAGTAGAAAGAGCAAAAGCTAAGTATTAGCTATAAGAAATACACGAGAAGCACTTGTTTTCCTTAGTACTGCCAAGCCCTCATGCACACTACCGCTTTGGTTATATTTAGGGGTGGTAAATGGGAGGGTTTGGGGTGGACATAATTGGGTTGGGTATATAAAACTTATTTACTCATTTAAAACTCATTTAACTAATTACTTCTAATCCAAATCCAACAAAATCCAATTATTATGGGTAAACCCCAACCCACCAAATTATTCAATTATTAAAATTACTAAAATGACACTAAAGTGAAAATGACCAAAGTACTTTAAAATCTTCAAAAATAACCAAAATACTCTCAAAACCTGAAAAATGACCAAAATACTCCCAAAACTCAAAAAATCACAAAAATACCCCTAAAACTTAGAAAATTACCAAAATACCCCCGAAACCCAAAAATGACCAAAATACCCCAAAACCCAAAAAATTACCAAAATACCCCCGAAACCCAAAAAATTACCAAAATATTCATCCCCCACTACTAAAAAATTTGATATTTTACATTTATTTTATTAAAAGATAAATATTCATCCCACTACTAAAAAAATGGTTAGAAAGAACCATAATGCAATAGCATTTTCTACTAGTTATTAGTATATTCCTTTTCTTTAGTATTAATATTACATACAATGTGGCTTACATAACATGCATGTGTATCTACAAATGTTGAGAACTGTATAATGACATGTATATTAGTTATATTTTTGCCTCTTTAGAGTGGCTCTGCCACTATATTTCAATAAGAGTTAAGAGAGGTTAATGTAATTTACCTATTTAATGAACGACACTCTATTAACTCATTTAAGCCCATAAATAAGCAAGAAGTTAGAAGAGAGGTCATGATCATGGCTCCAAAAAATTATACAAAGAGCTCAAGATAGGGTTACGAAGACAAAAAAAAACTCATCACGGGTTGAATTTATCAGAGAGTAGTAGACTAGTAGTTTAGCATGATAGAGTAGTAGTTTATGCAATCATGAAATTCAATGAATAGTGAAACCTTTTACCTTTTCCTCTTCCCTATTATTATTGTTTTAAATTTTTAATATCAACATGAATAGGTACACTGTCTCTTCCAAGCCAACAAGTTACGATGAGAATTGGAAGAAACCAAGAAATCATATACATTATACACCATCCATGAAAGTATACAGAGTTACAGAGCCACATACACACAAAGGACGTGGAATTGTGAAGGTCTTTCATTGGAACAAATTATATAATGAAGCACGTGGCATTGTGGCAATCCTAGTGTTAATGCTCAAAAATATATATGCAGATAGCTAGTTACAGCAGTAGCAGCAAGAAGTTAAGAACTTCATCCAAAAAATAAAAAGCAAGAAGTTAAGAAAAATAACAATGAAGTAGCATTCTCAATAAACAAAGCTCCCACTATGCAAAACACTGACTTTATGAAAAATAAATAACTTAAACATCACATCAAACTCAAAAGGACAGTTAGCAAAATAGTCTCCAAGAACTGAAATATTTTCAGTGAAGCGGTCCCCATTAGCTCATAAGGTTTTGCCGGAAATACATAGAGGTGAACAATGGAAGCAATGGTCATCTGCATTCAAAATTCACAAAATCACACATAATGGACCTATATTTAAGAAATCTCAAAAGGCATAATAATTAAAACAAGAACAATTAGCTCCCACTACCAAAACCTATAGAAAAATTACACAAACAACAGAAAAATTTACCTTAAAATAGCTTCCTTTCACCTAATCCTCATCAACATATGAACTAGATTGAGATAGGCACAAGTTGCCAAAATCCTTCATAAGGCTTTTTTCCTCAAAATCATGTACAACTAAAAAAGGAAAGCAAAGCATTTATTAGTACATCAAATACAGATTAATGAATATTGTGAGCACATAAGTGATAAAAAAATATGATATACTTGGTACTCCATATAGCCAATCACGAGCACATAACAAAGCTTCTGCAGTTTGTGGCAAAAGAGAACTGCAAAACTTATCAAGAATGTGGCCACCAATACTGAATGCAAACTCCGAGGCAAAAGTAGTAATGAGAATGCTCAAAATATCATGTGCCATCAAGGAAAGTTCGGGGAAATGATTACTGTGAGATTTCCAATACCCCATAACATTCAAATCCTCATTCAACCTATGGTCAAGTCGAGTCTCTTCCAAGTATAAATCCAATTGTGACTTGCTTGAATCTGAACCAATAAGTTGACTCGTATATGTCTTAAAACCAGAGAAATCATCATGCCTAACATAATGACCATGCACTCCACCACCACTGGATGCTACTTCAACCATATTGAAGATATCACTAGTAGAATTCTTATATTCCTCAAAGATGCCATACAATGTATCACGAAGATTCGCTGCCATAGATATTGCTTCCTGCTTATACAACTTGCTATAACAAAATTCTACACATTGCAACTTGTATCTAGGATCCAAAATAACAGCAAATGATAGCACAGGATTGTAATACTCCCAATATTTATCAAACTTTTCTTTCATTTCTTTTGCCATTGCTTTAATTATCGCATCATCATCTTCCAACTGTTCCATAATATGCAACTGAATCTTCCAAACACAATGGAAATATAAGTTGGTTGTGGGGTAGTTTGTCCCAAAGAAAAGCTTGGTGATATCATAAAATGGTTCCAAAACCCTTGCTATCTTCTCCACCCTTTCCCATTCCTCCTCTAAAGGGCAATTGAGAAAGTATTTATCAATCCTTATCAAGTGAGAAAATGCATCTCGATACTTAAGACAAGTCTCAATAATCAAGTATGTTGAGTTCCATCTTGTTGGGACATCTTGGTGTACTTTCTTACTTGTCAAAAAAGGAAGCTCTGAAAGACATTAAGCAAACCTCAACTTCCTATGATCCGAACCTCTCACATATTTAACACTTTCACGTAAATTATACACAACCTCATTTATGACTTTTAATCCATCTTGTACGATAAGGTTTAATATGTGTGCACCACAACGCACGTGAAAGAACTCACCACCATAAGGTAAACAAGGTCCAAAATAACGGTGTCTCTTTAAATGACTCGCCAAAGTATCATTATATGAAACATTATCTAAAGTAATGGTGAATACCCTCTTCTCAATGCCCCACTCTTTCAGCAAACCTAACAACCTCTTTGCCGATATAACACCACCATGTGGAGGTGGCACTTGAGAAAAACTCAAAACTTTCTTCTGCAACACTTAGTGTTCATCAACATAATGTGCTGTAAAAACCATGTACTCATCATGTTAGGTGAAGATCATAAATCTGATGTTAAGCAAAACCTCCCAGTAATTGACTTTAAATCATGTTTCAAATTTTCCTTTTTTCTCCTGTATATTTTTATCACATCCGATTTTGCAGTGTTCCTACATATAGTCTTAACATCAAGATTCAAATAACAATGAAGCAACCTATTGTTCTCATGTTCTGCAAATGAGAATGGATACTTATGCCTAATGATTGCCAATGCAACCATTTCCCTATATGTAGCTTGATCTAAAGGCTGATGAGACACAATTTCATTGTCAACCTCATGGCACGCATTGTATGATACGAACATGGAGTTATGGACTTCACAAAGATTTTTAGGATTTTGTAATCCAAATGAAGATCACTACAAAGCAATGTTGTAAAATTACTGGATATCGATATGGTAAAAAATTTATGTGATCATTGGTGAAAGTGATAAAATCCATATTAGTTAAATATTCACTTATGACTTGTTCATAAAATAAATACATAAAATTCACTAATGACTTATGAGTTATGAGCATTGGAGAAGAAAAAGTGCTTTTTTTTATTTTTTTTTTATACCAGAAGTGCATTTCTTAATCCACCATAAAAAAAAAGTTTATAGCATGGTTAGCAACGGGTAAGGAAAAGGAATAATATGAGATGTTATATAAAAGAGACGTGGCCACATCCGATTATGGTTAGTTTATTGCACTATAAGAGTGAAGCCACCATAATTTAAATGTATAGTGTTAGTGTAGACATATAAGTCTAAGAAAATAATACGTAAAAACAGAAAGGTTATGCAAATAACATTTTTTATATTGACCTTTCTTTTTAAATTTTATAGATTAGATCGATTCGTATTGAGATATCTCAAAAAAAAAAAAAAAAAAAAAAAAAAAAAAAAAAAAAAAAAAAAAAAACTCAAGTTGGGGCGAATTGAGTAAGTATTATTCGGAACAGTATGCAAAAAGGTTTTCGCTATAACGCAATAACCTAAGGTGAAATAATTATAGTTTTCTAGAAAATAAAAAAGAATACTTGAGTTGAGGTAGATTATTTTCCCTTTGGAATGGTTCCAAATGCGGCCGACAGTATAAATTCTTGTATTTTGTCTTGAATTTTAGTAGTCTCAAAAAATTTCGGAAGAGGGATGAGAAATAGCATATTGATGACCCAAACGAAAGTTATAAGGTAACGACCAAATCCAGATACTACTCTTTTTATCTTTATGTGTACTTGGATGGAATGATTTCCCTTGTTACTGTCTGCATTGGATAAATCAAAGGCAATGGATTAGAGATAATCGAACCAGAGAAATAAGTTTTAAACACTCCAGCGAAACAATACACTTTAAAATTAAATTGTATCTTAAAAAAAATTAAACTTCAAAAAACTGTAGATAAGGAAAATAAATGTGATTCTCTCTTCACAATTTCTAAGATGCCAAGGGATATTAGCCATTTGGATTCACTCTTGTCTGGCATTGTCTCCCACACCCGCCGTCCCATGTTCGTAGGTGAGGGTGCTCCAAGCAAGGGCATGCATAAGCACGCGGCATGCATTAGCGTGATCAATAGGAGAAGGTATCTCAAAAGATCTCTCTCTCACACCATGTGAGATCCACACATGATGTGAGAGATGTTTCATAAAATTATTTTTCAACTAATATTAGATAAAATGTTTAGTATGAGTAATGGTAGGCATAAAAATTTTCATAATCTTTTTAAAAATTGTTGAAATGATATATTATGATTGCTATTGATTAACATGAGGCTAATTGTAGGTATATGTACTCAACAAAAAAGAAATTTTAGGTTTAGGTCAAAGTGATATATAAAAATTTAGTTGAAATATACTCTTGGTTCCTAGAGCACTATTTGTTCCTTTATTCCACTTTCATTTGATTATTTTGTCCATATTTCTAATGGAACAATGATGTGGCATTTTCTTGATGACGTAGTAGGTTCTTTCTTTTTTTTTCTTTTTTTTTTTTTTTTATAAATAATAAAATTACACATAAGCAATGCTAGACCCAAACTCATTTCTATTCTTAGTTCAAACTGAATGATATCAAAACAAAAAGTATCATTCAACTCATTTCTATTCTTAGTTCAAACTGAATGATATTAAAACAAAAAGTATCATTCTCTCTTAATGAGGTTCTCTCTCTCTTTTTCATTCTCATTCTCTCTTAATCAAATATCACGAGGGCAGGAGATAGGTTCAAACCAATGGCAAAGCCAAGGGCAGTGAGAGGGGCCAATTGCCCCCAGCTCCACCAAAAAAACCCTTCTATTCCTTCCTTTATAATTATTATTATTATTTTTATTTAATATTTATTGTCTATTTTTTGTTCATTTAATTTTTTATATGTCAAACTTCATTGAAAAAATAAAAATTAAATATTTCTTATTAATCAACGTTTTTTAAGTTCAAAATTTATAAAAAAGAAAAGAGTCTGAATTTGGTAAGGATGGAATATAAAATTCATGTTTTGCACCATTCAATAAGAAATTGTCATATCAAATTTTTACTTAAAATTCAAGAGTCCTAATGTGAAATCTATGTTGTAGAATTCAGCAAAAGATGAAAGTTTTGACTTTTCATAGAAGAGGAAGAGAGTGTTGTTAAAAAAAAAGAAAGAAAGGAGAGAGAATTGAACAATATACATCATGTAAAGAAGTTGTTAATGATGTCTATAAATGGGCTTCTTGGTGTTCTTACTTTGATTTTATTTTTTTTTTGCTTTTTTAGTTTTTTTAGTTTTTATTTATTTATTTTTTTAATTCGATAGTTAATGGATTTGAATCCTAGATGGTTATGTTAGAAACTACAAGGCTCTTGGCTATTCGTTGACATTGATTAGAAGGTGTTAGAGATATGTTAAAGATATATTAGCCTAATGTAATAGGTTCAAACCTAATCATATTTTATGTGTAAATCAAGTCTCCTACTTATACTAAAAATCTATTAACTATAACATCTAGTCTACTATATATATATATATATATATATATATATATATATATATATATATATATCTTTGTTAAGTTCATTGTAATATAAGATTTGTACTATACTCATATATTAAAAATGTAGCCCTTAAAGTTTTCCTCTACGGACATAGACCGTTAGGTTGAACAACATGACCCTCATATTTTTGTGTTCCTATTTTGTACTTCTCTCTTCTACATCTATTCAAACATATTTAACATGATATATAAAAGCTAATATTAAACATAAGGGAATTAAGTTTGCTTGATGATTGTTTTTTGTTTAACTTGGTTCTTGGTGTTCTTACTTTGATTTTGTTTTTTTGTTTTTTGTTTTTTGTTTTTGTTTTTGTTTTTTTTTTTTTTTTTAATTCGATAGTTAACGGATTTGAATCCTAGATGGTTATGTTAGAAACTATAAGGTCTTGGCTATTCTTTGACATTGATTAGAAGGTGTTAGAGATATGTTAAAGATATATTAGCCTAATGTAATAGGCTCAAACCTAATCATATTTTATGTGTAAACCAAGTCTCCTACTTGTACTAAAAATCTATTAACTATAACATCTGGTCTACTATATATATATTTGTTAAGTTCATTGTAATATAAGTTTTGTACTACACTCATATATTAAAAATGTAGCCCTTAAAATTTTCCTCTGTAGACATAAACTGTTAGGTTGAACAACATAACACTCATATTTTTGTGTTCCTATTTTGTACTTCTCTCTTCTACATGATGTAGGACACAATTTACTATTTAATTATTGTAATTTAATATTTTTGGTATTTTATGTAAAAAAACGTTGTTTTAGGTTTAGGTGATTTATTTCCTTGTTTTTAGGTGCATTTAATGCTTTTTAGGTCAAATTTGATTCCTGTTATGGTTAGGTATCAATTAAGAGTTATTTTAGATTATGTTTTCTTGTCTGTCAAGTTTTAAGGAGCTCTTAAATAGGCCCTTAAGTCTGTAAACGTTTTTCATAGTTGATTATCAATAAACACAGACATTTTGTCAAATTTTCTTCTGGTGGATTCCAGTTTTATTCTCCTTGTGGATTCAGGGAAACCCCTCGTGGATTCGAGGTTTACTACCAGAAACTAACAGTTTAGTTTCTGTTCCATCAAGAGAGCATCGTGTGTGCTTTTCTACAGGCTTCCGCGACATCAGTTGGTATCAGAGCCTTGGCTTACCCTGGTCTGATTGCTAACCGGCGAGACGGAAACCACCACCACAACAACGACGAATAACTTAGCATGTATTATGTGACATACAACAAGCACTCACAAATATCTTTGCTAGGATGGCGCCGTTGAAGAATGGAAACAATAGGGATAACTGCAGCGGAGACATAACTCACGGGCAACCTATTGGTAAGCAAATTTCATATAGACCTTATAAGAGAATTGCAAGTTTTAATGGTTATTTTTTAAAAGAAGATTTTCTTGATTGGTTACTTGATCTAGAGGATTTATTTGACTATGAGAATATTTGTTATGAGAGAAAAGTTGGACTTGCTTTGTATAAACTTAGTAAGTATGCCTTATGTTGGTGGGAACGAGTACAATCTGATAGAATCCGACAAGGTAAAGACAAAATTCGATCATGGCCGAGGATGAAAAAGATGCTTGCTATCAAATTTTATCCTTTGGATTGTGAAGAAATCTTGTCGTATACAATACAAGATTATTATTGGCCAAGAAGTTCATACTTGAGTTATTTTGAAGAGCCAAATATTCCACCATTAAAGGAAGAATTGAATGTTGAAGAAAATATTGTTCTTGAAAAATATGTAGAAGTCAAAGAAGAAATTATAGAGATTTTTGAGGAAATTAATGAAGGTCTTACTATGGAAGAAGAATTTGAAATCAAGATTGTGGAGGAGATTAATGAAGACCCTATTATAGAGAAAGATCTTGAGATCGAGATAGTAGAGACCATTAAAGATGAAATTATAGAAGAAGTTGTCAACGATCTAGATGAAGTCAAGTTTGATGATTGCAATGTTCAAGCTCCTATTATTTTGGTGGGAGACACCGAAACAAAGTTTATTGATTTTATTGGGGTGGAAAGATTTGATGTGATTATTGACTCCTATTTGTTGAATATTGTTAATTGCATGAACATCAAGGGACAAGAAGTTCAAGTTGCTAAATTGATGACTTTCAAGTTTGGCAAGAAGACAAGGAAGATGAAGTATTCAAAGTATTTGTTCTCTTGGCATGGAAGATTTCAGATTTCAAAGATGAACTCGAGGACGAGTTTGTTTCAAGTGGAGGGGTCTGATGTAGGACACAATTTACTATTTAATTATTGTAATTTAATATTTTTGGTATTTTTATGTAAAAAAACGTTGTTTTAGGTTTAGGTGATTTATTTCTTTGTTTTTAGGTGCATTTAATGCTTTTTAGGTCAAATTTGATTCCTGTTATGGTTAGGTATCAATTAGGAGTTATTTTAGATTATGTTTTCTTGTCTGTCAAGTTTTAAGGAGCTCTTAAATAGGCCCTTAAGTCTGTAAACGTTTTTCATAGTTGATTATCAATAAACACAGACATTTTGTCAAATTTTCTTCTGGTGGATTCCAGTTTTATTCTCCTTGTGGATTCAGGGAAACCCCTCGTGGATTTGAGATTTACTACCAGAAACTAACAATTTAGTTTCTGTTCCATCAAGAGAGCATCGTGTGTGCTTTTCTACAGGCTTCCGCGACATCACTACATCTATTCAAACAAATTTAACATGATATATAAAAGCTAATATTAAACATAAGGGAATTAAATTTGCTTCATGATTGTTTTTTGTTTAACTTGGTTCTTGCAAATTATATTGCAGATTTTAGGTAGGTTGTATTAGACATTAGAGATAGTGGAATTGGCTCATAAAGATGAGAGTTTAGGGGCTGCCAAGTTCAAAATGTGGGGATAAGGGAAAAATTATCTTAAGAGATGATTTCTTAAGACATTTATCTCACAGCATATGAGAAATGGATTTTGATATCATGTGGATTTAATTGGGGCATAGAAACGGGTCTATATGTGTAAATAAATAAATAAATAAGAATGCCAAGTCATTAAAAAAATACCACTTTATATTTTCATCAAACACAAACAAAAAACCAACGAGAGTAGACATGGGAGTCAATAACTCTTCTTTTTGAAACTTTAAAGATTAAAATCACTCATATATGAAAACTTCAATAACTCAAAATACTTAACAGAGTCTCTTAAAAAAACCTTAATAGATAAAGTTTAATTCAGCACAAATAAAAAAAAATAAAAAAAAATAAAAAAATAAAGAAGAAGAAGATAAAGTTTAAGAGACAATTATGTGCCCACATACTTATTTTAGCTATTACTTTTCTTTGCACTTAATTCAAAAAAAAAAAATTCTTTGTACTTATTTTGATTGATGCCTGACAGAGTCTATGTTTACTACGTAAGCTAGGCTGCTTTCTCTTTAAGTTCAGCTTCAAAATTAATCAATCTGCCATCTTTTGGGCTCTTTTCAATTTGGACTTTTCGGCCCCCTTTTTAGAAATATCTGGCGGCAGAAGATTAGCTGGGCTTTGGTGAGGTCATGTATCGCCAATCGTTTGGTTCAATATTGAACAGTGGATAACATCCATGTAATTCATGGAAACCAAATAACCAATTCTCAAAATACCAAAACTAATCAAACTAAAATTTTAAAATAATAATAATATAAAGTTATATTATATATACAGTGGGTGACCCAAGACCTAACCGGAGACTCAAAATAAAGTTCACGTTGGGTTTGTTTCGATGAAAAATCTTATATGAAGATAGTTTTTTTTTTATAAATGTTTTTTAGTATTTGCTAAAAAAAAAAAAAAAAACAAACAAACAAATAATCTTTGTTCAACACAAAAAGTATGACTTATGATGATATCAAAAGATCAGTGGGCTAAAATTTCCGGGCACTGATGATCTACAAGCGAAATCCTGAAAGTAACAAACAAGAAGTCAGAGGAGACCGGTGGAGACCGACCAAAAGTCCTCCGATGACAAAGTTAGTGGATCTCTTCTCAATATAAGGAAAAAGTTCTTTATTCAAAATTTTTCCAGTTCCCCTTTATGTCACCACGGAAGAGCCTTTATATAGTTTTTCTTGAGACAGTTATTTCTCCAAGTGTTGTGTAGTTTGAAGGATGGTGAGGTAACCTCCATAACTGCCTTGGAGGTTGTTTCATTTGAATCCTGTTGATTAAAACCGTTTTCAAAGGAAGAAACGGTTTTTAATAGAAAAGTTGTATGTAAAGGATTCTTTAAGAATATTCGTCATTCCCATTAACTTGGACGAGTGAATCATTAGACGGGTTAACCCTTAGACGAGCTCGTCCGTCTGCACAAACGAACGGACGAGCTTGTAATGAATGGGCTTACTTTCCTATGGACGAGCTATATGGACGAGTTCAGCTGTTGGCTTTTTGGTGACACCATCAGTTGCCCCCCAGTCCATAGGTCGTTTAGGGAAATATTTGTTTACAACGCATTTTTTTTTTTTAATGTATTTTCATTAACGTCTGAAGGTGCCACGTGTTGCAATCCCATTGGCTCCTATTTGTGCTGTTTTATTCTTTTGATGCATACAACACGTGGCTTCTTCTGATAGGTCCCAGTCGTTTCATCTGCCCTACTTGCTTGGCTATAAATAGTGGAATCCCTCCCATACCCTTCACATTTTCTGAAACTTTCCTCCTGAAATCTCTCGTCTAGAGCCTCGTCTAGAAGTCTCCGCGTCTAGAGCTAGGTACTTTTTCCTTCCCTTCTTTTAGGTTTTCCCTTTCGTTTCCCCAAAAATGTCTGCATCCATTGTTTCTTCGTCTAGCAATAGTACAGATAGGGCTATAGACGAGTATCAGGATTCCTCTAGTTATTATAGTTCTAGTAATAGTAGTAATGAGAGTAGCAAGGGAGGTTTCACGGACGAGGAGTATGTCTCCGGCGTCCCTGGATTCCCTGTAGAAGCTCTACAAGAGGAACTTAGGAAAGCTTCTGGTTCCCGAGCTGGAACCTCGTCCAATATCCCTTCGTCCAACCCTCCGGACGAAGAGGAGATTGTCTATAGCTGTGCAGTAGGCATCCATTCCAAAACATCTGAACAAAGGCTTTCTAACCTCAAGACGTGGTACCAGATTCCGGACGAATTTAACCCCCGGTTAGCCGTCCGTGGAGAATGGTGTTGCAATCCTCGCTTCGGAATAGGTGTCTATGAAGCCTACTTCTTGGGGGGTCTTAGATTTCCCTTAAACTCATTTGCTAGAGAGTTGTTGGTTAAGTTAGGTTTGGGCGTCTGTCAGTTCAACCCAAATGCATGGAGATTAATCATCTCAATGCAAATTTTGTGGAATGAAGTGTTTGGTAAAAGCCGTCCTCTCACCGTGGACGAGTTTTTATTTTGTTATAAACCTTCTGAGATAAGCCAATCTCTCGGCTTTCATCAATTTACAACAAGGGGCAGGGATTGTAGATTAATCAAGTCCCTAGCCTCGTCTGACAGGAATTGGAAGACGGAATTTATTTTCGTCTCCGGGTTTTGGTCTGGGAACCCTGTAGATGTTGGAAGGGACCCCTTTGCTCCTTACACTGGAGAGCTAGGGAACCTGCGTCCTGAAAGTACGTCCTTCTCTTTTATCTTTCTTTTCCCTCTTTTTTGTTTGAACTTTATCCAAATCGTCTTATTTGTGATTTATTTCACAGGTGCTAAACGTCCGTCTTTGAGCAAGTTTTACCGTGATTGCGTCCATAGGGCTCGCCTTCACTCTAATAGGAATTTTCATTCCTTAGTTAATCTTCGTAACCTCTTTAAGTGGGGGTTTGGTCCTAATCCTTCGGATGAGGCTATTGCCCACGAGGTTACAGTACGAAAAAGTAAACATACATTATTATTGTATTTTTTTTTTATCTTTATATTGTTTCTTGACTTTATTCAATTTCTTATAATCTCACTTGTTATCTTCGTTTGCTTTAGGAATGGCAACCTTGAAGGAAAACAAAGGAAAGGATATTGTAGTTGAGGAGGGTCGTCCTGAGGCGCAGGCTCAGACTCGTCCAACGGCTGGGGAGAAAAGAAAAACAATATCCAAGAACTTGGATTTGGGAAGCCTCCCCAGTCGTCGAAGTAAGAAAGGGAAGCATGACTTGCCCCAGGTTGTCAAGCCCAAGCCCCTCTCGTCCCAGCAGCCAACACCAATTTTTGATGTGGATTCGTCTACACCAGTTGAGGTGACTCTGTCCAAGACTCCTCCGTCTAAGACGACTGCAACTCCCTCGTCTCATCCTTCCCAGCAAGCACCTTCAAACATTATTGAGAATGAAGACTTAGCTTGGAAGCGCTTCCAAAACGCCGTTACGGACGAGGATATAAACACCTGCTATGACATGTCCTTGAAGGATTTTGAACACTCTGGTGTTCATGATCTTTTTAAGGTATGTAAACATACTTTTGTCTCGTCCTTGTTATTCCAAGGTCCTTTGATTAATTATTGTTTTTGCAGGCCATGTCCAAATTCATAGCGGCGTCTAGGCAAGCTACTGGGCTGGACAAGACGAGGATCCTGCTGGAGACGAGGATAAAGGAAGTGAAGGACGAGTCCAAAAAGTGGGCTGAAGTGGCTTCAAAGGCTAAGGAAGAGCTGAAGGAGGCTCAGAACCTGGTTGAGGAGTTGAAGGCTGATGCAGTGGAGAAAGATACTCGTCTTGACCACATGCAAAAAAAGAATGACGAGTTGAGTACTCTTCTCACCAAGGCGAAAGAAGACGCAGTGACCGAGTTCAAAGCGTCCAAGGAATACATTGATCTTCTAGACGCCAATTATGCAGCAGGTTTTGAAGATTTTAGGTTGGATGCTAAGGAAAACTTTCCTGAAGTGGACTTCAGCATTATTAAACTTAATTTGAACGCTGCCACCAGCTCTCTCCTGCAAACAGGTTCTGAAGACGCTAACATAGAGGATGATGCTTCAACACTTCCCCGTCAAGACGCCTCCAATGTGAATGCCCCCCAGACTTGAACAATGTCAACGTTTTGTACTTTTTTTTTTTTTTTTTAATTAGGTCTATTGTTTTGGACCTTTATGTAAGTTTACTAGACTCGTCCACAGTTCAAGGACGATTTTTTAGAAAACTCAAGTTTTATCTTTTCACAAGGGTGTTTGGACATTGGTTGTCCGCCCTTGAAACAATCAAATGAGTACCTTTTGTTTTACATATGCATGGACGAGAATGTTTAATTTTATATGTATGGTATCTTGTTTTGCTCGTCTACACTTCATATACATAACCATTTTTTATGGAAGCTTTATTTGTGATTTGTTCATGAGAAATAGTCAGTAAAAACCTCTTGAAATGGCAGTGTAAGCATTACTCGTCCATAGACTTGTCTGTACTTTTTCTTGTCCTTAGACTTGTCTTTGCATTTCACTCGTCCATGGCCAGCTTTTTAGCGGACGGCTCAAGTTAAAAACATCTATGCTTTTCCTTGTCCATAAAATGGTTGAGTATTATGTTTTACTTGGCCCGTATTATGGACGAGTATGCCTTGGACTAATTTTCCCTTGAGCATGGAATTTACCTCGTCCTTTCCTTTGGACGGACGAGCATGCTTGGTAATTTGGTTTTGGCATGGGATTTTCCTCGTCCTTTTCTTGGACGGACGAGCCTGCCTTTATTCTTACTTTCTAGGAAAGCTTGAGATCACATCTCCGAATCCAGAGAATTTTCTCGTCTTGAGCTTTTCAATCTTTTCAGGGGTAAATTTGAACAAACGTAACATGGGAAAACGTGAATTACACAACGTTATGTACATTCCACAAATATTGTTCATAACATAAGTATTGTTCATAGACGAGGCATACATCTAATGCCTTTACTTAAACAATACAAATTATAAAGTCGTCCATAATTTTAACACAATAGTAGTAATAAAGCCACACATAATGATAAAGCCACACAAACATAATAATAGTAATAAAGCCACACATAATAATAGTCATACAAACATTAACCCCTGATCTCGTCCAGAGTCAAGCTCCTTTAGACTGGTACTTTACTGATAGTACTTCCTCAAATGCTCCACATTCCAAGGATGCTCCAGCTTCCTCCCATCAAGGGCTTCTAGGTAATAGGATCCTTGCCTTTTGCAGTTGACAACTCTGTAGGGGCCTTCCCAATTTGGTCCCAGCTTCCCATTGGCTGGGTTCTTTGTTGCTAAGGAAACCCTTTTCAGGATGAGGTCTCCTATATTGAATCGTCTTGGCTTGACCATTGCATCATACCGCCTTGCCATAAGGTTTTTGTACCTTGCCATCCTTTGCTCAACATCCGTCCTTACCTCGTCTATCAAATTGAGGTTCAAACGGAGTTGTTCCTCATTAACTTCGTCCTGGTAGGCTGTCACCCTATGACTGGCCATGTGCACTTCCGCAGGTATGACTGCTTCAGCTTCGTAAGCTAACTTGAAAGGAGTCTCACCTGTTGGGGTTCTTGCTGTCATCCTATATGCCCATAGAACTCCTGGTAATTCGTCTGGCCATACTCCCTTTGCCCCCTCAAGCCGAGTCTTGATTATTTTTAGCAAGGATCGGTTTACAACTTCAGCCTGGCCATTTGCTTGTGGGTGGGCGGGTGAGGAGTAATGATTCTGAATCTCAAAATGTATGCAAAAATCTTTGAAAAGTGTATTGTCAAATTGTCGTCCATTATCCGATATCAACACCCTAGGCACGCCAAACCTGCACACAATGTTCTTCCATACAAAGTTCTTGACGCTTTGCTGCGTGATATTAGCTAAAGGTTCTGCTTTTACCCAATTGGTGAAATAATCAATACCAACCACAAGAAATTTCATTTGTCTCACACCTATTGGAAAAGGGCCCAGAATATCTAGTCCCCACTGTGCAAAAGGCCATGGGGCCGTCATTGGGGTTAGGTATTCTGATGGTTGTCTGGGAATGTTGCTAAATCGTTGGTATTGGTTGCAGACTTTGACATAGGCTTTGACATCGGCTTGCATGTTTGGCCAGTAATACCCTGCACGGACGACTTTGTGGATGAGCGATCTAGCTCCCGAATGATTACCACATGCTCCCTCATGAATTTCTCTGAGTATATAGTTTGCCTCGTCCTGAGCTAAACACCGGAGATAAGGCTGGGAAAAGCCTCTTTTGTACAGAGTCTTGTCCATAAGAACGTACTTTGTTGACCTTACCCTTAATTTTCTTGCTACGTCCTTTTCTTCTGGAAGTCGTCCGTCTTTTAAGTATGATACAATTGGAGTCATCCAATTTCCACTGCTCTGCACCTGCTGCACTTCTGGGATGTCTATACTCGGCATATACTGGATCTCATCAAATGTTTGGACGGCTTCACTCGCCGAAGCTTCTTTGGCTAGTGTATCTGCTTCCATGTTCTCCTCCCTTGGGATTTGAACGAAGTTAGTTTCCTCAAATTTTTTTACAAGTCTCATTACCTTGCCAAGGTACTTCTTCATTCGTTCTTCTTTAGCCTCATACACCCCATTTACTTGGCCCATGATTAGTTGGGAATCTCCCAGGACGAGTATTGATTTTGCTTCCACGGACTTGGCTAATTCCAGCCCTTTGAGAAGAGCTTCATACTCAACTTCGTTATTGGTTGCTTGGTACTGCATGTGAACTTTGTATTTCAGTTTATCCTCCTCTGAGGATTGCAAAACTACACCTATGCCTCCGGCATGCTGTGTAGACGATCCATCCACGTGGACGGTCCACTTCTGGTTGCCCTCCATCTTACTTACATTGTCATGACTAGGGGTGAACTCTGCAATAAAGTCCGCCAGAGCCTGACCTTTTATGGCATGTCTAGGTTGGTACTTTATGTTGAACTCACTGAGCTCGACAGCCCATTGAACCAATCGTCCTGCAGCCTCTAATTTGTTCATTGCCTTTTTGAGTGGGTGATCTGTCATGACATTGATGACATGGGCCTGGAAGTAATGCCTTAGTTTTCTGGAGGCTGTCACTAGTGCGAAAGCCAACTTCTCCATTAGGGGATATCGTTCTTCCGCTCCTCTTAGTGCTCTGCTTGTATAGTACACCGGCTTTTGAATCTTTCCTTCCTCTCTTATCAGTGCCGAGCTTACGGCGTGCGGGGTTACTGCCAGGTACAAAAATAACTCTTCTCCCGCCATGGACGGACTTAGCAACGGAGCTGTAACGAGATATGCTTTCAAGTCTTGAAAGGCTCCCTGACACTCGTCCGTCCACTCAAATGCTTTCTTCAGAATTTTGAAAAACGGCAAACACTTGTCAGTAGTTTTAGAAACAAACCTGTTGAGGGCAGCAACCCGTTCGGTGAGGGATTGAACTTCTTTAACATTGCGTGGAGGCTTCATGTCCAATATTGCTCGAATTTTATCAGGGTTCGCCTCAATTCCTCTATGGGAGACCATAAACCCAAGGAATTTCCCTGACGATACCCCAAAAGCACATTTGTTAGGGTTCAACTTCATGCGATACTGCCTCAACGTGTTGAACGTCTCCTTTAGGTCATCCAGATGTCCTTCCTCGTTCTGACTCTTTACCAGCATGTCGTCGACGTAGACCTCCACATTCCTCCCAATCTGCGGACGAAACATGTGGTTAACTAATCGTTGGTATGTTGCTCCAGCATTTTTCAAGCCAAAGGGCATTACTTCGTAACAGAATAGTCATTGACTGGTGACAAAGGACGTCTTCTCTTGGTCTGCTTCGTCCATCCTTATTTGGTTGTATCCCGAGAAAGCATCCATGAAACTTAGTAGTCTGTGGCCTGCAGTGGAGTCCACCAGTTGGTCAATCCGCGGTAATGGATAACTGTCTTTAGGGCAAGCTTTATTTAAATCTGTAAAATCCACACACATTCTCCACTTGCCATTGGCCTTTTTTACCATCACTACATTGGCTAACCACTGGGGATAATACACTTCTCGTATAAATTTCGCGGCCAACAACCTCTGTACCTCGTCCTTAATAGCAGTATCCCTTTCTGGAGCGAACACCCTCTTCTTCTGTCGTACTGGTTTAGAGGAAGGATCTACATTCAAACAATGAGTAATAACACTGGGATCTATACCCGGCATGTCTTCGTTGCTCCAAGCAAACAGATCAACATTTTTCTTCAAGAAATGGACGAGTTCTTTTTTAACTTCGTCCCTCAGGTCTGCTCCAACCTTAGTACACCTTTCGGGGTAACTCTCATCTAGAGAAACATCTTCCAACACTTCAGCGGGTTCCGCAACAACTCTCTTTTCTTCAATATTCATGGTTTGGTTTTGTTCGACCATGGCCAACATGGCCAGGTAACACTCTCTTGCTGCCAATTGGTCTCCTTGTACTTGCCCCACTCCATGCTCTGTTGGGAACTTCACTGACAAGTGGTAGGTAGATGTGACCGCCTTCCAACTGTTTAAAGTCGGCCTTCCAACTATGGCGTTGTAGGAAGATGGGCAATCTACCACAAGAAAATTCACATTTTTGGTGATTTGCCGCGAATATGCCCTCACTGTCACCGGTAAAAGAATAGTGCCCGCAGGTTGTACCTTCATGCCACCGAATCCCACTAGAGGAGAGCTTGCTGGACGAAGGTGATCTTGTCCTAACCTCATCTGCTGAAAGGCTGGATAATATAAGATATCAGCTGAGCTCCCATTGTCCACTAGTACTCTTCTAGTTTTGTAATCAGCGATAAGGAGGGTGATGACAATAGCATTGTCATGAGGGTGGTGGATTCTTTCTGCATCCTCGTCCGTGAAAGTAACTGCTTGTTCGTCCGTGGACCTTGCTCTCGGTGATCGTCCGGAGAGTTGGACGCTCTGCACTACTTTTAAGTATGTCTTCTTTGATTTGGACGACTGTCTTGTGGAATCTCCTCCTACGATGATTCTTATCTCTCCAAGCGGTGGTCGTGACGATTCTTTGACCTTTCCCTTCATCTTCTTGTCCTTCTGGTCTCGCCCTAGGAAATTTTTCAGCTTCCCTTGCCTAATGAGATTTTCAATCTGTTGCTTTAAATCAAAGCATTCGTCCGTGTCATGCCCATGATCTCTGTGGAAGCGACAGTACTTGTTCCTATTACACTTGTTGGGATCTCCCTTCATCTTCTCTGGCCACTTCAAGGAAGGCTCGTCCTTAATCTGCATAAGGACTTGCTCAAGTGGTACGTTCAAAGGGGTGTATTGTTGATTCCGTCCTGAAGAACCTGGTTTCTTGCTATCCCGATCTCTCTTATCTTCTGTTCGTCCCTTCTTTAGACGAGGGGGTTGCTCAGAGTGACGGACGGGATTTGCCTCCATTCTTTCCATTCTCTTCCTCTTCTTAGCTATGATCGCGTCTTCTGCGTTCATAAAATTTTGGGCTGAATGGACAAGTTCGGCCATGGACTGAGGCTCTTTTTCATAAAGTTTGTGTATGAAAAAATCAGAGTTAACCCCTTTATGGAAGGCTGCCAGCAGTAGCTTGTCATCTACCTCGTCCACAGTCAGTGCTTCCCTATTGAAGCGTGTGATGAAGGAACGCAGGCTCTCATTCTCTCCTTGTTCTATGGTTAGTAAGCTAGACGAGGAACGTTTATGTCTTTGTCCTCCAATGAAATTATTTACAAACAGTTTGCTCAACTCCTCGAAAGAACTTACTGAATTCGGAGGTATTTTGCTGAACCAAACTCTCGCAGGCCCCTTGAGGGTGGTTGGAAATGCTCTGCACATTATCTCATCTGGAACTCCTTGAAGATGCATGGTAGTCTTAAAGGTAGCAATATGGTCAAAGGGGTCACGCGTGCCATCATATGAATCCAAGGAAGGCATTTTAAACTTTGGTGGTAAAGGATGGCCATTGATGGACGCCGTAAAGGGTGAATCAGTTCTGTGAACCAAATCTTCCACAGGATTAGTCCTTCTCATATTCTCCCTCATTTCATCCATAACCTTCCTCATCTGGTCCACCTCCCTCTCTAAGTGCGGTACCCTCCGTGAAGCGGTGCCCCTTGATTGACTTTCTGGTTCGACATTTCTTTCATCTTCCTGACTTTGTTCTCGCTCCTCTCCATGGACCTCATGGGGTTGCCTTCTGAGATTAATCTCCCTCCGTAACTCTTGATTTTGGCGAGTCAGTTCTGCCATGGCAGTGGCCATGGATTGCATGTGTTGGGCTGACGAAGGTTGCATGACAGGAGCCGATTGACGGTCATGATAAGGATTACTAGAAGCATCTCTGCTAGGTTGAGGGCCTGGACTGGTGACCCTTGATCTTGTCCGGACCATTTCAGCCCTTTGTCGGAGAAAGAAATTACAGAATTCAACAATGAAACTCAAATGTAAAAAATTCTAAATCCTCCCCACAGACGGCGCCAACTGATGATTTCAAAAGATCAGTGGGCTAAAATTTTCGGGCGCTGATGATCTACAAGCGAAATCCTGAAAGTAACAAACAAGAAGTCAGAGGAGACCGGTGGAGACCGGCCAAAAGTCCTCCGATGACAAAGTTAGTGGATCTCTTCTCAATATAAGGAAAAAGTTCTTTATTCAAAATTTTTCCAGTTCCCCTTTATGTCACCACAAAAGAGCCTTTATATAGTTTTTCCTGAGACAGTTATTTCTCCAAGTGTTGTGTAGTTTGAAGGATGGTGAGGTAACCTCCATAACTGCCTTGGAGGTTGTTTCATTTGAATCTTGTTGATTAAAACCGTTTTCAAAGGAAGAAACGGTTTTTAATAGAAAAGTTGTATATAAAGGATTCTTTAAGAATATTCGTCCTTCCCATTAACTTGGACGAGTGAATCATTAGACGGGTTAACCCTTGGACGAGCTCGTCCGTCTGCACAAACGAACGGACGAGCTTGTAATGAATGGGCTTACTTTCCTATGGACGAGCTGTATGGACGAGTTCAGCTGTTGGCTTTTTGGTGACACCATCAACTTATTTTTAGAAATTTTTTTCTACTAATTTTTTTTGAAAAACAATTTTATCTCATAGCAAGCTAAATAAAAGAAGTTAAGAGGTTGTTTTTCAACTCATTTAAGGTCACTACAAAACATTGGAAAATGAAATAATTTTATAGAAAATACTTTTTAAAAAATGACCAATTTTTTAGAAAATATTATTGTCAAAACAAACAAACAAAAAGCATCAAACTCATCTCAACTCAAACCACCAACCCACAGAAACCAAGTCATTGTATTGGATTAGGTTGATTTCATTGAGGTGGTGGGTAAGATGTACAAAATATTTGACATAATTAATATTTCTAAAATATTTTAAGGTGCAAAATGGGGCAACACTTACAAGTACTTGTGTGAATAACAAGTGCATGCAAGACATTCATGCCATGCCTTCCAGCATAGGAGTAGTCTTGAGCAACACTTAGGATATGAGAAGCCATGTTGTAGCGTTGTTTATCCACAGCAAGGAACAGAGCGGATTCCCCGTCGTTGTTTACACACATAGCCAGCTCTGGAACCTCCTTGATTAGTACTTTCACAATCTCAGACTTACCATTATCACACAGCAACGTGCAAGGTTGTATCTCCACACAGATTCAGCATACTCAGAAGCTGTCTACCACCTAATTCAATATTCAACTTTTTGGCATGGTCTATTAAGAGTCTTACCAGTGAACAAGTTCCAATTGTTGGGAAATTTAGACCCCGGTTAATAGAATTAACAAGTTTTAAATCCAAGTTATTAATTAGATTTATTATGAATAAAAATTGTTAAAACAAACAAACATCAATATCATGTCACTTATTTGAGACCATAAAAGGCTTTATGAAGAAGGCAAACATGCCTAGGAAAAGCAGGATCAACATAACCTTGAGGTTGAGCCATATAGACCTCATCTTTTAGAATGCTATGGAGAAAGGCATTGCGAACATCCAATTGCTTCAATTCCCAACCATGTTGCATAGCCAAAGCAAGAAGAAGTCTAACTGTAGCAGGCTTGACAACAGGACTAAAAGTCTCATCATAATCCAAGCCATATTGTTGAAGATAGCCTCTAGCCACTAATCTAGCTTTATATCCTGCATGGATCAATCACTATGCCTCTTAAACTTATAAACCCATTTACAGGTCACAACATTCTTATGAGGAGGAAGAGGAACCAAAGACCAGGTGTGTTGCTTCTGTAATGAATGAAACTTAGCATCCATGGTAGCCACCCATTGAGAATGCTTGGAAGCAATGGCAAAAGAAGGAGGTTCTATTTAAGTGTAATCACATTGGACCTGCATAACTTTAGGCTTATTGATGCCATGCTTAGACCTTGTAATCATGAGATGGGAATTAGTTGAAGAAGGAACAAGAGTAGTATAATTAGGATTCGAAGAGGAGGAAGAAGGAAGGACAGGTTTTGCAAGGACAGGCAAGGAAAATGAAGGTAGAATATCCACCGAGGAAGGAGTGTTAGTAGGAGGAGGAACAATAGGAATAGGACAAGAAGAAGAAAGAAAGGAAGGAAGAAGAGAAGAGACTGAAAGCTAGAAAATGTGTTAAAAACACAAGAGCTATTTAGACCCCTAAATTAAAGTTACGGCTCGATTGATTTTACTCTAACTTAATACTAAGTGCGGAATGGAGTAAATGCTAGCGGATAAACAAACAAGCTACTTTAATCCATAATCATTATAGCACAACAGTAAAATAAAAGGTAAAATAGTAGGGAAGAAGAATGCAAACACAATATAACATGTCGATGTGTTATCGAAGAGGAAATCGAAGAACTCGGCGAAAAACCTCTCCGCCGCCCTCAAAGCGGTAATCGATCCACTAGACAATCAATTGGGATACATGGGTTAATAAGAGACCCTCCAAGCCTAATCTACCCGATGCACCTAAGCCTTCCAAGCTCCTACTCGAACAAGGCTTCTTGGAACCGTGTCTTGTCTAGCTCTTCGGATCCCGCAATACACCCGATTGCATCTGCCAAAGTCTGGCTTCTTCCAATACTTCCTAGCAGCACCGAAATCTCACTTGACACTTTGAAACGGTGTGGTAAGTGTTTGGGCTATCAACCTCTCAAGTGTATTGAAATGGAGAGATAGGAGTTGAGGAAAATCTATAAGCAATTGTGTAGAGAAATGTGGGTATAACAATTTCTAACTCTTAAGGTTTGTGTCTAGGGTTTTCTTTCAGAAGCACTCCTTAACATCTGTGGGTAATGTGGGTATATATAGTGTAAGTACAGAAAGTGTGTATCAGAAATGACAGTCTGGCAAAGTAGAATGTTTCGCGGGTGTCTCGCGAGAAGGCCTTACCCGCAAGATACTCGCAAAAATCAGCTGTCTCCATCTTGTCCTAACTCTTCATATTCCAATCATGTGCAGGGCACATGCATCACTTCGTGGGATGCTTACTTGCGAGCTACCAGTGAAAACACTTTAGTCTTTAATTTGCCTTGAGTCTTTACACACTTTCTCTCATACACAACCCTTACAAATAAAACCTACATAAAATACAAGGTACATATGATTGAACATAATTACAATCAAATTTGGCACGGAATTAAAGCCAACAAAACACATAGTTGTAAATTACAACTTTATAGAGACCAAATCAGAATCTGAAGGAAGGGAAGAAGGAGTAGGAGGAGCAACAGATGGAAAGGGCATTGAAGGATTAGTGATAGATTCAGAATGAGGAACCCAAGGAGACAAGGATGAAGAAAATGGAATATAAGGATTGGTAAGATGAGAATCATTAGTAAAAGGAAAAAGGGTCTCCTTAAACAGAACATGATAAGCAATGTAGAATTTGTTAGAGGTAGGATCAAGGCAGATGTACCCTTTAGACAAAGGAGGGTAACCAAGGAAAACACAGGTTTAGACCTAGGTTGTAGCTTGTTCTTGTTAAAGGGCCTAAGAAAAGGATAGCAGGCACACCCAAAGGATTTAAGAGCATGAATAGGTTGTGGTTTAGAGAAAAATTTCTCCTAAGGAGAGAAAACCTAACACTGAAGAGGGTAGTCTATTAATAAGGTAGGTAGCAGAAGTGAATTCATAAGACTAGAAATTAAGAGGAAGATGAGATTAGTAAAGAAGAGCAAGGCTTGTTTCAACAACATGCCTGTGTTTCCTTTCTGAAACACCATTCTGCTCAAGGGTATGAGGAAATGAGGTTTGATGTAGAATGCCATGTGCAGAATAGAATGATTGAAACTCAGCATTAGTGTATTCAGAACCATTGTCAGTCCTTAAAATTTTAAGTTTAGAATTATGTTGAGTTTCAACCATAGACTTGAAATGCTTAAACACAGAAAGAACTTCACTCTCATTCTTAAGGAGAAACAGCCAAGTGAAACGAGTGTAATCATCAACAAAGAGCACATAGTAATTAAAACCAAGCAAAGAAGTAATGGGAGAGGGCCCCTAAATAATACTATGCACAATTTCAAGAATGGAAGTGGAAACAATTAGAGTTTTATTCAAATGTAATTTGTGCATCTTAGCACTTATATAATATTCACATAAGGAACAAACCTCATTAACCATGGACAAAGAAAGAGATGAAAATACAGTCTTGAGAACAAAATACAAAATCCTAGAACTAGGATGTCCAAGTCTGTGATGCCAAAGCAGAAGCTAGTGTGGTTTAATAGACACATAAGCAGAAGAGTTGAAATGACTTAAGGATGAAGACAAGTCAGAGATAGATGGAATAGGACAGACCCCATCTCTACTCAACCCTGCGTAGAGGATCTTCCCTGTGGGCAAATCCTGAATTAAGAACTTGTTGGCATCAAAGTAACAAAAAACATTATTTTGGAGACAAAGTTTATGAACAGACAAAAGATTAGAAGCAAGGTCAGGCACTTTTAGAATATTATCAAGCCTAAAATTATGAGTTAGGGTTTGAAGCTAACCATTGACAATGTGAGTGACTGGCAGTTCTTGACCATTACCAACAGTGATAGTCTCATTGCCTTGGACTGGTTGTCGATGAAGAGACAGTTGTAACAAATTTGGAGTCATATGATCAAAACAACCTGTGTCCGTAAGCCAAGAATTGGAAGCTTGAACTTGAGCAGCATTGGCCACCATAGAAGCAAGCTTAGCAACTGCATGCCTTCCTTGGTATGCAAAATCCATGCAATGGTAACAGTCAAGAGGTGAATGACCACTCTTTCCACAAATCTGACAAATAGGCCTACTAGATTGACCTTGATTATTGGATGGCTTAGCTTGATTAAAAGTCTGAAACTAAGAAGGAAATCTTGGATTACTAGAATTAAAGTTCTAAAACTGACAGCCAGAATTGGAGTAACTGCCTCCACCAAAGTTAGAACTCATTCCACCAGAATTATGACCATTCCCACGAGCACCTCTACCTCTTTGGTTTTGATTCCTGCCTCCTCTTCCTCGAGGAAAACCTTGAGAGTGAAAATTTGCAGCCATAGCCATAGAAGCTGGATCAACATTATTGGATCTTTTCTTAATAACTCGCTCTTCAGCATTAAGTAATGCATTCAACTCTTCCACTAACAACACATCACTTCTAGTTCTTATAGCTGAGCTAAAAGAATCATAGTCAAAAGGAAGACCACCAAGAATAATGTGGAGAAGCTTCTCATCATCCACAAACACAGAAACAGCAACTAATCTATCACGAGCTTGCTTAATCTTCTGAAAATAACCATCAATAGAATCAACCCCTTTCTTGATTACATTCAATTCATTACGCAGACTCATAACATGAGACCTTGAAACTAATGCAATTCTCTTCTCTAACACTCTCCAAACTCCTCTAGCAGATTTCTACCCAACTGCGAAAGTAAGAATCGCAAGAGAAAGAGTTGAATTCAAGAAAGTAAACATAGCTTGTTCACGATTCTTCCAAGCTATGAATGCTGGATTGACCTCAGCAATGAAATTACCAGATGAATCTTTAAGAAATCTATCTAGAGCAGTGCTTGAATCATCAATAACATCAATCATTGAATAGGTATCAAGAATTACCTCAATTTGATGTTTCCAAACAACATAATTCCCATAGTCAAGCTTCATAGTCATCATAGATGACATATTTGACAACAACAGAAATGAGGAGCTCATTGGTAAACCTGGAGTAGCCATAGCAGGCAAAGCACTTGAAGAAGATGACGAAGAAGATGAACCAGATTGAGCAAAAGCCATTGATACAGATCAAAGCTCTGATACCATGTAAAAATACTCTCAATCTCACAAACAAAACTCTCACTGTTGCCAGATCAATCAATTCAGGAAGAAAAATAGAGGCAGAAATGAACTGAAGAATATCAAGTATTATTATCATCAAAGAGTACAAAACACAATATACGAATACAAGTGAATATATATATATATATATATATATATATATATAGGTATAGATATAGATACACCAGAATGAAGAAGAGAGAAGCCCAAGAAATACGAAATCTGTTACAACCAACTCTCAACCACCTCACACACGTGCAATAACATAATACCACACGTAAGACACCAGACTCCTTCAATAACTGATATCACAGAAATGACACCATTGGGATTAATGAGATACGACACTGTTTGGCTTTAGGCGTGTTCTATATTTAACCACTTTGATAGACGACACCACTTTGGGTTTGGGAGTGGCTGTTGGAATAGTGTCTTCTTCTCCTTCATGATTTGAATATTCTGAGCTAAGGCTTTCACAAAGTAGGGAATCCTTCCTTGAGTATGCTTAAAAATGCAGAGAAAAGACAACTCATCAAGTCCATCCATGAGATGATTTGCATTTTTGTGGACATGCTAAAACCACCATATATACTAGAGAATTATCCCCACTCAAGTTTAATTGTTGGCTAACCTTATTCCAATCAGTAAAAGAATTGAAGATGGTATCCAAAACAAACGTATGCCTAAAACTTTGCAATTGCTCTCTCTTTTGGACCAAAAGAAAGTAGCAGAGAACAATATGTCGAAGAACGGTATGGTATGGAACTTTCATGCGGAAATCAATTGGTTTTTTTGTGTAGATTGAGATCAATTTTCAAATATTTTATTCAATGACAAAAGATTTTATAAGTTGAGCTAACTAGAACTCACAAGAAAATACAATTTATGGCTCATATCTCATCCATAATTGGAACTAGTAATCAATTTAAAATTTTGACATAAGTACAATTATTAAAATATTTTCAAAACTCTTCGCGTTTGTTCTGGTGAAATTATTTTTATTCAATTATTTTGTCAAAGAATAAACTGGATAAAAATATATATTGCTTAAAAATGAGATTTTAAAAGTGTAAATTATATAAATGTTCCTTTTGCTTTTCACCATATGTCAATTTTTTCCCCAACCTTTCAATTATGTCAATTTAGTCTCCTAACCTTTTAGTACTGTATCAATTTGATCCTTATTGTCATTCCTTAAATGGAAAAATCTAACATGTCAAATGGAAAAATAAAAAATTTCTAACTTACTCTCTCTCATCAGATTACTTTTCATCACTCTCACACTCCCTAATTTTCTCTCTCACGTCACAAATGCAACTTAAAAAATTGAAGGTTCAAAACCTGAACAAAACCAATGTTCAAAAATATATGCATAACTAAAATACGCATAACTAAAATAGGCAAAATAAACTTGCTATGTTTAGGCTCAAACAAAAAATTAATGCAGTTAGAGTGGCTGTCCTTCAATGGGGAGGTGGAAATGCAAGAAGCCCTATAATGTCTACTTCCTACAAGTTACTTGGATCATTGAAGACATTACTTTAATTAGATATAGTTTTTCTTTTATTTCTTTTCGTAGTATACATTTACGATGTAATTGTGCTGTAAAAGAGGAAAATGTTGGGATTTGTGCTATAGAATTCTATTGTATGATGCTATATTTTATATTATGTATGACATTATGTATGATATGATGTATGGCTTAATATTGAATTAATAAAGTTGTTTTATTATCATCTAAAATAATAGTAACATGAATATTTGGACATTATCATATAGTCTATGGGATGCATAGTATGTGATTTATGTGAAAAGTCACAGAAGATATAAATTACAAGTTCTTTGTAAGCTCAGAATATTAGTTCGTGGTCGGTGATGAAATTGGGCATTTCATCTGCGAAGACTATAACATATTAACTAAGATGATTTGTCTTGATCATGAAAGTTGTAACTTCTAGTTGATATGTTGATATGTTTTAAGAGTTAAAACATATTGAACTGGACCGCTGTGAGATTTATTATTCTCCTAACGACTGTCAATTGAATAATAAATCTCACGACTTATATTTGCATGAACTCTTAATCCTGAGAGAATAATGAATCTGATCATGAAGTGTAGATTACTTTGATATATTAGGAGTGAGATCTAAAGTAACGGTCAAAACCTCAGTATGTTAGGCAGCCACATTTAGTGTTGATGGAACATATATTTTCAAGATGGAATTCATAATCTCTCAATAGAGATACAAAATATTCACTTGAGATAAGTTTAATGGATTTGTTATTCAGAAGAGTTAAGCCTAACCACTTTAGTAAGACTAAAGTATATATTTATGAAATCCAACATTAAAGGATTAAACTGGGTACTTAAGGATTAAGATGTAGTAATTCACAAAGTGGCAGTCTTCATTCATGACTTTGTGTTACTACGAATATTTAATGAAGGGGTTGCATGTACAATAAAGTCTTGGGATATAATTTATTAATAAGGCCTAGAATGCAATTATATTTATATAGTGGTATTAAATATAGTTAATGGTAACTTTGGACTTGTCAAGAGTTGATAGAAAGGCCGAAGGCCCATTGGAGCTAGTGTCTTATTTGTTCCCTTTTGGTCCCACTTTAAGCCACATACTAAAGCCCAATTGGAAAAGCCCAAAAAGCTAGCCCAATTAGATAATCAGTTATAAGGAGAGAAACATATAGATTTTATATGAAATGAATTGGTATGTTAGTGTTGGACACACTCTTAGATTCTCTCTAGAAACATAAACATATAACTGATTGAGAAACCACACATCTTGGGCATCTAGTGGAATTGGAGTGAAGATTGAAAGTCTTCTCAAGGACTTCTGATCTTCGTTTTTTGAATTTCACTGTTTCAAGGTACACTATCTTGTTTTCTAATTCTGAAACTTATATGGCACATGTTATCAATTGTGAATAAAATAGATCCGTTTAATTAATTTTTTTCGCTGCGTACACTTATATTTCCATCAGAAAAGGAGGTCATTGTTTGATTAGAAAAATGTCCATCTTTCCTCTTCTTCATTGTACAAAGTGATTTTGTTTGAATAAAGTCTGATGATGCTGCAAAATGTAGCATCTCTAAACTCGTCCATATGCTTCGTCCATAGGAAAAGAATAGAGGGATGGGAGCATGAAAAACTCGTCCAAGGTAACTTCGTCCATTTTCAATAATGGACGAAGGAAGCTTCGTCCGTCCCTAACAACAGACGGACGAGCATCTTGGACTTGGACATGTGATCCTTGCCAACTGAACCAAAGCCTCCACCAAACGGCATCGAAGCACCGGTCCATACAAAGTAACTTCCACAAGAATTGTGGCAGTTACCTCCGAATTTGTTGGATTCCCAAATAATAGGAACGGTTATTAGAGCAAGTAACCGTTCCGTGCACTATATAAACATTTTTCTACGAAGAGGTACGGCATTGAGACATTTTTTTTAACAGAACAAAAGAAAGTCTTAAAAGTATTTTTCTCTCTATTCCAACCCACTGACTTCACCATCGGAGGACCTTAGACTGGCCTCCACCGGTCTTTCTCTGATTGAATTTGGTTTTTCAGGACTTAGCCTTCAAGATCATCGAAGCCCGGAGACTATCAACCCACTGATTTTTAGGATCATCAAAGTCTACTATCATTTTCGATAAAAAATAAAAATAAAGAACTTGCTTATAAGATTAGCCAAATGGGCTAACAGTCACTTTTCTTTTTTGGGCTAAATACAGGAAAAAAAAAAAAAAAGATTAAAAAGATGAGGGGCCCACAAGGACGAATCCATCTCCAATATAAAAGGAAGTGGGGAGATGGGAGAGGGCCATTGAAAAAAAAAAAGAAAAAAAAAAAAAAAAAGGAGGCATCGGCCCAAGCTATGAAGCTACAACAAGATGGCCACTCGGCCCACAATTTTGAAGTTCTTTCAACACAACAAAAGGCCCAAAAATCAATCAAAACTTTAAGCATAACTTATTTTATAATTTATATTTCTTTAAAAAATATCATAGAATTTTAATATGGGGCATCCACTCCATAATTGTTAATTTTTATTATTAAACTAAAACATTAATCGATTTTTCCTATAAACAAATTTCAAATCCTATATCACAATTTATTTAGATGACGAATTGTGACGGATTAACAATCATTTTTATATAAAATCATAATTAACACAATTTTTATTTACGATTATTCACCACTGATCATCTTAGCAAGTTGTGAAAGAAATTGTGGAATAAATTGTGTTCCTAAACTTATTCAATCAAAAGAGGTAAGACATGTTTTAAATCTTGATGCCTTTAATTACTGATGAGAAGTGTTAGTTTGGGAAAATTCGTTGATGATAAAGTGAAAAAAAAAAAAAAAAGTTGAATATCAAAACTAAAAACTAAAAATTTGTCAAATCAGCTAATGGCAAATAGAGAAAATGAGAGAAAAACCAAAAACAAAACTGGAAAAGAAGCATGGTTTCAACTTTCAACTAAATGAGGTGGGTATATTTTTATCTGGTAACAACAATAGAAAAGAACTTTATCTTCTGTGAACAAATCTCTCTCTCACCCATGTGTCAAAAGGTGTCAAGGATTAAAAAATAAACAAAAATAATGAAATTCAAATTCAAATTCAATATGACCCATTCTAAATAATTAATTAATTTTGTTCTCCCTCATCAATTAATTAATAATCACTGCGAGAATGCAACTTCGGTATACACCAACCACAAGAAAAATAACATGCTTTATTTCTTTTAATGAACGAGAACTTTAACTTTAAAGTTTAAACTATTCAAACCAACGACAGCACCGAAAAAACAAAAGGCACACCAAACAAAGCCAAAGAAAACTAGGCTAAATCCAAGCAGCCTCCCATGTAATGCTGAAGGTCCCCAATGATCAATTAAATAAATCATCCCAGACAGAAAATTTTCCTTCTCTAATATTGAGAGAGAAAATAACATGTTACTTAGGAAGCAACAACAAAGGAGAACGGCCACAGCAATCCCCAAGGAGTGTGGCACCACTGTATATGTGCCTGCAATAAAAAGTAACCAGCAAAGCTCCAATAGACCGGTTTGAGTAAAAAGAAATACGTCGTGCCACTTTTTTGTGGAAAGAGTCGTCCTTAATCGTTGCTGAAGCACAAAAGTGGAGGAATACTGAGGTAGTGGAAAGACCAAAAGCTAAAGTATTAGCTATTAGAAATACACCGAAAGCAGTTCTTTTCCTTAGTACTGCCAAGCCATCATCCCCATTCTTACTTTCGTTTTGGTTATATCCACCAGGCACTGTGAAAGCTGCCGTGAAGGTCACACTTGCAATAAGAGTGACTACCAACAAATTGGTCTTGCTCACTCGCTTCCAAAAATCTGATACAGAGTTCACCTTGCCTTTGCTCTTGTCATCTCCATCGACATCTATCAGAATGTAGACAGTAATAAGCATAAGGAAGTAGCAAGAGCAGAGCAATAAGAGCAGTGAAGCTTGTGACTGTGATTAGAACAACAACAGAGCATAAACGACACAAGATAGTTATAACACTGTAGATACGGCTTGTAGTTTTAGTAGTTGAATTAATTTGAATTAATTTCCTTTAAGTGATGACATTTGAAAATGTTAGTTATTACTGTAGACACACGTGTGTAGTTCGTTTTTCTTTTCTGTTAGTAGCAGTTAGTTGGTTAGCTTGTTTTGCTCATTGTATATAAGATTTTGTAATCATTCTTTTCTAATTAAAAAAAAAAAAAAAAAACACTGATTTCTTCCATTCATTTCTTGATAACATCACCAGCTAGTTTTGGTTTACTTCCAGGGTCCGAATTCCGAATGCCCATCTTTACGAGTGCTCCCCTAAGGCTTAGTCGGCCGCCCATCCCCCACAGTAATCCCTGAATTCCATCATGTAAAATGTATAAATGAATGATTTTTGTAAAATACTAAAGCTACCTAGCTACCCATAAAGACAAACACATGCACACACACATTATACATATACATTTATGTAGGACGTGAATATGATGCATACTAGCTTTTGAGGAAAATTCTTATAAAATAAAAAATAAAAAGCTTTTGATGAAAATTAGCAATATACTTTCAATCAAGTCATATTAATAGAACTTGCTCACCTTTGTAATTGGCTAAATTACAAAACTACACCATTTTAGGGATCAGTAATAGCAATTGCATCAGTCAATGCAAAATTTTTGTTTATTTTGCACAAAAAAAAAAAAAAAAAAAAACTTACTTTTTTTATTTTACACCAATTTTTACAAAACACCCATTTCAGTTTGTCTATTCTACCATCTGAACTCCCTCTCTCCATTCATGGTCACAAGCAACGATCCAAGCACCAATCCGCCACAAGCATCGATCCATAGAGATTTGTTCTAGTCGACCCAAACATTCTGATCTCCTCCACAAGCACCAAGACTTGTTCTAGTCGACTTCCAAGCACCAACCCACAGCCACAAGTTCACAAAAATGATCTCTCTGTCTCTATTGGTGTGTCTGTGTGTGGGTGTGTTTGATTTTTGGTTGATTTTATGGTGTGTCCGTAGTTGATTTTGTGGTTGATTTTTGGTTGATTTTGCGGTGTTGGGTCTATGTGGATGGTGGGTCTGTGTTGATTTTGTGGTGCTGGGTTTGTTGGTGTGTCCGTGTGTGTGGGTGTGTTTGTGTGTATTAGAGGAAGAAGAAGATGATAAGGGAGAGAAGATGCCTGAGTTGGTTTTGCAGATGGACAAGAGAGGGAAAAAAAAATGAGCGAAATGTGAAATTAATAAAACATTAGTATGCAAAATTATAGTAACTGTGCATATATGCATGGTTACTATAGCACTTATGTATATATGCACAATTTTGCAAGCACTAATGTTGGTATTTTTTAGGTTAAAATGTGTAAAATTAACCACTTTTTGTATTTTGCACAATTTTGCAACCTCTGATGCAGTTGCTCTAATAGTGCAATTATGACCAAAACTAACTAAAATGTTGAATTGTGCAAAGTCAAAATATAGAAGGCTGAATTGTATAAAAATGAAGTCACAAAATTGAATTGAAATGCAGGCCAAATTTGGTAATGAAATTTGTAATTTAACATATTACTTTTCTAGAAAAACGTAGACACTCTTGTGTGAATGATGCTATTAAAATTTCTAGGAGGAATAATTTAGCTTCTTACACAAATTATTCTCAGATGTTTGAGATTCAACTCATGTACGAGACTTGAGAGGAAAAAGTTGCCCTTGTTCTATAGTTATGTATTAATAAGAAGTTAATAAAAGAGCCCTTTTTAAAATTAAAGATTTTCCGCACCAAATCAACCATGTTTTTGTACATCTATATTCTACACCCAAAAAGAAGAAGAAGAAAGAGAGGCAAAACTGGGGAGGATGGAAGGGGCATACCGGTTCCCTGTCTTGTAGTTCTCTTTCTAACAAAAAATGGTCCATTTTTGTGAAGCCCTCCTCGTTTGTAGCGTTTAATTGAATACCTGTACAATGTTTCAGTTTGTCTACAATCTTGTAATGCCCATTGATGGCCGCCAGATGCATAGGTGTGTTTCCTTCTTCGTCCTGCTCGTTAATGAGACTCCCAAACTCTGGTCTAGCCTCATACTTAATGGACCACTCATCAAACTCTGGTCTAGCCTTCAAAAATTTCAAATGCTTCCAACCTTCCACTTTCTGTAGCAGCATGAAGAGCATTCCGACCCTTGTTGTCCAACAACTCGTACATATCTGGACATGCTGTCATGAGTATGTACATTACACCATAATTGCCTTCCTTGGCCGCAATGTGAAGAGCAAATAAACCTTCTTTCTTTCTGACATATGCAGGGAATTGCCATTTTTTAAAAGCAAGTAGAGAAATGGCCTATTATCCATATGCGCGACAATGTGTAGAGGAGTTCATCTTGAGTCATCCCTTGTTCAATTGTAGATGGTCATTTTGTCATCACTTCATTCACTAAATCTAGGACAATAGAGGAAAAATTGCTCAGGTTAATACATAATTAGAGCATTTTTTTTTTCAAGACGCAACATGGGGCGAAGAGCGTTTGAGCCTATGTGACTTCTCTCCTTGCAACTCAATTGTAAAACGGTAGAAATCCAAATAGATTATGGTTCACGGGAAACGTTAAAACACAAAGGTCACAACAAAATTGATTTTGAAATGTTAATTAATATAAGTGATATAGTACAATTTGTACAAACTATAACTGAAATACAACATTTATTTACAAAAAAATAACTTAAACTAGAAATCCAGATATAAGAACTTTAGATAGACAATTTAATTATTGGAGAGTAAATTGAGAGGATAAATATATGAAAATTTTCCTAAAATTTTATATGGGTCTTTATTTTAAAAATTATAAAATGCTCAATCCTTTTTTTTTTTTAATCCTAACTATCATTCCCAATTATTAAAAAATTGATGTATAATGAAAATTCCTACAAAGGATGTTTTGACATTGAATTTTTTTTTTTTTTTTTTTTTTTAAATTAAGAAATTGATAGAAGAAGAAAACGAGAAATCGTTCTCAATAATCAATAATTTACCCACGTTAAATAAAAAAATTAAAGCCACCAGAGGTGTTACAAGAGCCATTAAAACCACCATTGAAGGCCTCCAATGATTAGAGAAGTCAAAGATCTATATAAACCACCTTAGAACCTAAGCAAAGGTATGTTGATATACATTCATAAGGGCAGATACACAAATTCACTTCTATCCACACTGAAATACACTCTCAGTTATTGTTATCTCTCTCAATCAACATCTGATTTTATCATCAGAGGCTCATTGATAGGCACCATGCCGATGACTAGGAGAAAAACACCATTGTTATTCTCTTGCAAGTCTCAGATTCATTCACTTCGGATTCTGTCTGGACGAACCTAGTGACTAACGAAAAGGAAGTATTTTAGTGCAAGAAATGCTACCGCTAAATCTGCAATGTTGCCCAAGGATATACCAGACTTTCCACACAGCCATACAGCAATGTATTTCTTGTCACATTACACATTTTTACTATTGAGAGAGTTATGCTGTAGGCAATATGCAAATGCCACAACAAATACTAACTGCTAGGGCTGATGCTTGCCTCATCAATTTAGTCAATGATGTTTTCCCATATTAATCTAGCACCTAAAACACCTCCAACTTTTAATTTTCAAGTATCCAATATCTACAGATGAAAAGAAAATTTTCCCCTTGTCTCATCATTTTAAGCGACAAAAGTATTTCCCACATTGATTCAGCACCCGAGATACCAATGATAAGATCATAGTTGTAGTTTAAATTTCCAAGTACTCCACCTCTACTGCTCAGAAGAAAATTCTTTCAATAAACTTTGCTGCAAAATCATGATTCAGAACAGAGGACTTAGTCTTGCGATTAACTCTACAAAGGATTGGTGAAAAGAAAAGGTCTTCTAGATACTGATGTCAGTGCAAGGCAAGCTAACTCACAACAAAACGTATGAAGAATTACATTTATGCATGTGCTAATGGAGATTGGAAGCAGCTTAAAATTGTTTCAGTAACAAGACAGACTAGTTTCACACAAGCATAAAAAAGAAAATGATTTTTCACTCCAATGGAAAGACTACCAATTTATATAACAAGACAGCTTAAAATCATTCAGTTTCTGAGGAGCTACATATACCTCTACAACATCAATAAAATCCTGCTTCTTGTGAAATGCGCCAGCCCATTTAGTGTGATTTGCAGTCCTGCCAACCAAAGAAAATTAACACAAGAATCTGAGATTTTAAGTCCCTAAATTCTTAGCTGCATGACATTATTTTCAGAACACAATGTGACGGAGACAATTGTAAGAATAAAATTCCACAGCAGCTCAACTGCCAAACAATTTAGGGAAGGAAATTGTAACAAGTTTGTGAAATTCCAATGAAAGGAGATCTTGGTGCAAACTTTGTTTGAAATTCAAGTGCAAGCGATCTTACTCATCTTCCAGAAGCCCAATCACCATGTTTCACAGGAAACTTACAAGTCTAAGCAAACAAAAAGAAAAATAACAGGACTAAAATGAAATATGAAAAAATTTCCCATTTAATTGTATTTTACTTCGTTGTACGTGAATTGAAATTAGTCTAGTACAGGGAAGGACTTCATAAAAGCACTGCTCTTAATTATTTTTCAAAAAAGGAAAAAGAAGAAAGAAAAGAAAACGAATCACACACATTAATTACAAGAACTCACGGTTTATAGTTCAAAATATATGATAAAAATACTACCAGTCAGCAATATTAGAAAGGGTGTTTTTAGACATCCAACTTAGTTGTTGGAATAATGGGCTTGAAAAAGCAACCTACAAAAGGAATCAATTTAAAGTCCAAGTCACTGAACCCTAAAATGGAGAACTATGCTAGCAACTTCTAATGCTTCTAATGCTAGCAACTTCAATTTAGCAGTAAGACACCAAAAACAACAATATTGCTTCCACAAATATACAGCTACATATACAAATCATAGTTTATGCAATTATGATTTGAAAAGAAATATACTGGAATCAAAGATTTTGCAAAATCAAATACGACTAAAATGAACGTTTAATGCATAACTTAACAGCCAAAAATTCTTTAAGACATAGATTATTGTTGATTCACTTCCGAACCATTTGTTACAAGCGCAAGATTCAAAAACAAAATCAAATGAGTTCAAGAAATTAAATCGCGGACACACCTCTTTGCAATCATATTTTGCCATAACCTCATAAAGATTAATAGTGCCAATCAAATTGTTATCAAATAACGGTGAGGGTTTGCAACACTTTCCCCAGCAGCTTTTAGGCCAGCAAAATGGATCAAAGCATCAAATCTGTCTCAAACAAAACCAATGGCACAAAATTAAGCCAATTCTGAAAAAATCCATAATTCTGTTTGTTTCCGCAGAAAATAGTTAACAGTAAAATTGAATGAAAACAGTGGAAAATCATAGTACTGCTAATGTAATTGAAATTAAACATACTGTGTTTGAGAAAAGAGCTTCTCCAAGTCCTTATTCCTAAGATCACCCTGCAATAAAACCAACACGTAATGTAACCAAAAGCCAAAAACCTCAAAATGCCAAAGTTTGGTTGCCAAGAAACTGTTAAAAAATATTTAAAGAAAATACAAATCTTCCGAAAATCAAAACCAGCATTGCTCAAGATATTCAAGAATCTCTAATTTCTAACCTTCTTTTCCCTCATTTTCTCGGTAACCAAACAAAAAAAAAAAAAAAAATGAATACCAAGTGGAATTCAAGATTCTGAGAACGCTTAAGGCCGAACAAATCACGAACCCTATCAACAGCTTCGGTGACGGAATTATCAAGATTGTCGATGATCGAAACCCTAAAGCCTTCATTGAGAAGGTGAACCACAGTGTGAGAGCCAATGAAACCGGCTCCTTCGGTAACTAGAATCGTCTTTTCCGAGAAATATCAATGGAGAGAATGAGAGAGAGAAAACAAATACCAGAAGTTCTTTGCAAAGTTCTACTAGGTAATTTCCAAATTCAATTTTTTTTTTCTCAGGAAACAACAGAGAGAGAGAGAGAGAGAGAGAGAGAGAGACCTGTAATCGGACAAAGGGGCGGAGGAGAGGGCTCTGACTATCGTCGGAGATAGGATTGCCGACCACCGCGCCTCAACCTATCGTTGGAGATGAGATGAGCTCCCAGAGAGAGAGAATTTTCTAAGAGTTCTCATTTAGTTTGGAGGATGGTTGAACAAAATGAAAATGGGTTCTCTAAGAGAGTGAGCAAAGACTTCATTCGAAAATTGGTTTTTTGAATTCTGAGTTTGTGTGAGAGAAAGAGACTTTATTCTGAGGGTTGTGTGAAAATTCCGTTCAAGAATGTAAAACAATTACGCAGGAGTGTTTTAGTTTATTTCAAGGGTTTTAATGACCGCTGCAAGAGGATTAGCCAGATTTTAATTAGCACGCTAGTTTTTAGCATTTGTTTCAACCATTTTCAGTGAATCCATGAAAAAAATGTGTTGAAATAAGTCATGTTTTTTTGGAGTGAATCTAGCAAGCAGGACTATATTCAGAATTTTTTTATTAAAAAAAAAAAACATGTGTGTGAGAGAGTATATTAATATGGCTGGTGAAAACTCTCTTTTATATATATATATATATATATATATATATGAGAGAAACCTGAGAGGAAAGGCAGGCAGCGCCGCATTGAAGATTTTGCTTTTTGGAGTCTTTCTGGAGAGGAGGATCTGAGGATAAAGGCGAGAGCTTCATGTTGATCAACCATCAGTTGAAAGACATAAGTTTTATTTGTTTTCTTTTCAGTTTTATTATGAACTAAATTTTATTTTCTAGAGCGTATATTAAAAAAAAAACATGTGTGTGAGAGAGTATATTAATATGGCTGGTGAAAACTCTCTTTTATATATATATATATATATATATAAAAGACGTAGCACCTCTCATAACTTAATTTATACTTAATTTTTAATGAAGATTTCTAATTAAGATTAAAATTTCTTCTCCAACTGTCAAATTATCAAGAAAAAAAATCATGGTTGTTTACTAGATCTCAGCCATATGATTGTATTCACCAACAAAGCCTTTTTGAGCTTATGTTACAATTTCATATTAGCTAGTTTGGTTTTATTGGTGTAATTTCTTATTCTCTTATTAGCTAGTTTGAGCTTATGTTACAATGTTGTTTGAATCTAATGATTGTTATTTTTATCATCAGACTTAGACCAAAACATCAATCGGTTTTGATGAGTTTTTAATATGTTTTTGCTATGCATGTAATTGATGTCACATTAACAAAAATAATAAATAAATTTCAGAATTATTTAGGAAAATTCTACTGTGCATAATTTTTTATTTTTATTTTTTATGTATCATACCTATTTGAACTTAACTATTATTGACGTATAATATTGTTTTATTTAATATAAAATTTATAATAATAGATAAATGGTTAAATTTAAGTAATTAAGATATGTATTGGGAAAAAAGTGTATTGCAAATTGATCCATTTATTAATTTTGTGTTTAGAAGTTGACATATCAATTTGTGAAATTTGAATAGTAAAATTTGTAGTAATTATAAAATCACTCTTTGATATTTAGAGAGTAGTGCAAATTTTGCTATATAAATATTATAAGTTTTCTTTTGATAACTCTAAAAATTATAAGTTGATGTTTCATCAATGAAAGAAAATAATTCAACATTTATTTGTTTAGTTGGTGAAGTGGCACTAATCACATTCATTGCCATTAGCATTTTCTTCAACTAACCAATTTGTTTTGGAACAAAATTAGCAATGCAGGTTGATTTTAGGAACAAGTGATAACTAGAGAGTACTAAACACACCACCACATGTTCGCTCCATAACTTGGAGGAATATTGCAAGAAGAACGTGAAAAAGGGGGGAAAATTGATTGAGGGATTAGGATTTGGGGGAACATATCATCGACATTTTTGACCAGAAATGAAGCAGCCTTTCTCTTTCTCTCTCTCAATTTTTTTTTTTTCATTTTTTGGTGGATATTTTATTTTGCATCTCTGCTTTAGGTTAATTAAATTTTATGTTCTTTAGAACGCTACTTTAGGTTATGTGAATTAATTTTGTATTTTTAAATTGTTATATTTTTCTTTTATTTGATTTCATAAATGTTATCCTATTGCATTATAAAGATAGTATATAAAAATATAATGTATTTCTATTATATAGCATAACTTGTATAATTTGGTGTTTGTTACCATATCTTTATTTTTACTTTTATTTTTTCTTTTTATCTTGTTTTCTATAAATTTGTTATCATCTCTTACATTCTCTCCTAAAAATATGATTACTCTCTCTCTCTCTCTCTCTCTCTCTCTCTCTCTCTCTCTCCTATTATTAGTATTATTATTATTTTTGCAACTCTGCTTTAGGTTGATAAATTATTGTGTTTTTTTATTATAACTCTATTGTAGGCTAGTATGTTTAGGTGTTGTATTTTTTAGTTCCCCATCACAAATAATTATTCTCTCTCTCATTCACTTTTGAAAAAATGATTATTCTCTCTCTCTCTCTCTCTCTCTCTCTCTCTCTCTCTCTCTCTCTCTCTCTCTTGATTTTTTATTCTTTCTTGTAACTCTTCTTTAGGTTGATGAATAATTTTTTTTTATAACTCTATTTTGGGTTACATTTTGGTATTGTATTTTTGAGTGCCTTGTCACAAGCAATCTTTATGCCTCTTATAGTTTTAGTTTGATTTTTGTTTGAGTTAATACTTAATTACTTTAAAAGTGAGAATTTGAATTTTTATCATTACATAATCTGGGCTACACTTTTGAAAACGCCTATAAATTATTTTTGTAATTAAAAAACAAAAATAGCATCCATTTTTTGTTTTTTAATTACTAAAATAATTTACGCTTCCGTTTTCAAATATCTTTTAATCAAATCCTTTTTTATTTTTCTTTCATTTTTTTGGTAAATGATAAATTTTATTGAATCAAGAGAGTTCATGGCCAGTCCATGTACCATGAACTATCTCCACTTCCAAGATGTGGGCAGAGAGATTGGAGATAGAAAAGGCCCCAAAAGGGCCTAAACCATTACAGAAAGGGGCCTATGTAGTAGATGAACAGTATGAAAAAGTGCATGTCAACTGGTTTTGTTGACAAGTTCTCGAGTTATATATATATATAGCCATTTTTTTTCAAGCTAGAGAGATTACTTTTTTTTTCACATCACTTTTTAGTTTTTACTTTGAGAAATCTAGTTTTTAGGAGAGAGAGAGTCGCAACTATACACAAAATATTGTTATCGATTTTATAAATCTTTCAAAAAACAACTGAATATTTTTGAAGCATTAAAATATCTTGACAATTCAATATGTTCTAAAAAACACAATTTTGATTGCCACCACTTTTGATAAGATTTTAAAAGAAAAATGTGGCTCACTCAATTTTGAATATCAACACGTCACAAAATTTCAACACATGCACTTGAGTTTTTTTTTCAAATTAAATAAGTTTATGAATAATAGAAAAACTGTATTATTTGGGGTTCATAAAAATATTCATGAATTTTCTTTCAATTTCACATAAACCAAGCATTATTATTATTATTATTATGAAGCACAGGAGTATTTCTTAATTTCATTATTTTTCTCAATTGTTAATTACTCGATTTTGTTAGACGTTGAAAATTGTCAACATATCAATAAACTCCTCAAAAGTTTCAAACAAATAGTATCACAATTTTCGTGGCACCTATTATAAAACTATTTTTCTCTATAAGAGAATTTTTTTTTATGGAACTTTATAAAATATGTATTTTTTTTTTCAAAATTGATCATTACTCAGTTTGACTATGGAAATTTGTAATTTTAGATGCAGTCCAATGATAATATTATAGAGAATTTCATAATAAATAAAATTTCATCTCTGCAAAGCTGAAATTAATGATAACTTAACTTGTAGAAAGAGATTAGAGGCTATTTGGTAGACATGTTTAAACACATGTTTTCAGTTTTTAAACAACATTACACACATTTCTACACACTTTTTCACCTACACATATTTCTACATATGTTTTCAAACAACAAAACGCATGTTTTCAAATACATGTACCAAATACCCCTTAAAATCTATATATTTCTAGCACTGGCTCGGAAAAACAATGAAAAATACCCAAGTTTATAAATCAAGTGAATTCAGGAAACATATTTTCAAGATGATATTTGCCAAATCTATATCTATAGAACTAACAGTCTATACAGGAGATAGGACTATAATTTTGGTTGTAAGCTTCTAAGGTAACTCTTTCAAATCTTGGATACTTATATTATACTATTTACCACATAAAACAATTTATAAATAGAAACTATTTAAATAAATTCAAAGAAAAAGGTGCTAGCCAGCTATCTTCTTCTCTCCTTTTTTTTACTTTTATTTTTTTATTTTTATTAACAATCAAGAGCTTGCTTGTTAGTTAGAATTTTTTTTTTTTCAATCCATAAACAATAAATATATATGTATTGAGTTATCAAAACTCATCAAGTTTATATATATACATACATACATACATACATATATATATATATATATATATATATATATATATCAAGAACTAATCACATCATATTTTCCGCTAACTTATAAATCTTCACAAATTGTTGTTCCTATGAACGCATATAAATTTATAAATAAAATGGATTTCATAATTTATAAAATTATGTTTTAAATAATGATATTTCACCATAAGATATATAGGGGGGAAATTAGAAGTTATTACATTTTTGGTTATTTGCCATATCTTATAACATGAAATATCAATTGTTACTGGCAAATTCATGAGTTTGGAAGTGAGTGAGTGACGAAGTTAAGGAACGACACATATATGGTTTGTGGGATATTTTATCAAAAGGTGCAGAAAAATTTATATAAATGCCATGAGTACTCTTGTGAAATATTTGGTTCTCATCACGAAGAGAACATCGTTAGCAAGTAATGAAAAAAAAAAAAAAACTCTTAATATGTACTAACCTGTGCAATATGGTTTTCCTCTATATTCTTAGATTTGTTTAGAGAAGTGATGAAAAAATGTCCATCTACAATTAAACAAAAAGATGACTCAGGATGGACTCCTCTACATATGGGTAACAAGGAATTTGTTAAGCTGCTTTTGGAAAACGACAATTCCAGTGCATATTTAAAGAATGAGGCAAGCTTATCTGCTCTTCACATTGCAGCCAAAAAAGGCAATGTTAATGTAATGAAAGATCTCACCACAGCATGTCCAGATATCTACGAGTTGTTGAACGAAAGGAATCAATCGGCTCTTCATGTTGCTGCAGAAAGTGGAGAGAGGGCAGCAGTTGAGTTTTTTCTGAAGATACCCGAGTTTAATGGCCTCATCAATGAGCAGGACATAGATGGAAACACGCCTATGCATCAGGCGGCCATCAATGGGCATTACGGGATTGTTTCCCAAATGGCACGTTGTGGAAGTGTTAATCCAAATGCTATGAACATCAAAGGCTCCACAACAGTGGACATTGTTCTGTCAGGAAAGTTAGACTTCCAGCTAAAGGTATGTCTCTACTGTCCTGCTCTGCTATATTTACTCTAAATTTCACCACATGGTTCTTATAAACTAATACGTAAATTTTTAAAACAGATAATGAAACAATAATTAATTATAAGTCTATTTATTATGTCCCTAATGTAACACCAATCGTATCCACTACTACATCAGTTTTAAGTTTTTTTTTATGGTAAAATTGGTAGTATCTTAGTACATAATTACAAAAGAAGGAGAAAGTTATTGGATATAAAGCATAAAATTTTTAATATTTTTATTAAAAATAAAATATTTACTAATTTTGATTATGTAAACAAAGGAACAAACAGAATAAATACTGTTTTAATGATTGAATAAATAAATTGAATTAATAAAACCCACAATCTAAAATCGGACAGATTTCGTCCCTTATAGTGGTGTTTTGAGACTCTAGAATATTTGTCTTAGGATACACCTAGGAAGCACAACAATATGTGTCTAAATGAACATAATTGTGTACATCCACCATTCATTGGTATTCCCTATGAAATTCACCTCAGACACGACCACAAAAGGTTCATTACAAAGACATTTGTGAGTCTCCACTTCAATCATGTTGGCTTAAGCAGCTTTCCTTTTCGCTTGTGCCAATTCTTTGCATGATGTCCTGGTTTGTCATAGACGCAGTATTTGCCTTTGAATCTTTTAGAGTCAACACCTCTAATGCCATGGTTTGAACTCTGGCCAGATTGCTTCCTCTTATTGTTGTGATCCACTGCATTTGCCTTAAATGATTCCTCTCAACTTTCTTGGAAACTTGGTTGTCTTTCTTAATCCTCAATCTCACGATGAGACTTTCATGCTTCATCTCCTTGCTCTTATAGTTAAAGTAATTTTTGAATTCCTTCCATGATGGCTGTAATTTTTTTTTTTTGTACAATCCGCTGTCAAAATCCCTTTTCTAACACCATTCTGCCAGGGAGGGGCCATGTGTGTGTGCACGTTCGTGTTTGTTTGAATTATCCATACAAAAATAATCTATTTATAAATTTACATGTGGATGAAATTAATCAAGGAAGCATTACGGATGGAAGGCGCTCGACCAAGTCTAATGGAACTCTTACAAAAAGCAGAAAATGCAGACAACAGCAAGCCCGAATCAGCAGATACTGAAACTGCAGCAGTAGAATTGAGTGTCAGTGACAGCACATTGGTTGTTGCACTCATAGCTGGTGAGACCCATCAGCTGTGGGTCCCACCAGTTGTGAGTGGGAGGAAACATACACCCAAAACAGGGTGTAGTTTCTCGTTTATTAGGAGTGATAAAGGGTCGGTGAAACTTGGATTTGGGTTCAACCCGTCACTCAACTCGATCCCTTTGGGTTGTGAATTGTGAACTCTCTCACCCATTGTCATCTGACAAATCAGATATGATTTCCATAACCAACAACCAATACAATCCAAATTGTAAATGTGCACATTTTCAATCTTTCACCCTCGTTAAGTAGCACAACCACAAATCTAATAATTATATTTATTTGAAAAAATAAATAAAAATAAGAGAAAATTTAGATATAGTACTTAAATGTAGTTCCTTAGATTTTTATCTTAAAATTCTGTCATATGACTTTTTTCTCATGAAATAAAAATTTATTTTTTAGTTAAGTTGCCACACAGCAAAATCTTAAAAATAAAACTTAAAAAACAGCACCTAAAGTACTATACATAAGATTTGTCAATAAAAATGTAAATTTAATCTAAGTCATATATATATATATATATATATATATGTAAGGTTGAAATTTGATGGGCTAGATACAAACTTTGTGCACTGTGAGCCAAACGAACCCCCAACAATAAATTTGTAGAGAATGGGATAAACAGCTGGGCTTGTTATGGATTTAGCAACGGTTCGTACATGCAAGCAAGGATAAAACGATGTTCAGACTAGTATTCAGTAAAAATTCTCTTGGGTTCGAAGAGACTTAGTGTTTATCAACTTAATGAATAACATTTTTTCTCCCCCTCTCTTCAGAGACCTATTCCCTTTATATATCCTCCTCCTTCCTCATCTTCACCGTACACTTGTTCTTCATCCAAGCATCCACTTGAGTATGTGTCACATCAGACATTTGCTTTAGTATGCCGTGAGTGGTAGTAGCTGAGGCTGAACTGTTCAGGTGTCTTCTCCACATAAATGCGGCCAGGAAAGTTGTTGCAGTGCATTAAATGCGGTGGTAGCACATCGAGAGAAAGTATCACATCATTAGAGATGTTATTACTCGTGGAGATGTGGTGGTAGCAAAGATTGAAAGTGCAAATAATCTAGCAGATCCCTTTACCAAAGCCTTGCCTCAAAGGACCTTCGAGTCACATTTGGAGCGAATGAGAGTTAGATTAGTGCACAATAGTCTTTAGGGAAAGTGGGAGATTGTTAGGATTAATGCCCTTAAATCCTATTGTATGATGCTATGTATGACATTATGTATGACTTAATGTTGTGATTAATAAAGTTGTTTTATTATTATCTGAAATAATGGTAACAAGAATATTTAGACATTATCATATAGTCCATGAGATGCATAGTATGTGATTTATGTGATTTAGTCACAGAAGATATAAGTCACAAGTTCTTTGTAAACTCATAATTTTAGTTCGTAATCGGTGATGAAATTGGGCATTTCATCTACGAAGACTATAACATATTAACTAAGATGATTTGTCTTGATCATGGAAGTGGTGACTTTTAGTTGATATGTTGATATGTTTTAAGAGTTAAGACATATTGAACTGGACCGCTGTGAGATTTATTATTCTTCTAACCACTTTGGTAAGAAATTACTAAAGTATATATTTATGAAATTGGATTTCATAAATATATGATGAATAACTTAAAAGGATTAAACCGGATACTCAAGGATTAAGATGTAGTAATTTTTAAAGTGACAGTCTATATTTATGACTTTGAATTACTACGAATATTTTATGAAGGGGTTGCATGTATAATAAAGTCTTGGGATATAATTAATTAATCAGGCCTAGAGTGCAATTATATTTATATAGTGGATATAAATATAATTGCACTCTAGGCCTGATTAATTAATTATATCCCAAGACTTTATTATACATGCAACCCCTTCATAAAATATTCGTAGTAATTCAAAGTCATAAATATAGACTGTCACTTTAAAAATTACTACATCTTAATCCTTGAGTATCCGGTTTAATCTTTTTAAGTTATTCATCATATATTTATGAAATCCAATTTCATAAATATATACTTTAGTAATTTTTTACTAAAGTGGTTAGGAGAATAATAAATCTCACAGCGGTCCAGTTCAATATGTCTTAACTCTTAAAACATATCAACATATCAACTAGAAGTCACTACTTCCATGATCAAGACAAATCATCTTAGTTAATATGTTATAGTCTTCGCAGATGAAATGCCCAATTTCATTACCGACTACGAACTAAAATTCTGAGTTTACAAAGAACTTGTGACTTATATCTTCTGTGACTAAATCACATAAATCACATACTATGCATCTCATGGACTATATGATAATGTCTAAATATTCTTGTTACCATTATTTCAGATAATAATAAAACAACTTTATTAATCACAACATTAAGTCATACATAATGTCATACATAGCATCATACAATAGGATTTAAGGGCATTAATCCTAACAATCTCCCACTTGCCCTAAAGACTATTGTGCACTAATCTAACTCCCATTCGCTCCAAATGTGACTCGAAGGTCCTTTGAGGCAAGGCTTTGGTAAAGGGATCTGCTAGATTATTTGCACTTTCAATCTTTACTACCACCACATCTCCACGAGCAATAATATCTCTAATGATGTGATACTTTCTCTCGATGTGCTTTCCTTTCTTGTGGTTCCTTGGATCTTTTGATTGTGCAACTGCACCACTATTGTCGCAAAACAATGTGATGCTCTTCTTATTCCTAGGCATGCCCAAAATTCGCTCTCTACCTTGGGATCAGTTGGGAAGGTCGCTCTGGCCTTCAGTATATTTGTTTGATCAAGCTTTCTAATGATCCGATGAGGAGATCTCTTCGGACAAACAGGATAGTCTTCGGACGTGTCCCATCATTCTTTTCAAGTGCACTTCCACCAAACGGACTCAGCCCTGATCCTTTTTTCCTCTTCGGACAAACAAGGATATTCAAATTGGGCCCTGGGCCCAATTCGTAGCGTTGGGCTCACCCCCACAATATATATATATATATATATATATATATATATAGTGTGGAGCTGAATCACTAAGCTCAGCGTTGACATCAAGCCTAGAAGCTCGATGAGGTTATGTATCACCAATCTAGTGAGTTGGCATTAAATTTTGGATGTCACCCATGTAACATATCATGTAAAAGTGTAATGCAAGGGACATAAATTTTTAAACAATTTATTAAAGTGGTAATTAATGGTTGGAGCAACATCATTTTGCAGAGGATTCACTAACATTAAAACCATTTTTCCAATGAACCAAGTATGACATACCACATTAGGAGCTGTGATTCATTATTATTATTTTTTTAACGTGAATACTAATTAGGCTTATCATTCGCTATTAGTTTGAAAATAATTGTCATATTTATTGGCTATTTAAGGATTTTTTTATTTAAAGAAATTTTTTTTTTTCATTTCAAGTAACTAGTCGGTATCACATGCGATGCATGATATAATTTACTAAAAATTACATATATTTATATTGCTTGGAAGGACAATGACTTATAAATAAATGACAATAAATAATTTAGTTTATATATAAAAGTTCTATATAAAAAAAATACAAACTTCACCTCATAATGTAAGACCAATACTAATTAACCGAACAAATATTGTAGGGAACCAAATTAAAAATTTAAAGGACATAAGCTATCCTACAATTGTATTATGAGTATTTGATAAATCGTTCAGTTTTGTAATGAGGCTATTAATCCTCTATTTTATTTAATATAGGAAAAGTAGATAAGTTGGGAAAAAAAAAACTAACGTTTGGGCATATATTTTATTAAGCTTCAACTCAATTTTCAGTCTCTCTATTAATTCACTTGTAGAGAGTTCTGTAGACAAACTTCATAAACAAAAATGATATATTTTATTTTGCTTCAATTCAATTTTCAATATCTCTATTAATTCACTTGTGGAGAGTTCTATAGACAACCTTCATAAACAAAAATAATAGAGAAAATCAAACAAACATATAAAGGCAAAACAAACAACGGTTTTTATGAATTTAATTAAGAATAATTGTATCGGTGTCTTTCAATTGAGATAAAGAAAATACTTTTTTATTGAACAATCTGAAGTGGTCATTATGACTCTTGGTATTTTCTGTAAAAATTACTATTTTGCCATTGGATTATATGATTAGTGCAAATTAGGATTTTCTGAGTGTTTTCTTAGCCGCTCTCGGTTTCTTTTTACTACTTAAAGGCATTATAACCTCCAAAAAGCAATTCAATTTTCAAATTAATAAAACTTTGGACTTTGTCTATTATTTCTCTTTGATGGATTCCTGAATTCTATCACCTTGTGGATTTAAGAGAACTCTCATGGATTTGATGTTTTCATTTAGAAGTTAATGTATTTAATTTTTTTTTTTTCCATTCAAAAAACAATGTGTCCCATTATTTCATGTGAGAGGAAGAAGTATCATATCGAGATTACTGAATAATGTCAGTCTATTTCACCTTGCCTCTTTCTTTTGTGATTCTTTTTAATTAATAGTAATTAAAAAAAAAAAAAAAAAACACTAATTCCAATCCTAAGCTTCCCCAAAAAAAAAGGTCTAAAGTTTAGAACATATGAGATAAAGACGATTAATTAATTTGAATGGAATATGACAGGAATCTGATTATATGCTCATTTTAAATCCTTCTTAACCTATAAGATGTACTAATTAGTAATTATACTTCCTTTTAGATACACAAAGGGACCAACCATAAGAAAACTTAGAAAAGTAGAAAAATATTTGAGCAGATTCGAGCAGCACTGAGAACTACCCATGCGAATGACAATTGCATGCAAGACATTCATCCTATGCCTTCCAGCATAGGAGCAGTACTCTAGAGCAGCATCTAGGATACAAAGGGCGGTCCTGTAGCATTCTCTATCCACAGCAATGAACAATGCGGATTTCTTAGCCTTGTTTTCATACTTATCCAGTTCTGGATCCTCATTAACTAGTTCTCTCATAGCTTGAAAGTTACAATTTCGCGCGTCAATGTGCAAGGCTGTATCCCCATCCCGATTCACCATTCTCAAAAGCTGATGTTGGCGACCTATTTCAATATCCAGTTCTTGTTCTTCTTCATAGACTATTAGGAGCTTTACCATTGAAGTACTTCCTTCCCTTGCAGCAACATGTAGCGGAGTATTGCCTTTAGAGTTTGCTTCATGCACAAGCCTTGAATTTAAATGAACTATTTTTCTTGCAGCCTCAAGTTGATTGAATTGCACTGCAACATGAAGAACAGTATTCTTATCGATTGTCACTTGGAGAAGGGTATTGGGATCTGTCAATTTCTCAAAGAATTGTAAATCACCATTTGAAGTAGCTTGGAACAATCGACTATTTATTCTAAATTGCCCTCCTTCTTCAATAGTCGGATATCACTCTGCCTAGTATTGCGAAAAAGAAGAAAAAAAAAATCAATACTAGTTTTTCTTTTAAAAAAGAAGAAAAAAAAAATTATTTTCTTCAGGTTGTCTTGACTAAGAAAAACCGTTAAACTTTATAGACAACAATTTGAGTAACAGGTAAGCACAAGCAAAGAATATATTATATCAACGAATCCAAGTCAGGTATGTAATAAAGAAAACGTAACTAAAGAATCCACAAAAAGGAAAAACCAAAAATAAAAAATGATTCTTATTGTCAGATTATGTTTTCTTTAATCGTTATGCCCAAGCCTTAAGCAGGTTTCCACTTTCCACGTCCCATTTTGCCGCAATAACTAATTTTAATGCAAGGTATGTGAAAACTATGATTTCATTCTTACAAAAATACTGACGCTCTTTTTTAAAAAATGAGCTAAAGTGAGCGTTTGGATTCAGCTGAATCCGGCGTTTTCACAGTTGCGTTTTCAGATTTTTTTTCTTTTTTTTTTGCGCGTGAACAGTGAAATTACTGTGCAGAAACAAAAATTACTGTTCACACACTGTTCATTACTGTTCATGCACTGTTTACGCAATAAAAAATATTAAAAATAAATCCCACAGTACTATTTACACATTTAAAAATTATTTTGTTACAGTGTTTTCAGTTTTCAGTTTTCAGTTTTTAGTTTCAGCAACAATAAGTTCAATCCAAACAGACCTTTAGAGTGGGGGACTGCATTTACACCCCGCTTGACACAACTATAACACATCCCCAACTCAAACCATGAACAAGACGTTGGATATCCTCAATAACATGGCCCAACCTAGATTTGTCGACTCTAATGGAGGAAATGGATCTCATAACATTGGCATTATCTCCCTTAGATTCCTAATTAAATTCTACTGTGTGACTGTATTAATTAATGTTGTTCAAGCAACTTTATCTTTCTTTAATTACAATTAATTTAACCTTGCAACAGTGTTGACGTATACAATCACATGGCTAAGCCTAAACTTAGAACCTTTTTTTCTCTAAAAAAAAAAAAAAAAAACTTAGAACTTAAAATATTGTGCTTCAGGTTTTTTTTTTAAATTTTTTTAAATTTTTTTATGTGCTTCACTCTTTGATGATAGATATTTATTATTAGATCAAGACACACCATTTTATTTTTGGCGTAAGTAAGGTTTGAAACCCAAATCTCTTATAAAAATAATAAACTTTATCAGTTAACCAATCTAGAACTGTCATAGCTATGGTTTTTTTTTTTTTTTTTAACTGATCCCGCATAACCATGGTTAACTTAGTATTTATTTTTTCTTTTTATTGTTGGGTCCCAAATAATATTATCAACAATATTAGCAATCCAAAATAGTAATCACACACAAGAACATAAAAATTTACGTGGAAAACACTTTCTCTTTGAATGGAAAAAAAACCACGGGACAAACTTCGAATAATTTCACTATTATCAAATCAATTACAATAATTCTTATGCATGCCTCATGGTTAAAGGAAAAAAAAAATCTCTCTTATTTTTCTTTACTCTCACACACACAAATTATCTTTCTCAAAAACGACAATTTTTTTTTTTTTTTCACTACGTGGCACTCACCTTTTTCTTTTCACTGTAAGGCACCTCCTTTTTCTTCTTATTTGTGTTCTACTTTTTAGCACACCACACGCATGCCTTTTTATATATAAAAGCATGCCCTCACACTCATCAATTAGGAGTAGGAATCTTGGTACACCACGTACAGTACTTTGCACGGAATTAGGACTCCTTGCTGTTCAAGCCTATCACAAACTCATTATAGGGTAGTGATTGGATGCTAATGGACTCCTAGAAACACACAAAGTACAAACTGACCATGATCTCTTATTTCAACTTGATATAGTAGTCTTCATCGCCTGGGTTTTTATTCTTCATGGGCTGGACTATGGTGCATGTGCACCCAACAGTTATCATATATGATAAAAAAAACTGTAATCTCTCAATAATCATTAAAAAAGTCTTAAGATATTTGTTTTCACCATTTTTATTTTTATTTTATTTTTGGATTGGATTCACCTGCCTTATTGATATGGATATATATAACTCTCTCACACGCTTCATACATCGTTTTGTGATCAAAGTCATCAAACTACATACATTGTTATTTGTTGCACAACAATTTTTACGGTCAAAGCTAAGAGCCTAGGACAAAATGAGAGAAAATATAATCATAACCTAGAAAGAAGCATGGTTTCAGCTAGATGAAGTGGATGATCCTCTTTCTCACCGATTGCAAATATATATATATATATAATAAAATTGGAGATTCCTCAAATAACAACAATAACGAAAGACAAGATTTTATGAGAATAAACCTCCTTCACCCAAGTGTCAAAAGGGGTTAAGGATTTTTCTCTAGTAGCAACAATAACAAAAGACCATCATCTTCCGCAAATAACCTCCCTCTCAATCTCACCCTGTCACTCAAGTGTTAAAAGATGTTAAGCAAAAAAAATAAAATTCAATATGACCCATATTAAATAATTAACTTTGGGCTTATCAATTTATTACTGCTAGAAAGGTATCGTACTTTGGTATACACCAATCACAGGAAAAATAACATGCCATATTTTTTGTTGAAATAAGAATTTTATTCAAAATCAAATATAATACAATCAAACCAGCCCAAAAAAAAAAAAAAAAAGCAGCACACAAGCACACCAAACAAAAGCAAAGCAACAAGCCTTCCATATAATGATCTTGATAAAGACTGACAGCATTCCTCTTATTCCAATCGTGCGCATACCTACTTGCAAAACATGGCTTTAAAACCTCTTTCTTGCAAATTCTGAGGCCCCAGTCAACCAAATCATCCCAGGCCAGCTTGCGCTTAGCAATCAAACCATTCTTCATTATTTTCTTGTAGAGAAGGAGCATTAAAAAACAAACGGCTGCAGTAAAAACTTACATGCTACTTGATTAACAAAGGAAAAAACAGGCTAATTAGAAAGCAACAACAAATAATAAGGCCCACAGTAATCCCCAAAAAGTGTGGCACCACTGTATAGGTGCCTGCAATAAAAGCTACCAGCAATGCTCCAATAGACCAGTTTGTGAAAATAGGGGCACGTCGTAACACTTCTCTGTGAAATTCGACTTCCCTAATCGTCATTGAAGCCAAAAAGTTGACGAATATTGAGGTAGTGGAAAGACCAAAAGCTATAGTATTAGCTATCAGAAATACATGGAAAGCAGTTTTTTTGCCTAATACTGCCAAGCCCTCGTCCACACCTCCGTTTTGGTTAAATCCACCGGGCGCCGTGAAAGCTGCCGTGAAGGTCACAGTTGCGATCAGTGTGGCTACCAACAAGTTGGTCTCGCTTACTTGCTTCACAAAATTTGATCCTTCCTTGCCCTTGCCGTCGCCATCGCCTGCCTGTTTTACTTGCTTCACAAAATTTGTTCTTTCCTCGCCATCGCCTTCGCCTGCCAGTTTTACTCTCCTACTAGGGTCCAAATTCCAAATGCCTATATGCATGTAGTCTTCCTTCGTTTGAGATACGATGTCCATTATGGTGAAGCCTCGCTTGTTTTTAGCATATAAGTCAACACCTCTTTCACGTCCCAATAGGAATAAAATCTTGTAATTCCCTTCGATGGCCGCCAGATGCAGAGGCGTGTTTCCTTCAACGTCCTGCTCATTTATGAGACCCTCAAATTCTGGTCTCATCAGAAAAAACGTGACTGCATCCATCGCTCCACTTTCTGCAGCGACATGAAGAGCCGTCTTACCCCTGTTGTCCAACAACTCATAGATACCTGGACATGCCATCATGATTTCTGCCATTACCATAACATTGCCTTCCTTGGCCGCAATGTGAAAAGCAGATAAACCATCTTGGTTTCGTACATATGCAGGGGAATTGCCATTTTCTAAAAGCAACTTGACAAATTTCCGATTTCCCATAAGCGCAGCAATGTGTAGAGGAGTCCAACCTGAGTCATCACGTTGTTCAATTGCAGTTGGCCATTTTCTCATCACATGGTTCACAAAACCTAAGAAGGTATATGAAAATCATATTGCTCAAGTTATTACATAAATAAGAACCATTTTTTTCCCTTACTTTTGGACACAACAAATGGGGAGAGAGTTTGACCTATGTTCTATAAATGCCACTCAGTTGCAAGATTCTTGGCATATAAAGAAGGGTAATGGAACTTTCACATCCACTTTCATGTAATGTTTTAAATGAAAGTGCAAATCAATGGTAGGTTCCAGTTAGTTCAACTGATAAAGTCACTTAAGGTTATATAAGAGATCTGGGTTCAATCCCCGCCTACACTAAAAACTGATTAAAAAAAGTGTAAATCAATGCATTAATGAGAGAATTATTATTATTTTTTATACAAGATAGAATTTCTACTCTAACCTAATCTAAGTGTATATGTGTGTAAGTGTATATGTGTGTGAAACTCATTCCTGGAGACTTGAACCCTGTCCCTTACCCCCACACTCCACAAGTATATTTATATTTGTAGAGTGACCACCGCACCAAGGGTGCGCGGTGTTATTAATGAGAGAATTCTTTTAAGTTAAGTGCAACGTTCATAATATTATCAAAACAAATCATAGGTGGTAATTAAGTTATTATTGGTTCTAATTTTAATTTACAATTTAAATCACTCTTTTGCCCATCCAAAACAGCCAACAACAACCTGTTATTTAGAATTTGTTGTGAAAGAGTTGTAAAAATATTATGGACATATATAGTATTTCCATTTCTTTTAATAGTCCTGTTTATGGGTGTACATTTGTGAATCCAATTTAGGAAAGTTTTAATAGAATTTTTATGAAAAATATAAAAAGTTGTCAAAAAAATTAATTACCTTTTTTTTTTCTCATAAAAATTTTCTAAACTAATGCTCTTAGGCATCCATTAACTTTTCACTTCTTTTAATAATACTTTCTCTTAAAATGCTTAAATGATAGAATTTTTATTCCTCTTTTAAAATGTGTGCATCAATGCATTAACTGTGGATATTGTGTAAATAAATAAATATAAAATGGGTGTGAATCTTCCCAAAAAAAAAAAAAGTGCGTGAAGAACATAAAACGGAAGGTAGTTTATACACTAGTTATTGTACATTCTTCACACAGTGTCCATAATTTCATATGTGTTGTCTACATTTTTGAAGCATGTACACATTTATCAAATCAAAAGGGTGATGTGTACCAACCGAGTGCCCAACAATCAATGCCCAAGAATTGCTTGGAAATAGTTTAACCTAGTTTAGGTGAGCTACGCACCCAATTGAAGAAGGAAGTTGAGCCCAGAACTTTGATGAATGGGTTTCCATTCAACCACTTTTCGTGCACTTTGAGCCCAATTCACACCCCTGATGCCATTTCTAAGGGCAAAGTTTGGATTAGTGTATGAATGATGAAATGATAAATAGGAGAGAAATCCCGTATATGGCGATAGAAATCTTCCTTGTTCAGTCATAGGATTTGTCTTGTTTTGCGGAAGGGAATTTGTCCATTCTGCGGTAAGAAATTTCCCTATATAGCAACAAGGATATTAACTATCCTAAGCAAGAAAATTCCTATTCAATAGTAGGAACTTTTTATATTCTTTCCCTATATAGCAACAAGGATATTAAGAATCCTACGCAAGAAAATTCCTATTCAATAGTAGGAACTTTTTATATTCTGTTGGACCGACTTGTATCGAATGGAACCTTCAATATTTGTGAAAGTAAGAGATTCAAAACCCAAAAGATGATAAGCTAGGAAAGAAGAGAGATCGGGTAGCAGGTGCATGCAAGAGATTCTTTGGCACTTGGTGTTCTATATTTGTGAATACACACGTAGGTTGTAATATGAGTTATTCCACTTTAATTAGTAGTAGACGAATGAAGAAATTGTAAGTGGAACCGGTGAATCTACAAACGAAGAAGAAGAGACGTCAAAACGATGACATTTGTCTAAATGATAAACGGCATCGTTTCTCATTTATATCTGGCGTGGCTTATTTAAGGCTGTAAATGGTGTCACTTTATGGAGCTATTCTTCCTCACTGAGCACAGCCTTGACTTGCTCTGTTTCATTCAACTTTCTTCAGATATTTGTATAGACTTTGTTTTAGATATTTTGTATAGAGTGAGATATTTTTATATATAGCCGTCATTAGGTTGTTAGAGTTTGTTAGATTGGATCTTTCTAGAAACTGTGTAAGCTATATATTGCGTTGTATGTGCATGGAATTTATTAAGCTTGAAATACAAAGTTCAGAGAGTTTTTCTTCTCAACTTCTCTCTGTTTCGTATTTCCTCCATTGTTGAAGCTTCAAGCTTTTCCTAATTCTCACATGGTATCAGAGCCACAATCCATGGCGTCCTCTACTCCTTCAAGCTCTACTCCACCACCACAAACTACCACAACAGTCGCTCCTACTCAGTCTCCTTCACCACTATTACTTCTTTCCAATATGTCAAACCTAACGTCCATAAAACTTTACTACACCAATTATATTCCATTGAAGCACCAGTTGATCACAATTCTGGAAGCTTATTCGTTGATTGAGCATATAGATGGCTCATTTGTTCAACCTTGTCAATATCTCCTTGATGCTCAAGGAAGCTTGACTACAAATGTGAATCCAGACTTTCTGACTTGGAGAATCAAGGATAAAGCTTTGTTATCATTGATCAATTCTACTCACTCCATAAGTGTTTTCACTTGTAGTTGGAATTACCACTTCTAGAGAAGTATGGAATACTCTAGAACAGAGGTTCACATCAACCTCAAGGGCAAACATTCTGAACCTGAAACTTGAGCTACAAAGCCTCAAGAAAGGATTTGATTCAGTCAATGGCTTCTTGCAAAAGATCAAGATTTCACGAGATAAACTCCTTGCTGTTGGAGTTGTTGTTGATAATGAAGAACTTATCTATATTGTTCTTTGTGGTTTGCCTAAAGAATTTGCTCACTTTTGCTCTGCAATCCGCACTAGGAGTGATCCAATTACCTATGAACAGCTTTCTATCATGTTACAGAGTGAAGAACAGGCTATCGTAGAGAATTCTGATAATTTCTCTCATTCTCTAGCTATGTATGCTTCTGGTAATAAGCATTCTAACAATTCACAGTTTCAATCACAGAATCATGGTGGATCTAACCAAGGTACACCAACAATGGTGGTGGAGGTCAACAACAACAGTTCTACTCACCTCAACAACAACAGCAGTTTTACACACCACATTTTCATCAGCAAAATTACTCTCCTGCTTAGACCTCTCAGTTTGGTGGCCAAAACTTTAAGGGTGATAGACCTATTTGCCAAATTTGTGGAAAGGCAGGTCATCAAGCCCTTGACTGTTATCACAGAATGGATTTTTCCTATCAAGGCAAGAATCCACCAACCAAACTTGCTGCAATGGCTCAAGCTTCTAATGTAGCTTTGACAAACAATCAAGATCCTTGGCTAGCTGATTCTGGTACCTCAGATCATCTCATTGCCAATCTTGGTAATCTTTCTATTCAGTCACAATAGAAAGGACCAGAGCAAATCACAGTAGGCAATGGTCAAACTCTTTCTATCAACCATATTGGTAATGCTTCCCTTTCTACGAAATATCATAACTTTGTCCTCAAAAACGTCTTGCATGTCCCTAGAATAGCCATGAACCTTTTGTTTGTTCATAAATTTTGTTTGGATAATAATTGTTCTTGTCATTTTGATGCTCATGAACTCAAAATCCAAGATGTTCCTACGGGGAGAATCCTTTACAGGGGCTTGAGTGAGAATGGAGTTTATCCAATCTACTCAAAGAATTTCATCAAGCATCATTAACCTGTTAAGCATCATCCTCACTCTACTCTTACACGTTCACAGTCACATAAACCTATCTCATCTTCTTTTCACACTCAGAAATCCAATAAGTGGTTGTTGTGGCACCACAGACTAGGTCGTCCTAGTGATAGTATTCTTAGGATAGCTCTCTCTTCTTGTAATAATTCAGTGAATTGTAATGATTCCATTTCAAATTCTGTATCTCATTGTAAACATTGTCTCAGTGGGAAAATGCATAAATTGCCTTTTAAGAAGTCTGTTTTTCTTGCTTCTAAACCTCTTGAATTAGTTTACAGCGATGTTTGGGGTCCAGCTCCCATTACTTCTATAAATGATTTTAGATACTATCTTGTATTCATTGATGAATTTTCCAAATTCACTTGGGTATATCTGCTACAACATAAATCTGATGTGTTTGATGTTTTTAAGTACTTCAAAGCATATATTGAAACTCAATTGAACACATAGATTCAGATCTTAAGAACTGATGGTGGTGGTGAATACACTTCTAATGCCTTTAATCATTTTTGCTCTAGTTCTAGCATTATCCCCCAAACCTCATGTCCTCATACCCCTTAGCAGAATGGCACTACTGAGAGGAAACATAGACATCTTATTGAATGCTCTCTCACAATGTTGTCTTGCTAAAACCTTCCTTTGTCCTATTGGTCTTATGCAGTCTCTACTGCTACTCATCTCATTAATAGGCTTCTTACTCCTATTCTTCATAACAAATCACCTTGGGAAGTCCTATTCAACACTAAACCAAATCTCCTACACCTTAGAACTTTTGGTTGTACTTGATTCCCTCTTCTCAGACCCTATAATAAACATAAGCTTCAGCCACACACAACACCTTGCATCTTTCTTGGCTATCCAGCTTACTCCAAATGCTATATTTGTTTAGACCCTACTACCCTTCAGATTTATATATCAAGGCATGTCTTATTCAATGAATCTGAGTTTTTGACTTTACAAACCACTTCTTTACCTGCTGGTCCATCATCTGATACATCCTCCTCGTCTTCTGTTGCCCATTGGTTGTCATTTCTTTCCCATTTTTCTGCTGACAATACATCACAGTCTGTTGTCCTTCCTGAGGTCAGCCCCACTGTACATGTCTCTTCCTCTACACCTAGTCCTTCTCATCATCCCTCTTTACTTACTTCTCCACCATTTATTCCTGGCTCACTTCCTTCTTCATCTCAATCTCCTACATCATCTTCATTTCTTGCATCTCCTTTGGTTGAGTCCTTGCCATCCACTACTGTGACTCCTATGCCTGTGTCTATGCCTACTCAGAACATCCACCCTATGATCACCAGATCCAAAGATGGCATTTTTAAGTCTAAGGCTTTTGCAGTCTCAATCTCCAAGCTTGCATCCAAGCCTCGGATTGATTATACCTTTACTGAGCCTCCCACTTATAAAATTGCCTCTCAATTTCCACAATGGTACTCAGCTATGGATGAGGAGTTTGCTACCCTCACTAGACAGAAAACTTGGATCTTGGTACCACCTTCACCCACTCAGAATGTTGTAGGGTGCAAATGGGTGTATAAGCTGAAACATAACAGTGATGGGAGTATAAGCAGGTATAAAGCTAGGTTGGTGGCAAAGGGGTTTCACCAACAGTTTGGTATTAATTTTGATGAAACTTTTAGCCCTGTGGTAAAGCCTCCTACTATCAGAATTATCCTCTCACTTGATGTTCAGTTTAATTGGCCTTTAAAGCAATTGGATGTCCGGAATGCTTTCTTACATGGTTTCTTAATGAAGGAGGTTTTTATGGTCCAACCTCCTGGCTATGTGGATCCTGCCCTTCCTAATCATGTGTGCCTCTTACAGAAATCTCTTTATGGTCTCAAACAAGCCCCTCGGGCCTGGTTTGAAAGGTTCTCTACTCATTTGCTTCACTTGGGGTTTCAGGCTTCCTTAGCTGATTCATCCTTGTTTATTCTGAGGCATGGAAAGTACTTGGTGTTTCTTCTGGTGTATGTAGATGACATTGTTCTCACTGGCAATTGTCTCTCTTTCTTGCAATCACTGATTCAGCAACTCAGTTCTGAGTTTGAACTTAAGGATCTTGGCAATCTCCAGTACTTTCTTGGGTTGCAAATCACTCGTACTTCTAAAGGACTGTTTTTGAATTAGTCTAAGTATGCTCAGGATTTGCTTCTGAAGCATAACATGGTCTCTGCTATGGCTGCCAAAACCCCTTGTGCTCCTAACTTGAGATTAGTTCCTGCAGAAGGCTCTCTTCTTACCAATCCTCATGTTCATAGGAGTATGGTGGGTTCCCTTCACTAGCTGACTTTTACACGTCCTGACCTTAGGTTTGTCGTTCATCAGGTTTGTCAGTTCATGTCCACTCTAGGTGAAGCCCACTTAATTGTGGCCAAACGGATCCTGAGATATGTTTTTGGCACTCTCCATTTTGGGATTTTCTTTCGACAAGGACCTTTGTCTCTCTCAGCCTTTTCAAACTCGGATTGGGTTGGAGACCCATTAAATCGTAGATCCACTACTGGCTACTGGCTATTTGGTTTATCTTGGCTTCAATCCTATCACATAGAGTGCTAAGAAACAAGACACTCTGTCTCGCTCCTCCACTGAATCAGAGTACAAGGCTCTTGCCACTGCTACCGCTGAGCTATGTTGGATTCGTCAAGTGTTGCGAGATCTTGGCATCTTCCTTTCCTTTCCACCAAAGCTTTAGTGTGACAACATTTCTACACTTTCCATTGCTTCCAATCCTATCTTTCATGCCCATACCAAGCATGTTGAAGTAGATTACCACTTTGTTCATGAATGTGTTCTTCGTTGTGACCTTCAAGTTCGCTACATTGCAACTGGTGATCAGTTGGCAGACATTTTTACTAAAAGTCTCTCTTCTTCTCGTTTTCAGTTTCTGCGTTCCAAAACCATGGTGTCCCTTGACCCCTTGGTTTTGAGGGGGGATGTAAGTGGAACTAGTGAATCTACAAACGAAGAAGAAGAGACGTCAAAACGATGACGTTTGTCTAAATGATAAACGGCATCGTTTCTCATTTATATCTGGCGTGGCTTATTCAAGGCTGTAAACAGTGTCACTTTATGGAGCTATTCTTCTTCACTGAGCACAGCCTCAACTTGCTCTGTTTCAACCGACTTTGCTTCAGATATTTGTATAGACTTTGTTTTAGATATTTTGTATAGAGTGAGATATTTTTATATACAGCTGTCATTAGGTTGTTAGAGTTTGTTAGATTGGATCTTTCTAAAAACTGTGTAAGCTACATATTGCATTGTATGTGCATGGAATTTATTAAGCTTGAAATACAAAGTTTAGAGAGTTTTTCTTCTCAACTTCTCTCTCTGTTTCGTATTTCCTCCATTGTTGAAGCTTCAAGCTTTTCCTAATCCTCACAGAAATATCCACACATATACACTTAAATTAAGTTAGAGTAGAATTTCTATCTTGTAAAAAAAAAAAAAAAGAGTTTTGAAGGCTTGCTCATAGTAAGAGTTGAGAGCCATTTACAAAATATAATTCTCAAAATGACAAATTGAGTTTAAAAGGACACTTCAGTGAGTCCACTAGAGTGGGGGTCGATTTGGTAATTAACAAGTGGGATATGAGCAAATACAGGCAAGCTCAAGTGAGGCCTTTAACGAGCTCACTCAACTGATACCCGATAGCTGCTTGAGCGAATTAAAAATTTGGTTTTTTACAAAATTTGGTAAAAAAAGTGAAAAAAGATTGTTTCAATTTGTAATGGTTAGTAATAGCTTGTATTAACAAAAGTGACCATATAAGTGTGCCTTTTCAAAGGCAACAATTTATTGTTTATAAATAAAGAGCTATATTCTTTTTTTTTTTCCTTTTTTTTTTTTTTATGGAGTTCGAGCATAGTTGTATTTTGGGGATGATTTGCCTATAATTTAGTGGTGGTTTTAGGAATTTTTTTTAGGTTAGTCACTAAGAAATTTAAATTATACAAAATTTAATAAAGATATAACTTGAATATATCAACCTCACAAAAAAATAAATAAATAAACACGCAAACACATGAAATATTACAATTTTTTATATTAACAAAGAGAAAAAGAAAAAAAAAAGGACTAATAAAAGATAAAATGGAAATTGAAGATGTTGAGATAAGAAAAATAAAGTGATAGAGAGTCTGAAATCATAATAGAGAAGAGAAAAAGAGAAAGAGAAACAAGTGATAATTGCTATAATCGCAAGTTGAACGGCTAAAGAAAGAAAAATTTTTGCAGCTACGCAAAACCAAGAAGAGCATAACTTCCAACACAGCTATGGAGAACTTACAAACATAGTATTTCTCTTGACACCCATTTTTAAGGAAAATGAAATTAGAATTTTTTTATATATAATAGTTTGTTAAGTGGGTTGCTGTTAAGTGCATAAAACGACACAATTTTGAATTCAACAAAAACCTTCCGTAATAGTTTGTTAAGTGGGTTGCTGTTAAGTGCATAAAACAACACAGTTTTGATTTTTATTTTTCAATTCTTAAAATAATTTAAGAAAATTTTTAAGTAAAAAAAAATTTTAAAATATATAATTAATTTTATTTTCAAATGGGAAGAACATAAACACAAATTCAAACATAATTTTTTTTTTTACAGATTCAAACAGCTCTAAAGCTTACAACCAAAGCTCTGAAGCTCCACTATGATGCACAAAGAGATACTATCAAATCGAAGAAAAACAAAATCAAAATGGAAGAACAAAAACCTAAAAATGACAAAAAATATTACTCAATAAAAGTTACAAGACTTTCCTCCAATTTCTACAAATGGGTATTCAAATAAACAAATAAAACCCTAGAATCCAAGCCACATCTAGAACAACTTTCAAATCAACCTCAATGCACAACTTAAAAGAAGGATAGAAAAAAAAATGATATTGCAATTGAAATCAAATCAGATGGAGATCCCATCGCAATCCGTTCACGACCCAACTTGCGACCCACAACGGACACCTTACAACCCAACCAACTCGCCATCTGAAAATACAACGATGTCTTCCATGCCCACAACAGTTGTCTGATCCAATGCCTCCTTTGCTATGCTTTTAAATCGGTGGGTGAAAAAGGAAGAGGAATAGCAGATGATTGGGAAGATTGAAAGGAGGATGATAAAGAAATGGGGATTTCAAGAATAGACTAGAATGTCTTGAACATCGGTGATGATTCTTTTTCCTATCAGCTTTCAATGGGCAAAACTTACATACAGTAACTTAGATGCTAATACTTAGATATCCCTCTTAAAATTCAGCCATTTTTCTAATTACATAACAGAGCGAACGATGCATTAACACCATTTGTATCTTTCTTTTTTCTTGTTTAAAACCCATTTAGAAAAGCCGTGAAACTCTAATTTCTCCAACTTCTGTATCTCGGAAGCTCCTCCTTATTCAGTTTGGAATAATCAACTGCTAAATTTTTTAGTGGATGTTGAGGCAACATAGCAGGGAAAGGAGGAGAAAAGTAATAATAAATATACTTATGAATTACTGGAAAGAAGGAATTAAAGCGTGTGGTGGGTTAGGCAATAATGGAGTTGTGGGGAGAGGATAAACTGGTTATATATATATATATATATATATATATATATATATATATGTATGTGTGTGTGTGTGTGAGATTAGGGAAAAGTTAATGGATGACATTAGTTTAGAATATACTTTTAGAAAATATTTATAGGAAAAGAAAAAAGTATTTAATTTTATTGATTGCTTTTTATATTTTTCAAAAAGTGGTGTTAATTGTTTTTTATATTTCTCATAAAGTGATATTGGTTGATTAACAATTACCCTAAACACACCCGTTAATATGACCCATATAATTAATCTGTCTACAATTGTAAGTGTGAGCTCTTTACCTTTTCGTTAGTTGCTTGGTTGGTTGCATGATATCAATCAGATCATTGACAATAGCCTTTAGATGGATAATTCAGGGCTCAAGAGAAGAGAGATAGAGATATGAGTCTACTGGCACTGGAGAGTAGAGGGACAAAAATATGGGTCCGTTGAGATTTGATAGAAGAGAGATAAAGATGTGAGTTTGGGATTTTTTCGCGGGATTTTCTAAATGGATCTTAACCGGGAAAAAAAAATATGGATAACAATGTTTTCTCTGTACTAACTAGACAAGTAGCTAAAATTTAAAAAAGCTATTTAGAGAACAATACCTAAAATACTATATTTAAATTTTTACCTTTTTTTTAATTATATTTTTCTGTTTATTTATTGACAAATAATTTATATAAAAAAAAAAAGTATTTTTGGTGATTTACTGTAAAGAAAATCACCCTAAAAAGAAAAAAAATCATTGTTTAGAGAGTTCATAATTTTTTTTTTTTTTTTTTTTATGAAAACTAACGGGGCCTTAATTAAATAAGTTTAAAAGTTAGAAGACTTAATTAAATCAAAGTGAAATTAAAGAACTGAATTGATTTTTGATAAAAGTTAGCAATGTAATTTGTAATTTTGCCAATAAAAAAAGAGTTCTTGAGGTAAGTTAGACATTTTTACCTTCTGGAATAGTTGCACGTGCGCGGCGAAGTCTCTGTCCAAGTTTTATTGTTCTATGCGTAAGAGATTCCGGAAGAGGGTTGAGAAATAGCATACTGAGGATCCACTTCAAAGTTAAGATGCCTCGCTGAAATTTAAACGGTAAATCCTTAAAGTTTGTTTGGGAGATCCAGTCAACCATGTTAATGCCTGCATTGGATAAATTAAAAGCAGTAACTTTAGAAATAATCATACCCAGAGACATAAACATTCCGCGAAACATTACAGCAAAACTTGTTTTTATTAGCTTTTTTTATTTTATTTTTTATTTTTTTTTATTTTTTGTGAAAGTATTAGAACCAATACCTAATGCCCCACACTTGAAGTGACCATCACACTAAGAGTATACGATAGTAAATAAAACTTTAAAAAACTTGTACATTACCAAAAAAAAAAAAAAATTTATTTCCGTAATATTTTTATAACAAATCATAAGTAGCAAGTTATTAAAGTTGTTATTAATGAGGCAAAAAAGTAATTTTAGTAGTAATTTTAAATTAAAACCAATAATAACTAACTACCTATGATTTGTTATAAAAGCATTGTAAAAGTATTGTAAACATAATACTATACATAATTCCATTTTCGTATTTTTAAAAATGTCAAGCAATATTTTAGTGATATTTGATTTGAGTAACTAGATAAAAAAAATTTTAAATTTTTTTATAAATAATTGAAGTGATATATTATAGGGTGGCAAATGGGCGGGTTGGGTCATAAATGGGTTGGGTCATAAATGGGTTGGGTGTGTAATTACCCATTTATCCATTTATGACCCGTTTATATATAAATTAATTATCCATTACCAACCCAACCCATTTAATTAGTAACCCACCCATTTAACCCAATATAACCCAAATACCTCTAAAACTACTTGAATACCCTATTGACCTCCAAAATTACCAAAATACCCTTAAATACTTAAAATGATACAAATACTCTTTACACTTCTAAAATTACCAATATACCCTTGGACATCCAAAATTAACCCCAAAATCTCTAAAATGAACAAAATACCCATGAAACTCAAAAATGACCAAAATACCCTCGATATCTCTAAAATCACCATATATGCTTAAAAACCACTAAAATGACCAAAATATCTCCAAAATCTCTAAAATGACCAAAATACCCCCTAAAACCCAAAAAATGACCACAATACCCCTAAAACCTAAAAATGACCAAATTACCCCCAAAACCCAAAAAATGACCAAAATACCCCCAAAAACCTAAAAATGACCAAAATACCCCCCAAAACCTAAAAAACGACCAAAATACCCCCTAAAACCCAAAAAACGACCAAAATACCCCCAAAACCCAACAAATGACCAAAATACTCCCAAAACCTAAAAAATGAACAAAATACCCCAAAATCTAAAAATTACCAAAATACCCCCCAAAACCCAAAAAATTACCAAAATACCCCCAAAACTCAAAAAATGACCAAAATACTTCCAAAACCCAAAAAATGACCAAAATACTTCCAAAACCTAAAAATGACCAAAGTACCCCCAAAACCCAAAAAATAACCAAAATACCCCAGAAACCTAAAAATAACCAAAATACTTCCAAAACCTAAAAAATGACCAAAATACCCCCCAAAATCCAAAAAATGACCAAAATACCCTCGAAACCTAAAAATGACCAACATACCTCTGAAACCTAAAACTGACCAAAATACCCCCCAAAACCCAAAAAATGACCAAAATACCCCCGAAACCCAAGAAATGACCAAAATTACCTTAAAAATTGAAAATGACCAAAATACCCCCAAAACTCAAAAAATACGAAAATACCCCCGAAACCCAAGAAATGACCAAAATACCCTCAAAACCTAAAAATGACCAAAATACCCCCGAAACCTAAAAAATTACCAAAATACTTCTGAACCCTAGAAATTTACCGAAATAACCCAAAAATCTAAAAATTATTGAAATAACCCTAAAACTAAAAGATGACATAAATGCCCTCGTAACCTAAAAAATGACTAAAATACCCTTAGAATCTATAAGATGATCAAAATAACCCCGAAACCTAAACAATTACCAAAATTCCTCAAAACCTAAAAAATTATTGAAATTCCCTCAAAACCTATAAAATGACTGAAAGACTCTTAGAACCTTTAATTTGTCAAAAATATCCTCGAAACGTCCAAAATACCCTAAACCTCTATTTCGATAATTTTAGATGTTTCTGGTGTATTTTGGTCATCTTACATGTTTAGTGGTATTTTGGTCATAATTTGGGTTTCAGAGGTTTTTATTGATCATTTTTTTTAGGTTTTGGGATTATTTTGGTCATTTTTTAGGTTTTGGGGGGTATTTCGATAATTTTTTAGGTTTCAAGGTATTTTGGTAATTTTTTAGGTTTTGGGGGTATTTCAGTTATTTTTTAGGTTTTGGAGGTATTTTGGTCATTTTTTAGGTTTAGGGAGTATTTTGGTAATTTTTTAGGTTTAGGGTGTATTTTGGTAATTGTTAGGTTTTGTGGGTATTTCGATCATTTTTTTAGGTTTTTGGGGTATTTTGGTCATTTTTTTAGGTTTTGGGGTTATTTTATTCATTTTTTAGGTCTTGGGGTATTTCGATCATTTTTTAGGTTTCAGGGTATTTTGGTAATTTTTTAGGTTTCAGGGGTATTTCAGCCATTTTTTAGGTTTAGGGGGTATTTTGGTAATTTTTTAGGTTTAGGGTGTATTTTGGTAATTCTTAGGTTTCGAGTGTATTTCGGTCATTTTTTATGTTTTGGGGGTATTTTGGTCATTTTTTAGGTTTCAAAGAGGGTATTTTAGTCATTTTTTAGGTTTCAGGGTATTTCGTTCATTTTTTAAATTTAGGGGGTATTTTGGTAATTTTATGGGTTTTGGAGGTATTTCAGTCATTATTTAGGTTACGGAGTAATTTGGTAATTTTTTCAGGTTCCGGGGGTATTTTAGTCATTTTATAGGTTTCTGAGGTATTTTAGTCATTTTATAGGTTTCGGGGATATTTTGGTCAATTTTTGGGTTTTGGAGGTATTTTGGTAATTTTTTGGATTTTGGGAGTATTTTGGTCATTTTAAGATTTTGGGGGTATTTTGGTCATTTTAAGATTTCGGGGGTATTTTGGTCACTTTTTGGGTTTTGGGGATATTTTGGACATTTTAGAGATTTTGGGGGGTATTTTGCTCATTTTAGAGATTTTGGAGGTATTTTGGTCATTTTGTGGGGTTTGGGGGTATTTTGGTCATTTTTTGGGTTTTGAGGGTATTTTGGTCATTTTTAAGTTTTGGTGAGTATTTTGGTCATTTTTTTGGTAATTTTTAGATTTTGGGGGTATTTTGGTCATTTTTTGGGTTTCGGGGGTATTTTGGTCATTTTTTGAGTTTTGAGGATATTTTGGTCATTTTTAGGTTTTGGTGAGTGATGGGGTAACCAAAAAATTACATCTATGGCTCGTCCAGATGGGTCGTCCATCACCAATGGTTAGCCAAGCATCCAAGACAATCTTATTCGTCCAGAGATCTCATCCATGAGAAGTTGACCCAATTGAATAAATCTCATAATCAAGGCGAAAGAGTCGTCCATATGCGAAGCAGATGGACGACCAAACAACGGCATGACGAAGGGTCGTCCACAGGGTCGTCCATAGACATTGCACATGGACGACCATACAACACTTAACCAATTCTTGAGCAGGTGACCAACTTGTGTTCATCGCCAACAATTTCTTCTAAGTATGTAACTTCCATCAGCGGTTATTGCTTCTATAGCCGTTGGGGAAGTTATCTCCGTAAAACCAGTTATTCCACAAATCTTGGGGAGGTTACTAAACCGAGTAACCGTCCCAAGATCTTCTATATAAAGGACCGGTCTGAAACATGCAAAGGTATGATGAAAACTCTGATATTTTACTCCCAAAAAGTTGGAATTACATTTCCTTGTTAAGAAAACTAACTTTATCATCGGAGAGTATTTGACCGGTCCACCCCGGTCACTTCCTTCAGTGTTTCTTCTTTTCAGGCCTTCGCTACCGCCTTCGCTACCACCGTAGCCCACCGAAGCCAGCCCACCGAAGCCGAAGCGTTCAACCAACTGATTTCACCCATCATCAGTTGGCGCCGTTTGTGGGAAGCGACTAAGTTGTTTAACGATTTCGCTTTCTACAACAAAAGGTTGAATGGTTCGAACTAGGTCGAGGGCTACAAGCCCAGGCCATCAGGGAAGTAGAGACGCTTCAAGCAACCCCCTCCGCGATCGCCAATCAGCGCCTGTCATGCCGTCGCCTTCCATCCAACACATGCAATCCATGGCGGCCGCAATGGCGGAGTTAACTCGCCAGAATCAAGAATTGACTAGGGAGATGGAGAGGCAACGCCGTGAAGGACATGCTGAGAGACAATCCCAAAGTCAGGAAGACAGAGGAGGAAATGCTGAGCCCGAGGCTCAGTCAAGAGGCACCACTTCGCGAAGGGTGCCACATTTGGAGAAAGAAATGGACCAGATGAGGAAGGTCATGGACGAGATGAAGGAAAACATGAGAATGGCAAATCCCGTCGAGGATTTGGTTCACCGAACAGATTCCCCTTTCACGGCTTCCATCAATGGGCATCCCTTGCCTCCAAAGTTCAAAATGCCTTCCCTGGATTCATATGATGGAGCACGTGATCCTTTTGATCATATCGCTACTTTCAAAACAACAATGCATCTCCAAGGAGTACCAGACGAGATTATGTGCAGAGCCTTCCCTACCACCCTCAAGGGACCAGCGCGAGTGTGGTTCAGCAAAATACCTCCGAATTCCGTAAGTTCTTTCGAGGAGTTAAGCAAATTATTTGTCAATAATTTCATTGGAGGACAGAGACACAAACGTTCTTCGTCCAGTTTGCTGACCATAGAGCAAGGGGAGAATGAAAGCCTGCGTTCTTTCATCACACGTTTCAACAGGGAAGCCTTGACAGTAGACGAGGTGGACGACAAACTACTTTTGGCAGCCTTCCACAACGGGGTGAACTCGGACTTGTTCATTCACAAGTTGTATGAAAAAGAGCCCCAATCCATGGCTGAACTCGTCCATTCAGCCCAGAACTTTATGAACGCAGAAGACGCCATCATAGCCAAGAAGAGGAAGAGAGCTGAAAGAATGGAAGTCCATCCCCCGCGTCACTCTGATCAAGGTCCTCGTCCAAAGAAGGGACGAACGGAAGATAGGAAGGACCGAGACAGGGATAACAGGAAGGCAGGCCCATCAGCAAGAAGTCAAAGTTACACACCCTTGAATGCCCCACTCGACCAAGTGCTCATGCAGATCAAGGATGATCCTTCCTTGAAGTGGCCAGAGAAGATGAAGGGAGATCCTAACAAGCGCAATAAGAATAAATATTGTCGCTTCCATAGGGATCATGGGCATGACACGGACGAGTGTTACGACTTGAAGCAGCAGATTGAGAATCTCATAAGACAAGGAAAGTTGAGGCATTTCGTTGGAAGGGATCATAAAGATGAAAAATTGAAAGCAAAGATGGAAGAGTCGTCACGACCCCCACTAGGAGAAATAAGGGTTATCATTGGTGGGACATCGACAGGACAATCTTCCAAGGCAAAGAAGACGTATCTCAAAGCAGTGCAAAATGTCCAACTCTCTGGACGATCCCCAAGGACGAGGGGGACGGACGAGCCAACCATTTCATTCACGGACGAGGAAGCTGAGAGAATCCATCATCCACACGACGATGCAATCGTCATTACCCTACTCATAGCAGATTACAGAACCAGGAGGGTGTTGGTGGACAATGGAAGCTCAGCAGATATATTGTATTATCCTGCCTTCCAGCAGATGAGGCTTGGACGAGATCAGCTTCGTCCAGCTTGTTCGCCACTGATCGGATTCGGAGGAATGAAAGTGCAGCCTGTAGGTACCATTACCTTGCCTGTAGTGGTAGGATCATACCCACAGCAGATAACTAAGGAAGTAAATTTCCTTGTGGTGGATTGTTCATCCTCATACAATGCCATCATTAGAAGACCAACTTTGAACAGTTGGAAGGCGGTAACATCCACCTACCATCTATCAGTTAAATTCCCTACGGAGTGTGGGATTGGGCAAGCACAAGGAGATCAATTGGCAGCCAGAGAGTGTTATCTAGCCATGTGGGCTATGGACGAGCAGATGCAGGCTATGAATATAGAAGAGAAAAGAGTTGTTGCGGAACCTACCGAAGTATTAGAGAATGTTTTGTTGCAAGAAGATGATCCTGAGAAATTCACTAGAATTGGAACAAGTATGAAGGAAAAGGCGAAAGAAGACCTCGTTCAGTTTCTCAAAAAGAATGCCGATGTTTTTGCATGGAGTCATGACGACATGCCTGGCATTGATCCAAGCGTAATCACTCATCGACTGAATGTGTCCCCCTCTTCTAAGCCTATTCGTCAAAAGAAGAGGGTGTTCGCCCCTGAGCGAGAGAAGGCTATCAAGGAAGAGGTTCAGAAACTAACCACAGCACAGTTTATCCGGGAAGTCTATTACCCGGATTGGTTAGCAAATGTAGTGATGGTAAAGAAGGCAAATGGCAAGTGGAGGATGTGCGTTGACTTCACTGACTTGAACAAAGCTTGCCCTAAGGATAGTTATCCTTTGCCTCGTATTGACCAACTGGTTGATTCTACGGCTGGCCATCAACTGTTGAGCTTCATGGACGCCTTCTCTGGATACAATCAGATAAAGATGGACGAGGCAGATCAGGAAAAGACATCTTTTATTACAAGTCTAGGTTTGTTTTGCTACAAGGTGATGCCCTTCGGTTTGAAGAATGCAGGGGCAACTTACCAAAGGTTGGTGAATCATATGTTTCGTCCACAGATAGGACGGAATGTAGAGGTATATGTGGATGACATGCTTGTGAAGAGCTTAGATGAGGGAAGCCACTTAGATGATCTTCAAGAAACTTTTGAAACACTTAGGCGATACAAGATGAAGCTAAACCTAAGTAAATGCGCATTCGGAGTATCGTCAGGAAAGTTTCTAGGATTCATGGTATCAGAGAGAGGAATTGAGGCAAATCCAGACAAGATCCAAGCCATACTGAACATGGAACCACCGAAGAACATCAAGGAAGTCCAGTCACTAACTGGACGAGTGGCAGCACTGAACAGGTTTGTCTCAAAAGCCACTGATAAGTGTTTACCCTTTTTTAAGATTCTCAGGAAGGCGTTTGAGTGGACGGACGAGTGCCAAAGGGCCTTCCAGGACCTAAAGCACTATCTCACTACGGCTCCATTGCTAAGTCCGTCCGTGCTAGGAGAAGAATTATATCTGTACTTAGCAGTGTCCCCACATGCCGTGAGCTCAGCGTTGATCCGGGAGGAAGAAAAGGTGCAGAAGCCTGTGTATTATACCAGCCGGGCATTGAGAGGAGCGGAAGGAAGGTACCCATTAATAGAGAAGTTAGCCTTTGCGCTAATAACAGCTTCCAGGAAGTTAAGACACTACTTCCAAGGTCACGTCGTCATAGTCATGACTGATCATCCGCTCAAGAAGGCAATGAACAAACTTGAAGCTGCAGGACGACTAATCCAATGGGCAGTTGAGCTCAGTGAATTTGATATTCGGTATCAACCGAGGAATGCAATAAAAGCTCAAGCCCTAGCAGATTTCATTGCAGAATTCACTCCAAGCTATGAGGACTTAGATGAGAAAGAAGACAGTAAAAAATGGGTCGTCCATGTAGATGGATCATCTACACTGCATACAGGAGGTATAGGAGTTGTTTTGCAGTCACCAGAAGGAGATAAATTGAAGTACAAAGCTCGCCTACAGTATCAGACAACTAACAATGAAGTGGAGTATGAAGCCCTTCTTAAAGGGTTAGAGTTGGCCAGATCTGTAGAAGCAAGCTCAGTACTCGTCCTGGGAGACTCACAGTTGGTCATAGGCCAAGTAAATGGAACATGTGAAGCAAAGGAAGATAGAATGAAGAAATATTTGAGGAAGGTGTTACGCCTTGTGAAGAAATTCAGGGAAGCTAATTTCGTTCAAATCCCGAGGGAAGAGAACACGGAAGCAGACACTCTAGCGAAGGAAGCCTCCGCTAATGAAGCCATGAACGAGTTAGATGAAATACGATACATGCCCAGCATAGACCTTCCAGAAATGTTGCAGATAGAAGGAGAGGAAAATTGGATGACCCCGATAGTCTCATACCTCAAGCACGGAAGGCTTCCAGAAGGGAAGGACGAAGCTAGGAAGCTAAGAGTCAAATCAGCCAGATACATCCTTATGGACGAAGTGTTGTACAAAAGAGGTTTTTCACAACCATACCTGAGGTGTTTAGCTCCAGACGAAGCGAATTACATGCTGAGAGAAGTTCATGAAGGAGCATGTGGAAACCATTCAGGAGCTAGATCACTCGTCCACAAGGTCATTCGTGCAGGGTACTACTGGCCGACCGTCCAAGCTGATGCTAAAGCATATGTTAAGGTATGTGACCAATGTCAGCGTTTCAGTAGCATTCCTAGACAGCCTTCAGAATACCTCACCCCAATGATGGCCCCCTGGCCTTTTGCACAGTGGGGTTTGGATATTTTAGGCCCCTTCCCAACTGGAACCAGACAGATGAAGTTCTTGGTAGTTGACATAGACTATTTCACTAAATTGGTGGAAGCTGAACCCTTAGTGAAAATCACACAACAAAATGTCAAAAACTTCGTCTGGAAGGACGTTATATGCAGATTTGGCGTACCAAGAGTACTAGTATCTGACAATGGACGGCAGTTTGACAACACCCCCTTCAGAGAATTTTGTGATCAGCTTGGAATCAAGAATCACTATTCCTCACCCTCCCACCCACAAGCTAACGGACAAGCAGAAGTAGCAAACCGATCCTTGTTGAAAATCATCAAGACTCGGCTTGAAGGGGCAAAGGGAATATGGCCAGATGAATTACCAGGTGTTTTGTGGGCTTACAGATCAACAGCAAGGACTCCCACAGGAGAGACCCCTTTCAAACTGGCTTATGGGAGTGAAGCGGTCATACCAGCAGAGGTACATATGGCCAGCCATAGGGTGATGAAGTACCAAGATGAGGAAAACAACGAGCAGCTTCGTCTTAACCTTAATCTTATAGACGAGGTAAGGATGGACGCGGAGCAAAGAACAGCAAGGTACAAAAATCTCATGGCTAGACAACACGATGCCATGGTGAAACCCAGGCGCTTCAGCATTGGAGATCTCGTCCTGAAAAGGGTCTCTCTGGCAACCAAAAACCCAGCCCATGGGAAGCTGGGACCAAACTGGGAAGGACCTTACCGAGTTATCAACTCCAAGAGACAAGGATCCTACTATTTGGAAGCCCTGGATGGACGAAAGTTAGAGCACCCGTGGAATGTTGAACATCTAAGGAGATACTATCAATGAAGGGTGGTCATGGACGAGCCCTGGCATGGACGAGAACCTTGGACGTTTGAAGTAATGCTTAATATTATTATTTTCCAGTATTTGCTTATTACTATTGTGTTTTAAGTGTGTATGCTATGCTACTCATGGACGAAGTTATGTTGTATTATGTATTATTAAGCACAAGCTCTTAAGCATGTGTCATGATTGTGGACGAATGATTACATAGTATGGATTTCTAAATATACATATGATGTGTTTTAAATATGTATGAGAATCCTTCATTTTCTATGATTCAAAATGATCCACGGAAGGCGAATAAGCCAAGGACGAGTAAAATCCTTGGACGCAAGGGGATATCGTCCAAAAGCTTTCCTTTAAAAAAAAAAGGATAAAGCAAGAAAAATAAAAGTTAAGGACGAGTAAAATCCTTGGACGCAAGGAAGTATCGTCCAAAAGCTTTCCTTTAAAAAAGGATAAAGCAAGAAAAATAGACAAGGTATGTCCGTCTAAGCTCAAGACGAGACAAACCTGAAGTGCAATCGTCCAGCCCATGGACGAGCAATGTGCACTTAAAAAAAAAAAAAAAAAAAACAACAACACAGCTCTGTAGACAAATTTAACCAACTTTAACAATCCAGCCCATGGACGAGCATTAGTTGGGAAATTATTATTAAAGACGAATAAACAGTCGTCCAATGAGCAACAATTGAATTTGGTGAAAAGACCTCATTCATGGACGAACATTACAACTCATGATGTTATACATGAAGGAGCTCGTCCATATGTTCAAGACGAGGTAAAGCCTTAGTAAGAGGGAAAATCCCACAACTATAAAAGTGGTATGGACGACATGAATGAAGCTTGTTCACAAAAACTTAAAGAATATTCAAACACAATGAATAGTGAAAAGGAAAAACGTTCATACATTTATAAAACTTAAAGGGTAGACGACCATCGTCCAAAAACCCTTATGTATTGCTTGTTCATAAAACTCGTCCATAGACTTGGACGAGGAAATTGTACTCAAATAAATTTCAAAAAAAAAAAAAAAAAAAAGAGAAGAGAAAAACCCAAGACATTGGGCACCACTACATAAAATACAAAGCTTTTCAAAAAAAGTTATCATTGATCACTGGGAGCATTCTTTGGATCGTCTTGTGTCACTTCGTTATTGGCGTCGTCCACCACATTGACGTCCTCAGAACTCGTCCCTAGCACTGAGCTCTCCGTTGCAAGAGGAAGCTTGAAAGAATCGAAGTTGAGGTCAGGGAAGGCATCTTTGGCATCAGCACGGAAGTCCTCATATCCAGCAGCATAATGACTGTCTAGACGATTCTTATACTCGTCAGACTTCTTGAAGGCTGATATGGCTTCTTCACGTGCCTTTTCCAAGGACGAAGCATGCCCTGAAACTTGTCCTTCCAAGTAAGTGATGCGGGTATCTTTCTCAATAGCATCCGCCCTAAGTTCTTCAACTTCGTCCTTCAGCTTCGCCTCAATCCCTAGCAGACGGTTGACCTCGTCCTTCAGCCTGATCACTTCCCCCTTCTTCAACAAGACTTCCTTGTTCAGCTCTTCAGTCTTCCCCTTCGCCGTCTTAGCCTCCTCGGCGAGCTCCTTTGCTTGGCATGTAGCTGTATAGAACTTTGACATAGCCTGTACATGGACGAAGGAAAGTTAGAAAATTCAACTCTTAAAAAATTCTTTAAAAGCATTTCAAGGCGAATGGAACTTTACCTTGAAGAGGTCATGGACACCAGAGCGTTCAAATTCTTTCACTGACATATTGTAGCATTCATTAACTTCATTGTCAGTGACGATCCCTTTGAACGTCCTCCATGCATAACCTTCGTCCAGCACCAGGTTGGAAGGACGATCGGACGGCTCTGACGAAGAAGGCTTCCTTGGAGTCTTAGTTGGAGGGGGAGTAGGATCAGTCTGAACAGGACGGACCATTTGGACGGGCTCCACAATGACAGGAGGGTCGTCCAGGTTTACCGTAGGAGTGAACTTGGGAACCTTGGGAAGGGAAGTTTGAGTGGTCTTTGGCTTTTTAGGACCTCGACGACTGGGGAGGTCCTCCAGGTCCACTCCACTTGAAATCTTCTTAGATTTCCTCTTCCCAGCCTGGACGACCTCTTTCTGGACGACTGGGGGCACGGAAGCTCCCTCGTCCCCACTATGTATTGTCTTATCTTTATTTTCTCTCATTGTGATTATTCCTGTGACAAGGAAAATCAGTTAAAAAAAAAAGAGAGAAAAGGAAGGACAGAAGTAAAAAAGGATGGACGACACTTACTTCGTCTAGTGGTTTCTTTGTGACTCAGGTTCTCAGCAGTGGGTTCTGGACCAAGCCCCCAAGTAGCTAAGCTGCTGAAGGTCACTAGCTCGTGAAAGCTCCTTCTAGGGAAGGCACGAACTTTATCTATTTGATCTAAATAAAATCTGTCTAAACGTGGACGAACAACAGCTGCACCAATAAAAGAAAGATGGTTAGACGATGGAAAGTTAGAAAAATTGTAAGGAACAAAATGAATAACATGGAAGGAGAACATACCCTCAGGACGAAGGCGACCTATGGGGCTGGTAAAAGGAGGGAAGGGGGCATTACTAACATCAGTTGGGTCCCCAGCCCAGCTTCCAGAAATGATAAAAAATTCTTGTTTCCAGAGCCTATCGGACGAGCTACGGCCCGTTATTAAACTATAATGTGGGCCTCTGGACGAGAACTGGTAGAACCTAGCAGATTTCTTTATCTCTGAGGGCTTATAACAGTAAAGGAACTCGTCCACCGTTAAAGGACAGTTCCCTTCTAATGCCTCACGCCATAACACTTGCATGGCAACTATCGTCCTCCAACCATTGGGATTAAGCTGGTTGGGACCAATACCTAATCTATGAAGGAGACCTCTACAAAACGAATTAAGGGGGAACCTAAGACCAGCTAAAAGATAGGACGAATATACTCCCAAACCAGAAGAAGGTGAACAACACCACTCTCCTTCCCTGGGCAGACGAGGTTCAAACTCAACAGGGATTTGATATCTATCTACTAAGGTTTTTAACTTAGGAACGTCTAAGGTGGAAGCTACCTCAGGTGCACAGCTATAAATAACATTTTCCTCCTCTTCCTCCTCCTCGTCCTGAGAAGGGCTAGGTGGCGCTCTGGACGAACTAGCTCCTGTTCCAGAGGCCGTCCTACGTTGCATTTCTTGAAATTCTTCTAAAGAAATGCCAGGAACTCCGGACGAGTACTGCTCGTCCGAGGAACTACTACTAAAACTAGTACTACCCTCATCACTTTCATAACTCCCAGATGAGACGTCCTGATACTCGTCTATTTCTCTCTCTATACTACTAGACGAAGACATAACTAAAGGAAAGATGAAAACGAAAACCTAAAGGGAAGAGTAAGTACCTGAGAACTAGGACGAATGCTAGACGAGGGTCTTGGACGAGAGAGCAAAAGGAAGTTTATGATGAGGTGAAGGGCAAGAAAGAGAATGTGCTTATTTATAGGGCCCAGGAGTAGGGTCAGCGAAGTGACATCCTCCACTAAGAAAATGACACGTGGCAATTGCATAGGGAAATGCAAATCGATTTAACTGCTCAACGTATTAAATCACGACACGTGGATGTATGAACGGGATAAAATCCCTATAATGTCCCTGGACGACACCCTGGACTAGGGGGCAACTGATGGGGTAACCAAAAAATTACATCTATGGCTCGTCCAGATGGGTCGTCCATCACCAATGGTTAGCCAAGCATCCAAGACAATCTTATTCGTCCAGAGATCTCGTCCATGAGAAGTTGACCCAATTGAATAAATCTCATAATCAAGGCGAAAGAGTCGTCCATATGCGAAGCAGATGGACAACCAAACAACGGCATGACGAAGGGTCGTCCACAGGGTCGTCCATAGACATTGCACATGGACGACCATACAACACTTAACCAATTCTTGAGCAGGTGACCAACTTGTGTTCATCGCTAACAATTTCTTCTAAGTATGTAACTTCCATCAGCGGTTATTGCTTCTATAGCCGTTGGGGAAGTTATCTCCGTAAAACCAGTTATTCCACAAATCTTGGGGAGGTTACTAAACCGAGTAACCGTCCCAAGATCCTCTATATAAAGGACCGGTCTGAAACATGCAAAGGTATGATGAAAACTCTGATATTTTACTCCCAAAAAGTTGGAATTACATTTCCTTGTTAAGAAAACTAACTTTATCATCGGAGAGTATTTGACCGGTCCACCCCGGTCACTTCCTTCAGTGTTTCTTCTTTTCAGGCCTTCGCTACCGCCTTCGCTACCACCGTAGCCCACCGAAGCCAGCCCACCGAAGCCGAAGCGTTCAACCAACTGATTTCACCCATCATCAGTGAGTATTTTGGTCATTTTTTGGTAATTTTTAGGTTTTGGGGGTGTTTTGGTCATTTTTTGGGTTTCGGAGATATTTTGGTCATTTTTTGGGTTTTGGGGGTATTTTGGTAATTTTTTGGTTTTTGGGGTATTTTGTTCATTTTTTAGGTTTTGGGGGTATTTTGGTCATTTTTAGGTTTTGGGGGGTATTTTGGTCATTTTTTGGGTTTTGGAGATATTTTGGTCATTTTTTGGGTTTTGGGGGTATTTTGGTAATTTTTAGATTTTGAGGGTATTTTGTTCATTTTTTTAGGTTTTGGGGAGTATTTTGGTCATTTTTTGGGTTTCGGAGGTATTTTGGTTATTTTTGGGTTTCTGGGGTATTTTGGTCATTTGATGGGTTTTGGGGGTATTTTGGTCGTTTTTTGGGTTTCAGGGGGTATTTTGGTCATTTTTTGGGTTTTGGGGGGGTATTTTGGTCATTTTTAGGTTTTTGGGGGTATTTTGGTCATTTTTTGGGTTTTGGAGGTATTTTGGTAATTTTTTGGATTTTTTGAGTATTTTGGTCATTTATTAGATTTCAGGGATATTTTGGTCATTTTATAGAAATTTAGATTTTTTGTTGTTTATTTAAATTTTAGATGGGTTTAGTGGGTATTAGTGGATTTATCCATTTAGACCCATCTAATTAAATAACCAAATGGGTCTTTACCCATTTAACCCAAATATTAAATGGGTTGGGTTAAGACTTATCCAAATAAGGTGGGTAATGGGTGGGTTTATGGATATGGGTAAAAATTGCCACCCCTACCCGTTTCTAGATATATTTGGTGACCTAAGATTAGTTGGGATTTGGTGAGGTCACATATTGCCAATCTATTGACTAGATATTGAACAATGGATGTTATCCATGCAATTTGTAAAGGGTAATGTGAGAAATATTATCCATTATGTTATATAAACTTTATAAATTAATTGGTCAATATATATATATATATATATATATATAATTTTATTGAAATGGTCACCCATCACATACTACATCAATTTTCCTTTTATAAAAGGGTAGTGTTTAATTTGTTAAGGTGAAAAATCTTTGTTGGAACAACATTAGTTGCTTATGTAACTATCACTAAAATACTATTTCAATAATTGTGAAAAATAATAATAATTTTTTTGAAAGATAATAGGCATGATGTTTTTTTTTTTTTTTGGTAAAATTGATACACAAAACTTTTATTAATATCATAGTTTTTGGGCAGAGTTTATAATGTATTTTTGTGTTAGAATCTCTTTTACTCTCCTTTTTGTATGTGTGTTTCTCCCAAAAAAAAAAAAAAAAAAACTTTTAGCATCAGGCCAAACAAAACCACTTTTAGTAAAACAAAATTATAACCAAACTCACCCAAACGCTCTTGCATCAAAGTCAATAATTTGTCCAAAAATTTAACAATGAACAGCGTCCCAATATTTCATCCCCACATACACTTCTCTCTCTCTCTTTCCATAGAAAAGAAGGAGATCAGAGAGACGCAGAGCTCAGCGGAGCTATTATTAATGGCCCAATTGTGAGATTTGAGCTCTGATCTGGGTTGTGATGTGAGCTGTTTGAAAATGATCTGAGCTCTAGTCGTCGTTTTGATATGTTACCGATCCAATTTGTTTTGGCTTTGTATGATACCAATCCGAGCTCCAATTTGTTTGGTATGATACCGATCATTTTGGTATTGAAGAACAGTAAAGAGGGAAAAATTACAAATTAATAATTTTGTAAATTTGAATGATTTGTGTGAAACGGGTAGTCGCTGTGAAAGGGAGGACAAGCCATATAAAAATAATTATTTATTCATTTCGGAGAGAGAAATAATATTTAAAATATAATCGAGAAACAAATATTGAGCATAATGTCTACATGTGAATTTAGGTTTGCTAAAATTAAAAAATATATATATATATATATATATATTTATATTTTAGGAGCAAAATGGAGTAGCACTTAATTTTACACATAAAGTAAAATTAAACTTGTAACTATATTAATGAGCTAATATATTTCTAACAATGCAAAAATAATTTAGGAGTAGCACTTACAACAACTTGTGTGAAGGACGAGTGCATGCAAGACATTCATGCCATCCCTTCCAGCATAGGAGCAGTCCGGAGCAACATTTAGGATATGAGAAGCCATCTTGTAATGTTCTTTCTCCACAGCGAGAAACAGTGCAGATTCCCCAGCGTTGTTTACTTGCATAGCCAGTTTTGCTAGATCATTTTCATTAATTAGTTCTTTCACAACCTCAAAGTTACCATATTGCGCAGCAACATGCAAGGCTGTATCCCCATCCTCATTCACCATGCTCAGAAGTTGCTGTCGGCCACCTGTTTCAACATCCAGCTGATATTTGGCCTGGTGTATTAGGAGCTTTACTATTGGAGAATCTCCTACCCTCGCAGCAACATGTAGCGGAGTATTGCCTTTGGAGTTTTTTTCATACACAAGGCTTGGATTTAAATTAACTATCTTTTTCACTGCGTCAAATTTTTTGAATTGCAATGCAACATGAAGAACGGTGTTTTTCTCGATTGTCACTTGGAGAAGGGTACTACTATTGGGATCTATCTTCTCAAAGAAATTTGAATTACTGGAGGAGCTGGCAGCTAGGAATACTTCAGGATTCATTCTGTATTGTCTAGTAGGGTGAAAAAAAAAGGCTTAGTTAGGTAATAGAGCTTGAGTTCAAATCTAATACAAAAGGTTAAATGAGCAATAAAGACACAGGGTGCCATCGAGCCACAAGCCCACTGGAAAAAATCATCGTACTCGTTTTTCTTCCCTTGTTTGACTTGCACACATATTGATAATAAATAATAATAAAAGACTTACACTTTTACACATGCATTGACTTAGCAAGACTCCAAAAATAAAAATAAAAAAAAGACTTACACGTACATTAATAATAGACACAAGAAAGAAAACAAAAATTTATCTGCAAGCTGTAATCTAACTAAAGAATGATAATGTTCCGCCTCGTTACCAAGTTTTAATTTTTATTAAAGGTTATGCTAAGGAGTGCACTTAAAATATTGGTTAACAATTCATTTTATGAAGGTTTTAACATCATTTTTATGAGAAATGAAAAAAATTATTAAAACATTAATTGTTTTTTTTTTTTTTTCTCATAAAAACTTTCTTTAAATGGATTATTAAACAGTATCTTAAGGACATTCGTTAGCATTTCCCTTTTATTAATAATTTTCAGCATAAAAGCTCATTGGCAAAAATCATTGTACTCACCTATATTCAATAGGCGACATTGTTCAACCTTGTCTTGTTTGCGGATGACAAGTTTCTTTTTGTTCGTGTTACTCAATTTGAAGACTAATTCTACATACATAAAATTTAATAGCATTTGTTACCTTAGCTGAATTGGCAAGTTGTACGACCGGCTTAAGGCCTAGGTCTAAGACCCTACTTGTAAATTATTTTTATAGGTCTTAAGGGCCCCAATTGCATTAGTAAAAGGTATCCAAAATTGTATAAAATTGTCATTAATGATATTGTAAAATGATTTTTGTTTTTTGTTTTGTTTTGGTAAGAAAAAAGGGTAAATTTTCTATTTTCACCCACTGACAAGAGAACCCCCAAAATATTGAGCAAATAAAAATTCAACTCAATTAAACCTAAAAACTATTTCACCAAAAAAATATATACATATTATGAGTGCTATATATTCATTGACAGAATTTTCTAAATAACACGTGAAAGAGATGTAAATAAAATTTAATACAAAAAATTAATTAGTAGTTTTATATCTCAAAACCAAGAACAATTTTGATTCAAAAATATATATATGTCGAATAAAAAGCAATTAAAGATATTGAGTATGAAAAACACCCACTAAGAGTTTTTCACCTTAGGTCTTATGCTGCATTAGGCTGACCCACTCATTTGGACTCACAATTAATATCACACTTTTACTTACTCATAACAATTTGTCACATCAATAGGTGTGAAACTTTTTGCTAAAATTTTGGTGTAGCTTTCTCTAAATCTAAATTGTTCTTCTCTCCCATACCATTCCCCATCTTCAGTCTTCTATCTCAGCTCTTATAGAGATTCCAGACACAACTCAATTAAGAACCTATCTAGGCACGCCATTATTCACAAATCCTAAAAACCAACTCACTCTCACGCAAACTATTTCTCCTAAAAAAAAGACTTACACTGTTACACATACTGACATACATTGACTAACACAAGGCTCAAAAAGTAAAAAAAGACTTGCACATACACCGATAAATGATAATAGACAAGAAAGAAGAGAAAATCCATGTGCAAGTTGTAATCAAACTAAAGAATGATAAGGTCGCCCCTCGTTCCCAAGATCCAATTTTTATTAATATTTTCGGCCTACTAGCTCATTGGCAAAAATCATCGTACTATTTCCATTAGGCGACAACCTTGAATGCTTAATAGGCATGTGCTGTCAATCCGCAGACCCGATTCAACCCAATTTATCGGGTTGGGTTTGTTAGAAATATTGAATTTAATAGTATTGTATTTCTCAGTGAAAGAATATACACAAGTACCTTTATATAGGAGGCATATGAGTGCAGTACAAGTAAGAGTGTAGTACAAGAATGTATGCTATACAAGTAATCTAGTTAGGCCTAAAGTCCACAACACTATTCACGTTAACAGCCCCCCTCAAACTCAAGGTGGATGTGAGACCAACTTGAGGTTGTCAACCAAAGTACGAAGGCGTCCATTGGGATATGACTTGGTGAAGATATCTGCAAGTTGATCTTTAGAGAAGACTGAGATCAGCTTGAGAGCACCATGAATAAGATGATAACGAATAAAATGACAATCGATCTCGATGTGTTTAGTTAATTTATGGAAGACATCATTATGAGCAATATGAATGACACTCTGGTTGTCACAATAAAGAGAAGTAGCAGAGGATGTAGACACACCTAAGTTTTTGAGAAGCCATCGTAGCCAAAAGAGCTCAGATGTGGTATCAGCAAGGGCACGATATTCTGCTTCAGTACTGAAGCGGGCTACATGAGTTTGTTTCTTGCTTCGCTAAGAAATCAGAGAAGAACCAAGAAGAAAGTAATAACCAGTGGTGGACCTGCAATCAGTAGAATCTCCTACCCAATCAACATTAGAAAATGCACAGAGAATAAGAGGAGACTGAGCAGAGTAAAAAAGATCATGGAAGAAAGTGCCCTTTAGGTATCGAAGAATGCGTAGAACAGTAGCATAGTGAGTTGATCGTGGAGCAGATAGATACTAGCTCACCTGGTGAACAGCATAGGAAATGTTTGGACAAATGATAGCGAGATAAACTAGGCTGTCAACCAAGCGTCTGTAAAGAGAGGGCTTAGACATTGGATTCCCCACTGAGGGAGTCAAATGCGCATTAAGCTCATTTGGAGTGCCAACAGTCTTACTATTAGTGAGTCCAACTCGAGAAAAGAGTTCAGAAACATACTTGGCTTGAGTAATATAAAGTCTATCTATAGAATGAGTGATTTTAAAACCCAAGTCTTAGGACATATGTGATTCACTTGTTAGGAACATATGTCAATATTTTATGTAATTGGTTAATCTTTTAACAAAACGCACTTTACTTGTAATTTGGTAGATTTAGGTGTTTTTAATACCTCAAGAAACTGTATTTTAAGATTAAGTGTTGAAGTCATCAAGTTTGTCCAAGAAACAAGCTGAGAAGTGCAAGTTCATTAAAACTCGACAGCTAGCATGTGCCAAAGTTTAAGAAGCTGTTCAACCTGTGTGCTCAACACTTGCTCAACAGTTACTCGACAGCTCCTATCTGTCGAGATTTAAGAACTTCAGAATTCTGATATGATTTTCTTGGGTTTTGTGAATATGTCTTTAGGCCTTCTTTTCTCCTAACCCTAGACATATAAAATGATTATTTTAAGGATCGTCAAAGAGAACACAAGTTGCACCAGTTTTGAGAAAAGTCTATTCAAGTAAATTGTGATTGGAGATAAAGTTTCGCCCTAGTTCATCATTCTTGAAGAAGTTGCTATGTATGTGCACCATAGGGTTTTGTGACCAAGCATCTTCTTGATCTTCATCGTGTGGATGAACTGAAGAACTTTACAGCCAACAATCTTCTCTAGTTGGTGATTGAAGTCACGTACTAGGATCCGCACAATCGGTTAGTCACATACTTGGGAGCCGTGCATCAAAAGGAGAAATTGTCACTACAAAATAAGTCCAATTGGGTATTGGGATAAGGGTTCAACTGTAGGTTGGTATAAGGTACTAAGATTCCTTTACTTGTAACCGCTTATTGTGATAATAGTAGAATTTTGGGAGTGGTGATCTAAAAATCACTCGGTGGGGTTTTTACCATGTAGGTTTTCTCCATTCATAAACAAATCGCCGTGTCAATTTATTTTTCGCTGCATACTTAGTTTAATTGGTTATTTGTTTGTGCTACCACGCGTTTGCATGTTAATTTGATTAATTAATTAAACTTGGCTAATTAATTAATTTAATTCATCACAAGGGATCAATACGTTTTTGGCCTATCACCAAGAAGTAGCTGATATGTCCAAGATCTTTCATCTCAAACTGTTAACTGAGAAAATTTTCGAGTTCTTGAGTTATTATCATATCATCCACATACAGGAGAAGTAAAATAATGCCTTTGTCAGTGCGACGAAGAAATAAGGCAGAATCATAATGACTGGTCATGTAACCCAAGCGAGAGATGATAAAGCTGAATTTGGCAAACCAAGCCCGTGGAGCTTGTTTAAGGCCTAAAGTGCACGTCGAAGGCGACAAACCTTGTTTGAGTCAATAGAGAGACTAGGAGGAGGTTGCATCTAAACTTCTTCACTTAAATCCCCATTAAGGAATGCATTTTTGATATCCATCTGAAAAAGGTCCCATTTACTGGCAGTAGCAACAGCTAAGAGGACACAAACAGATGAGATACGAGTAACCGGGGCAAAGGTCTCTTCATAATCAATCCCTTATTCCTATGTAAAACCTTTTACAATAAGACGAGCTTTGTAGTGCTTAATGGACCCATCAGAGTGAGTGTTAATCTTATAGATTCACTTACAATCAACCACAGATTTCCTGGGGGGGGGGGGGGAGTGTCATCAAATCCCAAGTATGGATTTTAGATAATACATCAAGTTCCTCTTTCATTGTAATCTGTCATAAAGAGTCAATGGAAGCCCCCCGATAGGTGTAAGACTCGTGTAGTGTAACAAGGGTAGTGTAATAATGATAGTCAAGTAAATGTGCAGGAATGGATCTTACCCGAGTTGAGTGACGAGGTGGGATGTCTTGTGCAAGATCTTCAGGTAGAGCAGGAGCAAGGGACCCAAGCTCAGGGTTAGGGTTGGGTAGCTCGTCTTCAACCTGTTCATCTTTCACCTGTTCATTAAAAGGTGAACTAGAAAAGGGATCAATGATATCTGGTGGTTGGACAGAGAAGTCTACAGGAGAAAGTGGATCCAGAAGATTGAGACTATGCAAAAGTGGGAGCCATGGGTTAGACACTCTCAGTGTTAACAACTGTAGCAGCAGAAATGGAAATAGCTGAGACTTGCTTTGATAGCAAGTCCCAACTATTTCCATTTCTACTGCTACAGTTGCTAACACCGAGAATGTCCAAACCATGGCTCCCGTCTCTGCACAGTCTCAGTCTTTTAGATCCACTTTCACCATTTCCATATATGACCTTATAAATATCATCTCTAATGTCATTTGTATAGTTGGTAATGCATCTTATTCCTCTTCTCTCTTAGTTTTATTTGGTATGTCTCCTACCTCTTGGCTTATAGATTCTGCTTGTTGCAATCACATGATACCTCACGCATCCTTATTTTCTGGCCTTAAACCTGCACTGCACCCTCTTATTATTCGCACAGCAAATGGTTCCACAATGTCTGGTCATAATATAAGTTCCGTTTCGACCTCCAACCTCTCGATTCCTGGAGTATTTAATGTTCTTGACCTTTCTTATAATTTATTTTTTGTGGGACAATTAGTTTAGTTAGGTTATCACATTATCTTTGATTATTTTGGGTATATTGTACAGGATCCGAGGACGGGACAGGAGTTTAGGATCGGTCCCAGAGTTGGGCATATGTTTCTTATGGACAACCTTCATCTTCCACTTATTGCTTCTGTTTATGTTGTTGCAGCTGCTACAGTTTCTTCAATCCCTTCTCTTGCACTTTGGCATGCTCGACTTGGTCACGCATCTTCCTCTCAGGTACAATAATTGGCTTCTAGAGGTTTGTTAGGTTTAGTGTATAGAGAAAATTTTGCTTGTGTTTCATGTCAATTAGGAAAACAACTAGCTTTGCCTTTCAATACTAGTGAATCAATATCCACTGATATTTTTGACCTTATTCATTCTGATGTTTGGGGGCCTTTCTCTGTCTCTAGTATTGGTAGGTCTCGATATTTTGTTATCTTTGTTGATGATTACTCTCGTTATAGCTGGATTTTTAATATGGAACATCATTCTGAATTATTGCAAGTATATTCTAATTTTGCAAAAATAGTTGAAACTCAGTTTTCCAAACGCATCAAAATTTTTCGATCTGATAATGCTTTTGAATACACTCAATATGCTTTCCAAGCTGTTTTGCATTCCTATGGCACTGTTTATCAACTAACTTGTCCAGGTACCTCTCAGCAAAATGGTAGAGCTGAATGAAAACTTCGTCATATCCTTGACACTGTTCGTGCTCCCCTTCTCTCTGCCAAAGTTCCTGCTCCTTTTTAAGGCAAAGCTGCTCTTCATGTTGTTCATGCTATTAATCACATTTCGAGTCCTGTTATCCAAAATCAAACTCCATATGAACGCCTTTTTGGGTCACCTCTAGACTATCACCACCTTCGCTCCTTCGATCTTGCTTGTTTCGTTCTTCTTCAGCCACATGAGCATAACAAACTTGAGCCTCAGTTAAAGCTTTGTTGTTTTCTTGGCTATGGGAAACTCAAAAGGGGTATCGGTGTTATGATCCTATCTCTTATCGTCTTCATATCTCCCCCAATGTTGTCTTTTGGGAACATCGCCTCTTTGACGAGCTTTCTCACTTCCATGCCCCCCTATCTTCCTCCTTTGTCTTAGATCTTTTTTCAGATGAGACACATATTCCTTTTGTAGCTACTCCTGATCCTCCTATAGTTGCTCTGATACCATGTTAGAAATACTGAATTCAATAGTATTATATTTCTCAATGAAAGAATATACACAAGTGCCTTTATATAGGAGACATATGAGTGCAGTACAAGTAAGAGTGTAGTACAAGAATGTGTGCTATACAAGTAATCTAGTTGGGGCTAAAGCCACAACACTATACGGCCCACAACACTATACACGTTAATAGGGTCAATTTTTAAGAGCTGATGGATTGAATTGGATTAGCAAAAAATTTTATACAGTGGATCGGGTTGGATGTTGATCAACAAATTCACAAATTTGCCTAACTGCATAACTCGACTCAATCCACTTATATTTAATATATATAACAAAAATATTTAAAAAAAAATAAAGACTTACACGTACATTAATAATAGACACAAAGAGAGAAAACAAAAATTCATGTACAAGCTGTAATCTAAACAAAAGAATGATAATGTTCCCCCTTGTTCCCAAGTTTTGATTTTTATTAATATTTTCGGCCTACAAGCTCATTGGCAAAAATCATTGTACTAACCTATTTTCAATAGGCGACATTGTTCAACCTTGTTTTGTTTGCGGATGATACGTTTCTTTTTGCTCGTGTTATTCAATCTGAAGACTAATTCTACATACAAAAAATTTAATAGCATTTTTTACAATTAGCTGAATTGGCAAGTTGTACAACCGGCTTAAGGCCTAGGTCTAAGACCCTACTTGTAAATTATTTTTAAAGGTCTTTGACGGGACTAACAAAATAAATTACAGATGAAGTCAATAAGACAGATGAGACCATTCTCTGAGACGAGCCTAAACAGGTGCCTGCGTCACCGACGAAGGTAGCAGGACCATTCAATACTGCCAATAATACCTCGAACGGTTACAAACCCAGTTGTACAGACTGTTGGGAGCATATTAAAGCCCCATTACTAAGCAGGAGGCGTTATCAAGAAAGGCATTAACTCTACAATATCAACCACAATGGCTAGAATCTAAGGCCACATATATAAAGCCTTCGTGTTGCCAACACAAGGTACATAGACACACTAAGAAATATTTCTTGCTCTGTTAGATTACATTGTCCTTTCCCGAAGAGTTTCTGTATACTGACTTTGGCATCGGAGATGTTGTGGTAGGCACCACACCGGTGACCATTCTGAGGAAGCTGTTTTACCATTCCTATCACAAAGACATCTTGGCTCCATCTGGATGCGCTCACTAAGATTGACGAATTTGCACATCGTCAGTTTGGCGCCGTCTGTGCGAACGACATTTTCGTATTCAAATTCGAAAAAGTAGTTTCCGATCAACTGTTACATACAGATGGAGTCTAACCAAGATTCTACAGCCTTGGCTCAGCAAGTCCAGGCCCTTGCAGCCACCGTTGAAGAGCTCACCAGGGAAAATCAAGAAATGAAGCTACGGCTTCAACAAGAAGAGAATAGGTCAAAAGACAACCCGGAGGATGAGGGAGATAGCCATAGAAGAAGTGATCGTCAAAGACCCACTACTCTAAATGAATAGAATTTAGATCTTCTTCGAGAAATGAAGAAAGAGATGGACGAACTGAGGAACGCCATCAAGGAAAAAGCAGACCAGAGCTTGGATAGAATGGTCAGACCAACAGACTCTCCCTTCACTATGGCGGTCCTGCAATGTCCAGTACCGTCAAAGTTTCAGTTGCCTCAACTTGAGCCGTTTGACGGGCTTAAAGACCCCCAGGACCACCTCAACACTTTCAAGACGACGCTAGGCCTTCAACAGCCACCTAACGAGATACTGTGTTGTTCCTTCCCCACCACTCTCAAAAGAGTAGCAAGAGAATGGTTCACCAAGCTACCAACATCGTCCATCAATAGCTTCGAGTAGCTAAGTAACGCCTTCTTACGCCACTTCATTGGAGGACAACGCCCTAAAAGGCCAGCAGATCATTTGCTCACCATTAGACAAGGAGAGAAAGAAACCCTGATGTCATACGTGAAACGCTTCACTCGAGAGACCCTAGAGGTAGACAAAGCTGACAAAAATGTGCAGTTGACGACTTTCAAAGCAGGACTGAGGTCCAGAGAGTTCGTGGCATCACTCGTAAAAAATCCTTCTAAGATGATGGTGGAGATGCTCTTGAAAGCACAAAAATACATGAACGCTGAAGACGCGTTAGCTGCCATAAGGGACGTGGAAAAACCAGGTGACAAGGGAAGGAAAGATGATGACAGTAGATGACAAAAAAGGGAGTGCCCAGGTCGTTGGACCAATGACTGGGATAAAAGAAAGGACGAAAGAACCCTCAAGGTGGTAAAATTTACTCCTTTAATTATGCTTGTTAATAAAATTTTGACACAGATTAAGGATGAGCATTACCTCAAATGGCCGAGGCCATTACATTCATCCCCTCACGTCCACGATAAAAATAAATACTGCCGGTTTCACAAGGATCATGGCCACTACACAGAAGATTGTCGGGACCTAAAGGAGCAGATAGAGGAATTAATACAAAAAGGGAAACTGCAAAAGTATGTGAAGAAAGGAGAGTTTAGCAGGTTCAGGGACGGTAACAAAAACCAGCGCGACTTCTCGTCAAGAGATGAAGATAACACGTCCCAACCCTCACAAAATGTAATTGGGGAGATAAAGACAATTGTAGGAGGACCATTCACAGGCGGGTCATTCAAATCCCTCAGGAAAGCATGTCAGTGGCAGGTGAACAGTGTCCACATGATACCCCCGTTCAAGCAGAGACAGACAAACCAAGACATGTCTTTCAACGAAGGAGATGCTAGGGGAGTGAAGCAGCCTCACAATGACCCCTTGATCATAATGCTCACGCTAGAAGGATTCAATACCAAGAGGATCCTTGTAGACAACAGTGGCTCTGCAGACATCATCTACCTTCCCATTTTCCAGCAATTGAAACTAGATCCAAAAAGGCTGCGTCCTTTTGATTCCCCTCTCATTAGTTTCAGTGGAGACAGGGTATATCTCAGGAGAATAGTGACGTTGATGGTAACAGTGGAGACCTACCCGAGGCAGTTAACTCGTCAGTTAGACTTTTTGGTGGTAGACTGCCCCTTCTCTTACAATGTGATTATTGGAAGGCCCACACTCAACCGATGGAAGGCAGCCACGTGCACTTATTTCCTGAAGGTAAAGTTCCCAACGGAGAACGATGTCGACAAAGTAAAAGGAGATGAAGTCTTAGCTAGAGAATGCTACTAGGTCGTCTTAATTGCAAAGGAGAACCATACATGGATGATCGAAGAGAAGGAGAAAGATAAAGTGGAAGCCCTAGAAACAGTGAAACTGGCCGAAGAAGAGGCAACCAAGACGACAAGAATAAGGACAAAGCTAAGTCTTGAGATGAGAACAAGGCTCGTCCAGTTCCTTAAAGAAAACTTAGACGTCTTCGCATGGAGTCATGAGGACATGCTGGGCAGATCTCCAAAAGTCATTCAGCATAAGTTGAATGTGGACTCGGAGAGAAAGCCCATCCAGCAAAGACGGAGAGTTTTTGCCCCAAAACGAGACCAAGCAATTACAGACGAGGTTAATAAACTCTTGACGGCAGGCTTCATCTGGGAAGTATACTATCCTGACTGGCTTGCAAACATCTTCCTAGTAAAAAAAAGCAAATGGGAAGTGGAGAATGTGTGTGGACTTCACAGGCCTGAACAAAGCGTGCCCGAAGGATAGTTTCCCTCTACCAAGGATAGACCAGCTTGTGGATTCTACAGCTGGGCATAAGTTGCTAACGTTTATGGACGCTTTCTCAGTATACAACCAGATCAAAATGGCTGAAGAAGATCAGAAAAAAACTGCTTTCATCACAAGTCAAAGGCTCTATTGCTATAAGGTAATGCCCTTTGGACTAAAAAATGCAGGAGCTACTTATCAGAGGTTAGTGAACAAAATGTTCAGTAAGTAGATAGGCAGGAATAAGGAAGTATACGTGGATGACATGCTCGTCAAGAGTAAGGAAGAGCTTACCCATCTAGATGATCTGAAGGAGACGTTCACCACCTTCAAACAATACCATATGAAGTTGAATCCTAGTAAGTGTGTTGTTGGTGTAGTTTCAGGAAAATTCTTGGGATTCATAGTGTCCCAGAGAGGAATAGAAACAAACCCGGAGAAGGTGCATGCCATAATCAACATGGCATTGCCCAAGACCGTCAAGGAAGTCTAGAAGCTCATAGAAAGGATTGCAGCTCTCAATAGGTTCATCTCTAGAGCGACGGACAAATGTTTGCCTTTCTTCAAGACCTTGAAACAGGCATTCGCCTAGATCGACGAATGTGAGGCAGCTTTTCAAAAGCTCAAACGTTACCTGAGTAACTCACCCCTCTTAAGTCCGTCCAAGAAAGAGGAAAACTTATATTTATACTTGGCAGTATCAACCACAGCTGTGAGTGCAACCTTAATCCGAGAAGAGGGCAAGAGACAACTCTAGTACCACCCTAGGACAACCATTAAGGTACAAGTTTTGGTGGATTTCATTGCCGAATTCACCCTCCTGGATGAGGATAGTCTCACCAACAAGGCAGAACAATGGACGGTACAGACTGATGGTTCGTCAGCCCAAAAGAGGCGGGAAGTAGGGGTCGTCATAACCACCCCTGACGGAGAAGTGCTCAAATACGGAGTTCAACTGAAATTTTCAGCCATCAATAACGAGGCCGAGTTCGAAGGAATACTGACAGGATTGAGACTTGAAAAGGCACTTGGAGCTAAGAACTTGTTAGTCCAAAATGATTCAAAACTGGTAATTAGGCAAATCAATGAAGAGTATGAAGCAAAGGAGGAGAGAATGCAGAAATACCTCAGGCTGATGAAACATCTGGCTCAGGAGTTTGATAAGGTAGAATTTGTACAGATCCCCAGAAGCTAGAATATAGTAGCAGATGAAGTCGCGAAGATAGCATCTTCAGAAGAAGGGGCGACGAGTAAGGGCTTGGTGATAGAAGTCCAGAAATGCACCAGCATCAAAAAAGTTCCACCATTTGCAATCCAGAGCACAAACAACTAGATGACCCCGATCGTATCTTTCCTCCAAGATGGACAACTCCCTCAGAACGCAGAAGAGGCCAAGAAGATCAAGAAAAGGGCGGCCAGATTTACGATCCTTAATAACACCTTATACAAGAGAGGCTTCTTTATGCCTTACTTGAAGTGTGTCGACGAAGAGGAAGCCAAGTACATTCTTGAAGAAATCCACGAAGGAATTTGCGAGGACCATACTGGCCCTAGATCCCTAGTAAGCAAGGTCATTCGAACAGGTTATTTCTGGCCTACTATACAGGTGAGCGCAGTAAAGCTCGTTAAGAAGTGTGACAAGTGCCAAAGGTTTGGGAATATTCAGTGACTTCCAGCAGAGAGACTGACAATGATAGCATCTCCATGGCCATTTGCGCAATGGGGAATTGACATCATTGACCCACTGCCCATAGGTAAAGGCCAGGTAAAATTCCTATTAGTTGCCATTGATTACTTCACAAAGTGGGTCGAAGCAAAGGCGCTAACAACCATCACTGAAGCAAGAATCCGGAGCTTCGTGTGGAAGAACATAATTTGCAGGTTCAGGATTCCACAGACTATCATATCAGATAATGGGTGATAGTTCGATAGCCAAGGCTTCAGGGACTTCTACTCAGGCCTAGGCATCAAGAACCAGTTCCTATCCCTAGGGCATCCACAGGCGAATGGACAGACAGAGGTGACGAATCGGACACTACTCAAGATTATCAAATCTTAGCTGGACGATGCGAAGGGTGCTTGGCCAAAAGAATTGCCTAATGTCTTGTAGGCCTACAGAACCACAACAAGAATCCTAACGAGAGAAACTCCCTTCAGACTCACCTATGGCACTGAAGCAGTGATCCCGGTTAAAGTAGGAGTAACTAGCATCAGGCGAAAGGTATTCAATGAAGAGGACAATGACGATCATTTGCGAATTAACCTAGATTGTCTAGACGAAGTAAGAGACAGAGCTTCCAGCAGAATGACAAAGTATCAGCTGAAGATGGCCAAATACTACAATAAGAGGGTAGAACTCAGACGACTTGACATAGGCGACCTCGTCTTGCGCAAGGTCACCACAGCAACTAGAGACTCTGCCCAAGGAAAGCTTGACCCCACATGAGAAGGACCTTACTGAGTTGTCCACTGCTCCAGGCAAGGCAGCTACTACTTGGAAACCCTAGATGGATAGAAGCTCCCACAGCCATGGAACATCGAGCACTTGAAGAAGTACCACCAATAGATGTAACAAATAAATGTATTCATTCCTGAAATTAATAAAAGGATTATTCAGCTAATGTCTTCATGTAAGCAGGTCCAGTCAACTGTAAGTCCAAAGAATGACAAGATCTCTAAAATGGTGTAAGTCATAAAACCAAAAATGGCCAAGTAACAAGATTCTACCTAGACGGATGTAAGTTACTGACGATAACAAGATCCCTAAAAGGGTGTAAGTCACAAAACAAAAAATGGCTAAGTAACAAAATTCCGCCTAGACGGATGTAAGTTACTGGTGATGACAAGATCCCTAAAAGGTGTAAGTCACAAAAATAAAAAAATGGCCAAGTAACAAAATTCCGCCTAGACAGATGTAAGTTACTGACGATGACAAGATCCCTAAAAGGGTGTAAGTCACAAAAACCAAAAATGGCCAAGTAATAAGATTCTGCCTAGACAGATGTAAGTTATTGACGATGACAAGATCCCTAAAAGGGTGTAAGAAAAAAAATGGCTAAGTAATAAGATTTCGCCTAGACAGATATAAGTTACTGACGAAGCCAAAAGAATGACAAGATCCCTTGAAGAGATAAGAACCTTGCAACAAACTAGAACAAAGCTCAGGCTGAATCTAAGCTCCCAACCAGTGCACCAAAACCCTCGACGAGATCCATTGAAGAGGTGCAAGTTGCAAGAAATCAACTAAGTAACAGAACCCGCACAAACAAAATCGTTGACGAAGAAAAAGGAAAGTCACAACTAAAAATTTTACTAAGTACAAAGGGCGGACGGGTGTAAGATACCACAAGCAGATCATGAACCAATAAGTATGTAATCACAAATACAAGTAAGTACACAGCTACAAATTTAATTAAGGCCTAAAAACCACGGGCAGTTACCATTGTTTTTACATCTAAAGGCCCATAAACACTGGGCTAAAAATATTATTCTCGAAACAGATTAAAAGGAAATTGTTCTGAAATTAGATTTACAAAAAACCCAAAACATAACGGGCACCCAAAAATAAAAATAAAAAGGGAAAATTTTCATAAGTATCAGGTTCAGGCGTTAGTAGCAACATTGTCACTGGTAGGGGCGTCATTAGCAGGGACATCCTCAGGGGCATCAATCTTAATGGCAGAAGACTGGGCAGCCTCATCAGCAGCCATCTCCTGATCAACCTCCTCCAAATCTAGTTTCTCCAAATCCACTCCGAAAGGATGCTTGACAAGGTACCTCCTCAGAAGCTCAAAACCGTTAAAGTACCAGCTGAATAGGACTGTGTTATACTCGTCAGTCGTCTGGAAAGTTTCAACAGACCTAGCAGCGATAGTTTTGAGCTTCTCCTTCGCACCTAGAAATTGCTCGTCCTTCTCTACGGTCAACTGACACTCAGCTCTGAGGTCGTCACTCAAGGTCTTCACTTTCTCTTTTAGGGTGGTGGCCTCGCCAATTGAGTCAATAAGATTCTTCTTCAGCGTAGAATTCTCCGCCTCTAAAGCCTCCATTTTGGTTGCGAGAGACGCCACCTTGGCCTCTTGAGTGAAGTACTCAAAGGTAATGTGGAGACTTTCCCTCAACACCTAAAGAGAAATTCAAAATCGTCAATAGAATAAGAAAGAAAAAGAGACTAAAAGTTGCATAAACATTTTACCTGAACAAGTTTATGGACGTGGCGAGTCGCAACATTGTTGAAGGGTACACTAGAGAAGACCTTCAAATCCTCGGCAGTCACGACCTCGTGAGCCCTGTCCACCGCTAATCTCTCGTCATCCCAGATGGTAGATGAGCGAAAATCAACCTTCTCCTTCTCCTTCTCAGACACTTGCGGCCTTTTAGAGGCAGGAGTATGGATCTCTTCAACTGAGGTTGTAGGAGAGGCCGTCCTCGTCGTCTCAGTACTGGAGACGATGGGAATGACGAAGGCAATAAGAGTGACGGAGGGACCCTTCCCTGTGACGCGCACCACTTTCTTTCCAATATTTGACAACGGCTCATCTTTCTTGGACCTCATCTTTGCGTACATATCCTTGTTAAACTTGGTCGTCATTTCTACACGAAGAAATCATTTAAAAAAAAAAAAATTCGAAGAGAATCAATACTGACAAGCTCAATACTTACTCTTTTTTCCTTCGATGTTGATGGTGCGCAGGACGTAGGGAGATGGGTCAGGACCAAGGTTATAGAAAGCAAGGGTTCGCGAATCTACCAAATCGTCCCAACTTTCAATCATTTGGGCATATCCTATCGCCTTTTCAACACGTTCCTTATGTCTGCTTTTGAGCTTAGGCTGTCTCTTAACTGCGCAAAACAAGAAGCGAAGGAGTTAGCGACGATAACAGCAAATACAACAAAACTAAAAAAGACGGGAAGGAATACTGACACACCTAAGGTCGGGGTTCCCCACCGACGAAGCAACCTCGGGATATCACCCCAATCCCTGCTAGAGGGAGTCTCAAAATCGTCCTTGGACACAAAGAAAAATCTTGATTTCCAATACCTGAAGGACAAAGGTAAACCCCTGACAATCCTTATTCTCCTCTCCCAGGGTACTAACTTATAGTATCCATACTCTTTAGACTCTTGCAAACGATACAGATAAATGAGTTCACCTACCTTAATCATGTCCCCATTAGTGGCCAACCATATTTCCATATAGTTGACCACTATTCTCCATAAATTGGGCATAAGTTGCCCAGGAGCAATACCAAAATAATCTAAAAGCTCCATCATGAACGGGTGAACGGAGAACCTAAGTCCACAAGTGAACGCAGCTTCGTAGAAGCACACCTTACCAAGGAAGAAGTGGAAGCCCTATCCTCGTCATTGGGCCGATGAACACGAACCTACTCCGGAAATTGAAACCTATCTTTAAATCTACCCACGGTGTCAGCATCCAGCCCGCACACCTCCTTGAGGGCGTGAAAAGCCCTAACTGCTTGAGGAGTAGAGACGACTGTATCTCCCTCCACTCAGTTGCTGTTAGAAGATAACCCAGTCTCGAGTTCACTAGACCTAACTTCAGACATCGCCTTTCCCTCTCTTACCAGACCTTTGAACCAATCAATTGATTGTTGTAGCAGAGGCAACAACTTAACCAATACCACGCCTAGACTATTACCCTAAAAAACAAAGTCCTTAATGTTGGGGAAAGTACCTAAAGACCCCCCCTAAACGCGTGTAAAGGAAGGAAATCGAGGGGCAAGCTATCCTAACCTCAGAGCCACTAACTATGGACACCTAGAGAAAATGCAGAAGAAAGAGCTAAATACTAAATTCCCGAAAAACCAGAAAATGAAATCCAACAAAAAAAGAAAAAAAAGATGTCTATTACGACTGAAAAGAAAGTGAACCAAAAGAGAAAGAGAAAAACGTACCTCAGAAAAAAGGAGATGAAAAGCACCACCACACAGCTCATCGACACGAAGAAAAGTTGCAAGGAAAATGCTCAGACCAATGATTAGAAGTTTTTGAGAAAAGTGAAAAGGAAAAAATGAGAAGGGGAGAAGTTTAAAATCAAGGCTCAAAACAACTGAAAACCAGCAGGAAACCCAATAGTCCCACAAATTGGAGCATTAACTCCACCAATCAAATCGTGCCACGTGGCCACAACCTGTGGAGCACCGCCACTACGCATTTAATAAGGCGCGAAATCCCAAGAGTTTCTTACAGTCCAAAAACCTTTCATCTTCTATAGTCGTCATGACATGTCACGACGACCACAGAATTCGGGGGCAGCTGATGGGACTGACAAAATCAATTACGGACGAAGTCAATAAGACAGACGAGACCATTCTTTGAGACGAGCCTAAACAGGTGCCAGCGTCACCGACGAAGGTAGCCGGACCATTCAATACTGCCAATAATACCTCGGACGGTAACAAACCCAGCTGTACAGACTGTTGGGAGCACATTAAAGCCCTATTACTAAGTAGGAGGTGTTATCAAGAAAGGCATTAACTCCACAATGTCAACCACAACGGCTAGAATCCAAGGCAACATATATAAAGCCCTCGTGTTGCCAACACAAGGTACACAGACACACTAAGAAATATTTCTTGCTCTATTAGATTACATTGTTCTTTCCCAAAGAGTTTATTTACACTAACTTTGGCATCGAAGACGTTGTGGCAGGCACCACACCGGTGACCATTCTAAAGAAGCTGTTTTACCATTCCTATCACAGAGACATCTTGGCTCCGTCTAGACGCACTCACTAAGAATGACGAATTTGCATATTATCAGCCTTAAGGCCCCCAATTGCATAAGTAGAAGGTCCCCAAAATTGTATAAAAATGTCATGATATTGTAAAATGATTTTTGTTTTTTTTTTTTTTTTTTTGGTTAAGAAAAAAAGGTAAATTTTGCATTTTTGCCCACTGACAAGAGAACCCCCAAAACATTAAGCAAATAAAAATTCAACTCAATTAAACCTAAAAACTATTTTACCCAAAAAAAAAAAAATTATGAGTGCTAAATATTTGTTGACAAAATTTCTAAATAACTCATGAAAGACATGTAAATAAAACTTAAATACAAAAATTTAATTAGTAATTTTACATCTCAAAAACAAGAACAATTTTGATTCAATATACTCATTTCGTCCCACTTTTTTTGTCCTGTTTGAAAAGTCAAATTTTTTAAGGGAACATCATTTATTGTCTTGTCTACATTTTAAAAATGTATAAGTTTCCAAAACTACCCTAAAAAAATCTATCAAAAAATTGAATTAGTAAATTAATAGGGGTATAATAGGAACATTAGTAAATTAATGACTTTTATTTTTAGAAATAGGACAATATTTTGGGACATTTCAAAATGGAATAGTTGACAAAAAAAGTGAAACGGAGGGAGTATATATATATATATATATATATATAATAATTCTTCTTGATCATTATCATCAATTTTCAACATATTAAACTTGTTTTTTAACTTACCAGGTTTTTGTTTACAATCTTTACTAAAATGTCTAGATTTTCCACAATTGAAACATTTACCTTTACTTGACCGCTGGTTAACATGTTTTTTAGAAACATTTTTCTTTTTAGCATAGAAATCATTAAAATTAGTTTTATGTTTTTTATGGTTATAATGTTTGCAACTTTTATCATGTTTTTTACCCTTTTGCTTAGAAGGAGCAATGGAGGGTAAACCATATTATTTACAAAAATTACCCATTTCATATTTAGCTTTTCTTTTATTCTTTAATTGGTGTTTTAACAGTTTTTCATCATTGCACATATTAATTCCAAGTTTTTTAATAGTGCTTAAAATATCACCATAAGTTAAATTATCATAGTCAATAGAATCATTTTTACCAATTAATTCTTGTTTTACCTTATGAGCAAAGATAGGAGGCAGACCGTCAATAAACTTTTCTTTCCAATAAGGCTTGAAACAGTCTTTCCGCTGCATCACTCTGGAAAGGAAAACATCTTGATACCATCTATAATCAGACATAGTCGGGCATCTCAAATTATTCAATAAATCAGAAATTCGAGATGAAACATTAGATGGAGTACCAACAAAATGTTTGATAATAGTATAAATCAAGGTATTAACACCATCAGGAACACCTCGACCAATACGATCATCAAAAATAGGTAAGCCTTCATCATTCTTTTTAACAGCATGTTTAATAGAATCTCTGGATTCTTCTGTGAGATAAGAATCCCACCATCCACGAAGAGTACCAGAAAAGCCAGTAGTAAGAAGGTCAACAATTTCAGATTGTTCAAAATCATGATTATTTTGGTAAGTAATACCAACCATGGACATATGTCCCATTTTGTTAATAATTTCTTGTTCAGAAAATCCATCAATATTCCATTCATAAATCTTATCAGCAGAAACAGAAAACTGAGTTTGAAAAGCTCTTTCTTCAAACTGCATATCAGGAGGAGTAGGTTTTGAATACCAATTTCTAGTAAGAAACATGGGTTTGGAATTTCCAACAAATCTTTTAATTTCGGGTAAACCATCATCAAAAACCCTTTTTGCAGAAACAGAAGAAACAGTATCAGAATCTGTGTTTTCATCAGAAACAATTTCATTTTTTGAAATGGTTCGAGCAACAGGAGTACTTGTAGAAGTACCTTCAGTTTTAACTTTTAAATCAGCAAGCATTTTGTCAACAGTTTCAAGAAGTTTAGACTGAGAAGTTCTAAACTTGAATTTGTTATCATGACTGGGTAAATTAATCAAAGGTTCCTCAGTCTTAATAGAAACAGGTTTTTGAACAGAAGCAGATTTTTCAACAGAAATAGTTTTTTCAGCAATTTTTTCTTCAATACGGTCAAGCTGTTGACCAATAACATGCAAAGATTCATTAGTAAAATTGTTTTGTTCAATAAGGCTAACAACAGGAGTTTGATCATCAGCTATTTTGAAAGGAGTGGCTTTAACATCAGTTTTGTCAGTAGTCACCAGAATAGTCTCAAGAGGTGGATGACTAGATCTGACAATGGTTTTGTCATTTTTAACAAAATTAGATTTCTTTATCACATTCAAATGATTTTTTGAAACTTCATCTTTTGAAACATAATAATTTTCAAGAAAATCAAAAAACAAAATATGCCTTTTCAATTGATTCATTTTTTCTAACCATTTTCTTTTAACACGATTTTTCTCAGACTGAGCAAAATTATTTTGGTAATATTTTCTTTTAGGTCTGTTCTTAGAAAGCATGAATTCATCAAACAATGGAACCATATCAACTTTAAAATTTTCATTCAAAACATTCAAAACTCTTAAGTGGTTAACAGGATTTTCAATAGGAGGGAAATCAGAATCAGATGGACAAATAGAATTAGTATCATCTTCTTCTTCGGTAGCAGGTTTGCCATACGAAGAGGAAGATTCAGGCTTAATAGAATAGTAAACAGAGCTGATTTGGGATTTGTCACTAGAAACACCTTTTAACTTCAAATCAGTGGGTTTTTCAAAATTCTTTTGCAAAAACTCATTGAAATCTTGATCTCTTTTTGAAATACTTTCAGATCCAGCAAAGGAATGTCTTCCTTCGTTGATCCTCAAGGGTTGATTGTTTTGAAAACATATTTTAACAGTACCATCAAGATATTGTTGAATATTTGTGAGATCTAGCTCATCAAAAATAGGTTTAGAAACAGGGGATTCTTGATTCAACAACCATTCAATAGGAAGCTGAATATCTTGCCATTGAATCATTTTTGGAACTTGAATTTTAGCATCAGGAGTTGAACATGTGATTAACATTGTTTTACCAGAGGGTTCTCTATGATTTAAACAACCAGGATTTAATTGAGTACCCAAAAGTCTGTAATAAATACGGTAAATCAAAGCAAAATGTTTACTACCTTCATCCATGATATAACCAGAAGAAGCAATATTCAAAGTCAAAGCTTTAACAATATTAGGATCATCCAAAGTAAGAGTAATATCAGGATAACAATTGAAGTAAACAGGACCATCATACAAAGAAGCAGTGATCATACCAAGAATGCTATCTTTAAAGACCTTAAATCTAGCGTCTCGTAAACACATAAGAATAGAAGCATTAATACCCTTTCGAGTAAGTGGTTTAACAGCAACTTGAATCAACCCAATATGCAAATAACTGAGTTTTTTAGCAATGAAATTATTAATATTCTTTTTAGAAAACAAGCAACATATATATATATATGTGTGTGTGTGTGTGTGTGTGTGGGTGTGTGTGTGAAATAAAAGCAATTAAAGATATTGAGTATGAAAAAACCCACTAAAAGTTTTCATCTTAGGCCTTATACTGTATTGAGCCGACCCTACTCCTTGGAACTCACAATAATTAATATCACATATCTACTTAACCATAATAATTTGTCACATCAATAGATGTGAAATTTTTTGCTAAAATTTTGGTGTAACTTTCTCTATAACTAAATTTCTCCCAAAACCCCTCCCCATTTTCAATCTTCTATCTCGGCTCTTGTAGAGATTCCAGTCATAACTCAATTAGGAACGTATCTAGGCACACCACTATTAACAACTCCTAAACACCAACTCACTTTTACGCAAACTATATCTCCTAAGAAAAGACTTACACTGTTACACATATATTGACTTACAGAAGACTCTAAAAAAGGTATTAAAAAAAAAAAAGAGACTTACACATACATTCATAATAGACAAGAAAGATGAGAAAATTCACGTGCAAGCTGCAATCAAATAAAAGAAGGATAAGGTCGCCCCTCGTTCCCAAGTTTCAATTTTTATTAATATTTTCGGACTACAATCTCGTTGGCAAAAATCATCGTGCTCGGTACTCACCTATTTTCATTAGGCGACAACCTTTATTATTCAACCATGTTTTGTTTGAGGATGTTTCTCAAAGAAAAATAAAGTTTTGTTTGTGGATGATACGTTCTTTTTGCTCATGCTTCTCAATTTGAATACTAATGCCAAGTAAATAAAAAATTTAACAACATCTTTTACATTAGTTGAATTGACAGATTCCTCCAAAAATAAAAAAAAAGCTGAATTGGCAAGTTTTTATTCTTTTTTATTTGCGGTATTGGCTTAAGGCCTAGCTCTAAGGCTCGACTTGTAATTTTTTTTTTAAGGTCTTACAGCCTCCAATTGCATAAGCGAAAGGTCCCCAAAACTGTATAAGAATGTCATATTAATATTGTAAAGTGATATTTGTTTTTTTTTTTTTTTTTTGGTAAGAAAAAAAAAGGTAAATTTTGTATTTTTTTTTCCCCACCTACAAGAGGAACCCAAAAAATTGAGCAAATCAGCAAATAAAAATCCAAAATTGAAACTGTGCGCACCAAAAAGAGGCTTTTGGGCCTGACCTCCTTTAGGCCCACAACTTACTTGTAACGTGGGTTTTGATTTCCCTGCTGTGGGTCGTTCTCGGCACAGAGACCCAATGAGATCACTTTTCTTTCTCTCTTGCTCTCTCCTTCTCTATCTCATTCCCTCCCCTTTTCAGCCAACCCCTTTTCTTCCTTTGATTCTCCTATTTATAGCCAAAGATTAGTGGAGGGTCATAATTAATTCAAGGTTAGTGCAACAAGAGGTCCAATACTGTCGTTGATCAGTGGGTGTGTAGGTAGGAGTGGCTTTGGAAATGACTCCCACTTCAGCAGATGTGCTCGGTAGCGTTATTTCCTAGGACACTGCCGGGCACTCAAAGGGTGACGTAGCCGAACTATTGCAGCCTTGCCCGGCGAGACAAATCCGTCCCGGGAAACTCTCCACTTTATTTGGACAGTATAATGACCCGGCACATAGCGTTGAGGAAGTTGGGCCGGAGTCTGGGGCGGTGAGAAGGTCAGGCCCTTGGGCCATTCCACCTGCCCACAGCCCATGCATCCTTTACACATCTCAGGGCCGTACAAAAACTGTAAAGTATTTTACCAAAAAAATTATTATGAGTGTGCTAAATAATTATTGATAAAATTTTCCAAACAATTTATAAAAGAGATGTAAATAAAACTTAAATACAAAAAATTAATTAGTAATTTTACATCTAAAAAAATAAGAACTATTTTAATACAAAAATATGTGTCAAATAAATAGTAATTAATAATATTATGTATGAAAAAGCCCAGGGGCGGAGCTCCCCCCCCCCCCCCCCCCCCCAAAAAAATTAAATATATATAATTATTTTAATGTTTTCAAAATTTAGTCTACAAAATTAAGAGTTGGCCCCCCAACTATTTGAATTAGTCTAATGATGTTTTTTTTAAAAAAAATGGTCTAATAGTTATAGAGATATAACTTTATTTTTCACAATTCTGTTTTTTATTGTAAAATGTGCTCTTATATTTGTTAAATATTTGATAAAGTTTGACACCTAACATATTTTAATCTATCTTTTTCAACCCGTTATTTGGCGATTATTAACAAGTCATTGACTCATTAAAAAACTTTTGTCACTAAAACTACACATGAAATGTCTTTTTAGTTGCCACATAATGGGTTAGAGCAAGATAGTTTCAAATATGTTTGAAGCCTAACTTATTGAAAATGAAAGTTTTTCAGAATTATAGTAAAAATGAATTTTATTTTATGAAAGATTGCCATCAAATATGATTTTGATTGGAAATACTAAACTATTTTCGTTTTGTTTGGTGTGTGAATATATATAACTTATCAAATAAAAAAAATGTGTGTATATATATTTGTGTGTGTATAAAAATTATCTTGATAAATATATTATTGTTGTAACTTGGCCCCCCAACTAAAATTCCTAACTTTTCCCTTGAAAGGCCCATTTAATTTTTTCACCTTAGGCTTCTAAAACATTGAGCCAACCCTACTTATTTTGACCCACAATTAATATCACATTTTTTTCTTACTCTTAAAAATTTGTCACATCAATAGGTATGAAATTTGGGTTTGCCTTCCCTGGTTGGCCGAGCAAATTTGGGTTCACAGCTCAATTGGGAACGTATCTAGGCACACCATTATTCACAACTCCTAAAAACCAACTCATTCTCACGCAAACTATTTCTCCTAAAAAAAGACTTATGAAAGCTCGAAAATGTGTTGAAAACACACGAGCGGTTTAGACCCCCAAATTAAAATTACGGCTTGGTTGATTTTACACTAACTTAATGATAAGTGCGGAATAGTGTAAACACAAGCGTATAAGCAATACAACTACTCTAATCCATATTTAAAGCAACACAGCAGTAAAAATGAAATGAACAAGAGTAGGGAAGAAGGATGCAAACACAGATAACACCGAGACGTGTTATCGAAGAGGAAACCGAAGAACTCGGCGAAAAACCTCTCCGCCGCCCTCCAAGCGGAAATCGATCCACTAGACAATCAGTTGGGATACATGGGTTAGCAAGAGACCCTCCAAGCCTAATCTACCCGATGCACCTAAGCCCTCCAAGCTCCTACTCCAACAAGGTTTCTCGGAACCGTGTCTTGTCTAGCTCTCCGGATCCCGCAACAAGCTCCATGTTGCATTTGCCATCCTTGGCTTCTTCCAATGCTTCCCAATAGCTCCAAAACACTCTCTACACTCTGAATGTGTGTGGATTGTGTTTGGGTACAAATCTCCTCTCAAGGTATGATAATGGGAGAGGGATGGAGAAGAGGCTACAATGATTTCTCACTAAGGAGGAGTAGCTCTCTCTCAAAAGATGGGTGGGTGAGTTGTAGAAAACCTATCTAGGGTTTTTCTTTCTGAATAGCCACACCAACATATGTGGGTAATGAGGGTATTTATATAGAGTGGGTGAAGGGTAAAAAGGTCACTCATAAAAATCCTTCAGGCAGAATGTTTCGCGACTGTCTCGCGGGAAGGCCTTACCAGCGAGACACTCGCGAAAATGACAGCCTGGCATGACTCTTCAGCTTCCAGCACGTGCAGGGCACATGCACCATTTCGCGGGATGCGTAGAAGCGAGATACCCGCGAAAACCCTTCAGTCTTCAATTTCTTGAGTCTTCACACACTCTCTCTCTCACACATAACCCTTACAATAAATCCCACAACAAATACAGGGTATAAACGATTGATAATAATTACAATCAAATTTGTCACGGAATGAAAGCCAACAAATACACAGTTGTAAATTACAACTTTACAATCTCCCCCTTTGGCTATTCCGTGACAAAACCCTAAAACAGACTCTAGACTTAACCGTGAGTTTGGGAACAAAGGCAAAACTCACTCACACCTAATTCTAGATTCTGATAAGCTCTTGAACATATGAACAAGTATCTCCTGAAACACAACAACACAATAATATCATTGTATGTAGAAAACTTGAAATGCATATGGAGCAATAATAACACGATCAAGCTAAATGAAATAGAAACACTAGATCATGGCAAGATCAAACAAATAATCACTATACACAAGCAATACTATGCTCATTTACACATGAAATGAACATCCGGATATGCAAGATGATAAGCTCATTTGAAGAAAATCATTTGCAACTCCAACACTCAACCAATGCGAAATACACGAAGTATTTGCATCTAGGAACAGTCCTACTAGGGCACAAGAGTGTTCATCACTCAACCAATGCATAGAACGTATATGCATCTAGGAACAATCCTACACGGGCACAAGAGTGTTCATCACTCAACCAATGCATAGAATGTATATGCATCTAGGAACAATCCTACAAGGGCACAAGAGTGATGTACTTGAAGTAAAATGTATGACATTGAACAACAAGCAAACATGCATAAAGGTTGCATAAGCATGGTATAGCAAATGCATGGCACAAACCACAAAGACCTACAAACTATGCAAGAAACAAACCCTTAAAGCTTACAAAAGCAACATGGGTATAAAATATAAAGTACTTCCCTATCATATCACTCCCCCTATCATGAATCATAGGAGCTGTGATGAACTTGGAACATGTATACCTGTAACCTGAAACACTTGCACAAAACACATTAGACCCTCAAGGTAAAGCAAGTAATGAACGGACAAGTATAATGTAACAAGTAAATTGCGATCAAGTAAACATGATGTGAAACATGTGAGCAACTTGATCATACACCAAACAGTCATATGGAAATGACTACAATGATCATATAGCAAAGAAAGCGATCATTCGAACATGCAACCAATAAAGCACAATAGCATAAGGATAAAAGCATGTCCAACACATAAACACGATGCAATGAGAGCAACAAAGCAAATCAAAGCATCATAAAGTAACGAGAAAACAAGCATAAAGTAAATCAAGGTTTTCTCAAAATAATGTCTTCTCCCCCTTGGTATATGCGTCTCCCCTATGGCTTTCTCCCCTTACAAATGTGCACAAGGTAGAATTTCTCCCCCTAAGAGTGTGCACATGAGTCATATAGAAATGACAATACTCTCCCCCTTTTTGTCACGAATAGACAAATTAATCAAGAGGAAGGAGGGAAAGAAAAGAAGATATGAAGATGATGCATGAGGAGTGCAAGATGAATGAGAAACTGAAGCTCAAACATAATACAAACATTAAAAAAAATGCTACAAAGCATAAAGAACATGACATGCTAAGGATGATGGAACATGATATGGACCTAGGCATGACATGGACACAAGAACATGTTATATGTGCTAAAAGGTCTAAAAAGACTTACCTAGCATGAGTGAATGCAAAAATATGTCAAGTGTTAGAGTGTGTGCAGCAAAATGCAACTAGTGTGCATGTGTGATGCATGACTAATGCATGAGCAAGGCACTCAAGGGGCAAAGTGTACAAAACACACCACCACTGATCAAAACATGATAAACATAAATAATTATGGTGATCCCCAAAGTTTGGAACTCATCGGAGTTCAAAACAACTAGAAAATGCCATTTGGGCATTTTATCAAACACTTAGAGTACACACACTACACATGTATGATGAATAATGCAAGAACATATGAAAATTTTGCCTAAATACATGTTATTTTTGCCACAAGGGGCCAACCAACAAACCAAATCATCATTTAAAACAAAGCCCAATCAAAAAGATTGACAAGAATTAAGTTTTCCAACTCCCATTTGAGAAACACCCAACTATGAACATAAAACCCCCAAAAACGTAATCTAAGGCACAAAATCAATGAAAAGAGTTAAAGATTACCTTAGAGATGTTCATGGAATGTAAAACACTTGAAATTAGTTGGGTTTAGATGTTGAAACCTTAAAACAGGAGTTCGGGAGAAGATGGGAGGAGTTTAAAACAAAAGACCCACGAAAAGCCCTTTAAAAAGCTGATCTGGAAATTTTCGCGGGAAGCTGACTCGCGAAAGTACTCGTGAAATTTTTCGCGGGATGCTGACTCGCGAAAGTACTCGCGAAATTTTCGCGGGTAAGCCTTACTCGCGAGCTACTCGCGAGACACTCGCGAAACTCTCTGTCCAAAGCTAAAAAAGCTTTAAAATTGGACTATTTAACTCCCAGTTGAGCCTATACATGAAATAGGACACAAAAATACCCAGAAAACATGTTTTTCACACAAAAACACTTTAAAAACTTTGAAAAACATGGGTGATACAAATCACTTCCAAAAGCAAACAAAAAGAACAAAAATCTTTTTGGTTTGAACCACATAAGGTTGAGCACACACACATCACATTTGAGCATGTACAAACACACAAATGAAATAGGCATTCATTGAACATTAAACTTGTGTGTTGTGTGTGGGAATCAAGTGTGGAATAGTCCTTAGACCAGAGCAAAGCTTCAATGATCAATTCAGACGAGTCATACACAACTGATATGAAATCAAGTGGACTATCTCCATTATAGACATGAGTATATATGACCTCCCACACATTGAATACATAACTTAGAAGCGTTTCATTTGGCTTCTACATAAAGCATAACAATTGGTCCATTTTATTTTGTATGGACAAAACATCTCATTTTGAGATAGGTGCTTGTAATTTATGATATTTCAACATTGATGATTAGCCTTTGGCTTTTTGAGCACCATTAAATTTACATTAAAAGAGTCGCTTTCCCTTTTTCCTAGTCAAATACTAGTATGTGCGACAGGCTTTTGCAGCTCAATATCTCTTTTCATTTTGAGATTTACATTTAGTAAGCTCTTTTTGCAAAAACATAAAAATAAAGTGGGAAGAGATATAGACACAAGTCTATGCAAGTATCAAGACCAACAAGACTATTGACCAATCATTCATGACAAGCTTGAAGATCTATTTACAACAGTCACACATAGTTTTGAAGATTTCTTCCACATAGAAATAGGTGCATACATAACAAGTTAAGCTCGTAAATGCACAATGCCATTAGTACGAAGGTACTAGGCCAAACTCACATGAGATATGTGCTCAAACATATACGATCAAACTTTTTGAATTTTTCACTTTTTATGTGGTTTTGGATTTTTACACACACAAAACAAAAACATAAAAGTAAGATCAAAACAAAAGCAATGCATACAAATAAATGCACGATGCACAAATGCATGAAGATATGGCATCTAATGCATGAAGGGTCCTACAAAGATCGAAAGAATTAGATCAAGGACCAAAAGAACAAAAACTCAACCATAGGAACCCTTCCTCATCCAAACGAAATGATTGTTTGGAATGAGTGTCTCAAGAGAGGTGAGACGATGGTTGGGAGAATGAGAACCGGAGATGCACATAGTCAAGGAGTTAAGAGCATTAAACACTTTCTTTAACAACATGCTATTTTCACTCAAATCCGGTTTATCATGCAAAGCACAACTTCCAAGAAGTTCAAGTTTCTCTTTTCTTTTAATTCTTTTAAGAGCATGAAACTTAGAGCAATGAGGTCTTAGATGACCAAAAGCACCACAATGGTGACAAACAGTGTGTTTAGGTCCATTAGGCTTTTCGGGAATGGATCTAACAACTTGGTTTTGTTCTCTCTTCAACTTAGAACATTGAGGCCTTATATGACCAATCACACCGCAATGGTGGCAAGTTGGAACAAACTTAGATCCATCCAATTCCCTAGAATGGGACCTAAACAGAGGCTTAGGCTTAAGAGCCTTTCTCTCCACTTTTTGATTTCTTTTATGTGGAGGAATGTACACCGATTTGTCCTTTGAGGTAGAACACACATTAGGCACAAAATCGGGTACCACAACATGATTGCAACATATATTTTCATCATTTTTAACAATAGGTTCAGCAATCAAACACTTGCATGCATCTTAAGAGATTCATTTTCAGATTTAAGATCATCAACAAGTTTGTTAGACAAAACAAGTTTAGCATCCAAGTCCATATTCAAACATTCAAACTCTTTCAGCTTTTCAAAAGAATTTTCAGCAAGTTTCTTATATTTTTCAACCAATTTGATGGATTCATTGAGCTTAGCAATCAAATCATCCTTTTCACAAAATAACTTGCTTAAATTCTTTTGAAACTTCTTAGCATTTTTCTTTAAGAGTTTGGTGTTAGGAATATCAACAACACCCAAAGATTCATGTAACATAGCATCACAATTATGAGGATTATCACTCATAGAGGCATTTTCACAAACACGTGGCATGTTACATTTATCACCAACCAAATCATACAAAGAGGCATACATAGCACAATCCATGGCAAATAAACACAAGGGGTCAAGGATCACACTTAGGTATTTAAACCAAAACAAGTGTACCCGCTCTGATACCAATTGAAAGCTCGAAAATGTGTTGAAAACACACGAGCGGTTTAGACCCCCAAATTAAAATTACGGCTTGGTTGATTTTACACTAACTTAATGATAAGTGCGGAATAGTGTAAACACAAGCGTATAAGCAATACAACTACTCTAATCCATATTTAAAGCAACACAGCAGTAAAAATGAAATGAACAAGAGTAGGGAAGAAGGATGCAAACACAGATAACACCGAGACGTGTTATCGAAGAGGAAACCGAAGAACTCGGCGAAAAACCTCTCCGCCGCCCTCCAAGCGGAAATCGATCCACTAGACAATCAGTTGGGATACATGGGTTAGCAAGAGACCCTCCAAGCCTAATCTACCCGATGCACCTAAGCCCTCCAAGCTCCTACTCCAACAAGGCTTCTCGGAACCGTGTCTTGTCTAGCTCTCCGAATCCCGCAACAAGCTCCATGTTGCATTTGCCATCCTTGGCTTCTTCCAATGCTTCCCAATAGCTCCAAAACACTCTCTACACTCTGAATGTGTGTGGATTGTATTTGGGTACAAATCTCCTCTCAAGGTATGATAATGGGAGAGGGATGGAGAAGAGGCTACAATGATTTCTCACTAAGGAGGAGTAGCTCTCTCTCAAAAGATGGGTGGGTGAGTTGTAGAAAACCTATCTAGGGTTTTTCTTTCTGAATAGCCACACCAACATATGTGGGTAATGAGGGTATTTATATAGAGTGGGTGAAGGGTAAAAAGGTCACTCATAAAAATCCTCCAGGCAGAATGTTTCGCGACTGTCTCGCGGGAAGGCCTTACTAGCGAGACACTCGCGAAAATGACAGCCTGGCATGACTCTTCAGCTTCCAGCACGTGCAGGGCACATGCACCATTTCGCGGGATGCGTAGAAGCGAGATACCCGCGAAAACCCTTCAGTCTTCAATTTCTTGAGTCTTCACACACTCTCTCTCTCACACATAACCCTTACAATAAATCCCACAACAAATACAGGGTATAAACGATTGATAATAATTACAATCAAATTTGTCACGGAATGAAAGCCAACAAATACACAGTTGTAAATTACAACTTTACAACTTACACTGTCACACATACTGACATACATTGACTTACACAAGACTCATAAAAAGTAAAAAAAAGACTTACACATCGTTGATAATAGACAAGAAAGAAGAGAAAATCCATGTGCAAGCTGTAATCAAACTAAAGAATGATAAGGTCGCCACTCGTTCCCATGTGTCAATTTTTATTAATATTTTCGGGCTACTAGCTTATTTACTATTTCCATTACGGGACAAACTTGAGTGTTTAATAGGCATGTGCTTTAATCCACCGACCCGATTCAACTCAACCTATTGGGTAGGGTCTATTTGTAAGAGTTGTTGGGTTGGATTGGATTGGTAAAAAAAATTTTCGGTGGGTTGAGTTGGATGCCGATCAACAAATTCACAAATTCGTCTAACCATATAACCTAACCCGACTCGACTCACCTATATTTGATATATAATATTATATAATTTTATTATTTTTTTTATTAACTAAGTTCGGATAAAACTATATAATATCCTATTAACTTTGAAACTGGAATCCAGCCCAAGTTCTTCAACTCCAACGAGATTAGAGATTTTGATCCCAAGTTTTAATTTTTTTTTAAACGTTGATATGTTTTTCTTTTAAAAATGCTAATGTGGCAGTACACATGTTGGTCTACATGGCATAAAAATAATATTTTATTTTGGTTGTTAACCATAGAGCATTTTATATCCAATCATTTAATGACAACAGAGACTATTTTGATACAATATCAAAAAGTTAGTGAATAAACTGACACATTTAAAACATTAGTAACCAAATTGACATATAAAGTAAAAGTTAGGAATCATTTACATAGTTTACCCTATTCTGTTTGTGGATGACATTTTATTTTATTTTTTGCTCATGCTACTCAACATGAAGAGTAATGTTACAAACACAAAAAAATTGACAACATTTTTTACATTAGTTGAATTAACAAATTTTTATTGATTCTTATTTGCAAAGCCGGTTTAAGGCCTAGGCCAAAAGCCTCACTTGTAAATATTTTTTTAAAGGGTCTTAAGGCCTCCCAAATTTTTATTAAAATGTCATAATATTGTAAAATGATATTTGTTTTTTTCTTTTAAGAAGACAAAAGGTGAATTTTGTAATTTTTTCCACCACCTACGAGAAAACCCCCAAAATATTGAATCTGTATAAATCCAACTCAATTGAAACTATAAACTATTTTACCAAAAATAAATTTTATGATTGTGCCAAATAATCTTTGAAAATTTTTTTCTAAATAACTTGTGAAAGTGATGTAAATAAAACTTAAATATAAAAACTTAATTAATAATGTTACATCTCAAAAAACAAGGACAATTTTAATACTATATATAATAGAAAGTCAAATACATAGTAATTAATAATATTGAGTATGAAAAAAGCACACTAAAATTTTTCTCCTTGATCCTCATAATGCATTAAGTTGACCCTGCTTATTTGAACTCATTATTAATATCACTTTTTAACTTATTTAATAATCAATCACATCATTATGATCTAAGCTCACTTTTTCTCTCCCAATACCCCTTCATCTTCAGTCTTCTATCTTGGCTCTTGTCGAGATTCCAGTCATGTACAACTCAATTAGGAATGTATCTAAGCACACCATTATTCACATTTCCTAAAAACAAGCTCAGTTTAACCATTCAATTGATCGTATTAGTAATGAAATCCAGGGATGGCAAACAAAATATCTATCTAAGCATGGCGGGGAAGTTAACACTTATCAAAGATGTCACGTGACTAACGTCCTCAATCACTTTGTACGGTATGTACACTATGCAAACCATTATTTTGCCTTCAACCCACTATCGGCACAGTTGAGGCTATGAACCGTAGTTTTCTTTTAGACGACATCCAAATGAGGAAAAGAATTCATCTGATTAACTGAGAATGTGTTACTTAACCTAAATCACAAGGTGGCTTGGGCAATAGACCTCTAAATAGTCGCTAATCAAGCCTAATATCTATCAATGGATCCCAACATAGAAACTACTCCTTCCTCTGGTGCTTCTTCTTTAGATAAATTTGCGTCTCCATGGCTGATGATCTGAATTTCAATCCATATTATCTCGGCAATAGTAACAATTCTGGCACTTTGCTAGTCACTCAGCCACTGAATGGAGCTGAAAATTACCCTTTCTGGTCACAATCTATGGTTCTTGCACTCACAACCAAGAACAAAATTTGCATAGTGAATGGAACAATTGTTGCACCAGTTGAGAATTCTCCTCTATTCAATGCCTGGATTCATTGTAATACGATGGTCCTGTCTTAGCTTTTCAATTTAATCCACAAGAACATTGCCTCTAGTGCGATGTATAATGACACAGCTAGGCAAGTTTGGATCTCAAGCATCGCTATTTTTATGGAAATGATCTGAGATATACAATAGGATATCTCTCACATTACTCAGAAATCAGAATTTACTTTCTATGACCGATTACTTAACGAATTATATGATAATTATTATTTTAATATTTTTATAGTAAAGCATAAGATTATTTATATTTATTTAAATAAAGTCACAATTTATTAGTCATAAGTTGTATACATCAATTGATGAACACAATTATTTAATAATTATCTCAAATAATAATAAAAAAACAATGAAGGATTTTTTTTTTTTTTTAAGTGAAACAAATAATGGTTTTTGTCTTTACACTTTATGATTTGTTAATCTAAGATACTTAACTTTTGTATTATTGTTTATTTCAATATTTTTCTAGTGTCTAGGTATTTTTGAACAAAGATAGTTTAAAAATATCAAAAAAATTTTATCAATATTTACAATGTGTAAATATTGATAAAAACATTTGGACAGGTTTATTAATTTTTTTAGTACACATATTAGAAATATAAAGTACTTAATTTATATTTAAATTTTTTTATATTGTTATTTTATAATATTGTACATAATATATAATAAAATTACTTAAGTCATCACATTCTTATTTTCAAAAAACAAACTGCTGGCTCTGCCATTGACTGAGCCACAGGTTGTGAAGGGAGATACGGCCATACGTGTGAGGCTAGACCAAATTCCTGGAAATTGGGCTTGTTCTGGTTGCAAGGTGCAACTTTAAATTTTTGAGTCATGGAACTGATGAGTGGTAAAGGAGTCAAGGCCAGAAATTTCTTATATGAGTGTTGCGAAATGAATATGATTAAAAGAAATTAGTTTCCGCTTTATTCTTGAGAAAGAAACTAAATAATCGAAAATTATAGTTATCATTCTTGTTCAGTTAAATTCTAACTAAATCAAAAAGCAAGAGGGCCAACAAAATTTTTTCAAGTTCAGGAAAAATCCAATCATACTGAGTGGGCAATTTCGTAGTATTCCTACATAAAGTGAAGCCCAAAGGCTTTAAAAAAAAAAAAAAAAAAAACAAAAACAAAAAACAAAAACAAAAACAAAAAACAAAAACAAAAAAAACAAAAAACAAAAAAAGTGAAGCCAGTCAAAAGGTCAAAAGTGAGTATAATATTGAAAAACAAGAACACGAGCAGATATCAAACGGCAATTGAAGCAAACCAATCGATGGTGACTAAATGAACGTAACAATCAAATGTAAAATACATGCAATCAGTGAAAATTGAAAAAAAAAAAAAAATGTAAACCAAAGCCATCTGTAAAACCAAGAAGCAGAACAGAAACCCATAACACAAAAGGTCCAAGAATTTTTTTTTTTTTTTTTTTTCCAAATAAACCCAAAAAGTTCCAAGATATCAAAACCAGACAAAGTAGAGAAAATAACATATGGGTATCAAAGTATCTGTGCTAGCTCAATAGTCCATGCAAACAGTGCCATGTAACAATCTAATGCACCAAAATACAATCAGATAAAGCCATAAAAAGCCAGAAATTAACCGACTTTACTAGTGAAACACATAAGTGGTCCAAAATCTAGAACCAAAGAGGCCCTAAACCATGAATTCATGCATCAAAACATTAAACACAAACAAAAATATAGAAAAATAGCATTTGGGTATCAAAGCAAAGTACCTTATGGCTCAATATTCCAAGAAAACAGTGTCAAAGATGGATCAAAAGAATTCTGGATAAAGAACAATCATATCTTCCATAAAAAAAAAAAAAAGAACAATCATATCATTAGAAAGGTTAAAAAGGTACACAAAATTGCATGCACATAGGATAGGACACTGTTTGGTTGTTGAGAAAAATGAGGGAAAGTTCCTATTTTTTATGGTCAGTAACAGAAATGAGAAAATTTTGGCACAAAATCAGCAATGCAGTTTGAATGTTTGATTTTAGGAACAAATGATAATTAGAGAGTACCAGACAGACATGCCACCACATGATCAGTCCATTACCTTGGGAGGACAGTGAGGGAAGAATGAGAAAGTGGCGAGAAAATAATAGAAGTTGGTGATTATGGGGTTTTGGGGAACATGATCATTTTTTGTTTTGGGAATCAGGAACATGATCTATTTTGTTGGTCTTAGCTTTGACCGTGAAAATTGTTGTGTAACAAATAATAATGTATGTAGCTTTCATTAAAAAAAAAAACCAATGTAGGTAGCGTGTGAGAGAGTTATATATATCCATATCCAATCAATAAGGCTGATGAAAACAAATATCTTACGGCTTATTTCACGATTATTGAGAGATTACAGTTTTTATCATTTATGATAATATATATATATATATACTAGTTTCTAAGTACGCACATTGCGCGTGCTTAGAAGTTCTTTTATTTTTTTTAGATAAAAATTAATAGTAATTTACATCTATTATAATTTAAAAATATATATTTTTATTTTTCAAACAAATAAAAGGATAAACTTTAGAGATAAGTAGTAATTTTTTTTTTTAAAACGTGAAGGGAAAAAATCCTAAATTTTAGAAGGTTTTTTTTTTTTTAAAAAAAATTCTATAAAGAAATTTTTTATTTGACATTTATGACAATTTTTCTAAATGACGTTACCCTTCATTAATGAGGGTATTTTTGAACTACATAAAAGTCTAGTTGAAAGAGAGGAATCCTCTTATATATAGTATAGATATAAGTTAACCATGGTTATGTGGGTTGATTTTTTTTTTTTTTTTTTAAAACACAACTATATCGGTACCAAATAAGTTAACTAATAAAATCTATTATTCGTATAAGGGATTCAAGGTTCAGACCTTGCTTATGCCAAAAGTTGAATGATGTCTTAATTTAATGATAAGGAACAATTATCATAGAGTGAAACAAAAAAAAAAGAATAAGAAAAAGAAAAAAAAAAAAAAAAAACACTTAAGCTCAATATTTTAGGTTCTAAGTTTAGGCTTAGCCATGTGATTGTATTCATTAACACAAGGTTAAATTAGTTGTGATTAAAGAGAAATAAAGTTTCTTGAGCTACATTAATTAATACAGTCACATGATTGATTTTAATTGAGAACCTAATGTATAATATATATTTAAAGAATTGCATGTAAGTTTTACCTTAATAAAAATGGTTTCAATAATTGGTTGGTGAGTAGGGATGGAGTTGAAAATTTTTATTTCGGGGCCAGACTTATGATATTGATACAACAATAAAAGAAATTCAAAATACACACACATATATATGTGGTATGAAAAGGATAAAGATTTTAATTTTCTAACATTAAAGTAGTTACTCTAATAATTTTCTTATATATAAAATAATTTTTTAAGAGAATTTATCATCTTTATAAACTTAAATAAGTACACACAAATTCAAACAATCCACCAATTGCCATTTCTAATATCATCTCGAGGATTTGCTATAAATTGCAATGTTTCAGATTTTTAAGCTCAACTTTGGCACCTAAAGAGGTTGGGACCTTTTCTTCTCCTCAACGTAGGAGCCTTTCTTCTCACCTACTATGAGCATTCTTTCCTCTCTTGTCTATTAGCGTAGCCTAAGGGATAACAGAGTTGGTGCTTAGAGTGTCCCTTTGTGTCATGTGAGCAGCATCATGGATGCAGACATCCTAGAAAGGATCCAAAGAATGCAACTTACTACGGAGGAAGATGAAACTATGATCATACGGCCAGTGTGATGACAAGAGATCTTGGAAGAATATTCTCTAAGTCTAATAGGGAAGTTCCTTACTACCAAGACGATTAACCTTCGAGCAGCAAAGAATTTTACAAAGGACTATGTGGAAGATGGGAGACAATTTGAAGATTGTGGAGGTCAGCAACGGATGACTACAATTTAAATTCACATTGGAAAGCCATCTACTCTAGGTATGGAACAATGGCCCTTGGTATGTTGACAATCAACTGTTGGCTATACGGAGATGGGAGAAAGGCATGATAGCTAGGTTGGTGACCTTCACGCACCTACCTTTCTGGGTTCAAGTGTGGGGACTCCCCTTTGATCTAATGAATGAAGAGGCAGGCCACGATATTGGGAGGGGGCTGGAAAAAGTTATCGAAGTAGACTGCTAGGCCTTCAAAGCCGACCAAGCCCGATTCTTGCGAATTCAAGTGGAAATCCCCTTGGACAAACCACTTTGACAACGAGGACTAGTTGTGAGTATGGAAGGAGATGAAGTCCGGGTGGCATTCTGCTACGAACGATTGGTTGGATGGTGTTTTGCATGCGGCAGAATTGGGCATGACGTGAAGGAGTGCAGCGACGCTAGAGGGGAAGGTATGGATAACAGACGGAACGGGGAATGGATGAAAGCAGGTGTACGCACTCACTCTGTGAATCTGAGGAGCAACCAACACAGCCCACGCTGTCACCGGAGAGAACCAGCCACCCAAACCAACCTAATACGGGAGACAGCTAGCCCTATGCAACCTGTTAATGCAGAAACGGAAAATCTGAGAAATATGGTAACAGATACGGAGGGCCCCACAAGCACATTACGGATGTTATCACAATCAAATCCTCAGATTTTATTACTCGATACGTTACAACTGGACATGGAAAAAATAGAAAATCGGATTAAAACACAATCAAGTTCGATAACAATGGAAACCGAAATTAATGGAGGTGATCTTTATTGTGTGCCCATCAGTTACGAGGAGTCTAAAATGATGAACACGACATGCACCCAAAAATCAAGTGAACACGCCACAAAGCTGAATGCAGTGCCCGAAGCCACATGGATGAAAATCTCAAGACCGGGGTTGCCAATAAATAGTGAAGTTACAAGGGACTGAGTATCAGTGGGGAAGAAGAGACAATCTGAACACAGGGCAATCAAGGATAACCAAGACAACAAGACTAGTAGCAAAAGGCTCAAGGGTGTGCCTGAAACGACACAACCTACCTCTCCAACGGTGGTGGCTGCGTCACAGCCCTGCCGATCACAATGATCGTCCTGAGTTGGAACTACCGGGGGCTTGGAAATCGCTTGGCAGTGGAGGTCCTCGCCGATTTGGTGAGGAAAAAAGATCCCACAATTTTGTTCCTCATGGAAACAAAATTGACAGTTTGTGAAATGGAACTGATAAAGACAGAGTTGGGTTACACTTTTATGTTAGCAATACCATTTGATGGGAGAAGAGGGGGTCTGGCCATGTTATGGAAAACTAACGTGACGATCGACACACAAACCTACTCCCCACACCATATAGATGTACAAGTTGTTACGCCTTCCACCCAACCATGGAGACTGACTGGTTTATACGGATACTCGAAGGAACAGTTGAAGCCCGAAACATGGAGATTAATGAGGCACTTGTATAATCGGTCAACCCTTCCATGGCTATGCGTCGGTGACTACAGCGAGATATTGATCTCCGAGGAGAAGAATGGACGGCACCCCAGACCATTACCACCGATGCTTGCATTTCGAAAAACCCTGTTGGCTTGCGGACTAATTGATCTTGGCTACCATGGTTACAGGTACACATGGCGAAATGGGCGTGAGGGAGAAGATTTCATCGAGGAAAGACTGGATAGGGCGTGTGCTTCCTTGGGCTGGTCAGAACTATACCCAGCAGCAAAAGTGCACCACTTGGCAGTGTCTTTCTCTGACCACGATTTGATTCTAATCACCACATCTCCATAGAACGTCCAGCACAACCGGAGGCAACAAAAGATCTGCCGGTTCAAAGAGAAATGGGTGGCCCATCCGGAGTGTGAAAAAATAATCCGAGACTAATGGACACAAGCTCAACCATTAGGTAGCCCAATGTATTTCCTTTTTGAGAAAATTAAAGCTTGTAGAGCACACCTGGTTGCATGGAGTAAATCTACCTTCGAAAACACAAGAACTCGCCTAACAAAAAAGCAGCATTTACTTGAGGAATTAGTGGCACAAGGGTATGAATCAAACCAGGAATGCATAAACATATTGAGGAGGGAGATCAATGAACTGATACACCATGAGGAAGTGTATTGGAGGTAGCGGTCTAGGTCCATATGACTTCCAGAGGGTGACAAAAATACAAGATTTTTTCACCAAAGGGCTAGCCAAAGGAAGAAGAAAAATACCATAGAAGGTTTGCATGATAAAAATGGGGTGTGGCTGACAGATATGGGGAAAATTACTTCTATTGCTGAGGAGTACCATGTTGATTTGTTTAAAGCCCAAAATTAAAGGCACAGGGAAGGGGTGCTAGAAGCAGTTGATAAGGTAGTCACGGATGACATGGCCCATTCCTTAACACAACCATATTCAGAAGATGATGTAAGGAGAGAACTTTTCAGTATGCACCCATCTAAATCACCCGGACCGGATGGTATGACCCCTTTCTTTTTAAAAAAATTCTTGCATATTGTTGAACATGATGTTACATTAGCTATGTTATCTGTTTTACACTCCAGAAAGTATTTGAAAAAAATGAATTACACACACGTTGTACTCATACCAAAAAAAAAAAAAAAATGACCCACAAAATATCAGAGAGTTCCATCCCATAAGTTTGGGTAATGTTGTATCCTGAATCATATCCAAAGTACTTGCAAATCGGGTAAAATCTATTTTACCCAAAATTATATCTAACACCCAAAGTGCTTTTACTCCTGATAGATTAATCACAGATAATACCACGGTGGCATTTGAAATGTTGCATCGAATGTGCAATAGGAGAAAAGAAAGAACTAGGCACATGGCAATCAAACTCGATATAAGCAAGGCTTATGATAGAATGGAGTGGAGTTTCCTTTGACGGATCATGCTTAAGATGGGACTACTGGAACAATGGGTGAATTTGGCTATGGAAACAGTGTGTACAGCCTCCTATTCGATACTTATCAATGGGGAGCCAAAAGGCCTCATAACTCCTACCCATGGAATAAAGCAAGGTGACCCTTTTTCTCCATACCTCTTCCTATTTTGTGCTGAGGGCTTATCTTCTTTGATCAAGAAGGCAGTGACTACTAATAGATTGCAGGAGATCCAAAGTTGCCGGGGTGGTGTTCGTATCTCTCACCTCCTCTTTGCAGATGATAGCCTGCTATTTTGTGAGGCTAAGACTACTGAATGCCAGCAACTTCTTGACATCCTTACACAATATAAGGAAGCCTCGGGTCAATCAATCAACAAACAAAAAACCACAATCTTCTTCAGCAAGAGCACTACTCCTAGAATCACGGAGGAAATTCGAAATCTGTTGAGTGCTCAATTCATGACAAACTGTGAAAAATACCTTGGTCTCCCTATGGTTGGGGGAAAATCTAAGGTGAACACTTTTAAGGACCAATAGGAAAGGATAACAAAAAGCGTGATGGGGTGAAAGGAAAAAACTATATCAAAGGCGGGAAGGGAGGTTTTGATCAAGACGGTAGCACTAGCAATACCCACTTATTCTATGAGTATTTTCAAATTCCCTAAGAAGGTGTATGATGACATAAATTCGGTATTGGCTAAGTATTGGTGGGGACAAACTCATAATAAGAAGAAGATTCATTGGATAAACTGGAATAGGGTGTGCACCCCAAAAAACAAGGGCGGAATGGGCTTTTGGAATATCCATGCTTTCAATCTAGCCATGCTAGCCAAGCAAGTGAGGTGATTGATCATAGGTACACAATCCCCATTTTATAAGGTATATAAAGCCAGATATTTCCTCAAGTGCTCATTTTTAGAGGCAGAGATTGGCCAAAACCCTTCCTTTGTGTGGTGTAGTTTGATGGCTACAAGGTATATTATCCTAGAAGGCTCAAAGTGGCAGATTGGTAATGGGCAGAGCATCAACATCCGTAATCACAAGTGGCTACCCCGCCCACCACTCTTCAAACCGGGTGCTGACACATCCATGAAGGTGGGAGACCTTATTGACCAGCAAACCAATCAGTGGAACAGACCAGTGACGGAGCCACACTTGGACTAGGGGGGGCAATGGCCCCCCCCCTAAATTTTTTTTTTAAAATATTATATATATATATATATATATATATGTGTGTGTGTGTGTGTACTAATTTTAGCAATTTTGTTCTATAAAATTACATTTTGTTTCCCTTTAACAATATCTTTTTTTTTAGAGAGAGTTTCAATATCATTGATTCTTTTAAGAGTAATGCTATACTCACAAACTTTTTTATAACATTTTTACAAATTGTTATGGTAGCAAATTCTTATTGGTTCGCATACGAGCACACCACTCACATAATTTTTTTACTTACCAGTAATCACTTATCACATTAGTAATTTATAAAAAAACTTGTAGCTTTAGCATTTTTCTCATTTTAATGACCGTAAAAAAAATTTATAGATCTAAAATCTAAAACAAAATATACAAGCCTAAAAAAAATAACTCAACAAAAAAAATTATAAGTAAATCTAAAAATTAACTAATTGTATCCAAAATAAATAACCCTGCCTTTTAAAAAATTCTAAACAAAAATAATTTTGTTCTTACCCACACAAAAAAAAAAAAAAAAAAAAAAAATCTTAGCTAAGTAGCAGAATCAGAGGTTGAAACCGCCACACACAATCAACAGTAAAACCGCCCCCCCTCACTCAAAGTTCTGGCTCCGTCCCTGGAACAGACCTTTGATACAAAACACTTTCATGCAGTCCACACAGGAAGATATCCTCAACATCAGACTTGGCGATCCCTAAACATCGGATAGAATTTGTTGGAAAGAAAACAAAGCCCAATGTTTCGCAGTCCGGTCTGCCTACTTAGTTGGCCTTCGATTGTATCACGGTGGTGGGGTCAAGCATTCCAAAGCGCAGGAAGACAAGAGGCTCTGGCATAAACTATGGAAAATGGATATTCCACCGAAGGTGCGAACCTTCCTTTGGAGAGCATGCTCTGATATTCTCCCCACACGAGCTAACCTTGCTAGAAGGAGACTGCCTATTGATCCTCGCTGCGACATCTGCAGATATGAAGAAGAAACGGTCTGTCATGCCTTATGGGAGTGCCCATTAGCCACCAATGTGTGGACTCTAGTCAAAGGAAAATTGTAGAAATGTACAGCTACAGCACCGAACTTTCACTCCCTCGCCAGATAGATGAAAGGGAAGCTCACGGTGAAGGAATTAGAAGTATGGGCGATGGTCACTTGGTCCATTTGGAATGTCAGAAACTGGGTTTACTTCGAGCGAAAGCAATCCCAACTAGCTGACATACTCCACGGAGCCATGACCCTGTTACAAGACTACCAGGGCATGTCGAAGTATCTCGCAAGAACACAGACACCCAGCTTGAACGAAACTCCCCCCAGATTTTTAAGCTCTAGCATGTAAGGAGGCAAGGGAACAAACCAACACATATTCTAGCTAATTAGCATGCTGAAGGAATTTCTAGTTTTGTATCATGGTTAGTGGAAAATCATTCTATGATTAAGCCATATGTGACTCAAGATGTATTGATTTTTTCTTTTTCTAAGTAAAGTTACAATCTTCTCATCAAAAAAAATTTATATAAACAAGTTGCCTAGTTTGTTACAGATATGTACAAAAAGCAATTATTTTGTTGTAATTAAAAAAAAAAAAAAAAGAACTTTATTTTTTTTCAAGTATCATTTGTAACATTAAATATCTCATGTTTAATTATTTCTTTAAGAATTATACTGAATTTAGCGTTTTGAGTCTCAATCAAGCATTTATAAACAAAAAACAACAAAAACCTTCTTTCCAAATAAAAAATATTTATTCAATTTTATCTATGTTCACCAATAAATATAACTTTTTATTCGTAATTCAAAGCAAATAAAAGAAAATTATAATTCTAAAGGCAGGAGTGATTTAAAGTTAAAAGGATTAAGAGGAAATTGTTTTTATTAAAAACTCTCTACTTAGACTCAACAAGCAAGGTAAGATATGAAACTACTCAAAAATAGAAACACTATTTTAGCATTATTCTTCTTTTTTTTTTTTGTTAGGAATGGGAAAGTTTGGATTTGTTAAAAATTCTAATTCTTTTTTATTTATTTTTTTCAGAGGGTTATTTGGACAACTGTTTATTATTTCGTAACACTATTTTTTTTTTTTTTTTTTTTTTTTTTTTTTTTTTAGGGTGGGATAACTTTTGTTTTTGGATATTTTAAAAATATTTTGGAAAAAAAAAAATATAAAATAGTGGTTCTGCCCCTATTGGTGAGAAATGATATTAATAAATCATAACTACCTCCGCAAGTTATATAAAAAAATTATGCAACTTTTTGTATCTCTAGCTTTACTTATTATATGTTCTCATTAAATATAATTAAATAAAATATGTCTCATATACAAAGTATTTGGAGGTTTAGAGAGGATGGGTTCGAACTTATTGGACCTATTGACCTCATCACATGGGAATAAGTTTAAGTAAGTCTATATTATATAGTTATTTTAATTGTGCTTCATGCTCTTTGGTCATGCTGAGAAGTTGCTGTAATTTGGTCCGATGTGGAGCTCTGGAGTTTTCGATCAGGCATGCAATTTGTGGACTTCAAGGAACTGGTAACTAGGATTCTACAGGCAAACAAAAATCCAGAATTGTTTGCAATGGCCGTATGGTCAATCTGGAACCAATGCAACCAAGTCAGATTACAACAACCCAGCTGGTCTCTCCATCTCACACCTCAGGTTTCCAAGGATCGACTTGAAGAATTTCAGGCAGTGCAACTACCACCAAAGCCCCCACCGATTTTCCCTCGGGTTCGTTGGTGTCCCCCACCCCTTGGTTTTGTTAAAATTAATTTCGATGGGGCAGTATTTTCCAAGGAAAACAAATCCGGTGCTAGTATTGTCATTTAGAATAGGGAAGGCTTCATGTTGGCAGCTCAATCCCGGCTGTTTAATCAAGCTTATAGTCCGAGTGCTATAGAAGCTGTAGCTGTACATACGAATCTTTAGTTTGCTACGGAACTCAGCTTCAACCATGCTGTCTTGGAGGGGGATTCTCAAACATGTCAACTTTGCAACATGAATGGGATATACTGACTTCTAATGATCTGTTAATTGAAGATGTTCGGCATTGTTTTAGTTCTTTTAATCAATTATATTACTCTCATACTAAGAGAGAATGTAATAAAATTGCTCAAAGTTTTGCTCAATATGCGTTAAATATCTCAAACTTTGTTGTGTAGATGAAGAATGTTTCATCTTCGGTTTCTTTTGTACTATAGGCTAATTTAGTCAATTCTATTAAATAAAAGCTAAGTGTTCTTCTTCCTCAAAAAAAAAAAAAAAAAAAAAAAGATTATTTAATGGTTAAATTACTAATCTAATCCTTCAACTATTATATAAAAGTAAATTTGATCCAACAACTATTAATTGTATAAGTTGTGCCTTGGTCACAATTTTTTACAATAAAATATAATTAGAAAGTTTTTACTAGTTCTCATCTAGCTTATCAGCTAGCTGCTAAAGCTACAACAAGTTGCCACTCAACCAACAAGTTTGAAGTTCTATCAAAATAACAAAAAGCTAAAAAATCAATCACAGCTTTCCTATAAGCATAACTTATTTCAAGTTACTTAGACAATAAATTATGATTGGTGAATAATTATTTTCACATGAACTCACAACTTTTATTTTCAATCACTCATAACTTATTATCTTAGTTAGCTGTGAAAAATTTGAGGAGTAAATTATTTCCCTAATCTTATTTAATCAAAAGTGGTTAGACATATTTCTTAAATCATTGAGGAGTAGGGTTAGTTTGGGAGAGGTAGTGATGATAGAGATGGGGATTTAGGAGTTACTTAGTAGGATGGACATAGAAAGGTAAAATCAGAGCAAAAAAAAAAAAAAAAAAAACCATGGCTTCAACTAGATTAAGTTGATATGTCTATGGTAACAACAATAGTATAGGATCACAAAATAAACATTAGTTGGGGAGACAAAATCTTGGGGAGACTCAAATTGAGGGGTTTATATAACATATAAAGACATCATTTGGCCCAAAAATTTAACCTTATAAGAGCATTCACAGTAGTGCATCTATAATTTTAGTTATTTAGCACCAATAAAAGTTATTTTATCTATTTTACCTACACATATGCTACAGCAGTTGATCTATTTTAGTTTTCAACACAATAAAATAATATAAACATCACAACAAAATAATATATCTACTACAATAAAATAATCTACCTCACTACAATAAAATAATATATTCACTACACCCATACATCACAGCCACCACCACCACCACCACCACCACAGCCCATAACAAAAGAAAAAAAAAATCAACCAAGTTCACACATTACAGCCACACACACAACCACAACCACCACCACCGCCACCACCCACAACAAAAGAAAAAAAAATCAACCAACCACCTACCACACCACCTACCACACCCACAAAAAGTACTGATCGGCGCCCGCAGCCCAGCCACCCACCGATGAACCCAACCACCTATCGACACCGATCTACCCACACAACCACAACCACCACCACACCATGAAATCCAGCCAAACTGCCATCATGAAACCCAGGGATGGGACGACGATGAAGGACTGGGCGATGAAGGATCAGCGATGAAGATCAGCGATGAAGGACTGGGCGATGAAGATCAGCGATGAGGATCGGCGATGAAGGACTAGGTGATGAAGGATCGGCGATAAAGATCGACGATGAAGGATTGAGCGATGAAGGATCGGCAATGAAGGACTGGGCGATGAAGATGAACCCAGAACAGTCGGGAAAGTAGATGAGGGAGAGAAAAAAAAAATGAGAAGGAAAAAGGAAGAAAGAAGAGAAGCCGGAGAGAGAAACAATGAAAAAGAAAGAAAGAGAAAATATTTTTTAAATGAAAGAGGAGAGAGAAATTTATTAAAATATTATTATTTTTTTTAGCTTTCATGAACAGTACACATCTATTTATAGATGTGCACTATAGCAAATCAGCTAAAAAAAATAAGTATAGCTCCATTGCTGGAGCTTACTTTTTGTGTTTGTGAAGCTAAATTTTAGCAATATAGCAATATGCCTCCGCTACTATGAATGCTCTAAGTTTGACTCTAACTATACTATATTAACTACTTACTCTTTTCATTATTATTAATGTGAGACTTTACTCATACTTATATTCCTAACAACCTCCCTCACCCAAGTGTCAAAAGGTGTTAAGGAAAAAAAATCAAATTCAATATGACCCATTAAATAATTAACTTTTGGGCTCATAAACTAATCACTTCCAGTATGCTATTTTGGTTTGCACCAAAAATAGCATCCTTTTTTTTTTTTTTTTTTTTTTTTGTTTATTAATGAATGATAATTTTATTCAAAAGTAACAGTAAACAATCACGAAAAAAAAAAAGCACACAAGCACACCAAACAAAGGCTTTGAAACAAGTCTACATACAACAAGTCTCCCATATAATGATCTTGAAAATACTTTTCTTAGATCGACAACATTCCTCTTATTCCACTAGATGTGTCCATACCAACTTGCCGAACATAGCTTTCAACGCAATGTCGTTGCCGTTGTCGTTTCTGTTGCCTCTGCCGCTGTCGCCGTCGTTGTACGCGTCTCACTAATCATTATCAGACCGGGTTGTGCTACCATTCTTCTTTACTTCTCGCTTGTTCATTTTTTGAGTGGGACTAGAAACCAGCGGTGACAAACTGCTTTTTAGTATATGCAGTAAAGAAGTAATATAGCTACCAAAGAAGCACCAACAAACAATAACGGCTACAGTAATCCCCATATTGTGTGGCACCACTGTGTAGGTACCTAAAATGAAAGCTAACAACATTGCAGTAGTAGAATAGCTTATTGAATCAGGTGCGCGTGCTGCAAATTTTTTGCGACGAATGAAGTCCAGAATCATTTTTGAAGCGGTGAAGTGAGAGAATACTGAGGCAAGGGAAAGACCAAAAGCGGCACTATTAGCTAGCAGAAATATCTGGAAAGAAGTTTTTTTTGCTTAATACTGCGGAGCCCTCATCCACAACATCTTGGCTTTTGTATCCACCAGGCACAGTGAAAGATGCAGCGAAGGTCACTGTTGCGATGAGTGTAGCTACCACCACTGTGTTTTCACTCCTTTGCTTCATAAGATCTGATTTGGACTTTCCCTCACCATTGCCATTGCCATTGCCATCACCTTTGCCTTTCTGAATGCCCATCTTTATGAGTGCTCCACGCAGGCTTAGTCGAGCGCCCTTCTCCCACAATTTTTTCTGCGTTTCATCATGTAAAATTTATAAATGGACGATCTTTTGTAAAATGCTAAAGCTACCTACCCATAAAGACAAACACATGCACACACACATCATACATGTATGTAGGACATGTATGTGATGCATCCTAGCTTTTGAGGAAAATTAATAATATACTTTCAATCAAAAATCAAATTAATAGAACTTGGTTGCCTTTGTAATTGGCAAAATTACACCCAAAAGAAAGAAAAAAAAAATGTTGGGTGTGCGTGGGTTCCATCCCACACTTGATGTAATAGCTCATTTAATGAGCTTGTCTTTAAAGTCTTCATGCCAACCATGTCTCTTAAGGAAACTTGACATTAAGTGTGTAGGACACGCCTAAAGAAGAAGAAAAATTGGTTGAAGAAAACACAAGAACATTTGGCCAAGTGAAGAGAAGAATTGAATTCATCCTTTTTGTCTAATATCATGTACAAAAGTCAAGGCTTGTGTTGTGTGCTTGCATTTATTGTGACTTGATGTGAAGCATGTGGAAGGAAGAAAAGAAGGAAAAGATGAAGAAATAAAAGTAGGCTATTAGGCCATTTGGTGCACAAGAAGAAAAGAAGAGTGAAGAGGAGAAGTACCAACAAGTGAGATTGAGGATAGTGCAATCTTGAAGAATTGCGGGAGTGAGAGTAAGCAAAAGAGAAGAGTAGTGAAATTACTTGAAATTTGTCCTGTAGTTTTTCTCTTCAAGAAGAAATGGTTTTTCACGTAAAATTTTGTATTTTTGTATGGTTGTACTTCTGCTGTACTTGCTGAAATTTATTTACAGTTATACAGAAATTTTCCCAACAAAAAAGCTCTAAACTTCTTCGTTTTGAGGACATTAATAGTACAATTATGATGAAGACTAACGAGAGGAATGAATAATATAAAGTTAAAGTATAAATGACTGAATTGAATGAAAATAAAGTTATATAATTGAATTGAATTCCAAGTAAACCATCACACATTTTTGGTGTGATGGTCACTTCACAAGTATAAATACTTGTAGGGTGTAAGGGGAAAGAGCCAAAATTCAAATCTTCAGGAAGGAGCTTCACACACATTTACACTTAGATTAGGTTAGAGTAAAATTTCTATCTTGTATAAAAAAATTCCAAGTAAAATTAAATAATACAATTTTTTATTTAATTAATCTTTTATTTATCTTGAAAGTGTTAGACATATTCGAATGAGGTTTTAAAATTCCTAGGAGGAATAATTAGCTTTTTTTAAAAAAATTCTTCTCAGAGGTATGAGATTTAACTCATAAACGAGACTAAAGGTCCGTTTGGTTGGAAGAGTAAAAAAGTAGGAGGATAGAAAATGGTGAGAGGATAAAAAGTGGGAGGATATAAAAGATTTTAATTTCCCTTCTTTTTGTTTGGTTGGGAGTGGAAAAATGGAGGGTTGAAAAAAGTGAGTTTGTATAAATTTGCGTGTGTATTAAAAAATGATGTCCAATTAAAACAAAAAAAGTGATAAACAAAAAAAAAAAAAAAATCAATCACCCAAATTTATTTATTTTTTAAATCATGTCCATAAAAAAAACAAAAAATAAAAAACAAAAAACAAAAAAAGAGGCCGGCAATGTCCAAAAAATAAAAGGAAAAATATGTGTGAAGAAAAGTAAGGTGGATGAATTTATTGCACATGGCCATTTTCATCAAAAAATGAAGCACAATTTCTCTTTTCAATTTTTTTCTCCATTTTGGGGGAAAAACTTTTTAGTGGGTCCGGAAAAAAAAAACACCTGAACTCTATTATTTATTTTCCTTCATTTTCACCCAACTAAACACACTCAAAAAAGTTTTCTTTCCCATTTTCACTCTAAAATTTTCTATTCACTCTATTTCACCTTCAAACAAACACACCCTAAGTGAAAAGTTGCCTGTGTAGTTAATGTATTAAGTATTAAAGTATTAACCATTTAATAAAAAATTAATTAAAAAAGAAAACCTTTTTTAAATTAAAGATTTTCCCCACCAAATCAATCCTTTTTGTACGTAACTACCCAAACTCTTCGTTTAGAATTCCTATAAATTGTGCGGTTGTATTGCATTCAGTAGAGCAAGACGGAAGGGGCATACCGCTCTCTGAGAGTGTAATTTTCCTGTTAACAGAACATAGTCCATTGTGGTGGAGCCCTCCTTGTTTGTAGCATTTAAGATAATATCTCTATCTTCTCCCAATATCCGCACCATATGGGTATGCCCATTGATGGCCGCTAGATTTGAAGGCGTGTTACCTTTTTCATCTTGCTCGTTGATGAGACCCTCAAACTCTGGTCTCCCATCAAGAAGGGAAATTGCTGACCGCCATTGACTTTCTGCAACCGCATGAAGAACATTCCGACCCTTGTTGTCCAACAACTCGTAGATATCTGGACATGCTTTCATGAGTATGTTTATTACACCTTTATTGCCTTCCTTGGCGGCAATGTGAAGAGCAGATAAACCTTCTTTGTTTCTTACATATGCAGGGGAATTGCCCTTTTCTAAAAGCAGCTTGACAAATTTCTCATTACCCATATGTGCGGCAATGTGTAGAGGAGTCCATCCTGCGTCATCCCCTTGTTCAATTGTAAATGGCCATTTTTCCATCACTTCTTTCAAAAGAGGACAAAAGGGGCTTTTGCCCTTTTCAAAAAAATTAAATAGGAAAATGCCCCACTTCTCAAACTAATTAGGGAAATGCCCCTCTTTTAAAACTCGATTTTTGATAAATCGAGTTAGGTCCTATAGCGGCGTTTTTAAGGACTTATAATGACGTTTTCAAGACCTATAATGGCGTTTTGTAACTCGATTTATATAAAATCGAGTTATAGGTAAAAAAAAATTAAAAAAATTGCCTATAACTCGATTTTATGGAAGTCGAGTTAAAAAACGTCACTATAGGTCCTTAAAAAAGCCGCTATAGGGCTCCAGATTTTTTTTTTTTTTTTATAACTCGATTTTGAGAAAATCGAGTTTTAAAAGAGGGGCATTCCCCTATTTAGTTTGGGAAGGAGGGCATAAGGCTAATTAATTTGGTTGAAAAGGGCAAAAGCCCATTTTGTCCTTCAAAAGACCTAAGAAGATATAGGAAAACAATATTGCTTAGGTTAGTACATAATGAGATCTTTTATTTTCATGACACGACATTGGGGAAGAGGGTTTTGAACCTATGTTTTCTCTCAATGCAACTCAATCGCAGGATTGTAGTGGATGAAAGATTATGGTTCAAAGACAAGATTAAAAGACAAAGTTCACAACAACTAAAACAAAATGTTCCTAAAAAAAAAAGAATTCACAACAAAATTGACTTTGAAATATTAATTAATATAAATAATATGTACAAACTATAACTTAAATACAAGGTTTTATTTATAGGACAAAGTTTGGCTACACTCTTACTAAATATTATTATGACTACATATTTTGAAAATTTAATTGTTAGATTATGTATTCTTTATGTTTTTAATATGAATATCAATTTTTATTCAAATCAAATGTTATTTACTATTCAATTAATAAACTTATTTTTTATGCATAATTCAAGATTACAAAAACTTCAAATTTAAATATTTAATTGATGACATAACTATTGATCTTTAATCTTCTTGAAATTTTACAAGAGACAAAATTTAACTACAAAATTAGTTATAATCTAAATTTGGCTAAAACCTTGCTTAATATCTTTTTATTTGGGGTGAATTTTGACAAATCCACCATTGGATTACATTTTTTTCTTATATTCTCTACGCTTGCAAAATTTATAAAAAATTAAAGATCAATAGCTATGCCATCAATAAATTGTTTAGATTATAAGTTTTTGTAATTTAAAATTATGTATAAAATATAAACTTATAAATCATATAATAAATAATATCTGATTAACATAAAATTTGACATGTGTATTAAGAGCTTAAAGAATATGCAATTCAATAATTAGATTATTAAAGAAAGTTGTAACCTCATGTTACAACCAATTTTGTAGCTAAACTTTGTGCTTTTGCAAGTATGAAGGATATAATAAAAAAATGTAATCTAATAATGAACTTATCAAAATTCATATCTAATAAAAAGATATAAAGGAAGTTTGTAGGCAAACTTTGTGCATATTTTTAATAATAAAATGCTTAGTGTCAATTAAAAGATATAAAAACAATAATCAATCTTTAAACAAAAACAAAAAACAAAAAACAAAAAATATAATCAATTTATATTGCATATATATTTAATAACAAAATGAGTTTGTAGTCAAATTTTTTCCAATAAATTATATTCTAAAATAGATTTAATTGAAATACAATCATAATAGAACTATAAGATGACTTTAAAACTCATTCAATACACTTAAAATCAAGGAAATAAATATCGTAAATCTAAAATTTAAAAAATTACACAAAAATTAATAAATAACAAAACTCTAATAGTAGAGTTTGTCCCATATCAACCCCTAGCCTCTAAGCCACTCAGATCTCCTTTTTTTATCATTAAATTTCATTTGTTTCTTTAATAGTTAACCCCTTCATTACCAAAAAAAAAAGTATCTCACATGTATAGTACTGAGATTTTTTTTTTTTTTTTTTTTTTTTTTTTTTCAGATTGACCCTTTTTTATTTTATAAATGAACTTAGCTGGTTTTGAGATATCCTAAAACGAAAAAAAAAAACTCAATTTGGGACAAATTGAGTAACCATTACTCGTACCAATATACAGAAAGGTTTTCGCTATGTAATGTAATAACCTAAGGTGATTTATTCAAACGAAAGAAAGAATAAAACAAAACAAAATCAAAAACAAAAAAAATCTATGGTGAAATTATAGCTTACCAAAAAATAAAAAAGAGGACTTGAGTTGAGGTAGATATTTACCTGTTGGAATGTTTACAAATGTGCAGAAACGCTTACGATCTTTTTTTTTATGAGTATCGTCTAATAATTCCGGAAGAGGGAGGAGAAATAGCATATTGATGACCCACCTCACCCAAGCGAAAGTTTCACTGAGAAATATATAGTTTCCTTTTTCATCGCTCTCTATTTCTATTATTTGCTGGAAGGAACTTTCCTTGTTACTGTCTGCATTGGATGCATCAAAAGAAATATAAATAATTATACCAGAGAAATAAGTTTTATACATTCCAGAGAAATAAGTTTTTTTTTTTTTTTTTTAAATTAAACTTTAAAAAATCTAAATAACTCATAAGGAAAATAAATGTGATTCCTTCTTCAGAGTTTCAAAGATGCTAAGAGATATTATCCATTTGGATTCATCCTTGCTTGGACTGTCCAACGTTTTTGGGTGCTCCAAACATGGGTGGGAGTTCCTTGGAATCTTTTGTTTTCTATGGGTGTGTGGAACTTATGGTTGCATAGGAATAATTTTATCTTTAGGACTGGTAAAGTTGATCGGCTATGTTTTAAGAAAAGCATTAAGGATAGTGTAGAATTTTTTTCTGTTGGGCTGAATGCTAAGCTGCCTAAGGAAAAAGTGGTGATTGCTGTGGGGTGGGAGAAGCCTCCTTCGGGATGGGCAAAGCTCAACTCTGATGGATCTGTATTTAGTAATATTGGGCGTGCTGGAGGGGGTGGTTTAATCAGGGATCATGAAGGACGGTGGTTGAAAGGATTTGCAAGGCCTATGGGGGACTCTAATAGCTGTATGGCAGAGCTGTGGGCCTTAAGAGATGGTCTTTTGCTAGCTAAAGAGATGGGAATAAGTAACCTCATCATAGAGCTAGATGCATTAAGTATTGTTTTGCTATTGAACAATAACACTACAAACTTGTTAATGGAGCCTTTGCTTACGGATTGCAGGAACCTGGTGAGAGAGTTCCCCAACAAGCAAATTGCGCACATCTTTAGGGAGGCCAACCAATGTGCTGATGCGTTGGCAAAGCTTGGTGCTACTAGTTTAGAATCTTTTGTAATCTTTTTGAATCCGCCGCCTGTGGTGGATAGTATATTAGCTAATGATAAAGCTTGTGTAAGATGTAATAGACTGATTATTTCCTAAGTTAATGATATATCGTTTATTGACCAAAAAAAAAAAAGACAAATAAGAGAATGTATCTCATGAGCAGTGACGCAGTAAAAATATTTATTGAGGAGCCAACTAATTATAACAAAACTGTTAAATTATAAAATAATAAAAAATAAAAAATCATGACTCAAAACAAATACTTAGTTCCGTATACTAACTTTAACTCAACAATGTTATGCCCTACGTTCTTAATTATTTAAGAAATAATAAAGGATCATTTTCTTAAAAAGCAACATCTATTTAGGATCATATTTTTTAACTCTTCTAGGGAGTTAAACACCAAAAGTTTCATTATTTGGAACAGAGTACTAAGTAATAGCTTCTGAAATTTTGAAAATTCTCATAAAATATGCGTCAATGCTTCTATATATATATATATGCATCATTGGTTCCATAAATTGCTCACATTTTAAACGCTAAATAGAGGCTTTTAATGAAATAAAACTCTATGAGTATAAATAAAGGCTTATATTTACTTGAAAAATAACTCAAGAAATAGTAAGTTAAAGAGAAATACAAGAAATCTTGTTGTCATTCTCCAAAATTGCTATTTGTAGAATCCAACATTTTAGTTGTATTCTAAGGACAAATTAGAGATAACCCTTTAGCAACAATAATGTGGGGGCAAATATTTTCTAAGAAAAATAATATTATGCCTCCAAATTATCTATTTTATGTTTATCTTTTGTGTTAATCTTGTTTTTTCATTATTACTTTGTATAATATCCCCAACAATCTTTGTAATATCCCCAACAAAAAATACCCTTATATCCCCTTTAAGTTCAAAAGGTATATATAAAATAAAAATCTTCAATTAAAAGATTACATAATTATTAAAAATCATTACACGTGAATTATAAGTGAAATTTTGCCTATGAAAAAAATCACATTACTTAATCATATATTTATAAAAATCATAATATATAAACAAAATATAATGAATATATTTTCAAAAAAAAAAAACTGTTTATAAAAAAAATTAATATATTTTCTTTTCACGAGTTTTTAACAGTAAATACTATTTTTTTATACATATAAGTGGAATTTATTTTCAAAATTGATCCTACATGTGTGTATAAAATGCATATATTGGGTGTCTGTTATGCAATATGTTTGTAAGTATATGAAGACCTATATGTGTGTTTTACTTATCATACCTTCTTTTTTTTTCTTTTTTTCTTTTTTAATTTACTTATGAATTATGTTCCTTGAAATCAAATAGTTATGCCACCTATTCAAAGAAAAGCTAAGTTATCGTACATTCTCGTGGTCATTCCGTTTTATCCATTGGAATGAGCTAGATATTTTGACATTAGTTTATTTTGCAAACTGTTTCAGGGATAATGCTAAGGTTAATATATATATCTCACACAATAAATATATCTAAGTATATATTCATTATATAATGTTTACACCATTTCAAATTATTAATTTAAAAATAAAATAAAGTACATTTTTAATATCATCATCCCATAACATAACATGTCATATATGAGTAGAAAGTAATCATACTCTTAACGAAATAATAATAATAAAACGTCACCTCTGAGTAAAATGGTAATTGAAAGAAAGGGTTAAGGAAAAAAATAAAGATATGCTAACGTAGCGGCAGAAAATCATTAATTAGGCAGAATTTAGTAGAATGAATAGAAGTAAGAAGAATGGACCTGAATGGGTCAGAATTTAGAACAAGATAAAACAAACGAGGTGACTTGTACCTATTAACCAACCGAAATGGATTTTTTGGGCCGTTCCTTGTGGAACAAAATTGAATCATTAACATCGGTGCAAAGTCTTCAGAGTTCAGACCAACTGGCCCATGCAATTTTTCTTTAAGAAATGATATGTTCACAACATTTTCATAATATTTTTATAACAAATCCTAAGTGGCAAGTTATTACTGGTTATTATTATTGAGGCAAAAAAGTAATTTTAGTGTTAAGTTTAAATTTGAACCAATAATAACTAACCACTTGTGATTTGTTGTGAAAATATTATAAAAATGTTGTGGACATAGCATTTCTCTTTTTCTTTTCCTTTCCCATTTAAAAGATGAAGGTTTTGATTTTTTTTTACTTTTGATAGAAGAGGGAGAGAGTGTTGTAAAAAATTAAGTGAATTAGAAGATGTACGGGTGTGTAAAGAAGTAGTTAATGATGTTTGTAATGGGACTTTAAGATATTTTTTTTTCTTTTAATTCAATAGTTAAGAGTTATTAATCAATTAAACTATAAAGATCTTGACTATGCTTTAAGATTGATTAGAAGGGAATTAGGTTTACCTGGTGATTTTCGTAACTCGGTTCTTACAAAGTATAAGCTGGATTAGACATTAGAGATAGTGGAGTTGGCTAATAAGGTCCGTTTGGATACAACTTATTTTGCTGAACTGAATTGAACTGAACTGAAAACACTGTAGCAAAATAATTTTTAAATGTGTAAATAGTGCTGTGGGACCCATTTTTAATATTTTTTTAAATAAAGTGTGCGTGAACAGTGCGCGCACAGTGCGTGAACAGTGCGCGCACTGTTCATGAACAGTGCGCGCTGTCCCTAAAAGCAGGACAACTGCGCAAGTGCAGAGAGAAAAAAAAAAAAAAAAAAAAAAAAAAAGAAAAAGGAGAAAACGCAAACGTGGGACGTGGGACGTGAATCCAAACTCAACCTAAATATGAGAGAGGGGTTGCCAAGGTTGAAATGAGGACGGGGAGAGTATAGAAACGAGTTAAGATACCATTCGGATTGAATTGGGGCATAGAAAGTAGAAACGGGTCTGCACTATATATGTGTAAATTTATAAAATTTAAAAAAAAAAAAAAAAAATGCTGCGACGTCATTAACAAAAAATTACCACCTTATTTTTTTTCTCACCTAAACAGGAAAACAATGAAAGTAGTGGTAGGAGCCAATAGAAACTTCAAGGATTAAAAGCATTCGATTTGACTATTCTTTTGGGTGTATGTAGTCCCTCTGTTTTGCACACACCATGTTACTATACAAAAAAATTCCTTTAAGATGGTTCCAAGACACTGACAGTAGGTTTCAAATTTAAGATCTCATGAATATCATGAAACCTTAGGATCAACTAAGCTAACTCCTTAGGGTTTAATAGATAAACTTTAAAAAACCAACAATGTCAAAAAAATTGTGTGCCCACATACATAATTTAGTTATAGACAAAGTCTGTCTAGACTATATAAACTTGGTTGCTTTTTCTTTAGTTCAAGTTCAAAATTAATCCAAAGGCCTTACAGTTTGATTGCTACATTTCCATACACAAACTGCTTAAAGATTTAGTTGGAAAAGATTTAAGATACGAGATTAATAGCATATTGTAACTATTTACAAGAATTTTCAAAATTAGTCAAGCCGCATTTTTTGGACTATTTTAGAGTTTTGAACTTGGGCCAAACCTTGCTTTGGCCCATTTTTTGAAATCTCTGGCAGTTGAAGATCAGTTGGGCTTTGGTGAGTCATGAATTGCCAATCCGTTGGCTTGATTATGAACATTGGATGCCACCCACACAATTTGTAAAGAGTTAGGGTGTGGATGGGGGGAGAGGTTTTTTAACCCAATCCGACATAATAATTTCCTAACCCATCTCAACATTGGGTTAAACTGGGTTAGGTTGATGGGTTATGCAAACATATTTCATACCTTGTAAAAAATGAATTTTCATAAACTATTCAAGCACTTTTTCAAAATAAATTATTACAATTTACATATTATGCTTAAATTATATTCTAAATTTCCAAACTCATCAAAATCAATAATTCTCAAAATACCAAAATTAATCATATATATATATATATAATAAAGCCTATAAAAAAATCATAATAAAGATTTAAAATTGATATAGAAACAATTACATGCTATATCAATTTGTAATATTTTTATTATAAAATTGGTATTTTTTTTAGGAACCCAATTTATTAAAATAAAAATATTACTTTTATATAAATTCACTACTTTTTCTCAATCATTCACATGCAGCAACCATGTCATATTATTTTCACAAACTTCTAATATATTTAGACAAAACTTGTTGTACACACCTTTACAAAAAAAAGGTAACTAAAGTCTCACGATTGAGAAATATTAAGACCATAAAATTTACACAATTTTTATCACAATTTATCATGTGTTAAGTTATGAGTGACCCACATAGACCCACCGTTCACAACTCAACAATAAAAATTATGTAAGTTTTGATGGTCCAACATTTTTTGTCACTATTTTCAAATTAAAAATAATAAAGACTATGCACACGCTAATAATTACCTTTAAGTTGCTTTTTTAAGGTGTATGCATAATAAACACTACTTTAAGGAGCAGAATGGGACAGCACTTACAAATACTTGTGTGAATGACAAGTGCATGCAAGACATTCATGCCATGCCTTCCAGCATAGGAGCAGTATGGAGCATTATCTAGGATATGAGAAGCCATGTCGTAGTGTCGTCTATCCACAGCGAGGAACAGTGCGGATTCCCCAGCGTTGTTTACCTGCTTAGTCAATTCTGCTGGATCCTTCTCATTAATTAGTTCTTTCACAACCTCAAAGTTACCATATCGCACAGCAACGTGCAGGGCAGTATCTCCGTCGAGATTCACCATGCTCAAAAGCTGCTGCCGGCCACCTATTTCAACATCTTGTTTTTTGGCCTGGTCTATTAGAAGCTTTACCATTGAAAAATCTCCTATCCTCGCAGCAACATGTAGCGGAGTATTGCCTTTGGAGTTTGTCTCATACACAAGGCTTGGACTCAGTGCCGGCTCAAGGCATAGGCAAGTTGGGCCTAGGCCTAAGGCCCCACCAAAAAATAAAATTTTCCTTAGGAAAAAAGGCCCCACTTTCCATAGTTAAAAGTCCAAATTTTTATAAAATTATATATATATTTTCTAAATGTTGTACATTTTTTTATTAGCGATGTTAAGGATACTACAAATTTTACTATTGGCTTACAAATTACCATGTTATTAATCACAAGAAAGTGATATAAACATTTATTAGTTAAATTGATGAACTTCATCAATGAGAGACAATATCATATTATATTTTGAACATTTTATAGTGCTTTTAATTAGCGCATTTTTCTTTTTCATTTCTATTAAGACTCTCAAAGTACGAGACCAATAGAACCTTAACTCAATTGAAACCCTAAAATATTTCAAAAAGATGTTGCAAATGTGTTAAATCATCAATTATAGATTAATCTCTCCTAATAGTTTGAGACTTTGGTTTTTGTAAAATAATATCCTACAAAGCCATACACCAAATAATATCTATCTCTCTCTCTCTTAAAATCAAAATATAAAATTAAAAATTAGATTACAATTTTATTTAATTATGCATCGTCTTATATCCAAAATAAAGTATCTTTTTCAATCGCAATATATTTTTATTTCTTTTTATTAATATTTATAGGTTCAACTATGATATTCAATTCTCTATATGAAATTAACATTAATTTAGTTGGTATTATTTATGTATTTAATGTATTAAATTAACCTTAATTTGATTAGTATTAAATAATTTTGTTTAATTAATATTTACATATTAAAGGCCCCGCATAAATTTTTCGCCTTAGGCTCCAAATTATGTTGGGCCGCCCCTGCTTGGACTTAAATTAACTATCTTTTTCGCAGCCTCAAATTTTTTGAATTGCAGTGCAACATGAAGAACAGTGTTCTCCTCGATTGTTACTTGGAGAAAGGTACTACTATTGGGATCTGAACTTACCAAATTCTGAAAGAAACTTGAATCACCGGAAGAAGCAGCTTTGAACACTTGAGGATTCATTTTGTATTGCCGTTTTTCTTCAATAGTGATCTGTCTTTCTATTGGAATAGTGGTCTTTTCTTCTTCCTTAGTCGGTTATCAATTTCCCCAGTAAGGGGTAAAAAAATACCTAATGCCAAAATAAATAAATAAATAAGAAAAAGCGTTTAGTTAATTTAAAGGGGGCCATGGGATCCCAACTAGAGTAGAAATTGAGAAAGTCCATTACAGCTTTTATTTCTTAGATTTAATTCTCAAAAAAATAAAGGGTCATGCTATTAAAAATTTAAATGTAATACATTTTTAGATTTGAATCATTTAATCTTAATAACGAAATAGATCTATTCATATATGTGCGCAGTAGGCTCACAACTTATTTATTATTTTGGGTTTATGGATTTCCTACCAGGTTTAACTTCCCAGAGGTAGTCTCTCTTCTCTGCCGAGCACTCTTACACCTCATTTACCTTCCTAGCTATTTTATTTTCTGATCTTTTATCCTCAGTGTGTCTAACCCCTATTTCTCCTTCCCTGTCCTTATTTATAGCCTTGCTATAGTGGGCTAGTGATGATTACTCTCTGGCACCACTCGTGTGGGTGGAGCCGGTTTTAATTATTCCTGACAAAAGAAGATTCTGCTTTGGGAACAGGAGCTAGGACATTGGAAGTGGGGCTAGACGCTGAATAATGCTCGACAGCGATATTGTCCAAGTCACTACCGACACATTGAGATCCAACTGAGCAGAGGCGGCACCAAGACTCTGATCAGCTAGGTTTGTCTTACCGTGCATCTAATTCTTAAACAATGGGTTGGCGCCCGTGGGCCATCCAAAATTGGCTACCAAGGATGATGGGCCCAAGGCTGGCTACTGTTTATGGGCCATTTGGATTTGGGCCCAAGGGACTTTGGGCTTATAGCCGGGCACTGTACAATATATATGAAGGGAATTCTTACACCCAAGACTTGGTGGCTCTACCACTGAAACATATTATATCATTTAAATCCAAATTTTTGCTTGACCTTTTTTTTTTTTTTTTTAACGAAGAATTAGAAAATGGACAATTATTAATTTACATAAATAGTACCATATAAAGTATGCATTGCAGGGAAAAAATGTGGCTAACATTATAGCCCATGTTAGCCACATTTTTTTGGCCTACAATATACACTTTACATGGTATTATTCATATAAACTAATAATTTAATCTATCTAGCAAGGTGAAAAACTAACTAATACTATTTTATTTTATGCATGGCAGTTATATGTTTACCTTTACTGTTCATGTAAAATATACACAATTGTACTTATGTGCATAAATAGTATACAGTATTATACACTATTTATGAAAATATATATAATGTTAAACACCTATTGTACACATTTGTTTAATCTATGATATAAAATGTAAATGAACCTTGAATGTAAAATTATTATTTTATTTTATTTTATTTTACTTTTTAAAAACGCTAAGAGCATCCGCATCCGGATTCTATATCCTATCTTATTTTACCATCTTAAAAATCTACTTTATCAATTATACCATACCATTTACAATATACCCAACATCCCAAAATTCTATTTTCCTATTCTACTCATTAAAATAATATATTTATGTAATAAAATATATTTTTTGATTTTTTGTTTTTTCTCAATTTTCTACCCCACACCCGTCCCTTCAATCCTCCATTACTTTACTTTTCACCTTCTTCCAGATCCAGCCTCCTCCAATCCATCAGCCATATCAACCCAACTCCTCCACACAACTCCATCATCCTTATCAACCCAGATCGGCGAAACAGTAAAGAAAAGAAAAAAATCAACCAACCCAGATCGGCGAAACAGTAAACACAAAATCAACCACCGACCCAAACCTCAATCCAAATCCAGGAGAGAAGCTGAACCCATCCCCACCACCATGGACCTACAGATTCACCGATACCCACATACAAAAATCAAAGCAAAACCCATCTCACCCACGCCCACCCATCACCATCTGTTCTCACCAAACCCAAACCCATCTGTTCTCACCGGCAGCGATGGCGAGAGAGAGAGGGTCGCCGGAACGCCAAACGCTTCGACCCAAACGCCAAATGCCATCTTCATCACCATCATCATCATCACCATCTTCGACCCAAACGCCAAACAGCACCCCAACGCCACCCAAACGCCGAAAACCCACGACCTCCACGCCTCCACCGCAGCTTTTCTGATCGAGCCTCCATGTCGTTGCCTCCATTCCGTTGAAGAAGAGAGAGCAGGAAGAAAGAGAGAGAAAAGATAGTGAAAAAATGAGAGAGGAGAGAGAAGTTGGCGGGTTAAAATGAGAGAGGAGAGAGAAATTAAAGTATTAAAAAATTATTTTTTTTATAGGATTTTGCTACAGTATCATCTTACATTTGAGATGGTACTGTAGCAAAATCTCAAAAAAAATTTGGCATATGGCATATGGCATATGGCCTTCCTATTGCTGAGTGATTTGTGGCTGTTAATGCTAAATATCCTTTGCATTTGGCATTCCCACTTCCGGATGCTGATGCTCTAATAAACTAGGTAATGCTAAAACTTTACAAACATCCCTGACACAAGCAACCCCTTGCAAGGCAAACAAAAGGAGCGAAGAAATATTGCAACCAGTTTTTTGCACAGCCGTAGAGTAAGGACGACCAACAAAATGAAGGCGAGAATTGGATTTTCTAATAAAGCAAACAAGTATGAACAAAGAAAATCATATGATTCTCAGTGAGGAGTGGTTTGTAAGAATGAAGAAGGAAGAAGGTTTGTAAGAATGAAGAAGGAAGAAGTGTGAGAATTGAGGTGGATTGTGGATTTGGGAGGAGAAAATAGAGTATAAAAGGAGGAAGGAGAAGGAGATCCAAAAAAAAAAAAAAAAGAGGATGAATAATTGTTGAGGTTTATCTCACTATCTCATAATAGACGGATCCCACGCTTGTGAATCCACTGGTTGTGAGGAACTAAATGCTATGTAATAATTGTTCCAAGTTGAGGAATGGACAACTTAAAAAAATAAAAAATAAAAATCTAACAAAAATGTATTGAATTGCCATTAACTAAAAGAAAAATTAATTACTTAAAAATTTCACGATGTAATTAGAGCCAATTTATTAGGCTTATCTGAATCATGGTTTTTAAACCCAGACTGGACCATACGATCCAACCAGGTTAACCGTGAACAGCTCATAAATATAGTTATTTTAATCTTAAGAACTAGTCTATGCCAAAAAAAAAAAAAAAGGAACTGTTCGAACCGCAGTCCAACCGCACGATTTTGAGAACCGTGATCAAACCGGTTCTCACAGTTCCCTACTGCCCTTTGAGTTCCACAGATTCTATTCTACATCATAGCATCAAATAAAACCCAAAAATCCACAACGATGAAGAGATGAAGAGAGAGAGAGGTAAGAACCCGAAGGTGAGCTTTGATCATTCTTTGAGCCTGAGGTAGATTACTCATGAAACTTCAACATTCACATATTTGCAATTTTGCAGCAAAAAAAGAGTGGCAGAAAAAGTCTTGCGGCAAAGAGAGTGCTGTGAGTTAAAAGTGAAAAACTCAAACTCAAAGTAAAGAATATGAACACTAGGACTTGGGTAAAGGAGCTCGGTTAGGTGGGGTTGGTGGAATCTCTTAAATGGGTAAGCAAGCAAATGATGCCACGTTTTTTCCTTCTCTACCAATTAGTGCCACATATTGACATGTGCTGACAATGAAAAATGGTACACTACTAGTACTTGTTTAGAAGGAAAAAAAAAAAAAAAAAAAACATTGTTCTAAAAAAGGCACCCAATTAATAGTATATAAATAATATTTAAAAAATGAATAATCACCTCATTATTTGCTAATTTGTAGTTACTTTGATAATTAATTAATTACTTATTATTATCTTTTGAAAAAATTATTGAAAGATATATATATATATATATATATATATATAGAGAGAGAGAGAGAGAGAGAGAGAGAGAGAGAGAGAGAGAGAGAGAGAGAGAGAGAGAGAGAGAGAGAGATCCGAAATAACCTGAAACAATATGCCAAAATATACTGGTACTAAAATATATTATTACACTTCAATTTTTGTTGAAAATATCTAAGTGCATTTATTGTTTTGTTTTTGTTAATAAAATGGCATGTTAAATCAATAATGGAATTTTTATGAAAAATACATTTAATTTTATTATTTTATTTTATTTTTCTATTTGTATTAATTTAATATATTTATTTATATTTTAAATAATTATTAAATTAATTATGATGTCATCATGGTTCAACCTCAGTTCGACTTCGGTTCGACCTTCAAAACCTTGAACCTCTCCCTTTAATGGTTCATTGAACGGTTTGGTTTTGAAAATCATGATCTGAATAAAAGCAATTTACATGGTTTCCCCCTCAAAAAAAAAAAAAAAAAAAATGATGTAGCAGATCTTTGAGGAAAAGGACTAAAGGTACAATTTGGCCATTGGGATTCAGACATCTACTTATCTAGAGTAAGGATTCAGACATCTACAATAATAAATCATTTTAGGAAACTTTTTATATAAAAATAAAAAAAGTTATCAACTTTTTGATAGTTTTTTTAATTCTCCATCTAGTATAAGCATTGTAATTAATTAAGTTGATAAGTGGAACACCTTTTAAGATGGATAAAGTAGGGAAAACATGGGTCTCATTCATTACAATAATGCCATTAATGAATGCGTTGTAATCGTTTTAAAAATTATGGCAAATTATAATTTATCCATCTATAGTATGATCGAAATTTAAGTTGTCTACCTATTGTTTAAAAGTTGCACTTTACCCACCAAAAGTTCATTTTGTTAAGTTTCCGTAACGTACCTCTATGCTTTCACCATTAAAAACACAAAAAATATAACAAAAACATAAAAACAAAGATCTAAATCTTAAAACGGTAAAATTTTGGCCTAAGATCACTCTTACCAAATATAACTTTCTTAAACCAATGTCAACTCAATGCTTACCATAAAGAATCATGGCAAAACATAGAAGTACTTACAACAAAAAGAGATTTTTTCACCAGATTGTAAGGAATACAATGGGAACATTGCTCTTTCTTGTCATAATCATTTGCTAAGAATTGTGTAAACCTGTTTGTAGTGCACCTCGAAATTTACATCTCCATGTAAGAGAAATTGGATAATCTTCAAAGATAACACAATTAAACTGAATTGTCTATTAACAACATTCTTAAAGTTGAAGCTGTACATAGCATAATCTTGTTCCTGCTGCATCAATTCCTCAAGATGCTCCTAACACTATGAGTATTCCTATTGAAATCATGATGCCAAAAGACTAAAACGAGGCATTTTTCTCCAACACTAAGTTATCCTGCCACCCATGAGAAGAAATATTTGAAGCCATCTTTCAAATAACAAAAAATGAGTAGCCACCAACATCTCACTAAAATCAAAGCCCACCATCAATGAAACCAAAAAAAAAAAAAAACCTCAGCCTCCTCAAGTCAAGGTCAATGACGGAGAAAGGAAATAGAGAGTTAAGGAGATACGTAAAACTTTTTGAGCCAAGCACCATGCAAAAAAAAAACAAATTTTGATCTTTTTTTTGTGTTCTTGTTACAGCTCTTGAAGCTTCCAAATTTTTTTACAAAAACCACTTTTTGATCTTGTTTCTTTTAATTTTGTTATTTTTTTTAATTATTCTTTTTTTTTTTTTTTTTTTTTTTTAATAGTGGTGAGTTACGGAAGCCTAATGGAGTGTTCAATAATACTTAAAGTGAATCCATTTTTTGTACAATGCTCCATTTTGAGGTGGTAGCATTACACATGATTGGATCTAGGACTAAGCTAGCATGGCTCTCCAAAAAGCAAAACTTTTAACATCAGATTTTGCTTAACAATCCTGCTACAATTTTCTAACTAGATTTGGCAGTTGATCTTCATTTGAAACTTCTGACGAAGAAAAAAAAAAGAGGTGGTTTGAAAGAGCTCATACCTGAATAGATGTGATTTAGTCGCACTTGCTTGCCCACTAGTTGGTGTCCCAGCAACTTCCCTTTTGATTATCTGTTAATTTACTAAGACAAACCGTTAAAATTTAAAGACAACAATTTGAGTAACAGGTAAGTTCAAGCAAAGAATATATCATATCAACGAATCCAAGTATATATAATAAAGGAAACATAATTAAAGCAACAAAAAAGGAAAAAAGCAACCAAAAAAAATTCTTATTGTTAGATTATGTTTTCGTTAATCGTTATGCCCAAGCCTTAACTGGGTTTCCGCATCCCATTTTACAGCAATAAATAATTTTAATGTAAGATCATGTGAAAACTATGATTTATTTTTATAAAAATGCTAAAAATATTGCAAATTTAATTATATAATGTATGGTTACAAATTGATATTTTATGATTAGCGGACTTTAACCACTTAAAAAATAAATGTTTTAAATGTATTTTGATGATGCATGATTGGTAACAAATCAGTTTGTGAATTCTAGCCTTCTAAAAATTGTAATATGCGTAATATTACATTTTTTTCTTAACTTATCTTCAACCCTTGCAACGGACACAAAAGTTACACATCATCTGATTTTTTCTTATCTTCAATTTTTATTTTAAATATGAAATTTGATAATTAATAATATGAATTATTATGCTTATGTTTTTATATAGAATTATATATTATAGTGTTAAGCATTTATTATAATTATGTTTATATATAAAACTATATATTTATAAATTAAAGAAAATATAATGTGCTATGATTTTAATGAATAGAATCCTATAAAAATTTATTTTAGTATAGAATAAATTTAAATTTTAATCAGATATTAGAATAATTATGTGTAAAATTGTGATATTTCAAAAATTTATAAGGAAAAACTTTATATAGTCAACCAAAAGTAAACGTATTTAGTTTATATATATATAAACAAGCACACATATGTCATAAATGGTTCTCAAATTGCCAACAGAAAAAAAAAAAAAAAAAAAAAAAGAAAAAAAAAAGAAGGAAGTTAATAAACTAGGCTCATTTAGGCCATCCTCATCAGGTTTGATAGAAAATTAGGGAAAATTATTAGGTACTCCCGGAGTACCATAAATGCGTACTCCCTCATCTCATATAAATGGTAGGTTCTACCATGAATTTAATTAGTGGAACTCACCATTCATATGAGAGGAGGAAGTATGTATTTATGGTACTTCAAGAGTACACAATAATTTTCCCTAATTTTCTATCATAAAAAGTGTAGAATTTCCTCCAATTTAACTAATTTTACACCTTAAAGACTTATATTTTCAGACTTATTTATTTATTAAAATAAATGCTATATTCACAATATTTTTACAAAAATTTTATATGACAGGTTGTTATTGGTTTAATCTAAAACCCGCCACTAAAAATATTTTTTTTGCCTACTAATAACAGCATGTTATTCACCACCTAAAATTTATTGTGGATATAAAATTTATCTATAATTTTGTCTTTAAACTTATCTTTGAACTTATTCAATCAAAAGAGTTAAAGACATATTATGATGCTTTTTTTTATGAACCAATCGACAGCATTCCCCCCCACCCCAAAAAAAAAAAAAAAAAAAAAAAAAAAAAAAAAAAAAAATAGCACACCTAACAAAGGCAAAGCAACAAGGCTCAACAGAAGCAGCTTTCCTGCTCCGACTGACTACATTCCTCTTACTCCAGTTGTGCCCATAGGGCCCATTCCAACTTGCAAAAGATAGCTTTAAAGATACCAACTTGCAGTAGGTACCAATCAATTAAATCATCCCAGACCAGCTTGGGCTTAGCTATCAAACAGTTCTTCCATCTTTATTTTCAAGAGAGGAAAAAACATGTAAAATCGGCTGATAAGTTGGCTGTCAAGATAATTAATTCCTCTATGCAAGATGAAAGCTCTTCGAAATGGAGAGATAAAAGAATATGGAGGAAACTGTGGAAGCTACATGTTCCATCAAAAGTAAAACATTAATTGTGTGTTAACGTGTGTGGCGTGGATGCTCTAATCCGTTGGCTACTATTCAAAATTTGTGTTCTAGGAAGATAGTAACAGAAACAAACATTGTGTGTTAAAGACAACAATTTGAGTAACACTTAAGTACACTAAAGGAATCCAAGTCAAGTATATATGATAAAGGAAACATAACTAAAGCAAAAAAAATAAAAAAATAAAAAAAAATAATTCTTATTGTAAGATTATGTTTTCGGTAGTCGTTATGCCCAAGCCTTAAGTGGGTTTCCGCGTCCCATTTTGCCATAATAAATCATTTTAATGCAAGATCATGTGAAAACTATGATTTATTCTTATAAAAATGCTGAAAATATTACAAATTTTATTATATAATGCATGGTTACAAATTAATATGTTATGATTGGCGGACTTTAATCAATTAACAAATGAATGTTTTAAATGTGTTTTGATAATTGTTAACAAATTAGTTTGTAAGTTCTAGCTTTCTAGACTCTAGGTGATAAAAATTGTAATATGCATTGTTAAACTACCGATTATCTCAAAAGTTTAAGCTGTTACGAAATGATGAATTTAATCACCTAACCATAAGTCTAACACTCCTTCTCACTTGTGGGCTTAAATTTCCTTTTAATAAGTGCGTGCTCAACAAGTGGGAATTTAATATTTTAAAAGGAATGTAGAGTAAAGTTAGGAATCGAATTTAGGATCTCCTACTCTGATACCATGTTAAATTACCGATTGTCCCAAAAGTTTAAACTGTTAAAAAATGATGAATTTAATTACTTAACCATAAGTCTAACATGCATAACATTGCCTATATTCTTAACTAGTTTGCAACTCGTGCAATGCACACAAAAGTTACACATCAAATAATTTTTTTTCTCATCTTCATTTTTTTCTAAATATGAAATTTGATAATTATTAATATGAATTATTATGCATATGTTTTTATATGGAATTATATATTATAGTACTAAGTATTTATTATAATTCTATTTATATATAAAACTATATATCTATAAATTAAAGAAAATATAATGTGCTATGATTTTAATGAAGGATTTAAATATAGAATCTTATAAACAAATATTTAAATCTAGAAAAAAATTTAATTCTAATCATATATTAGAATAATTATGTGTAAAATTGTGATGTCTAAAAACTTTATAAGGAAAACTTTTATATGGTAAACCAAAAGTCAAGTGTTTTTGGTTTATATATATGCATATATAAACAAGCACACATATATTATAAATGGTTTTCAAATTACCACAATAAAAAGGAGAAGTTAATTAATTAGGCTCATTTAGGCCATCCTTGTAAGGTTCAATAGAAAATCAGACATTTGATCAAAATAAAACATGGCCCCATCATAAAGAGTGTAGAATTTCCTTCAATTTAACTTCTTTTACACCTCAAAGATTTATACTTTTTAATTAATTTATTTATTAAGTGAAATATTACGTTCACAACATTTTCACAAAAGATTTACGTGGCAAGTTGGTATTGATTTAATCTAAACCTACCACTCAAAATAGTTTTCTTACCCCAATAACAGAAAGTTATTTACCACCTAATTTTTTTTGTGGATATAAAATTTCTCTATAATTGTGTCTCTGAACTTATTCAATCAAAAGAGTTAAAGAAATATTTTGATCTCATTTTTTAACAAACCAATGGACAGCATCCAAAAAATAAATAAAAGCACATAAGCACACCTTAGAGCATCCACAGCAGTGGAGCCAAATTTTTAACTTTTTAGCACTACAAAAAGTCACTTTATTTATTTTACCTTCTCACATCCAACAGCAGTGGTTTTATTTTAGCTTTTTACACAATAAAATAATATAAACATTACAATAAAATTATATCTCATTCAACCAACAAAACACAATCACAACCAAAAGTAGTGTGAACGCATAGTGGACATTGGGAGAGACACGGAGAGGTAGTGAGGACTGAGGAGAGAGACAAAAGCAGTGTGAAACGCAAAATAAAAAAATATTTTTTTTTACCTTTCAGCACAGCTACAGTGCACAGCCAAAAGGAGCTGTGCACTGTAGCTGTAGAGCAAAAAAATATAGATTTGGCTCTACTATTGCAGGGTACATTTTGATATTTAGTAGTGCTAAAAATAGCTATATAACTATTTAGCATACTAGTGTTCAAAGGCAAAGCATCAAGAGAGGAAATTAAAAACATGTAAAACTGGCTTATAACTTGGCTGTCAAGATAACTAATTCCTCTATGCATGGCGAAAGCTCTTCGGCATGGAGGGATAGAAGAATATGGAGGAAACTGTGGAAGCTACATGTTCCACCAAAAGTAAATCATTGTGTGTGGCGTGGAATGCTCTAATTCGTTGGCTACTCTTCAAAATTTGCGATCTAGGAAGATAGTAGCATAATCAAAATGTCAATAGGAGGATGGAACAACGCTTCATGCATTGTGGTCATGCCCTTTAGCTAGAAATGTTTGGGCTTTGGTGAGAGGCAAAATACAAGAATGGCCTACTGATACAGATATTGACCTCTTTGGTCTGTTTAGTAGAGATTGCGTGTAGTGCAGTATTGAAGATACTGAAATGTGGGCTAGCGATGTTGGTGTGGGCCATTTGGAACACAATAAATAACTTTATTGTGTTAAATAAATAAAGTTATTTATCATTTTTTTTTTTTTTTTTTTTTGAATTCAAAGCATCAGCTAGAAATACCATTAGAAAAGAGAGTACAACAAAGCCCAGAGAGAGGCAAAAGAAATACATGACAAACTACAAGTTATCATTCTGCCTAGCTTGACAAAGCAGAGGAGGACAAACTCCATCCCAAACCTGAGATATTTCATTCTACCTCGCGAACTGAGCAAGCTTGTGAACAGCCTTGTTGAAATCTCTTTTCACATGCTTGATTTCCCAGCTACTAAAAGAAGCCAACAAGTTACGAATCCCTTGATAAATATGCCCAAGACAGCCACCATTTCCAGCTGCTAAGACATTTGATACTACTGTCAGGGCATCCGATTCCAGGCTAATATGAGAAACCTTTAGATCCTTGGCAAGAAGGAGGCCACATTCCAAGGCCAACGCTTCAACTTCCTCTACACAGTATTGCCCCTGAAGATATTTACAGCAAGCAGCTGTAATATTAGCAACTTCATCTCTTACAACCACCCCCACACTTGAGTTCTTTCCATTATCCGAAGTCGCCCCGTCGACATTGATCTTGAATACCCCTGGAGGGGGCGCTGACCACATTCTTTCTGACCTTGGCAACCTCTGGGAACAAACTGTTGAAGCACGTTGGAACTGAAAAATGTGGTCCTTTGCAAAACCCCATATATGATCCGGCATTTGACTAGAAGACTTATGCACTATTCTATTTCTATTACACCAAATAGCCCAAGCAGCCCCAAAGAAAAATTCCAAATCACTGGCTGTACCAGATTCCAAAATCTTCATAGTAGTATCCAAAACATCCAAGTTAGCCAACAACAGCACCTCCGGACAGTCCAGCCAACACCTCCATACCCTTTTAGCCACTTCACATTTCAAAAAAATATGTTCGTTCGTTTCTGGCTCCAAACCACAAGCCGGACACACTTCACAAATATCAATACCTTTTCTTCTCAAATTTACAAGTGTAGGAAGAGCATTCATACATAATCTCCAAGCAAAAATACGAACCTTGGGTGGTATGTTTAAATGCCAAAGTTTTTTCCATAGAGGACTTCTAGAATCACCAGCCGAGCACTCCCCTTCCTCCACAGTATCCAACACCCCCATAGCAATATAATACGCGCTCTTTACACTAAATTCCCCCTTTCTATTACCCACCCATATGATCTGATCTTCTGGAAGGCTGTGACTAAGGGGGATATTTAAGATCGTCCTTGCTTCAAAAGGCAAGAATAGAGATCTCACTACCTCACCTTTCCACCTCTTAGTCTCTTTGTCTATAAGTGCCGAGACCCTAGGGTATTCATTAAAAGACTTAGGGGGGGAGATAACTTTGAAAGTAGAAGGAGTCGGTAACCATTTATCCTCCCAAATGAGAATCCTCTCACCATTTCCAACTCGCCAACGGGTGCCTCTTTTAACCACTTCCAACCCATTGAAAATGCTCCTCCATGTATACGAAGGGCTAGAACCCAACTTAGCATGAAAAACATCACCATGCGGATAATATCTAGCTTTATAAATTTGGGCCACCAGAGAGTTAGGATTTGCAATCAACCTCCAACCTTGCTTAGCTAGTAGAGCAAGGTTAAAAGCCTAAAGATTCCTAAATCCCATTCCTCCATTCAACTTGGACTTACACATACTCTTCCAACTAACCCAAGCAATCTTTGATTCTTGACCCCTTTGACCCCACCAAAATTTCCTCATCATTGCTTCCATCTCGTCACAAAGGCTTTTCGGGATCTAAAACAGCTCATCGTGTATGTTGGAATCGCTTGGGCAACGGCTTTAATGAGGACCTCCCTGCCGCCCACTGATTGCAACTTCTCCTTCCACCCCGATAATTTCCTCTCCACCCTCTCTGTAATTTCAGCAAAGATTTCCACTTTTGATTTACCAATAAAGGAGGGTAATCCAAGGTATTTTTTATGGCGAGTATCTTGCATAGGCCCCAACAAATTCAGCACTTCACTTCTTCTCTCTTCCGGGGTATTTTTACTAAAGAAAGCTGAAGATTTCTCCGCATTAATCTTCTGACCCGAAGCAGCTTCATATAATTGGAGGATATTGATGAGGTTTTGGCACTCTTGAGGATTTGCTTTACAAAATAAAAGACTGTCGTCGGCAAAAAACAAATGAGTTATCTTGGGACTGCCTTTGCATATAGATACTCCACTGATTCTGTATTTATTGGCAGCATCTTTAATGAGGGAGGAAAAACCATCTGCACATAAGAGAAAAATATAAGGCGAAATAGGGTCTCCTTGCCGGAGACCCCTCGTAGGAGAAATATTACCATACACCGCCCCATTTACTAAGATAGAGTAAGATACAGAAGATATACAATGCATGATTAGCTCAACCCATTTCTCATGAAAGCCCATTTTAACCATCACTAGTTTAATAAAACCCCACTCCATCCTATCATAGGCTTTACTCATATCTAATTTTATTGCTACAAAACCATCTTTACCTTCCTTTTTATGTTCAAGATAATGCATAAGCTCAAAAGCTACAAGCACCTTGTCAGTAATAAGTCTCCCAGAAAGAAACGCACTTTGATTTTCAGATATAATTTGAGGAAGGATCACTTTAAGACGGTTGACTAACACTTTAGATATGAGTTTATACACCACATTACATAAACTAATAGGACGAAAATCTGCCATCTTAGTGGGGTTTTTTATTTTTGGCACCAAGGTAATATTTGTTTTATTAATTTTAGCCATAGACATATTAGAATTAAGTACATTTAAGATCATGCATGTAACATCATCCCCAACAATACCCCAATATTTCTGAAAGAAGATAGTAGACATACCATCCGGTCCTGGAGCTTTCGTTGGATGAATCTGATGTAGTGCCACCTCTATTTCCTCCCTAGTGAATTCCCGAATAAGGGACTGATTCATTTCTGCTGTGACTTTAGTAGGAATAGCATCAAGCACTTCCGAGATACGGGTCGGGGAGGCAGACGTATATAAATTTTTAAAAAATGATACTGCTACCTCAGCAATACCTTCACACGAATCATGCCAATTCCCTTCTTCATCTCTGATACCACTGATGGTGTTTTTCCTCCTCCTATCCGAAGCCTTCGAATGGAAATATCTCGTATTTCTATCTCCAAGGCCTAACCATTGCACCTTAGCTCTCTGTTGCCAGTTAATTTCTTCACTATCCAATAATTCATTAATCTCCTTCCTTAATATATTGATTTCACCACCCAAGCTGCCATTTCTATCTTTGCAAACCAACCTATTAAGAGTCTCCCTTTTCTCCCGAATTTTCTTCGGAATTTGCCCAAACTCCAGATTGTTCCATCTTGACAGATTATCAGCACAGCATTTCAATCTAGCAGCTATTCCCATGGGAGAATTTAAATCTAAGCAGCCATCCCAAGCCCCTTGGATGATGTCTTTGCATTCCGCCTTCTTTGTCCACATAGCTTCGAAATGAAACCTACGTTTTGAGGGATACCTCTGCATAACAGATTCATCAGTTAAAAGGAGCGCACAATGGTCAGATGTGGCTTCCACAAGATGGTGCACTTTAACATCTTTATAGTGCTCAACCCAATCAGTAGTAGCCAGAGCCCGATCCAATCTCAGATACATTCTACTTTCCCCCTCTTGCATATTGCACCAAGTAAATTCAGGACCGACAAACCCCAAATCCTTGAACCTACACTGATGAATAACTTCTCTAAATTCATCCATCTGCTTCTGCGTTCTTTGCACCCCACCAAATTTCTCCTCCATTGATACTATTTCATTAAAGTCACCAAAACAAAGCCAGGGTAAATTGTACTTTCGCCCCAGGCTTCTCAAAATATCCCATGATTCTTTTCTACGATAAGTCTCAGGGTTTCCATAGAAACCAGTAATACGCCACTTGAAACCAGAGTCAGGGTCAGTCACCACTGCATCAACAAAATTCCTATAGTAGCTCTGCACTTCTACCTTAATATCTCTACTCCATAGCATAGCTAACCCCCCACTCCTCCCAATACTAGGGACAGTCAACCCATTCAATAGACCAATTTTATATTTCACCTTCTCCATCTGATACTTTTTCATTTTTGTCTCCGACAGGAAGACAATTTTGGGCTTCCAACGTTGCACGAGCTCGCGCAACACTCGAACTGACCGGGGGTTCCCAAGCCCCCGGCAGTTCCATCCTAAAGCTATCATTGGTCTAGGCGGTGTTGCTCTGCAGTCACCACCGTTTCAGTTAAAAAGTTTACACCCCCCGTCTGCTTTCCAACACATAACCTTTTCTGGACATTATCATCATCCATGAATAACATATCACAACAAACCTTCCTTTTATTACTTACCTCTTCGGCCTCTCCAAGCTTCATCACCTCTTGGACTTTCCTTTTATCTCTTGCTATCCTCTTCATCCTTCTTTTTGGTTCTTTGTTGATCATTCGCTCTGGACACTGTGTCTTCATCCGGTCCCCAAAAGAATGCTCTTTTAATTCTGGCCTTATGGGCTTCATAGCTTTAACTTCATTTAAATCCAGCCCATTCTTCATTTCCCCTCTCTTGACTTCTGTCTCTTCACACCTTAGTGGGCTTAACATTTCAGCCCCACTTAAAACCGGCCCAACATGTGAACTAACTACCTGCTGACCGGCTCCTGTCCCATTCCTTCAATCCTAACCAAATTAGTTGTATCTTCATTCAACCCTACACGTGCCATCTGCTCTTTCTCACTGTTCGAAGCTTCTGGCTGCTCCTTTTTCCATCTGTCCTGCTCACCGTGTTTCCTGGGAATGGACTTGACAGGATAGTCCATCTGATCTGCCTCCATCATAATGACCGAAACCCTCTCTGCCTCAGCTCTTCCGCCGTCCAACTCCACCGGAAAACTTCGACTTCCAGCCTCAATCTCTGATCTGGTTCCGTCGTTCACAGCCATAAAGGCTGGACCAGCTTTCTTTTCATCGGATTGCAACTTCAGCTTCTCTATTTCACCTTCGCCCTTCATTACTCCACCAGCCTTCAACCATTCACCATATTGTCTTCCTGATGATTGCTCTAAAGAACTTACATGACAATGTTTTTCATCATGCCCAAGAATGCCGCATCTATAGCAGAATGTAGGTAACCTCTCATATTTGAAATCAACCCAACATCTTCCACCTTCCATATCCTTTACATACCCTCCTCTACGAAGGGGTTTGTCAATCTGCACCTCAACTCTTACTCTTAGAAATTTTGCTTGGTCAGCTAGTAAGGCTCTCTTGTCAACCTCTAAAACTCTTCCAATCTTACTCCCAATATCTCTTCCATTATCCTCATTCATATTCTCAAATGGCAGACCCCAAATCTGCACCCAAAAAGGAGAATGGGAAAAACTTATGTTTTTTGATGTCATACCTTTTCTCCAACGACAGAGGAGGAGAAGGTTATTCTCAAAGTTCCAGGGACCATTCTTTTCAACCCATTCTAATTGACACCTAGACCCAAACTTAAACTGCAATATATTATTCCCCACTTCTACAACTCTCAAATCAGAACCCATCTTCCATGCAGCCTTCAAGGTGTTCTTCAAAGCTCTCTGATTTTGGTGACGATCTGAGAGAAGACGCCCAAATAAACTCAATGAGCATTCTTCCAGAATTCCATTACTGTTACTGCTAGCAATAACTATTTCCTCCTCTTCTTCCTTTGTGAGCTTCAAGTTACTCAAACTATTCATCACTTCTTGATCCATCTAGCCACTTCCCGTGAAAATTGGTAACATCCACTAAAGGAAAATGATTTAGGCTACAAAGAAACCCTTAAGGACATTTAAGGGAGAGAAATAGCTCTTACCAAGATGAGAGAGAAAAGAAACTCTTTCAGTAAAGAGAGAGAGAAGACTCCTACAAGGGAGAGAGAGGCTGGAAAGCCAATGGTCCTGTTATTTATCTTTACAGTGTAAGGATAGAAATAGAAAATAACCATAATTTCTTACTTATAGTTTCATCATAAAAACAAATTACAAGATATCACTTCTATCAGTTGCACTTTTCTCCATTGCCTTTTAGGAAATTGCACACAGGAGATAGTTTTTTGTCATTTTTATTTTTTTATTTAAAAAAATAAATAAATAAATGAGACAATCTTGTTAAACTCAAGGGATTGAGGTTTTTGTTTTTTAGCATAAATTTTGCATAAAATTCTTGAAATTATAATAATAAAAATATTAAATGAATAATTTAAATTGAATTAAAACACTGAAACAAAAAGATAAGTGCGGCTAGGAGTCTTAAAAGAAAACGAGACACAAGTCTATTAGTGTTGGTAATAATACATGTATAAAAAGACAAATTACAATTATGATATACAAATTAAAGATTCAAATTATTTGCATTCATAATTTAGATATATATTAAACAAAATGTGTATATATACATTCGTGGTGGAATAGAGTGAACAAAACAAGTTCCCTTCCCCTCATCTCTTTCGGGTGGAAGTAAGTATTTTTACCATCACTAATCCCATTGCAAGCTGGGCTTGAGCTACCTAAAAGTTTCATAAGCAATAGTAAATCTTAAATTTTTTTTTATTAGTTAAAGTAAATTTTAATCATGGAAGGGAGAGAGTCTTATTTGTCTCATTCACTCAATTATTTTCTCCCTTAAAACCACCTCCAAGCCCCCCCCCCCCCTGCAAACAACCCCTTTTAATCTTGATTTAATGAACCTTAAAAAACCATTTCAACAATTGGTTTAAACCCCCCCCCTCCCCCCTCAAATCTAAGCTACCCTATCAATTTCCTCTCATTTACCCAATCATTCTCATCTAAAACCCCAACAACCCCTTTCGAACTTCACTTCAATCTCTCAAACCCTTAATAAAATCCCAAAAAACCCCAAAGGCAAAGACCATAACCTAAATGATCTCATCTTTATTGCCAAATGTCAAACAAATTCTTCTAAGATGCAAGAACTTACATGCTTATTGGCACACCTTTGAATGGAAAATATCCTAAACGACTTGATTTTTTAGAATAAAAAGAACACATTTGAGGAGGTTATGCCCCTCCAAATAGTGTTGAGAGTAAACCGAAACAAAGAAAAAGATGGAGAAATTTTGTGTAAAAACCTAACAATAAATAAGTATATTTAAATAAAAACAAAGAAAGAATAGAGAATGTGATGCATTTTAAATAAAATTTCAGGCTGATGTAAATGTTTTTGTCACTCAACAGTATCAAATTATGAACGGTAATTCTCCACAAAAAAAAAAAATTATGAACGTTAAAAAATCTTAGCCTTAATTTTAATAATGATAAAAAAAAATATATATATATATATATATATATATATATATACCTAATATATTATTATTATTATTATTTTGATTGCATATACCTAATATTTTAGGCTTTCTAGCTTATACGTGGGAAATCTAGAGGCTGTTTGGTTCGTCAGTTTTCATGACTCAATTCTCTGTTTCCATAACTCATAACTCAAAAATGGTGAGACCTATTGCAAGAAGTTCATTTGGCTGCACAATACTCTGTTTCCATAACTCTGTTTTCGTCTCTCAATTCTTTACTTTTTGAGTTATGAGTTGTGGAAACTGAAAACAACTTTTGGCTGTTTTCAGTTTTCAATTCTCTGTTTTCAATGGCAAACTTGTAAATAACATTACACACCCGGTCTCACAGTCAGACTTTTTGCTCCCTCTTTATCTTCTTTTCTCTTTTTTTTTTGTTTTTCTTTTCTTTTTGTCTTTCACGGGTCTGGGACTCTGGGACACACCTGCTTCTCTTCTTCTTCTTCTTCTTCTTCTTCTTTTCACTTTCTGGGTTTGGTTCTTTCTTTTTTTTTTTCTTCTTTTCTTTTCTATTCTCCTTTTCTTTTTTTCTTTTTTTCTTCTATTTTCACTTTCTAGGTTTGGTTCTTTTTTTCTTTTTTTTTTCTTCTTTTCTTTTCTATTCTCCTTTCTTTTCTTTTCTTTTCACGTTGGTTTCTGGGCTTGGGTTTTTTTTTTTTTTTTTTTTTTTTCACTGGGTTTCCATTCTTTTTTTTTCTTTTCGTCGAAATTGTTGCCGCTGTTGATGTCGTCACCGCTGTTGATGTTGTCGAAGATGTCGCCACTGTTGATGTTGTTGTTGCCGCTGATGTCATTGTGGGTTGTAGCGGCGGTTGCTGCGGTGGTTTTTTATTTTTAGGAGTTTTGGAAAAGCATGAAAAGCATTAGGTTAGGAGAAAACAAAGGGGAAAAACATTGGGTATTTTTTGGTTATATTGTAGATATGGGAAAAACATGAAAATAAGGATCATGGTGGGCTTGATTAAAATATGTGTTAACATGGATGAAGAGAAAAGTAGAGAAAAACAAGGGAAAACGAAGAGAAAAACGAAGGGAAGAGGCAGGGGAAAAAGAAAAAAAAAAAAAGAGTGAGAAAGTGAACTGACATTGGGTTAGTGTGTGGGTCTTACCAACAGTTGAAAAATATTGAGTGATGAGAAGTGAATGATGTTGTCAAACGGGGTGGAGTATTTTAAGTGATGAGTGATGAGTGACGAAAATTGAGTGATAAAAAATTTGCATCCAAGCATCCTTCTAGAGGCCCAACCCAAATTCAAATTTTTAATGTCATTAAAAATTTAAATCTAGTCACCATCCACTTCTCTTCAATCATAAAGTACCTCTCTCACTCTCTTTGTCCCTTTCTCTCTGCCCCTTTATCTCTGTCTCTCTCACCCACCCAAATTGTGATCTGGGAAGTGGGAGGAGGTTGGGGGTTTTGTTCAGAGACTCTAAGGAGAAGAGTGGGTTTGCGAAGGAGGACCTAAGGCTGTGAGGGGTTCCGCCATTTGAGGAGGAAGAAAAAGAGGTGGGACTTTCTTTTCTTTTCTTCTTCTTTTTTGTTTTTGTTTTTGTTTTTGTTTTTCGGTTAAATTGGTTTTTCTTTTGGATAGTGGTTGTGGTTTTGTTTGGTTTGCCTGGAAATGCTTGTGGGAAGGTTCAGTTGGGGTTTAAGGTTTCGGTTTATGTTTGTGCTTGTGCTTGTGTTTGTGTTTTTTGATAAGTTTTCGATGATGGGTTCAGTTTGGAGTTATGTGTATATGTTTAGTTTTGATGGAAATGGTTCTGGGATTTTTAATTTTAATTTTTGTGGAAATAATGGTTTTTTTTATTTATTTATTATTATTTGAAATTGTGGGGGTGATTTTGTTTGGTTTGGTTTTAAGTGGTTCTAGGAATATTTAGTTGGTTTCTGCTATCACCAAAATCGATACTCTTTGCCTAATGATTCTAAGATTACAAAAATCAATTCTTTCTGTACGGCACCCAACTCCCAGGCCTGCTTGTTTGGGCCCCTGTGCCTGGGAGCAACACTTGGGCCTTGGCCCAAATAGTCCGAAGGGTCCAGCCCATGATCGTACGTAACGTCAGTCCAGGTATCCCAATGAGGGTCATGCCGAGCATTTGTCCCGTGCATTATGAAATGTGGAATGAGCGGAGGCTATGGGTTTCGCTTGCTCGGCGATTCCCCGAGGATCGAAGCCGCTGTGTCGTTCGTTCAGGGAGGAACCAAGTTCCAAGGCCACCATCACCAAACCACCCACTTACCTTTGATCACATTGGACCTCTCACCACACTTACCACAATGTGATGATGACCACCCCATTATGGAGAAGCTATAAATATGAGAACAATAGAAGGAATGGGGGTTGGAAGATTGGGAGAAAAAGAGAGAGAGAGAAAAGAAAGCAAAGAGTGATAGAGAGCACAAACAGTTTCAGGACTTAGAACTACCCATAGTAGGAGAACTTCAAACCCATAATACAAATAGATTGTAAGCCCAACAGTAGTCCAGCCCGCTGGCCACACCTTGGGTGCGTACAATTGGCGCCGTCTGTGGGAACTCCCTGCATAGCTGTAGTTCAACTGGGACTCACGTGCTGCGTAATGTCGAGGAGGAGTCAGGAGAGTGAAGCCGAAAGTCGCTCAGCAGGGCAATCTCGGGGGTCATCCTGAAGGGAGAGGAGGCAGAAGAGGCATGAAGATAGGAACGATGAGCGGGAAGAGAGATCAGGCCTCGGGGAGGGGTCGTACCAGACACAACGACAAGTATCAAGCGAATCAGGACGTAGACGGTACAACGGCCGAGACGAGGAATTGGAGCGTTTACGCAGGCAAGTGAGGGAATTGGAGTTAGAGGCGGAGGTTAGGCGCCGAAACAGGAGGGAAGATCTGGGGGAAGACCGCCACGACACAGGGTCCAACCAACTCGGGCCCCGCCAGCGCAGGGGGCGTTCCCATTCTCAGGAGCACCACGATAACCGAGACCGTTCGCATTCGCGGGAAGCATACCATCGAAGAGATCGTTCGCGGTCATGGGGATACACGGACCGAGGGTCTGGTTCGCCTGACAGGCAAAAACCTTACAATGCTGCAATGGATGCGATGAGCCGCGCATTGTGAAGGGCAGCATGGTCACCGTTCTCGGATAATATCGAAAGAGCAGCAATGCCGAGCAGGTTCACCCGCCCGCCGTTTAATACCTACGATGGAAGATCGGATCCGGTAGAGCACGTCAGTCACTACATCCACATGATGTCCCTTCATTCATACAACGACGCGCTCATGTGCAGGGTATTCCCCTCCAACCTGGGGCCGACCGCTCTTCGGTGGTTCAACGGATTACGGAAGGGTTCCATTCATAGTTTCGCCGAGCTAATCTAAGAATTTGGTGTACGGTTTGTGACGTGCAGCCGAGTACCATAACCCGTGGACGCCTTACTTTCTATGAAAATGAAAGTAGGGGAAACCCTTCGTAGTTATGCCGGCCGGTACTGGGAACTTTATAATGAAATAGGTGGAGGAAATGAGAAAATTGCGGCAAGCACCTTCAGGATGGGGCTCCCCGAGGACTCCGAGCTGCGTGAGTCACTGACGAAGAAACCTCCCGAGGACATGAGACAACTCATGAGACGCATTGAGGAGTATAAGCGCCTGGAGGATGATCGGTTACAGAGCAAGGGAAAGGCCCCGGCGATGAACCGTTCTCGGCAGGGGGGATTCCAACCGAGATCTCGGAAGGATTTAAAGATTCATGAGCCGTTTTGGCAGACTGGGGAAGTTAGTTTGACATTTAAAGAGCCAGTATACCGAATTCTGGAGCGAATCAAGAATGAGCCCTACTTCAGATGGCCGAACAAGATGGGGGGTGATCCCGCTCGGAGAAACCAGAATCTGTACTGCACCTATCACAAAGACAAGGGTCACACAACTGAACAGTGCCGGGTGTTAAAAGACCATCTGGCGCAGTTAGCAAGGGCAGGGCACCTGAAGGAGTTTGTGGTCGACAATGACGTCCGGGGAACCAACACGACCGCTCAACAAAGGGGGAACCCCCTTCCGCCACCAATTGGAGTGATTGAGATGATCCTTGTCCCTACGCGGGGGTCCTTGGTGACAAAAACGGGGGTGTTGACCGTGGTGCCAATAACGAGTCAACCAGAGACAAAGCCCCCAAGTAAGAAGGCCAAGCATGTCCGGGAAGTGCTAGCCTTTGACGAGCGAGACTTAGAGGGGACAGTACAGCCACACGACGATGCACTGGTGGTCACGGTGCAGATAGGCGGTTTTCTGGTTAAACGAATTATGATAGACCAAGGTAGCGGGGCCGACGTAATGTATCTAGACTTGTTTAAGGGGCTCGGATTAAAAAACCAGGATCTAACAGAGTACACTACACCGCTTGTATCGTTTGATGGAAGAATTGTGGTCCCCAAAGGACAGATATCCCTGCCTGTGTGTATGGAAGGTAAAGAGGTCCCAGTATCGTTTATAGTAGTCAACTCCTTCTCCCCGTACACGGCGATACTGGGAAGGCCGTGGATTCACGCCATGGGGGCCGTCCCCTCCACTTTGCACGTAAAGATCAAGTTCCACACGGAGCAGGGCGTCGCCGTGGTTCGGGGATGTCAAAGGACGGCAAGACAATGCCTTATCGCGGCAACGGATCTTCAAGCCCAGCGCGCCGAACATGAGGAGGCCGCCGAGGAACCTCTGTCATAGCAATTACAGAAGCCCCGAGAGGAAGCGGGGGCTGAGGGGGCCGAGGAACTTGTAACAGTGAAGATCTTACCGGATGACGATAAACGTTTTCAAACAGGGGCTAGTATGTCACTCAAAGAGAGGGTGGAAGTACTGTTATGTCTGATTCAGAACATGGACGTTTTTGCATGGAGTCCATATGACGTGCCCGGGGTTGACCCCGAGTTTATCACCCACAAGCTTAACGTAGATCTGTCGATCACTCCCAAGAAACAAAGACCGAGAAGGATTGCTAAGGAGCATGCAGAAGCCGTGGAAGTAGAAGTCCAGAGGCTTAAGGAGGCAGGGGCGGTGAAAGAGATCTTCTTTCCGGAATGGCTGGCGAATACGGTGGTGGTAAAAAAGAAGAACGGCAAGTGGAGAGTATTCATGGATTTCATGAATTTAAACCGGGCATGTCCTAAAGACTCGTTCCCCATGCTGAAGATCGATCAACTAGTAGATGCCACTTGTGGGCACCCGAGGATGAGCTTCCTGGACGCCTTTCAAGGGTACCACCAGATAGCCTTGTCCGCCGAGGATCAAGAGAAGACAGCATTTATAGCTCCTGACGCCAATTACCACTACACCGTGATGCCATTCAGGCTAAAGAACGCTGGAGCAACATACCAACGGATGATGATGAGAATGTTCCGAGACAAGATTGGCCGAACGATTAAGGTCTATATCGATGACATGGTGGTTAAGTGCAGGGAGAAATTGCAACATGTAGAGGACCTCGGGGAAGTATTTGAGCGGCTGTGGCAGTATAAGTTACGCATGAACGCAGAGAAATGTGCTTTTGGTGTGGGAGCGGGGAAGTTTCTGGGGTATCTGAACTCCTGCCGAGGAATTGAGGTTAACCCGGACCAGATAGAGGCCGTGAAACGGCTTAAATCTCCGAGCAATCCAAAAGAGGTGCAAGTCCTGACAAGAATGCTGGCCGCCCTCAATCGTTTCATCTCCAAGTTCTCGGATAGGTGCCGGCCATTCTACCAGCTTTTAAAGAAGTGGAAAGGGTTCCAATGGACTAGCGAGTGCGAGGAAGCTTTCCAGGGGCTGAAAGAATATTTATCGCAGGCACCGGGATTGGCGGAACTAGAACCCGGGGAAGAGCTTTATATGTACCTCTCGGTTTCCGAACATGCAGTGAGTACCGTGTTGCTAACAGACAGGGGTGCGCAAAGGCCTGTATATTACGTCAGCAAAACTTTAGCAGAACCGGAGACTAGATACTTACCCTTGGAGAAATTGGTATTGTCACTTGTGCACGCTACAAGGAAATTGCCCCAGTATTTCCAAGCACATACCATATATGTGCTAACACAGTACCCACTACAATCATTGCTGAAAAGATCCGACTTCACGGGGCGAATAGCTAAGTGGGGAACCAGGCTGGGGGCTTTCGATATACGGTACAGGCCGAGGAAGGCGATCAAGGGCCAAGTCCTGGCGGACTTTGTCGCTGAGTTCTCACCCCGAGCCCCGCAAGAAATAATCTGCCAGCTGAATTGTCGTCCGTGGAGGGTATATGTGGACGGCGCCTTCAACTCCTCGGGGTCAGGCGTAGGTGTGGTCATGATAAGCCCCGAGGGAATAAAATTGGAGCATTCATTTAGACTCGGATTTAAGGCCTCAAACAATGAAGCCGAATATGAGGCCTTATTAGCAGGACTGAGGGTAGCCTCGGCAGTCGGTGCACGGAATGTAGAAATGTACTCAGACTCACGGCTGGTAGTTAATCAGGTCCAAGGCAAGTTTGAGGCACGAGATCCCCGTATGAAGGCATATTTGGAACGGGGAAAGCAGGCTATGTCAGAGATTGGCACCGTAAGGTTGATACAAGTGGCTCGGACCCAGAATAAGCACGCCGATTCCCTCGCCACCCTAGCCTCGTCCATGACAGAAGGTATACCTCGGCTGGTAAGAGTGGAACTGGTTCCAGAACCGAGCATATCGGCCAACAAAAATTCATGTAGCTCGGGGACTGTTGTTACATCGGTTACGATGCTCGGGCGTAGTTGGATGGACCCTATCATGGAATACCTAGCCGAGGATAAACTCCCGCCCGATGAAAAAGAGGCGGCTAAGATTCGTAGAGTAGCCTCGAGATATTGGCTGTCACCAGAGAAAAAGCTATACAGAAGATCATATGGGGGGCCGTATCTTTTATGCCTACACCCGGCAAAGGTAGAAGAACTGTTAGCCGAGCTACATGATGGGGTGTGCGGCAGCCACGTTGGCGGGAGATCTTTGGCGCACCGGGCAATAACTCAGGGGTTTTGGTGGCCCAAGATGCAGAGGGACGCCGCCGAGTACGCCCGTAAATGCGAGCGATGTCAGAAGCACGCGCCTCTGATTCATCAACCAGCTGGCTACCTCAACCTAGTCAGTAGCCCATGGCCGTTCGCACAGTGGGGGCTGGACATACTCGGGCCTTTTCCCCGGGCGACCGGAAATCGGCGATTTGTCGTGGTAGCCGTGGACTATTTCACCAAATGGGCGTGTTGGGTTCTAAGAAATTAGGAATTAATGTATTAGAACTTCAATTTGTATTTTGTTGGCAAACCATGATCAAAACATTTAGTCTAGGTTTAGGCTTGCTCAAAATATGTTTATTTGTAAAATTGGAATCGAGTGATTGCAGAATTTATTGGACTAAATCTGTAAGTCTCGATCGATCGAAAATTAGACTCGATCGATCGAACCACGAACAGATTTATTTTTCTGCAGAGTTCCAGTTCAGCCCAAACTCTATTTAAACGTCTTGGGGTTCAAGTAAAACACTCCTATATATAAGGGAAACCCTAGAACGTTTTTGAGACTAGAGAGAGAGAGATTAGAGTGCCTCTTGTGCCTCCTTTTATTTTATTAGGGTTTTGTACCCAAACCTCTCTAAGTCTTTGTTGCTCATATTTGCTGTTTATGTGAATCTCTTGTGAGATCTTTGAGGAGCTTTCCTTCACATAAACTTAGAGTTTTCAAGGTAGAGATATATCTACATCTTGATGATCAACAAGGTTGTTGCCATTGAAGCTTAAAGAATATCAAGCGTGGGTGCTTGTAGCTGATTGAAGGAATACAAAGAAAGAAGTAGTCCGTGGACTCGGAGCCTGCGCGTGGTCGTGTCAGGAAGTTACTACTGGTGGGTAGCATTAGGAAGTCAAGCGGGGAGCTTGTAAGTCCTTTTGTAAAAACTTCAATTCTTTCTTAGTGGATTCCGTTTTGCCTTGAGGATCGGTGGGTAAAATCCTCCCCAGGTTTTTTACCGGTTTGGTTTTCCTGGGTGATCATATCACTGTGTTATTTATTTTCCGCTGCTTTATTTACTTTATATGCATGATATGATTTTGTGATTGTTTTAACCTAGATTTGCTTATTTTGACTAAGTAACAACTTGGCTAATTAATCTAGGCTACGCAATCTGGTTATAGTTTAAGGGGTTTAAACCGTACAAGTGGTATCAGAGCGGGTAGCTCTTCTTGTTTTAGATCTTTTGATCTAAGAGCTGATCCTTGACCCCTGTTGTCATGGATAATTTAAAGTGTCTTTCTGATCATGTTTCTGCTCATGCTTCTGCTGATTTTGTTGATACCTGTGATGTTTTGAATAAAAAGGACACTATTGTTTCTGCTGATTTTTTTGATGCTTTTGAAACTCTTCGTAAGGAATTATCTAAATCCTTGAAAATTGCTAAGAAATTTAAAGAAGAGTTAAAATTGGCTAATCTTGAAAAAGAGGAACTACTTGTTAGATTAGTTGAATCTAATAAAAAGAATGAATTTTTGAGAAATCAAATTTCCTCTCAAGATGAGAAGATGAAAAGCTTGGAACAAGAGTTAGCTGAGTCTAAAGCTAAACTTGAAAATTTGATTAGTACCAAGCCTGCTGATGATAACAGAATTGTTTCTGTTTCTCTTAAGCCTAAAACTGAAAAAGTTTTTATCCCTCCTTTTAAGAGGAATAATAGAGAAAAGGCTTATTGTGCTAGGTTAGACAAAGGTAAAAGTTCTGATGTAGACGCTGAAGTTCTTAAACCTAAGTCTAAACCTACTGTTAGAGAGCATAATAAATCTGTTTTTGTGCCTACTTGTCACCATTGTGGTGTTGTTGGTTATATTAGACCAAACTGTTCTTTGTTGAGGTAAAAATTGAAATCTGAGACTAGACTTGCTATTAGGAATACTGATGTTCCTAAATTTGTTCCTGTTTGTCACTTTTGTGGTGTCTCTGGTCACATTCGTCCTAATTGTCATAAATTGAAATTTAAGCATTCTGTGTTTCAATCTAGGATATGTGATGATATTTCTCCTGCTATAGGTTCAAATAAATTATTTCTTATGCTTTTGAAAAATTTGAGCTTGTTGGCTTGTGAAAGGAATTTGCAGGATTTTAGTCTTTCTCAGAAGATTGGTGTAATCCCTCAAATACACTCTACTTCTCATGGATTTTCACCTACAAAGCCGAAGAATCGTGCTATATGGGTGAGAAAAGATTCTCCAAGGTGAGTGTTGCTGACTTGTCCCTGTTTTAATTCTTTCTATTGTTTGTGGATATGTCTTGTTTCTGTTTTTGGTTGTTTTGTTTTTTTCTAGGTTGTTTTTATTTTAAAAAAAAATACAAAAACATTGAAAAATTCTCAAAAAGACAAAAATATTTTTTTTGTGTCTTGCTTTATTTTTCTTGAGGATTACATGAGTTTTGATATCTCTCTTGATTTAGAACATGCTTGACATTGTAGAGAAACTTGAATAGTTTGTGCTAAGCTATTTTTGACTTTATGTACTAGTTTGTACATGTACTCATGGGTTAATTAAGAAATTGATATTTCTTATTTGTGTACCCTCTATAGCTTAGTTTAACACTGTCATGCATTGCATTTGCATTGATCATTTAGCACAATGTGTGATTTTTTGTTTTTGGTCATAAATTTTTTTCAAAATCTCAACAAGTGGTTATAACGTTTGTTAAAACCAAAAAGATTTTTGTGTTTTGTATTATAAATCTTGGATTTATAATCAAGGATTGGCCATATTATATTTACATAACAAGTTTATGTACCTTGTTTAGCTTTGATGAGCTTATATATTGCACTTGACTAGTTGAAACTTTGTAGTGCATGTTGTGTGGGAAAGATGTTTATGGTGTTGATCACTTTGTCTTGATCTTGAAGTCACATGTTCTTTGACTGTCGGACTTGATCCTTTTAAGAAAGGCATAAATAACCATCTCACCACTGTTCACTAGCCAATCATGAACACCTTAGTGCATATTATAAGATTTTGTACTCGAGAAAGTGTAGCACATGCACAAAAAAAAAAAAAAAAAGGTGTAGCCTCAAAATTAAATTAAAACTGGTGTGTACTATTAGGCTTGATGCCAATTCACTTAATTCAAACCGGTATGTACTATTAGGCTGAATGCCAATTCACATAAATAAGAGGCAAAAATGAAAGAAACTTACATGATTGCAAGCTTTTGTTCTAGGAGATGTGAGAGTTATAGGATGTAACTCTTTAGGTGATAGTCTCTTTTAAATTCTATGTGATGAATTTTGTAGACTTTGTGATTGATTGCTATTCACATATTACCTCACTTGTATCTCAAGCTTTTGCTAGTTGCACACACTACACAAGTTACTCTTTGTTAAACTTGGTACATTATATTGTGTGTGATTTTGTTGTGGTCATTCAAGATTAAAAGTTCCTTGATTTTAATGCAAATTGTGTTTCAAGTTTGAAAATTTTGAAAATATCTTGAGATTTGTGCACAACATATTTGTTGCTTAAGAATTAAATGGGAGAATGATTGAAACTTGTTTTTGAGAAAATTGGGTTTTAAAAATTTGGGTTTTTGAAAAGCATTCCATCTCATACTCATGCATTTTGTTTTCATTGTTCAAATGCTTTGAGGAGTTGTTTTCAAAATTGGGTTTGTATTTTTCAAAACAGTGATTTTTCTCAAAATTTAGTGAGCCTCTGCCCATTTCGATCGATCCAGACTGATTTTCGATCGATCGAGAAAGTGTCCCAGATTGTTCTAAAATGACTGTTTCATTCGATCGATCGAATGTAATTTTCGATCGATCGAAGTTCGTGGAAAAGGTTTTTTTTAAAACTTCAGATCTGAATTGGGGCTTTTGTGAAATTGAGTTGAATGTGATGAAATTGGCTTGTTGTTTTGATGAAATTAGGCATTATACTCTATGTGCTATGTTTAGTAATGCTCAATTCATCAATTTGTTTAAAAATTTCAACAAGTGATTTTCAATTTTTGGGGTTTTTGGTAGAAATTCCCTGCTCGAGCCAATTTTGTCAATTTGATCTCAATTGAACTTAGTTTTATTGCATTAGAGCATGCATCATGACATATTTTGTCTTGCATCTTTTATGTTTAGGATTCACATGCATTGCATTGATTTCTGTATCCATTTTGTAGTTTTGCAGTCATATCTCTCATTGTTTTCACACATAGCATGCATACACTTTGCTACATTGGGTACTCAACTTGATCAAAAAATTGATTGATTAATTTTTGAGCTATGTACTTTCTAGTATATGCCATTTTTTTTTTGTGTGAACCGTGGAAAATATTTTTCTTAAGAGATATGATGGATAATCAATGTGCAAATATTACTCATGCAACTGTTTATGGGTCACATAATGCCATGTTTGCATTTTATTAAAAGAGAGAACATTTTTTTCTTCATATGTATCCTCACCTTAGTTTTTAACTTTGGTTTGTGTGTTTTTAACTTTGGTCCTGTTTGGTCCTGTTTGTGAGGATGTTCCTGATCCTGCTGGTGCTGCTGCTGCTGCTATTCCCCAACCCCTTTATGTTTCCCCAAATCTGTTTTCCCAAAACATGTTTTGTTTTTCCTATTTTTATAGGGGGAGAAAAGTTTTTTTTTTAACCTGTGTTATTCATAGGGAGAGCTGTCTCTATTTTCTATAGAGTTGAATTGTTTTGTGTCCCCTTGATTCTCTGTTTTCTCTTATCCTTTATTGCGCATGTTGACTGTTTACTCTTTGTATGAGTTGTCTTTGTCAATACGTGATAAAAAGGGGGAGAAATTATTGATTTATGGGAATCATGTTTGTCTTGTTTAGGGGGAGTTGAAATTATTTTGGAAAGGGAAGAAAATAAAAACTTTTTGTTGTATCTAACTTAGGGGGAGAGTTAGTTTACTTATGTTTTTATTTCTGTTTCTTGTTCACTGCTCATTGATTTATATTTATGAGTTATTCATGATATATGTCTTTGTTTCGTGTTTTGTGAAGTCAAGAATTTATTTTTGATTTACTGTTTTTCTGTCACACATGCGTTTATGCGTTTGTTGAGTGTTTCAGGAATATACAGGTGCATTCGATTTGGCTGCTATCTACACTTGCAACTGATGGATAGTAGTTAAGATTGGATTTGTTGTTATGAGCATTATCTTTGTATTGGGCTATTTGTAACTTTGAGCATTTCATGTTTGTGATGTGTTTTGTCACGGATTGCCAAAGGGGGAGATTGTTGGGTTCTAAGAAATTAGGAATTAATGTATTAGAACTTCAATTTGTATTTTGTTGGCAAACCATGATCAAAACATTTAGTCTAGGTTTAGGCTTGCTCAAAGTATGTTTATTTGTAAAATTGGAATCGAGTGATTGCAGAATTTATTGGACTAAATCTGTAAGTCTCGATCGATCGAAAATTAGACTCGATCGATCGAACCACGAACAGATTTATTTTTCTGCAGAGTTCCAGTTCAGCCCAAACTCTATTTAAACGTCTTGGGGTTCAAGTAAAACACTCCTATATATAAGGGAAACCCTAGAACGTTTTTGAGACTAGAGAGAGAGAGATTAGAGTGCCTCTTGTGCCTCCTTTTATTTTATTAGAGTTTTGTACCCAAACCTCTCTAAGTCTTTGTTGCTCATATTTGCTGTTTATGTGAATCTCTTGTGAGATCTTTGAGGAGCTTTCCTTCACATAAACTTAGGGTTTTCAAGGTAGAGATATATCTACATCTTGATGATCAACAAGGTTGCTGCCATTGAAGCTTAAAGAATATCAAGCGTGGGTGCTTGTAGCTGATTGAAGGAATACAAAGAAAGAAGTAGTCCGTGGACTCGGAGCCTGCGCGTGGTCATGTCAGGAAGTTACTACTGGTGGGTAGCATTAGGAAGTCAAGCGGGGAGCTTGTAAGTCCTTTTGTAAGAACTTCAATTCTTTCTTAGTGGATTCCGTTTTGCCTTGAGGATCGGTGGGTAAAATCCTCCCCAGGTTTTTTACCGGTTTGGTTTTCCTGGGTGATCATATCACTGTGTTATTTATTTTCCACTGCTTTATTTACTTTATATGCATGATATGATTTTGTGATTGTTTTAACCTAGAATTGCTTATTTTGACTAAGTAACAACTTGGCTAATTAATCTAGGCTACGCAATCTGGTTATAGTTTAAGGGGTCTAAACCATACTGGGCGGAAGCTGAGGCATCGGCTAATATCCGAGACGTGGATGTAAAGAAATTTGTGTGGAAGAATATAATTACAAGATTCGGTGTACCAAACACCCTCATCTCTGATAATGGTCTGCAGTTTTGCAGCAGGGCTTTCCATGACTTCTGCAGAGACCTCGGCATCAGGAATCGGTATTCCACTCCTGCGTACCCTCAAAGCAATGGCCAGGCCGAAGCGGTAAATAAGGTAATCGTTAATGGTCTGAAGAAAAGATTGGAAGGAGCGAAGGGGAATTGGGCCGAGGAGCTGCCGAGCGTTCTGTGGGCTTACCGAACGACGCCCAGAAGATCAACAGGGGAAACACCATTTTCCCTCACTTACGGGGCTGAAGCAGTAATACCAACTGAGATAAGTCTGTGCAGCGGATGAGTGCTCGGGTTCGATCCTTATGTGAACGACGGCCTGCTGATCGAGCGTTTGGACAAGTTAGAAGAATACCGTGAAGCTTCAGCCATACGGCTCGCCGAATATCAGCAAAAACTTGCCCGAAGGTATAATTGCGGTGTAAGAGCGAGAGAATTTAGTGCCGGGGATTTGGTATTAAGAAAGGCAGTGGGAAGCATGCGAGATACAAATTCCGGGAAGTTAGCACAGACCTGGGAGGGACCGTACAGGGTTACAGCTATCGCTGGCTCGAGGGCCTATTACTTGGAAGAACTGGACGAGAGGCCGCTGCCCCGACCATGGAATGCCAGCAACTTGAAGAAGTTTTACTACTAACTGGCCGTTTTCCAGGCTTTAAAGCAATGCGAACTGTTGTACTTGTTCAGATGATGCAAATAATAATACATATGTATAACAATGACCGAATTTTCAAACTAGAATTATCCTTGTCGACCGAAACAATATTACCGAGCAGGTGAAAACCTTAGATTCCTTCTAAGGACAGAAGCCTGCTGCCGGGTTAGTACATTACTACCGAGCAGGTGAAAACCTTAGATTCCTTCTAAGGACAGAAGCCTGCTGCCGGGTTAGTAAATTACTACTGAGCAGGTGAAAACCTTAGATTCCTTCTAAGGACAGAAGCCTGCTGCCGGGTTAATACATTACTACCGAGCAGGTGAAAACCTTAAATTCCTTCTAAGGACAGAAGCCTGCTGCCGGGTTAGTAAATTACTATCGAGCAAGTGAAAACCTTAGATTCCTTCTAAGGACAGAAGCCTGCTGCCGGGTTAGTAAATTACTACCGAGCAGGTGAAAACCTTAGATTCCTTCTAAGGACAGAAGCCTGCTGCCAAGTTAGTAAATTACTACCGAGCAGGTGAAAACCTTAAATTCCTTCTAAGGACAGAAGCCTGCTGCCGGGTTAATACGTTACTACCGAGCAGGTGAAAACCTTGAGTTCTTTCTAAGGGCAGAAGCCTGCCACCAGGTTAATACGTTATTACCGAGCAGGTCGAAGCCTTAAAATCTATCTAAAGGTGGGCCTGTTGCCGGGTTTGATTTATATTGCTAAAGGACAAAGGCTTGTTGACTCCAAGCAAATGGAAATCCTAAAACTACACAGGGAAGAAACCCAAATCGAAATTCAACCGACCAATGCACTTTAGCCACACGACAAGCGTTACACAAAAGCAAAAATTCCCCGTCCGTAAAGCGCTATGCCAATTCACAACTTCAAGAAAATAATAACAAGTAAAATAAAACAAAGTGAAACATTGTTCAGTCACCACAACTCGGTGACATAGGCAAACCATTCAAATAATAATAATAATAAATACTAAAGTAGCCGAGAAATTAACAAAGGAAACATAAACTTTTTGTTGCTCAGGCGGAAGAATCAGCAGGTTGCACGGAGGCTTCAGTCTGCACGGGGTCCTGGACGAGCTGATCACCGGTACGAAGTTGGCTGGCCACCTCGGTTTCTTCTAGTTCCACATGAGCGTCAATCTGCTCCACCAGTTCCCTCAGACTGGTCGTCTCCTCCTCGTCAAGGGGTCCTAGGGTAGCTTCTCGTGTTGGGGTAGAAACTGGAAACGGGATTTGCGCAACATTCCTCAAGGGGGAGTCCTCGGGAACCCCCATGGCCTGCAAGGCGGCCATCCAGCCTTCTTGAAAGCCGAGCTTCTGAGCTGCCCTTATGACCGGTTCCGCCGAGTTCTCAGCATCGGCGAAACCCTCATTATACCATTTGCTCTCACTCGCCTCAAGGGATGCTCGGACTTCAGCCAGTTCCTTCTTCCGAATAGTCCCTAGGCTCTCGGCTTCCGCTAGCCTCAGCTCGATGTCCCCCATGCTCGTCTGCAGCTCCACGTACTTATTCTCGGCTTCCGCCTTCGCTTTTTCGGCAGCTGCCGCCCTCTTCTCCGCCGTCGCAGCAGCTATGGCCTTCTCCTTAGCATTGGCATCGACCACATCCTTCAGAGCCCTTTCTCGGCCGGCATCCTCGGCGAGATCGCTAACGCGTCTGTCCAAAATACACGCCAATTGCGCGGCCTGTAAGGAAACGTGAACGGGAAGCCCAATCCCAGTTAAAAAAAAAAAAAATGTAAGGAGGAGAAAAACGAAGCGCAGATTGAATTCACTGACCGCAATAGTATGCCACTGCAGCCTCCGCGCCATGGACTCATCCGTGCCCTCCTCGAAAGCCCGCACATCCTCCGGAAGTAGCAAGCCACGCGCCAAAGACTGAGCGACGTGACCGCCTGCCCCCTTCGCCCAAACGTGAACGCTGGCGTCCGAAGGAAGAAGCTTGCCGTCGAGCATGTACGAGGGCTTCCAGGCGGGCGCAGCACGGGAAGAGGATGCTACATTCGCCCCCGTCTGGGTCACGGGCTCTCGGATCACTATGCCACTGGATGGCCGGGGAGGAGTCTTCGCTGGCGCCGCGGGTGGAATGATTATGGACTGCTCGGTTGTTTTCTGCCTTTTTCTTTGCCGTGCTACCGGCGGAGGGGGAGGGGTTCGTCCACTCCCTTGGGGCTGTTGCTGCTCTGTTGCTTGCCCGGCCCCGGGGATGAACCGGTTGATGGTCATTGTCCTTCGAGTCACCATCTCCCCAACTTGAACTTGTTCGGGCTCTGCAACTACTTCTTCGGCGTCTTGTTGAGGAGCCCCTTGATCAATCTGATCTTCTGGTTGAGCGGGCGCCTCTTGTTCGATCTGCTCGTGTGCACGTTCTCGGCGTGCCCGGGACACACGCTCGGCAGACTCGTCACGTATCGGTTGGCGTTCGTCGGAGCAGATGTAACGTGGACCGAGTTCGCGGGCTTCTCCCACTGAAAATTTTGCAGGAAGAAAACTCGGATGCCGAACGTCGATGTAGGGCAAGAGGGGGCTATCTACCAATAAAGCCTGGCCGAAGGCCTGCCAGGTGGAATACACTGGTTGCACTCCGAGGATCAAATGGGACGCTCGGAGTTGCCCGTCAGTGTGCACAAAAATCTCGGACCTTAGCACGAAGTTTAAATCACGCACGTGCACCACCCTGAGGTCCGGGACGAACACTCTACCGTCTGCGCGTATCAACACGAATAAGTGTTAGAATCAATAAGAGGGTTTCACAAACAGAAACAGTTGTACGGTCAGCACAGCGAAAGCATAATGAAAACAAGTCAAATGAGCGGAACGAACCAACTTCACGCCTGGTGAGGGGGCAAGGGAAGCCGCCGGCAAACCAGTTGCCGCGCACCCTGACAAATTCCCCGGCAGAATTTCTGTTCGAGTCAGGTAGGCAGGAGATTAGCCGTACCCTCATGTCCCTTACTTTTAAATAATAGTTGGTTTTCTTTGCCCCACATAAACTATACATGTGGTTTATATCGTGGTGGTCTAATTGCAAATCAAAAAGTTGGTTCAAACGCCTCACACAACTCACCACCCGATAAAAGTTGGGAGGAAGCTGGTCGGGGCATAGCCCGTAGTACCTAAGTGTGTTGAGTAAAAGAGGGTCAATGGGAAACCTCACCTTACCCTCTAAAATGGCCATCAAGGGGAAGAAGACAGTGTTTCCCCCTCTGTGAAGAGCCATTTCGCTCTCATGGCAATAGGCTATCTCGACGTCCTCAGGAATATCAAAGGCCTGCCTGAAAGTGGCTAGGGCCGCCACAGTGTCTAGGAGATACGAGTACCCCATCCTAAAAACTCTAGGAGGATAATGAATGAAAATTTGAAGGAAAAAAGGGGGGGGGGGGTGTGAAGAACTTACTTGGGCTCTAAAGGTGAAGGAAGATTCTGGTCTGGAATATGAATGCGCGGAAGAATGCTCGGCAGAGAAGGAATCACAGGAAAACGAGAGCAGAAAGTAACAAAATGGTGCAGAACAAACCTTATATAGGCTATCGCTGGGAAGAATGCAGCAATTAATTAGCCGTTGTGTGGATTAATTAGCAACCGTTCCGATTCCCGCGCCTCCTAAAGCCTGTGCCGCCTCGGTTCACGAAGCGTCAGGTAATAATGACGGTTTATCCAGACGGCCAGTGTTGACGCACCTTTTTAGGCAACAGAATTAATGACGCTCGGAGAGATCCCAGGCGTCAAATCCCCGAGCATCCGCGGTCCACAGCCTCGAGAAGTTCCTTGATTCACGCCGAGCGTCGGACGTGAATCAAGGGGGGACTATTGTACGGCACCCAACTCCCAGGCCTGCTTGTTTGGGCCCCTGTGCCTGGGAGCAACACTTAGGCCTTGGCCCAAATAGTCCGAAGGGTCCGGCCCATGATCGTACGTAACGTCAGTCCAGGTATCCCAATGAGGGTCATGCCGAGCATTTGTCCCGTGCATTATGAAATATGGAATGAGCGGAGGCTATGGGTTTCGCTTGCTCGGCGATTCCCCGAGGATCGAAGCCGCTGTGTCGTTCGTTCAGGGAGGAACCAAGTTCCAAGGCCACCATCACCAAACCACCCACTTACCTTTGATCACATTGGACCTCTCACCGCACTTACCACAATGTGATGATGACCACCCCATTATGGAGAAGCTATAAATATGAGAACAACAGAAGGAATGGGGGTTGGAAGATTGGGAGAAAAAGAGAGAGAGAGAAAAGAAAGAAAAGAGTGATAGAGAGCACAAACAGTTTCAGGACTTAGAACTACCCATAGTAGGAGAACTTCAAACCCATAATACAAATAGATTGTAAGCCCAACAGTAGTCCAGCCCGCTGACCACACCTTGGGTGCGTACACTTTCATATGGCAATTTATTTATCATTGAGTCACTCTTAAGGGTTCTTCTCTTTTCCAAAAGAATGGTAGAGTTTCTAAACCTCAGCTTGTTTACATTGGTTAAAAGAATGTTTTAGAGGAGAAACTTCTTGATTGTTTAGACATACTTTAGTGCTTGAGAACAATAAACTCATTCAGGAGTTGACTATGATGGTTGTAAGGACTCAATTTGTAAAGGACCCTTAACAATAAAAACTTGTAGAGTGTGGGTAGAAAGGACTTGGCCTCATCGAAGTAAACAACGGTTGATATGCAGATTATGATAAATGATAGGTGACATGAAATTCGTAGGAATCTCATCAAAGAAATTGGGCTAAGTGTTTTTGTAAAGAATGATCATCGCTTTGGTTAAGTGTTTGCAAAGCATATTTGTCCTCGACTCATGCCGAGGATCTATTTTGCTTAGAGCTCCCCTTAATCATATCCTATCTCTTTAGGACTTATCCACCACCTCCAGCACTCCCAGTCTTATTGGTTATATATTCTCATTTTAGTTAATCTTAGCCATCCATTTGTCAATTATCTGAACTCTATGTACAGGGATCTGTCCTATCATCTGCGACTGCAGGCTTTATGTTAGTTCCTAGCCACCTTTGCAGACTTTCTAATAGTTGAAGTGACCGAAGCATTAGGGTTTGCATGTCACCTCACCATTAAGGCGGCCAGAATGTTAGTAGCGTTCATTTAATGGATGAAGGATATTTTCCCTTCATCAAAGTCGGTTCGCCGAGGACGTGGGCATCCTCAGCGAGGCCATTGGATGACTTGGGCTATTTCCCATTATCCTCTGCGTGTATATTATCCTCGGCGTGGGCCTTGGGCCAGGTATAGAGTGGGCCAGGGTGGTTAATATTTGGGGCCCCACAATGGTTTTTCCCAATAAATGTAGTTCTTATATGTGTAATATATAAAAACAAAAAACAAAAAAGTCATGTCAATTAAGGAAATAAGGGAGAGTATGACTCCGAATAAAATAGAACAACGAAAAAGAGTACATGTGGCAAGCCTTGACTAGTCTGTCGAGATCCAAGATCCGTACTGACCCCAAATTTTGGAATTAAGGCTTTGTTGTTGTTGTTGTTGTTGTTCCTTTTCTTTGGCTAGTGTGTGGTCAATAGTTAAATGCCTAAGCTCTTAAGATTAATAATATCTGATTTAATAATATTCATTAATAGGATCTAGGATGCATGGATATTTCATTTTTGCTCATAGTCACGCATCCGATATGTAACGTACTGGATACCTCTAAGATACATACCTTGTCTTTTTTCTTTTATTTTCTTGAAAAGAAAGTACCAATACGTCCAGAATACACTTGTGATACAGCTTGAATACCATTGTAACTCAACCCCCGATAGTGAGAGATAGCCAAAACTTGTAAAAAATTTCATTTATATTGTTTATATATTAGTTTCAATGTTGAACACTTATCTACTTATCCTTTATTAACTTTTTTTTGGATCTTGGTTTGTATTCTAAACATCCATTAATGGCAATGGATTCACTTTATTGTAGCATTACATTTAATAAGTAATTAATACATAACATATCGTATCCCTAACATATCGTACCCTAGGTTTTTCAAGAAATGTTGTGTCCTTGTACCCATACCCATGCATCTTAGATTAGTATATTCTACTTTGTTTTATACATTCCCTGTAGAGGTCATCTTTGGCTCAGGTTTTTAATGTAGTTCACATTGTCAGCTTTAAAAAATTGAATTGCAGAACATGTCAATCGCAAGGGAGGTGAAGGCTAATGATGCAACAGCACAAAAAATGTTCAGCAAGGGGACACTAGTTGAGGTTAGCAGTGATGATGATGGTTTTGAAGGTGCTTGGTTTGCTGCAACTATTGTTAAAGCAGTGGGAAAGGACAAGTTCCTTGTCCAGTACCAGAACCTGAGGACTGATGATGATTCAGGCTTTCTGAGAGAAGAGTTTGATACCCTGCATATTAGGCCATGTCAACCAGAAACTCTTGTTGTTGATCGTTTTAGTCTTTTTGAAGAAGTTGATGCTTTGTACAATGATGGGTGGTGGGTGGGTGTGATTTCTAAGGTTCTTGGTGGCTCAAAATACTTAGTTTACTTTAGGGACACAGATGAGGAAATAGAGTTTAAGCACTCTGACTTAAGGCCACATCAGGACTGGATTGATGGAAAGTGGATTATGGCTTCCCAGGTATGACTTCTCTATACTCTAAACTTGAGAACCTTTGTTGATCTCATTTTGTACTTCGGTGTTAAATGGGGTTGTCCGTTTTGTAAACTTGGCATTGCTTGCTCAATGTTACTAGTAATTTAAGGTAAGTTCACAACCATTTGGTCAAATCCAGGTTTTGGGCAGGGAGCTAAATAATTGACAGTGCAAAGTTCGGTTATTTTCTCTTTGAAACTTGAATTTAATTAATTATTTTTGAACTCTGCCACAATCCGCCTATTTGGAAAATTTGGAAGCTGGTTAAAATAAAGTGAATTAAAAGAATAGAAAAGAGGTAAACCTCAATGAATTGCTAAAGCCTTGGCCAGCTTGTTGTGATTCTTTGATCTAAAAGTATTATCTGATAAGCTGCTCCACCTATCATAAGAATCGACTACTCCATGCGTGTGAGAATGCAATGGGAAGGAAGTGATTGTGTCATTTTTACCTATATGATTCTTTTTCCTTCTAATTTTCTGTTTCTGACCTTGCACTAGTTAAGTATTATTTAACCCAAGCAATCCTATATATATATATATATATATATGGTATTGAATTTATACTGATGGTTGGCATATTAATTCATGTCAGGCTCTGATGAAGTTGCTTTACTTGTGATTGCTTGAGAAATCAAGAAGTTATCCCTTGTGTACCAGGAAAGATTGCATTGCATCTGAAGGACTCTGCTTCTTGTAGCAGTGGAAATCAACTGATGATTTTTTGATAAACAAATTGCAATTTTTAGTAGTCATTTTCAACTTGGTAACCTATCATTAGGCATTCTCAACGATTTGTTTAAGACTTTACCAATTAATTGGAAGCAGAGTTTGACTTTATGATCCAAAGCAAAAAGCTAATGATGTAAATGCTTTCAGGTAAATTCTTGTATTGTATTGGCAACTGACCAGCGAGTCAGTGACTGTTCTCAATTTCTTTTTGCATGAAAAGGGTTTCTCTAATACTGCAAAACAAATTAATCATTCATCCTGCAAAACAAATTAATTTCAGAAGCCTCTTTAAGGTTTGATGGCCGGAAGTTCTTTTTTAAAAAAAAAGTTTAGATACATGTGATTGAGTGTTACTCAACTGAAATTAGTCCTGTGATTTTGTATTAAGCATCAAATAGATTTGTCTTTTAAGAGTTCTATCTAGAGTCTAGAGTTGTCTTTAAGAGTTCTATCTGAAGTCTACTCTGGCTGTGCAAAGCCAATATATACATCTAGAGTTGTGATTGTTATATGATAAAAATGTTATATTAGAAGGGAAAAGTTAACAAATGCCCTAAGAACATTTGTTAGTGAATTATTTTAAGAAAATAGTTATGGAAAAAGAAAAAAAATTAATGTTTTGATAGCTTTTTAAATTTCTCATAAAAATGGTATAAAAATTTTCTTAAAATAGTTTATTAACAATTGTTTTAAAAGCATTTGTTGAATCTTTCATATGTTTGGCATTCTATTTTGGTACAAACCTTGTGCTGGATTCTAGCATGTGTTCCTGACTGTAACATCAATGTTACCCCTCGAGCCACAGATGTTTATGTTGTATAGCAAAGTACCACCCATAAGCCAACCCATGCATCATCACAGGAGGTGAGTCTGTAATGGGGTTAAAGTGGGTTTTTTATGTTTGGGATCAATCAAATGAATTGTCAACCATCAAAGATTCAAAGTTGCGAAATTAGGTTCATAGTTCATACAATCTTGGGCCATCAGGCTATACTGGGGCACTACTCATTTAGCATGAGTAGAAAAATGAGTGTGAATGTTTGGTGCATGACATCCCACAAAATATATATAATTCAATAAAAGTGGGTTATTCAGCGATTAATAAGGATGAGGGAGAAAAAATCTCAAAAAAAGAAGGAAGAAAATAGTTATATGTGTATTTTTTTTTTTTTTTTTTTACAAACTCGGTGTATGCAGCTTTTTGTTTGTCTCACACACATCAAGTTATTACCAAAACAAAAAAAAATTCTATGAAAGTAGTTCTAAAATGCTGAGAAGAAGTTTCAAATCTAAGATCTCATGAATATCAGGAGACTTTATGAACCACTATATCAACCTTTGGACATTGTTATTTTAAAGAATAGAATATTAGTAACCCCAAGGCCCAAAAACACAAACTTTTATAATGTACTCCCTTGCAACAACATACCAGACAGGAACACACCATAAACCGAAACAGACTTACAGACTCATTATCTAACAAACCGAACTCACTAACCAACAAGACCAAACTATAAAAACTTGATGAAGCCCTTCTCGGAATTACCAGATTTCTGCTATAAAAACTTCAGTTACAGTCGCATTTTTGGGTCCTCACTTGGCATGGAATTATGAGCACTAAAAGACTACTTTCTACGGCTGATTTCTATGCAATCCCACCCATTATCCGAAACTCCCTTCAATGGGCCCACAACTCCACCACCCAATCGAACACACCTTTCTTACCAAAGGGTCCTTCCGTGTTAGCCACAAGTCTCATCAAATCGTATTCCGAAAGGGGCTTGATAAAAGAGGCCCGGATGCTGTTCGATGAAATGCCTGAGAGAGATGTGGTTGCATGGACTGCCATGATTGCAGGGTACACGTCTTGCAACCACTACAACCATGCATGGGCTATGTTCTGTGAGATGGTAAGGAATGGAGTGGAGCCAAATGCTTTTACTTTGTCCAGTGCTTTGAAGGGTTGTAAGAGCATGAAGGCTTTTTCGTATGGGGCATTGGTTCATGGCTTGGCCATCAAGCATGGCATGAAGGAATCTATGTATGTTAATAATGCACTCATGGATATGTATGCTACGTGTTGTGTTAGCATGGACGAGGCATGCATGGTCTTTCAGAAGATAGATGCAAAAAATGCTGTTTCATGGACTACTTTGATCACTGGTTACACTCATAGAGGTGATGGCTATGGTGGGATTCGAGTTTTCAGGCAAATGTTGCTGATAAGTAGTTGAAACAACCTCAAATTCTATGAAAACACTTGGGTTCCAAAGCTCACTTGTTATTGACTTATTGTGTATCTACAATTAAAAAGGTTTCAATTTTTAAAAAGAATTCATATGAGCTTTATATATCTCACAGTATACATTAAGTTCTTGAATTTATTTGACAAACAGGTGGAAGCAGAACTCAACCCATTTAGCTTTTCAATTGCTGTTAGAGCTTGCACCCCAATTGGCTCATACACTTTGGGCAAGCTAATACATTCAGCAGTGATTGCACATGGGTTCGATACCAATCTTCCTGTCATGAATTCTATTCTAGACATGTATTGTAGGTGTGGTGGTTTATTGGAGGCAAATCAGTATTTCCATGAAATGAATGAGAAAGATTTAATTACATGGAATACCTTGATAACAGGTTATGAAAGATTGGACTCTACTGAGTCTTTTCATATCTTTTTCACAAATGGAGTCAGAAGGTTTTAGTCCAAATTGCTTCACATTTACCAGTGTTACAGCTGCCTGTGCAAATTCAGCAGTATTGAATTGCGGACAACAGGTTCATGGAGGAATTGTTCGCAGAGGCCTTGACAGGAACTTCAGAACTTGGCATTGGCTAATGCACTTATTGACATGTATGCCAAGCGTGGGAGCATAAGTGATTCACGAAAAGTTTTTAGTGAAATGACTTTCAGAGATTTGGTCTTTTGGACTACTATGATGATTGGATATGGGGCTTATGGATATGGAAAAGAGGCTGTTGAATTGTTTGATTAGATGTTCAGGTCTGGTATTAGACCTGATGAGATTGTGTATATGGCAGTTCTGAGTGCTTGCAGCCATGCTGGACTTGTAGATGAAGGTTTGAGGTATTTCAAATCAATGGTGGGTGATTATAATATTACTCCAAATCAGGAGATTTATGGCTGTGTCGTGGATCTGCTAGGGCATGCAGGGAGAGTTGAGGAGGCTTATGAGCTAATAAAGAGTATGCCATTTAAACCTGATGAGTCTGTATGGGGGGCACTTCTTGGAGCTTGTAAAGCACATAAGCTTCCGAATTTGGGCAAATTGGTGGCTCGTAGGATTTTAGATTTGAGGCCAAATATGGTGGGGACTTACGTGATGCTGTCAAATATATATATATATATATATATGTGTGTGTGTGTGTGTGTGTGTGTGTGTGTGTGCAGCTAAAGGCAAGTGGGGAATGGGGAGTAAGAAAGAGGCAGGGAGGAGTTGGATGAGTTAAGAGACCAGGTTTATATTTTTGTTGTTGGAGATAAGATTCTCACATAAAGTGGGTGTATGGAGTTTTGGATTTGTTGATTTGGCATATGAAAGAGGCAGGATATGTACCAGATTTGGATTGCTTAATACATGACCAAGGAGATGCAACTTGAACAAAATCTGAAGTTGAGGGATGGATTGAATACCATATTGATAAAGGTGGAATGATTCTGCAACAATTTTTGGTTATTCCACAACTTTAAATTGGGTATACATAGATGGAAAGAGGAAGGAATTTTGTATGAGGGGATTTGGTATTCCTCTTGGGAGGTTCAATTTTGAGACATTTGAATCCAGTAATAGGCAAAAAAGAAATGAAGAAGACACTAAGAACATCATAAAAGGGCATTGTTTAATTACCCTGAACTAACGATTTAAGATATTCATTTAATTAACTCTTCATTTTGTGCTGCAACCATATTAAAAATGATGGATAATGTCAATGTACTTAGGTTGTATTGTTAGTTTGTGAAATGAAGAGCATAACCAATAATCGAGAAATACTGTTATATAAATTTGGTGTCAGCATTTTTAACATATGGCCAAGTACAAGCAGGAACAGACCAAGCATGCACACAGAGAAGTATAAGCCAATTAGACTGCGGAAAACTAATTCTTATGCTGCTGCAAACTTCAAAATTGAAGCATTACAGGATCCTGCAAAAACAACTTACAGGAGTAAGCTTATCATTAGAGTTAGTTACATCTGATGGCTGTTAGGAAGCTTGTTAGTTTATTATTTTATCTTTCCCGCCAGCTGTTGCTTCATATGTAAAGCAGAGCAATGTAATTCATTATTATCTTAATACAATCAGTTTTCCAATTCACTCTCTTAAACTTGATACAAATCATCCCAGGCCAGTTTGGGCATAGCAATCAAACAGTTATTCAGTAGCTGTCTAATTAGACAGGAAGAAACACGATACGTATACTTAGGAAGCAACAACAAAGAATAACGACTACAGCAATCCCCAAAGAGTGTGGCACCACTGTATAGGTGCCTGCAATAAAAGCTACCAGCAATGCTCCAATAGACCAATATATGAGAAGAGAGGTACGTCGAGCCGCTTTTCTGTGCAAAACGGCTTCCATTTTCGTTGCTGAAGCCAAAAAGTGGACGAATACTGAGATAGTGGAAAGACCAAAAGCTAAAGTATTGGCTATTAGAAATACACGGAAAGCAGTTCTTTTCCTTAGTACTGCCAAGCCATCATCCCCATTCTTACTTTCGTTTTGGTTATATCCACCAGGCACCGTGAAAGCTGCCGTGAAGGTCACAGTAGCGATAAGCGTGGCTACCAACATATTGATCTCACTCACTTGCTTCACGAAATTTGAAGGCGTTCCATCGCCATCGCCAGTACCTGCCAATTTTGCTTCCCTCATATTGATTTCACTCACTTGCTTCACGAAATATGAAGGCGTTCCATCACCATCGCCATCGCCAGTACCTGCCAATTTTGGTTCCCTTATATTGATTTCACTCACTTGCTTCACGAAATTTGAAGGCGTTCCATCACCATCGCCATCGCCAGTACCTGCCAATTTTGGTTTCCTTCTAGGGTCCAACTTCTGAATACCCATCCTTAAGAGTGCTTCCCTCAGACTTGGCCGAGCTCCTATGCTCCAAAATACTGAAGGCTAGCTACCCATAAAAATATAATTAAATAAAAAAAACACGTGCATGCGCACAGCCACACTCTCATTATACACGTAAGACGTGTGCATGTGATACACAATACATTCTAGCTTTAACACATGCAATACTTTCCATCAAAATTAGAATAATAAACTTGGTTACCATTGTATTCTTCCAATTAATGAAATAGTTAAGACACTCGTGTGATTCGAATGAGTGATGATTTTAAAATTTCTGCCAGTAGCTTTTTAAAAAAAAATTCTTCCTGGAGGTCTACAAACACCCAAGAGGAATGCTGCCCTAAGTGCTCTTATTCTGTAGTTGTGTATTAAATATTGGGCAATTATTAGTTTACACTATATTATCAATGTAAAATTTACATTGTAGAGTGTGGATTAAATAAATATGTACAACATTGTACATATTTGCATAAAATATATAACCGTGTCCTCGTTTATTTAGTTTATGAAGTAAATCTTATAATTAATACAAACTATTTTACTGACATTTTACACACAATTTAGGTGAATCATGACAAATTTGCTATTAAAATTTAAAATACTAAAAAAACCCACATCAGATTTCAAAAAAACGCAAATGAAATTTCCATTCCAAAGTCTAAAAAATAAAATCTGAAAATCCATAGACCATCCATCTCTCTCTCTCTCTTTCTCTCTCTCTCCCCGGTGACATACCTGCACAGGCCCACATTCTTCAAAATGGGTCAAGAGAGTGATAGAGAGATAAGGGCGACAAGAGGTGGGGACAGTTGTTTTGGAACTCTCCACTAATTTTGGGTTCGCTTGAAATATTTGGGAGAACACAAGACAGATGAATTTGTGGTGCTGCACGCAATGAGATGTGGATCTGGGTGGGTATGTCATCGAGGAGAGAGAGAGAGAAAGAGAGAGAGAGTGAAAGAGGATATGGATGGTATGAGCATTTTTAGATTTATTTTATTTTATTTTATTTTTTTAACTTTAGAATGAAATTTCATAAAAATAAAAAGTTTGTAAAATATTTTATATCTCTAGCATTATCCAAATAGAGCTTATACAATATAAACTAATAATTTTCCTTAAATATAAACCATTTTATAAAAAGCTAATGAAAATTAAAATATTTCCCCCCACCAAATCAATCCTCCTTTTGTACATCTACCCCAAAAAAGGCACACTTGGGAAAATTTCTTTGTTCAAAATTCTTAAAAATTGTGCGGTCAATCAGAAGAGCAGGACAGAAGAGTCATACCATAAAGGAGTTTAATAACTTCATATGCAACAAAACATTGTCCGTTGTGGTGAAGCCCTCCTTGTTTGTAACATTTAAGTCAACGCCTCTGTCATATTTTAAATAGGATGAAATCCAATGCTCATTGGTGGCCAACAAATGCACAAACGTATTTCCTTCTTTATCTTGCTCGTCGAAGCAACCCTTAAACTCTGGTCTCCCCACTAAAAACCTGATTGATTTATACTTTCCACTTTCTGCAGCAACATGAAGAGCCGTCCGACCCCTTTTGTCCAACAACTCGAAGATATCTGGACATTTTTTGATGAGTTCTTTCATTACCTTAACATTGCCTTCCTTGGCCGCAACGTGAAAAGCAGATAAACCATCTTTGTTTCTTAAATATGCAGGGGAATTGTCCTTTTCTAAAAGCAACTTCACAAATTTCCAATTACCCATATGCGCGGCAATGTGTAAAGGAGTCCATCCTGAGTTATCGCCTTGTTTAATTGTAGCTGGACATTTTTCCATCACTTCCTTCACAAAATCTAAGAAGATAGGGAAACCATATCGCTCAAGTTAGTATATGTTTAGAGGGTTTTTTTTTTTAGGTTACTGTCGTTAGAGAAGAGAGTGGGGTTTGCACCTATTTTTTTTTTTTTTTTGCTATCACACCATGTATCCTCAAAACTTTCAACCAGAAATTAATTATTATTTACAACGGATGGGCTCATAATGGAATAAATCGTTGGTCCAAGGAATTTTTTTCAAAGTACAGGTAGCTGGACTCAAACTAGGGAGCACACCCAATCGAATTCAGTACAAGCACCTTGAGACCAAGAGCCCAACCAACTCGGCAAACCCCCTAGGTTGGTTTGCACCTATTTTCTCTCTGTGTCACTTAATACTAAGATGGTAGTGGCAGACCTAAGATTGTGGACGGGAACAAGATTGAAGTGTTTGTTTAGGATAGACTTATAAACTAGTTTATTATTTATTTTCTTATTATTTGCATATCTCATATAATGCACTTATAAACTAGTTTATTGTTTATTTTCTTGTTATTTATAAATCTCACATAAGTCACATGCTTATTTTATTTAACTTTTATAATTATTTTACTTTAAGCAAAATACTTGAATAAGTCACGCAAAAAACAAAGCAGAACTTTAGGTTTAGGGGACCGACATTACACAGCATAGCCAAAAAAAGTTTCCCTTAGGACCACATTAATTATAAAAAATTCTTGAAAAAAAAATCCTTCATGATATAATTCTTAATTGTCAAGATTTTCTCATATAGTATTATAATCAATATCGGTGGATGTAACCTCCAAATCTTGAACTCTTTTTGTCTAAAAAAAATGCATCAATTGTAGATAACCCCTACCCCCCCCCCCCCCCCCCCCCCCAACCCAAAAAAAATTACTCATACTTTGAAATCTGAATATTAAATTTTATAAATTAGTTACATAGCCGTTTTTTTATAATAAAAAAAAATATTAAATACTGAAGTACATGTAATCAATACGAAACCAAACAATTAAAGTGAATTTCCTACTCATGCTACTATTTATAAATATAAGTTTATATATATATATCTAAAAGCTGAAACGTAATATTTATTATTGCTGCGCTTCAGTTGAGCTACATCAGCTCCATATCATTATCTTTTTTCTTTCCAATTTTTCTATAATTGTTTCTGACATTTATTTTTTAAATATTTACACTTCTCCAACCTTTCTCCTTCCCTTACCTTTTCATCTCCTAACTTCTTCTCTAACCTTTCTCCCTCCTTTACATTTTCATTTCTCCACTACTCTCTACCTTTTTTTTTTTTTTTTTTTTTTTTTTTTTTTTTTTTTTTTTTTTTACAATATAGAATTTCTACTTTAACCTAATCTAAGTGTATATGTGTGTAAAGCTCTCTCCTGAAGACTTGAACCCTGACCCTTGCCCCTCATACCCCACAAGCATTTATACTTGTGGAGTGACCACCGCACCAAGAGTGCACGGTGGTTACTCTCTACATTAATATCATTCTTCCTCTTTCCCTTTATCTTCCTTTATTTTTGTCTCTTCTTATTCACACTTTCTTACTATAAATTTTTCACTACCTCTTCCAATCTATGCATAATTTTCCCTCACAAAAAAAGGTTCTCTCTCTCTCTCTCTCTCTCTCTCTCTCTCTCTCTCTCTCAATTTTTTGGTGGATTTTTATTTTTATTTTTCTTACATCTCTACTTTAGGTTAATAATTTTTTTTTATATTTTAAAACTCTACTTTGGGTTAATGTGATTTAGTTTTGTTTTTTAAATTTTTTTTTTTTTTTTGGTATCTTTAATTGTTAAATGTTATCCTATTGCACTATAAAGAATTAAATATAGCATATAAAAATATAATATTATTCTATTACATAGTATGATTTGGATAATTTGATATTTATTGTAATTTGGCATTTATTCTATTACATAGCATGATTTTTTATAGTGCTCAATTTAGATGTTAAACTATGAGACTTTACTAATTTTTATTTATTTTTTAATCCTTTGTGGTGGACAAAGCATTCTTAATAGTTGTATTAAAAGTACTCTATAATCGGATGGGTGACAAATTTTAGCTTTTGCAATTTTAATTTTAATTTTATTATTATTTTATAACAATGCATATATAGAAATTTAATTCTTAGATTTTTCTAATAATTTTTTATTAAATAATATGTTTTTGGTGGACGAAATTACATATTTTACAAAGAAAATAACCTTAATAGATTATCAACAACAATTAATTTTTTAGATTTCCTAATTTGTCCAATTGATCATTGTTAAGTTTTATTAATTTTTTAGTTACTTTTTTTTGGTGTTTTGGATTATAGGCAGAAAAAGTTTATGTTCTTTAGTTACTTTGAGAAAGTTTGTTTAAAACTAAAAGAATAATTTTCAAATTTTATATTCTTTTTAATGATTCACAAAATGTTATAAATAACTTTTATTAATGGTTGTTCTTATAGATTATGAGATACTGGTTGTTAAATTAGTTTAAATTATAAAAAAAAATTAATAAAACTTCCATTAAAATAATTATCACGCACAATGCGCGAGTTCACGGCTAGTACATCATAAAAGAGAATGTAACAATAATATAATTTAACTTTTTTTGTTTTTGAGAAACTAATTTAATTTAACTACTCATACCACTATTATCATATATGTTAAAATAATAACACATAAAATTGTAAGGTCTCCAAAACTTTTATAACAAAATATAAATTAGCTCATCAAAAGTCAAATGTCTTTAATTTTATATATACTAGCTTATAATTTGTGCATATGTAGGGTGCAATACACACACACACAAACATCTTTAGTTGTATATAATTTGTGCATATTTAGGGTGCAGTACACACACAAACACACATATATAGATACATCTAATCAAAAGTTACATCCACTAGCAGAGCCAAGATTTCCCTTAGGAGTGGCAAGGTTCAAAGACAACAGTAAAATTAATTTGACAAATATTAATTGATAACAATAATAAAATAAATGAACAATTATATGCTAATGTAATTGTCATTCACAATCTAATATAAATGTAAAAATTGAATTTATTTTTTCATACCTAGAGCTTGATATAGACTCGTTATTATGATTCTTTTCTCCATAATCTAAATTAACTACAAATAAATATTTCTTACTAGTTAAAATTTGGGTTTATATTAAGAAAAAATATGAAGTTTAAAAGCGTGAGGAAAAAAAAGCATAGTAAAGGAAAATTTTACTGGAGGGGCTACTTTTAGTGTTGTATAAAGTATAAGGACAAAGGTCGAGTCTTGGTACAATGGTAAGTGTCATACACCAAAAGTGATTGATCGCGATTTTAATCTAAGAATTAGCATTTCTAATTAATTAGGAATAAACTTGCCTACCATAACTTCTCTCAAATCCCCCACATTAGTGGGAGATATGTGTACTGGGTACGATGTGAAACTAGTTATGTCTGTAGCATTGCTCTTCTATTTAGGTTGGACTTTTCAACTGTTCTAAAATACCCTTACAAATGGATCTTAAAACTCTAAAAAATGTTGAGGCTAAAATATTATTGGGTCCCTAAATTTTAGTAAAGTTTGATGAAGTTTAGGGATGTAAGGGATTATGTTCGAGGTAAGGGATTGTCTAGCAAAGAACGAAGTTGTGAATACTGTCCTTTGGATCCAGAGCTCCCTTAAAGGAGTAGCATTGGGGTGTTTTACAACACCCCCCCCCCCCCCCCCAAAAAAAATCTATTTTGGACACTTAAACATCAAATGCCATTCATTATTCAGGTTCTTAAACCTAAAAACACTTACAATCTTGCTACAGTAAATTCCTACTTTGAAACATTAAGAAATATTATGTCCACAACATTTTCACAATACTTTTATAACAAATTTTAAGTAACAGATTGTTATTGGCTATTATTAGAGGGTAAAATGTAATTAAAGTGATGAATTCAAATTAGAACTGCTAACAACTTATCACTTATGATTTGTTGAAAAAGTGTTGTAAAAAAGTTGTGGACGTAGCTCTTCTATTAAACATTACAATTTCTAAAACTAAAAAATTATATCTATTATCTTCTCTCTCCTCACACACTCTCTCTTCCCGTCTTTGCCTCTTTCATCTCTATCCCTCTCAGCCCTTTCTCTTCTCTCCATCTCAGCCTCCCTCCCACTCTCCTCTATCTTCCTCTCTTCTCTACTTCCCTCTCACTCATCTCCGCCTCCATCTCTTTCCACCTCCCACTTATCTCCAGTGGATTTGTGGGTTTGGATTTGGGTTTGTGGGTTTTTATGGGTTTGGATTCATGGGTTTCACAATGGATTTGAATTTTTTGTAAGTATTTGCGGTAATGATGGTAGTTGATAGCTATGGTGTGTGGGTAATGGTAGTGTGTTTGGTAGTGGTGGTAGCTGTGTTTTTTGTGATTGGTGGTAGTGGCCTTTGATTTCGATTTGGTTTTTGTTTTTTTTTTTTTTTTATTCTTCATTTAGGTTTGTAGGTATGGATATGTGATTTTGGAGGTGGTGGCGGTGGTGGTGGGCGATTGTGAAGGTGGTGGTTGTGGTTTAGTTTAGTTTAGTTTTTTTTCTTTATTCTTTTTTCTTTTTTCTTTTTTCTTTTTTTTTTTTTTTTGGTGCTATAGGGTTTGATTTTGGGATGGGGATTGGTTGTAGTGGTGGTGGTTGGTTTTGATTGTGGGGTGAGGGTTGATTTTATTTGTAGGTGAAGAGAGAAAGAGACAGAGAGGAAGAGAGAGAAATTGCTATGGGTGAAGAGAGAGACGATGAGGAAGATAAAGAGAGTGAAACAAATAAAAAAATTTAATAATATTGAATTTAATGTGAGAAATAAAAAATGGGATATTAGGTAAATTGTAAAATGGTATTGTAAAGTAGATAAAGTAATTTTTGGGTGTTAAAATATATTTTTATTTTTACAAACCTATCTATGAATACTCTTTACTTCCTACCCAGAGCCCACAAATACAATCTTGGACATAAAAGGATTTTGCTTCGATATGTAAATGTAACAACCTAAGATGAAATTGCAATTAATCAAAAAAAATATGTTCCTCAAAAAAAAAAATAATAATAATAATAATAATGAGCTGAGGTTTTTTACGGTTTTACCTTCTGGAATGGTTCCAAACTTGCGCGGAAGTCTACGATTAATTATGTCATCTTCGCATGTAGCGAAAAGAGGGTAGAGAAATAGCATACAGACGTCCCAAACCAATTTTATTTGGATAGCACAATATATAATTGCGGAATTTATTAGTAAATGACATGTAGCTTTTACGGATGTATCTATGTCCACTCCCTGGTTAATGCCTGCATTGGATAAATCAAAATCAGTAGCTTTAGAAAATAATAATAATAATAATAATAATAATAATAATAATAATAATAATAATAATAATAATACCAGAGAAATAAGTTTTATACACCCGGCCAAACATTACATCTAAACTCATTTTGATTCTTCTAATATATATATATATATACTAGTTAAAGGCCTGTGTATTGCACGGTTTTATGATAAAATTTATAGAATATATGTAAAAATAATTATTATATTTTAATAATTATTATAACAAAATAAATAATTCTTTTTAGTTGTGTTATAATATTATTTTTAGTTATATGTATCAAACTATTAGCATATGAATTTTGCATTTAATGAATCTACATATGATGACAATCCTTTCTTAGGATATGCTTGAAATCTATTTGATTTTACCATTTTAGTCAAATAAATTCGATAATTGAAAAGGAAAAAAACACTATTTTATAGTGATGGGCCTAGAGTAAAAATAATCAATGCACAAAAAAATTGATATTGGATGAATGATGACTTTTTAAAGATTATGAAAATTCAGGAATTAAAGTTCCAAAATTTTGCAATTAAAAACCAAAAAAGAAAATGATTAATGAAAATTTTTTGGGAATAAAAAATTATACTAATAATGAGCAAAAAATATTAATTAATGTTGCAAACCAATACATAATACTATGCATACATAAATAAGTATTAAGTGATAATTTTCAATATATATATATATATATATATATATATAAGAAAAAGGGAACAACATGAATAAATCCAATTTGAAAAAATAAATTTCATTTTGTTTAAAAAAATTATATAAAAAATCCTATTACCTTAATAGTGGTGTATTTAAATGATCCAAAAAAATAATTGTAGGGTCCAAATTTGTTGGGCCAGGTACCAACTCCCTGTATTGTGAGCCCAACAAATGTCCAACAATAAATTTATAGAGAATGGGTTAAACAACTGGGCTGGTAGTGGATTTAGCAACGGTTCATGCAAGCAAAACCAATGAAAAAGAACAAAGGATTGAGTCAGACATTTCATAGGAAATCCTTTTGGTCCGAAGAGGCTTAATATTTAAAAGCTTAGTGAATACAATTTTTTCCTCCCCCTCTCTGTGAGGCCTGCTTCCCTTATATATACACCATTTTCCCATCTTCACCGCACACTTGTCCTCCATCTAGACGCCTACTTGAGTACTAGTCACATCAGCCGTTTGCTTTAACCTGCAGTGAGTGGTGGTGGGTGAAGATACACTGTTCAGGTGTCTTCTCCACATAAATGCGGCCAGGAAAGTTGCTGCAGTGCATTAAATGTGGCGGTGGCAGCTTTATTGGTAAGATATTTCATGATAGCCACGCAGTTAGACATGCCCAAAGCTCAGCCCTTGCAGGGAAATCTTCAGCATATCTACTCGATCAAGTTCTGGGTAGATCCGTTGGATAGGGTCCCTTCGGCTCAACCAGGTTGTCTTCGGACGGAGCGTTTGTCCCTTATGGGTTGCACCCACCAGGATGGCAAAGCACTGATACTTTTAACCTCTTCGGACAGTGAGTCGTATTTGAACTGGGCCTCAGGCCCAACATATGGCGTTGGGCTTTCTCACCCACAATAATAAAGCATATACTTTTGTGCCTAATCACATCTAGCAAATAATAAAGCATTCAAAATATTGAAATGCAATTTACATTCATGTATACTTGCATGAGATACGTGCTTGTCCACCATTGCTAGAAAAAGACACAAAAACAAAGAAGAGAAATACATACCTGTAATACTTTGGATGGTAGGTTTGACAAAAACTTCTACTATGGATTTCACAAACTTTAAATTGCCTAAGTAATAAGAAAAGGGGAAAAACAAAAAAACAAAGGAGAGTTAGATTTCTAAACAACATAGAAATTATAAAAGAATGAGAATTATTAATAATAATGGGGGAGAGAAAAGAAGAAGAAGTTGTTATGCCTAAGAATATATAAGAATACACGGAAAAATAGAATACATATAGAAAATTTTCCATTGTAAGGAAGTTAGATTTCTAATCACTCTAGGAATTATAAGAGAAGAGGAGCTAATTTAGGATATATGTTTTATCCACAAAATAAAAATGTCATATAAATTGAATGAAAAAAAAAATGTTGACAATCTGGACATGAACGTAAGTAATAATAAAAAATAAAAATAAAATAAAAAAGAAGAAGAAGTAAGTAAACGTGAATGATGCTAATAAGGAAATAGGATAGATTTTTTTTTAAAAGATATAATCAGTTAGAATTTTAAAATTATCTAAAGAAGAAGAAGAAGTAAAACTCAATGTAACTTATTTTTTAAAGTTATCTAAAGATGATTTATTTACAATTTTTTTTAAAAATATTTCAAGCACCTAATCTGAAGTTTTTTAGATAAAAAGGTGTCATCTATATCAATTAACGTAGGCCTAGGCCTCATGTGTATCAATTAGTTAGAACTCTACATTAAACTTAATCATAATTTTATATTAAATTTTAGTGTTTATCCAAAGAATAAAAAAGTGAAGGAAGGGATTGGATAAAGAGTTTGGATTGTAATCAAATTAAAGTTTTTAATAAACTTGGAAATTATAGGAGAAAAAGATAACAACAAAAAGAATTTATATTTATTAGCTAGATTGATATTAGATTTTTCTTTTTTTTTTTTTTTTTTACGTTCAAATTAATACCAAAAAAAAAAAATTCTTATGTGAAGCAGTATTATTATTTTTTTTTTTTGCAATATTTTTTTTTAGAGATAAAAATGAATTAAAGTCCTAATTTTTTGAATTAGAGATAAGAATGAATTAGAGTCCTGATTAATCTAATATTAATCTGCAGTTTTTTTTATACATGAATTAGAGTCTTGGTAGTATACTATTCCTCTTTAATTCTTTAAAAATCTAAAAATTTAATAAAATTTCTGTAAAATTTAATAAATTTTAGTGTTTATCCAAAGAATAAAAAAGTGAAGGAAGGGATTGGATGAAGAGTTTGGATTGCAATCAAATTAAAGTTTTTAATAAACTTAGAAATTATAAAAGAAGAAAATAACAACAAAAAGAATTTATATTTATTAGCTAGATTGCTATTAGTTTTTTTTTTTTTTTTTTTTTTTTTGTTTACGTTAAAATTAATACCCAAAAAAAAAAAAAAAATCTTTCGTGAAGTAGTATTATTATTATTATTATTTTTTGCGGTATTTTTTTTTTTTTAGAGATAAAAATGAATTAGGCTCCTGATTTTTTGAATTAGAGTCCTGGTAGGATACTATTCATTTTTAGTTCTTTAAAAATCTAAAAATTTAATAAGATTTCTGTAATTTAGTGAAGCCACGTGGCGTAACCATGGCTTCTAAGCCCAACTTTTATTATATAGTATATGATATATGATAGGGGTATTTTTGGCAGAAAATTAAAGCCCCCAGATGGGCCATTCCAGGATGACAGTGGCGCCTACGTACCCATCAACTCCACGTAAACCGACGAGAGTCCTAGGCAGACGACCCCCTAGGTTGCACTTGACGAACAGCTCTATAAGGCCGACGGGACACCTCTAGGAGGCCAATGGGAAACCCACTAGGGGCCGACGGGTCCACCATGGCCTTGCTTGGTCCCCATGCATGCCTATACATGGAAATGCCTTGCGCACCACACCAAATAAAACCCAATACTCACCCATATCTCCCTTACATGGAAAGGGGCCCTGAAATCTTGGAAACCCTACTCACCAAGCCTTCTCCGCAAGGAAAGATCCCTACATTCAAGGGATTCTGATTCATCACTCACTGCTACATAAACACTAGACCTCCACTTCTCTCAGTTATGCAAAACACCAGTGTCTTTTGTTTGGTCCATTTGTTGTTATTCCACAGGTACCATCGAAGCACTTTGGAACCTACAACTTATTGACAATTTCAGAGCATCATCAGTTGGCGCTATCTGTGGGAATCACGATAGTAGCCATATTATCGCTTCCTAGACAAAAAGTTGTATGGTACTCACATGCTCGATGGCAACCAACAACAATCAAGAAGGTGAACCACACACTACTGCCCTCGAAAGATAGGTACAAACTTTAGCCGCGGCTGTGCAACGCCTTACTAAGAAAATCACGTCCAAGAAGAATAGCTGCGCCAAAGGAATGCTGGGCCTAACAATCAAGGAGAGGAGCAAGAGGGTAACAGCCCCCAACACACCATTGAAAGGTGTGATAGAAAAGGGCTAGAGGGCAACAATACCCTAAGTAGACAAGAGTGGTAGGACACTAGATGCCAATCTGTCGTGGATACGCTCCTTTCAGTTTACGTGGAGCTGACGGGTAAGTAGGCGGCGCCGTCATCCTAGAATGGCCCATCTGGGGGCTTTAATTTTCTACCACAAATACCCCTATTAGTTGCCCCCTACTCCATGGTTTTGTCGACCATGGCTGATGGGCTGCGAAGTACACGAGTATTTATGACCATTGATTAGAGTTTTGTCGAGGAGTGTGTCATTAAATGGAGTGGGCGCCCTTAAGCTTATATCAAAGTGGCATGTGGCACTTACTGGTTGGCCTTGTTTCTAATCAAAGTGTCGCTTCGTTTGTCGTGCTTCCTCGCCTATAAATAGTCCCCCTCCCTTTCATTTATCCTTTTAATCTTGTTTTCACTCTTGGAGAATCTTAGAGATCAGAGCACTTGCATTCATCAACTATGCCTGTCCTTCAAATCACTTTGTCGCTTTCGAGGAATTTGTTGCTTGGTAAGTTATTTCCTTCTCCTATACTCCCTTCTCTTTTTTTTCTTCTTTTGTTCGTTCTCATCTATTTTGAGACTCATCAGATAGGATCTTAGAATACCTCTGTCGCTTGTAGGTTAATAGATGTCAGGTGGTAGTGAAGTGACGAGTGAACAAACGTCATCAGCCCTTGAGGGTGCAGGCTACGACAAGGTCTACCCATCAGGTCGTAGGCCCGAGGAGGGCTTAACCTGGTCCTCAGAAAGGGAATCATCTACTCATTCTCCTGATGACAAGGATGAGGAAGATTATGGAGCAAATGAGGAAGAGGATGAAGAGGAAAGAGAAGAGAGAGAAGATGAGGAGGAAGAAGAAAGTAATGAAGGGAGTCATAAAGAAAGTGACGAGTCGATAAACCAGACGGACGAAAGAGGCAGTAGGCCTTTTATTGTTCCAAAGATATGGATGGTGAATAACTTCTATCCAACCAAGGCCCAAAGGGTCTTTAATACCCTCTATGACCATCATCCAATCTCCGACAACATCCCCATCCGTTTGCCAAGCAAGTTTGAGAGATGTTATTTGGGTAAAACAACAGATGTGGATATGTATGATGCTATGTTTACTGCGGGGTTAAGGTTGCCATTGATAAAACTGCACCGTCAACTTGCCAACTATCTTGGCTTATTCGTCAACCAGATTGCCCCAAATGCGTGGAGGATTTTTATCGGTACTGAAGTAATATGGGGTCAGTTAAGTGGAAGGAACCGTCGGCATATGCTTGACGAGTTCTTTTATTGTTACAAGCCCCAGCAGATATCCTTATCAAAAGGTATCTACCATTTTCTAGCTAGAAAGCCATTACTTAGGCTTATGTCGGACATGCCAGATTCTAACAGAAATTGGAAAAATAGGTACTTTTTTGTCCAGAGGATGGAATGGGTGTGTAGGCCTGAAGAATAGGCAGGTATGCCCGAGGGGTTTGATAATACTGGAGAATTGTCAAGGATTCTAGTGAGTCTTCGGCTTTTCTATCCTTGATAGCTTTGGCTTCGTGTCTAACACTACATTTTTCTTGTTTTTCAGCCTCTGTCTTTCTCGATATAACTGACGAGCAAGAAAACTTTCTTAAGAAGGTCTAGGCCATTCCCTTCGAAGAAAGGAAGTGAAAGGACCTGGTGACCCTTGACACCCTCCACGCCTTTTGTGGTGGTCCGGAGCCAACGCTTGTAACCCGACGACTGCATGTTGCTTCACGTCATCATAAGTTTCTTAACCCATCATTTTATCAAAACTTTCTTTACATCTTACCTGTCCATTTTTAATTCATCTCGTCTTTTTCAGAGATGGAGATAAGTAGGCAGAGGGCATTGGTGAGACAGGCTACCACGGCACGCAAGTAGCATTAAGGTGGGTTTTCAGCTTTAGCTTTAGCTTCGAAGGGAGCCAACAAGGCTACTTTGAAAAGACAGAGTGACGGTAAGGACGATCGTCTGCTTAAGAAGGAAACATGCCCGTCTGCAGGAATTCCCCAACAGAAGCCTCCATCTCCTTCCCCCTCGTCATGGAGCTGGTAGGGGGCTGATGACAGGCAAAGGGTTTGTCGATCCTGACCTTGTCCATGGGCTGATCACCCATAAGGAGTATGCTGTCGAGATGGTCACCTCAATCATCAAGGAGACGAATCTAGATCCTTGTGGAGAGCTTCAGTCTGAATACTTGGGTGCTTTTGGCCTCTTTGACCTATCCAGGGTATGTTTCTGTCGCTCATGGTACTTGGTTAATTATTGTTATTATTCTTTGCTATTATTCTATCTGTTGGCTTTTATGTTAGGTCCTTGTGCATATGAAGGCATTACAAGACAGATGTGTGGCCAGCAAAGGGATCATCCAACGGCTTCGAAAACATCAGGAGATACAATTACAAGAACAGGTGCAGTATGCAAAAGCCATTCATACCCTAAACGAGGACCTTACAGCCAAAACTGTTGCGCTTGCAAATGAGACCTATCGACAGGTTGAGGCAGAAAAGGCAAGGACCAACTTAGCGATGGAGCTAGCTGCCCTCCGTGAACAAATGGAGAAAGCCAAAGTTGACGCCGTTGCGGAGTTCTAGACTTCACAGCCTTATTTTGATGTGTGCGGTGGTTACTATGGAGATGGCTTCGACGACTACTTAAAGCAAGTCGGATTCGTCTACCCCTATCTGGACTTGTCCAAGATCACCATAGATGACACAGTACCATAGACACCCGAAGGAGATGATACCGTTAGTGATGATGCCGACGACTCTGCACACACGGCTGAGTAAGAGGCAAAGGACAATGGCGTGGTCATCGCTTAACCCGTTCTTGAAGGCCTCATTGCTCCTGTAGTTTCATTTGCTATGGTCCTGTCTGTTGAGGGTGGTCAGAAGATTGTGAACCCAACTGCTTTAGATGTTCCCCCATCTTAATTTCTTTTAATTTTTAATTTTTAACTTGCATTTAAGTATTCTACCTCCTTTTCAAGTGCCCCTTTGTTTTTGAGCTTTAATGTAAACACTTTGCCCTTTATGAGCTTTTATCTATTGTTTCTCTTTTTTATATTTGTCGCTTGCATTTAGTTTTACTTGCTGTATGAATATACCTCTATCATATGTTGGTTTTTAATCTATCAGTCTATCCCGTTGGACCTTGGTTAATTTCTAGGGGCCCAGTACTTGTCGGTACATGTGGTTGCTCATCCACCTTGGGGATTGGACTTGGTAAAAGTCTTGAGACCAAGCACCTGTCAGTTTCCATGGTCATCTACCCACCTAGTAGGTTAGGAGTTGGTGTAGCTTTTAAGGACCAAGTACCTCATCGGTATTCGTGGTCGTCTATCTACCCCGTAGGTAAGACTTAGGTTATTTTTTAGAACCAGGTACCCGTCGGTATTCTTGGCTGTCCACCTATCCCATAGGTAGGACTTAGAAATATTTTGACTAGGTACCCATCGATATCCATGGCTGTCCGCCTATCTCGTAAGTAGGACTTAGAAACATTTTGACCAGGTACCCATCGGTATCCGTGGCTGTCTGTCTATCCTGTAGGTAGGGCTAAGAAATACTTTTACAAGGTACCCGTCGGTACTCATGGCTGTCTATCTACCCTGTAGCAAGACTTAGAATATTTTGTGGTATGCATGGTCCGTCCACCTTACGGGTTGGACTTCGTAGATTTTCAGGATAGCTATGATCCATCCACCTTTCAAGTTGGACTTAGTAGATTTTCAAGATACCTCTTAGGTTCCTTGATTTTTCCACTAAAGGACAAATCTCACGTCCCCTCTCGGGTTCCTTGATCTGTCCACTAAAGGACGTAGACGTACATATACATTTGCACATAGTGTTGCTGAATAACTCCTCTTATTATGGTAAAACAAAAGCATAAACCACATACTGTCTGAAAACTACATTAAAATTGCCTCTTGGGCAAAAAATACTGTAAATAAAGATAAAAAAATAGACTGAGAATGAGGAGTGGTAGTCTGTATGCTATTGTCTACTGGTAATATTTCTCAGGTGTTCGGTGTTCCATAGGTGATGCAATTTTTGACCCTCAAGTGTTTCCAGGTGATAGATGCCTTTTCTCTGCCACGAAATGATTATGTAGGGTCCTTCCCAATTGAGTCCTAGCTTTCCTTGGGAGGGATCTCTTATAGCACCCCTCACCTTCCTCAAGACAAGATCTTTTACTTGAAAGTCCCTGTGTCTGACTCTGGAATTGTAGTGTTTGGCCATGAGGTCCTGGTATCGTGCTAATCTTTGCTCGGCTGTTACTCCGACCTCGTCCACTAGGTCCAGCTGTAGGCGCATGGCCTCATCGTTCCTTTTCTCATCATGATTCTCCACTCTGAAGCTTTTGAGTTTGATTTTAGCAAGGATAGTAGCCTCGCTCCCATATGCTAGTCGGAAGGGTGTTTCTCCTGTGGGTGTTCTAGCCGTCGTCCTGTATGCCAATAGTACACTTGGCAGCTCGTTTGGCCATATACTCTTTTCCCCCTCGAGCCAAGTCTTGATGATCTTGAGTAAAGATCAGTTCGTGACCTCAACTTGTCCGATGGCCTGAGGGTGGGACGGTGAAGAGTAGTGATTTCTAATTCCCAATGTGAGCATAAATCCTTGAATAACTCGTTGTCGAATTGCTTTCCGTTATCTAAGACCAAGAGTCTAAGGACTCTATATCTGCAAATAATGTTTCTCCAAACGAAGTTTTGTACGTTTTTCTCCGTGATGGTGGCCAGTGCTTCAGCTTCCACCCATTTGGTAAAGTAATCTATACCGACCACTAGGAACTTTAGTTGTCTTACTACAGTTGGGAATGGGCCCATAATGTCTAACCCCCATTGAACGAAAGGCCACGGGGCCGTCATCAGAGTGAGCTTTTCTGTTGGTTGTCTAATGATGTTGCTGAACCTTTGACACTTGTTGCAGATTTTGACATAAGCTTGGGCATCCTTTTGCATGGTAGGCCAATAGTATCATACTCGAATCAGCTTATGTACTAACGACCGTGATCCCGAATGGTTCCTGTAGATTCCTTCGTGAACTTCCCTCATGACATAATCTACTTCCTCGGTGATTAGGTATCTTAGGTTCAGTTGGGAGAATCCTTTCTTATACAGGATGTCTTTTATTAGGACAAACCGTGTCGCTTAGACCTTCAACTTCTTTGCAACCTCTTTACCGTCGGGTAGTGTACCGTCTCTTAAATACAAAATTATTGGTGTGTTCCAGTTGCCTCCCAAGACTAATTCCTGCACACCCATACCATCTATCAAGGGTGAAAGTTAAACAAAAGAAAGTATGTTACTGGAGATGAGCATGTGTTCTGCTGATGCGGCCTTACATGACAGTCTGCTTACTTGTTCTCTTCCCTTGGGATTTGAATAAACTTGGCCTGAAGGTCATTGTCTACCCGCTCCCTTACTTGCTCTAGGTACTTCTTCATTCATTCGCCTTTGCATTCGTAGTCACTGTTCACCTAACTCGTGATCACCTGAGAGTCGCAACAAACAATCAAACTTGTGGCCCTTGCTGCTTTGGCAAGATCCAATCTTGCCACTAAGGCTTCGTACTCTGCTTCATTGTTGGTCGTAAGGAAGTCAAGACAAATCATGCATTCGATCTCATTCCCTTTAAGAGAGTGGGCTACTATTCCTGCCCCGCCAGCCTGCTTGTTGGACGATCCGTCCATATGAATACTCCATTAAAGATGCTCATCTACCCCCTGGCCTTCCGTATTAGTGAATTCTGCGATGAAGTTAGCAACTACCTATCCCTTCACTGCAGTGTGCGGGCGATATTGCATGTCGAATTCACTCAACTCGATCGCCCATAACGCCATCCGTCCGACAGCTTCCAGATTACTCATTGCTCTCCGTAGGGACTTGTCTATCAAGACGACCACTGTATGAGCCTGGAAATAGGGTTTGAGTTTGCAAGCTGTAGTAACTAGGGCGAAGGCTAGCTTTTCCATCGAAAGGTACCTTTCCTCTGCTCCTTGGAGTGCTCGGCTAGTGTAGTACACAGGCTTCTGCACCTTTTCATCTTCTCTAACTAAGGCTGCACTAACTGCAGTTGGGGAGATAGCTAGGTAGAGAAACAGCTCCTCTCTAGGTTTGGAAGGATTTAGCAATGGCGGGGAAGAGAAGTATGCTTTTAAGTCTTCAAACGCTTATTGACATTTGGCCGTCCACTTGAAGAACTTTTTCAATGTGCGAAAGAAAGGCAGACATTTGTCTGTTGCCCTTGATATGAATCTATTCAACGCTGCTACCTTGCCGTTGAGTCTTTGCACTTTTTTTACATTCCTAGGTGGTGTCATTTCCATTATGACCCGGATCTTGTCTGGGTTGACTTCAAGGCCTCTTTGAGACACTATAAACCCTATAATTTTCCATCCGTTAACCCAAATGCACATTTGCTTGGATTGAGCTTCATGTTATAAGAACGGAGGGTATCGAAGGTCTCCTTGAGTTCGTTTTTGAACTTGGGCCAAACCTAGTCTAGCTTGGCTTCGTTTTTTTCTTTTTTCTTTTTTAATTCAACTTCAAAATTAATCTAGCTTCCTTCTTTTGGGTTCTTTCCAAGTTTCAAACTTGAACCGAACCTTGCCTTGGCGCGCTTTCAGAAATCTCCAACGGCCCAAGAACAGTTGGGCGTTGGTAAGGTTATGTATTGCCAATCCGTTGCCTCTACGTTGAACAGTGGTTGCCACTCATGATATGCAACATATTTTCTAAAGTGTAATGATAAGAATATAATAATTTTTTTAATAATAAAATAGATAATAGTCATTTTTCTTTTGTATAATGGAAACGTTAGGGATATAATTTATTATGGTTAAAATGGTTGGAACACCATAATTTTCATATGGAAAAAAATGATAAAAAATTTGTATCACTCTCCTCATTATTTGTAAAATTGATTTGCTAAGATACACTATCCACATAAGGATTTTCCTTTCAGTAATAAGAGGTGTTTTTTTTTTTGTTAGATTTAATATGCGTTTGGCATGGATTATTTTTGCCAACTTATTTAACTATTCAGTTTTTTTTGCTACTATTTATAGGTCTCATTGCACTTTTGATACTATTCATAGGTCTCATTGTACTATATCAAGTAAGTTTTATCTTTATTTACCATACTTTCAGCAAAACGTTTTCAGTTTCAGCAAAATAAGCGGATCTCAAACAGAGACTTATTCTCACTTTTTATCCTCAAGATATGTTCTACAACTGCATCTTTCTTTTGTAAAAAAAAAAAAAAAAAGACACCCACCACTAATCCCAATCCCAAAAGCTTTTATCCCAATAGTATATTTTTGGCAAATTCTATACTAAAAGCTGACAAAAATAAGCTGAATAGTAAAATAAACTGGCAAAAATAATCAATGCCAAATGCGCACTAAGGGTCTGTTTGAAATCCGCTTATTTTGTTAAAACTGAAAACTTTTTGTTGAAAGTATTGTAGATAAAGGTAAAAGTTAGTTGAAATAGTACAGTAGGATATATAAATAGTACCAAAAAGTATAGTAGGTCCCATAAATAGTAGCAAAAATAACCTGAATAGTAAAATAAGCTGATTTTTTTTTTAATTTGGAGCCAAACATATGCTAAGTGTGTGCTAAAAAGTTATATATTAGCTTATTTTCTATATAAAACAAAAAATAAAATAAAATAAACAAACAAACGGAGACAAAAATACAAAAAGCCAAAAATCATTTTGCTAAACAAACATGTCTAGCTTTTATCCCAATAGTATTTTTTTGGCAGATTCTCTACAACATGTGTGCCAAAAAGTTATATATTAGCTTATCTATATAAAAACAAAAAAACAAAACAAAGCAAACGGAGACAAAAATACAAAAAGCAAAAAACCATTTTGCTAAACAAACATGTCTAAAGTCTAGAACCTATGAAGAAGGACGATTGATTCGAATGCTATGATATTCCAGGCCCATTTTAAACTCTTCATAACCTAGCTAGCCAAAAGATGTACTAATTAATTAAGAATAATTGTAGGGACAAATCCAATCCCAAACACACCCTTTCTTACTGGTTCCTCGAAGAAAAGAATTTAAAAAAAAAATAAATTAATTAAAAAGAAAAAGAAAAAAACACCACCCTTTCACAAGGGTAAAAAACTACTTCGCATAGAGTTTCACAATTTATATGCAATTTAAATGTGTGTGCATGCAATTGTATGTGGTGAACATTTTCTGTCCACACATGTTTAATTGAACCCACCAATTTTGATTGATATATAAGTTAGTGAAAAAATATTTAAGAAGCAGTCAGGATTGAGCAGCACTTACAATAACTTGTGTGAAGGACAAGTGCATGCAAGACATTCATGCCGCCTCTTCCAGCGTAGGAGCAGTCGTCTGGAGCTGCACTTAGGATATGGCAAGCCATCTTGTAGTTTCCTCTATCCACAGCGAGGAATAGTGCAGATTCTCCAGCAGTATTTACATGTTTAGCCAGTTTTGGATCCTCCTTCATTAGTTCTCTTACAATCTCAAACTCATCATCGTTTTCATATCGCACAGCAACTTGCAAGGCAGTATCCCCATCCTCATTCACCATGCTCAGAAGTTGTTGACTACCTGGTTCAACATCCCACTGATCTTTGGCCTTCTGTATTATGAGCTTTACCGTTGGAGAAGTTCCTACCCACCTCGCAGCAACATGTAGTGGAGTATTGCCTTTGGAGTGTTTTTCATACACAAGTCTTGGACATAACCTAATCAACTCTTCCACAACATGAAATTGTTCGAATTGCAATGCAACGTGAAGAACAGTGTTCTTCTGGGTTGTCACTTGGAGAAGGGTACTACTGGGATCTGTCAAATTCTCAAAGAAACTTGAGTTACCAGTAGAAGCAGCTTGGTACACATCAGGATTCATTGTGTATTGCCTTCCTTCTTCCGTAGTTGGTTATCAAATGGTCTAGTAGTGTGAAAACATAGAAAAATGCTAGAGTTATAATCAAATTTAAAAAAAAAAAAAAAAAGAATGCTTATAAACGAAGAATAATGCTAACTAAGGACACAAAGTCCCACAACTTGTAGTCTGATCATCCATGCACACTGCACATTATATTTAAATAATAATAAATAATAAATATAAACAGAATAAGATCTAAAGCTAATAAAAGAATCAAAGATGCCATATATTTTGGCTAGTTTACTTCGTTATCAAGGTCTCTTTAACCCAAAAAAAAAAAAAAAAAAAAAAAAAAAAAAAAAAAAAAAAAAAAAGAAAGAAGAAGAAGAAGAAGAAGAAGAGAAAGAAGTCCAATCTAAAGGAAAAATGCCTTATAAACACATACAAAATTATTCTTCTTTCCTTTTTTATAGGGAGGAAAGGGAAAGGGGAAGCCAGGTCGAACAACTCGGGATTGGGAAATAGGTGTCATTGAGCTGCAGGCCTAGAAGTGCCTCAGAAATTTTTTTTTTACTTGTTTCTTTTCTTGATTTAGGAGACATGTGTTAATAATAAACAATGTACATTATTTATTCATAGAAAAATGCTAATGAGCGTCCTTAGGGTATTATTTAATAATTCATTTAAAGAAAGTTTTTATAGGAAAAGAAAGAAAAACAATTAATATTTTGACAGTTTTTTTAATTTCCCATAAAAATAATATCAAAACTTTTCTAAAATAAATTGTTAACCAATGCCCTAAGGATACTCGTTAGCATGACTCTTATTCATATTATCAATTTCATGTTTTGTATATGGACATTGAACGGTGGACTCCACAAGTGTAGAACCCATATGAGAAAATTTTTGTATGCAATCCATTATACAAAATATCACCTCCTAATAAATAACACATTTCATTGTAGAATCTCAATGTTAGGGGGAACCAAACTTCCAAAGGTAATTAAAGACAGAACAAAAAGGAAAAATATTGTTTCATACTTGTTGATCTACACTCTCTTAGTAGACATAACATCCATACTTTTACATCTAGTGTCCATATTTTTTATAAAATGTTCAAATTTAATACATGAGACTAATGGTGTGTAGGAAAAGCGAGTTGGACCTAATCATTGGCCGAAAAAATAAATAAATAAAAGGCAAAATACATTTATTTATTTATTATTATTATTTTCTTTTCTTTTCACCTTTTTTTTTTTAGAAAAGCAAAAGACAACATAAGCGGGCTACCTTTTTTTTTTTTTTTTTTTTTTTTTGAGAAACGTAAGCGGGCTACCTAGTTCACTATGCATCTTGATATCAAAATTTTAATATATTCTTGCTAGGTCCACTATGAATAATATTCCTGCTACAGTTTTCTTCATTCTAAACTTCTAAGAAAAAAAAAAAAAAAAAACAAAAAAAGAAAAGAAAGAAAGAAAGAGAGAGAGAGAACGAAAACGAGAACGAGAAAGAGAAAGAGAGCTAGCTCCTCTACTTGAAAAGATGTGATTTACCGCGTTTGGTGAAGTTTAGGAAACGCAATTTTAATAAAGGCCCATCGTTGCAAAATGCGGAGGAACCGAGGAAGCCCGAATCGTGTGGCACACGAGAAGCACCCATTGCAAAAAAGTCACAAGCGCGTTTCCTTGTTAGAGCATTCTCATGAGATAAAATTTTTAACATATTCCATCTTAAAACATTATTTTTTTCAGTTTTTAACGTTTCATTTTATAAAACATTATTCAACAAAGATTCTATTTTTTTTACCAGTTCATCACATTATATGTCAAAGATTTTATTTTTTTTTCCCCACTTCATTTAAATATTTTTTATTTATTCTCTTTATGTATCTTTCTTCCCTCTTTCTCCCTTTTCTTATCTGTGTCTCTTCCTTTCTCTAAAAACCCACTCCTTTCTTTGCATACCCACACCCACGGCTAGCCGCTGCCGGCCACCACCATCAAAAACAAAACAAAACAAAACAAAAAATAAAACCACCCAACGACGTCACCACAGCTACAACAACTGCCACTGTCACCACCACCCACACCCATGACCACCAACCACCAAAATCATAACCAAATCACAAACCCAAACCCACAACCTCATCACCATTCACCACCAACTACCGGAAAAAGAAAAAGAAAAAGAAAAAGAACCCTCCAAAATCACAACCAAATCACAAACCCATAACCTCATCACCACTAAAAATCGGAAAAGGAAAAAAAAAAAAAAAACAACCACCGAGAGAGAGCAAAAGCACATCAACTCGATGACCCACGCCGATCAGAGACCCATGCGATCAACTCGATAACCCACGCCGAACTCAATGCCAATGACCCACGCTGATCTCCCCTCAACGCCGATGCCCACGTCGGTCAGAGACCCATAAACCCAAACCCACAAAATCAAATCACCCCGCCGTCAAGCTCTACCTCCATATCGACGGCAACACTCCGAAGGCGAAGAGGATTTATTGTCTAAAGAGAAGCGGAAAGTGAGAGAGGAGAGAGAAGAAGAAAAAAAAAAAAAAAAAAAAAAGCAAAAAGTGACTGTTGAGACTAAAAAATAATATTTTCGGTTAAGATTTATGCTGACTCACTATAGCTGCGTGTCAAAAAATTTGCTATTTGAAATCTTTGATGCAGTGACTTTTTGGTGCGTGTTAATAGTAAAATTTAACATATATCATTTTTAGAATTTTTAATGGAAATGCTCTTACCGTTGGGAACCTGAGCCAATTTCTCAAATTGGCCATAGTTATTCTTAAAAACCCAATTTTATCCCTTCCTTTAAAACACAATTTTACACCGTGAAAACTTGAGAACCTCAAATCAGTAGCTACTACACAGCAGCAGCCCCAGAGAACCAGATCTATGGAGCAAATCGCAGATTCACAAGCTTGATCAACGGTGCGGCCCCAGGTCCCTTGTAATTATATTCATAGCCCAATTTTACCGGATCTCTAACCAAAAAAAAAAAAAAAAAAAATACCGTCTTAGCTTCAGATTGCTGCTGGCTGCTGCTTCTTCTTCTGCTGCTGGCTTCTTCTTTTGCTGCTGGCTTCTTCTTGTCTTTTGGGTGAAGAAGCAGAGCTGAGGAATAGAGATGTTGGTGGGTTTCTTCTTGTCTTTTGGGTGAAGGAGCAATAATGACGTTGGTGGGTGGAGGAAAGAAAGATATTTGAAGGGAATTGGGAAGAAACGGGTGGATGAGAAACAAAGAGAAGAAAAAAAGGGTCGAGTGAGATACGTGTAAGGAGATTTATAAAATAAAAATTGTAATTGTATTAGGACATAGCAAATTGTCATAAAATTTTTTGTAACAGTTGAGAAGTGAAATATTTCATATTTAAAAAAAAAACAATTAATTGATTAATAAAATATTAGACAAGAATTGATCGCAACTAAAAATAAAGAGTATTGTGACATTTTATTATGTCCCTAAATTTTTTTAATTAGTATTATTTTCTTTAGGAAAAAAATAGCACTATTTACATAATATTTTCATAACAATTTCTTAAAAAAGTTTTTTTTAGCAAGTTGTTATTGGTTCCTCCCACAACACACAATATGGTACACTTTTCTTTAGGCCAAGTGCTTATAAGACAAGGGTGGGAGGCATCTCTCCCCGATGTTGGATTGAACAAATTTGTGAGGGTGGCATCGGCTCCTCGGCCCATTTTCAAAACGAACAGTATCTGATTGGGGAAAGATTCGTTCCTCCCACAATTCCCATCTAAACCTAGTATTGGCATTATTAATTTTTTATCTACCATTAACAATTTGTCAAATAGAATTTATTGTAAATTTTTTGTGAATTTGTTGTTTGCATAACATTCATTAAGGAAAAAAATAGTTTGAAAAGAGTCTCGTTACTATTAGTTATTATTAATAATAACGAGTATAATAATTACAAAAAAATATATAATTCTCAATAAAAACTTATTGCAAAGATTTATACAACTAAAATTATTAAGTCATTAATAATAATAATAATAATAATATATTACCCACTAAAATAATATAATATATTCCAATACAATACTCTCTTTTTCTTCTCCCTCATCTCTCTTCCACTTTATCAATTATAATTTTTACTAAAGTGCTACAATGCCTTCCTACATTTAGGATGGTACTGTAGCACAATTATAAAAAAAAATGTGCAATTATAATATTTTACAAGTTTGACTACTGAGCTTTTTTTGTGCCTTTATGCTAAATTTTTCCTAGATATACCATTTAAAATTGCCAATGGAAATGCTTTAAGCAATTTGTTAACTTTTGCTTTCTTGCAGCTATGGTTTTGACTTTTGAGTCGTTTTAGCAGATAAGCTGGGTTGTGTGGCTACTGCTTCCTTTTTGGTTTCTGTACTGAGCCGTTAGTTAACTCTTGCTCTTTAGCATGTGCTTTTGTGATTTTAGCCATAGTTATTAAAATCGTAACAGGTGAATTGTACAAAATTCTGTGTCCGTATAAAAGAAATACCTGATTTTAAAGGGAAAAAAACAGATTAAACTGTAGAAAACCGACCATTTTTTAGAAAAAATACTGAATTATTGATTACTTCCATACCATTTTCTCTCATTATATGTTGAGGGTCTCAGATAACCTTAACCTTTTTCTTTTTTTTCCTTCTTTCGAGAAGAACAGATAACGTAACCTAGCTAAGAAAAACTTGTACTAATTATCTTTGCAAAACTCATTATATTAACATAATAGTTTGGCCAAAAACATTATTCATATCTAGGGTTATAAATGAACCAAGTTGTTTAAGAACAGTTTAGGCTTGACTTGAGATTTTGTTGAGAAAAAACTTGTTTATTTTCGTTTGTTTAATAAACAAGTCAAACTCAAGCCCAACTTAAGACTCGATTATTAAACGAGCTAGGCTTAAACATAATAATATATTCATGAACAATCTCGTTAATATGAGAACTCAAGTGTACTATATATTTATATGTATACTTGTTTAAAAATATATTTATATAGACTTGAAACTGGGATGAATAAGTTTGTAAATTGATTAATATAATATAAAATTATTATTTGTAATTTATTCATAACATAAACAGTAGCACAGGTAGTTCCTTGCTACACTATGTCCACTCATCAATTTCCCAAGAGCTTATGTGAGAAAATGGATGTGGCAGTAAGGCAGTTTTCTTATTTCTTTACTGTTTTGCCTCTCATTTCGTTTTCACCTTTTCTATTGTTGGGCTTCTTCTGCTGTTGAGCCCTTTGTCAAAAATGGGCATCAACACCAATTAAGAAAATGGCTAAGTACTACTGTTTGACAAAATACATATAGATCTACCACTGTTTGCGAAATAATTAGGGATCTACTACTTTTTTAAAACTCGAGTTTGTCGTGTAACTCGAGTTTCACAAACTCGAGTTCTTTGGAAAAATTTTAATGGAACTCGAGTTTCAAAAAGAAAAAATAGCGCGACAAATTTGAAGGCTATTTTTCCAAAAAACTCAAGTTTCTGGAACTTGAATTCTATGAAAAACTCGAGTTTCACAAACTTGAGTTTCAAAAAGGTGGTAGATTGCTAAATATTTCATAAACAGTGGTATATTGCTAAATATATATTTTGCCAAAAAGTGGTATATGGTCATTTTGGCCCTTCCTTCTAATTTTATTTTCCTTCTTCTCTTTTAACTTTTGTTTGAGCTTTCTCCTCTGTAAATCTACATTTTCTCCTCAACTTCATTGGAATGTCTCTTTTGCAAATCTATAACTGTAAAACATCAATGGCAAAGCTAAAGTATAAATGTCCTCTCTCGCAAGCATGCAAGTAGTATCATTATTGCAGGTTTAAAGAATCATCGGAATGTCTCTTTTGCAAATATGTCTCTTTTGCAAATCCTGTAACAGTAAAACATGTTTGCTTCTGAAAATAATTTTGAATCCACGAGAGTTTTTTCAATCCACAAGGAGAAAATATTTGGAATCCACTAGAATCCACAAGGAGAAAGGATTTGGAATCCACTAGAAAATAGATAGACAAAAGCCTAAATTTTATTGATTAAATAATTGTTTAAAAATATTTATAGACTTAGGGTTAGGGGCATATTTAAGGGCTCCATAAAACCTGACACACAAGGAAATACATTCTAAAATAACTCCTAATTAATACCTAAGCATAACAGGAACCAACTTTGACTTAAAAAACATTAAAAGCACCTATAAACAGGAAATAAATATCCTAAACATAAAATAAAGAAAATTATATAAAAATATCAAATATAACAAATTACAGAAATTATTTGAAGATTCTGTCCTACTTCACAAAACCATAGACAAACTACACTTAGCATGACTAAAATAAAAAACTGGACTTAGTTTTGTTTAGACATGGCAAAACAGGTCAAAATTTTTTGACTCGACCCAACCTGACCCAAAAAATACTAGACTCGAACCCGATTTTTTAACCCGAAGCAAAAACGAGTTGACCCGTGACTCGACCCGTGTTTTTTTGCGGGTCAACCCGACCCAACCCGAACCCGAACCATTTAAAAAAAAAATTTTGGTAAAAAAAATAAAATTAAGACAATATTTGTTTAATTGTTTGTTGTGAGCTTTAAGGAAACAATTGAGACATTTACATAACTGCATGCAAATTAATTGAAAGATGAATGTTTGAGCATTCTGTAATGAGTAAAGATTTTTAGATATCAAATAACAAAGTACATGCCAAAATAATTTGGTTACAGTACTGTTAAAAACATAAATTTAAAATTATAAACATGTGTGAGAAACATTCACAATTGTAAAAATAGTGAAGTCAAAGTATCAAATTAACATAAATTATGAATACTTAGACCTATTTTTAACAATTTATGTCCAAAATAAACGGTTTTTCAAAATAAATTATGATATTTCCTAAAGTGTGTGTTGCTTAACAGTGATATGATATTCATAAAAGAGACAATATATAAATAAGTAAACAATTAAACTTTAATATATTTCTCAAATTGAAATAGAGTGTCAACCACAATTGACAATAGATTATAAAATTAGTTTTCAAGATTGTAAATTTCTTATATGTTTTTATTCTTTGTCCAATGAATTATCCAATAAGTTATTTGTAATTTTGTTTTATATTTTGGAATGTTGATATTGTGTAGAAATAAAATTGTGTATTTGTTTTACTTATCTTTGTGTTATTTTGTTTTAGATAGCAATATTAGGATTTGTATAATTTTAAAATTATTGAATAAGTATTAATAAGTGTAGTTCATTCTTGATATAAGTGGTGAATTCAAAATAATGAAATTTTACATCAAGTAATTTGTTGCATGACATTCCAAATGGCAAATACATGTTGTTTTCTTTATTAAAAAAAAATTATTTGAAAAATACGGGTTAACCCGACCCAACCCACAACCCGATTGACTTAAACCCATTTTTAACTCACTTAAAATGATCCGTTTTTGACCCGCAACCAGATTGATCCGACCCGAACCCGACCCGACCCGCCCGTTTTGCCATGTCTAGTTTTGTTCCAGGAAATCAAAATGTTAACCAACGATGACCAAACACCATAAGTTAAGCTTTCCTTAAAGACAAGCACAGCCTATCCAACCAAAATTATGATTACTGGTCAAAAATTATCTTTGATCATCACATTCAAGCAGCTTCTCCTTCTATTGTAGTCACTAATGGTTAATGTAGGGATATTGGGCCCAGGAGCTTATTACCCATGTATGTACTGGGCCTAAAACTCAAGCCGAGGACTAGAGATCGTTTGAGAAGAGGTAAACGTTATGAAGGGAGTTAGTGTTAGTAGATGATGAGGTCAGTGTTGGTTATAATGGCACATAAGTGTAGGTTGAGGACAAATGTCACCTCGGATAAACAAAGCCGAGGTTTGAATAGGTGGTATGTCGTCCAGGGGGACGTTCTCAGAAATTCTGCGGGCATAGATAAGCATTGCAAAAACAAAGTACAGAGGGAAATGTCCTAAAATATCTAAAAAGAAAGCTGCTACCACCGCATTAAAAGCTCTGCAACTAACTTTCTGACTGCATTAATCTGGAGAAGACCCCTGAATAGGGATATATTGGCCGCCCCAATACACAAAGGGGCCTAAGAGGGTGTTCGATGGGACAGGCACCCAAGTAGAGGCTTGGATGGTCAACAAGTGGAAGGCCAAGATCATTTGAAAGGAATTATATAATGGAAGAAACCCACCATGGAAGAGGGATCGAAAAATCAAGAGAGAAACACTCTAGCAACTAAGAACCAAACTTGTAATCAAACTTAAGAACAATATATAAGAACGGTTCTCCTCGGATCTTGCCGAGGACGGTTTTCTTCGTCATGACCTTGTCTATTTACACCTTCTTGTCATCTAAATCTACTGTTATGTTTGTCTGATTCATTAGAACCCAGTTTTTCAACACATTCTTTACAAATTCATTATTTTGGGCTTATTAGGCTAGGGACTCAAATCTGGTCCTTACAATTGGTGCCGTCTGTGGGGATTACTGGTGTGATAGTGAGTTTGACGTTCAACGATGGTAGGTTTGGGTTCAAACCAAGCAAAATACATGGGGTCTCAACGTTAAGATCACTTTCGTGAACTTGAGCAAAGGAGAGACTGGGAGGGGAGTATACATACTACGCATACTAGCAAGAGTCATTCTCGGGGTGGTAGCCATCTCTCCCAGGAGAAAAATACCAAAGCCATGCAAAAGGAAATGGATAACCTAAAAAGAAGCTTGCGCCATGAATGACGAAAACGAGCTCCATCCAATTCTGACTTCTCTTCCGATGGTGAAGAAGATGGTAGCTATAGGCGCAGATCAAGGACTCCTCCTAGCGAGTCTTTCTCATATGATGAGGACTATCATCATGAGCGTAGAAATAGAAATTCGTCCTTAGTAGACCTGGGAAACAACACCATGAGCAAAGCATTCGGCGGGATAGAGACTTCCTCGACGGTTCACTCAACCCACATTCACCATGTACAATGGTAGAACAGACCCTGTGAAGCATGTTAGCCATTTTAATCAGAGGATGGCTGTACACTCCAAGAACGAGACTTTGATGTGCAAGGTATTCCCATCCAATCTGGGGCCTGTAGCGATGAGATGGTTTGATGGTCTCAGGGCAGGTTCCATTGACTCCTTCAAGGAACTCATTCAAACGTTTGGATCCCGTTTTATTACGTGCAGCAGGGTTCCTTGGCCTTTAGCTTTCTTGTTGTCTCTGTCCATGAGAGAAGGAGAAACCCTGAAAACATATTCAGATAGATATTAGGAGATGTTCAACGAGATAGATGGTGATTTTGACGATGTAGCGATCAACACTTTCAAGCTCGGCCTACCTGCAAAGCATGGCTTAAGGAAGTCTTTAACTGGGAAACCTGTCATCAGTATACGCCAGCTCATGGATCAGATTGACAAGTATAAGAGGGTTGAAGAGGACTAGTAACAAGGCAAAGGAAAGGGGTAAGGTTATCCCTTAAAAGAAAAGGGATTTCAAGTCGGACCGTTACAACAATAACAGAACTCGAAGGGATTTTGCCCGGCAGTCTGGGCCCGCAACTCCTTAAGCAGTTAATGCTGTCTTCAATGAACCGGTGCATCAAGTTTTGGAGAAGATAAAAAATGAGACATACTTCAAATGGTCAAACAGAATGAGTGGAGACCCTTTGAGGTGCAACCAAAGCCTTCACTGCCAGTACCACCAGGAACGAGGACATACCACCGAGGACTGTAGAATACTGTGGAACCATCTGGAGCAACTAGTCAAAGAGGGGAAGTTGCGACAATTTCTGTATCGGCCCACCAAACAAGGAGACCAATCAAGATCAGGGGCTCAAGGGAATACTCCTTCAAGGCCCCCATTAAGTACAATCAATGTCATTTTTGTTGCACCAGGGAGAACTGGTTCTTACCCTTCCAGGGTGATGTCTATAGCTAGGATGGAGTTCCGACCGTTGCTAAGTTTCTCGGATGAAGACAAGGTTAGAACCATCCAACCGCATGATGACGCTTTAGTGGTCACCCTCAGAATAGGGGGGTATGATGTCAAAAGAGTAATGGTAAAACATGGCAATTGTGCAGAGATTATGGACCCTGACTTGTATAAGGGGCTAAACTTAAAGCCTGAAGATTTGACAGCTTATGATTCACCTTTAGTGAGTTTTGGTGGGAAAGTTGTTATCCCAAAAGGCCAGATTAGGTTGCCCGTTCAGGCAGACTCGAAGGTGGTAGAAATGGACTTCATAGTGGTGGACGTATACTCCCCCTACACGGCCATTGTGGCCAGACCATGGCTCCATACTCTAGGAGCTATTTCTTCAGCTCTGCATCAAAAGGTGAAGTACCAATTGGGAGACTGGATTGAGGAGCTGGTAGGAGATCAATCCATTGCTAAGTAGTGTCTTGTGTCCGCAATCTTGCATCAACCAGCAGTCGAGTCCTCGGTCTCTGTTGAGGGAGGCTTATAGCAATCAAAGTCTCTGGTATTACCTATGAAGGGGCCAGTCGAGGAGGCCAAACGTGAAGATTTGGAGAAATTTGTTATAAATGATGATCCGGAGAAGTTTTTTCATGTAGGAGCTCAGTTACCACCTCAAGAGAAAGAAGAGTTGGTGGAATTTCTCAAGAAAAACGTTAATGTATTCGCTTGGAATGCTTATGAAGCTCCAGGGGTGGATCCGAGCTTTATCTGTCATCATTTGAACGTCAACCCATCTGCCATCCCTAGAAAGCAACCACCTTGACGCTTCTTTAAAGATCATTCTAACGCTGTCAAAGACGAAGTGATGAAGCTTAAGCAAGCTGGGGTTATCAAAGAAGTATTTTACCCTAAATGGTTGGCCAACACTGTAGTGGTGAAAAAGAAGAATGGAAAGTGGCGGATATATGTGGACTTCACAAATTTGAAAAAAACATATCCAAAAGACCTTTTCCCCATGCCTCGGATTGACCAGCTAGTGGATGCAACTGTGGGTCATCCTTGGATGAGCATTTTGGATGCCTTCCAAGGATACCATCAGATACCTCTAGTTGTGGATGATCAAGAGAGGATAGCTTTTGTCACTCCTATTGGGAATTATCATTACAAAGTGACACTATTTGGTTTAAAAAATGCGGGTGCTACCTACCAGAAGATGATGACCAAGATTTTTAAGCCATAGTTAGAGAAAAAAATTGATATTTATATTGATGATATGGTGGTAAAGAGCAAGACAAAGTCTGAGCATGTTGATGACCTCGGAAATATTTTTGATATCTTGAGAAAACATAAGCTACGACTTAATGCTTCCAAGTGTTCTTTTGGTGTCGAATCAAGGAAGTTCTTGGGCTACATGATCACACACTGCGGAATTGAAGTCAATCCCGATCAGATTAAGGCAATCAACAATCTACAACCACCTCAGAATCCCAAAGAAGTCCAGAACCTTACAGGGATGACTGCCGCTTTAAATTGATTTATTTCTCAGTCAGCAGACAAGTGTAGGCCTTTCTTTCAGTTGTTGAACAAGTGGAAGTGTTTTGAATGGACCAAGGAGTGTGTCCTGGCTTTCCAACAGCTGAAAGTATATCTGTCTCGGCCACCCAACATGTCCAGACCCGAGGTGGATGAGGTTTTGTTTGCCTACATCGTAATGGCCTCCCACGCAGTGAGTTTGGTGTTAACACGTGTTGATAGTGGTGTACAGAGGCCGATCTATTATGTGAGCAAGTCATTACATAAGGCCAATGTCCATTACTTACCATTGGAGAAGGCCATTCTGGCAGTGGTGCATGCTACGCGTAAGCTACCTCACTATTTCCAGTCACACACGGTTGTTGTACTAACCCAACTCCCATTTAGATCTCTACTTCGAGTGCTGATTACATATGGAGAATTGCAAAGTGGGGCACGATTCTAGGAGCTTTTGATATCAAATACATGCTTTGCACCTCTGTCAAAGGTCAGGTCCTTGCCAATCTGGTAGCTGAGTTTAATGAAACCCCGTTAGAAGAGAAGGTAGAGGAGCAGAACATGGATGGAAAATCAGTTGAAACAATCTCCATACAAGAGTCTTTGTCTTGGAGGGTTTACGTTGATAACGCAGCGAATCACAGGGGATCTGGAGTAGTACTAGTCTTGATATCTCTAGAGAGGATCACGATTGAGAAATCCCTAAGATTGGGCTTCTCGGTTATAAAAAATGAAACTGAATATGAAGCTCTGCTGGTAGGGATGATCATGTTTCATAAATGGGTGGAAAAGCTGTGGAAGTATTCTCTGATTCAAGGCTAGTGGTGGGCCAAGTCCAAAGAGAGTTAGAAGCTAGAGATCCTAGAATGCAGGAATACTTAAGCCAGGTTAGACATTTACAGTCTGGGTTTAAGTCTTTTTAATTTATCACAAGTTCCTAGAAGTAGAAATACCTATGCGAATTCTCTTACCACACTGGCTACCTCCTCGGCACAAAGTTTATCTCGGGTGATCCTTGTAGAGGACTTATGTAAACCCACTGAGTTAAGAAGAAACGTGGTACATGTTCATCAAATAAGAGTGGGCCCTAGATGGATAGACTCTATTGTACTATTCCTTAAGGAAGATGTTTTACCCAAGAACAAGTCCAAGGTTGACAAGGTGTGAAGAAAGGCTCTTCATTTTTTGCTGTCTGAGAACGAAAAGTTGAATAAGAGGTCCTTTTTCGGCCCTTATTTGCTATGCGTACACTATGAAGCAGTTGAGATACTCCTAGAAGAATTGCATGAAGGAATTTGTGGAAGCCACACTGGGGGGAGATCTTTGTCTTACAGGTCCTTCACACAAGGCTATTGGTGGCCAAATATACAGAAAGAAGCACAAAACTATGTGAAGAAATGTGACAAATGCCAAAGATTTGCACAAAACATTCATCAACTAGGAGGAGTCCTCGATCCTCTATCCAACCATTGGCCTTTTCCTTAATGGGGGTTGGATATTGTAGGCCCCTTCCCTAAGGCAGCAGGGAATAAGAGGTACTTGTTGGTCGGCACAGTCTATTTCATTAAGTTGGTTGAAGTTGAACCACTGGCGAATATCAGGGACGTGGGCGCCAAAAGATTTGTTTGGAAAAATATTGTCACATGGTTTGGAATCCTCTATACCCTCATCTCAGACAACGGACTTCAGTTCGATAGTAAAGTCTTTAGGAGATATTGCTGCGATTTGGGAATAAAGAGCAGGTACTCCACTTCGGCCTATCCACAAAGGAATGGACAGGCCGAAGTTGTCAACAAGGTCATAGTGAGTGGACTTAAAAAAGAGATTGGACGACATAAAGGGAAAATCGGTGGAAGAGTTGCCACTCGTCCTTTGGAAATACCGGACTACTCTTTGTAGATCTACTAGGGAGACCCCCTTTTCAATAACTTATGGGGCCGAGACTGTTATTCCTTTGGAAACCGGATTCCCTATGCTAAGAATAAGTTCATTAAGTCTGAGTAACAGTGATGGACTATTGGAAAAGTGTTTAGACTTAAGTGAAGAGCGGAGAGAAAACGCCATGGTCCAATTGGCCTACTATCAACACAAACTTAAACAAGGGTACGATGCCAACGTAAAGCTAAGGCCACTGGCACCTGGGGACCTGGTATTAAGAAAATTTTTGGGTACTGCTAAAAACCCAACATGGGAAAAGTTGGGACCCAACTGGGAAGTGCCATATCGTATTACGGTAGTGGTTAGAATATGTGTGTATTGCCTGGAAGATCTAGAGGAAAAGGCTGTACCACGCCCCTGGAATGTAAATAACCTCAAAAGATATTATTATTAATGAATGTATCCTTTGTCACTTTCTCGCGTATTACATTATCTGTTAGGTTTCATATTATTATTTTTTTGAGTGTTAAACAAAACCTTAGTTACGTCTGGTTCCTCGGACCATCTGTTTTGGGTAAATTAATACTTAATGGCATCCTCTCAAGTATCAAACAAAACCATGGTTATGCCTGGATCCTCGAACCATATACCTTAGGTAAATTGATATCTTCTAATCATTTTCCTAAGTGTCAAACAGAACCTTAGCTACGTCTGGTTCCTCGGACCATCTACTTTGGGTAAATTAATACTTAATGGCATCCTCTCAAGTATCAAACAGAACCATGGTTATGCCTGGATCCTCGGACCACATACCTTGGATAAATTGATATCTTTTAATCTTTTTTCCAAGTGTTAAACAAAATCTTAGCTACATCTGGTTCCTCGGACCATTTGCTTTGGGTAAATTAATACCTAATGGCATCCTCCCAAGTATCAAATAGAACCTTGGTTATGCCTGAATCCTCGGACCACAAACCTTGGGTAAATTGATATCTTCTAATCATTTTCCTAAGTGTTAAACAGAATCCTAGCTGTGTATGACTCCTCGGACCACCTGCTTTGGGTAAATTAATACTTTTAGGCTCCTCGGACTGAATATTTAAGGATTAGATTGGGGACCCATGAGCATCACTTAAAGCGTTTACATGCCTACTTATATTTGTTTAGAATTTGATTATCCCTCCACTCCTTTAAACTTACTAATGAGTAAGGGGTGGGGTAAGTTTGAACCTACTAGCAGGCTACATTGTTGTGTGTGACCTTAAAGTTAAGATTATGCTTTGCTGAGATGGTGGACTTGGTGGATTTTTTCTTTGTTTTGTTGCTGACCATATGAAATGGGATGATTTCTCTACTACTTATGCAAATTAATGAAGAGGGCCTTTACCTCATTATTACGTCTATTAAGTGTTAGGTAAGATAAAGCTATGTTAACATCAGATTTGGAATCATAGGAAGAAAGAAAATATACATAATTTTCATTAAACAAAGCCTTAAAGCAAGGCAAATAGAGTACAAAATAAGCAACTTCCTTACAAACTTTGGGAATTAAAATAGAAGTTGCAAGAAAAAGAAGAAAAAGAGGTAGACAACACGAAAAGAAGAACTACACTAAAGTCTACTTCTTTTTTATTACAAGTTTTTCCTTTGGAGGGCCTCTAATGGGCTGAGTAGATGCAGCTTCTGAGGCCTCAGGGCCCATTGCTTGTAGGATCAGATTTGGCAGGCAGGGGCAGAGAAGCCAGGACAATCTCCATTGTTCTGGGTGTTTCTTTTTCCACATGAGGGTCCTGGGCAGTAGTTAGGGGCTTCATGGCACTGGGGTCCACCCCTTGATTGGCATTCTTTTCTTTATTGGTAGGCCCGGGCTGCCCAGCCTCCTTGGATATGTTGGCAGAGGAGGTTGTAATATCGGTTATGCTGTCCTTGTTCACCTCTGCCACCTCGGGCTTGGCACTAACCCTCAAACTAGAGGGAATAGACCACCGGATGGCAGGGGGGTAGTATACGTTCTTTACCTTCCTAAGTGGGGATGAAGCCTTAGCCTCGGCTTGGTTGAGAGCTTTATACCACGTTTGGGAGCAGTAGGTCCTATCAACCCCCGGGACCTCAGTCCTGAGGGTTTCCGGCGTCATACCCATCTTGCTCGGCTTGATCTCGAGCCCTTTTTGCTTACTCTTTTGCCTTTTTGGCCTCCTCCAATTTCTTCTTAAGTGTAGTGATTTGAGTTTTGGAGGCGGCCAGTTGATCCTTAGCATTACGAAGGAGCATCCTTTGGCTTTCGACTTGCTTTTCAGCACTATCAAAAGCTGCTGCTGCACTTTTCCTTTCTCTCTTCTCTTCCAGTAGCTTCTTCTTCAGCTCTTGATTGCTTTTCTCGGCCATATTGAAGGCCTCCACGACAGCGTTACACCTGCCCTCCTCCTCCTTCATCTGCTGGTGGCAGTAGCTGGTAATCTTTTTTGCTCAGAAGGAGGCTTGGACAGCCTGCCAAAGAAAGAAAAAGGGTTTAGAAAAGGAATAAGGGAGAAAGAAAAGGAGAAGGGATCAAGTGGAAGACGTACCATGGCAAGATATCTCTTGAGGCTGAGGAAGATCTTATGCGTCCTCATTGACTATAGCTCGGCCATATCTTCTGGGAGTAGCAGAGCCTGCTCCACCGCATCGGCCACATAGCCGGCTATTCCTCCCTGGAGATCTCTAATGGAGGCAGTGGTTAACAGAGGCTCCCCATTCAACAATGGGGCAGGGAGCCAGACTAGGGGCGTATCCTGAGGTTTGCTCCTCCATTCAGCCCCCTTTTGCCCTATCTTAACTTGTTTGGCCGCTCTTTGGGCCTCCTCCTCTTAAGAGGGGTGGTTCTTTTCAACCTCCATCACCTTCTTGCCTTTGGGCTCCCTCTTCCTCTTTAATATGGTAGGTTCAAGCTGGAGGGGTAAGGCAAGTTGAAGAGCAGGGGGCTTAGTCTGTGTAGCCTTCCCCGGTGCATCCTTCCCTAGTTAGGACTCTAGCAAATCCTAAAGACTGAACCTCGGCTTGCGTTGGATCCCCATCTCGTTTATCAATAGACTGAATGGAGGGCTGAGATCAAAAGTTGAAGTTTCTGGAGACCAAGCTCGATTAAAGACTTCAAACTCGTCCTTAGAGTCAGGTGCGTCAACCACTTCTTCCTCTTCAGTGCTGGCAAGGCGGGAAGAGGTGGCTGCTCTGGCAGCTTGTGGTGGTGGCGAGGCTACATTCGGTATGCCCTTAGGTATGGGCTTAGTGGTAAATGCGCCTTCGGGAATAGGGCTAGAATGCAGAAAACCTGGGGCTGCTACGCTAATTCGTTACAGCCAAGGATCCCGAGCTTTAATGACGCATTTGGGCACCTGGAAACTCTTGGATATTGGAATGTAATCCAATATTAGGTGGGCTGCCTTGAGTTGACCATTCGTATGGACGAACACCTTGGCCTTCAGAATTTTGTCCAAACTCTCTCAGTTTACGAGATTAAAGTTGGGCACAGCAATGTGTGGGTCTGCAAAATCACCAAAAAGGACAGAAAAACATCATTAACAAAATGCAAATCAAAGGAGATTTTAGAAATGAGCTAAAGTCAAAGAAAAAGAAACTGGGATGGCTTTGAAATTGAGAATATAACCCTAGAACCCCACTTGACTTCCCCTCTCTCGTCTGGCAGGGAAGGTTATCGTGCCATTCCCCTAACACGATCAAGAAATCTTTTTTCAAGCCTTTGTTGGATTTAGGCAGGCACTGAATAAGCCTGACCTCGGGGTACCTTGATTTCATATAGTACCCCTGCCCCTTTAAGTGATGGAGGTTGTAGACCCAATTGACATCATGGTGAGTGAGCCCTAACCTCATCCTCTCATTGAGGGCATTTACTGAACCTAAAATTCTAAACATGTTGGGCACATATTGGGTGGAAGCTAACTTATAGGCCCTGGTGACAGTCCCCATTAGGATTTTCATCCCCCCTTATATGAAGGCAATCATTGGGATTACGACTTCTCCCTCTTGCCTATCTTCATGCCATTGCCCCTTTATGCAATACCTAATGCCTACTCCTAGAGGGATCCTATACTACATCCTATAGTTCTCTATTCCTTCCTCGGAGTCTGCCAGACTTTTGAAACTACCCATTTTTTGGAAAGGTGGGGGGAAACTAAGAAGATTGAGAAAGGAGAGTGGAGCTGAGGAAGGAAAGATAAAGGAAAGAAGAGTGTATAGAAAAAGAAAGAGTATAGTTCAGGAAGACTTACAGAAAAAACAAGAATATCCTCGGATAGACTCTTGGTATTTGTAAAGGAACAAGTGAGTTAGTAGAATTTGCAGGTTCAATGTATGAGCTCTAGAACGAAATGAATGCTAAAGTGAGAAGACTGATTGATTGGGGCAATATTTATATCAATGGGATAGCCACAAGCGGGAAAATTCCCGCTCTGTTTTCAATGAGACCCTCAGTCGTTGGATTTGCATCACACCGTAGAACGTGAGGGACAGAGAGCATAAAAATTTAACGAAGGCGCGCCTCGAATTCCTAAGCGTTAGGAACGTGTCTTGGGCAGTTAAAAAGGCGTCTTCATGGGTAGAGGTGAGATGCGACAGGCTCAAGGAAACTACAGTAATATCAAGATCCTCCTTTCTTCCCAAGGAGCTAAAAAGAAGAATCTCGAAGAGCTATTGTAGGGATATTGGGCCTAGGAGCTCATTACCCATGTATGTACTAGGTTTAAGGCCCAAGACGAGGACTAGAGATCGTTTGAGAAGGGGTAAACATTATAAAGGGAGTCAATGTTAGTAGATGATGAGGTCAGTGTTGGTTATAATGGCACATAAGTGTAGGCCGAGGAAAAATGTCACCTCGGATAAACAAAGCTGAGGTCCGAATGGGTGGTATGCCGTCTAGGGGGACTTTCCCGAAAATTCTGTAGGCATAGATAAGCATTGCAAAAACAAAGTACAGAGGAAGGTCCTAAAATCTAAAGAGAAAGATGCTATCACCGTATTAAAGGCTTTGCAGCAAACTTTCTAGCTGCATTAATATGGAGAAGACCCCTGAACAGGGCTATATTGACCGCCTCAACGCACAAAGGGGCCTGAGAAGGTGTCCGATGAGACAGGCACTTAAGTAGAGGCTTGGATGGTTAACAAGTGGAAGGCCAAGATCGTTTGAAATGAACTATATAATGGAATAAACTCACCATGGAAGAGGGATTGGAAAATCAAGAGAGAAATACTGTAGCAACTGAGAACCAAACTTGTAATCAAACTTAAGAACAATATATAAAAACGGTTCTCCTTGGATTTTGCCGAGGACAGTTTTCTTCGTCATAACCCTGTCTATTTACATCTTCTTGTCATCTAAATCTACTGTTGTGTTTGTCTGATTCATTGGAACCCAATTTTTCAACCCATTCTCTACAAATTCATTGTTTTGGGCTTGTTGGGCAGAGCATGCCTCTTCCCATCATTCTTTTGGACTTGGCATCCAATAGTAGCCTCAATTTTTTGTTCAAGTCTAGAAAGACACACCGCATTACACACTCAACTAATGTATCAAGCTATGATTGTTGTTTCCTAACCAAGAACCCTCACTGATGAGCATCTTGGGGTCCACCAAAACTCTGAAGTTCAGCCCATGAGATAGGCAGCTCAAATTTGTGTAGCATATTTGACTGTCCTTTTTACAGAAGCACTAGCATCAACCAACTTCCCTGAGTGCATAATTACTTTCATCATTTGAACCTTCATTCCTAATTCACTTCCATTATCAGAATACAAACCCTCATGACAACTTGCAGTTTCTCCCTACTGCTTTGGTTCTTCATGCCGCCTCCAAGAGCAAATTTGCTAAGCCTGCCAAGATCCACTGTTCAACGGTCGATAATTAAAGGAAGATGAACGTCCACACAAGCAGGGCATATCACACTGTATTTATTTTTTGTAATTGGTAAAAATCATTTAAATAGCTGATATTAGTGAGCAAATTTTAGCTCTCAATTCAAGTTGTAGACATTTCTCAATGCTCCTTTTGCTCTTAATCATCTAGCTAGCATACAAATACATTACTAGAACACAACTTCCTTTAATGTAACCAAAAGAATGAAATAAAGAAGACAAATGGATATTTCTTAATTTCTTTTACTTTCCCAATTTATGCAAGTAGAAGCAGTTATATTGTTCATTAATATTTAAAGGAAAATGCTAACGAGTGTCCTTAGGGATATATTTAACAATCTATTAAAAGAAAGTTTTTATGGAGAAAGAAAGAAAAGCAATTAATGTTTTGATAGCTTTTTTCATTTCCCATAAAAGTAATATTTAAACTTTTCTAAAATGAATTGTTAACCAATGCCCTAAGAGCATTCGTTAGCATGATTCGTATTTAAAAACAACAACAAAAAAGCAATATGAACGACAAATAGTAAACCAATCAGCGGTACGGTAATTATTTGAATGTAATAGTCAAATGTAAAAACAAGCAATCATTGAAAATTGAAAAAAGAGAAAGTAAAACCAAAGCCATCAGTGAAACCTAGAATCAGAACAAAAACCATAACCAAAAAAGTCCAAATATTAATTAAAAGCCGACAACATAGAGAAAATAACATTTGTGTAAGGAGAATCAAATTCATCAAAATTCAACCCCACTAATTCATTGTTCACACCCACCCAGCACCTTGTCAAGTCACCGAGTTGGGTGGAATACAATGACTGTGGGGAGTAAAATGCACAACCAATGATGTAATAGATCTTTGAGGTAAAGGACTAAAGGTGCAATTTGGCAGTAGGGATTAAATTCCCAATAAAGGAGGGAAAATGTGGAGTCTCATTTATTACAACAATGCCATTAATCAGTGCGTTGAAAACTTTTTACAAATCTTTTTTTGAGAATTAACTTTTTAAAGTTAATTCTCAAAAAGGTGCAATTTGGCAGTTGGCAAAGAAGGGAAAATGTGGAGTCTCACTCATTTCTTACAATAATGCCATTAATCAATGCGTTGAAAACTTTTTAAAAATTAAATTTTAGTTTGTTGAAGTAAGACTTAGTTTAGGTCTAGTGTACTGACACATGTTTAAAAGTTGACACATGTTATCATCTCAACGAGTTTAATGTCACTGGATACTGGATCTAAGCCTGACCCATTGAAGTATTAGGCTAGGCCCAGCCATAAATGACTATGGATCAACATTCAACTGTCTCCACTCCCTAGTTTCTACTTATCCAAAAAAATATCTACATAAGCCTCATGGTAACTAGTGTTCTTGGAACAAATTATTTATAAGAAAATGTTAATAAATACCCTAAGGGCATTGGTTTAGAAATTATTTTTAGAAACATTTTATTGAAATATGATAAAAAAAAAATAATTTTTGAGAAATGTTATCAGATACTCTTAGGGTAATGGTTAATAATCAATTTAAAGAAAGTTTTTATTTGAAAAGAAAAAAAAAACAATTAATGTTTTGACAGTTTTTTCCATTTCACATAAAAGTGGTATTAAGACTTTTTAAAAATGGATCTAAGAGCACCCGTTAGAATGACCTTTAATTTTCTTTTGGCAGCTTTTATATTTCCTATAGTCTTTCTCTAATTCTTTTTTGTTAAAATTTTTTTGGAAATTACACTTTATCACTCTAAACTATACATCAAATTACACTTTGCACCCTAAACTATTCGAATGCATACTTTGCCTCCTAAACTACCACACTTATCACCCTTTGCACCCTAACGTTACTCTTTCTGTTAAGTTAGACAAAAATTAATAACACATGACTTGCAAATAATTTTTTTTTAGGTGGCACACTGTTTAAAGACAAAAAATACCCTTTTCACTAGCAATTAAAAACAAATGCTTATTTCTTTTTCTTTTCCAAATCTTTCCCCCTCTCTCGCCCATTAGGTCTTTAAATTCCACTTTTAAATGCGTGTCCTGAGCTTCATTCATACGTTAAATCAATGAATTGTTAAGTGGGATGGGCACTAGAACTTAGAAGAAGTGGTTGAACCTCAATACCCAATCCTTAACTAAAACTAAAACTAAAACTGAAACTAAATCTCACTCCTCCACAAGTGTCCCAAAATCAATGAATCAAAAAGAGTCTCCAAGATTTGAACTCAAACAAACAAAAACAAAAAAACATACACACTACTTGTTCACGGTTCCTACACGCATCAAAAACTAATAAACCAATGCACATGAAGGGTCGCGAGAGAGAGAGAGAGAGAGAGAGAGAGAGAGAGATCATAGTATCCTAAAAATCTAGGATGCATGGACACAAACACAAACTCAGGTACTCGTATGGGTATGATACGGTAATACGAGTAATTTTAAAAAAATTATGACATGATATAACAGATAGGACACCGGTATGACACGAGTAAGACACGGATACGACACGGGTACGCACCTCAAATAATAGTAAAAATACGAAACCATTGCATCAAAGCTGGAGAGAGAGAGGCAATGAAGGGAACGAAGATGCCAATCCACACGGTGGCGACGTGGGTACGGAGGCAACTATCGAAGGTCAAGGCATTTCTGCAGTGGTTTTAGGCATTGCGATGCTTGTGTTCCTAAATGCATGTTAGGACATTTGTGATTCAATGTTAGGAACATATGTCAACATTTTATGTAATTGGCTAATCATTTGACAAAATGTACTTTACTTGTAATTGGATAGATCTAGGATGTGTTTAATGTTTCAAGAAATAAGGTTTCAAGTTCAAGTGTTAAAGCTATGCAAGTCTATCCAAGAATCAAGTGAGAAAGTGCAGGATTTTAATGCTCGACAACTAGCATCTATCGGGGTTTAAAAGCTTTATGAAATTCAATTTTTCAGAGCTAATTTCAATCCAATCCGTGAGTATATGTTTGAGCTTTCTTTTCTCACAACCCTAAACATATATAAGGATTATTTTGAAGGCCGTAAAAGGTTGCAGAAGTTGCATAAGAGCACAATTCAACAAGTGTGAAGAAGAGTGTGATCAGAAACCTAGTTTGCCCTAGTTCTTCTTTCTCTTAAAGAAGCTGCTGTGTTTTGTACACCATAGGGTTTTGTGACCAAGCAACTTCATGATCTTTATTGTGTGATGAACTGAAGAACTTTGCAGTCAACATTCTTCTCAAGTTAGTGATCAAGTCGTGTACTAGAATCCACGCAATTGGTTAGTCACGTATTGGGAGCCATGTATTGAAAAAGAGAGGTTGTCACTACGGAACAAGTCCAATTGGGTATTGGGGTAAGGGTTCAACTATATGGGAAAGTTTGATGAAGCCAATCAAACTATTGGAGCACAAAGATTTGAGAATAATTTCTTGGTTGAGAAGACCAAGAAGCTTAAGGCAAAACTGTTCCAAGTTAGAGCTCAGCTGGAAAGGACTTCAAGCGCTAAGCTTGATGAGATGCTGAGTCTTCAGAAATCTGCTTTCGATCGAACCGGTTTAGGGTATGATTTCTCTTCTCCTAGTATTGCTTCTACTAGTACTATTGTTTTTATTCCTCCTGCTAATAATATTGAAACTGAGAACAATGATGTTAAAAATGAATTAAGAGATTAAATCTATCTTTGGAGCATACCCTAAGCTTGATAAGAAAGAGATTAAGCCTAGGGCTAAGAAGGGAAACTCTCAAAAGCCTAAATAGAAAAAACAGTATTTGTGTCATCACTGTGGCGCAACTGGACATACTCGACCTAATTGTTACAAGTGGTTAGCCACTTAAAAGAGCAACAGCATGATCGCATCGAGAGACAAGAGTCAGTTTCCATCCTCATTTGCTCTTCTTAGAGATTTTCTCAAAGCCCTCATGTTCCTTTCGAACTTGAATGGTTTTAACTCTTCCCCCTCACCACCGGATCAAGGGTTTGCTAAATGGAAAAGTTCTTCCAAGGTGTGGAAGGAAAAGGGCTCCAAGTGATTTTGTCACTTCTTCTCTTTCTCCCATTCGTGTTTCTGTGTGTGCATTACTTGTGTGTTTTGCTTTATTGTTTTGAGTCAGTCTAGTTTTATGCATTGCTTTGCTTTGTTTAACATGTTTTTGGTTGGTTATTTTTCAGTTTTGCTTTATTTTGTTTTTCATATAAAGAAAATGAAAAATTAGAAAAATACAAAAACAGTGTGTGTTTGTGTACATTGGTACTTATGTACCTTGAATGGCCATTGAAACAAAATTTTCTAAACTATGTATCTCTTGTAGCTTAGATGAGCATCTCTATGCACAACTAAGCAAGTGAGCTTTGTGGCTCATGTGTGTGATGAGTAAGATTAAGTAATCACTTGTATTTAACACTCGTATCACACTTTTTGATGGGAAGGACTAAAAAATCCTAAGGAAAGGCATAAATAACCATCTCACCACTATTGTCTGCCAATCATGATATGACATTTGTATGCTCCGGTATAGCAAAATTGGAATGTCAAATACTTAACATAATTGGATATTTCTTTTCTCTCTCTTATATGCCCATGCACGGTTTGCTTAAAAAGAAAAATATGCAAAGAAAAATAAAAGCAAAAAGAACAAAATGCTTTATATATGATTGCAAGTGTGTATTCTAGAAGATGTAGGAGCTATAGGATGTACCTTGAAAGTGATAGTCCCCATCAAACAGTTATGATTATGTGTGAGTTAAAGTGATTTTCTCATATCTTAAATCGTTATAACATGTAGACACTTATGCAATCTTGTGATGTTTTTCACACACAACACGCTATATTTTTTGCTACTTTTGGTACATGTGCAGGTACAATGTGATTTGGCCATCACAAGAAATACTTGTGTTTATGTATGTTCACTAAACTATTTTGACTTCTTTTTAAAATGTAAAATTGGTTAGACTTGTTTAGTGTGTGTGTGTGTGTGTTTTGGATCTAAATGCCCATCATTTTTATTGTTGAGAGATGTTTTTGAGAGTTTAAAATGTTGTTTGGATCAGTGTTTGAGTAGCATACATGATTGCATTCATATCTGTGTTTTTCTCTTCTTTGAAAAACTGTTTTTAAGCAATCTTGATAGCTCTCGACAGATAAGCTATCTATCAAGACACTTCAGCCTTTTCTTATCATATTCTCAATAGCTCTCGATAGCTAGTTCAATCAATCGAGAAACTTTCTGTTTCCTCGATAGCTTCTTGATAGCTACCTCAATCCATCGAGCTTCTTTGTGTTGAAAACCTCCGTTTTGATCTTCGATAGCATGTTTGAGAGCTGGAACATGCGTTTTAAACTTCGATAGCTTCTCCAAAGCTCTCGATCGATCAAGATTTATGAGATTTCTATATAAGGAGCCATCGAGATTTCATATCTCAAACCCTCGATCTCTCTTGACAGATTTCAAGCTTTTCACCTCCCAAACTCACTTTTCTCTCTCTAAACCTTCACTCCACATGATTTTCGGCCTGTTCTTGCTTCTAATCACTTGGTATGACCTTTCTACCTCTCATTCTTCATGCATTTAGATTTAGGTTTTGGGTTGATTGAAAATTTTGGGGTTTTTCAAAATTGATGAAGGTTTTGTGCAATTTTTGGGATGGGTGTTGCTTAAATGAGTTTAAAACCTCATGCATTGCATCACACTCGCATTATAACAATGTTTCATGCATTTAGATATGTGTTTACTTTGTTGCTATGCTGTGTGCTGGTAGGTTTGGATTGGGCTGAGCCCATGATGCATTTAAATTTGTATGTCACATGTTCATGCATTCTCATGCATATGTACCTTCAATTCTATATATTTTGATATATCTGTTGTTTGGTACTCTTTTGATTATCTTCCTATCTTTCTTTCTTTCTCTCCCTCTTACGTTAGTTGCATCATGGCACCTAAGCGTAAGTCTACTTCATCTCGAAACTCTCTTCGTTCTGGGGCATCTTCTTCTTCTTCTCCTTCTGACCCCACTCCCTCTCACATCCGATTCCGTGATGAGAAGGCCAAATCGGACTTCTTTGAGAACTTCTCACGTCGTGGCATTCATTCGGAACGCCAAATCGTTCTGTCGGACTTCTCTGACATTGATCTGCCCACTGTCTTCTATAGTAGGGGATTGGGAGTCACTATGTGGTGCCCCAGTCACATGCCCTTTCGTGATCATACAGGATTTCTACTCTAATATGCACGGATTTGATTATTCTATACCCCAGTTTTCTACTCACGTTCGGGGTATGCGCACTGTAGTTACTCTGGATATTATATCCAAGGAACTACACATGCCTAGAGTAGTGCATCCTAACTACCTTGGTTGTGAGCACTTGCAGACAGTGTCCAAAGACAAACTCTCGTCTCTATTTTGTGAGACACCTTCTTCATAGGGTGACCGTCAAAACACCTCATACTTGGCCTTTGCTAAAGGTCCGAGAATCCTTAACATGGTTATGACATTTATTCTTCATCCTTTATCTCACTATAACACCATCACACCTCGTGCTCGATTTTTGCTATCCCTTATTGAGGGTCTCACTATTGATTTTCCTGCACGCTTTATACTCTCCCTCATATATGTATTTAGGGATATAACGACTCGTGATAAGCTTATTTTTCCTTCTGCTATCATGAGACTCCTTCGACACTTTTCTGTTTCCTTTCCCAAGTTTCCCCATTTCTCATATATGTGTGACGTCGCTACCGTTAAGTGGAGTCTTGCATAGTTTCGCTCGAGGCAGCCTCAGACGCAAACGGTAGCTCCTCCAGCTTCTATCGCTCCATCCACCTCTGCTCCTTTTCTTTAGCGGGTGGAGTGACACTTGAGGCCATCATGGCACAGCTTGTGCGCATGGATGCTTGCCTTGACACTCTCAGCGATGAGTTATGTCAAGTGAACACTCGCGTTGGTCGTATTGCATGACGACAGGCTGTGATGGGTGGTTACACAGTGGCTACCTCTCCCGCGGTATCTAAGGATGAAAGTGATGGCTCCGGCAGTGTTGATGATGCTGAGGATAATGATGATGGCTCACCGAGTGACGATGAGATGTCTACTTGATATACTTACCCCTTTGTCACTCATGATAAAAAGGGGAAGTAGTTTTGAGATGAGAGTAATCATACGAATAGGGGGAGGGTTAGTTTAGGAGATAAAGGGAGTGTATATTAAGGGATGTAGTGAGGATTTGTATGTATCTTTTTCTTTTCTCTCTATTTCAAATACATTACATCTTATATATTGGTCTTGTGACCATTTTGACATACATTGAACTTATATTTGCTTTATATATATTGATGTATGTTCCTTCACCTATCTCTCTATATGTTGTTTCTTTTCTATCTTTATACACATGTTTCTTATATAATGTATGCAATCTATTATTTATATTTCACACTAAGATGCCTTGATGAGTTTTGTTTAAAGTGTTTTAGAAATACAGGTTGTCAAAGTCTTCTTGCCATAAACTCTCTTCTTGCAAAATGTTTCAAAAGTTTGTGTTAGGATAGATTTTATTGTATTCAACAAGTGAATATGAGTTGAGTGATTTATGACTTCTCTCATATCTCATTTGTTTATTGTGGTTTTGTCACAAATTGCCAAAGGGGGAAATTGTTAGGGCATATGTGATTCAATGTTAGGAACATATGTTAACATTTTATGTAATTGGCTAATCCTTTGACAAAACACACTTTACTTGTAATTAGGTAGATCTAGGATATGTTTAATTCTTCAAGAAAAAAGGTTTCAAATTCAAGTGTTAAAATCATGCAAGTCTGTCCAAGAATCAAGTAAGAAAGTGGAGGATTTTAATGCTCGACAGCTAGCATCTCTCGAGGTTTAAAAGTTGTTGAAACTTGTGACTCAACAGCTAGCTCGATAGATGGCTATCTATCGAGGTTTATGAAATTCAGTTTTTCAGAGCTGATTTCAATCCAATCCGTGGGTATATGTTTGAGCTTTCTTTTCTCACAACCCTAAACATATATAAGGATTATTTTTAGGGTCGTAAAAGGTTACAAAAGTTGCACAAGAGCACAATTTCACAAGAGTGAAGAAGAGTGTGACTAGAAACCTAGTTTGCCTTAATTCTTCTTTCTCTTGAATAAGCTGCTGTGTTTTGTACACCATAGGGTTTTGTGACCAAATAACTTCATGATCTTCATCGTGTGATGAACTGAAGAACTTTACAGTTAACATCCTTCTCAAGTTAATGATCAAGTCGCGTACTAGGATCCGCGCAATTAGTTAGTCACGTATTGGAGCCGTGCATTGAAAATGAGAGATTGTCACTACAGAACAAGTCCAATTGGATATTTGGGTGAGGTTCAACTGTAGGTTGGTAGAAGGTACTGGGATTCCTTTATTTGTAATCGCTTGTTTTGATAATAGTGAATTCTCAGGAGTGGTGACTTTAAAATCACCCGGTGGGGATTTTGCCATGTAGGTTTTCCCCAGTCGTAAACAAATCACTGTGTCAATTTATTTTCCGCTGCATACTTATTTTAATTGGTGATTTGTTTGTACTGCCATGTATATTGCATGTTAATTTGATTAATTAATAAACTTGGCTAATTAATCAATTAATTCATCACAAGGGGTCAATACATTCTTGGCCTATCAATACATAAGAGAGAGGGGAAGACCTGGAAAAAAAAGAAAAAAAAGAAAAAGAAATAAGCATTTGTTCTCATTTGTTTGTGAAAAGGGTGTTTTGGTCTTTAAATAGTGTGCCACCTAAGCAAAAATTATATGCAAGACATGTGCTATTAATTTTTGTCTAATTTAACAGTGAAACTAACCCCAAGGTGCAATGTGTGATAATTTATGATGCAAAGTATTCATTTGAAAGATGAATAATTAATTAGCCAAAAAGAAGGGTTTAGCACTTAGCGGGCCAATTTGAGAGTATCAAGTATAAAAAGTTAAAAAATTAAAAGGCAAAAAAATTTTGTGGGAGGGATAAAGGGTATTGAATTTTTTTGGTATTATATCGAGTCTCAGCCCCTTTAATGTAGTAAGCCTCTCATGCATCCCACACACTTGTGAGTTGTGAACCACTTGATGTGAGGATCAATTTTTTAACGTTTACTTTGAAATAATTTATTTAATTTTTTAATTAATTTTTTTTGTTAAAAGTGTATTAAAATATACTTGTTTGTAAAAAAAAAAAAAAAAATAGAAAGAGAAAAAATAAAGAAAAAAAATATTTTAAAAAATTGTACGTAAAAACTAAAAGCTTAGAAAGGCAAAATAAATTGACCCCACGTGAAACGCATATCTCATTTATAGTACCAAAACATAGAATCAAAAAGTGATGGGTGAACAACACATTTCGTGGGAGAGCCCAGATGTGACAACTCATTTCCTAGCTTGTTGCACAGGCCACCAAAAGTCAGCCTTTCCTTTTTGAAAAACAGAGTTGTGCATGAGGGAGAAATATACCCTGCACTGGGTATATACTTCCTCTCTCCCACCCGATGCTGGGTATAACTTCTCGTGCATGACCATATAAACGAAAAGAATTGACACGTGCAAGCTTTGAGAGAGTAAAAATTTTTTTTTTTTTTTTAAAAGAGGTGATTTTTCTTTGCTTAATAAACACATGTAGGGTTAGGAAAGATAAATTGATGGTTTTCTCTTAGAAGGATATTTGAGTAGTACAATTATAGAGAGTTAAAAAGTAAAGGGAAAATTAACATATATTTTAAGGATATTGGTTTGAGAAGTATTTTTAGAAATTTTTTATAAGAAATGAAAAAAAAATTGATTAACAAATGTCTTAAAAGCACCTATACTAGACACAAAAAATATTTTTTGTATTGGTTTCACTAGGTCCCCAATCTTTTATGGAGAGATTATATTTATTTTACTTTCCCAATTTATGCAACTAGAAGCTTTTATATTATATTGTCCATTAAAATTACTAAAATTTAGGTTCCTTTGAATTAGATTTTTCTTTTATCTTTGGACTTTGGAGTTGAATTCACCTTTGTCGTTAGTGTTGTATTTACCTTACTAGGGAAATTATCAAACGTGATATATTTTCCAACATTTTCAACCTATACTTAACATGACTAAAACAATAAAGTGACCTCAGTTTTGTTACGGGAAATCAAAATGTTAACCAACGACCAAACACCCTAATTAAGTTATGATTTCCTTAAAGACAAGCACAGCATATCCAACAATAAATATGATTACTGGTCAAAACTTATCTTTGATCATCACATTCAAGCAGCTTCTCCTTCAGTCAGTAATGGTTAATGTCTTTTTTTTTTTTTTTTTCAATTCAAGAGCATGCCTCTTCCCGTCATTCTTTTGGACTTGGCATCCAACAGTAGCCTCTATTTTTTGTTCAATAAGTCCAAAGACACCCGATTTCATACTCAACTAATGTGTCAAATTATGATCGTTGTTTCCTAACCAAGAACCCTCCCTAATGAACCCGAGGTCCACCAAAACTCTGAAGTTCAGCGAATGAGATAGGCAGCTCAAATTTGTGTAGCATATTTGACTCTGTCCTATGTACAAGAGCACAAGCATCTTCCAACTTCCCTGAGTGCATAATTACTTTCAACATTTGAACCATCGTTACTAAAGTCACTTCCACCATCAGAATACAAACCCTCATGACGACTTGCAGTTACAAATAGATATTTAGATACTAATAAAAAAAAAAAAAGTTTAGATACACTCTAGAAACATGGCACCCAAAATAGGATTAGAATTAGCTGTTTCAAAAGTGAAATAGAAAGTGATCATTTCAAAAATTTGTCATCTCAATTAAAATTTAACCGTGGTAAAAATTTAATTAGAGTCCTCCTTGGTTTCTTTCAATAATATTTGTCTGAAGGTTACACACAAAAAAAACATGCACAAGTCCTAGTATAAAGTTTTTTTTTTTTTTTTTTTTTGGAGAAACTAGTAACCACTAACCAGTTCAATTAAGGTGAAACTGGTATTTTTGCCTCCTAAAACATATCTGGTCCCCACCCAAAAAATAATGTTGACAATTAGATATCAGAGAGGGTTTGATATGCATGCATGTGAGACAAGGTTTGATATCAGATCAGGATGGTGTCGGTGAATTATTAAAAAAAAACAAAAACATTTTGCACATTTTATTTGTATGTTCTCTTTCGCATTCAAATAACGACGAAAACTAGAAATGTGAGATGGAAAGAAGAGTTACTTTTGTTGACCGTTCTTCATATGCTTTGAACCTTTTTAAATTATTGGTGTGATATGTTTTAGTGCGCTGTCTCCCTTAATTATCAAGACTTGAAGTGTAGTTACGTAGGCTGGTCTACCTGGTAGCCATTAACCACTCTCGATAAAGACCTTATTTTGATGAAGAACGTGGATTACCAACACATCACTAGGGGTGACTTCAATCCAGGACAATTTGCATAGCGAAAGTCTTGTTGGCCCACGGCTCCGGCTACTAAGTCACCAATTGCATTAGTAATATCGATAAAATTTATTTTTTATTGAAAAATTTTTGTGTATTTTTTTTAATGGGGTGAGATTTATTACAAAATATTTAATATGATACTCTCTTTTTAAATGTAAAATTTATTTCTAACACAGCTTCTACATCGATAAATCTAAACAAATTATAATTCTAAAACTGAGATCGGTTATAAATGCTCAACAAATTAGTTATGATTGATCACATGTATTTTTTTTTCATCATTTTATCTTATTCTAAATCATATGGTCAATCATTTTGTTGATTAACATGTACTTTTGTTACGTCTAGTAATGGTACATTAAGTCTTTCTCTAATTCTTTTTGTTAAAGAAAAAAATTTGTTAAGAAAAAGTGAAAAAAAAAAAATTTAATTCAAGTAGAAGCACATTAAAAAAAAAAGAAAAAAAGAAAAGAGAAGAACATATATCTACAAATGTAGCAAACCAGTCAGTGGTAATTAAATGATTGTAATATTCAAATGCAAAATACATGCAATCAGTGAAGAGTGAAAAAAGAGAAATTAAATCGAAGCCAAAAATTTTCTTTAAAAAAAAAAAAAATTGAAGCCAAAATTGAGAAACTAACAACTGGGTTTCAAAGTATCTGTGCTTGCTCAATAGTCGAGTCCATTCAAACAGTGCCATATTACAATCAAATGCACCAAAATGAAAATAATAGAACCATAGAAAAACAAAATAAACCAACCCCCCATCCCCACTAGCAGTGATATGCATGAATAATCCCAAAACCCAGAATCAGAAAGTGTTGGATGCACAGCACATTTCGTGGTCCAGCCTAGATGTGACAAAAGCTCATTTCTGAGCCTGTTGTAGAGGCCACCTAAAGTCTGGCCGACCTTTTTGGAAAAACAGAGCTGTGCATAAGGGTTACACGGTATACACGGAGAGAACTGGCACTTGCAAGCTTTGACAGAAAAAGAAAAATGTGATTTTTTTTTTTTTTGGCTTAATTGATAGACATAATTAAGGTTAAGTAAGATAAGTGGATGGTTTTCTCTTAGAGGGCGTATTTGAGTATTATAATTATAGAGAGTTAAAAAAGTATAGAAAAAGTATTGGATGTCTTAAAGGTACCAATTTAAGAAGTATTAACTTTTTATAGGAATAGGAGATACTAATTGATTTTTTTAATAGTTTTTTATATTTCTTATAAACGTGATATTAAAAATTTTCTAAATTTTTTATTAACAAATTTCTTAAGAGTATCTATTAACTAAACCCAAAAAGTATTTAAAGAAGAAATCGCATCTTACTTCTGAATTGGTTTCACTATGTCCTCAATCTTTTGTGGTGAGATTTTGTATTTATTTCTAGAAATGTATTTTTGATTTCTTGTACTTTCCCAATTTATCCAAGTAAGAAGCACTTATATTGCCCATTAATATTCAAAAACAACAGCACAAAGAGCAGATATCAAACGACAATTTTTGTAAACCAATCAGTGGTATTAAATGAATGTAATAATCAAATGTAAAATATATGCAATCATTGAAAAGTGAAAAAAAGAGAAAGTAAACCAAAGCCATCAGTAAGACTTACAAGCAGAACAAAAACCCTAAGCAAAAGGCCCAAAATAAACCAGTTATGATTTGAAAGCTGACACAGAGAGAAATTAACATTAGTGTAAGGACAATCAAATAAGGACCACCCCCACCCCCCCAGAAATTTTCTAAGTCTGCTATGATCTGTTTTATCTTTCTATATGCTGTGATAATATCCACTTACCCTGAATAAGTTGCAAAATTAAAATTAATCAACCACTTCAATAGTCAATAATTAAAGGAAAAAATACGTATATGCAAGCAAGGCATATTACACTGTATTTATTTTTTGTAATTGGCAAAAATTATTAAAATAGCTGACATTAATGTGCAAATATGTTTTTTTGCCTAATGTTATTAGAGGCTTGCTTAACTTTATGAAAATCATAAATTAGGTGTAATTCCTATATGCTACCATAATGTACCGTTTATCTTATTCTTGATGGGATAATTGGAGGGGTACACTAATAGAAGCATTTTTAGCTAAAATTTCCCCGAAACATTTGTGGATACATGCCGGGCATGAGTGTTTGCAGTTGGAAAAGCATATGCAAGTGATGTTTATCACTCTATATCCTCAATATAAGTAGTAGACATTTCTCGATGCTCGCTAATTTTGCTCTTAATCATCTAGCTAGGCATACAAATACATTACTAGAAGCAAATGAAAATACTAGAACGCAACTTCCTTAAACCAAAAGAATGAAATAAAGAAGACAAGTAGATGTTTAGATACAGTATAGAAATATGGCTCCCAAAATAGGGTTGAATCCTCTCTGTTTTAAAGTGAAATTGAATCCTCGTTGGTTTGTTTCAACTTTCAATAATATTTCTCTGTAGGTTTGATATGCATAGTAGAAGTGGGGATTGGGAGGTGCAATAGTTAGAGGTAATAATCATACAAGTCCTCTCATATCATTTTCACATTTTTCAAAATTATTTTTTTTAAACTTTTTTTTAAAAATTTCTTTGATTCACTGGTTGATATCAAAAATTAACTTTTTAACTTTTGATTTGAACCATTAAAAAGATATTACTTAACATCAAAGTAGAAGCGGAACCAATAGGATAAGACATATGGCTAAGTATGTGAACGGACTATAGCCATAGGGCTAGGAAATAAATGACATATGCAAAATGCTTTTACAAGATAAGTCAGTGACTTTAAAGTCGCCATCCTAGCCCTATGTTGTACATTCAACCTTTTTAAATTGTACATGTATCTTTAGAGCACACATTAATAAATTATTTTTAAAAAAATTTTATAAAAAAGAAAATGAAAAAATGATTAATTTTTTAACAGCTTTTTCAATTACCCTTAAAACAAGGAAGACTTAATTTGATTTGATGAAAGTTTAAAGAGTACCTACATGGCAACACATCACTAAGTAGGAGGGCTAACTCGAATTCTAGATGCTTTGCATAGTGGAGTCTTGTTGGTCCAAAGTCCAGCCCTAGGCCACCAATCACACTGCTAGTATCGATAAAATTTCTTTTCTATAGAGAACTTCTTCCATATCCTTATTTTAATGGGATGGAATTTATCACAAAATATTTGATATGATACTCTCCTTTCTAGTGTAAAATGTATTTATGAGACAACTTTTACATCAATAAAATCTCAACAAATCACAATCCTAGAATTGAGGTCAGTAATAAATGCTCAAGAATTTAGGTAGGATTAATCCGTATATTATTTTCCATCATTTTATTTTAACCTAAATCATATGATTCATCACTTTCTTGATTAACATGTCCTTTCATTACTTCTAGTAATGTTACATCAAGTCTTTCTCTAATTCTTTTTGTTAAAGAAACAAACTTGTAACAAAAAGGCAAAAATAAAAAAATAAAAATTTACAATTCAAGTAGAAGCACGTATAAAAAGAAAAAACGGATATAGTACTACAAATGATTGTAATAATCAAATGTAAAATACATGCAATCAGTGGAGAGAGAGAGAGAGAGAGAGAGAGTAAATCGAAGCCAAAATTGAGAAATTAACAACTAGGTTTCAAAGTATCCATGCTAGCTCAAGAGTCCATTCAAACAGTGCCACATAACAATCAAATGCAAATAATAGAAACATAGAAAGCCAAAATATACCAACCCCATGTCCCCACGGGTGAAATGCATGACTCATGAATAGGGAGAATTCTTAGCTATTTTTGGAGCACGGAGAAATGATGCTCGTTTCTTTTATAACTTACCATAAATTTAATGAATAGACCACATCATGAATGTGAGAAAATGAAGCATCATTCTTTGTACTCCGAAAATCATAAGAATTACTTTATGAATAATCTCAAAATCCAAAATCAAAAAGTGATAAGTATACAACACATTTCGTGGTCCAGCCCAGATGTGATGAAAGCTCATTTAAGAGCATGTTGCACACAGGGGTGTAGAATTTTTTGTTTTGGGAGCCAAATTGTGGTACTAAAGTCAAACAAGACAAATCATCATCCACATGCGTAAATACACGCGCGCGCGCGCGCGCACACACACACACACACATATATATATATATATCTTAATATTTTAATACTATAGTAGGTCATAATTTATAAATATATTGTATACAAAAACAACAACTTTGACATATGTATATTAAAGAGATAATTTTTTAGGCGAATTTATAATCTTTTAAACACCGATTAGTATATAGAAGTTGTCTAATTTGATATTAGACATGTACAAAAAACAAAATTGAGAAAAAAAAAAAAGAAATTAATTTTTAAGTTGTCTCTATAACTACTAAACCAATTGACAAGTTCTATTTTTTAAGGGCACCATCGACTAACTCAAATATTTGGGGGGCCAACTCCTATATTTTTGTAGACAAATCTTTAAATATTTTAACAATTATACATAAAATAAATTATTTTTTTTTATAATTTTTGGAGTAGACATGGCCCTCAAGCTTGGCTATAGCTTGGCTTTATTTTAACAATTATACATATCTTCTTCTTTTTTTTGGTAAAAAAAAAAAAAAATGGTAAAGGGGGGCGACTTGTAACACCCCAAAATTTTTTACTCCAATTTAATTAATTATACATAAATTATAAGGAGGCCCACAATTAAATGGATTAAATTGAATTGGGCCTGAGATATTAAAAATAAGATAAATATTATAGAATATGAAACCCATGTGAAGTGGCATAAGTAAATATATGGGCCTTGATAAGCTTTAAAAAAAAAAAAAAAACCCCTAGCCTCCTTCCTCTTTAGTCACACGTACGTATACTTATGAGACTTCATTTTGCTTCAGCCGCATCACATTGCTGAATTTTGCTTTTCGTCACTGTGGCTGTGAGAAGAGACTTCAGGTATGGTTTCTATGACTATATTAAGGAAAAAGATGTCCTATATTGTTATTATATTGAATTAGGAATGGTCAAGAACGCTGTATGTCAGAGAAGCTTTGAAATTGTATCTAAAGGCTTGGACTTTATCAATTGGTTTGTCACCATGCGAATGAGGAAAAGCTGCTAAGATTCAAAACTTGTCCAGCGGCATTAAAGGGATAATAGGCAAATAGATTGATAGGTAACGCTTGTACGTGGCTCCCCACGTTAGATTGAATATAAATGTATATAATAAAATCCTTGCTATGAAGATTTAAAGCTTTTAGATCCTTTTGTCGAAAAAGCAGTCACAGCATCCAAAATTCTTGGTTGCTAGCTTTGTCAGTTACTTGCCATTTAATTATGTCCACCAAGTCATACTTATATTTATTTCCAGCATCAATTAGAATTCTTAAGGCTTTGATCACCTTCTGTGTGGAATACCATAAATGTGCCTAAGGCAAAGGAGAGCTGGTATTTGATGAATCCCAATCTAGGAATTTATAATGGACAATCTAATTAGGCAGCAATATTTCTTAAGTCTGGAAATCTGATCGAAGCTGAAAGTGTATTGGATAGTTAAGTGAATAAATAGAGGATTTTGGATATATCAATATTGTCTAGGATAAAATCGTTTTAGTGTGAAAATAGATTTTTAAGTGAGAAATTGTGAATTGATGAACCTATTTTTGGTGTTGCTAGGTTCTAATTCTTCTGAATTGTTGTGATTCGAGGGAGGTTGATTTCCTTTATTTTTGCAAGTAAGAGGTAAGTGGTGTTTACTAATTTTGGGGGTTTTCCCAAAACAATGTTGATTATTAAACTACTTTATATCAAAGAGGCATGTTGATATTTTATATATGAATTGATATTTTATAAATGTTTGATGTGCACATTGACTATTCATTTAATGAAAATCTTGTGGGACAACTTGAATTTATTTAAACTTGTATGCGTGAATATACCTTTATATTTCTGAGAATTATGAATGGATTATTTTTGTGAGCATATTGAAATGTGTTTTGGAAACCTATGGCAAGTCGTGAATAGAAGCTCAGTATGGTATCTAGTCCTTAGCAAGGGACAATCATACTGCAGCTAGTCCTTAGCAAGGGACGGTCCCAGAAAAGGGGACAGTGCACATTTAATAGCTCCTTAGCAAGGGAGTATATTATTGAGGATCCAAAAAGGAAGCTCCTTAGCAAGGGAGTGCACCTTTTGGTTCCAAAGGAACTATCCTTAAGAAAGGGGATGAAAAGGAGGTTCCAGTCCCAAAAGGGGGACAGCACAACCCTGTCAACAGGGCGTAAACGTTGACCACGAGAAAAGCCTAGGAAATTGTTATGTGATTGTATTGATGCATGTATTATGATGGCTCACAATATAAAGATATATTATATATATATATATATATATATATATGAAGTATTTGATGATGAATATTGATGAATTACAAGTTATGAAATTGTTGTAAAAATTATTTATTTGAAAGGTTTGTTCCCACACCCCAATGTTAGTGAATTCCACTTATTGAGTTATCTCACCCTCCTTTTATTTCCCATTACAGATACATTAGAAGGATTATTGGAGTAGAGATTCTTGAGAGACAGCAATTACGAACTATTTTGTGGAATTGAGGATTTTATTGTTATTTTTATGGCATTAAATATTGTATTGGAGAATTTTTTTGAGGATGTTTGTATTTGGTGAATTAGAGCTCTGACTTTTGTGATGAGAGTCAAGGTTGCTAGTTTCTTTTATTTAATATTTTTAGGGATTATTCAAATTAAACAGACTTTTATTGTTTATGATTTTGGGGCGTTACACGACTAGTGTAACTTTTCTACCTGGACGTGACTATAGTAGCACCCTACCCACTCTTGGACGAAAGCTCATACTTCCGATACATGAGAAACTCACTTATTACTCTTTGGAATGCATATCAATATCATACAACTACCACTCCCATATCGTCATCAATTCAGCTTATAGACATTTCTTGATGCTCCTTTTGTTCGTAATCATCTAGCTAGGCATACAAATACATTACTAAAAGCAAATGAAATTACCTTTTTGGTTTCTGTACTGAACAGTTTGTTAACTCCTGCTCTTTAGTAGTTGTGCTCTTGAATTTTTAGCCATAGCTATTAAAATGGTAAACTGACGAACTGTACAAAATTATGGATCGGTATAAAAGATATACTTGATTCGTAAAAAAGAAAAAAAAAAAGAAAAAAAGAAAAAGAAAAACTGATTAAACCGTAGAAAACCGACCATTTTTTAGGAAAAAAAAAATACTGAATTAATTGTTCCTTCTTTACCATTTTCTCTCATTATATATTGGGGGTCTCAGATAACCTAACCTAGTTAATCAAAAACATATACTAATTATGCTTGCAAAACTCATTGCATCAACAAAAAAGTTTGGCGAAAAACATTATTACTATCTTTATAAAAAAAAAAAATCTAAAAAAAAAAATACAAATTATATAAGCTTTTATTTTGGATCATGATAATATTCAAATCAGTGGTCAAAGTTGAACCCCGTTCAAAAACTCTAAAACGATAGAGCATGCTCATATGGATATGGCACGTAGAATGGGCTGTGTGTGTGTGTTTTTAAATAGAAATCATGTCTTTTTATTTTTTTATAAATCGTCTTTTGTCAAATACCTAGCCCCAGGATCGTGTTCATAATTGGGATGAATTAAACATGATCGATATTATTAAAACATCTTTCATAAAAAATATTATTAAAACATCACACCATTAACCCACAACTGTACATAATATTTCTAATTTGGTCACAACAAATTTTTTGGCAATGGACACCAACAGGGTGATTTGGGTTGACGAAGTTGTTACTTTAAAATCTAATTATAAAAACACTATTGATTTAAAAAAAATTATAAAAATACAGTACCTTTTGATCTCATATTTCATTTCATCCCATAATTGTAACCATTAATAATCAATTTAAATTTTGATAGAACTACAATTATTAGAATTTCAAAACTCATCGTGTTTGTTCTCATGAGATTATTTTTATTGAATTATTTTGTTAAAAAATAAAATTGGATAAAAATATATGTTGCCTAAAAAATGAAATAAGCAAAATAAAGACAAAGCAAAACACCAATCAGTTTTTTTTTTTTTTTATTTTATATAAGAATTGAGTCTCAAATCTCTTATTTAACCCTCAATAATTTTACTAATTAAACTAATTAGAATCTAAATGGGCAGAAAAGGCTAAGAGTTACTTCTCTATTTTTGGGTTAAACACAGAAAAAGTAGATTAAAAAGACGAGGGGTCCATAAGGTCTAATGAAAGGACGGGGGGAGATGAGAAAGGGCCAATGGGCGAAACAAGAGGCAGCGGCCCAAACCTCAACAAGTTGGCCACTCGGCCTACAAGTTTGAAGTTCTACCAACATAGCGAAAGCCCCAAAAATCAACCACAACTTTTCTACTTGCATAACTTATTTCACAACTTAGATGGCAAATCGTGATGAATCAAAAATCATTTTATACGAACTTTTATTTTTGACCACTCACAACTTATCATCTTAGCAAGTAGTGAAAAAAAAATTGTCGAATTAATTGTGTCCCTAAACTTACTTAATCAATCAAAAGAGATAAGACATATTTTGATGTCTTTAATCACTAAAGAAAAGAGTGAGTTTGGGAGCTCATTAATAATTGAGATGAGAATTTGGTAGTTACTTATTAGTTTCAACTAGATGAAGTGGATATGTCTCCTCAGAATTAACCTTCCTCACCAAGTGTCAAAAGGTGTCTAGGAAAAAAATTAAAATCAATATGACCAATTCTAAATAGGAATGATAGGTTTACATGAACTATGAATTGTAAATTTTACACATTCAATACAAATGTGGCCAATATTTGCCAATTTCGGAGAAAGTCTACAATCCTTTTAGCCTAGTAGCCTACAATGTACACTTTACAGTTTACATTTCACTATTAATGTAAAACATAATTTTCTTTCTAAATAATAACCTTGGGCTGATCTATTGATCACTAAAAGAATATATGCTAAGTTGGTATACACAAAAAAATGAACATTTTATTTTATTTTATTTTTGTTTTGTTTCTTAATGAACTAAGAAATTTATTCATAAGTAAAGATAATACAATCAAACAAAAACCATAAACAAGAAGCACACAAGCACACTAACAAAGGCTTCTCAACAAGCCTATACACACAATAAGCCTCCAATTACGTAAAATATAAATATAATGATCTTGATAATGCAGTCCTCATACTCACAGAATAGGTCACTTGTCCATTATATAAATATAATGGCAAACCCTCTGTACCACCTCATGCTCCACAAATCAAAATAGGTCACTTGTCCATTAATTCCTAATTTTATGCTGTTTATTTCATTTACCAAAAATAAATAGAAAACAAAAATTCCAACGCATATTCATCACACCACCAACCTCATCGGCACACCCTAATCTAACTCGCCGGCTCCACCTTCAATTCAACTACAACAATTGTTAGATCTCAACCAATATTCATTCCACCACCACCACATCCATTTTGCTACAACTTTAGCTCTCGAAACCATCGTGTCTTTCATTTCCTAATAATTGTTTTGGATGTCTTTTATATTTCATGAAATTTGGATATTAGACATACTTTGGGTTGGGGTCTCTGCCAGTTGCCATTGGGGAAACAATTTGTCAATTTGGATATTAGAAATACTTTGGGTTAGGGTTTCTTCTCTTGTAATCGATGGGTAACTGTTACAATATTTTTATATACATGGTGTCCGCAACTTGAAAATTTGTCAAACCATCAAGCATTTCTCACTAGTAGGTGATTTGTTTCTTTCTAATCTATTACCTATATATTGTAGTACTTCAGCCTGCAAATTATTTTCTTTTTCTTCTTCTTTTTTCTTGTATTATGAAAAGCGTTCGTTGATGTTCAAATCAGCTTCAAATCTACCTAGATGGCTAGACTTGGTGGCTTTGCCATGTTCGTGACTGGAGTTGATAGCATCGGCAATCACATGTCAATGGTGTTGGGTGGAGGCTAGTGATCGTGGTTGTGGGGATGAATATGCTTTGGGGCTTTTCCTTTTCCATTTATTTTGGGTATGAAAGCTCAATTAGTGTGAAATCACTAATGCTTGTTGAAACCCCAATTTTAAAAACATGGCTAGAATGCTTTTACTCTAACTTATCAAAGTGTGGAATAAGAGTAAATAAGCGCAATAAACCGGTAATGCTACTTTAAGCCATATTCAACCACAATAAATAATAAAAGAAAAGCTTAAATAGTAGGAAAGAGAGATGCAAACACAAGATAGCACAAAGACGTGTTATCGAAGAGGAAATTGAAGAACTCGACGAAAAACCTCTCCGCGACCCCCCAAGTCGAAATTGATTCACTAGTGAATAAATTGGAGTATACGAATAATAAAAGACCCTCCAAGCCTAGTCTACCCCATGTACTTGAGCCCTCCAAGCTCCTGCTACCAACAGACTTATCGGAGTCTTGTCTTCACTAGCTTTCCAAATCTCGTAATTCAACCCGAATGCGTCCGCTACTTAATGGCTCCTCCCAATGCTTCCCAAAGGCACCAAAACTTGACTCAACACTCAAATTGGGTGAGGTAAGTGTTTGGCCTAAGAACATCTCAAGGATGTAGAGATGGAGAGGTAGGAGTAGAGGAAAACCAAGAGAAAATGTATAGATGATTATGGGTATAACAATCTTTAAATCTCAAGTTTTTTTGCTAGGGTTTTCTCTCTAAAAAGCACTCCTTACATTTCGTGGGTAATAAGGGTATATATAATGTGGGTAAAGAATTTGGTTAATCACTTTTTCTTTTACCAAATAGAGAGTTTCACAGGTACCTCGCGAGATGGCCTTTCTCGCGAAGTACTCGCAAATTTAACCACTAGCCAGTTCAATTAAGGTTCAACTGATATTTTTGCGTCCTAAAACATATCTGGTCCCCACCCAAAAAATAATGTTGACAATCAGATATCTGATAGGGTTTGATATGCATAACAACATAAAAGATAAGGTTTGATATGCATGCATGTAAGATAAGGTTTGATATCAGAATCAGATTAGGATGGTGTCGGTGACTTATTTTAAAAAAACAAAAACATTTTGCACATTTTATTTGTATGTTCTCTTTCACATTCAAATAACGACGAAAACTAGAAATGTGAGATAGAAAGAAGAGTTACTTTTGTTGGCCGTTCTTCATATGCTTTGAACCTTTTTAAATTATTGGTGTGATAGGTATAGGCAGGTCTCCCTTAATTAGTGCGCTGTCTCCCTTAATTATTAAGACTTGAAGTGGAGTATAGGTAGGCAAGTCTACCTGGTAGCCATTAACCACTCGATAAAGACCTTATTTTGATTAAGAACGTGGATTACTAAGGGCCTGTTTGGATTATCCTATTTTTATCACTCAAACTGAGTTCTCATTACTCAAACTGAGAATTATGTGGGACCCACTGAATACTAGAGTGTTTGGCTTGATTTTCTCTCTCAGTTTTCATCACTCAAACTTAGTTTGAGTTGAGTGAAAAACATGAAAACTGAAAACAGCAAAATGCTGTTTTCTGTTTGAGTTTAGTGGCATTTTCGTGAATCTCTTGACGTCGTGGAGCCCACCCATATGACTTTTCCCATCAAATGACGTCTCACTCTCCAGCTTTGTCACTTCTCCTTCTTCATTTTTTTTTTCTTTTACCCAAAGTTCTCTTCTCACTGACCCAGAGAGAGAGCAAGATCAGAAAAGAAAAGGGACGCTAGCGAATCGGACTGAGCCAAGACCGGAGACCAGAGATCGGTTCAGCCCAGTTCCGCCGCCACCAGCCAATGACCCAGAAAAGGAAAACCACAAGGCTATGATCGCCGGTGTTGATTCAGCCCAGTTCCACCGCCACCATCAAAGCGAGAGCCTTGAAACACCAAGAACATGATCGCCGGAGCTGGGTTTTTATTTTGTCGCCGGTGCTGGGTTTTATTTTGATTTTGATGAATGGGTTTTGATGGTTGCTGGGTTTTGTTGATGAATGGGCTTTGTTGATGGTTGCTGGGTTTGTGGTGGTGGATCGGTTTGTAGTGGTTGATGGTGGCTAGTGGCCGGGTTAGTGGTGGTGGATTGGTAGTGGTTGATGGCACCGGTGAGTGGCTGTGGGTTGAAGGGAGGGAGAAGATAGAGAGATAGAGACGGAGAGATGCGGGTAGCAACAGATCCAACAGTGGGTAGTGTTAGTGGTGGGGTCCACGAGTTTGGGGAAAATTTGTAGAGATATGTTACTGAGTTCTTAATCCAAACATGTGTTTTACAATTTTTGAGTGAAACTGAGTTTGAGAATTGAGTGATGAGTTTTGAGTTTGAGAACTGAGAACTAAGAACTGAGAACTGAGTTTGAGTCAGCTCTAAACCAAACATGGCCTAACACATCACTAGGGGTGACTCCAATCCAAGACAATTTGCATAGCGATGTCTTTTTTTTTTTTTTGAGAAGAAAATCCGCACAAACTTTTATTAAAAAAACTCTTAATGAGTTACATCAATATGAACTAAATAAGAGATATCTAGTGGGACAGCTTCCATTCACATTAAGAGAGGGTAAAAATTCTTGGCTCGTCTAGCTAAGTTATGGGCAAGTGTGAACTAATTCAGACCGTGTACCTGGTTGATCCTGCCAGTAGTCATATGCTTATCTCAAAGATATGGGAGTGGTAGTTGTATGATATTGATATGCATTCCAAAAAATAGTAAGTAAGTTTTTCACAAACCGGGAGTATGAGATCTCATCTGAGAGTGGGTAGGGTGCTATTATAGTTATGCCCAAGTAGGGAAGTTACACCAGTCGCCCCCCTCTACCCATTTTTTTTACCAAAAAAAAAAAAAGATATGTATAATTGTTAAAATATAGCCAAGCTTGAGGGCCATGTCTACTAAAAAAATTATAAAAAAATTCATTTATTTTATGTATAATTGTTAAAATATTTTAAGATTTGTCTACAAAAATATAGGAGTTAGCCCCCAAATATTTGAGTTAGTCGATGATGCCCTTAAAAAATAGAACTTGTCAATTGGTCTAGTAGTTATAGTGACAATGTAGTTTTTGTTTTCTCAATTTCGTTTTTTGTACATGTCTAATATCGAACTAGACAACTTCTATATACTAATTGGTGTTTAAAAGGTGATAAATTCACCTAAAAAATTATCTCTTTAATATACTATTGGAGCATTTTAATATTTTATAATTAAAATTGATTTATAAATTATAATACAATATAATTGTAAAGATGTGGGAGTTAATATGGAAGATGAGGAATTAGTGAAAATTTTTAATTCCACATTGAAAATGAGAAAAACTATTTTATTCTTTTTAATTGTGATGATTAATAAGCTAATATGAATTGATTCAGATATTAGGCTAGATACGTGCGCAAGGGCTAGACACTTATTAGGCTATTGTATCTTGGTGGAGACAATGAGTATCATTTTTCCGTACTCCGAGAATATTTAAGAATTCTCCCTATTCATGAGTCATGCATTTCACCCGTGAGGTTGGTATATTTTGGCTTTCTATGTTTCTATTATTTACAATGGATTGTTATGTGGCATTGTTTGAATGGCCTCTTGAGCCAGCACAGATACTTTGAAACCCAGTTGTTAATTTCTCAATTTTTGCTTCGATTTACTCTCTCTCTCTCTCTCTCTCTCTCTCTCTGAACGATGAACGATGAACGATGAACGATTTACTCTCTCTCTCTTTTTCATTCTTCACTGATTGCATGTATTTTACATTTGATTATTACAATCATTTGTTGTATAATATCTGTTTTTTCTTTTTATACGTGCTTCTACTTGAATTGTAAATTTTTATTTTTTTATTTTTGCCTTTTTGTTACAAGTTTTTTTCTTTAACAAAAAGAATTAGAGAAAGACTTAATGTAACATCACTATAAGTAATGGAAGGACATGTTAATCAAGAAAGTGATGAATCGTATGATTTAGGTTAAAATAAAATGATGGAAAATAATATACAGATTAATCCTACCTAATATCTTTCAGAAAAAAATATTATTAAAACATCACACCATTAACCCACAACTATACTTAATATTTTTAATTTGGTCACAACAAATTTTTCGGCAATGGACACCAACAGGGTGATTTGGGTTGACGAAGTTGTTACTTTAAAATCTAATTATAAAAACACTATTGATTTAAAACAAATTATAAAAATGCTGTACCTTTTGATCTCATATTTCATTTCATCCCATAATTGTACCCATAAACCATTAATAATCAATTTAAATTTTGATATAACTACAATTATTAGAATTTCAAAACTCATCGCGTTTGTTCTGATGAGATTTTTTTTTTTATTGAATTATTTTGTTAAAAAATAAAATTGGATAAAAATATATGCTGCCTAAAAAATGAAATAAGCAAAATAAACTTGCTTATAATATGTGCCTAATAGGCTAGGAGTTACTTCTCTATTTTTGGGTTAAACACAGAAAAAGTAGATTAAAAAGACGAGGGTTCCACAAGGTCTAATGAAAGGACATGGGGAGATGAGAGAGGGCCAATGGGCCATTGGGAAAAACAAGAGGCAGCGGCCCAAACCACAACAAGTTGGTCACTCGGCCTACAAGTTTGAAGTTCTGTCAAAATAACAAAAGCCCCAAAAATCAACCACAATTTTTTTACTAGCATAACTTATTTCACAGCTTAGATGGCAAATGGTGATGAATCAAAAATCATTTTATGTGAACTTTTATTTTTGATCACTCACAACTTATCATCTTAGCAAGTTGTGAAAAAAAAAATTGTCAAGTAAACTTAATCAATCAAAAAAGAGATAAGGCATATTTTGATGTCTTTAACCACTAAAGAGAAGAGTGAGTTTAGGGGCTCATTAATGATTGAGATGAGAATTTGGTAGTTACTTATTAGTTTCAACTAGATGAAGTGGATATGTCCCCTCAGAATTAACCTTCCTCACCAAGTGTCAAAAGGTGTCTAGGAAAAAAAAAAAAAATCAATATGACCAATTCTAAATAGGAATGATAGGTTTACATGAGCTATGAAACGTAAATTTTACACATTCAATACAAATTTGGCCAATATTTGCCAATTTCGGAGAAAGTCTACAATCATCTTAGCCTAGTAGCCTACAATGTACACTTTACATTCCACTATTAATGTAAAACATAATTTTCTTTCTAAATAATAGCCTTGGGCTCATCAATTGATCACTAAAAGAATATATGCTAAGTGGGTATACACAAAAAATGAACATTTTTTTTTGTTTCTTAATGAACTAAGAAATTTATTCATAAGTAAAGATAATACAATCAAACAAAAACCATAAACAAGAAGCACACAAGCACACTAACAAAGACTTCGCAACAAGCCTATACACACAATAAGCCTCCAATTACGTAAAATATAAATATAATGATCTTGATAATGCAGTCCTCGTACTCACAGAATTCCCCTTACTCTGAATCAAAATCTTCTATGGCACCCTCTGTACCACCTCATGATCCACAAATCAAAATAGGTCACTTGTCCATTAATTCCTAATTTTATGCTGTTTATTTCATTTACCAAAAATAAATAAAAAACAAAAATCCCAACTGTAAGGTTGAATTTAATCAACCATCTAATTGGCTTTATTCCGTGACCAATTTGCTTGTAATTTAGCACTTAGTGACCCTATATTTAGGTAGGAAAATTGTAAGGGTAGTGTGTGAGAAGATGTGAAGAAAAGCTCAAGAGTGTGCAAGAAAAACAGAGGTTCACGGCTAGGACTCACAGGTGGATCGCGACTGGCAAGCCACGAAACACTGGCACATGAGTTGCACACTAGGAAGCTGAAGGGTCGCGCCAGCTGTCACGCTACAGGACAAAAGTCCCAGGCTGACCAGGCAGTTATGTCGCGACTTGAACTCGCGACTTGGACAAGCCGCAAGACCAAGCCGCCAATTTACCCTGTTTGGCAAAAACTGACATTTTGCATTCCCTTCTCACCCTACTATAAATACACCCTTATACCCATCATATTGAGAGAGCTTCTAGAGAGAATTTTATGAGAGAAACCCTAGAGAAAAACAAGATTGCCTCATCCCCAATCTTTACCTTAGAGACTCTACAAATTCCTCTACTCTCTTCCTCTCCATTGTCATACCCTTGAGAAGCTTTTAGCCAAATCCTTATCTCACCACACCTACGTCTGTGAGAAGGTCTATTTGGTACTGTTGGGAAGTAGTTAAGAAGGAACCAATTTACATTGGTTGATGCTATGGTCTAGTAGCGGAATCCGGTAAGCTAGAAAAGAAAAAGGTTTGGCGCAACCTCATTGGAGCAAGAAGTTTAGAGGGCTTAGGTACCTGAGTAGATTAGGCTTGGAGGGTCTATTGCTGTTCATGTATCCCAACTACATTTTCTAGTGGATTATGTGACCGCTTGGAGGGCGGCGGAGAGGTTTTACACTAAGGGCTTCGGTTTCCTCTTCGATAACACATCGTGTGTTGTCCGTGTGTTTGCATCTTCCTTCCCTTTATCTTTGCCTTATATTTACTGCTGTGAATGTGTTTATATCTGGCTTAGATTAGTTATCAATTCTGTTATAAGCTTGTTATCATTTTCCGCACATTAATTGTTTGATATAAAGCTTGAATTGGTTAACTTGTATTTGGGGTCCAAACGTTCAAAGGTATTATATACCCTTTTTGAACTTTCATTAACGCATATTCATCCCACCACCAACCTCATCGGCACACCCTAATCTAACTCGCCGGCTCCACCTTCAATTTAGCTACAACAATTGTTAGATCTCAACCGATATTCATTCCACCACCACCACATCCATTTTGCTACAACTTTAGCTCTCAAAACCATCGTGTCTTTCATTTCCTAATAATCGTTTTAATGTCTTTTGTATTTCATGAAATTTGGATATTAGACAAACTTTGGGTTGGGGTCTCTTCCAGTTGCCATTGGGGAAACAATTTGTCAATTTGGATATTAGAAATACTTTGGGTTAGGGTTTCTTCTCTTGTAATCGATGGGTAACTGTTACAATATTTATATATATATATGGTGTCCGCAACTTGAAAATTTGTCAAACCATCAAGCATTTCTCACGAGTAGCTGATTTGTTTCTTTCTAATCTGTTACCTATATATTGTAGTACTTCAGCCTGCAAATTATTTTCTTCTTCTTCTTCTTCTTCTTTCTTGTGTTGTGAAAAGCATTCGTTGATGTTCAAATCAACTTCAGATCTGCCTAGACGGCTAGACTTGGTGGCATTGCCATGATCGTGACTGGAGTTGATAGCATCGGCAATCACATGTCAATGGTGTTGGGTGGAGGCTAGTGATTGTGGTTGTGGGGATGAATATGCTTTGGGGCTTTTCCTTTTCCATTTATTTTGGGTATGAAAGCTCAATTAGTGTAAAAACACTAATGCTTGTTCAAACCCCAATTTTAAAAACATGGCTAGATTGCTTTTACTATAACTGATCAAAATACGAAATAAGAGTAAATAAGGTCAATAAACCGGTAACACTACTCTAAGCCATATTCAACCACAATAAAATAATAAAAGAAAAGCTTAAAGAGTAAGGAAGAGAGATGCAAACACAAAATAACACCAAGACATGTTATCGAAGAGAAAACCGAAGAACTCAGTGAAAAACCTCTCTGTGACCCCCCAAGTCGAAATCGATCTACTAGTGAATAAATTGGAGTACACGAATAACAAAAGACCCTCCAAGCTTAGTTTACCCCATGTACTTGAGCCCTCCAAACTCTTGCTACCAACAAACTTCTCGGAGTTTTGTCTTCACTAGCTTTCCAAATCCTGCAATTCAACCCAATTGCATTTGCTACTTAATGGCTCTTTCCAATACTTCCCAAAGGCACCAAAACTTGACTCAACACTCAAATTGGGTTAGGTAAGTGTTTGGCCTAAGAACATCTCAAGGATGTAAAGATGGAGTGGTAGGAGTAGAGGAAAACCAAGAGATAATGTGTAGATGATTGTGGGTTTAACAATCTCTAACTCTCAAGTGTTTTTACCAGGGTTTTCTCTCTGAAAAGCACTCCTTATATTTCGTGGGTAATGAGGGTATATATAATGTGGGTAAAGAATTTGGTAAATCACTTTTTCTTTTTACCAAACAGAGAGTTTCGCGGGTATCTCGCGAGATGACCTTTCTCGCGAAGTACTCACAAATTGATAGCCTGGAATGACTCTTCATCTTCTAGTCATATGCTTCACACATGGCCTTTCGTGAGTTACTTTTCTCGCGAGCTAGTCGTGAACTGCACTGATTCTTCACTAATCTCTCGCACTCATCCTTTACAAATAAACCCACATAAATACAGGGAAATGGTTCCAAAAATTACAATCAAATTGATACAGAATTAAAGCCAACATGCCACTTGAAGCAACAAGAAGAGTAAAGGCTACAGTATTCCCCAGAAAGTGTGGCACCACTGTATAGGTGCCACCATCCAGCAATGCTCCGATAAACTAGTTTGTGAAAAAAGCGGTACTTTGTACCAGTTCTCTATCGAAAAATCTTATACAAACCCCAAATTTTTTGTGTAGGTGGGATTGAACTTTAGATTTTTTTATTTAACTATCAGAGATTTTACCAGTTAAGCTAATTAGAACTTACCCAAACAATGTACTTGATTTCATCATAAAACATTATAAATAGATTATTTTTGCAAAATGTTAAAAGCTAGCTACCCATAAAATTAAAATAAAATGAAAAATAAAAAACACGTGCACACACATTATACATGTAAGACAATATGTGATACATTCTAGCTTTAATACAATACTTTCAATCAAAATCAAGTTAATAGAACTTGGTCACCATTGTACTCTTCCACTCAATGTTTTAGCTATAGTAAGCTCTATTCCTCTACAAATAATTAGACACTCTAGTGTGATTCGAATGAATGTCGAGTGATGCTTTTAAAATTTCTACAAGTAGCTTTTTGTATTCTTATAATATCTATTCATATTCCTATATAATTACCATTATAGTCTACTGAACGTGCTTTTATACTCGTGCACCCAAGTGTCAAAGGTGTTGAGAAAAAAAAAAAAAATTCAATACAACCCATGACAAATAATTAACTTTTAAGCAAATCAATTAATTACCACGAGAATGCTATTTTGGTATCACAAGAAAAATACACATGCCATAATTTTTTTTATTGAAATAAGAATTTTAATCTAAAGAAAATATAAAATACAATCAAACCAACACGGCAAAAAAAAAAAAAGAAAAAAAAAATTCAAACAAACAAACAAAAATGGCAGCACACAAGCACACCAAAACAAAGGGCAAAGCAACAAGCCTCAGACTGACAGCATTCCTCTTACTCCAATTGGTGCCCATACCAACTTGCAAAACATAGCTTTAAAGCCTTTTCCTTGCTAATTCTGAAGGTCCCCAATCAACCAAATCAGCACAGATCAGCTTGGGGCTTAGCAACCAAACCATTCTTCGCTACTTTATTTCTTTATTCTTCTAGAGAAGGACCATAAAAAACCAAGGACTTCAGTAAAATAAATAGTAACATGCTACTTAATTGCGATAGGGAAAAACAGGCTGATTAGGAAGCAACAGAAAAGAATAATAGCTATTGTAATCCCCAAAGAGAGTGGCACCACAATACAGGTGCCTGCAATAAAAGCTGCCAGCAATGCTCCAATGGACCACTTTGTGAAAAGAGGGGTATGCTGAGCCACTTCTCTGTGAAAATCGGCTGAAGTAATCGTTGTTGTTGCAAAAAAGTGGATGAATACTGAGGTAGTGGAAAGACCAAAGGCTAGAGTATTAGCTATCAGAAATACACCAAAAACAAATCTTTTGCATCAGTGGCGGCTCTAGAATTATTTTTTAGGAAGGTCAATAAGAAACATAAATTATGCAAATTTTAAAACAAAAGAAAACTTGAATGTATCCACACACACACAAAAACTGAAATACATAAAGTTTTACAATTGTTTTCTATGATGTTTCATATATTGAAATTGTTAAATCATTTCTTTATTAGCAATCTTACGAGCTACATCTTTTTCAATGTACACAGCTAAATAATTATTCATCCATTGATCTCCCATTGATCCATTGGACTTATTAATTTTTTTTCCAAATTTTAAATCAAATTGGTTTGTTAGTGAGGGTTTTTTTTTTTTTTTTTTTTTTTTTTTTTTTTTTTTTTTTTTTTTTTTTTGTGGGTTTAAAAATGCTAAGATATTGTTAAGAGGATCATATTCAAACTTATTTTAGCTACGCTTAAAAAAAAAAAATCCATGATCAAGGTGTTTTAAATTTTATTTTAGGGAGGTTAAAAAAAAAAAATATATATATATATATATATATATATATGTATATAGTTTGTGTGTGTGTGTGGGGGGGGGGGGGGGGGGTGGGGGGGCGGCAATAGGGGGTTCATTTGAACCCCCTGGGCTCCAAGTGGAGCCGCCCATGTTTTGCATAGTATTGCCAAGCCCTCATCCACACCTTCGCTTTTGTAACCACTAAGCACCGTGAAAGCTGCCGCAAAAGAGACAGTAGTGATGAGTGTGGCTACAAACAAACTGATCTCGCCCACTTGCTTCCCAAAATCTAATTCCGACGTTTCCTTGCTATCGCGAATGCCATTGCCATCATCGCCTGCCTATTCTGGTTTCTGGTCTGACTTCTGAATGCTGTCCGACTTCTGAATGCCTGTCTTTAAGAGTACTCCACTCAGACTTGGTCTAGCGCCTTTGCTCCAAAATAAGCTATTGATTTCATCATGAAACATTTATAAAAAGATTATTTTTGTAAAATTTATGCTTAAGATCATAGAAACATATAGTTCTACACACATATTAAACATGTAAGAAGTGTAATGTGATACATTCTACCTTTTGAGAAAAATAAATACAATACTTCCAATTCCAATCTAAAAGTTCAATATAGGTATATAACACCCTTGAACGTTTAGACCCCAAATACAAAGATACCAATTCAAGCTTTATATCAAACAATTAATGTGCGGAATATGATAACAAGCTTATAACAGAATTGATAACTAATCTAAGCCAAATATAAACACATCCACAGTAGTAAATATAAGGAAAAGATAAAGGAAGGAATATGCAAATACACGGACAACACACGATGTGTTATCGAAGAGGAAACCAAAGCCCTCAGTGTAAAACCTCTCCGCCGCCCTCCAAGCGGTCAAATAATCCACTAGAAAATGTAGTTGGGATACATGAACAACAATAGACCCTCCAAGCCTAATCTACCCAGGTACCTAAGCTCTCCAAGCTTCTTGCTCCAACGAGGTTACACCAAACCTTTTTCTTTTCTAGCTTACCGAATTCCGCTACTAGACCATAGCATCAACCAATGTAGATTGGTTCCTTCTTAACTGCTTCCCAACAGTACCAAATAGACCTTCTCACAGACGTGGGTGTGGTGAGATAAGGATTTGGCTAAAGGCCTCTCAAGGGTATGACAATGGAGAGGAAGAGAGTAGAGGAATTTGTAGAGTCTCTAAGGTTAAGATTGTGGATGAATCAATCTTGTATTTCTCTAAGGTTTCTCTCACAAAATTCTCTCTAGAAGCTCTCTCAATATGGTGAGTATAAGGGTGTATATATAGTAGGGTGAGAAGGGAATGTAAAACGTCAGTTTTTGCCAAACAGGGCAAATTGGCGGCTTGGTCTTGCGGCTTGTCCAAGTCGCGAGTTCAAGTCGTGACGTAATGGCCTGGCCAGCCTGGGACTTTTGTCCTGTTGCGTGACAGCTGGCGCGACCCTTCAGCTTCCCTGTGTGCATCTCACCTACCTGCATTTGGCGCCTTGCCAGTCGCGATCCACCCGCGAGTCCTAGCCGTGAAGCTCTGTTTTTCTTGCACACTCTTGAGCTTTTCTTCACATCTTCTCACACACTACCCTTACAATATTCCCACCTAAATACAGGGTTACTAAGTGCTAAATTACAAGCAAATTGGTCACGGAATAAAACCAATTAGATGGTTGATTAAATTCAACCTTACAATCTCCCCCTTTTGGCTATTCCGTGACAAAACCCTACAACAGACTCTAGACTTAAAACGTGAGTTGGGAACAGTTGAACAAAACTCACTCACACCTAACTCTAGAATCTGTAAAGCTCTTGAACATATGAATAAGTAACTCCTGAAACACAATAACATAGCAATATCATTGTATGCAGAAAACTTAATATGCATATGGAGCAAAATAAGCATGAACATAAGCATTAAAGCAATAATTCATGGCAAGATCAAAAACAGTATTCACTTACGCAAAAGTGATTACTATGTTCATTCACACAAGGAATGAACATCTGGACATGCAAAGTGATAAGCTCAATTGAAGAGTATCATTTGCAAGTTCAACACTCAACCAATGCATACAAACATATATACATCTAGGAACAATCCTACAAGGGCACAAGAGTGTTGTACTTAAGATAATGTAAAGCATTAACAAGTACCAAAGCACAATGCATAAAGGCTGCATAAGTAAAGTATTGCAAATACATGGCATAAACCATAAAAGCCTACAAAATATGCATAAGTACATGGAAACAACCCTTAAAGCTTACAAAAGCAACAATGGGTACAAAACAGATAAAACAATGCTGAAAATAACTGAATAACATCATTATATATAGGTAATTCCCACAATTTCACAATCATCCAAAAGTTGTGAGTTTAAAAGCAAACTTAAACCATAGTGTATCAAAAGTTTTTCAAAAGTACCACAAGTAATTTTCCAAAAGTATAAAACTATATAGCAACTAAGCAACAATAAAAACCACTCCCCCTTTCAGTATGCTCCCTCCTTTTCAAGATTAAGCTTTTTCTCCCCCTTAAGCTGCTCTCCCCCTTTTTGACACGAATAGCTAAAGGCTTTCTTTGAGCTCCTGTTGGATATTGTCTAATTGTAACTCAATGGTTCCTAGACGCATTTGAGTTTGATTGTGAAAGGAGTTGAGAAGCCGTTCCAAATCAGAAATCTGCTGAAATACATTCTCAATGAAGTGACTTTGTCTGGGCATTTGGAATCCAGGAGGAATAGATGGGGTGTTGGTTGACTGTATAGGAGTAGCTGTAGCATGAGCAGATGGAGATGCCTGAGTGGATGGTTCACCCTTAGGTTTCTTGAAGGAGTGACTCTTGCTTGCTTGGAGAAAGTACAGAGATATAGCTCGAGGACAAGACAAGAATTTCTCATCAGATGAATTACTAACACCTTCACGGAGAACAATCTTCATAATTAGACTACAGAATGGAAGAATTGTTCGTGTTGCTGATCGAGCTGATGTTTTCCCAATGATTTGGAATATATGAGCACAGATGTCAACTGGTGCACCAGTGATGAGATCACATAGAAATTGAGCCCTTCCAAGGTTGATAAAGGTAGTATTTGACAGAGGGTAGAGATTGAAAAACATGATCAGCTTCAAGGTTGTCAGTTCTGGTAAGAATAATGCAATGCTTCTTGAGGACCCTGTGCTACCCACCACATGCTCATTCCCAAGAACTTGGAGGATGTCTTGTGCCTGAAGCACCCTGTCATCGTATGAAGTTCGGTCCATATTACTTGGTCTGGAAATGCGGAGTACCATAGCAATGTAGTCTGCATTTAGGATAAACTCTGTTCCTCGAACCCAGCATTTTAACTCTACACTTGTAAATCTGGCATTGGAGTAGAATTCCTTAACCAGTTCTCCAATTGGGTCCTCAAAGTTTCCAAAAAGGTCAATCCAATCTCTGTCTTTAAAGATGTTGGGGATAAAAGTTTCTCCAAGGGTATCAAACTTAACGGCTCATTCCACAATGGGAGAGGACTCTTTGAAGATGTCTGTGTAAGTCTTTAAGTCAGTAGGAGTCCTGAATCTCTCAATGGTTGAGTCTCTGGAAGACTTAGACGATAATCGAGTCTGTTTGGCAATAGGAGTTGACAAATCATCAATTGCAATGCATTTGCCTCTGGATGAACAACGGGTCAACTGCAACACAGAAGACACACAAAAACAAACCAAATACAATACCACAAAAGGCAACCATCAGATTGATTAGTTTCAGTTATAAGGTAGTTAAAAAGATATGTACTCGGAAAGGACCAATAGACATAGGAACATGATATGTTGAGAAAGAAGTGAGCATGAACACCCCAATGCAGCATAACAGAATGCTAATGCATACAACATTCATGAAATCTGGACAACCCACAAACTGCATTCAGAGAGACCCATAGAAAACCTCCAAAACCCATATGTCCAATGAGAAATGATGCTATCAAAGACCATGCTCAGAACAAAACAAGCAATAATATGCATTAACAGGATACTAAGTTAACTCATCAACAAGAGAAAAACACTCTACACACAAACAAACTCAACATTTTGGGCAAACCCATGTTAGAACACAATGTAATGTAATACACAAATGCAACTAACATAAAACAAGAAACTGAACATCAAAACATAAAGAATAAAGTAAAGGAAGAAAAACCATACCTTTTTCTTGGTGTTTGATGAAGACATGATGAAGAAAATGGAATCTTTTTTAGTGAAAAGCAGAGTGTTTTAGTGAGAGAATGAAGAAGACAATGAACAGTCACTGATATTCGAGGGAAAAACTGAAATTTTTTTTTGAAAACTGTCTTTAAAACGGAAAACACGTGTTTTTCGCGACTTAATCAAGTCGCCAGCAAGTTGCTAGGGTAAGCCGCGAAACACTGTGAAGGTAAGATTCTAGAAAAATCTTCTAAGAGTTTTTCGCGACTGGAAGGTCTCCCTGCGAAGGAGTCGCGAGCTGAGCCGCGAAAATCTCTGAGTAACTCTCGCGATAAGACCTTCCACCCGCGAACAAGTCGCCAAACTGAGTCGCAAAAAGTGGAAAACTCAAATTTTGAAAAATTTTCTAAGTCCTTTTTGCGACTTGGCTACTGACTTGCCAGTAAGCCACGAAAAATCTCTGAGTGAGCTCGCGACTAGAGCATGCGACTGGGCTAACCCGCGACTTAGTCACCAAAACAGGGCAACACTGTTTTTGAAAATTTTTGACATTTTTGTAAAAACAAAATACTTTCCAAAAACAACTAAAAACACTCAAAAATCTTTTTGTGTTTGATCAAACAAAGATTGAGCATGTGAAAACACATTTAATCAAGTACAATCACACAAATGAATATGACATTCATTAAACATAGACTTGTGTGTTGTGTGTGGATATCAAAAACAAGATAGTCCTTAGTCCAATATGAAGCTTCAATGATCAATTCAATCAAGACATACACAATTAGTACTAGATAATGTGACCTATCTCAATTATAGAAACATGTATATATGACATCCCACAAGAACTTGATAACATTCTTTGAAACTTTTCATTTGGCTCCATTTTTAACATATCATTTGCACTTTTTAAGCAAAGAAAATCTCATTGTGAGATAGATGCCTGAAATTTTTGATATTTCAATTTATGAGTTAGCCTTTGGCTTTTTGGGCATCAAACATTTTATTTTGGTCGCTTTCCCTTTTTCCTAGTCAAATACTAGTATGTGCGACAGGCTTTTGCAGCTCTATATCTCTTTTCATTTGGAGATTTACATTTAGAGAGCTATTTAAAGCAAAAACAAAAATAAAGAGTGGGAAGATATATAGGCATGAGTCTATGCATGTCTCAAGATCAGTAAAACCATTCACTAATCATTCATGACAAGGTTGAAGATCTATGTACAACAGTCACATAGATTTCAGAATTTCTCCCACAATGATACGAGTGCATAGAAGACAAGCTAAGCTCGTAGATGCATAAAGCCATTAGTACAAATGTACAAGGCAAAATATGATTTGAGACAAAAGCTCAACAAGGTTGATCAAACTTTTTGGATTTTCTACTTTTTATGTGTTTTTGGATTTTTGACACAAAAGGAAAAAATTGTTCAAAAATAAAATCAGCAAAGAGAAAAACAATTTAACCAACACAAAAAAATTTTCATCACAAACTAGCAAGAAGCAAAAACAACCAAGCATATACATAAACAGGGGAAGTATTGATGCAGGGACATGTTGTAATGCTTATGCATGAGTACCCTTCGTCACCCATACGTCACGCGCATTTGGGGTGATATCCTTGACAAATTGGGTACGAGAATTAGGACTATCAAACTTTCGTGTGAAGCTTTCAAGACAGTTGGTGAAGGCACCAATCATCTTCATGACGTCCGTCATTCCTAGATCTTGGTTTTGACTTCTTGGTTGCTCACCACCCCAAGACCTCTTGTCATTTCTTCTTCCTCGTGACCGAGGTGCGCTTGCATTGTTGTCTGCTCTCAGCTTTTGACAGTTGGGTCTAGTATGTCCTCGCAGTCCGCAATAGTGACACACATAATCTGTTCTAGGACCCCGTTGTGGTCTTGAGAAAGATCTTGCTCTGGTTTCGTGTCTGCCCACAGATTGATTTCAGGGCTTATTCACCATCCGTTGCTCAATCACATTCTTCTTCTCAACCTTAACATTCTCAGGGATGGCCTCTTCTACAATCGGCTCTACAGCCTTCACAAATTTCACTTCTTTGGTAGCTTTGGCTGATGAGTTACTTCCTCCGGTAAATCCCAATCCGGACTTATCTGAGAAATATTTTTGGGATGAGATAACATCATCCAGCTTTCTGGAGGAGACCCTTTCTATCTTGGCTTGCGCTTGCACCACCTCTTACTCAAGGAATCTTACTTTGGTGTAAGCTTCCAATAACTCGCCATTTAGTGTCTCAATCTCACACTTAGCCTCTTTATATCTGGTCAGTAGACTTTTGTAGTCCTCTTCAGCCCTTTTCATCTTCTTTACAGCCGCCTTTGCAACCCTTGCATACTCACCCGATTTCTCAAGGAGTAAAGTGTAATTTTCTTGAAGACTGGCTGTATTTCTATCCTCTTCGGCATCTGATTCTTCAACAATCCCTAAGGATTTATCATCGCTGTGTTCTCCAGGTTCTTGTACAAGTTGAGGTACATGAACAGCAATAGACCCTCCAAGCCTAATCTACCCAGGTACCTAAGCCCTTCAAGTTCTTGCTCCAACGAGGTTGCGCCGAATCTTTTTCTTTTCTAGCTTACCGGATTTTGCTACTAGACCATAGCATCAACCAATGTAGATTGGTTCGTTCTTAACTGCTTCCCAACAGTACTAAATAGACCTTCTCACAGACGTGGGTGTGGTGAGATAAGAATTTGGCTAAAGGCCTCTCAAGGGTATGACAATGGAGAGGAAGAGAGTAGAGAAATTTGTAGAGTCTCTAAGGTTAAGATTGTAGATGAATCAATATTGTATTTCTCTAGGGTTTCTCTCACAAAATTCTCTCTGGAAGCTTTCTCAATATGGTGAGTATAATGGTATATATATAGTAGGGTGAGAAGGGAATGCAAAACGTCAGTTTTTGCCAAACAGGGCAAATTGACGGCTTGGTCTCGCGGCTTGTCCAAGTCGCGAGTTCAAGTTGCGACGTAACGGCTTGGCTAGCCTGGGACTTTTGTTCTGTAGCGTGACAGCTGGCGCGACCCTTCAGCTTCCTTGTGTGCATCTCACATGCCTGCGTTTGGCGGCTTGCCAATCGCGATCCACCCGCGAGTCCTAGCCGCGAAGCTTTGTTTTTCTTACACACTCTTGAGCTTTTCTTCACATCTTCTCACACACTACCCTTACAATATTCCCACCTAAATACAGGGTTACTAAGTGCTAAATTACAAGTAAATTGGTCACGGAATAAAGCCAATTAGATGGTTGATTAAATTCAACCTTACACAATCAAATCAAATTAGTATGTATTTTCCCTCTTAATATTATAGGCATCAGCAAGTTATATTTTTCTAGAAATATATAGTTAGACATCCGTGCGATTCAAATGACTAATGCATGATTCTTTTAAAATTTTCACGATGAAAAAATCTAGTATCATAAACTATTACACAACTGTTTATCAAAAAAAAAAAAAAAACTATTACACAACTTATTTATTACAATTGTGATGTGGCCGAGTATAATAGTGTTGAAAAAATGATAGGTCCATGTGTAATTGATAGACAATTATTCACAGTATGCCACAAAAGAGTCATGCTAAAAAGTTGTGAAATAGTTTGTAGTCCTAAAACTACTATTCCACGAGTAATAATTAGCATTTTAGACAATCCTTATGGTGGTGTGAGATTCAACTCCTCCATTCTTCTCTTTTAATGTATTAAGTATTGAATAAACATTCTTACACGCACAAGTTCGTGTGTAACAAACACTAGTAGTAAGTATTAGTCATTCTATAAAATTTTTAATCAAAAGCCAAAAAAGGAAGGCAAATTTGTCAAACCTTTGTTCAAAATTCCTATAAATTGTTCAGTTGTACTGCATTCAGCAGATCAGGACAGAAGGGACATACCGTAATCCAGGATTTTAACATCATTCTTAGCAAAAGATTGTCCATTATGGTAAATCCTCTGTTGTTCGTAGCATTTAAGTCAACACCTCCACATTGGGATGCACCATCTTCCAACTCGGATGTAAGATCGTAATGCCCTTCAATGGCCGCTAGATGCACAGGGGTGTTTCCTTCTTTATCTTGTTCGTTGATGAGACCCTCAAATAACTTCTTCTGAATGAACTCAGCTCCTTCTATCTTACCCTTAGAGGAATTTTCTCCCTTGGAATTAGGGTCGACCTTTTGTTTTCCATCCTGAAAGCACTTTGCTCCCTTCTGAATAAACTTGACTATTATTTTCCCACCCGCAAAGAACTTTACTATCTTCCGAAAATACTCTTAATGGTTTTTTCTTACTTGGTCCCTTCAAAAAAAAATCGACTACTGCTTCCTCTCCACTTTCTACAGCGACATGAAGAGCCGTCCGACTCCTGTTGTCCAACATCTCATAGATATCTGGACTGTTGGGTTACACGTGTGAGTAAAGTCCCACATTGAATAAAAATGAGAAGAATGAGTAGTTAATATAACATAATTGAGCACATACCCATAGGGCTTAGGCCTTTTGGGTTAAAGTGTGTCTCTATATGTTATATTAATTACTCAAGGAAGCTCCCCAAGATGTTAATCTCCCCAACAAGTGGTATCAGAGCCCATGGTGGTGTGTGGCGAAGGTGGTGAGGTGTTCATGGTCCCTACCCAGCGGGGACAGAGAAAGCCTTAATGGCCCACACACAAAAATCCTGGAGAAAAGAAAGGCCCAACAAAGGAATATTGCAAATGGTGCTAAACAATGATGAGGTGCGAGGTTCCCATGGACATGGACGTGCGGAGTTCCCATGGATCATGGATGTGCGTGCAGGGTTGACACGTGGTTCCCATGGATGGCGTACGAGAGACTCATGGATGACGCATTGATGAAGTGAAAAGCCCATTAGTCAAGGGGGAGTGAGTAGGACTTGTTCAAAGCTCATAGAGAGGCAGAGACTCACGTGGTGCTAAATAATGGTATGGTGCAAGGTTTCCATGGACATGAACGTGCGGGGTTCCCATGGATGTGCGTGTAGGGTTGACACGTGGTTCCCATGGATAACGCGCTGATGAAGAGAAAAGTCCATTAGGCAAGGGGGAGCGAGTAGGACTTATTCATGGCCCACAGAGAAGTCTTGAAGTCCATAGAGTGGTAGAGACTCACACGTGAGGGGGAGATTGTTGGGTTACACGTGTGAGTGAAGTCCCACATTGAATAAAAATGAGAAGAATGAGTAGTTAATATAACATAATTGAGCACATACCCATAGGGCTTAGGCCTTTTGGGTTAAAGTGTGTCTCTATATGTTATATTAATTACTCAAGGAAGCTCCCCAAGATGTTAATCTCCCCAACATGGACATGTTGTGATGAGTTCTTTCATTACCTCAACATTTCCTTCCTTGGCCGCAATGTGTAGAGCAGATAAACCTTCGTAAAAGCAGTTTGACAAATTGCTCATTACCCAAATGCGCAGCAATGTGTAGAGGAGTCCATTAGAGTTATCCCTTTGTTCAATTGTAGGTGGCCATTTTTTCATCACTTCTTTCACAAAATCTAAGAAGATAAAAGGAAAACCATATTGCTCAGGTTAGTAAATATCAGGAGCTCTTTTTCTATTTTGGACATAACATATAGGGAGAGAGAGTTTGAACCTATGTTCTGTTGATGACACTCAAAGGGAAGATGGTAGTGGTAGAACTAAGATTATGGTTCAAAGGACAAGATTAAAAGATAAAGTTCAAAACAAAATTGATTTTGAAATGTTAATTAATATAAGTAATAAAAAAAATAGTAAAGAGTTTTAGAACTCAATTGGCACTTCTTGGTTTTTGTACAAATTTCAAATTCCTCATTCCCATTGTAATTATCAAAATTTTTGGGAAAAAAAGTGTAAAAAAATGAAACAATAATTAATTCTCATTTTAACGATAATGAAAATAAAACTTTGATTTAATTTAGAATTTTTACAATACACACAAACAAAAAATTAACAATATATAGCTTTTTTCTTTTTAATAGTTAGAAATTTCTCTTTTAGATTTTGTCTAAATATAAAATGTGGGGCCCGAAGATTTGGCTACCCTGGCCCACTCCATATCGGGCCTAAGGCCCATGCCGAGGACAAGGCAGTATCCGAGGATAAACAGGGAAGACCCAAATTGTCAAGGAGCATCGCCGAGGACGACCATGTCCTCGATCGGCCGATATTGAAGAAGGGAAGGTCGGCGCCCCACCAAAAGCATCCTCGCCCCACCAAAAGCATCCTCTCAGGGCATGCCAAAGAAAAAGACAAGTACCCAGGGTCGGACGAGGGAATATGGCGAAGGAGTAATTCGTAGGAGAGCTGTCATCCCCACATTAAAAGCACGCAACTGACACTCTGGCCACATTAATGAAGAATTGACCATTAAACAGTGATGCTTTGGTTACTTCAACTAAGAGGAGGTCTGGAAAGGCGGCTGATGGGTCAAGCCCTCAGACACAGGCTCAGATGACCAACAAGTGGACAGCAGAGATCAGCTGAACAGGACTATATAACAGAATAAACCCCCAGAGAATTGGGGGGGGGGGGTTCGGGGGGGTTCGAGGACAACCTCTATTTTCATTAGCACTTAGGGAAGAGCTCCTCGGACTGGGCCGAGGACGAACTTCCTCTTAGAAAACTTAGCTAAATCTCACTTGATGATCTTGTGAACCCACATCAACTGTTGTATCATTCACTAATGCCTAGTCCTTCTACCCACTCTCTACAAATTTATTGTATAGGGTTAACTGGGCTTGGGTCCATTCATCCCCAGGAAAGAAGTGCCCGAATCCGATCCCTACATAAAATATGATAATTATGGCAAATATTAATAGGAGTTTATTATAATTATGTGTGTATACAAAACTAACAATTCTATTATTAGAGAAATAAAATTTAAAATTAATAAAAAAATAAAAATAATGATGTGTAAATTCGGCATTCAAAGTTTACGTGGAAAACATGAAGATTTCAACCAAATAAAGCCATTCGTCTTCAGTCATATATATACTAGCCAATGTTTTGTGGCATTTTGAAATATTCTGCAAAAAATTATTATGTGCTATAATATTTAAAGAATCAACTTCAATTATATTTCATGTTATATTAATTATGTGTTTTTAACTAATTTCTCTTTGTTTAATTATGTTCTCTTTATGTTGAATTGGGCATTTTATATTGGGGTCTCCATATTTGGTTGTAAGAATGAAGTAGTCGAGATTGGAGTCTACATATTTGGGTGGTCACTAAAATTTATGTAATTTTAGGATATAAAATTATTTTATGCTTTACATTTTTATTTATAGATTTTAAAATCATTTAATCAGTTTAAAAAATAAAGTCTACTTTAAATGGTAAGTATTATAATATGTTATAGTCTTATAGTGTTATACAAATTTTTTAAAATAAAATATGAATTTAAAAAATCAAGTTTTAAAGTATTCAACAATATTGTGGACAAACATAAATATTATACAACAAAACAAATATTATATGTAGGTCTTAATATACATAAAAATGACATGGAATAAAATTGTAAGTATTCATACATCATGCAGGACTTTATCTAGTAATAATAAATGCAGTACATAAGCACACCAAATAAAGTCTTTGCAATAAGGCTAAACACAACAAGCCTCCAATAAAAATTCTTTCGTCAGAGTGGCAGCATTCCTCTTACTCCAATTGTGCCCATACCAACTTGCAAAACATAGCTTTTCCTTGCAAATTCTAAAGGCCCCCAATCAACCAACTCATCCCAGACCAGCTTGGGCTTAGCTATCAGTTATTCAGTAAAATCAGTACTCTTCATTAAGAGAGGTAAAAACATGCTACTTAGGAAGCAACAAGAAAGAAGAATGGCTACACTAATCCCCAATGAGTGTGGCACCACTGTATAGGTGCCTGCAATAAAAGCTACCAGCATTGCTCCAATAGAACAGTTTGTGTAAAAAGCAATACATCGTGCCAGTTTTTTGTATAAAGCGACTTTCTCATCAATCGTTGCTGAAGCCAAAAAATGGACAAGTACTGAGGTAGTGGAAAGACCAAAAGCTAAAGTATTAGCTATTAGAAATACACGGAAAGCTGTTTTTTTTCCTTAATACTGCCAAGCCCTCACCCGCATTTCCGTTTTGGTTATATCCACCAGGCACCGTGAAAGCTGCCGTGAAGGTCACAGTGGCGATGAGTGTGGCTACCAACATATTACCCTCTCTCACTTGCTTAATAAAATCTGATACGGACCTTCCCTCGTCATTGCCTTTGCCTTTGCCATCGCCTGCCAGTTTTGGTTTCTTTCTAGGGTCCAATTTCTGAATGCCCATCTTTAAGAGTGTTTCCCTCAGGCTTGGTCGAGCGCCCATCTTCCATAATTCTCTCTGTATTTTGCTGTTAAATGCTAAAGCTAGCTACCATAAAGACAAACACGTGCACAAGCACATTATGCATGAGTAACGTGTATGTGATGCATCCTAGCTTTTGAGAGAAATTAATAATATACTTTCAATCAAAAATTAAATTAATAGAACTTGGTCACCTTTGTAATTGGCTAAATTAAAATTAAAAAAAAAAAAATTGACTAAACTTCGTTGTTTTGGGATGAATAATAGCACAATTATGATGAAGACTAACTAGAAAATTGAATAACATAAAGTTAAAGTATAGATAACTGAATTAAATAAAAGTGGAGTTATAGAATTTAATTGAATTCTAAGTAACGTTAAATAATGCAATTTGTGATTTTATCTTTTAATATTTTTTAGAAAGCATTACCAACATTCAAATGAGCTTTTAAAAATTCTAGGAGGAATAATTAGCTTTTTTAGACAAATTCTTTTCAGAAGTATGAGATCAATCCATGAACGAGCTAGATTGAGAGAAAAGCTTCCATTGTAATTATGTATTATTAACTATTTTATAAAAATTTAATAAAAAGCCCTTTTTAAAATTATAAGATTTTTTCCCCACCAAATCAATCCTTTTTGTACGTATCTACCGAAAACAAGGGGGTAAATGTGGAAAAATTTCTTTGTTTAGAATTCCTATAAATTGTGCAGCAGCATTGACTTCAGTAGAGCGTGACGGAAGGGGCCGCATACCTCAGCCGGGTAGACCAGTGACTCGCTTGTTAACAAAACGTCGTCCATTGTGGTGAAGCCCTGCTTTTTCGTAGCGTTTAAGTCAACACGTCTACCTCTGCTCACGTCCAATGCACGATAGAAGTATCCATTGATGGCCGCTAGATTTGATGGCGTATTTCCTTCTTCATCCTGCTCGTTGATGAGACTCTCAAACTCTGGCCTCCGCACAAAAATATCGACACCCTTCGACCATTGACTTTCTACAGCAGCATGAATAACATTCCGACCCTTGTTGTCCAACAACTCGTAGATATCTGGACATGCTTCCATGAGTTCTTTCATTACACCATAATTGTCTTCCTTGGCAGCAATGTGAAGAGCAGATAAACCTTCATTGTTTCTTACATATGCAGGGGAATTGCCATTTTTTAAAAGCAGCTAGACAAATTCCCCATTATCCATATGCGCGGCAATACGTAGAGGAGTCCATCCTGAGTCATCGCGTTGTTCAATTGTAGATGGACATTTTTCCATCACTTTTTTCACAAATTCTAAAGCAAAACCATATTGAGGTTAGTACATATTAAGAGCATTCCCTCTTGCCACAGCACATGGGAAGAGGGTTTTCATAAAAATGTTTTGAGTTTTTTTTTTTTTTTTTTTTTTTTTTTTTAATTATAAAATTTCCATCCCTTTTTTATCCCCTCTATTGTTCCCAATTATAAAAAATTGACGTAGCTTTTTTTAATATTTAATATATAAATTATGGGAAAGAGAAGTAGAAATGTAAAAGTTTTTGTAAGAATATTTGCATCACTTTGTGCAAAAATTCCAGTCTATTTTAGTATCAGAATCTACTCTTCTATTTTACATACTCACTTCTCAAAACACTCCCACATAAAATTATTTATTTTGCACTAAATTTCATTAAAATACCAAGTTTTCTTGAATTTTATTAATTATTTAACTTTTTTTACACATAACAATCATCATCCATTCTCTTCCCTCATCTCTAAAATACATAAAGAAAAAGTCAAAAAACAAATACAAAATAACTAGCTAATGTGCATTTACAAGGCTAATGTGCCAATCATGTATTTTTACATAATTTTAAATAATTTGATGTAGGTGAATTTTAGGTTTTCCACTTAAATATGTCACTTTTTCTATTGTACTAGCACAAAAACACAACTGCTCTTATTGCTTTGGTAGGTATTTTTCATTAAAAAATAAATGTGGCTGAACTTCAAAATATATAAAATTGCGGTAGGATAATTTGTTCGGCCATGTGTCATGGCAAACTTGGTGAGCTGTGGACCCAGCGGAGTCAAGCCTGTAAACCTGCTGAAAAAGTTTCCATTTAGCCATTTCACACACACAATGAGCCCAATTCACACACCCAGTGCCATTTCCAAGGGTAAAGTTTGGATCAGCGAATGAATAATAACATAATGTATTGAAATGACGCATTGGACATAAATCTCGTCTTTGACGATAGAAAACTTCATTTAGGAAAAAAAAAAAGACGAGAGAAATCTTCCTTCAGCAAATAGGAAAATTCCCTATTTTGTAGCAAGAACATCAAGTATTCTCAACAAGAAAATTCATATTCAACGGTAGGAAATTTTTTTATGAACAAGGGTGCATTAGACCCGTTGACGTGTTCAAATTTCAATGGGCTCAGCATACAAAAGCATTGGACCCAAGTTGATTTCTTTTTTTATTACAAAAATTCTTTTTGGACTAACTAGTAAACCCAGTTCCAAAAGGAATATTGTTTTAACTACATTGATTTAAAGTAAGAATAAAGAAATATCATATAAGTATTTGATTTACTTGGTTAGAGCAATAGCATCAGGAAATGCTACTCTATTCTATTTTATCATTTTAAAAAATTACTTTATCAATTATACCATCCCATTATACAATACTTTCAGCATCCCAAACTTTTATTTTCTTATTCTACTCATTAAAATAATATATCTACACAATAAAATAATATTTCCCTCAATCACCATCATTTATTCTTTCTTTCTCCCAATCACCATCACAATAAAATATTAGTTTTTTTTTTTAGAATTGTGCAATAGTGCAATTCTATCTCATTGCAAATTTTTTTGCAATAGTGCTACAGTGCAATTCTAAAGATTAGAATTGCACTGTAGCACTATTGCAAAAAAATTTGCAATACTTAGCAATAACATTTCCTAATGCAATACATTTTGGAGCTTGAAATGCCAAATATCCCTTACATTTGGCATTAGCATTCCCCAATGCTAATGCTCTTAGTAGTAAACTTTATATCTTTCAAGCTTGGGTCAAATATATATAAATTATGAAAGAAAGCACATTTTGAATGAGATATATATTTGTTTGAATTACGAATTATTATATATGATTTTAGACAATTTGACTATGTTTTAAACCCATGCTAATGGGATTATACATTGGCACCGAAACTAGTTTCATCTATGGTATCATGAGTTTATCATGTTTCTGGACCCAGCCAATGGGGGATATACATAAGCAAGAAACTAGTTTCATCTTATTTCAGGCCTAGTCACAGGAATATAGCTTGATCAAAGTCACATAATTTTTTTTTTCTTTTTATAGGTTTAAAATTGTTAAGAATATGAATCTATTTGAATTATAAACTGTTTTAAGTTCATGAAATTTCTTACGTTTTTGGAACCCATTGTAAGTTATAACTTATAATATATGTAAATTGATCACAAATTATATGTTAGCTTTAATCAAACTATGATACAATTTTTAAGTGTAAAATATTTACTCTTATGTACAATTTACTAATTTGTTGAACTATATACTTGAACCGGCTATTTAGTATTTTGGTTACTTACGCTATGTTTATTTCAACATTAACATTTTTAGAAAAATGAATTATTTTCCAAAAAGCATTTTCTAGAATACTAATTGCTTCTTCTAGTAGATATGATATTGACGTATTTTTCTTTATACTTGTGCATATATGAGATTGACGGCAAAAAGACATTTTATGTGGAGCTACTTGAACTCAATTTCATTTTTGTAATGTATTGAAGACATCATTTATCTATATATTGTTGTAATTACTTTGTGAACAACATATTTCAATGGTTTTAATAGTATAATGGTTCTTTATTTCCTTTTTAGATTGTATGGATGATTTGTTTATGGATGTGGTTGGAAATGAATGGATGATTTGTTTATGGATGTGGTCAGAAATGAATAGGTTAATGTAATGTAATGGCAAGTAAATGTAAAGAACATTAATAAAAAAAAAAATGGTGATGAAAATTTTTGTCACCAATATCTGACTATAAGTAGAAATTGGTGATGAAATAATTTGTTACCTAATCTATTAAAATTTAAAATAAATAAAAAATACAATCAGTAACAAAATATTTCATCACCTTATATGGTTAAATAAAAAAATTACAAATTAAACATCATTGGTGAAGAATTTATTTTGTCTCTGAAAATAGTCTTTAGTGACGAAAATGTGACAAAATAATTTCGTCACCTATCATTTTTTTTTTTTTTTTAAATTTAGACCTATTGGCGATGAAAATTTTTGTCACAGGATATTTGGTGACGAGGCTTAGGTGACAAATGGTGTTTCGTCATCATAGTCCACTTTTGTTGTAGTGACCTTAAAATGAGTTAGAAAACTATTTCTTGACTTTCCTTATTTAGTTTCATGTGAGATATAATTATTTTACTTATTTAGCTTTACATGAGATAGATGTGCTTTCCAAAAGAATTTAGTGGGAAACAATTCTATCTCATGTCAAGCTAGATAAGGGAAGTTAAGATATAGTTTTCCTTTGATCCATTTTTTTATACCACCAAATACAAGAAAATATGGAAAACTATCTTCATATAAAATTTTCTATTAAAACAAATGGGATGATATTAAGTTGTCAACTCACCTCCTTTTTTTTCCCTCCAATTTCAAATTAAGAAGAATAGGAAGTTTTGGGACTTTTACCAATGTATTGTGTGCTTGTAATAGACATATATATTTTGGCTAGTTAGCATGAATGTACATGAGGTTTGAATATTGATTCTTGATTGATACTTTAGAGACCTTTGACAATTGAAGTATTGAGGATATTATTGGATTTATCTTATGTAATTTTCTTTGAGGATATTTGTTAGTCTCTCAAAAGGTCTTGCACATTTGTAGAATGAAAACTTTATAAGCGAGTGTCGGCCATTGCCACTTGCCTAGATTTTTCTTTGGTTGGGGGCGTGACAATTTAACTTGTATATATAGAATGGAACCTTCAATCTAGGAGAGAAAAAGTGAAACCCAAAAGATGATAAGCTAGGAAAGGAAAGAACATGACTAGTAGGTACATACAAGGGATTCTTAGGCACTTAATGTTGGTGCTTATTTGTAAATATGCATATAGGTGGTAATAGTTTGTAATATAAATGATCCTACTTTAGTAGTAGACAAATGAAGAAAGTTAAAATAATTTTTTTTATTAGCAAGAAATTATTTCATCTTATTCTGGACCTAGCTATGGGGATATAGCATGACCTTAAACACATCAAATTTTTTTTTTTTTTTATAAGTATAAAATTGTTAAGAATATGAATCTATTTGAATATATAAATGGTTTTAAGTTCGTGAGATTTCTTACGTTTTTTAAACCCATTGTAAATTATAACTTATAATTTATGTAAATTGATCACAAATTATACGTTAGCTTTCATCAAACTATGATACAATTTTTTTAAGTGTAAAATGTTTGCCCTATTTACAATTTACTAATTTGTTAAACTATATGCTTGAGTTGTCAAGTCAACCCCCTTTTTCCCCTTCAATTTCAAATTATGAAGAATAGCAAGTTTTGGGACTTTTACTGATGTATTGTGTGCATGTAAGAAGCATTTTTGGATAAGGCCTTGCAATAGTCATATATATCTTTTGGCTAGTTAGCATGAGTGTACATGAGGTTTGAACATTGATTCCTAATTGATACTTTGGAGATCTATGACAATTGAATTATTGTGGATATTATTGTATTTATCTTATGTAATTTTCTATGAGGATATTTGTTAGTCTCTCAGATGGTCTTGTACACTTGTAGGGTGAAAGTTTTATAAGCTTGCGGCCATTGTCACTTGCCTAGCTTTTTCTTGAATTTAGGGTGTGACAATTTAACTTGTATCAAATGGAACCTTCAATCTAAGAGCACAAAAGTGAAACCCAAAAGATAATATGCTAGGAAAGGAGACAACATGAGTAGTAGGTGCATACAGGGGATTCTTAGGCACTCAATGTTAGTGCTTATTCGTGAATATACATGTAGGATGTAATATGAGTGATCCTACTTTAATAGTAGACAAATGAAGAAAGTTAAAATAAAAGGAGTTTTAGAGGGTCCTGAAGCAAGCTTAATGTTCGCCCAAGCAAAGCCATTGTACAAGCACTTCAGTAAGCCTGATCAAGTGAGGGTTGAGTTAAATACAAGCGGGATATTAGTAGATTCTATCGAGCTCGAGTGAGGTCTTTAACGAGCTCGCTCAACTGTCGCCCAATAGCCGCTTAAGCTAGTGAAAAATCTCACTCAACTGAAACAGTTGCGGAAACAATTTTTTTAATAGATATTGCAGAACATTAATTGAGGAAAAAGAGATTGTTTCAGTCTCTAACGTCTCATTACAATCAAGGCAATATTTTACAAATAGAGATCCATATTTAATTTTTGAATGTAATAATAACTTTTTTATGCTTTTTAAAGCTTAAACAAATTTTGATAGTGTTATACACTGTTACTGTATCCTAGGGTGATTTGCCTGGAACCCATTAGCAAACTAAATCGAGTGGGGTAAATATCACCTTGAGAAAAATTAGCATTTGGTGCCTCTAAGCCCACTTAAATTTTATGTTCTCCATTGATTTTCTTTTAAAATCCCCAACATGCTTAGGATGATAACTTAAAAAATTCTAAAAAGGATTCGACGCTATGGCTTTAGAAATGGTGAGTCAAGCATTATGAAGAACATTGCAAAGATTCAACGGAATGAGATTTGAAAGAACAAATTTATTTGTTGACAAGAAAATATGATACGGCTTTCACATTGTAAATGAATTGAAAGAAAGATACACTTCTTTAGAATTGTAATTTGTAAATGCATTCAAAGAAAGATACACGAGGAACTTAAAAGGTTCAAATTCTGAGATTCAAAAGTAATTTAATTTTGAGAGTTATAGATGATGTTTATATATCAAATTTGTAAAGTTGAATTTATGTGTTGGCTTTATTCCACGCCAAATTTGCTTGTAATTCAGCATTCAAAAACTTTGTATTTATATGGAAATAATGTTAGGGTTGTGTATGAGAGAGTGTGAAAATTTGATCAAGAGTGTACAACAAGAAGGTGACTCGCGACTGGAACTCGTGAGTGGTGACTTGCCAAAATGAAGCAAACATGTGAAGCATGCAGGAAGTTAAAGAGTCAGGACAGGTGGATCACTACAGGAGAAAGAGTACAGTCTGGCCTAGTCTAGTAACTGGTGACTGGAACTCGCGACTCATCCTAGTCGCGAGTGACACGCCAGTGCACCCTGTTTTGCTGAAAAGTGACTTTTCACATTCCATCTCATACCCTACTATAAATACCCTTATACCTACAAAATGTATAGAGCTAAGAGAGCTTCTAGAGAGAATTTTGAGAGAGAAATCCTAGAGAAAAACAAGATTGATTCATCCACAATTTTTTACATTTGATTCTCCAAATTCCTCTACTCTCACCCTCTCCATTGTCATACCCGTGAGAGGATTATAAATCAATTCCTTACCTCACCAAATTCAGAATAGTGAGAAGGTTCTTAGTGTTTGGGAAGCAGTTCAAGAGAGGACCAATTTATATTGGTTGATACAATGGGCTAATTGCGGGATTCGATAAGCTAGAGAAGACACGGTTCGACATAACTTTGTTGGAGCAAAAAGCTTGAAGGGCTTAGGTGCATTGGGTAGATTATGCTTGGAAGGTCTATTACTATTCGTGTATCCCAACTGATTTTCTAGTAGATCATTTACCGCTTGGAGGCAGTGGAAAGGTTTTTCACCGAGTTCTTCGGTTTTCTCTTCGATAACACGTGTCGATGTTATCTTGTCTTTGCATCTCTCTTTTCCTTACTCTTAGCTTTTAATTTCTGTTGGTTGTGATTAATTAATGGCTTAAAGTAGTTTGCTTATTTGGGTATTGCTTATAGTTCATATTCCGCACATATATTGTTTGAATATAAGCTTGTTTCAGAAAATTTGTATTTAAGGGTCTAAACATTCACAAGTGTTTTATACACAAAGTGAGTTTTCATAATTAATTGCAAAAGTTGCAAAGTTTAACCTTTGTAAACGAGAAAAATATGACCTAAGTTTTCTAAAATGGTCATGAATATTCTAAAAGATAAATAGAATAACCTAAATGATAGCAAAGACCAGTAAATAGGCATAGTGTAAATTTGTTGAAAGAATGACCGTTAAATTTGTGTAGATTCATAAAGAAACAGAAGGAAATGATAATAGCAATGAAAATATGGAAGACACTATTGAAGAACGAAGCTTGGCAAATGCTAATAAAGAATAAATCCATAAAAATTTATCTGTAATTTTGTATGAAACAAAGACTAGGGGTCAATTTGGAAAAAGTACTGTAGATAAAAATAAAATTTAACTGAAATAGTACAGTGAGACCCATGAATAGCACCAAAAAGTGCAGTGGGGCCCAGGAATAGTAACAAAAATAAGTTGAATAGTAAAATAAGCTGTCTTTTTAATCTGGAGCCAAACACACACTAAGTAGTGGAATTTTAAATGTCAATTGTCGGCATACCTTTCTTGGATCAAACCAATGGTCACACAGGAGTTTTGAGATTGTTTTACATCGTACCAAGCTAGACCAACAATGCAAACTCATTCTATGTTATAGTTTGAGTAATCCACAACCAAAATGGTTCTTGCGCGGTTTTGTACTGGAGTGATATAAAAAAAATCTACAGCCTAAGAGCCTTACAACACTCTGTAAACACTATGAGAAATGTAGAGTTTGTTCTTGTGCAGTGGGACACCTCTCAAGGTGTTTATATAGTTACTACTCAATTAATATTAAGTGGAAAAGTGGGGTGGAGCAACAGTTCAAGCCATTACTTCATAACTCCGGAATGTTACTCTTGGTGAGGTACAAAAAGGGACATGCCTACTTTTTGGGTTTCCCTCTATATTCCTCTTGATTTCTAATAGATTTGGTAGGATCACTGTGCGGGGTAAAAGGATGGTTAACCTAATCAGGGTATAACTAATTTGTATTATATACTAACAACAATCCACAATGGGAGATTTGAACAAGAACAAGTTTAAATGTTAAACCTCATAAAAAGTTTATTATATTTGAACACAAGAAAAACAACACAATTTCCCTCTCAAGAATAAGCTCTTGAAGGTGCTCTCAAACTCTTTCTTTCACTCTACAATTGTCTCTCTTAGTTTAGACAAAGTTTTTTTGTGTGTGTTACCTCTTTTCTTATCTCCCCTTATATTTGCCCTCATCTTTCCTCAGGGATGAGCTATCTTTGTATAGCTGGAGGGCTCTTTGTCCAATTGGGCTCTTTCTTCCTTACTTTCATGATGAATGGAGCCTTTTGGGGCTACCTGCAAAATTCAGGCAAATCATTCATCAATAAATGTGATTGTGCTAGGCAGGTGAACTTTAGCTGGGTTCCTTGGACAACTCTGTACATCTTAAAGTTCGTCCTCAAAAGATCAGAGAATGCATCATCTTAAAGTTCCCATCATTTTCTTCTCATTTTCCTTCTTTTCTTTCTTTCATCCACTTAGAAAATACTATGGATAAGTTTTCCGAGTTAGTTAACTCCCCTGCCAAATTGGCCGCCTTTAAGGCGAAATACAATATTCCCAATGATGTAAATATTAAGCCTTGTGAGGATGGTGAGATAGCTGAAAATAAGGGTCACGAGAGGGTACTCATGCCCATGGTAGCCTTTGTAGAGGATGGAGTTCGGATTTTGATGAGTGATTTGCTCACCAATTTCCTTAAACATTTCAAGTTGTGCCCTGACCAGTGTGCCCCTAGCATTTTCTGGGTAGTGAGTTGCGTAGATGAGCTGAACAAGAGATTAGGTCTGAACCTCACTCACCACGATATCAACTACATATACAATTGCTAGACTAGCCACAAGTCATGCTAGTCTCGTCTTCTTGATTCTAATAAACCAACAGATGGGGGTCACTTATTGTCTTGGGAAATTAGCATCCCAACAACATTTTATGTCCCACTTCCCACAGTAGCCCAGGTCTATAGGGATTCACCCTCTATCCATTAGATTTCAAATTCTTCTTGTTTAAGATTCTTACATTAGGTTCATATTTCTTGTTACAAATCCAAGCGCGATGAAGAAGCAATTAAGCCTAGTTGAAGTAACAAACCTTAACAGGCTTCTTTGGTCAGAGATCTACGTGAACGAAGACGCCCAACTCCGAGTGGCTCACCTTATCCATGGATACCATCCAACATATCCCTGCTTCTAGAAAGGACAAGACATTATCAAGGTCGGTGATTAAGGCTTCCCTTCATCGACGTCTCGTGTTAAGAACTACATTCCAAAGACATTATCAAGGTCGATGATTAAGGCTTCCCTTCATTGACGTTCGTGTTAAGAACTACGTTCCAAGTCCCTTGCAGATAAAAAAGCTCGAACTCACCAACGCTGAAGTAACTCTCCACCCCTATTCAAAAATCTTGACCTTAGGTTGTCTGTAGCATTTCCAAGTTTGGAACCTGTCCCTCTAGTTGTTTCTCCTGGTACCATTCTCACCGTCTCCGAGATCATCCCTTGTGAAGTTCTTGACCCTGATATGTCTTACCAAAGGATACGCCTAGACATCTCAGATCTCTTGGGAGCCCTACAAACCAAACGATTTCAACCAGCTGCTCCTTCGGCCAAATGGCTTCAAAGGATCTCAAAGGGAGAGAAACTAGTGAAAAAGAGTTTGATCGCTCAAGCTAAGGTTCCAATAGCCATCCCTATGGCAGCAGTTCGGTCTCCCACTCCTCCTCGGCAAGTATCACCTCTTCTAGCTCCCGAGGCAGGTGGAGAGCTTTTTGAGCCACCTTCCCCCACACCCCCCCCCCCCCCCCCCCCCCCCCCCCCCCCCCAACCTACGAATTTGTCTTGGAAGGAGCTCCTCTTCTCTCCACCGAAGGTTTTAGGCCGTAGGCAGATAGGCATAAAGGGAATGTTGTTGATTGCATGAGGAAGACCCTTCTTTTTCCATAGACATGGAGCAATGGAAGAGGATGCTTTACACTCTAAAAAGGAATGTAGTGCTGGTAAGCTTTAATTTAGCCATTTTCCTCTTTTCAATGAACATCCTTTCTACTCACCTTATCTTCCTTTTGGACGCTACTAACTCTTGTTCCTATTTGTAGAGCTATCAAGGCCTAATGGAGCTGGATAGGAGGATATTCGAGGCTGATGAGACACAAAAAGAGGCTTCTTCGGAGCACGAGAAATTGCTGGACAAGATTAAGGACCTCATGTTTATTTGAAGCCATCTGTGCCAAAGACAAGGGAGAGGCTGCTGTTGTGAAGGTTTTAGGCCGTAGGCAGATAGGCATAAAGGGAAGGTTGTTGATTGCATGAGGAAGACCCTTCTTTTTCCATAGACATGGAGCAATGGAAGAGGATGCTTACACTCTAAAAAGGAATGTAGTGCTGGTAAGCTTTAATTTAGCCATTTTCCTCTTTTCAATGAACATCTTTTCTACTCACCTTATCTTCCTTTTGGACGCTACTAACTCTTGTTCCTATTTGTAGAGCTATCAAGGCCTAATGGAGCTGGATAAGAGGATATTCGAGGCTGATGAGACACAAAAAAAGGCTTCTTCTGAGCACGAGAAATTGCTGGACAAGATTAAGGACCTCATGTTTATTTGAAGCCATCTGTGCCAAAGACAAGGGAGAGGCTGCTGTTGTGAAGGCCAATCTTGACATAGCCACTAAAATTGATTCCAATTTAATTAAAGATTGGTTTTCTTTGAAGCATAAAAAATTTTGTAGGTCTTCTCCAAAATTTTTATTTGTATGGGCCATTAAAATCTCTTTATTTTTTTTTTTTTTTTTTTTGTTTATTAAAGTTTACTAGCTTGTAACCTCATCATATGCATAAGATACATTTACAAGTAAGTATAAATAAAACTTTACCATGTTTATATATAATATATATAATGTTTGTATATTTGAAAATATTGCATAGCTAATTGTAAAATAAATACTACCTCCGTCCTAGTTTGTTTGTCTTCAATTCCATTTTGCAAATGTCCCAAAATATTATCCTGTTTCTAAAAATAAAAATTATTAGTTTACTAATATTTCTATTATACCCCTACTTTATTTTCAAAACTATTTGAAAAGAAAACTAACTAATATTTAAAAAAAAAAAAATTAATTGAGGCACCTTTTTAGTTGCCTCATTAAGAATAACTCTTTTCAAAAAAGCTAATAAATTTATTTAATGGTAGTTTTGTAAACTTATACATTTTTATAAGGCAGACAAGACAATAAATGATGTTCTCTTAAAAAGTTTGACTTTTCAAACATGACAAACAAATTGGGACGAAGAGTATATAAGTTTATTTTAAACAATGGAAAAAAATTCATTTAAATTATTATCTGTGAAATTCTCAATTTTAGTTTGTTCAACCACTATTTGTATCGTAATAATAATAATAATAATAATAATAATAATAATAATAATAATAAAACAACTACTTGTCAAACCAAGCTTCTTTTTTTTTTTTTTTTGACTCTTTGGCTTTTGCACTAATAACTACGTGGCACAAAAATTAAAATTTTATATGGGACACGTGTCACAAAATTATACCACAATTGAAATCTAATTTGATTTTTTCTTAGCTTTGGCTTTGAATATGTGGGTTTTTATTTTATTTTATTTTAATTGTTAATCACTCCATTTCAAAAAAAAAAAAAATCCTCACGTGTATTTTGTAGCACTAATAACATCATTTAGATTGACCTTTTTTAAAATGCTATAAATTAGGTTGACTCGTTTTGACTTATCCTAAAATGAAAAAATAAATAAATAAATACTCAATTTGGGACGAATTGAATAACTACAACCGGACCAATAAACAGAGGTTTTTTTCGCTATGTAATGTAATAACCTAAGGTGAAATTATAGTTTACCAGTAAATAAAGAAGAGTACTTGAGTTGAGGTAGATTATTTACCTTCTGGAATGGTTTCAAATATGTCCCAACGTATACGATCACGTTCTTTCCCTTTTGAATCATGTTAAAAATTTCGGAATAGGAATGAGTAGCATATTGATGATCCCAAGTACAGCAAAGACACGCCGAATGCTAGCCTCAAAATCAAATTCATTTCTTTGTCCGTTTTCCTTCATTTCTTTTAGGAGCAAATCTCCCTTGCTAATGTCTTAATTGGATAAATTAAAAGCAAAAGAAATAATCATACCGGATAAAGATGTTTAAAACGCAAGCTCCAGAGAAACAATATTTAACTATAAATATAAACTAATAATAAACAGTGAATATGTACGACTACAATAAAAAACAATCAAAATTACACACACATATATATGAGTTCAAATATGTAAAAGTTATATCTTTTTTTTACGTTATAAATTTCTAAAAGAGGTAATAGTTTCTCTCTTATTGATAATTTAGATTTTCAAATTACAACTATCTATCCTAACTTACAATGGGATAGTTACTTCATTCTTCCTTTGGCCATATTATTAGAGACATCTTGTTGTTTACTAGCTCTTTTCAGAGTTTTTCTTTTTGTAAGGTTGAATTTATTTAATCATGTGTTGGCTTTATTCTATGCCAAATTTACTTGTATTTTAGCAATTAGATACCCTGTATTTAGGTGGGAATTATGTAAGGGTAGTGTGTAAGATAGTGTGAAGAAAACTCAAGATGTGTGCAATTCAAAGGAGTCTCGTGATTGAATCTCGCGACTAGCAAGTCGCTAGAATGGCACACGCATGAAGCATGCAAGGGGAGCTGAAGGGTCACGACAGCTGAAGCACTACAGGACAAAACTTCCAGTCTGGCCAGGCAGTTAGCTTGTGACTCAACCTCGCGACTCGTTCCAGTTGCGAGCCTGAATCGCTAAAATGCCCTATTTGGTTGAAACATGACTTTTCGCATTCCTTATACACCCTACTATAAATACCCTTATACCCAAGAAATGTTGAGAGTTTCGAGAGAGAATTTTGAGAGAGAAACCTTAGAGAAAAACAAGATTGACTTATCCACAATCTTTATCATTTGATTCTCCAAATTCTTCAACTCTCACCCTCTCCATTGACATATCCTTGAGGGGTACATTTGCCAAATCCTAATCTCACCATACCCATATTAGTGAGGAGGTGTTTTGGTGCTTGAGAAGCAGTTTAGAGATGACCAATTCATTTAGTTGATGCAATGGGCTTATTGCAGGATCTGGTAAGTTAGAGAAGACAAGGTTCGCGTAACCCTGTTGGAGCAAAAAGCTTGGAGGGCTTAGATGCACTGGGTAGATTAGGATTGAAGGGTCTTCTACTATTCATGTATCCCAACTTCATTCTCTAGTGGATTATTGACTGCTTAGAGGGCGGCGAAGAGGTTTTTCGTTGAGTACTTCGGTTTCCTCTTCGATAACACATCGTCGTGTTATCTTTGTGTTTGCATCTCTCTTCCTTTACTCTCTACCTTTTAATTACTGCTGTGTTCGTGATTAATTTTGGTTTAAAATGTTTTACCAATTTGGGTTTAGCTTATATTCATCCTTCCACACATATATTGTTTGTGTATAAACTTGTGTTGGTAATTTTGTAATTAGGGGTATAAACGTTCATTGGTGTTTTATACACTATTTGTACTTTCAATTGGTATCAAAGCAGGTACACTTATTGTGGTTTAAATACCTAAGTATGATCCTTGACCCCTTGTGTTTATTTGCCGTGGATAGTGCTTTGTATGCCTCTATGCATGTTTTGGTTGATGATGACTGTAACATGCCACGTGTTTGTGAAAATGCCTCTATGAGTGATAATCTTCATGATTATGTTTCTATGTTACATGAATCTTTGGGTGTTTTTGATATTCCTAACATCAAACTCTTGAAGAAAAATTTTAAGAAGTTTCAAAAGAATTTGAGCAAGTTATTTTGTGAAAATGATGATTTAATTGCTAAGCTCAATAAATCCAACAAATTGGTTGAAAAGTATAAGAAACTTGCTGAACATTCTCTTGAAAAACTAAAGGAGTTTGAATGTTTGAATATTGACTTGGATGCTAAACTTGTATTATCTAACAAACTTGTTAGTGAGCTAAAATGTGAAAATGAATCTCTTAAGATGCATGCCAAGTGTTTGATTGCTAAACCTATTGTTAAAAATGATGAAAATATTTGTTGCAATCATATTATGGTACCTGATGTTGTGCCTATTGTGTATTTTACCTCAAAGGACAAATTGGTGTACATTTCTCCACATAAAAAAAAATTAAAAGGTGGAGAGAAAAACTCTTAAGCCAAAGCCTCTGTTTAGGTCTCAATCTAAGGTTTTGAATGGATCTAAATTTGTTCCAACTTGTCACTATTGCGGTGTGATTAGCCACATAAGACCTCAATGCTCCAAGTTGAAGAAAAAACAAAACCATGTTGCTAGATCCCTTCCCAAAAAGCCTAGTGAACTTAAACACATTGTTTGTCACCATTGTGGTGCATTTGGTCATCTAAGACCTCAATACTCTAAGTTTCATACTTTTAAAAGAATCAAAAGAAAAGAGAAACTTGAGCTTCTTGAAAGTTGTGCTAAAAAGGGTAAACCAGATTTGAGTGAAAATAGCATGTTGTTAAAGAAAGTGTTTAATGCTCTTAACTCCTTGTCTATGTGCATCTCTAGTTTTCATTCTTCCAACCCTCGTCTCACTTCTCATGAGACATTCATTCCAAACAATCGTTCCGTTTAGATGAGGAAGAGTTCCTATGGTTGAGTTTTTGCTCTTTGGGTCCTTGATCTAATTCTTTCGATCTTTGTAAGACCCTTCATGCATTGAATGTCATATTTTCATGCATTTTGTGCATCTTACATTTCTTTATATGCATTGTTTTTTTTTTTTTTATCTTACTTTTATGTTTTAGTTTTGTGTGAGTAAAAAATCCAAAACCACATAAAAAGTGAAAATTTCAAAAAGTTTGATCGTATATGTTTGAGCATTTATCACGTGTGTTTTGCCTTGTACCTTCGTACAAATGGCTTTGTACATTTACGAGTGTAGCTTGTATTTATGCACTCATATCATTGTGGGAAAAATCTTGACATGTATGTGATTGTTATAAATAGATTTTTAAACTTGTCATAAATGATTAGTCAATGGTTTTGTTGATCTTGAGACTTGCATAGACTTGTGCCTATATATCTTTCCACTCTTTTATTTTTTTCTTAAAAAGCTTAACCAATATAAATCTCAAAATGAAAAGAGATAATGAGTTATAAAAGCCGTCGCACATACTAGTATTTTACTAGGAAAAAGGGAAAGCAACTTATATGGAAATATATGGTGCCTAAAAGCCAAAAGCTTGTTCATCAAATTAAAATATCAAAAATTTCTGACATCGATCTCAAAAAGAGATGTAAAGATAAAAAATGATCAAATGTTATAAATTGTAAAGAAGCCAAATTAAAAGCTTCAAAGATATGTAATCATTTTCTTGTGGGAGGTCATATTTGTTCATTTCTATAATTGAGATAGACCACTTAACTTAGTACTAGTTGTACTCTTCAATACATCTCATGAGTTGTCTCGGGCTCTTCTATATTCTCAGCTCTTAACTTACCCACCGCCGAGTCCACTTGCCCAGTAGTCCTCATTGACTCGCAAGAAAACGGAATTCAACTTGTCCTCGCTCTAATGGCTTTTGCCGAAGCCATACAGCAAAGCAATCTAAGCATGGCAGAAGCCTTGGTAAAACAGATCAAGTTTTTAGCAGTTTCTCAAGCCGGCGCGATGCGAAAGGTCACCACATATTTTGCGGAGGCGCTAGCTCGTCGAATCCACGGGCTGTACCCGCAAAACCCATTGAACCAGTCGCTATTCGATGTTCTTTAGATGCACTTCTATGAAACTTGCCTTACCTCAAATTCGCTCACTTCATCGCCAACCAAGCCATTTTAGAAGCGTTCGAAGGCAAGAAATGAGTTCACGTCATCGATTTTTCTATGAATCAGGGGATGCAATGGCCAGCACTCATGCAAGCTCTCGCTCTTAGACTCAGTGGCGCACCCACTTTTCGGTTATCGGGCCACCCGCACCCGATGATTCGAATCATTTGCAAGAAGTGGGTTGGAAGCTGGCCCAATTGGCCGAAACTATTCATGTTAAGTTTGAGTACAAAGGGTTTATTGCAAACAATCTCGCCAATCTCAACGCGTCGATGTTGGAACTCAAGCCAAGTGAGGTCAAGGCAGTGGCGGTTAACTCGATGTTCGAGTTCCACAGACTTTTGGCTCAACCCGGAGCGATCGAGAAAGACTTTGGGTTAACTCTTTAATACGACTCAGGGTTCACTAGAGCGGCCTTACCCTTACTCTGTAGCCGATCGTTCTCAAGACGTTTGTACTTTTCAATACGTCTCATGAGTTGCCTCATATCCTTGGGCAGCTTCTTCGTCAATGACTCTCGTAGTTCAGAATCCTCAAATAGCCCTATTCTAAAGGTGCTCGCCGCAATCTTTTCGTTGCCTCCACCTATCTCATTATAAAACTCTCAATACTGACTGGTGTAACCGCGAAGGGTCTCCCCGACCCTCATCTTCATAGACAATAACACATTTTCCGGCTGTAGTACGCGGCTGTAGGTTACGAACCGGATACCGAATTCTTGAATTAATTCGGCAAAGCTGTGAATGGAATCCTTACGAAGCCCATTAAACCACCTCAATGCAGTAGGCCCGAGGCTTGAGGGAAATATCTTACACATGAACGCGTCATTGTGAGTGTGCAAAGACATCATTTGGATTTAATGGCTGACATGCTCTATCGGGTCCGTTTTCCCATCGTAGGAGTTGAACGGTGGTCGCATAAATCTACTCGACATCGGGGCCCATTCAATTTCTTCAGAAAATGGTGACCGAGCAGCTCTACGTAAGGCACGACTCATAGCATCCATGGCGGTATTACGGGGCCGTCACTCTTCTGGGGAGCTCGAACCCCAGTCTGCATACTCCCGCGAATGCAAACGTTCTTGACATCGGTAGGACTCAAGAGAATGTGAATGGTCCCGATGTCGGTGTGACTCCCGAGAACACGAACGGCTCCGGCGCTAGTGGGAATTGGACCGGTTGGATCTAGTCCCATGACGATCCCTCCCTCTCATAGATTCCTCTGCTCAGTTATCTCGTCCCTTCTCTGGTGTCTACCCCTTATCTCCAACTCTAAATCTCTCACCAGTCTGCGCAACCATTCAAGTTCCTCATCCCTCTCGTCGAACTGCCTGTGCCCACAAGCACCCAACATTATCCGGTGGGTTTAGTATGATCCCTCTCCAATATCAGACCGATCTTCTTCCTGGTCGTGTTCCATATCTTCGCGCCACTTTTGCCTTAGTTCTCTCCATGTCAATCCCCTGGAAGATCCTGGCAAACCCCTCTGAATGCCTCCCGGACATTTCTTGGGCTCGAGTCTCAACCGAACCACAGCTGTGTACGAGATTCCCACAGACGACACCAATTATGCGCACCCAAAACGAGCTTAACGAGCTAGCTGGCTCTTGTGCTCACAATCTATTTATGACATGGGTTTTGGATTTCCTACTCTGGGTGGTTCTAGTTTAGAGACCCAACAACACCTCTTGAGCCATTGTACCCCTTTCCTTATACTCCCGTGACTTTGTTGTTTTCCTTTCTAAGTATCTCTTCGCCTCCTCTTAACAACCATTTTCTTCTCTCTGCTTCTCTTATTTATAGCCCTATAACTAATGGTTAGTCATGATTACTCTTGTGGTTAGTGGTATAGGAGGTCCAATACTGTCAGTGCTAAGTGGACGTTTTAGTTGGGAGTAGGATGTGGTGAAAGTGGCATTGGAAATAGTTCCCCACTTCAAAAGGGATGTTCGGTAGCGTGGTGCCGGATAACCGGGGCATAATGTTTCCGAGCATTCAAGTTTCTGCCCGAGGTGTACTTTGCCGGGTAATTACGGCGTACATGTATTGTAATGACTCACTTAGCAGTTTTAGGCCAAGCCTAATGACATGAGGCCCGGTTCAATGGCCTCACCTATTTTGGGGTCTGGTTTAAGATGAGTGTATTGGGCCCATGGGCTATGTTGTAAAGTTGGAATCTAAGGCGCAAAGTCCAATTGGGCCTGGGCAGCCCTGTGCTGTTCAACATATTTTGTCACAATTGTCTTACATTATACACTGTGAATCGTAAAGAAAAAAAATAGTGATCTATGTGATTGTAACAGATAGCTAGTTATAGTCGATTACATAAGACAATTCTAAGAAAGTGTGTGATACATCATTATTGTTCTTCTTTTTTTTTTCTTTTTTTGAAAATGTTCTTTTTCCTTTTCTTAATTCTCAGTACAATTTCTTATCTTCTCTAACATTATTTCTCTTTCTCTACTTCATCTTCTTTTCTCTTTTTTTCTCTTTTACCGTGCACTTTTTGTAACTTTCCCATCTCATTTTTCTCTTCTTTTTATTTTTATTTTACCTTGCCTCCCTTAACATTCTCGTCCTTCTTCTTCTTTTCTTTCTTTTTAATTTTTTTTTTTTTTTTTACACTCATCATTTTCTGACACTTTCAATCCATTTCCTTCGTATATCCACCACTTTTCTCTGACACTCGCCATCAATAAAATCAACTTTTCATTTGGCTCTTACAACATAGAAGGCACATCACAGAGTATGATTTGTCGATTTCAACTAGAGAATGTGACAATGATTCAACTATACCAAGACTCATACAGGATGAGCTAACTGTTCCTAATGTAGATGAAGAGCTCACTTTAATTGAGAAGTTGAATAACGACCTAAGAGTTGCATATGAGACAATCATGACAGTTATTAATCATAAGGAAAGCATAATATTCTTTGTCGATGGGCCAAGGGGAATTGGGAACACATTTTTGTATGCATAATATTGACAATCTTGAGAAAAGCCGATCACATTGCCGTTTTGCCACAAATACATCTGGTATAGCAGCAACATTACTCCCTGGTGGAAGAATAGTGCATTCTAGGTTTACAATTCTTTTAACTCCCGATGCTTCATCTACTTGCTCAATAAATAAACAATCAGACTTAGCTGAACTTATTAGTCGTGCAACCATAATTATTTGGGACTAGCCTTTGAGCATGCGCTCATGTGTGTGCTCAGAGGCTTTTCTTTTTTTGAGTAAGGGTTAATTTAGAGTATTTATTATAATTTAGGATTACTACATTTTCCAATCACCAAAAAGCCTAGGAGTGTGATGAAAAATTATTTCACCACACATAATACTTAGCAAACCTAAAAGAGTTTGCTAAGTATATACAATACATCGATGATGGGAATGAACCATTTATAATGGATGATTTGATTAAACTATCCCTTTCAATGGCAATGCAATGAGAGGATCAACATTCTATATACAACTTGATTGATCAAGTTTTTCCAAGTTTGCAAGAACATGCCAATGATGCAAGATACATGGTTGATAGGGCTTTGCTATCACCTATAAATGATGATGTTGAACAACTTCATGCAAAGACAATTTCTCAGCTCCGGGAGATGAGTTTACGTTACATTCTTTTGATGAAGTTGAAGGAGATACGCAACATCTATATCAATAAGAATTCCTAAATTCTATATCTCCACCACATATATTAAGGCTGAAAAAGGGTGCTCCAATTATGTTGTCGTGCAATATAGATCCAAAAGCCAGATTATGTAATGGTACAAGAATGATATGCCATGGATTTTTTTACAACTTAATTGACATTGAAATTTTGACTAGACAATATGTGGGTGCATGTGTTTTCTTGCAAAGAATCCCTTTGAAGACAACAGAAAATGTACACCTGCCTTTTGTAATGATCAAACAACAATTTCCTATACGTTTGAGCTTTGCAGTTACAATAAACAAAGCGCAAAGTTAGACAATTCCAACTGTTGGAATTTTATCTTCCTGGTCATGTTTTTAGTCATGACCAATTATATGTGGCATTCTCAAGGGGAGTCTCCCAATCCACCACAAAACTATTGGATCAAAAAGAAAGAATACCTGAGGAGGAAGGTGTTCACACAAGAAATATTGTGTATAAAGATATTTTGTTCCCTTCATCATAGGTATTAATTAACAATTGGAAAGAACTATCTTACATATAGATTTATTTTAATAATTTACAAATTTTAATGGTTATGTGGTCTTCATTTTAATATTTTATTTCTTTTTTTTTTTTTTTTAGAATACTAAATATTTCTTGATTTTTTTTTTTTTTATGTATACAATTAATTGGTAACAGGAAGGATGCCCAACTCAAACATGAGGTTCGAGTCCACTATGCTAAATAATAGAGTGCACGTTGTTCCTACTGCTCATTAGGAGAATTGGAAGGATGATCAATCAATATCGAACATGGAGGCCATTGATAACAAGGTATATTTCCTTTTAATTATATCTCTAATTAGCATCCCTTTCTATTGTTTTATCAAATCTAATATTAAAAATGTCATGCTGCATATGGGTTACATTCGAAAATTGCAAATTTATTCACCTGGTTGGGGATTCACTATTCGAGCTAACAAGAAAGAGCTTTGGAAAGAAGTGAAACGAGTTTTAGAATCACAAAAATTGGAAAGGTGTGTTACACTATTTTTTAAAATAGGAAAATAACTAATTGATAAACTTATGTAGGTGGTCGGGATTTTCACCTCAGGCCTTTGGCCGATGTTGGCTTGACACCCTATACCTACCTTAGAAGGCTTTGTCCTCTTTAGGGAGCCAAGCCCTCAAGGATTTGTTCTTAAGGGGTGGGATTGTCCCACATCGCCTAGAGAACCCCCCCACTAACACTTTATATGCCCTTGGAGCTTGTGTTAGTGTACCACTACTCGGCCCTTTTAATGTAGGTGGTCGAGATTTTCACCTCAGGCCTTTGGCCGATGTTAGCTTGACACCCTATACCTACCTTAGAAGGCTTTGTCCTCTTTGGGGAGCCAAGCCCTCAAGGATTTGTTCTTAAGGGGTGGGATTGTCCATGTGAGTAGTGGTACACTAACACAAGCTCCAAGGGCATATAAAGTGTTAGTGGGAGGGTTATGAGTAGTGGTACACTAACACAAGCTCCAAGGGCATATAAAGTGTTAGTGGGAGGGTTCTCTAGGCGATGTGGGACAATCCCACCCCTTAAGAACAAATCCTTGAGGGCTTGGCTCCCCAAAGAGGACAAAGCTTTCTAAGGTAGGTATAGGGTGTCAAGCCAACATCGGCCAAAGGCTTGAGGTGAAAATCCCGACCACCTACAACTTAATATACTAACATTTTTTTTTCTTCATTTTGAAGTTCCAAGAACAAAGTCAAGCAACAAATCAATGTCAAGAGCAATGAGGTTTCCAACATCCATAAGAATAAAGACAAAGGAAAAATGAAGGACGATGTGATCTCTAACACTTATGTCAACAGAGATAAATAGAGAATGAAAATCAATGACAATGTGGTTTCCAACATCCATGAGAGAAAAAAATAAATAAATAAAAAAAATAGGACGATGCAATTTTCAACATCCAAAACAGTAAAGGCAAATAGAAAATGAAAGTCAAGGACAATGCAATAATAAAGCAGGTACAAATTATTACCACATCTACTTTTTTTAAATTTAAAAAAAAAAAAAAAAAAAAAACTTAATTACATAGTTCATATACAAATTTTTTTTTTTAAACTTTTGGTAATTAAATAATAGTTCTTCAAGTCCCAAGTTGAAGTAGACCATTTCACATACATGGAGCTATGTAATATCATCACAAGGTCAGTTCAAATATTTCATTTCACAAGTTTATGCTTGATTTTTATTGTGCTTATCATTATTGTGTACATTTTAAAGTCTTTATCAATAACACAAACTAACACATTTTGTATCATAGGTTGTTCATGGCAAATGCTGCTGTAAAGCAATTAGAATGTGGAACAAATACCATTGCTCCACCAACTTCTCCACCATAGCCGGCATAATATTAATAAGTTCACATATTCCATGTTTCAGATATAGTGAATTATTTAATAGTTTTACCTGATGTAAATATTTCACTTTTCTACATTGATCCATCAACTTCTTCATAATAGCTTTTGTAAAGGTCACCACATGTATTTAGTAAATAATTTTATCGTTATGATTTCATTATGCATTTTCATTATATGCACTATTTATAAGATTTATTTAATGGATATTTTTTTTTCCTCCCCCTAAAGGTTAATACTAAATTATAGCATCATCTTCCAATCAATAACACATTGATTACTACATAAACAAAATTGGCAAAAATGGATAATAATTAAGGAATACTAACCTCTGAGCATGTGTTCACGCGCATGCTCAGAGGCTCTTTTATTTTTTGGGTAAGGGTTAATTTAGAGCATTTATTATAATTTGGGATTACTACATTTTCTAATCACCAAAAAAAATATAAAAAATAAATAAAAAACCTAGGGTTGTGATGAAAAAATTATTTCACTTGCAAACGCATAATACTCATCACACCCCTAGGTTTTTATTTTGTGATTGGAAGATGTAATAATCCCAAATTATAATAAATTATCTATATCTATTTTGGGGGTTTTTTTTTTTAAATAGAAAACAATAAACGTATAGTTAATTTGAAAAAGTGGATTAGTGGGAAAAGTGGTCTTATTTTATAGGAAATGTTTTAGGTGAGAATTAAAAAAGCATTTTTACCAAGTTTTACCCCTACTTAAAAGTAGGCTATAGGGGTATTTTGAAACCAAAAAAAAAAATGTCCAATCCAAACAGGAGAAGCCCTTTCAATAGTAGTATAGATAAATAAACAAAGTTTGAAGAATAGGAGAGGGCCATTGGCATATCAAGAGGCAACAGCCCAAGCCCAAATATCCATCACTCACACAACTTTAATTTTCCACTACTTACAACATATTATCATCTTAGTAAATTGAGAAAAACAAATTCTCTTTGAACTTATTCAATTAAAAGAGTTAAGACATATTCTGATGTCTTTAATCACTTTGGAGAAGTGCTACTTAGTTTGGATTTTTTTTTTTTTTTTTTCTTTGAGAAGGACTTAGTTTGGAAGAGTTGGTTTATGGCAGCGATGACAATTTGGGGGTCAAATATCAGTAGTAAGAATAGAAACAATAAAGTTTGACTCCTAACTTATTTGGAACCTTGGGTTCTAACCACCAATAGATATATGACATTAGTCCTTGACTCACTTAACCCAACAAACCAAGTGAGTCGTATGCATTACAAATAATAAGACACATGTCATCTTCCAATTGATGTGTCAACCTCCTATTAGTGGTTGAAGTCCAAAATTCCAAATATATTTGGAGTCAAACCTTTTCTAAAACAAAATGGGAGAAAATATAAACAAAACCTGAAAATAAGCATGGTTTCAGCTAGATGGAGTGGATATTCCTCTTTCTAACATAACATAAAAAAATAAATAAATAATATTGGAGATTTCTCAAGTAACAACAATAACGAAAGATAAGATCGTATGAGAATAATCCTCCTTCACCCAATTGTCAAAAGGGGTTAAGGATTTTTCTCTAGTAGCAACAATAACAAAAGACTATCATCTTCTGCCAATAACCTCCCTCTCACCCTGTCACTCAAGTGTTAAAAGATGTTAAGCAAAAACAATCAAATTCAATATATGGCCCATATTAAATAATTAACTTTGGGCTTATCAATTAATTACTGCGAGAAAGGTACTTTGGTATAGTGTACACACCAATCACAGGAAAAATAACATGCCTTATTTTTTTTGTTGGAATAAGAATTTTATTCAAAATCAAACATAATACAATCAAACCAGCCAGAATAAGGGCCGTTGGCCTCAGTGGCCTATTGGCACCCAGGTACCCGAGTGACCTGATGCTCAGGGGTTCTAGCCCCTGCAATCACCTAGCAAAAAAAAAAAAAAAAAAAAACCAGCCAGAATAAGGAAAAACGAAAAAATTAAAAGCAGCACACAAGCACACCAAACAAAGGCAAAGCAACAAGCCTCCCATATAATGATCTTGATAAAGGCTGACAGCATTCCTCTTATTCCAATCTTGCGCATACCTTCTTCCAAAACATGGCTTTAAAACCTCTTACTTGCAAATTCTGAGGCCCCAGTCAACCAAATCATCCCAGGCCAGCTTGGCCTTAGCAATCAAACCATTCTTCATTATTTTCTTGTAGAGAAGTATTAAAAAACAAACGGCTGCTGTAAAAACTTACAAGCTACTTGATTAAAAAAGGAAATAACAGGCTAATTAGAAAGCAACAACAAAGAATAAGGCCCACAGTAATCCCCCAAAAGTGTGGCACCACTGAATAGGTGCCTGCAGCAAAAGCTACCAGCAATGCTCCAATAGACCAGTTTGTGAAAACAGGGGCACGTCGTAACACTTCTCTGTGAAATTCGACTTCCCTAATCGTCATTGAAGCCAAAAAGTTGACGAATATTGAGGTAGTGGAAAGACCAAAAGCTATAGTATTAGCTATCAGAAATACACGGAAAGCAGTTTTTTTGCCTAATACTGCCAAGCCCTCGTCCACACCTCCGTTTTGGTTAAATCCACCGGGCACCGTGAAAGCTGCAGTGAAGGTCACAGTTGCGATGAGTGTGGCTACCAACAAGTTGGTCTCGCTCACTTGCTTCACAAATTTTGATCCTTCCTTGCCATCGCCATCGCCTGCCTGTTTTACTTGCTTCACAAGATTTGATCCTTCCTTGCCCTTGCCATTGCCATCGCCTTCGCCTGCCAGTTTTACTCTCCTACTATGGTCCAAATTCCAAATGCCTATATGCATGTAGTCTTCCTTCGTTTGAAATCCGATGTCCATTATGGTGAAGCCCTGCTTGTTTTTAGCATATAAGTCAAAACCTCTTTTATGTCCCAATAGGGATAAAACCTCGTAATTCCTATTGATGGCCGCCAGATGCAGGGGCGTGTTTCCTTCTTGGTCCTGCTCGTTGATGAGACCCACAGATTCTGGTCTCCTCAGAAAAAACGTGACTGCATCCCTCGCTCCACTTTCTGCAGCGACATGAAGAGCCGTCTTACCCCTGTTGTCCAACAACTCATAGATACCTGGACATGCCATGATGATTTCTTCCATTACCTTAACATTGTCTTCCTTGGCCGCAATGTGAAGAGCAGATAAACCTTCTTTATTCATCTCATATGCAGAGGAATTACAGATTTCTAAAAGCAACCTGACAAATTTCCAATTTCCCATATGCGCGGCAATGTGTAGAGGAGTCCTTCCTGTGTCATCGTGTTGCTCAATTGTACTCGGCCATCTTCTCGTCACTTGTTTCACAATAACTACGAAGATAAAGGAAAGTATTGCTCAGTACATATTAAAAGAATGTTTTGTTTGTTTGTTTGGTTTTTTTTTTTTTTTAAACTTTTGGATACCACATGGTGAGAGAGTGTTTTGTGTGTAGTATAACTTATTTCACCCTTTTAAGAGTTATCATGACTTTTGAGCGGAGTTGTGGTGTGTCTTTGTGTTAGAACTTTCCCTCTCCATTGTGTGCGTTTGTTTCTAAAAATAAGAATAAGTAATTGTCCCACATTACTTAAGAGAGAGTGTTACGTGTAATATAACTTGTCAAACCATCCTTTAAAAGTTACTATGGTTTTTATGTGGAGTTGTAGTGTATCTTTGTATTAAAACCACTTTCTCTCCCTCTTGTGTGTGTTTGTTTCTCAAAAAAAAAAAAAAAATGCCACTCAATTGCAAGATTCTCAGCATATAAAAAAGGTAAGGATACTTTCACATCCATTTTCACCTAAATGTTTGAAATGAAAGTGTAAATTAATCAACGCATTAATGAGATAATTTCTTTTAATTGTATTTTCTCTCAAAATGATTTAAATGAGAGAATTTGTATTCTTCTTTTAAATGAATTAATTTTGGATATTGTGAAAAAGAATAAATGTAAAATGAGTGTGAAGAATAATTTCCTTATAAAAAAGGGAAAATATTTTATACACTTGTTATTGTACCTTCTTTACACAATGTTCATAATTTTACATGTGTTGTCCACATTTTTTAAGCATGTACACATTTATCATATCAAAAGGGTGATGTGTACCAATGAGTGTCCAATAAGCAATGCCCAAGAATTGCTTGGAAATTGTTTAACCTAGTTTAGGTGAGCTATGCACCCAATTGATGAAGAACGGGAGGAGTTGGAGAAATCATAAGATCCACATGGTGGACAAGTGATGTGGTTCACCATTCCACTAAAAAACTACCACTTGTTTAAAATTGTTAGTTAGAAAAAATTTTTAAACAGAAATTAATTACTGACTTAGCAATTTTAAACAAGTGGAAGTTTTTTAGTGGAATGGTGGACAAGTGACATGGTCCACCAGAGGACTCTATAATTTCTCGAGGAGTTGAGCCAAGAACTATGATTAAGGGTGTCCATTCAAACACTTTTCGCGCACTTTGAGCCCAAGTCATACCCTTGATGCCATTTCTAAGGGTAAAGTTTGGATTAGTGAATGAATAATGTGATGAGATGATAAATAGGAGATAAATCCCATGCATGGCGATAGAAATCTTCCTTGTTTAGTCATAGGATTTGTCTTGTTTTTCGAAAGGGAATTTGTCCATTCTGCGGCAAGAAATTTCCCTATATAGCAACAAGGATATTGTTAGAGATATTTATAGACATATTGCCTATATATACTCATGTTAGGGTTCATTGTAATACAGGTTATTGTACTACAATCTTATACAATAAAGATATAACCCTTAAGAGATTCATCCGTGGATGTAAGCCGACAAAGCTGAACCACGTAACCCTCGTGTTCTCGATGTTCCTATTCTATGCTTCCCCTTTCGCATCCACTCTAGTATATACAACATGGTATAACACATCGCATTGCTAATAATATATTTAACATTGTATCAGTGCCAAATTTCGTTCTTGGCATCAAACAAAACGTCTCTAGCAAACAAAGAAGATTATCATGTGCACACCACATTCTCAAGTCACACATGCTTGCCTGCTGGATCTAGACTCCACGGCATCTCGTAGCCATGGCTTTGTGCTATATCGAAACCTAACAACCAAGCCGTGACTTAACTTACTAAATTTACGCAAATCCAAGCTTCGCCTGATGAAACCAACACCACAGACGTGCTCCACGACCTCCCGCGACCAAAACCCAAAAATCCAGTCACCCAAAGCCGAAAACTCGAAACCAACTCGGACCATGTAGCCATTGACTTTGATCCTGGATCCATTGACTTTGACCTTGGATCCATTGAATTTGACCAGTTGACCTTTAACCAAAAGTCAAAATTTTAAAAAGGGACTATCTTACTCAGTTTTTTGCGTAGATTCCAATTTTGAACTCCATTTCTTTATTTGAAACTCCAAAATTGGTCAATTGGCATATTCTTCATTGTGATTTCTTCAAAGGCATTGTTCATGGCATCTTCAAGTGATCTTCTCATGCTTATCCAACCTCAAGCCTTCATCAAGCTTCTGCCTTAAGTTTGAGGGAGGGTGTTAGAGATATATATTAGACATATTAGCCCAGTGTAATAGGCTCAAGCCCATTCCTGCTTGTACTAGTAGTCTAGGATTTAGTCGCCTATATATATTCATGTTAGGGTTCATTGTAACATAGGTTATTGTATTACACTCTTATACAATAAATATGTAACCCTTAAGGGATTCCTCTGTAGATGTAGGCCGACAAGGCTGAACCACGTAACCCTCGTGTTCTCAGTGTTCTTATTTTATACTTTCTCTTCTGCATTCACTCTATCATATACAACATGGTATAACACATCGCGTTGCTAATAATATATTTAGCAGATATTAAGTATCCTACACAAGAAAAATCCTATTCAATAGTAGGAACTTTTTATATTCTATTGGACTGACTTGTATCGAATGGAGCTTTCAATATTTGTGAATGCAAGAGGTTGAAACCCAAAAGATGATAAGCTAGGAAAGGAGAGAGAGTGGTTAGCAGGTGCATGGAAGAGATTCTTTGGCACTTATTGTTCTATATTTGTGAATACACACGTAGGTTTTAATATGAGTTATTCCACTTTAGTTAGTAGTAGACGAATGAAGGAAGCTTAAAAAAAAATAAATAAATAAAATAAAATAAAAAATGAAGGCTTGCTCATAGTAAGAGTTGAGTGTCATTTACAAAAAATAATTCCCAAAATGACAAATTGAGTTAAATAGGACACTTCAGTGAGTCCACTAGAGTGGGGGTCGATTTGGAAATTAACAGGTGGGATATGAGCAAATACAGGCAAGCTCAAGTGAGGCCTCTAACGAGCTTAATCAACTGATACCCGATAGCTGCTTGAGCGGGTTAAAAATTAGGTTTTCTACAAAATTTGGTAAAAAAGTGAAAAAAGATTGTTTCAATTTGTAATGGTTAGCAATAGCCAAGACAATGTTTAGTCTTTTAGAGGGCTTGTATTGACAAAAGTGACCATATAAGTGTGCCTTTTCAAAGGCAACTATATATTGTTTATAAATAAATATCTGTATCCATTTTTGTTTATGGAGTTCAAGCATAGTTGTATTTAGGGGATGATTTGCCTATAATTCAGTAGCAGCTCTAGGAATTTTTTTTAAGTTAGTCACTCAAAAACTTAAATTATACAAAATCTAATAAAGATATAACTTGAATATATAAACCTCACAAATATATATATATATATATATATATATATATATATGTAAATACGTGAAATATTACAATTTCTTTGTACTAACAAAGAGAAAAAAAAATAAAAGATAAAATGGAAATTAAAAATGTTGAGATGAGAATAATAAAGTGTGAGAGAGTCTAAAATGATAATAGAGAAGAGAAAAATTGAGAAAGAGAAACGGGTGATATTTGCTATAATCGCAAGTTGAATGGCTAAAGAAAGAAAAATTTTTGTGGCTACACAAAACCAAAAAGAGCGTAACTACCAATACTGCTAAGGAGAACTTACAATTATAGTATTTCTCTTGATACCCTTTTTTAAGGAAAATGAAATTAGAAATTTTTTTTATATAATAGGTTGAAAATTTGAATGATTATAGATTTTTATTTTTATTTTTATTATGTTGGAAATATAGTTTTTTAAGATATTTTCTAAAATAGATTTTAAGTTTTATTATAATGTTACAACTCGCAACCAAATTTATAAATTGGTTTATTTATTCCATTACAACATATTTTATTTCTAGCAACAAAGATTTCCATTCTAGTTGTGATTCTCATTCAATATACCAAACGTGCCTTAATTGGATGCTTTCAAAGATAATTTTGAATCACATTTGACCATTGTCAAATATATCAATAAGTCTCAAAAATTTCAGCAAGAAACAAATTGTTTCAAACTTGCTTAACACTCACTCAACCGAACTATGCAGAATTTCTAAACATAGGGGTTTGCCTAACACTCTCTTAACATTTGGGTCGAGCCCACTAACAAAAAGATACCCACAAAGAGTCTTACTTGACACTTGTATGTCATATTTGTCAACCCAATTTCAAATAGAGCCACAAAGAGTCATGTTTGATGTAAAATCGACATCTTAGTTAAGTGAAATACTGTAGAGTTGTTTCCTCACTGTCACAATTGAATTTTTGCTCAATAAAACTTCTAATAATTCAACCTACTTAAATTTAACAAATATACAACAGTAACTCCTCAACTTTATAAAAAGTTGTGGTTGCTCCACCTACAAAATTTTCTATTTTTTATTATTTATTTTATTGTTCAATTTTATTATACTAGGAAAAAAAATATTTTCTTTATTTTACATATGCAGTTTCATTAACCAATGTATCTTGCATGTATATTATTTTATGACGAATTGAGTTACTAATACTTGGACCAGTATACAAAATAACATAATAACCTACAATAAAATCAAAGTTTATCAAAAAAAAATGAAAAATACAAATTACAAATTACACCTTTTAACTTTAACCAAAATTCAATTAAGCACTTTAAATTCACTTTCGTTCATTTTGAGTCCTCTAAATTTCAACTTTATTCAATTAAGACCTTCCATCTTGATTTGTTATGTGGGTTGCTGTTAAGTGCATAAAATGACACAATTTTGAATTCAATTAAAACTTTCTGTAATAGTTTGTTAAGTGGGTTGCTGTTAAGAGCATAAAACAACATAGTTTTGATTTTAATTTTTCAATTCTTAAAATATTTTTTTTTAAATAAAAAAAATTTAAGTAAAAAAAACTTTTAAAAAATATATAATTAATTTTATTTTCAAATGGGAAGAACATAAACACAAATTCAAAAATAATTTTTTTTTTTTTTTTTTTTTTTTTTTTTTTTTTTTTTTTTTTTTTTTTTTTTTTTTTTTACAGATTTGAACAGCCTCTAAAGCTTACAACCAAAGCTCTGAAGCTCCACTATGATGCACAAAGAGATACTATCAAATCGAAGAAAAACAAACTCAAAATGGATGAACATAAACCTAAAAATGACAAAAAAAATTACCCAATAAAAATTACAAAACTTTCCTCCAATTTCTACAAATGGATATTCAAATAAACAAATAAAACCCTAGAATCCAACCCACATCTAGAACAACTTTCAAATCAACCTCAATGCACAACTTAAAAGAAGGATAGAAAAAAAAAATGGAAATTTCAATTGAAATCAAATCAGATTGAGATCCCATTGCGATCCGTTCATAACCCAACCAACTCGCCATCTGAAAATACAACAATGTCTTCCATGCCCACAACAGTTGTCTCATCCAATGCCTCCTTTACTATGCTTTTAAATCGGTGGCTAAATAAGGAAGATGAATAGCAGATGATTGGGAAGATTGAAAGGCGGATGATAAAGAAATGGGAATTTTGAGAATATGCTAGAATGTCTTGAACACCGGTGGTGATTCTTTTTCCTATCATCTTTCAATGGGCAAAACTTACATACAGTAATTTAGATGCTAATACTAGGTATCCCTCTTAAAATTCAGGTATTTGTTTAGTTACTTAACAGAGCGAACGATGCATTAACACCATTTGTATCTTTCTTTTTTCTTATCTAAAACCCATTTAGAAAAGCCATGAAACTCCAATTTCTCCAACTTCTCTATCTCGGAAGCTCCTCCTTCTTCAGTTTGGAATAATCAACTGCTAATTTTTTAGTGGATGTTGAGGCAACATAGCAGGCAAAGGAGGAGAAAAGTAGTAATAAATATACTTATGAATTACTGGAAAGAAGATTTTTTTTTTTTTTTTTTTTTTTTTTTTGACAGAACTGGAAAGAAGAAATTAAAGTGTGGTGGGTCAGGCACTAATGGAGTTGTGGGGAGAGGATAAATTGGTTATATATATGTGATTAGGGAAAAGTCAACAGATGATATTAGTTTAGAAAATATTTATAGGAAAAGAAAAAAGTAATTAATTTTTTTGATTGCTTTTCATATTTCTCGTAAAGTAGTGTTAAAACCTAAATGATTTGTTAACAATTATCGCAAGCACACCCGTTAATATGACCCATATATTTAATCTATTTGTGATTGTGAGTGTGAGATCTTTACCTTTTCGTTAGTTGCTTGGTTGGTTGCATGATATCGATCAGATCATTGACAATAGCTTTTAGATAGATAATTCAGGGCTCAAGAGAAAGAGAGATAGATATATATATGAATCTGCTGGCACCGGAGAGAAGAGAGACAAAAATTTGGGTCCATTGAGATTTGATAGAAGAGAGACAGAGATGTGAGTTTGGGGTTTTCTTGCGGGATTTTCTAAATGGGTCTTAACCGGGGAAAAATATGGATAACGATGTTTTCTCTGTACTAACTAGACAAGTAGCTAAAATTTAAAAAAGATATCTAGAGAATAGTACCTAAAATACAATATTTAAAATTTTACATTTTTTTTAATTGTATATTATTGTTTATTTGTTGACAAATAATTTTAATAAATTATTTTTGGTCATTTACCGTAAAGAAAATCACCCTAAAAAGAAAACATCGTTGATTAGAGAGTTCTTAATTGCAATTTTTTTTTTTTTTTTTTTATGAAAACTAACGGGCCTTAATTAAATAAGTTTCAAAGTTAAAAGGCTTAATTAAATCAAAGTGAAATTAAAGAATTGAATTGATTTTTGACTAAAATTAGAGATGTAATTTGTAATTTTGCCAATAAAAAAAGAGTTCTTGTGGTAAGTTAGACATTTTTACCTTCTGGAATAGTTGCACGTGCGCCATGATGTCTCTTTCTAAGTTTTATTGTTCTATGCGTATGAGATTCCGGAAGAGGGTTGAGAAATAGCATACTGATGATCCACTTCAAAGTTACGATGCCTCACCGAAATTCAAACTGTAAATCCTTAAAGTTTGTTTGGGAGATGCAGTCCGCCATGTTAATGTCTGCATTGGATAAATCAAAAGCAGTAACTTTAGAAATAATCATACCCAGAGAAATAAAAATTCCGCGAAACATTACACCAAAACTTGTTTCTATTAGCTTATTTTATTTAAAAAATAAGTTAAATGAAAATAAACTATATCCAAGAAAATAAAAATTTTAAAAACCTGTACATTAACAAAATATGCACAATTCCATCTTCGGATTTTCAAAAATGCCAAGCGATAGTTTAGGGGCTGTTTGGTTTTTTTTTTTTTTTCATCACTCATCACTTCTTACTTAATTTTCGTCACTCATTACTCGTCACTCGTCACTCGTCACTTAAAATACCCAAATTTCCTATATCCACCCGTTTGGCACACTTCACTCGGCTTCTCATCACTCAATTTTTCTACTTTTTTGTGGGATCCATACCTCTAAATTGGTCAAACCCTTTTGTTAAGCCAACCCGCGGAACCCATTCCCCACCATTTTCTCTTTTCTCATTTCTCATTTCCCCTTCACCCATGTTACTCTCCCAAAACACAAACTCGAACCCAGCTTCAACCACAATAACAAAAACAGCAACAACAACAACAGAAACAACAACAACAACAAAATGTGGCCAATCAGACGGCTAATTCCACCTCCACCTCAGCTGGTGACAATGACGATGACGAGCCGATACAGAACCTTCTGGAACCTTTCAGTAAGGACCAGATTATAAACCTACTACACGAAGCAGTGGATAAGCACCGTGATGTGGCAGATCGGATCCAAAAGGTGGCAGATGAGGACCTGGCCCACTGCAAGATCTTCGTCCACGGTCTCGGCTAGGACACCACCGCCGAAACCCTAACCCTCGTGTTCAAGGAATGGGTATTTTGAAATCCATTCATGTTTGTATTTTGAAACCCCAAATCCAAATTCAAACGCATCCTTACCCGGTCATGGAATGCAGCGAAGACCAAAAATATTCTGTGATGAAGAACCAAAAAAAAAAAAGCATACAACAAAGAAAAAAAAATCCGTGATGATCTCAAAAAAGAAAGAGGAAAAGAGATGGTCTGAAGGATGGGCTGTGTTAATAGCAGATGGGTATGGAGAGAAGAGAGTGGCTTGTGAAGCGAAGAGGAAGAGGAAAAAAGAAAGAAAAGAGATGGTCTGAAGGATGAGAGAGCCGTTGGTAGTCAATGAGCTGGCAAGGAAAAGACTAGACACAGAAAATGGGGGCCACCATGCGAATATATTTATGAAAATGCCATTGGAAACTGAAAACAACTAAAATGTGTTTTCAATTTCCATAACTCATCACTCAAAAATTAGAGAATTGAGTGATGGAAACAAAAACTGGAAACACAGCCAAACAAGTTTTCTTGGAGTGGGTCCCACTTATTTTGAGTTATGAGTGATGGGATGTGAATATATTTACGAAAATGCCATTGAAAACTGAAAACAACTAAAATGTGTCTTCAGTTTCCATAACTAATCACTCAAAAATCAGAGAATTGAGTGATGGAAACAAAAACTGGAAACACAGCCAAACAAGTTTTCTTGGAGTGGGTCCCACTTATTTTGAGTTATGAGTGATGGGATGTGAATATATTTACGAAAATGCCATTGAAAACTGAAAACAACTAAAATGTGTCTTCAGTTTCCATAACTAATCACTCAAAAATCAGAGAATTGAGTGATGGAAACAAAAATTGGAAACACAACCAAACAAGTTTTCTTGGAGTGGGTCTCACTTATTTTGAGTTATAAGTGATGGAAACATAAAAACCAAACAGCCCCTTAGCTATTTGGCTTCATCATTGCCACATTGTACCTGATTCCATGTGTCCCCCAATGGTGGGGTCACTGGGGTGTGTGCGGGCATGCATGACTAATATTTAGTTTGAGTAGCGTTATAGATAAAAGAATTTTCAATTTTTATTTAGTTATAGATAATTGAAGTGATATATCACAAGTAAAATTTAGTTATAAAATTGATTGTAACTTAAAACTAAAATCTTACTTAATATCTTTTTATTATAGGTGAATTTTGGCAAATCTACCGTTGGATTACATTTTTTTTATATATTTTTTCATACTTGTAATTAGAAAATTAAAAATCAATAGCTGTGTCATCAATGAATTGTTTAAATTGCAAGTTTTTGTAGTTTAAAATTTTGTATAAAATCCGATTGGTATAAAATTTGACATGTGTATTAAGAACGTAGAGAACATACAATCAAACAATTAGATTTTCAAAATATGTAGTAATGCTAATGATATTGAGTAAGGTTGTATCTTAAGGTTACAACTAATTTTGTAACTAAACTTTGTTTTATATTATATATCATGATTGATGTTAATAAAAGTGAGGTTAATTGCATGTTTATGTAAACAACAAAAAAGAAATTATAAATTGATCTGAAGCCTAAAGGCAATGTTAAGAAAACAAATTTGTGCCCACATATTTAGAGTTTATTTGGGATTCACTTATTTTACTGAAATTAAAATTTTTTTACTGAAAGTTCTGTAGATAAAGGTAAAAGTTAGCTGAAATAGTACGATGAAACCTATAAATAGTACCAAAAACTGCAATAAGACCATAAATAATAGTAAAAATAAGCTAAATAGTAAAATAAATTGATAAAAATAATCTTTGATGAACAAACACTTATTTTATTGCTTTACTATGTATTTATGTTGGTTGATGCCTGACAGGGCCGACTAGAGTCTCTAGGCTAGATAAGCTCGATCGGCTGGTTTCTCTTTAAAAACTCAGCTTCAGAATTTATCGAGCCCTTCTTTTTTGGGCTCTTTTCAAGTTTTTAACTTGGGCTTCGGCCCGCTTTCAGAAAACTCTGGTGGCCGAAGATCAGTTCGGCCTTTGGTGAGAACATGTATTGCCAATCCTTTGGCTCTATATTGAACAGTGGATGCCTTGCCATCATGCATTATTTGTAAAGAGTAATGTTAAAGAATATAACATATTTTATTTTATTTTTATAATAAAAATTGGTAGTACTAGTAATTTTCCTTTTGTAAAATGGGTAATGTTAGGAATATTTTTTTGTTAAAGTGACAAATGGTTTGTAACAATGAGAAGGTATTTGGTATCAAATGATACCATATCAATAGTATCAAAATTCAATAAATGTGAAACATGTCAACAAAAAATAATTACTCAACTAACAAATGAAAGACATATGTTAGTGAGTATTTATTTTTACACACATGTCTCTCATTTATTGAATTTTAATACGGATGACGTGATATCATTCCATACAAAATACATTTTCAATAAACATGGTCCAAAATAGAAAGTGCAGAAATATTTAAGGAGCAAGCTGGATCGAGCCACTTACAATTACGAGTTGTTTGAAGGCCAACTGCATGCAAGACATTCATGCCGTGCCTTCCAACATAGGAGCAGTCTGGAGCAACATTTAGGATATGAGAAGCCATGTAGTTGAGTTCTCTATCCACTGCGAGGAACAGTGCGGATTCCCCAGCATTGTTTACCTTCATAGCCAATTCTGCAGGATCCTTCTCTTTAATTAGTTCTTTCACAACCTTAGAGTTACCATATCTCACAGCAACGTGCAGGGCAGTATCCCCATCTTGATTCACCATGCTCAAAAGCTGCTGCCGCTGCCGGCCACCTGTTTCAACATCCAGTTTTTTGGCCTGGTCTATTAGAAGCTTTGCCATTGAAGAATCTCCTACCCTTGCAGCAACATGTAGCGGAGTATTGCCTTTGGAGTTTCTTTCATATGCAAACCTCGGACTTAAATTAACTATCTTTTTTGCAGCCTCAAATTTTTGGAATTGCAGTGCAACATGAAGAACAGTGTTCTTCTCGATTGTCACTTCGAGAAGGGTTCTATCATTTGGATCTTTCAATTTCTCAAAGAAACTTAAATTACCAGTGGAAGCAGCTTGGAACACTTGAGGATTCATTCTGTTTTGCCGTCCTTCTTCCATAGTCGAATATCACTCTGCCTAGCTAGTATTGTGAAAAGAAAAATCAATAAATAAATCAATACTATTTTCTCTTTAAAAAATTAAAGAAAAAGAAAAACCTTATTTTCATCTGTTTGCCTTGATTATTGTGTTGAAAAAAGGTAATTAAAAAAGGAAAAAAAAATTATCATTTGACACTTAACTTACATTATTTTACACATTTATTCACAATTAATATGAAAATGTACACATATCTCAACAAGAAAAAAATGAAAATGTCTATAAAAATAATCTAGGTGAAAAGTGACATGAGCATAGTTGTCAAAACGTAAATCGTATCGTAAATTAATTTTTTATTTTTCCGTATCGTGTATCATAAGATACATAAACATTTAATAAAATTTGTAAAAAATTATAGATATACATATATAAAAGGTACATTCATTATAAATTTTGAATATAATCAACTAATGACTAATTTATTTATCACTTATGTAATAATATTTAACAAGCTAACTAAATAAATCAAACTAGCATGTGTTTATAACATACACATTCAAATTGCTTAAATTCATTACAAATGACCCCAAAAAAATAATTTATTTGCATTATATTGGCTAATCAACCCCACCTAGGTCAATACTATCATCATGTTTATCATTTTGCAAACTTATTTCTACATTAAAATTTTTCTTCATCATCATTAATATCTACTATCTCTTCTTATTCCTTTTATTTTAATAATTAAAAAAAAAAATCTTCTTGGCATTCTAGTTTCTTGGAGTTATAATAATATTGACAAAAATAAAAAGTAATTACATTTTCAATTAATATCTTATTCATAGTATAGAAAATAAATTTGTAAATATTAAAGTGAAGCGTAAGTGTATACTGTGTAGTCCAAATTGTAGAAGAAAGAGAGGGGAAAAAAACTTATGATTATGTTATTTTATGAGGTTAAATTAAGTAACCTAATAATTTTGTTTTTAAAGTAAGTTCAACAACTTGTTAGATTCAAATAAAAGTACAAATTTTAACAAAAAATCTCATTTTAAAACATTTGTCTATGTATCGTATGATACGTACAATTTTACAATACGATTCATACAATACACATACTGTATCATACGATTTATGAGCTCATACGATTTATGAGCACTTACGATACGCCGATATGATACGAAATATTTTACACATGATACGATACATATCGTACAATACATATCGCATATAATACGATACTGGCAACTATGGACATGAGAGTGTGAACTATAAAGTACATTTAAAAAATTGAATTTCAAATTTTCATCTAAAAACTGAGGCAAATGAAGTCTTAGGTAATTATAAAACTAAATATTCTTTGTAAATAGAGAGATTTATTATATAACGAAAATTAATATGGGCTAAAATTAAATCTAACTCATTGATTTTTACTTAATTGTTAAATTAGTCTTTAAATATTAATTTCTAATAATTTAAAATTTAAAATTTTAATTGAAAATATGTATGAGACATGTCATTCATTTGATCTTGTTATTTGATAAGTATTATTTAGAAAATAAAAACTTTAAAAGGCTTTTTTTTTTTTTTTGAGAATTTTAACTTATAATGTTCGTTTTTTTATAATAGCTATTTAACATCAGACTAAGACACCAATCGGTTTTTTGTATAGACAATGATTAAATCTTAGATCTCTTATTCAATTATCAGAAACTTTACCCGTTGAGCTAACTGGAGCCCATTAAATGACTTTATTGTTAATAGTTTTGGAAATGACCAAATCTACTCATTTTGAGCGAGGGATAGAATTGGGAAAAAATTAGTTAAAGTATACTATTTAAATCCAATAAAGGGTTCTATTGTATATCCATGAAAAAATAGAGGGCTCCCTTGTCTCTCTCCTTTTATTTTCCCCCGAAATAAATATTTATTGAGAATTGGAAAAGCTATTACAAAAAGCTCATACCTGAATAGAACAACTGCCCAGTCGCACTAGTTTGCCCAGTTGGTGTCTCAACTTTCCGTTTGATTATCTGTATATTTAATAAGACAAACTGTTCAACTTTATAGACAACAATTTGAGTAACAGGTGAGTACAAGCAAAGAATATATTATATCAACGAATACAAGTCAAGTATATATGATAAAGGAAACATAACTAAAGCAACAAAAAAGCAAAAAAGCAAAAAAAAAAAAAAAAAAAAAAAAGATTTTTATTTTTAGATTATGTTTTCGTTAATAGTTATGCCCAAGCCTTAAATGGGTTTCCGTCCCATTTTGCGGCAATAAGTAATTTTAACGCAAGGTGATGTGGAAGCTATGATTTATTCTTGCAAAAATGCTAGAAATATTACAAGTTTTATTATATAATGTATAGCTAAAAATTGATATGTTATGATTGGTGGACTTTAACCACTTAATAAATAAATGTTTTAAATGTGTTTTGATGATTCATGATTGGTAATAAATCAGTTTGTGAATTCTGACCTTCTGGCCTCTGGGTGATAAAAATTGTAGTATGCGTAACATTACATTTATTTTTAATTAGTCTACAACCCATGCTATACACACAAAAGTTACACATCATATGATTTTTTCTTATCTTCATTTTTTTCTAAATATGAAATTTGATAATTATCTATATATATATATAAAACTGAAGCTTTTGAAGCTCTAACAATTTTCCACATCATCACTATTTTCTTTTTCTTTTTATTTTAGATTCTTTTTATTTTATGTTTTATATATTATAAAATAAGTCCTAATTAATACCTAACCATAATAGGAACCAAATTTGACCTAAAAAAACATTAAAAGAACCTAAAAATAAGGAAATATATCACCTAGACCTAAAATAACGTTTTTTGCATAAAAATACCAAAATAATAATATCCAAAAAAAAACTTTTGGATTAAGAAAAAAAGTGAGAGACTCCTGGTAGGACTCTCTCTTCTCTCCTTAAAACCTTAACAATTACCATTTCTAAACCCTAAACTCAACTTCACTTTAAGATTAAAAAAATAAGAAGGAGAGAGACCCACGTAAAAAAAAAAAAAAAAAAAAAAAAATGTAGGTTTTGTCTTTTTTATTTGCTTTCGTATGTGCCTAAAATTTTCATTCTATCTTATTGTTTTATTATGTTTAGAATTGATTTTCTTCTAAGTATTTGGGTTAATCTCTATATTTTGATAGTGTTTTTATGTGTTTGGTTTTTGAGTTGAAATTCTAATAATTATTTTATATTGTATATGGCAGATGAAGCATCTCTATTTTTTGAAGAAAAATCAAAACTGCAACCTATGTCTTCTAGCCCAAGGTGCGGTAAATTTTTATATGTTCTTACTTTATTGAGAATTTTTATTTGGGTTCATGTGATTTTTTTTTTTTTTTTTTATTAAAGCTTTGATTTTCGGGTTGATTAATTATTTGTTTGGATTAATTTCAATTAATTATTTGTTTGGATTCAATGTAAAAGATAATGGAATTAGGTGTTATAAATTTGATAATGTTCCATGTTTTGAATTGTTTATATTATTTAGACTCTTAGTAGGACTCTCTCTTCTCTCCTTAAAACCCTAGCAATTACCATCTCAAAACCCTAAACTTAACTTCACTTTAAAATTAAAAAAATAAGAAGGAGAGAGACTCAACTAAAAAAAAAAAAAAGAAGTAGATTTTGTCTTTCTTATTTGCTTTCATATGTACCTGAAATTTTCATTCTATCTTATTGTTTTGTTATGTTTAGAATTTATTTTCTTCTAAGTGTTTGGGTTAGTCTTTATATTTTGATAGTGTTTTTGTGGGTTTGGTTTTTGGATTGAAATTTCTAATAATTATTTTATATTGTATACGGCAGATGAAGTATCTCTATTTTTTAGAGAAAAATCAAAGTTGCAACCTATGTCTTCCAACCTAAGGTGTGGTAAATTTTTATTTGGTATATTATATATGAATTTTTTGAATTTGAAGGGTTTTGTTTGGTTTTGAAGTAGAATTTGTGGATTCTATAAAATTTGGAAGGTTTAAGTTTTGGGGTTTTTGGTATTTGCATCTTAGTAGGTTGATCTTAATTCTTTACCTTATATGTTTTTTCTTTATTGAGAATTTTTATTTTGGGTTCATGTAATTTTTTGTTTTCTTAATTAAAACTTTGATTTTTGGTTGATTAATTATTTGTTTGGATTAATTTCAATTAATTATTTGTTTGGATTCAATGTAAAAGATAATGGAATTATGTGTTATAAGTTTAATAATGTTCCATGTTTTGAATTGTTTATATTGTTATTAATACGACTAAATAAGATTTGTTTTTATCTTTGTAGTTTATATCAGTTTTGAGTGTGTGTATATATATAACTTTTGAGAATTTTGCTTTATTAATTTAAGAATTGTAAATTACTTTGTAGGTTTCAGTAACTATGCACCTACAGTGAGATATTGACAATATAAGCATATATATATATATATATATATATGGTATTAACATTTTATAAAAATCTTTCTTACAACCCAATAACATTCTACGTTAGACAACACTTCTAAACTATAGAAAAGCATAGAAGTTAAATATTTATTCCCATTGTATTTTATTTAATTATGACAGATCCATTTTTTTTAAAACGCTAACTAGAAAAATGTCTATAATATGTATATTATTAACCCAATTTTCTATTTCTAAATTTCTTAAATTTTATTATATCAATTTTTTTTTTCTTTTAAATTCTTGGTGGGCAAATCAGTCTCTCACTAATTCTTTTACTTTAACGTGATGTTGGTTAATTGTCCTTTTATTTAACTATCCCGTGCATCGCACGGGTTAGCGACTAGTTAATATAAATTATTATGCTTATGTTTTTATATAGAATTCTATATTATAGTATTAAGCATTTATTATAATTATTTATATATATAAAACTACATATTTATAAATTAAAGAAAATATAATGTGCTATACTAATATGATTTTAATGAATAGAATCCTATAGAAAATATTTAAATATAGAATAAATTTTAATTTTAATTATATATTAGAATAATTATGTGTAAAATTGTGATATTTCAAAAATTTATAAGGAAAAACTTTATATAGTCAACCAAAAGTAAACGTATTTATATATATATATATATATATATAAACAAGTACACATATGTTATAAATGGTTCTCAAATTGACCAAAAAAAAAAAAAAAAAAGAAGAGAGAAGAAGTTAATAAGATTCATTTAGGCCATCCTCATCAGGTTTGATAGAAAATCAGACATTTGATCAAAATAAAATGTGGCCCCATCATAAAAGTGTAGAATTTCTTCAATTTAACTACTTTTACACCCCAAAGGCTTGTACTTTCTAACTTATTTATTTATTAAGAGGGATGTTACATTCACAATATTTTTACAAAAATTTTACATAGCAAGTTGTTATTAGTTTAATCTGAACCTACCACCGAAAATATTTTTCTTGCCCACCAATAATAGCAAGTTATTTACCATCTATAATTTATTGTGGATATAAAATTTCTCTATAATTTTGTCTTTGAACTTATTCAATCAAAAGAGTTAAAGACATGTTATGATGTCTTTTTTTGATGAATCAATCGACAGCATCCAAAAAAATAAAGCAAACAAGCAAACCAAACAAAGGCAAAGCAACAAGGCTTAACACAAGCAGCTTTCCTCAGACTGACCACATTCCTCTTACTCCAGTTGTACCCATAGGCCCTATACCAACTTGCAAAAGATAGCTTTAAAGATACAACTTGCAGTAGATACCAATCAATTAAATCATCCCAGACCAGCTTGGGCCTAGCTATCAAACAGTTCTTCCATCTTCATTATCGAGAGAGGAAAAAACATGTAAAATCAGCTTATAAGTTGGCTGTCAAGATAACTAAAGTTCCGTTTGGATACAACTTATTTTGCTGAAACTAAAAACTAAAAACATTATAACAAAATAATTTTTAAATATGTAAATAGTACTGTGGAACCCATTTTTAATAAAAAAAGTTGCTAAAAAATGAAATTTGTGGATTTGTGAACAGTGCACAGATGCATTGTTTATGGAAAAAAGTCAACATGTGCAGCTAAAAAAAAAAAAAAAAAAAAAAAAAGGACAACGCGCAAACGAGGGTGAGGAAACGTGGATCCAAACCAACACTAATTCCTCTATGCATGGCGAAATCTCCTCGGCATGGAGAGATAAAAGAATATGGAGGAAACTGTGGAAGCTACATGTTCCATCAAAAGTAAAACATTGTGTGTTAACGTGTGTGGCGTGGATGCTCTAATTCGTTGGCTACTCTTCAAAATTTTTGATCTAGGAAGATAGTAACAGAATCAAACATTGTGTGTTAAAGACAACAATTTGAGTAACACGTAAGTACAAGCAAAAAGTATATCATATCAACGAATCCAAGTCAAGTATATATAATAAAGGAAACATAACTAAAGCAACAAAAAAATTATTCTTATTGTTAGATTACATTTTCGTTAATCGTTATGCCCAAGCCTTAAGTGGGTTTCCGCGTCCCATTTTGCCGTAATAAATAATTTTAATGCAAGATCACGTGAAAATTATGATTTATTCTTATAAAAATGCTGAAAATATTACAAATTTTATTATATAATGCATTGTTACAAATTGATATGTTATGATTGGCAGACTTTAACCACTTAATAAATGAATCTTTTTTTTTTTTTTTTTGAGAATCAATAAATGAATCTTTTAAATGTGTTTTGATGATTGGAAACAAATTAGTTTGTAAGTTCTAGCTTTCTAGCCTCTAGGTGATAAAAATTGTAGTATGCGTAACATTACCTATATTCTTAACTAGTTAGCAACTCGTGCAATGCACACAAAAGTTACACATCATATGATTTTTTCTCTTCTTCATTTTTTTCTAAATATGAAATTTGATAATTGTGATAATTATTAATATGAATTATTATGCTTATATTTTTATATGGAATTATATGTTATAGTAGTAAGCATTTATTATAATTATTTTTATATATAAAACTATATATTTATAAATTAGAGAAAATATAATGTGCTATGATTTTAATGAAAGATTTAAATATAGAATCCTATAAAAAAATATTTAAATCTAGAAAACAAATTTAATTCTAATCATATATTAGAATAATTATGTGTAAAGTTGTGATGTCTAAAAACTTTTTATGGAAAAATTTTATATAATAAACCAAAAGTCAAGTGTTTTTGGTTTATATATATGCATATATAAACAAGCACACATATATTATAAATGGTTTCAAATTACCACAATAAAAAGGAGAAGTTAATTAACTAGGCTCATTTAGGCCATCCTCGTAAGGTTTGATAGAAAATCAGACATTTGATCAAAATAAAATGTGGCCCCATGATAAAGAGTGTAGAATTTCCTTCAATTTAATTACTTTTACACCTCAAAGATTTATACTTTTTAATTTATTTTTTAAAACCAAGCTATAGGTCCAGCTGTATAAATTTTTTTTAAAGGCTGACCTATAGCCGCATTTTTAAAAAACGCAGCTATATGTAACACCCCAAAAAAAAAAAAAAAAACCTTTTTCTTCAACTTCCCACCTACATCCCCACTTTCCCACCTACCCCCACTTTCATCTTTTCTTTCTTTTCCCTTTCTTTCTTCATTCTTCACTCACTCCAGCACAACTCTTCAGGTTCTTCTTTCTTTCCTTCTTTTTTTTTTTTTTTTTTTTTTTCCTTCCTTCTTCACTCCAGCACAAGTCTTTTTTTTTTTCTTTTGTTTCTTTGCAGCTATGTACTTCATCTTCTTTCCTTTTTTTTTTTTCTTTTTCTTTCTTTCTTTTTTTCTTCATCTCAAGCACAATGATTTGTTTATAGATCTAGTTTTTTATTTTTTATTTTTTTATTTTTATATTTAGTAAGTAAGAAAATAGAGGAGATGCTGAAAATTTTGAATGAAGTGGATATTCTAGCAATATTTGTGTCTATGTCTTGATTTGGATTTGAGTTTTGATTTTGATTTTTTTGGATCTGTGCTTGAATTTGTGCTATTGTGTTGCTGATATTGTGCTTATGTTTAAGTGGGTTTGTGTTCTTGAGCTTGTTCTTTTGTGTTTCTGAGTTTGTGCTTTTGTGTTCCTTGAATGGATTTAGTGTTAGATTTGGGTTGGTTTTGTTGAATGAGAGGACATTCATGGGTTTGTGTTCTTATATTTTGGAGCACGTTGTGTTTGTATTGTGAGTATGTTGTGTTTGATTTCGAATTTTTTGGGTTTGTATTTGATTTTAAATTTTTTAGGTTTGTGTTTAATTTTGAATTTTTTTTGTTTGAATTTTGAATTTTTTTTGGGGGGGGGGGGGAACCCAGAAATTTTTTTTTTTTTTTTTTTTAAAAAAAACCTATAGTCGCGTTTCAAAAACACAGCCGTAGGATGCTTTAGCCGCGTTTTTAAAATGCAGCAAAAACTGTATCTATGGCCACGTTTTAAACGCAGCCCAAAGCGGGTCTATAGCCGCATTTTTTACAAAACCCAGCTATAGGTCTCAGCTTATGGGTTGTGGAAAAACACAGCTATAGGGGGTTATTGTTGCGTAGGATAGGGCGCGTTTGGAAACATGGCTATAGAAAACGTGGCTATAGCCTATAGCTGCGTTTTTAGGGTCTTAACCCTTGGTTTTTTTTTTTTTTTTTTTTTTTTTGGTAGTGAATGCATATCAATATCATACCAATATCACTCCATATCCTTATATCAAGTTGTAAACATTTCTCGATGCTCCTTTTGCTCTTAATCGTCTAGCTAGGCATGCAAATACATTACTAAAATCAAATGAAAATACTAGAACACAACTTCCTTTAACCAACAGAATGAAATAAAAAAAGACAGGCAAATGCTTAATACACTCCAAAAACATGGCACCAAAAATAAATTTCACAACTCTATCCTCAATTTAATTCTTTACCGCCAGTGGGTGGTCAGGTTAAGTTTTAATTAAGTGTTTTGTGTGTTCCTGTACTGAGCAATTTGTTAACTCTTGCTCTCTTGCAGCTATGGTTTTGAGTCGTTTTAGCAGCTAAGCTGGTTTGTGTGTTGTGTGGCTACTGCTACCTTTTTGGTTTTTGTATTGAGCCGTCAGTTAACTCCTACTCTCTAGCATGTGCTTTTGTGATTTTAGCCATAGTTATCAAAATTGTAACAGGTAAACTGTACAAAATTCTGTGTCTGTATAAAAGAAATAACTGATTTTAAGGGGAAAAAAATTGATTAAACTGTAGAAAACCGACCATTTTTTAGAAAAATTACTGAATTATTGGTTACTTCCATACCATTTTCTCTCATTATACCTTGAGGGACTCAGATAACCTAGCATTTTTTTTCTTCTTTCAAGAAGAACAGATAACCTAACCTAGCAAAGCCAAAACATATACTAATTATCTTTGCAAATCTCATTACATTAACATAATAGTTTGGCCAAAAACATTATTCATATCTAGGGGTATAAATGAACCAAGCTGTTTATGAATAGCTCAAGCTCGGCTCGAGAAAAAACTTATTTATGTTTGTTTGTTTAATAAACAAGTGAAGCTCAAGCCTAACTTTAGACTCAATTATTAAACGAGTCAAGCTCAAACATAATAATATATTCATGAACAACCTTGTTAACATGAGAACTTGAATGTACTATATATAATACTATATATTTATATGTATACTTGTCTAAAAATATATTTATATAAATTTGAAACTGGGTTGAATAAGTTTGTAAATTGGTTAATATAATATAAAATGATTATTTGTAGTTTATTCATAACATAAACAGTAGCACAGGTAGTTCCTTGCTACACTTTGTCCACTCCTCAATTTCCCAAGGGCTTATGTGGGAAAATGGATGCAGTAGTAAGGCGGTTTTGGTGGAGGCCAAAGCTGGTGGGGTCATTACCTATCTCCAATGGCTTGGTCCTTGGTCTGTTGGCCTCAAAAGGAAGGTGGACTTGGTTTTAGGACCTTTTGGGACTTCAACCAAGCCCTCCTATCCAAATTTGCTTGGTGGGTGTTAATCAACAAAGATTGTCCTTATGTCAATCTCCTTTGAGCTAAATACAAGGAAAGAGATAATTGGCTTAGTCATAGCACTCCTAGTAACTCATCTCTAGTATGGAAAAGCTTAGAAGGTACAAAACATCTCATATCCAAAGGAGCATGCCTATTAGTGAGAAGAGGAAATACCATTAAAATTTGCAAGGATCCTTGGGTATCGGACCATCCACCTTTCATTCCAAAACCTAAGGAAGGGGTGAATTATGATGGAGCAATCATTGTGGCCCAATTGCTTCAAAGCTATGGCCTCAACTAGGACAAGCAAAAACTAAATGCACTAAATTTTAGTTTGAGGGTGTTTGAATTTTACACCCTGATATTTCAAAATTAGATTTTACTCCCTAAAGTTTGGGGGTGTTTGAATTTTACACGCTAAAGTTTCAGAATTTAGGGATGAAAATGGCCCCAAAATTTAAAGGGTAGAATCCAAATTCTGAAATTTTAGAGTGTAAAATCTAAACAACCCTAAACTTTAGGGGTGTAATTTGCAATTTACCCAAAGTGATAAAAGATATTTTTGATGCATTTAATTAAAGAGGATAAAAGTGAGTTTGAAAGGTCGTTAAAGACAAGGATAGCGATTTGGTAGTTACATATTAGTACTATTGAAATAGAAAGGTAAAATAAAGGGAAAAAAAAAAAAAAAGCATGGCTTCGACCATAGTTTTAAAAACCGGACCAAACCAGCTGGTTCAACCAAGCACTGGACCTTAATCCAGTCTAAATATTAATAAAAACCGAAAATGAGAAAAAAAATCGCAAAAAATCAAAAACCAGTATGGTTAAACCGGTTTTAAGCGGTTCTTCATAAAAACTTCACTGTTGTGTAGAGAGAGAGAGAGAGAGATTTTGTTTCTGATGTAAGAAGAAGAGATATTTTGATTTTGAAATGATCTCAAGCCTGAAGTGGTGAAGCCTAAGCTACCCAAAGTGACCCAAAAACACCAGATTTACCATCTTTAAGGAAGGAGGAAGAAGCCCAAAGACGAAGCAGATTTACAATGATTTGATCACTTTTGAAAGTACTTGGGTTCCAAAGCTGACTTGTTATTGTGTATCTACAATTTAAAAGGTTTCAATTTTTAAAAAGAATTCATATCAACTTTATATATCTCACAGTATACATTAAGTTCTTGAATTTATTTGACAAACAGGAGGAAGCAGAACTCAATCTATTTAGCTTTTCAATTTTTGTTAGAGCCTGCACCTTAGTTGGCTTATACACTTTGGGCAAGCTAATACATGTTGCAGTGATTTCACATGGGTTTGAAACCAATCTTCCTATCATGAATTCTGATAGGCCAAGAATGTATTGACCCCTTGTGATGAATTAACCAATTAATTAGCCAAGTTAATTAATTAATTCAATTAACATGCAATACGCGTGGTAGCACAAACAAATCACCAACTAAGTTAATATGCAGCGGAAAATAAAGTTGACATGGTGATTAGTTTACGAATGGGGAAAACCACCAAAACAAAACCCCATCGGGTGAATTTAAGGTCACTCCCGAGAATCCACTATTATCACAATAAGCGGTTACAAGTAAAGGAATCCTAGTACCTTATACCAACCTACAGTTGAACCCTTACCTCAATACCCAATTGGACTTGTTCTATAGTAACAACTTTTCTTTTAATGCACGGCTCCCAGTATGTGACAACTAATCAATGCACGGATCCAAGTACGTGACTAACCACTAACTTAAGAAGGATGTTGGCTGCAAAGTTCTTTAGTTCATCAACACAATGAAGATCACGAAACTCCTTGGTTACAAAACCCTATGGCGTACAAATGCAGCAGCTTCTTGAAGAGAAAGATGAACTAGGGCACATGTCTCTAGTCACAATATACTTGTGAAAAACCTTTGCATCAAGCTACACTCTCTTGCATCATTTGTGACAGCCTTTAAAATAATCCTTATATATGTTTAGGGTTGTGAGAAAAGAAGACCTAAATATGTATACACGGATTGGTGTGAAATCAAATCTGAAAAACTGATTTTTGTAAATCTCGATAGATAGGTTATCTATCGAGCAGCTGTCGAGCATCGGGCAAAAACTGTCTTTTAAACCTTGATAGATGCTATCTATCGAGCTAACTGTCGAGTTTTAAAATCCAACACTTCTTCACTTGTTTCTTGGACAGACTTGTATAGTTTTAACACTTGGACTTGAACACTTGTTCCTTGAAGCATTAAACACATCTTAGATCTGCCAAATTACAAGTAAAGTGCGTTTTGTCAAAGGATTAGCCAATTCTAGATAACATATATTCCTAACATGATTCACAAATGTCCTAACAAATTCTATACTAGACATGTATTGTAGGTGTGGTGGTTTATTGAAGGCAAATCAGTATTTCCATGAAATGAATGAGAAAGATTTAATTACATGGAATACCTTGATAACTGGTTATGAAAGATTGGACTCTACTGAGTCTTTACATATCTTTGCACAAATGGAGTCAGAAGGTTTTAGTCCAAATTGCTTCACATTCACCAGTGTTACAGCTGCTTGTGCAAATTTAGCAGTACTGAATTGCGGACAACAAGTTCATGGAGGAATTGTTCGCAGAGGCCTTGACGGGAACTTGGCATTGGCTAATGCACTTATTGACATGTATGCCAAGTGTGGGAGCATAAGTGATTCACGAAAAGTTTTTAGTGAAATAACTTGCAGAGATTGGTCTCTTGGACTACCATGACAATTAGATATGGGGCTCATGGATATGGAAAAGAGGCTGTTGAATTGTTTGATGAGATGATCAGGTCTGGTACTAGACCTGATAAGATTGTGTATATGGCAGTTCTAGGTGCTTGTAGCCATGCTGGACTTGTAGATGAAGGTTTGAGGTATTTCAAATCAATGGTGGGTGATTATAATATTACTCCGAATAAGGAGATTTATGGCTGTGTCGTGGATCTGCTAGGGCATGCAGGGAGAGTTAAGGAGGCTTACGAGCTAATAGAGAGTATGCCATTTAAACTTGATGAGTCTGTATGAGGGGCACTTCTTGGCGGCTCATAGGATTTTAGATTTGAGGCCAAATATGGTGGGGACTTACGTGATGCTGTCAAGTATATATGCAGCTGAAGGTAAGTGGGGGGAGTATGCAAATATGAGGAAGTTGATAAGAGGGATGGGGAGTAAGAAAGAGGCAGGGAGGAGTTGGATTGAGGTAAGAGACTAGGTTTATAGTTTTGTTGTTGGAGATAAGATGGGTTCTCACGTAAAGTGGGTGTATGGAGTTTTGGATTTGTTGATTTGGCATATGAAAGAAGCAGGATATGTACCAGATTTGGATTGCTTAATACATGACCAAGGAGATGCAACTTGAACAAAATCTGAAGTTGAGGGATGGATTGAATACCATATTGATAAAGGTGGAATGATTCTGCAACAATTTTTGGTTATTCTACAACTTTAAATTGGGTATACACAGATGGAAATAGGAAGGAATTTTGCATGAGGGGAATTGGTATTCCTTTTCCTCTTGAGAGGTTCAATTTTGAGACATTTGAATCCAGTAATAGGCAGAAAAGAAATGAAGAAGACACTAAGCAACATCAAAAAAGGGCATTGTTTAATTAACCTGAACTAACGATTTAAGATATTCATTTAATTAACTCTTCATTTTGTCCTGCAACCAAATTAAAAATGATGGATAATGTCAATGTACTAAGGTTGTATAGTTAGTTTGTGAAGTATCTGTTGGGTATGTTTTAAAATTTAAGCACATGATATTTTGTTGTAAAGCTCAAGCCCATGCTCTAGAATTTTCCTTGGCTAGCGTGGGAATTTTTGGCAGCAAAAAAAACCCTTAATCTTCTCATATTTTCTTATAAAATAGTCAACCGCACCTTCCCATGTTTTGCAGAAAATACATAGCAGCTTGTGACATCAATGGAAAAGAAAATTCCTTTGTTTTTGCCTTTCCCTTTTTCACTCTAATCATCTTTAGCTACTCCCTTTTTTTAGAGCTCTAAGACTATCAAAATTCTGCATATATGATATTAATTAATATATATATATATATATATTACTTTTGATACTCTAGCTACTTTGTTTTTGCTGAAAATTTTCTCTTGGGCATTTGTGACGAGTTCGAAACTCTGTTTGTGAGTGCACATTAACAGAGTTGCCATTGTATCCTGGAGAGCAACCGCCTGAGCAATTTGCATTGTTGGATTCATTCCAGTGAGGGCGAAATCGCTTCTTAAGGATAGCAAATTTAGTTCTGTGCCTCCGTGATAAATTTTACTTAATCCTTAATTTTATACGCTTTTGTACTTGTCTATTTTGCTTATAAGTTAATTTGAGCATATCTTGTTTTATTGATATATTATTGATATTGCTTTGTAACTTTGTTAATCAATTTGGACAATTTTTCAAACTATACTTCCAACAATCTTAAGAAGCAATTTATGTTCTTATTGATTAACAAAATGTATAATGTTCCTAATATTGTCTTAGAATCTGAGGCATCACTTGTTTCGGAAATGAAGTTAGTCAATAACATAATTGATTGGGTAATGGACACTGGGGCTACTAGACACATTTGCTTCAACAGGGAGTTATTTCTTAATTATGAGGAAGTAATAGATGAAGAGAATGTTTATTTGGGAGACTCTGGTACTGCAAGAGTTGCTGGAAGGGGAAAGGTACTTTTGAAATTTACTTCAGGTAAGTCTTTAGCCTTGCACTCTGTTCTTCATGTTCCTAACATGTGTAGAAATTTAGTGTCTGGGTTCTTGCTCAATAAGGCAGGCCTAAAAATTGTTTTTAAATCTAATAAGATCGTTCTTAGTCAAAATGGTGATTTTGTGGGCAAGGGATTTTGTCATGAAGGCTTATTTATGCTTGAAACTGATTGTGAAAACATGAATATATCTAGTAACTCTTCTGCTTATACTGTTCGGGGGTCATTTCCTCATTAATGCAACCAGAATGTTAGCTGGGGGCATTTAATGCGGAGGTGACAGTTTCTCTTGGAATTGCTCCTCCACTATGCCTCCAAGGCTGACCCGTTGTACTTTTTCTTTTTCTTGGGATGCTTTGGAAGGCTGCCTTTGGTGGCGTGCTGCTCTTCCCTTCTATAGTCTCGGCTAGCTGAGGACAGGGTCATCATCGGCGATGTTTCTTGGGAACTTGGGCTTCCTACTTTTGTCCTCGGATGTTTCTACCTCCTTGGCGTGGGCCTTTGGGCCTAATATGAAGTGGGCTGGGGTTGCCAATTCTTAGGCCCCACAATATATTATAGTATTATGCATTTATTATAATTATATTTATATATAATACTATATATTTATAAATTAAAGAAAATATAATGTGCTCTGAACTTAATGAATGGAATCCTATAAAAAAAATGTAAATACAGAATAAATTTTAATTTTTATCAAATATTTGAATAATTATGTGTAAAATTGTGAAATTTCAAAAAATTATAAGGAAAAACTTTATATAGTCAACCAAAAGTAAACGTATTTAGTTTATATCTATATATATATATATATATATATATATATAAGGACTAGCGCAAGACCTTCAACCCCAAGAGTGTGGATAATGGCCCAACAAGCCCAAACCAATATATATTTGTAATTAAGAATGGATTTTATAGGGAAGGAATTCAGTAAATCAAGTACATGACATGATAGGTTAGGATCATGTGAGAAACATAAAAGAAACATAACTTGAGTGGAATTATGATCCTAGGTCAAGTTTGAGGAGGAACTGTTCTTATATTAACTTAAACTTTTTTCTCTCAAGTACAAAGAATTCTCTCTTTTTTCCATTTTTTTCGTCATACCCCCTTTCTCACGGGAGTCTTTTCTTTATATAGTCATGTTCTTCTCAATCCTAGCCTTCCACCTGTTGACTGTGTAGATGATCTCTTGGTTGCTTGTTCCATTAGAACCTTCTTGGAGTCTCTATGTGTAGCTGTAAGGCTGAATATCACTATTTAGACGTCATTTCCACATAAATGCAACCAGTTGGTTAGGTGCAAAGTATTTAATGTAGTGATAGCAGTCTTCTTCTCAGATATTTCTTAGTTCACTGCTAACTCCTTCCTCTAAAACTTATCTTCCAAAGTAAGGTTGCCTCTTGCACGGTATTTTCTAGGTACAGGCTCCAGACTCTCACATCGCCTCCCCAGAAAGTCTGGCTCCTCGGGAGACATCGCTTGTCCGTTGTTATCGGCCGTTGTCCTTGGCCCATCAACCCACATGCCCTTCTTACTGCTTGACCATCCTTAGGTTCCTTTGCATCCTCGAGCGCAGCCCACAGCCCAATATTTTTCTCGGTTATCTTACCCTCACAATATATATATATATAAACAAGCACACATATTTTATAAATGGTTCTCAAATTGCCGAAAAAAGAAAGAAAGAAGGAAGTTAATAAACTAGGCTCATTTAGGCCATCCTCATCAGGTTTGATAGAAAGTTAGACATTTTGATCAAAATAAAATATGGTCCCATCATAAAAAGTGCAGAATTTCCTTCAATGTAACTAATTTTACATCTTAAAGACTTGTACATTCTGACTTATTTATTTATTAAAAGAAATGCTACCATCACAATATTTTTACAAAAATTTTACATGGTAGATTGTTATTGGTTAAATCTAAAACCCACCACTAAAGATATTTTTTTTGCCCACTAGTAACAGCAAGTTATTTACCACCTAAAATTTATTATGGATATAAAATTTCTCTATAATTTTGTCTTTGAACTTATTCAATCAGAAGAGTTAAAGACAGGGATGGACCTACAGTAGGGCAAAGGGGGACCATTGCCTCCCCCCCCCCCCCCCCACCCCCCTAAAAAAAAGCTATTACCCCCTCCAAAAAAAAAAAATAAAAAATGCTAGTATACTAAATTTTCATCCTAATAGCCCCCCCCCCCCCCCAATTAAAAAAAAAAAAAAAAAAGTATACAAATCAATCTGAAAAAGTAACCGACAAGCTCTCATACAAAAAAATAATAATAATAATAAATAACCGACAAAAAATAAATAAATATGGACAGAAATCTGAAAACCTAAATTACAATTCTCAAATTTTTACCCTACCCTCACTTTTCCTCCACTCATCCTCATCAAGCATCAACGCCTCCTCCATCACAATTGTTGAGTGCTGCTGCTGTTCTTTTCCTCAGATCAAATCCGGACTGTTGGTCTGGTGCTGCTGCTGCTCCTCTTCATATTTTTGCTATATTGCTCTGCACCTCTGCCTAGTGCCTTGGTCGGTTAGCCCTCTACCTCTGCGTTTTTTATGAACTGTGGTGATTCACTGACTGTGTTGATTGTATTTGTGAGTTGTGGCTTACTGGCTTTTATTGGACTGGTGTGTTCACTGTGTTGTGTCATGTCATGTGTGGACCGTAGACTTTGTTTGTTTTTGTGGCTGGCTTTGTATTGAGACTTGAGTATTGACTAATGTGTATTGGCTTTTTCCTTTTTGTGGACCGGTTTTAAACTTGTGTTTGTAACTTTTTTTATACTTTTGGTTTTAACTATAAAGAGATAAAGTCGGACCAAGACAGTAGGATGTGAATGTGTGATAGTGAATTTGTTATTTGTGAGAGTGGTCATTGTTTGTTACTATTTTGTTTTTATCAAAAAAAAATTCTTTGTTACTTAATGTGATGTGGTTAATATTATATATATATATATATATATATATATATATATATATATATATATGAACTTGTGAATTTTGTCTTTGTCAGTTGTCACTTTGTGTAATGTGGCTAATATTAGTAATATATATAAACTTGTGCTTGTCAGTTTGTGATTATTTTGGTTTTAGAATTTTTTTTTTTTTTGTTGAGAAACACTTATTTTATATGTAATATTTTGTTGAATATGAAATATGTGTTAGTTTTTATTTTCATAAAAAAAAAAAATTTTGTTTTAAGCTTTGCCCCCCTCAAGTTCAAACCCTGGTTCCGTCCCTGGTTAAAGACATATTATGATGTCTTTTTTTAATGAACCAGTCGACAGCATCCAAAAAAAAAAACAAAAATAAAAAAGCAAACAAGCAGACCTAACAAAGGCAAAGCAACAAGGCTCAACAGAAGCAGCTTTCCTGCTCAGACTGACTACATTCCTCGTACTCCGGTTGTGCCCATAGGCCCCATACCAACTTGCAAAAGATAGCTTTAAAGACACCAAACTTGCAGTAGATACCAATCAATTAAATCATCCCAGACCAGCTTGGGCTAGCTATATATCAAACAGTTCTTCCATCTTCATTATCGAGAGAGGAAAAAACATGTAAAATCGGCTTATAAGTTGGCTGTCAAGATAACTAATTCCTCTATGCATGGCGAAAGCTCTTCGGCATGAACGGATAGAAGAATATGGAGGAAACTGTGGAAGCTACATGTTCCACCAAAAGTAAAACATTGTGTGTGGCGTGGAATGCTCTAATTCGTTGGCTACTCTTCAAAATTTGCGATCTAGGAAGATAGTAGAATAATCAAAATGCCAATAGGAGGATGGAACGACGCTTCATGCATTGTGGTCATGCCCGTTAGCTAGAAATGTTTGGGCTTTGGTGAGAGGCAAAATACAAGAATGGCCTACTGATACAGATATTGACCTCTTTGGTCTGTTTAGTTGAGATTGCGTGGAGTGCAGTATTGAAGATACAGAAATGTGGGCTAGCTATGTTGGTGTGGGCCATTTGGAACTCTATGAATAAACATTACTTTGAAACTACCCAACTCCAACAAATATTGGATATGGCTCAAATCCTGTTGCAAGATTATAAGAAAGCAAACAGGATTTCTTTGCCCATGCCCAGCAGCAGCTAATTGTCGTTGGAAGTCAAAAGAATCAGTCCATATTTGTATATTTTTTAACTAGATGATTTATATTCTGTGTAGATGCTGCTGTAGTTACACTTGTTTGTATTTGTCTTGTACATACTTTATATTATTAATAAAATTGTGTATCTTTTATCATTAATAAAGTTGCATGAAACACTTTTGCAGTGGTATTGACAAGTTATGGGTTAAATGACTTGAGTAAAGAGTTTGTATTTGTGGATTTTTATTTTATTTTTATTTTGTGGCTAAATAATTATAAGGAGAATGAAAAACGTAAATGAAGGACTTATAAGAGACTGGAGTATGAAGGATTGTTAGTTGTTTCTCAATTAGTGGTGTAGAGATTGTGATAATAATAGCTTTGAAGCTTTTCTTTTTCATATATATATATATATATATATATTGAGAAGAAGCTTTGAAGCTTTATCGTGTTAAATATATAAAGTTATTTATCTTTACAGTGTAAGGATAGAAATAGAAAATAACCTTAATTTCTTACTTATAGTTTCATCATAAAAACAAACTAGTTGCTAACCCGTGCGATACACGGGATAGTTAAATAAAAGTACAATTAATCAACATTACGTTAAGGTAAAAAAATTAGTGAGAGACTGATTTGCCTACCAAGAATTTAAAAGAAAAAAAGATTGATATAATAAAATCTAAGAAATTTAGAAATAAAAAATTGGGTTAATAATATGCATATTATAGACATTTTGCTAGTTAGCGTTTAAAAAAAAATGGATTTGTCATAATTAAATAAAATACAATGGGAATAAATATTTAACTTCTATACTTTTCTATAGTTTAGAAGTGTTGTCTAACATAGAATGTTATTGGGTTGTAAGAAAGATTTTTATAAAATGTTAATACCATATATATATGCTTTCAAAAAATAAATTCTAAACATAACAAAACAATAAGATAGAATGAAAATTTCAGACACATATGAAAGCAAATAAAAAAGACCAACCTACGTTTTTTTTTTTTTTTTTTTTTAGTTGAGTCTCTCTCCTTCTTATTTTTTTAATTTTAAAGTGAAGTTAAGTTTAGGGTTTTGAGATGGTAATTGCTAGGATTTTAAGGAGAGAAGAGAGAGTCCTACTAGGAGTCTAAATAATATAAACAATTCAAAACATGAAACATTATCAAATTTATAACAGCTAATTTCATTATCTTTTTCGTTGAATCCAAACAAATAATTAATTTAAATTAATCCAAACAAATAATTAATCAACCAAAAATCAAAACTTTAATAAAAAAACAAAAAATCACATGAACCCAAATAAAAATTCTCAATAAAGTAAGAACATATAAAAATTTACCACACCTTGGGCTAGAAGACATAGGTTGCAGCTTTGATTTTTCTTCAAAAAATAGAGATGCTTCATCTGCCATATACAATATAAAATAATTATTAGAATTTCAACCCAAAAACCAAACCCATAAAAACACTATCAAAATATAGAGATTAACCTAAATACTTATAAGAAAATCAATTCTAAACATAATAAAACAATAAGATAGAATGAAAATTTCAGGCACATATGAAAGCAAATAAAAAAAGACAAAACTTACGTTTTTTTTTTTTTTTTTTTTTTTTTTTTTTTTACGTGAGTCTCTCTCCTTCTAATTTTTTTAATCTTAAAGTGAAGTTGAGTTTAGGGTTTTGAGATGGTAATTGCTAAGGTTTTAAGGAGAGAAGATATTTTGGTATTTTTATGCAAAAAACGTTATTTTAGATCTAGGTGATTTATTTCCTTGTTTTTAGGCTCTTTTAATGTTTTTTTAGGTCAAATTTGGTTCCTATTATGATTAGGTATTAATTAGGGCTTATTTTAGAATATATATTCTTGTCCATCAAGTTTTATGGAGCCCTTAAATAGGCTTCCAAGTTTGTATACGTTTTTCAATATTATTGTTATAAGATATAAAACCTAAAATAAAAAGAATCAAAAATAAAAAGAAAAAGAAAATAGTGATGATGTGGAAAATTGTGAGAGTTTCAAAAGTTTCGGTTTTATATATATATATATATATATATATATATATAGATTACAAGATATCACTTTCGTCAATTGCACTTTTCTCGATTGCCTTTTCGGAAATTGCACACAAGAGATAGGTTTTTGTTGTTTTTATTTATTTAAAAAAAAAACAAATGAGACAATCTTGTTAAACTCAAGGGATTGAGGTTTTTGTTTTCTAGCATAAATTTTGCATAAAATTCTTGAAATTGTAATAATAAAATATTAAATAAATAATTTAAATTGAATTAAAACTCTGAAACAAAAGGATAAGTGTGGTTAGAGAGTCTTAAAAGAAAACGATAACAAGTCTATTAGTGTTGGTAATAATACATGTATAAAAAGACAAATTACAATTAAGAGATACATATTAAAGATTCAAATTATTTGCATTCATAATTTAGATATATATTAAACAAAATATGTAAATATACATTCGTGGTGGAATAGAGTGACCAAAACAAGTCCCCTTCCCTCACCTCCTTCGGGTGGAACTATGTATTTTTACCATCACTAATCCCATTGCAAGCTGGGCTTGAGCTACTTAAAAGTTTTGTAAGCAATAGTAAATCTTAATTGTTTTTTTTATTGGTTAAAGTAAATTTTAATCATGGAAGCTAGAGAGTCTTATTCCGTCTCATTCACTCAATTAATATCTCCCTTAAAACCACCTGAAGCCCCCCCCCCCCTCCCCCGCAAACAACCACTTTTAATCTTGATTTAATGATCCTTATAAAATCACTTCAACAATTGGTTTAAACCACCCCCCCCCCCCCCCAAATCTAAGCTACTCTATCAATTTCCTCTCATTCACCCAATCGTTCTCATCTAAAACCCTAACAACCCCTTTCAAACTTCACTTCAATCTCTCAAACCCTTAATAAAATCCTAGAAACCCCCAAAGGCAAAGACCATAACCTAAATGATCTTGTCTTTATTGGCAAATGTCAAACCAATTCTTCTAAGATGCAAGAACTTACATGCTTACTGACACACCTTTGGATGTAAAAGATCCTAAAAAACTTGATTTTTAAAAAAAATAAAATAAAATAAAAAGAACACATTTGAGAAGGTTGTGAGTATAACCGAAATAGGGTAAAAGATGAAGAAATTTTTATGTAAAAAATTAATAATAATAAATAAATATATTTAAATAAAAATAGAGAAAGAATAGAGAATGTGATGCATTTTAATTAAAATTGCAAGCTGATGGAAATGATCTTTGTCACTCAATAGTATCAAATTATAAATGGTAAAAAATCTTAGCTTTTGTTTCGATGCTCTTTAATGGTGGCTGTCTGGAGCCTTTTCTCCCATCTCGGGGTATCAGGCAAGGAGACCCCCTCTCCCCCTATTTGTTCATCCTGTGTATGGAATTGCTGGGGTTTTTGATTGATGACATGTGTGCTAATAATCTCTGGAACCCCCTCAAGGCATCCCGTACCGGCCCTGCTTTCTCTCACCTGTTCTTCGCTGATGACCTGGTCCTCTTTGCGAAGGCTGATCGAAAGAATTGTCAAAGTGTAAGAGAGGTTCTTGATACTTTTTGTGAGCTTTCGGGGCAGAAAGTAAATTTGAGCAAGTCCAAAGTGCTGTTTTCTGCCAATGTTGATCAGGACTGTAGAGATGGTTTAAGTAGTATCCTTGGTATTTCTGCTACAAGCAATTTTGGGAAATATCTGGGATTCCCCATTAAGTTTGGAAAATCTTCCTCCCGGGATTTTGATTACATTCTTGACAAAGCCCAGGCTAAGCTTCAGGGTTGGAAAACCAAACTGCTCTCTATGGCAGGGAGGTTAACTCTAACCAAAGCTACTCTTTCGGCCATCCCCTCATATGTTATGCATGGTTGTGTTCTGCCTGAAAGGATACTCACCAATTTGGATAGGGTTTGTAGGAACTTTCTTTGGGGGTCTACTGAAGAGAAAAGGAAGATTCACACGGTGGGTTGGAACAAAGTAACTAAACCCAAGTCCAGAGGGGGGCTTGGCCTGCATGCAGCCAGAGAACGAAATGTCACGCTAGCAGCGAAGCTGTGTTGGAGAATGATGAATGAAGGGGAGAAACCTTGGGTTAAAGTTCTAAAACATAAGTACTGCAGGAGAGCGGGCAATAGTAAAATGCCTAAGTCTAGAACTTGGGCCGCAATTAACAAGGGAGCACCACTGTGTGAGAAAGGGTCGAAGTGGGTTCTTGGCTCCAACAGTCTACTGTCATTCTGGGAAGACAAGTGGCTGGATTTTGGGACCATTAGAAGCTGTGTGAAAGGACCCCTGAACAAGGGTGAGGAAGACCTTCGGGTCTCTGATGTTCATATTAATGGTATGTGGGATTTGCAATCTCTTTCTTTCGAGCTGCCTGCTCTTCTGGTTCATTCTATCCGTGCCATTCCCATCCGGGCAGCCACAAGTAGAGAAGATCATCTTTGTTGGATTTCTAGTCCGAAGGGTGAATTTGATTCACAAAATGCCTACCTCTTGGCCACTGGTTTAAGCCCAAATGAGCCCAATTTTACTGGAAATTGGGTGTGGAAGTTAAAAATTCTACCAAAAATTCAGTTGTTTGTGTGGAAATGTCTCTTACAGAGTATACCTACGAAGTCAATTCTTGCCCAGAGGGGATTCAATGGTGACACGTGCTGTGATTGGTGCCATGAGGAGCTGGAAACTATTGTCCATGTGCTTAGAGATTGCCCTTTAGCAACCAGTTTTTGGGCTGAGTCTAATTGCCCTCCTCAATTACTCAACTCCTTCGGTGTGGATTTCTCGGACTGGTTGAGGATAAACGCCTGTTCTTCTTCCCATCTTCCTGGTAATGGAATTCAGTGGGCAATTTTCTTTTTATTTGGAATCTGGAATCTTTGGCTGTATAGGAATAAGAGGTTATTTGCGAGGTCCTCTCCTCTCAGTCTTCGTCAGGCTGTGGACAATCAAGTTGCTGAGTTTGTCCACTGTGTGATGGACCATGGTGCTGCCACTAAATCCTTACGATTATCGGTGGGCTGGATCAAACCACAGCCTATGTGGTTCAAACTAAATACAGATGGGTCTGCACTTGGCAGGCCGGGTCTTGCAGGTGGAGGTGGTGTAATTAGGAATTGTCATGGGGATTGGGTGAGTGGTTTTGCAAGATCTATTGGCCTCACCACAAGCTTTGTTGCGGAATGTTGGGCTCTAAGAGACGGTTTAACGTTGTGCCTAAGGCTAGGCCTCAATGCAGTGGAAGTTGAAGTTGATGCATCATGCATTGTTTCTTTACTTGCCAGTAATGTAGTTACTAACAGTGATATTTCCTCCCTCATTGATGATTGCAGGGACATGCTGAAGAAAATAACCCATACTCGGGTTAAACACTGCTATAGGGAAGGAAACAAATGTGCTGATAGATTAGCTAGACTAGGCACTGAAATGGAGGAGAGTTTTGTTATTTTTGATACCCCTCCCTCTGCTATTGTATCTATTTTATGTCTGGACAAGCTGGGCTCGACCCAGGAACGCATATGTAATGAAGTGGCCTTGCCCACTTAGTTTTTAATATATTATCCAGTTTACCAAAAAAAAAAAAAAAAAATCTTAGCTTTAATTTTAACAATAATAATAATAATAATAATAATAATAAATTACCTACTATTTTAGGCTTTTTAGCTTATAAGTGGGAAGTCCAGAGGCCCAACCCAAATTCATATTTTTAATGTCATTAGAAATTTAAAGCTAGTCACACTCACCATCCACTTCTTCTTTTTCTTCTTCTTCTTTTTTTTTTTTTTTCTTTTTTTTTTTTCTTTTTTATGCTCACCATCTACTTCTCTTCAATCATAAAGTACCTCTCTCCGTGTCTCTCGCTCTCTCTGTCCCTTTATCTCTGTCTCTCTCTCCCTCCCAAATTGTGATCTGGGAAGTGGGAGGAGGTTCGGGGTTTTGTTCAGAGACTCTAAGGAGAAGAGTGGGTTTGCGAAGGAGGAACTGAGGCTGCATAGGGAATGAGTTCATGAGGGGTTCCGCCATTTGAGGAGGAAGAAAAAGAGGTGGGACTTTCTTTTCTTTTCTTCTTCTTTTTGTTTTTTGTTTTTTGGGTTAAATTGGTTTTTCTTTTAGATGGTGGTTGTGGTTTTGTTTGGTTTGGCTGGAAATGGTTGTGGGAAGGTTCAGTTGGGGTTTAAGGTTTTGGTTTGTGTTTTTTGATAAGTTTTCGATGATGGGTTCAGTTTTGTGTTTTTGTTTAGTTTTGATGGAAATGGTTCTGGAATTTTAATTTTATTTTTTTTTGAAATAATGGTTTTTTTATTATTTGAAATGGTGGTCGTGATTTTGTTTGGTTTGGTTTTAAATGGTTCCAGGAAGATTTAGTTGGTTTCTGCTATGAGTAAACTCGACACTCTTTGCCTAATGGTTCTAAGATCACAAAAATCAATCTTTTCATATGGCAATTTATTTATCACTGAGTCACTCTTAAGGGTTCTTCTCTTTTCCAAAAGAATGGTAGAGTTTCTAAACCTCAGCTTGTTTACATTGGTCAAAAGAATGTTTTAGAGGAGGAACTTCTTGATTGTTTAGACATACTTTAGTGCTTGAGAACAATAAACTAATTGCTGGTATTAGATTCGGGAGTTGACTATGATGGTTTTTTCCGATAAATGTAGTTCTTATATGTGTAATATATAAAAATAAAAAATAAAAAAAGTCATGTCAATTAAGGAAATAAGGGAGAGTATGACTTCGAATAAAATAGAACTACGGAAAAGAGTACATGTGGCAAATCTTGACTAGTTTGTTGAGATCCGGGATCCATACCAACCCCAAATTTTTGGAATTAAGGCTTTGTTGTTGTTATGGTTGTTCCTTTTTTTTGGCTAGTGCGTGGTCAAAGGTTGAATGCCTGAAGCTCTTAAAATTAATAATATCTGATTTAATAATATTCATTAATAGCATCTGGGATGCACGGATATTCCATTTTGCTCATATTCACGTATCCGATATGTATCATACCGGTATCGTACTGGATGCCTCTAAGATACATACCTTGTCTTTTTTCTTTTCTTTTCTTGAAAAGAAAGTACCAATACATCCAGAATACACCTGTGATACAGCTTGAATACCATTGTAACTCAACCCCCGATAGTGAGAGATAGCCAAAACTTGTAAAAATTTTCATTTATATTGTTTATATATTAGTTTCAATGTTGAACACTTATCTACTTATCATTTATTTAATTTTTTTTTTTGGATCTTGGTTTTTGTTCTAAACATCCATTAATGGCAATGGATTCACTTTATTATGCATTATTGCTCTTAAATTGATATATGCTTAACAATATGTGAAAAATAAATGCTTAATAATACATTAAAAATATAAATAAAATATATTTAATAAGTAATTAATTCACGTATCCCTAACATATCGTACCCTACGTTTTTCAAGAAATATTGAGTCCCTGTACCCATACCCAAGCATCTTAGATTAGCATATTCTACTTTGTTTTATACATTCCCTGTAGAGTTCATCTTTGGCTCAGGTTTTTAATGTAGTTCACATTGTCAGCTTTAAAAAATTGAATTGCAGAACATGTCAATCGCAAAGGAGGTGAAGGCTAATGATGCAACAGCACAAAAAATGTTCAGCAAGGGGACACTAGTTGAGGTTAGCAGTGATGATGATGGTTTTGAAGGTGCTTGGTTTGCTGCAACTGTCGTTAAAGCAGTGGGAAAGGACAAGTTCCTTGTCCAGTACCAGAGCCTGAGGACTGATGATGATTCTGGCTTTCTGAGAGAAGAGTTTGATACCATGCATATTAGGCCATGTCCACCAGAAACTCTTGTTGTTGATCGTTTTAGTCTTTTTGAAGAAGTTGATGCTTTGTACAATGATGGGTGGTGGGTGGGTGTGATTTCTAAGGTTCATGGTGGCTCAAAATACTTAGTTTACTTTAGGGACACAGATGAGGAAATAGAGTTTAAGCATTCTGACTTAAGGCCACATCAGGACTGGATTGATGGAAAATGGATTATGGCTTCCCAGGTATGACTTCTCTATACTTGAAACTTGCGAACCTTTGTTGATCTCATTTTGTACTTTGGTGTTAAATGGGGTTGTCCGTTTTGCAAACTTGGCATGGCTTGCTCAATGTTACTAGTAATTTAAGGTAAGTTCACAACCATTTGGTCAAATTCAGGTTTTGGGCAGGGAGCTAAATAATTGACAGTGCAAAGTTCGGTTATTATCCAAGATTTTCTCTTTAAAACTTGAATTTAATTAATTATTTTTGAACTCTGCCACAATCCACCTATTTGGAAAATTTGGAAGCTGGTCAAAATAAAGTGAATTAAAAGAATAGAAAAGAGGTAAACCACAATGAAATTTGCTAAAGCCTTGGCCAGTTTGTTGTGATTCTTTGATCTAAAAGTATTATCTGATAAGCTGCCCCACCTATCATAAGAATCGACTACTCCATGCGTGTGAGAATGCAATGGGCAGGAAGTGATTGTGTCACTTTTTTTTACCTATATGATTCTTTTTCCTTCTAATTTTCTGTTTCTGACCTTGTACAAGTTAAGTATTATTTAACCCAAGCAATCCTATATATATATATATATATATATATGGTATTGAATTTATACTGATGGTTGGCATATTAATTCATGTCAGGCTCTGATGAAGTTGCTTTACTTGTGATTGCTTGAGAAATCAAGAAGGCATCCCTTGTGTACCAGGAAAGATTGCACCAGTAAATCAAAACCCAACCAAATCAATAACAAAACAAAATATCACCAATCAAATCAACAAAACCCAACCTCTATGCTTCCATAAATTCCATCCAAAGTCATCAAACCACAAACCACAAATCTCAACAAACCCCAGAGGCATCTACGTTTGAAATTGATTTTAAAAAAATCCAAAAAACCCAAATATTGCTCATTTTGCATCAAGACTGCATGGCTTCCATGATCAAAACCTCAAATATCAAGACCCCCACAGATGCTGATATGCTCATCGTTTGTCAAGGGAGAAGCCTAAGAGGTAGACCCACAACCCAAATCACCCAAACAACCGCCTATCAACGACTAGGATCGGGCTTGAGAGAGGAAAAAAGTGAGGTGAGGTAGAGAGAAGTTTGAGAGCCACTGCCTGAGGCTTCGCCATAGGGATCGACCAACACCTTAACCGATCTGGGCTTCACAACATCATAGCACACCCACCGATCTAGGCTTCACAACAACACAGCACCACCGTATCCTTATTCCCATTGTTGCCGAACTGTCGCCACAACGACATATTTAACCAATCTGAACCTGAAGACGTTGCTGCGATCTAAACCCCTTCAGAAACTCCCTCCTCAACAAAGACAAAGACAACGAAGTTGACGAATCACCGCAGAAAGTCTCCGACCAGTGAATAAAATTCTGATTGTAACCTCCACCACCTTCACCTCCTCTACTTTCTCCACTTGACCATAGAGGCCTTGCCGATTTGTGAGTTTCAAAGGATTAGAGAGGGTGAGATCGTGAGCTAGAGATAGCGAAAACTAAATCTTTTGTATTTTTGTGTTTGGTTCAAAAAAATAAAATTCAAGAAAATATGAGAATTGAGAAATTAAAATTTTAATTCAAATCAAATTTTTATTTTTAGTTTAAATTAAAATTAAGAAATTAATTTTTTTAATAATTTATATGTTGATGTGGCATTTTTAAATTTCAAATAAAATTTATTATTATTATTTTGATAGCCACGTTAACATTTAATGTGCCAACTAGGCACTCCGTTTGCCACGTAGGAGTTTTTAATTAGTAGGTTAACAGCAATGACCAAAATAGAATGGATTTTTTGTTTTTAGAGACTAGAATAGTAGCAAAATTAAAATTGGGACCAAAATAAGAATCAGCCCAAAATATAAAAACCAAAAGTGTATTTTCGCCTAAGAAAAAATATAAAGTTTAAAAGTGTGAGGAAAAAAAAAAGCATAGAAAAGAAAAATTTTAATGGAGGGACTACTTTTAGTGTTGTATAAAGTATAAGGACAAAGGTCGAGTCTTGGTACAATGGTAAGTGTCATCCACCAAAAGTGACAGATTGCGATTTTAATCTAAGAATTAGCATTTCTAATTAATTAGGAATAAGTTTGCCTACCATAACTTCTCTCAAATCCCCCACATCAGTGAGAGATTTGTGTACTGGGGTAAAATGTGAAATTGGTTATGAAAACTGTTGTGTCCGTAGCATTGCTCTGCTATTTTCTTAGAGGATTCTCCACTTTAGAATGGACTTTTCAACTGTTCTAAAATACCATTACATACAAATCTTAAAACTTTAAAAAATGTTGAGGCTAAAATATTGTTTTGGTCCCAAAATTTTAGTTACTTTTGATGAAGTTTAGGGATGTAAGGGATTATGTTCGAGGTAAGGGATTGTCCAACGAAGAATGAAGTTAGGAACCATAATGTCCTTTGGATCCAAAGCTCCCTTAAAGCATTATCATTGGGGTGTTTTACACCCCACCCCCAAAAATTCTATTTTGGCCTCTCAAACATCAAAAGCCATTCATTATTTAGGTTCTTAAACCTAAAAAAAATTTACAATCTTGCTACAATAAATCCCTACTTTAAACATTGAGAAATGTTATATCCACAACATTTTTACAATACTTTCATAACAAATTACAATCTTGCTACAGTAAATCCCTACTTTAAACATTGAGAAATATTATATCCACAACATTTTCACAACACTTTCATAACAAATTCTAAGTACAGGTTGTTATTGGCTAGTATTAAAGGGCAAAAAGGTAATTTAGCGATTGATTTAAATTAGAATTAGTAACAACTTAGAAAGTGTTGGGAAATTTAGACCCCAGTTAATAGAATTAACAAGTTTTAAATCCAAGTTGTTAATTAGATTTATTATCAATAGAACTTGTTAAAACAAATAAACATCAATATCATGTCAATAATGAATGCAGCGGAAAAGTAAATAAAACAAGATATGATGACCCAGGAAAACTAATGAAACCAACCAGTTTCACAGTAAAAAACCTGGAGGGAAACCTTCCCGAAAAGCAATTCACTATAGTAAAGAGAAATTTCAGATCTAGTACAAAACATTTGTCCCTAGACTCTATAATCCCCGTAGATGAACTCACAGCTGAAACCTTCTACCGCTTCAGAACTTCTGAACTCTTCAATATATGAACGCCACTCTTTTGTTGCACGAATCCCAATACGTGACTAACCAATTGTGCGGATCCCAGTACGCGACTTAAATCACCAACTAGAAGAAGATGTTGGTTGCAAAGTTCTTCACTTCATCAAGAATGAAGATCAAGAAGCACTTGGTTACAAAACCCTAAGGCGCAAAAGACGCAATAGCTTCTTTCAGAGAGAATAAGACATTGATCACCTTTTGCATATGTTCTCCTTGTATTCTCTTATTCTCTTTTTTATTCTTTTTTTTGTGACGGCCTCTAAAATAAGCCTTATATAGGTCTAGAGTTGTGAGAAAAGAAACCCTACACAAATACAAAAGCTTGGCCCAAAAATCAGATCTGAAAATCTGAAATCCCGTAACCTCAATAGATACCTCGATTAATCGGGAGGTGTCGAGATTTAATAAACCTCGATAGATAGCAGGTGTCGAGGAGGTGTCGAGAAGGTGTCAAGGAGACAGAAGATTTCTCGATCGATCCACCAGCTGTCGAGAAGGTGCCAAGATTGCGATAAGAAACACCTTAAGATCTCGATAGATAGCCAGCTATCGAGGAGGTGTCGGGCAGCTGTCGAGCTATCTGTCCACAGGTGTCGAGCTATCTGTCCAGCTTTATTGAACACATTTTCTTCACTTGTTTCTTGGTCCAATCTTCATGGTTTTAATACTAGACTTGAACAACATGTTCCTTGAAGTATTAAACACATCCTAGATCTACCCAAATACAAGTAAAGTGCGTTTTGTCAAAGGATTAGCCAACTACATAAAATATGTCCTTAACAGAAAAATGCTACGTCTACAACATTTTTACAACAAATCACAGGTGGTTAATTGTTATTGGTTCAAATTTGAAATTAATACTAAGATTACTTTTTTGTCCCAACAATAACAACCAGTAACAACTTGCCACTTAGAATTTGTTGTAAAAATGTTATAAAAATGTTGTGGACATATCATTTCTCAACAACTTATCACCTATGATTTATTGTAAAAGTGATGTAAAAATATTGCGGACGTAACACTTCTATTAAACATTACAATTTCTAAAACTAAAAAATTATATTTTATTATCTTCCCTCTCCTCACACACTCCCCCCCCCCCCCCCCCTCCTCTACCTCTTTTATCTCTATCACTCTCTCAGCCTTTTCTCTTCTCTCCATCTCAGCCTCCCTCTCACTCTCCTCTATCTCCCTCTCTTCTCCACTTCCCTCTCACTCATCTTCGCCTCCATCTCTTTCCACCACCTCCCACTTATCTCCGGTGGATTTGTGGGTTTTTATGGGTTTAGATTTGTGGGTTTTGTGGGTTTCACAGTGGATTTGAGTTTTTTGTGAGCATTTGTGGTAATGATGGTAGTTGATGGCTATGGTGTGTGGGCAGTGGTAGTGTGTTTGGTAGTGGTGGTTGCTGTGTGTCGTGGGCTTTTTTGCTATGTTGGGTTGGGCTGTCCCTTTGTGATTACAGGCCCGAGTGTTCTGAATTGCAGGAGTTGAGACCGGGCCAATTGGGACTCAACTTGGCCGGCTTGTGCGCAAATTATGCCTCGTCTGCCAGGGGAGTGCTTACCGCAGGCTGAGTTGAAATAGAGAACAGCTTACGGCCAGCAGAGCTGTATCGCTCACGACGGCAGAACTGTTTCAGAGGAAAAAACTTACAGCAAGCAAATATGATTGATAAACAAAACTACGAATTCTGGAATGACCAGATAGTTCCTTTAATGGAAAAGACCAAGTAATCCGTAACTACAACAATATCAATCAACCTTTGACAAATAAATAATAAAGGAGACTTGTAATAAAATTAATCAAAACAGATAGGGAGCAAATTCAGTTCGGTCTGTAGGATTAATGCCAAAGAGGGAGAACGCCCCTTCTCAGCGCGATTAACCTCCGAGGAAAAGACATCCTGCCATGGGGGTTAATGGGTTGAGGGAGGCGGACCTGAATGGGTAACATCCGAAATAAATATGGAAGAGGACAAGTTTTGAGAGGGAGAGAAGGAAAAGTCCTGTTGGTGCATGCCACTAACTCTCACTTTCTTTTTTCTTTTATCTTTTCCTAAGTGATTTCTTTCTTTTCGTTTTTCTTGTTTTGTGCTATACTTCCCCTGTTTTCATAAGTGTGGTGCAGAGTATTTCTTTTCTTAGTTTTTTCCCTTATGTTGCCCACCCCCCTTCTGTACACGGTAGAGGCTTCCTTTTATAGTGCTTACCGTGAACGGATTTTACTATTCTACCCTCCAACCACTTTTGTCTGGCCTGGGGTACTTGCCGACCATTACTGTTACGTTCTGCGGGTACCCTGCTTCAGACAAAGACAACCACTTTGTCTGTTAGTCTGCCGCGGCATTTCTACCTGCCGCGGTGGTGTTTCTCTCTCTCTACTCTCTCATGGCATGCACCCATTGGTTCCAACTCAGCCTTGCCTCTTTTGGGTGGTATATTATCCTAGCAGGACGTACCCCCCAAAAGAGCTGGAGCAGGAACCTTGAAACAGGCCTTCCCCTCTCCCCACCACCAAACCACGCCCTCTTACCTCTGACCCCATGACCCCACCATGTCCTGTATTGGCTGGGTACGGGTTGGTGGTGCCTGGTCTTTGCGCATGCATATGTCTGAAATTTGCCTGCTGTTCATGCATTTGCCGCGGACTGGAAACTTTGCCTGCCTGCCGTCCGTTTCTGGCCCTTTGCAAGTTATTACTCAGACCCCCCGCTCCCTTAGAATCTGGGCTTTGCTCAGTATTGGGCTCCACGTTCCTTTCAACCCAATTTCCAATGGCCTTTGCTTCCTGCGGCGTTACTTAGTATTTCTTTGTCATATTTCCTTCCTATTGGGCCTTTTATCAGGCCTGCCGTTCCTTTTTCCCCCAATGGCTTAATGTGGCCGTTGGTGTTCTTCGCTTATGGGCTCCAATGTCCCTTTGTTTTCCTAGGGCCTCTCCGGCCCATTTCTTTGGACGTCCTTGGTCCATTTACTAACTCCGCATCCCATGGGCTCTTACTAACTTAATTGGGCTTCCCCGGCCCAATTTCCTCATTCTCATCCTTGGGTTCATGGGCTTGCCATTATTCCCTACTTTCTTTACTTACTTTCTTTTGGGCCTGCCGCAGCCCATTCTCTCTTTTTCACAACACATACTGCCCATGGGTGCCTATTTTCTCTATTTCTGGGCCTTTTAGGCCCGCTTACCCTCTCAAGACCCATTCATTCGTATTGAAGGGCCTGTGATCCATTGTTCCTGCCGCTTAGGCCTAATGGTTTTCCTTTGCTTGGTCTGCCGCTTCTCTGCTGCCCACGTTGCTGGGCTGGGCTGCTTTTTTGTCAATTTCTAACACAAATGATCCTCAACATTTAGCCCCCTGAACATGTGGGACGCTCCTGAGGCCCATATGTGAATAAAAGACTTTTCTGTCCTTTCTGTTCTCTTTCTTTCTTTTCCTTCGCGGGCTTTTTTGAAGCTGTGGACTCCTCCATATATATTTATACTCTCTTTTTTTTTTTTTTTTTTTTTGTCGTGAACAGTGACGCCTCTTCGATTTTCCCAGAATGGCAGTTATCCTAAGACACAACTACCGCTTCATTTATTTCATTCTCCTTTTGATGGCTGATCAGTCGTCTTCCTTCGGACCGGTATTAATTACCCATGTATTTAAGAAGAGAGCCTCCTCGAAAATTAGTTACAAACATCATCTTTTCCAAAACACCGTGTCCATCCCTCTTCCTTTATCATCTTCTTCTCTTCGAACCCCTGTATTCTTTTTGCTCAGATCAAACCGTCGTACAATGGCGCCGGTGAAAACCCCAGGTTCTTCTCGCCACAAAGGGAAGGAGAAAGTTTCCGAACCTCTCGTCGAACAAGAAACGGGCGAGGAGGCCACGTTCTCCGACTCTGATCACTCCGGCGAGGAAGATACGCCGCTCGACCCAGACAGAGAGTGCGCTCCCCTAATCGACCCTTGGTATAACCCTTATCCTCACTTCCCCGAAGTTCCTGGTGACTACGTGCCGCCGCCGCCAGGCCGCGTGTGGCTTTCCATGTGCAGACGGAACCCCAATGTTTCTTGGGCTCCGGTGTCGTCTTCCATTTCTGATTTGGTCATCCGTCAAGGGGTCTCCCTTCCCGTGCCGATCCATTTCGTGTTTGGGTCAGGAACGGCCTTGGGTTGGAAGGAGTGGGTTGACCGAGAGTTATCCGACCCAGTTTTTATGGGCTTGTTGCAGCAGGCCGACGTCCTGAAGTCCATCGTTTTATCTCGGAGTCTCTCTAATTTCCGAGATACTTACAACCTTCGTCACTTGGTTCGCCGGTGGTGTGCCACCACCCACACGTTTTTCTTTTCCCGCGGCGAACTGACCGTGACACTCGAGGATGTGGCCAACCAGCTACTCTTGCCAATCCTTGGTGATGTGGATCCTGCTACCATAGAGCTTTCCCCGGAGGAAGAAGCTATTGAGGCCGAGTTGAGAAAGCGAATGGCGGGGAATGCTAAGTTATCGTACTGGGTGAGTTCTTCCTCCAAGTTTTCTGTTGTCGCCCACCGTGCTGCTTTTGTTGCCTTTTGGCTTAGCAAGTTCGTTTTTGGTTCACATCCCCATTATGCTATCAAGTCCTTGTACTTCCGTTTGGCTATCAAAATATCTACCGGAGTGAGTCTGCCGCTGGCACCCATGTTCTTGGGGCACTTGTACGTTCAGTTAGACATCCTGCGGAGTGATGAGAGCCAAGCGGGCTCCTGTCATATCGTCGCTTCTTCTGTCCACAGTACCATCCTGCAGCAATTGTTATTTGAGCGCAGCGCCCAATACTTAGCGAAATGTAGGCCTGTTCGCTTTGCAAGAGAGAAGTACCACTCCTGTCCGAAAGCGATTACTGACTTTTGCGGCAAGTTCGAATCCGATTTCCCTTTAGCTTTTCGCTGGTCTGGTCTGAAGCCTATTGGTCACTCAGTTATGGACTCTTTTGATAGCGGTACTGGTTTTACTTGGAGGGCTTACAGAAGTTTAGGTAGGGGTTACACATGTGCTGATTCTGCTATGGGTCCGTTTACTGATATTATTGGGACCACTACTCCTTTGACTGGTTTTGATGAGGTGGGGATCACCTATTTGGCGGCTACTAATGTCGGATGACTGCCATACTTAGCCGACGAGGGCATTAGATTTGTTCACTACCCTGCCAACCGAGTGAGGAGGCAGTTCGGGCTAGACCAAGACATCCCCGATGACCTTTCTTATCTCATGGAATCTCCTACTTCTGTTCGGCCTTTCCTGCGGCAGACTGCTTATGACTTTTGGAGATCGCGCTTCAGTGCAGTTACCATTCCTGGTTCATCGAGAGAGGGTCTTCTCACTCTTGCCATGCATGGCTATTGGCAGGCAGTGATGACTTCGTTTGGGCAGGAGTTGGTAGGTAGTCGTGGCTTTTCCCTTATTCCACCCGATGGGCTAGGTATGCTTGTATCCCCCAATCCTCGGTTGCTCTTGCCTTCCAAGTCCGTTTTGACTTATGCCCAGAAACAGAGCCGTTCTGCCGTCTTTGAGTGGGACGAGAAAAAGAAGGGATGGTGTTGGCTTGCGGGTGATTTTCCCCCTGGTTGGGAGAAGAAAGTCAAGGTTACCAACATCCCTGCGCCGACTAAGAAGACTCCTGCCAAGCATAAGTCTGCAAGCAAGCCCAAGTCTGCTGCCTCACGGCCAGCCACGGATGCTCCCCTTTCTAGCAGGACACGGGGTAGCAAAAGGAAAACATCCCCCCATCCCATGCCTGCCACCGAGCGAAGGGTAAGTTTATATATATATATTGCCTTTTGCGTTTTGACTTTAGCTTGCCTACGGTGAATCCATGCTACGCCTACTGACTCTTTCCCTTGACACTGCCTCTTGTCTCTCTTTTTCTTTGCAGTCTAAGCATAAGGAAGACACGTCGTCTGCCCATCCCATTGACCTCGATGAGCCTGAATTCGAGGTAACCTCCTCTACTTCCTCCTTATTTATTTATTTATATATGTATACCCTATATTTTACATACGTTTCCCCTGCCATGTGTCTTCATTTGCTTGGATTAGCCGTAGGCTCCCTTATATATATTTTTTTTATGTGCGTATACGCATTTCCCCTTTTTTTTTCTTTTGCTTTCCAGGATCAGCCCGAGCCCCTTTCGGTTTATCGTCCTACAGCGGAGGAGTTGACTGCCTCCATGGGCACACCTGTGGTGGGTTCTGGTGAAGCTTTTCAGATGCCCATTACCTCTGCTGCTGCACATGGGGTTCCTGCCGAAACTCCTAGCCCTCCCCGCCGGATTGGTACCTAGAGAAGAGGGTACTCACACTGAGGGGGTTAGCGAGGCCACTCCGTTCTCCACCGAGGTGCCTATTTCTCCACAGGGACTTGCTCCTGTTGTCATTTCCACCAGTGATCCCTTTGCGACTCTGTCTCAGGCCGCGAAGGATGGCTCTTCCTTAGTGGTCACTCCTTCTTCCATTCCCAGTTCGGCCACTCGTGGGCCCGACGTTGACCTATCCTCCGAGGAGTCCGAGGATATTCTTGGGGATCTTGATAATGAGCCCGTTCTGCCGAGGAGGATTTCTGAGTCTGAGGAGGAGGAGGATGCTCCACCTGAGGCTGGATTCAGGGGTATGTCTCTTCTCTTTTTTTTTTTTGTTAGATTCACTTTCCCATCTTTATTCATTGGGCCCACTCTTCTCTTCTTTTCATTTGCATGTCTTACTTCCTCCCCCTTTCTTTCTTCTTACAGAGAGCTTTGAAGGATTAGGCATCGCGGCCAGTGTGGGAGTGCCTGTGGTAGTTACTCCTGCCGCGCCCACGACACCCATTCCTGCCGTATTTTCTGCCTCAGCTTCTGCAATATTTACAGCGTCAGTTTTTGTCATTCCTTCTGTGCCTGCTTCAGTTCTTCCCACAGCCCCCTTTAATGTTGGTTCTGGTAAGCTTCCTTTCCCCCTTGTCTCTCCCCCCCCTTTTTTTTTTTAGTTCCTCGTCTCATGCCTTGTATATATTTTTTTGGTAGGATCTCTTCCTACAGCCCCATTCCAATTCGGAGTGGGCAGCAGTTCTACCACCCTTCCAGGTCCTGTGGGCGAGGCTGCTATCTTTTTCACCCGCTTTGACCAGCCCGAAGTAAATGATCTTGATCCTGCAGCTTTTTGGGGCTCCGGTCCTCCTTATGTAGACTTTCACGGCTTTAGGGTCCCCGAGGACTGTGTTTCTCACCTGGTGACGATCTATGACAACCGCGGGGATTTCATGCAGGGCTTTCGACTCGGTCGTTCTGTTAGGGAGCACTTTTTGAAGATGTTGGGGAGTGTGCTAAATGACATAGAGCATAACTTCGTCGATACTGTCTCTACCGAGAGGATTTTACAGTGGAGGGCCGCGGTGCAGGAGCTTGTCAGTGTAGGTTTTGCTGTGGAGTTCCTTTTGGATTTCCTTCGAGAGATTGCCCGGGCTGTTTTTGCTAGGAGAGTTCAGCCAGCTATTGACGCTATTGACTTGCGCCTCGAGATCCTGAGAAAAGAGGTGGCAGACTTGGAGGGCCATCGCGAGCGTCTTCTTTCTGGTGTTGGTGGACCCGATCGCTTTGGAGATCAGCCTCTCATTTCCGGGCTTCGTTGATGCAGCTTCTTTCTTGTTTTGTTGTTTCCCTTTCCTTATGACTTTGTTTAGTACATTATGTCCTTTTGTAGTACTTATTTGGCTGGTTTGCCATGATTTGGGTTTGTAACTTAACTTTATGATGCTATACTTTATATTTTGCTATGACATATGATGATAATACTTGGTGTTTTTCATTACATCCTTCTGAAAGCAAGTTACAATTTCATGCTGTGACATAGTCACTTGAAAATGATAAGGTAAAAGGAAATAGAGTTTTTGTTTGTTTTTTTTTTTTTTAGGAAAAGAAAAAAAAACAAGGAAGGGAAAAGACAGCTTTCTCCTCAGGCATAATACACCTTCAGCCATTTTCCGTTGATTGGATCCATTAAATCTTTGCCATCCGTCTGAGTAAGACGGTAGTACCCACTTGGGTATGCTTCCCTTATCACAAGAGGTCCTTCCCATTTTGGCGCGAATTTGGATGGTCCTGCCAGGCCTCTTCTAACATAGTCTGCTACTTTCAAAACAAGCTGTCCTTCTACGAACACTCTTTCTCTAGTCATTCTGCCGTAGGCTTCGGTCATCTTTTGCCTATATCTACGGCTGTGTTCCTGGGCCTGTTCTCTTTTTTCGTCAAGTCCTTCCAGGTCTTCACACCTTTCTGCTGCGAAGACCTCTCCTTCTTCTCTTCCCCCTTTCTTGCATCTTCATGACCCTCAGGGATGGGGTTATCACTTCTGCTGGGCTTACCACTTCAGTCCCGTAGACCAAAGAAAAAGGTGAAAAGCCTGTGGCTGACTTAGGCGATTTTCTGTAAGCCCAAAGGGCATCCGGCAGGTGCATTGCCCATCCGCCCGTATACTCCTGACTCATTTTACTTATAATTTTTATGAGGGTTTTGTTTGTTGCCTCTGCTTGCCCATTCCCTTGAGGGTAGTAAGGTGAGGACCGGTGGTGCTTAACTTGATAGAATTCTAACATTTTCCTTACTTCGCTGTTGACAAAAGGGGTGCCATTGTCACTGATGATTCTGTGGGGTACCCCGAACCTCACAATTATGTTTTCCTTGATAAAGTTCGCCACCGCTCCTCCGGTGGCCTTGCGAAGCGGTACCCGCCTCTGCCCATTTAGTAAAGTACTCTGTGGCCACCAATATCCATATATACCCTCGTGACGGTGGGTTAACTGGTCCTACCAAATCAAGCCCCCAAGTGTGGAAGGGCCATGGGGTCACCATGCTGTGTAAATTTTGCGGATGGGTATGAATCAAGCTGGCTTGCACTTGGCAACTGTGGCACTTCTTTACGAATTCTGCTGTATCCTTCTTCATGGCAGGCCAGTAGTAGCCCATCTGCAGCAGGCACCTGTAAAGCCTTTTCCTCCCCTGGTGTTCCCCACATTCTCCTGAGTGTACTTCCTTCACCATTTTTTCTGCTTCTTCAGGACCCAGGCACCTCAAGGGGTCCCCATCATATCCCTTTTTAAAAAGAACCGTATTGTGCATGAAGTAGCGTGTCGCCAGCCGCTTGAGTTTATACTTTTCACTGTGCTTCTGCGGCAGGATGCCTTCTGCCAGGTATTGGATAAATGGGCTCCTCCAGTCTTCGCAGGCGGACACAACATAGCTTTCTTCTCTGTCTGCCGCAAGTTGGCAAGCCCCACACTGAGTTTGGGCTTGATCTGCATCTCTGCCCATGTTTGGCCAATAAAAACCTGCCCTTTGAAGCCTGCGATAAAGACTGACCCCTCCGCAGGATCCGCAAGTTTTGTCGTGTACTTCTTTCAGCTTTCTCTGGGCCTCTTCTGGCCTCACACACCTGGCCAAGACCCCACCTGGCATCCTGCGATACAATTCTCCTTTTACCAGTGCGTAATCTTTTAGCACCTTTAGTCCTGCAGCATCCTCTTCGTTCGTTAAAGCTTTCTTTATGGGAATCCGCCAGTCTTCGTCACACTGTTCCTCTTGGAATTTCTCCTTTAATGTATCAATTATCGACTCCCTCCTTTTACTGACCTCTACTCTGGTACTATTTCCCTCGAACATTATCTGAGATCCTAGCGCGGCTAATGCGTCTGCAAACCGATTCTCGTTCCTGGGAGCGTGCTCTATTTCAAATGTTGAAAATTTCTCCTCCATTTTCTGGGCCATTGCTCTGTACGGGGCTAGACTCGGTTCTTTCACGGAGAAACTCCCATTGGCCTGGCAGACCACCAAATTCGAATCGCCTAACACCCTCAAGTGTTTGACTCCCATTTCAAGAGCCGTGGCCAACCCGGTTAGATAGGCTTCGTATTCCGCGGTGTTGTTCGAACAGGGGAATTCCAATTTGAACGATAGTGCCACTGCTTTGTCTTCTTCATGGTATAAAACTACTCCCACTCCTCCAGACTGGGCGGTAGAAGACCCATCGAATTTCATCACCCATTGCTCTCTGACTTCCTCTGCCATGACCACTTCTCCAGGAACTTCATCCTCCAGTGGGAACTCCTCATCGCCTGGAAATTGGGCCAATAAGTCCGCTATAGCCTGGCTTTTTACCGCCCGGGGTATCCCCATTCTTAAATCATATTGTGACAATTGTAGCAACCATTGGGATATCCTGCCAGAGAGGATTGGTTGCTGCAGCAAAGCCTTGATGGCATGCGATTTGGTCATCAACCATACCTCGTATGCCAAGAAATAATGGCACAACCTCTGTGAAGCATATACAATGGCTAAGCATGCCCTTTCTGCCCTTGGGTATCGAGTTTCTGCATCTTTCAAGGCGCGGCTGATGTAATATACGGGCTGCTCAGTGCCGCCCCCATCCTCTTGGGCGATCATTGCACCAATGGCGTATGAATTGGTAGCCAAGTAGAGCAATAGTGGCTTTTTGTGAATCGGAGCCTGGACTGTGGGGAGGTTCATCATGGTCTGTTGTAGCCTTTTAAAGGCTGCCTGCTGCAATTCTCCCCACTCAAAATCCTGCCCTTTTCTGAGCAGCTTGGTGAAAGCGGAAGTGATCGATGCCAACCCGGGGATAAATCTTCGGATATATGAGACTTTCCCCAAGAAGCTCTTCAATTCTTTTACCGTACCTGGGGGTTTCATGGTTGCAATGGCCGTAGCTTTGGCCGGATCCACATCTATTCCCCTACTATGAACTAAGAAGCCTAGGAACTTCCCAGAGGATACTCCGAATGCGCATTTGAGCGGGTTCATTCTTAGTTTGAAGGTTCTGCATCTCTCAAATACTCTCCTTAACACTTGGAAGTGTTCTTCTCTCTTTTTTGATTTTACTACTATGTCATCCACATAGTCCTCGAGTTCATGATGCATCATATCGTGAAATATGGCCGTCATCGCTCTCTGATAAGTGGCACCCGCATTTTTCAACCCGAAAGGCATTACGGTGTAATAAAAATTGCCCATGGGCGTTCTGAAAGCAGTTTTCTCTGCATCCCTTGGCGCCATCCTAATTGGATTGTACCCGCTGAATCCGTCCATAAACGAAAACATGGCACTGCCTGCCGCAGAATCTATCAGTAAGTCCATTTTTGGCAAAGGAAATTCGTCCTTCGGGCAGGCCTTGTTGAGGTTCCTGAAATCCACACAACACCTTATTTGGCCATTCTTCTTTTTTACGGGCACGATGTTGGACAGCCATCGCGGATGTTGGATAGGTTTGATGAATCCTGCGGCAAGCAATTTCTGCACTTCTTTGATTATTTGCCCTTCTATTTCTGTGTGGAATGTCCTGGCAGGCTGGGCTATTGGCTTGGCTTCTGGGTCTACATTCAACGTGTGTGCAACTAGCCCAGGGTCTAACCCTGGCATTTCATTGTATTCCCATGCAAAGACATCTTTAAATTCTTTTAAGAGCAACATCAATTCTGCCTTTTCTGTTTCTGCCAGACTTGCACTAACCAAGATAGGTCTTGGTCCTTGTGAAACAGATCCCAAGTCAACCTCTGCCATTTCTTCTTCTGCTGTAACCTGTGCTTCCTTTTCTGTCGCAACTTTCTCATTCTCCCTTTCACTATTTTCTTCTTCCAATCTTTCTTGAACCGCGCAACACGTCAAGTTCTCGTGTTGCCATTCCTGGGTGGGGCCCTCTTGCATTTCACTCGTGGGCCCCGCGCCCCTTCATAACTTATACACAATCCTGCCGTCAGGACCTCGGATCCTGACACAGTGGGGTGTATCTTCTGGGTCTGCGGTAGGCACTTCCTTCTTCTTCCTTTTTCTCGCCAGTAACTCCCTTAGGTCAGGCTCGGGATCATCCTGGATGTCTCTCCATTTAGGCACGAAGGTACCTTGTGGCCTTGTCACTGAATTTTCCCCGGATGGAGCCCATCGATCATAGAACATGGTCTCTACCAAATGAGCTTCTGCCTGCTCAAATGGTGAGTTATTTGCTGCTATGCGTATCATCCTGCCGTTCACCCGTCCTTTCACGCATTGGTGGTAGGTGGACGAAACTAATCTGTGTTTATGCAACCACGGTCGTCCCAAAAGCACGTGGTATGAGACTTCCGTTTTTACCACGTGGAACCGAGCTAGAGAAGCTATGGGTCCCAATTTTAACCATAACTGGATATGGCCTGCGGTGTACTCTCCCCTCCCACCAAATCCTGTCACCTCCATTGGGCACCCTTGGATCTTTCTATCCGAAATCCCTGCAGCTTGCAGAGTGCTTAATGGGACGAGGTTTACTGAAGCACCCGTATCTATTAGGGCTCTTTTTATGGGGATTTGATTTATGGATGCCGCAAGATAGAGAGGTCTCCTGTGGTCCGGATATCCCACTTCCATATCTTCATCACTGAAGGTGATTTCGGTTGACTCCTGTAAGAGAGCCCTGTCGTCTTGGACTTCTGCTGATAAACATTCCACTCCTGCCCCGGAAGCGATGCTTACTAAAGCCTCGGTAGCTACTTTTCTTTCTTTTGTTGTGAGGCACAGCTGATCAAATAAGTTTTTGAATTTGGAGCTTTGCTGTAAAGTAGTAATCGCTGCGGCAGGCAAAGACGGATTTTCTCCTTCGTCATCCCCTGGATCCGCACAAATCACTACTGCTGCCACACCCTTCCCTTTGTGATTTGGGAGTGGGCTTCTCTGGACCTCCTGCTGGGATAGTTCTAAAGTTCCTTCCTTTATCCTGCGGTGCACCAGTCTGCGGAGTGCCCAACATTCTGCTGTAGCATGTTGGACATAGTTGTGTAAACGACAAAAACGTGGGTCCCTCATTTCTTCCCCGGTGGGCTCCCTAGCAACTTGGTTAGGTTTGAAAATGCCATCTGCTATCCATTTGTCTAACAGTACGTCTAACTCCTTTGCGGTGCATGGTATTGGCGGGGGAGTATCGTATTCTTTCCTGTCGGTCCTCCTTCTCCGTTCACTGGTGGATACTGCCATGGCTTGTGGGGCGCTTCTTTTGTCCGTGCTTGGCTTTACAGACTGGGCAGTTTTTCTTGCCTTTTGTAACAACTGCGCGAATTGGGAAATTTCAAGGTTTTCTAGGACTGCCCTGTATTCCCTGATCATATTCGTCATGCACATTTCCACTAGTGTCCTTTCCTCGCAATGGTCATAGCAGTCGAGTGCTATGTCCCTGAATCTCTTGATGTACTCCATCAAGTCTTCACCATTCCTTTGTTTAGTCGCTTGCAATGTTGCAAGCGTCACCGTTTCTTCTCCGTGAAAGTACTTGGTACAAAATACATCCACCATGTCATCCCATGCTGGGATTGATCCTGGTTTTAAACCAATGTACCAGGTGTAAGCCCGGTCACACAATGATTTGGAAAATTCTCGAAGACACAAGTCTTCGTCTGCGGCGTAAGGGCCGAGCGTATCAATGAATTTGCTCACGTGCTCAACGGCACTTCCCTTCCTGCCGTTATATTGTGCGAATACTCGCGGTTCATACCTCTCGGGGTATGGTTTGCTGAGCACTCTTAGTGGGTATGGGGGTCTGCGTGCATAAAATCTCTCTTTTGGTCCTCTGGCTCTTTCTTGTTCCAGGAGAGCTGCTACTTCTGCCATAGTAATAAAACGTTGGTCTGTATTTTGTGGGACACCACCTACCAGGGTCTCTTCTGCCCCATGTCCTGGGTCATGCTGGCTCCCCTTTTCCTTCGTTCTGTCCGTCTTCAGTTGACGAATTTCTTCCATCATTTGCTGCTGCGAGTGCTGTAAGGCCTGCAACACTTCAATGAAGGTGTTGGCATTGTCTGCAGGGATCCTCGGGGGCAGTTGGGGTCCAGCCCCTGTCTCGTTAGCAACTCCTTCCTGGTTAGGCTGCTGTGGGCGCGGCGTCGTTGGCCTAGATTCTGCTTGTGAGGGTACAGCGCTCATGTTGCGTGTAGTTCTAGACTTTGGAGGCATTTGTTTGCGAGGGCTTCTTATCCCTTGGACTATTTCTCAACTCCCCAACGGAGTCGCCAAATTTTGTCGTGGGCCTTTTTGCTATGTTGGGCTGGGCTGTCCCTTTGTGATTACAGGCCCGAGTGTTCTGGATTGCAAGAGTTGAGACCGGGCCAATTGGGACTCAACTTGGCCGGCTTGTGCGCAAATTATGCCTCGTCTGCCAGGGGAGTGCTTACCGCAGGCTGAGTTGAAATAGAGAACAGCTTACGGCCAGCAGAGCTGTATCGCTCACGACGGCAGAACTGTTTCAGAGGAAAAAACTTACAGCAAGCAAATATGATTGATAAACAAAACTACGAATTCTGGAATGACCAGATAGTTCCTTTAATGGAAAAGACCAAGTAATCCGTAACTACAACAATATCAATCAACCTTTGACAAATAAATAATAAAGGAGACTAGTAATAAAATTAATCAAAACAGATAGGGAGCAAATTCAGTTCGGTCTGTAGGATTAATGCCAAAGAGGGAGAACGCCCCTTCTCAGCGCGATTAACCTCCGAGGAAAAGACATCTTGCCATGGGGGTTAATGGGTTGAGGGAGGCGGACCTGAATGGGTAACATCCGAAATAAATATGGAAGAGGACAAGTTTTGAGAGGGAGAGAAGGAAAAGTCCTGTTGGTGCATGCCACTAACTCTCACTTTCTTTTTTCTTTTATCTTTTCCTAAGTGATTTCTTTCTTTTCGTTTTTCTTGTTTTGTGCTATACTTCCCCTGTTTTCATAAGTGTGGTGCAGAGTATTTCTTTTCTTAGTTTTTTCCCTTATGTTGCCCACCCCCCTTCTGTACACGGTAGAGGCTTCCTTTTATAGTGCTTACCGTGAACGGATTTTACTATTCTACCCTCCAACCACTTTTGTCTGGCCTGGGGTACTTGCCGACCATTACTGTTACGTTCTGCGGGTACCCTGCTTCAGACAAAGACAACCACTTTGTCTGTTAGCCTGCCGCGGCATTTCTACCTGCCGCGGTGGTGTTTCTCTCTCTCTACTCTCTCATGGCATGCACCCATTGGTTCCAACTCAGCCTTGCCTCTTTTGGGTGGTATATCATCCCAGCAGGACGTACCCCCCAAAAGAGCTGGAGCAGGAACCTTGAAACAGGCCTTCCCCTCTCCCCACCACCAAACCACGCCCTCTTACCTCTGACCCCATGACCCCACCATGTCCTGTATTAGCTGGGTACGGGTTGGTGGTGCCTGGTCTTTGCGCATGCATATGTCTGAAATCTGCCTGCTGTTCATGCATTTGCCGCGGACTGGAAACTTTGCCTGCCTGCCGTCCGTTTCTAGCCCTTTGCAAGTTATTACTCAGACCCCCCGCTCCCTTAGAATCTGGGCTTTGCTCAGTATTGGGCTCCACGTTCCTTTCAACCCAATTTCCAATGGCCTTTGCTTCCTGCGGCGTTACTTAGTATTTCTTTGTCATATTTCCTTCCTGCTGGGCCTTTTATCAGGCCTGCCGTTCCTTTTTCCCCCAATGGCTTAATGTGGCCGTTGGTGTTCTTCGCTTATGGGCTCCAATGTCCCTTTGTTTTCCTGGGGCCTCTCCGGCCCATTTCTTTGGACGTCCTTGGTCCATTTACTAACTCCGCATCCCATGGGCTCTTACTAACTTAATTGGGCTTCCCCGGCCCAATTTCCTCATTCTCATCCTTGGGTTCATGGGCTTGCCATTATTCCCTACTTTCTTTACTTACTTTCTTTTGGGCCTGCCGCAGCCCATTCTCTCTTTTTCACAACACATACTGCCCATGGGTGCCTATTTTCTCTCTTTCTGGGCCTTTTAGGCCCGCTTACCCTCTCAAGACCCATTCATTCGTATTGAAGGGCCTGTGATCCATTGTTCCTGCCGCTTAGGCCTAATAGTTTTCCTTTGCTTGGTCTGCCGCTTCTCTGCTGCCCACGTTGCTGGGCTGGGCTGCTTTTTTGTCAATTTCTAACACAAATGATCCTCAACACTGTGTTTTTTATGATTGGTGGTAGTGGGCTTTGACTTTGATTTGGTTTTTGTTTTTTATTTTTCATTTAAGTTTGTAAGTATGAATATGTGATTTTGGTGGTGATGGTGGTGGCGGCAGTGGTAGTGGGCAACTGTGAAGGTGGTGGTTGTTGTGGTTTGGTATAGTTTAGTTTAGTTTTTTTAAAAATATTTTTGCTATAGGGTTTGATTTTGGGATGAGGATTGGTTGTAGTGATGGAGGTTGGTTTTATTTGTGGGTGAAGAGAGAAAGAGACAGAGAGGAAGAGAGAGAAATTGCTTTGGGTGAAGAGAGAGACGATGAGGAAGAGAGATAAAGAGAGTGAAACTAATAAAAAATTTAATACTATTGGATTTAATGTGACAAATAAAAAAAGGATATTGGTTAAATTGTAAAATGATAGTAGTGTAAAGTACATAAAGTAACTTTTGGTGTCTTTCTTTAAAAACAATAAAAAATTAAAAATTAAAAAAAAGGTAACTTTTGGTGTTAAAGTATATTTTTATTTTTACAAACCTATCTATGAATACTCTTTACTTCTTACCCAGAGCCCACAAATACAATCTTGGACAAAAGGATTTTGCTTCGATATGTAAATGTAACAACCTAAGATGAAATTGCGATTAACCAAAAAAATAAAAAGAGCTATTGAGTTGAGGTTTTTTTACCTTCTGGAATGGTTCCAAACTTGCGCGGAAGTCTACAATTAATTATTTCATCTCTGCGCATAGCAGATTCCCGCAAAGTGTGGAGAAATAGCATATTGAAGGCCCAAGCGAGAGTTATTACAGCACGACCAAATCTAGTTGCTTTTCCGTGTGTATCTATTTCCCTTAAGGAGAGCAAACGCCCCTTGTTAATGTCTGCATTGGATAAATCAAAATTAGTAGCTTTAGGGGAAAAAAAAAAAAAAGGAATAGCCATACCAGAGAAATGAGTTTTATACACCCGGCCAAACATTACATCTAAACTCATTTTGATTCTTATATATATTATTTTGTTATTTAAAAATAACTTATATAAAATCAACCACATCTTTAAAAAAAAACAGTATATAAGCAAAAGTTTAATTCCTTCTAGATTTTCAAAAGTGCCAAGGATATTAACCATTGAATTCTTTTAGGACCATAATTTTTGTTTAACAAATGTTTGCCACAACTCTGACATAATAAATTATGAATAACTACTTATTACTTTTTTTTACAATTTACTGTTAGCTGTATCAAAACTATGGAAAAAGTTGTGATATAAGAGTTGTGCCCTAAATTTTCTCTTTGCCATTTGGTTTAATCTTTGCCCGGCTTTGTCCCATGTTGGTGGGGTGGCAAAACATTTAGATTGAGTAATGTTAAAAGGATAAAATAAAATTTCGGCCTTTTCAAAAATGGTTGAAATGATATATTATGATTGGTGTTGATAAAAATGAAATAAAAGGACACTTACTTTATTATACACTTTGCTGCAACATGTATACGTGTTAAGTGGTAAGTAAATTCCTTTTCAGAGTTTTATCTAAGTACAAGTAGTGGAAGCATGTATAAGTGATGTACTCTAATCACAAGTTGACACGTGTAAGTTAAGGTAAAGTATGTGATTATTGAAGAAAAGTAATAAAATTGAGATTAATTGTAGGTTTATATACTCAACAAAAAAGAAATTGTTTATATGAAAGTAATGAAATTTTTTTTTGTAACCAGATACTTAGTGTATGTTTGGTAGGGTGTGCAGCCAACCCGCCAAAACCGACCCGACCCGACCCAACCCAACCCAACCCGCCGGGTTGAGTCGGTTTTTAGGGCTTGGTGAGTTGGGTTGGGTTACAAAAATTTTTTTGATGGCGAGTTGAGTTGAGTTCGGGTCATAAAATTCCAAACTCGTCAAACCTGACCCGACCCACCCATATATTTAAAATATATTATATAATTAATAAATTTTTTTAAAAAAAATAACCAGCTCTTCCTATCTTATATAAAAGCCAATTAGTTCACACAAACTCTAGTAAATTACTATTGTTGTTTAGTCATTAGTGTTGTTTTCCTTTAAGGAGTTACATTGATACTAATCTTTGGGTTTTTTTAATATATTTATATTTATATTCTTTTTGCTCAATTTAATAATAATAGTAATAAAAAAATTGCCTAACCGATGGGTTCAACCCGACCTATGTGAATTGGGTTGGGTTGAGTTGAACTTATGTGATGAGTTGGGTTGAATTTTTTTTAACCCACCATGGTGGGTTGGGTCAAAAAATCTCCTTAACCCGACCCAACCCAACCCATGCACACCCCTAATGTTTGGTACCTGTTTTTTCCCCTTATTTATGTTTTCAAAAACAATTTTCTATTTTTGAGACTAAAAAACTTGTTTGGCTACTCAAAATTGACAAAAAACAAAAATTGTTCTCAAAACTCAATTTGTGAAAGAAACTGAAAACATGCAAAATGCAGTTTTTAGTTTCTAGTTTTCAAAAGTCAATGAAAACACACATTTGATTTAATGAATTTGTCTCATTTAATAAGTTAGCATTAGAGTTCAAATCCCAGTAACAACATATTTTAGTATTTTTCTATTTTTTTTTCTTCAAAACATTATTTTTTTAATTTCAACTAACCAAACTTGTTTTTGATTTCAAAAATATAAGAAAATTGTTTTTTCTTTATATTCCCAAAAACAAGTTTTTAAAAACAGAAAACAAAAATTGTTATTAAACATAACCTTATTTTAGCATTTACTTTTCTTTTGTACTTATGTTAATTAATTTATGCCTGATAAGGCCTATAAAAACTAGGTGTTTGTCTAATATCCCATTTTGAATATAAGTACAAGCTTTTCCAAGATATAGGTTTTTTTTTTTTTTTTGGTAAAAGAATCTAAGTACAAGCTTTTCAAATAGTTCATTTTTAAATAATTCAAATACTATCAGTTTCTTTAAGACATTCTTCCCTCTCCTTATATATGTGTTAAAATACTTAGTATTCTTAAAAATAAAAATAAAAAAACCTTCAAAATTAATCAAGTTTTGCCCTCTCTTTTTTTTTTTTTTTTTTTCAAGTTTTGAACTTGGGCCAAACCTAGTCTAGCCTGGCTTCGTTTTTTCTTTTTTCTTTTTTAATTCAGCTTCAAAATTAATCTAGCTTCCTTCTTTTGGGTTCTTTTCAAGTTTCGAACTTGGACCGAACCTTGCCTTGGCCCGCTTTCAGAAATCTCCAACGGCCCAAGAACAGTTAGGCGTTGGTGAGGTTATGTATTGCCAATCCGTTGCTTCTATGTTGAACATTGATTGCCACTCATGAAATGCAACATATTTTGTAAAGTGTAATGATAAGAATATTATATATTTTATTATTATTTTTATAATAAAATAGATAATAGTCCTTTTTCTTTTGTAAAATGGTAACGTTAGGGATATAATCTATATCATATACTATATAATAAAAGTTGGGATTAGAAGTCGTGATTATGTCAAGTAGCTTCACCAAATTGTAAAAAAAAATTAGATTTTTAGATTTTAAGAAAAAATATATATAATTTTTCTTCACCTATAATTTCTAAGTGAATAAAAATCTTAATTTGATTATAGTTGAATTACACTTGCGAAAGAACTAATATAGTTGCTTCATGTGTATTTTCAGTGTTTTGCTGAGAAACAAGCACTTGGAGAAGTAAGCCAAAAGATATTGGACACTCAAGTAAACCCAACAGTATTGGACACATAGTGCTAAAAAGAAGGAAAGATTTTGATGAACATGTTCTTTGGATAGAAATAGACTTCTCTTAAGGGAAAAAAACAATTTAGATAGACACAAAAGCCTGATCTTGTATTACAGCTAATCAATTATATTGAAGATTGTAAAATTTCTAATAAATTTTATCTGAACACCATTACAGTATGATAGGCTTTAATTGATATCCAAAACGTAGTGTATTATAAAATACTTCTGTGAAAATATTTTGTAATTATATACCACAAAATTACTTCTCCATAGGAATAGGATGCACAACGTAGTGTATTATAATAATAATAAAAAAAGGTATATTATAAAATTCTATTCAATTAATATTATCTTAACATTAGACTTTTTGTTCATATATACCAAATAATTCATAATGGTTTCCACTTAAATATGATTTTAATTATTGTTTTGGATAGTTTTTAATTATTAAATTCAAGGTTTTTCTCTTTAGATATACACTAGTAATTAATTGAGCCTTAAATCTCAAAAAATAATATATATATATATACACACACATTTTATAATACCCTAATTTCACACAATATGTATTCATTATATAACTTAAAAGTAAAATACTCATTTATTTTCATTATCTATTCTATTATCTAATTGTCAGTAAATTATTAAATAAAAACTATTTTCATTATCTATTATTAAATAAATACTCATGAATTTTGATTAAGTCATGCATCGCACGGGCATAATACTAGTATATATATAAAACCGAAGCTTTTGACTTTTTATTGACTTCTCCAGAACTTGCCACGTCATTATCATCTTTTTAAATAAAATTATTTTTGTTTAATCCAAACTTAACAAGAAGTGAAACTCTATCTCTTTAACAAATCCAACTTAAACTCAAACTCATCATTATCATTTTTTTAAAACAAAATTATTTCTGTTTAGTCCAAACTTAATAATGAGTGAAACTATATCTCTCTAACAAGTTCAACTTAAACACAAATTCAAACGCTAATAATTTATCTCCAAATTTGCGAGGTTAGTCATGAACACTATAAAAACAATGCAAACCCTAATTTTTTTTTTTTTAAAACCGAGTAAAGGTATGAGCACTTCTTCTATTATTTTCTTCTCCTCTACTTTGTTATATATTTATATATATATATATATATATATATATATATATATATATATATATATATATATTATGATTTTTCATGTATTTTTTAAAAATTAATTTTCATACATAAACCACCAAACTCTCTCTAGCTGTTTTTGAATGTAACTCATCTTTCTCTTATATTTTTCTATTGTTTAGTCATGTATATTTTGTCTAGCTTTTATCTCAATAGTATATTTTTGGCAGATTCTATAGTACTACATGTGTGCCAAAAAGTTATAAATTAGCTTATTTATATATAAAAAATAAAAAACAAAACAAACGGAGACAAAAATACAAAAAGCAAAAAACCATTTTGCTAAACAAACATGTCTAAAGTCTAGAACCTCCGAAGAAGGACGATTGATTCGAATGCTATCATATTCTAGGCCCATTTTAAATCCTTCCTAACCTAGCTGGCCAAAAGATGTACTAATTAATTAAGAATAACTGTAGGGACACATCCAATCCCAAACACACCCTTTCTTACTGGTTCCTTAAAAAAAAAAAAAAAAAAAAAAAAAAAACCACCCTTTCACAAGGGTAAAAAACTACTTCACACAGGGATTCAGGATTTATGTGCAGTATAAATGTGTACATGCAATTGTATGTGGTGAACATTTTCTGTCCACACCTGTTTAACTGAACCCACCAATTTTGATTGATATATAAGTTAGTGCAAAAATATTTAAGAAGCAGTCAGGATTGAGCAGCACTTACAACAACTCGTGTGAAGGACAAGTGCATGCAAGACATTCATGCCGTGCCTTCCAGCATAGGGGCATTCGTCTGGAGCTGCACTTAGGATATGGCGAGCCATCTTGTAGTTTTCTCTATCCACAGCGAGGAACAGTGCGGATTCTCCAGCATTATTTACATGTTTAGCCAGTATTGGATCCTCCTTCATTAGTTCTCTTACAATCTCAAACTCATCATCGTTATCATATCGAACAACAACTTGCAAGGTAGTATCCCCATCCTCATTCACCATGCTCAGAAGTTGTTGACCACCTGCTTCAACATCCCGCTGATCTTTGGCCTTCTGTACTATGAGCTTTACCGTTGAAGAAGCTCCTGCCCACTCACAGTAACATGTAGCGGAGTATTGCCTTTGGAGTTTTTTTCATACACAAGGCTTGGATGTAACCTAACCAACTCTTCCATAACATGAAATTGTTCGCATTGCAATGCAACGTGAGGAACAGTGTTCTTCTCGGTTGTCACTTGGAGAAGGATACTACTGGGATCTGTCAACTTCTCAAAGAAACTTGAGTTACTGGTGGAAGCAGCTCGATACACATCAGGATTCATTATGTATTGCCTTCCTTCTCCTGTAGTTGGTTATCAAATGGTCTTATAGTGTGAAAAGTGAAAACATAGAAAAATGTTAGAGTTATAATCAAATTTAAAAAAGGAATGCTTATAAACAAAGAATAATGCTAGCTAAGGACACATTAAGTCCCACAACTTGTAGTCTGATCATCCATGCACACTGCACATTATATTTAAATAATAATAAATAATAAATATAAAAGGAATAAGATCTAAAGCTAATAAAAGTCTTATAAAAAAAAATAAAAAAAAAAACTAATAAAAGAATCAAAGATGCCATATATTTTGGCTAGTTTACTTCGTTATCAAGGTCTCTTTAACCTATTCAGCCAAAAAAAAAAAAAAAAAAAGAAGAAGAGAGAAAGTAGTCGAATCTAAAGGAAAAATGCCTTATAAACACATACAAAATTATTTTTCTTTCCTTTTTTATAGGGAGGAAAGGGAAAGGGGAAGCCGGGTCGAACAACTCGGGATTGGGGATTAGGTGTCATTGAGCTACAGGCCTAGAAGTGCCTCAGAAAAAAATATTTTACTTGTTTTTTTCCTTGATTTGGGAGACATGCGTTAATAATAAACAATGTACATTGTTTATTCATATTATCAATTTCACGTTTTGTAAATGGACATTGAACGGTGGACTCCACACGATTTGCAATTTTGGTGCTACTTCACAGCAGCAGCTCCAGAGAACCAGAGCAGATTTATGGAGCAGATCGCAGATTCACAAGCTTGATCAACGGAGGCAGCCCCAGGTTTCCTTGTAATTATTTTCATATCCCAATTTTACCTGGATCTCTAACAAAAATATATATATATATATATATATATATATACCGTCTTGGCTTCAGATTGCTGCTGGCTGCTGCTTCTTCTTTTGCTGCTGGCTTCTTCTTTTCTTTTGGGTGAAGATGCAGAGCTGAAGAATAGAGATGTTGGTGGGTTTCTTCTTGTCTTTTGGGTGAAGGAGCAATAGTGACGTTGGTGGGTGGAGGAAAGAAAGATATTTGATGGGAATTGGAAAGAAACGGGTGGATGAGAAAAAAAAAAAAGAAAAAAAGAAAAAATAAAAAGTGTGTTTAGTGAGACACGTGTAAGGAGATTTATAAAATAAAAATTATAATTGTGTTAGGACACAGCAAATCATCATAAAATTTTTTGCAACAGGGGCAAATATTTCATATGTCCAAAACAAAGTTAATTGATTAATAAAATATTAGGATAGGATTGATTACAACTAAAAACAAAGAGAATTCTTAAACTATTGTGACATTTTATTGTTTTCTTAAATTTTTTTAATTAATATTTTTTTAAGAAAAAATAGCACTATTTATATAATATTTTAATAACAATTTTATAAAAAAAAAAAATTTTAACAAGTTATTATTAATTCTTATCTAAATTTACTATTAACATAATTAATTTTTTTAATCTACCGTTAACAATTTGTCAGACAAAACTTATCTTTGATAATCACATTCCACCAGCCCTCTTGCTTGCTAAGAACCCAGGGGTCCACCAAAATTGTGTAGCATTTATATTTGACCCTGTCCCACAAACCACAGGAATACTAATATCAACCAATAAGTTTCAAAGAATTAATCGACCAGTTTAACGGGCAATAATTAACGGAAGGTGAATGTGTACACAAGCAAGGCATATCACACTGCATTTTCATTTTGAAGTTGGTAAGAATCATTAAAATGGCTGATAGAAGTAACTATGATTTATGAGCAAATATAGTTTTTCTACCTAATGTTAGGGGCTTGCAGCTTGCTTAACTATATGAAAATCGTAAAGTAGGTGTATCCCTATTTCCTACCATTTCTCTTTATGGGAACATTGATGTGGTACACTTTTAGAAGCATTTAGCTCAATTTCCTCCTTAATATTTGTGGATACATGCCGGGTATGTGTGCTAGCAGTTGGCAAAGCAGATGCAAGTGACGTTAACACCCGAATAAACACAACAATATTGGAATGCATATCAATATCATACCAAAATCACTCCATATCCTCAATTCAAGTTATAGACATTTCTCGATGCTCCTTTTGCTCTTAATCATCTAGTTAGGCATGCAAATACATTACTAAAATCAAATGAAAATACTACAACACAACTTCCTTTAACCAACAGAATGAAATAAAGAAAGACAAACAAATGTTTAGATACACTCCAAAAACATGGCACCAAAAAAATATTTCACAACTCTATCCTCAATTTAACTCTTTACCACCAGTGGGTGGTCTGGTTGAGTTTTAATTAAGTGTTTTGTGTGTTCCTGCACTGAGCAATCTGTTAACTCTTGCTCTCTTGCAGCTATGGTTTTGAGCCGTTTTAGCAGCTAAGCTGGTTTGTGTGTTGTGTGTCTACTGCTACCTTTTTGGTTTCTGTACTGAGCCGTTAGTTAACTCCTGCTCTTTAGCATGTGCTTTTGTGATTTTAGTCATAGTTATCAAAATCGTAACAGGTGAACTGTACGAAATTCTGTGTCCGTATAAAAGAAATACCTGATTTTAAGGCCAAAAAAAAAAAAAAAAAACCGATTAAACCATAGAAAACCGACTATTTTTTAGAAAAAATACTGAATTATTGATTACTTTTATACTATTTTCTCTCATTATATGTTGAGGGTCTCAGATAACCTAACCTTTTTTTTTCTTCTTTCGAGAAGAACAGAGAACCTAACCTAGCTAAGCAAAAACATATACTAATTATCTTTGCAAAACTCATTACATTAACACAATAGTTTGGCAAAAAAAAATTATTCATATCTAGAGCTGTAAATGAATCAAACTATTTATGAACAGCTCAAATTCGGCTCCAAAAATATCTTGCTTATGTTCGTTTATTTAATAAATGAGTTAAGGTCAAACCCAATTTTAGACTCGATTATTAAACGAGTTAAGCTCAAACATAATAATATATTCGTGAACAATCTCGTTAACATGAGAACTTGAATGTACTATATATAATACTATATATTTATATCATTATATGTATACTTGTTTAAAAATATATTTATATAGACTTGAAACTGGGTTGAATAAGTTTGTAAATTGGTTAATATAATATAAAATTATTATTTGTAGTTTATTCATAACATAAACAATAGCGCAAGTAGTTCCTTGCTACACTATGTCCACTCTTCAATTTCCCAAGAGCTTGTGTGAGAAAATGGATGCGGCAGTAAGGCAGTTTTGGTGGAGGCCCAAAGCTGATGGGGGTCCAATGGCTTGGTCCTTGGTCTGTTGGCCTCAAAAGGAAGGTGGACTTGGTCTTAGGACCTTCTGGGACTTCAACCAAGTCCTCCTATCCAAATTGGCTTGGTGTGTGTTAATCAACAAAGATTGTCCTTGTGTCGATCTCCTTTGAGCTAAATACAAGGTAAGAGATAATTGGCTTAGTCATCGCACTCCTAATAACCCATCTCCAGTATGGAAAAGCGAAGAACGTACAAAACATCTCATATCCAAAGGAGCATGCCTATTAGTGAGAAGAGGAAATACCATAAAGATTTGCGAGGATCCTTGGGTATGGGACCATCCATCTTTCATTCCAAAGCCTAAGGAATGGGTGAATTCAGATGGAGCAATCATTGTGGCCCAATTGCTTCAAAGCTATGGCCTCAACTAGGACATGCAAAAACTAAATGCACTAAATTTTAGTTTAAAGGTGTTTGGATTTTACACCATGATGTTTTAAAATTTGAATTTTACTCCCTAAATTTTAGAAATATTTAGATATTACTCTCTTAAGTTTGGGAGTATTTGGATTTTACACACTGAAGTTTCAGAATTTAAGGATGTAAAATCCAAACATTCCCAAACTTTAGGAGATAAAATTTAAATTTTGAAACATTTAGGTTTAAAATCCAAATAGTCTCAAACTTTAGGAGGTAAAATTCAAATTCTAGAATTTCATAATGTAAAATTCAAACACCCCCAATTTTAAGAGTGTAATTTGCAATTTACCCAAAGTGATAAGACATATTTTGATGCATTTAATCAAAGAGGAGAAAAGTGAGTTTGGAAGGTCGTTAATGACAAAGATGGGGGGTTTTGGACTTTTGGTAGTTACTTATTAGTACTATTGAAATAGAAAGGGAAAATAATGGGAAAAAAGAACTAGATGAAGTGGAAATGTCTATAGTAACAACAATAGTAAAAAGATAACCTTCTCCTGAGAATAAACCTTCCTCACCCAAGTGTCAAAAGTTGTCCAGGAAAACAAATAAAAATCAATATGACCCATTCTAAATAATTAACCTTGGGCTTATCAACTGATCACTGAAAGAATATATGCCACTTTGGTATACACAAAAAAGTACATGCATTTTTTGTTTTTTAATGAACTAATTCAAAAGTAAAGATAATAATAATAATAATAATATTGCTTCCAAAAAAAAAAAAGTAAAGATAATACAATCAAATCAACAACACCATAATAAAAAAATAAAATAAAAAATGCACACAAGCACACCAACAAAGGCTTTGCAACAACCCAACACACAATAAGCCTCCAAATACATAAAATATAAATACAATGATCTTGAATTCTTGATAATGCTTTCCTTCTACTGACAGCATTCCTCTTACTCCAATTGTGCCCATAACGACTTGCAAAACATAGCTTTAAAGTCTCTCTCTTTCCAAATTCTGAAGGCCCCAATCATCATCCTAGACCAGCTTGGGCTTAGCAGTCAAATAGTTCTTCAATAATAAATTGTTGTTAAGAAAGGGAAAAACAGACTAATTAGGAAGCAGCAACAATGAGTGATGGCTACAGTGATCCCCCAAGAGTGCGGTACCACTGCATAGGTGCCTGAAATAAAAGCCACCAGCAATGCTCCAACAGACCAATTTGTGTATTTAATTGAATGTTGCACGACTTCTCTGAGAAAAACGTTTCCCGTAATTGCGGATGAAGCCAAAAAGTGGACGAATATTGAGGTAGTGGAAAGACCGAAAGCTAAAGTATTAGCTATTAGAAATACACAGAAAGCAGTGTTTTTCCTTAATACTGCCAAGCCCTCACCCACATTCCCACTTTGGTTATATCCACCAGGCACTGTGAAAGCTGCCGTGAAGGACACAGTTGCAATGAGTGTGGCTACCAACAAATTGGTCTCGCTCACTCGCTTCACAAAATCCGATACAGACCTTCCCTCGCCATCACCATCGCCATTGCCATCGCCATCGCCATCGCCTGCCTGTTCTGGTTTTCTTCTAGGGCCCGAATTCCGAGTGCCGGCCTGTTCTGGTTTTCTTCTAGGGTCCAAATTCCGAATGGCCATCGCTCCCCTCAGGCTTGGTCGAGCGCCTTTCTTCCATAATGGCTTGATATGTCGCTGTAAAATTTATAAATAGATAATTTTTGTAAAATGTTAAAGCTAGCTACCACATTAAAACAAACACGTACAAGCGCACAATATATATGTAAGACGTGCAACGTGATACATTCTAGCTTTCGAGAAAAATTAGTACAATACTATAAATTGTGAAAGTTTCTTCATTAAAAAATTCTATAAATTGTGCAGCAGTACCGCATTCAGCAGAGAGTGGGACAGAATGGGCATACCTCTTTCCAGGCTTCTCCAAATGGCAGCCTTCCCAATAAAAGTTTGTCCATTGTGGTGAAGCCCTCCTTGTTCGTAGCATTAAAGTTATCACATTCAGCAAATTCCATAAACCTAAAACTCAAAGCATGCCCTTTGATGGCCGCCAGATAAAAGGGCGTATTTCCTTCTTCGTTCTGTTCGCTGACGAGGGTAAGGAGACCCTTAAACTCTGGTTTCATCCTAAACACTAGAAATGGGAGAAGCTGTCCTCTTTCTGTAGCAGCATGAATAGCCGTCTGACCCCTGTTGTCCAACATCTCATAGATATCTGGACATGCTGTGATGAGTTCCTTTATTACACCTAAATTGCCTTCCATGGCCGCAATGTGAAGAGCAGATAAGCCTTGTTTGTTCTTTGCATATGCGATGGACTTCTCCTTTTCTAAAATTAGCTTGATAATTTTATCGTTACCCAAATGCGCGGCGATGTGTAGAGGTGTCCATCCTGAGTCATCGGCTTGCTCAATTATACTTGGCCATTTATTTATCACATCTCCCACAATTCCTAAGAATATAAAAGGAAAACCATATTGCTCAGGCTAGTATGTATTAATAGAAATTCTGTTCTCTATTTTTTTTTCTTTTCTTTTCTTTTCTGACACAGTACATGGGAATGAGGAGAGGCGAGAGGGTTTGAACCATCTCCCTGTCACTCAATTGCAGCATTCTTGGCATATACAGAAATAATTGGAAATAGTTTAACGTAGTTTTTGAGCATGCTAATTGATGGTATGGAGGAACTAATATTATAGTTAAGGGTCAAGATTAAGATTAAAAAACTAAGTTTAAAACAAAATTGATTGGAAAATGTTAATTAATAAAAGGACAAAGTATACTTTTTCACTTTAAACTATCACCTCGATATTAATAAGTCACGGGAAAATGCCCTCTAGTTCTGTTTTCTTATTAAAAAGCCCTCTATTCTTTTCATATCACTCTCTGTGCACAGTACACACCAACCCAGCAAGGAAACAGAAAGTGCCATTAAAGAAGCAAACATAGGAAGCCAACATGAAGGCCCTTTCTGTTAAATATTCGGTTTTTGAAAATTATTTTGTTACAAAGTCACTATTGCAAATTATTTAGCTATATAGCCTCTTTTTGGAGCTCGATTTGCCAAAGTTGAGTTATTGCAATTTAGTGGAATGTGAAATTTGAGCATGAGAAAATCGAGTTTCATGTTTGCCACGTATCACTGAATTGCATAAAACTCGACTTTGGCAAAATTGGGTTATACTTGAACTTAATTTTTGAGAAAGTCGAGTTTCCAAAAACCATTACATAATTAACTACAGTAAGTTGCAATAAAAGCTTTATGACAAAAATCATTTTCAAAAACCAAATATTTAGCCAAAAAAAAAAAAAAAAAAACCAAACAAACATCCAGCAAGACAATAGAGTGAATTGTACTAACTCATTTAACCCAAGCGAAGAATTGCACCAACCCAAAAAGCAAAGAGTAAGATTTTGTTTCATTTTCTTTGCTTTGTTTTCTTGGGATCCAACCAAGGGCTAAGATTTCTTCATAAGGGGTTAAGGACACGTACACAAGATTTCGCTAACCCCTTCAATCCACTTACCAACAAAAATACCACAAACCACCTTAACTCTCTTTCACTGTCACAAACTCATTCTACTTGCGACTCATCGCTGCCTCGTCAAATTTTGTAAATATTATGCTGTAAAAAATATTGAAAGCCATGGCAGTACTGGAAATGGAAGCCATGGCTGTCCTGGAGATCAAACATATAAGGAAGAAGAAGAACCAATGGCTATATCGTGTATAAATGACACCATTTCTAATTAAAAGAAAACGGTGCCATTTTAATGTTACAGCTATCTTATCACTTAAGAGAACGATGTCGTTTCAGTGAAGAGTGTAAGGTTATTAAGTGGTTAGTCAGTTAGCAGTTGGTTAGAATTAGGAATGCACATGTGTAAATTTGTTACAACACGTGTGAGGCGGTTACTGATATTTTCTGGTGCTTCTTCTCTCCCACTGTAATAGTATAAATATAGGATGGAGCTTCAATTTGTAATGTAATTGTTTTTTTGTATTCAATCAAATATATTTGAAGAACTTTTCAAAACTCTCTCTCTGTTTTTCTTTCTCTTCTCTGTTTTCTCATTCTTAAATTCTTTGTGATAGAATCCATAGATTTGTGAAAAGTTTTCATGGTATCAGAGCATTGAATCCTCTTTCAATGGCTTCTGCTCCTTGTGGTTCGTCTTCTTCAGCATCTGCTTCAACTACTTAGCCTGCTATAGCTACTGCAAGTTTATCAGTGAATACTTCACTGTTGCTGTTATCAAACATGTCATCCATGATGACTGTGAAGCTCGATTATGGAAATTATATAGTATGGAAACATCAGATCGAGGTAATTCTTGATACCTATGCGATGATAGATGTTCTTGATGATTCAATCATTGTTCCAGATAGGTTTCTTAAAGATTCATCTGGAAATTATACTGTTGAGGTTAATCCAGCTTTCATAGCTTGGAAGAATCGTGAACAAGCAATGTTCACCTTCTTGAATTCCACTCTTTCTCCTGCAATTCTTGCTATTACAGTGGGGCAGAAATCTGCTAGAGGAGTATGGAAGGTGTTGGAGAAAAGATTCGCATCTGTCTCAAGGTCTCATGTAATGAGTCTAAGAAATGAGTTGAATGCAATTAAGAAAGGTGTTGATTCCATTGATGGATTTTTTTCAGAAAATTAAGCAAGCCAGAGATAGATTGGCTGCTGTTTCTGTGTTTATGGATGATGAAGAACTTCTTCACATCATTCTTGATGGTCTTCCCTCTGAATATGATTCTTTTAGTTCAGCAATTAGAACTAGAAGTGATGTACTGTCAGTTAAGGAGTTTAATGTTTTACTCAATGCTGAAGAGAGAGTAATTAAAAAGAGGTCTAATACAGTTGATTCAGCTTCTATGGCTATGGCTGCAAGGTTTCATTCTCAAGGCTTTCAACAAGGAAAAGGAGGTAGGAATAACAATCAGAGAGGAAGAGGTCGAGGTAATAATCACAATTCTGGAGGTTCTCACTACGGTGGTGGTGGTTATTCCAATTCTAATCAGTTTCAGAATTTCAACTCAAGCAATTTCAATCCAGGAAATTCAGGATTTTCTCCTTAGTTTCAGAATTTTAATCAGACTAACCAATCATCAAACCAGAATTCGAGTCAATCAAGCAGACCTATCTGTCAGATCTGTGGCAAGAATGGTCACTCAGCCCTTGGTTGTTACCATAGAATGGATTTCACATATCAAGGGAGACATCCAACTGCAAAACTTGCTTCTATGGTGGCTAATGCTGCTCAAGTTCAAGCTTCCAATGCCCGGCTCATTGACACAGGTTGCTCAGACCATATGACTCCCAACCTGTCACAACTTTCTCTTATGCAGCAACCAATTCAAGGATCAGAGACTGTTATAGTTGGCAATGGTCAAGAACTACCAGTCACTCATATTGGCAATGGTGAGCTTCGAACCTTATCTCATAACTTTAGGCTTAATAACATTTTAAGAGTGCCTGACCTTGCCTCAAACCTTCTGTCTGTTCATAAACTTTGCCTTCAAAATAATGCTTTTTGTTATTTTGATGCACATAAGTTCTTAATTCAGGATTTACCCACGGAAAGATCCTCTACGCAGGATTGAGTAAAGATGGAGTTTACCCTATTCCATCTAATCCTAATCTGTCCTCAACTTCAACTTCCTGCTTCAATTCTGTTCAGAATCCTGCTTTTGTCACCATCAAACCTCATCACATCCTACTATGGCATCACAGACTTGGACATCCAAGCTCTAAGATCTTACTTTCTGCTTTGAAACCTGTATTTCCTTCTATTTCCTTATCTCAGATGGATGAAGTTTGTTCATCTTGTGAATACTGTATAAGTGCTAAAATGCACAAGTTTCATTTGAATAAAACACCTCTTGTTTCTGCCTCACTTCTTGAACTTGTACACAGTGATGTTTGGGGTCCTTCTCCCCTCACTTCTTTACTTGGTTTCAATTACTATGTGATTTTTGTTGATGATTACTCCCATTTTACCTGGTTATTCCTTCTCAAACATAAAAGTGAGGTTCTATATGTTTTTAAACACTTTAAATCCATGGTTGAAAATCAGTTCAGCTCTAAGCTTAAGGTTCTAAGAACTGATAATGGTTTTGAGTATATTAACCATGAGTTTAAGTCTTTTTGTTCCACTTCTGGCATTCTCCACCAGTCTTCCTACCCACATACTCCTGAGCAAAATGGCATTTCAGAGAGAAAGCATAGACATATAGTTGAAACTGGTCTTACTCTTCTATACGAGTCTCATCTTCCTCTCAATTATTGGTCCTATGCATTCTCTGCTTCAACTTACCTTATCAATAGAATGCCTTCTTCAGTGTTAGCTTTTCATTCACCCTAGGAGAAGGTTTATTCCAAACCACCATCTATTCATGCTCTTTAAACTTTTGGCTGTGCATGCTACCCATAATTATTTTAGAGATAGATTTTGTTCCCTCTACAAATCAGCTAATCCTAGAATCCCTTCCTCTCTTAAAAAGCTCCTTCAAGCTTGCATAACAAAGGAGGAAAATGAAGTTTCATGCAGAATACCTATAGGAGATGAAATCAAGAAAGTGAAATGGAGCATGAACCCACTAAAAGCACCAAGCTCAAATGGATTCCCAAGGTTATTCTATAAACACTATAGGGATGAAATTTGTGGACTAGTGATTCTAGCCGTTTAAAGTTTCTTTAGATATGGATGGATGCTCAAGGAGCTAAATCAAACATTCATAACCTTAATTCTTAAATCAAAAGGAGCCTGCAATTTCAACCAGTTTGGTTCAATCAGTCTTTGCCAAGTGTGTTATAAAATCATTGCAAAGATTTTAATCAACAGGCTAAGACCTTTGTTGGGCCTCAAGTTTGTGCTAGCCCAGGTGGCCTTCGTGCCTAACAGGTGGATTATTGAAAATGTTGTTCTTGCCCAAGAGTTGATTCACAATTTTAAGCGAACTGAGAAAAAAAAAGTCATTTAGCTATCAAATTGGATTTTTTCAAAGCATATGACAAAATGGAGTGGAGCTTCATTCTAGTTGTCCTTAAAGCATTCAGCTTCTATGAGAAATTTGTCAATATGATCAAGCAATGTGCATAACCACGGTAAATTTCACCTTTCGTATCAATGGATGAAAATCAGTCAACTTCACTCCTTCTAGAGGCTTGTGACAGGGGGACCCCTTGTCCCCCCTACCTTTTTTTTCTTGGCAGTTGAGGTGTTGATGTGGTTAATTAAAAAAGAAGTTAGCTCTAAGAATCTTAAAGGTGCCAAAATTGCAGGTGCCCCACCAATTTCCAAATTTTGCGATGCTGATGATGTGCTACTTTGTTGTAATGCCAAAATGGATGAGCTTTCCTCACTTAAGAAATCTCTAGAGAGGTTTCATGAATGGTCTAGCTTAGTAATTAGCAAGGAAAGTTCAGGTATGTTCCTCTCTAAAAGTTTTTATCAGCAATTCCTAAACTAGGTGAAGTGTGTCGCTATTTCTAAGACAAAGTATCTTGGGGTTTGTTATTTCTAATCAATAATGAGTCATGATCTCATAGCCATAAGTAAAGACTTTAGAACAAAGTAAGAGTATCCGCATCAGTAGATGCATAATTTCTGTCTATTTTGCAAAGAAAAATATGTTTTTCTATTTTACACACCCACTTTTACAAAACACCTACATCAGTTTGTCTATTCTACACATTTATTCAATAAAATATTCATTCTTAACTCAATACCCAGCCACCATAAAAAATCAGAGCAATGGCGATCATCAATCCAGCATCCATCATCTACCCACACAACCACCATCATCAAGCCAGCCTCCATCATCAACCCACCCATCAAAATCCCAAAACCATTAATCAAAACCCACTGATCAAAATCATCAAAACCCACTAATCAAAATCATTAAACCCACTAATCAAAACCATCAAACAAAGAAAAAAATATAGCAACGGCGATTGGCGAGAAATCAAACAACGATCAAATAATGAGAAATCAACCTGAAATCCACTGATCAAACAATGAGAAATATGTGGCGATCATCGGAGAGGCTTCATGGCGATTGGTGATCGAAAATCGAAGAGGTGTTCGTGGCAATCGGCAAGAGATCAGGCGTGGCGAAAGATCAGTGAAGATTTAATGGTGATGATTTGCTGGTCTGACGATTTGATCAGCAGCGGTGGTGGTGAGAGATGATTTGATCGACGGCAGTGGCAAGAGATGATTTGATCAAGTGATGATTTGTCGGCAATAGTAGTTTGAGTGATTTGTTGGTTTGATGATTAGATCAAATGAGAAAAATGGAGAGTAAGGTGAGAGTGAGAATGAGAGCAACTAGAGACAAGGAGAGAGAGAAAAAATTACTAAAATATTAAGTGCAAGTGCTACAGTAACCGTGCATATATGAATTGTTACTGTAGCAATTATGCGCATATATGCATGGTTACTGTAGTAATTATGCGCATATATGCACGATAACTATAGCAATTATGTGCATATATGCACAGTTACTATAGTAATTGCTGGTCTGACGATTTTATCAGTAGCGGTGGTGGTGACAGATGATTTGATCAGCAGCAGTGGCGAGAGATGATTTGATCAAGTGATGATTTGTCGGCGGTAGTGGTTTGAGTGATTTGTTGGTTTGATGATTAGATCAAATGAGAAAAATGGAGAGTAAGGTGAGAGTGAGAGCAACCAGAGACAAGGAGAGAGAAAAAATTACTAAAATATTAAGTGCAAATGCTATAGTAACTATACATATATGCATGGTTACTGTAGCAATTATGCGCATATATACACAGTTACTATAGCAATTGTGTATTTATGCACAATTTTACACCCACTAATGTAGGTGTTTTTTTGGTCAAAATGTGTAAAATGAAGGTGTTTTTTTTTTTTTTTTTTTTTTTTTTTTTTTTTTTTTTTGTATTTTGCAAGATTTTGCATCCACTAATATGGATACTTTAAGCTCATGGAAGAGTAACAGCTTGTCCTAGGCAGGTAAAGCCACACTTATCAAATATATGGCTTAGTCAATCCTGACATACTCTATGTCAACTCTCCAATTCCCAAAAGGTATGTGTGAAGAAATGGATGCTTTGGTGATTCTATGTGCTAGCCTCAAAAAGAAAAGTGGGACTTCAATCAAGCCCTCCTTTCCAAGCTTGGTTGGTGGGCATTGTTTGAAAAGGATTGACTGTGCATAAACTTGTGTGCAAAATATAAGGTGAGACAAAATTAGCTTAACCAACCCACACCTAGTGGCTCCTCTTGTAGAATATGGCTTGAATTAGGAGTTCGACTCCTTGTTGGATTTGGATAATAAAAGAATTTTATTCCTTCTGGGTTACTATTGTTTGAAGTTAACAAACTCTATTAAAAGTCTTATCTACTACTTAATTTGGAATTCCTTTTGGAATAGGAGTGATTCTCCTTTTTTGTGTGAAAAAAAAGTCTAGTCCTTCTTGGTTTTGGATATTCTAACCTACTCAAGTCTCCTATATAAGCATAGTGCTACTACGGAAAATTAGAGAGGTGAGAAAGTGTGTGAGAAAAAGAGACTTTCTCTTGTTTTGGTTCTTTGATATTTGTGGGTTGCAATTTGGAATAGTGAGAGAGGTTTGTTGCTGCTTGTTTATGGTTCTAGGGCTTGGTGATTTGCTCTCTCTTGGTGTTTTGCAACTTTTGGATTTGATTTGTAGCTCTCTCTTTGGTTTGTACACAATTCGCATTTGGTATTCGTATTTGGTATTTGTGAATCTATAGTTCTTTGATTTTGTATTTGTGAGAGAGAGCTAATTGGGCGTATTTGGGATTTGGGTTTATGAGAGTGCCTTTGAACCAATTTGTATTATCCAAAATTTGTTATAGTGAAATTTGTTCATCATCGCCTGCGGATGTAGGGTATTGCCGAATCACGTAAATCTTGGTATTCTATGTCTATTTTCTTTTGAATTAATTTTCTTCATTCCTGTTATTTGTTTGGAGATCTTTTACAAGCCTAAAATATTTTCACAATCAATCTTGATAATTTTGAGCTTCCGCTATTTTACAACACCTCTCCTATTTGGAAGAGCTTTGAAGGCACAAAAGCCCTCATTGCCCAAGAAGCTTGCTTGTAGCCGAGGAATGGTAGATCAATCAGAGTGTGGGAGGACCCATAGGTCCCAGACCATTTTGGAATTGAAGCCCTTTCCAAAGGAACGGCAAACAAAGATGTTGTCTACAATGGCAATTCCAAAATCACCATATATATACAAGTGGATGCAATGATATTTGGATATGAACAATGGCAAATTCAGGTACAATTTCTGTCAAATATGCCTATTGGCTAAGCAAAGGCTCTTTCCCTCCTACCAATAGAGATAATTTAAGGGGCTGTGTTTCGAAAACAAAAATTCATGAATGGCATAAAATGCATCGACCGAATATTGATGCAGATTTTCCTACAAGGGAAAAAATTAGAAAATTCACCAAACTCCCTATTGATTTGTGTCTTTTGCTAGGATGCACAGACATGGACATAGGTACGAATATGGGTATAGGTACAACACAACGACACGAGCAATTTTTGAAAAATTATAACATGAAATGGCAGGTATGACACTAGTATGACACGATATGACGTGGATACGACACGGGTATGACACCCCAAATGAAGTGTCGAAACATTCTAGGTCTTTTGTGTAATTCAGAGAAGGAAACGATGCTGCACCTTTTCACCATATGCTCACTGACAAAGGATCTATGTTTTAACAACCAAGAGAGATGATCTCCTTCTGTGTATCCTCCATTTGTTCAAACTTGGGAGTCAATGGAGATGATCTCCTTCTATTCGGTGCAATTCTATGCAACCAAGTGTCGAAGATAAGAAATGGAAAAATATTTGAAGGAATAGATCAAAGCCAAAAAGAGATTAGAGCTTGGCTCATCAAAGCATTTCCTTAGTTTAAAAGTATTAGAACAGCTCCAACACCTTCCTCTTCACCCAAATCTAGGAGCAGCGGCACGTTAAGGCTAGTGTGGTCACAAGACCACCCTGGCCTGAAAAAAAAATATATTATATATAATAAGTTAAAATTTTACATTTGTCTACCCTTAAAAAAATTTGTTACCACCCTAAATTTTTTTTTTATGCCCAATAAAATTAAATTTTGGTCCATAATTTGGCCCGAGGTCTTTCAAGCAAAAATAAAAAGCCCAAAAGACTTTTTTTGAACTAAAATTTGAAGAAAAAAAATTATAATAATAGCAAGCCCAAATGCCCAATAAAGACCCCAGGGAAAAAAGCCCAAGATCAATCCTCACTCACTACTTAGACAGATTTTTAAATCATCAAAAATAATAATAATTAAATTTTAATAAACTAACTACCCAATGAATCCTCACCATCAATTGAATCAAATTAATTTTAAACCAAAATAATTCCTAACCTAAAGGGAAATAAGAATCTCAGTCCTCAGTAGTCAACGAGTAGCGACTCAACAACAGCAAGACCCTGGCCTCAACGTGCTACCACCCAATAATTAAATTTTAATAAACTAAGTACCCAATGAATCCTCACCATCTATTGAATCAAATTAATTTTAAACCAAAATAATTTCTAACCTGAAGGGAAATAAGAATCTCAGTCCTCAACAGTCAGCGAGTAGCGACTTAGCAACAGCAAGACCCTGGCCTCAACGTGCTGCCGCCCCTCAAGGTATTTCGGTTCTCTCTCTTTTTCTCTTTCTCATCTCTGCTCTAAGAGCAGTGCTCTCTCTCTTTCTGTTTGGAACTGAAAAATCTAATTCTCTTTGGAATTGAATAGCTTTGCCTAATTGCCTTTATTTGATTTTATTGCTTTGTGAGTTTGTCCTTTTGTGTATTGTTAATGTTTTATATTTCTTTAATGTTTTGTGTAAGTGTATGTTGTTGTGTTGATTGACTCTTGTCTCTTGAGTGAGGGTGGATGGGGCCGTGGCATTGGATATTTGGATTGGGGTAGTGGAGGCATTAAAAGTAAGTGAGCAAGACATTATAAAAGATTAAAAAAAAAAAAATTTATGTTAGACAATGGGTTGAGCTGGGTGGGTGATGCAGTGTATTTTTAGTCTTTATATTGTGCAAAGCAAACTAAACAATGGGGTATGTGCTAGACCGCTAGTGATCAATAAAGAAAAATAACGAAACAATTAAACAACAATAATTATTAATTTTATTAATATTTCAAATGAACTTATAGTAATGGGTCAGTGAAAGTGAATGTTGATGCAACGGTGGGAGAATCAAAGTCAATTATTTTTGCAGTGGCCAGAGATTGTAGAGGGGAGTTGGTATCATGCTTGCACCAAATGGGCAAACATCGACCACTCTCTGCAAAGGCTGAAGCTTTAAGGTGGGCAACCTTTCTAGTAATGCAGCTTCCTTTTGAATCAACATGCATCGAAGGACTCCAAAGTGTGATTATTTAAAATAACTAAAAATAAAATATGAGTAGTGATTATTTAAATTATTTTGATGTCATACATGTTATAACCACATAATTTATTGATGTGTATTTTTTTGGATTCGCTTAGGGCATTTTTTAAATGATCATTTTAGAAAAATTTTGGTATCACTTTCTTGGAAAACGTAAAAACTATATAAAAAAATCATTTGTTTTTTACTTTTCACATAAAATGTTTCTAAAAATATTTTTCTAAACTAATGCACTATTAGAGCATCAATTAACTTTTCTTTATTCTAAAATTTTCTAAAATGAGGTAAAATTTTTGGACTATCCAATACCATTACTAATTAGGATAAATATACCATAACTTTTGAGTGAGATTTGTGGTTGTAAGGTTGAATTTAATCAACCATCTTGTTGGCTTTATTCTGTGCCAAATTTGCTTATAATTCAGCATTTAGAAACCTTGTATTTAGGTAGGAATCATGTAACGATAGTGTGTGAGAGAGTGCGAAGAAATGCTCAAGACTATGCAGTGAAGCAAGGACTCACAACTAGACCTTACGGGTGGCTCGCGACTAGCAAGCCACCAGAAGTTGTACACGAGCGAAGCATGCAGAGAGCTGAACCGTCATGCCAACTGTAGCACTACAGGACAAAAAGTCTAAGCTAGCCATTCAGTTAGCTTGCAGCTTGAACTCGTGACTCAGTCAAGTCGCGAGGCCAAGTCGCCAGCCAGCTCTGTTTTGGAAAAATGAGTCTTCGTATTCCAAACACACACCAGTATATATAGACCCTTATACCCATGAAATGTAGAGAGTTTCCAGGGAGAATTTTGATAGAGAAACCCTAAAGAAAAACAAGATTGACTCATTCGCAATCTTTACATACAAAACTCTTCAAATTCCTCTACTCTCATCTCTCCATTATTACATCCTTGAAAAGTTCATTAGCCAAATCTTTTTCTCACCATACCCACATCTGTGAGAAGGCTTTTTGGTGCTTTGGGAAGCAATTAGAAAGGGACCAATGGTAATTGGTTGATGCTATAGGAATCCGGTAAACTAAAGAGGACAAAGGTTTAGCGCAACCTCATTGGAACAAGAAGCTTGGAGGGCTTAAGTACACTAGGTAGATTAGGCTTGGAGGGTCCTCTGCTGTTCATGTATCCCAACTTCATTCTTTAGTGGATTATTGACCGCTTGGACGGCGGCGGAGAGGTTTTACGCCGAGGACTTCAGTTTCCTCTTCGATAACACATCGTTGTATTGTCCTTGTGTTTGCATTTCTCTTCCCTTAATCTTTGCCATTTAATTTCTGCTGTGAATGTGATTTTAATTGGTTTAGATTGTTTATCAATTCTGTTATTAGCTTATGTTCATTTTCCACACATATATTGTTTGACATTAAGCTTGAATTGATAATTTTGTAATTGGGGGTTTAAATGTTCATAGTGTTTTATACGCTATTTAAACTTTCAGTGGTGTATTTTGGCGTTAGAACTCATTTCCTTCAATCTCATGCGTGTATTTGTTTTTCAAAAAAAAAAAAAAAAAAAAAGGATGAATACAGGATGTATTTAGATTTTTTTTTTTTTTTTTTTTTTTTTTTTTTTTTTTTTGTTTTTCTAATAAATTAGATTGACTTGTTTCGTGATAACCTAAAAAAGGGAAGAAAAAGAAGAAGAAAAACACTCAATTCGGGACGAATTGAATAACTAGAACAAGCATAAAAAAAGGTTTTGTTTCCTATGTAATGTAATAACCTAAAAATATGAAATTATAGTTCACCAAAAAATATAAAATAGTTCTTGAGTTGAGGCGGATTTTTTACCTGGAATGGTTCTAATATTTCCCCAAAGGAGTGCTAATGTTTTCCGACACCCAAATTTCTGTAATTCACGACTTAGGATATTATGCGTAATAGGGTAGTCACCAAATACCATCTTGTATACCCAAAAAAAGCCTATCGCGAAACGATTATATCCAGATGCTTGTCCGTAGTTCCTCAATTCTCTTAGGGTAACTGCATTGGATAAATCAAAAGCAGTAACTTTAGAAATAATTATACTTCATACCAGAGACATATACATAAGTTTTAAACACCAGCAAAAACATTACTATGAATCTACGTTACGGACCCAAGCTTTTCAGGGGAGTGCACAGGTTAGGTTGGGTGGATGGACACCAATATTTTTAGCTAACTCGCCAATGACGTGTTGGAAAACTAATCTGCTACTGACTTACTAATCTCTAAATCCACTGGGTAGCTAGAAAATCTTAGCGGTTTCAACCCAGCGGGTTGAGCGGATTGGGTGGTTTGGCAAATGCAATTGACTCAAACAAATTGAATAATTGTTTGCTCCCTCAAATAAAAAAAGAAAGAAAAAAAATTACAATTTTTACTCATAATAATTACAAATACTAAATTTTTATCACATTGAAAAGAAAAACATCTCATAATCTTAAAAGGCATGTACATATAGTAAAATCAATAACAAAATCTTAGAGATAGCGGCTGGAGTTCATCAAGAAGAGATATGTGAAAATATATTAATATATGTGTATATATATATATATAATATAAAAAGAAGAGAAAGAGATGATAGAAATAGAGTGGATGGGTGAATGAGGTAGAGTTTTGCAAGTTGGGTCATGACGGGTTAGAGATATCTCATCCCGCTATTCAATCCAATCCACTTATTTAGTCGGCTAACCCCCCAAACCTACCCACCTCACTTAATGTACCCACAAAAATTCGGTCGGGTTGAGTGGGTTAGGCGATTTTTTTTTTTTTTTTTGTACAACCTACTTTTCACAATAATTTTATAACAAAATTTAGGTGTTAAACTATTAATAGTAGGTAAAAAAGTGATACGGTGAACTCATATGAGAACAAATAACAACTTGTCACATAGGCTTTGCTGTAAAATTATTATGAAAATATTGTGTTTGTAATCAAAGTTTTAAATTTCATTCCTGTTCTATTTTGATCTAAATTCCAATATGTTTCGGGTAAATTTCAACTATTCTAGACTGTATTGGATTTTTTAAAATATTGAAGCTCAAATTCATCATTTGACCCATTTTATTCTCATATCATGTTTTAAAATTTGTATTGGTTAGTTAGATATAATGAATATGAAGTTATAAACATAGGACCCGTCTAGTTTCAGTTTTCAGTGTTGCAGAAATAAATACTTGAGTATTATAGAAATACGTGTCAGAAGTGTTATTGTTATTTAAATACTGAAAATTGTTGTTAAAAAACAGGTACCAAATAGCCCCATATATGTGTGTATGTGTGTGTGTATTTAATGCGTAATCTCGTAATGATGCACTAGAACACACCGGTACCAAATTATTTCATTTCAATTGTCAATTAAAAGAAGTCACTGGAACGGAATTCAAAACCTTGCGGTAATACTACTATTACATGTAAGCTTATTTTCATTAGTTTAATTTATATAAAAAATAAATAAGTTAGATAAAAAATAAATAGTTTGTAATAAAAAATAAACTTTAAAAGGCTGCCAGGAAAATAAATGTGATTCCGTTTTCAGATTTTTAGAGATGTACAGGGTTATTAGCCATTTGGCTTCATCGTTGCCGAGCACTGTTCTGTCCCACGTTGGTAAGGTGCTCCTTGGCATGGCTAGGTGGTTGGAGGTTGTGATGGCTGGGTAGATGGCATGGTCAATGACCAAGTTGGGGACTTGTATATGTTTCTTGACGTTTATAGTGGCATGGCTGGGCCCATAAGTGGCATGTCAGATGGGCTTATCCTATGATGGTGGTGCGTGATTGGTAAGTCTTAGAGGTGGAATTGACACAGGCCAAGGCCATCAAATGTTGGTGCATGGATTGTCAGATATTGGTAAACGATGCGAGGCTAGCTAGGCTAGCTTCATGGGTTGTCAAATGGTGTCCAAAGGCCTGATGGTGGCCGGTGGGCTAGGTCATGTGCAGCAGAATGAGCACATGTGCCATGTTGACATGGCATATGGGTTGACATGGTAGCAAGGCCAGCAGAGCCTATAAGGGCCGCATTTCACATACTCATTTAGAAAGTTGCTGGAAGTAGAAGTCATTTGCCATATTAAATATAGCATGCAAACAAAAATAATAATAATAATAGGCTCTGAGCACACGTTCAGAAACTCTTTTATTTTTTAGGATAAATGTTAAAAAATTTGCATCCATTATAATTTAGAATTACTAAATCTTCCAATCACAAAAAAACCTAAGGGTCATGTGCATGCTCAGAGGCTAATATGAAATAGTAAGTGTGAAAGAAGATAATGTTGGTAAGAAATGAAAAGAAATAATAAATAAGAAATTGAAAGCACATTATGAGTTTGAAGTCTTTGAGATCTAATGTTATTAGAATTTTTTCTCGTACATTCCACAACATTGGAAAGGGTAGAGAATAACAAATGAAATGAGAAGTTTTTTCCAAGAAGTTGTAAATGGTTTCTGCTTGAGTTTGTTTGTTTGTTTTTTTTTTTTTGTTTTTTTTTAATTTTTTTTTTAAATTTTATGTGATGTGGGTTAGCTTTTTTTTTAAAAAAAAAATTAGCTTTTTTTATTTTTTATTTTTTTTGGAACCGTTGTTTATATATATATATATATATATATATATATATATATAAATCGTGGGTGGATAGCCTTTCTTTCCTTTTTGGTTAGAAACGTGGGGTAGTGGGGCTAGGAAGTGGGAAGTGTGAGAGTAGTGGGAAAATTTATTTTTTATTTTTTTTATTTTTGTTGATTTACCATTTTAAGTTTATTTCTTTTTTTAAGGAATGAGAATAGATTAATTAAATTAAGGGTATTTTTGAAAGTAAAAATGCAATAACTAACTTTCTGAATGTTCTTAATATATAGAGAATTCTCTTAATATATAAAAATAATAGTATGCGATTAATATGTAACAATCATATTTGAACATGTGATAAATATGAGTTAGTTATGGATGATGTCGTCACCAATAGCTAATCCATGTGCCATAAATATCCATGTATAAGTATGGTAAATGAGGTCTTTTAGTTTGTAAACGAAATAAGCTTTTGAGAGCTCTTCCTCGAGAACTTAGGGCCAGTTTGATAGCAGATTTCAAATTATGATTGAAAAAATATCATTTGCATATAAAATAGTAACTGAAGATACTATCGCAATAGTTGTGTGAAAAGATTGTGAAAATTTTCTTGACATCATACTTATTATTTGTAAAATTGATTTTCTAAGAGCATTGATGTTAAAGAATAACCAAACACCCACAATTTAATCACATTAGCCTCTTCAAACTAACCCGAAAATTTAGCAATGAACAGTACCACGCTATTTGTTACGTGGTACTATTCATCGCTCTCTCTCCGATCCACCACCAAGGCAGCAACCCACCTTAGATCCACAACCTACCACCAAAACGTTGTTTGATCCACTTCACCCACTTTGAATCAGGCAACCAATAAAAAAACCATCAACCACAAATTTTGCAACATCAAACCCTCCATCCAAAATCAAACTCAAGCTTTCAGAGTCATAACAAATAGCCATCAAAAGCCTCAACTCAAAGACCCAGTGAACGTGAGAAGAAGAGAGAGAGGTTTTGTGGTCATGGAGGAAGAGAGAAAGAGAGAGGAGTTTGGTGGTCATGAAGAGAGAGAGAGAGAGAGAGAGTGTTCGGTGAGGTAGATTGGAAGAGAGAGTGGGAAATATAGAGAGAAAGAAATATTTAATAATGAATAAAATAAGTATTTGAAATAAAATTAGATGTAGAGTATTGAGTCTGATTTAAAAGTTTCTACAAATGAGTAAGTTAAAGTAGTTTTATGGACCAAATTTGACTAAAAATGCTGCTAGGTTGATTTGAGTGCTCTGAGACACATTGGATATAGCTGTGATATTTAATGAATGACAACCAAAAAGAAAAGTGCAAAAATATTTAAGGGGTAGAATGCAGCAACACTTACATCTACTTGTGCGAATGACAAGTGCATGCAAGACATTCATGCCGTGCCTTCCAGCATTGGAGCAGTTGTCTGGAGCTGCACTTAGGATATGAGAAGCCATGTCGTAGAATTCTCTATCCACAGCAAGGAATAGTGCGGATTCCCCAGCATTGTTTACACGCTCAGCTAGTCTTGGATCCTCCTTAATGAGCTCTTTCACAATCTCAAATTGACCACCCTTATCATATCGCAAAGCAACGTGCAAGGCAGTATCCCCATCCTGATTCACCATGCTCAGAAGCTGCTTCCGACCACCACTTTCAACATCCTGTTTTTTGGCATGGTCTATTAGAAGCTTTACCATTGAAAATTCTCCTACCCTTGCAGCAACATGTAGAGGAGTATTGTCTTTAGAGTTTGTTTTATACATAAGGCCCGGAATTGAATTAACTATGCTTTTCGCAGCCTCAAAGTTTTTGAATCGCAGTGCAACATGAAGAACAGTGTTCTTCTCGATTGTTGTCGCTCGTTGAAGGGTATTACACTTGGATTCTGATAAATTCTCAAAGAATCTTGAAGTACGGGAGGAAGCAGCTTGGAACACTTCAGGGTCCATTCTGTTTTACCTTCCTTTTTCCTCTGTCTAGTAATGTGAAAAAAAAAAAAAATTACTGGCTAATACTATTTTATTTCCCTTTTTAAAAAGGCTAATAAAACTAGGTAATACTAAAATTTTCCAAACATTCCTAACACACAATTTGGGTTTGATATCATGTTAAATATATTAGCAACGCAATGTGTTATACCATATTATATATGCTAAAGTGAATGCAGAAGGAGAAGCATAAAATGAAACACAAGGATTACGTGATTCAACCTTGTCGACCTATCCCACAGAGGGAACTCTTAAGGGCTACATTTTTATTGTATAAGAGTGTAGTACAATAACCTGTGTTACAATAAACCCTAATGTGAGTATATATAGGCGACTAAATCCTAAACTACTAGTATAAGTACGAGTGGACTTGAACCTATTACATTGGGCTAATATGTTTAATATATCTCTAACACAATTGAATAACTGACATTAGTGAGCAAATATAGTTTTGCTACCTGATGTTATTAATGTACATCTTGATGGGGAAAATTTAAGGGGTACACTATTTAGCTGCATTTTTAGCTAAAACTTTCCTATAACATTTGTGGATACATGTGGGACATGAGTCGCATGGGTGCTGGTCGTTGGAAAAGCAGACGCAAGTGACGTATATCACTCTATATCCTCAACAAGTTGTAGACATTTCTCGATGCTCTTTTGCTCTTAGTCATTTAGCTAGGCATACAAATACATTACTAGAAGCAAATGAAAATACTGAAACACAACTTCCTTTAGTTTGACCAAAAGAATGAAATAAAGAAGACAAATAGATGTTTCTTGTACTTTCCCAATTTATGCAAGGAGAAGCACTTATATTGCACATTAATATTCAAAAACAACAACAAAAGCCATCATAAAAACCTAAAAGCATAGGTAATTAAATGAATGTAATAATCAAATGTAGAATACATGCAATCATTGAAAACTGAAATACATAAAGAAAGTAAACCAAAGCAATCAGTAAAACCTAGAAGTAGAACAAAATCCCTAGCCAAAAAGGTCCAAATATTAATCAAAAGACGACAACATAGAGAAAATACCATTTTTGTAAGGACAATCAAATTCACCAAAATTCAATCAAATAAATCTATTAAAATTTAAAAGCCGAACCCCACTTCCTCGTCAAAGCCTCCTAAATAAAAAGAAAAAGTAGAGGAGGAAGTAATTACACCGATTGTTGGGAGTAAATGCACAAGTCACAACCAATGATGCAACAGATCTTTAAGGAAAATGACTAAAGGTACAATTTGGCCGTAGGGATTCAGATATCCTTTTTTTTTGTTAATCAGGTACTTGTATAAACAACAAAAGGCAATTACAAAATGGCCACAGAGACCAAAGTATTGGCAACACACCTATCGGGATTCAGATATCTACTTATCTAGTAAAGACACCGTAATTAATTAAGTTCATAAGCAGAACACCTTTTAAGACCGATAAAGCAGGAAAACGTGGAGTCTCATTCATTACAATAATGCCATTAATGAGTGCGTTTTAAAATGTTCTAGAAATTAGGACAAATTACCATATATATACGTGGTACGTTTAAAATTTAAGTTTTGTACTTATAATTTAAAAGTTAGTATTCTACTCTCCTAAAGTTTATTTGAGTAAACTTCGTAGCCTACTCTTGTACTTTCACAGTTAATACTTAAAAACACAAAAAATATAAAAATAAAGATTTAAAAGCATATTTCTTAAAATATGAAAGAAAAGCAGACCATGATGTTATAACTTGCTAGCTAGCCGTGGGCAACAGAATCAACCAACCTTAAGAATATCAAAAACAATTTTTGTACAATGCTCCATTCTGAGGTACCGCATTACACATGACTCTCCAGTACTTATATATACTACTATGTCTCTCCAAAAAAAAACTTTTAACATCAGAGTTTGCTTAACAATCCTGCTACAATTTTCTAACTAGCTAGATTTGGCAGTTGATCTTCATTTCAAACTTCTGAGGAAGAAAAAAAAGAGGTGGTTTGAAAGAGCTCATACCTGAATAGATGTGATTTAGTCGCACTAGCTTGCCCAGTTGGTGTCCCAGAAACTTTCCTTTTGATCATCTGTAAATTTACTAAGAGAAGCCGTTAAATTTAAAGACAACAATTTGAGTAACAGGTAAGTACAAGCAAAGAATATATCATATCAACAAATCCAAGTCAAGTATATAATAAAGGAAACATAACTAAAGCAACAAAAAAATATATTCTTATTGTTAGATTATGTTTTTGTTAATCGTTATGCCCAAGCCTTAAGTGGCTTTCCCGCATCCCATTTTGTGGAAATAAATAAATTTAATGCAAGATCATGTGAAAACTATGATTTATTCTTATAAAAATGATGAAAATATTACAAATTTAATTATATAATGCATGGTTACAAATTGATATGTTATGATTGGCGGACTTTAACCACTTAATAAATAAATGTTTTACATGTGTTTTGATGATTCATGATTGGTAACAAATCAATTTGTGAATTCTAGCCTTCTAGCCTCTAGGCAATAAAAATTGTAGTATGCGTAACATTACCTTTTTTCTTAACTAATCTGCAACCCCTGCAATGCACACAAAAGTTACACATCATATGATTTTTTCTTATTTTCATTTTTTTTCTAAATATGAAATTTGATATCTATTAATATGAATTATTATGTTTATGTTTTTATGTAGAATTATATATGTAGGGACCGGGTTTGAGCACTTCTATTGGGGGATGAGTGGACTTAGGCACAGCTAGCTCAATACAATAAATTTGTAGAGAGTGGGTAGAAGAACTAGGCTTTAGTGAATGGGGTAACGGTTATAGTGAGCTTTCAAGACAATCAACTAGAATTGAGCCAAGCTTCTACGAAAAAGTTCGTCCTCAGCACAGTCCGAGGAGTTTTTCTCTAGTATATATGGAATGATCATAGTTACAGGAGTTGTTGGGAGTTCTCTATTGTTCCCCCTCCCCCCCCCCCCCCCCTTTTTCTAAAGGTTCCCTTACATTATATACCCCTTTGTAGTTGATCTTGGCCCTCCATTTGTTGATTGTGCAGGTCACCACTTGAGTGCTTGTCCCATAAACCACTTTTCCCAACCTTCTGTGAGATGCAGCTACCTAGGCAACACTGTTCGGGGGTCATTTCCTCATTAATGCGGCCAGAATGTTAGCTGGGGGCATTTAATGTGGAGGTGACAGTTCCTCCTGAAATTGCTCATTCACCTTGCCTCCAAGGCTGACTCGTTGTACTTTGTCTTTTTCTTGGGATGCTTTAGGAGGCTGCCTTTGGTGGCGTGCTGCTCTTCCCTTTTATGGTCTCAGCTCGCCGAGGACAAGGTCGTCCTTGGCGATGTTTCTTGGGAACTTGGGCTTCCTACTTTTGTCTTCGGATGTTTCTACCTCCTTGACGTGGGCCTTTGGGCCTAATATGAAGTGGGCTGGGGTTGCCAAATTCTTAGGCCCCACAATAGCCCCTAAAAATCCTGCTGTTCGGCTCCTCAGGTGGGGAGGAGGATTTTGATGTCCTCGGGCCTATGTCATGGCTTGCCAAGTCTTGTCCTCTATTAATGCTAGAGTCTTTTCATATGTCCAAGGCACGTTCCTGGAGCTTCGGTATGTGGAGCGCGCCCACATTAAATTCTGGCAGCTCTGTGTTCTCCACGTTCAACGGTGTGATGATAATCTAATGGTGGCGATCTTTCTGACTTTATAGGCGGGAAAACTCACACGATTGTTTTTAATTGGGGGTATAAATACCTATTTGAACCGATTCGCCTCTTTACTTTCGTACTCAAGAGTTTTTGTGCACATACCCTGAATTCGGTCAAATCTCCAACTACATTCACGACTCCCTTTAACACAAAAAGCTTATCCGAGGAGCCTTTCCTCACTTCTGTAAGTCTTCTTTTCTCCCTCTAGCGTAAGTCTTTTCTCTGATTCCTCTCTTTCTTTCGTCCTTCCTTGAGCCTTTTAGTCGTTCCTAGGGATGGGTGGGTTTAAGAAGTTAGTTGAGTCAGAGGAGGCGATGGAGAAATTCATCACCGATTATAGGATACCCAGTAATGTGGGTTTGAGGTACTGTGAGGAAAAGGGTGAAGTAAGGATTCCCATAATCACCTTCCTAGAAGGTAGTATGAGAATCCCTATGGGTCCCGTGATAAGAGGTCATCTTAGGCACTTCCGGTTAACTCCCACCTAGTGCGCCGTCAATGTGTTTAGGATTCTAGGGTGTGTGGACGCATTGAACGAAAAGATGGGGTTGAAGTTAACCGACCATGATGTAAACTGGTGTTATAACCTCCAACACCTAAAGGGCAAGTCTTACTACATGAAGACAAGGGATGATAGGGTGCAGCTTATCCAGTGCCTCCTTGGGTCCAATAAAGGGCTAGATAAGGACTTCCTCATAGTGTCCGGGAAGTGGCACGATGGCCTTCATTGTCCAATGGAAGAGGGGACACCAGGTGGGGCATTTTGGGAGTAAGAGTGGGTTTGACTTTCTGTGTTATCCCAATTTGCATTGTTTGTTTGCTAATGAGAGTATGCTCTTTCTTTTGCAGATCCGCATGCCTTCGAATGACACTTCCACCTGGTCAACAAGAAGGATTTGCAAACTGTGCTAAAGGCAAAGATCTTTGTGTACGAAGCCGACAATCAAGTTAGAGCTGCTCACAAGATCCTTGGATACGATCTAATTCAAAAGTCGTTCTTAGCGCCGAAGTACATGATCAGAGCCCAGGATCTCCGGCTTCAAAAAATTAATGTAGCTGAGGACGGTTTCTTGCTCCCTGAAGGATCTCCTGTTCTAAAAAGTACTCCGTTGGCGAGTTCCTCTACATCCCATCAAGTTGCAAAGGCCGAGGGAGAAAAGCTAGGAAAAGAGGGAGAAGTTACTGATCTGGGCCCAGCCGAGGATGGATTTGGCGTATTCAACCAAATCCATCTGTCCGAGGATCCCTCCGGTGACTTGGGCGACCCTAATTTGATCAAGGCGGATCTCTTATCAGCAAGGACTTCTCTCCGGGCCAAGATGGGCTTTAAGAGGCAACCTCAGACCAGCCTACTTGACCTGATTGAGGGCCAGCCGAGGAGGGACGCGCTGGGGAAGTCCCAACCCAACAACTCTGATACTGCCCTTAAGAAGGCAAAAGAGGACCTCAAAGAGATGGAGAAAGCCAAGAAAAGTATTGAGTCCGGCTTGCGGGCGCTCAAAAACAGGCCGAGGACCAGACAAGGCGTCTACGCGAAGCTCAGGATCAGCTTACCATTGCCAAGGGGCAGATAACTAACCTGAAGAAGAAGCTAGAAGAGGCGGAGGGGCAAAGGGCGCTTTGGAGAAGGTGATGAGTGAAGCTGTGAAAGGCCATGAGGAGGCAGAGAGGGCGAAGGCCGAAGCTCAGAGCTCTAAGGAGACAGTCGAGAAGGAAGCTTTCGCCCTAGGGGTGGCCGAGACCCAGGCCATTCTCAAAGCCCAAGTACTTGGGGTATGCAAGTTCTACTGTTCCCAGGTCTGGAATAAAGCCTTCTAACGAGCTGGGGTTGAGGCTTCATCTGACCTTTGGAAGGTAGAGAGTGTGTACTACCCTCCAGCCATCTAGGAAGTTGCCCCTTCTAGCCCCGAGGCTGAGGTTGCTCTTGAGTAGGCTAAGACTGCTCTACCAGGAGCTGCTCTGGTCAGAACCGCTCTTGATGAGCTAGCCGAGGAAGTCGATCTTCCTGGGGTGAATGAAGTTGACAAAGGCCTTCACAGAGAAGCCCCCCAAGACACTGCAAAGCCCTCAGCCGATGCCCAGGCCATTCATGCCGGGGAGAAAGCTCTTATGGTGGTGCCTCTACAGGCTGTTCCCCCAAATGGGGGCTCCAAGGATCCTGAGACCCTCCCCTCTCAGCTCCCCAAGGAGGGCATCAAGATGAAGCTGAAGAAATAGCCCTCATTGGCACTTTTGCCTTCTCATTATGTACTTATTTATTTATTATTATTATTTTTTTAAACATTGTAATGTGACTTTCAGATGTAATATATGAGGTTTCTTTCTTTTTTACATTATGTGTTTGCAGTTATTATAATGGGTTCTGCTACTGGTATAACCTGCGCTTTTGATTATTAGCTCAATAATCTCAATAGTTCAACTCGTATTCTATTTTTGAAATATCAGCCAGAAAATATGAAGTCCATAAGGGTGATTTCCACCTAGACTCTAATTAGTAATTGAGCTACTTTGTTACTATGACTCGTTTTTGCTGAATGAAATACAAAAGGAATAACTTTAAGATATTAATCCTATAATTAATGAATGGGTTATCATAAATGGCAAAAAATGCTTAACACACAGTATTAATAAGGATAAGCTTTTGAATCCTAAGATCAGATGTCGCAGCACAATACACGGAGGTACTTATAGGCGAGTTCTAAAGGTTTACTGACCTTAAGAAAATAGTTAGCTGCTAGTTAGGCTGGGGAGTTAAGCTCAATGTACCTCAGAATGCCTTAAGTGACACCAATGGGCTTGTGCTCGTTCACATCTTTGTTGAAAGTGGATAGTTTCCCCATAGGTTTGAGTCCAAGGAACATGCAAGACCTCGGTTCTGTCTAACACTTGTATTCCTCTTGAAGCAATTAGTTTCCCCATAGGTTTGAGTCCGAGGACCATGAAAGACCTTGGTCCTGCCTAGCACTTAGAGTCTTCTTGAAGTAGTTAGTTTCCCCATAGGTTTGAGTCCGAGGACCATGCAAGACCTTGGTTCTGTCTAACACTTATATTCCTCTTGAAGCAACTAGTTTTCCCACAGATTTGAATCCGAAGACCATGCAAGACCTTGGTTCTGCCTAGCACTTAGAGTCTTCTTGAAGTAGTTAGTTTCCCCATAGGTTTGAGTCTGAGGACCATACAAGACCTTGGTTCTGTCTAACACTTGTATACCTCATGAAGCAACTAGTCAAACCATGCAAGACTTGGTTCTGCCTAGCACTTAGAGTCCTCTTGAAGTAGATAGTTTTCCCATAGGTTTGAGTTCGAGGACTATGCAAGACCTTAGTTCTGCCTAACACTTGTATTCTTCTTGAAGCAACTAGTTTCTCCATAGGTTTGAGTTCGAGGACCATACAAGACCTTGGTTCTGCTTAGCAGTTAGAGTCTACATGAAGTAGTTAGTTTCCCCATAGGTTGAGTTCGAGGACCATGCAAGACCTTGGTTCTGTCTAACACTTGTATTCCTTTTGAAGCAACTAGTTTTCCCATAGGTTTGAGTCCAACGATCATGCAAGACCTTCGTTCTGCCTAGCACTTAGAGTTTTCTTGAAGTAGTTAGTTTCCCCAAAGGTTTGAGTCCAAGGACCATGCAAGACCATGGTTCTGGCTAACATTTCTAATCCTCTTAAAGCAACTAGTTTCCCTAAAGGTTTGAGTCAGAGGACCATGCAAGTCCTTGGTTCTGTATAGTAATTAGATTCTTGAAGTAACTAGTTTCCCCACAAGTTTGAGTCCGATGACCATGCAAAACTTTGATTCTATCTTATACTTAGTCTTCTTGAAGTAGTTAGTTTCCCTATAGGTTTGAGTCCGAGAACCATGAGAGACCCTGGATCTGTCTAGCACTTAGATTCTTAATGAAGTAAATAGTTTTCCCACAGGTTTGAGTCTGAGGACCACGCAAGACCTTGATTTTGTCTAGCACTTAGTCTTCATGAAGTAACTAGTTCCCCAATAGGTTTAAGTCTAAGGACCATGTAAGACCTTGGTTCTGTCTAGCACTTAGTCTTTTTGAAGTAACTAGTTTCCCCATAGGTTTGAGTCTGAGGACCACGCAAGAGCTTGATTCTATCTAGCACTTAGTCTTTTTGAAGTAACTAGTTTCCCCATAAATTTGAGTCCGAGGACCATGCAAGATCTTGGTTTTGTCTAGTACTTAGGTTCTTCTTGAAGTAGTTAGTTTCCTCATAGGTTTAAATCCGAGGATCATGTAACACATTGGTTCTGCCAAGCACTTAGTATTCTTGAAGTAACTAGTTTCCCCATAGGTTTGAGTTCGAGGGCCATGCAAGACCTTGGTTCTGTCTAGCATTTAGATTCTTCTTGAAGTAACTAATTTCCCCATAGGTTTGAGTCCAAGGACCACGCAAGACCATGGTTTTGTTTAGCACTTAGTCTTCTCAAAGTAACTAGTTTTCCCATAGGTTTGAGTCCGAGGACCACGCAAGACCTTGGTTCAGTCTAGCACTTAGTCTTCTTGAAGTAACTAGTTTCCCCATAGGTTTGAATCCGAGGACCATGCAAGAACTTGGTTCTGTCTAGCACTTAGATTCTTCATAAAGCAACTAGTTTCCCCATAGGCTTGAGTTCGAAGACCATGCAAGACCTTGGTTCTGTCCGGCACTTAGTCTTCTTAAAGTAACTAGTTTCCCCAAAGGTTTGAGTCTGAGGACCATAGAAGACCTTGGTTCTGCCCAGTACCTAGATTCTTGAAGTAACTAGTTTCCCCATAGATTTGAGTCCGAGGACCATGCAACACCTTAGTTCTGTCTTGTATTTAGTCTTCTTGAAGTAGTTAGTTTCCCCATAGGTTTGAGTCCGAGGACCATGAGAGACCTTGGTTCTGTCTAGCACTTAGATTCTTCTTGAAGTAACTAGTTTTCCTGAAGGTTTGAGTCCGAGTACCAAGCAAGACCTTGATTCTATCTACCACTTAGTTTTCATGAAGCAACTAGTTTCCCCAAAAGTTTGACTCTAAGGACCATGCAAGACCTTGGTTCTGCCTAGTACTTAGATTCTCGAAGTAACTAGTTTTCCCCTAGGTTTGAGTCCGAGGACCACGCAAGACCTTGGTTCTGTCTTGTACTTAGTCTTCTTGAAATAGTTTGTTTCCCCATAGGTTTGAGTTCGAGGACCAAGAAAGACCTTGGTTCTGTCTAGCACTTAGATTCTTCTTGAAGTAACTAATTTTCCCAGAGGTTTGAGTCCGAGTACCATCCAAGACCTTGATTCTGTCTAGCACTTAGTCTTCTTGAAGAAACTAGTTTCCCCAAAAGTTTGAGTCCGAGGACCATGTAGGACCTTTGTTCTGTCTAGCACTTAGTCTTCTTGAAGTAACTAGTTTCCCCATAGGTTTAAGTCCGAGGACCACGCAAGACCTTGGTTCTGTCTAGTACTTAGGTTCTTCTTGAAGTACCTAGTTTCCCCACAGGATTGAATCTAAGGACCATGCAAGACCTTGGTTCTATCTAACACATGTTTTCCTCTTGAAGCAACTAGTTTCCCCATAGTTTTGAGGCCAAGGACCATATAAGACCTTGGTTCTGCCTAGCACTTATAGTTTTCTTGAAGTAGTTAGTTTCCCCATAGGTTTGAGTCCGAGGACCACGCAAGACCTTGGCTCTGCCTAACACTTCTATTCCTCTAGAAGCAACTTGTTTCGCCATAGGCTTGAGTCCGAGGAGCATGCAAGACCTTGGTTCTGTCTAGTACTTAGATTCTTGAAGTAACTAGTTTCCCCAAAGGTTTAAGTTCGACGACCATGCAAAACCTTGGTTCTATCTTGTACTTAGTCTTCTTAAAGTAGTTAGTTTCCCCACAGGTTTGAGTCAGAGAATCATGAGAGACCTTGGATCTGTCTAGCACTTAGATTCTTTTTGAAGTAACTAGTTTCCCCATAGGTTTGAGTCCGAGGACCACGCAAGACCTTGATTCTGTCTAGGACTTAGTCTTCTTGAAGTAACTAGTTTCCTCATTTGTTTAAGTCCAAGGACCATGTAAGACATTGGTTCTGTCTAGCACTTAGACTTCTTGAAGTAAATAATTTCCCCATAAGTTTGAGTCTGAGGACCATGCAAGACCTTGATTCTGTCTAGCGCTTAGTCTTCTTAAAGTAACTAGTTACCCCATAGGTTTGAGTCTGAGGACTATGCAAGACCTTGGTTCTGTCTAGTACTTAAGTTCTTCTTGAAGTTGCTAGTTTCTCCACAGGTTTGAATCTGAGGACCGTGCAAGACCTTGGTTTTGTCTAGCACATAGATTCTTCTTGAAGTAACTAGTTTCCACATAGATTTGAGTCCAAGGACCGTGTAAGACCTTGGTTCTGTCAAGCATTTTGTCTTCATGAAGTAACTAGTTTCCCCATAGGTTTGAGTCCGAGGAACATGCAAGTCCTTGGTTCTGTCTAGCACTTAGATTCTTCTCGAAGTAACTAATTTCCCACAGGTTTGGTTTCGAAGACCATGCAAGACCTTGATTCTGTCTAGCACTTAGTCTTCTTGAAGTAACTAGTTTCCCCATAGGTTTGAGTCCAAGGACCATGCAAGACCTTTGTTTTGTCTGGCACTTAGTCTTCTTGAAGTAACTAGTTTCCCCATAAGTTTGAGTCCAAGGACTAATCAAGACCTTGGTTCTGTCTAGCACTTAGTTTTCTTGAAGTAACTAGTTTTCCCATAGGTTTGAATCTGAGGACCAAGCAAGACCTTGGTTCTGTCTAGCACTTTGATTCTTCTCGAAGTAACTAGTTTCCCCATAGGTTTGAGTTCGAAGACCATGAGAGACCTTGGTTCTGTCCAGCACTTAGTCTTCTTGAACTAACTAGTTTCCCGAAAGGATTAAGTCCGAGAACCATGCAAGACCTTGGTTCTGCCTAGTACATAGATTCTTGAAGTAACTAGTTCCCCAATAGGTTTGAGTCTGAGGACTGTGCAAGATCTTGGTACAGTCTTGAACTTAGTCGTCTTGAAGTAGTTAGTTTCGCCATAGGATTGAGTCCGAGGACCATGAGAGACTTTGGTTCTGTTTAGAACTTAGATTCTTCTTAAAGTAACTAGTTTTCCCGTAGGTTTGAGTCCGAGTACCATGCAAGACCTTGATTCTGTCTAGCACTTAGTCTTCTTGAAGTAACTAGTTTCCCTATAGGTTTGAGCCCGGGGACCATGTAAGACCTTGGTTCTGTCTAGTACTTACTCTTCTTGAAGTAACTAGTTTCCTTAAAGGTTTGAGTCCGACGACCATGCATGACCTTGGGTCTGTCTAGCACTTAGATTCTTCTTGAAGTAACTAGTTTTCCCATAGGTTTGAGTCCGAGGACAATGCAAGATCTTGGTTTTGTCTAGTACTTAGGTTCTTTTTGAAGTAGCTAGTTTCCCGAGAGGTTTGAATCTGAGGACCATGCAAGACCTTGGTTCTGCCTAGCACTTAGAGTTTTCTTGAAGTTGTTAGTTTTCCTAAAGGTTTGAGTCCGAGGGCCATGAAAAACCTTAGTTCTGCCTAACACTTCTATTCCTCTTGAAGTAACTAGTTTCCCCATAGGTTTGAGTCCGAGTACCATGCAAGACCTTGATTCTGTCTAGCACTTTGTCTTCTTGAAGTAACTAGTTTCTCCAAAGGTTTGAGTCTGAGGACCATGCAAGATCTTGATTCTTTTTAGCACTTAGTCTTCTTGAAGTAACTAGTTTCCCAATAGGTTTGAGTCCGAGGACCATGCAAGACCTTGGATCTGTCTAGTACTTAGGTTCTTCTTGAAGTTGCTAGTTTCTCCACAGGTTTGAATTTGAGGACCATACAAGACCTTGGTTCTGTCTCACACTTGTATTCCTCTTGAGGCAACTAGTTTCCCCAAAGGTTTGAGTCCGAGGATCATGCAAGACCTTTGTTCTAAGTAACACTTCTATTCCTCTTGAAGCAACTGGTTTCCCCAAAGGTTTGAGTCTGAGGACCACGCAAGACCTTGGTTCTGTCCCGTACTTAGGTTCTTCTTGAAGTAGCTAGTTTTCCCAAAGGTTTGAGTCTGAGGACCATGCAAAACCATGGTTCTGTCTAACACTTAGTCTTCTTGAAGTAACTAGCTTTCCCATAGGTTTAAGTCTGAGGACCATGCATGACCTTGGTTTTATCTAGCACTTAGGTTCTTCTTGAAGTAGCTAGTTTCTCCATTGGTTTGAGTCCAAGTACCAAGCAAGACCTTGGTTCTGTCTAGCACTTAGAGCCTTCTTGAAGTAACTAGTTTCCCCATATTTTTGAGTTCGTGGACCATGCAAGAACTTGGTTCTGTTTAGTATTTAGTCTTGTTGAAGTAACTAGTTTACCCATAGGTTTGAGTCCGAGGACCATGCAAGACCTTGGTTCTGTCTAGTACTTAGGTTCCTCTTGAAGTTACCAGTTTCCCCGTGGGTTTGAGTCTAAGGACAAAGCAAGAACTTGGTTCTATATCGTACTTATACTTCTTGGAGTAACTAGTTTACTCATAGGTTTGAGTCCGAGGACCATGCAAGACCTTGGTTCTGTCCAGCACTTAGTCTTATTGAAGTAACTAGTTTTCCCATAGGTTTGAGTCCAATGACCATGCAAGGCCTTGGTTCTGTCTAGCACTTAGGTTCTTCTTGAAGCAGCTAGTTTCCCCTTTAGTTTGAGTCCGAGGACCATGCAAGACTTTGGTTCTGTCTAGCACTTAGATTCTTCTTAAAGTAACTAGTTTCCCCATAAGTTTAAATCCGAGGACCATGCAAGACCTTGGTACTGTCTAGCACTTAGATTCTTCTCAAAGTAACTAATTTCCCCATATGTTTGAGTCCGAGGACCATGCAAGAACTTGGTTCTGTCTAGTACTTAGTCTTCTTGAAGTAACTAGTTTACCCATAGGTTTGAGTCCGACGACCATGCAAGACCTTGGTTCAGTCTTGTACGTAGGTTCTTCTTGAAGTAGCTAGTTTCTCCTTGGGTTTGAGTCCGAGGACCATGCAAGAACTTGGTCCGGTCTAGTACTTCGTCTTCTTGTAGTACCTAGTTTCCCCATAGGTTTGAGTCCGAGGACCATGCAATGCATTGGTTCTGTCTAGCACTTAGGTTCTTCTTGAAGTAGCTAGTGTCCCCATTGGTTAGAGTCCGAGGACCATGCAAAACCTTGGTTCTGTCTAGCACTTAGATTCTTCTTGAAGAAACTAGTTTCTCCAAAAGTTTGAGTTTGAGGACCATGCAAGAACATGGTTCTGTCTAGTACTTAGAGTCTTCTTGAAGTAACTAGTTTCCCCACAGGTTAGAGTCTGAGGACCATACAAGACCTTGGTTTTGTCTAGCACTTGGTTTCTTCTTGAAGTAACTAGTTTCCCCACAGGTTAGAGTCAGAGGACCATGCAAGACCTTGGTTCTGTCGAGCACTTAGATTCTTCTTGAAGTAACTAGTTTCCCCACAGGTTAGAGTCCGAAGACCATGCAAGACCTTGGTTCTGTCTAGCTCTTAGATTCTTCTTGAAGAAACTAGTTTCTCCATAGGTTTGAGTTCGAGGACCACGCAAGTACATGGTTCTGTCTAGTACTTAGAGTCTTCTTGAAGTAACTGGTTTCCCCACAAGTTAGAGTCCGAGGACCATGCAAGACCTTGGTTCTGTCTAGCACTTAGATTCTTCTTGAAGTAACTAATTTCCCCACAGGTTAGAGTCCGAGGACCTTGCAAGACCTTAGTTCTATCTAGCACTTAGGTTCTTCTTGAAGCAGCTAGTTTCTCCATTGGTTTGAGTCCAAGCACCATGCAAGACCTTGGTTCTATCTAGCAGTTAGAGTCTTCTTGAAGCAACTAGTTTTCCCATAGGTTTGAGTTCAAGGACCATGCAAGAACTTGGTTCTGTCTAGTACTTAGTCTTCTTGAAGTAACTAGTTTACCCATAGGTTTGAGTCTGAGGACCATGCAAGATCTTGGTTCTGTCTAGTACTTAGGTTCTTCTTGAAGTTACCAATTTCTCAATAGGTTTGAGACCGAGGACCATGCAAGACCTTGGTTCTGTCTAGTACTTAGATTCTTGAAGTAACTAGTTTCCCCATAGGTTTGAGTTCGAGGACCATGCAAGAACATGGTTCTGTCTAGCACTTAGTCTTCTTGAAGTAACTAGTTTACCCATAGGTTTGAGTCCAAGGACCATGCAAGACCACGGTTCTGTCTAGTACTTAGGTTCTTCTTGAAGTAACCAGTTTCTCCATAGGTTTAAGTTCGAGCACCACCAAGAACTTGGTTCTGTCTAGTACTTAGTCTTCTTGGAGTAACTAGTTTATCCATAGGATTGAGTCCGAGAACCATGCAAGGCCTTGGTTCTGTCTAGCACTTAGGTTCTTCTTGAAGCAGCTAGTTTCCCCATAGGTTTGAGTCTGAGGACCATGCAAGGCCTTGGTTCTGTCTAGTACTTAGTCTTCTTAGAGTAACTAGTTTACCCAAAGGTTTCAGTTCGAGGGCCATGCAAGGCCTTGGTTCTGTCTAGTACTTAGTCTTCTTAGAGTAACTAGTTTACCCAAAGGTTTCAGTTCGAGGGCCATGCAAGGCCTTGGTTCTGTCTAGTACTTAGTCTTCTTGAAGTGACTAGTTTCCCAATAGGTTTTAGTCCGAGGACCATGCAAGGCCTTGGTTCTGTCTAGAACTTACGTTCATCTTGAACCAGCTAGTTTCCCCATTTGTTTGAGTCCGAGGACCATGCAAGACCTTGGTTCTGTCTAGTACTTAGGTTCCTCTTGAAGTTACCAGTTTCCACGTAGGTTTAAGTCTAAGGACAAAGCAAGAACTTGGTTCTATATCGTACTTATACTTCTTGGAGTAACTAGTATACCCATAGGTTTGAGTCCGAGGAACATGAAAGAACTTGGTTCTGTCTAGTGCTTAGAGTCTTCTTGAAGTAACTAGTTTCCCCACAGGTTAGAGTCCGAGGACCATGCAAGATCTTGGTTCTGTCTAGCACTTAGATACTTCTTGAAGTAACTAGTTTCCCCACAGGTTAGAGTCCGAGGACCATGAAAGACCTTGGTTTTCTCTAGCACTTAGATTCTTCTTGAAGTAACTAGTTTCCCCACAGGTTAGAGTCCGAGGACCATGCAAGACCTTGGTTCTGTCTAGCACTTAGGTTCTTCTTGAAGCAGCTAGTTTCTCCATTGGTTTGAGTCCGAGGACCATGTAAGACCTTGGTTCTATCTAGCAGTTAGAGTCTTCTTGAAGCAACTAGTTTTCCCAAAGGTGTGAGTTCGAGGACCATGCAAGAACTTGGTTCTGTCTAGCACTTAGTCTTCTTGAAGTAACTAGTTTACCCATAGGTTTGAGTCTGAGGACCATGCAAGACCTTGGTTCTGTCTAGTACTTAGGCTCTTCTTGAAATTACCAATTTCTCAATAGGTTTGAGTCCGAGGACCATGCAAGACCTTGGTTCTGTCTAGTACTTAGATTCTTGAAGTAACTAGTTTCCCCATAGGTTTGAGTTCGAGGCCCATGCAAGAACTTGGTTCTGTCTAGTACTTAGTCTTCTTGAAGTAACTAGTTTGCCCATAGGTTTAAGTCCGAGGACCATGCAAGACCATGATTCTGTCTAGTACTTAGGTTCTTCTTGAAGTAACCAGTTTCCCCATAGGTTAGAGTCCGAGGACCTTGCAAGACCTTGGTTCTGTCTAGCACTTAGAATCTTCTTGAAGCAGCTAGTTTCTCCATTGGTTTGAGTCCGAGGACCATGCAAGACCTTGGTTCTATCTAGCAGTTAGAGTCTTCTTGAAGCAACTAGTTTTCCCATAGGTTTGTGTTCAAGGACCATGCAAGAACTTGGTTCTGTCTAGTACTTAGTCTTTTTGAAGTAACTAGTTTACCCATAGGTTTGAGTATGAGGACCATGCAAGACCTTGGTTCTGTCTAGTACTTAGGTTCTTCTTGAAGTTACCAATTTCTCAATAGGTTTGAGACCGAGGACCATGCAAGACCTTAGTTCTGTCTAGTACTTAGATTCTTGAAGTAACTAGTTTCCACATAGGTTTGAGTTCGAGGACCACGCAAGAACTTGGTTCTGTCTAGCACTTAGTCTTCTTGAAGTAACTAGTTTACCCATTGGTTTGAGTCCAAGGACCATGCAAGGCCATGGTTCTGTCTAGTACTTAGGTTCTTCTTGAAGTAACCAGTTTCTCCAAAGGTTTGAGTTCGAGCACCATGCAAGGACTTGGTTCTATTTAGTACTTAGTCTTCTTGGAGTAACTAGTTTATCCATAGGTTTGAATCCGAGGACCATGCAAGGCCTTGGTTCTGTCTAGCACTTAGGTTCTTCTTGAAGCAGCTAGTTTCCCCGTAGGTTTGAGTCCAAGGACCATGCAAGGCCTTGGTTCTGTCTAGCACTTAGTCTTCTTGAAGTGACTAGTTTCCCAATAGATTTGAGTCCGAGGACCATGCAAGGCCTTGGTTCTGTCTAGAACTTATGTTCATCTTGAAGCAGCTTGTTTTCCCATTTGTTTGAGTCCGAGGACCATGCAAGACCTTGGTTCTGTCTAGTACTTAGGTTCTTCTTGAAGTTACCAGTTTCCCCGTAGGTTTAAGTCTAAGGACAAAGCAAGAAGTTGGTTCTGTATCGTACTTATACTTCTCGGAGTAACTAGTTTACCCATAGGTTTGAGTCCGAGGACCATGAAAGAACTTGGTTCTGTCTAGTGCTTAGAGTCTTCTTGAAGCAACTAGTTTCCCCACAGGTTAGAGTCCGAGGACCATGCAAGACCTTGGTTCTGTCTAGCACTTAGATACTTCTTGAAGTAACTAGTTTCCCCACAGGTTAGAGTCCGAGGACCATGCAAGACCTTGGTTTTGTCTAGCACTTAGATTCTTCTTGAAGTAACTAGTTTCCCCACAAGTTAGAGTTCGAGGACCATGCAAGACTTGGTTCTGTCTAGCACTTAGGTTCTTCTTGAAGCAGCTAGTTTGTCCATTGGTTTGAGTCCGAGGACCATGCAAGACCTTGGTTCTATCTAGCAGTTAGAGTCTTCTTGAAGCAACTAGTTTTCCCATAGGTTTGAGTTCGAGGACCATGCAAGAACTGGGTTCTGTCTAGCACTTAGTCTTCTTGAAGTAACTAGTTTACCCATAGGTTTGAGTCTGAGGACCATGCAAGACCTTGGTTCTGTCTAGTACTTAAGCTCTTCTTGAAGTTACCAATTTCTCAATAGGTTTGAGTCCGAGGACCATGCAAGACCTTAGTTCTGTCTAGTACTTAGATTCCTGAAGTAACTAATTTCCCCATAGGTTTGTGTTGAGGCCCATGCAAGAACTTGGTTCTGTCTAGTACTTAGTCTTCTTGAAGTAACTAGTTTACCCATAGGTTTGAGTCTGAGGACCATGCAAGACCATGGTTCTGTCTAGTACTTAGGTTCTTCTTGAAGTAACCAGTTTCCCCATAGGTTTGAGTTCGAGAACCATGCAAGAACTTGGTTCTGTCTAGTACTTCGCCTTCTTGGAGTAATTAGTTTACCCATAGGTTTGAGTCCGAGGACCATGCAAGGCCTTGGTTTTATCTAGCACTTAGGTTCTTCTTGAAGCAGCTAGTTTCCCCCTAGGTTTGAGTCCGAGGACTATGCAAGGCCTTGGTTCTGTCTAGTACTTAGTCTTCTTAGAGTAACTAGTTTACCCATAGGTTTCAGTCCGAGGACCATGCAAGGCCTCGGTTCTGTCTAGCACTTAGTCTTCTTGAAGTGACTAGTTTCCCAATAGGTTTGAGTCCGAGGACCAAGCAAGGCCTTGGTTCTGTCTAGCACTTATGTTCTTCTTAAAGCAGCTAGTTTCCCCATTGGTTTGAGTCCGAGGACCATGCAAGACCTTGGTTCTGTCTAGTAGTTAGGTTCTTCTTGAAGTTACCAGTTTCTCCGTAGGTTTGAGTCTAAGGACAAAGCAAGAACTTGGTTCTGTATTGAACTTATACTTCTTGGAGTAACTAGTTTACCCATAGGTTTGAGTCCGAGGACCATGCAAGACCTTGGTTCTGTCTAGCACTTAGTCTTCTTCAAGTAAGTAGCTTTCCCATAGGTTTGAGTCCGAGGACCATGCAAGGCCTTGGTTCTGTATAGCACTTAGGTTCTTCTTGAAGCAGCTAGTTTCCCCTGATAGGCCACAAACCGAATGACCCCTTGTGATTTTAAACTAATTAATTAATTAAGTCAAGTTATTAATTAATCAATTTAACATGCAAATACGTGGTAGCACAAACAAATCACCGAATAACAAAATATGCAGCGGAAAATAAAAGACACGGTGATTTGTTCACGAATGGGGAAAAACCCTAACGGCAAAAACCCCACCGGGTGATTTCAGGTCACCACTCCCGAAACTCCACTATTATCAAATCAAGCGGTTACAAATAAGGAATCCCAAGTACCTTACCAACTTACAGTTGAACCCTTACCCCAATACCCAATTGGACTTGATCTGTAGCGACAGTTCCCTCCTTTGATGCACGGCTCCCAAGTACGTGACTAACCAGATGCGCGGATCCCAGTACGCGACTTCAATCACCAACTTTAGAATGAGAGGTTGGCTGCAGAGTTCTTCAGATCATCCTATGCATGAAGATCAGGAAGATGCTTGGTCACAAAACCCTAAGGTGCACAATACACAGCAACTTCTTGAAGAAGATGATCTAGATTAAGAACTTCGTCTCAGAGCACAATTTGCTTGAACAAGGATTGCTCAATGCTTTTGCAACTTGTGTCCTTGTTGACGGCTCTTAAAACACTCCTTAAATATGTTTAGGGTTAGAAGAAAAGAAGGCCCAAAAATACATTCACGGATCCCAAGAAAATCAGATTAGAATTCTGACTTTTTAAGTCTCGACAGCTAGCAGGTGTCGAGGTAGGTGTCGAGCAGGTGTCGAGCTTTAAAACTTCAGCACTTCAACTTGCTTTTTCTTGGACAGACTTGATGACTTCAACACTTGATCTTGAAACATAGTTTCTTGAAGTATTAAAAACACCTAGAACTACCCAATTACAAGTAGAGTGCGTTTTGTCAAAGGATTAGCCAATTTACATAAAATATGACATATGTTCCTAACATGTAAACACATATGTCCTAACAATCTCCCCCTTTGGCAATCCGTGACAAAACCACAACAAACAAATGAACATATGAGAGAATCATAAATCACTCAACTCATATTCACTTGTTACATACAATAAAATCTATCCTAACACAAACTCTTGAAGAACTTTGCAAAAAGAGAGTTTATGGCAAGTAGACTTTGACAACCTGTATTTCTGAAACACTTATAAACAAAACTCATCAAGGCATCTTGTGTGAAACAGAAATAATTAGATTGCATACAAATATAAAGAACATGTGTATATAGAAAGAAAAGAAACAACACATGAAGAGATAGGTGAATAAGAAAAACATACATCCACATATATAGAAAGATAAGTACAATGTATGTAAAACTGATATACAAGACCAATGTATCTATAAAGAGAGAAAAGAAAAAGATACATCTAAAGCCTCACTACATCCCTCAAAAAAATATGAACACTCCCCCTATCAAAAATGTCCTATACTAACTCTCCCCCTAAGATGACTACTCTCATAATCCCAAAACTACTCCCCCTTTTTGTCACGAGTGACAAAGGGTAGAGTGTCATGTAGACATCTCATCAGTAGAGCTAGCATCTCCATCATCATCTGAAGCATCATCGTCATCACCATCATCATCATCATCCTCAGCATCAGAATCTGAAGCAACTGGAGGTGGTGGAGGAGAAGCCTCAGAAGCAAAACCACCCATGGTTGCCTGCCGTCGTGCAATACGACCAACACGAACATTCACCTGATACAACTCAGTGGTGAGTGTATCAAGGCGAGCATCCATGCGCTGCAGCTGCGCCATAATATCTCCAAGGGATACATCGCTGGAGGAAGGAAGAGAAGTCGATGTAGATGGAGCAGATCTGGATGGAGCCGAACGGGAGGGCGGAGTGAAATCCGGCTGTCTCGCCCTGAACTGTGCCTGGCTACGTTTTACGGTAGCGGCATCTATGGCAGAGATGTGTGTGAAGTGGTCGGAGACAGGGAAAGGGATGGAAAAATGGCGTAGTATCCTCGTGATAGCGGAAGGAAAGACAAGCTTATCACGGGACGCCGCATCTAAATGAACATCTATGATAGAAAAAATGAAGTGAGAGGGAAAATCTATCGTGAGATGCTCAAGTAGAGAAAGCAAGAAACGAGCACGAGGCTCTGTGATAGAGTTATAATGGGAGAGAGGATGAAGTACAAATGTCATCACCATGTTAAGGAATCTAGGACCTTTAGCAAAAGGTCTACATGATGTGTACATATGCTCACCCCACTCAGAAGGGCGCTCACAGAAAGCAGAAATGAGCTCATCCCTGGACACAGTCCTCAGTCGCTCACAAGTAGGATAGTCAGGAAACTCTATCCTAGGGACATGAAGCACATCCGCAACCAGCTGCGGTGTGACAGCAATACGCGTACCTCGAACGCGAGTGAAAAAGAGAGGTACTGAACGATCAATCCCGTGCATGTTGGAGTAAAACTCCTGAATCAGCACGAGAGGACAAGTGACCGGGACGTCACACAGTGACTCCCATCCCCTACTGTGAATGACAGAGGGAAGGTCAGTGTCGGCGAAGTCCGCCAGAACAACGTGGCGTTCCGAATGAACACCTCGTTTAGAGAAGTTCTCAGTAAATGCCTTGTAGGCATCTCCATCACGGAACCGAAGATTATGAGGAGCATGATCAGAAGATGAAGAAGCTCCAGAACGCAGAGGGTTCCGAGCCGGAGTGGATTTACGTTTAGGTGCCATAGATGCAACTAACGTAAAAGAATGAGAAAAAAAAAAAAAAAAGAGGGAGACAATCAGAAAAGTCCCAAACAGTTCAAATATGACAATATAATGAACAAAATGGACGTATGCATGGGAATGCATGATCATGTGACATGCTAAACAATAAAAACATCATGGGCTCAGCCCAATCCAATCCTAGCAGCACACATTCAAGAATCACACAACTAAATGCATGAAAATATCATTCTAATGCACATGGAATGCAATGTATGACATTTTAAACACTTTTTATTGAAATCCCAACCCAAAATTTCAACAAAAACTCAAAGATTTTGAAAAACCCAAAGTTTTCAAAAAAAATCCAAAATCTAAGTTTTAAAACATGATATGCATGAAAAACAAAGGAAAACAAGATCATACCAAGTGATTTGATGCAAGAAAGGCTGAAAAATCACTTGAGAACGAGATTGGATTGAAGAAAAGAGCTCTGGAAGTTGAACCGCCTCGGACAGATCGAAGAGAGATCGAGAAATGAAGGAGAAATCGCGATCGAAGCTTATATAGGATCTCCAGTAAATCTCGACAGCAGAGGTGTCGAAAGGTATCGAGATGCTGTCGAGGAAGGTATCGAGAGAAAATGCCTTCGACAGCTGAGGTATCGAGGAGGTATCGAGGTACCAAACAGCTCAACCATCATCAGAAGCTCGATCGATCGAAGAGGTGTCGAGAAGGTATCGACTAGACAGAGAGTTCTCGATCGATCCACCAGGTGTCGAGGAAGTGTCGAGATTGCGATAAGAAAAAGCTTTAGAGGCTCGACAGCTGACCAGGTATCGAGGAGGTATCGAGAAGGTGTCGAGCCAGCTTTGAAATGCAGTTTTTCGAGATTTGAAAAACACAGACATATATGCAATCAAGACATGCACCTCAACCATGATCCAATCAACATATAATACTCTCAAAAATCATCTCTCAATGAAAATTTAAGCACATGGATCTCCCAAAACACACACACACACTAAACAAGTCTAACAAATTTTATATTTCAAAAATAAGTCATGACAGTTTAGTGAGCATACAAAAGCACATGTAAAACCTTTGTGATGGCCAAATCACATTGTACCTGCACATGTATCAAAAGTAGCAAAGAATATTGCGTGTTGTGTGTGAAAAACATCGCAAGATTGCATAAGTGTATACATGTTATGACGATCTGAGATATGAGAAAATAACTTTAACTCACACACAATCATAACCGTTTGATGGGGACTATCACCTTTGAGGTACATCCTATAACTCCCACATCTCCTAGAATACACGCTTGCAACCATTTTTAAAGCATTTTTAATCTTTTTGCTTTTTATTTCTTTGCATATTTTCTTTTTAAGCATATCATACATGGGCTTATGAGAAAGAAAAGAAATACCCATTGATATTTGACATTTCAATTTTGCTATGCCTAAGCACACAAATGTCATTGACATCACACTTTTGCTATGCCGAAACATACAGATGTCATTAATGATTGGCGGGCAACAGTGGTGAGATGGTTATTAATGCCTTTCTCTTAGGATTTTCTAGTCCTACCCGTCAAAAAGAGTGATATGAGTGTTAAGTCTAAGAAATAACCTAATCTTACTCATCACAAACACGAGCCACAAAGCTCACTTGCTTAGTTGTGCATAAAGATGCTCATCTAAGCTACAAGAGATACAAAGTTTAGAAAACTTTGTTTCATTGGCCATCTAAGGTACACAAGTACCAAAGTACACAAAACACACACTGTTTTTGTATTTTTCAATTTTTCAAATTTTTTTTTTTTATATCAAAAACAAAATAAACAAAACTGAAAGTAAACACACAAAAACATGTTAACAAAGCAAAACAATGCATAAAACTAGATGCAAATGCATGAGGAAGAGAAGGAAGAGAGGGAAATCAATCCATGGAGATAACACCAATGTTTTGACGAAGGAATTCAAAACGTTTACTGTCAAGAGGTTTGGTAAACAAATCAGCCTTCTGATTATCGGTGTTAATAAACTCAAGAGTGAGAGTACCATCTTCGACAAGCTCCCTAATGAAGTGATGTCGAATCTCTATGTGTTTGGTTCTAGAATGTTGAACCGGATTCTTAGAGATATTTATGGCACTGGTATTGTCACAATAGATAGTAAGATGATCTTGACAAATACCATAATCATGAAGAAGTTTTTGCATCCAGAGGAGTTGTGTGCAACAGCTACCAGCAGCAATGTACTCAGCTTCAGCAGTGGATAAGGAGATGGAGTTCTGCTTTTTGCTCATCCAAGAGACAAGATTGTTGCCTACATAAAAACAACCCCCCGAGGTACTCTTCCTATCATCAGCATTCCCAGCCCAATCCGCATCGGAATATCCAGCTAAGACATTATTAGTGTCCTTGCTGTACCACACACCGAACTCAGCGGTAGTTTTGACATACTTTATAATTCTTTTTAAAGCAGTCATATGTGATTCTTTGGGATTAGCTTGATATCTAGCACACACTCCAACACTATAGCTAATGTCAGGCCTACTAGCAGTAAGGTAAAGAAGACTACCTATCATGCTTCTATAAAGAGAAGGATCAACACTCTTGCCTAATACATCTATAGTGAGTTTAACATTGGGGCTCATAGGGGTACGAACAGAACTAGCAGAATCCAAACCAAATTTTTTCACAAGATTCTTAGCATACTTAGATTGAGATAGAAATATACCTGAATCTTGTTGACGAATCTGCAGTCCAAGGAAGTGAGTCAGCTCTCCAATCATGCTCATCTCGAACTCGGCTTGCATGAGCTTTGAGAAGTCATGAGCAAGTTCATCCTTAGTTGATCCAAAGATAATGTCATCAACATACACTTGAGCAACTATCAACTCGCCATCTTCCTTTTTGATGAAGAGAGTTTGATCAGCTTTTCCTCTTGTGAACCCATGCGACACCAGATATTGTGTGAGTCTGTCATACCAAGCTCTAGGGGCTTGCTTCAACCCATAAAGTGCCTTTTTGAGATACAACACATGATCAGGAAAGTGTGGATCAACAAATCCTTTTGGTTGAGCCACATACACATCCTCTTTAAGTAGCCCATTCAAAAAGGCAGTCTTCACATCCATCTGATAAAGCTTGAAGTTCAGTTGGCATGCTAAGGCAAGCAGAATTCGAATGGACTCCATACGAGCAACTGGGGCAAATGTTTCATCATAGTCTACTCCTTCCATTTGAGAGTATCCTTGAGCCACAAGTCGAGCCTTGTTTCGAATCACATTGCCTTCTTCATCGGTCTTGTTGCGGAAAATCCACTTTGTACCAATGATGTGCTCGCCCTCTGGTCTAGGTACAAGAGTCCAAACATCATTCCTCTGAAACTGGAGCAGTTCATCATGCATTGCTTCAACCCAACTTTCATCTTGTAGTGCTTCCTCCACTTTCTTTGGTTCAACCTGTGACAAGTAGCAAGAATAAGACACAAAGTTAGCAACACATTTATCAACTGTTCGTTTCCTTAATGTGAGTTCATTCAAATTTCCCACAATAACTTCTGGAGGATGATTCAGTTTAATTCTGGAGGAAGGTCCTTTTTCCTGAAGAGATTCAGACTCAGGTGAAGTCGGGATTTCTGCTGACTCTTCCACAACACTGGGAGTACCAGGAGCAATAGGAGATATGGGTTCTCGGTCAACAATGTCTTGAACTTCCGTAGGTTCAGGGGGAAGAATTTCCTTGGGAAGTTCATTACTGCCTTTCTCAGAATTAGACTCTGAAGACTCATCAATGACTACATTAACAGTCTCCATAACCTTCATGGTCCTTTTGTTGTATACCCGATAGGCCTTGCTGGTAGAAGAGTAGCCCAGAAATATGCCTTCATCACTCCTAGAATCAAACTTTCCCACATTCTCTCTATCCTTGAGGATGAAGCAAGTACTTCCAAAGATTCTGAAATACTTTACATTTGGCTTTCTACCTTTCCACAACTCATAGGGAGTCTTTTTGGTACCGGGTCTAAAGTACACCCTATTCACTGTATGACATGCAGTGTTTATGGCTTCTCCCCATAGGTTTCGAGCCACATCTTTGTTATGCAACATGGCTCTGGCCATCTCTTGAATAACTCTATTCTTTCTTTCTACCACACCATTCTGTTGAGGTGTAATAGGTGCAGAGAATTCTTGAGATATACCTGATTTCAAGCAGAAGGATTCCATGTATGAGTTCTCAAATTCTTTACCATGATCACTTCGAATTCGATCAATCTTCAAACTCTTTTCATTCTGCAGTCTTGTGCACAAGGCCTCAATGTGCTTAGGAGCATCAGACTTGGATCGAAGTAAGATGACCCAAGTGTATCTAGTGAAATCATCTACCACTACCATGATATATCTCTTACCACCAAGAGACTCGGTTCTGGTTGGACCCATAAGATCTAAATGTAACAATTCCAACGGTCTGGAGGTAGCGGATGCCTGAGTGCTTGGATGCTTAGCTTTTGTTTGTTTTCCAAGTTGACATGGTCCACAAACCACATTGCTCATTCTACTAAGCTTTGGTATCCCCAAGACAGATTCATGCTTAGAGACAATAGATAGATGCTTGTAACTAGCATGTCCCATTCGTTGATGCCATAGATCTTCATTTGGTAGACGAATACTATTACACACTATATCAGCATCAGGAACCAATCCATAACAATTGTCCAAAGTTCGAACCCCACTGATGAGCTTCTTTCCGGACTCATCCATGACAAGACACTTTCCTTTTGAGAACAGCACCATGAAGTCTTGATCACATATCTGACTTATGCTCAGTAGATTCACCCTTAGTCCTTCTACATAGAGAACATTTGCAATGTCTGGCAGCCCTGGCAGAGATATGATTCCTTTCCCTTTAATCTGTGACTTGCTTCCATCACCAAAGGTCACATTACCTCCTTTCTTAGGCTCGAAGATCTTGAAGAGAGATCGATCTCCGGTCATGTGTCTTGAGCAACCACTGTCAAGATACCAAAGGCATGTGTCCATTACTTTAAATGCAGATTTCATCATGAAACACACTTCATGCTTGGATGACAAATCATAGGGAATGGTTCTTTCTCTCAACTGCCTTCTACTAGCTAAGCCTTTAACTTTTACTCTTCTCAGACGAACTCCTCTGCACATTTTCATTCTGAGACAGTCTAGTTTCTTCTTAGCCAAACTGAGATCTTTTACCATAGTCATTACAAGTGAATTCAAATAACTTTTAGACTTGTGTTTTCTGAGACACTCAAACAAATAGTGATTAGAAAAACAAGATGTATTTGAAAGCATAGATCTCTTAAAGCTGGTCATAGCCATGACAAACAGGGGTCAATGGATCAATCACAGCAAAGATTAATAACTAATCAGAGTGTGCCTGCTCTGATACCACTTGATAGGCCACAAACTGAATGACCCCTTGTGATTTTAAACTAATTAATTAATTAAGTCAAGTTATTAATTAATCAATTTAACATGCAAATACGTGGTAGCACAAACAAATCACCGAATAACAAAATATGCAGCGGAAAATAAAAGACACGGTGATTTGTTCACGAATGGGGAAAAACCCTAACGGCAAAAACCCCACCGGGTGATTTCAGGTCACCACTCCCGAAACTCCACTATTATCAAATCAAGCGGTTACAAATAAGGAATCCCAAGTACCTTACCAACCTACAGTTGAACCCTTACCCCAATACCCAATTGGACTTGATCTGTAGCGACAGTTCCCTCCTTTGATGCACGGCTCCCAAGTACGTGACTAACCAGATGCGCGGATCCCAGTACGTGACTTCAATCACCAACTTTAGAATAAGAGGTTGGCTGCAGAGTTCTTCAGATCATCCTATGCATGAAGATCAGGAAGATGCTTGGTCACAAAACCCTAAGGTGCACAATACACAGCAACTTCTTGAAGAAGATGATCTAGATTAAGAACTTCGTCTCAGAGCACAATTTGCTTGAACAAGGATTGCTCAATGCTTTTGCAACTTGTGTCCTTGTTGACGGCTCTTAAAACACTCCTTAAATATGTTTAGGGTTAGAAGAAAAGAAGGCCCAAAAACACATTCACGGATCCCAAGAAAATCATATTAGAATTCTGACTTTTTAAGTCTCGACAGCTAGCAGGTGTCGAGGTAGGTGTCGAGCAGGTGTCGAGCTTTAAAACTTCAGCACTTCAACTTGCTTTTTCTTGGACAGACTTGATGACTTCAACACTTGATCTTGAAACATAGTTTCTTGAAGTATTAAAAACACCTAGAACTACCCAATTACAAGTAGAGTGCGTTTTGTCAAAGGATTAGCCAATTTACATAAAATATGACATATGTTCCTAACATGTAAACACATATGTCCTAACATCCCCTTTGGTTTGTGTCCGAGGACCATGCAAGACCTTGGTTCTGTCTAGCACTTATATTCTTCTTGAAGTAACTAGTTTCCCCCAAAGGTTTAAATCCGAGGACCATGCAAGACCTTGGTACTGTCTAGCACTTAGTCTTCTTGAAGTAACTAGTTTTCCCATAGGTTTGAGTCCGAGGACCATGCAAGGCCTTGGTTCTGTCTAGCACTTAGGTTCTTCTTGTACCAGCTAGTTTCCCCTTTGGTTTGAGTCCGAGAACCATGCAAGACCTTGGTTCTATCTAGCACTTAGTTTCTTCTTAAAATCCGAGGACCATGCAAGACCTTGGTTCTGTCTAGCACTGAGATTCTGCTCGAAATAACTAATTTCCCCAAACGTTTGAGTCCGAGGACCAAGCAAGAACTTGGTTCTGTCTAGTACTTAGTCTTCTTGAAGTAACTAGTTTACCCATAGGTTTGAGTCCGAGGGCCATGCAAGACCTTGGTTCTGTATAGTACGTAGGTTCTCCTTGAAGTAGCTAGTTTCTCCTTGGGTTTTAGTCCTATGACCATGCTAGAACATGGTTCAATCTAGTACTTCCTCTTCTTGGAGTACCTAGTTTCCCAATAGGTTTGAGTCCGAGGACCATGCAAGGAATTGGTTCTGTCTAGCACTTAATTTCTTCTTGAAGTAGCTAGTTTCCCTATTGGTTAAAGTCCGAGGACCATGCAAGACCTTAGTTCTGTCTAGCACTTAGATTCTTCTTGAAGTAACTAGTTTCCCCACAGGTTAGAGTCCGAGGACCATGCAAGTCCTTGGTTCTGTCTAGCACTAAGATTCTTCTTGAAGAAACTAGTTTCCCCATAGGTTTGAGTTCGAGGACCATGCAAGAACTTGTTTCTGTCTAGTACTTAGAGTCTTCTTGAAGTAACTAGTTTCCCCACAAGTTAGAGTCCGAGGACCGTGCAAGAACTTGGTTCTGCCTAGTACTTAGAGTCTTCTTGAAGTAACTAGTTTCCCCACAAGTTAGAGTCCGAGGACCATGCAAGACCTTGGTTCTGTCTAGTACTTAGATTCTTGAAGTAACTTGCTTCCCCAAAGGTTTGAGTTTGAGGACCATGCAAGAACTTGGTTTTGTCTAGTACTTAGTCTTCTTGAAGTAACTAATTTACCCATAGGTTTGAGTGCGAGGACCATGCAAGACCATGGTTCTGTCTAGTACTTAGGTTCTTCTTGAAGTAACCAGTTTCCCCATAGGTTTGAGTTCGAGCACCATGCAAGAACTTGGTTCTGTCTAGTACTTCGCCTTCTTGGAGGACCTAGTTTCCCCATAGGTTTGAGTCCGAAGACCATGCAAGGCATTGGTTTTGTCTAGCACTTAGGTTCTTCTTGAAGTAGCTAGTTTCCCCATTGGTTGGAGTCCGAGGACCATGGAAGACCTTCATTCTGCCTAGCACTTAGATTCTTCTTGAAGTAACTAGTTTCCCTATAAGTTAGAGTCTGAGGACCATGCAAGACCTTTGTTCTGTCTAGCACTAAGATTCTTCTTGAAGAAACCAGTTTCCCATAGGTTTGAGTTCGAGGATCATGCAAGAACTTCATTCTGTCTAGTACTTAGAGTCTTCTTGAAGTAACAAGTTTACCCACAAGTTAGAGTCCGAGGACCATTCAAGAACTTGGTTCTGTCTAGCACTCAGATTCTTCTTGAAGTAACTAGTTTCCCTATAGGTTTAAATCCGAGGACCATGCAAGACCTTGGTTCTGTCTAGCACATAGATTCTTCTCGAAGTAACTAATTTCCCCATAGGATTGAGTCCGAGGACCGTGCAAGAACTTGGTTCTGTCTAGTATTTTGTCTTCTCGAAGTAACTAGTTTACCAATAGGTTTGAGTCCGAGGACCATGCAAGACCTTGGTTCTGTCTAGTATGTAGGTTCTTCTTGAAGTAGCTAGTTTCTCCTTGGGTTTAAGTCCGAGGACAATGCAAGAACTTGGTTTGGTCTAGTATTTCGTCTTCTTGGAGTACCTAGATTCCCTAGAGGTTGGAGGCCGAGGACCGTGCAAGGCATTGGTTCTGTCTAGCACTTAGGTTCTTCTTGAAGTAGCTAGTTTCCCCATTGGTTAGAGTCGGAGGACCATACAAGGCCTTGGTTCTATCTAGCACTTAGATTCTTCTTGAAGTAACTAGTTTCCCCACAGGTTAGAGGTCGAGGACCATGCAAAACTTTGGTTCTGTCTAGCACTTAGATTCTTCTTGAAGTAACTAGTTTCCCCACAGGTTAGAGTCCGAGGACCATGCAAGACCTTGGTTCTGTCTAGCACTTAGGTTCTTCTTGAAGCAGCTAGTTTCTCCATTGGTTTAAGTCCGAGGACCGTGCAAGACCTTGGTTCTATCTAGCAGCTAGAGTCTTCTTGAAGAAACTAGTCTCCCCACAGGTTAGAGTTCGAGGACCATGCAAGACCTTGGTTCTGTCTAGCACTTAGATTCTTCTTGAAGAAACTAGTTTTCGCATAGGTTTGAGTTCGAGGACCATGCAAGAACTTGGTTCTGTCAAGCACTTAGTCTTCTTGAAGTAACTAGTTTGCCCATAGGTTTGAGTCTGAGGACCGTGCAAGACCTTGGTTCTGTCTAGTACTTAGATTCTTCTTGAAGTAACTAATTTCTCCACAGGTTAGAGTCCGAGGACCATGCAAGACCTTGGTTCTGTCTAGCACTTAATTTATTCTTGAAGTAGCTAGTTTCCCCATTGGTGAAAGTCCGAGGACCATGCAAGACCTTGGTTCTGTCTAGCACTTAGATTCTTCTTGAAGTAACTAGTTTCCCCAAAGGATAGAGTCCGAGGACCATGCAAGACCTTGGTTCTGTCTAGCACTTAATTTATTCTTGAAGTAGCTAGTTTCCCCATTGGTTAGAGTCTGAGGACCATGCAAGACCTTGGTTCTGTCTAGCACTTAGATTCTTTTTGAAGTAACTAGTTTCCCCACAGGTTAGAGTCCGAGGACCGTGCAAGACCTTGGTTCTGTCTAGCACTTAGATTCTTCTTGAAGAAACTAGTTTTCCCATCGGTTTAAGTTCGAGGACCATGCAAGAACTTGGTTCTGTCAAGCACTTAGTCTTCTTGAAGTAACTAGTTTACCCATAGGTTTGAGTCTGAGGACCATGCAAGACCTTGGTTCTGTCTAGCACTTAGATTCTTCTTGAAGTAACTAGTTTCCCCACAGGTTAGAGTCCGAGGACTGTGCAAGACCTTGGTTCTGTCAAGCACTTAGTCTTCTTGAAGTAACTAGTTTGCCCATAGGTTTGAGTCTGAGGACCGTGCAAGACCTTGGTTCTATCTAGTACTTAGGTTCTTCTTGAAGTTACCAGTTTCTCAATAGGTTTGAGTCCGAGGACCATGCAAGACCTTGGTTCTATCTAGTACATAGATTCTTGAAGTAATTAGCTTCCAAATAGGTTTGAGTTCGAGGACCATGCAAGAACTTGGTTCTGTCTAGTACTTAGTCTTCTTGAAGTATCTAATTTACCCATAGGTTTGAGTCCGAGGATTATGCAAGACCATGGTTCTGTCTTGTACTTAGGTTCTTCTTGAAGTAACCAGTTTCCCCATAGGTTTGCGTTCGAGCACCATGCAAGAACTTGGTTCTATTTAGTACTTAGTCTTCTTGGAGTAACTAGTTTACCCATAGGTTTGAGTCCGAGGACCATGCAAGGCCTTGGTTCTGTCTAGCACTTAAGTTCTTCTTGAGGCAGCTAGTTTCCCCATAGGTTTGAGTCCGAGGACCATGCAAGGCCTTGGTTCTGTCTAGTACTTAGTCCTCTTAGAATAACTAGTTTACACAGTGGTTTCAGTCCGAAGACCATGCAAGGCCTTGGTTCTGCCTAGCACTTAGTCTTCTTGAAATGTCTAGTTTCCTAATAGGTTTGAATCCGAGGACCATGCAAGGCCCTGTTTCTGTCTAGCACATATGTTCTTCTTGAAGCAGCTAGTTTCCCCATTGGTTTGAGTCCGAGGAACATGCAAGATCTTTGTTCTGTCCAGTGCATATGTTCTTCTTGAAGTAGCTAGTTTCTCATTGGGTTTGAGTCCGAGGACCATGCAAGAACTTGGTTCTGTCTAGTACTTCGCCTTCTTGGAGTACCTAGTTTCCCCATAGGTTTGAGTCCGAAGACCATGCAAGGCATTGGTTTTGTCTTGCACTTAGGTTCTTTTTGAAGTAGCTAGTTTCCCCATTGGTTGGAGTCCGAGGACCATGCAAGACCTTGGTTCTGTCTAGCACTTAGATTCTTCTTGAAGTAACTAGTTTCCCCACAGGTTAGAGTCCGTGGACCATGCAAGACCTTGGTTCTGTCTAACACTAAGATTCCTCTTGAAGAAACTAGTTTCCCCATATGTTTAAGTTCGAGGACCACGCAAGAAGTTGATTCTGTCTAGTACTTAGAGTCTTCTTGAAGTAACTAGTTTCCCCATAGTTTTGAGTCCGAGGACCATGCAAGACTTTGGTTCTGTCTAGCGCTTAGATTCTACTTGAAGTAACTACTTTCCCCACAGGTTTGAATCCGAGGACCAGACAAGACCTTAGTTCTGTCTAGTAATTAGTCTTCCTGAATTGTCTAGTTTCCACAAAGGTTTGAGTCCGAGGACCATGCAAGTCCTTGGTTCTGTCTAGCTCTTAGTCTTCTTGAAGTAACTAGTTTCCCCACTGGTTTGAGTCCAAGGACCATGCAAGACCTTGGTTCTATCTTGCGGTTAGTCTTCTTAAAGTAACTAGTTTCCCCATAGGTTTGAGTTCGAGGACCAAGCAAGACCTTCGTTCTGTCTAGTACTTAGGTTTTTCTTGAAGTAGCTAGTTTCCCCAAAGGTTTGAGTTTGAGGACCATGCAAGACCTTGGTTCTGTCTAGTACTTAGGTTCTTCTGAAATTAGCTAGTTTCTCCTTAGGTTTGAGTCTGAGGATCATGCAAGACCTTAGTTCTGTTTAGCACTTAGATACTTCTTGAAGTAACTAGTTTCCCCATAGGATTGAGTCCGAGGACCATGCAAGACCTTGGTTCAGTCTAGTATGTAGGTTCTTCTTAAAGTAGCTAGTTTCTCCTTGGGTTTGAGTCCGGGGACAATGCAAGAACTTGGTTCGGTCTAGTACTTCGTCTTCTTGGAGTACCTAGTTTCCCAGAGGTTTGAGTCCGAGGACCATGCAAGGCATTGGTTCTGTCTAGCACTTATGTTCTTCTTGAAGTAGCTAGTTTCCCCATTGGTTAGAGTCCGAGGACCATGCAAGACCTTGGTTTTTTTTAGCACTTAGATTGTTCATAAAGTAACTAGTTTCCCCACAAGTTAGAGTCCGAGGACCATGAAAAACCTTGGTTCTGTCCAGCGCTTAGATTCTTCTTGAAGTTACCAGTTTCCCCATAGGTTTAAATCCGAGGACCATGCAAGACCTTGGTTCTGTTTAGGGCTTAGATTCTTCTCGAAGTAACTAATTTCCCCATAGGTTTGAGTCCGAGGACCATGCAAGACCTTGGTTCTGTCTAGCACATAGATTCTTCTAGAAGGAACTAGTTTCCACATAGGTTTGAATCCGAGGTCCTTGCAAGATCATGATTTTGTCTTGCACTTACTCTTCTTGATGTGACTAGTCTCCCTGTAGGTTTCAGTCTGAGGACCATGCAAGACTTTTGTTCTGTTTTGCACTTTGTCTTCTTGATGTAACTAGTTCCCCCATAGGTTTGAGTCCGAGAACCATGCAAGAACTTGGTTCTTTCTTGTACTTTGGTTCTTCTTGAAGTAGCTAGTTTCCCCATAGGTTTGAGTCGAAGGACCATGCAAAACCTTGGTTCTGTCTAGCACTTAGATTCTTCTTAAAGTAACTAGTTTCCCCACTGGTTTGAGTCCGAGGACCGTACAAGACCTTGGTTCTGTCTAGCGGTTAGTCTTCTTAAAGTAACTAGTTTCCCCAAAAGTTTTGAGTCTGAGTACAATGAAAGACCTTGGGTCTGTCTAGCACTTTGTCTTCTTGATGTAACTAGTTTCCCCATAGGTTTGAGTACGAGGACCATGCAAGAACTTGGTTCATTCTAGTACTTTGGTTCTTCTTGAAGTAGCTAGTTTCCACATAGATTTGAGTTCGAGAACCATGCAAAACCTTGGTTCTGTCTAGCACTTAAATTTTTATTGAAGTAACTAGTTTCCCCATTGATTTGAGTCTGAGGACCATACAAGATCTTGGCTCTGTCTAGCGGTTAGTCTTCTTGAAGTAACTAGTTTTCACATAGGTTCGTGTATGACGACCATGAAAGACCTTGGTTCTGTCTAGCACTTTGTCTTCTTGATGTAACTAGTTTCCCCCATCGATTTGAGTCCGATGATTATGTAAGAATTTGGTTCTATCTTGTACTTTGGTTCTTCTTGAAGTAGCTAGTTCCCCATAGGTTTGAGTTCGAGAACCATGAAAGGCCTCGGTTCTGTCTAGCACTTAGATTCTTCTTGAAGTAACTAGTTTCCCAATAGGTTTGATTTCGAGGACCATGCAAGACCTTGGTTTAGTCTAGCACTTAGATTCTTCTTGAAGTAACTAGTTTCCACATAGGTTTGAGTCCAAGGACCATGCAAAACCTTAGTTCTGTCAAGCACTTAGTCTTTTTGATGTAACTAGTCTTCCCGTAGTTTTAAGTCCGTGGACCATGCAAGACCTTGGTTCTGTCTAGCACTTAGTCTTCTTGAAGTAACTAGTTTACCCATAGGTTTGAGTCCGAGGACCATGCAAGACCTTGGCTCTGTCTAGTATGTAGGTTCTTCTTGAAGTAGCTAGTTTCTCCCCGGGTTTGAGTCCGAGGACAATGCAAGAACTTGTTTCGATCTAGTACTACGTCTTCTTGGAGTACCTAGTTTTCCCAAAGGTTTGAGTCTGAGGACCATGCAAGGCATTGGTTCTGTCTAGCACTTAGGTTCTTCTTGAAATAGCTAGTTTCCCCATTGGTTAGAGTCCGAGGACCATGCAAGACCTTGGTTCTGTCTAGCATTTAAATTGTTCGTGAAGTAACTAGTTTCCCCACAAGTTAGAGTCCGAGGACCATGCAAAACCTTGGTTCTGTCCAGCGCTTAGATTCTTCTTGAAGTTACCAGTTTCCCTATAGGTTTATATCCGAGAACCATGCAAGACCTTGGTTCTGTCTAGCACTTAGATTCTACTCGAAGTAACTAATTTCCCCACAGGTTTGAGTCCGAGGACCATGTAAGAACTTGGTTCTGTCTAGTACTTAGTCTTCTTGAAGTAACTAGTTTACCCATAGGTTTGAGTCAGATGACCATACAAGACCATGGTTCTGTCTAGTACGCAAGTTCTTCTTGAAGTAACTAGTTTCTCCTTGGGTTTGAGTCCGAGGACCATGCATGAACTTGGTTCGGTCTAGTACTTCGTCTTCTTAGAGTACCTAGTTTCCCCATAGGTTTGAGTCCGAGGACCATGCAAGGCATTGGTTCTGTCTAGCACTTAGGTTCTTCTTGAAGTAGCTCGTTTCCCCGTTTGTTAGAGTCCGAGGACCATGCAAGACCTTGGTTCTGTCTAGGACTTAGGTTCTTCTTGAAGCAGCTAGTTTCGCCACAGGTTAGAGTCCGAGGACCATGCAAGACCTTGGTTCTGTCTAGCACTTAGAGTCTTCTTGAAGTAACTCGTTTCCCCATAGGTTTGACTTCGAGGACCGTGCAAGAACTTGGTTCTGTCTAGTACTTTGTCTTCTTGAAGTAACTAGTTTACCCATATGTTTGAGTCCGAGGACCATGCAAGACCTTGGTTCTATCTAGTACTTCGATTCTTATTGAAGTTACCAGTTTCCCCATAGGTTTGACTCTTAGAACCGTGCAAGACCTTGGTTCTATCTAGTACTTAGATTCTTGAAGTAACTAGTTTTCCCTTTGGTTTGAGTTCGAGGACCATGCAAGAACTTGGTTCCGTCTAGTACTTAGTCTTCTTGAAGAAACAAGTTTACCCATAGGATTGAGTCCGAGGACCAAACATGACCATGGTTTCGTCTAGTACTTAGGTTCTTCTTGAAGTAACCAGTTTCCTCATAGGTTTGAGTCCGAGGACCATGTAAGAACTTGGTTCTGTCTAGTACTTAGTCTTCTTGGAGTAACTAGTTTACCAATAGGTTTGAATCCGAAGACCATGCAAGGCCTTGGTTCTGTCTATAACTTAGGTTCTTCTTGAAGGTACCAGTTTCCCCAAAGGTTAGAGTCCGAGGACCATGCAAGACCTTGGATCTGTCTAGCACTTAGATTCTTCTTGAAGTAAATAGTTTCCCCATAGGTTTGAGTTCGATGACCATGCAAGAACTTGGTTCTGTCTAGCACTTAGAATCTTCTTGAAGTAACTAGTTTCCCCAGAGGTTTGAGTTCGAGGACCATGCAAGTACTTGATTCTGTCTAATACATAGAGTCTTCTTGAAGTAACTAGTTTCCCCACAGGTTAGAGTACGATGACCATGCAAGACCATTGTTCTGTCTAGGACTTAGGTTCTTCTTGAAGCAGCTAGTTTCTCCATTGGTTTGAGTCCGAGGACCATCCAAGACCTTGGTTCTGTCTAGCACTTAGAGTCTTCTTTAAGTAACTAGTTTCCCAAAGGTTTGACTTCGAGGACCATGCAGGAACTTGGTTCTGTCTATTACTTTGTCTTCTTGAAGTAACTAATTTCCCAAAGGTTTGACTCCAAGGACCATGCAAGACCTTGATTCTGTCTAGCACTTAGTCTTCTTGAAGTAACTAGTTTCCCTAGAGGTTTGAGTCCGAGGACCATGCAAGGCCTTGGTTCTGTCTAGCACCTAGGTTCTTCTTAAAGTAGCAAGTTTCTCCATTGGTTTGAGTCCAAGGACCACGCAAGTCCTTGGTTCTGTCTAGCACTTAGAGTCTTCTTGAAGTAACTAGTTTCCCCATAGATTTGAGTCCGAGGACCATGGAAGACCTTGCTTCTGTTTAGCACTTAGTCTTTTTGAAATGACTAGTTTCCCCAAAGGTTTGAGTCCGAGGACCACGCAAGACCTGGGTTCTGTCTAGCACTTAAATTCTTCTAGAAGTGACTAGTTTCCCCACAGGTTTGAGTCCGAGGACCATGCAAGATCTGGGTTCTGTCTAGCACTTAGATTCTTCTTGAAGTAAATCCCCATAATTTTGAGTCCGCAGACCATGCAAGACCTTTGTTCTGTCTAGTACCTAGTCTTCTTGAAATGACTAGTTTCCCCAAAGGTTTAAGTCCGAGGACCATGCAAGGCCATAGTTCTGTCCAGCACTTAGATTCTTCTTGAAATTGCTAGTTTCCCCGTCGGTTTGAATCCGGGGACCATGCAAGACATTGATTCTAACTAGCACTTAGATTCTTCTTGAAAGGGCTAGTTTCCAGATAGGTTTGAGTCTGACGACCATGCAAGACCATGGTTCTGTCTAGCGCTTAGATTCTTCTTGAAGTAACTAGTTTCCCTAATGGTTTGAGTCCGAGGGCCATCCAAGAACGTGGTTCTATCTAGTACTTAGTCTTCTTAAAGTAACTAATTTACCTATAGGTTTGAGTTCGTGGACCACGCAAGACCTTGGTTCTGTTTAGCACTTAGTCTTCTTGAAGTGACTAGTTTCCCCGTAGGTTTGACTACGAGGACCATGCAAGACCTTCGTTCTGTCTAGTACTTAGGTTCTTCGTGAAGTAGCTAGTTTCCCCATAAGTTTAAGTCCGAGAACCATGCAAGGCCTTTGTTTTGTTTAGCACTTGGTCTTCTTGAAGTAACTAGTTTCCCCATAGGTTTTAGTCCGAGAACCATGCAAGACCTTGGTTCTGTCTAGTATTTAGGTTCTTCTTGAAATAGCTACTTTCCCCATAGGTTTGAGACTGAGGACCACGCAAGACCATGGCTCTGTCTAGCACTTAGTCTTCTTGAAGTAACTTGTTTCCCCATAGGTTTGAGTCTGAGGACCATACCAGGCCTTGGTTCTGTCAAGCACTTAGGTTCTTCTTGAAGCAGCAAGTTTCTCCATTGGTTTGAGTCCGAGGACCTTGCAAGACCTTGGTTCTATCTAGCACTTAGAGTCTTCTTGAAGTAACTAGTTTACCCATAGGTTTGAGTCCGACGACCATTCAAGACCTTAGTTCTGTCTAGTACTTAGGTTCTTCTTGAAGTTACCAGTTTCTAAAGAGGTTTGATTTTGAGAACCATGCAAGACCTTGGTTCTGTCTAGTACTTAGATTCTTGAAGTAACTAGTTTCCCCATAGGTTTGAGTTCGAGGACCACGCAAGAACTTGGTTCTTTCTAGTACGTAGTCTTCTTGAAGTAACTAGTTTATCCATAGGTTTGAGTCCGAGGACCATGCAAGACCATGGTTATGTCCAGTACTTAGGTTCTTCTTGAAGTAACCAGTTTCCCCATAGGTTTGAGTTTGAGCACCATGCAAGAACTTGGTTCTGTCTAGTACTTAGTCTTCTTGGAGTAACTAGTTTACCCATAGGTTTGAGTCCGAGGACCATGCAAGGCCTTGGTTCTGTCTAGTACTTAGTCTTCTTAGAGTAACTAGTTTACCCATAGGTTTCAGTCTGAGGACCATGCAAGGCCTTGGTTCTGTCTAGCATTTAGTCTTCTTGAAGTGACTAGTTTCCCAATAGGTTTGACTCCGAGGACCATGCAAGGCCTTAGTTCTGTCTAGCACTTATGTTTTTCTTGAAGCAGCTAGTTTCCCCATTGGTTTGAGTCCGAGGACCATGCAAGACCTTGGTTCTTTCTAGCACTTAGATTCTTCTTAAAGTAACTAGTTTCCCACAGGCTTGTGTCTGAGGACCACGCAAAACCTTGGTTCTGTCTAGCACTTAGATTCTTCTTGAAATAGCTAGTTTCCCCACAGGTTTGAGTCTGAGGACCATGCAAAACCTTGGTTCTGTCTAGTACTTAGGTTATTCTTGAAGTAGCTAGTTTCCCCATAGGTTTGAGTTTGAGGACCATGCAAGACCATGGTTATGTCTAGCACTTCGTCTTCTTGGAGTAACTTGTTTCCCTAGGGGTTTGAGTCCGGGGACCATGCAAGGCCTTGGTTTTGTCTAGCACTTAGGTTCTTCTTGAAGCAGCTAGTTTCTCCATTCGTTTGAGTCCGAGGACCAAGCAAGACCCTGGTTCTGTCTAGTACGTATATTCTTCTTGAAGTAGCTAGTTTCTCCATGGGTTTGAGTCCGAGGACCATGCAAAAACTTGGTTCTGTCTAGTACTTCGTCTTCTTGGAGTACCTAGTTTCCCCATAAGTTTAAGTTCGCGGACCATGCAAGACCTTGGTTCTATCTAGTACTTATGTTCTTCTTGAAGGTACCAGTTTCCCCAAAGGTTAGAGTCCGAGGACCATGCAAAACCTTGATTCTGTCTAGCACTTAGATTCTTCTTGAAGTAATTAGTTTCTCCATAGGTTTAAGTTCGAGGACCATGCAAGAACTTGATTCTGTCTAGTACTTAGAATCTTCTTGAAGTAAGTAGTTTCCCCATAGGTTTGAGTTCGAGGACCATGCAAGAACTTGGTTCTGTCTAATACATAGAGTCTTCTTGAAGTAACTAGTTTCCCCACAGGTTAGAGTCCAAGAACCATGCAAGACCTTGGTTCTGTCTGGGACTTAGGTTCTTCTTGAAGGAGCTAGTTTCTCCATTTGTTTGAGTCCGAGGACCATCCAACGCCTTGGTTCTGTTTAGCACTTAGAGTCTTCTTGAAGTAACTAGTTTCTCCATAGGTTAGACTTCGAGGACCATGCAAGAACTTGGTTCTGTCTAGTACTTTGTCTTCTTGAAGTAACTAGTTTACCCATAGGTTTGAGTCCATGGACCATGCAAGACCTTAGTTCTGTATAGTACCTAGATTCTTCTTGAAGTTACCAGTTTCCCCACAGGTTTGAGTCCGAGGACCATGCAAGACCTTGGTTCTGTCTAGTACTTAGATTCTTAAAGTAACTAGTTTTCCCATACGTTTAAGTTCGAGGACCATGCAAGAACTTGGTTCTGTCTAGTACTTACTCTTCTTGGAGTAACTCGTTTACTCATAGGTTTGAGTCTGAGGACCATGCAAGGCCTTGGTTCTGTCTAGCACTTAGGTTCTTCTTGAAGCAGCTAGTTTCTCCATTGGTTTGAGTCCGAGGACCAAGCAAGACCCTGGTTCTGTCTAGTACGTAGATTCTTCTTGAAGTAGCTAGTTTCTTTGAGTCCGAGGACCAATGAAAAACTTGGTTCTATCTAGTACTTCATCTTCTTGGAGTACCTAGTTTCCCCATAAGTTTGAGTCCGAGGACCATGCAAGACTTTGGTTCTGTCTAGTACTTAGGTTCTTCTTAAAGGTACCAATTTCCCCAAAGGTTAGAGTCCGAGGACCATGCAAGACCTTGGTTTTGTCTAGCACTTTGATTCTTCTTGAAGTAACTAGTTTCCCCATAGGTTTGAGTTCGAGGACCATGCAAAAACTTGGTTCTGTCTAGTACTTAGAATCTTCTTGAAGTGACTAGTTTCCCCATAGGTTTGAGTTCGAGGATCATGCAAGAACTTGGTTCTGTCTAACACTTAGAGTCTTCTTGAAGTAACTAGTTTCCCCACAGGTTAGAGTCCGAGGACAAGGCAAGACCTTGGTTCTGTCTAGGACTTAGGTTCTTCTTGAAGCAACTAGTTTCTCTATTGGTTTGAGTCCGAGGACCATCCAAGACCTTGGTTCTGTCTAGCACTTAGAGTCTTCTTGTAGTAACTAGTTTCCCCGTAGGTTTGACTTCGAGGACCATGCAAGAACTTGGTTTAGTCTAGTACTTTGTCTTCTTGATGTAACTAATTTACCCATAGGTTTAAGTTCGTGGACCATGCAAGACCTTAGTTCTGTATAGTACCAAGATTCTTCATGAAGTTACCAGTTTTCCCATAGGTTTGAGTCTGAGGATCATGCAAGACCTTGATTCTGTCTAGTACTTAGATTTTTGAAGTAACTAGTTTTCCCATAGGTTTGAGTTCGAGGACCATGCAAAGAACTTGGTTCTGTCTAGTACTTAGTCTTCTTGAAGTAACTAGTTTCCCCATAGGTTAGAGTCCGAGGACAAGGCAAGACCTTGGTTCTGTCTAGGACTTAGGTTCTTCTTGAAGCAACTAGTTTCTCTATTAGTTTGAGTCCGAGGACCATCCAAGACCTTAGTTCTGTCTAGCACTTAGAGCCTTCTTGTAGTAACTAGTTTCCCCGTAGGTTTGACTTCGAGGACCATGCAAGAACTTGGTTTAGTCTAGTACTTTGTCTTCTTGAAGTAACTAATTTACCCACAGGTTTGAGTTCGTGGACCATGCAAGACCTTAGTTCTGTATAGTACCAAGATTCTTCATGAAGTTACCAGTTTCCCCATAGGTTTGTGTCTGAGGATCATGCAAGACCTTGATTCTATCTAGTACTTAGATTTTTGAAGTAACTAGTTTTCCCATAGGTTTGAGTTCGAGGACCATGCAAAGAACTTGGTTCTGTCTAGTACTTAGTCTTCTTGAAGTAACTAGTTTACCCATTGGTTTGAGTCCAAGGACCATACAAGACCATGGTTTCGTCTAGTACTTAAGTTCTTCTTGAAGTAACCAGTTTCCTCATAGGTTTGAGTCCGAGGACCATACAAAAACTTGGTTCTGTCTAGTACTTAGTATTCTTGGAGTAACTAGTTTACCCATAGGTTTGAGTCCGAGGACCATGCAAGGCCTTGGTTCTGTCTAGCACTTAGGTTCTTCTTGGAGGAGCTAGTTTCACCACAGGTTTGAGTCCGAGGATCAAACAAGGCATTGGTTCTGTCTAGTACTTAGTCTTCTTGGAGTAACTAGTTTACCTATAGGTTTCTGTCCGAGGACCATGCAAGTCCTTGGTTCTGTCTAGTACTTAGGTTCTTCTTGAAGCAGCTCGTTTCCCCATTGGTTTGAGTCTGAGGACCATGCAAGATCTTGGTTCTGTCTAGCACTTAGATTCTTCTTGAAGTAACTAGTTTCCCTACAGGTTTGAGTCCGAGGACCATGCAGAACCTGGGTTTTGTCTAGCACTTAGATTCTTACTAAAATTGCTAGTTTCCCCACTGGTTTGAGTCTGAGGACCATGCAAGACCATGGTTCTGTCTAGTACTTAGGTTCTTCTTGAAGTAGCTAATTTCCCCATTGGTTTAAGTTTGAGGACCATGCAAGACCAAGGTCCTGTCTAGCACTTAGTCTTCTTGAAGCAACTAGTTTCCCCAGAGGTTTGACTCCGAGGACCATGCAAGGCCTTGGTTCTGTCTGCCACTTCGGTCCATCTTGAAGCAGTTAGTTTCTCCATTGGTTTGAGTCCGAGGACCATGCAAGACCTTGGTTATATCCAGCACTTAAAGTCTTCTTGAAGTAACTAGTTTCCCCAAAGGTTTGAGTCCAAGGACCACGCAAGACCTTGCTTCTACTTAGCACTCAGTCTTTTTGAAATGACTAGTTTCCCCACAGGTTTGAGTCCGAGGACCATGCAAGACCTGAGTTCTGTCTAGCACTTAAATTATTCTAGAAGTAACTAGTTTCCCCATAGGTTTGAGTCCGAGGACCATGCAAGACCTGGGTTCTGTCTAGCACTTAGATTTTTCTTGAAGCAACTAGTTTCCCCATTAGTTTGAGTCCGAGAATCATGCAAGACATTTGTTCTGTCTAGTACTTAGTCTTCTTGAAGTGACTAGTTTCCCCAAAGGTTTAAGTCTGAGGACCATGCAAGGCCATGGTTCTGTCTAGCACTTACATTCTTCTTGAAATAACTAGTTTCCCCGTTGGTTTGAATTCGAGGACCATGCAAGACATTGGTTCTGTCTAGCACTTACATTCTTCTTGAAAGAGCTAGTTTCCAGATAGGTTTGAGTCTGACGACCATGCAAGACCATGGTTTTGTCTAGCGCTTAGATTCTTTTTAAAGTAACTAGTTTCCCTAATGGTTTGAGTCCGAGGACCATCGATGAACTTGGTTCTATCTAGTACTTAGTCTTCTTAAAGTAACTAGTTTACCTATAAGTTTGAGTCCGAGGACCACGCAAGACCTTTGTTCTGTTTAGCACTTAGTCTTCTTGAAGTGACTAGTTTCCCCATAGGTTTGACTTCGAAGACCATGCAAGACCTTTGTTCTGTCTAGTACTTTGGTTCTTCTTGAAGTAGCTAGTTTCCCCATAGGTTTAAGTCCAATAACCATGCAAGGCCTTCATTCTGTTTAGCACTTAGTCTTCTTGAAGTAACTAGTTTCCCCATAGGTTTGAGTCTGAGAACCATGCAAGTCCTTGGTTCTGTCTAGTACTTAGGTTCTTCTTGAAATAGCTACTTTCCCCATAGGATTAAGACTGAGGACCACGCAAGACCATGGTTCTGCCTAGCACTTAGTCTTCCTGAAGTAACTTGTTTCCCCATAGGTTTGAGTCTGAGGACCATGCAAGGCCTTGGTTCTGTCAAGCACTTAGGTTCTTCTTGAAGCAGCTAGTTTCTCCATTGGTTTGAGTCCGAGGACCATACAAGACCTTGGTTCTGTCTAGCACTTAGAGTCTTCTTGAAGTAACAAGTTTCCCAATAGGTTTGAGTTCGAGGACCACGCAAGAACTTGGTTCTGTCTAGTACTTAGTCTTCTTGAAGTAACTAGTTTACCCATTGGTTTGAATACGTGGACCATGCAAGACCTTGGTTCTGTCTAGTACATACGGTCTTGCTGAAGTTACCAGCTTCTCCATAGGATTCAAACCGATGACAATGCAAGAACTTGGTTCTGTCTAGTACTTAGTCTTTTTGGAGTAACTAGTTTACCTATAGGTTTGAGTCCGAGGGCCACGCAAGACCTTGGTTCTGTTTAGCACTTAGTCTTCATGAAGTGACTAGTTTCCCCAGAGGTTTGACTTCGAGGACCATGCAAAATCTTCGTTCTGTCTAGTACTTAGGTTCTTCTTGAAGTAACTTGTTTCCCCATAGGTTTAAGTCCGATAACCATGCAAGGCCTTTGTTCTGTTTAGCACATAGTCTTCTTGAAGTAACTAGTTTCCCCAAAGGTTTGAGTCCGAGAACCATGCAAAACCTTGGTTCTGTCTAGTACTTATGTTCTTCTTGAAATAGCTACTTTCCCCATAGGATTAAGACTGAGGACCACACAAGGCCATGATTCTGTCTAGCACTTAGTCTTCTTGAAGTAACTTGTTTCCCCATAGGTTTGAGTCTGAGGACCACGCAAGGCCTTAGTTCTGTCAAGCACTAAGGTTCTTCTTGAAGCAGCTAGTTTCTCCATTGGTTTGAGTCCGAGGACCATGCAAGACCTTGGTTCTATCTAGCACTTAGAGTCTTCTTGAAGTAATAAGTTTCCCAATAGGTTTGAGTTCGAGGACCACGCAAGAACTTGGTTCTGTCTAGTACCTAGTCTTCTTGAAGTAACTAGTTTACCCATAGGTTTGAATACGAGGACCATGCAAGGCCTTGGTTCTGTCTAGTACTTACGGTCTTCCTGAAGTTACCAGCTTCTCCATAGGTTTCAATCCGATGACAATGTAAGAACTTGGTTCTGTCTAGTACTTAGTCTTCTTGGAGTAACTAGTTTACCTATAGGTTTGAGTCCGAGGACCTTGCAAGACCTTGATTATGTCTAGCACTTAGATTCTTCTTGAAGTAACTAGTTTCCCCACTGGTTTGATTCCGAGGACCATGCAAGAATTTGGTTCTTTCTAGTACTTAGGTTCATCTTGAAGTAGCTAGTTTCCCCATAGGTTTGAATCCAAGGACCATGCAAGACCATGGTTCTGTCTAGCACTTAGATTCTTCTTGAAGTAACTAGTTTCCTCACAGGTTTGAGTCCAAAGACCATGCAAGATCATGGTTCTGTTTAGCACTAAGATTCTTCTTGAAGTGACTAGTTTCCCCATAGGTTTGAGTCCAAGGTCCATACAAGACCTTGGTCCTGTCCAGCACTTAGATTCTTCTGGAAGTAACTAGTTTCCCTATAGGTGTGAGTCCGAGGACCCTGCAAGACCTTGGCTCTGTCTAACACTTAGTCTTCTTGAAGTAACTACTTTCCCCTCTGGTTTGAGTCCGAGGACCGTACAAGACCTTGGTTCTGCCTAGCGGTTAGTCTTCCTGAAATAACTAGTTTACCCATAGGTTTGAGTCCGAGGACCATGAATGACCTTGGTTCTGTCTAGCACTTTGTCTTCTTGATGTAACTAGTTTCCCCATAGGTTTAAGTCCAAGGACCATGCAAGACCTTGGTTCTGTCAAGCACTTAATCTTCTTGATATAACTAGTCTCCACGTAGGGTTAAGTCCGAGGACCGTACTAGACCTTTGTTCTATCCAGCACTTAGATTCTTCTTGAAGTAACTAGTTTCCCCGTAGATTTGAGTCCGAAGACCATGCTAGATCTTGGTTCTGTTTAGCACTTACATTATTCTAGAAGTGACTAGTTTCCCAATAGGTTTGAGGCCAAGGACCATACAAGACATTGGTTCTGTCTAGCACCTAGATTCCTATTGAAGTAACTAGTTTCCCTATAGGGGTGAGTCCGAGGACCATGCAAGTCCTTGGCTCTGTCTAGCACTTAGTCTTCCTGAAGTAACTAGTTTCCCCATAGATTGAGTCCGAGGACCATGCAAGACCTTGGTTCTGTCTAGCATTTAGCCTTCCTGAAGTAACTACTTTCCACATTGGTTTGAGTCCGAGGACCATGCAAGGCCTTGGTTCTGTCTAGTACTTAGGTTCTTCTTGAAGTAACTAATTTCTCCACTGGTTTGAGTCCGAGGACCACACAAGACCTTGGTTCTGTCTAGCGGTTAGTCTTCTTGAAGTAACTAGTTTCCCCATAGGCTTGACCCCGAGGACCATGAAAGACCTTGGTTCTATCTAGCACTTAGATTCTTCTTGAAGTAACTAGTTTCCCCATAGGTTTGAGTCCGAGGACCATGCAAGACTTTGGTTCTGTTTAGCATTTAGATTCTACATGAAGTAACTAGTTTCCCCACTGGTTTGAGTCCGAGGACCGTACAAGACCTTGGTTCTGTCTAGCGGTTAGTCTTCTTGAAGTACCTAATTTCCCCATAAGTTTGAGTCTGAGTACCATGAAAGACCTTGGTTCTGTCTAGCACTTTGTCTTCTTGATGTAACTAATTTCCCCAAAGGTTTAAGTACGAGGACCATGCAAGAACTTGGTTCATTCTAGTAGTTTGGTTCTTCTTGAAGTACCTAGTTTCCACATAGATTTGAGTTCGAGAACTACGCAAAACCTTGGTTCTATCTAGCACTTAGATTTTTCTGAAGTAACTAGTTTCCCCATTGATTTGAGTCTGAGGACCATACAAGACCTTGGTTCTGTCCAGTGGTTAGTCTTCTTGAAGTAACTAGTTTTCACATAGGTTTGTGTATGAGGACCATGAAAGACCTTGGTTCTGTCTAGCACTTTGTCTTCTTGATGTAACTAGTTTCCCCCAAAGGTTTGAGTCCGATGATCATGCAAGAACTTGGTTCTTTCTTGTACTTTGTTTCTTCTTGAAGTAGCTAGTTCCCCATAGGTTTGAGTCCGAGGACCATGAAAGACCTCGGTTCTGTCTAGTACATAGATTCTTCTTGAAGTAACTAGTTTCCCCATAGGTTTGAGTCCGAGGACCATGCAAGACTTTGGTTCTGTCTAGCATTTAGATTCTACATGAAGTAACTAGTTTCCCCACTGGTTTGAGTCCGAGGACCATACAAGACCTTGGTTCTGTCTAGCGGTTAGTCTTCTTGAAGTACCTAGTTTCCCCATAAGTTTGAGTCTGAGTACCATGAAAGACCTTGGTTCTGTCTGGCACTTTGTCTTCTTGATGTAACTAATTTCCCCAAAGGTTTAAGTACGAGGACCATGCAAGAACTTGGTTCATTCTAGTACTTCGGTTCTTCTTGAAGTACCTAGTTTCCACATAGATTTGAGTTCGAGAACCACGCAAAACCTTGGTTCTATCTAGCACTTAGATTTTCTTGAAGTAACTAGTTTCCCCATTGATTTGAGTCTGAGGACCATACAAGACCTTGGTTCTGTCCAGTGGTTAGTCTTCTTGAAGTAACTAGTTTTCACATAGGTTTGTGTATGAGGACCTTGAAAGACCTTGGTTCTGTCTAGCACTTTGTCTTCTTGATGTAACTAGTTTCCCCTAAAGGTTTGAATCCGACGATCATGCAAGAACTTGGTTCTTTCTTGTACTTTGTTTCTTCTTGAAGTAGCTAGTTCCCCATTGGTTTGAGTCCGAGGACCATGAAAGACCTCGGTTCTGTCTAGCACTTAGATTCTTCTTGAAGTAACTAGTTTCCCCAAAGGTTTGAGTCCGAGGACCATGCAAGACCTTGGTTCTGTCAAGCACTTAGTCTTTTTGATGTAACTAGTCTTCCCGTAGTTTTAAGTTCGAGAACCATGCAAGACCTTGGTTCTGTCTAACACTTAGTCTTCCTGAAGTAACTAGTTTCCCCATAGATTGAGTCCGAGGACCATGCAAGACCCTGGTTCTGTATAGCACTTAGTCTTCCTGAAGTAACTACGTTCCACATTGGTTTGAGTCCGAGGACCATGCAAGGCCTTGGTTCTGTCTAGTACTTAGGTTCTTCTTGAAGTAACTAATTTCTCCACTGGTTTGTGTCCGAGGACCACACAAGACCTTGGTTCTGTCTAGCGGTTAGTCTTCATGAAGTAACTAGTTTCCCCAAAGGCTTGATCCCGAGGACCATGAAAGACCTTGGTTCTGTCTAGCACTTAGATTCTTCTTGAAGTAACTAGTTTCCCCAAAGGTTGAGTCCGAGGACCGTGCAAGACTTTGGTTCTGTCCAGCGCTTAGATTCTACTTGAAGAAACTACTTTCTCCACAGGTTTGAGTCCGAGGACTTGACAAGACCTTGGTTCTGTCTAGTATTTAGTCTTCCTGAATTATCTAGTTTCCCCAAAGGTTTGAGTCCGAGGACCATGCAAGACCTTGGTTCTGTCTAGCACTTAGTCTTCTTGAAGTAACTAGTTTCCCCACTGGTTTGTGTCCGAGGACCATACAAGACCTTGGTTCTATCTTGCGGTTAGTCTTCTTGAAGTAACTAGTTTCCCCATAGGTTTGAGTTCGAGGACCATGCAAGACCTTGGTTCCGTCTAGTACTTAGGTTCTTCTTGAAGTACCTAGTTTCCCCAAAGGTTTGAGTTTGAGGACCATGCAAGACCTTGGTTCTGTCTAGTACTTAGGTTTTTCTTGAAATAGCTAGTTTCTTCTTAGGTTTGAGTCTGAGGATCATGCAAGACCTTATTTTTGTCTAGCACTTAGATTCCTCTTGAAGTAATTAGTTTCCCCATAGGTTTGAGTCCGAGGACCATGCAGGAACTTGGTTCCATCTAGCACTTAGATTCTTCTTAAAGTAACTAGTTTCCCCACTAGTTTGAGTCCGAGGACCATACGAGACCTTGTTTCTGTCTAGTGGTTAGTCTTCTTGATGTAACTAGTTTCTCCAAAGGTTTGAGTCCGAGGACCATGAAAGACCTTGATTCTGTCTAGCACTTTGTCTTCTTGATGTAACTAGTTTCCCCAGAGGTTTGAGTCCGAGGACCATGCGCAAACATGGTTATTTCTAGTACTTAGGTTCTTCTTGAAGTAGCTAGTTTCCACATAGGTTTGAATCCGAGGACCATGCAAGACCATGGTTTTGTCTAGCACTTACTCTTCTTGATGTGACTAGTCTCCCCGTAAGTTTATGTCCGAGGACCATGCAAGTCCTTTGTTTTGTTTTGCACTTTGTCTTCTTGATGTAACTAGTTCCCCCATAGGTTTGAGTCCAAGGACCATGCAAGAACTTGGTTCTTTCTTGTACTTTGGTTCTTCTTGAAGTAGCTAATTTCCCCATAGGTTTGATTCGGAGGACCATGCAAAACCTTGGTTCTGTCTAGCACTTAGATTCTTCTTAAAGTAACTAGTTTCCCCACTGGTTTGAGTCCGAAGACCGTACAAGACCTGGGTTCTGTCTAGCGGTTAGTCTTCTTGAAGTAACTAGTTTCCCCATAAGTTTGAGTCTGAGTACCATGAAAGACCTTGGTTCTGTCTAGCACTTTGTCTCCTTGATGTAACTAGTTTCCTCAAAGATTTGAGTACGAGGACCATGCAAGAACTTGGTTCATTCTAGTACTTTGGTTCTTCTTAAAGTAGCTAGTTTCCACATAGATTTGAGTTCGAGAACCATGCAAAACCTTGGTTCTGTCTAGCATTTAGATTTTTCTTGAAGTAACTAATTTCCCCATTGATTTGAGTCTGAGGACCATACAAGACCTTGGTTCTGTCTAGCGGTTAGTCTTCTTAAAGTAACTAGTTTTCACATAGGTTTGTGTAAGAGGACCATGAAAGATCTTGGTTCTGTCTAGCACTTTATCTTCTTGATGTAACTAGTTTCCCCCATAGGTTTGAGTCCGATGATCATGCAAGAACTTGGTTCTTTGTTGTACTTTGGTTCTTCTTGAAGTAGCTAGTTCCCCATAGGTTTGAGTCCGAGGACCATGAAAGACCTCGGTTCTTTCTAGCACTTAGATTCTTCTTGAAGTAATTAGATTCCCCATAGGTTTGAGTCCGAGGACCATGTAAGACCTTCGTTCCGTATAGTACTTAGGTTCTTGTTGAAATAGCTAGTTTCCCTAAAGGTTTGAGTTTGAGGACCATGCAAGACCTTGGTTCCGTCTAGTACTTAGGTTCTTCTTGAAGTAGCTAGTTTCTCCTTAGGTTTAAGTCTGAGGATCATGCAAGACCTTAGTTTTGTCTAGCACTTAGATTCTTCTTGAAGTAACTAGTTTCCCCATAGGATTGAGTCCGAGGACCATGGAAGAACTTGGTTCTGTCTAGTATTTAGTTTTCTTGAAGTAACTAGTTTACCCATAGGTTTGAGTCCGAGGACCATGCAAGACCTTGGTTCTGTCTAGTATATAGGTTCTTCTTGAAGTAGCTAGTTTCTCCTTGGGTTTGAGTCCGAGGACAATGCAAGAACTTGGTTCGGTCTAGTACTTCGTCTTCTTGGAGTACCTAGTTCCCCCAGAGGTTTGAGTCCGAGGACCATGCAAGGCATTGATTCTGTCTAGCACTTAGGTTCTTCTTGAAGTAGCTAGTTTCCTCATTGGTGAGAGTCTGAGGACCATGCAAGACCTTGGTTCTGTCTAGCACTTAGATTGTTCTTGAAGTAACTAGTTTCCCCACAAGTTAGAGTCCGAGGACCATGCAAAACCTTGGTTCTGTCCAGCGCTTAGATTCTTTTTGAAGTTACCAGTTTCCCCATAGGTTTAAACCCGAGGACCATGCAAGACATTGGTTCTGTCTAGCACTTAGATTCTTCTCGAAGTAACTAATTTCCCCATAGGTTTGAGTCCGAGGACCATGCAAAAACTTGGTTCTGTCTAGTACTTAGTCTTCTTGAAGTAACTAGTTTACCCATAGGTTTAAGTCCGAGGACCATGCAAGACCTTGGTTCTGTCTAGTACGCAGGTTCTTCTTGAAGTAGCTAGTTTCTCCTTGGGTTTGAGTCCAAGGACCATGCATGAACTTGGTTCGGTCTAGTACTTCGTCTTCTTGGAGTACCTAGTTTCCCCATAGGTTTAAGTCCGAGGACCATGCAAGGCATTGGTTCTGTCTAGCACTTAGGTTCTTCTTGAAGTAGCTCGTTTCCCCATTGGTTAGAGTCCGAGGACCATGCAAGACCTTGGTTCTGTCTAGTACTTAGAGTCTTCTTGAAGTAACTAATTTCCCCATAAGTTTGAGTCTGAGTACCATGAAAGACCTTGGTTCTGTCTAACACTTTGTCTTCTTGATGTAACTAGTTTCTCCATAGGTTTGAGTATGAGGACCGTGCAAGAACTTGGTTTATTCTAGTACTTTGGTTCTTCTTGAAGTAGCTAGTTTCCACATAGATTTGAGTTCGAGAATGATGCAAAACCTTGGTTCTGTCTAGCACTTAGATTTTTCTTGAGGTAACTAGTTTTCCCATTAATTTGAGTCTGAGGACCATACAAGACCTTGGTTCTGTCTAGCGGTTAGTCTTCTTGAAGTAACTAGTTTTCACATAGGTTTGTGTATGAGGACCATGAAAGACCTTGGTTCTGTCTAGCACTTTGTCTTCTTGATGTAACTAGTTTCCCCCATAGGTTTGAGTCCGATGATCATGCAAGAACTTGGTTCTTTCTTGTACTTTGGTTCTTCTTGAAGTAGCTAGTTCCCCATAGGTTTAGGTCCGAGGACCATGCAAGGCCTTAGTTTTGTCTAGCACTTAAATTCTTCTTGAAGTAACTAGTTTCCCCACTGGTTTGAGTCCGAGGATCATACACAACCTTGGTTCTGTCTAGCGGTTAGTCTTCTTGAAGTAACTAGTTTCCCCACTGGTTTGAGTCCAAGGGCCATACAAGGTCTTGGTTCTGTCTTGCGATTAGTCTTCTTGAAGTAACTACTTTCCCCATAGGTTTGAGTCCAAGGACCATGAAAGACCTCGGTTCTGGCTAGCACTTAGATTCTTCATGAAGTAACTAGTTTCCCCATAGATTTGAGTCCGAGGACCATGCAAGACCTTGGTTCTGTCTAGCACTTAGATTCTTCTTGAAGTAACTAGTTTCCACATAGGTTTGAGTCCGAGGACCATGCAAGACCTTGGTTCTGTCAAGCACTTAGTCTTTTTGATGTGACTAGTCTTCCCGTAGTTTTAAGTCCGAGGACCATGCAAGACCTTGGTTTTGTCTAGCACTTAGATTCTTCTTGAAGTAACTAGTTTCCCTACAGGTTTGAGTCCAAAGACCATGCAAGACTTTGGTTCTATTTAGCACTTAGATTATTCTTGAAGTGACTAGTTTCCCCATTGGTTTGAGTCCAAGGACGATACAAGACCTTGGTTCTGTCTAGCACTTAGATTCTTCTTAAAGTAACTAGTTTCCATATAGGTGTGAGTCCGAGGACCATGCAAGACCTTGGTTTTGTCTAGCACTTAGTCTTTTTGAAGTAACTAGTTTCCCCATAGATTGAGTCCGAGGACCATGCAAGACCTTGGTTCTGTCTAGCACTTAGATTCTTCTTGAAGTAACTAGTTTCCCCACAGGTTTGAGTCCAAAGACCATGCAAGACTTTGGTTCTATTTAGCACTTAGATTATTCTTGAAGTGACTAGTTTCCCCATAGGTTTGAGTCTAAGGACGATACAAGACCTTGGTTCTGTCTAGCACTTAGATTCTTCTTAAAGTAACTAGTTTCCATATAGGTGTGAGTCCGAGGACCATGCAAGACCTTGGTTTTGTCTAGCACTTAGTCTTCTTGAAGTAACTAATTTCCCCATAGATTGAGTCCGAGGACCATGCAAGACCTTGGTTCTATCTAGCACTTAGTCTTCCTAATGTAACTACTTTCCCCATAGGTTTGTGTCCGAGGACCATGCAAGGCCTTGGTTCTGTCTAGTACTTAGGTTCTTCTTGAAGTAACTAGTTTCCCCACTGGTTTGAGTCCGAGGACCATACAAGACCTTGGTTCTGTCTAGCAGTTAGTCTTCTTGAAGTAACAAGTTTCCCCATAGGTTTGAGTTCGAGGTCCTTGAAAGACCTTGGTTCTATCTAGCACTTTGATTCTTCTTGAAGTAACTAGTTTCCCCATTGGTTTGAGTCCGAGGACCATGCAAGACCTTGGTTCTGTCTTACACTTAGATTCTTCTTGAAGTAACTAGTTTCCCCATAGATTTGAATCCGAGGACCGTACAAGGCCTTGGTTCTGTCTAGCGGTTAGTCTTCTTGAATTAACTAGTTTCCCCATAGGTTTGAGAACGAGGACCATGCAAGACCTTGGTTCTGTCTAGCGCTTAGATTCTTCTTAAAGTAACTAGTTTTCCCCCTGGTTTGAGTCCAAGGACCATACAAGACCTTGGTTCTGTCTTGCGGTTAGTCTTCTTGAAGTAACTACTTTCCCCATAGGTTTGAGTCCGAGGGCCATGAAAGACCTTGGTTCTGTCTAGCACTTAGATTCTTCTTAAAGTAACTAGTTTCTCCACAGGTTTGAGTCCTAGGACCATGCAAGACCTTGGTTCTGTCTAGCACTTAAATTCTTCTTGAAGTAACTAGTTTTCCCGCTGGTTTGAGTCCGAGGACCATACAAGACCTTGGTTCTGTCTAACGGTTACTCTTCTTGAAGTAACTAGTTTTCCCATAGGTTTGAGTCCGAGGACCATGAATGGCCTTGGTTCTATCTAGCACTTTGTCTTCTTGATGTAACTGGTTTCCCAGAGGTTTGAGTATGAGGACCATGCAAGGTCTTGGTTCTGTCTAGCACTTAGGTTCTTCTTGAAGCAACTAGTTTCCCCATTAGTTTGAGTCCGAGGACCATGCAAGACCTTGGTTCTGTCTAGCACTTAGATTCTTCTTGAGGTAACTAGTTTCCGCACAGGTTTGAGTCCGAGGACCATGCAAAACCACTTCGTTCAATTTGCTGTAAAATGAATCATGCGACTCATCCTCACTCATCTTTAACTCCTCAAAGCGAGTGGTCAACATCTGAAGTTTGGTGTCCTTCACTTTCTTAGTTCCCTCATAGGTTGTCTCCAGAATTTCTCATGCTTCCTTAGCAATGGTGATATGAGAAATCTGGTGAAATTCTTCTGGAGTGACACCGCAGAAAATAGCATTCAATGCCTTACTATTTGCATTTGCCACTGCAAGAGCGGCCTTATCCCAAGTGGACTTGGCTTCCTCTGGCCTTGTCCATCCTACTTCAACTTCATCCCACACAGCATCATCAATAGAACACAAAAACGCCTTCATACAGACCTTCCAAAAAGCATAATTATTACCGTCAAAGAACGGTGGCACATTAAGAGATTAAGACCTATCCATCTCAAAGGGGGTCAGGGATCACACTTAGGTAATTAAACCACAAGAAGTGAACCCACTCTGATACCAATTGAAAGTTCTAAATGGGTATATAATACCTTTGAACGTTTGAACCCCAAATATAAATTTACCAATTCAAGCTTTATATCAAACAGTTAATGTGCGGAATATGATAACAAGCTTATAACAGAATTGATAACGATCTAAGCCAAATATAAACACATCCACAGCCGTAAATATAAGGCAAAGATAAAGGGAAGGAAGATGCAAACACACGGACAACACACGATGTGTTATCGAAGAGGAAACCAAAGCCCTCGGCGTAAAACCTCTCCCCCGCCCTCCAAGCGGTCAAATAATCCACTAGAAAATGTAGTTGGGATACATGAATAGCAATAGACCCTCCAAGCCTAATCTACCCAGGTACCTAAGCCCTCCAAGCTTCTTGCTCCAACGAGATTGCACTGAACCTTTTTCTTTTCTAGCTTACAGGATTTCGCTACTAGACCATAGCATAAACCAATGTAGATTGGTTCCTTCTTAACTACTTCCCAACAGTACCAAATAGATCTTCTCACAGATGTGGGTGTGGTGAAAAAAGGATTTGGCTAAAGGCCTCTCAAGGGTATGACAATGGAGAGGAAGAGAGTGGAGGAATTTATAGAGTCTCTAAGGTAAAGATTGGGGATGAGGCAATCTTGTTTTTCTCTAGGGTTTCTCTCACAAAATTCTCTCTGGAAGCTCTCTCAATATGGTGGGTATAAGGGTGTATATATAGTAGGGTGAGAAGGGAATGCAAAACGTAACGGTCTGGCCAGCCTGGGACTTTTGTCCTGTTGCGTGACAGCTGGCGCAACCCTTCAGCTTCCCCGGGTGCATCTCACGTGCCTGTGTTTGGCGGCTTACCAGTCGCGATCCACCCGCGAGCCCTAGCCGTGAAGCTCTGTTTTTCTTGCACACTCTTGAGCTTTTCTTCACATCTTCTCACACACTACCCTTACAATTTTCCGACCTAAATACAGGGTTACTAAGTGTTAAATTACAAGTAAATTGGTCACGGAATAAAGCCAATTAGATGGTTAATAAAATTCAACCTTACAATCTCCCCCTTTGGCTATTCCGTGACAAAACCCTACAACAGACTCTAGACTTAAAACGTGAGTTGGGAATAGTTGAATAAAACTCACTCACACTTAACTCTAGATTCTGTAAAGCTCTTAAATATATGAATAAGTAACTCCTGAAACACAATAACATAGCAATATCATTGTATGCAGAAAACTTAATATGCATATGGAGCAAAGTAAACATGATCAAGCAAAAATAAACATAGGCATAAAAGCAATAATTCATGGCAAGATCATCAACAGTAGTCACTTAAGCAAAAGTGATTACTATGTTCATTCACACAAGGAATGAACATCCGGACATGCAAAGTGATAGGCTCAATTAAAGAGTATCATTTGCAAGTCCAACACTCAACCAATGCATACAAACATATATGCATCTAGGAACAATCCTACAAGGGCACAAGAGTGATGTACTTAAGATAATGCAAGACATTAACAAGTACCAAAGCACAATGCATAAAGGCTGCATAAGCAAAGAATTGCAAATACATGGCACAAACCATAAAAGCCTACAAACATATGCATAAGTGCAAGAAACAACCCTCAAAACTTACAAAAGCAACAATGGGTACAAAATAGCATATAAAGACAATGCTAAAACAAAAACTGAATAACATCATTATATATAAGTAATTTCCACAGTTTCACAGCCATCCAAAAGTTGTGGGTTTAAAAACGAACTTAAACCATAGTGTACCACAAGTTTTCCAAAAGTATAAAATTTTATAGCAAGCTTATATAAAACTAAAACAACAACTAAGCAACTATAAAACCACTCCCCCTTTCAGTATGCACACTCCTTTTCAAGATTAAGCTCTTTCTCCCCCTTAAGCTGCTCTCCCCCTTTTTGACACGAATGGCTAAAGGCTTTCTTCGAGCTTCTGTTGGATGTTATCTAATTGTAACTCGATGGCTCCGAGACACATTTGAGTTTGATTGTGAAAGGAGTTGAGAAGCCATTCCAAATTAGAAATTCGCTGAAATACATTCTCAATGAAGTGACTTTGTCTGGGCATTTAGAATCCAGGAGGAATAGGTGGGGTGCTGGTTGACTGTACAGGAGTAGCTGTAGCATGAGCAGATGGAGATGCCTGAGTGGATGGTTCACTCTTAGGTTTCTTGGAGGAGTGACTCTTGCTTGCTTGGAGAGAGTACAGAGATATAGCTCGAGGACGAGACAAGAATTTCTCATCAGATGAAGGACTAACACCTTCACGGAGGACAATCTTCATAATTAAACTGCAGAATGGAAGAATTGTTCGTGTTCCAGATCGAGCTGATGTTTTCCCAATGATTTGGAATATATGAGCACAGATGTCAATTGGGGCACCAGTGGTGGGATCACACAGAAATTGAGCCCTTCCAAGATTGATGAAGGTAGTATTTGACAAAGGGTAGAGATTAAAAAACATGATCAGCTTCAAGGTTGTCAGTTCTGGTGAAAATAATGCAGTGCTTATTGAGGACTCTGTGCTACCCACCACATGCTCATTCCCAAGAACTTGGAGGATGTCTTGTGCCTGAAGCACCCTGTCATCGTATGGAGTTCGATCCACATTATTTGGTTTGGAAATGCGGAGTACCTTAGCAATGTAGTCTGCATTTAGGATAAACTCTGTTCCTCGAACCCAACATTTTAACTCTACACCTGTAAATCTGGCATTGGAGTAGAATTCCTTAACCAATTCTCCAATTGGGTCCTCAAAGTTTCCAAAACGGTCAGCCCAATCTCTGTCTTTGAAGATGTTGGGGATAAAGGTTTCTCCAAGGGTATCAAACTTGACGGCTCGTTCCACAATGGGAGAGGATTCTTTGAAGATGTCTGTGTAGGTCTTTAAGTTAGTGGGAGTCCTGAATCTCTCAATGGTTGAGTCTCTGGAAGACTTAGACGATAATTGTGTCCGTTTGGCAACAGGGGTTGACGAATCATCAATTGCAATGCCTTTGCCTCTGGATGAACAACGGGTCAACTGCAACACAGAAGACACACAGAAACAGACCAAATACAATACCACAAGAGGCAACCATCAGATTGATTAGTTTCACTTATAAGGCAGCTAAAGAGAAATGTACTTGGAAAGGACCAATAGACATAGGAACATGATATGTTGAGAAAGAAGTGAGCATGAACACCCCAATGTAGCATAGCACAATGCTAATGCACACAACACTCATGAAGTCTGAACAACCCACAAACCACATTCAGAGAGACCCATAGAAAAACTCCAAACCCATATGTCCAATGAGAAATGATGCTATCAAAGACCATGCTCAGAACAAAAACAAGCAATTATATGCATTAACAAGATACTTAGTTAACTCATCAACAAGAGAGGAACACTTTACAAACAAACAAACTCAACATTTTGGGCAAACCCATATCAAAACACAATGTAATGTAATACACAAATGTACCTAATAGAAAACAATAAATTGAACATCAAAACATAAAGAATAAAGTAAAGGAAGGAAAACCATACCTTTTTCTTGGAGTTTGATGAAGACATGATGAAAAAAAAATGAATCTTTTTCAGTGAGAAACGGACAATTTGAGTGAGAGTATGAAGAAGACAATGAACAATCACTGATATTTGAGGGAAAACTAAAAAAAAAAAAAAAAATTTTAAAAACTGTCTTTAAAACGCAAAACACGCATTTTTCGCAACTTAACCAAGTCACCAGTAAGTCGCCAGGGCAAGCCGCGAAACACTGTGAAGGTAAGATTCTAGAAAAATCTTCTAAGTGTTTTTCGCGACTGGAAGGTCTATTCGCAAAGGAGTCGCGAGCTGAGCTGCGAAAATCTCTGAGTAACCCTCGCGATTGGACCTTCCACCCGCGAACAAGTCGCCAAACTGAGCCGCGAAAAATGCAAAACTCAAATTTTGAAAAATTTTCTTAGTCTTTTTCTCGACTTGGGTACTGACTCGCCAGTAAGCCGCGAAAAATCTCTGAGTGAGCTCGCAACTGGAGCTCGCGACTGGGCCAACCCGCGACTGGGCCAACTCGCGACTTAGTCGCCAAAACAGGGCAACACTGTTTTTGAAAATTTTTGACATTTTTTGTAAAAACAAAGTACTTTCCAAAAACAACTAAAACACTCAAAAATCTTTTTGTGTTTGATCAAACAAAGATTGAGCATGTGTAAACATATTTAATCAAGTACAATCACATAAATGAATATGGCATTCATTGAACATAGACTTGTGTGTTGTGTGTGGATATCAAAAATAAGATAGTCCTTAGTCCAATGTGAAGTTTCAATGATCAATTCAATCAAGGCATACACAATTAGCACCAGATAATGTGACCTATCTCAATTATAGAAACATGCATATATGACCTCCCACAAGAACTTGATTACATACTTTGAAGCTTTTCATTTGGCTCCAAATTCAACATAACATTTGCACTTTTTGAGCAAAGAAAATCTCATTGTGAGATAGATGCCTGAAATTTTTGATATTTCAAATAATGAGTTAGCCTTTGGCTTTTTAGGCATCAATCATTTTATTTTGGTCGCTTTTCCTTTTTCCTAGTCAAATACTAGTATATGCGACAGGCTTTTGCAGCTCTATATCTCTTTTTATTTGGAGATTTACATTTAGAGAGATCTTTTTAAGCAAAAACAAAAATAAAGAGTGGGAAGATATATAGGCATGAGTCTATGCATGTCTCAAGATCAACAAAAACATTCACTAATCATTCATGACAAGGTTGAAGATCTATTTACAACAGTCACATAGATTTCAGAATTTCTCCCACAATGATACGAGTGCATAGAAGACATGCTAAGCTCGTAGATGCACAAAGCCATTAGTACAAAGGTACAAGGCAAAACATGATTTGAGACAAAAGCTCAACAAAGTTGATCAAACTTTTTGGATTTTCTACTTTTTATGTGCTTTTGGATTTTTGACACAAAAGAAAAATGATCAAAAACAAAATCAGCAAAGAGAAAAACAATTTAACCAACACAAAAAAATTTTCATCACAAACAAGCAAGAAGCAAAAACAACCAAGCATATACATAAGCATGGGAAGTATTGATGCATGGACATGTTGTAATGGTTATGTATGAGTACCCTTCGTCACCCACACGTCATGTGCGTTTGGGGTGATATCCTTTGCGGATTGGGTACGAGAATTAGGACTATCAAACCTTCATGTGAAGCTTTCAAGGCAGTTGGTGAAGGCACCGATCATCTTCATCACGTCCGTCATTCCCGAATCATGGTTTTGACTTCTTGGTTGCTCACCACCCCAAGAACTCTTGTCATTTCTTCTTCCTCGTGACCGAGGTGCGCTTGCATTGTTGTCTGCTCTCAGCTTTTGACAGTTAGGTCTAGTATGCCCTCGCAGTCTACAATAGTGACAGACATACTCTGTTCTAGGACCCTGTTGTGGTCTTGAGAGAGATCTTGCTCTGGTTTCATGTCTGCCCATAGATTGATTTCGGGGCTTATTCACCATCCGATGCTCACTCACATTCTTCTTTTTAGCCTTAACATTTTTAGGGATGGTCTCTTCTACAATCGGCTCTATGGCCTTCACAAATTTCACTTCTTTGGTAGCTTTGGCTGATGAGCTACTTCCTCCGGTAAATCCCAATCCGGACTTATCTGAGAAATGTTTTTGGGATGAGATAACATCATCTAGTTTTCTGGAGGAGACCCTTTCTATCTTGGCTTGTGCTTGCATCACCTCTTGCTCAAGGAATCTTACTTTGGTATAGGCTTCCGATAATTCGCCATTTAGTGTCTCAATCTCACACTTAGCCTCTTTATACTTGGCCAATAGACTTTTGTAGTCCTCTTCAGCCCTTTTCATCTTCTTCACAGCCGCCTTTGCAACCCTTGCATACCCACCCGATTTCTCAAGGAGTAAAGTGTAATTTTCTTGAAGGCTGGCTGCATTTCTATCCTCTTCGGCATCTGATTCTTTAACAATCCCTAAGGATTCATCATCGCTGTGTTCTCCAAGTTCTTGTACAAGTTGATTCAAGTCCTCCGAGGACTCCACATGAGCAATGGTCATAAATGCAAAGAAATTTCCTTCTCCATCGCAGCTCTCTTCCGAATCAGAATTTGACGAGTCCGAATCACTTAAAGTAGTGGCATAGGCCTTTCCTTTCGACTTCAAGTAATTGGGGCATTCCTTTTTAAAGTGCCCATGTCCATTACATTCAAAACATATAATTCCTTGTGAGGATTGAGAATCTTTACCATCTTTTCGTCGGAATTCATTCTTCTCTTTTCCGGTGCTCTGAAATTTTCCTTTGTCACCAAATTTTCCACTATTCTTAAGCTTTAAGAATTTCCGGAAGTTCTTTACGAGGTACGCCACAACTTTATCTATTGCATCCTCTTCCGAGGAGTCATGAGATACCATTCTCTCATCAATTGTCTTAAGAGCAAGGGATTTGCTCTTCTTCGCTGAAGGAAGGGACAACTCATATGTCTGTAAAGAGCCAACCAGCTCTTGAACCTTGATTTCGTCAAGATCTTTGCTCTCTTTAATGGCTATAACTTTGGGCCGGAAACTTTCTAGTAGTGACCGGAGGATCTTCCTTACAATCTTCGAGTCCTCAGTCTTTTCCCCCAAGTTAAATTTACTAACAACCACTTCGTTCAATTTGCTGTAAAATGAATCAAACGACTTATCCTCACTCATCTTTAACTCCTCAAAGTGAGTGGTCAACATTTGAAGTTTGGTGTCCTTCACTTTCTTAGTTCCCTCATAGGTTGTCTCCAGAATTTCTCATGCTTCCTTAGCAATGGTGATATGAGAAATCCGGTGAAATTCTTCTGGAGAGACACCGCAAAAAATAGCATTCAATACCTTACTATTTGCATTTGCCGCTACAAGAGCGGCCTTATCCCAAGTAAACTTGGCTTCCTCTGGCCTTGTCTATCCTACTTAAACTGCATCCCACACAGCATCATCAATAGAACACAAAAACGCCCTCATTCAGACCTTCCAAAAAGCATAATTATTACCGTCAAAGAACGGTGGCACATTAAGAGATTGAGACCTATCCATCTCAAAGGGGGTCAGGGATCATACTTAGGTAATTAAACCAGAACAAGTGAACCCGCTCTGATACCAATTGAAAGTTCAAAATGGGTATATAATACCTTTGAACGTTTGGACCCCAAATATAAAATTACCAATTCAAGCTTTATATAAAACAGTTAATGTGCGGAATATGATAACAAGCTTATAACAGAATTGATAACGATCTAAGCCAAATATAAACACATCCACAACCGTAAATATAAGGCAAAGATAAAGGGAAGGAAGATGCAAACACACAAACAACACACGATGTGTTATCGAAGAGGAAACCGAAGCCCTCGGCGTAAAACCTCTCCACCGCCCTCTGATCGGTGCAAAACTGCAAGTGCACAGTATCGTAGTTTTATAGTAAAGTGATGAGAAGAGTATCGTCCTCAGGGATTGGTAACTTACTTTTGACAAATACCAAAATTATGCTAATCTCGATTTTATCTAGAGAAGTCACTAAGGTTGTTGTAATTGGAATTTAAAATAAAATCAAATTAAAGAAAATAAGCAAAGGAAAAAAAAAGATGTTGTTCAAAGATCAAATTAATGGGAAGAAAACTTCTAGGAAATCGATTTCACCTAATCCCTCACTATGCTTTACTCATCTAGCTAATTAAATTTAATTCTCTCTATTTGTTAGTAATCTCCAATAAACATCCAAAAGCCTCTTTCGACAGTCAATTGGAAACATTCTTGTTCATCAATTTACACAAGAGTATGCAATTTAATAAAGCAAGAAAGCATTAAGACCAACGATTTTAATACTACATAAGTTCATACAAGTCTTTCGATCTCTATATTTACCTATGCTGAAATATTCAAGATCTATCCTATAATTCCCTCTTTCGACAGCAAATCACAAGATCAAAATCATCTAATTAATGGCCGGTTAATTAGAAGCAATAAACTCAGAATAAATCAGACAAACATGAAAAGAATTAATTCAAATTAACATAGAAAAGCAAGTATAGTTCGGAACTAGATTACATCGTTTTCCTAGAAATAAGAAATTTAGTTCATGCTAAAAATTAAATTCAACATAAACGAATTCACCATAATTTTTCTGAGAAGATTTGAAGGAAAAAATGAACACAAAAATCTGCTTCAGCCTCCCCTTTCTTTCTACATAAGCTTCAGCTTCTTTTCTGCTTCAGCCCTCTCTTTCTTTTCTGTTTCAGCTTTTCTGTCTTCAGTTTCAGCCCCCAAACTTTCTGCTTCAGCCCCCCTTTTTCTATTAGTTTCAGCTCAGCGCCCTCCTTTCTTTTTTCTTTCAATTTAGCGCCCCTTTTCTTTTCAGTTCAGCCTCCTTTTTTCTTTTCTTCGTTCAGCCTCCCGTTTTCTATTCTGCGTCAGTCTTTGTTTTTCTTCTCTTCTTTTCAGCGCATCCTCTATTCTTTTCCAGCCGTGGTGCCCTTTTTTTCTTTTAGATGTGGTGCCCTTTTCCAACCCAAAAACGTTTGTCTTTTTCAGCCCACTGTTTCAGCCCAATACCTTGCTTTCTTCAGCCCAAAAACCTTGCTCTCTTCAGCCTAAAACCTTCCTCCTTTCAGCCCAAAAGCAGTTCATCTTTTCAGCCCAATATTTTCTTTTATTCAGCCCAAAAACATTGCTCCTTTCAGCCCTTTCTTTCAGCATTTTTCCTCTTTGCTCTATTTCAGTTCTCTTTCATTTGGTTAAATCTTTATTTCCTTCAAATCTACAATAAAATTTAAATAACAATAATGAAGTCTAAAATCAACAAAAATAAATAAAATTAGACTAAAGTTTAAAGTTGAGAAGTGATAAATTATGTCAAATTATGCAAGTCATCACCCTCCAAGCGGTCAAATAATCCACTAGAAAATGTAGTTGTGATACATGAACAGCAATAGACCCTCCAAGCCTAATCTACCCAAGTACCTAAGCCCTCCAAGCTTCTTGCTCCAACGAGGTTGCGCCGAACCTTTTTCTTTTCTAGCTTACCGGATTCCGCTACTAGACCATAGCATAAACCAATGTAGATTGATTCCTTCTTAACTACTTCCCAACAGTACCAAATAGACCTTCTCACAGACGTTGGTGTGGTGAAAAAAGGATTTGGCTAAAGGCCTCTCAAGGGTATGACAATGGAGAGGAAGAGAGTAGAGGAATTTGTAGAGTCTCTAAGGTAAAGATTGGGGATGAGGCAATCTTGTTTTTCTCTAGGGTTTCTCTCACAAAATTCTCTATGGAAGCTCTCTCAATATGGTGGGTATAAGGGTGTATATATAGTAGGGTGAGAAGGGAATGCAAAACGTCAATTTTTGCCAAACAGGGAAAATTGGCGACTTGGTCTCACGGCTTGTCCAAGTCGCGAGTTCAAGTCGCGACGTAACGGTCTGGCCAGCCTGGGACTTTTGTCCTGTAGTGTGACAGCTGGCGCGACCCTTTAGCTTCCCTGTGTGCATCTCAAGTGCCTGTGTTTGGCGGCTTGCCAGTCGCGATACACCCGCGAGCCCTAGTCGTGAAGCTCTGTTTTTCTTGCACACTCTTGAGTTTTTCTTCATATCTTCTCACACACTACCCTTACAATTTTTCCACCTAAATACAGGGTTACTAAGTGCTAAATTACAAGCAAATTAGTCACGGAATAGAGCCAATTAGATGGTTGATAAAATTCAACCTCACAGAGTCCAAACACCATGCAAGACCTTGGTTCTGTTTAGCACTTAGATTCTTCTTGAAGTGACTAGTTTCCCCATAGGTTTGAGTCCAAGGACCATACAAAACCTTAGTTCTGTCTAGCACTTAGATTCTTCTTAAAGTAACTAGTTTCCCTATAGGTATGAGTCCGAGGACCATACAAGACCTTGGTTCTGTCTAGCATTTAGTCTTCTTGAAGTAACTAGTTTCCCCATAGATTGAGTCCGAGGACCATGCAAGACCTTGGTTTTGTCTAGAACTTAGTCCTCCTGAAGTAACTACTTTCCCCATAGGTTTAAATCCGAGGACCATGCAAGACCTTGGTTCTGTCTAGTACTTAGATTCTTCTTGAAGTAGCTACTTTCCCCTTAGGTTTGAGTCTGAGGACATTGCAAGACCATGGTTCTGTCTAGCACTTAGATTCTTCTTGAAGTAACTCGTTCCCCCATAGGTTTGAGTCCGAGGACCAAGCAAGACCTTAGTTCTGCCTAGCACTTAGTCTTCTTGATGTGACTAGTTTCCACATAGGTTTGTGTCAGAGGACCATGAAAGACCTTGGTTCTGTCTAGCACTTTGTCTTCATGATGTAACTAGTTTTCCCATAGGTTTGAGTCCGAGGACCATGCAAGAACTTGGTTCTTTCTAGTACTTTGGTTCTTCTTGAAGTAGCTAGTTTCCCCATAGGTTTGAGTCCGAGGCCCATGCATGACCTTGATTCTGTCTGGCACTTAGATTCTTCTTGAAGTAACTAATTTCCCCACTGGTTTGAGTCCAAGAACCATGCAAGACCTTGGTTCTGTTTAGCACTTAGATTCTTCTAGAAGTAACTAGCTTCCCCACAGGTTTGAGCCCGACGACCATGCAAGACCTTGGTTCTGTCTAGCACTTAGTCTTCTTGAAGTAACTAGTTTCCCCATAGGTTTGAGTCCGAGGACCATGCAAGAACTTGGTTCTTTCTAGTACTTAGGTTCTTCTTGAAGTTTTTCCCCACAGGTTTGAATCCGAGGACCATGCAAGACCTTGGTTCTGTCTAGCACTTAGATTCTTCTCGAAGTAACTAGTTTCCACGTAGATTTGAGTCCGAGGACCATGCAAGACCTTGGTTCTGTCTACCACTTAGTCTTCTTGATGTGACTAATCTCCCCGTAGGTTTAAGTCCGAGGACCATGCAGGACCTTGGTCCTGTCTAGCACATAGATTCTTCTTGAAGTAACTAGTTTCCCCACAGGTTTAAGTCCAAAGACCAAGCAAGACCTTAGTTCTGTTTAGCACTTAGATTCTTCTTGAAGTGACTAGTTTCCCCATAGGTTTGAGTCCGAGGACCATACAAGACCTTGGTTCTATCTAGCACTTAGATTCTTCTTGAAGTAACTAGTTTCCCAATAGGTGTGAGTCCGAAGACCATGCAAGACCTTGGTTCTGTCTAGCACTTAGTCTTCTTGAAGTAACTAGTTTGCCTATAGATTGAGTCCGAGGATCATGCAAGACCTTGGTTCTGTCTAGCACTTCGTCTTCTTGATGTGACTAGTCTCCCCGTAGGTTTAATTCCTAGGACTATGCAAGACCTTGGTTCTGTCTAGCACTTAGATTCTTCTTGAAGTAACTAGTTTCCCCACAGGTTTGAGTCCAAGGACCATGCAAGACCTTGGTTCTGTTTAGCACTTAGATTCTTCTGGAAGTAACTAGCTTCCCCACAGGTTTGAGCCCGACGACCACGCAAGACCTTGGTTCTGTCTAGCACTTAGTCTTCTTGAAGTAACTAGTTTCCCCACAAGTTTGAGTCCGAGGACCATACAAGACCTTGGTTTTGTCTAGCACTTAATCTTCTTGATGTAACTAGTTTTCCCATAAGTTTGAGTCCGAGGACCATGCAAGACCTTACTTCTGTCTAGTACTTAGGTTCTTTTTGAAGTAGCTTATTTCCCCTTAGGTTTGAGTCTGAGGACCATGCGAGACCATGGTTTTGTCTTGCACTTAGATTCTTCTTGAAGTAACTAGTTTCCCTATAGGTTTGAGTCCGAGGACCATGCAACACCTTGGTTCTGTCTAGCACTTAGATTCTTCTTGAGGTAACTAATTTCCCCATAGGTTTGAGTTTGAGGACCATGCAAGACCTTGGTTTTGTCTAGCACTTAGTCTTCTTGAAGTAACTAGTTTCCCCATAAGTTTGAGTCTAAGAACCATACAAGACCTTGGTTCTGTCTAGCACTTAGTCTTCTTGAAGTAACTATTTTCCCTATAAGTTTAAGTCCGAGGACAACGCAATACCTTGGTTCTGTCTAGCACTTAGTCTTCTTGAAGTGACTAGTTTCTCCATGGGTTTGAGTTCAAGGACCACGCAAGGCCTTGGTTCTGTCTAGCAGTTTGTCTTTTTTAAGTAACTAGTTTCCCCACAGGTATAAGTCCGAAGACCATGCAAGACCTTGGTTCTATCTAGCACTTAGATTCTTCATGAAGTAACTGGTTTCCCTATAAGTTTGGGTCCGAGGACCATGCAAGAACTTGGTCCTGTCTAGTACTTAGTCTTCTTGAAGTAACTAGTTTCCCCATATGTTTGAATCCGAGGACCGTGCAAAACCCTGGTTCTGTCTAGTACTTAAGTTCTTCTTGAAGTAGCTAGTTTCCCCATAGGATTGAGTCCGAGGACCATGCAAGACCTTGGTTCTGTCTAGTACTTAGATTCTTCTTGAAGTAACTAGTTTCCCCATAGGTTTGAGTCCGAGGACCATGCTAGACCTTCGTTCTGTCTAGCACTTAGATTCTTCTTGAACTAACTAGTTTTCCCACAAGTTTGAGTCCGAGGATCATGCAAGACCTTAGTTCTGTCTAGCACTTAGAATCTTCTTGAAGTAACTAGTTTCCACATAGGTTTGAGTCCGAGGACCATACATGACCTTGGTTCTGTCTGGCACTAAGTATTCTTGATGTGACTAGTCTCCCCGTAAGTTTGAGTCCGAAGACCATGCAAGACCTTGGTTCTGTCTAGCACTTAGATTCTTCTTGAAGTAACTAGTTTCCCCACAAGTTTGAGTCCAAAGACCATGCAAGGCCTTGGTTCTGTTTAGCACTTAGATTCTTCTTGAAGTAACTAGTTTCCCCATGGGTTTGAGTCCAACAACCATGCAAGACCTTGGTTCTGTCTAGCACTTAGTCTTCTTGAAGTAACTAGTTTCCCCATAAGTTTGAGTCCGAGGACCATGCAAGACCTTGGTTCTGTCTAGCACTTAGTCTTCTTGAAGTAACTAGTTTCCCCATAAGTTTGAGTCCGAGGACCATGCAAGACCTTGGTTTTGTCTAGCACTTAATCTTCTTGATGTAACTAGTTTCCCCATAAGTTTGAGTCCGAGGACCATGCAAAACCTTACTTCTGTCTAGTACTTAGGTTCTTCTTGAAGTAGCTTGTTTCCCCTTAGGTTTGAGTCTGAGGACCATGCGAGACCTTGGTTTTGTCTTGCACTTAGATTCTTCTTGAAATAACAAGTTTCCCTATAGGTTTGAGTCCGAGGACCATGCAAGACCTTGGTTTTGTCTAGCACTTAGATTCTTCTTGAGGTAACCAGTTTCCCCATAGGTTTGAGTTTGAGAACCATGCAAGACCTTGGTTCTGTCTAGCACTTAGTCTTCTTGAAGTAACTAGTTTCCCCATAGGTTTAAGTCCGAGAACCATACAAGACCTTGGTTCTGTCTAGCACTTAGTCTTCTTGAAGTAACTATTTTCCCCATAAGATTAAGTCCGAGGACCACGCAATACCTTGGTTCTGTCTAGCACTTAGTCTTCTTGAAGTGACTAGTTTCTCCATGGGTTTGAGTTCAAGGATCACACAAGGCCTTGGTTCTGTCTAGCAGTTTGTCTTTTTTAAGTAACTAATTTCCCCACAGGTATAAGTCCGAAGACCATGCAAGACCTTGGTTCTATCTAGCACTTAGATTCTTCATGAAGTAACTGGTTTCCTTATAAGTTTGGGTCCGAGGACCATGCAAGAACTTGGTCCTGTCTAATACTTAGTCTTCTTGAAGTAACTAGTTTCCCCGTATGTTTGAATCCGAGAACCGTGCAAGACCTTGGTTCTGTCTAGTACTTTGGTTCTTCTTGAAGTAGCTAGTTTCCCCATAGGATTGAATCCGAAGACCATGCAAGACCTTGGTTCTGTCTAGTACTTAGATTCTTCTTGAAGTAACTAGTTTCCCCATAGGTTTGAGTCTGAGGACCATGCTAGACCTTCGTTCTGTCTAGCACTTAGATTCTTCTTGAACTAACTAGTTTTCCCACAAGTTTGAGTCCGAGGATCATGCAAGACCTTAGTTCTGTCTAGCATTTATAATCTTCTTGAAGTAACTAGTTTCCACATAGGTTTGAGTCCGAGGACCATGCATGACCTTGGTTCTGTCTGGCACTAAGTATTCTTGATGTGACTAGTCTCCCCGTAAGTTTGAGTCCGAAGACCATGCAAGACCTTGGTTCTGTCTAGCACTTAGATTCTTCTTGAAGTAACTAGTTTCCCCACAGGTTTGAGTCCAAAGACCATGCAAGGCCTTGGTTCTGTTTAGCACTTAGATTCTTCTTGAAGTAACTAGTTTCCCCATAGGATTGAGTCCAACAACCATGCAAGACCTTGGTTCTGTCTAGCACTTAGTCTTCTTGAAGTAACTTGTTTCCCCATAAGTTTGAGTCCGAGGACCATGCAAGACCTTGGTTCTGTCTAGCACTTAGTCTTCTTGATGTAACTAGTTTTCCCAGAAGTTTGAGTCCGAGGACCATGCAAGACCTTACTTCTGTCTAGTACTTAGGTTCTTCTTGAAGTAGCTTGTTTCCCCTTAGGTTTGAGTCTGAGGACCATGAAAGACCTTGGTTTTATCTAGCACTTAGATTCTTCTTGAAGTAACTAGTTTCCCCATAGATTTGAGTTCGAGGACCATGCAAGACCTTAGTTCTGTCTAGCACTTAGATTCATCTTGAGGTAACTAGTTTTCCCATATGTTTGGGTTTGAAGACCATGCAAGACCTTGGTTCTGTCTAGCACCTAATCTTCTTGATGTAACTAGTTTCCCCATAAGTTTGAATCCGAGGACCATGCGAGACCTCGGTTCTGTCTAGCACTTAGTCTTCTTGAAGTAACTATTTTTCCCATAGGTTTAAGTCTGAGGACCATGCAATACCTTGGTTCTGTCTAGCACTTAGTCTTCTTGAAGTGACTAGTTTCCCCATAGGTTTGAGTCCGAGGACCATGCAAGACCTTGGTTCTGTCTAACACTTAGATTCTTCTTGAAGTAACTAGATTCCCCATAGATTTGAGTCCGAGGACCATCTAAGACCTTGGTTCTGTTTAGCACTTAGTCCTCTTGAAGTGACTAGTTTCCGCACAGGTTTGAGTCCGAAGACCATACAAGACCTTGGTTCTGTCTAGCACTTAGATTCTTCTTGAAGTAACTAGTTTCCCTATAGGTGTGAGTCCGAGGACCATGCAAGGCCTTGGTTCTGTCTAGCATTTAGTCTTCTTGAAGTAACTAGTTTCCCCATAGGTTTGTATCCGAAGACCATGCAAGACCTTGGTTCTGTTTAGCACTTAGTCTTCCTGAAGTAACTAGTTTCCCCATAGGTTTCAGTCTGAGGACCATGCAAGACCTTTGTTCTGTCTAGTACTTTGGTTCTTCTTGAAGTAGCTAGTTTCCCCTTAGATTTGAGTCTGAGGACCATGCAAGACCTTGGTTCTGTGTTGCACTTAGATTCTTCTTGAAGTAACTAGTTTCCCTATAGGTTTAAGTCCGAAGACTATGCAAGACCTTGGTTCTGTCTAACACTTAGATTCTTCTTGAAGTATCTAGTTTCCCCACTGGTTTGATTCCGAGGACCATACAAGACCTTGGTTCTGTCTAGCTGTTAGTCTTCTTGAAGTAACTAATTTCCCCATAGGTTTGTGTCCGAGGACCATGAAAGACCTTGGTTCTGTCTAGCACTTTGTCTTCTTGATGTAACTAGTTTCCCCATAGGTTTGAGTCCGAGGACCATGCAAAAACTTGGTTCTTTCTAGTACGTTGGTTCTTCTTAAAGTAGCTATTTTCCCCATAGGTTTGAGTCCGAGGACCATGCAAGACCTTAGTTCTGTCTAGCACTTAGATTCTTCTTGAAGCATCTAGTTTCCCCATAGGTTTGAGTTCGAGGACCATGCAAGGCATTGGTTCTGTTTAGCAGTTAGTCTTCTTGAAGTAACTATTTTCCCCATAAGTTTGAGTCCGAGGACCATGCAAGACCTTGGTTCTGTCTAACATATAGATTCTTCTTGAAGTAACTGATTTCCCCATAGGTTTGAGTCCGAGAAACTTGCAAGACCTTGGTTCTGTCTCGCACTTTGTCTTCTTGAAATAATTAGTTTCCCCATAGATTTTAGTCCGAGGACCATGCAAGACCTTGGTTCTGTCTAGTACTGTTAGGATTAGTGCCCTTAAATCCTATTGAATGATGCTATGTATAATATTATGTGTGACATTGTGTTCGACATTATGTATGACTTAATATTATGTTTAATAAATTTGTTTTATTATTATCTGATATAATGGTAACATGAATATTCGAACATTATCATATAGTCCATGAGATGCAATAGTATGTGATTTATGTGAAGAGTCACAGAAGATATAAATCACAAGTTCTTTGTAAACTCAGAATTATAGTTCGTAGTCGGTGATGAAATTGGGCTTTTCATCTGCGAAGACTATAACATATCAACTACGATGATTTGTTTTGATCATGGAAGTGGAGACTTCTAGTTGATGTGTTAATATGTTTTAAGAGTTAAAACATATTGAACTGGACCGCTGTGAGATTTATTATTTGCCTAAAGACTGTCAAATGAATAATAAATCTCACGACTTACATTTGCATGAACTCTTAATCCTGAGAAAATAATGGACCTGATCATAAGGTATAGGTTGCTTTGATATATTAGGAGTGAGATCTAAAGTAATGGTCAAAACCTCAGTATGTTAGGCAGCCACATTAAGTGTTGATGGAACATGTATTCTCAAGATGGAATTCATAGTCTCTTAACGGAGATATAAAATATTTCCTTGAGATAAGTTTAATGGGTTTGTTATTCAGAGAGTTAGGCCTAACCACTTTAGTAAGACTAAAGTATATATTTATGGAATAGGATTTCATAAATATATAATGAATAACATTAAAGGATTAAACCGGGTACTCAAAGATTAAGATGTAGTAATTAACAAAGTGACAGTCTACATTATTGACTTTGTATTACTACGAATATTTTATGAAGGGGTTGCATTTCTGTCAACTCTTGACAAGTCCAAAGTTACCATTAACTATATTTAATATCACTATATAAATATAGTTACACTCTAGGTCTTATCTATATATTATATCCCAAGAAGTACTTAGGTTCTTCTTGAAGTAGCTAGTTTCCCCATAGGTTTAAGTCCAAGGACCATGCAAGGCCTTGGTTCTGTCTAGTACTTTATCATTACTGCTTGGAGTGAAGGGGCTCTTCCTCAGCGTTGGAAAGCTTGCCCCTAAAGTGATAATGGCCTTAAACTTGCCTTGCCGAGGATAGGTTCTTCCACAGACTGGGTCCTTGGCCAACATTGACCTAGACATTGGCTACCTGGCCTTCCACCCCCATGTATAACAGTCGCCCCATCGCGCCACTTTTTCGCCACTTCTAACTACGAGGCGTCTTTTTTCTATTCGAGTAGCGTGCCTGACGTTTTGGTGCGTGAGGCACGCCCTCATTAATATCTTTGTGGATTAACACAGATCCAACGGCTGGCGGTTTCTTTGGTAATTGGGCGGGGAGAAAATCGCTTGTAATTCTTCCTTTGAATTCCGTGCGGATTAATTTCCACCAGCCTTCGCCTTCTATATAGGGTGCTCTGGGGAAATCGTTCTCTCACATTTTACAAATCCTTGAGTTTAATAGGGACTTTAAGTTCTCCACCTTCTAGGCATTCCAAGGACCTTGCCAAGACTGTGATCAAGGCCTAAGGAAATGGGATGGCCCTGGATAAGGGCAAGGGCAAGGTAGCCAAGCCCCTTTTAGGAACCGAGAATGCCGCCCCGATCCTGGACGACGCTGTGGAGGTGAAGGAAGCAGAGGCCCAAGCCAAACTTACCTGTCAACCGAGCAAGAAAAAAGACCCTTCTTCTTCGGCCGAGAGCCGAAGCGGGCATAGATCGCATCAAACTTTCGGTGCGGCAAAGTTCGGGTCTCACCTTAATGGTAAGGCATCTTGCAGTTAGGAGGAAGGTTCGTGAGAAATATAAAATCTTTCTCCAATACGCGGATTTGCCTGCCCTTCAAGCTGGTAGTGATTCGCGTCCAGTTTTCTTGCCGATAGAGGTTTGTAAGATTGCGGAGCGGTTGATGCCCCAGTGTTGCCGCCTCCAATGCTTAATTATCATGAAATTGGGAGAGAATCAAGGGAACCTCTTGGGATGGGACCATCAAGCGCTTCTGCTTCTTCTCCTTTCTCATCGCCGGTTCCACCCATATTGGCTCGATTGATGCTGGTAGCCTTAAAACAAGCCTGCCTCGGCCTTTCTTTTTATAATTAACTTTAGAACAAGCCTGCCTAAGCCTCTATTTTTATAGTTAGCTTTAGAACAAGCCTGCCTAAGCCATTTGGTGTACGATGTACTTTTCCTTTAATTAATAAAGAAGTGGCTGCACTTTTATTTACTTTACTTTCTGAGTCTTTCGTTTTTCTGTGACAATTGTTTCATGAGTGAGTGTATTGTTGTTTTTCCTCCAATTGGACCTAAAATTGTTGTTGACTGTAACGAAAAATTGCCACCCTGACTTTAACGAAACCGACAGTAGCACCCGACCGCTAACTTTACATAAGTTAACTATGTAGAAACAACTAGGAGAATGACTATGTGTTCTATATCGCTGAAATGACCCTCTTCAAGAACTCTTACTAATAGGGGTCTGATCCTCCCATGATTAACCGTTGCATTCACTAAGGCAGAAGTTCTTCCCACAAACGGCGCCAATTGTAGGGACCGGGTTTGAGCACTTCCAATGGGGGATGAGTGGACTCAGGCCCAGCTAGCCCAATACAATAAATTTGTAGAGAGTGGGTAGAAGAACTAGGCTTTAGTGAATGGGGTAACGGTTATGGTGAGCTTTCAAGACTATCAACCGGAATTGAGCCAAGCTTCTACGAAAAAGTTCATCCTTGGCACAATCCGAGGAGCTTTTCTCTAGTATATATGGAATGATCATAGTTACAGGAGTTGTTGGGATTTCTCTATTGTTCCCCCTCCCCCCCCCCCCCCTCTTTTTCTGGAGGATCCCTTACATTATATACCCTCTTGTAGTTGATCTTGGCCCTCCATTTGTTGATTGTGCATGTCACCACTTGAGTGCTTGTCCCATAAGCCACCTTTCCAAGCCTTCTGTGAGATGCAGCTACCTAAGCAACACTATTCGGAGGTCATTTCCTCATTAATGCGGCCAGAATGTTAGCTGGGGGCATTTAATGTGGAGGTGACAGTTTTTCCTGGAATTGCTCCTCTACTATGCCTCCAAGGCTAACCCGTTGTACTTTGTCTTTTTCTTGGGATGCTTTGGGATGCTGCCTTTGGTGGCGTGCTGCTCTTCCCTTCTATGGTCTCGGCTGGCCGAGGACAGGGTCATCCTCGGTGATGTTTCTTGGGAACTTGGGCTTCCTACTTTTGTCCTCGGATGTTTCTACCTCCTCGACGTGGGCCTTTGGGTCTAATATGAAGTGGGCTGGGGTTGCCAAATTCTTAGGCCCCACAATATATTATAGTATTATGCATTTATTATAATTATATTTATATATAATACTATATATTTATAAATTAAAGAAAATATAATGTGCTCTGAACTTAATGAATGGAATCCTATAAAAAAAATGTAAATACAGAATAAATTTTAATTTTCATCAAATATTTGAATAATTATGTGTAAAATTGTGAAATTTCAAAAAATTATAAGGAAAAACTTTATATAGTCAACCAAAAGTAAACGTATTTAGTTTATATATATATATAAGGACTAGCGCAAGACCTTCAACCCCAAGAGTGTGGATAATGGCCCAACAAGCCCAAACCAATATATATTTGTAATTGAGAATGGATTTTATAGGGAAGGAATTCAGTAAATCAAGTACATGACATGATAGGTTAGGATCATGTGAGAAAGATAAAAGAAACACAACTTGAGTGGAATTATGATCCTAGGTCAAGTTCGAGGAGGAGCTGTTCTTATATTAACTTAAACTTTTTTCTCTCAAGTACAAAGAATTCTCTCTTTTTTCCATTTTTTTCGTCATACCCCCTTTCTCACGGGAGTCTTTTCTTTATATAGTCATGTTCTTCTCAATCCTAGCCTTCCACCTGTTGACTGTGTAGATGATCTCTTAGTTGCTTGTTCCATTAGAACCTTCCTGGAGTCTCTGTATGTAGCTGTAAGGCTAAATATCACTGTTTAGACGTCATTTCCACATAAATGCAACCAATTGGTTAGGTGCAAAGTATTTAATGTGGTGATAGCAGTCTTCTTCTCAGATATTTCTTAGTTTACTGTTAACTCCTTCCTCTAAAACTTATCTTCCAAAGTAAGGTTGCCTCTTGCATGGTATTTTCTAGGTACAGGCTCCAGACTCTCACATCGCCTCTCAAGAAAGTCTGGCTCCTCGGGAGACATCGCTTGTCCGTTGTTATCGGCCGTTGTCCTCGACCCATCAACCCACATGCCCTTCTTACTGCTTGACCATCCTTAGGTTCCTTTGCATCCTCGAGCGCAGCCCACAGCCCAATATTTTGCTTGGTTATCTTACCCTCACAATATATATATATATATATATATATATATATATATATATATATAAAAACAAGCACACATATTTTATAAATGGTTCTCAAATTGCCGAAAAAAGAAAGAAAGAAGGAAGTTAACAAACTAGGCTCATTTAGGCCATCCTCATCAAGTTTGATAGAAAGTTAGACATTTTGATCAAAATAAAATATGGTCCCATCATAAAAAGTGCAGAATTTCCTTCAATGTAACTAATTTTACATCTTAAAGACTTGTACTTTCTGACTTATTTATTTATTAAAAGAAATGCTACCATCACAATATTTTTACAAAAATTTTACATGGTAAATTGTTATTGGTTAAATCTAAAACTCACCACTAAAAATATTTTTTTTGCCCACTAGTAACAGCAAGTTATTTACCACCTAAAATTTATTATGGATATAAAATTTCTCTATAATTTTGTCTTTGAACTTATTCAATCAGAAGAGTTAAAGACATATTATGATGTCTTTTTTTAATGAACCAGTTGACAGCATCCAAAAAAAAAACAAAAATAAAAATGCAAACAAGCAGACCTAACAAAGGCAAAGCAACAAGGCTCAACAGAAGCAGCTTTCCTGCTCAGACTGACTACATTCCTCGTACTCCGGTTGTGCCCATAGGCCCCATACCAACTTGCAAAAGATAGCTTTAAAGACACCAAACTTGCAGTAGATACCAATCAATTAAATCATCCCAGACCAGCTTGGGCTAGCTATATATCAAACAGTTCTTCCATCTTCATTATCGAGAGAGGAAAAAACATGTAAAATCGGCTTATAAGTTGGCTGTCAAGATAACTAATTCCTCTATGCATGGCGAAAGCTCTTCGGCATGAAGGGATAGAAGAATATGGAGGAAACTGTGGAAGCTACATGTTCCACCAAAAGTAAAACATTGTGTGTGGCGTGGAATGCTCTAATTCGTTGGCTACTCTTCAAAATTTGCGATCTAGGAAGATAGTAGAATAATCAAAATGCCAATAGGAGGATGGAACGACGCTTCATGCATTGTGGTCATGCCCGTTAGCTAGAAATGTTTGGGCTTTGGTGAGAGGCAAAATACAAGAATGGCCTACTGATACAGATATTGACCTCTTTGGTCTGTTTAGTTGAGATTGCGTGGAGTGCAGTATTGAAGATACAGAAATGTGGGCTAGCTATGTTGGTGTGAGCCATTTGGAACTCTATGAATAAACATTACTTTGAAACTACCCAACTCCAACAAATATTGGATATGGCTCAAATCCTGTTGCAAGATTATAAGAAAGCAAACAGGATTTCTTTGCCCATGCCCAGCAGCAGCTAATTGTCGTTGGAAGTCAAAAGAATCAGTCCATATTTGTATATTTTTTAACTAGATGATTTATATTCTGTGTAGATGCTGCTGTAGTTACACTTGTTTGTATTTGTCTTGTACATACTTTATATCATTAATAAAATTGTGTATCTTTTATCATTAATAAAGTTGCATAAAACACTTTTGCAGTGGTATTGACAAGTTATGGGTTAAATGACTTGAGTAAAGAGTTTGTATTTGTGGATTTTTATTTTATTTTTATTTTGTGGCTAAATAATTATAAGGAGAATGAAAAACGTAAATGAAGGACTTATAAGAGACTGGAGTATGAAGGATTGTTAGTTGTTTCTCAATTAGTGGTGTAGAGATTGTGATAATAATAGCTTTGAAGCTTTTCTTTTTCATATATATATATATATATATATATATATATTGAGAAGAAGCTTTGAAGCTTTATCGTGTTAAATATATAAAGTTATTTATCTTTACAGTGTAAAGATAGAAATAGAAAATAACCTTAATTTCTTACTTATAGTTTCATCACAAAAACAAATTACAGGATATCACTTCTGTCATTTGCACTTTTCTCAATTGCCTTTTCGGAAATTGCACACAAGAGATAGTTTTTTGTTGTTTTTATTTATTACAATCTTGTTAAACTCAAGGGATTGAGGTTTTTGTTTTCTAGCATAAATTTTGCATAAAATTCTTGAAATTTTATTAATAAAAATATTAAATAAATAATTTAAATTGAATTAAAACTCTGAAACAAAAGGATAAGTGTGGTTAAAGAGCCTTAAAAGAAAACGATAGACAAGTCTATTCGTGTTGGTAATAATACATGTATAAAAAGACAAATTACAATTAAGATATACATATTAAAGATTCAAATTATTTGCATTCATAATTTAGATATATATTAAACAAAATATGTATATATACATTCGTGGTGGAATAGAGTGACCAAAACAAGTCCCCTTCCCCTCACCTCCTTCGGGTGGAACTAAGTATTTTTACCATCACTAATCCCATTGCAAGCTGGGCTTGAGCTACTTAAAAGTTTTGTAAGCAATAGTAAATCTTAATAGTTTTTTTATTGGTTAAAGTAAATTTTAATCATGGAAGCTAGAGAGTCTTATTCCGTCTCATTCACTCAATTAATATCTCCCTTAAAACCACCTCAAAACCCTCCCCCCCCCCCCCCCCCGGTCAACAACCCCTTTTAATCTTGATTTAATGATCCTTATAAAACCACTTCAACAATTGGTTTAAACCACTCCCCCCCCCCCCCCCCCCAAAAAAAAATCTAAGCTACTCTATCAATTTCCTCTCATTCACCCAATCATTCTCATCTAAAACCCTAACAACCCCTTTCGAACTTCACTTCAATCTCTCAAACCCTTAATAAAATCCTAGAAACCCCCAAAGGCAAAGACCATAACCTAAATGATCTTGTCTTTATTGGCAAATGTCAAACCAATTCTTCTAAGATGCAAGAACTTACATGCTTACTGACACACCTTTGGATGTAAAAGATCCTAAAAAACCTTATTTTTTTAAAAAATAAAAAATAAAAAGAACACATCTGAGAAGGTTGTGCCTCACCAAATAGTGTTGAGAGTATAATCGAAATAGAGAAAAAGATGGAGAAATTTTTATGTAAAAAATTAATAATAATAAATAAATATATTTAAATAAAATAGAGAAAGAATAGAGAATGTGATGCATTTTAACTAAAATTTCAGGCTGATGTTTCGGCTTCAAAAAAATTTCAGGCTGACGGAAATGATCTTTGTCACACAACAGTATCAAATTATAAATGGTAAAAAATCTTTGCTTTTGTAGGGACTGAGTTTGGGTACTTATGGTTTTGGATGAGTGGACTCAAACCCAACTAGCCCAATACAATGAATTTTTAGAGAGTGGGCCGAAGAACTAAGCTTTAGCGCATAGACAACAGTCAATATGGCGTTCATGGCAATCAAACAGAGATGAAGTGAGATTAAGAGAATTTGTTCTCGGCACAATCCGAGGAGTTTTGCTCTAATAATTACTGAATAAGAGTGGTTACAGGAATCTTTTCCCCTACCCACCCCCTTCTATGGGGGGGTTTCTTCTATTATATAGTCCTCTTTCATTGATCTCTATCTTCCACTTGTTGATTATCCAAGCCTATACCTGAGTGCCTGTCCTATCAGCTACCTTTCCCAACCTCCTGTGTGTTGCAATAACCAAGGCAGCACTGTTTAGAAGTCATTTCCTCATTAATGCGGCCAGAATCTCAGTTGCGGGGCATTTAATGTGGAGGTGACAGTTTCTCCTTGAATGACTCCTCCACCATGCTCTCATGGCTGATCCATGGTACCTGTCCTTTTCCTTGGAATGTTTTGGGAGGCTGCCTTTGATGGTGTGCCGTTCCTCCCTTCTTCAATCTCAGCTAGCCGAGGACAGAACCTTCCCTGGCGATGTTCCTTAGCAATTTGGGCCTTCCTCGTTCATCCTCGGACGCTACTTTCTCCTCAGCGTGGGCCTTGGGTTTGATGTGAAGTGGGCCGGGATTACCAAATTCTTAGACTCCACAGTTTTAATTTTAATAATAATAATAAGGGTAAATTTCACAAACCACCCTTGAGGTTTGAGATAATACCGACTAAGTCCAGAACATTTTAAAACTTAACCCTTTCGTCCAAAAAGACAATTTTGTCCCTGAACTTAAAAAAAAAAACCGTGAACTTTTTTTTTCTCTCTCTTCTTCCTCTGTCTTATGTGTCTTTCCTTTTCCCTGTGTCTTTCCTCTCCCTTGAGTTCTCCATCTCAAAACATATCCCAAAGTCACCGACATCAACAACACCACCAAATTAAAAATCTCTTTCAAAACCAACAGAAACCCAAAAAAATAAAACAGCAAAAATCCGAGCCAAACAACACACATAAATCCCTTTGAAAATTCCCAATGAAATCTCCTCAAAAACCAAACAGATATCCTAGAAAAACAAGTAAAAATCCAAGCCAAACAATACATAAATCCCTTTGTAAATTCACACTGAAGTTTCCTAAAAATCCCAACAAATCCACCCAAAAAACCAGCAACAATCTCAGCCAAACAACACATAAATCCCTTTGTAAATTCACAATGAAATTTCCTAAAAATCCCAACAAAACCCACCCAAAAAACAACAAAAATCTCAGCCAAACAACACAGAAAATCAACACAACCCCAATTGTCAACCTCATTAAAGAAACCAGAAAAAACACACCATATCACAAGATCGAAGGACCACCACCACCACCGTGTGGGTTCCGATTTGAGAGAGAAGGGGCGAGAGTCCATTGACAGTGCTAATGGGGTCAATCTTGCGGTGGCAATTGGGAAGACCTTGCGTGGTGGTGTTGTTGATGCCGGTGATCAAGTCATGGGCTTTGCTGTGGGTAAGGTTCCGTTAGGAAGAGTTCTGAGATGGAGAACTCAGAGAAGAAAGGGGGAAGACAGAGGAAGAAGGGAAAATAACAAAAAATCAAGCGTTTTTTTTTTTCTTTTAAGTTCAGGGAAAAAATTGTCTTTTTAGGATGAAATTGGTAGGTTTTAAGATGTTCTGGATTTAATTGGTATTATCTCAAACATCAGGAGTGATTTGTGAAATTTACCCTAATAATAATAATAAATTACCAAATATTTTAGACTTTTTAGCTTATACGTGGGAAGTCTAGAGGCCCAACCCAAATTCATATTTTTAATGTCATTAAAAATTTAAAGCTAGTCACACTCACCTCTTCAATCATAAAGTACCTCTCTCACTCTCTGTGTCCCTTTATCTCTGTCTCTCTCTCCCTCCCAAATTGTGATCTGGGAAGTGGGAGGAGGTTCGGGGTTTTGTTCAGAGACTCTAAGGAGAAGAGGGGGTTTGCGAAGGAGGACCTGAGGCTGCATAGGGAATGAGTTCATGAGCGGTTGCGCCATTTGAGGAGGAAGAAAAAGAGGTGGGACTTTCCTTTCTTTTCTTCTTCTTTTTGTTTTTTGTTTTTTGGGTTAAATTGGTTTTTCTTTTAGATAGTGGTTGTGGTTTTGTTTGGTTTGGCTGGAAATGGTTGTGGGAAGGTTCAGTTGGGGTTTAAGGTTTTGGTTTGTGTTTTTTGATAAGTTTTCGATGATGGGTTCAGTTTTGTGTTTTTGTTTAGTTTTGATGGAAATGGTTCTGGAATTTTAATTTTTTTTTTTTTGGAAATAATGGTTTTTTTTATTATTTTAAATGGTGGTGGTGATTTTGTTTGGTTTGGTTTTAAATGGTTCCAGGAAGATTTAGTTGGTTTCTGCTATGAGTAAACTCGACACTCTTTGCCTAATGGTTCTAAGATCACAAAAATCAATCTTTTCATATGGCAATTTATTTATCACTGAGTCACTCTTAAGGGTTCTTCTCTTTTCCAAAAGAATGGTAGAGTTTCTAAACCTCAGCTTGTTTACATTGGTCAAAAGAATGTTTTAGAGGAGGAACTTCTTGATTGTTTAGACATACTTTAGTGCTTGAGAACAATAAACTCATTGCTGGTATTAGATTCGGGAATCGACTATGATGGTTTTTTCCGATAAATGAAGTTCTTATATGTGTAATATATAAAAATAAAAAATAAAAAAAGTCATGTCAATTAAGGAAATAAGGGAGAGTATGACTTCGAATAAAATAGAACAGTGGAAAAGAGTACATGTGGCAAATCTTGACTAGTTTGTTGAGATCCAGGATCCATACCAACCCCAAATTTTTGGAATTAAGGCTTTGTTGTTGTTATGGTTGTTCCTTTTTTTTGGCTAGTGTGTGGTCAAAGGTTGAATGCCTGAAGCTCTTAAAATTAATAATATCTGATTTAATAATATTCATTAATAGCATCTGGGATGCACGGATATTCCATTTTTGCTCATATTCACGTATCCGATATGTATCATACCGGTATCGTACTGGATGCCTCTAAGATACATACCTTGTCTTTTTTCTTTTCTTTTCTTGAAAAGAAAGTACCATTGTAACTCAACCCCTGATAGTGAGAGATAGCCAAAACTTGTAAAAAATTTCATTTATATTGTTTATATATTAGTTTCAATGTTGAACACTTATCTACTTATCGTTTATTTACTTTTTTTTTGGATCTTGGTTTGTATTCTAAACATCCATTACTGGCAATGGATTCACTTTATTATGCATTATTGCTCTTAAATTGATATATGCTTAACAATATGTGAAAAATAAATGCTTAATAATACATTAAAAATATAAATAAAATATATTTAATAAGTAATTAATACACGTATCCCTAACATATCGTACCCTACGTTTTTCAAGAAATGTTGAGTCCCTGTACCCATACCCATGCATCTTAGATTAGCATATTCTACTTTGTTTTATACATTCCCTGTAGAGTTCATCTTTGGCTCAGGTTTTTAATGTAGTTCACATTGTCAGCTTTAAAAAATTGAATTGCAGAACATGTCAATCGCAAAGGAGGTGAAGGCTAATGATGCAACAGCACAAAAAATGTTCAGCAAGGGGACACTAGTTGAGGTTAGCAGTGATGATGATGGTTTTGAAGGTGCTTGGTTTGCTGCAACTGTCGTTAAAGCAGTGGGAAAGGACAAGTTCCTTGTCCAGTACCAGAGCCTGAGGACTGATGATGATTCAGGCTTTCTGAGAGAAGAGTTTGATACCCTGCATATTAGGCCATGTCCACCAGAAACTCTTGTTGTTGATCGTTTTAGTCTTTTTGAAGAAGTTGATGCTTTGTACAATGATGGGTGGTGGGTGGGTGTGATTTCTAAGGTTCTTGGTGGCTCAAAATACTTAGTTTACTTTAGGGACACAGATGAGGAAATAGAGTTTAAGCATTCTGACTTAAGGCCACATCAGGACTGGATTGATGGAAAATGGATTATGGCTTCCCAGGTATGACTTCTCTATACTTGAAACTTGAGAACCTTTGTTGATCTCATTTTGTACTTTGGTGTTAAATGGGGTTGTCCGTTTTGCAAACTTGGCATGGCTTGCTCAATGTTACTAGTAATTTAAGGTAAGTTCACAACCATTTGGTCAAATTCAGGTTTTGGGCAGGGAGCTAAATAATTGACAGTGCAAAGTTCGGTTATTATCCAAGATTTTCTCTTTGAAACTTGAATTTAATTAATTATTTTTGAACTCTGCCACAATCCACCTATTTGGAAAATTTGGAAGCTGGTCAAAATAAAGTGAATTAAAAGAATAGAAAAGAGGTAAACCACAATGAAATTTGCTAAAGCCTTGGCCAGCTTGTTGTGATTCTTTGATCTAAAAGTATTATCTGATAAGCTGCCCCACCTATCATAAGAATCGACTACTCCATGCGTGTGAGAATGCAATGGGCAGGAAGTGATTGTGTCACTTTTTTTTACCTATATGATTCTTTTTCCTTCTAATTTTCTGTTTCTGACCTTGTACAAGTTAAGTATTATTTAACCCAAGCAATCCTATATATATATATGGTATTGAATTTATACTGATGGTTGGCATATTAATTCATGTCAGGCTCTGATGAAGTTGCTTTACTTGTGATTGCTTGAGAAATCAAGAAGGCATCCCTTGTGTACCAGGAAAGATTGCATTACATCTGAAGGACTCTGCTTCTTGTAGCAGTGGAAATCAACTGATGATTTTTTGATAAACAAATTGCAATTTTTAGTAGTCATTTTCAACTTGGTAACCTATCATTAGGCATTCTCAACAATTTGTTTAGACTTTAACAATTAATTGGAAGTAGAGTTTGACTTTATGATCCAAAGCAAAAAGCTAATGATGTAAATGCTTTCAGGTAAATTCTTGTATTGTATTGGCAACTGACCAGCGAGTCAGTGACTGTTCTCAATTTCTTTCTGCATGAAAAGGGTTTCTCTAATACTGTTTATTCCTAATCATTCATCCTGCAAAACAAATTAATTTCAGAAGGCTCTTTAAGGTTAGATGGCTGGTAGTTCTTTTTTTTTTTTTTTTTAAAGTTTAGATACATGTGATTGAGTGTTACTCAACTGAAATTAGTCCTGTGATTTTGTATTAAGCATCAAATAGATTTGTCTTTTAAGAGTTCTATCTGGAGTCTAGAGTTGTCTTTAAGAGTTCTATCTGAAGTTTACTCTGGCTGTGCAAAGCCAATATATACATCCAGAGTTGTGATTGTTATATAATAAAAATGTTATATTAGAAGGAAAAAGTTAAGAAAAAAAAAATGTAATATTTCGATAGCTTTTTAAATTTCCCATAAAAATGGTATAAAAATTTTCTTAAAATAGTTTATTAACAATTGTTTTAAGAGCACTCGTTAATATGGCCCATATTAAAAATAGTCATTCAAAGCTTGACATTGCAACAAGTTATGTAAAAGATCAACAACTTATGTAAAAGAATGTGTTCCCGGCAATGCTCAACCTGCAAGCTGGTCAAAAATACGATTGGGTATTGTTTTTTTTCCCATGTTTGGCATTCTACTTTGGTACAAACCTTGTGCTGGATTCTAGGCTTTCTAGCTTGAATTCATGTTCCTGACTGCAACATCAATGTTACCCATCGAGCCACAGATGTTTATGTTGTTTAGCAAAGTACCACCCATAAACCAACCCATGCATCATCACAGGACGTGAGTTTGTAATGGGGTTAAAGAGGGTTTTTTATGTTTTGGATCAATCAAAAGAATTGTCAACCATCAAAGATTCAAAGTTGCGAAATTAGGTTCATGGTTCATACAATCTTGGGCCATCAGGCTATACTGGGGCACTACTCATTTAGCATGAGTAGCAAAATGAGTGTGAATGACTGGTGCATGACATCCCACAAAATATATATAATTCAATAAAAGTGGGTTATTCAGCCGATTAATAAGGATGAGGGGGAAAAAATGAAAAATCTCAAAATAAAAAAATAAAAAAAGGATGAAAATAGTTAGATGTTTTTTTTTTTTTTGGGACAAGGGTGTATGCAGCCCTTTGTTTGTCTCACACGCATCAAGTTAATACAAAAAGAAATCCAATGAGGGTAATTCTATAATGCTAACAAGAAGTTTCGAATTCAATATCTTATGAATATCATGAGACCTTATGAACTACTATAGAAACTTTTGAGAGAATGTTATTTTAAATAATAGAATATTAGTGACCCCAAAGGCCCAAAAACACAAACTTGAGGGGTCCGCTAATGATTTGGTAACCCTATGATGCCAATACTTTTATAAGATACTCCCTCACAACAACATACCAGACAGGAACACACCATAAACCGAAACAGACTTACAGACCCATTATCTAACAAACCGAACTCACTAACCAACAAGACCAAACTATAAAAACTTGATGAAGACCTTCTTGGAATGCCCAGATTTCCGCTATAAAAACTTCAGTTACAGTCGCATTTTTGGGTCCTGACTTGGCAAGGAATTATGAGCACTAAAAGACTACTTTCTACGGCTGATTTCTATGCAATCCCACCCATTATCCGAAACTCCCTTCAATGGGCCCACAACTCCACCACCCAATCGAACACACCTTTCTTACCAAAGGGTCCTTCCGTGTTAGCCACAAACCTCATCAAATCGTACTCTGAAAGGGGCTTGATAAAAGAGGCCCGGATACTGTTCGATGAAATGCCTGAGAGAGATGTGGTTGCGTGGACTGCCATGATTGCTGGGTACACGTCTTGCAACCACTACAGCCATGCATGGGCTATGTTCTGTGAGATGGTAAGGAATGGAGTGGAGCCAAATGCTTTTACTTTGTCCAGTGCTTTGAAGGGTTGTAAGAGCATGAAGGCTCTTTCAAATGGGGCATTGGTCAATGGAGGAGTCTATGTATGTTAATATTGCACTCATGGATACGTATGCAACGTTTTGTGTTAGCATGGACGAGGCATGCATGGTCTTTCAGGAGATAGATGCAAAAATTGCTGTTTCATGGACTACTTTGATCACTGGTTACACTCATAGAGGTGATGGCTATGGTGGGCTTCGAGTTTTCAGGCAAATGTTGCTGATAAGTAGTTGAAACAACCTCAAATTCTATGAAAACACTTGGGTTCCAAAGCTCACTTGTTATTGTGTATCTACAATTAAAAAGGTTTCAATTTTTAAAAAGAATTCATATCAGATTTATATATCTCACAGTATACATTAAGTTCTTGAATTTATTTCACAAACAGGAGGAAGCAGAACTCAACCCATTTAGCTTTTCAATTGCTGTTAGAGCTTGCACCTCAATTGGCTTATACGCTTTGGGCAAGCTAATTCATTCAGCACTGATTACACATGGGTTCAATACCAATCTTCCTGTCATGAATTCTATACTAGACATGTATTGTAGGTGTGGTGGTTTATTGGAGGCAAATCAGTATTTCCATGAAATGAATGAGAAAGATTTAATTACATGGAATACCTTGATAACTGGTTATGAAAGATTGGACTCTACTGAGTCTTTACATATCTTTTCACAAATGGAGTCAGAAGGTTTTAGTCCAAATTGCTTCACATTTACCAGTGTTACAGCTGCCTGTGCAAATTTGGCAGTATTGAATTGCGGACAACAGGTTCATGGAGGAATTGTTTGCAGTCTTGCAGAGGCCTTGACGGGAACTTGGCATTGGCTAATGCACTTATTGACATGTATGCCAAATGTGGGAGCATAAGTGATTCACGCAAAGTTTTTAGTGAAACGACTTGCAGAGATTTGGTCTCTTGGACTACTGTGACGATTGGATATGGGGCTCATGGATATGGAAAAGAGGCTGTTGCATTGTTTGATGAGATGATCAGGTCTGGTATTAGACCTGATAAGATTGTGTATATGGCAGTTCTGAGTGCTTGCAGCCATGCTGCACTTGTAGATGAAGGTTTGGGGTATTTCAAATCAATGGTGGGTGAATATAATATTACTCCAAATCAGGAGATTTATGGCTGTGTCGTGGATCTGCAAGGGCATGCAGGGAGAGTTGAGGAGGCTTATGAGCTAATAGAGAGTATGCCATTTAAACCTGATGAGTCTGTATGGGGGACACTTCTTGGAGCTTGTAAAGCACATAAGCTTCCAAATTTGGGCAAATTGGCAGCTCGTAGGATTTTAGATTTGAGGTCAAATATGGTGGGGACTTACGTGATGCTGTCAAATATATATGCAGCTGAAGGTAAGTGGGGGGAGTATGCAAATATGAGGAAGTTGATGAGAGGGATGGGGAGTAAGAAAGAGCTGAGGAGTTGGACTGAGGTAAGAGACTAGGTTTATAGTTTTGTTTTGGAGAAAAGATGGGTTCTCACATAAAGTGGGTGTATGGAGTTTTGGATTTGTTGATTTGGCATATGAAAGAGGCAGGATATGTACCAGATTTGGATTGCTTAATACATGACCAAGAAGATGCAACTTGAAGAAAATCTGAAGTTGAGGGATGGATTGAATACCATATTGATAAAGGTGGAATGATTCTGCAACAATTTTTGGTTATTCCACAACTTTAAATTGGGTATAAACAGATGGAAAGAGGAAGGAATTTTGTACGAGGGGATTTGGTATTCCTCTTGAGAGGTTCAATTTTGAGACATTTGAATCCAGTAATAGGCAAAAAAGAAATGAAGAAGACACTAAGCAACATCAAAAAAGGGCATTGTTTAATTACCCTGAACTAACGATTTAAGATATTCATTTAATTAACTCTTCATTTTGTGCTGCAACCAAATTAAAAATTATGGATAATGTCAATGTACTTAGGTTGAATTGTTAGTTTGTGAAGTATCTACATTCCTTCCCTCTTCAAATTTATTTCATTTGCCCTCTTTTGTAGAAGATGGAGTAAGAAATGAAGAGCATAACCAATAATCGAGAAATACTGTGTTATATAAATTTGGTGTCAGCATTTTAAAGCCAAGTACAAGCAGGAACAGACCAAGCATGCACACAGAGAGGTATAAGCCCATTAGACTGCAGAAAACCAATCCTTGTGTTGCTGCAAACTTCAAAATTGAAACATTACAGGATCCTGCAAAAAACAATTTACAGGAGTAAGCTTATCATTAGAGTTAGTTAGGTAGCTTAATGCGTGTAAGCTGAGTTTTGGTTCTGTTATGCTACATCTGATGGCTGTTAGGAAGTTTGCTAGTTTATTATTTTATCTTTCCCGCCAGTCTGTTGCTTCATATGTAAAGCAGAGCAATGTAATTCATTATTAGCTTAATACAATCAGTTTTCCAATCCACTCTCTCAAACTTGATACAAATCATCCCAGACCAGTTTGGGCATAGCAATCAAACAGTTATTCAGAACCTGTCTAACGAGAGAGGAAAAAACATGGCACTTAGGAAGCAACAACAAAAAATAACGACTACAGCAATCCCCAAAGAGTGTGGCACCACTGTATAGGTGCCTGCAATAAAAGCTACCAGCAATGCTCCAATAGACCAATTTATGAGAAGAGAGGCACGTCGAGCCACTTCTTTGTGAAAAAGGGCTCCCGTCGTTGCTGAAGCCAAAAAGTGGAGGAATACTGAGGTAGTGGAAAGACCAAAAGCTAAGGTATTGGCTATTAGAAATACACGGAAAGCAGTTATTTTGCTTAGTACTGCCAAGCCCTCACCCACGTTTCCGTCTTGGTTGAATCCACCAGGAACCGTGAAAGCTGCCGTGAAGGTCACAGTAGCGATGAGCGTGGCTACCAACATAGTGGTCTCACTAACTTGCTTCACGAAATTTGAAAGCGTTCCATCGCCATCGCCATCGCCAGTACCTGCCAATTTTTGTTTTCCTCTAGGGTCCAACTTCTTAATGCCCATCTTTAAGAGTGCTCCCCTCAGACTTGGCCGAGCGCCTTTGCGCCAAAGAGGTAGCTACCCACAAAAATATAATTAAATTAAAAAAAAACACGTGCATGCCCACAGCCACACTCATTGTACATGTAAGACGTGTGTATGTGATACATAATACATTCTAGCTTTAACACATGCAATACTTTCCATTGTAACTTGGTCACCATTGTATTCTTCCACTTAATGTTATAGGTATAGTAAGTTTTATTTTATTTACATTGTAGAGTGTGGATTAAATAAATATGTACTACATTATAAATATTTGCATAAAATATATAAACGTGTCCTCCTTTGTTGAGTTTATGAAGTAAATCTTATAAATAATACAAATTATTTTACAGACATTTTACACACAATTTACATAAAATTTTATGTATTTGTTTCTTAGATTTATTTTATTTGTATTTTATTTTTTCAAACTTTAGAATGAAATTTCATAGAGATAAAAAGTTTGTGTCTCTATCAATTGAGCTTATACTAACAGTACAATATAAACTAATAATTTTTCTTAAATATAAACCATTTTATAAAAAGCTAATGAAAATTAAAATATTTTCCCCCACCAAATCAATCCTCCTTTTGTACATCTACCCCAAAAAAGACAAACTTGGGAAAATTTCTTTGTTCAAGATTCTTAAAAATTGTGCAGTCAATCAGAAGAGCAGGACAGAAGAATCATACCGTAAAGAGGTTTAACTTGTAATGTAACAAACCATTGTCCATTGCGGTGAAGCCCTCCTTGTCCGTAACGTTTAAGTCAATGCCTCTACCATTTTTTAAATAGAATGAAATCGAATACGGATTATTGATGGCCTCCAAATGCATAAGCGTATTTCCTTCTTTATCTTGCTCGTCAAAGAAACCCCAAAACTCTGGTCTCCTCACCAAAAATCTGATTGCTTCCTGCTTTATTCCACTTTCTGCAGCAACATGAAAAGCCGTCCGACCCCTGTAGTCCAACAACTCGACGATATCTGGACATTTTGTGATGAGTTCTTTCATTACCTCGACATTCCCTTCCTTGGCCGCAATGTGAAAAGCAGATAAACCATCTTCGTTTCTTAAATATGCAGGGGAATTGCCCTTTTCTAAAAGCAGCTTCACAAATTCCTGATTACCCATATGCGCGGCAATGTGTAAAGGAGTCCATCCCGAGTCATCACCTTGTTCAATTGTAGATGGACATTTTTCCATTACTTCCTTCACAAAATCTAAGAAGATAGGGAAACCATATCGCTCAAGTTAGTATTTGTTTAGAGGTTTTATTTATTTATTTATTTATTTATGTTTTTAGGTTACTGTTGTTGGATAGAGAGTGGGGTTTGCACCTATTTTCTCTGTCATTCAATACTAAGGTGATAGTGGCGGACCTAAGATTATGGATGGAAAGAAGATTAAAGTGTTTGTATATGATGCGTTTATAAACTAGTTTATTATTTATTTTCCTACTATTTGCAGATTCCACGTAATGCATTTATAAACTAGTTTATTGTTTATTTTCCTACTATTTGCAGATCCCACGTAAGAAGAAATTATATGATTCTCATGATGGACCATGTCACTTGTCCACAATTTCAATAAAAAACTCTTACCTATTTAAAATTGCTGAGTTAGTATTTAATTTTTATTTAAAACTCCACAATTTTAAATAAGTGGGAGCTTTTTACTAGAATGATGAACCACGTCACTTATCCACTATGCGGACCTTATAATTTCTCTCACACAAGGCACTTACAAACTAGTTTATTGTTTATTTTCCTATTATTTGTAAATCCCACATAAATCACATACTTATTTTATTTAACTTTTATAATTACTTTACTTTAAGCAAAATACTAGAATAAATCACGCCAAAAACAAAGCAGAACTTTAGGTCTGGCGGGCCAGCATTACACAGCATAGCCAAAAAAATGTTTCCCATCGGACCGAATTAATTATAAAAAATTCTTTAAAAAAAATCCTTCATGATATAATTCATAATTAACAGGATTTTCTCATATAGTATTATAATCAATATCGGTGGTTGTAACCTCCAAATCTTGAACACTTTGTCTAAAAAAATGCATCAATTGTAGATAACCACCACCCCCCCCCCCCCCCCCCCCAAAAAAAAAAACCAAAAAAAAAAAAACTCATACTTTGAAATCTGAATATTAAATTTTATAAATTAGTTACATAGCCATTTTTTTATAATAAAAAATATTAAATAATGAAGTACATGTAATCAATACAAAACCAAACAATTAAAGTGAATTTCCTACTCATACTACTATTTATAAATATAAATATAAATACATCATAAAAGAGCATGTAACAATAATTTAATTTAACTACTTATTCACCTATTATCATATATATTAAAATAATAACATATAAAATTGTAAGGTCTCCAAAAATTTTATAACAAAATATAAATAAGCTCACCAAAAGTCAAACATCTTTAGTTTTATATATACTAGCTTATAATTTGTGCATATACAAGGTGCAATACACATACACACACATAAACGTCTTTAGTTTTATATATACTAGCTTATAATTTGTGCATATTTAGAGTGCAATACACACACACAATATATACATCTAATCAAAAGTTACATCCACTAGCGAAGCCAAGATTTCCCTTGGGAGTGGCAAGGTTCAAAGACAAAATTAAAAGTAAAATGAATTTGACAAATATTAATTGATAACAATAACAAAATAAATGAAAAATTATATGCTAATGTAATTGTTATTCACAACCTAATATAAATGTAAAAATTGAATTTATTTTTTCATACCTGGAGCTTGATATAGACTCATTATTATGATTCTTTTCTCCATAATCTAAATTAACTACAAATACATATTTCTTACTTGTTAAAATTTGGGTTTATAATAAGAAAAAATATAAAGTTGAAAAGTGTGAGAAAAAAAAAAGCATAGAAAAGAAAATTTTTAATGGAGGGACTACTTTTAGTGTTATATAAAGTATAAGGACAAAGGTCGAGTCTAGGTACAATGGAAAGTGTCATCCACCAAAAGTGATAGATCGTGATTTTAATCTAAGAATTAGCATTTTTAATTAATTAGGAATAAGATTCCCTACCATAACTTCTCTCAAATCCCCCACATTAGTGAGAGATTTGTGTTCTGGGGTACGATGTGAAATTGGTTATGAAAACTATTGTGTCTGTAGCATTGCTTTACTATTTTCTTAGAGGATTCTCCACTTTAGAATGGACTTTTCAACTGTTCTAAAATACCCTTACATACAGATCTTAAAACTTTAAAAAATGTTGAGTTTAAAATATTGTTTTGGTCCCTGAATTTTAGTAAAGTTTGATGAAGTTTAGGGATGTAAGGGATTATGTTCGAGGTAAGGGATTGTCCAGCGGAGAATGAAGTCATGAACCATACTATCCTATGGATCCAGAGCTCCCTTAAAGCATTAGCATTGGGGTGTTTTACACCCCCCAAAATTCTATTTTGGCCACTCAAACATCAAACGCCATTCATTATTCAGGTTCTTGAACCTAAAAAAAATTTACAATCCTGTTACAGTAAATCCCTACTTTTAAACATTGAGAAATATTATATTCACAACATTTTCATAATACTTTCACAACAAATTCTAAGTACAAGTTGTTATTGGCTATTATTAGAGGGTAAAAAGGTAATTTAAGCGATGGATTCAAATTAAAACTAGTAACAACTTATCACCTATAATTTATTGTAAAAGTATTGTAAAAAGGTTGTGGACATAGCACTTCTATTAAACATTACAATTTCTAAAACTAAAAAAATTATATTTTATTATCTTCCTTCTCCTCACATGCTCTTTCTCCCCCGTCTCTGCCTCTTTCATCTCTATCAATCTCTCAACCTTTTCTCTTCTCTCAATCTCAGCCTCCCTCTCACTCTCCTCTATCTCCCTCTCTTCTCCACTTCCCTTTCACTCATCTCCGCCTCCATCTCTCTCCATCTCCCACTTATCTCCGGTGGATTTGTGGGATTGGATTTGGGTTTATGGGTTTTTATGGGTTTAGATTTGTGGGTTTTGTGGGTTTCACAATGGATTTGGGTTTTTTTGTGAGCATTGGCGGTAATGATGGTAGTTGATGGCTATGGTGTGTGGGAAGTGGTAGTGTGTTTGGTAGTGGCGATTGCTGTGTTTTTTGTGATTGGTGGTAGTAGGCTTTGCTTTCGATTCGGTTTTTGTTTTTTATTTTTCATTTAAGTTTGTAGGTATGGATATGTGATTTTGGTGGTGGCAATGGTAGTGGGCGACTATGAAGGTGGTGGTTGTTGTGGTTTAGTTTTTTTTTTTTTTTTGTTATGGGGTTTGATTTTGGGATGGGGATTGGTTGTAGTGGTGGAGGTTGGTTTTGATTGTGGGGTGAGGGTTGGTTTTATTTGTGGGAGAAGAGAGAAATAGACAGAGAGGAAGAGAGAGAAATTGCTATGGGTGAAGAGAGAGACGATGAGGAAGAGAGATAAAGAGAGTGAAAAGAATAAAAAATTTAATACTATTGGATTTAATGTGAGAAATAAAAAAGGGATATTGGTTAAATTGTAAAATGGTATTGTAAAGTACATAAAGTAACTTTTGGTGTCCTCAAAAAAAAAAAAAAAAAAAAAACCAAAAAAAAACAAAGAAGAAGAAGTAACTTTTGGTGTTAAAATATATTTTTATTTTTACAAACCTATCTATGAATACTTTTTACTTCTTACCCAGAGCCCACAAATACAATCTTGGACATAAAAGGATTTTGCTTTGATATGTAAATGTAACAACCTAAGATGAAATTGCAATTAACCAAAAAAATAAAATGAGCTGAGGTTTTTTACCTTCTGGAATGGTTCCAAACTTGCGCGGAAGTCTACGATTAATTATGTCATACTTGCGCGCAGCGGATTCCCGTAGAGGGATGAGAAATAGCAAATTGGTGACCCAAACGAGAGTTATTACGGCACGACCAAATCTAGTTGCTTTTCCGTATGTATCTATTTCCTTTGGGGAGAGAAAATGTCTCTTGTTAATGTCTGCATTGGATAAATCAAAATTAGTAGCTTTAGAAAAAGAATAATAATAATCATACCAGAGAAATAAGTTTTATACACCCGACCAAACATTACATCTAAACTCATTTTGATTCTTCTAATATATATATATATATATATATATATATATATATATATATATATATTACTTTATTTATTTAAAAATAGCTTATATAAAATCAACCATATCTATTAAAAAAAATCGTATGTAAGCAAAAGTTTGATTCCTTCTAGATTTTCAGAGGTGCCAGGGATATTAACCATTGAATTCTTTTAGAACCATAATTTTTGTTTAACAAACATTTGCCATAATTCTAACATGATAAATTACCAATAACTACTTATCACTTTTTCTTTACAATTTACTGTAAGTTATATCAAAACTGTGGAAAAAGTTGTGATACAAGAGTTGTGCCTAAAATTTTCTCTTAGCCATTTGGTTTAATCTTTGCCCGGCTGTGTCCCATGTTCGTGGGGTGGCATGCCAAAGGCATCTGTGACTAATAGACAAAACTTTTTAGATTGAGTAATGTCAAAAAGATTTTAAAAAAAAAAAAAATCAGTCTTTCTAAAAATGGTTAAAATGATATATTAGAGCATTCACAGCAGTGGAGGCAAAATTTTAGTAATTTAGCTACACAAAAAGCTACTTTATCTATTTTACCTACACACATGCTACAGCAGTGGGTCTATTTTAGCTTTCAACACAATAAAATAATATACACATCACAATAAAATAATATAACAACTACAATAAAATAATATATCCTACTAAAAAAAACAACCACTCTACCCGCCACACCCACCACCACCACCACCACCACCACCGACCACAAATACCACTCTACTTTGGCAACCACAATACAACATAGAAAAAAAAAAACAAAACAAAACAAAAAAACAAAACCATGGAACAAGCTACTGCCAAAGCCAAAAACCCACTGTCAAAGCCAAAATCATCCTCCACCGCCACAACCAATATCCACAAACCCACTAAAAAAGTCATCCACCACCACTACCATAGCCAAAATCAACCACCACCACCACAGCCACCAAACCCATACGAAAATACACATAAAAAAAAATAAAAAAAAAAAAAAAAAAAAAAAAAAAACCTCAATCACAGCAAGGAGAAAAGAGAGATGAGCGGCAGCGGTGGCTTGCGGTTGAGGCGGAGGCTTGGGTCGACGAGCTGGGTTGGTCAAGAGAGGTGAGAGTGACTGAAAGAGAGAAAGGCACGGATTGGGCGATGGGGCTTGGGGTGGGTCGATGAGCTTGGTCGGCGGAACAGATCGGCGATGAAGGAGTGGCCGGTGAGCTGAGGGATGAGGGAGTGGCTGGCGAGCTGAGGGATGAGGGAGCTAAGCGAGTGGCCGGCGAGCTGAGGGATGAGGGAGCTGAGGGAGTGGCCGGCAAGCTGAGGGATGAGAGAGCTGAGCGAGTGGCCGGCAAGCTAGAGAGAAAAAAAATTGAGGAAGAAAGAAGAAAGAGAGAAGCCGGAGAGAGAATGAGAGAATAGGAAAAGAATATTTAATAAGAGGAGAGAGAGAAATGTAATAAAAAAATAAATTTTTTTTTACCTGTGTGCTACAGTACACATCTAAAGATAGATGTGTACTGTAGCTGTGGAGCTAAATCTAAAAAGATTTAGCTCCACTGCTGCGTGACGTTTTTTGTGATTTTAAGTTTAAAAAATAGCATTATAGTTATATAGCACCACTGCTGTGAATGCTCTTATGATTGGTGTTGATAAAAATGAAATAAAAGGACACATACTTTATTAAACACTTTGCCACAACTTGTATACGTGTGAAGTGGTAAGTAAATTCCTTTTCTGAGTTTTATCCAAATACCAGTAATTGACCCATGTGTAAGTAATGTACTCTAATCACAAGTTGACACATGCATAAGTTGAGATAAAGTATGTGATTGTGAAAGAAAAGTAATAAAATTGAGATTAATTGTAGGTTTATATACTTCACAAAAACGAAATTGTTTGTATGAAGTAATGACATTTTTTTTTGTACCCAGATACTTATTTTAGCGTTTGCTTTTCTTTGTACTTATGTTAATTCATGCCTGATAAGGCCTATAAAAACTAGGTGTCCGTCTAATATCCCGTTTTGAATCTTAAGTACAAACTTTTCCAAGATATAGGTTTTTTTTTTTTTTTTTTGGGTAAAAGAATCTAAGTACAAGCTTTTCAAATAGTTCATTTTTAAAGAATTCAAATAAATAAATAAATAAAAATAAGTTGCACCAAATGGCCACTATATAAGCTTGGCTTTTTTCTTTTTCTTTTTTAATTCAGCTTCAAAATTAATCAAGCTGTGCCCTCTTTCGGTTTTTTTTTTTTTTTCAAGTTTTGAACTTGGGCCAAACCTAGTCTAGCTTAGCTTCGTTTTTTCTTTTTTCTTTTTTAATTCAGCTTCAAAATTAATCTAGCTTCCTTCCTTTGGGTTCTTTCCAAGTTTCGAACTTGGACCGAACCTTGCCTAGGCCCGCTTTAAGAAATCTCCAACGGCCCAAGAACAGTTGGGCGTTGGTGAGGTTATGTATTGCCAATCCGTTGCCTCTACGTGGAGCAGTGGTTGCCACTCATGATATGCAGCATATTTTGTAAAGTGTAATGATAAGAATATTATAATTTTTTTTTATTTTTTTTTAATAAAATAGATAATGGTCATTTTTCTTTTGTAAAATGGAAACGTTAGGGATATAATTTATTATGGTTAAAATGGTTGGAACACCATAATTTTCATATGAAAAAAAATTATAAAAAATTTGTATCACTCTACTTATTATTTGTAAAATTGATTTGCTAAGATATACTATCCACAGGTAAGGCTTCTGTCCAGTGGCCAGTGGCCACTGGACACGTTGCGATGCTCCCACTATCCACATAAGGATTTTACTTTCAGTAATAAAAGGGGGCTTTTTTTTTTGTTAGATTTAGAGTACGTTTGGCATGGATTATTTTTGCTAACTTATTTTACTATTCCGTTTTTTTTTTTTTTGCTATTATTTTTGCTACTATTCATAGGTCTTTATTGTACTATCTCAGCTAACTTTTACCTTTATCTACCATACTTTCGACAAAAAAATTCTAGTTTCAACAAAATAAGCAGATCCCAAACGGACACTTATTCTCACTTTTTATCCTTAAGATATGTTCTACAATTGCATCTTTCTTTTGTAAAAGTTTTTTTTTTTTTTAATAAAAAAAAAAAAACCCCACCACTAATCCCATTCCCAAAAGCATTTATCCCAATAGTATATTTTTGGCAGATTCTATATTAAAAGTTGGCAAAAATAATCAATACCAAACATACACTAAATGTGTGCCAAAAAGTTATAAGTTAGCTTATTTTCTATATAAAACAAAAAAAACAAACAAACAAACGGAAACAAAAATACAAAAAAGCCAAAAACAATTTTGCTAAACAAACATGTCTAGCTTTTATCCCAATAGAATATTTTTGGCAGATTCTATACTACATGTGTGCCAAAAAGTTATAAATTAGCTTATCTAAAAAAAATTAAAAAAAAAAACAAACGGAGACAAAAATACAAAAAGCAAAAAACTATTTTGCTAAACAAACATGTCTAAAGTCTAGAACCTCTGAAGAAGGACGATTGATTCGAATGCTATGATATTCTAGGCCCATTTTAAATCCTTCGTAACTTAGCTAGCCAAAAGATGTACTAATTAATTAAGAATAATTGTAGCCTGCAGGGACATATCCAATCCCAAACACACCCTTTCTTACTGGTTCCTTGATGAAAAGAATTATAAAAAATAAAAAATAAAAAAACCACCCTCTCATAAGAGTAAAAAACTACTTCATACACGGTTTCATAAGGGTAAATATGTGTGTGAATGCATTGTATGCGGTCAACATTTTCTGTCCACACCTGTTTAATTGAACTCCCCAATTTTGATTGATATATAAGTTAGTGCAAAAATATTTAAGAAGCAGGCTGGATTGAGCAGCACTTACAACAACTCGTGTGAAGGACAAGTGCATGCAAGACATTCATGCCGTGCCTTCCAGCATAGGAGCAGTCGTTTGGAGCTGCACTTAGGATATGACGAGCCATCTTGTAGTTTTCTCTATCCACGGCGAGGAACAATGCGGATTCTCCAGCATTATTTACATGTTTAGCCAGTTTTGGATCCTCCTTCATTAGTTCTCTTACAATCTCAAACTCATCATCGTTATCATATCGCACAGCAACTTGCAAGGCAGTATTCCCATCCTCATTCACCATGCTCAGAAGTTGTTGACCACCTGCTTCAGCATCCCACTGATCTTTGGCATTCTGTATTATGAGCTTTACCGTTGAAGAAGTTCCTGCCCACCTCACAGCAACATGTAGCGAAGTATTGCCTTTGGAGTTTTTTTCATACACAAGGCTTGGACGTAACCTAACCAACTCTTCCACAATATGAAATTGTTCGAATTGCAATGCAACATGAAGAACAGTGTTCTTCTCGGTTGTCACTTGGAGAAGGGTACTACTGGGATCTGTCAACTTCTCAAAGAAACTTAAATTACCAGTGGAAGCAGCTCGGTACACATCAGGATTCATTTTGTATTGCCTTCCTTCTTTCGTAGTTTATAATCAAAAGGTCTAGTAGTGTGAAAACATAGAAAAATGCTATAGAGTTATAATCAAATTCAAATAAAGAATGCTTATAAATAAAGAATAATAGTAAGGACACATTAAATTCTACAAGTTATGATTTAATCATCCGTGCACACTGCACATTATATTTAAATAAATAAATAATAAATATAAACAGAGTAAGATCTAAAGCTAATAAAAGAATCAAAGATGCCACATATTTTGGCTAGTTTACTTCGTTAATTATCAAGGTCTCTTTAAGCCAAAAAAGAGAGGAAAAAAAAAGAAGAAGAAAGTAGTCGAATCTAAAGGAAAAATGCCTCATAAAACTATACAAAATTATTTTCCTTTCCTTTTTTATAGGGAGGAAAGGGAAAGGGGAAGCCGAATCGAACAACTGGGGATTGGGGAATAGGTGTCATTGAGCTGCAGGCCTAGAAGTTCCTCAGGAAAAAAATATTTTACTTGTTTCTGTCCTTGATTTGGGAGACATGCGTTAATAATAAACAATGTACATTGTTTATTCATATTATCAATTTCGCGTTTTGTATATGGACATTGAATGGACTCCACAAGTGTGGATTTTTTTCCTTTAGCAATCAAACACTAAACAAGTTTGCTTTTTTCTCTATAGGTGTTAAATCTGTTGGTTTGAGTTTGAGGTTCTCAATCTCTCATCCTAAATGTTCTTTCTTTACTTTACTTAAGACTCCACAAGTGTGGAACCTATGAGAAAAATTTTGAATGCAATCCATTATACAAAATATCACCTCCTAATAAATAACATATTTCATTGTAGAATCTCAATGTTAGGGGAACCAAACTTCCAAAGGAAATTAAAGACACGACAAAAAGAAGGAAAAATATTATTTCATACTTCTTGATCTACGCTCTTAGTAGACATATCATCCATACTTTTACATGAGTGTTCATATTTATTATTTTTTCAAGAATGTTCAAATTTAATACATGAGACTAATGCATGTAACATTCCATTCCAATATGGGTGGAATCCAAAGACTGTGGAACCCATATGAGAAAATTTTTGTATGCAATTATTATACAAAATATCACCAGCTAATAAATAACACATTTCATTGTATATTCTCAATGTTAGGGGGAACCAAACTTCCAAAGGCAATTAAAGGCTGAACAAAAAGGAAAAATATTGTTTTATACTTGTTGATCTACACTCTTAATAGACATAACATCCATACTTTTACATCTAGTGTCCATACTTTTACATCTAGTGTCCATATTTTTTTCAAAAGTGTCAAATTTAATACATGAGACTAACAGTGTGTAGGAAAAGCGAGTTGAACCTAATCATTGGCCGAAAAAATAAATAAATAAATAAAAGGCAAAATACTTTCTTTTTTTTTTTTTTTGTCTTTTGTCTTCTTCTCTTTTTTTTTTTTCTTTTTTTTTTTTTTTTATTTGAGAAAAGCAAAAGACAATATAAGTGGGTTACCTAGTACACTATGCATCTTATATCAAATTTTTAATTGCGGACAAGCAAATAACATTATATATTCTTGCTAGGTCCCCTATAACTATTCCTTGCAACAGTTTTCTAACAAGATTGGGCCGCTAATCTTCATTCGAAACTTCTAAGGAAGAAAAAAAAAAAGGATAGAAAGAAAGAACGAGAACGAGAAAGAGTGCTAGCTCCTCTACCTGAATAGATGTTATTTAGTCGCACTATAGCTCGCTCTTGTTGGTGTTCCAACTTCAGTTTGATCATCTGTAAATTTTTAGAGACAAACCGTTAAATTTATAGGCTAGAGCGCAGTAACCGGCAAGTACAAGCTAAGAATTTATCATATCAACGTATCCAAGTTAGGGATATGAATATATGATAAAGGAAACATAATAAGAAAAGAAGATTCTTTTTTTCTTTTTTGAGAAAGAGAAAAGAAGAGTCTTATTGTTGTTGGTCTGATTTTTGAAACATAAACTAAACAATCCAAAAAAGAAAAAAGAAAAAATACGATTCTTATAATGTTTGTTCTTTTGATTTTTTAGAGTTTTTTCTATCACAGCCCTAAACTTCTTTAAATTGTGGTCTTCGTAGTTGTGACTTGTGAGTTGGTGACTTTGGAAGAGTAGAACCGTAATAAAGATTTTGACTAGAACCGTGCTCAAGGTGTTTGATAGCCGGAATGATATACCCTGGTAAAGAAAGAGACATCAATTAATACTTAATCCAAATATTAGTGACCCCAAATGCTCTTGTTGGTGTTCCAACTTCAGTTTGATCATCTGTAAATTTTTAGAGACAAACCGTTAAATTTATAGGCTAGAGCGCAGTAACCGGCAAGTACAAGCTAAGAATTTATCATATCAACGTATCCAAGTTAGGGATATGAATATATGATAAAGGAAACATAATAAGAAAAGAAGATTCTTTTTTTCTTTTTTGAGAAAGAGAAAAGAAGATTCTTATTGTTGTTGGTCTGATTTTTGAAACATAAACTAAACAATCCAAAAAAGAAAAAAGAAAAAATACGATTCTTATAATGTTTGTTCTTTTGATTTTTTAGAGTTTTTTCTATCACAACCCTAAACTTCTTTAAAGTGTGGCCTTCGTGGTTGTGACTTGTGAGTTGGTGACTTTGGAAGAGTAGAACCGTAATAAAGATTTTGACTAGAACCGTGCTCAAGGTGTTTGATAGCCGGAATGATATACCCTGGTAAAGAAAGAGACATCAGTTAATACTTAATCCAAATATTAGTGACCCCAAATGCCCAAACACAAACTTGAGGGGTCCTTTTTCAAAAAAAAAAAAACTTGAGGGGTCCACTAATGATTTGGTAACTATATGGGCCTATACTTTATAATATATCCTTCGATCATAGTTATCAAATCGTGAATCATATCGTGAATCAATTTTTAATTTTTTTGTATCGTGTATTATATAGAATCGTGTATCGTAAAATACACAAACACCTAATAAAAATATAAAATAATTATAGATATACATATATAAAATGTATATTCATTATAAATTCAAAATATATTCAACTAATGACCAATTTAATCATTACTTATGTAATAAAATTTAACAAAACTAACTAAATAAATCAAATTAACTTATGTTTATAACATGCACATTCAAATTGATTAAACTCAGAAGTAATATATAATATATGAACCTAAATAATAATATCTTTTCATCATCTTGGTTAAACAACTCCATCTAAGTCAATGTTATCATCATGTTTGGCATCTTGCAAAATTATTTTTTCATAGATATTTTCTTTATTATTATCAACATTTACTTTTTTTTTTTATTCTAATAATTTTTTCTTTATCTTTTTTCTTGGCATTCTAGCTTTTTAGACTCAAAATAATAATAACAAAATAAAAAATGATTATATTTTCATTTAATACATTATTAAGAGCATAGAAAATAAATTTGCACATAAGAAAGTTAGTATTATGAGTTGTGGGTACTTGACTCCACACAAAGGATAATTGTTCGCTTTAGGGAGCCAGGCCCTCACGAATTTGTTCTCGTCCCCGAGTGCAGGCACGAGCAAGCAAGCGCCTAGCTTGGACTTGTACTCGTCGAGTCCCACATCGGTTAGAAATCCCTCCCACTAGTGCCTTATAAGCTTCAGGAGCTAACACTAGTGTACCACTACAACATACCCAATGGACATCTGAATGAGTATGGAAAGTGCCATTATTTACCAGTGTCTATAATCTTCTTACACCCCCTGTTTTTCACTCTGAGTCTCCTCTCTTTCCCATTTATATCATCCTCAAACCAACACCAAACATATTTGGAAGATCAAAAACCCTGCTGGCACTAATCCAGATGGAACCAAGGTCTGAAGACGTTTCTAGGGGGTTTTTTTTTTTTTTTTTTTTTTTTTTTTTTCTTTTACAAATTTCTAGTCCCATCCATCTCTTCCTTGGAACCATTCTTCATCAACATCATTGTCCGGGTCATGGTTATGATAGTGAGAGTCATCATATCCCATTAGGGGATTGGGCATTTCCCAATGATCTTCATGTGGCCATTGTTCTCTGCAAACATCTAGATCAGTTGGAATTATTTCTGGGAAGATTCCCTTGTTAAGAGATTCTACCATTGTGAGGACATGGAAACAAGATACCCAATGGACATCTGAATGAGTATGGAGAGTGCCATTTGGATTAGTAACCCAATGCATTTCTGCCGGGTGGAAAATTCCATCTGCACGGATGTCATTTTTGGAATTGAGCTTGGCAACTAAGCACCCTGAAGTAAGTTTATGACCAAATCTTGGGTGTTCTGTTTTTGGATATCTTACCCACTCACCATTATGAGCATCATTTTTCAAGATTTCAAACCAGAATTTGTGAAAATATTTGTTCCCATGAGGGAAGATGTAACTGTAAAACTCTGGTTCAAAATGGAGACACAGATAATATTCGTTGAGTAAATACCACATGTAGAGGTAGTGTGCCACATTCCAATTGGTTATCCAGAAAGCAAAATGGGTCTTCCATGGTTGGTCTATGTCAGGGAAAACAGCAAGAAAATGACACTGGTGCTTTTTGAGATATTCATGGAGAGCTTTAATGATTCTTTTGGATCTGGCTTCAAGGGTAAGGTTCTTTATTTGGTCTTTTATTTCTGGAGGAAGGGTTTCAATCATGGTAAGGATATCATCAGGGTCATTTAGGGAAGGGTTTGAAGATGAGGATGAGGATGGATCAGTGACAGGGTATACACATAAGGGTGGAGGTATAACAGTGGCATTAAGGGCTAGAGGTTTTCTGGACAAATAGTCAGTAATAAGATTATCTCTGCCTTTAATGTGTTTTACCTGAAAGGACCATTATGAAAACCAGTTTGACCATCTAAGTAACTGAGGATGTGGGAGCATTTTTCTTTTGAACTGGAGCATTTTAGGGAAGGAAGACATATCCATTTCTACTAAAAAAGTGTGTCCAAGGAGGTGGAACTGGAATTTTTCAATCCCATGTTTGACTGCTAGAATTTCTTTGAAGGTGGAATGGTAATGGAGTTCTGAAGTCTTGAATGCACCACTTTTATATCCACAAATGCTTCTTTTGCCATTAACCTCTTCAAAGAGGGCTGCTGCCCAATATTCATCGCTTGCATCTGTCTGCAGTATCCTTTTTCCTGCTCCTGGAATCTGTAAAGGGGGAAGTTTTTCTGCTAATCTTTTCAGCTGTTGCACTGCTTCTGTATGAACAGAATTCCATTCTGGAGGTGATTTCCTTAGTAATTGAGCAAGACAATCCCTGTATTTGGATATTTTTGGAATGAAGTCTGCCATGTAATTAACAATTCCAAGGAACTGTTGTATCTGCTTGGCATTTGTAAGCTTGTCAGGAAATTCACGAAGAGATACAGCTATGTGAGGCTGCAAAGTATACTTTCCATCTGAAATGTTTACTCCCAAGAAGTTTATAGAAGACTGCCCTATGACCATTTTCTTTTCTGAAAGCATTATCCCTTGAGATTTTACCAAATTATAAAATTCAGTAAGTAGCTTTTCATGGGACTCTTCATCTTTTGAGAATAAAAGAATATCATCCACATAAATCAGTGCATTAGTCAAGAGGGGCTGAAACAATGTTACCATCGCCTTCTGGAATTGGGATGGAGCATTTTTAAGGCCAAAATGCATGACAGTCCATTGATAATGGTGGTCTGGGATGCAGAATGCTGTCTTGTATCTTTCTTCTGGGTGAATTCCTAATTGCCAAAATCCTGCTTTAAGATCGAACTTTGAAAAAACTCTGGCATTTGAGAGATGTTGGCAAAGGGCACTCTTGTTTGGCAAAGGAAATTTGTCATCTGCAAGGAAATGATTGAGATCCTGGTAATTGATTACCAGTCTAAGTTTTCCTCGTACTTGCTCTGAATGCTTGTTAACATAAAAGGCTTCACACGCCCATGGGGATGTTGTGGGTTCAATGAGGCCTTCTGAAAGGAGGGCAGATAGTTCTTGTTTGGCTAAGGCTAGGTGTTCCGGGTTCATTCCTCTGTGGCTGGCTTTGGTGGGGTTAACATCTTCATTCTTTTTGAAGGGTAAATGTATGAAGAAATTTGGGTTTTTCCACAAAGGATTAGGGTTCTTGATGAGGAATTCAGAGTGACTATTTGCACAGCAGTCATTGATGATCTGGAACCTTAGGGAGTCAAAGGGATCGATGGTAAATAAATGAGGAACTTGGGTCCAGGTGAGAAGGTGCTGTTTATGCATGAGTCCTTTTGAAGACCACCTAAGACTAGGTATTTGATGAAGGAGATCAAATCCTATAAGAAGGTCTCTGCCTGTAAGAGGGGATCCAAGGACTTGGTGTTTGAGAGTGAGTATTGGAAAAATTCTGATGAGAATAGGTTTACTTTTCAAGGTGATCAGAAATGTTTCTCCATTTGCTGCTCTAAACATCTGATGATGGGGTAGCCAAAATTCTTTCGGTAATATTTTGGGATGAAGAATTGTTGCTGCTGCTCCTGTGTCGAACAAGGCTATTACTGGAATGGGTCTGGCATACGTATCAAGGAGGATATTTACCTGAGCTATGGGTGTGGGGCTGGTCAGTGGGGCTATGATGGGCTGGGAAGTATAGATGGTTTGGATTTCTGGATCTGAATCTTCTTCACTGTCTAGTTCTGATTCTTCTTCAGATGTAGAATAAGCCAGGACTGCTAAAGCTTGAGGAGAATAGTCGTCATCCAGCAAAAAGAGTGATTCTACGTCTGAGAAAGGAGTGTCTTCTGCATGAATCTATGCTTGCTCAAGGAGTTTTGCTGCCTTTTCTTTCCTTGGACAGTTCTTTGCAAAGTGGCCAGGTTTTCTGCATACGAAACAGACCTTTGAGGTTTTTCCTTTGAACTGCTTTCTTCTAAGGAATTTCCATTTTTTCTTTCTGAAGAAATTCTTATTTTGACTTGCATGGTGCTTTTTCTTCCAAGAATATTTCTTAAAATGAGCCCTTTTCTTTGTTGAACAGGAACAATTCTTGTCATAGCATTTAATCTGCAAGTCTTTTCTTTTACAATTATCCCTGAGTCTGCTATGAATCTTGTCAATTTCTGAAAGAAACTTCCTTTGATTGCAGAGCTTTTCTAGGGCAATAAGCACATGCTGATAGATTTCTCCCAAAGAGGCCTGCTGCAACGTTATTTTCTGGAGGTTCATCATGCGAAGGGTTTCATCTCCCAATGGTTCTGGGAGAGAATTAAGAAAAGTATGCTTGGAATTGACATCATCCATGCCATTAAAAGAGTAGTATCTCCTTAACATTCTGTCAAAATGTTTTTCCAAATCTTTTCTTTCAAATGAGCAACATTTCATCAATAAGAACTCTTCTCGTGCTACCTCTGTGTAATGAGTCATAGAACCAAGGAACTCACTATGGACCGCCGTAAAAAAGTCTTCCAGTGTGTTGCATTGAGCTGCTTGTCTTTGCCTGTATTCTCCCAAATTAATCCACCATTCTCTTAATCTTCCTGTAACCCTTGCAACAAATTTGGCAATAATCTGAGGAACAGTAGCATTTGGGGATTGGAGTTCTGCTATGCACCAAGAGTACATGTTAAAAATCTCCTCATGCCATCTAGAAGGAGGAATGTTGTCAAGAGTGAACAAGTGTTTAGAGTCAGTGGTTGATGAGTAGGTCAATCTTGTTTGGTATTTTGGGATAAAAGGTGGTGGAGGAAATATTGGTGGTGGTGGAGGTGGGGACTTTGTGGATCTGAGGACATCATCTTCTTCTTCTTCTACCTTTGGTTCTGTGTTTGTCATAAACACCTCCTTTAAGCCAAGATCAGATAAATCCAACTCAGAGTCCTCAATTACAGGAAGCACAAAGGATTCCTTTGAATCATCAAGGGTGAGGGTTTTGAGGAATGATGAAATTGGGTTTGGAGGGTCTGGATCTACAGCCAACATATTCATGTCTGGTGGTTTTGAAGAGGCACCTACAATTGGGTCTGGATTTTGGTACAATGGCTCTTTGTCTTTTTTGGTGGGGAATGATTGATTTTGTGGTTTGATTTGGGTCTCAGGCTGAAAAGGAATCTTATAGGTCATAGCAGGGGAAATTCCACTTGGCTTAAAAGGATTATGGTCTGGATGTGTTATGGCTAATGGTTGAAGATTTTGGTAGGGAGAGATTGGAGAAAATGGAGAGGTTGATGGTATGGACAGGTCTTTATATAAAGATTGGCGGGGTTGAAAAGGTATGTGGACATGTATCGGAGGAGTTTGAGGATTTTGCTTCTGTGATCTTTCTATGGATTGGAGCTGGAGCAACAATTGTCTCCTTTCTTTTTCTTTCTGGCCAATAAGAGGAAAAGAGACGGACAAGTCTCGAACTGTAGACGTAATGGTGGCCAATTCTTGCTCAACTGCTTTAATTTTCTTCTTCAAGTCCTCAATAAGGGAATTTGAGGATGAGAAGGTATGAGTTATTACTTCAGCCATCTTTTGTTGATTGTCTAAGATTCTTGAAAGAACTTGGTTTTGAGCCACAGCATTTTCTGCTTGCCAGTTTAAAGCTGCTTCTGTTGAAGAGACTTGTTTCTTGGTTCTATCTGGATTAGTGCCAGCAGGGTTTTTGATCTTCCAAATATGTTTGGTGTTGGTTTGAGGATGATCAAAAATCCTGTGAGTAGGAAGGTGAGGCTTGGTCAAACATGCAGCATGGTAAAGGCTTTTGTATGGGGGCTTGGTCAATAGGAAGGGGTTGATCTTTTGGTAACTGGGGGAGGACTTTCTGGTAATATGGGATTAATGAAGGCTTCTGGTTTTGGTTATGCTTTTCTCTGCATGGGGAAGGAAAAGGTAAGGGTTGTTTTTTGGTTCTGGGGTAGAGAACATAATAGTCAAACTTTCCAGAGGGTTCCCCAAGGAGATCAACTTCTGGGTCTCCTGCATCATATCTTTCTTTGAGTTTTTGTTGAGAAGATTTGTTCTTTCTTTTTGAATGGCCTTCTTCAAAAGCATCATCTTCTTGGCAGTCAGCACAATTGCAAACATCCCACCATATGTGACCAGAAGGTGATTTTCCTTCATAGCAAGGCTTTCCGTCCTCACCAAAGGCCATAATTTTAAGACCTTTCACAGCACCATATGAGACTGGTTGGATCATGGCAATTTGCGTTGGAAAAACCGTTACATCTTTTTTGTCTGGAGGATCTTTTAAGAATCTTGTCTCCACTTCACCATTTGCTTTTCTGATAAAGAAAGGTTCATTTTCCCGAATTGGCTTAGTTGCTTGGTGCAGCATTTCATACCTTGTAATCCATGACTCTGGGAGGATTGAAGTCATATGCTCCCTACTGAGCTGTCTTGGAACAAACGTACACATTGGTGTTATTCCTGGATCAACTTGAATTAGTAGAGCATCATTTGACTGGGCTAGGTCTGGCGTTGCTATGTCAAAAGCATGATTCTGGAGTCTATAAGCTAGCTGATAATGAAGTGTGGCAGCAAAGGTGTCTTGCACCTGAGAGGCTCCTGTAATCTGGATCTGTACCTTAAGAGCATCACAGAGATGAGGATCTTTAAGGGACATATTGAAGTTGGGAAAAAGGGTGACAAAAACTGTTCCCGCATTTAGAGTGGTTTGGACAGTTCCTATAACTGCATTTTGGTATTCTAAGAATCTAGAATCAAGGAGTGCAATTCTAGATGCTATAGGAAGTCCCTTTCTTCCGTGGAAAGTTAATGCCAGTCTTACTGCTCCAAAGTGAAGATGGGTGTACCCTTGTTTTTGCCATGGAATCACAAACTCTCTGGGGAGGGCAAGAGTGATAAAGTTCTCTGTTTCACTGGCTGGAATATTAAACTGGTCAAACTTAGAGGCCTGGACATATTCTTTTACAGTAGAAGGACGAGAAGGGCCTAAAAATTTTTTTATGGATTTTTTGAAAGAAGTTTGAGGTTTATCAAATACAGTATAAGGATTTACAATAGGGAAATCTGTAATAGGGATCTTACTATCTTCAGGTATGTGGGATATTTCATACAGGTAGTCTACCCTGTTTGCAGTGGATTTTCGGAGGGAAAGATCAAAACCAGAGCTAGTTGTATCAGTGACTTCAGGGGATACATTTGCCATGATAGTTTCTTTTTGGAAAGAACTGTTTACCAAAGACCAGACAGGATTAAGCACCAACACTGGTTGAAACGTCCACTAGATATCAATGGAAAACAAAGTTCCTTAGAGCTTCTAAACACAACCTCCTTAGTTTTCTACTTGATTATCAAATCCAGTTTTCTGATGTGATTGATACAGAGGTTCCACGTATTGTGGCAACTGTAAATCACAGAGCATACTAATCAGGACAAATCAAAGTATACTAATCGAAGGAGGGAGAAACAAATCACAGGCTCTGATACCAATTAGATATAAATGGGAAAGAACAATGGCTCTTTGTCTTTTTTGGTGGGGAATGATTGATTTTGTGGTTTGATTTGGGTCTCAGGCTGAAAAGGAATCTTATAGGTCATAGCAGGGGAAATTCCACTTGGCTTAAAAGGATTATGGTCTGGATGTGTTATGGCTAATGGTTGAAGATTTTGGTAAGGAGAGATTGGAGAAAATGGAGAGGTTGATGGTATGGACAGGTCTTTATATAAAGATTGGCGGCGTTGAAAAGGTATGTGGACATGTATCGGAGGAGTTTGAGGATTTTGCTTCTGTGATCTTTCTATGGATTGGAGCTGGAGCAACAATTGAAAAACAGAGAACTTTATCACTCTTGCCCTCCCCAGAGAGTTTGTGATTCCATGGCAAAAACAAGGGTACACCCATCTTCACTTTGGAGCAGTAAGACTGGCATTAACTTTCCACGGAAGAAAGGGACTTCCTATAGCATCTAGAATTGCACTCCTTGATTCTAGATTCTTAGAATACCAAAATGTAGTTATAGGAACTCTCCAAACCACTCTAAATGCGGGAACAGTTTTTGTCACCCTTTTTCTCAACTTCAATATGTCCCTTAAAGATCCTCATCTCTGTGATGCTCTTAAGGTACAGATCCAGATTACAGGAGCCTCTCAGGTGCAAGACACCTTTGCTGCCACACTTCATTATCAGCTAGCTTATAGACTCCAGAATCATGCTTTTGACATAGCAACGCCAAACCTAGCCCAGTCAAATGATGCTCTACTAATTCAAGTTGATCCAGGAATAACACCAATGTGTACGTTTGTTCCAAGACAGCTCAGTAGGGAGCATATGACTTCAATCCTCCCAGAGTCATGGATTACAAGGTATGAAATGCTGCACCAAGCAACTAAGCCAATTCGGGAAAATGAACCTTTCTTTATCAGAAAAGCAAATGGTGAAGTGGAGACAAGATTCTTAAAAGATCCTCCAGACAAAAAAGATGTAACGGTTTTTCCAACGCAAATTGCCATGATCCAACCAGTCTCATATGGTGCTGTGAAAGGTCTTAAAATTATGGCCTTTGGTGAGGACGGAAAGCCTTGCTATGAAGGAAAATCACCTTCTGGTCACATATGGTGGGATGTTTGCAATTGTGCTGACTGCCAAGAAGATGACGCTTTTGAAGAAGGCCATTCAAAAAGAAAGAACAAATCTTCTCAACAAAAACTCAAAGAAAGATATGATGCAGGAGACCCAGAAGTTGATCTCCTTGGGGAACCCTCTGGAAAGTTTGACTATTATGTTCTCTACCCCAGAACCAAAAAACAACCCTTACCTTTTCCTTCCCCATGCAGAGAAAAGCATAACCAAAACCAGAAGCCTCCATTAATCCCATATTACCAGAAAGTCCTCCCCCAGTTACCAAAAGATCAACCCCTTCCTACTGACCAAGCCCCCATACAAAAGCCCTTACCATGCTGCATGTTTGACCAAGCCTCATCTTCCTACTCACAGGATTTTTGATCATCCTCAAACCAACACCAAACATATTTGGAAGATCAAAAACTCTGCTGGCACTAATCTAGATGGAACCAAGAAACAAGTCTCTTCAGCAGAAGCAGCTTTAAACTGGCAAGCAGAAAATGCTGTGGCTCAAAACCAAGTTCTTTCAAGAATCTTAGACAATCAACAAAAGATGGCTGAAGTAATAACTCATACCTTCTCATCCTCAAATTCCCTTATTGAGGACTTGAAGAAGAAAATTAAAGCAGTTGAGCAAGAATTGGCCACCATTACGTCTACAGTTCGAGACTTGTCCGTCTCTTTTCCTCTTATTGGCCAGAAAGAAAAAGAAAGGAGACAATTGTTGCTCCAGCTCCAATCCATAGAAAGATCACAGAAGCAAAATCCTCAAACTCCTCCGATACATGTCCACATACCTTTTCAACCCCGCCAATCTTTATATAAAGACCTGTCCATACCATCAACCTCTCCATTTTCTCCAATCTCTCCCTACCAAAATCTTCAACCATTAGCCATAACACATCCAGACCATAATCCTTTTAAGCCAAGTGGAATTTCCCCTGCTATGACCTATAAGATTCCTTTTCAGCCTGAGACCCAAATCAAACCACAAAATCAATCATTCCCCACCAAAAAAGACAAAGAGCCATTGTACCAAAATCCAGACCCAATTGTAGGTGCCTCTTCAAAACCACCAGACATGAATATGTTGGCTGTAGATCCAGACCCTCCAAACCCAATTTCATCATTCCTCAAAACCCTCACCCTTGATGATTCAAAGGAATCCTTTGTGCTTCCTGTAATTGAGGACTCCGAGTTGGATTTATCTGATCTTGGCTTAAAGGAGGTGTTTATGACAAACACAGAACCAAAGGTAGAAGAAGAAGAAGATGATGTCCTCAGATCCACACAGTCCCCACCTCCACCACCACCAATATTTCCTCCACCACCTTTTATCTCAGAATACCAAACAAGATTGACCTACTCATCAACCACTGACTCTAAACACTTGTTCACTCTTGACAACATTCCTCCTTCTAGATGGCATGAGGAGATTTTTAACATGTACTCTTGGTGCATAGCAGAACTCCAATCCCCAAATGCTATTGTTCCTCAGATTATTGCCAAATTTGTTGCAAGGGTTACAGGAAGATTAAGAGAATGGTGGATTAATTTGGGAGAATACAGGCAAAGACAAGCAGCTCAATGCAACACACTGGAAGACTTTTTTACGGCGGTCCATAGTGAGTTCCTTGGTTCTATGACTCATTACACAGAGGTAGCACGAGAAGAGTTCTTATTGATGAAATGTTGCTCATTTCAAAGAAAAGATTTGGAAAAACATTTTGACAGAATGTCAAGGAGATACTACTCTTTTAATGGCATGGATGATGTCAATTCCAAGCATACTTTTCTTAATTCTCTCCCAGAACCATTGGGAGATGAAACCCTTCGCATGATGAACCTCCAGAAAATAACGTTGCAGCAGGCCTCTTTGGGAGAAATCTATCAGCATGTGCTTATTGCCCTAGAAAAACTCTGCAATCAAAGGAAGTTTCTTTCAGAAATTGACAAGATTCATAGCATACTCAGGGATAATTGTAAAAGAAAAGACTTGCAGATTAAATGCTATGACAAGAATTGTTCCTGATCAACAAAGAAAATGGCTCATTTTAAGAAATATTCTTGGAAGAAAAAGCACCATGCAAGCCAAAATAAGAAATTCTTCAGAAAGAAAAAATGGAAATTCCTTAGAAGAAAGCAGTTCAAAGGAAAAACCTCAAAGGTCTGTTTCGTATGCAGAAAACCTGGCCACTTTGCAAAGAACTGTCCAAGGAAAGAAAAGGCAGCAAAACTCCTTGAGCAAGCACAGATTCATGCAGAAGACACTCTTTTCTCAGACGTAGAATCACTCTTTTCGCTGGATGACGACTATTCTCCTCAAGCTTTAGCAGTCCTGGCTTATTCTACATCTGAAGAAGAATCAGAACTAGACAGTGAAGAAGATTCAGATCCAGAAATCCAAACCATCTATACTTCCCAGCCCATCATAGCCCCACTGACCAGCCCCACACCCATAGCTCAGGTAAATATCCTCCTTGATACGTATGCCAGACCCATTCCAGTAATAGCCTTGTTCGACACAAGAGCAGCAGCAACAATTCTTCATCCCAAAATATTACCGAAAGAATTTTGGCTACCCCATCATCAGATGTTTAGAGCAGCAAATGGAGAAACATTTCTGATCACCTTGAAAAGTAAACCTATTCTCATCAGAATTTTTCCAACACTCACTCTCAAACACCAAGTCCTTGGATCCCCTCTTACAGGCAGAGACCTTCTTATAGGATTTGATCTCCTTCATCAAATACCTAGTCTTAGGTGGTCTTCAAAAGGACTCATGCATAAACAGCACCTTCTCACCTGGACCCAAGTTCCTCATTTATTTACCATCGATCCCTTTGACTCCCTAAGGTTCCAGATCATCAATGACTGCTGTGCAAATAGTCACTCTGAATTCCTCATCAAGAACCCTAATCCTTTGTGGAAAAACCCAAATTTCTTCATACATTTACCCTTCAAAAAGAATGAAGATGTTAACCCCACCAAAGCCAGCCACAGAGGAATGAACCCGGAACACCTAGCCTTAGCCAAACAAGAACTATCTGCCCTCCTTTCAGAAGGCCTCATTGAACCCACAACATCCCCATGGGCGTGTGAAGCCTTTTATGTCAACAAGCATTCAGAGCAAGTACAAGGAAAACTTAGACTGGTAATCAATTACCAGGATCTCAATCATTTCCTTGCAGATGACAAATTTCCTTTGCCAAACAAGAGTGCCCTTTTCCAACATCTCTCAAATGCCAGAGTTTTTTCAAAGTTCGATCTTAAAGCAGGATTTTGGCAATTAGGAATTCACCCAGAAGAAAGATACAAGACAGCATTCTGCATCCCAGACCACCATTATCAATGGACTGTCATGCCTTTTGGCCTTAAAAATGCTCCATCCCAATTCCAGAAAGCGATGGTAACATTGTTTCAGCCCCTCTTGACTAATGCACTGATTTATGTGGATGATATTCTTTTATTCTCAAAAGATGAAGAGTCCCATGAAAAGCTACTTACTGAATTTTATAATTTGGTAAAATCTCAAGGGATAATGCTTTCAGAAAAGAAAATGGTCATAGGGCAGTCTTCTATAGACTTCTTGGGAGTAAACATTTCAGATGGAAAGTATACTTTGCAGCCTCACATAGCTGTATCTCTTCGTGAATTTCCTGACAAGCTTACAAATGCCAAGCAGATACAACAGTTCCTTGGAATTGTTAATTACATGGCAGACTTCATTCCAAAAATATCCAAATACAGGGATTGTCTTGCTCAATTACTAAGGAAATCACCTCCAGAATGGAATTCTGTTCATACAGAAGCAGTGCAACAGCTGAAAAGATTAGCAGAAAAACTTCCCCCTTTACAGATTCCAAAAGCAGGAAAAAGGATACTGCAGACAGATGCAAGCGATGAATATTGGGCAGCAGCCCTCTTTGAAGAGGTTAATGGCAAAAGAAGCATTTGTGGATATAAAAGTGGTGCATTCAAGACTTCAGAACTCCATTACCATTCCACCTTCAAAGAAATTCTAGCAGTCAAACATGGGATTGAAAAATTCCAGTTCCACCTCCTTGGACACACTTTTTTAGTAGAAATGGATATGTCTTCCTTCCCTAAAATGCTCCAGTTCAAAAGAAAAATGCTCCCACATCCTCAGTTACTCAGATGGTCAAACTGGTTTTCACAATGGTCCTTTCAGGTAAAACACATTAAAGGCAGAGATAATCTTATTACTGACTATTTGTCCAGAAAACCTCTAGCCCTTAATGCCACTGTTATACCTCCACCCTTATGTGTATACCCTGTCACTGATCCATCCTCATCCTCATCTTCAAACCCTTCCCTAAATGACCCTGATGATATCCTTACCATGATTGAAACCCTTCCTCCAGAAATAAAAGACCAAATAAAGAATCTTACCCTTGAAGCCAGATCCAAAAGAATCATTAAAGCTCTCCATGAATATCTCAAAAAGCACCAGTGTCATTTTCTTGCTGTTTTCCCTGACATAGACCAACCATGGAAGACCCCTTTTGCTTTCTGGATAACCAATTAGAATGTGGCACACTACCTCTACATGTGGTATTTACTCAACGAATATTATCTGTGTCTCCATTTTGAACCAGAGTTTTACAGTTACATCTTCCCTCATGGGAACAAATATTTTCACAAATTCTGGTTTGAAATCTTGAAAAATGATGCTCATAATGGTGAGTGGGTAAGATATCCAAAAACAGAACACCCAAGATTTGGTCATAAACTTACTTCAGGGTGCTTAGTTGCCAAGCTCAATTCCAAAAATGACATCCGTGCAAATGGAATTTTCCACCCGGCAGAAATGCATTGGGTTACTAATCCAAATGGCACTCTCCATACTCATTCAGATGTCCATTGGGTATCTTGTTTCCATGTCCTCACAATGGCAGAATCTCTTAACAAGGGAATCTTCCCAGAAATAATTCCAACTGATCCAGATGTTTGCAGAGAACAATGGCCACATGAAGATCATTGGGAAATGCCCAATCCCCTAATGGGATATGATGACTCTCACTATCATAACCATGTCCCGGACAATGATGTTGATGAAGAATGGTTCCAAGGAAGAGATGGATGGGACTAGAAATTTGTAAAAAAAAAAAAAGCCCCTAGAAACGTCTTCAGACGTAATCTTTCAGATTTTACTGTTCACAACCCATGCCTCTGTCAGATTCGTATCTAAGGTAATCTACGTATGCAGCCAAGCCCCTACTGAAGATGACATCTGTGGAATCAAATCCAGCATTCAGAATCCTTCTTCAGAGCTCTATCTAGTCCTTCAGTCACGAGTTCCCATCTTTTTTGCCATTTGTAAAGCCATAGAATTGGCCCCTATGTCCTTTGAAATATCCTGTATTGTCTATAAATAGAAGATGTGTAAGCCTCAGAAGGCAAGAGAGAATTAGAAAGTGAGAGTTGTGCTAAGTCCTTCTGAAGTCCCTTATGTTTGATGTAAAAAAGTTGTTTAATCTAATAATATCTTTCAGTTTGCTGTATCTTGTTCTGTGTTCCATTCCTCATGTTCATACTATCTTCTATGCATTTCTAGTAGGCTACGTGATTTACCAGTGTCTATAATCTTCTTACAGCCCCTGTTTTTCACTCTGAGTCTCCTCTCTTTCCCATTTATATCTAGTCCTCAGATCCACACAGTCCCCACCTCCACCACTACCAATATTTCCTCCACCACCTTTTATCCCAGAATACCAAACAAGATTGACCTACTCATCAACCACTGACTCTAAACACTTGTTCACTCTTGACAACATTCCTCCTTCTAGATGGCATGAGGAGATTTTTAACATGTACTCTTGGTGCATAGTAGAACTCCAATCCCCAAATGCTACTGTTCCTCAGATTATTACCAAATTTGTTGCAAGGGTTACAGGAAGATTAAGAGAATGGTGGATTAATTTGGGAGAATACAGGCAAAGACAAGCAGCTTTTCATGGGACTCTTCATCTTTTGAGAATAAAAGAATATCATCCACATAAATCAGTGCATTAGTCAAGAGAGGCTGAAACAATGTTACCATCGCCTTCTGGAATTGGGATGGAGCATTTTTAAGGCCAAAAGGCACGACAGTCCATTGATAATGTCTCGAACTGTAGACGTAATGGTGGCCAATTCTTGCTTAACTGCTTTAATTTTCTTCTTCAAGTCCTCAATAAGGGAATTTGAGGATGAGAAGGTATGAGTTATTACTTCAGCCATCTTTTGTTGATTGTCTAAGATTCTTGAAAGAACTTGGTTTTGAGCCACAGCATTTTCTGCTTGCCAGTTTAAAGCTGCTTCTGCTGAAGAGACTTGTTTCTTGGTTCCATCTGGATTAGTGCCAGCAGGGTTTTTGATCTTCCAAATATGTTTGGTGTTGGTTTGAGGATGATCAAAGCTCTCTAATGGAGGAAAATCCTGTGAGTAGGAAGGTGAGGCTTGGTCAAACATGCAGCATGGTAAGGTGAGAATAGGTTTACTTTTCAAGGTGATCAGAAATGTTTCTCCATTTGCTGCTCTAAACATCTGATGTGTTGTAGTGGTACACTAGTGTTAGCTCCAGAAGCTTATAAGGCACTAGTGGGAGAGATTTCTAACCGATGTGGGACTCGACGAGTACAAGTCCAAGCTAGGCGCTTGCTTGCTCGTGCCTGCACTCGGGGACAAGAACAAATTCGTGAGGGCCTGGCTCCCCAAAGCAAACAATTATCCTTTGTGTGGAGTCAAGTACCCACATTAAAATACCCTTTTAATGTGGGTACTTGACTCCACACAAAGGATAATTGTTCGCTTTGGGGAGCCAGGCCCTCACGAATTTGTTCTCGTCCCCGAGTGCAGGCACGAGCAAGCAAGCACCTAGCTTGGACTTGTACTCGTCGAGTCCCACATCAGTTAGAAATCCCTCCCACTAGTGCCTTATAAGCTTCTGGAGCTAACACTAGTGTACTACTACAACACATGAGCTAGGCGCTTGCTTGCTCGTGCCTGCACTCGGGGACGAGAACAAATTCGTGAGGGCCTGGCTCCCCAAAGCGAACAATTATCCTTTGTGTGGAGTCAAGTACCCACATGAGTATAGTCTAAATTTTGTAAGAGAAAGAGAAAAGAGGAAAAAAAAAACTCATAGACTTGCTATTTCATTAGACTCAATTATGTTTCCCAATAATTTTGTATTAACAAAGTCTAACAACTTGTTTAAATTAAATAAAATCACAAATTTTAACAAAAAAACCCATTTTAAATCCACTATATCTATGTATTGTACGATACGTACGATTTACCGATACAATACAATTCATATGATACGCACCTATGTATCGGACGATTCATGAGCACTTACAATACGTCCTTTCGATACGAAACTTTTTATATAGTATCGTGTATCGTACAATGTTGACAACTATGTCTACAACCACTACCACATACCAAACAGGATCACACCATAGAGGCATAAACCAAAACAGATTTACAGACCCATTATCCTACAAACCAAACTCACTAACCAACAAGACCAAACTATAAAAACTTGATGAAGACCTTCTTGGAATGCCCAGATTTCCGCTATAAAAACTTCAGTTACAGTCACATTTTTGGTTCCTCACTTGGCATGGAATTATGAGCACTAAAAGACTACTTTCTACGGCTGATTTCCATGCAATCCCACCCATTATCCGAAACTACCTTCAATGGGCCCACAACTCCACCACCCAATCGAACACACCTTTTTTACCAAAGGGTCCTTCCATATTAGCCACAAACCTCATCAAATCATGCTCTGAAAGGGGCTTGATAAAAGAGGCCCGGATACTGTTCGATGAAATGCCTGAGAGAGATGTGGTTGCATGGACTGCCATGATTGCTGGGTACACGTCTTGCAACCACTACAACCATGCATGGGCTATGTTCTGTGAGATGGTAAGGAATGGAGTGGAGCCAAATGCTTTTACTTTGTCCAGTGCTTTGAAGGGTTGTAAGAGCATGAAGGCTCTTTCATATGGGGCATTGGTCCATGGCTTGGCCATCAAGCATGGCATGAAGGAGTCTATGTATGTTAACAATGCACTCATGGATATGTATGCTACGTGTTGTGTTAGCATGGACGAGGCATGCATGGTCTTTCAGGAGATAGATGTTAAAAATGCTGTTTCATGGACTACTTTGATCACTGGTTACACTCATAGAGGTGATGGCTTTGGTGGGCTTCAAGTTTTCGGGCAATTGTTGCTGGTAAGTAGTTGAAACAACCTCAAATTCTATGACAACACTTGGGTTCCAAAGCTCACTTTTTATTGTGCATCTACAATTGAAAAGGTTTCAATTTTTAAAAAGAATTCAGCTTTATATATCTCACAGTATACATTAAGTTCTTGAATTTATTTGACAAACAGGAGGGAGCAGAACTCAACCCATTTAGCTTTTCAATTGCTGTTAGAGCTTGCACCTCAATCAGCTCATACGCTTTGGGCAAACTAATACAGTCAGCAGTGATTACACATGGGTTCGATACCAATCTTCCTGTCATGAATTCTATACTAGACATGTATTGCAGGTGTGGTGGTTTATCGGAGGCAAATCAGTATTTCCATGAAATGAATGAGAAAGATTTAATTACATGGAATACCTTGATAACTGGTTATGAAAGATTGGACTCTACTGAGTCTTTACATATCTTTTCACAAATGGAATCAGAAGGTTTTAGTCCAAATTGCTTCACATTTACCAGTGTTACAGCTGCCTGTGCAAATTTAGCAGTATTGAATTGCGGACAACAGGTTCATGGAGGAATTGTTTGCAGAGGTCTTGACGGGAACTTGGCATTGGCTAATGCAATTATTGACATGAATGCCAAGTGTGGGAGCATAAGTGATTCAAAGTTTTTAGTGAAATGACTTGCAGAGATTTGGTCTCTTGGACTACTATGATGATTGGTTATGGGGCTCATGGATATGGAAAAGAGGCTGTTGAAGTGTTTGATGAGACGATCAGGTCCGGTATTAGACCTTATAAGATTGTGTATATGGTAGTTCTGAGTGCTTGCAGCCATGCTGGACTTGTAGACGAAGGTTTGAGGTATTTCAAATCAGTGGTGGGTGATTATAATATTACTCCAAATCAGGAGATTTATGGCAGTGTCGTGGATCTGCTAAGGCGTGCAGGGAGAGTTGAGGAGGCTTATGAGCTAATAGAGAGTATGCCATTTAAACCTTATGAGTCTGTATGGGGGGCATTCTTGGAGCTTGTAAAGCACATAAGCTTCTGAATTTGGGCAAATTGGCGGCTCGTAGGATTTTAGATTTGAGGCCAAATATGGTGGGGACTTACGTGATGCTGTCAAATATATATGCAGCTGAAGGTAAGTGGGGGGAGTATGCAAATATGAGGAAGTTGATGAGAGGGATGGGGAGTAAGAAAGAGGCAGGAAGGAGTTGGATTGAGGTAAGAGACCAGGTTTATAGTTTTGTTGTTGGAGATAAGATGGGTTCTCACATAAAGTGGGCGTATGGAATTTTGGATTTGTTGATTTGGCATATGAAAGAAGCAGGATATGTACCAGATTTGGATTGATTAATACATGACCAGGAAGATGCAACTTGAAAAAAATCTGAAGTTGAGGGGTGGTTTGAATACCATATTGATAAAGTTAGAATGATTCTGGAACAATTTTTGGTTATTCCACACAACTTTAAATTGGGTATACACAGACAGAAAGAAGGAGGAATTGTGTATGAGGGGATTTGGTATTCCTCTTGAGACTTTCAATTTTGAGACATTTGAATCCAGTAAATGGCAGAAAAGAAATGAAGAGAAACTTAGAAGCATCCAAAAAAGGGCATTGTTTAATTAACCTGCACCAACAATTTAAGATATTCTTTTAATTAATTCTTCATTTTGTGCTGCAACCAAATTAAAAATGATAGATAGTGTCAATGTACTAAGTTGTGTTGTTAGTATTGTTTGGTTATGCAATATCTACATTCTTTCCCTCTTCAAATTTATTTTCAGTAGCGCTCTTTTGTAGAAGATGGAGTAAGAAATGAAGAGCATTATCAAGAATCGAGAAATATAGTGTTATATAAATATGGTGTCAGCATTTTAAACATATGGCAAGTACAAGCAGGAACAGACCAAACAGAGAGGTATAAGCCAATTAGACAGTGGAAAACCAATTCTTGTGCTGCTGCAAACTTCAAAATTGAAACATTACAGGGTCCTGCAAAAACAATTGACAGGAGTGAGCTTCACCCCAAATTGTCATTTTTGTCTTGCACAACTCATATCCTCACTCTCCACCTTACTCTTATAAGTTATAAGAGAATGAAGTGCCAGTTGAACTAGAGCTTATTGAACCATTGACTATTTTTATCTAGCACAATTAAGGCATAGGCGCTACCTTCCTTCAAGTCTCACAAGGGAGATGTGTCAATAGTCGTCACTGATTGTATATCACATGATTGTGGAATGTTAAAAGATAGCAAGCTCTGATTGATTAAAGTAGAATGTTGTGCAGAAAGGAATAATCAAGTTTTTGTTAAAAGGATTATCATATTCACGTGAAGTTGTGATAAGAGAATAATTTTAAGCTATGCTTTTTTATTGTAAATATATAATTCTTGTAGTTGGCATCAGTTTGGTACTTTGGTTCAATGCAATGATGGAGATGGGATAGTGGCACTGATATTACTAGGATTTCAGGGTGTAAGGTTTGTGAACAGAGACAAGAATAAGTTTGTCACGTTTTTGGATGGTGAATATATAATTCTTGTAGTTGGCATCAAACATGAGTTGTAGTTCATTTTTGCATATCTCAATAATCTCTCAAGCTTTATCAAATTTTTGTACCCAAAATTTCTCACTGAAATTGGTACTGACATAGCTGACTGGGAGAACTGCGTTTTTTTTTTTTTAAATACCTGCCGCGACTGAGAGAATAAACAAAAATTTTAGGCGAAACATTAGTTATTATTACAAGCATGATAAGTTTTTTAAAAATTAAAAATTCTAGCTGACATTCCACAACAAATATATATATATATATATATATATATTTATATTTTATATGAATCTATTACCACACTTTTTTATTCAAAAAGTAATCCTTGATTAGCAATGTAAATGAAAAACCATTGCACCATGATACACCCACTGATCCACCTCAACCAAATGAAATCCACCACTATTCCACATCTATAAACAACAATTCCTCTATGCCCAATCTAGCACAAAACAAAGCAAGCCAACTCAAACCCCAAAAGCCCACATTAAATTACCCTTGCAATTGCCCAGCCAAACGATATAAAAATAAAAATACGATAAAACAAGAGAAAAGAAATCTATATATATATATATATATATATATATATATATAAGTAAGAAATTTTATTTTTAAAAAAAACCAAGCAAGTACACTTGAAGTGCACTATAGTGGCACAAATCAAAAACCCAAATTATAAGATTGGAGAGAGAAAAGAAAACTATTAAACATAATTACTGCAACATGGAAAATAACACCTTTAAAACAAGCATACTGTTTCATACCCTTTTTTCCTGGTTTATGTAAAGACTAATCAATTACTAAGAGAAGGCATATTGCCTTCTCTAACACACCAATTATATTTCTCTAGTTGAATCCATGTGTAGCAAGTTATTCATTGTTCTAGAATTGAGATTTCAAGTGGATAGAAACTAAATAAATGTCATAATTAATTTGCTAAATCCAAATCATCAAATACAGTATCACTTGAAGTTCTAGCCATGTTTAAGCCAACCTGACCTTATGCCTGTTAATAGCATCCATTTCTTCAACAAGATCAACATAAACTTCATTATTGGCATATTTGGCTCTGTAGTTCTCCATGGAACACCGGATGCTATTGCATCAATTTGAAGTTGGTCACGCACTCCAAGAACCCATATCTTTCTCAGGCATCTCATTAAACAACTGAGAAGCCTCAATCACATGCACTGTCCTGCCCAACTACACAATCAAAGCATTCAAAGCAATCGTATTCCTTTCTGGCATCATATAATATATACACTTGGCATTATCCACACCCCCAAGATTCTGAACATAACCTGCCAAACATGAATGATGAAACCGAATCCAAAACAAGACTTTCATCAAACTGACCAGTTTGGCATTTCTAAGAAGCACGGGTGCGTTTCGGGATTCGGGTGCGGGTGCGGGTGCGGGTGCGGGACTCGGCAATTTTTGAAAAAGGTGGGTGCGGGTGCGGCGGGACTCGACGATTAAAAAATTATTAAAAATATTTTTATTTATATTTTTAATATATTGCTAAGCATACTTTTTCATATTATATAAACATATACCATACTTTTTCACATTATATAAACATATACCAAATTTAATAACTAAAACATGATGTTTATAAATTAAATACAACTCACAAGATTGAAATTAAGAGTCTAAAACTTAGTGGCTGGTTCAGTGAAGACATCCAGACAGCACAGAGAAGAGAGAAAGAGGCGATGGAGTTGGAGGGTGCGTTCTGCACTTTTTTTTTTTTTTTTTTAATTTCAGCCTGAACCGGCCGAAACGGCCGATACACGGCCGATATGGCCGATACACGGCCGAAACGGCCCGAATAGGGCCGAATCGGGCCGAATCGCGCCGCGTCGGCTTTGCCACGTGTCCCGACGCGGCCCGATGCGCGTCCGACGCGCGGTCAGCGGCGTCCGACGCGCGTCGGGACGCGTCCGACGCGGGTGCGGCGCCTCTGGCGCCGCACCCGTGCTTTCCAGTGGCATTTTCCAAGATGCAGGGAAAAACGCTTTGGAAATCAGCCCATTATTAATATTGTCAGTTGGAGTTCATTAATCTTTTCGTGAATTCTTTACTATCCCCCTATTTCGGAAACAAAAATTCTAGACCTGCATATAAAAATAAAAAACACATCTTTTGTCACAACTATAAATGTGACTAACTATAAGCGATTGAGAAAAAATATGTAAAAGTGACTGATAATCAATCACAGCTTGTCATAATAGCAAAAGTTATGGTCATAAGTCATAAGGTGAAATACTAAAACAGAGAGGTGGTAAAGCAACTCCCCATGTTGGAGTTAATAAAGTGTGATGCTGCTCTATGCGGCTCTCAGTTCTTTTTTTAGTCATTGTGGTTTGAGATTGGAGAGTATTAGGGCCTGTTTGGTAAGTTAGTTTGAGTAATGTTGTTTGAGTGTTTTTGATATATGTGTAGGTGAAAAAATGTGTTGAAATGTGTGTAAAATTGTTTAAAATTTGAAAATGTTGGTTAGAACTAACCAACCAAACAGGCCCTTATTATTACAAATATAAAGTTTCTTTCAGAAATTTATTTGAGTTTATGTAGTTTCTATCGGGTGTATAGAAAAGTTAGCTTCTCATGTGCTCTGTAGATGGACTTTAAAGTTGTTTAAGGCTATGTTTGGTTCATGTAAAATATTTTCCGAAAAATAAATATTTTCTGGAAATGCTATTTTCGGGAAAGAAAATATTTCAAGTGTTTAGTTGTATTTCAAAAAATGCTTTGAAAAATATTTTCTAGTGTTTGGCTGTATTCTTGAAAATACTATAGAAAACACATTTTCTACTTGTTGCTCACATTTTCTCACATTTTCTCAGCTTCCAAACAAATATATAATATCATTTCTCAATCCACAAACACAAAAGAAACAAAACCAAAGAAAAAAAACATCAAATCCGGTCAAGGGTGGACAGATCGACGCGATGCGACTCGCTGGTGGCAGATCGGCTTAAGGGTGGGTCAGCGGAGTGGGATGGGTCGCCGAAGTGGGATGGATCGGTGAGGATAAAGGATGGGTCGATCAGTTCGTGGGTTTGTGGCGCGATCTCACCGTCGCGTGGAGGGGACGAGGACAACGATTTGATTTTTCAGCACGATCTCGAACTCGACGGCATGATCTCTCTCTCTCTCTCTCTCTGTTTGTGCGTCTGAGTCTTTTCTCTCTCTCTTTCTCTCTTTGCGCGTCTCTGGAAATGATTTGAAGGTAAAATAGAAGCTGAAAATATTTTCCAGGTCAAAGGGGCTATTTTACGGTCAAAGTAAATAATTTTCTAAAAAATTTTATTTTCCATGCGCAACTAAACACACAATTTCATGTAAAAAGATTTCCTAAAATCGTTTTCATCCAAAACAAACCCAGCCTAAATTTTGGTAGTTTTCCGCTGAATATTATTGAAGCTTCTTGAGAAGAATTCATGTACTATTTTGGTGCTTTGATTAAATAAAAGTTTGCAGAAAGCCCTGGCTAGCATGTTGCTATTCTGTGAACAAAGCATATATGACAAGGAGTATTTGATTAGCTACCTGTCAGAAGATTATGACTCCTCCACGTGTCGTGTGTGGGGGTGTTGGTGGGAAAGGTTGTTTCATAACGTGACAGTTTTTTTTTTTTTTAATGAAGTACTATATAATAAACAGGACTTAAAAAGTGTATTACTGTGGAATATATATTGTATAAGGCTTAAGAGTATATAACTGTAGGATGACAGATAAAGTGGGAATAAGTGAGGGCATTGCTCGAACATGTACAAAGGTTTTAAAAATTAGGGGCCATTTAGTGTGGTATTTAAGCATTATTTTTCAGTTTTTAAATAATATTGTACGTATTTTTTTATACTTTTTTACTTATACATATTTCTAAAAAATATAAATAACGTTACTAAAACAATGTTACTAAACAAACCCTTAATCATCCAAAAACAAGTTAGTCTAAAGTACAATTAGATTTTTTTATTATTATTAAGTTTCAGTTCTAACCTTGCACAAGAATTGATTAGCCAAAACAACTGTAATTTCTAATTGCAGAATATACATATGGTATTGAATTTTTCACTAATGGTTGGCTAAATGTAAATTCATGTCATGCTCAAGATGTGATTTGTGATTGATGGAGAAATCAATAAAGTCATTCCTTGAGTAAGTGGAGAACACCCTTTCTTCTCACGGGCGTTAATCAATGCGAGTTTCCTGCATAAAGACATATGGCTCATCAACCAAAAACTGTTTTTGGGTAAAAACTGGTTTTGGTGGTCCCTATCTTCTAATATAGATGGACCAGCACCCCCTGCTATGTGTGGCTAAATGAAAGGCATGACTCAAGAGCTTGAGGTCTATTTTATGTAGATTAGCTCTGTGGGCTGCTTCCTACCACATTTGAACCCCAAAGACTATTGTTCATCAAGGAAAAATTAATTATGTGAAGACTTTGTGAGAGTGATATAAGATGTGAAATTATAAACAGAATTGAGTAATATGGCAGTTTCTGTAATTCTGTTTAGAACAAGGTATTTTTTTTTGTTACTGTGCTAAGAGTCGGTGTAGCTAACAATTGTTGTAAATTTCAGGGTGGCTTAAGCCTTGAAATGTTGAGCTGGGTGTTTGTTTCTTATTAGCTACAACCAGCAGTGTAGTTATTGAACTGCTTGTAAATTGCTAATTGGAGAATAAAACTGTTTATTCATTTAAAAAACTTTTTTTTTTATAAAAGGCAATGATTGGATCCAGTACTTTAGTGTATTGGATCATTACGGTGATAATATGTATCTGTTTTTTAACCATATGCTGCCATTGTAAGAGATCCGATGTACTTGAGGCATTGTACCCAAGCTAAATCCTAAATATAATAGAAAGTAATAAAAAAGAAAGGAAGGATAGGAGAAGAGAGGGAAGGGAATTTAAATAAAAATAAAAAATAAATAAAGAAAGAAAGAAAAAAACATATATTTTTTTATTTTTTCTACCATGTGTTTTGTTTGCTAGGGTGGAAGAGAATGGAAAATAAACATTGTGTGAGAAGAGTGACTCCCACTCACTCTTCTCTTATTTGAGAGGAACTAAGATGGTGGGTTAGGGAGAAAAACTGTTCATCACTTTTCTTTTCCTCCACCCTAATTCCCTTAATTTTTTTTCCATTTAACAATAAATATCAAAAAAATTAGTTAGTTGTCACGTTTCAAAACAATGTTGAAAGCTAGCATCTCGAGTGTCTGAAACTCAAGTTTCAAGATAAAAATCGAGTTTTTAAGTCTCGATTTGTAAGTGCACGGAAAAAAATCCACATGGAAATCAAGTTTTAAATACTCGAGTTCCAAAAACGTCGTTATAGGGCTTAAAAACGTCATTATAGGGCTTAAAAATCAAGTTATAAAAAAATTTTGCAAGAAAACGACACTATAGGGCTTTAAAACGTCACTATAGAACTTAAAAACGCCACTATAGGGCTCCTTGAACCTGGTATTGAACACTTACAAAAAAATTTTGCAGGAAAACGCCGCTGTATGGCTTTAAAATATCACCATAGGACTTAAAAACGCCACTATAGGGGCAATCAAGTGAAAAAAAATTTTGCATAGAACTCGAGTTTCTAAAACTTGAGATCCATGTGGCATTTTCAGTCCAAAAACACTCGCAAAGCGAGTCTTTGGAACTCGAGTTTTAATATGGATCTCGAGTTCCTAAAACTCGAGATACTATTTTTCTTAAAACATTGAAACGTTGCCTAACTTACTAAATTGTTGCCCCTCTCATTGCTAGTCTGTCCATTCTCCCCTAATTCCCTCCAACCAAACAACAAAATTGTTGTCCTTTTCTTCCCTCTTCCCTCAAACATAATGACGAACACATCAAACCAAAAAGGAAGAAGCACAAGAACAAGTGCAAGAGAAAGAAGGATTAGCCTTTCTTTTAAGCTAAGTTTCTTCTTAGCTACACACCAGTGTCATGGTTGTATCATTACTACATCTATCTACCTTTCTTTTCTTTTTTTGTTTCTTTATGTTTCCAACAGACATATTCTAGATTTATATTCTCCAAGCCAAAAAAAAAAAAAAACTATTCTCTTTTGCAGGTTAGTGCAATAATAGAAACTTTACCGATAGTCACTGTTTTTTTCAACAAGTCCATGTAGCATATTATCCATTTAGATTTTAGATATATCGTTGACAAAAAGCGAAACTTCATTGGAGTCAAACAGAAGAAGAACTTCCTGACCATAAGTACGTAAAATGAATGAAAAAAAGGCTTTTTACTTTTTGGGTTGTTTGTATTATTTTAATGGGATGATATTATTATTTAATGGGATGAATGTTAAAATAGAACTTGTGATGAATGAGATAAAATAACTTGGTAACATAATAATTTAGGCTTTTGTTTTGTCAAAATCATATATATATATATATATATATATATTTTATAAAAGAGCCGATGGAAATGTTCTTACAACTACCTACCAGACAGGAACACACCATAAAGGCATAAACCGAAATAGACTTACAGATCCATTATCCTACAAACCGAACTCGCTAGCCAACAAGACCAAACTATAAAAACTAGATGAAGACCTTCTTGGAATGCCCAGATTTCCGCATTTTTGGGTCCTCACTTGGCATGGAATTATGAGCACTAAAAGACTACTTTCTACGGCTGATTTCCATGCAATTCCACCCATTATCCGAAACTCCCTTCAATGGGCCCACAACTCCACCGCCCAATCGAACACACCTTTTTTACCAAAGGGTCCTTCCGTATTAGCCACAAACCTCATCAAATCATACTCTGAAAGGGGCTTGATAAAAGAGGCCCGGATACTGTTCGATGAAATGCCTGAGAGAGATGTGGTTGCGTGGACTGCCATGATTGCTGGGTACACGTCTTGCAACCACTACAGCCATGCATGGGCTATCTTCTGTGAGATGGTAAGGAATGGAGTGGAGCCAAATGCTTTTACTTTGTCCAGTGCTTTGAAGGGTTGTAAGAGCATGAAGGCTCTTTCATATGGGGCATTGGTCCATGGCTTGGCCATCAAGCATGGCATGAAGGAGTCTATGTATGTAAATAACGCACTCATGGATATGTATGCTACGTGTTGTGTTAGCATTGACGAGGCATGCATGGTCTTTCAGGAGATAGATGTTAAAAATGCTGTTTCATGGACTACTTTGATCACTGGTTACACTCATAGAGGTGATGGCTATGGTGGGCTTCGAGTTTTCAGGCAAATGTTGCTGGTAAGTAGTTGAAACAACCTCAAATTCCATGAAAACACTTGGGTTCCAAAGCTCACTTTTTATTCTGTATCTACAATTGAAAAGATTTCAATTTTTAAAAAGAATTCAGCTTTATATATCTCACAGTATACATTTAAGTTCTTGAATTTATTTGACAAACAGGAGGAAGCAGAACTCAACCCATTTAGCTTTTCAATTGCTGTTAGAGCTTGCACCTCAATTGGCTCATACGCTTTGGGCAAGCTAATACATTCAGCAGTGATTACACATGGGTTCAATACCAATCTTCCTGTCATGAATTCTATACTAGACATGTATTGCAGGTGTGGTGGTTTATCGGAGGCAAATCAGTATTTCCATGAAATGAACGAGAAAGATTTAATTACATGGAATACCTTGATAGCTGGTTATGAAAGATTGGACTCTACTGAGTCTTTACATATCTTTTCACAAATGGAGTCAGAAGGTTTTAGTCCAAATTGCTTCACATTTACCAGTGTTACAGCTGCCTGTGCAAATTTAGCAGTATTGAATTGCGGACAACAGGTTCATGGAGGAATTGTTCGCAGAGGCCTTGACAGGAACTTGGCATTGGCTAATGCAATTATTGACATGTATGCCAAGTGTGGGAGCATAAGTGATTCACGCAAAGTTTTTAGTGAAATGACTTGCAGAGATTTGGTCTCTTGGACTACTATGATGATTGGATATGGGGCTCATGGATATGGAAAAGAGGCTGTTGAATTGTTTGATGAGATGATCAGGTCTGGTATTAGACCTGATAAGATTGTGTATATGGCAGTTCTGAGTGCTTGCAGCCATGCTGGACTTGTAGATGAAGGTTTGAGGTATTTCAAATCAATGGTGGGCGATTATAATATTACTCCAAATCAGGAGATTTATGGCTGTGTCGTGGATCTGCTAGGGCGTGCAGGGAGAGTTGAGGAGGCTTATGAGCTAATAGAGAGTATGCCATTTAAACCTGATGAGTCTGTATGGGGGGCACTTCTTGGAGCTTGTAAAGCACATAAGCTTCCGATTTTGGGCAAATTGGCGGCTCGTAGGATTTTAGAATTGAGGCCAAATATGGTGGGGACCTACGTGATGCTGTCAAATATATATGCAGCTGAAGGTAAGTGGGGGGAGTATGCAAATATGAGGAAGTTGATGAGAGGGATGGGGAGTAAGAAAGATGCAGGGAGGAGTTGGATTGAGGTAAGAGACCAGGTTTATAGTTTTGTTGTTGGAGATAAGATGGGTTCTCACATAAAGTGGGTGTATGGAGTTTTGGATTTGTTGATTTGGCATATGAAAGAAGCAGGATATGTACCAGATTTGGATTGCTTAATACATGACCAAGAAGATGCAACTTGAAAAAAATCTGAAGTTGAGGGGTGGTTTGAATACCATATTGATAATGGTAGAATGATTCTGGAACAATTTTTGGTTATTCCACTCAACTTTAAATTGGGTATACACAGACAGAAAGAAGAAGGAATTGTGTATGAGGGGATTTGGTATTCCTCTTGAGACTTTCAATTTTGAGACATTTGAATCCAGTAAGTGGCAAAAAAGAAATGAAGAAGAAACTTAGCAGCATCAAAAAAAGGGCATTGTTTAATTAACCTGCACTACAATTTAAGATATTCTGATTGATGCGGGAGACACAAGAAGATTATTATTTAGTATTATTTATGTTTGCAAGCCCATTATATTTTTATATTTTAGGTCCTATTAGTTTATTGGGCTTTTATTATTTTAATTTAGAAGTAAGGTTATTTTTGTAATAAGACAATTAGGGTTTCGTAGCCAATTAGAACTAGGGTTTAGCAATCCTTTATAAGCAACTTATTGTACTCCTTGAGGAGATAATTGATTTTGATGAATGAAAACAATGGCCGTTTGGTCTTTTTTTGGTCTGGTGCTGACTCCAGGTCTACCCTAGGTGCTGACTCCTAGTGGTTTTCCCGCTTTGTGCTGACTCCAAGCAAGGCCTAGGTGCTGACTCCTAGGTCATATCCCTTTATTTTATTGTTATTTCAATTTTGTTCTGGTTGTCCTGCGTCAGTTTTGGTATCAGAACAAACATCGATTTGTTTGAAGCATCCGCAGTCAATCCAGAACTAAAAAAAAATCACCACAAAAAAAAAAAAAAGAGACCCACGCAAGACCCATCACTCACCAGCCGCCAAAACCCATAAAACCAACACCCACTGCCGCAAAACCCAACAACCACCACCGCTGAGATTGACCCATCATCCGCCGAAACCCACAGATCAGCACTTGACCACCGCCGACCCACCAGCCACCAGACTAGAAACAGAGGAGTTTAAAGCCCACAAGAGCCGCCGATGTCAATACTGGATTCGTGCCACCGAGAACCACCTGCGCCCACTCACCGTCCACACCGCTCTCACCATGCCGCTTCATGCTTCGCCAGTCCCATCACCGCGATCTGACGTGCGAGCTCCAATCTGCACCTCGAGCACCGCTAACCATGAACGCTGGCGAGCCCATGCCGCTGCTCCGCCGTTGACTCCAGTGCCACCTCGTGGTTGCTCCACCACTTGTTTTCTCTTTTAATTTCTTTTGCTTCTAATAGTCTTTTTTAGCTTCGATGTTTAACATGTTTGGAGTTGGGCTTAGCAGAATTTAATTTTAAGTAGTTCTTTTTATTGTATTTCACATTTTTAAAAATTAAAAAAAAATTAAAAAAAAAAAGTAGAGAGAGAAAGGAAAGAAAGTACTATAGCTGTGCCAGCCCCCCTTAAGTTGGTTATCCACAGATTCATTTTGTGCAAACAGCCCACTCACTTGAGGAGCTATGCCTGTGACTGTAGTGCAGCAAGTTGGCCACTAACAAAGAGAAAGTCATAGCAGCTATTTGTTGAAGCACTATTTTAGAGAATCATGATAATATTAGATGCACCTTATTTTGATGGTGATACTACTTATCCACGAGATTTTATCAACTGGATGAATGGGATGGAGCAATTCTTTGAGCAAGCAAATTGGGCAGATAATAAAAAGGTTAGGTATGCAAAGATGAAGTTAAGAGGTCACGCACAAAGGTTTTGGGAGAAGCTTGAATATTTCTGCTATCTGGATTATAAACCTGCCATTAGTGAGTGGGAAGATATGAAAGAAAAGTTTTGTGATGAATATTTGTCACCATACTATCGAGCTAAGTATCTACCCCAATCTCAGTGTGGTACTTTTCTAACTGAATCAAGTACGATGAATTCTCATCGTCATCCTATTTCATGTCCTCAACGCACTTTTGAACAATCTACCAAGGAATCATCCACCAAGGAAGTAACGGAATTAACTGTAAAGATCATGAAAGATATTCGAGACAAGATTGCTCAACACAAGAAGACTCAATCCGATTCAATTGGGAAACCAAGGACACTAGATCACAATGAACTTCTTGTTGGCCCAATAGAAGACAACATTGATGATGATATCTTGGTCATTGAGAATCCTCCAGCAACACCAAAGCCTAATGTTGACACAGACGTACATGCCTCGACAAGTGTTGCTTTAATATGCATGCAAGAAAATGAATCTATTGAAAAGCAGCAAGGTAAAGAAATGGTGCCTAAAGAGAGTATTATGTTAAAGGGTGCACATGATGTGAAAGTTGAAGTTGTTGAATGTGTTTCTGATCAACCCTCCACAGTCCTTGAAGATCTACATCTTGGTGAAGTCGAAGAGGTTAAAACTACAGTGCTTCCTATGGTTCATAAGGTTCAAGACGAGATTATACTGATTCCACACATTGATTTTGTTATTCCAAATGAGTTTGATGTGGTGGAATTCAAGGTTTTTCTTTTCTCTGTGCTCCCTAAGGTGATTCTAGATTTGAAGCAAATGCTACTTGTTCGCATCCTAATCCTTCAACACTTTAGAACTCAAGGTCGAGTTTTCTCCAACCAGAGGAGAATGATGCGGGAGACACAAGAAGATTATTATTTAGTATTATTTATGTTTGCAAGCCCATTATATTTTTATGTTTTAGGTCCTATTAGTTTATTGGGCTTTTAGTATTTTAATTTAGAAGTAAGGTTATTTTTATAATAAGGTAATTAGGGTTTCTTAGCTAATTAGAACTAGAGTTTAGCAATCCTTTATAAGCAACCTATTGTACTCCTTAAGGATATAGTTGATTTTTGATGAATAAGAACAATGGCCGTTTGGTTTTTCTTTGGTTTGGTGCTGACTCCAGGTCTACTCTAGGTGCTGACTCCTAGTGGTTTCTCCGCTTGGTGCTGACTCCAAGCAAGGCCTAGGTGCTGACTCTTAGGTCATATCTTTTATTTTTCCGTTGTTTTAATTTTGTTTTGGTTGTCCTACGTCATATTCTTTTAATTTACTCTTCATTTTGTGCTGCAACCAAATCAAAAATGATAGATAGTATCAATGTACTAGGTTGTATTGTTAGTATTGTTTGGTTTTGCAATGTCTACGTTCTTTCCCTCTTCAAATTTATTTTCAGTTGCCCTCTTTTGTAGAAGATGGAATAAGAAATGAAGAGCATTATCAAGATTCGAGAAATATAGTGTTATATAAATATGGTGTCAGCATTTTAAACATATGGTAAGTACAAGCAGGAACAGACCAAACAGAGAGGTATAAGCCAATTAGACAGTGGAAAACCAATTTTTGTGCCGCTGCAAACTTCAAAATTGAAACATTACAGGGTCCTGCAAAAACAATTAACAGGAGAGAGCTTAACCCCCACTTTTTTTTCTTAGTTTTTTTATTTGTGGATGGGAGTATCACTCATTATAATCCAACATACATAATACTAATTTCAGGGAAGAACCATCAACCAGGTGAGTACTTATCTCATCCAAAAAAGACCTGCAACATAAACAGCGGTACATTTAACTTGGCGACAGTATCTGTGCAACAACATTGAAACAGCTGAATAAACCCGCTTCAAGGAATCACATACACACACACACACAAACACATCATTCATTGAATAATATTCCTACAATTATGCCTCTACGTTTCACCGCTTGTATATACCAGTGTCCAAGCTCACCATAGAAACCGATTCTGCCAAAACACATTCCCAATGCATTCGAGTTTCTAAAGGTAATCTAGTTCTCTGGTGAAATTCCACAGTATTTCCAAATGTGATAGTGACTTGACTTCAAACTGTATTAGACATTGGAAGCATTGTCATTTGTGCCTTGGAAATACAATATGTATTCCCCAACCATTTGACATCAAGTGCGGTAATGAATGAATCCATCAATGGTCTATCTGTAGCATTTGGACAACAAATGGAGTTTTGCTTATCAGAAAAGTCTCCGTTGATAAGTCTTAACCCCAAATTGTCATTTTTGTCTTGCACAACTTTTAACTTCACTCTCCACCTTACTCTTATAAGTTATAAGAGAATGAAGTGTCATTTGAACTAGAACTTATTGAACCATTAGCTATTTTTATCTGGCACAATTAAGGCATAAGCACTACCTTCCTTCAAGTCTCACAAGGGAGATTTATCAATAATCGTCACTGATTGTATATCACATGACATGATTGTGGAATGTTAAAAGATAGCAAGCTCTGATTGATTAAAGTAGATTGTTGTGCAGAAAGGAATAATCAAGTTTTTGTTAAAAGGATTATCACATTCACGTGAAGTTGTGATAAGAGAATAATTTTAAGCTATGCTTTTTTATTGTAAATATATAATTCTTGTAGTTGGCATCAGTTTGGTACCTTGGTTCAATGCAATGATGGAGATGGGATAGTGGCACTGATATTACAAGTATTTCGGGGTGTAAGGATTGTGAACAGAGAGCAGAACAAGTTTGTCACGTTTTTTGATTGTGAACATATAATTCTTGTAGTTGGCATCAAACATGAGTTGTAGTTCCTTTTTGCATATCTCAATAATCTCTCAAGCTTTATCAAATTTTTGTACCCAAAATTTCTCACTGAAATTGGTACTGACATAGCTGACTAGGAGAACTGCGTTATTTTTTTTTAAATACCTGCCACGACTGAGAGAAAAAACAAAAATTTTAGGCGAAACATTAGTTATTTTTACGAGCATTATTAAGTTTTTAAAAAATTAAAAATTCTAGCTAACATTCCACAACAAATTTTTTTTTTTTCATATGAATCTATTACCACAAAAGAGAAAAGTATTAACACCTTTTTAGTCAAAAAGTAATCCTTGATTAGCAATGTAAATGAAAAACCATTGCACTATGATACATCCACTGATCCACCTCAACCAAATGAAATCCACCACTATTCCACATCCACAAACAACAATTACTCTATGCCCAATCTAGCACATATCAAAGCAAGCCAACTCAAACCCCAAAAGCCCACATTAAACACTTGCAATTGCCCAGCCAAACGATATAAAAATAAAAGTACGATAAAACAAGAGAAAAGAAAACCCTTTTTTTTTTATATAAGTAAGAAATTTTATTAAAAATAAAAAAAAAAAAACCAATCAAGTTCACTATGAGAGAAAAGAAAACTATTAAACATAATTACTGCAACCTGGAGAAGTAACACCTTTAAAACAAGCATAAAACATCATTGTTTCATACCCTTTGTTCCTGGTTTATGTAAAGACTAATCAATTACTAAGAAAATGCATACTGCCTTCTCTAACACACCAATTATATTTCTCTAGTTGAATCCATGTGTAGCAAATTATTCATTGTTCTAGAATTAAGATTTCAAGTGGATAGAAACTAAATAAATGTCATAATTAATTTGCTAAATCCAAATCATCAAATACAGTATCACCTGACGTTCTAGCCATGTTTAAGCCAACCTGATCTTATTATGCCTGTTAATAGTTGCATCCATTTCTTCAACAAGATCAACATAAACTTCATTATTGGCATATTTGGCTCTGTAGTTCTCCATGGAACACAGGATGCTATTGCATCAATTTCAAGTTAGTCACGCACTCCAAGAAACCATATCTTTCTCAGGCACCTCATTAAACAACTGAGAAGCCTCAATCACATGAACTGTCCTGCCCAACTTCACAATCAAAGCATTCAGAGCAATCGTATTCCTTTCTGGCATCATATAATATATACACTTGGCATTATCCACACCCCCAAGATTCTGAACAAAACCTGCCAAACATGTGATGAAACCGAATCCAAAACAGGACTTTCATCAAACTGACCAGTTTGGCATTTTCCAAGATGCAGGGAAAACGCTTTGGAAATCAGCCCATTATTAATCTTGTCAGTTGGAGGTTTAATTTCATTAATCCTTTCATGAATTCTTCACTATCCACCTATTTCGGAAACAAATATTCTTGACCTGCATAAAAATAAAAATAAAAAACTCACAACTTTTACCACAACTATAAATGTGACAGATTATAAGTGATAGAAAGAGAGTATATAAAAGTGACTGACAATCAATTACAATTTATCGAGCAAAAGTTGTTGCTTTTGGAAAACTTTGAAAGTGGTTCATAAGTCATAAGGTGAAATACTGGAACAGAGAGGTGGTAAAGCAACTCTCCATGTTGGAGTTAATAAAGTGTGAGAGTATTTTAGTCGTTGTGGCTTGAGATTGGAGAGCATTATTATTACAGATATAGAGTTTCTTTCAGAAATTTATTTTAGTTTCTGTAGTTTCAATTGGGTGTATAGAAAAGTTAGCGTCTCATGTGCTCTGCAGATGGACTTTAAAGTTGTTTAAATTTTGGTAGTTTTCCACTGAATTTTATTGAAACTTCTTGAGAAGAATTCATGTACTATTTTGATGCTTTGATTTAATAAAAGTTTGCAGAAAGCCCTGGCTAGCATGTTGCTATTCTGTGAACAAAGCATACATGACAAGGGGTATTTGATTAGCTACCTGTCAGAAGATTATGACTCCTCCATGTGTCGTGTGTGGGGTGTTGGCGGGAAAGGTTGTTTCATAATGTGACACGATTTTATTTTTTTGGGCAAAATATTATTTTCGTCTTTAAATTTTTATAAAAGTTTATTTTTTGTCCCTAAACTTTGCAAAATGTTCTACTTTTCATCCTTTTATCTTACGTAGTTTAATTGATTGATGATATGATATCTGACTTAGATTAAACTAATTTATTTTTTAAATTATAAACACGTGTCACCCAATGATTGGCACACATGGATTAAAATTTTCAGTGAGACAAAATTACCCTCACACCCAAACAAGTGAACAACCCAATCTCCAAAATCCCCAAATCTCAAAAGATGAAACCCAGGTCCCCAACGCCATAGTTGCAATACATATCAGAAGCAGCAGCCAGCAGCAGCAGCTGAAGCTCACTCACATTCACATAGAGACACAGAGATAGTGTGACTCAAAAAACAAGTTCACTATGAGAGAAAAGAAAACTATTAAACATAATTACTGCAACCTGGAGAAGTAACACCTTTAAAACAAGCATAAAACATCATTGTTTCATACCCTTTGTTCCTGGTTTATGTAAAGACTAATCAATTACTAAGAAAATGCATACTGCCTTCTCTAACACACCAATTATATTTCTCTAGTTGAATCCATGTGTAGCAAATTATTCATTGTTCAAAAATTGAGATTTCAAGTGGATAGAAACTAAATAAATGTCATAATTAATTTGCTAAATCCAAATCATCAAATACAGTATCACTTGAAGTTCTAGCCATGTTTAAGCCAACCTGATCTTATTATGCCTGTTAATAGTTGCATCCATTTCTTCAACAAGATCAACATAAACTTCATTATTGGCATATTTGGCTCCGCAGTTCTCCATGGAACACAGGATGCTTTTGCGTCAATTTGAAGTTAGTCACGCACTCCAAGAAACCATATCTTTCTCAGGCACTCATTAAACAACTGAGAAGCCTCAATCACATGAACTGTCCTGCCCAACTTCACAATCAAAGCATTCAAAGCAATCGTATTCCTTTCTGGCATCATGTAATATGTACACTTGGCATTATCCACATCCCCAAGATTCTGAACATAACCTGCCAAACATGAATGATGAAACCGAATCCAAAGGAGGACTTTCATCAAACTGACCAGTTTGGCATTTTCCAAGACGCAGGGAAAAACGCTTTGGAAATCAGCCCATTATTTATCTTGTCAATAGGAGGTTCAATTTCATTAATCTTTTCATGAATTCTTCCCCATCCACCTATTTCGGAAACAAAAATTCTAGACCTGCATAAAAATAAACAACTCACAACTTTTGTCACAATTATAAATGTGACAGACTATAAGTGATAGAAAGAGAGCATATAAAAGTGATTGACAACCAATCATAATTTATCATGGTAACAAAAGTTGTTGCTTTTGGAAAACTTTGAAAGTGGTTCATAAGTCATAAGGTGAAATACTGGAACAGAGAGGTGGGAAAGCAACTCTCCATGTTGGAGTTAATAAAGTGTGAGAGTATTTTAGTCGTTGTGGCTTGAGATTGGAGAGTATTATTATTATTACAGATATAGAGTTTCTTTCAGAAATTTATTTTAGTTTCTGTAGTTTCAGTTGGGTGTATAGAAAAGTTAGCTTCTCATGTGCTCTGCAGATGGACTTCAAAGTTGTTTAAATTTTGGTAGTTTTCCACTGAATTTTATTGAAACTTCTTGAGAAGAATTCATGTACTATTTTGATGCTTTGATTTAATAAAAGTTTGCAGAAAGCCCTGGCTAGCATGTTGCTATTCTGTGAACAAAGCATATATGACAAGGAGTATTTGATTGGCTACCTGTCAGAAGATTATGACTCCTCCATGTGTCGTGTGTGGGGTTTGTTGGCGGGAAAGGTTGTTTCATAATGTGACACAGTTTTATTTTTTTGGCAAAATATTATTTCTGTCTCTAAACTTTTATAAATATTTATTTTTCACCCCTAAATTTTGTAAAATATTCTACTTTTCATTATTTTTGTCTTAGGTGACTTAACAGAGCGATGATATGGTATCTGACTTGAATTAAATTAATTTATTTTTTAAATTATAAACACGTGTCACCCAATGATTGGCACACATGGATTAAAATTTTCAGTGAGACAAAATTACCCTCACACCCAAACAACCCAATCTCCGAAATCCCCAAATCTGAAAAGATGAAACCCAGGTCCCCAACGCCATAGTTGTAATACATATCAGAAGCAGCAGGCAGCAACAGCAGCTGAAGCTCGCTCACATTCACATAGAGACACAGAGATAGTGTGACTCAAAAAACAACAACATTCATGGGGTTGGGTATGCTCGCCTCAAGGGTCATCAGACCCACTGCTTCCAAGCTCTCTCGATCATCGTCCCTTCATTTCATCCAACCCATTGTCTCTACTCCGGAGGCCTCGTCCGCTCAATCCCAGCCACAACCCGACCCGACTCCAGATCCCCCTCCTCCGTCGCGCCGACCCCCTGTGGCCGGAGCCCGAGTCCATTTCCCCAACCCGGAAGACGCGATCTAAGTGTTCGTCGATGGGTACTCCGTGAAAGTCCCAAAGGACATGACGGTCCTTCAAGCCTGCGAAATCGCCGGCGTTGATATCCCTCGATTCTGCTACCACAGTCGCCTCTCCATCGCCGGAAACTGCCGCATGTGCCTCGTCGAGGTCGAGAAAACGCCCAAACCCGTCGACAGACGTAAGATGCCCACTTGCTCAAGATGATATTACAACTATGGCGTTGGGGACCTGGGTTTTCATCTTTTCAGATTTGGGGATTTTGGAGATTGGGTTGTTTGGATCGGGTTGTTTGGGTGTGAGGGTAATTTTGTCTCACTGAAAATTTTAATCCTATGTGTGCTAATCATTGGGTGACACGTGTTTATAATTTAAAAAATAAATTAGTTTAATTCAAGTCAGATACCATATCATCACTCTATTAAACCATGTAGGACAAAAGGATGAAAAGTAGAACATTTTGCAAAATTTAGGGGACGAAAAACAAATATTTAAAAGTTTAGAGACTGAAAAATGAACTTTTGTGAAAGTTTAGAGACAAAAATAATATTTTACCTTTATTTTTTTAATGAAGTACTATATAATAAACAGGACTTAAAAAGTGTATTACTATGGAATATATATCGTATAAGGCTTAGGAGTATATATATCGTTTAAGTGAGGGCATTGCTCAAACATATACAAAGCTCTTAAAAATTAGGCGCTATTTGATATTGTATTTTGAATAATAATTTTTAATGTTTAAATAATATTACATGTATTTATATATTTTTTTTACCAAATATATTTTTTTAAAATACAAACAATATTATTAAAATAATATTACCAAATGGGCTCTTAATCACCCAAGAACAAGTTAGTCTCAACTATAATTGGATTTTTCTTTTTCTCTTTTTTGCTCTCAAGTATCACTTTCTAACCTTGCACAAGAATTAATTAGCCCAAACAACTGTAATTTCTAATTGTAAAATATACATATGGTATTGAAGTTTTCACTAATGGTTCGCTAAATGTAAATTCATGTCATTCTCAAGATGTGATTTGTGATTGATGGAGAAATCAATAAAGTCATTCCTTGAGTACCTGGAGAATTGCCTTTCTTCTCAAGGGCGTCAATCAATGTGAGTTTCCTGCATAAAGACATGTGGCACATCAACCAAAAACTGTTTTTGGGTAAAAACTGGTTTTGGTGGTCCCCATCTTCTGATATAGATGGACCAGCCACCCCCAGCTACGTGCGGCTAAATGAATGGCATGACTCAAGGGCTTGAGGTCTACCTTATGTAGATTAGCTCTGTGGGCTGCTTCCTACCACATTTGAAGTCTATTGTCCATCAAGGAAAAATTAATTATGAGAAGACTTTGTGAGAGTGATATAAGATGTGAAATTATAAACAGAATTGAGTAATATGGCAGTTTCTGTAATTCTGTTTAGAACAAGGTAGTTTTTTGTTGCTTGTGAGGTATGATACTGTCCTAAGAGACGGTGTAGCCAATAATTGTTGTAAATTTCAGGGTGGCTAAGCCTTGAAATGTTGAGCTGGGTGTTTGTTTCTTATTAGCTGCAACCAGCTGTGTAGTTATTGAACTGCTTGTAAATTGTTAATTGAGGAATGAAACTGTTTATTCATTTAAAAAACTTTTTTTTTAAGCAAGGATTGAATCTAATACTCTAGTACATTAGATCATTATGATGATAACACGTGTTTGCTTTTTAGCTATGTGCAACTATTGTAAGGGGTCATGTGTATTCGAGGCATTGGATCCAAACCAAGCTCTAAATAAAATAAAGTAATAGAAAATAAAGGAATGGTGGGAAAAAAAAAAAAAAAAAAAAAAGCATATTTTTCTATTTTTCCTTCTGTGTGTTTTGTTTGCAAGGGTAGAAGAGAGTGGAAAATACACAGTGTGTGAGACGCTGAGTCCCCACTCACTCTTCTCTCATTTGAGAGGAACTAAGATGGTGGATCAGGAGGAAAACTGCTCATCACTTTTCCTTTCCTCCACCCTAATTCCCTCCAACCAAACAACAAAATTGTTGTCCTTTTCTTCCCTCTTCCCTCAAACATAATGACAAACACATCAAACCAAAAAGGAAGAAGCACAAGAACAAGAGCAAGAGCAAGAGCAATAAGGATTAGCAGTTCTTTTAAGTTAAGTTTTCTTCTTAGCTACACACCAGTATTATGGTTGTATCATTACTACATCTATCTACTTTTTTTTTTTCTTTATGTTTCCAGCAGACATATTCTAGATTCATATTCCCCAAGCCAAAAAAAAAACATTATTCTTTTGCAGGTTAGTTCAATGATAGCAACTTTACAGATGGTCCCTGTTTTTTTTCAACTAGTCCATGTAGAATATTATCGATATATCGTTGACAAAAAACGAAACTTCATTAGAGTCAAACAGAAGAAGAACTTCCTGACCGTAATGTGTCAAAAAAGTAACAAAGACAGGACAGCTAGTTTCTTTTCCATTCCCAAGAATTTTTTCATCTGCTTTTTTTTTAATTACTTCTCCCTATTAACAGCTTGTATTGTATTTGTAGCTGTGTCTTTTGCTGCAATGTACCCAACAAACTGGTACATACCTTTAAACTATGTTACCTAATCTAAACTTCTATAAATTTTAAAAGGGCAAAGCTACATTTCTTAGATATTGTAACTAAGTACCTCAATTAAATTTAAAAATAAGTACACAATGTAATGCGGTTTCAATATATATATATTTATAAATATAAAAGAACCTTGTGTGAGAGTATGAGGTTTTGTGATGCAATACATTCTTTGATAATTATTTCATTTAGTCTTCCTCCTCATCTCCTCTTCTTTAGAAGATTCAACATCATCCTTTAATTAGCACCATGTGTCACTCTTCTTTGAAATGTACATAGGTACTATTCTTCATTTAACCTTCCACCTAAGGAAATTTTTTTATAATTTGATTCATTTAACATTCCACTTAAGCAATGGTTTTAGTGAATCAATAAGTTTTTTAATATTTATTTATGTCCAATAATAAATTATTTATTTCCATAATATTTAAATTTTAATAACATTTTTAGGCCACCACTTAGCAAAGAATGTAAAATAAGTAGCAAAAAAATCCAAAATATTTTCCACTATAAATGGCTTACCAACTTGTAAATGCCAAGTAAGTAAAATAAGACATTGGGTGATAAATCTTCAAAATCAAAAGTTTCTATGTTATCCCAAACTCCCAACTAATCATTTTATTCCACACATTTATTCAAAACTATGAGAGTCTAAGGTTTGATATGTGACACATTTCTTGAGAACGAAAGAATATCTTTATTTAACCTTCCACCTAAGCAAATATAATACTACTTAATGAGTTTCACAAAAACCTTTTTTTTTAATCTATTATACATGAACTAAAAAGAGATTTTTATATGACCTTATAATATACCCACGCATTCAGCAAGACATCTATTTGTTGATCTCATCTCTTTTCAATGATATGTTATATAATGAATGAGTTTTAATAATGATTGCCCTTAGAGCATATATTAGTAAACCATTTTAGAAAATATTTTATAAAAAAATGAAAACATGATTAACTGTTTTGACAATTTTTTCAATTTTCCATAAAAACTTTCGCAAAATGGATGGTTAATATATGCCCTAAGGGCATATATTAACCGGACCCTAAAATTTTAAAACATAATACTACCTACTGATCAAGTTATACATAAACTTTTTTTTTCAAAGACTATTATACATGGACTATAAAGAAATTTTCATATGAATTGATAATATACTCATGTATTGAGCAGACATCTTTGTATTGATTTTAATCGAAGAACGTAATATACACCATTAAGGAACCATAACTAAAATTCACACAATAACAATATGTCATGTAATTAAAAAAAATTGCATTTTTATCCAAAGAGTATGATTACTTTATTAGAATTATTCTTCAATTGGGGACTGCTTGAAAAACAAATCTTGGTAAACCTTTACAAGCGTGGATCAAACAACTATCCTCCAAGCTATAATCTCTATTATCTAAGGTATCAAAAACTCTTCATAAAATTCTGTAAGGTTCACTTTTTTATTATCAGTAACACTGGTATAAAAGGTAACAAAGCATCACAACAATAAACAGAGCTTTTTTAGAACTCATGCTACTTCTGAAAATCAGAGATCTTTTCCATCCTCAATTTCAAAAGCTGAAACTGGCAATGTCCTGGACAGCCCTGTAAGACTCTTGATAGTAATTTTATCAGTTGGAGGATCATCCACAAAGATTTCATTGAGTGTAACCCAAATCAAAAGCTCCTTGGCCTTGACCCCACTAAGCCTCTTGATTTTTTTGTGATCAATATAAGCTGAGACTTCAGTGGCATAAGAAACAAGCTTGCCAATCTTTTCAAACTTGTGGGTTATGCTCCTTTTCTGCCTTAGCCACACAAAGCCAGTTTCTTTCACATACCCACATTCCTCAATGTCTTGCAGAGGCAATAAGCCATTGGGCAAGCCCATTTCTGTGAGCAAAAACTTTGACTTCTCTTGACAGAACTGATGTCCTTGGTAGTACTCAGCCTTGGCCTTGATTTCCTCTGTAACCAGAGACATTTTTGTGTTCTCTGTTTGTTCAAAGTGAATAACATAGAATGGTTTGAGGAAGAGGTAGTGTTGATAATTGATAAATACTGTAGTTTGTGTAGTGGTGAAGATGTACTTTTGCCCTTCCTTTCTTTTTCTTTTTTTTCCAAAATTCCCATCATGCTATTAAGGTTAACTGACATAAATATTGATGGGTTGGTAACTTTATTTAAGACACATTTAATATTTTTATATAAATTTTAAAAAAAAAATAGAAATTAAATTGTGTATAAATATTGAAAACAAGTACATACAATGATAATAAATGTGTGTTAATAATTTACCGAAAACTGAATTCCTCTAAAATTTTAGGTGTATATTACAATTCATATTTAAATACTTATTGTAGGGACTCGATTTGTAACGGACCCTCAACAATAACATTTGTAGAGAAGTGGGTTCAAGAATTTGGCATCACCGAAGTAAATAATGGCTGGTGTAAAGTTTATCGTGAACAATTGATAGCGTGAAATATATTCGATTCTCAATGTCACAATTTGGCTAAGTGTTTATGAAGCTTCTTTGTCCTCGGCCCAGGCCGAGGATCTATATCGTTTTTCCTTTCCCCCCCCCCCCCCTCTTTGTTGGGAAATCTCTTAGTTATATATTGTTTCCTTCTGTTAATCTTAGCTGTCCATCTGGCAATAATCTGAGCCTTTAGGCATAGGGGATTGTCCCATCATCTGTATTTGCAGGCTTTATGTTATTTCCCAGCCGCCTTTGCAGGCTTTATAACAGTTGAAGTGACTGATGCTTTAGGGTTTTCAGGTCACCTCACCATTAAAGTGGTCAGAATGTTGGTGAGATATATTCAACGGAGGTGGGATATTTTCCCTTTAGTGAAGTCGGCGTGCCAAGGACAGGTCATCCTCGGCACGGGCCTTGGACGTCCTGGGTTCTTTCCCATTGTCCTCGGCCTTAGCACTATCCTCAGCGCGGGCCTTGGGCCGCACGTAGTGGGCCAGCGTGGTTAGTGCAATAAGACCCACACTTATTATTCATTAACATGTACCTTGTTATTAACAATACCTAATACTATTACTATGTATTATTTTTACATATAAACTAATTGTAGTTTTTTTTTAAGAATCATACTAATTATTGTTTAAAATGGAAAATAAGAAAATCATTAACATGTACCTTGTTATTAACAATATCTAATACTATTACTATGTATTATTTTTACATATAAACTAATTGTAGTTTTTTTTTAACAATCATACTAATTATTGTTTAAAATGGAAAATAAGAAAATCAAATACGTATGCCACAATTGGTGAGTACAAAGTGGAATATAGAAAGTGAGATTATTATAATTATTGTCATTCATCCAACTCCAAATTTGTGTGTGCAAATTAATAAATTACTAAGAAAAAAAATCAGTTTTTAAATATCTATTTTTCGTTAATATGTGGCCTTACAGTATTTATTAACAAAATCCAACATTGATTATATCTACAATTATCATCACTTATCCAAATCCAAATTGAAAGGTATTTCGGTTTGAGTTTTTCTTGTGTGTGTGTATCATTTTAAGCAAGCGTCTCTAGCTGAAAAAAATGGACAACATCATGAAGATTAGGGTAAAAAGAAAATAGGGACTGAAGTCGTCTATATTTCCTAAGTAACTTCATCCTAAAATACTAAGAATTGTATTCATCCATTTTAAAATGACTAGATTGGATTATATTACATCATCATAATTTTAAATGGATATCAAGTTGGTAAGTATTATAATTTTCTCCATTGGCAAATAAATTATTTTATAGTTCAAGTTATAAATTATAAATTTAAAGGTGTATTTATTACCACACTGTCAAATCTAACAAATAAAATTGTAATAGTGAAATGAAAAGTTTGTAATAGTCAATTTTTTTCTATTTAAAAAAAAATATATATATATATATATATATATGTATATATATAGTCAATTTTTGTTCAAATGTTGATAGCTTTATAAAATCTAATGTACGCATTTCAAAAAAATTTTCCTGAAAAAAAAAAAAAAAAAAAAAAAAAAAAGAGGCAACATGATAATTTAGGTGATCCATAACAGGGCAATTTGACTTAGTACGGTACGGTGCTTGTGTTTATGATACACGGTCGAACAATTACGGCAGAATTTTAATAATAAAAAATTGTAGACTGATAGTTTAAATTTCTTTAAATTTATATTTCCCAAATATTGTAAGTTTGTAACTAAAGTACCATTTCATTAACAAAAATAATGTTATCTCTTTTATGAACAATTAAATACAATGGTGTAACAATTAAATACAATGAGGAAGAGTTGCTTGTTAAGGATGTGTTGGTCCATGGGAGTTGGAATCTAGGCATGTTGTCTTTTGATTTCCATGGCCTCATCCAGAATGCAATCCTAGCCACCCCCCTACATAGAATTTCTCAGAGAGAGGACCAGCTTTGTTGGATTTCTAGTTCAAATGGAGACTTTGACTCAAAAAATGCCTATCTGTTGGCCATTGGTGAGAACCCCGACAGCCCGAATTTTCATGGGAAGTGGTTGTGGAAGCTAAACATGCCTCCAAAAATTCAAGTCTTTCTCTGGAAGTGTCTACTCAATAGTTTGCCTGTCAAAAGCATTCTTTCCCAAAGAGGCATTACTAATTTAGGTGGCTGTGATGTCTATCCCAATGTTTATGAAGATATTCTACATGTCCGAAGGGACTGTCATGCAACACGGGTGTTTTGGGATGATGCCAAATACCCTCAAACTCTAATGAGTTCCTTTACGGTTGACCTTGAGAGCTGGATCACAGCCAACGCTAAAAGCTCTCTTAAGGCAGACAGCAAAGACTACCCCTAGTGCACTTTTTTCCTGTTTGGGATTTAGAACTTGTGGCTTCAGCAAAATCAAAGGGTCTTTAAGCAACAAGCTGCGAACCCGAGCCTCCTAAGGGCGGTTGAGATGCAAGTTAGGGAGTTTTTCTATTGTGTGAAAGGTTCAGGTGATAAAAGATGCAGAATGCCTAAGGAGGTGAGATGGCTGAAACCAGCCACTGGATGGCTTAAACTGAACACAGATGGGTCAATGGTGAGTGACAATGGTGCTGCCGGGTGTGGAGGATTAATTAGAGACAGCAATGGTTTATGGATTACAGGGTTTGCCAAACTAACTATTGCCTTTTCTAGCCTAGCTGCTGAGTTGTTTGCTCTTAGGGAAGGTCTAGCTCTTTGTGTTGAATTGCAGGCTCAAGCTGTTGAAGTGGAGCTCGATGCATCTGCAGTAATCTCTTTAATTTCTAGCAATATCACTTCTAATGGGGATATTTCAGTTCTTGTTGATGATTGCATGGAGTTTCTGCTGCAGATCCCTCAAGCTAGGATGATTCACTGCTATAGAGAGGCAAATTGCTGTGCTAATGCCTTAGCAAAGTTAGGAGCTAGTTTATCTTCTTTTTGTAATTGTTTTCTTTTCCCGCCTCTATTGTAACCCCCTTTTTGTTAGCTGATTCACTAGGGACAGCTCGGACCAGGATGGTCCCTTTTGGTTCTTGTAATAGATCTTCCTAATTAATATTACTTTCTTGGTTTACCAAAAAAAAATTCACTGGTCAATAGACTCAATACAATTATATACTCCCTCCATTCTACTTTTTTTTCCTGTTTGAAAAGTCAAATTTTTAAAAAAACATCATTTATTGTCTTGTCTACCTTTTAAAAATGTATAAATTTCCAAAACTACCCTTAAAAAAAATTATCAAAAAATTATATTAGTAAATTAATAAAAATATAATAAGAACATTAGTAAATTTATGACTTTTATTTTTAGAAACACGACAATATTTTGAGACATCTCAAAATAAAATAAAAAACAAAAAAAATAAAAAATAAAAAAGGGACGGAGGGAGTAACTGATTTTAATTAGCGAACCCATATATACCATTGAGAAATTTTACTAAATTTTAAACATTTAAAAATATGTAATTAAAAAATTGCATTTTTATTCAAAGAGTTTAATGGCTTGATTAGCATTATTCTTTAATTGGGGACCAGTTGAAAAAAGCAAATCTTGGTAACCCTTCCAAGCATAGATCTCAAGCTATAATCCTTAACAGCTATGATATCAAACAATGAAAACTCTTCATAAAATTCTGAAAAGTTCACATTTTTATTATCAGTAATACTAGTAAAGACGTAAAAAAAAGCATCACAACATTATCAAGATTGAAATTTAAGAACCTAGGAACAAAGTCTTTCTAGAACTCAAGCTTCTCCTGAAAATCAGATTTCTTTGACAGCTTCCACAGTTTCCCTTTCCTTGACTTCCTCCTCAACTTCAAAAGCTGAAACTGGGAATGTCCTGAACAGCCCAGTAGGAGTCTTGAATGTAATCTTTCCAGTTGGAGGATCATCCACAAAGATTTCATTGAGTGTAATCCAAACCAAAAGCTCCTTGGTCTTAACCCCACTTAGCTTCTTGATTTTTTTGGGCTCAACATAGGCTGTGACTTCAGTGGCATAAGAAACAAGCTTGCCAATCTTTTCAAACTTGTGGGTTGTGCTTTTCTTCTGCTTGAGCCACACAAAGCCAGTTTCCTTCACATACCCACATTCCTCAATGTCTTGCAAAGGCAATAAGCCATTAGGCAAGCCCATTTCTGTGAGCAAAAACTTTGATTTCTCCTGACAGAGCTTATCTCCTTGGTAGTACTCAGCCTTAGCCTTGATTTCCTCTGTGATCAGAGACATCTTTTCTTGGTTTTCCTCAAACTTCTTCTGGGTTGTATTCTTTGTTTATTCTTGAGAGAGTGTGTTTGTGAATAATGTAGAATGGATTGAGATACAGGTGGGGTTGATAATAGATATATAGTTGTGAAGCTGTACTTTTGCCCTTAGTTTTTTAACAAAATTCCCATCATGCCATTACCGGCATAAGACATGGCAATTTGGACAAGAACTGCTTTTGTAATTAATATATTTATTACCATACAGGTGAACATTGATTTATGCCATTAAGTTTTTTCCTGCACTAGACCAAGATCATGAATTTATGATCATCATCAAGATTGAATGTTCCTTGGGTTTGTTTAGCTACACACTTCTGGTGTGAATGTTTTTATTTTTATTTTTTTATGAATGCTCCTTGGATTTGTAACGTTTGTTTAGCTACAAACTTTTGGTGTGAAAGTTTTCTTTTTTAAATGTAGAGAAAAAAAAAATCTTATTAATAAATATTTTTAGTACATTTGTTAATATACTATTTTGAGAAGATTTTAATATTATTTTTATGAAAAATATAAAAAAGGGTTAAATTTTTTTTTTTGGGGGGTTAAAAATTCAATGTCCATCCATTAACATTTCTGAAAAAAAAAAAAAAAAAAAAAAAAAAAAACCAAACGAAGTGAGAGGCAACATTATAATTTAGGTGAACAGTGAAGTGTAGGGGGCAGTTTGACTGAGTATGGGCTTGTGTCTATGATACGGTTGAACAATTATGGCAGAATTAAAGGAGGAAGCGGTGGTGATGAGGCAGTAGCCAATGAGAGAACTCCACATGTAATGTGGTTGGGTACACTAATCTATTTATTAGGGTTGACAAGCATCCACTAACAAACACCCACCTAGATTTATTTTAAAAAAAATAAAAACAAACACCCACCTAAATAACTCTTTGGTTTTTTTTTTTGTTTGTCAAAACATTTTTGACAAGTTGAGTATGAGTAAGTAGAACCTGCATTCCATTATGCTTCTACTTCTTTTTTATTATTATTACTTTTTTTAATATTAAAACATGTTAGCGAAATTTCAGTGTAAAGTTTAGTGGTGAAACACATCATTCACTTTGTATTTAGCGCTTGAGTTTGAATAATGTCTAATATCAAGATGGCTAGCTAGATCATGCACGAGTAAGATTTATCTTACTAATTAGAATTATAAAGAGTCTTACTCTTATGATTTCACCTTTTTTTTTTTTCTAAGCAAAAAAAAAAAAAGTATGAAGCAACCATGATATATTAATATCACATATCCTATCAAAAATATATATAATATATGACACTCACTTCATAATAAAATGTGTATATCCTACATTTAAAAAAAGTAAATGTGCTGTGAGAGGTAAAAAATATATATAATTTGAATATTGGTAGGGTATTCTTTTTTTTCTTTTTTTTTTTAATGTCCTCCTCATTGTACAGTAATCTTCCTTACGTTAGTCTTGATTTCTAAGCTCAAGTTTGCAATATATAGCTTGAGCTTTGAGGAGAAAGTACTTACCACCACATCAAAGTTTGACAATTGAAAAAGAATTCTTTGTTCCGACTTGAAAAATAATTAATTGCGGGACCAACTTGAAAGTGAATCTTTAAGGCACACGTTTCGTATCTAACAAGTAACAACTAAAATATAAAATGCTAAAGATGGTTATTAAACTGTCTTATTCGACCAAAGAAAAAAAAATGTAATTTAACTATCAAGAAAGTACTTAATTGAATTTTGCACTTTTTATCTAACTGAAGGACACACCTATGAACTTTGGTCGGCTTACTGTGATAATCCATTTTCATTTAGTAAATATTATGTTGATAATTATATACCTATAGATACAAGAATTTTTTTTTATAAAAAAAATTCTAAATTATAAAATACCCTTAAAATTTGAAGATGTTTGGATTTTACATTATAAAATATCAGAATTTGAATTTTACCTCCTGAAGTTATATTCTGCTTGCATCAGCAACCTCTTCGTCTAAATTTTCGGTTAAGTGCCACATAAACTTGCCACTCTTGTTTAGTTTGTCCAATAAAATGATGTGACATCATTTTTATTATGCCATGTCATTTTTAATTATTTAAATTTTAACCTTTTTTTTAGTATTTAAAAATTATATGACATCACTTTATTAGACAAACTAAACATACATGACAAGTTTATGTAACACTTAACATAAAATATAGATGGAAAGGCTACTAATACAAATGAAAAAGAATTTCAAGAATAAAATTCAAATTCTGAAATTTCATAGTATAAAATTCAAACAATCCCAAATTTGAATAGTGTAGTTTGCAATTTAACCAAAAATATATATTCATGACTCCCTTAAAAATTTTCAAAATGATCGTATTCTTGTTAGTGTAAAAATGGCTATAGATAATACCCGAATAAATTAAGTTGTACTCTTCTCAAAATATATGTTCAATGTAAACGTGTCTATAGATAATAGTATAACACCCAAATAAATTAAGTTATACTCTTCTCAAAATATATGTTAAGTGAAGTGATGTTATATATAAGTTGTTTTATATAAAGATTTTTAAATATCTCCCAAACTTCCATTCATTTTTCATTATGCCATTTAGTTTTCAATTGTTTTGATCATGTCTTTACAAATTAGAATTGATTTAATCAAAATTTTAGTTCAATATGCTTTCAGAAATTTGTTAACCAAAGTGTTTTACACTATATTCATATGGCTTTTAAATCATTATGTACATGACAACTAATGATTAGCAAGATATATATAATTCACTTTTACAAATAAAGGGATTAAAAAAGAGACAAAATCAAATATAATAATAGTTCTTTAAATATTATTATTAATTTTATGTATAAGCAAATCTTATTAACTAAAAGTGGAACAAATATAGCTCAAACAACTCAAAGAACACAAGCAGCTAAGCTACAAACACCATATTGACAAAACAACACCAAAGAAATCCCAGATACTCATAATCCCCTACCCATCTAACCTCAAAAAAAAAAAAATATATATATATATATATATATAATAAAAAAAGGTCACACAAATGGATCTCTCAAACTCCAGTCATACTTTCAATTCTTGCCACATTGACCACAAAACAAAAGAAAGCAAAGCTTCAAGCCTGACAACAAACAAAGCCAATTTATGGTTGAATTCTTAATTTAGATCGAGCATAGAGCATGATCAGTAACTGAAGGATTAAGAGGAAGAAAAACTCTAGTCCTCTCCATCTCACATCATTTAAGATATTCTTTATATAGAGCTCCTATGAAATCAAGGGCCCCTGATGCAGTAACTGAATTCTCAACCTCCAAATGTGATGTACTGTTGCTGCCATAGAAACTTTACCCACTCTTGTTGCAGATTTCTTACTATTCAGTTGGAAATAGCCCCATTGTATTAACTCTAAACAATTGCATGAGGGCATTTCAACCAAGACAACACCTACTCGCTTCCATGCACGAAGAGAAAAGGGACACTCCATAGAACAAACAGTCTCCACATTTTGTCTTTTCTTTTTTTTCAGCGAAAAAAAAAGGGGCTTACTTGTGTAATCATCGCCCCACGCATCAAGGTACATGTTAGATAAGCTCAAGGGTACCATTAGCGCACAATAAGACATACCACTACTCACGCCCACATTTTAGTACCTTGCCAACCCCAAGCTACCATTCTATCACAAATAGATAGCCTGTCTTCCAATTTTACTAATAATAATAATAATAATGTAAATTTTAAGTTATGCATGACATACTTATTGGTTTATTGTCCTATGAATTCCAATAATAATATTCAAGTGCAATGTATGAAAGTGGCGTGACTAAAGAAATCCTAAGTCGCATGCTTTTAACTAAAACAATAGTAAAACGCATTTCATCAACCAAAAAAAAAAAAAAAAAAAAAAGTAAAACGCATAAGGTGATTAGAAAATAGACAAAACTGAAGGGATGTACGTACATTTGTCTTTTTTATTAGTATTGTAGGGTTCAAAATTTGTGGCCCAAGCCCAGAAGATCAGGATTATGAGCCCAACGAACCCAGAACAATGAATTTGTAGAGAGTGGGTGAAAAACCTAGGCTAATTGTGAACCTAACAATGGTCAAATGACATAAGAACACACTTTGGGACTCAACAAACTCAAGTCCAAAGAGGCTAGATCTTCATTAAAATGGCAAATACAATTGCTAGAGTTCTTTCTCACAAAATTTTCCTCCTCCTTTTACAGAGGCCTATTACATTTATATAATCACCTTCCACTTAATCATCACCGTCCACATGTTCTTCATCTAAGCATTCACTTGAGTACATGTCATATCAGAGACCTGTTTTAGTTCTTCGTGAGTGGTGGTAACTGAGATTGTATTGTTCAGGGGTCTTCTCCACATAAATGCGGCCAAGAGAGCTGCTACAGTGCATTAAATGCGGCGGTAGCAGCTTTTCCTTTTAGATATTTCTCTGTTCTTATCATCTCTAGGTGTGCCCAAAACTTGTCCTTGTCTTAGAAGTAGCTGGGGAGATCATTCGGACCTTCAGGATATTTGTCTGATCGGGTCCCTTTGGAATCCGAGAGGAATGACCTCTTCGGACAAATAGGGTTCTCTTCGGACTACCCTTCCATTCATTTACAGTTACATTTCCTCCACCAGGACTTCTTCCTAACCCCTTTCTTATCTTCGAACACATAGTGATATTCGAATTGGCTCTAGGTCCACCACATGACGTTGGGCTTTTACACCCACAAGTATTATAAAAAGAATTATTTTCCAAAATTAAGAATATACATTGTAATCATTTTAATAAAGCAATATATCATATTTCACTAAAGATTAGTTTCAAAATAAGCTTTATTTTGAGATTTATTTCTTAGCTTTTTATTTTATTTTTTGTTTTGTTTTAGATTTAGAATAATTCACATCAATTCAAAATGGATATACAAGACTAAAGGTTAACACCACCACCCCCTCCCCCAAAAAAAAAATCTGGCTTTTCTACTGTATGAAATCCACACATTTGTCACAAAGATTATACATTTTTCAGATACTTGACACCCCTCCCTTAAATACACAAATAACTAAAAATTGAACCATATACTTGGTGTATTATGTCTCTCTCTCATATAAAAGTGTACGAAACCTACACGTAAAGTTGCATTTAAGTGTATTAAATAATTCTACCAAATAACCCACGTTCGTACATACAAGACAACCCAAACCAGCCAACTGCCTCCTTTATGGTCTCTGAGGGCCATGACACTGATATAGAAGCAAACCCTGAAATATATTCAATATAAAACCAAAATTGGACAGTTGAGCACATCAAGCAAACCTAATAAAATTTAGTTGAATGTTGGGGGTTCAACTAGCTTTATTAATGGTTCAAGTATCATCCAAAAACTTTCTTAAACAAAAATAAGGTTACGAATTAAACCCAACCGGTGCACAATTTGTGCAAGAATATGCCTCAAAGTGCAATAAGAGTCACCCCCCCCCCCCCCCCCAAAATGCTTCAAAAATGAAACCCAAGCGCGGGAGAAAGCCTCGGGATTGATTTCCTCTTACAACAAATCACTGTCTTAGCTCTTTAATTTATCTATTGGATGCAGCCCTGATATTGTTATGGCTCTCCATCCCCATTCCAGGGTGGAAGTTGTTTAGCAATGATTCAATGTGTTTAACTTCTTTTGGCATTGACCCAGTGAGGACCTGATATACAAAACAGTGTGAATTCTTATAAATAATCAATGGGATCTTCGTTTACTTAAATACAAATAAAAATGTAGCATATTACTGCACCAATGAAAGAGAAAATTACAAAGCTTAAAACATAGCAACAACTTTCATATGACATCTTAATAAACTAGATCAAGCTACAAACTATAATGATGGTTCTCATTAACGATAATTGTTGGTAAAACTGTTGCCTTTCTCTGGTTTCAACCAATAAACAAAGATAATATGAAATAATTATATTATTTTAATATCATTATCAAGGAATTATCTCAAGTTTGCCAACTTATTTCCTATCTCTCTTCCCTATTCCTGCGGATATTGCTATTCGTATTGAGAGGCTTCAAAGAAATTTTCTTTGGGGTGGGTTAGATGAGTCTCCTAAATTCCAACTAGTAAATTGGGCCCAGGTTTGTTCTCCATTGCAGTATGGCAGTTTGGGTATTAAAAATTTGAGAACCTTCAATCAAGCTTTGTTGGGGAAATGGTTGTGGAGATATGGAAGAGAGACAACCCATCTCTGGAGGCGGGTTATTGAGGCTAAATATGGGACTGATTGGGGAGGTTGGTGTACAAAAGAAGTCTCTAATCCTTATGGTGTTAGTCTTTGGAGAACAATAAGACAAGGCTGGCCAGCCTTTTCAAAATCCATTCAGTTCGAGGTAGGTGTTGGTGACAGAATTAAATTTTGGCATCATGTGTGGCGTGGGAGCTATACTCTCTGGGAGGCTTTTCCAGAACTCTATAATATTAGTTGTAATAAGGAGTCTTCTATTGCAAATGTTATGCACTTTCCTAACCAGAGGCTTCACTGGGATCTTCTTTTTTCTAGAGCTCCCCAAGATTGGGAAACAGCATTTTTACACTTTTCTAGATTTTATCAATTCACTGCCGCTTAATGGTGAAGGTCAGGACAAACTATGCTGGAAACCAACTGGGAATAAGAATTTTAAAGTGAATGAGTACTATCTCTCTCTTTCCTCTACTCTCGACATTTCTCTCCCTTGGAAGCCTGTGTGGCGTTCAAAGGTCCCCACTAAGGTTGCTTTCTTCTCTTGGACTGCCTCATTAGGTAAGATTTTGACTACTGAAAATTTATGGTATAAGGGTGTCGCCATTGTAGATTGGTGCTATATGTGTAAAAAGAGTGGGGAATCGGTGAATCATCTTCTTCTTCATTATCCTATTGCTTATGAATTATGGTCTATGGTGTGGGCTCTATTTGGTCTTCAATGGGTTATGCCGCATGGGGTCTTTGATTTATTTTCGAGTTGGCAAGGGTCTTTTGGTGGGCATCGGAGCATTGATTTATGGAGGGCTGTCCCACATTGTGTCCTATGGTGTATTTGGCAAGAACAGAACTCAAGATGTTTCGAAGGGAAGGATCGATCTATTTCAGAAATTAAATCTCTTCTTCTCCACACCTTGCTAGAGTGGAGTTCTTCCTTTAATCTTCTCCCTTGTTCTAATTTTTTAGAAATGCTTGATCTTTGTAATTTTTGTGTTTGATGTACTGTTTTCCACGTACACCCCCGGTGTACCTGGACTTTTAATTAATACAATTCTGTTATTTATAAAAAAAAAAAATTATGTAAAAGATGAAACATAGTAAATGTTATTAAAAATGACCAAGATGGCAGTCAGTAAACATCAATAAAAGCTGCAACTGCTACAAATAAAGAACACTTTTCTTTTAATATATATAATTGTAAGGCTCAAAGGACTGGAAAAACCAAATTTTCTCCAGCAGTCAGGCAACCAATTAAATTATTACGAACTTAAATCTAATTTATACCTCATGACCAGTGTCTGTAATGAGGACCTCATCCTCAATCCTTATCCCAATGCCTCGATACCTGCATCATACATTCTCAGTCCTCAATATATGAAGGGAAATGTTAACAAGCACAGTACAGTGCTTGTTAAGATTTCCCTTAATGGGTTGTGTTAATAAAACAGACAAAAAATTATTAAAAGGATTAAAAAAATAATAATAATAATAATTTGCTAAAAAATTGTTAAAAACAACAAAAAGCTGCAAAAAGTAAAAAAGATGTGCAAAAAGCTGTTATGCCCGTTAACACAACCCATATATGAGTAGCATGTATAGTTTATCAAAACATTCAATGCTCAGAAACTAGAAACCTGTGGTTTAATGTTATCACATCCAGGTAGGAGGTATCAGATTTGATATTCGGTGAAGCAAATTAAGAATAACATGTCATGAAAGAGATAGATAGCTAATTGCAATGACAATAAAGCAACTAATTGGCAATTAGCTACACATCAAGAGTAATATTAAGGAACCTACAATGAAAGTTCAAGGAAAATATATCTGACATTGGAAGACCGCAAATTATGAAGGAATAGGAATTTAGTCACCAAAAACAAGGCTGAAAATTTAAAGCTGGACACTCTTGTATCAAGGCTTCCCACTCAATTCACTATAGCGGGCATGCCACCACATAGGATGAGAGGAGATAAGAGCAAAAGAAACATTGAATGTTCAAGCAATTTACAGTTTCTTTCATAAAGAATACTCTTGCAGTTAAGGCTGGTGGGCAAAACCCCTTTAATTTTGCACTGCTTGAGCAAATAAGAAGATAGCTACAAAGTACAAACTGTGCTAACAGCCAAGTTCATAAAAGTCTCAATATATAAGTACAAAATTAGATGTAGCAATTATGTCATGAACTTCAACAAGTACCTCTCTGGAACATCCAAAAAAGATGAGATGTAGACTCCTGGTTCAATTGTTATCACCTGCCCATGAACAAAAATAAGGTCAAAATTGCAGCAAAAAAATTAAAGTATGCTAACAGTGATACAAGTGGACACAGACATTTGCAGTTGGCTGTTTATCACAAAACACATATAATTTGCTGGCTTTTCTATCCCATTCCCATGTGATCAATTATATCACAAGGATATTTAATACGATGTATTTTCTTTTCTTTTCTTTTCTTTTTTGAAGAGAAATGTGCCCTAAGAAAGGGAGGGCCCTGAACCTTTTTTTTGTTTTTCATTTTTATGAATAATTTCCTCTAGGTGCCAATACTAAAAAAATCATCTTGAGACAAAAATATATATAAAAATAAAAAAGAGCACACACACACACACTTTAAACAAACAAACAAAACAAATAGTACACACTCACCCCACCCAAAAAGGAGGTGCTAATATTAAAGTATCACCATTTCAGCCACAATATGCCAAAAAAATACAATATCTCCAAGGTAGAGAAAGTCGAATTGTTGTTCAATCAGGGAGGAAACTTACAGCACCTGGCTTTAAGGGCCGGCTATAGCTGATCATGGAAGAATCATGAACATCCATTCCTAGATTGTGACCTGGACAGAAAATTTTTTTTTAAAAAAAAAAATAATAATAATAATAAGTGATTAATTGCATAAGCAATTTAGTAATTCTTATCTTCTTAATGAATCAATTCTAAATTTAATAAACTAACACATTTGAATACTATAGTGGTGATGCAAGAGCATAACCATAAACTATCTCAATATTTTATTTTGGATTTTCATTAGATAATTTTAGATTTTAATGTTTTTATATATTTAGTTTGAGTTATGATAGGGATGGAATTTCACATCCTTAGATAAGAATTAGTTTAGTATTTGGATTAGTTTGGATTAGTATTTGAGTTCAATTAGGATTTGTTTTAGGATGTTTATCTTTATCTCTTGAGATTCTTGGAAGCTCTATATAAAGCTCCAGATGATTTATTCTGTAATCAGACTATTCAGATGATTATTAATATTATTAAGTGATTATTGCTTGCAATGCGTTTGATAGTGAATCCAAACAACCTTAGGAGGTGAAGCCTAAGGTTTACTGTGGGATTAATCTAGGTGGGAAGCCTACAGTGTCCTGCATCAAGTGGCCATTGAAGAGTAATCAATATTTTAAGGCTATACCTTTGCATTCCTAACATTTGACCAAATATAAAAAGAATAAAAAATATATAAATTAACTTGAATGCATGTAAAGAGGGGCATAGAGAAACCTATAGAAGTGGGGTTCAGCAGATTGTATAAACTGCTTCCCTCATCTTTTAAAATTCCAATCTCCTTGAATCCTTTGCGCAGCATTTCAACCTATGAAAACCATACAGTTTTACAGAGATTACATCATTTATTTACAATTCAACATTATTTAACCTTCAAGCAAATAGTAGATAGAAGGCAAGACCATAAAGTAATATACACTTCCACAAGGAGTAGGGGTGTGGTCAAAGGTGAAAGGCGACCTTAAGGTGCCAAGTCCTTGTATCGCCTGAGACATGAGGCGCCAAAAAAGGCTCACCCGAGTGAAGCAATATGCCAAACTCTAAATATAGTTAATATACATATAATGAATTCAAATCATTTGTTACTAATGCTTATTAGGCACAGTTTAAATTTTTTCAAATGGTAGGAGGCTCTATTAATTAATCTAAGAACAGAATTTATAACAATCTCATATAAAAAAAATTCAAAAAAAAAAAAGGAAAGGAGAACAACTCTTACAGTCAAAAGTTTATATGATTGAAATTATAAATAAATAAATAACTATTTCTAAACTGATGTGGAAAGAAAGAGAGGTGAGAGAACAAAGCAAGAGAAAGAGACACCCACTAACTTGAATTTAAGAATAGAACTATTCTTTTTCACCAAATTACAAAAACTGACCTTTTTTTGGCTGAATTTCATTGAGGCTCTCACCTCAAGTGCCCTACAGCCTGTTTAAGGCACTTGGGCTCTCACCTTTGACTACACTAAGTAGGGCCAACTAGGTAATTTCCATGCCAATGAAATATTGTGATGACCACAAACATTAGCATAATTCCTGACAAGTTAAAAATGTTTTGTAGGTCGGATGGTTGTGAATTTTAACTTCCCTATACATATAGGTGCCTTTCAACTGATAATGTAACAAAGTAAAATAGACAAAGTTACAGATATAAAACACAATGCAACAAAAACAAAAATTGCAACCCTTTTTTTATTAAAAAAAGTTAGAAACAAAGATTTAAACTTGAGCAGCATAGAGAAATTGCTATTCTTTGCTCTTATACTTTCTGAATTTTCTTTTTCTTTCTTTTTCCCCTTTTTTGGATAAGTTCTTAACGGATGAAATTTAAATCTTTTCTAAAGACAGCTGATGAAAAGCAAAACCATAGAAAAGGAAACAATTTAGGTTCAAATGATCATACTGAATAATTGTGTATTTGACTTATGGTAGCACCAGGTTTGCAAAGCTTCAGGCATTCCTTGTTTGTTTCTAGTATAAGATCATAAAGTTCTTCCTGAAATAAACACACTGCAGGCATAAGTGGTTGTAATAACAGAATATTCAGATAACAAAAGCAGATACGAAATAGAAAAACTCAAAGAAAGAAAGCTGACAGAGAATGTTTACAAGGAATTTTAAGATTATATGAAACTTTTCAATGCAATTTGATTTGCAGTTGGCAAATTCCAACCAGAAAGAGAAGGAGAATGGGGGGAGTGCATAAGCCTAGAATAATAACAATTGTTTCCTACCATGGTGCTTAAATAAATGCATGTGAACCTAGATTTTAAAAACTGTTTCAAAAATGGTCATTTTGTTTACAAAAACTGATGCAGAACAGATAGGAAACTGGAAATAAAAGAGGAACAAAAGTATCAACAAAACAAACCCTAGGCTTCAGCTCCTAGAACCTGTCTGCAAACCCTAGGCATCACCATCTAAGGGCATTTGGCATCACCACCAAACAGAGAAAACAAAGGAGGAGACATTCTCAACTCATATCAATTAATCTTATTCAAATTCATCTGTCTTTCACCATTACAGGAGTATTAGTTATATATGGTTTAGGGGATTACATCAATATGGAAAACATCTAATTTAAATCCCTAAAAACCCTCAACATTAATTAACAAATTCAAAATTCAAATTCAAAAACAATATTAATTGCAAATTAAAACATAAAATCTTGGCTCCCTGCATCAAAAACACTAGAAAATTACATGAAACAAACTTCATAAAAAATTTGGTTAATATTTTTTAATTTGATGTAAAAGATGGAGCAAATATATCTTATCAAGCTTTTGTCATATATCAGATAATGGAAGAACATTCAGCAGTGCGTTCTACAGCAGAAGAGAAACCAAATTTTGATGGCACATACTTGAGCAGAAGAAAATCTTCCACAGGGTGGCCAGGTACGAGTAAGGTCACTGGCATAACCATGCAACTCACATCCAACATCCATCAAAACAAGTTCCCCATCTTTAATCTGCAAAATAAATTATAAGACTATTACAAGCATGGATTTTTTGTATATAATAAAATATCATTTAGTTCATTTATTTTGTGAAGACAATAAAAACTAGATACCAGCTTTGATTAATAGACTCACCTTCTGATCATTTCGAGAATAATGTATAACACTAGCATTTGGCCCACCACCAACAACAGGGTTGAATCTGGTCAGTGATTATAAAATTAATAAATCATTGGCAAGAACCTAGCATTAAATAATATTGACAACTCAGACATCCAGGCTTGTTTGAAACTTCAGGAAACAATTTTGATTACAAAAGTGGGACATATAAACTGAGTTAGAAACTAAATCATTCTTTTGGATCCAATGATCCAGAAAGGAAAAGAACTTACGCCATTCTTTGAGCACCTCTCATTCGGCATTCATATTCAACCTTTGCTGACAGCATGCCCTCATAAGGATATGTCTTGGAGTGAAACATTGTCTGCAGAAGCGCCTATTCAAGACCAAAATACATATTATATATATATATATATATATAACTCTTTGTGCTGGTTTTAACTTTTAGCTACAGCTTGGGATGCATGCATACATGTTAGCAGTTTTAATGGATATTTTACAAGCCGGCTACCAATTATACTGAGAGTATGAGTTCTCTTCCTCCCCCACCTCCCCCCCACCCTCTTCCCCACCACCAACCTCCTCCAACTCCCTCTCTCTTCCCCTTCTTATCATCGGCTGTCTCTCATTTTCCTCCCTTTACTCCCTATCCTTTTCTATTTCCACCTCAACTCCCACCTTTTGGAATGCCAACATACAACTTTTGTCATCCCTCCATCCCTTCTAGTTTTTGCCCACCGTCACACCCCTTTCAACCATCCACATTGCCTAACAAACCTTCTGTGCCTACACCTCCACTGCTACCCATTATCTCTCTTCCTAAAACTGTTGTCAAACCAGTGTCAAATCTTTATACCTCTCCATCTTTGTCAGTTCATGGGGGTAGTAAGTCTCCTTTCCGCATTGATGCAAAACTTTTCTCCTTTTCTTTCAATGGTGGGCGACATGATTCGTATGCTATACATGAAAGCAGCCGACATGTAAAGCACACTATTTGGGTAGGACGTAAAGGATTGGAGTGGATCCTTTCTTGTTTTGCTGATATCCGTGATTGGGTTCCGGGGAATATTTCCATTTGCAAACGTTTCCGGGAAAATAATAAGTTGTTGGAATTTTGTGGGAGGTCGAATAAGGCTGGTGTTTTTGTGGTTATAGCTGAATACTATGGTGGGGCTCGCCGAGGTTGTGTTATGATACCAGCAAGCTCCAACCGTGCAGGTTGGTCTCTGTTTCAGAGAGAGTTGAGGAATTTTTTCACTGGTGTTAAACCAGGTTCTATGGCTGATGTATCCTCCAAAAATGGTGGTGGTGGAGGTGGTCTTTCTGTTGGTGGAGACCGGAGTGAGAATCTTTTGTCTGCTTCTGGTAATCAGCAAAAGATTAGGAATTTTGAAAAAATTGGAGCAATTTTGGGGCAGAACGGGATTCCTGGAATCCCTATAGGAAATGGTTCTGTTTTAAATGGCAATGTTTTAGTCATAAATGGCAGACCCACGCGGGCTTGTACTTTTAAGTTGACTCCTGCATTTTTGGCTCTGAGAGTGTGTAAGTCTGAGGGCGGGAAACGCACTGTGACTATTCTGGATGCAAAGGAAGTTAGTTGGCCCAAGGTGTCAAGTGGAGGGCCAGAACTTGTTCATCAATCTGGTGGGCTTGTCAAAGCCCATCCCGTGGATACAACTTTAGCACTTAAGGGTACTTTGGTAAAACCTGGTACATTAAAAGCTTCATTTGTTAGTCAGTCTTCGTGGGCCAAAGGGGAGAGCTCGAGGGGAATATCAGAGTTGGTTTCCGGGTCGCCGGTGCCAGCAACGACGCCGGCGAGTTCGACGGAGGGTTCCGGGTCGCCGGTGACGACGGAGGCGCCGGCGAGTGCAACGGAGGGGTACGTAACCCATTCTCCGAAAGCTGGTGTTTTGACGGTGGGGGCGACGGCGAGGCCTATGGGTCCTGGGTTTGATGCCCAAAGCTCTTTTTCTACTCTGTCATGTCTGGGTAGCAAGGAGGGTCTCTGTTTTGGTAGAAGAGATGAATCCACAGTGGGTTCAGGCGACAAGGGAGTAAAAAGGAGCAATCCGATTGTTGAGCCAAGGTCGCCGAGCCATCTGGATGGAGCTGTGTACTTGAATCCAGCGGTGAAGTCGCGACTTCATGGGAATCATGATTTTGTGGGCTCAGAATCGTTTCTGCCTCTGGGTAATGGGTGGGCTGACTCTAATCGTTTTTCTATCTTGGCTAACTCGGGTAGAGAGGGGGATCCTTGGTCTGTGGAGGAAGTGGGTGATGTTTTATCGGAGTCTCAGACCGAGGTGCACGACAGTAGTGCCCCACACACAGGTAAGGAGTTTGTTGATGGGTCGCTTATTGGGGAGTCAGAGCTCCTGCTTCTCCCACGGGAGCAATGTGGAGCGCTCTCTGGTCTTTCTGGCAGTGGGGTGCATGAGAGTGGCCCTTTGGAGTGTGTACCGTTGTCTCAGTGGGATCCTAAGGCTGCGAAGGATTTGGTGTTGAACAGGGGGGAGGACGAGGATGCTCAGTCTATATGGGTGTCCAATATGATGAGTAGCTTTTGCAAAATGGTGGGTTTTCCTATTGTAAGGCATGAAGCTCAGTGTGTGGCTTTATTTCGTCTCTTGGAACAAGAATGTCTTGAGGTTGTTAATGAGGGGAGTGGTCGAAGAAATTTTAAACCTGGTCAGAAAGGTCTTAGAGAACTTCGGGGTCTAGTTTCCACTATAAATTACGATGGTTCTGCTTCTCGTTATAGAGTTTCGTCGAACAGTTTGGGGGCTGTTGGCAGTTATAAATAACTTTAAGACTTCTTTCTTGGAATGTTAGGGGGTTGAATAATCCCCGAAAGAGAGAGGTTTGCAAGAATCTTCTTAAGGAATGGAGGTGTGATATTGTTTGTCTCCAGGAAACTAAGCTTTCTTCGGTAAACTCTGCTGTCTTGCGAAGCTTATTGGGTAGTCCTTTCAATGATTGGGCTGTTTTGGATGCGGTTCAATCATCTGGGGGGGTTCTGCTGGTCTGGGATAAGCGGGTGGTCGAAAAAATTGATGTGTTGGTTGGTCAGTTTTCAGTCAGTGTTCTTTTTAGGGGTGTTGTGGATGGATTTGAATGGGTTTGTACTGGCATTTATGGTCCAAACGCAGACCCTCTTAGGGCTAGTTTGTGGGAGGAGTTATCAAGGGTGTGTACTCGTTGGAATAAGTCCTGGTTTTTATTCGGTGATTTCAATGTTATTAGATATCCTTGTGAGAGGCTTGGCTGTGACTCTTTCAGCCCAGCCATGGTTGCTTTTTCAGATTTTATAGAAAATAATTTCCTAGTGGATTTACCATTAGAGGGGGCTTCTTTCACTTGGTTTAGGGATTCCGAACCGAAGTCTATGTCCCGCATTGACAGGACATTGGTATCTGCGGATTGGGAGGATCATTTTGGAAACGTGTCTCAGAGGGTGCTTCCTCGGGTTATTTCTGATCATTGTCCGATTTTGGTGGAATCTGGTGTTGTGGGGAGGGGGCGCAGTGCTTTTAAGTTTGAGAACATGTGGTTAAAAGTGGAGGGTTTTGTTGAGAAGGTTCAACAATGGTGGATCAGGTATTGCTTTACGGGATCACCTAGCTTTGTTTTGGCGCAGAAATTAAAGGCTCTTAAAGAAGATCTAAAAAAGTGGAATAAGGAGGTTTTTGGTGATTTGGTTTTTAAGAAGAAGAGTTTGCTGTCTGAATTATTGGGTTTGGATGCCAAGGAAGACATTCTAGGCCTTCCGCATGAGGAACAAGCTCGCCGCACTCAGGTTAAAGGTGAGATTGAAGTTTTAGCTTCAATGGAAGAGACTTTTTGGAGACAAAAGTCCCGAGCTCTGTATGTGAAGGAAGGTGATAACAACACACGCTTCTTTCATAGATTAGCAAATTCTCATAGTAGAGCTAATCATATCAGTAGTGTTGAGGTGGATGGGGTTTTATATGTGGATGAACCTGCTGTGCGGGCTCAAGTAGTCCAATTTTATCAGGTACTTTATACAGAAACGGACACGTGGCGTCCAACTGTGGATGGGTTGGATTTTGCTAGTATTGGGGAGGATGATAGGTTGTCCCTTGAGAGGGAGTTCTCGAAAGAAGAAGTCTCCCAGGTGTTGGCTGAGATGGAGGGGGATAAAGCCCCTGGCCCGGACGGGTTCACCATGGCATTTTTTCATAAATGTTGGAGGGTGGTGGAGGATGATGTGATGGCTGTTTTCAAGCATTTTCATAGGTTTTCAGTTTTTGAAAGGTCTCTTAATGCTTCTTTCCTCACTCTTATTCCTAAGAAATCTGATGCTATCAATATTAAGGATTTTCGGCCTATTAGTTTGGTGGGCAGTGTTTACAAGTTGCTATCTAAGGTGTTGGCGAATAGGCTGAGAGTGGTTTTAGACAGTTTGATCTCAGAGACCCAAAATTCTTTTGTTGGTGGAAGACAAATTTTGGATTCAGTGTTAATTGCAAATGAGTGCTTGGACAGTAGATTGAAGAGTCATTCCCCGGGTGTAGTTTGTAAGCTGGATATAGAAAAAGCTTACGATCATGTTAATTGGGATGCCCTACTTTATTTGTTGAATAGGATGGGCTTTGGGTTGAAGTGGAGGGAGTGGATTAAGGCTTGCATTTCTACTGTTCGCTTTTCAGTTCTTGTGAATGGTTCCCCGGCAGGTTTTTTTGGAAGTTCTCGCGGGTTGAGACACGGAGATCCGTTGTCCCCTCTTCTTTTCCTCTTGGTTATGGAAGTTCTATCTCGAATCCTTAAGAAAACCGAGGATAGTGGTTTGCTTCATGGTTTTCATGTGGGACCAGTGAACTCTATCGGGGTTCGCATATCTCATCTGCTATTTGCAGACGATACTATTCTGTTTTGTGATGCTTCTAGAGATCAGTTGTTGGCTATTAGACTGGCTTTGTCTTGCTTCCAAGCCTTTACTGGATTAAAGGTAAATGTGGGGAAGAGTGAGATTGTCCCGGTGGGGGAGGTTGGTAATATTGATGCTTTGGCTAATATTCTCAGTTGTAGGGTGGGTAGCCTGCCCATGAAATATTTGGGCATGCCTTTGGGCACCTCGTACAAGACTGCATCCATTTGGAACCCCATTTTGGAGAAGATGGAGAAGAAGCTGGCTCGTTGGAAACGTCTATATTTGTCTAAGGGTGGTAGGATTACTCTCTTGAAGAGTACCCTCTCCAGTCTTCCCACATACTATCTATCCTTGTTTACCATCCCTGTAGCCGTGGCTGACAGATTGGAGCGTATTCAGAGGAAATTCTTGTGGGGATCTTCAGAGGAGTGTTTTAAACATTCTTTGGTGGCTTGGGAGAAGGTGTGTTCACCTCTAGAGATGGGTGGGTTGGGGGTTAGGAAGTTAGGTCACTTTAACCAAGCTCTATTAGGGAAATGGTTATGGAGGTTTGGCCAAGAAGGAACTAGTCTTTGGCGAAGGGTTATTGCCACCAAATATGGTGAGGATCAAGGGGGGTGGAATACTAAAGAATGTAGAAGGGCACACGGGTGTGGCCTTTGGCGTGGTATTAATGTCGGTTGGGCGAGGTTCTCCGAACACTTAGTTTTTGTGGTGGGTGATGGTTCCCGTATTCGTTTTTGGCATGATAGGTGGGTTGGGGATTTCTCTCTTAAAATGCTCTATCCTCAATTATTTGCGTGTTCTAGTGACAAGGAAGCCTGTATTTCTGATTTGTTGGAGATTCAGGAGGATGGGAGTAGTAGATGTTGGAATGTGAGATTTTATAGGAATTTTCATGAGAGGGAATTTGAGGCTGCCTTCTCTTTCCTAGAACTCATTCAGTCCCGGATCCCTCGAGGTTTTGGGTGGGATAGACCTCATTGGTGTCTTAATAGGAATGGTAAGTTTGATACTCGGTCCTTTTATCAGAAGATCAGGGGTACAAATCCTTCCTACTTCCCTTGGAAGGGGATTTGGAAAGTCAAGATGCCTAAGAGGGTGGCGTTCTTCTTGTGGACCGCAACTCATGGCCGGATCCTTACCTTGGATAATATCCGGGGTCTCCCTTTGGTGAATAGGTGTTGTATGTGCTGCTGTTCTGCAGAATCTGTGGACCATCTTCTCATTCATTGTCCGGTAGCTTATGTTTTGTGGGTGCATATGTTACAAGCTTTTGGGATTCAATGGGTTATGCCAGGTTCTATGGTGAGTTTGGTGTCTTGTTGGAGTAATTGGTTGGGAAAACATGCTTCCGTCGTATGGAATATGGTTCCTGGTTGTGTGATGTGGGTTGTCTGGTTAGAAAGAAACCGGCGCTCTTTTGAGAGTTTGGAGAGAACGCTTGATCAATTACAAGCACTCAGCCGAAATACTCTTTTTGAATGGGCTAAGTGCTGGGGTTATTCAAACTGTTCTTCTGCTTTGGAGTTCTTTTCTACCCTTAGTAGTGCCACTTAAGTTGAATCTCTTATTATGTTTTTTAGCTGTTTTTGTTTGCTGTTTTTTGTGTTCACCATCATGAACACCTGTAATAGCTGTTTGCGTTCTTCTTGTTGAATAAAAGTCTTATTACTTATCAAAAAAAAATATATATATAATTTATTACAAGGAATAATCCAATTTACATTACCAAGTTATTCATGTTTTAGAGAGACATAGCATCAGTTCAAAGTACTGCGAGTACTACAATTTGATGGTGAAGAAATATATTTCACAGTGGAAGCAAGACTAACTTACTAGAAGGCTTGCTTCCCTGCCCAGTGTCCGATCCCCTTTCTTTTGTGTAAATGAACGAACTTCAGCACAATGAGCAAGACTGAAGAAAATATAATTGACCCATATCCCACTCAAAATTTAAATTTCTTGGCTTAAATTTTTATGTGACATCTATTTGAATTAACTAGGCCTTGAACCAACTGATGGTGTTGGCTACATGAATTCTTTTTAAAATAAGTAAACCAACTGATTTTTGTTGGCTACATGATTGTGTTCTTTCTTTACTTTTCCTTTATAATTATTATATGTCAATTAAGGAAATAACAAAGAATATGTGATGCAGGAGCATAACCAGAAACTATCTCAATATTTTACTTTGGATTTTCATTGGATAATTTTAGATTTTAATGTTTTTATTTATTTAGGTTGAGTTATGATAGGGATGGAATTTCATATCCTTAGATAAGGATTACTTTAGTATTTGGATTAGTATTTTAGTTCAATTAGAATTTGTTTTAGGATGTTTATCTTTATCTCTAGAGATTCCTAGAAGCTCTATATACAGCTCTAGATGATTTATTTTGTAATCAGACTATTTAGACGATTATTAATATTATTCAGTGATTATTCATGCAAAGTTTGCATTGCATTTGGTCATGAATCCAAATAGCCTTAGGTGGTGAAGCGTAAGGTTTACAATGGGACTAATCTAGGTGGGAAGCCTAGGTTGTCCAGCATCAATATGACTTCAAAAAGGAATCAAATAGAAGAAAAGAATAAATGTGGCCGGCCCTAACTAATCTATTGAGGATCCATAGCCGATTGCAAAATTTAGGACTAAGACTTCATTTTTGTTGTAGTTGTTCTAAGTTATGCATGCGCCTAGTGGGTTAGATCCCAAGACCACACCCTCCACCCATTCTTATGGGATAAAAAAGTGCCATGTGAGCTAGAGCTCTTTAGCTTAACTAATTACAGAACTAATTGTAAAAGCAAACAGAACCATAAAGTAGAAATTCTTCTTAGAATGGGTGCGAATCAAACCTTGTCTATCTTTTTCAAAGAGAAAACAGACTTGTAGGGTTAAGTGACCTAACTCTATGTAAGAAAATTTTGATCTCTTCCAACAAGTAATAATAACTATTGTATGAAAAGTAATACTGTCATGTTATATAAACATTATAACACCAACTCAAATGAAAAATAAATTTAAAAAAAAAAAAAAAAAATGATGCCCAGCAACTGCTCATTTACAAAGACCAAAATTAGATATAGCATAGAGTTATGAGTACCTGGCAAGCAATTGATGCAGCTTCTTTCATTAACTTGAGCTCTGCTGGTGACTTTATCCAACGTAACTCATGAGTGAAAGTAGACAGGTCTCCCACTTTGCCACTCTTAGCAGACTTTTGAAAGGACTCCAATTTCATATATTTTGGTATGGCTGTCTGCCTGTTGTGGAACAATTTGGAGCATCCATATGTCAAATCTGGAAGGTACTGCAGTCAGTAAAAAAAATGTTACCGTTATTTATAAGCACATGAGCAGCCATAGTGTTGAACTTTTATGAAGATTATAGGATAGGAAAAACTGTGAAGGCTTAGTTTATAGGTCATGTCAACTTTTGATTAAACACTAGAGTAGCATCAACAATTCAGATTACTAAAAAATCAGATAAAGACAAAATTCTTCTGTGAGACCAGCTGTCAGACTTTGGTATGAATGAGTAAGCTCACCAAATGCCCAAAAAACAGAGAGGAGAAAAGAAAAGGACAATGATCTGGTCGTGTGGTTAACTGATGACAGTTGATCAAATGTCACTGTTTACTACAAATTACAACTATGTTAATTGTTTCAAACAAATTGTACTGTGATTCCAGTCTGGTGCACCACCATGGATCCATATATATGCTACTTGGCTAGGAAGATGCATGTCATATTGGAAAGGAAAAGAAGAGATATAGCAGCCAATTTAATGATACCTCTATGTCCTTAATGCTTAACCTTCCATGCCAAAATATTAATTGATTAATGCCTACTTCCAGGAAAAATGGAGACAATTTCCTCAATCAAATTCTCTACTTTTCAATGTCACCTCAGTAGTCAACACACCTTATGTAATTCGCACATTGGATATGCCTTCTTAGCAAAGAAAATTTCTAATGCTGCATCAACTCCAGCAATTTTCCCTTGCCAAATAACATCCTATACAAATAATAAAGAAAACAATTTAGTGACTTCTTCAATTACTGCTTTATCTATGTAATATATACAATAGCCAAAATTAAGAAAACATCTATAGATTAATGTAACTACCCTTGCTAAATGACAGCTTTCACAGCCCAGCAACAAGGCTAGTAATATAACATCATGTATCATATATGCAACTTTGGGTTTACAAAAAAAAAATGATGAGATAAATACATGTTTGGATATAATTACATGCAAGATTGCATGTCTAGACAACCAAAAATCATAGGAATCTAATGCCACAACTGCAGTAGATATGCAAATGCAACAGAACTTCATAGGGTATGAAGAAAAATCTGTCATTGTCTCATAGAAGACTGAGCATACATGAGAGTCTGCTTCTGGCATGAACATGCATAAACCACAGTCATGACCTAAAACTGCCACGCCACCAGGTTGTTGGCAGCCAGTAATATACAAATAATCAGCATCTTGTCGAAATGTGTAAGGCACAACATCTGTCATCATCTTTACAGGGGCAGCTGCAATTATGGCCAGACTATTTTCTGGAAGAAGATCCAACAACCTATTTCTTCTTGAGATGTATTCCTCGGTAGTTATTCCAGGTGTCATCTCCCCTTCTTTCAGTAACTGAAAAGTGAAAAGGCAAACAAAATCAAGTCCATAAATTTTACCAAGGAAAATTAAAATCTTACTGGGGAAAATTAAAATTAATAACAATACCAATATATAAAGCAAAATCAATCATCAAATATATATATATATATATATGCACAGAAAATCACTATCCTACCCAAGAAGGTGGCCATAGTGATGTGACTAGTATGTGCAATTTCCTAGTCGCTTTGTGCATGCACATAAACACACATAGATGTTAAGTAGGAGAACCTGAGGATGAGATGCATGAGTTGGCTGTCCAATATCAGCAACCATCTTCGTACAATATGCACGACAACCTGTAGCCTACAGAGTCAACTCATATGAAACCAAATTAGAATAGAACTGTGAAGATAACAAACAAGTTATCCAATTTTTCATCATAAAAATGTTGGATCATTAACATGAACTAGACCACCAATTGCTCGATTTTTTTGACAGAACATTTCTACTCTAGGGAGGGAGCACCAAGTGAATTTGGAGGGAGGGAAACCCTTGAATTCTTCATGTTGAATAGAAACTTAAAGGGAGGGAGAAAACAATATAAAACTTGCACTGGAACACACTAGACACCCACAAGCATCAGAGACTACACGAAAAGTGAACCCACAAACTACATTTTTGACAAAATGTTTAAGAGAGGAAGATAAAAGCAGCAGCAACAACAACGAGGACCATGAGAAAAGAGTACTTATTGCTATCAAATTCATGAATAACTCTCACCATAGAGAGTAGATGATTGACACTCTTATTTCATATGCAAGAATTAAAACAAGCACCAAGTACAATATTGAGACGAGGCCAGAAAACTACACTTCAGCAAAAACCAAATTTGTAAATTTCCATAAACATAATATATTACCAATTCCAATACAACTTTGAAAATTCCATTTAACACACTCAACAAATTCTCATCAAGCTTTATACCAAAAGCTAAACGGTAGTTGTTCAAAAATTTAAGCTTTTAGTCCACGATACTAAATGACTATTTGAGCAGTACAAATGTGCTATTTCAATCCCAGTATTAGAGAAACCAAAAAAATAAAAAGCAATAAGAACTCTTTCTTAAAAAATCCCAAGAAAATTGCTTTAGAAAATGTTGTAGACCAAAACATACAAGTAAGTCCCTTAAAGCTACCATCTTTACCAACATTCAATACAAATGGGACAATTTGAGAAATACCCACTTCATAATTCAGTCCAAATTTTACATAAACTCAATAATAAAAAAATTAAAAGAAAAAAGGAAACTAATATGAATACTTATTGAGTTCTCAAAGCACATACTTGTTTGTGAGATATTCTCTGCATTAGTTTTCTTACAAGAATCTGCATTTTGTTGCTGACTGCTTCTTCTCTTTTTTGATGTTCTCTCTCACTCACTTTGGTCGGTACACTGTTTCACTGTACAAACTACAAAGTGATTAAACTTTGGTGTCACTGAGATTTTCAGTTTGAAAGGGTTTAAGGGTTCGTAAAAGTTTGTGACTTTTTCACAGGTTAAGGTGGTCGGGAACTGAAAACGGTGCGCGTTTTCACAGAAGCCCAATGGTGTTCCTTCCTGTTATCTAAACGACAAGCCGCGTGGGGTGTAAACCTAACATTTATAAGGGCTGGAGAAAACATGTCGGACTTAGTGGCCAAACGACATGCGTAAGAGCTGTTACACTCTTTTTGATACACTCTTTATCCATAATAATAGATGAAAGTGTATAAAGTATAAACAGCATCTATTTTAAAGAAGAAAAAATTATAATAATTTTCATATATTGCCAAGTGTGACAGGGTCACGGATGCAAGTATATAGTCTTATAGAGTTCTTAAAATCTGGACCATTCATTGATAAGTAAATGGTTTAAAGTTTGTTATGTTATCAATATTTAAACTAACATTTATTATTTTAGCATCTATTTGAAGTTGTTATTAATGTAACAAAATCTTAATGACTCGTTTGTTAATGAATGGTCAAGATTATAAAATTTTTATAACAGAGTTGCCCTAGAAATTTTAGAGACATCAATCCAAGGTAATTTACATAAATGGCTCATCTAAAGAGCATTTCAGGACCAAAAAAAAAAAGTAAAGAGTTAATGTGTTTATTGAACTTTTTTTTATAGTGAGCAAGGATCTTAAGACTAGTTAAGTAGTCACGTAACGTTAGCCAAAACTTATAATACTTCAATTTAAGAATGTATATCTTTGATTCATTTTTTGAGGAAATTTATCTCCAACACACACTGCAAAGGAAACTTCTATGCTAAACTTTTAGCAAGGGCAAAGAATTTCTCTATGGAACATTTTTTGTTGTATTTTGATCCTCTGTATTGTAAGCCAAATTTGGGCTATATTTGGACTGTTTTGTGCCTCATATGGCAATGACTACAGTTGGTGTCATTTCAACACAACACATAGTAAATAAATGTCTTGATTACTATTTTATGATTGATGATGCAACAATTTGTACTCCCTAATGTCACTCTTTTTTAGACATGCCAAGTATCTTGTTGCATTATAGAATTACATGTACACAGTACATACTCATAACCCTAGCTTACTTTTTAGTGTCATTCATGGCCATGGGTAGTTTCTTGGGAAGATAGCCTTCTGAGAATCACAACCTTCTAGCAATGATATTTCTTGTGAACCAACTGTGACAATAGTTTCAAAGGGAGTACTATTCTAGGCGTGAGTTGTGACTGGCACCAGAGACTGCCAAGTTTGGGAGGTGATAAGATTTCGTTGGGTTAAGCATTTATCTGGAGATTATTTACCTTATTTGTTTATATATCACTTTTTTTGAGGTCCAACTTTACTTTTATCCACTACTAACAAATAAACTAACCTAAACACCCCTAAAAGAAAAAAAATTGGGCAAGTATCAACGCCTTCTGAGTATATAATTGCCTATATTACCAATTAGTTACTATTTCCTTGCAATGAGAAATCCATCTTATGCAACTAACAGAGTTTGTAAAGACCAAACAAGATTTCAAGATTTCATCGCAAGCATAGATTTGATAGCATCATCATGACCGATGAATGTTCATATGGTGTGAATTATGAAACCATTTCCTCCCCTTTTGAATTCTAAAGTCCCAGATGTAAAGATGATATTGAAAATGTTCTATGTAGATTCCTTTATAAACAGTAATCACTAACCCACCCTTGATATTTCATAACCGCAAACAAAATGAGTCAAAATCTTGCACTGAGAGTACCAAGTGGGATGTTTAATTCTGTTAGAGATAACGATGAAGAAAATTTCTAATTTCATCAATATAAGGAGACCGAGTAGGAATTATATGACCAGAGTCGTGTTCAATTATCACAGAGCATCCATCATCAAATAAAGAAGCAAGGTCCCTGCTAGCTTGGTTGGCAATCTGCCTGTCTTTGCCATGGTCACTACCGAAAATGTGAAGTGAAGGGCAGTTGATCGCTTGACATTCAAACTCTGTCAATTTAATAGCAAACCCAGAACACAAAATCACAAATCTAAAATCCATTTCACTTTTGAGCCTCTCTTGTTGTGCAGAGACTAAGGCAGCCATTGCTGCACCCTGAGAAAATCCCAGAATCCCATCAAATGGCCCTTTCTGAGAAAACACAGACTTTAAATATGCCAGAGACACATCAAAGCCATCAGTTTGCTGCAGGTACTGGAGAGGGTCAAATGAACCATTTGCTATTTTCCAATCAACTTCCCCACTTATATTGAAATCGGGGGCTACTAACCATGCAAACTTTTTCCTGCAATTCTCGGATGGTGGAGGATGTGTTTGCTGTAATGAAGATGATGCACACTCTCCATGTGACTCTGTGATGCAGGGCTGGTAAATGAAGGGTAACTCATGAGGTGCATCAAGAAAAACAAGCTCAACAATGTTTTTGAGTTTTTTGGCTAATGATGCAGTCCTTCCTTTGAAACTGGAGGCATTCTGCCGAAACCCATGCAGGCATACGATTCTTAGTTTTCTTGGAGATTCATTACCTGTAAAATTGCATTTATTAGGGTGTCAGAAACAACAAAATGTGGGAAAACAGGAAATACTTGTAGAGATTAGCTGTCAAAAAAAAAAACAAAACTTTAGGAAGGTTAATAGATTTGGCCATATGTACATGCAGTCTGTGTACGCATGTATGGTGTTTAACTACCAGCCACAGAATCAGTAATTTTAATCAATTTACTCTTGATAGAAGGGAAAGCAAGGTCATTTGAAGTGATTTAGATTACAGACCTTACCATGGCTCCAAGGAAGTTGAGGCGAGAGTTTGGTATCCAAGGAAACCAGTTTATGCTCTTCTTGTAATGACAATACTTGAGTTTTGCCATTTTCGAGTGATGGAACTGACTGAACACCCTTACCATATTTCTGACATAACTCACAAACGTATAGAGCACCCTCCATCTGTGGACCATGATAACAACAAATTCAGAAGCAAAAGTACAAGATATGGAGCTCAACTTTAACTATTTGACAGATTGTTCAGATAGGTAGTGGGAAAAAGGGATAATTTTTTTTTACAAAAAAAGACTATCACCTAAAGGCCAAAAATACATAATTCAATCTCAATTCAGACCAGTTTCATCTAAAACAAGTCAAAGTTAGATCTAAAATCGCTCAGCCAATTTCAAATAATGAATAGGATTATTTGTGTGTACCCTGCAACTATCACAGACCAAAACAAGCATCCTACAATGGGTGCATCTGCAGCGTGAAGAATAATCATCAAATGAGGAGCCACAAAGAAGGCAGGCACCAATGATATTTGGATCTGAGCTCCCAACTGACATCCTACCAGACAGGAAAAAAAAAGGGTACAAATTACTACTTCAAAATTTGCAACATCATACTGCTGTTTTCACCAGATCTCAGAACATTTATCACATACATATGAAGAAAGAATATTTGCAATATAGGGTAAAGTAGACATGCCATTTTCTCTCTTCTTCTCTATCTTTTCTTTTTTTTTTTTTTTTTTCTTTTTTTTTCCTTTTTACTTGGTAAATTTACTAGCACACTCAAGGGGACATATAATTTACCTTTTATAATTCTTAAAATTGGATAAATTGATCAAAAAGGGGTTGTAGATAACAGGGATCCTAAAGGAAGAAGGGAAAAAAAAAGGAAATTAAAAATCAGATCCCGAAAGTTGAAAAACAACAGTGATATCTATGGAAGAATACGAGGTCAGCATGTCATTTATCAAAAAAAATTTTCAAACTGCTTACAACAAAGACTTCCCATGGATCTATATGTGGTGTTTTAAATGCTCAATGCACAGTCAGGTCCGCAAAAAGGTAAGACCTGTGATCCTTTTTGAAGTGCAAGTTTTCTCAATGGGAAAAACAAAGGGAAAACCACTTCTTAGGTAAGCAAACATAGGATTCTCAAAAGAACGTAGAAACCAAAGGAAAATCTTCTTGTATACTGTGAAGCAAATAGGCGTGCCGAAAATATAACACTATTGCCATTTGCCAATTCCAAATGTCTGTCCCATATGCCAGTCTTTAGATGATAATAAGATAATAATACCCGTAAAATAATTAGGAGGCATTGAGAGATTAAGACATCATACCGATGGTCAAAAACGAAGTTCTTTCCTTTGAAAAAACCACCATCTGGAAATTGTTCCAAATAACGCTGTATCCCGCCATATAACTGCAATAAATTCCACACCACCATGAAATATAATCACTATCATCATCAACAAGAACCATGTCCTTATGCCATATTACCAAGGTGAGTACGTTTTTCTATTAAAACATGCCAAATATTTTGGCAAATAACAACCAACTAGAAGAAAGAGGTATAACTTCGAACTTGGTATCACCTTTAGAGTCCTAGCAGATCTCTCTAGTTCAAACATGTCGTATCACATAACATTATACAATATGACAGCCAAACAACAAAACTGCTGACATAAACACCTTAAGCCATATACAAATCATTGCAAAGATGATAACCAAAAAAAACAAAACCCAAATTTAGTGAGGTTGTCAAATAAGCTTATTATAGCTGATAGTTCAGGAACAATTTTCAAAGAAATCAACAGAAACACCCCCAATTTTTTTTTTATTTTTTTTTTTTTATAAAAAGATTTATATAGGGGAGAAATTTCCTCTACAGGAGCTAACCTGAAACACATTCTCAAACCCAGCACCTTTAGACCTAATATATGCTGAAGCCATCTCACACCTAATCCCTCCAGTGCAGTACCTATAACATAAACAACAAATGGAGATTAAGAGACAAAATGATATACAAATTGCAAAATTAGAGGGAAAAAAAAATGTTTCAAATGAAGTTTGGACAACATAAAAGGAAAGTGCATAAAGGAGAAATGTTTTTTTTTTCATACTGTCCCTTGTTATTACCATTCTGAGAAAGGTGCATTAGCAAAACTAGATTAGTATTCTGGCTTCAAATGCAAACAAAAAGGTTCTTTAATGAACAGCATCGTTAGCCGTTTCTCAAAAAGCTACAATCTCATGGATTAAATCAAAGAATATTTACTTATCAAAAAAATTTTAAAAGAACTTATCAAAAAGAATATAAATAATTATAACAAATCTAGAAAATACAAGCAAGAAACCTAAAAGGCTAAAACAATACTAGGAAACACAAGCACACTGAGGAAAGAAAAACTTGGCTGTAGTGCAATTCTAGGAAATAAAGAGGCTCCACATGTAGCTATAGATAAGACACACATACATCATGTTTTCCCATTTTAAGTTTCCAATTCAGGCTGAAGTTCAAGTTAAATCATTCGGCAATGGAAAAAGCAATATGGGTCAACACAATTTGCAACACAAGAAAACAAATATGAAAAAAAATTTAAACAGCTAAGTGAACCAAAGACAGTTCTCAAAGCACCTGTTACAAAATAAAATTTCAAATTCAATCATATGACAATGTAGCTCCAGCTGTGCAGTAAGATAAATAAAAGGAAATATCAGGAGCCATCTTTGGTTCCAAAGGGGCACTCACATAAGAACACGTTTCCCTTTTAATTGCTCAGACTTATCATCTATCCACGAGGGCAGATCACTATACTGCCTAATTCCTGGATCCAAAGTTTCCACATTTGGCACATGGAACTTCCCAATTCTTGTCTCATATAAATTCCTTGCATCCAATAGAACAAGGTCTTCATTGCATGTTGGGCTATCTTTCTCTAAAAGTGGTCCTAGAATATTTTTCATAAAAAACAGCAGGTGACCATCAATTCCCAATTAGTTCCTCTAAAACAGTGCATCAAGGCTTAACAGATTAAGCAAAAGAATAACTTATCATGTTATAACTTATAAGTAGGAAAAAGACACTTACCAGTGCCCTGAAGAGCAGAATGAAACTCAGCTGCAGAGAGATGCCTCCCGGCATTTGAAATTTCAGGTGACTTCAACAGAGGGTCAGAACTAAGAGTAACCAACTCCTGAGAATAAGGAAAAGTAGTTGACTTATATTGAAAACCCATAATCATGATTACCAATATGTCAAGATACTCAAAATACTAACAGAAATAAATAAACGAAACCCTGAAAAACCAAATATTCATGACATTATATTTATGGGAACTATATCATTCTCAGCCAAAGGTATTGGAGACAAATCCATCCAATTCAAACTCTTTTGGACTGCAGAAAAAACCATAATCTCCAGTAAGTGTGCAACAACACCACTTTTGGGTGTCTTGTACACGCAAAAGTTTTGTATGTGCCTGGCACATATGCCCTTTGTCTCACTGACAGGGCGCCCACCTGTCAGTGAGACAAAGGGCCTTTTACACACGACCTTTTCCTCTGTCCAATTATTAAGAAGAAGAAAGTGTCATAGGCACATTAAGATTTCACAATAGAAATGAAAGGATCTTTTTGTTATCATTTCTGAACTTTCAAATTTTGTCTGTGTCTGTGAAAGGAATATTGAAGCTGAAGAAAAAAAAACCACCTAATTGTTTGAATCCTTGTTTTGGAATTACTCCAATCAAAACTTCACTCTACTAAAAATAGCCAACGAACTGAGTGATTGAGTGGCACCTCTAGGGTTCAATTTCCCACAGTGGGGCTCCTAAAGTAGCCCCAAAAAAAAAAAAAATCACCCTACTAAAATAAAAATAATATTCTAGTGATAGGTCCTGTTCCTGGTACAAGAATAAAATATAGTGAACCTTTCCTATTAAACCCAGACCTGGTACAAAAATAAAATATTTTATTTATTTTTATAGAATATAAATGGCAATTTAATGGTTCATAAACTTCATTCTAGTTCTAATTCCTGTTTTACTAGGAATTTGGGTTATATAATTCATAGTAATATGAGGTATTCAAGGCTTTTCTTAGAGAGAGAATTTCTTTTCCCATGATACGTGAGATCAATTAATTCCAAGAATGTGTGCAGCTTAATTATTTCTTCTTTTTTTTTGAAAAACATAGACTTTACTTTCCACCTGGAAAACTGCATCTTAGGATAACAATCTGTCTTCTTCATTTTCCTTCCTTGAAGGTGTCAGCTAGTTTAGCTAGTAAAGGCTCTTTAATTAATGTACCAAAGACCAAGGATGAAATCCCACCTTCTCCAAAAATGGGGAATGTAAGGGATGGCAATGACTTCTAATTTAACACAAAAAGCAAATTGCACAATTAATGCATTGCTCCTCTCCCCTCCCTCCCCTCCTTTTTCCCTCTTTTCCAAAAATCAAAAACCTTACAATGATTCTATAAGAAAATTTAAGGAAGTGCACATACTAATATCAAACCCAAACAGCAAGCAAAATTTCTACCTATGCAAGTAGAAGCATACATGCCATATCCTAAGCAAAATCTCTCTAATATCCCATCACATAATAGAGATAAAAATTAATACTCTTAAACTATAAAATAAATAAATAACTCAAATTAAGATAAATTAATCAAAGCTAAAAACATTTCTAAAAAGCACAAACTATGAAAAATAATTTTGCACATACAAATTTTCTATTTTTTCTTTTGTAACAAGAAATTTTATAGAGGATAAACCTAAGAAGACACTTCTGCTGCCTGCATGCGTGTCCTCGTTATGTTGAGAGAAATTCCTTTAATCTTAGATATGTTTTATGTTTTTAAAGATTTTGATTGTTGTTAGTTATTTTGAAAAGTGAAAACTTATAAATAACCATAAAATATGTCTACAATTAAATAAAATATATCTAAAAGTACCTATTATTTAAGAGAAATGCTAAAACTTAGTTACTAATAGGTAAGTTGTTACTGGTTCTAATTTGCCCATAACTAACGTCACTTTTTTACCCACCAATAACAGTTGTTATAAACATAGCATTACTTAAGAGTTAATTATCATTGTGGTATTCCCACCATGGCGTGTCCTAATTTTTCAAGAATTTACTTGTCCCCATTGTCTCGTGTCAGTATCCGTGTCCGTGCTCAAATGATAATGAAGGAGAAACTAAAGACAATTACCTTAACTATTCTTATTGAAAGAGAAGTGAATCCACATTCCTTAGCAACCTTATCATCTACCGGGTGATCACAAGTTGCGAGCTTGAAATCAGTCCCTTCGAACAAAACATTCGATTTCACAGCAGCAATGTGCTTCTCCAACGACGATAGCTTCCCACCAACCTGTTCAAATTTCAAAAACCCATCTTTATCAGCATTACCGAAACTTCATACATAGAAAATGTGAAGAGGGAGCGCAGTACAGTACAGTACGTACAGTGACATTGACGCCGTGGGGAGAGAGGCGGACACGGCCGAGGAGAGAGAGGGAGCTGCAGTTGGATTCGTAGAAGGAGAAGAGCGAGTCTAGATCGGTGATCTGTGCGTACTTGTAGTAGAGGAGCACTCCGTATTGGTCTTCGTCTTGGGATTGGGGTTGGGGAGTGGTGTCCGCCATTGCTAGGGTTTTGTGGTTTTGCTTTCGAGGGGTTGGGTTTGCAGAGAGTTTGGGGTTTTTGCTTTTTATTGTTTTCTTTATTTATTCATAGAGTGGGGCTGGGGAGAGAAGGAAATAACGGTTTTAAAAATCGGAACGGTTGAGAACTGAAAATAAATTCGGTTATTTGATTTTCGGTTTTTTTTTTTTGTTTTAGAGGTATTTTTCGTCATTTTCAAACTCAGTCCATTTCATAGTTGGGATTTTATTTTTTAAAATTTATTAGGGTAGGGACTGGTAACTAGCATGTTTAATTGTAACATGATAGTCTATACACCTTAGAGAAGATTTGAAATAAAGAGAATATTATGTTAAGATAGTTTAAAAAAATGTTTTTTCTTAAACTGATGTATTTTTTTTTTTTTAATATATAAGTACCTTAGCACATAAGATTGTGATATGAATTTAAATTTTTTTGGATTCAGGTCTTCTAGAGTTTTTAGGGTACACTACCAAATAAATTTCCTTAAATCTTAACCGTTTTTTAATGATTTAATGGTCTAGATTTTGTCATGTCAGCATTTCATTAATAATAATCTTAATTGTTTTTTTTATTGTTAATGAAATGCTGACATGGCAAAATCTAGACCATTAAATCATTAAAGAACAGTTAAGATTTAAGGAAATCTATTTGGTAGAGTACCCTAGGAACTCTAGAAGATTTGAATCCAAAGTTTTTAGCTAGATAAAAGTATAAATTGATATATTATAAAATTCTCAAATCACTATCTCTTTTTTTAATAATAATAATAATTGCTATCCATTTTACCATAAAAAGTTCACAAAATGGCAAAATAATTATTCTATTAATGAATTTAATTTAATGAGTTTTAGATTCTACCAACAAAAGGATTAGAAATATTTATTTTTGATGTTTTAATCTTAATAATGCTTTATTCGTATTCATCAAAGAATTACAGAGATTAAAATACTGAAAAATACATTATTAAATTACAATAGATACTGTGGGGCCCTATTGCATTAACCACGCTGGCCCACTACATGCGGCCCAAGCCCCGCGTCGAGGATGATGTAAAGGCCGAGGACAATGGGAGAGAGCCCAAGTCATCCAAAGGCCTCGCCGAGGATGACATATCCTCGGCACACCGACTTCACTAAAGGGAAAATATCCCTCATTCGTTGAATATATCTCACCAACATTCTGACCGCTTTAATGGTGAGGTGACCTGAAAACCCTAAAGCATTAGTCACTTCAACTATTATAAAGCCTGCAAAGGCGGCTGGGAAATAACATAAAGCCTGCAAATACATATGATGGGACAATCCCCTGTACATAAAGGCTCCGATAGTTGACAAGTGGACAGCGAAGACTAACAAAAAAGTAAAAAGGCTATATAACCAAGAGATTGCCCAACATAAAGGGGGATGGATTCAAGGAGAAGGAGAGATCCTCGGCCTGGGCCGAGGACAAATATGCTTCACAAACACTTAGCCAAATTCTCACATTTAGAATCCAATGGATCTCATGTCATCAATTATTTATTATAAACTTTATACCATCCATTGTTTACTTCGGTGATGCCAAATCCTTAAACCCACTTCTCTACAAATTTTATTATTAAGGGTCCGTTACAAATTGAGTCCCTACAGTTACCTTTCCTTTAAAAATTGTAGAAGTGCAATATAATATTTTTTTTTCCACAATTTGATGTAATCATTTGTTCTCCATTGTCAAATTTGACCACAAAAATGAATACAAATCATATCTCCTTTTATTCTTTAACGATCAAAGTTAATTACAAGTTGAATAAGTCAATTTGTAAAAAGAATTTCATGAAAAGTCAGTCAACCTCCTCTACTCCTTTTCTTCTTCTTCTTTTTCCCCCCTGCAATTTTCAGCTTATGAATGTTTAATCTCAGTTTTGTGAGTAATGCTAAATGGTTAATATTTAAACATGTTAAAACTATTGGAATGAAGCAATGGTCCTATAATCCAGTGCTACTTTCACCGATTGTCTAAAAAGGGTGTAAAACATAGAATAAAATGAATTTTTTAAAAACAATTTTTTTTTACTCTATTTCCCTCATTATTGTGGCGTTAAGTGAACTGAGCATACATTTATGTGCATTAAATAAAATGGTGATTCTCCTCATCAGAAAAGTAACTAGAAAGTCCATAATTCATAAATTTTCACTTTTCAGCAAATTTCTGAAGGGCATTGAAAGCTGCTATAAGAGTGAGATACTGGGATATAATGGCAGCCAGGCAAAATCCAAATTTTTGTGCTGCATTACTTCCAATCAAAAAGTCTCACCTTGTCTCATTTAATATTTTCCAGTCCAAGCAGACTGACTCCACTACCAATTACTAGTTGCATAGAGGATCGGAGAAGTTGGGAAGTTCATTTTATTCAGAGACCAAATGATTAGGAAATGGGTAGTGTGGATGACTTTCTCCGCACCTTGGGTTCAAATCTACCTCCTACTGAGAATGGAGATCGAATGCGATGGAAGTTAACAAAGAATGAGAATTTTGATGTCCGATCGTTTTACAATAAAATAAGAAGATCATTGCCCATTATCTTTCCGTGGAAAGGTGTGTGGAAGGTTAAGGCCCCTAGGCGTGTATAGACTGCTGCATGAAATAAGATCCTTACAGGTGATAATTTGAATGGTAGAGGGATGGATTTTGTTGACTGGTGCATTATGTGCCATTGTAATAGGGAGTCGGTAGATCATCTGCTCCTCTACTGTGGTAAGGCACATAGGCTATGGAGTTTAGTGTTTAGATCTTTTGGGATTTCTTGGGTCTTGTCAAGAACAGTTGCAAATACTCTCTTTGGTTGGTAGAATTGACCGGGAAAACTTTCATCTAGCATTTGAAATTTAGTTCCTTTGTGCTTAATGTGGTGTCTTTGGAGGGAGCGAAATCAGAGGACGTTTGAGGACTTGGAAAGCTCAGATGACCAGCTATTGGCTTCCTTCAGTAGCTCTCTATTTGACTGGTCTAGGGCTTGGAGACTCACCTCTAATACCTCTCTCTCTATGTTCCGTAGTTCTCTCCTTTGTAATTAGAATCTTTTCCTTTCTTTTTTCTGTCCTCTTTATCTTATCTTTTTATATTTTGCTCCTGTCTTATGTTTTTTTGTATAAGGTAGTGCTCTTCAATATATATCCTTATTACTTATCCAAAAAAAAAAAAAAAATAGAAATCACTAATCCAAGAATGACAAGCACAGCCACAGAAACTAGGTAGCAGAAAGCTTAAGCTGATTTCAAGTAAATGCAACCACAATAATAACTTTTTACCTATTGATCATAAAAATATAAATCAAGACAGAAAGCCGCAAGTTGAATCCTTAACACTTTGTACCAAATTTCATAGACAAATAATTGCCTATGTGCCAGAACAAAAACCCTGACCCTTGGCAGTAGGGGAAAATGAGAATGAGTTTGAAATTAAACCAAAATAGGGAAAGTAAGGAAACCCTACAAAGCTAGAAACCAGAATCCTAAACTGCCAATTTACCCAAATTTAAAACCTCCAGGGGGAAGGTTGGGCTGGTTTGTTCCGAAATTAAATTCCTGTTGATTTGCATTCCCATTCTCCTGGAGTGTCTGCTCTTCCTCATCTTCCTCGGCCCAATATCTCTCCAAGATCTTCACGGCCTTCTCATAAATCTCATTGTTGTCATGGGACTGTAGATTCTCTATCTTATCCAAACCCTCACATTCATCAATCATTTGTGCATAAAGGTTGACTCCGTTATTCAGTCCCATGTCTTTATCAGCCTCACCCACCTTCAGAATGTTCTCAAGCCCTTCTAGGCACACTGTGACAATCCTTGGGTCTGGACAGATTAGAAGATCACATAGCGGCTTAATGCAACCTTGGGCCACCAGGAATCTACAAGAACATTGATCTCACGTTTAAGTCCAAGGCTTCATCTGATGCATTATATTGTGAAAAAGACAGAATTTTCCTCCAAACTACTGGAGCTCAAATGACTAACCACATATACTTTAGTCACATTACCTATTAAAAAGTCATGTGACTTGTGTAGATTACTTAATGACCCATCCAAATAAAATTCACATGGATAGTCATTTGAACAACTACAATAGGTTGAAGGAGATTCCTTCAACATGATGGGAAAGTATATAAAGTGAATCAGCCCACAAAGGCATCAGCAACCCATGTATCTAGCAATTTGTGCGAGTTATAGGCAAGCATATCCAAGCTAGAAAGTAAAGGTAAAGAAGAAAAGCCATTGTAAGAGTAAAGCATACTGAATCTGCTCATGAGATCCTCCAGAGGTGGCATTTGATACAGCCCATGCAGCCTCCTTCTTGATGTCAAACTCAGCATGTTGGAGAAGATGTACAAGAGGGAGAATGATATTGGCCTCAACAACAGCCTGTAACACAGAATTATAACATAATATTTCCAGGGAGCTCATCAACTAAAATTCATAAAGCCTTCATTATCTGTGAGCAAGTCATTTACTAGAAAAAGAAAAAGGCTTCATTTGCTATCTAGAGTCAATGTCACAATATGATTGGCACCTTAGACTTTAAACATTAAATTCATGTAGCATTTTGGCAGCCTTGTGAAGAACCGAATACAAGTTGTATTAAAACTAGTTGTCTATTCAATGAGAAGCACATGCAAGCCCACAACTGTCAGTATTTATAGCCTATCCACAGCAGGTTTTTTTGAAGGATTAATTTCCCAACAACAAATATCTCTTAGGGAAATCGATTCAAGTGAACAAGAAGGTTCAAATGCAAAACTGTGTTCGTCTAAAAAAATGAAAACCAAGGGTTTACATACAAAATATTATGCTGTGTGTGGTTCTTCCATTATCTTTGTGGAAATCCAGAATTACCTGGACATGCCCCCCTCCAATAGGGAGGGAGGTGCCTATTGGCGCCAATAAGCAAATTATTTTTTTTTAATTAAGTAATCTTCCACTATCTTTATGGAAATCCAGAATTTCTAAAAACCAAGCAATAAAGGACAAGGAGTAATGACTCAAGACAAGCACATTTGATGAAGCAATTGCTAACACCCTTCCCCACCCCACCAAACCCCCCCCCCCCCCCCCCCAAAAAATAATAATAATAATAATAATAATAATAGTTATCAAGTAATGGTTACAGGGTAGTGGTACATTTTTAATTAGCACTATTTCAACCAAGTACAACACACCATCCCTTTTTTTGTGCTAATGATAATTGACTCTGTCATGCAATCCAAAGATGATACTCTAGTACTATGTGGATTTCTGGGGTGCTATAAATAAGTTTTAACACGTGGAAGAATCTTGATGTTAAATCATATAGAAAGTGAATCACATACCTGTATTTGACCTTTATTCCCAGCAGTGATATTTGAGATCGTCCAACAAGCTTCTTTCTTGATGCTTTTTTTGTGATTTTGTGTGAGAAGTTGATAGAGACAAGAGAGCACTTGGTTGTCAATTACAAACTGGAAAATACATAGCAAAGTTACTTTGTTGCCATGTATAGGGAAGAAACACGGCACATTCATTCAAAATGTATACATGAGAGAGAGAGCGGGGGGGGGGGGGCAATATGGCTTGTTTATTAATTAATATGGTCTTCTAATACATGCTTATCAAAGAAAATTTTTATTTTCTTGCTTATCCTAGCTCAACAACAGGAATCTGAAATACAGCTTGGAAGTAAATTGTACTAAAGTAACTATTCTGTAGCCTGTAACTAATTCACACCAAACAAGTAAACATGGGTGCACGAAATTTAAGATAAGCCAAAGGCAATACAAAAAGAAGATAACCAAGCTCAGTACACAATACAATAAACCTCCAACAGTTTAAGCAATAAACCTCAACATATGATAAACATGGTAAGAATTTTAAACAAGCATACAAATTATTATCAATACCTGAGTCTGTGCATCATCACCCGTAACGATGTTTCCCACAGTCCGAAGTGCAGGTATAAGAACCGTAGGCGAGGGATGACTTGAAAATGAAAATTTTGTCAGTAACAGACTCATACAACAATATTAAAGAGGTTTGTAGAGAGCATTAGAACTTACAGCAGAAGCTCCACAAGACGTGGACAGACACCTGCTTCAATAACAGCCTGAATTTTATCATTCGTGCCATCTGAAAGATAAGACAGGGCCCAGCAAGCATCTGTAAGAACTTCTTCATCATTCATGTATATAAGTTGCCGGAGGACAGGTAAGGCAGCTTTGACCTGACATGAACAAAGAATGTTTTTACAACAACCATAATTTTTCAGCATAAATGTTGGTAGAAAAATATTCAAGTTGACATTCATAATCTAACATACTCTGCATGGTCTAAATGATTAAACAAGTGAAATTCCGTGGATCACTTCTCACCTGCTCAAATGGTGTTGGTGGCTTGCCACGACAGAAGTTAGATAAAGTCCATGTAGCATTCCTCAGCATGGACAATTTTGAATGTTCATTTAACTGCGATAGTAGTGGCACAAGCGCACCTTGACCAATAACAAGATCCCTACAAGTTGGGGAATCACCAGCAACATTACCTAAAGCCCATACTGCCTGTTCAAGACAAAAGAACGTGAGAATTGTAAACATAGTAAGAATCACATCTAAGAAGATAACATAACAAGTGGGAAAATAATTAAGCTCTCAGAATAACTCTGGAATTTAGAATAAGGCCAGCATGAGTACAGAAAAATTAAGAGAGAGAGGGGGCCAGAATGATTTTGACAAGGAGAAAAGCACTGGATTTAGAACACAAAAAAACCTAAAGAGATGTCAAACAAAGGACTTCCAGATTTTATACAATAAATGAAGTAAACCAACCTGCTCCCTGACATCGTCACTGGCAGAGCTAAGAAGTTGCACAAACATGGGAACAGCACCTTGTTCAATGACAACTCGTGTATGCTCTGATGTTCCGGATGCGACATTGGTCAAAGCCCAAGCAGCTTCAAACTGCACACAAAAGAAAAGTCAGTCCCAGTATTACGTTAGCATTTCTTACTGAAAAATTCATTTGCACATAAAATTAAAGCTACAAAGAGTCCCTACTTGCAGTTGGGGCAGATCATGCCTTCCAAGAAACTCCACAAACCGAGGAACCACACCTGCCTTGATTACCTCATCAATTGGAGGGCTACGCTCTGCACACAAATATACAGAATGCAAATCAACAGTCAAGAACATTCCAGGATTATTACCTAAAAGTAAATTGCTAGGAGATGCAGTCATACCTATCGATAATAACTTTCTAAACTGAGTGGTTGATTCCAATTGAGCAGTAGGATCATCAGACCATACTCCTTGTACCATCACAGGAATGCTTTCCAGCTGTTAAACAACCATAAAATACCCAACAAATAAAATCAAACATCAACACCACAATATTAAAATCAAATGACACTAACTGTAACATTGAAACTTCAGTTTCCAAATAGATCACATCAATGGACATTAAACTTCATCAAGAAAATTCAAACGACAAAACTATAAGGTAAGCTCATTCAATTGAATGTGCATGATACTCAGATCTAAGCTGCTCTTTTCTTTGGCACCCAAAAATCAAAATATACTAAAGTTCTACACTCCATTTCTTCTTCTTTCCCACATTCAAATTCAATAACCCCTCACAATTTTAAACAAGTTTGTGCACGCTCATGAGCGCATATTGAATAGTAAACAATATCCGATTGATATAAAATTTGGTGGGCTGTTTATATATCAAAGAAGCCAAAGTTGTTTGTCTTTATCACAGTTGACTTGAAATTCAAGTTTCTTGTAGCTACAAACAACAAGAAACCCAAGATTCAGATTACTAATCTTATACATCTCTCAGCAACCAAGCATATAAAACAGGGGAGAAAAAAACCATCAAACAATACAATAAACCTATACTGAACCAAGCTGTTGTAACTTTTTTCCCGTGTTCCAAACAATAGGATTCGAAATCCTAATCATACATTCCCTAATCAACCAAACAAAGCCCAACCCAAATCCCACAAAAAGATTAAGAAATAAATAAATCCATCAATCAAATACCTAATATCACAAAGTTCATCATACCAAAAACAAAAAACCCAGAAACAAAAATCTAAAATAACAAAAACCCATCAATCAAAACCCCCCAAACCCCCATAGATTCATAATTGAAAATTTTCAAAAAAAATAAATAAATAATAAAAAAGTATTCTTTTTTGTTAAAGAGTGATGGTAAAGTAAAAGTACCCGTTTTTCCAAAGCAGCGGCGGTTTGGGTGGCATCGAGAAGTTGCTGCATGGGCTGAGCCTGAAGGCCGAGAAGGCCTTCTCTCCGTTTCTTCAAAAGATTATCTTCACGTTTGTTCTTTCTGATCTCAACCAGATTGTCCTCTCTTCTTCTCCGAGCCTCGTCGGCGTCCACACCAGTCTTGTACGACTTCTTGCGCACCTCGGCGCGAGTGCTGCTTGGACGGAGAGACATTGTTGGGGTTCGGAATTCGGGGTGAGAGAGATTGCTCTGTAGGTGTTCGAAGAAACGTCGCAGAGAGGCTGGAAAGTATAAAAGAGAGACAGAGGAGGTATTATATAAAAGGCGGGTTGGGTAACTTGTATTTTGGTGGTGAGTCTCTATTATTTTTTTGGGGGGAGTAAAAGGGAGTAGACTTGTGGGCTTGAGGCCTTAGGTTGTGTTTGTATGTGTGGACATAGGAGCATGTGGTCCAGAGTTCAGACTTCATACTGGGGCTTCTTATAGTACGCAATATTCATTTCTTGGGTCATTCTTTGGCATACTTTTTTTTTTTTAATTTTTTCTAATGTACTTTACCTATTTAATCTTAACATTCTATATATTATTAAAAAAAAAAAAAAAAAAAAGATGATATCTAACCTTAACTGTTAAGATTAGATAGGTATGACACATACCAAAAAATAAAAAGCATATACTATAGAATTCTCCTCATTGATAATGGCTCAGAATGTGGTTCATATTGGGACTCCCTAAAGAAGGCAATGCACATGCAATACTCATTTCATAGGTCAATTTTATGGTATACACTTTCTTTTTTTGGGTATCTACCGCACCTGCCTAATTTTAACATTTCCTATAAAATTATAAAAATATATATTAAATAATACAATACAAGGTAATACCGAAATTAACAGTTTAGATTAGGTAGGTATAATGTATACCAAAAAAATAATGTGTAATGTATAATTTTGTTCATTTCATATATATCTAAGACTCAATACACGTAAGCCTACCTTGTATATGTGTACGCACGTGAGACTCATACATGTTACCTTGTTTATATGTATATACGTGAGACTTAGACATGTGGACCTCATATATCCTAGGGATGTTAAGTGGTGCAATTGACCAGTTTTTACTTGGAGATATGATGGGCAACATTGACATGGTGACCAAGTTGGGGGTTCCTTAGGGTTTGTGTAAAAATAGTTGATTTTTTAGACTATCACCCTCCAATCCCTCCCCTTTTTGTTAAACCACTTAAGCCAATGCTATTAGAAGCCGCCATTGCTAATCAGTTGGATTGTGTTTTAATTAGTTTTGTTAGCACCAATACATATGATCTTACTCTCATATATCAACTATTCACGAGATATCACCTTCTTCAAGGATGATAGCTAATCTTATAAATGGTCATACAAAGTCAAATAAATTAGGAATAAGATCCTCTTCAATATTTAGTTTTATATGAAACATGTTACATTCATTTGATTTTGTGTGGTTTACATGTATTTTTTTTAAAACCATTAACATTTTTAAATGAAGCATAAATTATATATAGCTAAAAATTAGAGGAAATTGGAGAATTTAAATGAAAGGAGATCCTTTGAAAAAATTAGTTTGGTTTTAATTTTGAAGAAAATAAAAATTGATTCAAATTTACCCTTGCTTCCCATTAGCATTTTCAAAATCTGTCATACCCATTAAAGAGTAAGCAAGTCAAGTGGGTGACCAATAAGTTCAGAAAGAGGCACGATTTTATACGATTTTAGCAATTACTTTTGACAATAAGTGGGGGTAAATGTAACATTGTCACATTGATATGATACATATTCAAAAAATTTAGAAATCAATTTAATACAATTGCTAGGTTGTGAACGAAAATAAACGTTGACACTTGACACAATTCAATGACCAAAATAGACTAAACAGTAGAGCTTTTTTAATTAAAAAATAATTGTTATGTAATGTCACTCTCACGAGGAAGGTAAATATTATATATATATATATATATATAAACAAAATTATATTACAAAATGTATTTTTTTGGTCAGAATGAAATTTGGAATTCAATGAACAAATATATGATGATTTGGAGGACAAACGTCACAATTAATCCATCATGTAAATGACATAGGAATGCAAATTGATACGATCCATGCATTGATATGATAGTTATTTCCTGCTTCGAGCAGGGAGATGATAATTATAGTTTTACAATAAATCGACTGACAATAGCACACCCTTATTTAATATTACAAGTGTACCCGCTGCCAAAAAAAATATATTACAAGTGTACCCAAAAAAATAACGACATTTACAAATTTCAGTTAACATATATGAATTTAATCATGTTGAAGATGACCATTTTCATATTCCATTACATAAAGGCAAAATTAAATTGCCAATTCTCGTGAGTTGAATGTTATTACTCATAAAAAACAAAAACGAAGAATTTATTCGGTACATTTTTTTTTTTTTTTTTGAGAAGGATTTATTCGGTACATTTGAAGGTACTAGTTAGATACTTAGATGGTCTAATAGTTATCCAACAAAATTTAAAATAAAAAAAGAAGAAGAAGGTAAATATGGAAGTGAAGTGTAAGTGTGTAGTCTAAATTTTGTTTAAAAAAAAAAAAAAAAAACTTATGGACATGGTATTTTATTAGGCTAAACTAAGTAATTTAGTAGTTTTATGTTAAAAACAAGTCTAACAACTTGTTAGATTCAAACAAAAGTACAAATTTTAACAAAAGAACTCACTTTAAAGTGCATGAATGTGTATCGTACGATATGTACAATTATAGGATATAATACACACATTGTATCATATGATTTATGAGCACTTATGGTATACTCTTACAATACAAATCTTTTCACACATGATACGATATGTATTGTGTATTGTACAATATTAACAACTATGATGACAATAATTGAATTAGTCACAAATTTTTTATATCAATTATGGATTCTCAACAGATTAATCAAGTTCAGTCATATGTAATTTTTTTTTTTCCATTCTATTTTTTTAAGTCATATTTTGATATGTTCTTTTTACTACTTTTATTAATGTTATTTTTGGTTTCTCTATTCCCTTTTTCATTCCATCAATTCAAATTAACTTGTTCTTTTTTATTGGTGCAATAGTTGTTCATTTCAAACAACTCTCCCTCATCTTTTGATATGCATATTTATTGATATGCATATTTATAAGTGAATTTTTAATTTCAAATCCTATCTTGTATTTCTACTTACATAAAGGATGAACCAACCCCACTAGTTGGGTCACTTATGCTTATTGGGCGTTAAGCCCACCAAATACTTCTGACAGAAATTCAGCCCACCCTTTATCTTTAATGAATGGAGATCCATTATCTAAGCCCAGGACAAAATCAAGTATCAAGCTTGTGTGCATTTGGATTAATGAAAGTTGTCAGCTTATTTTAGTGTTCAACTTATTTTTGCTACTATTTATGAGCTCCATTGTACCTTTTGGTGCTATTCATGGATCCCACTGTACTATTTCAGCTAACTTCTACCTTTATCTACAATACTTTTAGCAAAAAGTTTTCAGTTTCAACAAAATAAGCAGATTCTAAATAGACACTTAATGGAAACAAACGGCTTGGCAAAGATTTCTTTTCCACAATCCACATTCGAAACATCCTTCTTTTCATTGTAAATGTTGGATTTACTATGATGAGGGTGAGAACTTTTCATGTGAATATATCAAATATAAGTTTTTTTTCTTCTTCTTCTTCTTCTTGTTTATTTATTTTTTTATACAAGATAGAATTCTATTCTAGTCCAATCTAAGTGTATATATGTGTGAAACTCCTTCTTGAAAACTTAAACCTTGACCCTTACGATCCACCTCACAAGATTTTTGTAGCGACCATCATGTAAAAGGTGCACAGCGGTAAATAGAAGTTTATCTTTCTTGATTTTCATAAACTTTATTACGTTTTTTTTTTTTTTTTTCTCTTTTCCTTTCAAAGCTTTGTTTTGATTAAGAGAACCCAGGACACCCAAACTATTTTGATGAATGGGTTTGGATTCTCCTCAATTACACAAGAGTTCTAAATACTCTTCATTATAGTTGTTAGTAGTCTCATAAATCATACAACACATAATTATGTATCATATGAATCATATATATCAAATGACACATAAACATGTGAGTTTAAATTGGTTTTATTTTTTTTTTTTTGGGTTAAATTTTGTGCTTTAACTAAAACCCAACAAGTTATTGGACTTGTGTTTAACATGAGCTATTTAGTTGAGCCCAGTAAAATAAAATGTCCCATGAGGTTGGGCTTTTTGTACAAAATGATAATTAAATTAGTCATTAGTTGAATATATTTTCAATTTTAATAAATGTACCTTTTAAATGTGCACATCTATCATTTTTCTATAAATGTTATAAATTGTTTTATAATACACTGTGGACGACTAAATTTATTGGTTCAAAATAAATCAAACAAATAAAAATAGTTTCACAAATGTGAATTTGTATTGATGAATGTGTGGTACAATTCTCTGTGATTTCAAAAGAGTGATCCTCTAGTTTCATCTCCTTGAAAGATTTATTGATTGGAATTGTGGTAATGTGATTTTAATTCGAACACAAGATATCCTTCAATTTGGCTAAGGAATGGATCGAAAACCTTTGAAATGGAATTACAATGAATCTCTGGTTATGAGCTTGTTAGAAATTCTTTGTTCTTCACGTTCTTTGTGTGTTCTTCGTGTTCTTTGTGTTCGTTCTTTTTGAGGGTTTGTGGTGGAAGTTCTTCGGTGCTTTAGAGGCTTGAATTCGTAGAGCTTCACTGATTTGTGGTTTGTTGAGGTTTCTGGAGGCTTTTGAGCTTGATTCCAGTGAATTTTGAGATCTAGGCAAGTAGTTTGGATGATTCTGCTTCGAATGTTCTTCGTATTTAAAGGTTTGTAGCAGAAGTTCTTCAGGGCTTTAGAGGCTTAAATCCATTTGAGTTTCACCAATTTGGAGTTTCTGGAGGCTTTTGAGCTTAATTCTAGTGACCTTTAAGATCTAGGAAGATGATTTGGTATTTCTCTTCGAATGTTCTTCTTATTCGAAGTTGAAGTTCTTGAAATTCCTGGAGGCTTCAGGGCCTGGTTCTAGCAGAGCTTTTGGACTTCTGAACTCAAGATCTCTTCCCGGTGTCTTGGTCTGCTCTTTGAAATGCCTTAGGAAGGCTTCTATTTATAGGAGTTTAGGGGTGGGTGAGCGACACATGGCGGAGTCTGATTGGTGACACATGTCACAGCTTGATTAGTCCGCTTATGTCATCACTTACACGCGCTAATGTGTGATTGGTTTTTGCATGACACTTGGCAAATTTCTGTTGGTTTTTGAGTAGTGATAGCAAAACCTAGCAACAATATGTTGCGTTTTGTAATTGGCTATATTTTGTGGACTTGGTAGTATAATGTGTCAATTTGTGATAGGTCGGAAATTTTCCCTCTCTACATACACAATACTGTACGATACGATACAACCAAATGATAAATCGATTCACTATGCAATTCATGTTTTGACTCTTACGCACTTCATAACAAAGAAAGGACTCCTAATGGATGGAAAAAAATATATATATTATACAAGATGGTCTTGTAAAATATCTTTCACATTATGTACTGGTCTCTGTTACATCCACAAAACTACTACTAGCATTCAATTGTGGATTATCATTATATTTTATTTATTTGTCTTAAGTCTTTGAATAATGAGGAAAATTATCTTTATCAGTTAGGAAGTCTTTGAACATGAGTTGATTAATAGGGGCAACTTGATGCATTTGGGAGCCTTAGAACATTAGCATCCGGAGATGCAAGGAAAAAAAAAAAAAAAAAAACCTATTTTGCTTCCAAAAACACTATTTTATCTATTTTACCAACTCATTTTACAACTCACCCTATATCCCAATTTTTATTTTTACATACAACCCAATAAAATAATAAAACTACCTAATAAAATAATATAAAGTACTATTCTCTCTATTTTTCCTCCCACTCACTTTTTCTCCTCACACACAATCACAAGATTAAACTAATATATTTTTTTACAACTTATGAATAGTAAGGTTGCATATATGCAACCTTACTATTCATAGATTACAAATTTTTGTAAGTCTGCAAATCCAGATGGAGTGAGTTTTGGATGGTTTAGGTTGCAAAATAGTAATTGGGGGGTGTAAACACCCCCCAATGCTAGTGCTCTTAAGCAAAAACTAAATTGATGTTATTTATATATTAAAATATGATTTTAAAAAAAAAATATTACTTAAACTTTATTATCTTGTTTTAGATGCAAAATTACTAATGAACCATGTAGATTTTTATTTTTTTGAGAAAGTTTATAGACACAAAAAAAAAAAAAATTGATAAAACTTTTCACATCTGTTAATATGACAGTTTGATAATGGTAAGTAAAAATATGATGTTAGTGGTAGATTTAGATGAGAACTAATAAAAGTTTTCTAACTCTATTGATCAAAATTTAGGGGCCTTTTTCTACTTGGAAGCCTTAAACGACCGCCTCACTTATACTAATGAGCTGCTCCTAAGTTGATAAGCATTGTGCATAACCTTATTTGTTGCTTAGGTCAATTAACGACGCTTCAGGTTTACTTCTTTTGTTAGGTCTTGACTTCTCCGCTATAATCTTCCCAGTAGTTCATATAGGAGCTATAGCCGTTTTGTTCCTATTCGTTGTTATGATGTTCCATATTCAAATAGCGAAGATTCACGAAGAAGTATTGCGCTATTTACCAGTGAGTGGTATTATTGGACTGATCCTTTGGTGGGAAATGTTCTTCATTTTAGATAATGAAACTGATGATGATGTAAAATATAACATCTCTAAAGTCGTCCATATGGTTCGTCCAAAGGAATGGAGAGATGGGACACATGGAGAAGCCGTCCTCAAGAACCTCGTCCGTCCTCAATAGAGGATGGACGTAACCTCGTCCGTCCCTAATAATGGACGGATGAGCATTTTGGACTTGACAAATATAATCCTTGCCTAGTGAACCAAGGCCTCCACTAACCACAATGAAGCATCGATCCAAATAAGGTAACTTCCACAGAATTATGGAAGTTACCTCTGAATTTGCTGAATTCCTCAAGAATAGGAGTAGTTATTAGAGCAAGTAACCGTTCCATGTGCACTATATAAACATTTTTCTACGAAGAGGTAATTCATTCAGACATTTTCTAACAAAAAAGTAAAATCTTAGAAGTATTTTCTCTTTCTACTTCAATCCACTACTTTACCATCGGAGGATTCTAGACCGGTCTCCACTGGTCTTCTCTGATTTTATTTGATTTTTCAGGACTCAGCCTTCAAGATCATCGACGCCTGGAGACTTTCAGCCCACTAATTTCCAAGGATCTATCAGTTGGCGCCGTCTGTGGGAAAGAAATTGGTCACCCTTGAACTTCATTTGTTGAGTTTTGCGGTTTCTTTCTTCGACAAAGGGTTGAAATGGTTCGGACAAGATTAAGAGCTACTAGTCCAGGCCCTCAAGAGAGTAGAGACACTTCCAGTAACCCCCATCGTAACCAACAATCGGCGCCTGCCATGCAACCTTCATTTGTCCAACAAATGCAATCTATAGCCGCTGCCATGGCGGAGTTAACTCGCCAGAACCAGGAACAGAGAAGGGAAGTTAATCTCAGAGGATAACGACATGAGGCCTATAGAGAAGAGCATGGTCAGAGCCAAGGAGATGGAAGAAATGTAGAACCAGAAAGCCAATCAAGGGGTACTGCACCAAGAAGGGTGCCACACTTAGAAAGGGAGATGGATCAGATGAGGAAAGTTATGGATGAGATGAGGGAGAACATAAGGAGAACTAACCTTGTAGAAGACCTAGTTCACCGAACAGACTCCCACTTCACAGCCTCTATCAATGGCCATCCTTTACCTCCGAAATTCAAGATACCTTCCTTGGATTCGTATGATGGAACGTGGAACCCTTTTGACCATATTGCCACCTTCAAGACTACCATGCACCTTCAAGGAGTTCCTAATGAGATAATGTGTAGAGCCTTTCCCACCACCCTCAAAGGGCCCGTGCGAGTCTGGTTCAGCAAAATACCCCCGAATTCAGTAAGTTCTTTCAAGGACTTAAGCAAATTGTTTGTTAATAATTTCATTGGGGGACAGAGACATAAGCGTTTCTTGTCCAGCTTGTTAACCATAGAGCAAGGAGAGAATGAAAGCCTGCGTTCTTTCATCACACGCTTCAACAGGGAAGCCCTGACCGTGGACGAGGTAGATGACAAGCTACTGTTGGTAGCCTTCCATAATGGGATTAATTCTGACTTGTTCATACACAAACTTTATGAAAAAGAGCCTCAGTCCATGGCCGAACTCGTCCATTCATCCCAAAATTTTATGAACGCAGAAAACGCGATCATAGCTAAAAAGAGGAAGAGAGCTAAAAGAATGGAAACAAACCCCGCTCGTCACTCTGAGCAAGCTCTTCGTCCAAAGAAAGGATGAACAGAAGATAAGAGAGACCGAGATAGTAAGAAGCCAGGCTCTTTAGTGCGGAATCAACAATATACCCCTTTGAATGTGCCACTTGAGCAAGTCCTTATGCAAATCAAGGATAAGCCTTCCTTGAAGTAGCTGGAGAAGATGAAGGGAGATCCCAACAAGCGTAATAGGAATAAGTATTGTCACTTTCATAAAGATCATGGGCATGACACGGACGAGTGCTTTGATTTAAAGCAACAGATTGAGAATCTCATATGGCAAGGGAAGCTAAGAAATTTCATTGGACGAGAACACAAGGACAAGAAATTGAAAGGGAAGGTAGAAGAATCATCACGACCACCGCTCGGAGAAATAAGAGTTATCATAGGGGGAAGTTCAACAGGATAGTCGTCCAAGTCAAAGAAGGCATACTTGAAAGTAGTGTAGAGCGTCCAACTCTCTAGACAATCACTGAGAGCAATAACCACGGGCGAACAAGCAATCACTTTCACGGACAAGGATGCCGAGGGAATTCACCACCCTCATGATGATGCTATTGTCATCACCTTCCTTATTGCTGACTACAAGACTAGAAGGGTGCTAGTAGATAATGGAAGCTCGGCTGATATTTTATATTATCTAGCTTTTCAGCAAATGAGGTTAGGATGAGACCGGCTCCGTCTAGCAAGCTCCCCCCTAGTAAGCTTTGGTGGGATAAAGGTACAACCTGTGGGCACTATTTCATTACTAGTGACAGTGGGGGCATACCCGCAACAAATTACCAAGGTTGTGAGCTTTCTTGTGGTAGATTGTTCATCCTCCTACAATGCCATAATTGGAAGGCTAACTTTAAACAGTTCGAAGGCTGTCACGTCTACTTATCACATGTCAGTTAAGTTTCCAATGGAATATGGAGTGGGACAAGTGCAAAGAGACCAACTAGCAGCAAGAGAATGTTACCTGGCTATATTGGCCATGGACGAACAAATTCAGGCCATGAATATTGAAGAAAAGAGAGTTGTGGTAGAACCCGTTGAAGTGTTAGAAGATATTTCCATAGATGAGAATAACCCTGAGAGGTGTACCAGGATTGGGGCAGATCTAAAAGGAAAGATTAAGCAGGACCTCATCCAGTTTTTGAAGAAAAACACCAATGTATTTGCTTGGAGTCATGAGAATATGCCAGGTATAGATCCTAATGTCATCACTCATCGTCTAAACGTATTTACATCCTCGAAGCTAGTGCGACCAAAGAAAAGGATGTTTGCCCTTGAGAGAGACAATGCTATTAAAGACAAAATTTAGAAGTTGATGACGGCGAAATTTATCCGAGAAGTGTACTATCCAAATTGGTTGGCCAATGTAGTAGTGGTCAAAAAAGCGAACGACAAGTAGAGGATGTGTGTAGATTTTACTGATCTAAACAAGGCTTGCCCCAAGGACAGCTATCCATTTCCGTGCATTGACTAACTGGTGGATTCTACCGCAGGCCACAAATTACTTAGTTTTATGGATACTTTCTCAGGATACAACCAAATAAGGATGGACAAGGCCGACCAGGAGAAGACATCCTTTGTTACTAGTCAAGGCTTATTTTGTTATGAAGTAATGCCCTTTGGCTTGAAAAACGCTGGAGCAACATACTAACGACTAGTCAACCACATGTTTCGTTCTCAGATTGGACGAAACGTAGAAGTCTATGTGGACGACATGTTGGTGAAAAGCCTAGACAAGGAAAAACATCTGGACGACCTGCAAGAAACCTTTAATACACTAAGGCGGTACAATATGAAGTTGAATCCCAGCAAGTGTGCTTTCGGAGTGGCGTTGGGAAAATTTCTTGGATTCATGTTTCACACAGAGGGATCGAGGCTAACCCAGAAAAGATTAAAGCAATTCTAGATATGAAGCCTCCGTAGAGTATCAAAGAAGTCCAGTCTCTTGCCGGGCGAGTTGCTGCCCTTAACAAGTTTGTTTCTAAAACTACTGATAAGTGTTTACCATTTTTCAAGGTTCTAAAGAAAGCATTTGAGTGGACGGATGAGTGCCAAAGAGCCTTTCAAGACTTGAAAACGTACCTTGTTACGGCTCCGCTACTGAGTCCGTCCGTGACAAGAGAAGAGCTGTTTTTATACCTGGCAGTGACCTCGCATGCCATGAGCTCAGCATTGATAAGAGAGGAAGGAAAGGTACAAAAGCCAGTGTACTATACAAGTAAAGCATTGAGAGGAGCGGAAGGACGATATCCACTAATGGAAAAGCTGGCTTTCACACTGATAACAACTTCCAGGAAACTAAGATATTACTTCCAGGCTCATGTCATCAACGTCATAACGGATCACCCACTCAAGAAGGCAATGAACAAGTTGGAGGCTGCAGGACGATTGATTCAATGGGCTATCAAGCTCAGTGAGTTTGACATTAAGTACCAACCAAGGCATGCCATAAAAGCTCAAGCTCTGGCAGACTTCATTGCAGAGTTTACCCCAAATTATGACGATGTAGGTGAGATGGAAGAAAGCCAGAAATGGATCGTTCATGTGGATGGTTCATCTACACAGCATGCAGGAGGAATAGGTGTGGTTCTGCAATCTCCAGAAGGGGATATACTAAAGCACAAAGTTCGCTTGCAGTACTAAGCAACTAATAATGAAGTTAAGTATGAAGCTCTTCTCAAAGGGCTGAAATTGGCTAAGTCTGTGAAAGCGAAGTCAATACTCGTCTTGGGAGATTCTCAATTAATCATGGGCCAAGTGAATGGAATGTATGAGGCTAAGGAAGAACGAATGAGGAAGTATCTTAACAGGGTGTTCAAATCCTAAGGAAGGAAAACGTGAAAGCTGATACCTTAGCGGAAGAAGCCTCAGCGAATGAAGTCGTGGACAAGTTTGATGAGATTCAGTATATACCGAGTATAGACATCCCAGAAGTACAACAGGTGGAAAGTAGAGGGAATTGGATGGCTCTAATTGTATCGTACTTAAAAGACGGACGACTTCCAGAAGAGAAAGACGAAGCTAGAAAGCTGAGGGTAAAGGTGGCCAGGTACATTCTTATGGACGAGGTTCTTTACAAAAGAGGCTTTTCACAGCCTTATCTCAAGTGTTTGGCTCCAGACGAAACGAACTACATATTAAGAGAAATTCATGAAGGAGCATGTGGCAATCATTCGGGAGCCAGGTCACTCGTCCATAAAGTTGTCCGTGCAGGATATTACTGGCCAAATATGCAAGCTGATGCTAAGGCCTATGTCAAGGTCTGCGATCAATGCCAACAGTTTAGCAACGTCCCCAGGCAACCATCAAAGTACCTAACTCCAATGACGGCCCTATGGCCCTTTGCGCAATGGGGACTAGATATCCTGGGTCCTTTTCCACTAAGTGTAAGGCAAATGAAGTTTCTCGTGGTTGGTATTGATTATTTTACCAAGTGGGTAGAAGCAGAACCCTTAGCTAATATCATACAACAAAATGTCAAGAACTTCGTATGGAAGAACATTATGTGCAGATTTGGAGTGTCCAAGGTGCTGATATCTGACAACGGATGACAATTTGACAATGCACTTTTCAAAAAATTTTGCACACACTTCGGGATTCAAAATCACTACTCCTCGCCAGCCCACCCACAAGCAAATGGCCAGGCTGAAATTGCAAACCGATCCTTATTAAAAATAATTAAGACTCGGCTTGAAGAGGCAAAGGGAGTATGGCCAGACGAGTTACCAGGTGTTCTGTGGGCATAGAGGACAACAGTGAAACTCTTACAGGAGAAACTCTTTTCAAGCTAACTTATGGAACTGAAACAGTCATACCTGCAGAAGTGCACATGGCCAATCATAAGGTGGCAGCCTATCAGGACAAGGATAACGAGGAGCAACTCCGTTTGAACCTCAATCTAATAGACGAGGTAAGGACAGACGCTGAACAAAGAATGGCAAGGTACAAAAACCTTATGACTAGGCAATATGATACAATGGTGAAGCCAAGGCGATTCAACATAGGAGACCTCGTCTTGAAAAGGGTCTTCTTAGCAACAAAGAACCCAGCTCATGGGAAGTTGGGACCTAATTAGGAAGGCCCCTACAGAGTTGTCAACTACAAAAGACAAGAATCATATTACTTAGAAGCCTTAGACGGGAGGAAGTTGGAGCATCCTTGGAATGTTGAGCACCTGAAGGGGTACTATTAGTAAAATGCCAGCCTAGATATGAGCATAACTCTGGACGAGCCTAGAGACTACTTACGTAGGAGAGTTGTTTATCTATGTGTTTCTAATATTGTTTTATTATTATGTTAAACTTATGGACGAAGTTATGGTTTGTGTTGTTCTAAAAAAGGCATTAGCCTCTAAAGTGCATGCCTCGTCTATGAACAATATCTATGTTATGAACAATGTTTGTGGAATGTACATAATGTTGTGTAACTCCCTGATTCCCATACTACTTTTGTTCAAATTAACCCCTGAAAAGGCTAAAAAACTCAAGACGAGAAAATTCGCTAGACGCGGAGATGTAGTATCTCAGCTTTCCTAAGGATAAAGTAAAATCGAAACGCTCTCGTCCAAAGTAAAGGGCGAGGTAAAGCCTATGCCTACAGCAAATTTCAGTAAGCCAAGGCATACTCGTCCATATAATGGATAGTAAAAAGCACAATGTATGTCCAGACCATGAACAAGTAAATGCATAGACGAGTGTTTTGAACTAAAGACCTATTAAAACAATCCAACTCATGGACAAGAAAAATGCAGGGTCTATGCTCATCAAACATGAAAATCAACCAAGTCTAAGGACGGATAATGCTGATAATTACCATTTTACATAGACGAATTACACTTAGTGAAATTCCAATAAAAATGGTAGAAGTAAAATATGAGACATGGATGAGTCAAACATCTTGTATATGGGAATATAAGTCTCGTCCATGCATATATAGAAGAAAAATAACAACATTCATTCATTAACTGAAGGGTGGACATCCTACGTCCAAAAACCCTTGTTAAGTAAACTCAAACGATTGTTTAAGGCCTCGTCCTAAAGCCATGGACGAGGCGAATGTATTAGAGTTACATGAAAAGGTCACAAAACGGACCAAATTAAAACTAAAAAAAGAAAAGTGCAAGGATCACTAAAAAGTTTAAAATCTCGTCCTTAAGCTGGGGGAGCATCAACGTTAGAGTCATTCTGAGGCAAAGTCGTGGCGTCGTCCTCAATATTGACGTCTTCAGAGCCGGTTTGAAGGAGAAAGCTAGTGGCAGCAGCATTCAAATTAAGTTCGATGGAGCTAAAGTCCACTTTAGGGAAGTTTTCTATAGCCTCCATTCTAAAATCTTCAAAGCCTGCTGCATAGTTGGCATCCAGGAGATCAGTATGTTGTTTGGACGCCTTAAATTCAACCACCGCATCTTCTTGTGCTTTGGAGAGAAGAGTACTCAGTTCGTCATTCTTTTTTTGCAGATGGTCAAAACGAGTATCTTTCTCCACTGCATCAACTCTCAACTCCTCAACCAAGTTTTCTAACTCCTTCACCTTCTCTTTAGCTTTAGCAGCTACCTCGGCCCATTTCTTAGACTCGTCCTTCACCTTTTGAATCCTCGTCTTTAACAAGGCCCTCGTCATGTCCAGTTTTGTGGCTTGTCTAGACACCACCATAAACTTTGACATAGCCTATAAAGGAGAACGAATAAGGAAAGTTAAGAACAGAAGATGAGTTTTTTATATAATAGCCAAGACGAAGTCAAGAGGTCCATACCTTAAAAAGATCATGAACACCTGAGTGTTCAAAGTCCTTTAAGGACATGTCATAACAGGTGTTTATGTCCTCGTCAAAGACAGCATTCTGAAACCGTTCCCAGGCCAAATCTTCATTTTCAATAATGTTTGAAGGAACCTTTTGGGAAGGCTGAGACAAGGTAGATACAGTCGTCTTGAGCGGTGGAGTCTTGGACGGGGTGATCTTAATTGGTGTGGATGAATCTACATCGAAAACTTGAGTAGGTTGTTAGGACGAAGGTAGGTTGGGTTTTACCACTTGGGACGCGCCATGTTTAGCCTTCTTGCCTCGTCGGCTGGGGAGATTTCCCAAATCCAAATTCTTGGACAAAGTTTTCCTTCTCTCCAGCCGATGGACGAGCTTGAGGCTCAACCTCAGGACAATCCCCCTCGACAGCTACTTCTTTTCCCTTATTTCCCTTCATTGTTGCCATTCCTAAAAAGGAAAAAAGGATGAAGTTCTTTGAATTAAGACAAAATACAAACAATGTAAGGAACACTTAGAATTTGGAACTTACTTCTTCTTACTATAATTTCGTGTGTAAGGGCCTCTTCAGACGAATTAGGACCTAGTCCCCACTTGGCAAGTCTTCTGAGTGTGACCAAGGAGTGAAAGTCCTTATCTGTGTGTAGACGAGCCCTGTGGACGCGATCACGATGAAATTTACTGAGGGAGGTGTTAGGATTAGTGCCCTTAAATCCTATTAAATGATGCTATGTATGATATTAAGTGTGACATTGTGTTTGACATTATGTATGACTTAATATTATGTTTAATAAATTTGTTTTATTATTATCTGAAATAATGGTAACATGAATATTCGAACATTATCATATAGTCCATGAGATGCATAGTATGTGATTTATGTGAAGAGTCACAGAAGATATAAATCACAAGTTCTTTGTAAACTCAGAATTATAGTTCGTAGTCGGTGATGAAATTGGGCATTTTATCTGCGAAGACTATAACATATCAACTACGATGATTTGTCTTGATCATGGAAGTGGTGACTTCTAGTTGATGTATTAATATGTTTTAAGAGTTAAGACATATTGAACTGGACCGCTATGAGATTTATTATTTGTCTAAGGACTGTCAAATGAATAATAAATCTCATGACTTGTATTTGCATGAACTCTTAATCCTGAGAGAATAATGAACCTGATCATGAGGTGTAGGTTGCTTTGATATATTAGGAGTGAGATCTAAAGTAATGGTCAAAACCTCAGTATGTTGGGCAACCACATTAAGTGTTGATGGAACATGTATTTTCAAGATGGAATTCATAGTCTCTTAACAGAGATATAAAGTATTCCCTTGAGATAAGTTTAATGAGTTTGTTATTCAGAGAGTTAGGCCTAACCACTTTAGTAAGACTAAAGTATATATTTATGGAATTGGATTTCATAAATATATAATGAATAACATTAAAGGATTAAACCGGGTACTCAAGGATCAAGATGTAGTAATTTACAAAGTGGCAGTCTATATTAATAACTTTGTATTACTACGAATATTTTATGAGGGGTTGCATGTATAATAAAGTCTTGGGATATAATATATAGATAAGACCTAGAGTGCAACTATATTTATATAGTGGTATTAAATATAGTTAATGGTAACTTTGGACTTGTCAAGAGTTGACAGAAAAGCCCAAGGCCCATTGGAGCTAGTGTCTTATTGGTCCCTTTTGGTCCCACTCCAAGCCACACACTTAAGCCCGATTGGTAAGGCCCAAAAGGCCAGCCCAATTAGATATATTGGTTAGATACAAAGGGAAAAACATATAGAAAATTATTGGTAAGAAAAACATCATTGTAGTGGTGTGGAAGTGAGTTTTTGGTACTCACTAGTTATCCCTTTGTTACCAATTTGAGAGACCACATATCTTGGGCGTTAGTGGAATTGGAGTGGAGATTAAGAGTATTCCCAAGTGCTTCAATCTTTGGTTTTGAAATTCACCGCTTCAAGGTACGATCTCTTATTCTCAAATTCTGAAATTTACTTTATGCATGCTAACAATATTGAATGAAGTAGATCCGTTCAAAACTTACTTTTCCGCTGCGCACACATATTTAATTCCATCAGGAGGGTCATTCAACGTCTGAAAGAAAACAAATAAAAGTTAGGCGTAAGTAATAATAATAATGTTAAAAAAAAAAAAAAAAAAGGAAAGATAAGGACTTTACCCTCTGGACGAAGGTTCCCTAAGTCCCCAGTGTAACGACCAAACGTGTCCCGGCCAACGTCCACGGGATTCCCAGCCTAAAAGCCAGAGACGAAGAAAAACTCTGTCTTCCATTTTTTGTCAGACGAGGCCAAGGACCTAACCAGTCTACAATCTTTACCCCTAGCTGTGAACTGATAGAAGCCAAGGGATTGATGAATTTCTGAGGGTTTGTAGCAATAGAGGAACTCATCCACGGCAAGAGGACGGTCCCCTTCAAATACTTCCCTCCACAAAATTTGCATGGAGATGATCAATCTCCACGCGTTAGGGTTAAACTGACATACTCCTAAACCTAACCTAACTAATAACTCCCTAGTAAAAGCATTCAAAGGAAACCTTAAACCCCCCAAAAGATAAGCTTCATAGATGTCTATCCCAAAATGAGGACCACAACACCATTCTCCACGGACGGGCAACCTAGGGTTAAGCTCGTTTGGGATCTGGTACCATATCCTAAGATTATTAAGTCTTTGCTCATCTGTTTTAGAAGGGATCTCTATTGCACAACTATACATAGTGACTTCCTCCTCGTTCATAGGACCAGACGGAGGGGTGTTGGACGAGGTGCCTGCCTGGGACCCCGAGGCCTTTCTAATCTTTTCTTGTATGGCCTCCAAGGGAAACCCAGGGATGCCAGAAACATATTCCTCGTCCGTGAAGTTCCCCCCACTACCATTACTATAACCACTAGAACTTGTACTGTAACTACTTTCGTCTTGATACTCATCTATGGCTTTCTCTAAACTATCACTAGACGACATTTTTGAAAAAGATTAAAGAGAAACCTAAAAGACGAGAGAAAAAGGAATACCTAGCTCTAAGACGAACAATGGCTATGGACGCGAGGAAACTCCTAGAAGAGGCTCTAAACGAGGAATGTCAAGGAAGGAAAATCTCAGAAATATGAAGGGTAGTGGAGGGATTCCACTATTTATAGGCAACCCCACAGGGAACTTGAAGCGACACACACCAATCAGAAGATGACATGTGGCGTACTCCTCAAAAGAATAAAACGATGCAACCAGAAACCAACAGAATTACGACACGTGGCACGTCCAGTCATTGACATAAATACGTTTGACCAGAAGGTGATCTGAAAACATACATTTCCTCAGATGACCTATGGACTAGGGGCAACTGATGATGATGTAAAATATAACATCTCTAAACTTGTCCATATGGTTCGTCTAAAGGAAAGGAATGGAGAGATGGGACACATGGCGAAGTCGTCCTTAAGAACCTCGTCTGTCCTCAATAGAGGATGGACGTGACCTCGTCCGTCCCTAATAATGGACAGACAAGCATTTTGGACTTGACAAATATAATCCTTGCTTAGTGAACCAAGGCCTCCACTAACCGCAATGAAGCACCGGTCTAAACAAGGTAACTTCCACTGGAATTATGGAAGTTACCTCTGAATTTGCTGAATTCCTCAACAATAGGAGCGGTTATTAGAGTAAGTAACCGTTTCATGTGCACTATATAAACATTTTTCTACGAAGAGGTAATTCATTCAGATATTTTCTAACAAAAAAGTAAAGTCTTAGAGGTATTTTCTCTTTTTACTTCAATCCACTGACTTTACCATCGGAGGATTCTAGATCGGTCCCCACTGGTCTTCTCTGATTTTATTTGATTTTTCAGGACTCAGCCTTCAAGATCATCAACGCGAGACTTTCAACCCACTGATTTCCAAGGATTTATCAGAAACCATTCCATTCCTACCGACCCAAAGAAATATGACCTCTCTGAGATATACGGTTTTATGCCTGAAAGGTACGAAGTTGGACTAATTTGGAAACATTGGGTAATTTACTTTATACCTACTATTCCGTTTGGTTTTTGGTTCCTAGTCTTATTTTATTAGTAGCCATGATTGGGGCTATAGTACTAACTATGCATAGGACTACTAAGGTGAAAAGATAGGATGTATTTCGACGAAATGCTATTGATTTTAGGAGGACTTTAATAAGGTGGACGACAGACCCACTCACGATCTACTAAAAGGAAAGTAGCTTGATTGGTTCGAATCCAATTCGTGAGATAGCTTCAAGTAGTTAAGGTAGGGCAGCCTTTAGTAGAGGGTCGGGCTAAGGACGAAGTAAACCTAAATCCTTTTCAATCAGTGGGGTGACAGTAGCAGTACCAAGCCAATACAACTGCTTCAGGGGATCTTCAGAGGAACTTTCACCATTTGGTGTATCGTCAGTAACGGTGTTGTACTCTTCTTCAGTCTCAACTGATTTCTTTATCATGGAAGGATTCGCAAGATAGTCAGCATCCGAGGAAGCCTTTAGCTTTACTGACTTCTGGTAGGTCCTCTTCAAATCGTACACGGACCCTAGCCCCGGGCCTCGTGATGAGCTGGGAAGGGTTGAACCCTCTTTCTGGACGACTAATGGGACTAACATACGGACTCCAAAGGTCCTAGTCAATGAGGTCCTGAATCTTATGTTTAAGGTCATAGCAATCATAAGTCCAATGTCCCCTTCCTTGCATATGGTATTCAAATCGAGCATTCGGATCATACCATGTCGATAATGGAGTTAGTGAAGCCTTAGGTGGCACTGAAGTAATGAGTCTTGCTAAGATCAAATTTGGAAGCAACTGTGGCTGTAGGAAAGGTAAAGGGGCAAACTTTCTTGGTCCTTTTATCCTAACGATGGGACGAGCTTGAGATGGCATTGCTGCTTGAGTGGAACCCCTTTCTGTGGATGTGACCTTCTTTCTTGCTGACTTTGTTGGATTTCCGTGAGCTATCATGGCAATTTCTGGCAGCACCCTGTCTGTTTCAAACCATACACGCACTTTGGTTCTTGGACGTGTAATGAGCTGTGAAAAGAGTCAACCCTCTTTCCGGAAGACTGATTGCATTACTGGATGGACCAGTACCATTGTTTCCATGCGCGGGAAGCGGATTCTGCATAACGTTTAGCTTCTTTTCTTATGATACAAACTTCAACAGTTCTTTATAAAGAGATCCTGCACCTTATGTCTTAGATTGTAGCATCAATCTGTTCCCTCTTAACTTGCTTCCTATAGCCAAAAGATAAGATGGTGCAGACCTTATACTTTCAGTAACATCGTCTTAATGTCTTCATCTTATCGTCTGCGTCAGCCTAAATGCACCAAGCATTGCCATTGAGCCAGTTGTTGGGGAGTATCCCGAGAAACTACTCTAATAAAGAAAGTTAAGAGGGAAAAGATCAATGAGAAAAATATCAATGAGAAAATTATACTAGACGTTAGTTTTTTATTAGGAGGTTTGATTTTTCCTCGAATTAAAACCAAAACACTTTGTTTTGACCAAGAGAGTTAGAGCATTTGCATCAAGAATGCTATAAAATATAGCATTTAGCTTTTTAAAAAGTTACTTTATCCATTTTAACAACTCACTTTATAATACATCTAACATCAAATGTTCTATTATTTTATCATTTCATTTAAATATTCTTTTTTTATTATTTTTTTATGTTTTACTTTAATTACCATGTACCTGCCTGAATAAAGAAATAGGTTTTGTTTTTTTAGCACCTTGCTACAGTGGGCTGCTAGAGATAGCAGCCCACTGTAGCTGGGTGTCAAAATATATAACAAATAGCATATTTAATGTAGTGTGTTTTTTTGAAATTAGATGTTAAAAAATAGCATTTTTAGCTTTTGAAATCTTCAATGTGAATGCTCTTAGAGGCCGTAACACTGTCACGTGCTATGAGAGAATGGTCACGCTCTAATGATACTTGTGAGTTTGGTCCACATGCTCCGTATGATTTATTTGCTAATGGAAATTTATGAAGTTTTTCAGATAACACATGCACTTATTTTGATAGCACCAAACTTACACCTAATCCAAATTTTTTATTAAGAAGAATTATATAACATAATAAGCATAAGTCACGTCAATAGCTAAATTCCAAAGGATCAAAAAGCAACCCCAAAACTTACGGAACAAGGGGTTTGTTATTGTACTTGTTTCCGTCATCGACGATGATGAGTGATCTTTTGTAGTGGAATCATTGACCATGGCTAAATTAAAAAACGTTGAGAAACTTCACTTCAAAGTTCAAACCTTTACCTCATGTCCAAGAATCATAAGGTGTTGGAGGTTCTATCAAAAATAAATAAATAAGGTGTTGGCGAACATAAGAAATTATATCTCAAATAGTTATATGAAGTACAATAAAGCCAGTAATTCACTATACACCTTACAACTTTTTAATATATACATTGTTTAGTAATAATTATACATTCTTTTTTGGACAGTTTTAACAGTATCCATTTTTTATGATAGCTCTTTATCAAATAATTAAGAAACCAAACAATTTTTGGTGTAAGCAGGGATTGAATTCCAAATCTCTTATTCAACCATCATAAACTTTCCCAGTTAAGCTAACTAGAACTTATGTAATAATAACACTTTTAATTTGCTACATTAAAAAAGCAAAACCTAAATTTACATACTACTTATGAGATTCACCTTGTTTAGCCTATTACTGTGCTTTAGGCCGCTTGAAAAACTCATCAGCAACAATAATATGACTTTAGTCTAAAAATTATTACATTATCTTACAATGTTTGCACAATCTGACAATGTCATTCATTTCTACCTTTCCTTGTGGGAAAAGGTTCACATTCATATATTTGATGCATGTCGATACTCAGTCATGTCATTTTTTTGGTTTTTGCTAAATGTGCTCAAACTGGTAAAGACTAAAGAGACAATTATGAATATCACATATGTGATTGACGTATAAAATTTGAGGTATTTTCTTGAATCAAGAAAGACTAATTAATGTGCACAAATACCCTAATGTTGTTACATGTATTTCTCTGTGGGGAAGGGGGATTGATTAAAAAGTTGAGAGTCTTTGCATTGCAGTTTTTTGATGATTTTCTTTTGGGTCTTGACAATGAAGACCAAGCTGATAGTGAAGAAATGTTAGGCCACCTTGCTATGCTAATTTGAATTTTGAAATACTGAAAGAAACATATGGTGGGAAAGTACATTATATGATAAAATATTTTTTCCATAAGATAATTGAATATATATTCAAAAGGATTGAAAGTGAAAGGCTTGACTTAGCATTTAGCAATACAAAAATATATACCTTTTCTAGCCGTACATGAGAGGGAAAAAAATCCATTAAAAAAAAAAAAAAACTCTTGCATGAATTGCAATATTAAAAGGTGTCGTCCTTCATGTTTAGAGCATTAGTATTGGTGATGAGAAAATTAACAGCTTCTTTGGTAAAACTTATAAATTAACCTATTTTTCTAAATTACTTATGTTTATTTGGAAATTTTAAACTTTCATTATTTTTAAGTAAAATTACACTTTCATCTAATTTTTTTTTGGAGAAGATTTATCTAAGCTATTTCTTAAACAAAATAAATTATTAAAAATAAACCTATCCTATAAACGAGCTTGGTAGGGCCAAAATGACCAAATACCATTGTTGGCCAAAATATTTGGCAATCTATTACTATTTTGAAAATATATTTGGATATATCATTCTTTTGGAACTTGTGTTTGTGAAACTTGAGTTTGTCATGTAACTCAAGTTCCAAGAACACAAGTTCTTTGAAAAAAATAGCCTTTAAGTTTGCCGTGCTATTTTTTTTGGAACTCGAGTTACATAAAAAATTGGTGGTTATTTTTCATGGAACTCAAGTTCCTGGAATTTGAGTTTCAAAAAAATTATAAATTCCTAATTATTTCGCAAACAGTGTTAAATCACCAAATATTTTCACTAAAAATGGTATTTAGCCACTTTGGCCACTTGGTAGTTTATAAATGTTCTTTTTCTTTTCCTTTTTTTTTTTTTTTTTTTTTTTTTTTTTTTTTTTTTGTGTTGTGCTAAATGTGCAAGCAATGTGTAAATGTTCTATTTACAACATTTGCTTATATAGATACCTTTAAAGGTGAGATGTGTGGGTCAAAAGTTTTTATTTTTATTTTTTTATTTCCTAAGAAACAAACACACACACAAGGGAGAGGGAAAAAGGTTCTAACACAAAGGCACACCAGAACTCTACTCAAAAGTCATGGTAACTGATGGTGTATGAAAAATGCCAAGCTAATCTCTCGTCCATATGGCCGTCCATAACAACATACAAAGTGGAGTGGCTATTACGCTCGTCCTTCACTAACCGTCCCCTTACACTCGTCCTATATTCATTCGTCCAAGGGAGGACGTACAAGCAGTGAACCTCGTCCATCCTTAGTGAAGGACGAGTAAGGTTCACCAAGAGTCATGATACTCTTCCAAAAGCCAAACGTCATATTGTTTGAATCAAGCCATCTATTTATTGTTGAATACCGGTCCTGATGAGGTAACTCCCATGACAGTTGTGGAAGTTATCCTCTGAATTCTCCAAACCCTACGACGATAGGAGAAATAACTGTCAAGCTAGCACTATATAAGGACCCTTCTACGCAGAGGTATGGGGACTAGATATTTTAGAAAAATTGGTGAAGTCTTTGAAGTGTTTTCTTTTCTACTTCAATCCACTAACTTTACCATCGGAGGATTTTTGGCCGGCCTCCACCGGTCTCCTCTGACTTCTTGTTTATTATTTTCAGGATTTTGCTCATTGATCATTAACGCCCGGAAATTTTAGCCCATTGATTCATTGACTTCATCAATAACTTTTAAGGGAGAGTGTAGCAAGTTATACTACACATAATACACCCTCTTAAGCAATATGGGACAATTACCCATTCTTTTTTTAAGAAACAAACACACACACACACACACACACACATAAGAGATAGGGAAAGGGGTTCTAACATAAAGGCATACCACAACTCCACTCAAAAACTATGATAACTTTTAAGGGAGGGTGGAGCAAGTTATACTACACATAACACACTCTCTTAAACAATGGGTCAAAAGTGAAATCCAAAAAAATGAGAGAGAAAATAGCACGCTAAGGTTAAATTGTTTTTAATAAATTCAATAGTTATAATAGGAAAATGAGGATTTGAATCATAAATGTCTTTGTTTACAATACTAGGAGGTATGGATAAACTTACAAGACTCTTGGTGCATATCAAAGTTAAATTAGTTTTACATTTATGTCATAACAAGCTATTTTTATTTTGTTTATTAAAGAACATATAATCCTAGTGATTTATAATCAAATTTGAAAAAGAAAAAAAAATTAAAATTTAGGAATTAGAAAACATCCACACAAAAAAAATTCATTAAGTAATAAACCAACCATTGGCTTCTCATTCAACCACTTGTCAAGTCACAACTTGATAGTTAACTTGACTTTTTATCATTATTATTTTTCATTCCTACGATAACATGAACCATGGATATACTCATATACTTCAATTATATATTCTTATTATGATAGTGTCTGTAATATTCATAAGTCATAACTCTTTTAGCTAGTTTTGAATGCAATCCAATTAATTTTCTTATCAATTGAACTTTTTTTTTTTATATAGGTATCGATTGAATGATTATATATAGCACATCATTTGTGTGTAAATTGCAAGTTAATAGTATAAGTAAAGTAATTAACAGTATAATTAGTCTTGGACAAGATTTAAGTATAGTACTTAAGTGCTGTTCTTTATATTCTCCTTTTAAAATTCAACCATTTAATTTTTTCTCATGAAATGAAAGTGTATTTTTAATTAAGTATTGCTACATTTTAAGAGAGGAATTTAAGAAACATAATCTAAGTACCGTTTTTAAGTTTTGCTGATTAGTTTTACTGTCATGAAATTTGTGATTTAAAAATATTGTTTAATTTCTCCCCAAGAGAATTAAAATTCAATTCCCCTATTAAATAGTAAAAACAAATTTTATATTTTTGTGATGACCGATGACTCTTCAAATAGGAAAATTATTGTGTACTCCCGGAGTACCATAAATACGTGCTCCCTCCTCTCACATAAATGGTGGGTCCCACTAATTAAATTCATGGTGGGACCCACCATTTATGTGAGAGGAGGGAGCACGCATTTATGGTATTCCGGGACTACCTAATAATTTTCCCTTCAAATAAACCAAAATGATGCATAATACTATTTAATAAGCATATTGCTCTTAGTATATGATCATGATCTCATGCCTCCTAATAATATAATTTTGTAGACTAATTTTTGAACAAAATTTGAATTTTGTTTTGATTCTAAATTTCCCTCCAAGTTTTTTTTTTTGTCTAAGAAGAAAGCATCCCTCCAAGTTAAATTTCAAATCACATCCATAAACAATTGTCTTTTTTCAAATTTTTTGGCTGCTTAATAACTAACTATGCACATTTGTCTTACATGCCGCTGAACTTTTCCTTAGAAAAATCCTAGAAAAATTTGTCCACAAATATATCCATACGCACACATTCCAAAGCATGTAATTTCAATCACAACCGTCCATCACTACTGCCAACTCATCCCCACCCGACCACACCATACGTTCCGGCGCTAATTCATGGCCTGCAGGCCCTGCACCGATTCATTAGTCACATATATTTGATTGTTTTCATCGACACTGATTTTTTTTTAAAAAGCTTCATTTTTATAGTAAAATATTTATTTTTCATAAATTTAAAGATACACATAATATATTATCCAAAAATAAAAAGATAGAGTACATAAGCAATATAATATAATTTAACTGCATTTTGAAATTTTATTTCACTAATAAATATTTTATAACATCTAATTTTAAATGAAATGATATCAATGGAAAAAAAAAATCTAAGTATTATTTTTTGAAAGACTATTTTAAAAATTTTCACTTTTTTAGACATAGCTTTAAAAATAATCCATTTTCAAATATTAAAAAAAAATAAAACTTATACTCTAGACAAACAATAAATCTTGACTGCGAAATCAAGATGATCTCTTTAAAATTTCAAAAATATATAGAGAAAATAATGATATTATTTATTATTTATATAAATAAATAAATAAATAATATATATATATATATACACATAATTTTTAAGGGAAGAAAAAGAGGCTCATATGTAAAGTCATCGCCTCACATTTCATAGTACATTGACGCTTGGACTTTTTGATAAACCCATGGATATTACTAATAACTCTAACATACAATAGGGTGTGACACTAATTATAAATCATTTCACCATTAAAATTTTATCATCTAAATCTGACCATATTAAATACTATAAAAATGAATACATGTTTAGATTTATAAATCCGCATTATAGAATTATAGAGCTATTTCTTAAATTGAAAAACAAGGATTCTAATTTCACATATTCCCCACCAACTATAATACTTATTATGATCCACAAAGCAAAAATTTGGCTTGTGTCTAGTGCATTTGGGTCTTAATTATAAATTAGATTATATATATATATATGTATATATAATTGTTTTTTTTTTCTTTTTGAGATGGAAATGATCAATCAACCAATTCACCACCCACCAGTCCCAAAACATTCAAAAACATACTCCCATCCCATGAATATGATCCAGGCTGTCCACTGTCCCTTTTCTTCTCTCCACCGTTTGATAACCAAAACCGTGGGCCCCATTTAAACTCAAATCTACACACAAAAAGCACCTCATCACTCCTCTTTTCCAATTGACTATCATTATTTCTCTCTCTCTCTCTCTCTCTATATATATAAAGTTATAAACCCATAAATCCCTCCCACTCACATTGCACCACATGCTCCTAGAACATTTCTAGTTCTAGTCTTCTAGAGAGAGAGAGAGACACACACACACACAGATAGACAGACAATTTAAGAGAGAGAGAGAGAGAGAGAGAGATGTCGTGGGCCACGTCAGCATTCCGGTGGTTAGACGCGGAGTACTTGTCCCTCGGCCGCTCGTCGATCCTGAGGTGGTCGGGCCTGTTCTCCTCGTACCTCGCTCCGAGAAATTGGGCCCCACGCGGCGGCATCGGCGTCGGAAACTTGCTGTCGTGGAACATCGTGGACGACGTCGTTTGGAGCCTCGTCACGGCCTTCGAGTCCGTCGCTTTGGTCTCCTTTCTCGGCTTCTTCTTTCTCTTCTGTGGATGCACTCTATAGCAAAGCTTTTTCAATGTTTTCATTCTAATAAACTCTCTATCTAGTAAAAGATCTACTCGAAGATCTGACGTGGCGGTGCGCGATTGGATCGCCGGGGTGGAGTTGACGATGTTGTCGATGTTGGTTGGAGCTAACTAAGGCTGTGTTGTTGAGAGTTTTGAAGATGGGAAAGTGAGGTAGATAAGCACGTGGTCAGTCACGTGGATCAATCTGCAAAATTTTTGTTTTTTGTTTTTTTTTTGTTTTTTTAGTTTTTAATTATTGTTTTACTTTTCTTCTTTTGTATGTTGTTGTGTAATAAAGTAGTTGTAATCCATTAGGAGGAGGTGAGGCCACCACGTCGGTCGGCTTTATGAACTTTTTTTTGTTTTTTTTAACATTTTAATTTGGGGATTTATGTTTGTAATTTGAGCTGTACTGTAAGTAATCCTAATGCTGTTATCTTAGCAGTACATTATTACTTAATATTCTATTTCAAGAAATTGAGTTTATTTTTTATAATCAATTAAGAATGATGTCTCAAAATTATTGATTTGATTTTGGTGTTTCGAAACAAAAAAAAGTTAATTTTATTCGGTAATAAAAAATTTTTTTTTTCAAAATTTATAGTTTCGTTTCATGTAATTACTCTTTATATCATAGGGTCAATATAGTATACTAATGAATTTGCAAGATTCAAATTTATAGTCTCTTTTTGGTAATAAAAGATTTTATTATTATTATTATTATTATTATTTGAGTTAATTGGAGATTATATTTTTGTTTTTCCTATAACAAGACTACAACAAGAGGTCCAATCGGTGGAGGAGGTCACGCCAGTCATATTTCGGGTTTTTATTTTCAGTGTTTCCGATGCGTTTATTTATGTTTGCATTTTCAGTTTTGCTTTGGATAAATCCGAAGTGGGAATGAATGCAATTTATATTCTATTTTTTGATGAATGAATGGAATTATATTCTTGTCCTAATTGTTTGGTATGATTTAATTTTTGTTTTTTTTTTTAAATGAAATTGTTTGAAAAGATACACCTACAAAAAGTCAAAAAGTGCTATTTAAAAAAGGTGCATGGTTTGAAAATGTAGTGCCAGTGGGACACTCGAGAAAAATGAGACTTTAATAAAATGAAAATAAATAAAATCATTCTCACAGCTTAATAATTAAGAAAAAAAAAAAAACGCATTTCACATTATCATAAATTATTTTATTTATCAATATCATTTTTATAACTCCCCCCCCCCCCCATTTTTTTTTGTTTTTTTTTTTTTGGCATTACATCGCATTAAAAAAAAAAAATTTATCCACAATCTTAGAGTATTCACATATAAGAGCATCTCCAGCAGCTTCTCCAAATTTTTGTACTATTTGGAAAATGAACAGTGACATTTAACTTTTACATATCCACTTTTTCAAATACACTTCCAACAGATTCTCTATTCTATTCTTTATCTTATTTAAATATTATTTATTTATTTATTTTTTATTCTTTTTTTATCATCATTTATTCTTTTTTTAACAACTATATTTTTAAATGAAATGTGTTACATTCACAACATTTTATGCAATACTTTCACAATAAAATTTATGTGAAAAGTTATTACTAGTTCTAATTTGAACTCACTACTAAAATTATTTTTTTTCTCGACAATATTAACTAATAACCATTTGTTACTTAAAATTTATTGTGAAAATATTGTGGTTGAATTTTTCAATTAAGATTTTTTATTCTTTCATTTCATTCTCCTCCACACACGTGTCCTCTATCTCCCTTCTTTTATTTCTTTTTCTCCTCTCAAGAACGTTCTAGCAAAATCATTTCATATCAGAGAAAAAAGAGAGAGAGCGAGAGAGAGAGAGAGAGGAGAAAGAGAGAGGAGAGATCGGCTTGGGCCTCCACCGCCGCTCTTCGTCCTCCCCACCATCAGGCTGGGTCAGATCGGCTTCGTCTATCTTTTTTTTTTTTTTTTTAATCTTGTTCTAATTCACTTTGTTGTTACAATGGAGCTTAGATAGGGTTTCATGCTCTTGATCTGTTGTTTTTGTTTTGATTTTAGATTTTTTGTTCTAATTAAATTTGTATTTTTCCCTGTTCTTGATCTGTTATTGTGTTTGTGTTGTGATTGGGTTACCGTTTGAGAGAGAGAGATGAACAAAGAAGAGAGGAGGAAAGAGAAAGAATTTTTTTTTATTCATCTAGGTATTTTTTAAGAAGAAATAATGGTTTGGAGTTGCTACAGTGTTCTCTAAATGAAGAGAACTACTGTAGCAACTTCAAAAAAAATTTGGAGAATCTGTGCGTTTAGAGAAGCTGTTGGAGCGTGAACAGTGGCATTTGGTGCTCCAAATTTAGATATATAGGAGCTGTTGGAGATGCTTTAAGTGAATGTAAAATAGAAAATGTGCTCCATTTTGCACATTCAACTCTAAAATTCTTTCATGTTAATTAGGCTATAATTGTGCAAATTTACACAATTGTTACGGTACATTTACATGGTTTTACTATAGCTTTGTATCCCAATATTTTAATATTCTCTCTCACCTGTACAGCTCTCATCAGACCCCCTCTCCCTCTTGTGCTCTCATCACTCTCTCTAGCCCTCTTGTTCTTTCCCACAGATCCTCTACAACTCACCCAACTATATCCAAACACAAATCTCATCCACCCACCACCACCCAACCACCACCTCCACCACTACCATTAAAACCGTTACAAACAATGGAAAACCAACTCAAAATACAAACTCAAAATTGATGAAAAATTAAACCATTAACAGAAAACCCATAACTTGAACCCAAAATCAAAATCAAACCCAAACCCAGTGGTGAAAGAAATATCTGAGAGGAGAAAGAGGAGGAAAAAGAGAGATCTGAGAGGAGTAAATAGAGAGATATGAGAAGAGAAAGTGAAGTAAGATAATAGAGATCTAAGAGGAGAAATAGAGATTTGAGAAGAGAAAGGGAGATGTGAGATCTGGCAGGAGAAAGAGAGCTAAGAAATTGAGAGGAGAATGAGTGTTTGAGAAGAGAGAGAAGAAAGGCCTGATGCTGATGAAACGCGTGAGAGAAAGAGAGGACATATGTAATATTAAAAAAAGAATAAATACGGACATAATAGATGGACTGATGTGTATGTTTTGTAAAAGTGAATGTACGTGTAAGTTAGATTTGAGTTTATTTATGTGAGTGAAATAAGTTATTTAACAGTACATTTACACGAGAAAGTTTGAAAAGATGTAAGTTTTGACACGACACTCAAACAAGAAATAAAGAAAGTCATGGTAGGACATGAAAAAGATGCACATTTAAACAAGAAGAAGAAATTGATTAAGAAAACAACACAGGATGTACGTGAAAAACCCTATAAAATGGATAAAAAACCACGATTTTAGCAAGAACAAAACATTCTTGCTTTGCTCAGCTTGTATTATGTAAGGGAAAGAAATCAGTTTACAATGAAGTTGTCTTTCTCTCCTACCAACTCTCTACTTTCATCTCCAAATATTTGGTTGGGTTTTTGGGTTCTTGCCCTAATAGCATAGCTACATGTTCCTTTTATACTCTAAGGAACATGGCTAGATATAAGGGCAGATGTCAAGTCATCATATTTTCTCTTTTGGATCATTTTACAACTGTGATATTATGATTATTATCTACTAACTAAGGGATAAGAACTATGCCAACATGGCAGTAGGACTCGTGGGTAGGTAGCTTTGCCACTGTTTAGGAGACAAGTCTTAGACATTGAGAGGGATATCAGGAGTACTGTGATTGGTACACGTGTTCCCAAGGTGACTCATGGTGCACTCAGCTAATAAGGGGTGTCCTCATAGCTTTTGTCCTTAGAAGGTCACTATCTCCCTTTTTGTGAGTGCTTGAGTACCATGTTAGGTGTAAATCTTACTTCCTTCCCAAGGCAGTCACGCCTTAAACAGTGACCAAGACAAAATCTCTTAGCCATCACCTACTTTCCCTTGCCTCACAGCTGCTCCACGTGTAGAGTCCAGATTCAACCACTTACGCATTCTCCCATGTCTCAATGGTGTTATGTATAGTGGATATGTAAAATAGAAAAAGTAAGGTTTTATACTAAAATAGACATAATAATTTAGACAAATTGATGTGAATGCTCTTGCACCATAGCAAGGAGAGAGTAGGACAAAGAAAGAAGAGATAATATAAAAATAATTAATTCGCTAAAGAATGATGCTACAGTATTATGTATGTTTACATAATACTAGTATGTGGTAAGCATGCAAATTTAGATGCAAAATGCTTCATCTAATGGAGCTAGGTTTTTGTGTATTTATGTCAATAGTGTTATGCATTTTGCATTTGTAAGAGCATTCGCATCTGGGGATGTAAAAAAGTCTCTATTTTACACTCTAAAAACTTACTTTATCTATTTTATCATCTCATTTTACAACTTATCTAACATCTTAATTTCTATTTTTACATACAACTTATTAAAATAATAGGGATAATTACACTTTACCCACCTGTGGTTTACCTCTAATTCGATGTGCCAACCCGTGGTTTCAATTTTGACATTTTGCCCACCTGTGATTCTCATTGTTACTATGCCGTAACCCACCTCTCCGCTTTCTATTACTCTAACACAGAAAATGTAAGAAACAAAACCCCAAACGGATTAAAACTCCTCACACGAAGAACATAGACGAACATGAAGAACATACACAAACATGAGAAAAAATAAAACTTAAAGAACTCATTAGAGTACTAAAATAATTTTAGTCAAATTTAATTGGGGAAATTTGCATTTTAAATATTGTTTTAAAGCGTTTATTTGTCAAAGGAAAAAGAAATTAAAAAAAAAAAGAGGACGTTTCTTTCTGAGAGTCACACAACAAAGAACAAACTGGGCAAAATTAGTGGCTTTGAAGTATAGAAGATCAGGGCCCACTGAGAAATCTCTGCAAGCAACGAAACCGCAAATGCTTAGCACAAAACCTCTCCATCTCATCACCTCCTCTTTCTCTACAAACCTCTTTCTCCATCTTCGCAATGACGTCGTCCCAGCTCCTTACGAACCCGTATTCATAACAGTCGTTGTCGTAAACTGTCTTTGCCTTCGAAACGGCGTCGAGTATTTCCTGCAATGCCATGATCCGACGGCTCACCTTCCTCCTCGCCTCCCTCACCATCGGATTAACTCTGGGCACAGAGTCCAGCTTCAGTAGCAAACCCATCAGTGCCTCGTTCATCCTCAGCTTCTCCCGCTCGTTGCTGCGGATTGCGTCCACTGTTTCCTGCCGTTGGATTAAGCGTTGGAGGTGATCAGCTTTGGAGCTGACGGCTGAGATCTTTTTGTACAGGGTGCGAATCGCGTGGGCCCGATATGCGGACTGGATCTTGGATGAAGGCCGCACTGATGGAATCCAATTAGGACTTGCTTTTGTTTTGTGGGTCCTGCTTGGCTGTGGCCTGTGAGTTTGTTCAGTTAAGGTGTTTGGGTTTTTACTGAGGTTGTGGTTTGTTCTTGGTAGATTTTCGGAGTTTGGCTATGGATTTGTATGGATTTGTGTGGGTAAGGTGTTTGATTTTTGGATGTTGTGGTTTGGTTCTGCTGAGTTGTAATTAGTTTCTTGTTCTCTTTTCTTTTCTGGCTTTATTTCTTTGTGTAAAGTGTAACTTTGATTTCTTGGGACCCTTTTGCTTTGGCAAAGCATTGATACAACCAGTCAATCCAGATTGGATCAATCCATGTTTGTTTATGTTCTTCATGTTTGTGCATGTTCTTTGTGAGGAGTGTTTTGATCCGTTAAGAGTTTTGTTTTTTACATTTTCTGTGTTAGAGTAACGGAAAGCGGAGAGGTGGGTTACGGCACAGTAACAGTGAAAATCACATGTGGACAAAGTGTCAAAATTGAAACCACGGGTAGGCACATCGAATTAGAGAAAAATCACAGGTGGGTAAAGTGTAATTATCCCAAAATAATATAAAATGCACTATTAAATAATATAAACAATTCAATTCTCTCTCTTCTCCCCCAACTCTTTCTTCCCTCTCTTCCTCCATTAAACCCACTAGTCACTTTTCTCCTCTATCTCTCTCTTCCTTCTCTTCCTTCATCAAACCCACAGAGCCACTCTTCTCCCCCATCTTCCTCCATCAAACCCTCACACCATTGAAATACCACCAGACCGAAAAAATAAAAAAAAACCACCATCCGTACCACCCTTTTGAACCAACCACCCAATTGAATCACTGGAACAACTACCACCGAAACCACTGGAATGACCACCATTAAAACCCACAACTTAAATCAACCTAACAACCATCGAAGCCAACCCAGCCACCATCGAAGCCAACACAGCCACAACCGAAACCAACCCAACAGCCACCGAAACTCACCACCAATCCCAATCCAGCAACCACTGATCAACCTAACCAAAAATTTCATCCGAGAAAGAGAGAGAAGAGAGAAACAAAGTGAATAGAGAGAGAAAAGGGAGAGTCACAGAGAGAGAGAGAGAGAGAGAGAGAGAGAGAGAGAGAGTAAAAAAAAAAAAAAAATTTTAAGTTTCCCAACCTTTAATAGTGAGCATTAGCATTAGCATTAGAGAGTGTAAAACCCCTCTAATTGCTATTTTAGCAACTCACCCGCTCAAATTAAGTTATACTTGGGTATGGGTTGCTAAAATTTTTTAGCAACTATGAATAGAAGGTTTGTATATATACAACCTACCATTCATGAATGCTAAACATAAAAGTAAATATAAAAGTACAAAAAAGATCGAAGAGAGAGATGGGAGAAGAGAGAAAGAATGAGTTGATAGGGTAGTTTATATTATTTTAATGAGTTGTATGTAAAAATAAAAACTGGAATGTTGTGTGAGTTGTAAAATGGTTTGATAAAATAGATGAAGTAACTTTTTTAATTGTAAAATAAATACTTTTTTACAAACTTGGATGTGGATTCACTTTCGTATAACTAGCAACTTTATTGTAGCTAGAGGGTATAATTTTTTATATTGCATGCTTTTAGTGGTTTGTGTTGTAAAGTTGCAACTTGGGGGGTTTTTTACACCCCCAATGCTAATGCTCTAAGAGTTTTGTATCACCCAATGTGAATGCTCTAGTAAGTTTAAAACACTAATCTAAACATACCTTAGAAACCAAAGCCCAAGAATTAATTGGCTTTTTTTTTTTTAATAACAAAATTCAATAGTATTTTAATTTTATGATGTTTGGTCAATTAAAATTATTCTATAAGAGCATCCCAATAAGGTTGCTAAATTGACTAAAAATTCAATTTAGCAACCAATTCCCCTAAATTGTTTCTACAGCAAAGAAGTTAAACTGAAAAAAAATTTGAGTTTGAGCTATAGTAAGTTGCTAGGGATAACAGCTCACTGTAACTTAAACTCAAAACAAATATATATTTTTTAATGTAGGATGTTAAAAAAATAGTATTTTAATGTGTTAATAATTGTGGTGGTTGTTTATTGTGTTAGATAAATTATTTTAATGTATTTTTTTATATTATTTTAATGTGTGGAATGTTAAAATAAAATTTTTGATTTTAGATAAATTATAAAGTGAAGTGTTAAAATAGATAAAGTAGTGTTTTCAGTTACTAAAAAACCTATATTTTTTAGTAACCTTGCCGTGAATGCCCCAACAACCAAAAATTAAAAATTAATTTGCTTGTATCTTAAAAAAACTACAAGAACAAGAATCCAATAGGTGGAGGCCATTTTTGTCGTATTTTGCTTTTCCTTTTGCTACATGAAAAGTTAATTTTGGCTTGAGCTTTGAAAGTCCTTTGGAACAAATGGAATTACATTCTTGTCCTAACTGTAACAATTAAATTAAAACCCAAGAATTTGCTCTATCATTCTGTTTGTTTCGGTATTAACATTTTTTGAAAAATGATTCATTTTTCAGAGAGTATTTTCTGAAAAATTATCTTATTTTTGGGTGTTTGGTAGCAACTTTAAAATAAGTTTGAAAATGTTTTCTGGTGTCTGGTATTCACAGTTTTTATAACATTTCTTGTATAGTTTAAAACATGTATAATATGTATATTGTGTAAACCCACCTAATGTAATCAATATAAATAAATAATAATAATAAAAACCAAGAATGAATTTGGTTTTCAAACTAAAATTTTGACAACGGATACAATCAAAATTAGCTATCCAATTTTCATGATCTCAAATACTCATCTTGCTTATGTATATAAACAGTAACGTTCATAATATATATATATATATATATATATATATATATATATGTAAACCATACTTCTCATAATTCAAAATAACCATTATAACCTGAAGTTTCATTTTAAATAATTCAAAATGCCACATAGGACAAATAGTTTTACTGGCAAACTAATCCAGTACAAATAGTTTGATAAATATACCAAAAATTGTTATAGAACCGTTGACCAATCTGTTAGGAGAAAAAAAAAAAATATAAACCTTATTAAAGAACAGTGTTATAGAGGGGAGAACAAATAGAGAGAAAAAAAGAGAAGAAAGGCAGATAGAGAGAGAAGTCTGTGAGAAGAGAAGAGGCTAGAGGGGGTGATAGTGAGAAGAGAGAAAAAACAAAGGGAAGAGAAGAAGTGAGAGAGTTTATTGTGAGAAAGGCTGAATGAGTGAAAGAAAATATTTTTTCCTAGGTCAGAAGAAGATAATATTTATAAGAGTTATGCACTGTGCGAGAGAGAGATTGTTTTTCAAAATTTTTTTTTGGAAAACAATCTATAGAAAATAAGCCTTATTTTTATAAGAGTTTTCCGTTGACTAAAGATAGTTTTTCATTGACCAAATTTTTTTTTATGCTACCAAACACTGAAAAATGAAGAAAATTATTTTTATTGAAAGTTTTCTAGCGAAACAAACAGAGCGTATATTTCTCACTTTGATAAATCCAAAGAAAGTGAAAAAAAAGAAGGTGACCTTTATTGAACTTCTCCTTCGGTTTTTTGTAACATACAAAGTTAATTATATACTAAAGGTTAATGTGATAAAAGATTAAAGTATAAAAGAAATTTGTCAACTTTTTAGTAAGGTGATGTCATGAGAGACAATGATGTGAATTTTGGTCCCACTATTTAAATTATTTTAGCTTTAGAGAGTTTGGGAATGGCCCATGATATAACGACTAAAATTATATTCACATAATATAATCTCAATTTTTTGTAATAAACAAAGTTAATTATATGCTAAAGGTTAATGTGATAAAAGATTAAAGCATAAAAGAAATTTGTCAACTTTTTAGTGAGGTGATTTCATGAGAGACAGTGTTATGAATTTTGGTCCCACTATTTAAATTATTTTAGCTTTAGAGAGTTCGGGAATGGCCCATGATATAATTACTAAAATTATGTTCACATAATATAATCTCAATTTTTTTAACATACAAAGTTAATTATATGCTAAAGGTTAATGTGATAAAAGATTAAAGCATAAAAGAAATTTGTCAACTTTTTAGTGAGGTGATTTCATAAGAGACAGTGTTGTGAATTTTGGTCCCACTATTTAAATTATTTTAGCTTTAGAGAGTTTGGAAATGGCCCATGATATAATGACTAAAATTATATTCACATAATATAATCTCAATTTTGAAAATGATTCAACAAGATTACATGAATCTTAATAAAACACTATCCAACTTTGTAGTTCAGTCCTTAAAGTCATATTATGTGATCTGTAAAGCTGAATGTAACATTGGTATGGTTTAATATTATTATTGTTGATAACTCTATCAAGTTTGCACATGAGCTGCTGTTTGTCAGTTTATTCAGTTTAAATGAGATTCTAGAGAAACATATCAAGTTGCCAATGTTTTACCTTAATGGTCTTTAAAAAACAGGTACTCAGGTTGTGTTGTTCTTGACTCTGCTCCTGTTTTTTGCAATACATTAGTTTTTAGCAAGCTAGAGTTTTGGATATGTTTGGTAACTGTTTTTCCCCTTATTTTTTATTTCTAAAAACAATTTTCTATTTTTGAGAATAAAAAACTTGTTTGGCAACCCAAAATGGACAGAAAACTGTTCTTAAAACTCAATTTGTGAAGGAAACTGAAAATATGTAAAAGACTGTTTTTAGTTTCTAATTTTCAAAAGTTAATGAAAACACACATTTAATTTAATGAATCTATCTCATTTAATGAGTTAGCATTAGAGTTCAAATCTTAGTAACAACATATTTTAGTATTTTCTGTTTTTTTTCTTCAAAAAACTATCTTTTTAATTTCAACTAACCAAACATGTTTTTGATTTCAAAAATACAAGAAAATTGTTTTTTCTTTATATTTCCAAAAACAAGTTTTTGGAAATAGAAAACAAAAATTGTTACCAAACATAATCTTAGTTTCTTACCTAATATTTATGGTTCTTTTGTTAATAAAAGTGTTGTTTATAAAAAAAATTATTTTTGCTAACTTCTTTGGTGGGATTAATGTAAGGCTATGATTTAACTAGCATGAGGGAGCATTTGTGGATCCCCACTTGCACCCCTGGGTCCTCTCATAAGTCATAAGTCTAGTATACCTTCCTTCTTCTTCTTCTTCTTCTTCCTTTCTTTCTTTTTTTTGTGTGTGTGTGTGTGGAGGATTGGAGTAGGGAAAAGCTTAATAAGCTTAATATAAAAGAAATCTTTGTCAACGGAATCACTTGCACAACAATGGCAAGGAGAAAGAAAAAAAAAAAAAAATCATTTGCACAACAATGGCCAGCTTGCTGACTGCATTGCTTGCAATGGGCCTATCAATTAACCATATACTAAAGCCTAAATTAATGGAATTTACCCTCCACTTTTTTCACTTTTAACAACCATTTCTCTTTTGTCCTTTCTTTGGTATTTGGTTTTGTAGTTGTGCCGGTGATTTTCTTTTCACCTCTCAACTTAGCACATCTGCATATGCACTTTCTAGTTCTTCCAAATTTCAATTAAGCCTGGAAAATTTCACTGTCCACATTTCTTTAAATTTTGCCTTCTCGAATTTAAAAACTTGAGTCTGTCAAAAGTCAACTAATCAAACCATCAAGAAACTTAAATTAGGATATCCAAACCCAGGAGTTTGTGAGATTAGGGGCCCGTTGTCACGATTGTTTAAACAACAGTTTTTAGTGTTTAAACAATATTACACGTACTTTCACATATTTTTTCACTCACATGTATTTCCAAAAAATACAAATAATATTACTAGAAATCTCTTATCAAACAAGCCCTAGTTTTCATTGTGTGTACATAAAAATACAAAAGGCGAAAGGGTAATTTTTGCAATCTATAATAAAGTACTAGCTCGTAACCCATGCATATATGCATGGTTGCATTTACTATAGACCACAAATTACACTCCTTGCAAAAAAAACAGCATCCAAGGTGCTTTTATACTGTCTCATATTGCCATAAACGTTTCAAATAAATGGGTAATTTTTGGGCATTTGACATCAAACCAAAATCAAGAAGTACAAAATATTAGAGAAAGAGAAACATGTAAAATTGATATTGAAAAGATTATCTTACCAAAATGATGCAAGGATTGATTTGATGGTGCAATTCAATGATGTACCCCCTATTTTATCATGAAATTGGTGTATCAGACTTAATTCAAATTATTGTACTAATTAAAAGAACAAAAAAAAGAAAAAGAAAATAGTTTGAGTAATAAATATTTTATTGAGATTGATAGAGGGACAATGAGTTGATATCATTTATGAGAACCACCAAGTGTGACCTAGTGGCTTGTCCACCACTGGATAAGGCTCTGGGGTTCGACTGGGTTTGCTCCCCAATTCAAGTCCTAGCAGCTTCAACACCTTATGACTAGTGGTAGTCTCCCACTGCGAGTGGGGATTAGTCGATGTGCGCGTAAGTTGGCTTGGATATCTCATGGGAAACAAAAAAAAAAAAAAAATTTATGAGATGAGTATAATTATTGTGGTTACCTTTGGCACCAAAATTGAGACACACAATGCAAAATTAAACTCCAACCACTACAAAAAATTGACATATACCGGCATTTTAAAACCGTCGCTATAGGTCTAGAAAGTGTCAATATAGACTCGATTGGACTATCTCGATGCTTTTAATGCTTGCGATTTTAACTACTGGCCAAAAAGTGAGACAATAACCCTGGGTGAGCTACACTTGTACTTTTAAAACCGTTGGTACAAGTCCTAATATATATATTTTTTTGGTACTTAATTGAAAAATAATTTGGATCCAACTTAATTTTATCTTTATTGCTGCTTTAATATAATACTATATATTATAAGAGAAATGTTATATCCAAAACATTTTCACAACAATTGTAAGTGGTAGGTCGTTACTGGCATACAAAAAAGTAATTTTAGTAATGAGATCAAATTAGAACTAGTAACAACTTACCATGTAAGATATGTCGTAAAAATATTGTAGACATAGTACTTCTATTATTATTAGGTATTGTACATAAATCAATACTCTAATTCGAAAATAAATTATAGTCCAATTTAGTGGTGAATATTGTATACACTCTCATAGTTTAAGCGTGTACATTTTCAACAGTCTTATGATTTAAGCGTGTGCAAGTACTCTAATGATTTAAGATGAATGGTTGAACGCTAAAGATCTTTTTTGACGCTAGTTTAATTTGTTGCTGAGATATATAGGGTTTGGGGTTGATGATTGTATTAACCCAAAAACAATACTTTAAAGTTCGAGCAACAGTGTTATGATGGAAGCAAATTAGTGAAAAACGGTCAACATGTCTGGTGAGCTTAATTTCACCTTGAAACAAAATTTACAATTTTTTCATAAATTGACAGTTAGGGTAAGACTTAAGAGGATTCTGTTTTCGTTGGAAATATACAAAAATATAAATTACAACTAATTTACTTTAGTACAGTAAAGATTATTGAATAAACACATTAGAAATCCAACATAGAGATGTTCAAGATTACATTACAAGAGGTTTTTTTTACCTCTGGAATGGCTTGCCATTTTGACAGGTGACAACGTCGTCTAGGAGAGCCTAGGATTTGCATTGATGTGTTGATAAATTTATAGGGAAAATATCAAATCTCTCAAGAGGCAAGTAAATCATTAATTATCAAACTAATTATCACAGTCCAAGTTAGCTTAATTGAAACAAAGAAGTCAGCTTCGGAGACAACATTTCTGGCGCAAAACTCACACAAAGTCACAACTATTACAACAATCATTACAACAATTTTGAAGGGATTAGCTGTGAGTACATAGTAGATAAAGAAACAGTGGTGGTTACGTAAGAAAAAGATTGTTCATCACTCATAATTGAGCACGTTAACAAGTTATAATAAAAGTTGTGGCCAGCAAAAATTGTGATTGGAAAACTGATTTAAATGAGGTGTTTACTAGGCTTAATATTTTCCATTCTTAATTATAAGTTTCTAAAGTGAACAACTTGGGCACATTCATCTTAACCTAATTAAATCACCACTGCTTTGCTTTTGTCAAACTTATTATCATGGCCCTTGTCATTTTTAAGCTTCAGCACTACATATTTGGAAGAACTTATGTTTCGTCTCCATATGTTCTTGATGAGAATGCAAAATGTCATATTTTTCTCCTTTAATGTTTAGTTTTTTATACTTATTTGGTGCCTAAATGTACTAATTATTTTTATATTTTGATTTAGGATGCAAATGGAGGCGTTAAGTGCAAACGAAGCTAATTGGGCAATTCTGGATAGTTTTGACATTGCTTCGTAATTTGGGCATAACTATCTCATCCGAGCTCCGATTGAGATGATTCAAGATGCTATGGAATGCCAAGAAAAATATCTACAACTTTCATGTTTTGAGTTTTGAGAGATACTTGCTGCATCAAGGTCGAAATCTGGCTTGAATTTACTGCACCTACACTGCTGACGTTCTGGAACATTCCTTAGCCTACAATTCTAATACGCGGATCTAATGCGGTTTATTTTTGGAAATTTCCAGATCTGGTGCGCGAAATTTCCAGCTGAAAACATCACTTTCCTAGTTATATTAGGACTATTTTTTTTTTTTTTTATATTTTCTTTAATTAGTCAGATTTGGATGTTGTTATTTTAGGATAATATTTAGAATATTTTTAGGAGATTTTGTAGGCTTGAAAAATGGGGAATTAACGTGTAAAAAGGAGAGGAAAAATCAGGCCTGAGACAGACGTCTCTCTCCCCTCTTCTCTAACTTCTCCTTTGAGTTTTCATTATGGCCCTATGTGGCTAAATTTTTATACTTGGTCGAAGGAAACGGAAGCCTCGGAATCAATAAAACTGTGAGATCTAATTTGTTTTTACTGTTCAATTTTATGTTTTGAGTATCAAATGTTCTTCTGTACCTATTTTCATGATTGTCTTGTTTAATTAGTAGGAGGCTTGCTAGTTTATTATTCGTTGCAATCTACTGCTAGGTTAGATATCAAATCCGTAATTGTTTGATATCTCTAATTTGTGAAGTAACCAAGATTTAATGATTTGCTGTGTTAGAAGTTATTAGATCTTAGGAAGAACGCTCGACCAAATTAAATATAACTGCTTGTGCTTGTGTTGTTTAGTTTCATCGATCTCTCTAATTCACAAGCACAAGCAGTTGTATTTAATTTAGTCGAGCGTTCTTCCTAAGATCTAATAATTTCTGACGCAGCAAATCATTAAATCTTGGTTGCTTCACAAATTAGAGAGATCAAACAATTAAAGATTTGATATCTAACCTAGTAGTAGATTGCAACGAATAATAAACTAGCAGACCTCCTAGTAATTAAACGAGACAATCATGAAAATAGGTACAGAAGAACATCCGATACTTAAAACATAAAATTGAACAGTAAAAACAAATTAGAGCTCATAGTTTTATTGATTCTGAGGCTTTCGTTTCCTTTGATCAAGTATTAAAGTTTAGCCACGTAGGGCCATAATGAAAACTCGAAGGAGAAGTTAGGGAAGAGGGGAGCGAGATGTCTGTGTCAGGTCTGATTTTTCCTCTCCATTTTCCACGTTAATTCCCCATTTTCCAAGCTTACAAGATCTCCTAAAAATATTCTAAATATTATCCTAAAATAGCAACATCCAAATCTGACTAATTAAAGAAACTAAAAATAAAATAAAATAGAGTCCTAATATAACTAGGAAAGTGGTGTTTTCAATTTCATGCACTAGATCTGGAAACTTCCGAAAATAAACCGCATCAAATCCGTGTATTAGAATTGCAGGCTAAGGAATGTTCCAGAACGTCAGCAGTGCAGGTGTAGCAAATTCAACCCCGATTTCGACCTTGATGTAATGAGTCTCTCTCAAAACTCAAAACATGAAAGTTGTAGAGCTGTTTCTTGGCGTTCCATATTGTCTTGAATCATCTCAATTGGAGCTCGGATGAGAGAGTTATGCTCAGATTACGAAGTAATGTCAAAATTGTCCAGAATCGCCCAATTAGCTTCGTTTTGCACTTAATGCCTCCATTTGCATCCTAAATCAAAATATAAGAATAATGAGTACATTTAGGCACCAAATAAGTATAAAAGACTAAGCATTAAGGGAGAAAAATATGACATTTTGCATTCTCATCAAATTCCCCCACACTTAAATTTTGCTTCTCCTCAGGCAAAACTCAAATTCACTTTCCCAAAAACACCAAGGTTGAAATGCCATAAGCAAAGAACAACCAAGCTCTTCAAAACTCATAACATATGATGAACAAGCATTCTTAAACAACTTACAATTACTTAGTAAGCATTTTCACTCGAAGATGGACTAAACTAAATACGTAGTCCCTCAAATAGACACTCGACTCTCATGTGTTTGAAGGGTATGTGTTTTGCTCAAATTCATTCCAATAGAAATGATCTACCATAGGCTTGCATATCTTTTCATTCTCCACCACTGGGATCACATGCATAACATGAATCACAAGGACTTTTCAAGGGTTGTAACAGGGTTTAAGATCAAGGTGGGAAATATTTGGGAATGTAGCTCAAAAGCCATCGAAACTAGTGGAGCAAAAATGAATCAACTCAAGCTCGAATATATAAGACATGTAAAACCAATCACTTCATTCAGTAGCTTCCACCTTTGTATCATGTATAAATAGACCCCTTTCTTGGAATTTTAGGAGGAATTATAAACATGGACAGTTTGTAACATTAAAAACAATTTCCTCCATCACTTCCTTTCTTCTTTTCTTTCTCTTTTTTTTTTTTTTTCAATTTTTTTTTCACCAAAATTACATCAACAATGGAACTCACAAATTGAGAATGAAAACATGTTCCATTTCACCAGTCATAGCCATACCACAAATCCAAACACCCTCACACTTATTTCTTGCATACCCATACATATCATAATGATGAACAATGCTCCACTAGCTTTATAGCTTGGGTAAAGGCATTGTTTTTCGGGGTTAAAGCTTGTAACGTGGGTTCACAATGAACAAAAAAAAAAAAAAAACCAATAAAACTCAAAGGGGTTCAACAAAGGGAAAAATTAATTATAGGGTAGGCAATTTGGCTTATGTAGCTTATAACAAAGAGGGCCTTAATCATGTTCATGCATGCATGTGTCAATATGATCTCGAAGAGAATCAAGGCAAGTTCTAGAGAAACAAATCCATAGAAGAATATTTCACATGAAAGAATAATGAGACTGATATAGATGTGTCAGTCTAAAGGCTCAAAATCTCACCAGCTTTTGTCTACTCAATTTAGTCACTACCATTCTCAAGGAAAATAACTAGACCAATTAATTCTAAGCTGAAAGATTACTTATTCAATCATGTTATGAATTTTTCAAGCTTAATTGAATCTTGCTCATGACATACGCAACCAAAAATTGCTGAAAACCACAAAACCAAAGAGCAAAACTCTCTCTCTCTCTCTCTCTCTCTCTCTCTCTCTCTCTCTCTCTATTTTATTTTTTTAACACATAATTAAAACATAACCTAAATCCCCTCTTAGGTTTTAACTTTTGACTTCAATCTTTTTAATAAAAGATGGAAACCCAAGTGGGAAAAAGAACTATTTAAACCGTTCTTGCTCAACCACATACTTTCAAGAAAATACAAAAGGTAAAGATGAACATGATGACTTACTCTCTCAGCCTTGCTATCAAATTATTAATTAAAATACTAATTAAGAAAATTAACAATGAGTTCCTAGATATCAATTAAACACTACTTTATTTTGTTAAACTTAACATAGTCCGCATCATTTTTAAGAATCAATAAATGGAAGCACCTATGTTTTGTACCCATATGTTCTTCAAATATAATTAGGGTTTATCTTTAAACTTCAACTCTTTTACCAAAGATGGAAACCAAAATGGAAAAAGAAAAAAACAAAGGCCGCTTTGGTCAACCACATACTTTCAAGAAAACACAAGAGTTGAAGATGAACCTGGTGATTTGTTTTCTGCGTTGCTATCAAATAATGAATTAATATACCATAAAAACAAGGAGCTCCTAGTCTTAGATATCAATTAACCACTAGTTAATTTTGTCAAACTTAACATAGTCCGCGACATTGTTTTGGAAGAACGTATATATGTATGTTCTAGGGTTTAACTTTAACTTCGATCTTTTTAATAAAAGATGGACACTAAAATGGGAAAAAGAAAAATTCACACAGTTCTTGCTGAACCACATATATATAATTTTCAACAAAAGTACACAGGTTGAAGATGAACATAAACATAATGAGGTGCTAGTTTTCTGCCTTGCTATCACATATTAATAAAAATATACTAAGAAAACAATGACCTTCTAACACCATATTTATGCTTTTGCAAAGCTTTGATGGTCATTGTTGTTGGACTTGATTGTCACTGTTTTATTGTTGAAGTAGAGAGACAACATACACTTGAGTAAATAGTTAGATACTCAAAGAGTTCTGAATATCTCCTCTTGTAAAGTTGTAATTTACAACTGTGTATTTGTTGGCTTTCATTCCGTGCCAAATTTGATTGTAATTATGTTCAATCGTTTAAAACCCTGTATTTGTTGTGGGACTTGATGTAAGGGGTGTGTGAGAGAAAGAGTGTTGAAGACTCAAGCATTTGGAGAAGAGAAGAATTCTCGCGGGTATTTCGCGACCAAGCTTCCCGCGAAGTGAAACATGTGCCAGGCACATGCTGGAATGCGAAGAGTCATGCCAGGTGGAGACAACTGTGTCTCGCGAGTATCTCGCGGGTAAGGCCTTCCCGCGAGAAACCCGCGAGACTAGCTGTTCTGCCAGCTTGTACTTTTTGAGTCACACCTTTTACACCTCTACTATATATACCATCATTACCCACATTTGTTGAGGAGTGCTTTAGAGAGAAAACCCTAGCCAAACACATTGGTAATTAGAGATTGTCTTCCCCACCTTCTCTAAACAATTTGCTTGTGGTATCTCCTCAACCATTCCTTCTCCATTGTCCATATCTTTGAGAGGTTGATAGCCCAAACACTTGACACACCTTTGAGAGTGCTGAGTGACGTTTTGGTGCTGCTGGGAAGCATAGGAAGAAGCCTTGAATGGCAGATGCAACATGGAGCTTGTTGCGGGATCCGGATAACTAGGACAAGACACGGTTCCGAGAAGCCTTGTTGGAGTAGGAGCTTGGAGGGCTTAGGTACATCGGGTAGACTAGGCTTGGAGGGTCTTTTGCTAATCCATGTATCCCAACTGATTGTCTAGTGGATCGATTTCCGCTTGGAGGGCGGCGGAGAGGTTTTTCGCCGAGTTCTTCGGTTTCCTCTTCGATAACACGTCTCGGTGTTATTTGTGTTTGCATCCTTCTTCCCTACTCTTGTTCACTTCATTTTTACTGCTGAGTTGCTTTAAATTATGGATTAGAGTAGATGTTTGTTTATACGCTTGTGTTTACACTTTTCCGCACTTGTTAGTAAGTTAGTGCAAAATCAACCAAGCCGTAATTTGAATTTGGGGGTCTAAACCGCTCGTGTGTTTTCAACACATTTTCGAGCTTTCACCTCTTGTCATTTAAAAAAAAAAAAAAACTATATTAGTATGCTTAGCCTTATTTTTAATCAAAAGCACAGGGCAGATAGAGCAACAGCAGCAAGTTTTATGCACCAGCTGGACATTTTCCAGTACTCATCTTGTGGTTTTCACCAGTGCATGCAGAAGGGGCAGAAGGTGGGACGGGACCTTTATTAAGTGCAGCATGAAATTTATCACCATGAACCCTCATCGGATCATGACCACCACTCATCTCTTGGTTCCCCTCCATGTTTGGATTAGGAAGGCTAGCTTGGGATCTAAAAACCAAAAGCAATATGATCAGTATCAGCCACACGCAAAATCTCAAACTATCCATGAATTTTCACCCTCTAGCTTGATTTCAAAGGCAATATCAGTGTGAAATATATATAACTATCAGGGGCGGCTCTACAGCCAGCCCAGGGGGTTCAAATGAACCCCCTGGCTTTGCCCCAAAAAAAAATTATATATGAAATTTTTAATTTTTTTTTTGTTTTGACCCTTAAAATAAAATTTTGAACACCCTAACACTAAATTTTGTTTAAACCCAATTAAAATAAACTTGAAATATGATCATGTTAGTGTTAGTGTTATTTTCACAATATTTTTACAATAAAGGTTAAGTGACAAGTTGTAATTGACTTTTTATCTAAACCCATATTTGACATCATTTTTTTAAGTACTTTTAACAACTTGCCATCTAGATTTTATTGTGTAAATGTTTTGTCAATAGCACTACTCTTAAAATTGCTCATTTGTTAAAAAATAAATAAACCTTCTTTCTGGGCTCTGGCTTACTTTACTGTTGAGGGTAGAATAAAACTGTTTTTTTCCTGCACTTTTCCTCTTTATCAACAACAAGATTACACCACTTGTACAACCAACTGATTTGTATTTACATCTATGATTCTTTTCTCATTCTCTATTTCTCCATTCTGTATTTTCTTTCTATCTAATCAAGTAGTTTGATAAGTGTTCTACAGTTTTTTGAGTCCAAAAAGTCTTTTAGTGCGTGCTCCAATTCCAAGAGAATGACCACATGTGTGGTTAAAAATCCATACACTTCAAAAGCAAAATCTTATATAAGTTACTATTTATTTTGCTTAGTTTAACGTTTACTCTCAGGCGCACTCTTTGGTGTGTTACTATTCTTCTTTATCATATATTTTTATTTAATTGATATTACATATGATTATAATAAATTAATATTAATTTGACATATATTAGACTTATTTATTTATTTATATTTATTTATATGCATTCTATCGTTGTTTTCTTACCGATTTTTAAACTATTAATAATTTTTTTAGACTATTTTACAATATAGTTGTATTGTATACTATTTAGAATACTATGTTAGATTATTGCATGTAATATGACAATTGTATATACAAAAAAAAAAAAAAAAAATACTAATAATAATCATTTTATTTTTTACTCCCCACAACAAAATCCTAGCTCAAGACACTATTGACACCCCTAAAAGAAAATTCTGGAGCCGCCACTGATAACTATATAAGGCGCGGAGCAAAATATGACGTGTGTTGCGTTAGTTTGGTGGGCTTTATAGAGGTGAAAAAACTAGCTTCCAGATGATGCCATGTCAGGTGAGGCCCAATTGATGGCAGAGCCAATTGGATAATAAATATATATTTTTTTGTCGGTGGGTTGGCCACAGCACTAGAGATACTGGCAAATGAAATGGCGTGCGGGGGTAGGAGCAGTGCTACATCCACAAAAAATTTGACAATCTTTTTGATACACGTTGATATGAGAAATTTGTATTAGTTCTTATTTATGCCAATAATTAAAATTAATATATTTTTTTTTTACCTATTGGCTATTAGTAATAATTTACCACATCAACATATATCAAATTTGTTATAATTTTTTTTGTACTTATGGAATTTCTCGTGTAGGTTGAGTGTCCTCCATGTTAGCGGAGTTACTCCAAAAGAAGACTAAAACCAATTTTTAGGAGAGTAATGTTAAGTAAAACATTTTTATAACAAATATTAGATGATAAATCGTTATTGGTTCTAATATGATTAGTCTATTATTAAAATTACGTTTTTACCTATCAATAATAACTTATTACATAGTATTTGTTGTGAAATTATTATAGACGTAAAATCTCATTTTTAGGATGACAGTTTATACAATCTTTCACAAGTTAATTTTTTTTAGAAGACTTTCACGAGTTATACAACATTTTTATAACAAATCTTAGATAATAAATCATTATTGGTTCTAATATGAGTCCACTATTGAAATTACTTTTTTTTTCTATCAATAATAACTTATTACATAGTGTTTGTTGTGAAATTATTATAGATGTAAAATCTCATTTTTAGGATGATAGTTTATACAATCTTTCACAAGTTACTTTTTTTAGGAGACTTTTACGAGTTACTTGATAGTGGTAATTAAGTCATGGTGATAGATGAAAGAGTAAAGAAAATAATGGACTTATATTTCATATATACAATCATAGCTTATCTTTTGAAGTCTTATTATTCGTCCAAAAAAAAAAAAAAAAAACTTATCTTTTGAGCTAATGGTAAAAAAAGGGCCATGATAATGAGTGCTTTTGTGTATCAGCTAAAGCTAAATTTTATAATGCAGTTGATTGACTTTTTTTGGTTATAGAATCACTTTCAATTTTTGTCTATATTTTTATTTGTTTTTGCTATTTTCTAATACAAGTGAGACCATTTTGAACCTCCTTGATGAGAGCACAATGGCGGAGCCAGAATTATATCCTTGGGGGGCCAAATTAAAATGTAACGATTAAATCATTACATATTACATGTTATATATAATAATGTAAAAAATCACAAATGGTTGGTCTAGTAGTTCATAAGATCTCATAAGATCCATGAGGTATTGAGTTCAAAACTCCTAACCACCATCATGGAGTCAAACAGATTATTCTTTGTAATTACTTGATGTGTATGGAAAGGGGGAACTACACGTACTCAAGAGAATAGTCATGCTCTTGAATAGCTTTACACATCCGCGGTAGCCAAAATAATAAAATAGAAAATGTAAAAAGAAAAAAAAAACTATTAATATTTTTAACATGCAAAAGAAGTATTTTACAAATTAATAGTTGTATAACAAGTCTGAACCAAGCTTAATAGATATATCTTAAAATTAAGAATAAAATTACACCTTTTACCTATCTTAGATAAAAATCAAAGTGTAAAATAAAAAAAAGGGCATATCTCGGCTTAATCTCCTGAGCATAGCTTAAAAGAAAAATATTGTTTCATTTTACTTTTTAGTTGAGTCACAAGAAATAGGCCATATTAGTCTTATTTTATTTTATTTTAAGAGTTGGAATAAGATTGTGTGTTATGAACAATTATAAAAGAAAGTTAATGATATAATTTAGGAGAATGTGAGTTTAACTTTTAGGTACTAAAAATTATCTTTATGCGTGCACACGCTCACACACACACACACATACATACATATATATATATATATATATATATAAGTTAATTTTCCACCTAACATATGTATTAAAAATTATTCAAAATAAGCCTCTATTATTTAGCCTCTTAGTGGCTCTGCCACTGGTAGTTCATACAACATTTCATGAGTTACGTGGTAGTGGTAGGTCATGGTCGATAGATGAAAATATAAAGATAATGTTGGGCTTATATTCCTTTACAATCATAATTTATCTTTTGAAGTCTTATTATTCATCAAAAAAATAACTTATCTTTTGAGCTAATGGTAAAAAGGGTCCTAATAATGGGTGTCCTAGTATACTCATTAAAGTTGAATTTTATAATGCAGTTGATTGAATCTTTATAGAGAATCAAGCCATTTTCAATTCAAAGTCTATATTTTTATTAATTTTTGCTATTTTCCAATACAAGTGAGGCCATTTTGAAACTTCCTTGATGAGTGCACAAGAGCACCCATTAACAAAGGCCTTGCAAAAAAAGTTAAAAGATTTTGTATTCTCGAGGGGAAATTATCTTATGAATTTGTTATAAAATAATAGTTTGCTATGGACACGGGATAAATAATTGAATTTATCTTAATCACATAACATTTGAGATAGTACTCCATCATAACAATGACATAAGCAGAATGCCAAAAAAACATAACACATTTGCTTCAAGATGATAACCACTAAATCCACAAGAGATTCATTCATGAATCCACTAAAAATAAAGAAGAAAAATCTATGAAATTTTATTGATGAGAAATTTGTATTTTTATTGATGAGAAATTTGTATTATGCATTGAAAATTTGTTTACAAACTTTGAGACCTAATGAAAGTTTCAATAGAACTTAATTGACAAGATCAAATATTCTAAACAAATCTTAATTGACTAGAAAAGCATTAAAAGCACATAAAATCGAGGAAATAATAACCCTAAACCTAAAATTCTGCAAAATTACATGAAAATATCAAAATTGATAAATAAAAATATCATACTTTATACTCTAGCCATCAACCAACCAAAACACAAAACATAGAGGTGGGTGTGAAAAAAATCTTAGCAACTTTTTGTGTTGAGAGACTTTTTGTTTTTATTTATTTTTTATTTTTTTATAAGAAAATATTAAAACTATTACAAATTTTAATGCAAATAACTTACAATTTTTATTGGTATCATTTTAACAATATAGTAAACACATGTTAAGTTATATATTTCTTTTATAATTTGTGATGCTTCAGTTTGTAAAATTTTATATAATAAAATTTATAGTACTTTTAGTATTATTTGTCTATGATTGTAGGATGCACATGTTATAAAACGGAAGAAATATATGTTGTACCCATTAAAAAAGAGCAATATATAATTATATATGAGCCAAGGGAATATATATGCATATTATTTTAGTTTTTGATACACGAAAGTAGTGTCCTAACTTCTAACCTTTGGTGAGACTATTATACTTCCTACCCATTAGACATTCTAGAAATCCCATTAACGGATGGTATGGTGGATTGAAGATATACATATGAAGATAATTTATGGATTCAATAAAAATACAGGTATTTAGCAAAAAAAAGAAAAAGAAAAAAAAAAACACACACACACACACACAAAAAAGCACAAAAAAGGCAAAAGAAAAGAGGTGGCATAAATATTAGATAAAATCATGAGTGCATTTGGCTTTTGCTTATTTCTAATAGCTTATTTGTATAGTATTTATCAAAAAATATAGTTGTTGGTAAGTTTTATGTTAAAAGTGTAACAAAAGTTAAAAACTAGTTTATTTATAAAGAGTTAAAAGTTAGAAATTTTGAAAAAAAAAAAAAAAAAAAAACTAAGTAGAGCAAAAAGTAAAAACAAAAAAATTGTAGCCAAACTCACCCCATAGATGAGTGCCACGCGGGTCCCTCTTTATCGCCCATGCGCTCAAATAAAAAATAAACAGACATTAATGGAAGAGAAAAAGATGAGATATGTGCGTGTATCATATATAAATTTATTATATATATATTTCACAAATTATTATGGATGCCCTTTTTGTATGATTATGATTCAGTGTGCGGATCTTTTTTCACTGATTGATGTGGAATTGTAAAAAGAGAAAAGCTAGATTTATTTTGTGATGATAAATCATAAACAAATTGTAAGAGTCATGATTGTATACTAGACGATGTTAACCTCCATTCTTCTTCTTCTTCTTTTTTAAAGAAAAGGTTACGGAACTTAATAACAGTTGAATGGAAGTTTGGAGACAATAGAAGCTGAGGGCTATATGAAGAAAAGGTAAATATGTTTTTCATGTTTGGAAGGTATAATGGTATATGTCAACCTCCCTACTACTACTTCTTCTTTTATCACCTAAGTTAATGAAAGTTGGAAACCAATAGATTATAGTGAAATCAACATCACATTCTTGAACATGGTGAATACGTTAAAGGCAGATTCAAAGATCAATAATGTAAACTAGCATTTACACGTTTACCTAGTAACACTAAGCATTGACTCATGGCCTCGTTTTTCAAGGGAATTTCATTATACTTTATCTCTCCTATTTTCATGTTCTTCCATTCTAGAACCTATCACCATAGACAATCCAATTACAATAAAATAAAGTAAATAATTACATTTTTTTATCCAAAATTTTATAGTTCACAGTTACAAAATTATATAAAAAAGAATATATATATATATATATATATTCACACGTGTAACTCACTCATATGCAACATACAATAACTTTAAATGAGCATTGAAAGAAAAAAAAAAAGAAAAAAAACAATAGGGTAAGAAACAGTGCTACATATTCTTTGAACCTTTTTCATTGTATGACTTCAATCTCATTTGGCCCTTAGTTCCTAACTTTTGCCCTCATAAAACTAGATATACAATAACTGTGCTCCAATAACCCTAAAAATAGTTATAATACAACAAATGAATCAAAATCATATACAACAATCAAAATCATATTAGTAAGAAAACAATAAAATAAAGAAATAGAACTAAGAGAATTGCCTTGTAGGAAAGGACTACTCCTTCCTTTGAGAGAGAAAAAGAGAGGGTTTTTTTATTTTATTTTTATATATTATCATTATTAGTTTTTTAATTTTTATAAATTAAACATGAAGAAGAGAGAAATTTATTTATGTTTGATTTTAGCAATTGACTTGCCATTTAAAAGGAATAAAGAGAGATGAAAATACCTAATTTTAAGAGAGAGAGATATATATATATATATATATAAGGGGTTATCTTTGAATAAAAATAAGTAACATATTTTGGTAGGATTTTTTAACGGTAGTAATTAAGGAGAAATAATTTCTCCTATTTAAGGAGAAGGGTAAGTATCCCATGAGAAGTGGTAACGCTAACGTTTGGAACTTGACCAACCTTAGATAGGAAAAAAAAACTGTTTGATTTTTTTTTTAAAGAAAAATTTGGAATTTGACGTACAATACTAAGAGAGGGAGAGTGTATATATATATATATATATTTTGTTTGTTTGTGGGCGCGCGTGGAGGATTGGAGTAGGGAAAAGGTTGATAAGCTTAGAGCATTCTTATTAAGGTTTGTAAAAAATTTAGCATTTACCCTCTCAAATTCTAATTTTATAACATATAACACCCCATTTTACAACATCTCTTCCATCAAAACCTCTATTTTTTTTAACATTCTATTTAAATATTCTTTTTTTATCATTTTTTATTTTTCCATCTCTCTCCGTTGTCTCTCTCTTTCTCAATTGAATAAAAAAAGTGGGCCTCAATTGAATAAAAAAATATTATACATTTTACCATTTGGTGAACAGTGCGGTTTCAAATATAAAACCGCACTGTTCATCAATGCCAAAATTTTTGGCATTTGAAACTCTTGATAGAGCAAACTTTTGGGTCAAAAATGCTAAAAAAAACATCTTTTAGCATTTAAAACTCTTAATACGAATGCTCTTAATATAAAAGAAGCCTTTGTCACCGGAATCATTTGCACAACAATGGCAACGAGAAAGAAAAAAAAAAAAAAAATCATTGCACAACAATGACCAGCTTGCTGACAGCATTGCTGACTACAAGAACAAGAATCCAATAGGTGGAGGCCATTTTTGTCGTATTTTCCTTTTACTTTTGCAACATGAAAGGGTAATTTTGACTTCAATCTTGAAAGTCCTTTGGAACATATGAAATTACATTCTTGTCCTAACTGTAACAATTAAATTAATACTCAAGAATTTGCTCTATATTTCTCACATTGATAAATCCAAAGAAAGTGAAAAAGAGAAGGTGACCTTTTTTGAACTCCTTCGGTTTTTTGTAATATACAAAGTTAATTTTGTTAAAGGTTAATGTGATAAAACATGAAAGCATAAAAGAAATTTGTCAACTTTTTAGTGAGGTGATGTCACGAAAGATAGTGTTGTGAATTTTGGACTCACTATTTAAATTATTTTAGCTTTAGAGAGTCTGTGAATGACCCATGATATAATGACTAGAATTATATTCACGTAATATAATCTCAATTTTGGAAATGATTCAACACGATTACATGAAGCTTAATAAAACACCATCTAAATTTGTAGTTCAGTGCTTAAAGTCATATTGTGTGATTTGGAAAGTAGAATGTAACATTGGTTTGGTTTAGAGTCTGTTTGAGTTTTGCTTATTTTGCTGAAATTGAAAACTTTTTACTGAAAGTATTGTAGATAAAGGTAAAAGTTAACTGAAATAGTACAGTGAGACTCATAAATAGTACCAAAAAGTGCAGTGGGGCTCATGAATAGTAGCAAAAATAAGCTAAATAGTAAAATAAGCTGGCATTTTAATTTGGAGTCAAACGCACACTTAATATTATTACTGTTGATAACTCTATCAAGTTTGCACTTGGACTGCTCTTTGTCAGTTTATTTAGTTCAAATGGAACCCTAGAGAGACAAATCAAGTTGTCCATATTTTGGCCTCCTGGTCTTTGAAAAACAAGTACTCATGTTGTTTTGTTCTTGACTGTGCTCCTGTTTGTTTCAATACATTAGTTCTTGAGCAAGCTAGAATTTTAGAGGGTGTTTGATACATGTGTTTGAAAACATGTATTTTGTTTTTAAAAACATGTGTGATAATACGTGTGTGTAAAAAAGTATGTAGAAATGCGTGTAATGTTATTTAAAAACTGAAAATATGTGTTTAAACAAGTCTACCAAATAGCCCCTAAGGGAGTGTTTGGTTTGTGTTTTCAAACAACCATTTTCAGTTTTTAAACAACATTACATGTATTTCCACACACTTTTTCACAATTTTCACAAATGTTTTCAAACAATAATTTTTAGTTTTTAAATACATGTACCGAATGGGCCCTAAGTTTCTTACATGATATTTATGGTTCTTTTGTTAATAAAAGTGTTGCTTATAAAAAATTATTTTTGCTAACTTCTCGGGTGGGATTAAAGTTAAGGCTATGATTTAACCAGCATGAGGGAGCATTTGTGGATCCCCACTTGCCCACTTGGGCCCTCTCATAAGTCATAAGTCTAGTGTACCTTCCTCGTATTTTTTTTTTTTTTTGGTGGAGGATTGGAGTAGAGAAAAGCTTATTAATAAACTTAATATAAAAGAAGTCTTTGTCAACGGAATCATTTGCGCAACAATGACCAGCTTGCTGACTGCATTGCTTGCAATGGGCCTAGCAATTAACCATATACTAAAACTTATCAAAAAAAAAAAAATTAACCATATACTAAAGCCTAAATTAATGGAATTTACCCTCCACTTTTTTGACTTTTACTCTTTTTAACAACCATTTCTCTTTTGTCCGTTCTTTGGTGTTTGGTTTTGTAGTTGTGCGGCTTCTGCCTGTGATTTTCTTTTCACCTCTCAACTTAGCACATCTGCACATGCATTTTCCAGTTCTTACAAATTTACAATTGGGCCTGGAAAATTTCGGCTGTCCACATTTCTTTAAATTGGGCCTTCTCGAATTTAAAAACTTGAGTCTGTCAAAAGTCGACTAATCAAACCATCAAGAAACTTAAATTAGGATATACAAACCCAGGAGTTTGTGAGATTAGTTTTCACTGTGTGTAATTAAAAATACAAAAGGGGGAGGGGTAATTTTTTGCTATATAAAGTATACCAGCTTGTAGCCTATGCATATGCATAGATGCATTTAATCTAGGAGTCACAAACTTTTCCACAATTTTGCTATATAATAACTCGTGAGTGGTGGAAATAAAATAGTGGCTCTATATAGGTTCATGATTTCGCCACTCATAAGTCGCCATATAGCAAAGTTGTGGAAAAATTTGTAGTACTAGACTTACTCTTAATCTAGACCACAAGGTGCTTTTATGTTGTCTCATATTGCCATAAACTTCTCAAATAAATGGGTAATTTTTGGGTCTTTGACATCAAACCAAAATCAATTAAAATGTCTTCCTTGAAAATATAAAAAAAAATCAGTTGATTTTTTTTTTTTTTTTGATAAGATATCATTTGATTAAGTTACAGCTAATTTACTTTTGTACAATAAAGATTATTCAATAAACACATTGGAAATCCAACGTAGAGATGTTCAAGAGTACTTACAAGCGTTTTTTTTTAATATATTTTTTCTCCGCTGGAATGGCTTGCGATTTTGACAGGTGACAACGTCATCTAGGAGCCTAGGATGCATTGATGTGTTGATACATTTATAGGGAAGTAAATCATTATCAAACTAATTAGCATAGTCCGAGTTAGCTTAATTGAAATGGAGAAGGTTAGGGACTCAACTTTTGGGTCACGAAACTCATAAGTCACAACATCAGCAAGTTGTGATAAATGTTGTGATAAAAATTGTAATCAGAGAAAGAACTGATTTAAATGAGGTGCTCACTAGGCTTAATCTTTTCCATTCTTAATTATAGGTTTCTAGAGTGAACAACTTGGGCACATGCATGAATCAGCATGATTAACCTAATAACCACTAGTTATCCTCAAAAAAAAAAAAAAAAAAAAAAAACCTAATTACCACTAGTTTGTTTTTGTCAAACTTATTATCATAGCCCATGTTAAGCTTCAGCACTATTTGGAGGAACGTATGTCTTGTCTCCATGTGTTCTAGATCTCCGATCCAAATAATAAAGCTAGGGTTTAACTTTTTGACTTTAATATTCTTAATAAAAGATTGAAACCAAACTGGGAAAAAGAATGATTTAGACCGTTCTTGCTCAATCACATACTTTCAAGAAAAAACAAAAGTAGAAGATGAACATAATGACTTACTCTCTGCCTTTCTATCAAAATATTAATTAAAATACTAAGAAAATTAATCTCCTAGATATCAATTAATCACTACTTCATTCTGTCAAACATAACATATAGTCTGCATTATTCTTAAGAATCAATCAATGGAAGAACCTATGTTTTGTCTCCATATGTTCTCCAAACATAATTAGTGTTTAACTTTAACTTCAATATTTTTAACAAATTAAAGATGGAAAAAAAAAAGAAAAAAGAAAAAAAAAAGGGTCGTTCTTGCTCAGTGGCGGCACCAAAAAGTTTTTTCAAGATGGTCATTAAAAACACTTAACTTTAAAAAATTTATTAATAATAAAACTTGAATATATTAACATCAAAGAATAAAAACACATTCAAATATATGAAGTTTTAAAATTTTCTTTCACAAGTTTTCAAATTTTAAAATTGTTGTTGTAAGGGCGAGTTTTGGATTCTTAGCCCAAAGGATTGATGGGTTACGGCTCAAAGAGCCTAATACGATGAATTTGTAGAGAGTGAGTTACAAACTAGGCTTTAATGAATTGGACAACGCTCACAATAGACCAAAAATCGTGAGAAAGTAAGAAAAACAATGAAAAAACAAGTTTGTGCAAAGAAATTCTTCCTCGGCAATGTCCGAGGAGAGTAATTCTTGTATATCTATATTTCTCTTAGACTTGGTTACAATTACAATTCTTCGTGCTATAGTGTTTTTTCACAGATTCTCAGATGATCCTTCTGTAATGGGATTTTTCTTCTTTATATTACCTTCCTTTGCACTATCTCAGCCCTCCACGTGTAGATTAGATGGCTGATTCCTTTTCTTGTCCCATCAGCACCTTCCTGAAGTCATTTGAGACAGCTGTAAGACTGAATCCTATTGTTCAGGTATCACCTTCACATAAATGCGGCCAGAGAGTTAGCTACAGAGCATTTAATGCGATAGTAGCAGCTTTCCCTCAGATATTTCTCACTTTCCTCTTACCTTATCCCTTCTTGATGCTTATCCCTACTAGCAGAATCGCCCAGAACTTTGTCCCTGATGTCAGGCCACTTTTGACCTCTGCCTTGTTAAGCCGAGGTGAAATTTGTCCTCGGACATACTTCCTGGAACCTTAAAACTAGACCCCTTTGCCCATCCACTATCTTGCACTCCCACACTAGCGTCTACATGTCCTCGAACAGGGCCCCTGACCCAATACACCCTTTTGGGCCTACCATCCCTACAGTTGTGTAATATGATAGTTTTACTATTAATATTATCAGTTACATCTTTTTCAATATACACAACCAAGCATTATTAAGCTACTGATCTCCTATTCAATTGCTACAATATTGCCTAAATAAGTACTAATATAAACAAAATACATTATCTTTTTGAAAAAATATATTATATAAACCCAACAAATTCAGCTAAAGACCAAAACAAATACTAACATACTAGCTATTTGAAAAGTATGCATTTATTTATATAAAAAAATAGTAATTTTAAAATATGCCAATTGAAACACAATTTAAAAAATCACAATTAAACGTTTGATTTGAGATTTTAGACTAATATGTTTGTTTGATCAATTTTTGAAAAATATTATCCACAGTATTTTTGCAACACTTTCACAACAAAACCTAAGTTATAAGTTTTTACTGGTTCTAATTTGAATTTACCACTGAAATTATTTTTTATTCATTAGTAACAACCTATTATTTAGGATTTGTTACGAAAATATTGCAAAAATTTTGTGAACATAGTATTTCTTGCATTTCTTTTCAATATTCAATGGACAAAAATTTTGGAGAGGTTGAATTTTATTTTTAATGGACTCAATATTGTTATTAAGGGTGTTTAAGTGTTTTTTTTAGAGTAGTCAATTTTTTTTTCTAGAGCGATCAAAAGACTCATATTAATTTAAAACTCAAAATTTTTTAAGTTATATTAAAAAAAAAAAAAAAATTAAAGGTGATCTGTGACCACCCTGATTAACACTTGGCGCCGCCAGTGTTCTTGCTCAACCGTACACGTACTTTCAATAGAACACAAGAGTTTAAGATGAACCTGGTAACTTGCTTTCTGCGTTGCTATCAACTAATGAATTAAAATACCAGAAAAACAAGGAGCACCTAGTCTTAGATATCAATTAACATAGTCTGCATCATTATTTGGAAGAACGTATGTTCCCCATATTTTCTAGGTTTTAACTTTAACTTCAATATATTTAACAAAAGATGGAAACCAAAAATGGGAAAAAAACAACTTAAACCGTTGTTGCTTAGCCATATATTATTTTCACGAAAAGTACAAAAGTTGAAGATGAACATATGTAATGAGGTGCTAACTTTCTGCCTTGCCATCATATATTAATTAAAATACACTAAGAAAATTAACAATGACCTTCTAACACCATATTTTTGCTTTTGCAAAGCTTTGATGTCCATTGTTGTTGGACTTGATTGTCACTGTTTTATTGTTGAAGCCCATGCGAGTTGAAAGAGACTAGAGATCGATCAAGCTCATGTAGTTTTATTTTATTATTATTTTTTCCACGTTTAACAATGTTCGCATGTCGTTTTGACATGAAACATTTCACGTCCTAGAATATGAAACTATACTTACCCTTATTTTTAATCAAAAGCATAGGGCAGAAAGAGCAACATCAACAAGTTTTATGCACCAGCCGGACATTTTCCAGTACTCATCACTCTCATCTTGTCGTTTTCATCAGTGCATGCAGAAGGGGCAGAAGGTGCGACGGGACCTTTAATAAGTGCAGCATGAAATTTATCACCACGAACCCTCATCGGATCATGACCACCACTCATCTCTTGGCTTCCCTCCATGTTTGGATTAGGAAGGCTAGCATGGGATCTAGAAAACAAAAGCAATATGATCAGTATAAGCCACACGCAAAATCTCAACCTATCCATGAATTTTCACTCTCTCTAGCTTGATTTCAAAAGCAATATCAGTGTGAAAATTATATGACTATATAAGGTGCGGAGCAAAAAATGGTGTGTTGCGTTAGTTTGGTGGGTTTTATAGAGGTGAAAAAACTAGCTACCAGATGATGCCATATCAGGTGAGGCCCAATTGATGGCAGAGCCAATTGGATAATAAATATATATATTTTTGTCGGTGGAATGTTTGCCAAAGTATGGGACAAGGTTGGCCACAGCACTAGGGATACTCGGAAATGAAAAGGTGCTGGGGCTAGAGAAATGCTAAGTCCACAAAAAAGAATTGACAATATTTTTGATACGTGTTGATGTGATAAGTTTGTACTAATTCTAATTTATACCAATAATTGATATTACTTTTTTACCTATTACTAATTATTTACTACATTAACATGTATCAAATTTGTTATCATATATATATATATATATATAAATATAAATTATATAAATATAATTTTTTTTTGTTCTTATGGACTTTCTCGTGTGGGTTGAGTGTCCTCCATGTTAGTGGAGTTACTCCACAAAAGAAGACTAAAACCAAAATTTTGGAGAGTAATGCTAAGTACAACATTTTCATAACAAATCCTAATTAGATGATAAGTCGTTATTGGTTCTAATATGAGTTCAATACTAAAATTACTTTTTTGTTCATTAATAATAGCTTACTACATAGAATTTTTTGTGAAATTAGTATAGATGTAGAATCTCATTTTTAGGATGGTAGTTTATACAATCTCTTTATCAAGTTACTTTTTTTTATAAGACTTTTGCAATCAAGTTACTTTTTTTTTATAAGACTTTTGCGAGTTACTTGATAGTGGTAAGTCATGGTGATAGATGAAAAATTAAAGAAAATGATGGGCTTATATTTCATATATACAATCATAACCTATCTTTTTGAAGTCTTATTATTTGTCAAAAAAATAACTTTTCTTTTGAGCTAATGATAAAAAAAGGGTCATGATAATGAGTGTTTTTATATACCAGATAAAAATAAATTTTATAATGCAGTTGATTGACTTTTTATTTATTTATAAAGAATCACTTTCAATTTATCGTCTATATTTTTATTTGTTTTTGCTATTTTCTAATATCAGCAAGACCATTTTGAACCTCCTTGATGAGAGCACAATGACGAAGCTAGGGATTTATCCTTGGAGGGCCAAATTAAAATGCAATGATTAAATCATTACATATTATATGTTATATATAGCAATGTAAAAAATCACAAAAAGGTTGGTCTAGTAGTTCTTAAGATCTCATAAAATCTATGAGGTATTGAGTTCAAAACTCCTAACCAACATCATGGTGTCAAAAGGAATTTTTTTTTTTTTTGATATGTATGGGAAAGGGGAACTGCACGTACTCAACAGAATAGCCATGCTCTTGAATAGCTTAGTCACCCGCGGTAGCCAAAATAATAAAATAGAAAATGTAAAAAGAAAAAAAAAACTATTAATATTTTCAACATACAAAAGAAGTACTTTACAAATTAATAGTTGTATAACAAGAAGTCTGAATCAAGCTTAATAGATATATGTTAAAATTAAGAATAAGATAAATTGTAAATTATACACATGAAGTTTGAGATTGTTTGAATTTTACACTCTAAAGTTTCAGAAAATTAATTTTACATCCTAAAGTTTAGTTCTGTTAGCAATTTACTCCACGGTTAATTTTTACTGTTAAGTGACACATTCTTATGCTGTTATATTTTATTTTTGTCAAATCAGTCCCAAATTTCGTTGTTTCATTGACTAAGAGAAAAGCTGGCACAAGCACAATCAAAATTACGTTGTTTTGGCCTTAAGTTAAAACACAAATCTCTAGCTTTAACAGCTCCATTTCAAGCCAAACTCTAAAATCTAAAACACAATCCACGGAAGGAACAGTGAGAGAAAAAAAGTAGGGAACAAATCAATTCTAAGGTGAGAATTGCAATCAATTCTCGGCAAGGAAGGGGTAGCAGATGTGTGGGCTAAAGCCATGTTTGAGCGCTTCACAGAAAAAACATAATAATTTTAATCGCTGTAACAAAAAATTTTAAAGCCATGTTTGAGCACTTCCGACTCTTTCTTCTTCGACCACCTCAGCCAGTGAGAATTGACGGCATAATCCCTTAGGAAGAAGAGCTGAAGATTGCTTTGCTCTCTTCCTACCAGACCTTAATAAGTTTGAAAGAGACTGTGAAACAACTTCCATTGACGCTTCGATCAATGGAGAAGCTGTTGAGTTCGCTGCAATATAACGCTGTCAATTGAGCTACCATTAATTTTAGGTATGCATGCTGACCCATTGATTTGTTCACTCACTGTTCTCCTTCCGTGGATTGTGTTTTAGATTTCAGAGTTTGGCTTGAAACAGTTTCATTTATGCTAGAGATTTGTGTTTTAACTTGACGCTAAAACGGCGTAGTTTTGATTGTGTTTGTGTAGCTTTTCTCTTGGTCATGAGAAAACTAGGCCATATTAGTCTTAGAAAAATATTGTTTAATTTGACTTTTTAGCTTGAGTCATGAGAAAACTAGGCCATATTAGTCTTATTTTATGTTAATATATCAATTGAATGGAAAGTTAAGAGTTGGAATAAGATGGTGCATTATGAAACATTATAAAAGAAAGTCAATGATATAATTTAGGAGAATGTGAGTTTAAACTTTCAAGTACTAAAAATTATCTTCATGCGTGTACACGCGCGTAGATACACACACACACACATATATAAGTTAGTTTTCCACCTAATATATATATTAAAAAAATTCAAAATAAGCCTCTATTATTTACTATTTAGCCTCTTAGTGGCTCCGCCACTGGTAGTTCATACTTCATACAATATTTCGTGATTTACTTGGTAGTGGTAAGTCATGGTTGATAGATGAAAATGTAAAGATAATGATGGGCTTATATTCCTTACAATCATAACTTATCTTTTGAAGTCTTATTATTTGTCAAAAAAATAACTTATTTTTTTAGCTAATGGTAAAAAGGGTCCTAATAACGGGTGTCTTAGTGTACTCATTAAATTTGAATTTTATAATGTAGTTGATTGACTATTTATAGAGAATTAAGCCACTTTCAATTTAAAGTATATTTTTATTAGTTTTTGCTATTTTCCAATACAAGTGAGACCATTTTAAAACCTCCTTGATGAGTGCACAAGCGAACCCATTAAAAAAGGCCTTGCAAAACAAACTAAAAGATTTTGTATTCTCAGGGGAAATTATCTTATGAATTTTGTTACAAAATAATAGTTTGCTAAGGGTATAGGAAAACTAATTGAATTTATCTCACATAACATTTGAGATAGTGCTCCAAAGAACAATGACATAAGCAGAATGACATAAGAAGCATAACACATCCACTTCAAGATAATAACCCCTAAATCCGTAAGGGATTCATTGAATCCACTAGAAATAAAGAAGAAAACTTTGAAGTTTTATTGATGAGAAATTTGTATTATGCTTTGAAAATTTGTTTACAAACTTTGAGACCTAATGAAAGTTTCCAAAGAACTTGATTGACAGGATCAAATATTCTAAAACAAATCTTTTTTTTTTTTTTTGATAGGTCTAAAACAAATCTTAATTGACTAGAAAAGCGTTAAAAGCACATAAAATCAAGGAAATAATAACCCTAAACCTAAAATTCCAAAAATTACATGAAAAATATCAAAATTGATAAATAAAAATTATCATACTTCATGCTTTAGCCATCAACCAACCACAACACAAAACATAGGGGTGAGTGTGAAAAAAATCATTGAAACTTTTTGTGTTGAGAGACTTTTTTTTATTATAAGAAAATATTAAAACTATTACAAATTTTACTGCAAATAACTTACAATCATTATTGGTATCATTTTAACAACATAGTAAACACATGTTAAGTTATGTATTTCTTTTATTATTTGTGACACTTCAATTTGTAAAATTTTATATAATAAAATTTATAGTACTTTTTGCATTATTTTTCTATGATCGTAGGACTCACATGGTATAAAAGAGAAAAAATATATGTCCGTTCCCTTTCAAAAAGAGCAATATATAATTATATATGAGCCACAAGGAAAATATATGCATATACATATGAAGATAATTTATGGATTCAATAAAGAAATAGAGATATTTAGCAAAAAAAACCAAAAAAGCACAAACTAAAAGGCAAAAAGAAAAGAGGTGGCTAAAAATTAGATGAAATCATTAGTGTATTTGGCTTTTGCTTATTTCTGATAGTTACAGTTGTTGGTAAGTTTCATGTTAAAAGTGTAACAAAAAGCTAAAAATTAAATTATTTATAAAAATTTAAAAAGTTAAAAATTTTGAAATAGAAAACTAAAACAAAGAGCAAAATAGTAAAAACAAAAAAATTGTGGCCAAATTCACCCCATAAATGAGTGCCACATGGGTCCCGCTCAATTAAAAAAATAAACAAACATTAATGGAATGGAAGAGAAAAAAGAAGAGATATGTGAATCATATATAAATTTATTATATATTAACAAATTATTATGGATGCCCCTTTTGTATGATTATGATTCAGTGTGCGAATCTTTTCTCTGATTGATGTGGAATTGCAAAAAGAGGAAAGTTAGATTCATTTTATAATGATATTTGACCAGATTATAAGAGTCATGATTGTATACTAGATGATGTTCACCTCCATTCTTCTTTCTTCTTAAGGAAAAGGCTTTGGAAGTTAATGACAGTTGATTGTAAGTTGGAATCAATATGTTTTTCATGTTTGAAAGGTATAACAGTATCTGTTAAACCTTGATTGTAATTAGGAAGAACATATATCTAGAGTGCATTTGGATTATATAATATAATCATTTGCTCAACACTATATAATTTTAATCTTCTTGATTTGTTTTTTGTATGATTATGATTCATCGTGTATGGATCTTTTTTTCTTTAACTGATGTGGAGGTGCAAAATGAGGAGAGGAAAGCTAGATATGTTCACATTGTATTCTAGAATCTAGATGATGTTAACCTCCTCCTTCTTATTCTTCTTTTATTTTTTAAAGAAAAGATTACCTAAATTAATGACGGTTAATGGAAAGTTGGAAACCAATAGAAGTGGAGGGCCATGATGAAATTAGATTTTTATAGTTGGAAATGGATAATAGTGAAATCAACATCATATTCATGAACATGGTGAATATGTTAAAGGTAGATTCAAAGATCAATAATGTCAACTAGCATTTACACATTTTCCTAGTAATATTAAGCGTTGACTTATGATCTTGTTTTTCAACGTAATTTCACTATACTTTATTTCTTCTATTTTCATATCCTTCCATTCTAGAACCTATCATCATGACAATCCAATTGCAATAAAATAAAATAAAATAAATAGTACAATTTTTTAATATGAAATTCTATAGTTCACAGTTGCAAAATTACAAAAAGAATGCAATATATATATATATATATATATTCATACATGTAACTCACTCATATACAACATATAATAACTTTTAAGGAGTATTGAAAGAAAAAAAAAAGGGGGAAAGGAAAAGAAAGACCATAGGGTAAGAAAATAGTGCTATCCCTTGAACCTTTTTCATTGTATGACTTTAGTCTCATTTGATCCTTAGTTCCTTACTTTTGTCGTCCATGAACATTTACAACAACTATGCTCCAATAACCCTAAAAATAGTTATAATACAACAAATGAATCAAAATCATCTACAACAATATTAAGCGTTGACTTATGATATTGTTTTTCAGTGGAATATCATTATACGTTTTCCTAGTAATATTAAGCATTGACTTATGATCTTGTTTTTCAACGGAATTTCATTATACTTTATCTCTCCTATTTTCATGTCCTTCCATTCTAGAACCTATTATCATGGACAATCCAATTACAATAAAATAAAATAAAATAAATAGTACAATTTTTTAATATGAAATTCTATAGTTCATAGTTACAAAATTACAAAAAGAATGCAATATATATATATATATATATATTTATACATTTAACTCACTCATATACAACATATAATAACTTTTAAGGAGTATTGAAAGAAAAAAAATGGGGGAAAGGAAAAGAAAGACAACAGGGTAAGAAAATAGTGCTATCCCTTGAACCTTTTTCATTGTATGACTTTAGTCTCATTTGATCCTTAGTTCCTTACTTTTGTCCTCCATGAACATTTACAACAACTATGCTCCAATAACCCTAAAAATAGTTATAATACAACAAATGAATAAAAATCATCTACAACAATATTAAGCGTTGACTTATGATATTGTTTTTCAGTGGAATATCATTATACGTTTTCCTAGTAATATTAAGCATTGACTTATGATCTTGTTTTTCAACGGAATTTCATTATACTTTATCTCTCCTATTTTCATGTCCTTCCATTCTAGAACCTATTATCATGGACAATCCAATTACAATAAAATAAAATAAAATAAATAGTACAATTTTTTAATATGAAATTCTATAGTTCATAGTTACAAAATTACAAAAAGAATGCAATATATATATATATATATATATATTTATACATTTAACTCACTCATATACAACATATAATAACTTTTAAGGAGTATTGAAAGAAAAAAAATGGGGGAAAGGAAAAGAAAGACAACAGGGTAAGAAAATAGTGCTATCCCTTGAACCTTTTTCATTGTATGACTTTAGTCTCCTTTGATCCTTAGTTCCTTACTTTTGTCCTCCATAAACATTTACAACAACTATGCGCCAATAACCCTAAAAATAGTTATAATACACCAAATGAATCAAAATCATCTACAACAATCAAAATCATATGAGTAATAAAACAATAAAAAAAAGAAATAGCACTAAGAGATCAAATTACTTTGTAAGAAAGGACTACTCCCTCTTTTGGGAGAGAAAAAGAGAGGTTTTTATTTTAAAAAAAATATTTTTTAAAGATTAAAACATGAAGAAGAGAGACAATTATTTATGCTTGAATTTTGCAACTGACTTCTTGTTTAGAAGGAATAAAGAGAGGTGGGAGTGCCTAATTTTATGGGATATAAATAAGGGGTTTATCTTTAAATTAAAATAAGTAACATACTTTGGGAAAATTATTAGATACTCTCAGAGTATCATAAATGCGTAGTCCCCTCTCTCACATGAATGGTGTGTCCTACCATGAATTTAATTAGTGGGACCGACCATTCATGTGAGAGAAGGGAGTAAGCATTTATGGTACTCTAAGAGTACACAATAATTTTCCCATACTTTAGTAGGATTTTTTAACAATAGTAATTAAGGAGAATTAATTTTTCCTAATTAAGGGGAAGGGTAAATATCCCATGAGAAGTGGTAACGTTTTTAATGATAGTGGTAATGAAATAACATGTTCATAAGTTTTTTTTTTTCCTCTTTCTCTTACAAAATTTAGACTATACACTTACACTTTACTTTAATGATAGTAGTAATGAAATAGCATTTCTCTTCACGATGGGGCTGAAACAGTTTGATTTTTGGGGCTGAAACAACAAGACCATTGAGCTTGATGGTGAAGAGAAATGCTCTTAGGTGTTTCCAATGTTGGTTTACGGATTCTGAGAAAATGAGTACATCATCGATGTACACAATGATATGATCTGAGAATGGATTAAAAATCTCATTCATGATGTTTTGGAATTCAAAAGGTGCATTTTTGAGGCCAAAGGGCATTACGTTCCATTCGTAATGACCAAAGGGTGTGGTAAAGGCTGTTTTATACCTATCAGACTCTCTGATTTGTATTTGCCAAAAGCCACTCTTCATGTCAAACTTACTGAAGACAACTGCTTTACAAAGCCTATTGACTAAGTCTTTTTTGTTGGGAATTGGATATCTTATCCATTCTAAGACTTTGTTAAGGGGCTTGTAATTAATGACTAATCTGGGGACACCTCTTTTTATCTCAGCATTTTTCTGAACATAAAAGGCTGGGCAAGACGAAGGTGATCTAGATTTTCTAATGATTCTTTTCTTAAGGAGGTCCTCTATTTCTGCTCTGCAAGTATCCATGAGTTCTTGGTTCATTTGGATAGGTCGAGCTTTGGTAGGGATATCCTTTTCTTGGAAATCTTTGACATAAGGAAGAGCAACTTCGTGCCTCTTTCTATGCCAAAAGGCTGTGGGTAGATCAGAGCATACTTCATGCTTAAGTTTTTCTTCAAACTTGCTGATCTCATTTTGGGTGGTTTTACAAGTTAGTTGTTCTTCAACTCTCTTGTATTTAACATCAGCTTGGAGGTATCTAAGGTGATGATCCTTGGCTTGGATAAGGTTCAAAGTTTTGGAGACTGCAATTTCCTGGAGAGTGCTAATGTCTTGAGGTTCAGGGCTCTGAAGAAACTTAAACTTTACTGGCTGACCAAAGGGATGGGTAGTGATTCCTTCACTATCCGTGGTGAAAGGATACAACAGACACATGAAAGGGTTCCCTAGGATAACCTTATCTGTCATATTCTTGACAAGAACAAATGTGGTTTTGAAACACGTATTGTCTTGGCAAACATGAGCTTTGGGTATTTTGAATTCAATCTGCATTTTACCTCCACTTGCAGAAGTTAACCTTTCCTTGGTTTTTCTGAAGTACTTAGAGGGAATGATTCCTTCCTGAATGCAGTTGAGATCAGCACCTGAATCTATTAAGGCAACAACCTCAAATTCAAAATCTTTGTTTATGACAATCTTGACTTTGGAGTGCCATTTTTGGAAATTAATCCTGCTGATGGTTACTAAGAACTTGTCGTTAGACTGCTGTTCTTCTGGAACCATATCTGCAGTAGGATTGACTGATTCATCTTCTTCATCAGTAGGGTTCTGTAATGAGGTGCCTTCCTCATTGCCTTGATGAGAAGTACTTTCCAGGTTTCTAACTCTTTGATCAAGGAGGTTCTGATCAACTCTGAGAATAGTTAGCTCACTCTTGAGGGTCCTAATCTCAGACTTAGTTTCCTTGATTTCTTTCTGAAGGTCGCTAACTGTAACTTCCTTCTTGGATTTGGTAAACCTATTGTAGATTTTCTCCAAATCAACTTTGGGTTCTTGAAACTTAGGTTTAGGATCACTAGTGTCCTTAACTAAGGTTCTTTTGAACTCACTGAACTTCTGGGCTTTAACTACTGGGTCTTCGATCTGTTCTATGAGATCTAAGAGCAGTTCTTCTTGCTTAGAGAGAACATTGAGAGTTTTGTTCCTACAACAACTGTCAATGCATGGAATGGGTTCATCTGGGCCACTTGAGGAACTAGAGGAGGTCCTATAGGGTTCAGAGGATGAATGGTATATCTGACGAATCTCACTGCTAGAGGTTTCACTATCTGAGTGGTTTAACTCTAGGAGCTTAAAGATTTCATCTTTGCTGGATTGGTCACTAATGAGGGTATTGATAAGGGATTTGGCCTTAGCTCTACACTCTTTACTGAAATGACCTTTTTTTTCCACATTTATAACATTTTCCTGATTGTTTGGAAATTGGTTTTCCTGTGGATTTGGATTTTCCTTTCTTATAGAAATTGTCCTTACTGAACTTCTGTTTTCTATAATACTTGCCTGCAGTTTTCTTCCTATGGTAATCCTTAGAGGTTTCCTTGCCTCTGTACTTGGACTTTCTTTGGGGAAGAACTGAAGGTAAGCCATACTGTGTACAGAAGTCTCCTACTTCGTACTTGGCTTTGCCTTTGCTGGCTCTACTATGGATCTTGAGATCTCTGCACATCTTCATTCCTTCACTTCGAATGGTGCTAGAGATGTCTCCACAGGTTAGGTTATCATAATCTATGACACCTAAGGGGTTACACAGGGTTTCTTTAACCTTTTGTCCAAAAAGGGTAGGTAAACCATTGATGAACTTCTCCTTCCAATATGGAGAGTTACAATCACTTCTGTGCATGACTCTGGTAGTAAACACATCTTCGTACCACCTAAAGTCTCCGAGGGTTTTGCATTTAAGGTTACTCAACTGGTCGTAAATCCTAGATGTGATGTTGCTGGGTTTTCCTACGAAGTGGGTTATGATCGTATAGATCAAGGTATTAACTCCGTCGGGAATTCCTCTTCCTAGAATGGTGTCAAAAATGGGGAGTCCTTCCTCATCTTTCTGGACAGCATTCTTGATGTCTTCTTTAGACTCTTCTGTAAGGCAGTTATTCCACCACTGCAGAAGTTTTCCTGTAAATCCTAAGGATATGAGCTCTACAACCTCAGTATGGGGATGTCCTTCACTGATGTAGTTATTGGCTACCATGGTTATATGCTGTACCTTGTTTAGGATTTCCTGTTCTGACAAACCATCTATGTTCCATTCATAGAGTTTACCAGAAGAGACTGAGAACTGGTTGCTAACATTCCTTTCTTCATATTGAAGGTCAGGAGGGGTAGGCTTGGGATACCAATTCTTGGTTAAACTAGTTGGGGTTACTTTGGGATGAATAAGCTTATTCACTTGTAAACCCTTAAACTGGTTTTCTAGATGTTCTATCTCCTTATCACAATTTGAGGAGGTTCTGCTAGAACTGCTAGATGCTGTGTGGATGTCTAAGACACTAAGCTTGGGGTTTTTCTTAGGAGAAGGGGAGACTGGTCTCTGCTTCTTGCTAAGTTCCTTGGGTTTGGAAGTTTTCTTAGGCGAAGGGGGAACTGGTTCCTGCTTCGTGCTAAGTTCCTTAAGCTTTTGTTCTACAATATCTAAGGCTGTTAAGTCCTTAGGTTTGTCTAAGACAACTAGACGAGGGTCAACTGGGGTTGAAGTACTAACTGGTGAAGGGGTGACTGGTTCCTTCTTCACTAGTTCTTCAAGCTTTTGGTTGACTATTTCTAAGACTGTTTTGTCCTTAGGTCTAAGGCTAGGTTGCCTATTTGTGGGGAGCTTGACTAGAGGTTTCTCTAGGGTCTTAACAGGTTTACTAGGGCTTCCTGGTTGGAGGATGACCTTGTTTTCTATCCTGTCTTCTATTCTATCAAGCTGTTTTCCTATAACTCCTAAACACTGGTTAGTGTAGTTGTTCTGCTCTAAAACCTTTTTGACAACTGTTTCTTCTTGGGTGGTCTGGGTTTTGAAAGGAGAGGCAACTAAATCACTGCCGCGGTGTTTGAAGGTAATGGCTTCCTGGGGTGGATGGCTGGATCTAACAATTTCTGGTTTGCTAGAACTTGAGGCATCCTTATCTAGAAGTTTGGTCCAATTTGTTTTGGTAATGACACAAGACTTTTTATGCCATTCAAAGTGGTTTTCAAAGAAAGGGACATTACTGGATATCTCTTTCATGAATTCTTTCCAACTTTTCAAAACTTCTTTCTTTTGTTCCAGAGTATGGTTGGCTCTATAGGCTTCTCTTTTGAGTTTGTTTTCTTCTGATTCAAACTCATTGCCTAGGGCAACTAAATTTGGGATGAACTTTTTCCTAATGGTCATAAGTTGGGGGTCGATACCTTGCTGGAAGGGATCCTGGGGTTCTTCCTGATACGGATTTAACATATTAGTTCCTGTGGGGGATGGATTCTTTTGATCATTGTTGTCGTCATCTTGATCAACAACTGAATCCTGTTTGGCTGTGTAGCAGGGTGTGCTAACCTGGGATCTGGTCTGGACACCTTGGAGTTCTAATCCTAAATCTCTTTTAGATCTGGGAAAAGGTGCAAGGGGTCTAGATGAGCTACATTGGGATGCAGGTCTATCTCCAAGAGGGATAGGTGTCTGCCTAATGGGTTGGCGTAGATCAAATGGTGATCTAAACCTAGATTCATCAAAATCTAATGGTGAACCTACTGGTGGTCTAAACCTAGACTGGTCAAAACTCATCCTAACCGTTCCATCGGCTAATTGCTGGACAAAGTCTAAGTCTGGATTCTGGGCTGGGTTTTGGATCTGTAAATGATGATTCTCATTTTCCAAAAGCCAATTATCTGGGAAAGTGACGTCAGTCCACTTCAGGGTCTTTGGAACCTGAATCTTAGAACTGGGGTCAGTTGTCTGGATAAGAGTGGTTTCTCCTATCTTCCTGTGGTTAAGTGCTTGAACATTCAGGTTCGTCCTGATGCACTTGTAGTATATCCTGTAAATCAAGGCTATTTGGTAAACTCCTTTCACTAAGAGGGTACCGTGGGTCTTGATGTTGAGGGTGAGAGCTTTCATGATATGCGGGTCATGTAAGCAAACTGTAAAATTGGGGAAACAGTCAAAATGAACTGGTCCACCACTGAGACTGGATTGGATGGTGCCTAGAAGACTATCACTGAATCTGATATGTCTGGTGTCTCTAAGGGCCATGAGAATGGAACAATTCAGTCCTTCTCTGATCAAAGGTTTGACTCCAATCTGGACTAAACCTATGTGCAGGTAGTTGTGTCCTACTTTCTTGTGGGCTTTCAGTTTCTGGGAAGAAAACAAATAGCACGTCTCGTACTCTTTGTTGGTTCCATAAACTTGTTCTATGGTTCTAACATGGTAATCTGTCCTGAACATCTTGGTCAGGGACCATGAAAACTTATAGATCTTGTTGGTTGGGAACTCAGGGATATTCCAATCTCCTAATTTTAGATCTAGATCTAATAACTCCAATTCTTCTGAATTGAGAACTCCACTTTCTTGAGGAATCTCAGGGAGGGATGATCTATGACTGGTGGTAGAGTTACTCCTGAACAACCTATTCACCATCTTTGATCAAAAGCCTAGTTAAACAACTATAACCTTCGATACCTTTAACTCCTCACTTCTGGATCTATCCTTGGATCTGAGACAAAGTGAAACAATGAGAAAACTGCCTGATCTTATACACTATAACCTCTTAACGCCTTCATCCTTTTTCCACAGTGTTACACGCCCTAAAACGCCTGACACACGGCTAGCATGGGCTCACCAACACTCACAGGATTCGGATATCTGGTCTTACTGGGCTATAAACAGCACAGATCTGGGTTTTACAACTCTCAACAGTACACGTCTGCAACAGACTTTCTGGGTAAACACAGAAATAAGAAGAAGCAAATATCTGGGAAATAATTGAACAACAGGGACAAATAAACACAGAATGATAAACAGAGGGTTTGAAGGAGGCTCAGCCTACCATAAAAAGATAATCACAGGTGAGAAGAATAAAGAATGGATGAATGATAATGTTATCAGAAAATAGATGTAAAGCATAACGAAAATAATCAAAATAATTTGATAATGCTCAAAGTAATTTGATAACTATGGGGTCAATGCCACCAACTTGATTGAAAATTAAAAGTAACTTACAAACACAATATCGGCCAACTTGGCTCTGATACCAAATGGGGGGTAAGTTACAACTGCTTGAGGTAACAGGCTACTGGGGCTCTGATACCAAAAGGGGTGCGGAAATGTAAATAGGTTACAGTTGATATATATAGAGATGGGTTCAAATTACACCTGGTGTAACTTTAAAAGAGTTACACCTTTCTTACACCATTGATTTTTATCAGATCTAACGGTGGAAAAACACTAATAGTCATATCATTTATTGTCCTAAAAATTAGTGATTAATTGCATTAATTCTCTCCAGTATTTTTAAAAAGTAATAATAAATAAATACGAGTATATAAAAAAATCTCTCCTACCTCGTTTTGGAACAAGATTAACCATGGAGAGATTGGGGTCTTTTGGTAGTTGGTACTACCGGTGTTGCATAGAGGAAAAAAGGACAGTGAGGGACAGAAAAACTATAAAAATATTACAAGAAACAAAACATTACCAACAGATTAACCTCAAAAAAAAAAAAAAAAATTGTATTTTCAGATGAACTTCAAAAGCATTAACCTCAACAGATTCGTTCAAGGTACTAACAATAGATTTTCAAATTGGCTCCATATCTTAGCCTCGACTATAAGGCCATAAACCTGCTATCGGTTTCATCAAAAGACTATAAGAAAGGATGCTTAACATATATTCGTATTTTGTCTCTCAAGATTGTGGGCGTTTGACGAAGAAATGCCTTAGGATAGGTACCAGCTGCTATTCATTATTATTATTATTATTTTAGAGAGAGAGACGTTGGAGGTAGGAAGCCATTAGAGAGAGAGAGAGATGAAGATTCAGGAAGAGAGATAAGATGATGAGAGATTTTTATTTATTATTGTTATTATTTAATATAAAAGCTGGAAAGTAAATGCAATTTATTATTAATTTCTAGGAGTAATAATGATTTGACATGAGTGTTTTTCTACTTTTGGATCTAATAAAAATCAATGGGGTAGAAAATGTGTAATTTGAACCCATTTCTATATATATATATATATATATAAATTTTTAAATTTCATTAAGGGTTTGTGTATCTTATGATACACAATACAGAAAAATAAAAAATTAATTCATGATACGATTCACATTTTGACAACTATAGATATAATTATATTGTACATGGTTGGGTTATTTTGTGATTAGGAAGACTCATGCAATGAAAGGAAAAAAAATGTGTTTGTAAACTGCATGACACTAACAAAAACCATGAAGTGAACAATAGCCTAAAAAAGATAGCCTAAAATCACTTTGACGATCAAATTAGAGTCTCATCAAGGTGAAAATAGTTTGCTGAAAGTGTTTGGGTTGAGAATGCATGCTTGGATGATATGGGAAGGGTTATTTATATATACAATTACCCACATTTCTCACTCAAATGTGTCATCACCTAATTTGTGCTTTCGGTGGATTTAACGTTAATTAGTTCGTTTTGTTGGTCTAAAATGTATGCCCATGTTGGCTTTGGTGATTTGCGTTCGACAAACATGCGACATTGCATTTAATACAAAGTGAAGTTGGTGGTGCAATTAATGTGACCGTGACCATTTCTAACCATTTGATCCACCTTTTGAGGAGAACTCATTGGATCGGTTTTAAAATATAAATTACTAATAGAAGTGGACGGTGAGACTTATATGAAAGTGAAATTCAACACGAAGAAACAAAATTAAAAAAAAAAAAAATCCTAAATTTGTACTTAAATATACATTTAAAGATATCATAGAATTTGATATCCATGATATTTATTTCATGACAATCACTCTTTACATTAGTTTAAGATATTAATGAATTTGTAAGATTCAAACCCAAATCCCTTATCTAATAATGAAAAAAACTTTATATTTGAGTTAATTGGAATCTATGTTTTTGTATTTTTTAAGTGAAAAAAAACTATAACAAGAATCCAATTGACGGAGGCCTCTCTCTCTCTCTCACTCTGTCTATGAGTGTGTGTTTATTTTCAACTGGGAAGCTCCTATGTTTGTATTTTTCTATGTAAAAAAAAAAGGTTATATTGGCTTTAGCTTTAAAAGTCCTTTGGAATAAATGGAATAACATTATTGTCCTAATTGTAATATAGAAAGAGTTAATTGTGTTATTGCGATGAAAGGTATAAGCATAAAAGCAATTTGTCCACTTTAGCGAGGTGGTGCTATGTTGGATAGTGCTGTATACTTTGAAGTTTGAAATTGAACCCACTATTTATATCACTTCAAATTTTGAGGGAGTTGGAGAATGGCCCATGATGCAATGACTAGAAATATATATTGTAACATAATATAATCTAAATTTTTGGAGATAACTACCCAGCAAGACTATATGCATGAAGCTTAAAAAAAACACTATCCAAGTTTTCTGTGGTTAGGGTCTTGATGTGAAGTAGATACTGTGCATTTGTGCTCAAATTCTTGAAAGCAACCATGTAACATTGGTTTGGTTTAATATTGTTAGTCAGTTTATCACTAACTTCTTGAGGTGGATTGAAGTTAGGCTATGGTTATATTATTATTGTCAGTTTTATATTAAAGCTTAATAAGCCTTAGGGTCTGTTTGGATACAGCTTATTGTTGCTGAAAGTTGCTGAAAACTGATTGTTGCTGAAAACACTATAGCAAAATAATTTTTAAATATGTAAATAGTACCGTGGGACCCATTTTAAATATTTTTTAATGTGTAAACAGTATATAAACAGTGCGTGAACAGTGCACGCATTGTTCATGCACAGTAATTTTTGTCTCTCAAAAGTCAAGAAAACCGGCAAAAAAAAAAAAAAAAAAAAAAACAGAAAACGCAACTCTACTTTCAATAAGAAGAAGTGCTATCCAAACTAATACTTAATTGCCAAGGAATTTGTAGCTTAATTGGCACCTCCCTATGCATAAAGTGCTTTAGAGTTTATGGAGAAAAGGATTCGAATTGTGGAGTTAAAAAATGCTTAATAAGTTTTAATTATAAATCAAGTGTTTGTCAAAGGAATCATTTGCGCAACAATGGCAAGGAAAAGAGAAAATCATTTGCACAACAATTAATGGCTTGCTTGCTTGACTTCATTGCTTGCAATGGGACAAACAATTAACCATCTACTAAAGCCTAAATTAATGGATGTTGCCCTCCACTTTTTTAATTCTACTCGTTTTTAACAACTATTTCTCTTTTGTCCTTTCTTTGGTATTTGGTTTTGCAGTTATGCCTGTGATTTTTTTCACCTCTCAACATAGTATATGCAACCTCCAGTTCCTCCAAATTTAAAATTGGGCCTGTCAAAGTTCGACTGTCCACATTTCTTTAAATTGGGCCTTCTCGAATTTAATTACTTGAGGCTGTCAAATTTGCCGAATCGAACCATCAAACTTCTCAAATATTATTCTGGAAGAGGATGCTGCAAATATTCTGAAACAGAATGAAGAAAATCCTTATTGGGTCATCTCCTCAGTCATTGAAGATATAAAGCTTTCATTAGGTCTCTCTCTCTCTCTTACGTGCAGGACTGAAATTATCTAGCTCACAATTGGCTGCTTGGGCCTTTAGTAGAAGTTTGGGCCAGCGTCCATCTCTGACTTGTTGATTTGGATTTTTGTTCCAGATGACAGAGGTGGAAAAGGGCCCTTCTTCCTCTTTTTATTTTTATTTATTTAAATTTTTTTTATATCCCTATTTCCTGTTGCCTTTGCTCTGCTTAATACGTATGCATCTCTCTTCTTTGTTGTTTACGAAAGAGGTGTTATTCAGAGAAAAAAAAAAAAAAAACACTTTAATTGGGCATATCAAATTAGATTATCCAAATCTTGGAGTTTGCGAGATTAGTATCATTTTATTTTTATCAATGCGAGAATAGAATTCATTGGCCATCTTTTTAGTTACTAGAAGCAAGTTACTTTTCATCGTGATGAGTTAAACTTTGCACTAAATGGCTTTGCCAACCTTAGTACTTATGTGTCCTGTAAGCTTGAACTCAAGCGTTAACGCGAGGCGGTCGAGATGCTTAACCACTAGACTCCCACTTATCATTGAAAAAAGAAGGAGAAAATTCAGTAATTTCTGTGCATACCTAAAAACAATATAACACATAAATCACCCTAGACCTTGAAAAAAATGAAGGTAAATTGTAACTATTTATCATAAATTATAGGGGCCAGTTACACCTTTTCAATTGTTGATGCTAGTTTACTCTGTTGCTGTGCTTCTTGGTGGTTTTCTTGGTTGCTTGAGCTACTGTATTTGCTGTTGTGGTCTCTCTGATTGGTGTTCTTTTGTAATGTGTGCTTGAGTGGGCTCTCTGTTTTTTTTTTAAGAACTTTTCCTAGTGTTTGACTGAGGATGATGCTTGGTGTTCTCTGCTATCTTTATTTTTCTTATTGTTCCCTTCCTTTGCCGTTTCTTGAGTAATGCTTCTTGTTTTTAATATTAGTATTCTATTAATCTATTTTTTTGATGAATTAAAGGGGGGCGGGGCGACTAAGAAATGTTAAATTGAACCATAACTATCGTGACTAGGATGCCTCAGATCTCTATTAATCTATTTTCGTTATGTGTGAGACACTAGAGCATATTTATTGATATTTGTTGGCTTTGGGTTAGTTGATATCTCCCATAGCAAAGTAAATGGGATAGGAGAGGAGGAAAAAAGAGATGACCTAGAGCATATTTATTGAGTAGGTACTAGTAGGCTAGTAGCCCCTAGCCAGCGTGTGGTAAAGAAAGTTTTACAAGAAAATGAAAAGTAGAAATATGCTAATAAACAACAGCAACAATTTCTCCATTATTAAAAATACTACAACAACAATACCATCAAAGTTTTAGTCCCAAGTTTTTGGGGTCAATTATAAATTTTGAAAAGATTATTCCAGTTCAGCCATATATATTTTTTTCTTCTTCTCCATTCTACTTTATTTCAAAAGCATAATTTGTTACTTTCTAAATTAACATGTCATTTTTAACTACTTTTATTAATGTTATTTCTCCAAAATCAAAATTCAAGAACTCAAAAGGTAAAGGAAAATATTTATTCTTAAATAAACATTTACTTGAATTTTACGCTACATATATCAAATTATTTCTCCATTATAAGGTGCCGCACCATTCCCTTCCGGCTCTTGGCAGAGCAGGCAGTGAGCCTCGCAGCTAGAAAAGGTACTAAAATCTAATTATTCTCTTATTTGCATTCAGGTCTTTGGAGATAGAAATTTCGGGCTTTTGTCATGCGATTGAATTGGCAATAGGTTTGGAAAATTAGAGAAATGAAGATAGATTGTCATTCTCAAAGTGTATTGAAGGAGATCACAACACAAGCAAACACCGTGCCATGATAAATCTCGGTCACCTTTAGCATGGTATAAAGATTCTACTGAGTGGTCTTAGACATGTAAAATTCGAATATTTTTTGGGTGGAAGGATTAGCTAAAGAGTCTCAATATCATAATGATATAGTTTACAGGGTGGAAGATATACCCCCCATGTATTTCAAATATTTTACTCATCATTGTTGTATAGTTTACAGGGCGGAAGATATACCCCCATGTATTTCAAATATTTTACTCATCATTGTTGTACAACACTTATAATTAAATTATACTATATATATAAAAATAAAATTACATATTTGTTTGTTTTTCAAAAGAAAAAAAAAAAAATCTCATTGCTATGCTTACAAAAAGGACACAATGGAGCAATTTGACATCACTAATATTATTTTTGTTATTTCTAGAGAGAAGAGATGAATTTTTCATTTTTATTCTAGTGGTTTGTTTTGTTTATTGTAGGTAAAAACTAAAGTCATCTTTTGGCCTTAAAGTTTGAGGTTTTTTTTTTTTTTTTTTTTTTTTTTTTGGCTTTTTAGATTTCAAAACTTTTTTTTTTGTCATTCATGGTTGATCAATTTTATTTTCATATTGGCACTGTCATTCATTTCTATTAATAATTTTACAGTTAAGTGCCAGATGAGTAATGCTTATTGAACCACGTCACAAATGATTAAGTGCCTGCATGAATCCATGAATCAGTCTATGCTTGCCTAGGTGTGTAGTTAATCTCTCCTCTCTTTTGCATGATGAGATTATGGAATGCGCATGAGTAAAATTTGATGAATCTATATAAATAAATGGACGTATATGATGGAATCAATGGGCTTGCATGAATGATGAGGTTAATTATAAACACTTGTAAGGGTGCATGTGTAGTTAATTTTAGCCTATAACCTTAATTGCTTGAATTGAATTTACTTTCATTGTAATTTATTTTTATGTGTTAAAATGGGTATTGGTTTCGCATGCCAATTTTAGTTAGTGATGTGAATTCCTGCTATCACATATCAATAAGGCTTGATCCAATAGAACTTCTAGAAAATATTTTCGAGTTGTTTCCTAAAATAAAACCTTGTTTTCAAAATAATACATACTTTTAAGCTTGTTTTTCTAAAATGACAAAATTCAGTTACAAAATTGGTTGTAACCCAAGACTACAATCTTACTAAGAAAATAAACATTAATACATAGTTTGAAAATTTAACCATTGAATTGTATGTTTTTTAAGCTCTTAATAAACATTTTAAATTTTGTGTTAATCGGATATTATTTGTTATATGATCTATAAACTTATATTATATGCATAATTTTAAACTACGAAAACTTGCAATTTAAATAATTTATTGATGACATAATCATTGATCTTTAATTTTTTAGAAATTTTGCAAGCATGGATGATATAAGAAGAAGATGTAATCTATTGTTGTTGTAAGGGCTCAATTTGTAATGGACCCTTAACAATAAAATTTGTAGAGATGTGGGTGTAAGTGCTAGGCATTAGCAATACAAACAACGGATAATGTGAAATCAACAGGCGTAATAACAAAATAATTTTACTGAGTGTTTTCTATGAGGATAAGGACCATGACTTTGGTTAGGTGTTGATAATGATCTTTATAATGACTTCGGATAAGTGTTTGTGAGGATCCTGATGATTTTGGTTAAGTGTTTGTGAGGATCCTAATGATTTTAGTTAAGTGTTTGTGAAGCGTATTCATCCTCGGCTTAGTCCAAGGATCTATTTTTCTTAGAGTTGATATATACTCTGTCCTTTTTCTTAGGACTCATTCATATCCGGCTCCCATTTATGTTGGGAATCCTCTTTGTTATATAGTATTGTTTTAGTTAATCTCAGTCGTCCATTTGTCGGTTATCCGGACTCTGCATATAAGGGTTTGTTCCATCATCTGCTTTCGCAGCTTTATGTTAGTTCTCAGTCGCCTTTACAGACTTTCTATTAGTTGGAGTGACCAAGGCACCTCGGTTTGTTGGTCACTTCACCATTAAAGCGGCCAGAAGGTTGGTGGCGTAATTTTAAGGGGTGAGAGATATTTTCCTTCTATCAATGTCGGTTGGCCGAGGAGGTGGGCATCCTCGGCGAGGCCCCTTGAGGGCTTGGACTTTTCCCTTTTACCCTCAGCCTCTATATTCTCTTCGGCACAGGCCTTGGGCCGGCTACGGAGTGGGCCGGGGTTGTTTGAATACTTGGGGCCCCACAATAGCCCCTCAAAATTCTGCTGCTCGACCTTTAGGGCGGGCAGGAGGATTTTGACTTTCTCGGCACATTCTCATGCCCTGTTGAGCCTTACCTCCCTGTCAGTGTTATCATTACTTCAATTGTTCTTGCAATTTCCTTTTGGCGCTAAGGGCCTGTCCGAGGAGTTTTTTCTTGCTTTTTACAAGGTTTTTATCTTTCTAGTTTGTACTTTTTCTGCATGAGCATCTTATTGGTTCCTCTAGGATGGGTAGGTTTAAGTTGTCTGTGCCTTAGCGCTCAGTTTCTCGTGGTTTTCGTCCCTGTCAGGGCTCATTATTTAGCGTCAAAGGGATGGCTTTGCCGTCGATTTGGGTTCGTGGTCAGTATAAGGACCCTGGTTCCGTTCAGCGCTTATATTGCCCTATAGTGACCAGTTTCAACATAGGTTTGGGTCCGAAGACCATACAAGACTTTGGCTTTTCTTAGCACTTAGTATTTCATGAGGAAGTGGTCTCCCTGTTGGTTTGAGTCCTTTGGACCATGCAGTGTTTAAGTTTTGTCTAGCACTTGATTTTTCATCTGAAGTATTTGGTTTCCCCAGAGGCTTGGGTCCGAGGACCATGCAATACCTTGGTTCTGTCCAGTACCTAATTTTCTCATTTTCATTTGAAATATCTGGTTTCCCCAGAGGCTTGGGTCCGAGGACCATGCAATGCCTTGGTTCTGTCCAGTACCTAGTTTTCTCATTTTCATCTGAAGTATCTGGTTTCTCCAAAGGCTTGGGTCCGAGGACCATGCAATGCCTTGGTTCTGTCCAGTACCTAGTTTTCTTATTTATTTATTATCTTATCTACTTATCCGTTGCCATTTAATTCTACATCGCTATAATCTATAATAAACATTAAACAAATACACTTTTCACGTAACATAATGACACACGCAAGCTGGAGTTGGGGTAGGATAAGACCTTGCTCTGTTCTGTCTCTTTGTTTGACGTGACTCTTCTGATTACGAGGTGTCTCTTGGGTCGATTGAGTAACGCGTTTTGATACTTCGGTGCCTCCTCGTTAATGAGGCGCCTCCTCATTAATGTCAGTCATGGATTTACGAGGATCTAACGACGGATAAGCCCCCTGGGAATTTGGGCGGAATTATTGCCTCCGAAAATCTCTCCTTAGGAATTAATGTGGATTGGCTCTCACCAACTTTTCGCCCTCTATAAAAGGCGTTCTTGGGGCAACCTTTTCCTTCACACTTGACAAACATCCGTCTTAAACTTCTCCCAATAATATTGCCCAGAGGTTCTGCAAGAAATCGCAGTTTGAGCCCCTTCTAATGAATTGGCCCTTGGAAAGGGCGTTCCCGAGGATGCTGAGCCTCTACCAGGAGCCGAGGATGGCACTTCGACCCTGGACGTCACGTTGGGGTTGGGGTAGGAGAAATCCAAAGATTCTCTTTCTTTTCAACCTAACCAGAGGAGGAACCCTCCTTGCCGTCTGGAGGAGGATCCAGGAAGAGCGTAACTTCTTTCCCTTGGGTATGGGTCGGTGACCCTCAAAGCCGGCAGTAATGGGGGTGGGAGGGAAACCAGGCAGAACCCGGAAGTGGAGCCATCTTGTGCCGCGGCCTCTTCCACCTTCCATGTTGCCTTTCTTCCCTCTTTTCCCTTTTATCTCTTCTATTTTTGCTCCTCAACCAGCCTTCCCCTCTCCATTTCCTCTTCTCTTGCTTCTCATCCAGCCTTCTTTTCTATCTTTTGTTCCTCTGCCAGCTTTGCTAGGCGTCTGTCTTTGTAGTTAGCTTTAGAACAGGCCCCACGAGCATCACTTGTAAGAGATGTAACTTTTTCTTCATATATTAATAAAGAAGTAGACTTGTTTTGTTTCTTTTTACTTTTCGCATATTCTCTGGTTTCTTGTGATTGTAGACTTTTGAATGAATGTTGTTGCTGTAAACTATATTGTTTTGGTGTTGTTGTTGTTGTTGTTGTTTTTTTTTTTTTTTTTTACCAACTGTCGCACTTGCTAACGCAAAAGTCCTTCCCACAGACGGCGCCAATTGTAAGGGCTCAATTTGTAATGGACCCTTAACAATAAAATTTGTAGAGATGTGGGTGTAAGGGCTAGGCATTAGCAATACAAACAACGGATGATGTGAAATCAACAGGCGTAATAACAAAATAATTTTACTGAGTGTTTTCTATGAGGATAAGGACCATGACTTTGGTTAGGTGTTGATAAGGATCTTTATAATGACTTCGAATAAGTGTTTGTGAGGATCCTGATGATTTTGGTTAAGTGTTTGTGAAGCGTATTCATCCTCGGCTTAGTCCGAGGATCTATTTTTCTTAGAGTTGATATATACTCTGTCCTTTTTCTTAGGACTCATTCATATCCGGCTCCCATTTATGTTGGGAATCCTCTTTGTTATATAGTATTGTTTTAGTTAATTTCAGCCGTCCATCTGTCGGTTATCCGGACTCTGCATATAAGGGTTTGTCCCATCATCTGCTTTTGCAGCTTTATGTTAGTTCTCAGTCGCCTTTACAGACTTTCTATTAGTTGGAGTGACCAAGGCACCTGGGTTTGTTGGTCACTTCACCATTAAAGCGGCCAGAAGGTTGGTGGTGTAATTTTAAGGGGTGAGAGATATTTTCCTTCTATCAATGTTGGTTGGCCGAGGAGGTGGGCATCCTCGGCGAGGCCCCTTGAGGGCTTGGACTTTTCCCTTTTACCCTTGGCCTCTATATTCTCCTCGGCGCAGGCCTTGGGCCGGCTACGGAGTGGGCCGGGGTTGTTTGAATACTTGGGGCCCCACAGTTGTATTTGTCAAAATTCACATTCATTAAAAAAATATTGAGTAAGGTTGTAACTTAAGGCTACAACCAATTTTGTTGTTAAACTTTGTCCTTTCAAAAATGTTTTCAAGATAAACCATACTTCCATATTGTTTTCCAAAAGTGCTTTTCAAAAAGTGAGTTGTTTTTTTCAAAGAAAACCAATGAAACCCATTATTTTCAAAATAAAAAATTTTCTAAAACTTTTGGGATTTTTTGTTCCTAGAAAAATGCTTCTCCAAAAACATATGGAATTTCCTAGTGAAAAATACCTTTTCCAAAACCAATTTATTCTTTCTCTTGAAAATGGTTTCCAAAACACATGGAATATTCCTCTTGAAAACTACCTTCTAAAAAGCCCATGAAATTTTCATCATTGAAAATGATTTTCCAAAAAACCCATGGAATTTTTCTCTTGGAAACTACTCTGCAAAACTTACACAATTTTCATCATTGAAAACAATTTTAAGAAAAACCATGGGATTTTTCATCTGGAAAGCTAATTCCTAAAAAATCCATAAGAAATGGAATTTTCTGCAACTCTTAAAAATGGGTTCCTTAGAAAAATTGGCTTCCCTAAAATGCATCATTTGAAAACAATATTTTGTCTTTGAACCTCCTGGGATTCCCCATTCTTTTGACTTTTTGCTCTTAATGCATTTATATTTTCAATTTTAGTTAAATAATTTTCAACTTATGGATAATTTGGTAAATATTTTGAAAATAAGAACGTACGATTGTTTGAGGCCCAAAGGTTAAAACACTCAAAGTCCAAGGGTTTACAACACCCAAAGGATTTAAAAGGGGGGGGGGGGGGGTGGGAGGGGGTGGGATTGACCCCTAGGTGTCTTGGAAATACTAGAAGGTGCTAACTAGTTCAGTTGCAAGACTCTTGGCTCACTTGTTGCAGCATTGCTATTAGTTCTTAATACATTTATTTTTTTCAATTTTAATTAAACAATTTTCAAGTTATGAATCATTTTGTTTGTGTCTTGTATTTACTTTTCCATTGGATTGTATTATTGTATTGTTATGGTTTTTGACTAAATTCCCAAATAATTCCATTGGATTGTTGTTATTTGTCCATGTAACAAATAATTCTATATTGAAATTCCTAAATGTTAAGTAAGTATCCAATTTTTTACAAAATAAAAGAAATTTGGGTTTATTTGTGTCAATATTCTAATTTTATTATACCAAAAAAAAAAAAAAAAAAAAATGGAGAAGAATGAATCTTCATGCCTAAAATAACTAGCTAAATATTATATAAATGGGTTTAGGCTTCAAACGTGAGACCTTTGAGTTTTCTTTTTTTTTTTTTAGTGTCTAATTTTTTCTTAAGTGATCCAATTGTGATTCATAACTTTGTATCTATATATCATTGTGATTCATAAATAGTCATCCAATTGTTGGGTTCGAGTGACATTTGTATTTCCAAATTTTAATAAAATAAAATTTAAATTATGAAAATTTTATAATTTTTTTTAATTTCATTTTGGATTGTTATTATAGTTTTTGAAGAAATTTTGTTTAGGTAAAAAATAATTTATATATTAAAATTTTTGAATTTTTGAAGAAATTATATAATGCATTTTAAGTGATTTTATAAATTGAAGGAAAAGAATACATATGGCTGACCCTAAAGTTGAGACTGATTTTGTTGTTGTTGTATATATTGAATTTACTAAACTTTGACTTTTTTAATAATACGAGATGAATATGCAACCTTTTTATTATCAACAGTCATTGCAAAACATTGTTTAATATATAACAAAATATGAATAAAGATAGAAAGCAAACATATAATGAAACATATATTTATAGAAAAGAACATATAATGAAACATATGTTTATAAAATTCACACTAATGGTAATTGAGAGCTCTAAAATGTGTTAAAAACACAAGAGCTGTTTAGATCCCCAATTAAAATATTATGGCAAGATTGCTTTTACTCTAACTTATCTAACAAGAGTAAATGAAGCGCAATTAACCGATACTACTCTAGTGCATAAACATGAATAACAAACAATAAAAGTAAAGCACAAGAGTAAGGGAAGAGAGAATGCAAACACAAGATAACACGCTGATGTGTTATCGAAGAGGAAACCGAAGAACTCGGTGAAAAACCTCTTTGCCACCCTCCAAGCGGTAATTGATCCACTAGACAATCAGTTGAGATACATGGGTTAGCAAGAGACCCTCCAAGCCTAATCTACCCGATGTAACTAAACCCTCTAAGCTCCTACTCTAACAAGGTTTCTCGGAACTGTGTCTTGTCTAACTCTCTGAATCCCGCAACAAGTTCCATGTTGCATCCGCCATCCTTGGCATCTTCCAATGCTTCCCAGCAGCACCAAAAACACTCTCAACACTTTGAATGTGTGTGGGTAGTGTTTAGGTAGAAATCTCCTCTCAATAGGTATAACAATGGGAGAGGGAATGAGAAGTGACCACAAAGATTTCTCTCTAAGAATGGGTAGCTTTCTCTAATAGATGGGTGTGTTGTAGAAACCTCTCTTAGGGTTTTTCTCTCTGAATAGCCTCATTTACATTTGTGGGTAATGAGGGTATATATAGTATGGGTGAAAGGTAAGAAAGTCACACATTAAAATCCTCCAGGCAGAATGTTTCGTGACTACCTTGCGGGAAGGCCTTACCTGCGAGATACTCGTGAAAACGACAGCCTAGCATGACTCTTCAGCTTCCAGTCATGTGCTTTTCACATGGCTCTTTCGCGGGTTATCTTCTCGCGAAATCCACTGATTCTTCATTTAAGCTTGAGTCTTCACCAACTTAATACTAAACCCAATACAATAAAATCCCACAAAATACAAGGAACAAAATCGAAGCAATTACAACACTTTTTGTCTTGGAATAAAGCCAACATTAAACATAGTTGTAAATCACAACTTTACAATCTCTCCCTTTGGCTATTCTGTGACAAAACATCCTATAACAGACTCTAGGTTTAAACGTGAGTTTGGGAACAATGGCAAAACTCACTCACACCTAAATTTAGAAGTTGTGATGAACTTGGAACATGTATACTTGTAACTTGAAACACTTGCACAAAACACATTAGACCCTCAAGGTAAATCAAGTGATAAAAGGACAAGTATAATGTAACAAGTAAATTGCGATCAAGTAAACATGATGTGCAACATATGAGCAACTTGATCATACACCAAAACAGTCATATGGAAATGACTACAATGATCATATAGCAAAGCAAATGATCATCCGAACATGCAACCAATAAAGCACAATAGCATAAGGATAAAAGCATGTCCAACACATAAGCATGATGCGATGAGAGCAGTAAAGCAGCATAGATACTAAGCATAACTCAAAACACCATAAAGCAACGAGAAAACAAGCATAAAGCAAAACAAGGTTTTCTAAAAAAAAAATGTCTTCTCCCCCTTGGTATATGCATCTTCCCTATGGCTTTCTCCCCCTACGAATATGCACGAGGTAGAATTTATCCCCTAAGAATATGCACATGAGTCATATAAAAATGACAAAACACATCGGTATACACTCTTCGGTATACTCTCCCTCTTTTTGTCACGAATAGACAAATGAAGTAAGATGAAGGAGGGAAAGAAAAGAAGATATGAACAAGGGTAAAAAAAGATGCATGAGGGGTGCAAGATGAATGAGAAAATGAAGCTCAAGTGTTAGAGTGTGTCCAGCAAAGGTGCATCTAGTGTGCATGCGAGATGCATGACCAATGCATGAATAAGCACTCACGGGGAAAAGTGTATAAAACACACCACTAATGATCAAAACATGAATAAAAATTGTGATCTCCAAAAGTTGGTACTCATTGGAGTCCAAAACAATGAGAAAACGCCATTTGGGCATTTTATCAAACACTTAGAGTGCATACACTACACATGTATGTTAAATAATGCATGAACATATGAAAATCTTGCCTAAATACATGTTATTTTTGCCACAAGGGGCCAACATCCAAAACAAATCATCATTTAAAACAAAGCCCAATCAAAAAGATTGATACAAAATAAGTTTTCCAACTCCTATTTGAGAAAATCTCAACTATGAACATAAAACCCCCAAAAACATAATCTAAGGATCAAAATTGATGAAAAGAGTTAAAGATTACCTTAGAGATGTTTATGGAATGTAAAACACTTGAAATTAGTTGGGTTTTGATGTAGAAACATTAAAACAAGGGTTTGGAAGAACATGAGAGAAGTTTAAAATAAATGTTCCACGAAATGCCCTTTAAAAGTTGATCTGAAAATTTTCGCTGGTAATTTCACTAGTTAGCTTCCCGTGAAAATTTCATTGGTATCTCGTTGGTATTTCATTGGTAAGCTTTACTCGTGAAACAGTCACGAAACAGCCGCGAAACTCTCTGTCCAAACCTGAAAAACTTAAGAATTGGACCTTTTAACTCGTGATTGAACTAACACATAAAATAAGTTACGAAAACCCCCAGAAAACATGTTTTTCACACAAAAACAATTTGAAAAACTTTGAAAAATATGGGTGATACAAATCACTTCTAAAAGCAAACAAAAAAAAAAAAAAAAAAAAAAAAATCTTTTTGGTATGATCCACATATGGTTGAGCACACACACATTACATTTGAACATGTACAATCACACAAACGAAATAGATATTTATTGAACATTAGACTTGTATATTGTGTGTGTGTATCAAATGTGGAATAGTCCTTAGACCAGAGTGAAACTTCAATGATCAATTCAATCAAGTCATACATAACTGATACTAAGTCAAGTGGTCTATTTCAATTATAGAAATGAGCATATATAACCTCCCATAAGAAAATGATTACAAATCTTAGAAGTTTTTCATTTGGTTTTTACATAAATCATAACATTTGATCTTTTTGAACAATACATCTTATTTTTGAGATTGGTGCTTGAAATTTTTGATATTTCAACATTGAGAGTTAGCCTTTGGCTTTTTGAGTACTATACATTTCAAATTAAAATGTCGCTTTCCCTTTTTCCTGGTCAAATACTAGTATGTGCGACAGCTTTTGCAGCTCATAATCTCTTTTTATTTGGAGATTTACATTTGTTGAGCTTTTTATGCAAAAACATAAAAAATAAAGGTAGGAAGAGATAAAGGAACAAGTCTATGCAAGTATCAAAACTATCAAAATTATTGACCAATCATTCATGACAAGCTTGAAGATCGATTTATAACAATCACACATAATTTTCAAGAATTTTCCCACACAAATATATGTGCATACATAACAAGCTAAGCTCGGAAATGCACTACGCTATTAGTACGAAGGTACTCGGCCAAATTCACATGAGATATGTGCTCAAACATATACGATCAAACGTTTTGAATTTTTCACTTTTTATGTGGTTTTGGATTTTTACACACACAAAACAAAAACATAAAAGTAAGATCAAAAACAAAAAATAGTGCATACAAATAAATGCAAGAGTTACAAAATGCATAAAGATATGACAATCAATGCAGGAAGGGTCCTACAAAGATCGAAAGAATTAGATCAAGAACCAAAAGAGCAAAAACTCAATCATAGGAACCATTCCTCATCCAAACACAATGATTGTTTGGAATGAGTGTCTCATGAGAAGTGAGACGATGGTTGGAAGAATGAAAACCGGAGATGCACATAGACAAGGAGTTAAGAGCATTAAACACTTTTTTTAACAACATGCTATTATCACTTAAATCCGGTTTACCTTTTTTACCATAACTTCTAAGAAGCTCAAGTTTCTATTTTCTTTTTATTCTTTTAAGAGCTTGAAACTTAGAGCAATGAGGTCTTAGATGACCAAAGACACCACAATGGTGACAAATAATGTATTTAGGTCCACTAGGCCTTTTGTGAAGGGATCTAGCTGTAAAGTTGTAATTTACAACTATGTTTTGTTGGCTTGTATTCCGTGCCAAATTTGATTGTAATTTTGATTCAATCGTTTAAAACCCTGTATTTGTTGTGGGACTTGATGTAAGGGGTGTGTGAGAGAAAGAGTGTTGAAGACTCAAGCATTTGAAGAAGAGAAGAATTCTCGCGGGTATATCACGGGTATGTCGCGACCAAGCTTCCCGCGAAGTGAGACATGTGCCAGGCACATGATGGAATGCGAAGAGTCATGCCAGGTGGAGACAACTGTGTCTCGCGAGTATCTCGCGGGTAAGGCCTTCCCGCGAGACACCCGCGAGACTAGCTGTTCTGCCAGCCTGTATTCTTTGAGTCACACCTTTTGCACCCCTCCTATATATACCATCATTACCCACATTTGTTGAGGAATGCTTCAGAGAGAAAACCCTAGCCAAACACATTGGTAATTAGAGATTGTCTTCCCCACCTTCTCTAAACATTTTGCTTGTGGTATCTCCTCAACCCTTCCCTCTCCATTGTCCATATATTTGAGAGGTTGATAGCCCAAACACTTGACACACCTTTGAGAGTGCTGAGTGACGTTTTTGGTGCTGCTGGGAAGCATTGGAAGAAGCCATTAATGGCAGATGCAACATGGAGCTTGTTGCGGGATCCGAAAAACTAGGACAAGACACGGTTCCGAGAAGCCTTGTTGGAGTAGGAGCTTGGAGGGCTTAGGTACATCGGGTAGACTAGGCTTGGAGGGTCTTTTGCTAATCCATGTATCCCAACTGATTGTCTAGTGGATCGATTTCCGCTTGGAGGGCGGCGGAGAGGTTTTTCGCCGAGTTCTTCGGTTTCCTCTTCGATAACACGTCTCGGTGTTATTTGTGTTTGCATCCTTCTTCCCTACTCTTGTTCATTTCATTCTTACTGCTGAGTTGCTTTAAATTATGAATTAGAGTAGTTGTTTTATTTATACGCTTGTGTTTACACTATTCCGCACTTATCATTAAGTTAGTGTAAAATCAACCAAGCCGTAATTTGAATTTGGGGGTCTAAACCGCTCGTGTGTTTTCAACACATTTTCGAGCTTTCAATTGGTATCAGAGCGGGTACACTTGCTGAGGTTTAATCACCTAAGTGTGATCCTTGACCCTTCTTGAGATGGACCGGTCTCAATCGCTCAATGTTCCACCATTTTTTGATGGGAACAATTATGCATTCTGGAAAGTTAGAATGAGAGCATTCTTATGCTCTATCGATGATACCGTTTGGGATGCGGTTGAGATAGGTTGGACCAAGCCGGTGGCTCCTAAGTCCACTTGGGATAAGGCAGCCCTTGCGGCAGCAAATGCTAACAGTAAAGCTTTAAATGCTATTTTTTGTGGTGTGTCCCCTGATGAATTCCACAGGATATCTCATATGACAGTAGCCAAGGAAGCTTGGGAGATTTTGGAGACTACCTATGAGGGTACAAAGAAAGTCAAGGATACAAAGCTCCAAATGCTCACCACCAAATTTGAAGAACTCAAGATGAGTGATGATGAACCATTTGACTCATTCTATGGGAAGCTCAATGAAATTGTCATTGCTAAACTCAATCTTGGGGAGAAGATTGAAGACACTAAGGTGGTGAGAAAAATATTGAGGTCCTTGCCTGAGAGTTTTAGAGCAAAGGTTACAGCCATAGAAGAAAGCAAAGACTTGGATGAGATTAAGATTCAAGAGCTGATCGGTTCTCTCCAAACCTATGAGCTGGGATTGCCTTCCCATAAAACAAGCAAATCGTTTGCCCTTAAAACCATCAACGAAAGATTGAATGATTCCTCCGAAGAAGACGGAGTGGAGAAAGAAGTAGCATATCTTGCAAAGAACTTCCGCAAGTTTCTGAAAATGAAGAACAGTGGGAAACCGTTCAATAGAGAAAAGTTCTCTCCTTCAAGAGGTGATAAGAAAGAGTTTAAGAGAAAAGAAGGAAAGGACTATCAACCCTCTCCAGACATTGTGTGCTATGAGTGCAACGGTCATGGACATCTCAAGAAGGAGTGTCCGAATTTTCTGAGGGGAAAAGGAAAAGCATATGCTACAACGCTCAGTGACTCTGAATCTTCTGATTCTGACTCGGAAGAGAGCTGTGACGGTGAGGGAAACTACTCCGCTTTCATGACTATTGCTCATGAAGATTCCTCGGATGACTTGGGTGCACTTGAGAAGGAACTTGGTGAACATTCTGATTCAGAATCTGCTGGAGTTGTGGAAGAATCAGACGCTGAAGAGGAAGAGAATATAGCTAATCTCCAAGAGAATTACTCCTCACTTCTTGAGAAGTCAGGGGAATATGCAAGAATAGCCAAGGCAGCTGTGAGAAAAATGAAGAAAGCAGAGGAAGACTACCGAAGTCTCATGATCAGACATAAGGAGGCCAAATGCGAAATAGAAGGGCTGAATGGTGAGCTGTCAGAAGCATACTTGAAGATCAGATTTCTTGAGCAAGAGGTGGTGCAAGCGCAAGCCAAGATAGAGAGGGTATCCTCCAGAAAGTTGGATGATGTTATCTCATCCCAAAAACATTCTTCAGACAAGTCCGGATTGGGATATACCGGAGGAAGTAGCTCATCAGTCAAAGCTACCAAAGAAGTGAAATTTGTGAAGGCCGTAGAGCAAATTGTAGAGGAGGCCGTTCCTGAGAATGTCAAGGTTGAAAAGAAGAATGTAAATGAGCAACGGATGATGAATAAGCCTCGAAATCAAGCTGGAGGTAGACACGAAACCAGAGCAAGATCTCTCTCAAGACCTCAACGGGGTCCTAGAACGGATTATGTGTGTCACTATTGCGGATTGCAAGGACACACCAGACCCAACTGTCAAAAATTGAGAGCAGACAATAATGCAAGCATTCCTCGATCACGTGGAAGAAGGAATGACAATAGAGCTTGGGGTGGTGAGAACTCAAGAAGCCAAACTCGTGATGCCGGAGTGACAGACGTGATGAAGATGATCGGTGCCTTCACCACTTGCTTGGAGAGTTTCACCAGGAGGTTTGAAAGTCCCAACTCTCGTACCCAATCCGTCAAGGATATCACCCCAAACGCACGTGACGTGTGGGTGAAAAGGGGTACTCATGCATAAGCACTATAACATGTCCATGCATTAATTCTTTCCATTTTCAGGGACATTTGTTGTTGCATTGCATCATGCATTAATTTCATGGTTTGCACCTGTTATTGTTGATCTTTCCTTTCCTGTTCTGTTTTGGGTGTGTTTCAAAAAATTTCAAAAAACCCATAAAAATTATAAAATCTAAAAGGTTTGATCACTTTGTTGAGTTTTGTCTCATATCATGTTTTGCCTTGTACCTTTGTACTTATGGTTTTGTGCATTTAACGAGCGTAGCTTGTCCCTCATGCACTCATATCATAGTGGAAGAAATTCTGAATTCTATGTGACGGTTGTAAATAGATCTTCAACCTTGTCATGAATGACTAGTGAATGGTTGTGTTGATCTTGATACATGCATAGACTCATGCCTATATATCTTCCCACTTTTATTTTTTTTCTTGCTTAAAGGAGCTCTCTAAATGTAAATCTCCAAATGAAAAGAGATATAGAGCTGCAAAAGCCTGTCGCACAAACTAGTATTCGACTAGGAAAAAGGGAAAGCGACCAAAATAAAATGTATGATGCCCAAAAAGCCAAAGGCTATCTCATAAAATGAAATATCAAAAATTTCAGGCATCTTTCTCTAAATGTGATTCTCTTTGCTCAAAAGTTGCAAATGAAGTGTTAAGAATGGAGCCAAATGAAAAGCTTCAATGAATTGTTATCAAGTACGTGTGGGAGGTCATATATGCATGTTTCCATAATTGAGATAGGTCACATAATCTAGTGCTAGTTGTGTATGCCTTGATTGAATTGATCATTGAAGCCTCACATTGGACTAAGGACTATCTCATTTTTGATATCCACACACAACACACAAGTCTATGTTCTATGAATGTCATAATCATTTGTGTGATTGTACTTGATTAAATGTGTTTCACATGCTCAATCTTTGTTGATCAAATCCAAAAAGATTTTTGTGAGTTTTATTTGTTTTTGAAAGTGATTTTAGACTTTCTTGTGTTTCTTTTTGGTCAAAATGAATTTTGTGTTTTTCATCCAAAAAAAACTGGTTCAGTGGCTTTCTCGCGAGAAGCTCGCGACTAAGAAGCTTCCCGCGAAAAGCTGTTTGGCAAAAACTGAGATTTTCTAAAAATCAGACAGAGAATCTCGCGACTGTGTCGCGACTTAGAGCTTCTCGCGAAAATTTTGTGCATCAGTGGCACTTTTTGCGGTTGTCTCGCGACTGTCTCGCGGCTCCCTATCCCGCGAAAAACGCGTGTTTTCAGTTTTTAAAGGGCTGATGTGACAGTTTTTTCAAAACATAAAACTTCCCTCTTCTCTTTTCTTCGAAACTCTCTCTACCCAAAAACACTATTTCATCAAATCCCTCTCCAAATCAAGCCTTTTTTTCTGCATTTTCTTCTTCAAGGTATGTTGATCATTCACTTCTTTTTAAGTTTTTACTTAGATTATGCAGAAATTTTTAGTTAGGGTTATGATGATTGGGGATTTTCGAAATTTTGGGTTGGTTTTCTAAATTGGGCAATGTTTATGTTAATTCTTTGATTGGGTTTTGTTTATTGTGATATTGTTGCATCTGTGTTGGCCCCTTGTGGCATTTTAAAGTGTATTTAGGCATATTTTCACCATGTTCATGCATTGTTCATCCTTAAAATGTTGTTATGCACATTAGGTGTTTGATTGAATGTCTAAATGACATTGTTGTGCCTAATTGGTCTCAAGTGAGTCCCGATTTCAAGGTTTTCATATACCATACCATGTTTTGGTCTGGAATTGTTACTTGATCATGTGTGCATTACACTTTACACTTGGTACACTCACTTGGCAAACACCTAGGCACTATATAGGCACACCCTCATGCATCTCATGTTACATACACTTGCATACACACAGACTCACACACTTGCACAGTGATTTAGTTTCATGCAAAATGTCTTGATGTTCAATGCATTTATGCTATAATTTAATGAAGTTTGTGTTATAGCTTACTTTGTTGTGTTGGAAATGCTCTGTTCTTGCACTTTACTCTGTTTTGGATGGATTTCATTTGATGAAAACTAACTTGAATCTAATCTAGTTTTATTCTTGTGTTTTGCACACATGTGTTCTATGTGCTGTGTTATCTTATGAAGATGTCTCCCACCAAGCATGCCGGTACCAAGAAGAAGGGTCCCAAGCGTGCTCGTACTGACTCCGACAACTTCAAATCCGCAGAGGCAGATATGAAGTACAATGATTGCTACAAGAGAGCAACCATTGTCATGGAAAGGGTGGTGCAGTTGGAAGAGCTTGAGAACACATGCATTCCAGATGCATTCAAAGAACGGACTTGGACCAAACTGCTGAATCCTATTGGAACGGTGTACTCAGAGATAATCAGAGAGTTCTTCTCCAATGCTGCTGTAGAAGAGGATAAGATAGTTTGCTGGGTGAGGCAAAGAGAATTTGAGATCACCAGGGACAGCATTCAAGACTTCCTGGAGATTCGTCCTCCCTCACAGCCAATGACGGTTCAGTATGATGAGCGTTTGGGGCATATCTCGGAGATGATAACAGCCCTTGGTGGGGTCCCAAAGAAATCCTCAATGGATACTCTCAAGTTCTCTCCAGAAATGAGAACTCTCAGCTATGTCATGATCCATAACCTGTACCCGGTCACCAACCTCACTACTTTATCGGCTCCAAGGACGAGGTTCCTCTACGACCTCTTTACTCACAAGGAAATTGACATCTGCAGCCACATCTTCCACATACTGAAGAAGAGTATTACGAAGCAAAACTCCAGAACCATAATGCCTTTCCCTTCACTGATCATGGGTCTCATTGCCAAGACAAAGATGAAGTTTCCTAGTGGCCTGACAGTTGTTCAGAGGGATTACCCCATCGGAGCGAACACTCTAACTCGGAGCACAGCACACATTAAAGGCCCCAAAAGAGGTCCTCATCTCATTCCACCGCCTAGGAGTGTGCCTCAGGATGTACCAGAGGAGGGTGGAGATACTGAGGAGGAGATTGAGAGGTTTACTTCTGCTCCAGAGACTGCACAGCCGTCATCTTCTGCTCCAGCACAACCACAGGGTCTCAGCAAGCTTGATCAGATCCTTGCCAAGATGGATCACATGTCTACAGTGCTTGACACTCACGTACAGCACACGGCAGATCAGTTTGCGTACCTTCAGGAGCAGATCACTACATTATCCGCTCAGATTCAGAGCCTATCCCCTACACATGGATCAGACTCCGATTAGTCCTTTGGCCATTCCGGTCAAAAAGGGGGAGAAAATTTTGAGGGGGAGCTGATGAACAAGAGCTTGCACAGCCTTAGGGGGAGCATAGCTTAGATATTGGTTATTGGTTATTGGTTTTTACAGACGGGTTTACTAAGTTTTTACTTGGTTTATAGTTAATGTCTTACTGTTTTTAAGTTTATACTTCTGACACTTATGGTTTTAACTTTAGTATTAATTTCAGTATATTTTCAGAAGTTTGTGTTTATAGTTCTATGCTTTGTGGCATATATGCTATGTGGCATTTTGTTTTGTACCCATGTTGCTTATGTAAGCTTTAAGGGTTTGTTGCATGCATAATTTGTAGGTCTTTGTGGTTTGTGCCATGCGTTTGCTATACTATGCTTATGCAACCTTGATGCATGTTTGCTTGTAGTTCAATGTCATGCATTGTTTCTTCAAGTACATCACTCTTGTGCCCTTGTAGGATTGTTCCTAGATGCATATACGTTCTATGCATTGGTTGAGTGATGAACACTCTTGTACCCATGTAGGATTGTTCCTAGATGCAAATACTTCGTGTATTTCGCATTGGTTGAGTGTTGGAGTTGCAAATGATTCTCTTCAAATGAGCTTATCATCTTGCATATCCGGATGTTCATTTCATGTGTAAATGAGCATAGTAATTGCTTGTGTATAGTGATTACTTGTTTGATCTTGCCATGATCTAGTGTTTCTATTTCATTTAGCTTGATCTTGTTATTATTGCTCCATATGCATTTCAAGTTTTTCTACATGCAATGATATTAGTGTGTTGTTGTATTTCAGGAGATACTTGTTCATATGTTCAAGAGCTTATCAGAATCTAGAACTAGGTGTGAGTGAGTTTTGCCTTTGTTCCCAAACTCACGTTTAAGTCTAGAGTCTGTTTTAGGGTTTTGTCACGGAATAGCCAAAGGGGGAGATTGTAAAGTTGTAATTTACAACTATGTTTTGTTGGCTTGTATTCCGTGCCAAATTTGATTGTAATTTTGATTCAATCGTTTAAAACCCTGTATTTGTTGTGGGACTTGATGTAAGGGGTGTGTGAGAGAAAGAGTGTTGAAGACTCAAGCATTTGAAGAAGAGAAGAATTCTCGCGGGTATATCGCGGGTATGTCGCGACCAAGCTTCCCGCGAAGTGAGACATGTGCCAGGCACATGATGGAATGCGAAGAGTCATGCCAGGTGGAGACAACTGTGTCTCGCGAGTATCTCGCGGGTAAGGCCTTCCCGCGAGACACCCGCGAGACTAGCTGTTCTGCCAGCCTGTATTCTTTGAGTCACACCTTTTGCACCCCTCCTATATATACCATCATTACCCACATTTGTTGAGGAATGCTTCAGAGAGAAAACCCTAGCCAAACACATTGGTAATTAGAGATTGTCTTCCCCACCTTCTCTAAACATTTTGCTTGTGGTATCTCCTCAACCCTTCCCTCTCCATTGTCCATATATTTGAGAGGTTGATAGCCCAAACACTTGACACACCTTTGAGAGTGCTGAGTGACGTTTTTGGTGCTGCTGGGAAGCATTGGAAGAAGCCATTAATGGCAGATGCAACATGGAGCTTGTTGCGGGATCCGGAAAACTAGGACAAGACACGGTTCCAAGAAGCCTTGTTGGAGTAGGAGCTTGGAGGGCTTAGGTACATCGGGTAGACTAGGCTTGGAGGGTCTTTTGCTAATCCATGTATCCCAACTGATTGTCTAGTGGATCGATTTCCGCTTGGAGGGCGGCGGAGAGGTATTTCGCCGAGTTCTTCGGTTTCCTCTTCGATAACACGTCTCGGTGTTATTTGTGTTTGCATCCTTCTTCCCTACTCTTGTTCATTTCATTCTTACTGCTGAGTTGCTTTAAATTATGAATTAGAGTAGTTGTTTTATTTATACGCTTGTGTTTACACTATTCCGCATTTATCATTAAGTTAGTGTAAAATCAACCAAGCCGTAATTTGAATTTGGGGGTCTAAACCGCTCGTGTGTTTTCAACACATTTTCGAGCTTTCACTAGCAACTTGAGTTTGTTCTCTTTTTAGCTAAGGACATTGAGGTCTTATATGACCAATCACATCGCAATGGTGGCAAGTAGGAACAAACTTAGATCTACTCAATTCTCGAGAATCGGACCTAAACCGAGGCTTAGGCTTAAGAGCCTTTCTTTCCACCTTTTGATTTCTTTTGTGTGGAGGAATGTACAGCGATTTGTCCTTTGAGGTAGAACACACAATAGGCACAAAATTGGGTACCATAACATGGTTGCAACATATATTTTCTTCATTTTTAGCAATAGGTTTAGCAATCAAACACTTGGCATGCATCTTCAAAGATTCATTTTCACATTTAAGATCATCAACTAGTTTGTTAGACAAAACTAGTTTAGCATCTAAGTCCATATTCAAACATTCAAACTTGTTTAGTTTTTCAAGAGAATGTTTAGCAAGTTTCTTATACTTTTCAACAAATTTATTGGATTCATTGAGCTTAGCCATCAAATCATCCTTTTCACAAATGAACTTGTTGAAATTCTCATGAAATTTCTTAGCATTTTTCTTCAAGAATTTGACATTTGGAATATCAACAACAACACCCATAGATTCAGGTAACATGTCATCACAATTATGAGAATTAACACTCATAGAGGCATTTTCACAAACACATGGCATGTTACAATCAACAATATCCAAAACATCCATAGAAGCATACAAAACGCTATCCATGGCAATACACATAAGGGGTCAAGGATCACACTTAGGTAATAAAACCAAAACAAGTGTACCCGCTCTGATACCAATTGAGAGCTCGAAAATGTGTTGAAAATATAAGAGCTATTTAGACCCCCAAATTAAAGTTATGGCTTGATTGATTTTACTCTAACTTATCTTAGTGTGGAACAAGAGTAAATGAAGCCCAATCAACTGATACTACTCTAGTGCATAAACATAAATAACAAACAATAAAAGTAAAGCACAAGAGTAAGGGATGTGAGAATGCAAATACAAGATAACATGCCGCTGTGTTGTCGAAGAGGAAACCGAAGAACTCGACAAAAATCTCTTTGCCGCCCTCAAAGCGGTAATCGATCCACTAGAAAATCAGTTGGGATACATGGGTTAGCAAGAGACCCTCCAAGCCTAATCTACCCGATGTACCTAAGTCCTCCAAGCTCCTACTCTAACAAGGTTTCTCGGAACCGTGTCTTGTCTAGCTCTCCGGATCCCGCAACAAGCTCCATGTTGCATCCGCCATCCTTGGCATCTTCCAATGCTTCCCAGCAGCACCAAAAACACTTTCAACACTTTGAATGTGTGTGGGTAGTGTTTTGGTAGAAATCTCATCTCAATAGGTATAACAATGGGAGAGGGAATGAGAAGAGACTACAAAGATTTCTCTCTAAGAATGGGTACCTCTTTCTAATAGGTGGGTGTGTTGTAGAAACCTCTTTTAGGGTTTTTCTCTTTGAATAGCCTCCTTTACATTTGTGGGTAATGATGGTATATAGTATGGGTGAAGGGTAAGAAAGTCACACATTAAAATTCTCCAGGCAAAATATTTTGCAACTACCTTGTGGGAAGGCCTTACCCGCAAGACACTCGAGAAATGACAGTCTGGCATGACTCTTAGCTTCCAGTCATGTGCTCCTCACATGGCTCTTTCGTAGGTTAGCTTCTCGCGAACTTCTCACGAAATCCACTGATTCTTCATTTAAGCTTGAGTTTTTACCAACTTAATACTAAACCCAATACAATAAAATCTCACAAAATACAAGAAACAAAATTGAAGCAATTACAATAATTTTTGTCATGGAATAAAGCCAATATAAAATATAATTGTAAATCACAACTTTACAGTAATTAAATATAGTAAAATGGTATGTAATAGACTATGTTCAACCTATTTCTTCCTCCTAAACACCTTAGGTAATATTTTTGTTTTATATCATCTCTTGGTATGTATAGCTTAGTAGATTTCTATGATTGGATATATAAAAGTAGGAGTTTAAATAGGAGAAGCTCTTTAAATAGTAGTATAGAATACAAAGACGAGAGAAAGGTAAATATGTTTTTAATGTTTGAAATGTACATGCTATACCTTGATTGTACTTTGGAAGAACATATATTTGGAGCAGTGGCAAAGCCAAAATTTTTTTTTTTAAGAGGGCCAAGCTATATATATATATATATATATATAAAGAGGATTCAAAAAGTTAGTTACCAAATCTCTCAATTCCCTAAATCATCCATAAGCTTTACTTTTTTTTTTTTTTGGAGAGAGTTTCAATCTATGGCGGTCGCTCTTAATGATAGCTCTCTACCATTAGACCAAACCAATTAGTTCTTGGTGTATGCAGAGATTGAACCCCAGGTCTTTTATTCAACCATTAGAGACTTTATTAATTGAGCTAATTAGAACCCACGAAAAAATTTGGCTCTGCCATTACTCCAAATATATGTTCTTAAAGTACAATCAAGGTTTAACATATACCTTTCAAAAATTGAAAACATATTAACCTGTAAGGACACAAAGTGATTCCCAAGCCCAAGGGATGGATGGGTTTAGGCCCAAAAAACTCAATACAATGAATTTGTAGAGAGTGGGTTGGAAAACTAGGTCCAATGAGTTAGATAACAAGTATAATGGATCCAGATAGCAAGAAAGTAAAGATAGACTGGTTTAATCTAGAGAAAATCGTCCTCAGCACAATTCGAGGAGATCAGTTCTTGTATATATTTCCTTTGAATTTGATTACAAGTATAGTTCTTGTTGCTACAGTGTTTTTCTCTTCTTTTTCCGACCCTCCAAGTGTACGTTAGATTGCTAGTGTTGATCCTTATCCCATCAGCTTTTTCTTGAAGTCTTTGGGAGTAGTTGTAAGGCTGAAAAATACTATTCAGATATTACTTCCTCATTAATGCGGATAGAGAGTTAGTTACAGAGTATTCAATGCGGTGGTATCAGCTTTCTCTTAGACATTTCACAGCTCCCATTTGTCCTGTATGTTCATGATGCATATCCTAATCAATAGAATTTCCTGAAATGTTACTATGGATGACAGAACAGACCTTCTGATCTTTGCTTCGTTTAGTCGAGGAGATACTCCTCCTCGGCCTACCTTCCCCAACCTTCTCATTTGTAGCCTGCTCATGGAGTTTTGAGTCTTACATCTTCATTATTATTTATCTGTCCTTGGACCACTAAGCATCCTTAGACAAGGCCCAAGGCCCAACATATATTCTTGGGCCCTTTATCCCCACATAACCTTTCTCTCGTCTTTAGTATTCGATACTACTATTTAAGAGGTTTCCCCTATTTATACTCCTATTTTTGTATGTCCAAACTACCCTCAAATTCAACTGTTTAAGAAGTTTAAATAATATGGTTATAACCCTAAACTTTACTTAACATTACCTTGAACAAATAAATAAATAAGGGTATACAAGTAATTAAAATTTAATTAATAGTTCAATGAAAAAAAAAAAAAAAACTACTCTTCAGTTAATTTATTCAAATCATGTTCTCCTCCCTAGCCATAAAAAAAGGCCCCACAATTATGTGCAATGCCAAAAATTTCAAAACACAAAATTATCCGAATTGAAAAAAAAGGAAGGCAAACAACAGCAGCAACGTTTGATCATTGATGAGTCTCCACTCCTAACAACAGTGGAGCGTGTATGATGAGAATAGTGTGTGTGTGTGTATATATATATATATAAAATCCAAAAAATAACACACACACACACACACACACACACACACACACATATATATATATATATATATATATTTATATATTGCTTCTACATGAAGAGCGTTTGTATATTTTATTTAACATATGATATTTTCTTACGTAAACAAAAATATTTACATCAAGGAATAAGACTTTACTTCTTTGCAGAACAAAATAAAAAGGAAAAGTAAGTCTTGACATATCTAAAAATATACAAGACAATTTAATAAAAAATAAAACATAATTAAATTACATATGGTTTAAAGAGTTATATATAATATAAGAGTAATTAGAGGGAACAAAAAATCCATTTGTCAATTATGAAAGGTCGATAGTGTACAACACTATAATTTGTTCAGACTCCCAAATTAAAATTACAGCTTGAATAATTTTAATCTAAACATACTTAATGCGGAATATACGTGATTAGCAAATTAATTAATTGGAGCATTCAACAATTGCATGGATGAACAAATAGATGCAATGCTAAAAGATAAAAGGCAGTAGGAAAAAGAGACTCAAACCCAAGATAACATGTGTTATCGAAGAGAAAAACTGAAGAACTCGGTGTAAAAACATCTCGGCGGCCCTCCAAGCCGAAATGATCTACTGGTGAATAAGTTGGAGTACAAGGATACCAAAAAGACCTTTCAAGCCTAATCTACCCAAAGTACTTGAGCTCTTAAAGCTCCAGCTACCGAAGGACTTCTCAAAGTCTTGTCTTCACTAGCTTCTCAAATCCTGCAATTCTACTTGATTGCATTGCCAAGCCTCACCAGCTTATTTTGGTGAAGATCCAATGCTTCCCAAGCTCTAAATCACTTTCAACACTTTGAATATGTGTGTGTTGTGTTTGAGTATTGTTGGGAAATTTAGACCCCAGTTGATAGAATTAACAAGTTTTAAACTCAAGTTGTTAATTAGATTTATTATCAATAAAACTTGTTAAAACAAACAAACATCAATATCATGTCAAAATAATATGCAGCGGAAAAATAAATAAGACAAGATATGATGACCCAGGAAAACCAATGAAACCAACCAGTTTCACAGTAAAAAACCTGGGGGGAAACCTTCCCGAAAAGCAATCCACTATAGAAAAGAGAAGTTTCAGATCTAGTACAAAACCTTTGTCCCTAGACTCTACAATTCCCGTAGATGAACTCACAGCAGAAACCTTCTATCGCTTCAGAACCTCTGAACTCTTCAATATATGAACGCCACCCTTTGATGCACGAATCTCAGTACGTGACTAACTCCTTTGCACGAATCCCAGTACGTGACTCACTCACCAACTTAAGGAAGAAGAATGTTGGTTGCAAAGTTCTTCACTTCATCAAGTATGAAGATCAAGAAGCACTTGATTACAAAACCCTAAGGCGCAAAAGACGCAGTAGCTTCTTTCAGAGAGAATAAGGCATCGGTCACCTTTTGAATGTATTCTCCTTATATTCTCTTATTCTCTTATGTAACGGCCTCTAAAATAAGCCTTATATAGGTCTAGGGTTGTGAGAAAAGAAACCCTACACAAATACAAAAGCCTGGCCCAAAAATCAAAAAGCTGAATTTTCGTAACCTCGACAGATAGCAGCTATCGAGGAGGTGTCGAGCAGGTGTCGAGGTTTAATGAATCTCAACAGATACAGCTATCGAGGAGGTGTCGAGAAGGTGTCGAGGGGACAGAAACTTTCTCGATCGATCGACCAGCTATCGAGAAGCTATCGAGATTGCGATAAGAATCAGCTGAAGATCTTGACAGATAGCCAGGTGTCAAGGAGGTGTCGAGAAGCTATCAAGCTATCTATCCGCAGGTGTCGAGCTATCTGTCCAGCTTTATTGAACACCTTTTCTTCACTTGTTTCTTGGTCCAATTTTCATGGCTTTAATACTAGACTTAAACAACATGTTTCTTCAAGTATTAAACACAACTTAGATCTACCCAAATACAAGTAAAGTGCGTTTTGTCAAAGGATTAGCCAACTACATAAAATATGTCCTTAACAAGTACAAATCTCCACTTAAGGTATGACAACAGGAGAGGGAAAGGAGAATATATTACAAAAATTTCTCTCTTAAGGATGAGTAGCTCTCTCTAACAAGGTGGGTGTTGTAGAAACCTTTCTAAGGTTTTCTTCTAAGTAGTCTCCTTACAATTTTGTGGGCAATGAGGGTATATAGAGTATGGGTGAAGGGTAGAATCAATTTGAATATATTATCACTTTTAAGTTTAATCAATTTGAATAATTTGTAATGCATTTTCACTTTTGAGTTTAATCAATTTTAATATGTATGCTATAAATACATACTAGTGTGATTTATTTAGTTAGCATGTTAAATATTATTACATAAGTGACGATAAATTAGTCATTAGTTGAATACATTCAAAATTTATAATGAATACACCCTTTATATATGTATATATATAATTTTTTTTATAAATTTCATTAAGTGTTGGTGTATTTTACAATACACGATACAGAAAAATAAAAAATTAATTTACAATGCGATTGATGTTTTGACAACTATGGATATAATCATATTGTACATGGTTATGTTATTTTGTGATTAGGAAGACTCATGCAATGAAAGGAAAAATCTGTGTTGGTAACCTGCATGACATGAACAAACACCATGAAATGAACAATAGCCTTAAAAATAGCCTAAAATCACTCCGATGATCAAATTAGAGTCTCAGAAGGGTGAAAATAGTTTGCTGAAAGTGTTTGGTTGAGAATGCATGCTTGGATGATATGGGAAGGGTTATTTTTATATTTACAATTACCCACATTTCTCGCTCAAATGTGTCATCACCTAATTTGTGCTTTCAGTGGTTTTAACGTTAATTAGTCTGTTTTTTTGGTCTAAAATGTATGCCTAAACTAAATTAGATAAATTAATGGAATTTGCCCTCTCACTTTTTTACTTTTACTCTTTTTAACAACCATTTCTCTTTTGTCCTTCCTTTGGTATTTGGTTTTGTAGTAGTACCTGTGATTTTCTTCACCTCCCAACTTAATACATGCAACTTCCAGTTCTTCCAAATTTAAAATTGGGACTGTCAAAGTTAGGCTGCCCACTGTACGTGTTTAAATCTCTGTAAAACTAGATTGTTTAACCTAATTAATTAACCAAGTGAATACTAAGGTTTATTATTCAGATCTAGGTTAAAAAAAAAAAAATCATATCATGTAAAGTAGCGGAAAATAAAGAACACAATGATATGATTACCCAGGAAAACCTAACCGGTAAAAAACTTGGGAAAGATTTAATCTAGCTATCCTCAAGGTAAAAAGCAAATCCACTATGAAAGAATTGAAGTTTGTATAATATAACTTAGACCACTAACATTCTATTGCTACCTCGAGTAGAAAACTTACTACCACGACCTCATGATAGCTCCGAATCCACGGACTACTTCTTTCCTTGATCTGTAGCAACTATAAGTTCTCCTACTTGTGACTTTGAGACTCCACTCAAAAGTTTTGGATCTTCTTAAAAGTTCTTTATGTAGCAACTGAAACCACCATCAAGTTCTTGATGCAAATCTTGATCTTGATAGCTCTATATGTGTATATGAAGGTAAACACCTCTCAAATCTCACAAAAGATTCAACACACAACTCAACAAAGATTGTAGAGAGCTTTTGGGTACAAAACCATAGATCTACAAAAGAGGCACACTTTTCTCTCTCTGAAAAGCCTTATAAAAATGTGCTTAGGGTTTCCTTTATATACTAGGAGAAGTAGATCTGAAACCCTAATCCTTAATGGGCTTGAACTGCTGTTTGGGCTTAATTCAAATTCTGCATATACGATTCTCAATTGATTGAGCTTTACTTTCGATCGATCGAGCTTTGCCATTTTGCCCAGTAAGTTTCTGCATTTAGCTCGATTCAAACAAATAAACTTTGAGCAAGCCTAAACTTAGACTCATTGTTTTGATCATGGTTTGCCAACATATACAAAGTGAAGTTCTAATACATTTAGTTTCTAAAGTCTTAGAACCTAACACCCACATTACTTTAAATTGGGCCTTATCGAAGTTGAACTTGAGGCTGTCAAATTTGCCTAATCAAACCATCAAACTTGTCAAATATTATTCTTGAAGGGGATGCTGCCAATGTTCTGAAAGAAAATGAAGAAAGCCTTATTGGGTCAACTCCTTAGTCATTGAATAGATATAAAGCTTTTGTTAGGAAAACTTAACAGCTAGTCTATCTCTCTTATATATAGGACCATAAATTCTCTAGCTCACAATTGGCTGCTTGGGCCTTTAGTAGAAGTTTGGGCCAGCATCCATCTCTGACTTGTTGAATTGGATTTTTGTTCCAGATTACAGAGATGGATAAGGGCCCTTCTTCCTTCTTCCTTTTTTTATTTTTATTTATTTATTTTATATCCCTATTTCCTGTTGCCTTTACTCTGCTTAATATGTATGCATCTCTCTTCTTTGTTGTTTAATGAAAGAGGTAATATTAAGGGAAAAAAAAAATCAAACTTTAATTGGGCATATCAAATTAGGCTTTCCAAATCTTGGAGTTTGCGAGATAATTATCTTTTTATTTTATTTTATTTTTTATTTTTATAAATGCGAGAATTGAGTTCATTGGCCATCTTTTTTCCTAGAAGCAAGTTACTTTTCATCGTGATGAGTTAAACCCTGCACTAGATGGCCTTGCCAACCCTAGTACTAATGTGTTATGCAGACATGAACCCAAGCGCTAAAGTGAGGAGGACAAGATGTAAGTGATGTAACAAGTTGAGAAATGTATTACAACATATATAAGTTAAATATCAAATTTGTAATTTTGTTATATTAAAGAATATGTAATTCTGTCATTTTATCAAGCTAAATTGCTTTGTAAGTTTCTTCAACAGAGTCAAAAACTTTCTTGAACGTGAAGAATTCCCATCCATACTCGAGATTATAGTCATTTAGTTGTATTTGAAAAACAAATTCTTTTCCATTCAAATTTTCTATTTGCAGGTAGGATGATTTCTTTGGGCACCTAACAAAATACAAATTGTACATAGAAGTAATAAAAACAAAGGAAAATATTTAGATGAAACAATTAAACCAAACACAAAACCAAGTTTGATATAACCAAGACACTTAAATATGCAATCACATTCAAGCAAGAAACAATACAAAATAAAGGAAAAGACTGGTAAATACCTGGCTGTTCTCGTCTTGCATTCTTATTAAGATTCTTACACAGAAAATTAAGGATCCATAGTTCCAAATAACTCAGATAACAGAATACCAAATCCCCATATGCAAAACAATAAAAATCCAATTTTCAGCCAACATTCAAGAAACATTAATAGAAGAGAACAAATTAAATAAACCAACTGCAACCAGAAAATAACTACAAAAGTAGAGAAAAAAGTACAACAAAAGCATTCAGAACATGAAAATCATCCAAGTCACAATTGGGAATGGCCAAACACTTCCTAGCAATATGAAGGAAACAATGTCAAAAGAATTCAAATTAAGATCATTCAAGGCAAGAAATTGGTTTTATCATAGGTGCATAAAAGTACTTAATACAGAAAGTTATTTAAAACAGTGCAGATTTTTTGAAATAGTACAAAGCAGTACAAATTTTTATGAAACAATGCAGTGCAAATTTTGGTTGTAAAAAGTGTAGATTTTAGATGTAAAACAATGTAGATTTTATGCTAAAAATTCCAGAAATTTTAAATCAATCCAAACAAATAAAGGGAGGAATAAAAATTCTCACTTTGGTTAACAATAATATCATTCTTTAGCTTCATGGAACATAGGAACAAACTACAAATTTTTTACTAATATATTGCTATTGCAAAGTTTCTGAGAAATAGTTTAGTACTAATTAGTTGCTCTAATGGCTTGACGTATATATTTGTATATGTAATCATAAGGATATGTTTTGAAAATTACATTACTTACACACTGAAAAAATAATAAACTAATCTAAAACTCATATCCAGGAGATGCATAGACATGGATATAAACAAATAGATAGAGATTTTTTTACATGGGTATAGACAATTAAACCATTCACCTCAGAAACTTCATAAAAATCTGGGTTGGGCGTGACTTCGAGCAAATCCATCTGTGGGCTAGGTTGGGTGTGCCTATTCGCCCATCTGATTGAGAATCTCGAATCTTTTAGCCTTACTATCATCTACTAGTCATCCCTTTCATTCAATCTAATGGAAACTGAGTCATAAATATGATGGGGGCAATGAGGAAAGATTTTGAAGGAGATGGTCGATTTGGGGGAGGCATCGATGAAGAGGATGGTCAGATTTGGGGAGGCATCGATGGGTAGAGAAGAGAGAGGATAGGGAGAAATAATTATCAGGGTTGATTTTTAGAGTTGGGTTTTGGGGGAAGGAGAAGGGTAGAGACTTGCATTTGAGGTGAAGGAGATTGTAGAGAAGAGATACGTTTTGAGTTTTTGATTTTTAGAGTTGGGAAGAATCTCTAGTTATAGGGTTTTATCTTCTTTTTAATTTTTAATTTTTTAAAAAATATGGCTGATGTGGAAAAGTGTGGAAGCTCTAAATCCTACATGGCAACCTCTAAGGAAGTAAAAAAAAAAAAGTCAAATATTGGTCTGAGACTTCGGTTTTATATTATACTAGTCGCTAACTCATGCGATGCACGAGAAAACTATTTATTTAATATTTTTTTATTAGATATAATGTTTTGCAAATGTAACTTTTGTAAGAAGATTTAAAATTTTTTTTGTTTCTTCCTCTTGAATTGCACATTAGGATTCTAGTCTAAAAAATTATTATCCTCAATATGAAAAATTGAAAAAAATGTTTCAATCGATGCAATGTTTTAAACATAATGATTAACTTAATTTTTCTAGCATAATTCTCCCAAACATGTAATTTTCTAAGTAGTAACAGCTTCATCATCACCTTCAACAACATGAGCAATCACATCCCCAACCCTAAGATCCAATGTCATAAGCGTTTTCCCTAGGGCCAAATGTAGCCATAGCATGACTTTTAGTCTACATTGTAATAATAATATAGCGAGTCTATTCAACAACCAAAACGATAAAAACCAATACAAAAGATTTGTTAACAGTGTACGTCAATTGCAAAATCACCGATCAAATAATCAAAGTATGTGAATTGGATCCTCAACAGCAGCAACAGTGCAACACTGCTGTATTTACTATTTATATAAAGAGAACAATACAAAATCTCACCAATAAATATGGAACAATTATGAAGTTAGTTAAACATATGAATGCTAATATATATAAAAAAGCTTTTAAACCACAGTTTTAATTAACAAAACAAAAAATAGTCTAAATTCACAAAACAAAAATAATGTTTGTTCTTTACAAGAAAAAACCAAAGAAAAAACCTAAAAAATAGAAACCTAACAATTGATAAAGGAACGAATATAAATCTTTTTTTAACAATTGCATAAACAATTAATTAAATTTCACGCAACAGTGTTTTTCTAAATTTAAGGAATACTGTTTGTTCCTTTGTTTAATGGACTAAATTTCAGGAATAATTATAAAACGAAAGCTGAACATAAAACCAGTAATAAAATAAAAGCTGAATATTAAATCATCAAAGAAGTTTTTGTCAACGGAATCATTTGCACAACAAAGGCAAGGAGAAAGAAAAAGAAAAAAAATCATTTGCACAACAATGGCTAGCTTGCTGACTTCATTGCTTGCAATGGGCCTAGCAATTAACCATCTACTAAAGCCTAAATTAATGGAATTTACCCTCCACTTTTTTTCACTTTTATCTTTTAAACACCCATTTCTCTTTTGTCCTTTCTTTGGTATTTGGTTTTTTAGTTGTGCCTGTGATTTTCTTTTCACCTCTCAACTTAGCACATCTCTGCTCATGAAATTTCCGGTTCTTCCAAATTTACAATTGGGCCTGGCAAAGTTCGGCTCTCCACCTTACTTTAAATTGGGCTTTTCGAATTTAAAAACTCGAGTCTGTCAAAAAGTTGACTAATCAAACCATCGAGAAACTTAAATTAGGATATCCAAACCCAGGAGTTTGTGAAATTAGTTTTTGTTAGGGTTATATTTTCTATGTAATTGGCTAATTATTTGACAAAACACACTTTACTTATAATTGGGTAGATCTAAGTTGGGTTTAATGTATCAAGAAATATGTTGTTCAAACATTTCAAGTAGTTTCATTAAAGACATGGAGATTGATCTAAAAAACAAGTGAAGAAAAACTGTTCATTTAGTCTTGATACAAGCTCGACAGATGCTACTATCAAGTATTAATGGAGAAGTTCGACACAAGCTCAATCTATTGAAATCTACGATTTTAGAATTTCTGGATCTGAAATTCGGCCCATGATGACTTGGATGATTAGAGTTTCTTTTCTTACAACCCTAGTCATATATATGACTTATTTTAAAGTCATCAAGTATGAAAACAGAGACCTAGAACTCAAATACTCTGTGTGAAGTTACTAAGTTTGTACGCGTTAGGATTTTGTAACCAACTGCTTCCTGAACTTCGTTATTGATGAAGTGAAGAACTTTGCAGTCAATAACAATTAATCAAGTTGTTGGAGTTAGCCACGTATTGGGATCTGTGCAAAGGAGTTAGTCATAGATTGGAGATTTGTGCAACAAAGGAAAGAAGGCTATTACAAGATCAAGTCCAATTGGGTATTGGAGTGAAGGTTCAACTGTAGGTTGGTATTTTGGGATAGGTTAGGATAGTGGTTAGATTCCTTATATTTGTAACCGCTTGATTATTGATTAGTAGATTCTTGGAAGTGGTGACTTCAAATTCATCTGGTGGGGTTTTTTCTTTGCGAGAGGTTTTCCTCATTTGTCAATAAATCATCGTGTCAATTTATTTTTCGCTGCATTTAGTTTATTTGATGATTTGTTAGTGTCTCCCCAATTGGCATGTAATTTGACTTAATTAATCAACTTGGGTAATTGAATTAATTAACCGGGGTCAATCTATGTTAACCCAATAGTTTTCACTGTGTGTACATTAAAAATACAAAAGGGGGAGAGGTAATTTTTGCTATATAAAGTATTAGCTTGTAACCCATGCATATGCATGGATGCATTTAATCTAGGAACCACAAACTTTTCCACGACTCATGAGTGGTGGAAATAAAATAGTAGGTTCATGTGGGTTCATGATTTCACTACTCATGAAATAAAATAAATAGGTAATTTTTGGGCCTTTGACATCAAACCAAAATCAATTTATTAAACCTGGAATGTCTTCCTTGAAAAAAAAAATATCAGTTGATTTTTTTTTTTTTTTTAATTTTATAAGATATCAGTTGATTAAGTTACAACTTTTTCACTTTTGTACAATAAAGATCATTGAATAAACACATTAGAAATCCAACGTAGAGATGCATTGATGTGTTGATACATGCATTTAGAGGGAAGTAAATCATTATCAAACTAATTAGCATAGTCTGAGTTAGCTTAATTGAAATGGATATAGGGACTCAAATTTTGGGTCGCAAAACTCACAAGTCACAATGTCAACAAGTTGTGAAATATGTTGTGACAAAAATTGTAATCGGAAAAAGAACTGATTTAAATGAGGGGCTCACTAGGCTTAATCTTTTCCATTATTAATTATAAGTTTCTAGAGTGAACAACTTGGGCACATGCATGATTAACCTAATAACCACTAGTTTGTTTTTGTCAAACTTATTATCATAGCCCATGTTAAGCTTCAGCACTATTTGGAAGAACGAATGTCTTGTCTCCATACATTCTCCGATCCAAATAATATAGCTAGGGTTTAATTTTTGACTTTAATATTTTTAATAAAAGAATGAAACCAAACTGGGAAAAAGAACGATTTAGACCGTTCTTGCTCAAACACTTACTTTCAAGAAAATACAAAAGTTGAAGATGAACATAATGACTAACTCTCTGCCTTTCTATCAAAATATTAATTAAAATACTAAGAAAATTGACAATGAGTTCCTAGATATCAATTAATCACTACTTCATTCTGTCAAACTTAACATATAGTCTGCATTATTCTTAAGAATCAATCAGTGGAAGAACCTATGTTTTGTCCCCATATGTTGTCCAAATATAATTACTGTTTAACTTTAACTTCAATATTTTTAACAAATTAAAGATGAAAAAAGAAAAAAAAAAGGTCGTTCTTGATCAACCACACGTACTTTCAATAGAAGCACATGCGAGTTGAAAGAGACTAGAGAATCAGAGATCGATCAAGCTCATGCAGTTTTTATTTTTATTTATTTATTTATTTTTCACATTTTACAATGTTCACATATCGTCTGGACATGAAACATTTCACGTCCTAGAATATGAAACTATATTTAGTCTTATTTTTAATCAAAAGCATAGGGCAGAGAGAGCAACATCGACAAGTTTTATGCACCGGCTGGACATTTTCTAGTACTCATCTTGTGGATTTCACCCGTGCATTTTGAAGGAGCAGAAGGTGGGACGGGACCTTTATATTTAAGTGAAACATGAACTTCATTACCATGAACCCTCGGATCATGACCAGCACTCATCTCATGGTTCCCCACCATGTTTGGATTAAGAGGGCGAGCTTGGGATCTAAAAAACAAAAGCAATATGATCAGTTTGAGCCACACAAAATCTCAACCTATCCATGAATTTTCACTCTCTCTAGCTTGATTTCAAAAGCAATATCAGTGTGAAATATATATAACTATAGAGATGAAGTGTGTTGCGTTAGTTTGGTGGGTTTTATAGAAATGAAAAAACTACCTTCCTGATGATGCCATGTCAGGTGAGGCCCAATTGAGGGCAGGCCCAATTGGATAATAAATATATATATTTTTGTCGGTGGAATGTTTGTCAAAGAATGGGACAAGGTTGACCACAGCCCTAGAGATACTCGGAAATGAAATGGGCGTGTTGGCGTTGGAGCAATGCTACATGCACAAAAAAATTGACAATATTTTTTGTACATGCTGGTATGACAAGTTTGTACTAGTTCTAATCTATGCCAACAATTGATATTATTTTTTTTACCTATTACTTATAATCTACCACATCAACATGTATCAAATTTGTTATCAAAATTTTTTTTTGGGTGCATTTAGACTTTCTCATGCGGGTTGAGTGTCCCTCATGCTAGTGGAGTTACTCCACAAAAGAAGACTAAAACCAATTTTTAGGGGAGTAATGCTAAGTACAACATTTTCATAACAAATCATAGCTAGATGATAAGTCGTTATTTGTTCTAATATGAGTTTAATATTGAAATTAGTTTTTTGTTTATCAATAATAGCTTACTACATAGGATTTGTTGTGAAATTATTATAGACGCACAATCTCATTTTTAGGATGGTAGTTTATACAATCTTTCACAAGTCACTTCTTTTTTTTTTTTTTTTTTTTTTTTTTTTTTTTTTTTTAAAATTTTTTTATAAGACTTTCACGAGTACTTGATAATGGTAAGTCATGGTTGTGGGGATAAATGGCTCGGATAACAGAATTGGGCTGTGGGTCGCACCCAAGGACGCCAAAGAGCTCGAGGACAAACATGTATTAGTAAAGGCAAGTAGGTTATCAGGCCAAGAATGAGAGTTGGTCACGACAAGCAAGTGATGTTGTCCGAGGAGACAAACCTCATCAAGAAACAAAGTGGAAGCTTGAAGTCCGACCACCCAACAAGTATTAGGCAGTGGACAACCATGCTTGGAAGGAGGATAAGCTTCAGAGAGAGGTGAGTCAACAGAGAATTGAGAAATATCTGAGAAGAAAGTTGCTACCACCACATTGAATACTCTGCACCTAACCAACTAGCCGCATTAATGTGGAGGTGATGCTTGAACAGTAACTTCTAGCCTTACAGCTACTCACAAAGATTTCAAGAAAGTTTTGATGGGACAAGTATTAAGGAGATTAATTATTTGATCAACAAGTGGAGGGCTAAGATGAGAGAAGGTGGACGAGTATAAAAGGGAAAGGATTCCATTACAGAGGGGGGAGGAGAAAAAAGAAAGAAAATAAACACTGTATAACCAAGAACTAGAACATTTGTAGAAGTTTGGGATATAAATAAGAACATACCATCCTCAGATTTGACAGAGGAGTGTTTTTCTTTTCAATTTGCTCTTCTCAATCATTCCTATACTAAACTAACCCGTTGTGATTCATATTTGACTTGTTAAATGATCAATATTAACCCACTCTTTAACAAATTTATTATTGTGGGCTTGTTGGGCCATTGTCCAAATCTTTTGGGTTGCAGATTAAATTGTCCCCCTACAATGGTGACAGATGAAAATGTAAAGAAAATGATGGGCTTATAATTCATATATACAATCATAACCTATCTTTTTGAAGTCTTATTATTTGTCAAAAAAAAAAAAAAAAAAAATCTTTTGAGCTGATGGTAAAAAAAGGGTCATGATAATGAGTGTTTTTGTGTATCAGATAAAGCTAAATTTTATAATGTAATTGGTAGACTTTTTTTATTTATCTGTAGAAAATCACTTTCAATTTATTGTCTATTTTTATTTGTTTTTGCTATTTTCTAATACCAGTGAGACCATTTTGAACCTCCTCGATGAAAGCACAATGGAGGAGCTAGGGATTTATCCTTGGAGGGCATTAAAATGTAATGATTAAATCATTACATATTATATGTTATATATAGTAATGTAAAAAATCACAAAAGGGTTGGTCTAGTAGTTGTTAAGATCTCATAAGATCTATGAGATATTGAGTTCAAAACTCCTAACCAACATCAGGGAGTCAGAATGATTCTTCTATGTAATTACTTGATGTGTATGGGAAGGGAAAACTACACGTACTCAAGGGAATGACCAAGCTCTTGAACAGCTTTAGTCACCCACGGTAACCAAAATAATAAAATAGAAAATGTAAAAAGAAAAAAAAATTATTAATATTTCCAACATGCAGAAGAAGTATTTTACAAATTAATAGTTGTATAACAACAAGTATGAATCAAACTTAATAGGTGTATGTTAAAATTAAGAATAAGGTAAATTGCAAATTATACTCTTAAAGTTTGAGGTTGTTTAAATTTTACACTTCAAAGTTTCAGAAAATTGGTTTTACATGATAAAGTTTGGTTTTGTTAATAATTTACCTCTACAATTAATTTTTCTGTTAAGTGACACATTCTCAGACTGATGTGTTTTATTTTTGCCAAATCCGTCTCAAACTACGTCGTTTCATTGACCAAGAGAAAAGCTAGCACAAGCACAATCAAAACTACATCGTTTTGGCCTCAAGTTAAAACTCAAATCTCTAGCTTAAACAGCAGCATTTCAGGCCAAACTCTAAAATCTAAAGCACAATCCACGGAAGGAACAGTGAGAGAAGGGAAGTAGGGAACAAATCAATTCTAAGGTGAGAACTGCAATCAATTCTCGGCAAGGAAGGGTAGCAGATGTGTGGTTAAAGCCATGTTTGAGCGCTTCACAGAAAAAACATAATAATTTTAATTGCTGTAACAAAAAATTTTAAAGCCATGTTTGAGCACTTCCGATTCTTTTTCTTCAACCACCTCAGCCAGTGAGAATTAACGGCATAATCCCTCAGAAAGAAGAGCTGAAGATTGCTTTGCTCTTTTCCTAGCTACTAGACCTTAACAAGTTTGAAAGAGACTGTGGAACAGCTTCCATTGACGCTTCGATCAATGGAGAAGCTGTTGAGTTCGCTGCAATATATCGCCGTCAATTGAGGTAATAAACAACCTGAGCAAACATTTATTTTAGGTCTGTATGCTGACCCATTGATTTGTTCCCTCACTGTTCTCCTTCAGTGGATTGTGTTTTAGATTTCAGAGTTTGGCTTGAAACGGTGTGACTTAAGCTAGAGATTTGAGTTTTAACTTGAGGCTAAAATGACGTAGTTTTGATTGTGATTGTGTAGCTTTTCTCTTGGTCATGAGAATGCTAGGCCATATTAGTCCTAGAAAAATATTGTTTCATTTGACTTTTTAGTTGAGTCATGAGAAAACTAGGCCATATTAGTCTTATTTTATGTTAATATATCAATTGAATGGAAAGTTAAGAGTTGGAATAAGATTGTGCATTATGAACCATTATAAAAGAAAGTTAATGATATAATTTAGGACAATGTGAGTTTCAACTTTCCAGTACTAAAAATTATCTTCATGTGTGTACATGTGCGGAGATACATATATATAAGTTAATTTTTCACCTAATATATATATATATATATATATTGAAAAATATTCAAAATAAGCCTCTATTATTTACTATTTAGCCTCTTAGTGGCTTTGCCACTGGTAGTTCATACAATATTTCATGAGTTACTTGGTAGTGGTATGTAAGTCATGGTTGATAGATGAAAATGTAAAGATAATGATGGGCTTTTATTCCTTACAATCATAGCTTATCTTTTGAAGCCTTATTATTTATCAAAAAAATAACTCATCTTTTTAGCTAATGGTAAAAAGGGTCCTAATAACAGGTGTCTTAGTGTACTCATTAAAGTTAAATTTTATAATGTAGTTGATTAACTATTTATAGAGAATCAAGCCATTTTCAATTTAAAGTATATTTTTATTAGTTTTTGCTATTTTCCAATACAAGTAAGACCATTTTGAAACCTCCTTGATGAGTGCACAAGGGCACCCATTAACAAAGGCCTTGTAAAGAATTAAAAGATTTTGTATTCTCGAGGGGAAATTATCTTATGAATTTTGTTATAAAATAATAGTTTGCTAAGGACATAGGAAAACTAATTGAATTTATCTTAATCACATAACATTTGAGATAGTGCTCCAAAGAACAATGACATAAGTAGAACGGCACAAGAAACATAGCACATCCAATTCAAGATGATAACCCCTAAATCCACAAGGGATTCATTGAATCCACTAGAAATAAAGAAGAAAACTCTTTGAAGTTTTATTGATGAGAAATTTGTATTATGCTTTGAAAATTTGTTTACAAACTTTGAGACCTAATGAAAGTTTCCATAGAACTTGATTGACAGGATCAAATATTCTAAAACAAATCTTAATTGACTAGAAAAGCATTAAAAGCACATAAAATCAAGGAAATAACAACTCTAAACCTAAAATTCTGATAATTACATGAAAAATATCAAAATTAATATATAAAAAATATCATACTTCATACTTTAGCCATCAACCATCCACAACACAAAACATAGGGGTGGGTGTGAAAAAATCATTGAACTTTTTGTGTTGAGAGTTTTTTTTTATAAGAAAATATTAAAACTATCACAAAATTTACTGCAAATAGCTTACAATTTTTATTGGAATCATTTTAACAACATAGTAAACACATGTTAAGTTATATATTTCTTTTATAATTTGTGACACTTCAATTTGTAAAATTTTATATAATAAAATTTATAGTACTTTTTGCATTATTTGTCTATAATCGTAGGACTCACATGGTATAAAAGAGAAAAAATATATGTCGTTCCCTTTAAAAAGAGCAATATATAATTATATATGAGCCACAAGGAAAATATGTGAATATACATATGAAGATAATTTATGGATTCAATAAAAAAACAGAAGTATTTAGCAAAAAAACCAAAAAGCACAAACTAAAAGGCAAAAAGAAAAGAGGTGGCTAAAAATTAGGTGAAATCATGAGTGCATTTGGCTTTTGCTTATTTCTGATAGTTTATTTGTATAGTATTTATCAAAAGATATAGTTGTTGGTAAGTTTTTTGTTATAAGTGTAACAAAAAGCTAAAAATTAAATTATTTATAAAAAGTTAAAAAGTAAGAAATTTTATAATAAAAAACTGAAACAAAGAGCAAAAAAGTAAAAACAAAAAATTGTGGCCAAACTCACCCCATAAATGAGTGCCACACGGTCCCGCTTGTTTAAAAAAATAAATAGACATTAATGGAATGGAAGAGAAAAAAGAAGAGATATGTGAATCATATATAAATTTATTATATATTTAACAAATTGTTATGGATTCCCCTTTTGTATGATTATGATTTAGTGTGCGGATCTTTTCTCACTAATTGATGTGGAATTGCAAAAAGAGGAAAACTAGATTCATTTTGTGATGATATTTGACCAGATTATAAGGGTCATGATTGTATATACTAGATGATGTTCACCTTTATTATTCTTCTTCTTTTTAAAGAAAAGACTTCGGAAGTCAATGACAGTTGACTGAAAGTTGGAACCAATATGTTTGTCATGTTCGAAAGTTATAATGGTATATGTTAAACTTGGATTATAATTTGGAAGAACCATATATCTAGAGTGCATTTGGATTATATGATATAATCATTTGCTCAACACTATATAATTTTAATCTTCTTGATTTGTTTTGTGGGATTTTGTATGATTATGATTCATTGTATATGGATCTTTTCTCCTCTAACTGATGTGGAAGTGCAAAAAGAGGAGAGGAAAGTTAGATATGTTCACATTGTATTCTAGAATCTAGATGATGTTAACCTCCTCCTTCTTTTTCTTCTTTTATTTTTCAAAGAAAAGATTACCTAAGTAAATGACGGTTGATGGAAAGTTGAAAACCAATATAAGTGGAGGTCCATGATGAAATTGGTTTTTTACGGTTGGAAATGGATAATACTGAAATCAACATCATATTCATGAAAATGGTGAATATGTTAAAGGCTGATTCAAGATTAATAATGTAAATTAGCATTTACACGTTTTCCTAGTAATACTAAGCATTGACTTATGGCCTTGTTTTTCAACGGAATTTCATTAAACTTTATCTCTCCTATTTTCGTGTCCTTCCATTCTAGAACCTATCATCATGTACAATCTGATTGCTAGGGGTGTGCAGAAAACCCGCCGACCCGCCAAACCCGACCCGACCCAACCCGACCCACCGGGTTGGGTCGGTTTTTAGGCCTTGGTGGGTTGGGTTGGGTTACAAAATTTTTTTTTATGGCGGGTCGGGTTAGGTTTGGGTCATAAAATTATAAACCCGCCAAACCCGACCCGACCCACCGACCCACCCATATTTAATATATATTTAAAATATATTATATATTTAATTTTTTATAAAAAAAAACTAGGGCACTTATATATATTTAAATATATATATATATATATATTATATTTAATAATTAAAAAAAAAAACCAGCTGTAGAGCAATACTTCCTCAGTTTCTCCTACTAATACTAATTATATATATAATATGTATTATATAATTAATAAAATTTTTAAAATAACAAACTTTTCCTATCCTATATAAAAGCCAATTAGTTCACACAAACTTTAGTAAATTATTATTGTTGTTTAGTTATTGGTGTTGTTTGCCCTTAAGGAATTACATCGATACTAATCTTTGGGTTTTTTTAATATATTAATATTTATATTTTTTTTCTACTCAATTTAATAATAATAAATAAATAAAAATTTCAAACCCATGGGTTCAACCCGACCCAACCCGACCCACATGGGTCGGGTTGGGTCGGGTTGAATTTATGTGATGGGTTGGGTTGGGTCGAATTTTTTTTGACCCACCGTGGTGGGTCGGGTCAAAAAATTCCCTCAACCCGACCCAACCCGACCCATGCACACCCCTACTGATTGCAATAAAATAAAGTAAATAATTACATTTTTTTTATTATAAAAAATCCGAAACTCTATAGTTCATAGTTACAAAATTACAAAAAGAATGCAACATATATAAACTATGCTCCAATAACCCTAAAAATAGTTATAATACAAAAAATGAATTAAGAGCTATTATCAGGAACGAACGTCATAGGTTGAAATTCTTTTACTCATAAAAAAAAAAAGAGTAATAAAAAAAAAAAAAAAGAAATAGCACTAAGTGATCGAATTACTTTGTAAGAAAGGACTACTTCCATTAGGAGAGAAAAAGAGGGTTTTTTATTTTTTTATTTTTTTATTTTAAGATTAAACATGAAGAAGAGACATTTATTTATTTTTGATTTTAGTAATTGACTTGTTGTTCAAAGGGAATAAAGAGAGGTGGGAGTGCCTAATTTTAAGGGATATAAATAAGGGGTTTATCTTTGAATTAAAATAAGTAACGTACATTGGTAGGAATTTTTAATGATAGCAATTAAGAAGAATTAATTTCTCCTAATTATGGGGAAGGGTAAGTATCCTATGAGAAGTGGTAACGTTTTTAATGATAGTAATGAAAAAACATATCCATAAGTTTTTTTTTTCCTCTTTCTCTTACAAAATTTAGACTATAGACTTACACTTCACTTTTATATTTACAAATTTCTTTTCTATACTATGAATATGGTATTAACTGACAATATAATTATATTTTATTTTTGTCATTATTGTTATAAGTCTAAGAAACTAGAATGCCAAGATGAATTATTTAAAATATATATTAAAATAAAGAACAATAAGAAATAGTAAATGTTGATGATGATGAAGAAAATTTCAATGAAGAAATAAGTTTACAAAATGATGAATATGATGATAATATTGACTTGGACAGAGTTGATTAGGCAATATGATAAATATGTTGAAAAGAAATTATTATTTTAGGTCATTTGTAATGAATTATCACTTTTGAATTTAATCAATTTGAATATGTATGTTATAAACACATACTAGTATGATTTATTTAGTTAGCTTGTTAAACATTATTACATAAGTGATGATAAATTAGTCATTAGTTGAATACATTCAAAATTTATAATGAATATACCTTTTATATATGTGTGTGTGTATATATATATATAATTTGTTTTTTTTTTTTTATAAATTTCATTAAGTGCTTGTGTATCTTACTTTTGATACACAATAGAGAAAAAAAAAAAAATCGAGATAAAATTCACATTTTGACAACTATGAATATAATCATATTGTACATGGTTGGGTTATTTTGTGTTTAGGAAGACTCATGCAATGAAAGGAAAAAATTTGTGTTGGTAACCTGCATGACACTAACAAACACCATGAAGTGAACAATAGCCCTAAAAAGATAGCCTAAAATCACTTCGATGATCAAATTAGAGTCTCACAAGAGTGAAAATAGTTTGCTGAAAGTGTTTTGATTGAGAATGCATGCTTGGATGATATGAGAAGGGTTATTTATATTCACAATTACCCACATTTTCTCGCTTAAATGTGTCTTCACCTAATTTGTGCTTTTGGTGGATTTAATGTTAATTAGTCTATTTTGTTGGCCTAAGATGTATGCCCATGTTGTCTTTGGGGGCTTCTCAAAAAAAAAAATAAAGTTGTCTTTGGGGGTTTGCATTTGACAAACATACCACATTGCATTTAATATGAAGTAAAGTTGTTGGTGGTGCAATCAATTTGACTGTGACCGTTTCTAGCCTTCTGATCCACCTTTTGAGGAGTACTCATTAGGTCGGTTTTAAATATAAATTACTAATAGAAGAATTTATAAATAAGGATTAAATGAAATTCTATAAACTTGAGGAACAAATTGATAGTAACCAAAAGATAGGGACTAAAAGGTTAATTATGCATATTTGTATATATAAAGATAAATAAAATATGTTTATGCTTATGTCCAAAATAAATAATAATAATAATTTCAACTCTTTACAAAAATATTCTAGCCATCAAAGCTTATATTAAACTTGAGAAGAACTAAATGGTTGTTAACCCAAAATTTTTTGTATTTTCTTAGTGTTCATTGAAGTCAACCATATAATTATGAGAGACTGTGCCTTCGGCTCAAAACTTTTCAATTGGTTTTGGCCATGCACTCACGTGAATGGGGTGTAGTCGTGTTGGTTGCCTCTTAAGAGACAGTGGAGAGAATCCTACTGTTGTTATTCTTTCTTTTTGGTCAAAGTTTTACAATGCAGTTGTCAATTATTCAATTGGAAAACTAAGAAAATCAAATTTAAAAGTACATCATTTTATTAATGAATTGAATTTGAAATTGTATATCTCTTTAATAATAACTAAAAATTACATTACTTTAGTTCTAGATACAATTTACAACAAAAGTATAATGCGTGTTTCTGCGAATGGGGTGTAGTCGTGTTGGTTGCCTCTTAAGAGATAGTGGAGAGGATCTTATTGTTGTTATTTTCTCTTTTAGGTCAAGGACTTTACAATGGAATTATCACTTATTTAATTGAAAAAAATAAGAAAATCAAATTGAATAGTACATCGTTTTATTAATGAATTGAATTTGAAATTGTACACCTGTTTAATGATAACTAAAAATTACATTACTTTGATTCTAGATGTAATCTACAACAAAAGTAAAATGCGTGCTTTTGTTTCCGTTAAGGCCCCCCTCCAAAATGTTATTTCATAGCCAAAACAAATAATAATAATAATATAATAATAAAAAGTTAGATTTCTTGCACCACAATACAAGCTCGTTAATGAGCTTCCACCTTGGTTGGATTCACAATAAATTTTGCTGATCAAGAAAAGTACTTTCTTCGAAGAATAAAATTTGGCAATATTTTATGATAATCGTTTTCAGTTGTGGTCGGAAGATATAATATTTTATTAAGGATAGCGTTTGTTACGCAGATTTTATTACACATACTGTTACACAAAATTTAAATTGAAACCGTGACTTCAAAATACTATTTTAGATTCTAGTTTAAAAAATGTGTAATATGTTGTGTGTAACAATTTTTACCTTTTTATTAATTTATTGTGAAATTTTTTTTATGCGTAGAAGAATTCCATGAGTCTGGTTAGAACATGCATCAAATATGTATGTTGAACTTCCACCTCCATGTTTGGACTATGTCATTAAAGATATCGAGCTTCAAGGTCCTTTATCCTATGCAGAAGAAGAAATTAATGTAGAATTCATGCATTAGTAAGGTGCATGGAATCTAGAATCCTTATTCCACTACCTGAAATCAATGAACTTATTGGAGGCATTCCTTTGGCACAATACCACATCTAGCAAGACATTGATTTGGCCGAATAGTAACGGCCAATGCCATTGTAAAAGAAGCATCCAAATTCATATACACATGAAGGGATTCAAATTGATAAATGTTGATGGAATTGGATATGGAAAACCCCGCGTCCACAAAAAAATTCAAATTTTTATATGGAAATGCATCCATAATAGATTACTGACACGTTTCTTTATTGCTCACCACAAACATGGTATTGGCTCTGAGTGTCTTCGACGTCTAAATTTTGAAAGCACTTTATATGTCATTCGAGACTACCCTTAGGCAAAGGTATTCTGGATTGTTCTCCTGGGACAACATGAAATATCTTTTTTCCATAAATCGCTAGTAAAATGGTTACACGAAAATTTAACTAATATATCTCCTAGCTCTTTTCAAACAAGGCCTTGTAATATTCTACTTGTTTATGGAATTTGATAACTTTGGCTACCTAGGAAAAATAGGATATTCAATCCTCCTTCTAAAACACTAAATCGGCTAATGCACAAAACTTTACATTTGGTCATAGAATTTTATCATCTTGCATACAATAGAAAAACAAAAGGAACAAAAGTCATTAAAATAATATATTGGTGTCCTCCACAACCCCCTTTTATAACTTTAAATACAGATGGTAGTTCTAAAAATAACCCTGGTAAAGTAGGAGGTGGAGGTTTACTAAGAGACAGCAAAGAAAGATGGATAAAACGTTTCTCAATTCACATAGACACTGCCACAAATAATATTACAGAAATACAAGTTGTTAGATATGGTTTAAAAATGGATAGGGAGTTAGGATATAAACATATAAACTTAGAAATTGACTCTCAAATTCCCCTCAATTGGCTATCAACATACGGTGTTCTAGCATCTGAAATTTCTGTTTTGATTTTGGATTGCAGGATGCTGCTCTACCAAGAAGAGATCATCCTTCCACATCATGTCTTTCGTGAAGCAAATGACATGGCAGATGAACTAGCAAAGAGGGGACGGAAGCACTTATGCAGTTTCAAAAAATATAATAAATGTCCAAATTTTATTTATGTAAAATATGTATGTTATATTTTGCAATTAGGCACTCATTGCGAGTGCCTAGTGGACAATACTTGTAGGCGTGCTCCTTAGTTAATAAATATGTCCTCAATAAATAAATTAAAAAAAAGTATTAAAGCATGCTCAAAATCTCAAGCTCTCCATTTTCATTCTCTAGCTTTTGAAATTTTCTTAGTTGACCGAAGAATGAAGAGATGGTGAGACAACTTTGGTTTGCAAGTCCAACCCTCTAGAAGGTTTAATTTGTTTTGGGTTGATGAGTTAATTATAGAAGAGGAGAAGATATTTGGTATCAAATGATACCATATTAGCGGTATCAAAATCCAATAAGTGTGAGATATGTCAGCAAAAAATAACTAACCTACTAATAAATAAAAGACATATTAGTGGGTAGTTATTTTTGTATATATATCTTTTATTTATTGAATTTTGGTACGGATGACGTTGTATAATTCAATATAAAATACTTTTTCTTAGAAGAGACTAGGATGGTTACAACCTAGTTTTGTTTCTGCTTAATATTTTTTAATTAATGCGCAAGTGCAACCTTATCCCTCGTAGTTCAATCCTGAAAAAAACGGACTATCGAATGGAAAGAGGCCACGTCAGTCTGTTTACTTTGGGGTTTATATTTTTATTTTAAATTGGACTGTAAATGCTGTTATCTATGAAGAATATTATTTTTATCAAGCCAAAAAAAAAAAAAAAAAAAAGAGTTAAATGATTCTGGTTTCCAAAATTGAGTTTACTTTGTTTTGAGTAAAACTAAAATTATGTTGAAGTTTCATCAATTTTTCTCATATTTTATTGAGATAATATATTTAATTGGTATAAAATTGCTTTCATATGGCTTCATTACAAATACTTTTTATAACCAATCAGAATTCAGAAGTGCGGGCTCAAAACTTTGTGTAATTGACTTACTGGTTTTTTTTTCTTCTTCCCTGGAGTGAAAAAAAGCTAATATTTAGCACCTAATAAAAATGCAATTGGCTTGTTTATTTATTTTATGTACGAAAGTTTTTTTTTTTTGGTTAAAGATTGAAAAAAATTATAATTGTATTTATAAAAGAGGAGATTTTAAAAATGTCATGACAATAATGAAATTAAAAAACTAAATAAAAAACTTAATCTAAATTTACCTAAAAAGAAAATTTATTTTTTATTATTAATTTTTTCATATTGGTCATGTTCCATATCTATTAACATTCTGATGACAGTTGACGTTATGTGAATGATATGTTTTAATGGTTGTTTCATATTTGGCACTTAACATTCAAAATTAATAAATAAAAACATAAAAACAGCGTGTCATGCCTTAATCATTAACTAATTACTTTTTTTTTTTTGACAGAATCATTAACTAATTACTTGCAAAAAGGAATATGAAAACGGATGTTATAAAACACATTCCGTTCAAAATATGTTCCCATCTATATATATATATATATATATATATATATATATATATATATATTTTACGGACCATTGCTGAATAAAGTTTCCATCTTCTATTAAAAAAGAAAAATTACATGACCACGGTTAGAACATGCATGATGTATCAATATGTTGATCTTCCGTTCCTATTAGAATATGTATTTGTAAGATGAAAAGTGTTTTCATCTGTGTGCTTATTCAAAAATCATATCTTTCACAAGTTAAGATAGAAACAATGTTTTTGGACATAGTTGAAAGTAGATGCATAAAGAAGAGTAGAGTAGAGTAGATCGAAAATTAGCCTGATTTCTGGCTAACTTTATTCTACTCTCCTTACTCTCCCTCTCTCTCCCCTCAATCCAAACAGGTCATAGAACTTCCTGTGATATATAGGCGGCCTGGTTAATCATGTTCTACCTGGTTACTAGCATTCAAATGGCAGTTAGCCACCATTGAAAGAGACTAAAGAAATAGCATTTAACATTTTCCCCCCAGAACATAAAATGAAATGTTATAGGAATAATGAAAGGGTACCGTTTATTTTACACTTATTATTGTATACAATCGTACGAAATCATGATTTCAAGTTACGATTTTAATTCAAAACATTACCCTTTTATTACGGGAAATACTAATACACAACCATATACACATTTAGAGAAACATCATCAAAATAACAAATTTTAAGCACAACTAGAAAGTGGATATTTTGTACCACTACTCATCTGATCAGGGGTTGTCAATGGCATCATGGCCCATAGGTGGGTGTATTAGGGGCAGAAGGTGGGACTGGACTTCTATCAAGTGAAACAAGTTCACCACTATGAACTCTCTGACCAGCACTGATCTCATGATTTCTGATGTGAGAATGTGGGGAATACGAGACTGGCAACCCTCTTGAAATCTCTCCTTTATTCGGTACATTTTGCTCTTTAATCAATGCTGAAAATGTTGAGTTGGATAAGGATTGGTTCTTTCTCCCCTCCGTGTTTGGATTAATAGGCTGAACTTCGTATCTATTAACACAAAAGCAATATCAACATAAAGTACACCCAATATATTAAATAGAGAGTTTGATGGATGGTCTATTCAAAAAGATAGCTTGTTAAAAAAAAAAAAAAAGACTTTTTAGATTTTTTTTTTAATTTATTAAGAGTGTGTTTGACATTAGCTTATAAATTCAGTTTTTAGCTTTTAGTTTTTTTTTTTTTTAATCTTTTATGTATAGTTTTTTAAAATCTCACTTTTTTCTTGCATTTTCTTACTTTTTCAAATTTTTTCAAAGTACAAGTATATTTTAGCATACTCTTCAGCAAAAAACTAAATAAATTGTTTTCAAACAAACACTAAATTGGCATCATATAAACTCAGTTTTTAGCTTTTATGTACAGTTTTTTAAAATTTTATTTTTTCAATTTTTTTCAAAGAGCAAATATGCTTCAACACATTTTCAACAAAAGTTAGATAAACTATCCTCAAATGGACACTAAATCTCTGATTAGTTCAATGCTTTGACCTGATGTGGGTGCGTTAGGTCAAGTAACTCGTTTGAGGAGGAAAGATATCATACAAAATTTGAGTAACTTGTTTTTTATTTAAAGGCATAACTATATTTTTGCACAACATATATAAAAAAAAAAAAAACTATATTTTTGTGCAATGAATAAAATAAACTAATGAAAATAAATTCATTCCCATTCACACTAATTAAGAGGAACAATCCATTTTCTAGGAGTAGATCCAAGTACAAAACAAATTTTTAGGAGCATATCTATGTATATTTCATAATTTTTTTTTTTTGATAGATATATTTCATAATCTATTGAATAAATAAATTGTAATCAATAGATGAAATAATGTAATAGAAATAAACTCATGACTAGGCACTAGTCATATTGTAAAAAATGAAAAAATATAGGTTGCATATTGAGAAAAAATCAATTAAGTCTCTTAATTATTAAGTATATCAATTTATTCACTCAACTTTGAAAATCAAGTCAATTTCATCTTTTAGTCTCACAATTTCATCTTTAGGTGCGTACTCTCATCTCTATTAAACTTTTAATAGAATTAATAATTAATATTAACTTTATTTCAAAATTTTACACTCTCTATAATAACATTTTAATTTATATTTTACTTGACCCATCAATTACTTCCATTAAAATTTAAAAAGAAATGAGATCCAATGATAAACTTGACTATATTTCATAGATTGTTGAATAGGTCTTCTGATTGACGAAAATAAAGAGGGTAATGCTGAACTGCTATACCTTCCTATGACGAATTGTCACTTTATAATCATAATGAAAAAAGATTTTTGCTTAAAAAAAATAATGTCGAAAGAAATTTTTTTTAGAGAAACAAAAGCTGATATTTCCCACATATCACACTCTACACGAAATATATGCAAAACGAAAAAACTCTCCAATAAAAATTGAAGGACAACAAAAACCAGAATGTATCTCATGTTGTGGATACATGTATTCTTTCTCTTATAGTGGATCCACTTAACTGTGAAATCAATGCACGATCAAAGAGAGAGGATGCATATGTTGAATTTGTGATATTATTTTTGAACAAGTAGAAGTAGAAAATATAAATAAAACTATTAACAAGAAGCTGATAGTGATCATCGATAACATAATTTATTTTAAGTAAAAAATAAAAAGTAAAAAACTCCATTAGAGCAAATAAAACTTTGTTCATCCTGAACTTCAGATCAGGAATAAAGGGAGGTGAAGTTAAAATAGGTTTTTCATTCATATCTTTCAAGAAAAAAAAAAAAAAAAACCTATAGGAATCATTCAGATGAACTTTCAAGGATATATGGCATATCTATATATAACAGAGAAGGGTATTGAAGAAACTTACTGTTGAAATTCTATATTGATATAGGGAGAAGAAGTAGTAGATGAATTTGCAATAGTCCTGAAAGCTATCGCAGACAAAAACATGGTGGTGTTATAAGCTGACGGGACAGAAGCTTCTTGACCCATATGATCAACAATCGTGATCTGAATTGTATGGTTTTGATTACAAGCATCTAGTGTTAAATCACTGATGCACCTCACAAAGTACTGCCTACCACATGCTGCACCTTCGGCCCATATTCCATGACCGGCTGCAGCGAAGAATTTGCTGGATGGGAACTGAGATGTATTACTTCCAAAACATGCTGTGGGTAAATATGGGGGAGAATATAGTGCTGCAGTGCCAACATCACCATATGAGGTATGGAAATTGAAAAAAAGTGGAATCAAGAAGATGAGGGATAACCCTTGAAGACATGGCTGAGACCTATGCATTTTTCTCCGCAGGAAGGCTTTAGAGAGTAAAAGAGAGTTGGAAAGATGAGGAAGTGAGATACCTAGGAGTTGTACAATCATGTAAATATATAGTAAAGCGGTTGATGGATATGTGTTACCTTATTATTTTGAAGTAGTGTTTGTTACACATATACATTATCTGATCGTGTTTTCAACACACGATTTCCATTCAAAAGATGTGTTTGTAACCATTAGGGTTTTATCCTTTTACTTTTCTAAGAAATAGAAGAGTTAGTAGACTAGACACTGGTGGTACAGACGCCTTTGAGCTTTTGATATTCAAAGATTCGAAGAATTCAATTTGGTTGAGAAAGCTATAAACGTAGATGAGAGAAGAACTTTAGAAGTATCTTTTGATGTAAGAACTTGGGAAGATTCTCCTTATTGTGGGCGAGTGGGACTAGAGTCACACGCAAAATCTCAACCTATCCATGAATTTTCACTCTCTAGCTCGATTTCAAAAGCAATATCAGTGTGAAATATATATAACTATATATAGATAAGGTGTGGAGAAAAAAATGAAGTGTGTTGCGTTAGTTTGGTGGGTTTTATAGAGGTGAAAAAACTAACTTCCAGATGATGCCATGTCAGGTGAGGCCCAATTGATAGCAGAGCCAATTGGATAATAAATATATATATTTTTGTCGGTGGAATGTTTGTCAAAGTACGGGACAAGGTTGACCACGGCACTAGAGATACTCGGCAATGAAATGGGCGTGTAGGAGTTGGAGGAATGCTAAATGCACAAAAAGATTGACAATATTTTTTATACATGCTGGTGTGAGAAGTTTATACTAGTTCTATTCTATAACAATATAACAATAATTGACATTACTTTTTTTACTAATTACTAATAATTTACCACATTAACATGTATCAAATTTGTTATCATTTTATTTTTTTGTGCTTATGGACTTTCTCACGTGGGTTGAGTGTCCTCCATGTTAGTGGAGTTACTCCACAAAAGAAGACTAAAACCAATTTTTAGGGGAGTAATGCTAAAACAACATTTTTATAACAAATCCTAACTAGATGATAAATCATTATTGGTTCTAATATGAGTCTACTACTAAAATTACTTTTTTTTGTTCATTAATAATAGCTTACCATATATGATTTTTTGTAAAATTATTATAGAGGTAGAATCTCATTTTTAGGATAGTAGTTTATACAATCTCTCTCAAGTTACTTTTTTTTTTTTTTTTTTTAATTTTATTTATAAGACTTTCACCAGTTACTTGATAGTGCTAAGTCATGGTGATAGATGAAAAAAGTAAAGAAAATGATGGGCTTCTATTTCATATATACAATCATAACTTATCTTTTGAAGTATTATTATTCATCAAAAAAATAACTTATCTTTTGAGCTAATGGTAAAAAAAGAGTCATGATAATGAGTGTTCATGTGTACCAGCTAAGGCTAAATTTAATAATGCAGTTGATTGACCTTTTATTTATTTATAGAGAATCACTTTCAATTTATCGTCTATATTTTTATTTGTTTTGCTATTTTCTAATACAAGTGAGATCATTTTGAACCTCCTTGATGAGAGCACAATGGCAAAGCTAGAGGTTTATCCTTGGGGGCCAAATTAAAATGTAACGATTAAATCATTACATATTATATGTTATATATAGTAATGTAAAAAAATCACAAATGCGTTGGTCTAGTAGTTCTTAAGTTCTCATAAGATCCATGAGGTATTGAGTTCAAAACTCCTAACCAACATCATGGAGTTAGAGGGATTCTTCTGTATAATTACTTGATGTATATGGGAAGGGGGAGCTGCACGTACTCAAATGAATAGTCATGCCCTTGAGTAGCTTTAGACACCCGCGGTAGCCAAAATAATAAAATAGAAAACGTAAAAAGAAAAAAAAACTATTAACATTTTCAACATGCAAAAGAAGTATTTTACAAATTAATAGTTGTATAACAACAAGTCTGAATCAAGCTTAATAGATATATCTTAAAATTAAGAATAATATTACACCTTTTACCTATCTTAGATAAAAATCAAAGCGTAAAATAAAAAAGGGCATATCTCGGCTTAATCTCCTGAGAATAGCTTAAAAGAAAAATATTGTTTCATTTAACTTTTTAGTTGATTCACGAAAAAACTAAGCCATATTAGTCTTATTTTATGTTTTTTTTTTTTTTTTTTTGAAAAGGAGTCTTATTTTATATTAATATATCAATCGAATGGAAAGTTAAGAGTTGGAATAAGATTGTGCGTTATGAACCATTATAAAAGAAAGTTAATGATATAATTTAGGAGAATGTGAGTTTCAACTTTCAAGTACTAAAAATTATCTTTATGCGTGCACATGCTTGCGCGCGTGCACACACACACATATAAGTTAATTTTCCACCTAATATACATATTAACAAATATTCAAAATAAGCCTCTATTATTTAGCCTCTAGTGGCTCCGCCACTGGAAGATCATACAACATTTCATGAGTTATGTGGTAGTGGTAAGTCATGCTTGATAGATGAAAATGTAAAGATAATGATGGGCTTATATTCCTTTACAATCATAACTTATCTTTTGAAGTCTTATTATTCATCAAAAAAATAGCTTCTCTTTGAGCTAACGGTAAAAAGGTTCCTAATAACAGGTGTCCTAGTGTACTCGTTAAAGTTGAATTTTGTAATGCAGTTGATTGAATCTTTATAGAGAATCAAAACACTTTCAATTTAAGGTCTATATTTTTATTAGTTTTTGCTATTTTCCAATACAAGTGAGACCATTTAGAAACTTCCTTGATTAGTGCACAAGGGCACCCATTAACAAAGGCCTTGTAAAAAATTAAATGATTTTGTATTCTCGAGGGGAAATTATCTTATGAATTTGTTGTAAAATAATAGTTTGCTATGGACATGGGAAAAATAATTGAATTTATCTTAATCAAATAACATTTGAGATAGTGTTCCACCAGAACAATGAAATAAGCAAAACACCACAAGAAACATAACACATTTGCTTCAAGATGATAACCCCAAAATCCACAAGAGCTTCATTGAATCCACTAGAAATAAAGAAGAAAACTCTTTGAAATTTGATTGATGAAAATTTGTATTATGCATTGAAAATTTGTTTACAAACTTTGAGACCTAATGAAAGTTTCCATAGAACTTGATTGACAAGATCAAATATTCTAAAACAAATCTTAATTGACTAGAAAAGCATTAAAAGCACACAAAATCAAGGAAATAATAACCCTAAACCTAAAATTATGAAAATATCAAAATTGATAATAAAAATATCATACTTCATACTTTAGCCATCTACCAACCACAACACAAAACATAGAGGTGGGTGTGAAAAAAAATCATTGCAACTTTTGGTGTTGAGAGACTTTTTTTTTTAATTTTTTTTTATAAGAAAATATTAAAACTATTACAAATTTTACTGTAAATAACTTGTACGTTTATAGACCCATTAACACAAGTTGTTTAACCTAGTTATTTAGTCAAGTGATTACTTAGATAAATTATTCAGTTCTAGGTTAACACAATAAAATCATATCATGTAAATAGTGTGGAAATATAAAGAACACAACGATATGATAACCTAAGAAAACCTAACTAGTAAAGAACCTGTGAAGGATTTAACTTAGCTATCCTCAATGTAAAACAGATCCACTATGAAAGAATTGAAATTTGTACAATAAAATTTAGATCACTAACATCTTATTGCTACTTCGAATAGAAAACTTACTACCATGACCACGTGACAGCTCCAAGTCCATGAACTACTTCTTTCTTTGATCTACTACAACCACAAGTTCTCCCACTTGTGACTTTGAGACTTCACTCAAAGGTTTTAGATTTTCTTTAAAATTTTTTATGCAGCAACTGAAACGATCATCAAGTTCTTAACATGAATCTTGATTTTGATAACCTTAAGTGTGTGTATGAAGGTAAACACCTCTAGATCTCACAAAAGATTCAACACACAACTCTCAAAAGACTTCTAAAATGTAGATAGGGTTTTTTCTTTTATACTTGGAGTAAAAACAAAACCCTACACATCAAACGGGCTTGGGTTGAATTTGAAATTTTTGCAAAAAAATAAATCTACACGTGGTTCGATCGATCGAGTCTAATTTTTGATCGATCGAGCCTTGCAGATTTAGTCCAATAATTTCTGCAATCACTCGATTCCAATTTTACAAGTAAACACACTTTGAGCAAGTCTAAACCTAGACTTTATGTTTTGAACATGGTTTGCCAACACATTACAAATTGAAGTTCTAATACATTAGTTCCTAAAGTCTTGAAACCTAACATAACTCACAATTTTTATTGGTATCATTTTAACAACATAGTAAACACATGTGAAGTTATATATTTCTTTTCTAATTTGTGACACTTCAATTTGTAAAATTTTATATAATAAAATTTATAGCACTTTTAGTATTATTTGTCTATGATCGTAGGATGCACATGTTATAAAAGGGAAGAAATATATGTCGTTCCCTTTAAAAAAGAGCAATATATAATTATATATGAGCCAAGGGAAAATATATGTATATTATTTTAATTTTTGATACAAGAAAGTAGTGTCCTAGGTTCTAACCTTTGGTTAGACTAGCTATTATACTTCCTACCCATTAGACATTCTAGAAATCCCATTAACGGATGGTGTGGTGGATTGAAGATATACATTTGAAGAAAATTTATGGATTCAATAAAAAAATAGAGGTGTTTAGTAAAAAAAAAAAAAAAAAAAAAAAACAGATAGAAAAGGCAAAAAGAAAAGAAATGGCATAAATATTAGATGAAATCATGAGTGCATTTGGTTTTTGCTTATTTCTAATAGCTTATTTGTATAGTATTTATCAAAAGATATAGTTTTTGGTAAGTTTTATGTCAAAAGTGTAACAAAAAGCTAAAAAGCTAGTTTATTTATAAAAAGTTAAAAGTTAGAAATTTTGAAAAAAAAAAAAAAAAGACAGAGCAAAAAGTAAAAACAAAAAAAAAAATTGTAGACAAACTCACCCCATAGAGGAGTGCCACGCGGGTCCCTCTTTATCACCCATGCGCTCAATTAAAAAATAAACAAACATTAATGGAATTAATGGAAGAAAAAAAGAAGAGATATGTTAACAAATTATTATGGATGCCCCTTTCGTATGATTATGATTTAGTGTGCGGATCGTTTTTCACTGATTGATGTGGAATTGCAAAAAAGAGGAAAGCTAGATTTATTTTGTGGTGATAAATCATGACCAAATGGTAAGAGTCATGATTGTATACTAGATGTTGACCTCCATTCTTCTTCTTCTTCTTTTTAAAGAAAAGGTTACGAAACTTAATGACAGTTAATGAAAGTTTGGAACCAATAGAAGCTGAGGCCCATGAAGAAAAGGTAAATATGTTTTTCATGTTTGAAAGGTATAACGGTATATGCTAAACCTTGATTGTAATTAGGAAGAAAATATATCTGAAGTGCATTTGAATTATATATAATATAGTCATTTACTCAACGCTATATAATTTTAATATTCTGGATTTTTTTTGTGGGATTTTGTATGATTAGGGTTCGTTTGGTTGGAGTAGTGGAAAAGTGGAAGAATAGAAAATGAGAAATGGATAGAAAAGTGGAAGGATAGAAGAGATTTTATTTTCTCTCATTTGTGTTTGGTTGGAAGGATAGAAAAGTGGGAAGATAAAAAACTCATTTGTTTGGTGGGAAATGAAATTGGTATAAATTTACAATTATATCCCTATTAAATAAAACAAAAGTAACACATTTTTTATTAAAAAATTTTTTGTATGGACACAGTTTATTTTTTATTTTTTTTTAAAAAAGAGAACAAGCCAAAGGAAGATGAAAAAAAAAAAGGGAATGAAAAGTGTAAGAAAAGAAAAAAAAAGTTAAAAAAAAGGGATAAAGAAAAAAACTGAAACACGTAGTGTAATAGAGAAAACAAATAGATGAAAAAAAAGCGGAGTAAAAGTATAAGGAAAAAAAAAAAAAACCGGAATTGAAGCATGAGAAAAGACAAAAACTAAAGAAGATGAAAAAAACGAATGAAAAAGAAAGAGATAGATGGTTGTATAACAGAGACAAAAATCAAAGGGGAAAAAAAGAAGAAGAAAGAATAGAAAGAAAGATGCACTGGCAGTGGCAGGGACAAAACCAGTGCAGGGCATTTTCATCCACTCCAAATACTTCGGGGGGGGGGGGGGGGGGGGGGGGGGGGGGGGGGAATACCCGGGCCCCCCCAATTTTTTCCCTCTCCTCCTTTCAACCAAATACCTACCAAAAATGTTCTCTCTCTCTCTCTCTCTCTCTCTCTCTCTCTCTCTCTCTCTTCCATCCTCCATAAAATCCACACAACCAAACATACCCTACGATTCACTATGTGTGAATTTTTTTTCTCTAACAGATTTGTAAGTGCAAAAAGTGAAGAGGAAAATTAAATATATTCAAATTGTATTCTAGAATCTAGATGATGTTAACCTCCCTACTTTTTCTTCTTTTATTTTATTTTAAGAAATGGTTACCGAAGTTAATGAAAGTTGATGGAAAGTTGGAAACCAATAGATTATAATAGTGATATCAACATCATATTGATGAACATGGTGAATATGTTAAAGGTAGATTCAGAAATCTTTCAGAGATCAATAATGTAAACTACCATTTACACGTTTTCCTGGCAACACTAAGCATTGACTCTTAACCTTGTTTTTCAAGGGAATTTCATTCTACTTTATCTCTCCTATTTTCATGTCCTTCCATTCTAGAACCTATCATCATGGACAATCCAACTGCAATAAAATAAAGTAAATAATTACATTTTCCGTGTAACTCACTCTTATACAACATATAATAAATTTAAAGGAGTATTGAAAGAAAAAAAGGGGGAAAAGAAAAGAAAGAAAAAAACAATAGGGTTAGAAAAAGGTGCTATTCCTTGAACCTTTTTCATTGTATGAATTCAATCTCATTTGGCCCTTTAGTTCCTAACTTTTATCCCCATAAAACCAGATATACAACAACTATGCTCCAATGACCCTAAAAATAGTTATAATACAACAAATGAATCAAAATCATATACAACAATTAAAATCTTATTAATAATAAAACAATAAAATAAAGAAATAGCACTAAGCGAATTGCCTTGTAGGAAAGGACTACTCCTTCCTTTGAGAGAGAAAAAGAGAGGGTTTTTTTTTTTAATTATTATTTTTTTAATTTTTATAAATTAAACATGAAAAAGAGAGTGAAGCGTGTGTGATGAGATTAGTGTGTGTGTATGTGTATTAAATCCAAAAAATAACACACACACACACACACACACTTATATTTATTTATTGCTTATACTTGAAGAGTGTTTGTAATTTTGATTTAACATATGATATTTTCTTATGTAAAGAAAAACATTTACATCAAGTAATAAGACTTTTCTTCTTTGAAAAAAGAAAAAGAAAAAGAAAAAGTAAGTCTTGACATATCTAAAATATACAAGTCAAATTAATAGAAATAAAACATAATTAAATTATGTATGGTATACATTAAATAGACTTTAGTTTAAAGATTGTGTATAATACAAGAGTAATTAGAGGGAACAAAAAATGCATTAGTCAATTATATAAATTTATTTCATGTTTTTAGTAAAAATCTAGGGGGGTCCATTATCTAAATTTATATCCAAATTTTTTTTTTTTTTTATACCAAAAATACAAAAGGGAGGGAGGATTTTTGAAAAGTCAAGCCCCCCTAGATCTTCCCGTTGATCTAAAGTGCATTTGTATGATATAATCATTTTCTTAACACTAAATAATTTTCGTCTTCTTGATTTATTATGTGGGAAATTTTCAAAACCTTTTATAAAAAGTGATAAAATCATAGTTGTCAATATTGTATGATACACGATATGTATCATATATAAAAAGTTTTGTATCATAAAAGCATATTGTAAGTTCTATTATATTGTGTGATATAGCGTACGTATCGTATCATAAAATTGTATGATACATAGACAAATGCTTTAAAATTGTTAAAATTTTTACTTTTATTTAAATCAACAAGTTGTTAGACTTGTTTTTAACACAAAACTATTAGGTTAGTTAATTTAGCCTAATGCAATAACATGTCCACATATTTTTTTTTTACCTCCTCTTACAAATTTTTTTTTTTTTTTTGAGAAGGAATATAATTTTTTACAACACACACACACACACAAGGAATGGGGCTTCTCTTACAAAATTTAGACTATACACTTACACTTCACTTTTATATTTACAAATTTCTTTTTTATAGTATGAATAATGTATTAACTGACAATATACTTAGTTTTTATTTTTGTATTTATTGTTATAAGTTTAAGAAACTAGAATGCCAAGATGAATTATTTAAAAAATATATATATATATATATATTAAAATGAAAGAACAATAAGAGATAGTAAATGTTGATGATGATGAAGAAAATTTCAATGAAGAAATAAGTTTACAAAATGATGAATATGGTGATAACATTGACTTGGATGGAGTTGATTAGGCAATTTGATGAATATGTTGAAAAGAAATTATTATTTTGAGTCATTTGTAATGTATTATTATTTTTGAGTTTAATCAATTTATATATGTATGTTATAAACACATACTAATGTGATTTACTAGTTAGCATGTTAATTATTATTACATAAGTGATGATAAATTAGTCGTTAGTTGAATACATTCAAATTTATAATGAATATACTCTTTATATATATATATATATATATATATATATATAATTTTTTATAAATTTCATTAAGCGTTTGTATATCTTACGATACACGATGCAGAAAAATAAAATATTAATTTACAATGCAATTCACGTTTTGACAACTATGGATATAATCATATTGTACATGGTTAGGTTATTTTGTGATTAGGAAGACTCGTGCAAAGAAAGGAAAAATATGTGTTGGTAACTTGCACGACACTAACAGACACCATGAAGTGAATAATAACCTAGAAAAATAGCCTAAAATCACTCCGATGATCAAACTAGAGTCTCATATGGGTGAAAATAGTTTGCTGAAAGTGTTTGGGTTGAGAATGCATGTTTGGATGAAATGGGAAGGGTTATCTATATTCACAATTGTTGAGGGCCAAAATTTCACAAGAAAGCCCATTCCATGAAAAGTAAGGAAATACCTTAGGTTTTAACAAAAGAAGGCCTAATTCATGAAGCTAAGAAGGACCATGAAGGCCCAAAATCTCAAAAAGAAGGAAAAAAAAAAGAAAGAATTAATAATTAAAATAAGAGGATCCCGGGCAGGCCAGAGGAAGGATCTTGGGCGGACCAGAGGATATGCAGCAAGAAGAAGGATCCCAGTCAGACCAGAGGATATGCAGCAAGATGTATGTTCATAATTCCAACAAAAGACATTAAAAAATCTAGGAAAACTAGGTATTATCTTTGTAACCCATGGTCTAAGCCCGTGGGATCCCGAGTAGATAATAAGGGAGGAATGGTTTGGTCGGTAGGGAAGTGATTTCTGGTGAAAGGAGGATCCTGAGGGTTTCCATTGGTTCATATATTTTCTTGGAATGCATAAACCAATGGAAAACTCAGTTCCCCCCATGTGCATGACACCTCTCCATAATTTCCTCTCAATTGTCATTTTCAACAAAGTTGTCGTAGTACATCGGGCAGCCCACCCACTGTTCTGACTATCCAAGAAGGAATCTTCCATTTGTAACTAAAGCCAAATGCCCCTTTTGAGTTGTAATTACCTAAATAAGCTAAACCTCTGCCCAATGTACTTTTTCAGGTGCCAGAGGACATGGTTTTACCCAGCAGACCTGGGGCGTCCTCTCTCAGGGTACCAAACCAGGTCTGCTATAAAAGGAATGTTAAGTCATAGCAGAAAGGGGGATTGGGAAGGGAGAAAAATGGGGATTTAGGGGAAAATTTTAGAGTTTCAAAACATATATTTTTAGAGCTCTAAAGACCAGTAAGGAAGAGAAAGAAAGGAAGAAAATAAGAGAGCCAAGGTGAAGGAAGTCCCAAATCTTTGAAATCATTCAAAATATCACTTAGTCTCCAAAGAAACACATGCCATAACATGCACACATCAGATATCACTCTCTCCCACAAAAATCCTTCTCACCTAACTATCTTGGAAGGCAATGCCTAAGCAAAGCCACTTGGACTTGAGTTCCAAATCCCATAAGTCTTGTGCAAAGGCACTAAGTCTGTGAGAATTGGGGCTAGGATCCTCGTGGTTGAATCATTCTTATGAAATTCATTTACATATATGTATATGTATTAAAATGTATATCCTAAATCTAAGAAACTAACAATTATTTGAAGATATGTGTATTGTTTAGTGTGTTTTATGCAAGACCTATAGAGGTAAAGGGAAATGACAAAACTCTATTGCATAATAAGCATGGAGAAAGATAATATGGTTCAGAGAACCAAAATTATGGGTTTGTACAAGCCTAGTACGCCCCGGGATCCTACGATAGTACGTCCGGGGAGGAATTGCATTTTTGCCTTGAGAAGATTTATGTGACTTGCGCACAACTTGGTTCGTAATCAACCCCCATTTAGTTGCGGTGAACCAAGTTCAATCCACCAAACAACAAGTAAAGGGCCCAGGATCCTTGTTTCCACTTGAGCCTGTGTGCTAAGAAAAAAAAGCATTCTCACAACAATTAACCACGTTTCTCGCTCAAATGTGACATCACCTAATTTGTGCTTTTGGTGGATTTAATATTAGGACAAAACTTAGATACAGTACCTTAGGTGCTGTATCTATTAGGTTTTCCTCTTAAGATTCAGCCATGTGGTTACTTAACTTAAAAATACACTTTTATCCTATGAGCAAAAATCCATATGGCAGAATCTTAAAATAGGAACTTAAGGAACAACACATAAGTACTGTACCTAAGTCTTGCTCGTAACGTTAATAAGTTTGTTTTGTTGGTCTACAATGTCTGCCTATTTTGGCTTTGGCGATTTGCATTTGACAAACATGCCACATTGCATTTAATACAAAGTGAAGTTGTTGGTGGTGCAATTAATGCACGATGACCATTTTTAACCATCATATCCACCTTTTGAGGACTGTACTCATTAAATCAGTTTTAAAATATAGATTACTAAGAGCAGTAGCTTCAAGAAATGCTACTTTACTTTATTTTACCATCTCAAAAAATCACTTTATCACTTATGCCATACCATTTTACAATACTTCTAGCATCCTAAACTTTTATTTTTCTATTTTTCTCATTAAAATAATATATTTACGTAATAAAATAATATATATCAAAACCCAAATAAAAACAAAAACTCAAATCACCTTTACAACCACCTGCTACCACCACCACCACCACAAAGAACATACCCAAACCGAAATCCATGGCCATGCCAATACCCCCTGACAAAAATCCAAACAAATGAAACCCACATCTGCCACCAAGAAACCCATCTTTGCCACCACAACCAGAGACACCACCATGGCAACAACACACCCACCACCACCATGCAAAGAAACCCACAAAAAATCAAAGAAAAATCCATTCAAAACCCCTATCAAAACCCATCGAAAGCTAATCTCCACACCTCCACCGGCATTGTCTCCATAACCACGGCTCCACGCAAGATCAATACCTAGCCACAACCACGGCCCCATGCTACTACTACACCACCACAACCCAAAACCCACTCCCACAAATCAAAACCCCACACCCACACCACCAGACCCCATTACAAATCACAGAGAGAGGCCACAGATGACTGGAAGGTACCCATCGGCATCGACAGCATTGCCAACCTCCTTGGCAATGGTCTTCACAGCCTCAAAATTGTCGTTGGAGGCGGGGGGAAGCCGGCCTCGATTTTGTCGACACTGAGCTTGGCAAGCGGCCGGGCTATGTCGATTTTTTCCTTAGAGGTTAGAGAGGCGTCGAGGGATTGCTCGCTGTCACGGAGAGTGGTGTTGAAGATGCGAACGTAGTTGGGGTTAGAGATGCGATTGGGGATGTAATTAGGGCGGCGGTGGGGGGAAGGTGTGGGTGTGGGAATGGAGTTTGATGGGGTTTGATGGGGAGAAATAGGGAGTGGGAGACAGAGAGACAAAGTGGGAATGAGGGAGAGAGGACTGAAGGAGGAGAGGACTGAAATGAGAGACAAAGATGAGAGATGAGAAATAGAGATGAAAGTGTCAGAGATAATTTTTTTTTTTTTTTTTACAATACTACTACAATGTAATTCTACCTTTAGAATTGCACTGTAGCAGTATTGCAAAAAAATTTGCAATACTTGGCTTTACAATTCTTTAATGTAGAGCACTTTGGGGTTGCAAATGCCAAATTCTCCTTATATTTGGCATTTGCATTCCCCAATGCTAATGTTCTAATAGAAATGGACAGTGATACTGATATGAAAATGAAATTGAATATAAAGATACAAAATAAAAAATCTTAAATTTCAAAGTGTACTTAAATATATATATATATTTGAAGATATCGTAGAATTTGGAATCTAAGATATCTATTTCATGACAATAACTCTTTACATTATTTTTAGATATTAATTAATTTGTAAGATGCGAACTCAGATCCTTTATTCAATAATAAAAATAATTTTATATTTGAAAAAAAAAAAAAAAAAAAAACTATAACAAGATCCGTGCGTGTATTTTGACTATTTTCAAGCGGGAAGCTTCCATGTTCGCATTTTGCTATGTGAAAAAGGTAATTTTAGCTTTAGCTTTAAAAGTCCTTTGGAGTAAATGGAATGACTTTATCGTCCTAATTGTATTATAGAAAGAGTTAATTGTGTTATTGCGATGAAAGGTGTGTTATTGCGATGAAAGGTATAAGCATAAAAGCAATTTGTCCACATTAGCGAGGTGGTGCTGTGTTGGATAGTGCTGTATACTTTGAAGTTTGAAATTTGAACCCACTATTTATTTCACGAGTAAGTCTAATATCACATTAATTTCTGCAACTTTGCCACTTGGCAAGTTGTAAGTGGTGAAAATAAAATAGTAGGTCTATGTGGGTTCATAATTTCACTACTCACAAGTCGTCACCTGGCAAAATTGTGACAAAATTGTGAAAATTGGTGTGATATTAGACTTACTCTAATTTCACTTCAGATTTTGAGGGAGTTGGGGAATGGCCCATATGATGCAATGACTAGAAATATACATTGTAACATAATATAATCTCAATTTTGAAGATGACCCAGCAAGATTACATGCATGAAGCTTAAAAAAACCATTATCCAAATTTGTAGTTCAGTGGTTAGGGTCTTGATGTGAAGTAGATATTGTGCATTTGTGCTCAAATTCTTAAAAGCAACAATGTAACATTGGTTTGGTTTAATATTGTTATTGTCAGTTTCTCACTTTTAATATTTTTATTGTCAGTTTCTCACTAACTTCTTGAGGTGGATTGACGTTAGGCTATGGTTGTATTATTATTGTCAACTTTATTTTAAGTGTGTGCCTGAGATGAGTTGAATTTTTTAGCTTATTAACAATTTCAGCTTATTTTTACTACTATTTATGGATCCCATTGCACTTTTTGATACTATTTATGAGTCCTACTGTACTATTCAGCTAACTTTTACCTTTATCTACAGTTCTTTCAGCAAAAAATTTTTAATTTCAACTAAATAACCTGTTCTCAAACTGACACTAAAGCTTAATAAGCCTTAATTGGAACCTTCTTATGCACAAAGTGTTTGAGAATTTAAGGAAAAAAAGTTTGAGTTGCTGGGTTAAAAAATGCTTAATTAGCTTTAATTATAAATTAAGCGTTTGTCAACCGAATCATTTTCACAACAATGGCAAGGAAAAGAGAAAATCATTTGCACAACAACCAATGGCTTGCTTACTTGACTTCATTGCTTGCAATGGAATTAACAATTAACCATCTTCTAAAGCCTAATTTAATGGAATTTGCCCTCCACTTTTTCACTTTTACCTTTTTTAACAACCATTTCTCTTTTGTCCTTTCTTTGGTATTTGGTTTTGTAGTTGTGCCTATGATTTTCTTCACCTCTCAACTTAGTACATGCAACTTTCAGTTCTTCCAAATTTAAAATTGGGCCTGTCAAAGTTCGGCTGCCCACATTACTTTAAATTGGGCCTTATTGAAGTTGAACTTGAGGATGTCAAATTTGCCTAATCGAACCATCAGACTTCTCAAATATTATTCTGGAAGGGGATGCCGCAAATGTTCTGAAAGAGAATGAAGAAAAAGCCTTATTGGGTCATCTCGTCAGTCATTGAATTGATATAAAGCTTTTGTTAGGAAAACTTAAATGCTGGTCTCTCTCTCTCTCTTTTATGCAGGACTGTAAATTCTCTAGCTCACAATTGGCTGCTTGGGCCTTTTGTGGAAGTTTGGGCCAGCATCCATCTCTGACTTGTTGAATTGGATTTTTGTTCCAGATTATAGAGATGGATTAGGGCCCTTCTTCCTTCTTCCTCTCTTTATTTTTATTTTTATTTATTTTTATATCCCTATTTCCTGTTGCCTTTGCTCTGCTTGATATGTATGCATCTCTCTTCTTTGCTGTTTAATGAAAGAGGTATTATTCAAAAAAACCCTTAAATTGGGTATATCAAATTAGGCTATCCAAATTTTGGAGTTTGCAAGACTAGTATCTTTTTATTTATTTATTTATTTTTATAAATGCGAGAATAGAATTTATTGGCCATCTTTTTTCCTAGAAGCAAGTTACTTTTCATCGTGATGAGTTGAATCTTATGTTAGATGGCCTTGTCAACCCTAGTACTAATGTGTCTTGGAAACTTGAATCCAAGCGTTAAGGCAAGGTAGATGAGATGCTTGACCACTAGACTCCCACTTATCATTGAAAAAAGAAGAAGAAGGCTAAAATTCAGCAATTTTCATGGATACATAAAAACAATATAACGCGTAAATCAACTTGGACCCCCCATAAAAAAGGTAAATTGTAACTATTAATCATAAATTATAGGGGCAGTTACACTTTTCCAATTGTTGATGCTAGTCTCCTCTGTATTCGCTGTTGTGGTCTCTCTGCTTGGTGTTCTTTTGTAATGTGTGCTTGATTGGGCTCTCTGTTCTTTTCTTTTTCTTTTTCTTTTTTGAGCTTTTCCTGGTGTTTGGCTGAGGATGATGCTTGGTGTTCTCTGCTATCTTTATTTTTCTTGGTGTTCCCTTCCTTTGTTGTTTCTTGAGTAATGCTTGTTGTTTTTAATATTAGTATTCTATTTTCATTAAGTGTGAGGCACTATTACCAGTGCACCATTTGGCTTTGGGTGAGTTGATTTCTCCCATAGTAAAGTAAATGGAGACTAGGAGAGAAGGAAAAAAGAGGTGATCTGGAGCATATTTATTAAGTACTAGAAAGCTAGTAGTCCCTAGCCAGCGTGTGCTAAAGAAAGTTTTACAAGAAAATGAGAAATATATATATATATATAATGCTAGAGATACTAACTTTTTTACAAAATATTTTACAAAATACTTATGTGGTGGATGGTTATTGATAAATAAAAAAATGATATTAATGATAGGCCTAGATGAAAACCAATACGAAACTAATCACATCAACATTTTGTAAAAATGTTATAAAATAGTTTGTGGTTGTAGCATTACTCTTATTAAAATATTACAACAACAACACCATCAAAGTTTTGGTCCCAAGTTTTTGGGGTCAATTATGAATTCTGAAAAGATTATTCAAGGTTAGTCATATTTTATTTTTTTCTCCATTCTACTTTATTTCAAAAGCATAATTTGTTACTTTCTAAATTAACATGTCATTTTTAACTATATTAATGTTATCTCTCCAAAATCAAAATGAGAAAAGAAGAAAAAAATTCAAGAACTCCAAAGGTAAAGGAAAATATTTATTCTTAAATAAACATTTACTTAAAATTTACGCTACATATATCAATCTATTTCTCCATTATAAGGTGCCGCGCCATTCCCTTCTGGCTCTTGGCAGAGCAGGCAGTGAGCCTCGTAGCTGGCAAAGGTAGTAAAATATAATTATTCTCTTGTTTGCATTCAGGTCTTTGGATTGAAATTTCGGGCTTTTGTCATGCGATTGAATTTGCAATAAATTTGGAAAATTAGAGAAATAGAGATCATGATCTTGGTGTTTGCTTATCATGGAATGGTGTTTGCTTGTGTAGTGATCACTACACAAGCAAACACCATGCCATGATAAGTCTCTGTCACCTTTAGCATGGTATCAAGATTCTACTTAGTGGTCTTAGACATGTAAAAATTCGAATATTTTCTGGGTGGAAGGATTAGCTAAAGAGTCTCAAAATCATAATGATATACCCCCAGGCATTTCAAATATTTTACTCATCATCATTGTTGTACAACACTTATAATTCTAATTACACTATATATATATATATATATATAATCTCATTTCTTTGCTTACAAAAAGGACACAATTAATGGAGCAATTTGACATCACTAATATTATTTTTATTAGTTCTAGAGAGAAGAGATGAAATTTTCATTTCTATTCTCATGTTTTGTTTTGTTCATTGTAGATAAAAACTAAAGTACTATTTTGGCCTCAAAGTTTGAGGGGTTTTTTTTTTTTTTTTTTTTTTTTTTTTTTGGATTTTTACATTTCAAATTTAGTTTTTGGCCATTCATGTTTGATCGATTTTGTTTTCATATTGTCTTTGCCATTCATTTTTGTTAATAATTTTATCGTTAAGTGCTAGATGAGTAATGTCTATTGAACCACATCATAAATGATTAAGTGGCATGAATCCATGAATCAATCCATGCTTGCTTAGGTGTGCAGTTAATCTCCCATCTCTTTCGCATGATGAGATTATGGAATGCGCATGAGTAAAATTTGGTGAATATATATTGTTGGGTTATAGATTGACTCCAGTTAATAAATTCAATTATCCAAGTTGATTAATTAGGTCAAATTACATGCAAATCGTGGAGGCATCAATAAATCAACAAATAAATTGAAAGCTCAAATTAGTGTGAAAACACTAGAGCTTATTCAAACCCCAAATTAAAAAAAATACGACTAGATTGCTTTTACCCTAACTTATCAAAGTGCAGAATAAGAGTAAATAAACCGGTAACACTACTCTAAGCCATATCCAACCACAATGAACAATAAATAACAAGCTTAAAGAGTAGGGAAGAGAGATGCAAACACAATACCAAGACGTGTTATCGAAGAGGGAACCAAAGAACTCAGTGAAAATTTTACCCTAACTTATCAAAGTGCAGAATAAGAGTAAATAAACCGGTAACACTACTCTAAGCCATATCCAACCACAATGAACAATAAATAACAAGCTTAAAGAGTAGAGAAGAGAGATGCAAACACAACACCAAGACGTGTTATCGAAGAAGAAACTAAAGAACTCAGTGAAAAAACCTCTCTACGACCCTCCAAGTCGAATTCGATCTACTAGTGAATAAAGTTAGAGTACACGAATAACAAAAGACCCTCCAAGTCTAGTCTACTCTATGTACTTGAGCCCTCCAAGCTCCTGCCACCAACGGACTTCTCAGAGTCTTGTTTTCACTAGCTGTCCGGATCCCGCAATTTAGCCCGATTGCATCCACCACTAAATGGCTCCTTCCAATGCTTCCCAAAGGCACCAAAACTTGACTTAACACTCAGATTAGGTGTGGTTAATGTTTGAGTTAAGAACATCTCAAAGATGTAGAGATGGAGATGTAGGAAGTAGAGGAAAACCAAGAGAAAATGTGTAGATGATTATGGGTATAACAATCTCTAACTCTCAAGGGTTTTTGCTAGGGTTTTATCTCTAAAAAAAAACTCCTTACATTTCGTGGGTAATGAGGGTATTTATAGTGTGGGTAAAGAATTTGGTAAAACACTTTATCTTTATGCCAAACAGAGAGTTTTGCGGGTACCTCGCGAGATGGCCTTTCTCTCAAAGTACTCGCGAATTTGACAGTTTGGTATGACTCTTCAGCTTCTAGTCATGTGCATTATACGTGGCCTTTTACAGGATAGTTTCTCGCGAGCTAGTCGTGAATTGCACTGATTTTTCTTTGAAACTTGATTCTTTACCAATCTCTCGCACTCATCCCTTACAATTAAAACCCACATAAATATATTGAAATGATTGAAGAAATTACAATAAAATTTTGTATGGAATTAAAGCCTGCAAAAGCTAGTTGGAAATCACAACTTTACATAAACTAATTTGCAACATAAATTAAATAACACGGTGATTTGTTGATGAATGAGGAAAACCTCCCACAAGGCAAAAACTTTAATGGGTGAATTTCAGATCACTACTCACAAGAATCCACTAATTAACAATCAAGTGGTTATAAGTATGGTAAATCTTACCACCACCCTGGCCTATTTCAAAATACCAATCTACAATTGAATTTTCGCTCCAATACCCAATTGGACTTGATCTTGTAGTAGACTTCTTTGCTTTGCAAAAATCTCCAATCTGTGACTAACTCCTTTGCACAGATCCTAGCACGTGACTAACTCTAGCAACTTTATTGATTTGTTGTTGGTTGCAAAGTTCATCACCTCAAAGATGTTGAAGATCACGAAGCACTTGGTTACAAAAACCTAATGTGCCCAAGCGCAGTAGTTTCTCACAGAGTATATAAGTTCTAAGTCTCTGTGTTTGTACTTGATGACTTTTGAAATAAGCTTTTTATATGACTAGGGTTGTAGAGAGAGAAAACCTAATCATTCAAGTCATCATGGGCCGAAATTCAGATCTGAGAATTCTGGATTTGTAAGTCTCGATAGATCGAGCTCTCTCATTAATCCTCGATAGATGCTAGTGTCGAAACTAGTGTTGAGCTTTAATGAAACAACTTTTCTTCACTTATTTTTTGGATCAATCTTCATGCCTTTAATGAAACCACCTGTAAAGTTAACTTCACACACTTGATGATACATTAAACCTAACTTAGATATAGCTAATTACAAGTAAAATGTGATTTGTGGTTAGTTATAAACACTTGTAAGGATGGATGATGGAATCAATGGGTTTGCATGGATGATGTGGTTAGTTATAAACACTTGTGAGGATGTATGTATAGTTAATTTTAGCCTATAACCTTCATTGCTTGAATTGAATTTACTTTCATTGTAACTTATTTTTGTGTGTTAAAATGGGTATTGACTTTGCATACCAATTTTAGTTAGTGATGTGAATTCATACTATCACATATCAATGAGGCTAGATCCAATAGAACTTCTAGAAAATATTTTCAAGTTGTTTCCCAAAATAAACCTTGTTTTCAAAATAATACATATTTTTAAGCTTGTGTTTCTAAAATGTTTTCAAGATAAACCATACTTCCATATTGTTTTCAAAAAGAGAGTTTTTTTCTCAATGAAAACTAAAGAAACCCATTTGTCGGTACCCAAGGACCGAGAATGAAGTTGAAGGGTTGTGGCATTGGCCCGAGGACCGAGGATGAAGTTGAAAGGCCACAGCATTGATGGGGGAATGCTGCAAGCCACGAGCCCAAGGAAGAAAGCCGCCCGAGGAAGAGGAGAAATGAATCATGGGTCTCTATGGTATTCTAAGTAGAAACTGGAGTTTGAAAAGCTAGCGTGGAAGTCAGTGGACAGTAAGGAAGCTTCTGGTTTGGTGTAGCCTGTGGCATCCGCATTAAATGGTAGACAACAGCTTTATCAGCCGTATTAATGAGGAAGTGACCTAAACAGTGTAAGCCACAACTAAGCATATTCCTTCCATCATCTTCTTCAGATGTGAAAGGTAATAAGTGTCAGAAAAGGAGGGAGGTTAGGTGAAAATGGATGGTGAGGATGTGATGGAGAGAGAGGTATATAAGGAAAGAAGAAAGCACTGAAAAAGGGAACGAAAAAAGAGAAAAGAAACAAAAGGAAGAATATTGAGAGAAGGGAGTGAATAGCATTACTTTTTATACAAACTCAGTCTCCTCGGGAGCACTTCTGTAGAGCCCGAGACTTATTTGCTTTGGAATACAAACCTTATTCTTCCTTGTAGTTGTCATCGGGCAGAGCCCCTTGTTGTTGTTCTTACCCCCCTCTTACAAATTTTATTGATTTGGGCCAGGTTTGAAAGGCATAACCCATTACTCTTAGTGGGCTTGGACTATGAATTTTCTGGTCCTTACACCATTATTTTCAAAATAAACAATTTTCTAAAACTTTTGGGATTTTCCATTCTTAGAAAAATGCTTCTCCAAAAACATATGGAATTTCCTAGTGAAAAATACCTTTTCAAAAATCCAAAGGATTCTTCCTCTTGAAAACAGTTTTCCAAAAAACATAGAGTATTCCTCTTGAAAATTAAAAGCCCATGAAATTTTCATCATTGAAAATGATTTTCCAAAAAACCCACTGAATTTTTCTCTTGAAAACTACTCTGCAAAACTTACGCAATTTTCATCATTGAAAATGATTTTAAGAAAAACCATGGGATTTTTCCTCTAGAAAGCTAATTATATAAAAAAAAAAAAAAAAATCCATAAGAAATGGCATTTTCTCCAATTCTTAAAAATGGTTTCCTAAGAAAAATTGGCTTCCCTAAAAGGCATCATTTGACAACAAGATTTTGTCTTTGAATCTCTTGGGATTCCCCATTCTTTCGACTTTTCACTCTTAGTGCATTTATATTTTCAATTTTTGTTAAATAATTTTCAACTTATGGATAATTTGGTAAATATTTTGAAAATAAGAAGGTACTTTTGCTTGGAGCCTAAAGGTTAAAAACATTCGAAGTTCAAGAGTTTACAACACCCAAAGGCTTCAAGGGGGGAGGGGGGATTGAACCCTAAGTATCTTTGAAACACTAAAAGGTGCTAACTAGTTGAGTTGCAAGACTCTTTGTTAGCTGTTGCAACATTGCTATTGGTTCTTAGTGCGTTTATTTATTTATTTTTTTTCAATTTTAATTAAACAATTTCCAAGTTATGGATAATTTTGTTATGTCTTGTATTTACTTTTGTATTAGGTTGTATTGTTGTATTGTTATGGTTTTTAACTAAATTCCCAAATAATTCCATTGGATTGTTGTTATTTTTCCACGCAACAAATAATTCTATATCAAAATTCCCATATGTTAAGTAAGTATCCAATTTTTTAAAAAATAAAAGAAATTTTTTGGGTTTATTTGTGTCAATTTTCTAATTTTATTATACTTAAAAAAAAAGAAAAAAAAGAAGAAGAGAAGAATGAATCTTTATGCCCAAAATAACTAGCTAAATATTATATAAATGGGTTTAGGCTTCAAACGTGAGACCATAGAATTTTATTTATTTTATTTTTTGTGCCTAATTTTTTCAAGTGGTCCAATAGTGATTCATAACTTTGTATCTATATATCATTGTGATTGATAAATAGTCATCCAATTGTTGGTTTCGAGTGACATTTGTACTTCCAAATTTTAATTAAATAATTTGTAAATTATGAAAAATTTTATAATTTTTTTCTTTAATTTCATTTTGTATTTTTATTATAGTTTTTGAAGAAATTTTGTTTAGGTAAAAAATAATTTATATATTAAAATTCCTGAATTTTATGCAATTATATAAAGCATTTTAAGTAAATTTACAAATTGAAGGAAAAAAATACATATGGTTAACCCCAAATTTGGGACTGATTTTTTCGTTGTTGTATATATTAAATTTACTAAACTTTGACTTTTATTAATAATACATGTATGAGATGAATGTGTAATATTTATAAAATGATATATGAGATGAATGTGTAATATTTATATTATCAATATTCATTGCAAAACGTTGTGTAATATATAACAAAATATGAATAAACATAGAAAACAATCATATAATGAAACATATGTTTGTAAAATTCACACTAGTGATAATTAAATATGGTAAAATGGTATGTAATTGACTATGTTAACGTTCAACCTCTTTCCTCCTCCTAAACACCTTAGGTAATATTTTTGTTTTTTAACATCTCTTAGTATGTATAGCTAGGTAGATTTCAATGATTTTGATTATTCAAAATACCCAATGTAGAAACATCACCAGTGGTTTAAGTATATGTGAAACAAATAATAAAATAATGGAAATAACCCCGTTTGCAACCTTGTTGCACATGCTGACAATGACACCTTTTATAGTTTGAAATGGTTTATTTTGAAAGTATATGGATCAATGTTGAGAATAAATCCAAGAACAATTTCCATTCCAGAAGAGTAGGACATCATGTAGATTTCTAAAAACAGAAGCCGCTTAAGTTAATTTTAATAATGGAGGGTACTGTACAACTAAAATGAAAATAAAACAACTAAATTCATCATAATTGTTTTTTGGGCAAGTCATTTTATCGGAAACAAATCAGCCTTGAAGACAACCAAACAGGCAATGAATATTATTCAAGGGAAATTGCCTCTTTTGTCCTTATATTTTGGCTATGTTTTCAATTTGGTCCTTAAGTTTTTATACTTCAACTCTGGTTCTTATATTTTCAAATTAACAATTATTTTAATCCCTATCTTACTCTCACTTAAGGAACAAAATGATAGCAAATTTATAAATAAGGATTAAATGCAATTATATAAACTTGATGAACAAATTGAAAGTACCCCAAAATATAGGGACTAAAAAGCTAATTACGCATATTATTTATTTTGTATATAAGTCTAAACATATGTTATTTATCTTTATATATACAAATATGAATAAACATGATCTTCTTCTAGTATAGTATAAAATACCAAAATTCCGTTCTTGAGCTTCTCGATCTTTTATAAGGTGGGTTGGAAAGGGGAATTAAAGTAGATAATGTAGTCGAGGTATTACATAATAATAATAATAACAATAATAATAATAATAATAATAATAATAATAAAGCATTTCAACTCTTAAAATATATATATATATATATATATCTAGCCATTAAAGCTTATATTTAACTTATAAGAATTAAACGGTTTTTAACCCAAAATTGTTTTGTATTTTCTTTAGTGTTCATTGAAGCCAACTATATAATTATGAGAGACCGTGCCTCCAGCCTAAAACCATTCAATTGGTTTTGACCGTGTACTCACGCGAATGGGGTGAAGTCGTGTTGGTTGCCACTTAAGAGATTGTGGAGAGAATCCTACTGTTGTTATTCTTTCTTTTAGGTCAAGGTTTTACGATGAAACCGTCACTTATTCAATTGGAAAACAAAGAAAATCAAATTGAAAAGTATATCGTTTTATTAATGAATTGAATTTGAAATTGTACATCTCTTTAATCATAACTAAAAATTACATTACTTTGGTTTTAGATACAATCTACAACAAAAGTACAATGCGTGTTTTTGCGAATGGGGTGTAGTCGTGTTGGTTGCCTCTTAAGAGACAATGGAGAGGATTTTACTATTGTCATTCCCTCTTTTAGGTCAAGGGTTTTACAATGGGGTTATCACTTATTTAATTGAAAAACTAAGAAAATCAAATTGAATAGTACATTGTTTTATTAATGAATTGAAATTGAAATTGTACATCTGTTTAATAATAACTAAACATTTCATTGCTTTGGTTCTAGACGCAATCTATAACAAAAGTACAATGTATATTTTTGCTTTTGTTGAGCCCCCCCCTCCAAAATGTTATTTCTTAGCCAAAGCAAATAATAATTATATAATAATAATAATAATAATAATAAAGTTGGATTTCTCATTTCTTGCACCGCAATACAAGCTCGTTAATGAGCTTCCACCTAGGCTGGACTCACAATAAATTTTGCCGATCAAGCTAAGTACTTTCTTCTAAGAATAGAATGTGACAATATTTTATGATACTTGTTTTCAATTGTGGTCGGTCTATATAATATTTTATTAAGGATAGTGTTTGTTACACATATTCTATTACACATACTGTTACTCAAACAAAATTTAAACTGAAACCGTGACTTAAAAACACTATTTCAGATTCTAGTTTAAAAAAATGTGTAATATTTTGTGTGTAACAATTTTTACCTTTTTATTAATTTATTGTGACATTTTTTTATCCGTAGAAGAACTCCATTAGTCTGGTTAGAACATGCATCAAATATATATGTTGAACTTCCACCTCCATGTTTGGATTATGTCATTAAAGATATTGAGCTTTAAGGTCCTTTATCCCATGCAAAAGAAGAAATTAACTTAGAATTCATGCATTAGTAAGGTACATGAAATCTAGAATCCTTATTCCACTACCTAACAAAATCAATGAACTTATTAGAGGTATTCCTTTGGCAAAATACCATACCAGCTAGACAAATTGATTTGGCCGAATAGTAATGGCCAATGCACTGTAAAAGAAGCATCCAAATTTATATACACATGAAGGGATTCAAATTGATAAAAGTCGATGGAATTGGATATGGACAACCCCATGTCCACAAAAAATTCAAAATTTTTATATGGAAATGCACCCATAATAGATTACTGACACGTTCCTTTATTGTTCATAGGCTTGTCCACGAGTCGGTCTGGGTCGGGTTTGTGCCCAACTCGGAACCGACCTGACCAGATCTGGTGGGCAAACTTTCAACCCGCCGCTGACCGTTGGAGAAGTCGGTTCGAATGGGTTGGAACATCAACGAGCGGCGGTTGGGTTCGGTGGGAGTCGAGATTTGGAAAATAAAGAAAATCCGGCTAGAAAATGATGAAAATCGGCCAAATCCTTTGAGTTTTTGCTAGAAATAGCCAAGAGCTCGACTAGATCTGGCGAAATCTCGCCAGATCTAGCCAAGAACTCAACTAGATCTAGTGAAATCTCACCGGATCTAGTCAAGATCTGGCCAAAAAGCATCTCAAAACTTGCCAGAATTATCAAATAATGCCGGAATCTGGGTTTTGCTTGCTGGAATCTGGGTTTTACTCACGCGGAATTTGGGTTTTGCTTGTCGGAATCTGGGTTTCTCACCGGATTATGGGTTTTCGCCGATCAGTTCGGGTTTTTCGAATTTGGGGGGGGGGGGGGGGGGAGGGGGGGAAAACCCGCCAACCAACCTGCCGGTTATGGGTTTTAGAGGTGGAGACCCATCGCCGACCATCACCGGCGTTGGGTCGGCCAGTACTCGGGCCGGATTGGACAGTTTTTGTGGGTGGGTCGGGTACTGGTTTTTTGTGGACAGCCCTAATTGCTCACCACAAAAATGGAATTGGCCCTTAGTGTCTCTGATTTCTAAATCTTGAAAGTACTTTACATGTCATTTAAGACTACCCTTGGGCAAAGGTATTCTAGATTGTTCTCTTCAAATAAGAAGAGATATCTTCCCCCCCCCCCCCCCCCCCTCCCATAAATCGCTAGTAGAATGGTTACACGGAAATTTAACTAATATATCTCCCAGCTCTTTTCAAACAAGGCCTTGTAATATTCTATTTGTTTATGGAATTTGGAAACTTTGGCTATCTAGGAATAATAGGATATTCAATCCTCCTTCTAAAACACTAAACCGGCTAATGCACAAAACTTTACATTTAGCCACATAATTTTATCATCTTGCATACAATAGAGAAACTAAAGGAAAATAAGTCACTAAAATATTATCTTGGTGTCCTCCACAACTCCCTTTTGTTACTTTAAATACAGATAGTAGTTCTAAAAATAACCCTGGTAAAGCAAGAGGTGGAGGTTTATTAAGAGATAGCAAAGGAAGATAGATAAAAGGTTTCTCAATTCACATAGACACTGTCACAAATAATATTGCAGAAATATAAGCTATTAGACATGGTCTAAAAATGGCTTGGGAGTTAGGATATAAATATATAAACCTAGAAATTGACTCTCAAATTTCCCTCAATTGGCTAACAACATACGGTGTTCTAGCAGCAGAAATTTCTATTTTGATTTTGAATTTTAGGATGTTATTCTGCCAAGAAGAGATCGTCCTTCCACATCATGTCTTCCGTGAAGTAAATGGCATGGCAGATGAACTAGCAAAGAGGGGATGGAAGCACTTATGTAGTTTTAGAAAATATAATGAATGTTCAAATTTTGTTTATGTAAAATATGTATGTTATATTTTACAATTAGGCACACATCGCGAGTGCCTAGTAGACAATACTTGTAGCCGTATTCCTTAGTTAATAAATATAGGGTAAAATGCAAAACTGACCCTCTAAGTTTATTCAGATTTCATTTCAGTCCTCTAAATTTGCTTTTGTTCATTTCAGTCCTCTAACTTTTAAGTTTATTCAATTAAGATTTTCCATCAACTTTTATTATATGTTGTGGTTAATTTTTCAATTTTAAATTTTTCTTCAAATTTTTTAAATTAAAAAAATTCAATTAATGATTGAAAAATATTTTCCAGATTTTTTTTTTCAAAAAATTTTAACAAAAGTTAATGGAAATGCCTTAATTGAATAAATCTAAAATTTAGAGGACTAAAATGAACGAAAGCAAAGTTAGAGGACTGAAATGAAATTTGAAGAAAGTTAGAGGGTCAATTTTACATTTTAGCCATAAATATATACTCAATAAATAAATTTTAAAAAAATATTAAAGCACGCTCAAAATCTCAAGCTCTCCATTTTCATTCTCTAGCTTTTGAAATTTTCTTAGTTGACCGAAGAATGAAGACATGGTGAGACGACTTTCATTTGCAAGTCCAACCCTCTAGAAGGTTTAATTTGTTTTTGGTTGATGAGTTAACTATCTAGAAGAGACTAGAAATCGGTTACAACCTAGTTTTGTTTCTGCTTAATATTTTTAATTAATGCGCAAGTGCAACCTTATCCCCAGAAGTTCAATCCTGAAAAAAAAAAGACTATAGAATGGAATGAGGCCACGTCAGGCAGTTCACTTTGGGGTTTATATTATTTTAAATTGGACCGTAAATACTGTTATCTTAGAAGAGTATTACTTTTGTCAAGCCAAAAAAAAAAAAAAAAAAAAAAAATTATATAAATATATATATATATATATATATTTTGGTTGAGAAAGAAAATTGAGTTTACTTTGCTTTGAGTAAGACTAAAAGTTTTTCTCCTATTTTATTGAGATGATATATTTAATTGGTATACAATTGCTTTCATATGGCTTCATTACAAATACTTTTTTATAACCAATCAAAAGTGTGATGGTCACTTTCAAAAAAGAAAAAAATGTGATGGTTACTACTTCACAAGTATAAGTGTTTGTGGGGGCTAAAGGTTGGAGTGCAAGCTTTTAGGAGAGAACTTCACACACATATACACTTAGATTAAACTAAAGTAGAATTTCTATCTTGTATATATATATATATATATATATATATATATAAAGCGTGGGCTCAAAACTTTGTGTAATTGACTTACTGGTTTTTATTTTTCTTCCCTGGAGTGAAAAAAAAAAATCTAATATTTAGCACCTAATAAAAATGCAATTGGCTTGTTTATTTATTTTATGTAGGAAAGCTTTTTTTTTTTTTTTGTTAAAGATTGAAAAATTTTAATTTTATTAATAAAAGGGGAGATTTTTAAAAACGTTATAGACAATGAAATTAAAAAAACTAAATAAGAAGCTTAATCTAAATTTATCTTAAAAGAAAATTTATTTTTAATTATTTTTATTATTATTTTTTTCATATTGGTCATGTTCTTTTTTATTAATATTCTGGTGACACTTGACGTTATGTGAATGATATGTTTTAATGGTTGTTTCATATTTGGCATTTAATTAACATTCAAAATTAATAAATAAAAACATAAAAACAGCATGTCATGCCTTAATGATTAACTAATTACTTGCAAAAAGGAATATGAAAACGGATGTTATAAAACATATTCCGTTCGAAATGTAATTCCATCTAATATATAGAAAAATTTTTAAGTACTTCTGGATTATGGATAAATAATGCTCATTTCTCTCACATTCATAGTAGACCCCATCATAAATTTAATGAGTGGACTCCATTATAAATGTGAGAGAAGAGGACACCATGGTTATCCATTACTGAATAAAGTTTCCATCTTCTATTAAAAAAGAAAAATTTTGTGACCACGGTTATAACATGCACGATGTATCAATATGTTGATCTTCCGTTCCTATTAGAAGCCATATGAATTTGTGAGATGAAAAGTGTTTCCATTTTTGTGCTTCAAAAATCATAGCTCTCACAAGTAAAGATAGAAACAATGTTTTTGGACATAGTTGAAAGTGGATGCACAAAGAGGGGGAGTAGAGTACAATAAATCGGAAATTAGCATGATTTTTGGCTAATTTTATTCTACTCTCTCTTGATCTCCCTCTTTCTCCCCTCAATCTAAACAAATCATAGAACTTCTTGTCATAGACGACTTGGTTAATCATGTTCTGCCTGGTTAGTTGCATTCAAATGGCAGTCAGCCACCATTGAAAGAGACTAAAGAAATAGCATTTGACATCTCCCCCCCCCCCCCCCCCCCCTCCCCTAGAACATAAAATGAAATATTAGTGGAATAATGAAAGAGTGCTGTTTATTTCACACTTGTTATTGTACACAATTGTATGAAATCATGATTTCAAGTTATGATTTCAATTCAAAAATCAAAACATTACCCTTTCATTATGGGAAAATACTAGTACACACAACCATATACACATGCTTTAAAAAAAAAATCATGTTCTAGAGAAACAACATCAAAGCAACAAGTTTTAAGCACAACTAGAAAATGGATATTTTGCACCACTACCCATCTGATCAGGGGTTGTCAACGGCATCATGGCCCATGGGTGGTTGGATTAGGGGCAGAAGGTGGGACTGGACCTTTGTCAAGGTGAAACAGATTCACCACCATGAATCCTCTGACCAGCACTGATCTCATGATTTCTGATGTGAGAAGGTGGGGAATACAAAACTGGCGGATCTCTTGAAATCTCTCCTTTATGGGGTACAGATTGCTCTTTGATCAATGCTGAAAATGTTGAGTTGGATAAGGATTGGTTTTTTCTCCCCTCCATGTTTGGATTAATAGGCTGAACTTCATATCTATAACACAAAAGCAATATATCAACATAAAGTACACCAAAAAAAATTAAATAGAGAGTTTGTTGGATGGTCTATTCAAAAAGATAGCTTGTTAAAAAAAAAAAATTTATAATTTTTTTTTTTTTTTTTTACTAAATGTTTGTTTAGTATCAACTTATAAGCTCAGTTTTTAGCTTTTATGTACAGTTTTTTAAATTCAAAATTTTTTTCTGCATTTTTTCACTTTTTCAATTTTTTTCAAAGTACAAACATACTTGAAGACATTTTTAACAAAAACTAAATAAGTTGTTTCCAAACGGACATTAAATTTATGATAAGTTCAATGCTTTGACATGATGTGGGTGTGTTGGGTCAAGTGGAAAGATATCATACAAAATTTGAGGTGGAAAGATATCATACAAAATTTGAGTAACTCATTTTTTTTTAAAGGCATAACTATATTTTTGCACAACATATTAAAAAATAACTTATTTTTGCACAATGAATAAAATAAACTAATGAAAATAAATCCATTCCCATCACACTAATTAAGAGGAGCAATCCATTTTGTAGGAGTAGATCTAAGTACAAAAAAAAATTTTAGGAGCATATCTATGCATATTTCATAATTTGTTTTTTTATAGATATATTTCATAATTTATTGAATAAATAAATTGTAATCAACAGATGAAATAATATAATAGAAATAAACTGAGCCTAGTCATATTGTAAAAAATAATAAAATATAGGTTGAATATTGAGAAGAAAATCAATTAAGTCTCTTAATTATTAAGTATGTCAATTTAGTACGTACTCTCACGTCTATTAAACTTTTAATAGAATTAATAGTTAATATTAACTTTATTTCAAAATTTTAGACTTTCTATAATAACGTTTTAATGTATATTTTATTTGTCACATCAATTACTTCCATTAAAATTTAAAAAGAAATGAGATTCAATGATAAACTTGACTATATGTCATAGATGTTGAATATGTCTTCTATGATTGACGAAAATAGAGTATAATGCTGAACTGCTACTCCTTCCTATAACGAATTGTTACTATATAGTATATAATCCTATTGTAAAAAGATTTTTGCATAAAAAAATAATGTTAAAAGAAAATGTTTGTTAGAGAAACAAAAGCTGATATTTCCCACATATCACACCTGGCCTACACGAAATGTATGCAAATCTTCCAAAATCAATTATACAAAAAGGAAAAAACTCTCTAATGAGGATTGAAGGACAACAAAAACCAGAATGTGTCTCATGCTGGGGATACATTTCTTCTTTCACTCACAGTGGATCCACATAACTGTGAAATCAACGCACTATCAAAGAGAGGATGCATATGTTGAATTTATGATCTAATTTTTGAACAAGAATAAGTAGAAAATATAAATAAAACTAATAACAAGAAGGTGATAGTGATCATCGATAACATAATTTATATAAGTAAAAAAAAAAAAAAAAAAAAAAAAAAAACCTCCATTAGAGCAAATAAAACTTTATTCATCTTGAACTGAAGTTCAGGAATAAGGGGAGGTGCAGTTAAAATAGGTTTTACATTCATATCTTACAAGAAAAAAGAAAAAGAAAAAAACTATAGGAATCATGCAGATGAACTTTCACTGTATGGCATATCTATATATATAACAGAGAAAGGTATTGAAGAAACTTACTGTTGAAATTCTATATTGATATAGGGAGAAGAAGTAGTAGACGAATTTCCAATAGTCCTGAAAGCTGTCGCAGACAAAAACATGGTGGTGTTATAAGCTGACGGGACAGAAGCTTCTTGACCAATATGATCAACAATCGTGATCTGAATTGTCTGGTTTTGATTACAAGCATCTGGTGTTGAATCACTGATGCACCTCACAGAGTACTTCCTCCCACATGCTGCACCTTCGTCCCATATTCCATGACCGGCTGCCGCGAAGAATTTGCTGGATGGGAACTGAGATGCATCGCTTCCATAACATGCTGTGGGTAGATATGGGGGAGAATATAGGGCTGCAGTGCCAACATCACCATATGAGGCATGGAAATTGAAAATCAGTGGAACCAAGAAGATGAGAGGTAACCCTTGAAGACATGGCTGAGACCTATACATTTTTCTCTGCAGGAAGGCTTTAGAGAGTAAAAGAGAGTTGGAAAGATGAGGAAGTGAGATACCTAGGAGTTGTACAATCATGTAGATTTATAGTATTGGAAAGACGAGGAAGTGAGATCCCTAAGAGTTGTACAGTCATGTAGATTTATAATAAGGTGGTTGATGGACACATGTTACCTTTTCATTTTGGGGTAGTACTGTTTGTTACACTTGCTCTATTACACATATATTATCAGATCATTTTTTTTAACTCACGATTTCGTTCAAAAGATGTGTTTGTAACAATTAGGGTTTTACTTTTCTAAGTAATAGTAGAGTTAGTAGACTAGACACTAGTGGTGCGGATGCCTTTCGAGCTTTTGATATTCATTCAATGATTTGAAGAATTCAATTTGGTTGCGAAAGTTATAAAAGTAGACGAGAGAAGAGATTTAGAAGTATCTTTTGATGTAAGAACTTGGGAAGATTCTCCTTATTGTGGGCGAGTGGGACCAGATGAGTCACTAGACATCACAAAATCGATCGCTATTGTTTTTCCTTTGTGAGAATCAACTTTGGCATGCAAAAGCAGCAAAACACACACACATCTGGATTTTGTTGCATGTTCTAGTGGTTTTTCTTTTTGCACAAACTGGAATGGCTGGCCATTGCTAGAAAAAAATGAAAGATCCATCAATATTATTCATTGTTCAACATGTTGTTAATCTTGTATTCTTATATTAACTTAATATTTATATGAAAAAAAATTAAGATATCTCAAGAGGCACCAGGCCATAATTACAAGTTTATCTTTGTCAAACTTATCACAAGCAAGTTAATGGATGGATGAGTTTTCAATCCTTTGGAATTAGAAGAGGTTACCCGCCTTAATCTCTCACTCTTCCATTACTCTTAACTTATGCCTCTGAAAGTGAACAACATTGGCTTAACCTAATCAGTAATCACCACTAGTTGATTTTGTCGAACTTATAAAAATTAAGATATCTAGCTCTAGGGTTTTATCTTTAACTTCAAGCCTTTAAACAAAATATCGAAATCAAGAAAAAGTACAAAAGTTGAATGCTTAAGTGCTTATGAAAAAGAGTGTGTCTGGAATTGTGCCGTCATGCTAGCTACACTATAACGCATTTTGTATTCACTTTTGGTAATGTCTTTCATCATTATTTCCGCGTCTTCCTTCCATCTTTTGTGAATGCTTATTCATGCTCCTGACGTAATCAATTTAAGTTTGCACCCTCAAAATCAAAGTATTATTATTAGTAATCAATAGTTGCACAAAAAAAGTAACATAATATAATTTTTTTTAAAATCTAAATTTGAAATTTGGTAATTATGATTATATATGTATTTGGCTCTAGACTATTCATTTATAAAATCCATTCAAGATAACATTTTTTACTAGAAAAGGAGAATCCTGGCCGGCCTTAATGCTTTCCAAAAGATTCTCTGCAATACACCATGTACTTCTCTGGCTAGACTAGAAAGAAATAGAGTACAAAACATTTTGAGTGAGGAAGAATTTTGGGCTCTTATGCCAGAACGGGATAATATAGATAAGTTTAGGAGATCATAAAAGTAATTTCTTTCAGGGTTTCACTTTCACCTCTCCACCCTTGGCAGAAGACAACCCAAGCAAGCTTAGTGTTTAAAAAATTGTAGTTTTTGGTGATATTGTGTGGTTGTAATAGGTCATCACATCATAATTTGGTGCACCCTCACACATACAAAAGTCCCTACTTGGTGGATGGTGAGTATTTCGGTAAGGCAATGACTCTTGGAATAAGTATGTTTCATTTGGACGCATACAATTTTTTCTATACGGACTATTGGTAGTCTGTGATCACCACCCTAATGAAACTGTCACATATTAGGGGCCAACACGTGGCATTGGTTACAATCAACTCAAATGACAATCAACTCAAATGATTAAATATTTGTTGCCTAATCACTTTATTAATTAACCTCTATATCTTAGAATTAGAACATTACCCTCTACACACTCCCCAACCCCTTTCTTTCCCCTATTTAACCTCTGGTATTGTAACTTCCATTAAAATTCTGGTGAGTAAACTCATACCGTACTTAGTCATTTGATCTGCCCCTTCAAGCGAGTTTCATCTCCTATGAAAGGTCAGGAACAACATCGATCATGTCCTGTTCAAGAAATAATCCATTCCATGACTACTTTGAAAAGTAAACTTAGTAGCATGGCCATCAAAATCAGCCTTAAAAATGTTTGTGATACACTCTAGATAGAGTTTCATCAGAGAAAAATTGAAATCACTATATAACTATATTTTGAAAGGTATATTTTTTACCCTAGCATTGCTCTACTGTCACATATAAGCAAGACTTGTTTATGGAATTTCCATGGCTGACACAAAATAAAGTCATCCGATGTAGGGCTGACTAAAAATAAATTTCCAGCCGACCTACCGAGACCCTGCTGAATTTGGAGTCTCCCTCTCACAAAATGGTCAAAGACTTGGACTATATATGAAATTTACATCGAAGGATTCTTCTTCTTCTAATTATTTATTTTTAAAGAAAAAAAAAATCTTTCATTTTAGTTCAAGAACAAATATCCCATCAACTGATCTCACTCAAAATCATCAATCTATCCAATTTTACTATTTGAGTTTCGAAATTGCTCGGCTTGTCCGTTTAGGAAACTACTTATTTTCGGTAGCTTAATTTACATAGTATTTAATAAAAGATATATATAATCTTTGATAACCTTTATGTTAAATGTGACAAAAAGATTAAAACTAACTTAAAAAAAAAAAAAAAACTAAAAGTTTGATTATTTGTATAAAAAAAAGTTAAAAAAAAAGCTTTGCCTTTTTGCCAAACACACTCAATTGTACGTGCTCTGGACGGTGTTACATGTCTTGATATATTCTTATATTATCCAAGTGGATTAATTATGAAACGGAACTGCCAATGACAATTGAATAAACTCAATCTGTTCTTATGGCCACTATCCACCAGTCGTATAAAAAAAATAGTGATCAGTTGGAATAAACTTTCATATATCATTCATGTGATATGTACTACTCATTCAGCAAGAGACTACCAAACTTCTCAAGTATTTTGTTGTGTTTATTTTAATTAAAAAAAATGACATAGGCTAGATTTGAACTCAAGTTGCTTGTTCGATAAATTATTTTTTTACTAATTGTGTTGATTGAAATTCTTGATACTAACAAAATCTAACGGCTTAATGTTATTATCCTGTCTTTATGCAGAAGAAATCTGAGTTTAAAATTTTGAATCATCTGCTGTACTTTTTATTAGAAAAGAGAACTTCATACTAGTTAATTTTAGAGGCTTTTTTTATTAATTTAAAAATGTTATCCTAGGAGTATTGAACCTACTGATTATAAGAATAATAAGAAGCTGCAATAATTTTATTTTAAAAATGATAATGCCATGCATGCAGGCATATGAATTGTGATAGCTCTAGAAACGTGTCAAGAACAACTTTAAACGTAGAGGTTGGTTGACTTGGTTCTAGAATTTCCTTGACTTTATTCTTGCAACTTATAAGGCAATCGGTAGATCTCTTCAATCCCTGGTCATTCAAAGTCCTTAAACTTTTCTCAAAGAAAAGAAGAGAAAAGAAAAGAAAAGGTTCTTAACCAAGGCTGCAAGGAAACTATCCTCTAGGTTCTGCGTTACCAAATCAATTTAATAATCAGCTAGCTACCGAAAGATGCCTTTCTGATTTCTACCAAAAAAAAAAAAAAAAAAAAGAAAGAAAGATGTGCCTTTCTGATTCAGCTGATTTGATTCTTTCGAAGTTGGAAGTTTTGTATTTGCAACTCTAGAAAGTAGAAACTTCCCTCACACTCTTTGCTAAAGAAGTAATATTACATGAGTATTGCACTTTTTAGAAACTATTGGGTATTAATTGTTTATTACACACTTCGTTGTGTACACTTTTATATGCTCGTTGTGAGATTTCAATGTAATTTTTGTGTGTGAAAATGTGTGTGAAACAAGTATTTCTCTTACTTTCATATACTTTGTCACATATGTTGCCATAAAGTTATTTTTATTAAGTTTCGGAGATGTTTTTACAAGTAATTTAATCAAACCGCAAGACGACAAAAGTGCAACTTGCGTCAAAGTGAATATCCTAAAAGGGTTAGTCCCGGCATCATGCTCAATTAAATTATTAATCAATCAATTTTGCCGAAAGGTCATTTCTTTTTGCCAACAAACGTGAGTCCACGTAAGAAATCGAGGAAGATACTATTTTCAATCTTTTTCTTTTTCCATTTTTGTCTTAACGTAATCATTTCAAAGAACCACACAAGGAGTCAACTGGTCAAGCACACAAAAAAACAGAGTCGTACAATGCCACCGTTACAATGAGGCCTAGTCACCTTGCTACAAATGCACCGATTGTGGGTAACTTTAATCATTTAGCAATTTTAAGCTTTATGACTTACCTTAATATGTTTATGAGTTAAAGAACATGGAAAAATTTAAACCACCAGGCATGCCATAATCATTGACTAATTGGATCTTTGTTTCAGATGACAAATAGAAATGAAACATAAGGTAGGATTATGGTGGTTAGGGGCTATGGTTGTGGGTGGTGGTGTCAGTGGCTATGGTTGTGACGATGGTTGTCGTGGTTGTGGCTATTGATTATTGTGATGTTTATATTATTTTATTATGCTGTAAGTTAAAATAAAATTTTTGATGTTGAGTGTATGGTAAAGAAATGTGTTAAAATAAATAAAATGATTTTTTTGAATTACTAAATGCTAAAATTTTTAAAACTCCTAACATGAATGCTCTTAAAACATTCAATAAAATTTAAAAACATTTAGATTGTTTTATTAAACATTCAATAGTTGTTAAACCTGACCCCACTTGACCTAGTTGAACCAATAATCTGGTGAATTGGTACTAAAGTCGATTGGATTGTTTATTTAGATTACTTATGCAATTAACCTGGTAAAATCTGACAATTTTTTCGTAACTTGTGCAACTTGGATGGGCTATTATGACCCCATCTGAAGTTGTAATTTTGAATAAAATTACCTTGTATAGCCTTATTGCTATGCTATTTTCTGAATTTGGAGGACAATGATATTAAGAGATTTTATAATGACGTTAATGATTCACTTTTCAATAAAAGGGTGTTCGATTTACCTTGATGTTACATTACATTGTAATATTATATTATTGTAATTTTATATTAATGTAATCTTAATACAAGAATATAATATTACATTGTTTAGGAAGGTGATGAAATTAAAATGATATGATAAAAAATATACAACCTCAAGTTTTGGCTCAAAATTAATCAATGAGATTAAAGTAATAAGTGAGATATGCAATTAGATTCAATTGGTGATCCATATTGTTGGACTAGTAATCAATGAGCCAACAATTATAAGAGCATACCTATCAAGAGTTTTAAAATTTATAGCATTTAGCATCTAAAAACCTAACTTTATAGCATGTAACACATTATTTTACAATACCCCTACCATCAAAACTTCTATTTTTTTACCATTTCATTTAATTATTCTTTCTTTATTATTTTTTTACTCTCTCTCTCTCCCTCTCAGTAGAAAAAAAAATTAAAAAATTAAAACATTTTGTTATAGTGCACTCTAAAAAATGAGAGCACATTGTAGCAAGATGCCAATTTTTTAGCATATGACATCTTTGATGGAGTGGATTTTTATGGTTTCAGATTTATACAACCCTTGATAAGAATGCTCTTGGTTAATAACTATTCTTTTCAAGTTTCAAGTGTAGTTGTTGGGCAATAGGACATGCATTGGGACGGACATGAAATCGAGGTTGAGTGGGCCATATCACATGCCAAGAAGACTCTCCTAATTATTTTTGAAAGGATTCTTAAGCTGCGAATCTTTCCGATGCTTTGTGTATCTATCTTCTTTATTGAAAGTTCAATATGGGTATTAATTACCCTTGAACGTTTAGACCCTGAATTACAAAATATCAATTCAACCTTAATATCAAACGATTAACGTGCGGAACATGAACATAAGCCAAATACAGAATTGATAAACAATCTAAGTCAAATATAAACACATCCACAGCAGAAAATAAATGACAAAGATAAGGAGAAGGAATATGCAAACATACAGACAACACACGATGTGTTATCGAAGAGGAAACCGAAGCCTTCGGCGTAAAACCTCTCCGCCGCCCTCCAAGCGGTAAATAATCCACTAAAGAATGTAGTTGGGATACATGAACAGCAGAGTACCCTCCAAGCCTAATCTACTCAATGTATCTAAACCCTCCAAGTTTCTTGCTCCAACAAGGTTGCGCCGAACCTATTTCTTCTTTAGCTTACTGAATTCCGCTATCAACCATAGCATCAACCAATAGACATTGGTTCCTTCTTAACTGCTTCCCAAATCACCAAATTAACCTTCTCACGGATGAGGGTATAATGAGAAAAGGATTTGGTAAAGAACATCTCAAGGATATATCAATGGAGAGGAAGAGAGTAGAGGAATTTGAAGAGTCACTAAGGTAAAGATTGTGGATGAATCAATCTTATTTTTCTCTAGGGTTTCTCTCACAAAATTCTCTCTGGAAGCTCTCTACATTTCGTGGGTATAAGGGTCTATATATAGTGGTGAGTGTTTGGAATGCGAAGAGTTAGTTTTTCTCAAAAAGGGTTGGCTGGCGGCTTGGCCTCGCGACTTAACTGAGTCGCGAGTTCAAACTGCGAGTTAACTGCATTGCCAGTCTGGATATTTTGTCCTGTAGTGCACTAGCTAGCATAACGCTTCAGCTTCCCGTATGCTTGACACGTGACCCTCTTTTGGCGGCTTGCCACCTGCGAGCCACCCGCGAGTCCCTGCTTCTTTGCACAATGAGGAATATTTTTTCACACTCTCTCACACACTACCCTTACAAGAATCCCACCTAAATACAGGGTTACTAATTGCTAAAATACAAGCAAATTTGGCACGAAATAAAGCCAACAAGATGGTTGATTAAATTCAACTTTACAATCTCCCCCTTTGGCTATTCCGTGACAAAACCCTACAACAGACTCTAGACTTAACGTGTGAGTTGGGAACAGTTGAGCAAAACTCACTCACACCTAACTCTAGATTCTGATAAGCTCTTAAAACATATGAACAAGTATCTCCTGAAACACAACAACACAGCAATCTCATTGTATGCAGAAAAACTTGAAATGCATATGGAGTAAGCATAATATGATCAAGTAAAAATGGACTTAAGCTGTTAAGGACATATTTTTATGTAGTTGGCCAATCTTTTGACAAAACGCACTTTACTTGTAATTGGATAGATCTAGGATATGTTTAATACTTCAAGGAACATGTTGTTCAAGTCTAGTATTAAAGCCATGAAGATTGGACCAAGAAACAAGTGAAAAAAAGGTGTTCATTAAAGCTGGACAGATAGCTCGACACCTGTGGACAGATAGCTCAACACCTTCTTGATAGCTCCTCGACACCTGGCTATCTGTCGAGCTCTTCAGCTGATTCTTATCACAATCTCGATAGCTTCTCGATAGCTGGTCGATCGATCGAAAAAGTTTCTGTCCCCTCGACACCTTCTCGACACCTCCTCGATAGCTGCTATCTGTTGAGGTTACGAGAATTCAGATTTCTGTTTTTGGGCCAGACTTATGTATTTGTTTAGGGTTTCTTTTCTCACAACCCTAGACCTTTATAAGACTTATTTTAAGAGAATAGGAGAATACAAGGAGAACATATGCAAAAGGTGATCGATGCCTTATTCTCTCTGAAAGAAGTTACTGCGTTTTTGCGCCTTAGGGTTTTGTAACCAAGTGCTTCTTGATCTTCATTCTTGATGAAGTGAAGAACTTTGCAGCCAACATCTTCTTCTAGTTGGTGATTGAAGTCACGTACTGGGATCCGCGCAATTGGTTAGTCACGTACTGGGATTCGTGTAACAAAAAGGTTGGCGTTCAAATATTGAAGAGTTCAGAGGTTTTGAAGCGGTAGAAGGTTTCTGCTGTGAGTTCATCTGCAGGGATTGTAGAGTCTAGGGACAAAGGTTTTGTACTAGATCTGAAACTTCTCTTTACTATAGTGGATTGCTTTTTAGGAAGGTTTCCCCCCAAGTTTTTTACTGTGAAACTGGTTGGTTTCATTGGTTTTCCTGGGTCATCATATCTTGTCTTATTTACTTTTCCGCTGCATTCATTATTGACATGATATTGATGTTTATTTGTTTTAATAAGTTTTATTGATAACAAATCTAATTAACAACTTGAATTTAAAACTTGTTAATTCTATCAACCGGGGTCTAAATTTCCCAACAAGTGGTATCAGAGCGGGTTCACTTTGATTGGATTGATTTCCTAAGTGTGATCCTTAACCCCCATTGTCATGGAATCTCTTGATTGTTTTGATTTGTATGATCTTGTGTTGAATGATGAAGATGATATTCAAGATGCCTATTGCAAGTTTTATAATTTTTGTATGAAATCTCTTGAATGTTCTACAAAATTGAAAGCTAAATTTAAAAAGGTCAAGCTTGAAAAAGATGATTTGATTGCAAAATTGGATGAAGCCAATAATTTGAATGAGAATTTTAAAAATCAAATTTCATCTCAGGTGGACAAAATTAAAAGTTTGGAAGAGCAACTAGTTGAATCTAAAACTGAAATTGAAGAATTGACTAGTGCCAAACTTGTTGTTGAGCCTAACTCAAAAGAAAAGGAATTTTATATTCCTCCTTTTAAAAAGAAAAATCAAGAGTTGAAGGCTAATATTGCTAGGATAGACAAAGGTAAACAATATGATGTTAATGCTGATGTTTCTAAACCTATGTCTAAAACTCCTCCTAGGTTGAATGATAAATCTGAATTTGTCCCCACTTGTCATCATTGTCATATTGCTAGTTATATTAGGCCAAATTGTCCTAAGTTGAGGTCTCTGTCAACCTCTAAGGTTAGACCTCCTTCTAGGAAGCCAAGTAGTTCTAAAATTGCTCATGTTTGTCACCATTGTGGTATTGCTGGACATATTCGTCCTAATTGCTTTAAGTTGTATCCTCATAAGTAATTGTCCAAACGGTCATAGGTTTCCTCTCAAGGATCTACACCTTTGTTTGGAGAGTTATTAAAAGTTTTGAGCTTTTTAACTCAATTTCAGAAGAATTTTAATTCTTCTATGTCCTTTAGTAGACATACTAGGACACATGCCTTTTCGTCTTTACGGCCAAAGACTCGTGCTGTGTGGGTGAGAAAGGATCCTAAGACTTAATTGTCTTTTCTGTTTGTCCTCTGCTTTAATTCTTTCTATCTAAAGTAGGACTCTCTTTGCTTGATTTCTTATCTGCTTTTTGAAATCATGCTTTCATGCATCAGCATTTTTCTATCATGTCTTCATGCATATGCATTTTTCTTTCATGCTTTCATGTTGTTTGTCTGTTTTTGTTTGGTTGTTTAGTTTTTATTTTGTTTTGTTTTCAAAATAAAAATAAAAATGAAAAATCAGAAAATACAAAAACAGTGTGTGTTTTGTGTACTTTGGTACTTGTGTACCTTGGATGGCCAATGAAACAAAGTTCTATAAACTTTGTATCTTTTGTAGCTTAGATGAGCATCTCTATGCACAACTAAGCAAGTGAGTCTTGTGGCTCTTGTTTGTGATGAGTAAGATTAAGTTATCTCTTAGACTTAACACTCATATCACTCTTTTTGACGGGTAGAACTAGAAAATCCTAAGAGAAAGGTATAAATAACCATCTCACCACTGTTGCCCGCCAATCATTAATGACATCTGTATGTTTCGGCATAACAAAAGTGTGATGTCAATGACATTTGTGTGCTTCGGCATAGTAAAATTGGAATGCCAAATATCAATGGGTATTTCTTTTCTCTCTCTTATATGCCCATGCATGATATGCTAAATAAAAAGAAAATATGCAAAGAAAAATAAAAAGCAAAAAGATCAAAAATGCTTTAAATATGATTGCAAGCGTGTTTTCTAGGAGATGTGGGAGTTATAGGATGTACCTCGAAGGTGATAGTCCCCATCAAACAGTTATGATTTTGTGTGAGTTAAAGTGATTTTCTCATATCTCAAATCGTCATAACATGTATACACTTATGCAATCTTGCAATGTTTTTCACACACAACACGCAATATTCTTTACTACTCATGATACATGTGCAGGTACAATGTGATTTGGCCATCACTAGGTTTACATGTGTTAATGTATGCTCACTAAACTGTCTTGACTTATTTTTGAAATATAAAATTGGTTAGACTTGTTTAGTGTGTGTGTGTGTTTTGCATCTTTCTATTATCTTGTCATCCATAGCATCTTGTTGCATTACATTCATGCATTTTTTATGGATTTCTTGTGCCCCCTTGATCATCTTGATCATCTTTATGTCTCTCGAGTGAAGCTTTCTAACTTCTTGTACCCTTTGTCAATCATGACAAAAAGGGGGAGAAATTGTGGAGACTTTGTGGTTTCTTTCTTTAAGATTCTACAAGTTAGGGGGAGAAATACATGCCTCTGTAAGGGGGAGATGTGTTTCATCTTGTTAGGGGGAGTGCTTACTTCCTTGTTCTTGTACCTTGGGTCTTGTGACCATATTTACATACATTGTGCTTATCTTCTCTATATGCTGATGTATGTTTCTTTCTCCTACTTCTTACATGTGTTGTTTCTTTTCTATCTTTATACACATGTTTCTTATACTTGTATGCAATCTATTATTTCTGTCTCACACTAAGATGCCTTGATGAGTTTTGTTTAAAGTGTTTCAGAAATACAGGTTGTCAAAGTCTACTTGCCATAGACTCTCTTCTTGCAAAGTTTTTCAAGAGTTTGTGTTAGGATAAATTTTACTGTATGTAACAAGTGAGTATGAGTTGAGTGATTTATGACTTCTCTCATATGTTCATTTGTTTGTTGTGGTTTTGTCACGGATTGCCAAAGGGGGAGATTGTTAAGGACTTATTTTTATGTAGTTGGCTAATCCTTTGACAAAACGCACTTTACTTGTAATTGGATAGATCTAGGATGTGTTTAATACTTCAAGAAAAATGTTGTTCAAGTCTAGTATTAAAACCATGAAGATTGAACCAAGAAACAAGTGAAGAAAAGGCGTTCACTAAAGCTGAACAGATAGCTCGACACTTGTGGACAGATAGCTCGACACCTTCTCGATAGCTTTTTGACACCTGGCTATCTGTCGAGCTCTTCAGCTGATTCTTATCGCAATCTCGATAGCTTCTCGATAGTTGGTCGATCGATCGAGAAAGTTTCTGTCCCCTCGACACCTTCTCGACACCTCCTCGATAGTTTCTATATGTCAAGATTCATTAAATCTCGACACCTGCTCGACACCTCCTCGATAGCTGCTATCTGTCGAGGTTATGGGAATTCAGATTTCTGTTTTTGGGCCAGGCTTATGTATTTGTTTAGGGTTTCTTTTCTCACAACCTTAGACCTATATAAGGCTTATTTTAAAGGCCGTCACATAAGAGCATAGGAGAATACAAGGAGAACATATGCAAAAGGTGATCGATGCCTTATTCTCTCTGAAAGAAGTTACTGCGTTTTTGCGCTTTAGGGTTTTGTAACCAAGTGCTTCTTGATCTTTATTCTTGATGAAGTGAAGAACTTTGTAGCCAACATCTTCTTCTAATTGGTGATTGAAGTCGCGTACTGGGATCCGCGCAATTGGTTAGTCACGTACTAGGATTCGTGCAACAAAAAGGGTGGCGTTCATATATTGAAGAGTTCAGAGGTTCTGAAGCGGTAGAAAGTTTCTGCTGTGAGTTCATTTGCAGGGATTGTAGAGTCTAGGGACAAAGGTTTTGTACTAGATCTGAAACTTCTCTTTACTATAGTGGATTGCTTTTTGGGAAGGTTTCCTCCTAGGTTTTTTACTGTGAAACTGGTTGGTTTCATTGGTTTTCCTGGGTCATCATATCTTGTCTTATTTACTTTTCCACTGCATTCATTATTGACATGATATTGATGTTTATTTATTTTAATAAGTTTTATTGATAATAAATCTAATTAACAATTTGGATTTAAAACTTGTTAATTCTATCAACCGGGGTCTAAATTTCCCAACAAGTGGTATCAGAGCGGGTTCACTCTGATTGGATTGATTTCCTGAGTGTGATCCTTGACCCCCGTTGTCATGGAATCTCTTGATTATTTTGATTTGCATGATCTTGTGTTGAATGATGATGATGATATTCAAGATGCCTTTTGCAAGTTTTATAATTTTTGTATGAAATCTCTTGAATGTTTTACAAAATTGAAAGCTAAATTTAAAAAGGTCAAGCTTGAAAAGGATGATTTGATTGCAAAATTGGATGAAGCCAATAATTTGAATGAGAATTTTAAAAATCAAATTTCATCTCAAGTGGACAAAATTAAAAGTTTGGAAGAGCAACTAGTTGAATCTAAAACTGAAATTGAAGAATTGACTAGTGCCAAACTTGTTGTTGTGCCTAACTTAAAAGAAAAGGAATTTTATATTCCTCCTTTTAAAAGGAAAAATCAAGAGTTGAAGGCTAATATTGCTAGGATAGACAAAGGTAAACAATCTGATGTTAATGCTGATGTTTCTAAACCTATGTCTAAAACTCCTCCTAGGTTGAATGATAAATCTGAATTTGTCCCCACTTGTCATCATTGTTATATTGCTGGTCATATTAGGCCAAATTGTCCTAAGTTGAGGTCTCTGTCAACCTCTAAGGTTAGACCTTCTTCTAGGAAGCCGAGTAGTTCTAAAATTGCTCATGTTTGTCACCACTGTGGTGTTGCTGGACATATTCGTCCTAATTGCTTTAAGTTGTATCCTCATAAGCAATTGTCCAAACGGTCACAGGTTTCTTCTCAAGGACCTACACCTTTGTTTGGAGAGTTATTAAAAGTTTTGAGCTTTTTAACTCAATTTCAGAAGAATTTTAATTCTTTTATGTCCTTTAGTAGACATACTAGGACACGTGCCTTTTCATCTTTACGGCCAAAGACTCGTGCTGTGTGGGTGAGAAAGGATCCTAAGGCTTAATTGTCTTTTCTGTTTGTCCTCTGCTTTAATTCTTTCTATCTAAAGTAGGACTCTTTTTGCTTGATTTCTTATCTGCTTTTTGGAATCATGCTTTCATGCATCAGCATTTTTCTATCATGTCTTCACGCATATGCGTTTTTCTTTCATGCTTTCATGTTGTTTGTTTGTTTTTGTTTGGTTGTTTAGTTTTTATTTTGTTTTGTTTTCAAAATAAAAATAAAAAGGAAAAATCAAAAAATACAAAAATAGTGTGTGTTTTGTGAACTTTGGTACTTGTGTACCTTAGATGACCAATGAAACAAAGTTCTATAAACTTTGTATCTTTTGTAGCTTAGATGAGCATCTTTATGCACAACTAAGCAAGTGAGCTTTGTGGCTCTTGTTTGTGATGAGTAAGATTAAGTTATCTCTTAGACTTAACACTCATATCACTCTTTTTGACGAGTAGGACTAGAAAATCCTAAGAGAAAGGTATAAATAACCATCTCACCACTGTTGCCCGCCAATCATTAATGACATCTGTATGCTTCGGCATAGCAAAAGTGTGATGTCAATGACATTTGTGTGCTTCGGCATAGTAAAATTGGAATGTCAAATATCAATGGGTATTTCTTTTCTCTCTCTTATATGCCCATGCATGATATGCTAAATAAAAAGAAAATATGCAAAGAAAAATAAAAAGCAAAAAGATCAAAAATGCTTTAAATATGGTTGCAAGCGTGTTTTCTAGGAGATGTGGGAGTTATAGGATGTACCTCGAAGGTGATAGTTCCCATCAAACAGTTATGATTTTGTGTGAGTTAAAGTGATTTTCTCATATCTCAAATCGTCATAACATGTATACACTTATGCAATCTTGCGATGTTTTTCACACACAACACGCAATATTCTTGGCTACTCATGATATATGTGCAGGTACAATGTGATTTGGCCATCACTAGGTTTACATGTGTTAATGTATGCTCACTAAACTGTCTTGACTTATTTTTGAAATATAAAATTGGTTAGACTTGTTTAGTGTGTGTGTGTGTGTGTGTTTTGCATCTTTCTATTATCTTGTCATCCATAGCATCTTGTTGCATTACATTCATGCATTTTTTATGGATTTCTTATGCCCCCTTGATCATCTTGATCATCTTTATGTCTCTCGGGTGAAGCTTTCTAACTTCTTGTACCCTTTGTCAATCATGACAAAAAGGGGGAGAAATTGTGGAGACTTTGTGGTTTCTTTCTTTAAGATTCTACAAGTTAGGGGGAGAAATACATGCCTCTGTAAGGGGGAGATGTGTTTCATTTTGTTAGGAGGAGTGCTTACTTCCTTGTTTTTGTACCTTGGGTCTTGTGACCATATTTACATACATTGTGCTTATCTTCTTTATATGTTGATGTATGTTTCTTTCACCTACCTCTTACATGTGTTGTTTCTTTTCTATCTTTATACACATGTTTCTTATACTTGTATGTAATCTATTATTTCTGTCTCACACTAAGATGCTTTGATGAGTTTTGTTTAAAGTGTTTCAGAAATACAGGTTGTCAAAGTCTACTTGCCATAGACTCTCTTCTTGCAAAGTTTTTCAAGAGTTTGTGTTATGATAGATTTTACTGTATGTAACAAGTGAGTATGAGTTGAGTGATTTATGACTTCTCTCATATGTTCATTTGTTTGTTGTGGTTTTGTCACGGATTGCCAAAAGGGGAGATTGTTAAGGACATATTTTTATGTAGTTGGCTAATCCTTTGACAAAACGCACTTTACTTGTAATTGGGTAGATCTAGGATGTGTTTAATACTTCAAGGAACATGTTGTTCAAGTCTAGTATTAAAGCCATGAAGATTGGACCAAGAAACAAGTAAAGAAAAGGTGTTCATTAAAGTTGGATAGATAACTCGGCACCTGTGGATAGATAGCTCGACACCTTCTTGATAGCTCCTCGACATCTAGCTATCTGTTGAGCTCTTCAGTTGATTCTTATCGCAATCTTGATAGTTTCTCGATAGCTGGTCGATCGATCGAGAAAGTTTCTGCCCCCTCGACACCTTCTTGACACCTCCTCGATAGCTACTATTTGTCAAGATTCATTAAATCTCGACACCTGCTCGACACCTCCTCGATAGCTGCTATCTGTCGAGGTTACGGGAATTCAGATTTCTGTTTTTGGGCTAGGCTTATGTATTTGTTTAGGCTTTCTTTTCTCACAACCCTAGACCTATATAAGGCTTATTTTAAGAGAATAGGAGAATACAAGGAAAACATATGCAAAAGGTGATTGATGCCTTATTCTCTCTGAAAGAAGTTACTGCGTTTTTGCGCCTTAGGGTTTTGTAACCAAGTGCTTCTTGATCTTCATTCTTGATGAAGTGAAGAACTTTGCAGCCAACATCTTTTTCTAGTTTGTGATTGAAGTCGCGTACTGGGATCCGCACAATTGGTTAGTCACGTACTAGGATTCGTGCAACAAAAAGGGTGGCGTTCATATATTGAAGAGTTCAGAGGTTCTGAAGCGGTAGAAGGTTTCTACTGTGAGTTCATCTACAGGGATTGTAGAGTCTAGAGACAAAAGTTTTGTACTAGATCTGAAACTTCTCTTTACTATAGTGGATTGCTTTTTGGGAAGGTTTCCCCCCAGGTTTTTTACTGTGAAACTGGTTGGTTTTATTGGTTTTCCTGGGTCATCATATCTTGTCTTATTTACTTTTCCGCTGCATTCATTATTGACATGATATTGATGTTTATTTGTTTTAACAAGTTTTATTGATAATAAATCTAATTAACAACTTGGATTTAAAACTTGTTAATTCTATCAACCGGGGTCTAAATTTCCCAACATAAGCAATAAAGTAATAAATCATAGTTTGACCAAAATTAGGCAATCATTATACAAAAGTGATCACAATGCTCATTCTCACATGGAATGAACATCCAGACATGCAAGCTGATAAGCTCATTTGCAGAGTATCATTTGCATGTCTAACACTCAACCAATGCATAAAACATATATGCACCTAGGAAAAATTCTACAAGGGCACAAGAGTGAAGTATTAAAGAAAAATGCATGGCATTTAACATTAAGTACTTAAGCCACAAAGCATAAAGGCTGCATAAGCATGGTACAAACCATAAAAGCCTACAAAATGCATGGAAACAAACCCTTAAAGCTTACAAAAGTAACATGGGTACAAATGTACCATACAAACCACACAACTTAGCTGAATCAACATCATAAGTAGAGATACAGACTTAATATGAAACAAAATATACGACATAACAAAATATAAGGCTCCCCCTTTGATTATGCTCTTTCTCCCCCTATCATTGTACTCAGATCTTCTCCCCCTTTTTGTCATGGAATAGCTAGTCCTCATCTTCTTCTAGCTTCCTTTGAATCTGATCCAATTGAGTTTGGAGAGAGGTGAACTTCATGTCCCACCAAATGTTGTGATGGTGCAAGATAGATGTGAGTTCGGTCATTTTGGTGTTCAACTCATGGACAGATGCCATAATGTTGTCTAGCTTTTCGTCGAAGGAGGATGAGCTAGAGTGCGAACCACTGTGAGACGCTGAAACTTCAGTTTTGATTCCCTTTTGACTATGACCAATGCTCGCATTGAATGTACGCATGTTGATTGGACTTGGTTTTGTGCAGGGAGATTCATCGTCAGATGGAGGAACCCCTTTGAGTTTCAAAATCCTAGATATGAGACAGCAGAATGGAATGCATATCCGTGACTCAGTTTGTTGAACCGTTTTGCACAGAACATGAAAGATATGTGCACAATTGTCAATCTCGACATTAGAATGATCATGAAGAAACAAGGCACGACCGAGGTTCATATACCCGGTGCTGGATAAGGGATACAGGTTGTGAAACATGATGATTGTAAGCACTCTCAATTTCGGAGGAAGAGATGAAACACTGACAGAATTTCCATTTGATGAGAATTCCAAATCTTTTCCAAAAGCATCCCGAAGTAGATCCTCATTTGGATACAAGTCATCATAAACCGGTGAGTGTTTGAACATCGGCCGATTGATATGAAGAATCTCTGCCAGGTATGCGGGAGAGACAGATAAACTTTTTTTCCTAACCCAGTACTTAAGCTCATCACCCTCAACAATTGCATTTGCATAAAATTATTTGACCAAATTCTCATAAGCATCCTCAAGATCAGAGAGAAGGTAATTCCAATCTTTGTGAGCAAACCATTTAGGAATGTTAGTGTCAAACAAAGAAGGTTGATCAACAGCCCTTTCAATCAACGGTGTAGCATCTCTAAAATAATTCTCATGAGTCTGAAAGGCAGCATAGGATCTGAACTTGTTTGGATCGAATGGACCTGATGGTGAACGAGTCCTCTTTGTTCGAGGTGATGGATCATCGACATCAATAACAGGTTCCTTATCTTTGCTGTTGCCCCCTTTCACAGCTGCTCTCTTGAATGGAGACATATCCACTCTGCAACTTGGATTATCAAAAAAATACCAAAATCATTAGCATTGGGGTAGGGTAAAAACATAAATAATTAGGAAAACCCTAAACATTTGGGATTTAGGGCCCAATCATGACAAGAAGTGTGGAGGTGTCAACAATAGCACCATGATCTCACAAAATGGAGTAAATCAGTACAAAACAACAGTTAGATAAGATGCAACAAATCCCAATCAACCAAACCCAACAAAATATCCTCAACCCATGACCGAAAGACCCCTCAAAACACAAAACAACAGCACAACTCACAGATGTAGGAAAAATAATGCTCAAATCATAAAGAATGAGGTGAGAGAGGAAAAACCCATACCTTTTTCTTGAAGATTGAAGTGAAAATGGTGCAGAAATGGAGGTTTTTCAAAAGTGAACACGGTGAGTTTCAGAGAGAGAAATGGGGAAGACAATAAACAGTCACAAAAATTCGAGGGAAAAACTAAAAAGTTTTAAAAACTAACTTGAAAACACAAAACACGCGTTTTTCGCGACTGGAACAAGTCACGTCCAAGCCGCTAGAGTTAGTTGCCAAAACACTCAAAAGAAAAAATTCGAAAATTTTTCTAAGTGTTTTTTGCGATTGGAAGGTCTACCCGCGAGGGAGTCGCGAGCTGAGCCGCAAAAATCACTGTATGCCCTCGCGACTGGACCTTCCATTCGCGAACAAGTAGCCAAAACTAACCAGCGAGCATGCGATTGGGTCAACCCTCGACTGAGTCGCCAAAACAAGGCAAAAGAGTTTTTGAAAATTTGACATTTTTGTAAAAACAAAATACTTTCCAAAAACAACTATAAACACTCAAAATTTTTTTTGTTTTTGATCAACAAAGATTGAGCATGTGAAAACACATTTAATCCTGTACAATCACACAAATGGATATGACATTCATTGAACATATACTTGTGTGATGTGTATCGGTATCAAAAATGAGATAGTCCTTAGTTTAATGTGAAGCTTCAATGATCAATTCAAACAAGTCATACACTTCTAGCACTAGATAAAGTGACCCATCTCAATTATAGAAATATGCATATATGACCTCCCACAAAACTTGATAACTTTGAAGCAATTTATTTGGCTCCATATACATCATTTCATTTGAACTTTTAGAATTCATACATCTCATTGTTAGATCGATGCCTGAAATTTTTTATATTTCAATTGATGAGTTAGCCTTTGGCTTTTTGGGCATCATACATTTTATTTATAGTCGCTTTCCCTTTTTTCTAGTCAAATACTAGTATGTGGGACAGGCTTTTACAGCTCAATATCTCTTTTCATTTGGAGATTTACATTTGGTGAGCTCTTTTAAGCAAAACATTAAAATAAAGAGTGGGAAGATATATAGGCACAAGTCTATGCATGTCTCAAGATCAACAAAACTATTCACTAATCATTCATGACAAGGTTGAAGATCTATTTACAACAATCACATAGATTTCAAGATTTCTCCCACAATGATATGAGTGCAAAAGAGACAAGCTAAGCTCGTGGATGCACAAAGCCATTAGTACAAAGGTATAAGGCAAAACATGTTTTGAGACAAAACTTAACAAAGTCAACCAAACTTTTTGAATTTTTTACACACATGAATAAAAGGATTGATCAAAATCAACAAAAAAATCATATGAATGAATGCTAAAAACAAACAAAATGCAGAACACAATTCAAAAAGCCCACATGGAAGGAAGAGTTTAGGGAATGATACCGACACTAATGGTCTTACGCAATGATTCAAACCTCGGGCCATCAAGAGGTTTAGTGAATATGTTTGCCTTCTGATTTTCTATGTTGATGAACTCCAGACACACTATCTTGTCCTCTACCAAGTCTCGAATGAAGTGATACCGGATCTCGATATGCTTTGATTTGGAGTGCTAAACTGGATTCTTTGACAGATTTATGGCACTAGTGTTATCACAAAACACACATATGGTGTCTTGAGATATTCCATAGTCATGAAGTAACTTTCTCATCCATAACAATTGTGCACAACAACTTCCTACTGCGATGTATTCAGCTTTAGCCGTTGAAAGGGAGACTGAATTTTTCTTTTTGCTCATCCATAAGACCAAGTTATTTCCAAGATAGAAGCAACCACTGGAAGTGCTTTTCCTATCATCAATGCATCCTGCCCAGCCAGCATCTGAATATCCCGCCAAACACTCATTTGAATCTTTTGAATACCAAATCCTATAGTCAGATGTGCCATTGACATAGCGAATGATTTGCTTTACTGCTGTCAAGTGGGACTCTTTAGGAGCAGCTTGGAACCGAGTACATACCCCGACACTGAATGCAATATCTGGTCTACTAGCTGTGAGATAGAGAAGAATGCCAATCATGCTTCGATAAAGTGTTGGATCAACGTCAACACCAGTTGCATCTATGCTCAGTTTTGCTGAGGAACTCATGGGAGTAGAAGTGTGTTTTTTAGAGTCCAGGCCAAATCTTTTGACAAGATTTTTGGCATATTTATTTTGAGAGATGAATATTCCATCTTTCCGTTGTTTCACTTGAAGCCCTACGAAGTAGTTCAACTCTCCCACCATACTCATTTCAAATTCTCTTTTCATCTCTTCCGAAAACTCATGAGCTAGTTGATCAATTGTGGATCCAAAAACAATATCATCCACGTACACTTGAGCGACAAGGAGGGATTTCTCATCTCTCTTAACAAACAATGTTCGATCTGCTTGGCCTCTTTTGAACCCATGATCCAATAAGTAAGTGGTGAGGCGATCATACCATGCTCTTGGTGCTTGCTTCAACCTTTACAAAGCTTTCTTCAATCTTGAAACCCCTTCGGTTGCTCAACAAAGACTTCTTCATTTAGAAAACCATTCAAGAAGACACTCTTCACATCCATTTTGTACAGCTTGAAATTCATAATGCATGCTATGGACAAGAGGATTCGAATGGATTCTAGTCTTGCTACCGGAGCAAACGATTCATCGAAATCTATGCCTTCCACATGAGTATACCCCTGAGCCACCAACCTAGATTTATTTTGGACAACTCTCATACATCATTTCTAACAAATTGATGTAGCTCCTGGTGCATAGACTCTACCCAATTTCTCGTCTTTCAAAGCTTTTTCTACCTTTTTGGGTTCAAATTGAGCAAGATAATAGTTGTATGCCACATGGTTAGCAATATATTTTGGCCATTTTCTTAAACGAAGTCCTTCGTTTACATCACCAATGATATTACTTGATAGATGATTGAGAGTTACTCTGGATGAAGGTTTCTTGGAAGTTGAGGGTTCCTCATCACGAGAGATTGGGGGTTGAACTTCTGGAGGTGTGAGTGGACTTAAGACTTCTTGTGTTGATCTAGTCTTCTTCTTGATATAGGAGGTGTAGACTCATTTCTCGGTGATTCTTTCTCTGCATCATCACTTAGGGACATATCATCTTCCTCATTCTTCTTGAGATTTAACCCCTTTTCATCATCATCAATTTCCTTTTCTGATACGGTGTCATCTATGACCACATTGATTGACTCCATCACCGTCTTAGTGCGCTTATTGTACACTCTATAAGCTCGGCTATTCGTGGAGTATTCTAGGAAAATCCCTTCATCACTTCTAGCATTAAACTTTCCCGGATTTTCCCTGTCATTTAGAATGTAGCACTTGCTCCCAAATATTCTGAAATACTTAACTTTGGGTTTCTTTTCTCTCCATATTTCTTATGACGTTTTCTTTGTCCCTGCTCGGAAATAGATTCTATTACCAATGTGACAAGATGTATTCACAGCTTCAGCCTAGAATTTTTGTGAAATGTTTTTGTTGAGTAGCATGACTCTTGCCATCTCTTGGATCACGTTGTGGAGTCTTTGGGGCTGAAAATTCCTTCTTGATGCCATGCTCCTCACAAAAAGCTTCGAACTTAGCATTCTCAAATTCCTTCCTATGATCACTTCTGATTTTGACTATGGGAACTCATTTCTCATTCTGAAGCCTCTTGCATAGCCTTTCCATTTTATCACATGCTTCTGACTTCTCTCTAGGGAATTCCACCGAAGAGTACCTTGAGAAATCATCAACTACCACCATAATGTACCTCTTTCCTCATAGACTTTCAGTTCTTATAGGCCCCATGAGATCAACATGAAGAAGCTCTAAACACCATGAGGTAGCAATCACATTCACCTTGTGATGACTTGCCTTTGTTTGTTTTCCCATTTGGTATTTTCCACATGTAGTCTTTTCCACCTTTCCAAACTTTGGAAGTCTCTCAACTGCCTCAAGTTTAGAGATTTTAGCTACTTGGTTGAAATTTGCATGCCCAAATCTGTGATGTCAAAGTTTCAGCATATCAACACGAGCACTTCTACACGAAATAGGTTCCATAGGAACTACTCCATAGCAATTATCGGTAGTTCTATTTCCCTCCAAGACTTGAATCCATTTTTCATCAATGATTATGCACCCCTTCTTTGAGAATTGTACAAGAAAATCCTCATCACATATTTGAGTGATGCTTAAGAGATTCGTCGTCAATCCTTTGATGTATAGCACATCTTTCAATAGAGGTAATTCTGGTATTTCAACAGTCCATTTACCGAGAACTTGAGCATGACTCCCATCACCAAATGTCACATAGTCACAGGCTTTCTCTTTAAGAGTCTTAAACAATGATTTATCTCTTGTCATATGACGAGAACATCCGCTATTAAGATACCATAAGCATGAGTTAAACACCTTCAATGAGGTGTGCACAAATAGACAAGCATGAGACAAGCATTCTTGACCATCAAACAGAAATTTATCTTCATTTTCCATGCTTCTGCCAGAATGAATTTCCTTTTTCAGATTATCAACCTTTTCACACAATATTCTATTTCTTCTTTTGTATTTCTTAATCAAAGAAATAGACTCACATAAACTATTGTGTAAGATGTGGTTCTTATTTTCAAAGTATTTCAGCATGTGAACGAACATCCTATCATGTTTCTTTGATTTTAATAACCTTAAAAGTTCATTGTTAGAACACCTTTCAAACAAACTCATAGAGTCATCATCACAAACATTTAAACCATAATTTAGCATGGCCTTTTCCATAGCTGCATCCAAATCCAAGGGGTCTAGGATCGCACTTAGGTAATCAAACCACAAAGAGTGCACCCACTCTGATACCAATTGAAAGTTCAATATGGGTATTAACTACCCTTGAACGTTTAGATCCCAAATTACAAAATATCAATTCAAGCTTAATATCAAAAGATTAACGTGTGGAACATGAATATAAGCCAAACACAGAATTGATAAACAATCTAAGCCAAATATAAACACATTCACAACAGAAAATAAATGGCAAAGATAAGGAGAAGGAAGATGCAAACACACGGACAACACATGATGTGTAATCGAAGAGGAAACCGAAGCCCTCGGCATAAAACCTCTCCGCCGCCCTCTATGCAGTAAATAATCCACTAAAGAATGTAGTTGGGATACATGAACAGTAGAAGACCCTCCAAGCCTAATCTACCCAATGTACCTAAGCCCTCCAAGCTTCTTGCTCCAACGAGGTTGCGCCGAACCTATTTCTTCTTTAGCTTACCAGATTCCACTATCAACCATAGCATCAACCAATAGACATTGGTTCCTTCCTAATTGCTTCCCAAAACACCAAATTAACCTTCTCATGGATATGGATATGGTGAGAAAAGGATTTGGTAAAGAACCTCTCAAGGATGTATCAATGGAGAGGAAGAGAGCAGAGGAATTTGAAGAGTCACTAAGGTAAAGATTGTGGATAAATCAATTTTGTTTTTCTCTAGGGTTTCTCTCACAAAATTCTCTCTGGAAACTCTCTACATTTCGTGGGTATAAGGGTCTATATATAGTGGTGAGTGTTTGAAATGCGAAGAGTCTTTTTTTTCCAAACAGGGCTGGCTGGCGGCTTGGCCTCGCGACTTGACTGAGTTCTGAGTTCAAGCCGCGAGTTAATTGCATTGCCAGTTTGGATATTTTGTCTTGTAGTGCACTAGCTGGCATAACGCTTTAGCTTCCCGCATGCTTGACACATGACCCTTTTCTGGCAGCTTGCCACCCACGAGTTTCAGTCGTGAGTCTCTGCTTCTTTGCACAATGAAGAACATTTTTTCACATTCTCTCGCACACTACCCTTACAAGAATCCCACCTAAATACAGGGTTACTAATTGCTATAATACAAGCAAATTTGGCACGGAATAAAGCCAACAAGATGGTTGATTAAATTCAACCTTACATTTACAATTACTGAATGAAAGTTCCCATCTTTAATTAAAAATGAAAAAAAAAAAAAATGATCTGCCGATCCGGTTAGACATTCATGACTTGGGGCATGGAGCCATGACCCAACCGTGAGTTTCTTGGTGCACATACTTTAAGTCATAGGTATTCATGAGATCAAAAGTGTTTTTATTTGATTATAGCTCTCATCGGTAAAGATGGGGGAACAATGTTTTTGGACAAATAGTTGAAAGTGGATATAAACTAAAACTTGCTGCCATGGGTTATGGTTAATTTATACGCTTGGGAAATTTGCTGCCAAGTGCCAATAAGCCTTGTTTGTGTAGCATTAGACGGCTATAATTTGGAGCACGCATGGTGCCTGGCAGACAATTAGGCCTGCCTATGGCATCAGCAAATTTTATGAACACCAACTTGATCAGCTCATCAGGGGTTGCCAATGGCATCATGGCCCACGTGTGGTTCGATTAGGGGCTGAAGGTGGGACTGGACCTTTCTCAAGTGAAACATATTCACTACCATGAACCCTGGGAGCAGGACTCATCACATGTTTTCCTATATATCTATCCTTTGTTGGCTACATATTGTTCTTTGACCTGTGCTTCAAAAGTTGAACTGAATAAGGATTGCTTCTTCCTCCCCTCCACCTCCATGTTTGGATTTAGAGGCCAAGCTTCAGATCTATAAACAAAAAAGAAAAAACAATTGGTAGAAAGCACAAGCAAAAAATTTAATAGAGAAAGATAGTTTGCTTTTTAAAAAAAAAAAAAAAAAGACTAATGGAATTTTTTTTAACTAAAATTGTGATAAGTTCATTGTGATTATGCTTTAACATGATGTGGACTCGTTGGGTCTAGGGGAAAGATGTAATGCAATTTTTTTTTTTTTTTTTTTTTTTTAAGGCAACACAATCTTTTGCACAATAAATAAAATAAAGCATGACAATAAATTCATTTCCGAGAACACTTATTAAGAGGACTAAGCCATTTTCTAAAAGTAAATCTTAGTATACACAAATATATATATATATATATATATATATATAGGACCAAATCTATGTATATTTCATAATTTTTTTAAAGATATATTTCAAAATTTTTTAAATAAATAAATTGTAATCAAAAAATGAAAAAAAATAATTGTAGTAATAAACTCATATTCCTTCTGTCTCGACTTGCCACTAGACATACTATAAAAAAATTATACCATATGGGTTGATATACTATTTGGTCATCAAATTATTAACTAAAAATAATTTAGTTCCTTAACTATTAATTATATATGTCAATTTAGTCACTCAATTTTAGTCTAGTTTAGGTGTATATGTGTGTGAAACTCCTTCTTGGAAACTAAAATTTCAATCTTTACCCTCTCACTCCATAAGAACATTATACTTGTAGAGTGACCATCACGTCAAGAGTGTGCGTTAGTGTTACTCAACTTTTAAAGCCAAGTTAATTTCATTTTTAAATCTCTTTCTTTATTAAATTTTTAATAGGATTTACAATTAATAATTATCTAATTTCAAAATTTACGCTTTCTATAACATCATTTTAATATATATTTTATTTGTCACATCAACTAATTAATTAGTCCCATTAAAATTTAAGAAGAAATGAGATCTGTTGATGAATTTGACCATATATATTTCATACTTCATAGATATTGTTGGATAGGTCAACTATGATAGAAGAAGAAGAGATATAATTATAAACTTTTATTCTATCTTATCCATTTTTAACAACATGTATTAATTTCATGTTGGTTACATGTATTCTTCTTCTCACAATGGATGCATGCAGCGGTGAAACCAGTTCATTATGAGAGAGAGAAGATTACTTATATTGAATTTATGATATAACTATTTAATGAGAAGAAAGTAAAAAAAAAAAAAAAAAAATGCATACTAGTATGCAGCAATTGCTGTATAATGAGTTATGCGGCAACAAAAAGAAAGTAACATATGTTCAAGGGTTATGAATAATGTACATGATAAGTGGACCCTTAGACACTTGTCACTCTCTTTTTATTGTCACATAATCCTATATGTAACAATTACTGCATACCTATATGTAGCAAAACTTTTCCCAAAAAAAAAAAAAAAAATCTAAGAACAAGAAGTTGGTAGTAACACCATTTTTTTTAAGTAAAAAAAAAAAATAATAATAATAATAATACAAAAACACAAAAACCCATTAGAGAAATTAAAAGTTCATTCATCCTAAACTCCAGCTCAGGTATAGAGGGAGGTGGAATTAAATAGAAACAAGAAAGGAAAAAAAAAAAAAAGGCGTGAATGCACTTTTAGTCCCTATATTTTGATTTTTTTCCATTTTAGTCCCTACAGTTTATTTTTACCACTTTTAGTCCCTAAACCAATTAACGCCTTTTATTTAAGTCCTTGAAGCACCATTCCGTCACCAAAATAATGAAGAAACTGACGGATGAATAAAATATTAATTTTTTCCACGTTGGACAATAAAATAATAATTTATTATTATTATTGACTAACTTTTCTTCAAAACGTTAAAACCTATGTCTGAATTGGCTGATCAGTTCCTTGTCCCACTTTTGCCGCCTTTTTTTTTTTCCTTCTTTCTTCTTCTCCCCCTCTCTACAGCTTCAGCAGAAAGGGTATTAAGAGACACGTATCACAAGTTGAGTGTTGGCTCTTTTCTTCGTGTTTTTGCTAGCCTTTGCAATCGAGGTGTTGTCCATCCTGCCCGATGTCAAGCCTACTAGCACGAATCCCATGCTGGGCGCCTTGACTCAAACCATCATATATACTTGTCGCATAAGTTTTGCTTACTTAGTCATGCTCTCTGTCATGTCCTTCAACCTTGGAATCTTCATAGCTTCCCTGGCTTCCATTTCTAACAGGTACTTGAAATATACAAAAGCATAAACCAAATTATTCACCAACAAGCACATCCCAATATTTCCAATCCTCATATAATCCTATACCTAGAAAACAACACACATAAAATGAACAAAAAATAGGGAACTGTAGGGAAAACACAAAGAAAAGAGTGAACCTAGGCCGAATGGAGTGGGTGTCGTTCAATTTTGGTCGGATGAAGGAACCATGTAGGTGATGAGGTGTGCTCTGTTTTGGGTTATACGGAACAGGGGCTAAAATAGTTTCGGTTTGGGGGGTAAAAACATGAAAAAGTCGTGTGCATGTAGAAAACGTAATAGTTGAGTACCTCAACTGTGGCCATTTGGGCTGCAGAAACTGAAAGTAAAAGAAAACTTGAAGAGAGAGAATTGAAAGAGGTGAAATATATGAGTAACAAAGGAATGAGAAAGAGTGCTTGTGAGTGAGGAGTTGATCAATGTGAGAGCTATATATAGAGATGGTGCGGAGAATACTAGAAATAATAAAAGGAAATGGGAGTGAGATTAGTGTGAGCGCCCCTGAAGAAACTTTGGCAAGAAGACACCTCACGTCACTTACACAAATTAAAAGACATTTGGTAACTCTAGCTGTGAATGTTTTTCTTTTGTTTTTTTAAAGAATAAAAGTATATTTAGATAAGTATTTTTTTTTTCTTCATTATCAATAGCTTTGTACACTATTATTTGTATAGGCCAAATGGTGGTGGCCATAACTCACATCGGTATCATATTTTATAAGTGGGTTTCTCTGTGTTTTGTAAGGTGGGACATCATCAGTACTATCTATATATCTTGCATCCATGCACATAAAAAAAAATTGGAATGAAAGAAAGTGTAAGTAGGAGAAAATAAATTTACGTTTTCTACATGCACACGACCTCTTCATGTTTTTACCCCCCAAATCGAAACTATTTCAGCCCCTGTTCTGTATAACCCAAAACAGAGCACACCTCATCACCTACATGGCTCCTTCATCTGACCAAAATTGAACGACACCCATTCCATTCGGCCTAGGTTCACTCTTTTCTTTGTGTTTTCCCTACAGTTCCCTATTTTTTGTGCACTGTGTGTGTGTTGTTTTCCAGGTATAGGATTATATGAGGATTGGAAATATTGGGATGTGCTTGTTGGTGAATAATTTGGTTTATGCTTTTGTATATTTCGGGTACCTGTTAGAAATGGAAGCCAGGGCGGCTATGAAGATTCCAAGGTTGAAGGACATGACAGAGAGTGTAATTTAGTAAGCAAAACCCATTCGACAAGTATATATCATGGTTTGAGTCAAGGCGCCCAACATGGGATTCGTGCTTGTAGGCTTGGCATCGGGCAAGATGGACAACTCCTCGATTGCAAAGGTTAGCAAAAACACGAAGAAAAGAGCCAACACTCAACTTGTGATACGTGTCTCTTATACCCTTTATGCTGAAGTTGTAGAGAGGGGGAGAAGAAGAAAGAAGGAAAAAAAGAAGGTGGCAGAAGTGGTACAAGGAACCGATTAGCAGATTCAGACATGGGTTTTAACGTTTTGAAGAAAAGTTAGTCAATAATAATAAAAAATTATTATTTTATTGTCCAATATGGAAAAAAATTAATATTTATTCATCTGTCAGTTTCTCCGTTAGTTTGGTGACGGAATGGTGTTTCAAGGACTTAAATGAAAGGCGTTAATTGGTTTAGGAACTAAAAGTGGTAAAAATAAAATGTAGGGACTAAAATGGAAAAAAGTCAAAATGTATGGACTAAAAGTGCATTTACGCCAAAAAAGAAACCAAAGAATTCTTTGGTTTGAAACTTGAACATATCTTTTATCAATACTTCTTTAACAGAAGAATTTGAAGGAGGGTTGTGAAGTTATGGTTGATTAGAAGACCTTATGGTTGCTGAAATATAAGGTGCTTTCAATGGGGGATAACCTATTGAGGATGCAAACTTTTAAATCTACCCCATTGTGGAGTAGCCTAGGCAACAACTATCGAATTTGGCTTCAGAGGAATACCCAGAACTTTGTTTGTATTTGATGTAACTTGTAGTTTGAAAGTTCAAATTTGTACTAAAATACAAGAGCTTATTCAAACCCCCCCCCCCCCCCCCCCCCCAAAAAAAGGCTAGATTGCTTTTACTCCAACTTTGACTAAGTGTGGAACAAGAGTAAATAAGCGCAATGAACCAATAACATTATCCTAAGCCATATTCATTCATTATCAACAATAAAATGAAAGCTTAAAAAGTAAGGAAGAGAGATGTAAACACAAGATAACACCGAGATGTGTTATTGAAAAGGAAACCGAAGAACTCGGCGAAAAACCTCTTCGCGACCCTCCAAGTCAAAATTGATCCACTAGAGAATAAAGTTGAAGTACATAAATAACAAAAAACCCTCCAAGTGTAGTCTATCCCATATACTTGAGCCCTCCTAGCTCCTGCTACCAATGGACTTCTCGGAGTCTTATTTTCTCTAGCTTTCTGGATCCCGCAATTTAGCCCGATTGCATCCACCACTGAATGGCTTTTTCCAATGCTTTCTAGTAGCACAAAAATCTCACTTTACACTCAAAATGGGTGTGGTAAGTGTTTCGGCTAGCAACCTCTCAAAGATCTAGAGATGGAGAGGTAAGAGTTGAGGAAAACTACGAGGAATGTGTAGATGATTGTGGGTATAAAAATCTCTAACTCTCAATTGTATTTTCTAGGGTTTTCTCTCTGAAAAGCACTTTTTACAATTTGTGGGTAATGAGAGTATATATAGTGTGAGTAAAGACTCGGTAAAGCAAAACATAACTTTTTGTCAAACAAAAACTTTCATGGGTTGACCCTTCTTGTGAGACAGTCGCGAAAATGACAGTCTGACATGACTCTTCATCTTCCAGTCATGTGCTCCACATGTGGCTTTTTCGCGGGTTGTTTCTCGCGAGCTACCCATGAGCAAGTCACGAAATCCACTTATTCAACTTTTGAAGCTTGATTCTTCACCGATCTCTTACACCCATCCCTTACAGATAAACTCACATACATACAGGGAAAATGATTGAAGAAATTACAATCAAATTTGGTACGAAATTAAAGCCAACACAATATAGTTAGAAATCACAACTTTACATAGTTCCTTAGTACTGATGAGCTTGTTTCTTCTATTTTAGGACTTGGGTGTTTATGTTTGGTCTGTTGTAGTTGTTAAGCTTGGAGTTCTTGTATTCTGGTCCATGTTTTACTAAAAATCTTTCAATCATATATAAAAAATAAAAAATAAGAATGAAAAAAACATAGAAGAGTATTGAAGAAACTTATTGTTGATGAACAGTGAAACCAAGAAGACGAGGGACAAGAAAAACCAAGAGGACGAGGGACAACCATTGAAGATGTGGCATTGAAGAAAGAGAGAAATTATAGTTAATATGTTCTTCACTCCTACAAATGATAGCAATTCTTTACATTTTGAAGATATTGTATGTCTCCAGTTGATTAATTAGCCAAGTTGTTTATCATTGAAAAATATCGTAATTGTTCTAAGATGCTTACTAATTGTTGTTCTATGTTGCCTCTGGTATTGTAGTTTATTTGATATTTTGATTCTTCAGGGTTGTGCTTGCCTTCGATCTTTAAAGCAACAAGTAAGTGCGTTTGAAATTGTTCAAAATAAAATAAAAATGTTCTGGATCTGGGTCTGGATCTCATGCACGCGGTTTAAGGTGTGCAAACTAGTATTCCATGTGGTCTGGGTCTCATGTGAATACCATTCTAATCTTGGTTCAACCGTTCAAGCCTTCAAGGGCCAATGGTGGTGGTCTGTGCGTGCCGTGAAAACCAGAAATGCCTCTCCAAATGAGATATTATATTATTATTGATTTTTTTTCATGGAGGGACCATCAGGCTAATAGAAAGAAAGTGAGATTACCCACATTAGTCACGTTTGTTTCCCTATTATAATTTTAGGATTTTGTTAACAAATGTCTTAAAGGTATTTGTTTAAAAAATACTTTTAGAAACTTTTTATATAAAAGAAAAAAAATAATTAATATTTTAACAATTTTTTTATACCCCTCATAATAAAACTAATATAAAAAAAATGGTTTATACTTCATTAAATATTTATTTATTTATTATATAGTATATCCTTATGGAAATGAAACACCTATCCCCCTTGACCTTGAGCATGCAAAGCAGAGTTTAGGAACCAAAAGAAAGGTAACGATTGTACTTTACTTGAAAAATGTTAAAATTAAAAGAAACTGGTGCCTATATTTTAGGATTTAGATAGAAAGTAGAAGGCCACTGAAAAATATATTTTAGTATTTTTATTTATATTGATTATATGGTTTTTTTAAGAGAAAGAAACTGTAACTATTTATCATAAATTATATGGTTTTTTTAAAGAATGAAATTATAAGCCTGTGTGTAACATGTGCCATATACTTCAAACTTTTAAAATCAACATCCTATTTGGAGTTACAATACTACCCGCCATCTATATTATATACTTAGAGTTCAAATTAGTTGTGCACATTATAATACTCTCATAATTTTGTGTGGAATAACTTGTATATTGATTAGGGGGGAAGTTGTCAAGATTAGCAACCCTTTTAGAGTTAAAATGTCTAAACAACCCTAACTATCCAACCCAATTAAGTACATGAATTCCATTATCTTAAACGTGAATTACCCAAATAACCTTAAAAGCCTTACCAAACTCAATAACCCAGTTGTTCCTTATGTTGTTGGGGTACATGAGAGCCTCACTCTAGCTAGCTCATTGTTTAACCAAAAATAAAATGAAAAGTCGAACCCAAACCTCCAAAGTACAAATAGAAATGAAACAATTCTTCATGTTGCTCAATCATTTAGCAATTCTAAACTTTGTGACATGCCTTAATATGTTTACTAGTTCAAGAACATAAAAACAATCTGGCATGCCTTAATCATTGACCAATTACTTGCAGAAAGTATTATAGAACATATTTTGTTCAAAATGGGAAACAATAAAGAAACAATATATATGTGTGTGTGGGCGTTTTATGATAAGAAACAATATTTACCCTTGTTTTTATAACCAATCCCAGTATTATTTCTCTTATTTCTATACGAAATTTGGAGTTAGCAGAAGAAAGTAAGAATTTTTTTTAGTAAAAGAAAGTAACCTACTCTACTACCAATGAATGCTTGTCCGTTATGGCAAGATGTCGTTGTTCGTCGGGTTGAAAATTTTGGCTTGATGGCAATAATGCTGAGGCAGCAATCTTGTAGGACAAAAAGTAGAATTATGTGAATTGTGAAAATGACACAAATTATTACTAGGGTTACTGGGGATAGCAATACTTATATACAATGTCTACAATCTAGAAACAAAGAGACCTAAACTCTATATAACTAAGCCTACAAATAAATATGTATATTGTTATTATGAATAAGTATGGTTAATTTATTTATTTCCTGTTTCCAGCCTACATAGCTATAATCTGGCAATAATGCTTGCCATTGTTTTAAATAAAACACATTGTTTCAGTATTACTAAAATAAAATATCTGAGATTGACAAACATTAGCAAAGCATTTGTAAGAGAGAGAAAAAGATGAATTTGAGGAGCCGTCATGGATGTCATGCTGGCCTCTCACCATCATCAAACTGTGGAAACTCCTACAGTATTTTTTTTTTCTTACGATGAATTCATTACTAACAAAATTTTATAACAATTATGTTATAATATATAAACAGCATTCTCATAAATCGTCTTACATAAAACATTACAATATTATTTGTATATCCCATTAACAACTTATTAGTTTCGTTGAACACACAAACAAAGACTAGAATATATGTTTATAGTTTTTTTTAGTTTTATTTTACGCAAAAAGCATTGGCAGAGAACTATTGTAGAGAAACAGCATTAAAACAAGAAGTTTTATCCACCAACTGACCTACACATCTCATGAAGTCATGATCAGGGGTGGCCACTGGCATCATCGGTGGTGGGGTTAGGGGCAGAGGGTGGGACCAGACCTCTAACAAGTGGAACATCTTCACCATGAACCCTTGGATCAGAAGGAGGAGAATACGGACCAGCTGGAATCTCTCCTTTATTGGCTGCATATTGGTTCTTCCTACCCTCCATCTTCATGCTTGAATTCAAAGGCCGCCGAGCTTCAGAACTAAAAAGCAAAATCAATATTAGTATAAAGCAAGTGCAGAACAGAGAGTTTGATTAACTATACCAAAGTAACCAACATGTATATAAACAACCAACTCCTAGCGTGTGCACACAACAACACACACACGCCCATTTAAACAGCTGATGGTTTTTTTTTTAAGAAACAAACACACTCAAGAGAGAAGGAAAGTGGTTCTAACACAAAGAGACCCTACAATTGCACTCAAAAGTCATGGTAACTTTTAAGAAATGATGAAGCAAGTTATACTATACACAACACACTTTTTTAAACAATAATTAATGCCAAACAATTAAGAAAGAAAATACACAGCATATAAAGTGAAGAAAATATAGGCATTTAGGCAACAAGCTAAGACCATATATTGCCTTAAAGAGATTTTGAGGAAACAGCCAAACAGAGATAAGTAAACTTCCCTTTTTTCTTTTTTTGTAGGAGAACTGCACTAATATTTGTGTTATACCATATATATTGATATAGGAAAAGAAAACAGGAAAGGGTATTGAAAAAACTTACTGTTCAAACTCTATATTGATATAGGAAGAAGCAGTTGATGAATTTGCAATAGTCCCAAAAGCTGTGTTGGACAAAACCATGGTGGTGTTATAAGTTGAATGGGCAAAAGGTGGTCGGCCCATGTAATCAACAATCTTGATCAGAATTGTCTGGTTTTGATTACAAGTATCTGGTGTTGAAGTACTAGTGATGCACCTAACCAAATACCGCCTCCCACAAACTGCACCATTGTCCCATATTCTATCACCGGCTGCCGCGAACAAGTTGCTGGATGGGAACTGAGAAGCATCGCTTCCATAACATGCTGTGTGTAAATATGGGGGAGAATATAGCGCTGCAGTGCCAACATCACCATAAGAGGTATGGAAATGGAGGAACAGTGAAACCAATAATAACTTGAGAAATAATAACCATTGAAGTCGTGGCTGTGACCTAGGATTCATTTTTCTCTGCTTGTGAGTGAGTAGTGACTTGGGACTTGTTGAGGGTATAAAGGGAGTTGGAAAATTAAGAAATGGCTTCTTTTCCTTGGCTATCTGGTATTTGATCAATAATGTATTTCCTTGCCTTGAAATTAATGAGAGTTGAAAGAACAAGAGAGTAGAAGAAACCATTTATAATAGGGAACGTCGAGTCACACTTCCTCAGGGTATAGTAGCTACACAAGGATCCAAATCACGACTGGCCCATCCACTAGGCCAATTAGGTCATTTGTCTGAGGCCCTTAAGTGGAAGGGGGCTCTAAAATTTTGAAAAAGAAACGGTAGTAGGAAAAAAAAAATTAGTTTCAGATGAAATTCCAAAAAATCTGATATATCCTTGTAACCAAAGAACAAAAAATCTGAAAAATCTTTATAAATATTAGTACCTCAAAAAATTCTTTGATTTAAACAAAATCAATTATCTCAAAAATATCATCCTTAACTTCTAAGAAAGAAGAATTGAGAAGAAAGAAGACGAAGACAAAGTTAAGAGTCTGAAGAATTGAGAAGAAAGAAGTATTGTAAACTTACTAAACTGTAAAGAAGTAATAAATAAATATATTGAATGTATAAGGTTGAGAAAATGAAGAAGAGGACTTTGTGGTATCTAAGTTTGAGAAAATGAATGAACAAGATGACATCTATACAGCCTATGCAAAATTGTATAAGGTTTTTGAAGCATGAGAAACTGTACAGGCTGGCCACCAAGAAGCCATCTGATGCGGAGCAAGATTGAGAGGAGCTCTCTACAAAGGTTGATGAAGCAAATAAAACAATTGGAGCTTTGCAGTTCGAGAACAACTTCCTTGCTGAAAGGACAAAGAAGCTTGAAGCGGAACTATTCCAACTTAGAGCTTAATTGGAAAAGACTTCCAGTGCAAAGCTCAATGAGATGCTAAGTTTTCAAAAGTTGCTTCTGATAAAACCAGTTTGGGGTATGATTTCTCTTCTCCTAATATTGCCTCCTCTAGTACTGCTATGTTTGTCTCACCTGCTGATATTGTTAATTCTGAGAACAATGAATTTAAAACTGAAATAGTTAGTGAGAACTTAGATAAAGGCAAATCTATTTTGGGAGCACCTCCTAAGGTTGAAAAGAAAGAGATTAGAAGAAAGAGATGAAGTCACATTTCTGTCATCATTGTGGAGTTTCAGGGCATACTCGTCCAAATTGTTACAAGTGGTTAGCCACTCAACAAAGCAATAGTATGCTCTCGTCCAGAAATCAAAATCAGTTTCCATCCTTTTTTGCTCCTCTTAGAGATCTTCTTAAAGCCCTTGTGTTCCTTTCGAACTTGAACAGTTTCAATTCTTCTTCCTCACCTCCGGATCAAAGGTTCGTACAAAGGAAAGGTTCTTCCAACGTGTGGAAGGAAAAATGCTCAAAGTGATTCAGTCACTCTCTCTCTCTCTCTCTCTCTCTCTCTCTCTCTTTATGGTTATGCAGTACTTGTTTGTTTTGCTTTCTTGTTTTTAGTTAGTCTAGTTTTATGATTTGTGTGTTTCTTTATGTTTTTGTTTGGTTGTTTTTCAGTTTTTCATAAAAATAAAAAAAAAACAAAAAATTTAGAAAAATACAAATATAGAGTGTGTTTGTGTATATTGGTACTTGTGTACCTTGGATGGCCATTGAAACAAAGTTTTCTAAACTTTGCATCTTTTGTAGCTTAGATGAGCATCTCAATACACAACTAAGGAAGTGAGTTTTGTGGCTCGTGTTTGTGATGAGTACGATTAAGTAATCTTTTATACTTAACACTCATATCATTCTTTTTGACTGGAAGGACTAGAAAATTCTAAGAGAAAGGCATAAATAACTATCTCACCACTAAAGCTTGCCAATCATGTATAACATCTGTGTGTTTTGGCATAGCAAAATTGTGATGTTTTCGCTTGCATAATTGGGCATTTCTTTTCTCTCTCTTATATGCCCATGCATGCTATGCTCAAAAAGAAAAAAAAAAATGCAAAGTATATAAAAGTAAAAAGAATCAAAATGCTTTTAAATATGATTGCAAGCGGGTTTCTAGGAGATGTGGGAGTTATATAATGTACCTCAAAGGTGATAGTCTCCATCAAGCAGTTATGATTGTGTGTGAGTGTATTTGATTTTCTTATATCTCAATTGTCATAATATAAGACACTTATGCACTATTGCTATGTTCTCACACACAACACATGAACTCTTTGCTACTTTTGATACATGTGCAGGTACAATGTGATTTGGCCATCACAAGGAATACATGTGTTAATATATACTCACCAAATTGTCTTAACTTGTTTTTGAAATATAAAATTGGTTAAACTTGTTTAGTGTGTGTGTGTGTTTTGGATCTTTGAATGATTTGCATAGTTGTTGAGAGTTGTTATGAGAGCTTAATATGTTGATTGGATCTATATTTGAGTAGCTTGCTTGTTGCAGTAATTTCTATGTGTTTTTCCTTTCTTTGAAAAACCTTCTTTCTTCAAGCTCGACAGCTTCTCGATAGATTTTTGACAAATTCCCTTCTATTGAGCCCTTCTTTCTCCTTGTCTCGACAGAGTTGTTGCATAGTTGTTGAGAGTTGTTGTGAGAGCTTAATATGTTGATTGGATCTATGTTTGAGTAGCTTACTTGTTGCAATCATTTCTATGTGTTTTTCCTTTCTTTGAAAAACCTTCTTTCTTCAAGCTCGACAACTTCTCGATAGATCCGTGACAGATTCCCTTCTATCGAGCCCTTCTTTCTCCTTGTCTCGAAAGATCTTAATAGAATCTCGATCCATCGAGATTTCTGGGTTTCTTCTCAATAGATTCTCGATAGCTTCTTCGATCCATCGAGAAACTTTCTATCTAGCCGATAGATTCTCGATAAATTCTCGATCCATCGAGGTGTTTTTGCCCTCGACAGGTCCTCGACAGCACCTCGACAGATTCATTTCTGTCGAGATTTAGTGCTCGACAGATCTTGATAGATACTTCGATCCATCAAGCTGCGATTTCTATTTAAGGGATGAGCATGTATCAAATATCATTTCTCACTTCTTTCTCTCGATAGAAACTTCTTTCTCTTTTTCCCTAAACACATTTCTTTCACTCAAATCTCATTACCCACTACATTTTTGGCCTTTATTGAGTTCAAATCACTTGGTAAGCTTCCTAAACCCTTTATTTTTAATGCTTTCATGCATTTTTGACCTAGGTTTTGGGGTTTTTGAAATTTTTTTGTGAAATTGTTGGGTTGGGTGTTTTCGATTTGATGTTATATGCTTATGCATTGCATTCTCATTGCATTTTAACAATGTTTCATGCATTTAAATGTGTGTTTAATTATTGTTGAATGTGTGCTGGTAGGTTTGGATTGGGTTTTTACCCATGATGCAATTTAAATTTTTGCATGTCACATGTTCATGCATATGTCTTTCCTTTCTTTTCTATCTCTTTGTTTCTGTGTTGTGATTGTGTTCTGTCTATCTGTCTGTCTGTCTGTTTGTTTGTCTATCTGTCTCTATCTCTGTCTCTCTGTCTCTCTGTCTCTCTCTCTCAGATAAATTGCGCCATGGCACCTAAAACACGTAAATTCACTCCGGCTCGGAATCCTCTTGGTTTTGGGTCTTCTTCTTCTGATTCCATTCCCCCTCTTCATGTTCAGTTTTGTGATGAGAATGCCTGAAAGGACTTTTGGAGAACTTTTAGAAACATGGCATTCATTCGAAGTGCCATGTTATTCTGTCAGACTTTTTTGACACTCTTCTCCCCGCCGTCATTCAGACTCGAGGCTGGGAATCTCTATGTGAGAGACCCTTGAGGTGTCCCATCTTGTTTATATAAGAGTTTTACTCCAATATACACAGTATTGATACCTCTGTACCTCGGTTTGCCACGACATTTTGAGGTGCACGTATCGTAGTTACCCCGGATCTTATATCCGAGGTACTACATACTCCGAGGGTAGCGTATCCTGACTACCCCGATTGTGAGTGTCTTCGAACTGTGTCCAGAGATGAGCTTCTATCTCACTTTTGTGAGACACCTTCCATATGGGGTGGGAAGCAAAACACCCTATGCTAGGGCTTTGCAAAAGGTTCAAGGTTCCTTAACATGGTGATGACATTTACTCTTACTTCATTGCTTCACTATAACTCTATCACTAAGTCTCGTGCTCGTCTTCTTTTGTCTTTCTTGAGGACCTCTCTATAGACTTTCCCTCTCACTTCATCACTTTTATCATCGATGTCTATCAGGATACGACGACCCATGATAAGCTCATCTTTCCTTAGCTATAATGTGGATCCTTCACCGCTTCTCCATCCCCATTCCTTATTCTCCTTATTTCACCACTATTGGTGCCATCAACATCGGTTCTGTTTGGCAAAGTGAGGCCCTGCTTCAACCAAAGAGGCCACAGACGGAGACGACCGATCATGCAGATCCTGTAGCTCTTTCTTCCTCGGCTCCTTCCACCTCTGCTCTTTCTTCTTTGAAAGTTGGTGTAACCTTGGAGGCCATCATGGCGCAATTTCAGCCTATGGATGCTCACCTTAACTCCCTCATCAATAAGATGTGTCAGGTGAACACCCGTGTCGTGTTGGGATTTATGCCCTAGAATCCTATTGTATGATGCTATGTATTATATTATGTATGACATGATGTATGACTTAATATTGCAATTAATAAAGTTGTTTTATTATTATCTGAAATAATGGTAACGTGAATATTTAGACATTATCATATTGTCCATGAGATGAATAGTATGTGATTTAGTCACAGAAGATATAAGTCACAAGTTCTTTGTAAACTCAGAATTTTAGTTCGTAGTCGGTGATGAAATTGGGCATTTCATCTGCGAAGACTATAACATATTAACTAAGATGATTTGTCTTGATCATGGAAGCGGTGACTTCTAGTTGATATGTTGATATGTTTTAAGAGTTAAGACATATTGAATTGGACCACTGTGAGATTTATTACTCTCCTAACGACTGTCAATTGAATAATAAATCTCACGACTTATATTTGCATGAACTCTTAATCCTGAGAGAATAATGGACTTGATCATGAAATGTAGGTTGCTTTGATATATCAGGAGTGAGATCTAAAGTAACGGTCAAAACCTCAGTATGTTGGGTAGCCACATTTAGTGTTGATGGAACATATATTTTCAAGATGAAATTCATAGTCTCTTAATAAAGATATCAAATATTCCCTTGAGATAAGTTTAATGGGTTTGGTTATTCAGAATGTTAGGCCTAACAACTTTAGTAAGGAGTTACTAAAGTATATATTTATGAAATTGCATTTCATAAATATATGATGAATAACTTAAAAGGATTAAAACGGGTACTCAAGGATTAAGATGTAGTAATCTTTAAAGTGGCAGTCTATATTCATGACTTTGAATTACTACGAATATTTTATGAAGGGGTTGCATGTATAATAAAGTCTTGGGATATAATTTATTAATAAGGCCTAGAGTGCAATTATATTTATATAGTGGTATTAAATATAATTAATGGCAACTTTGGACTTGTCAAGAGTTGACAGAAAAGCCCAAGGTCCATTGGAGCTAGTGTCTTATTGGTCCCTTTTGGTCCCACTCCAAGCCACATACTAAAGCCCAATTGGAAAGGCCCAATAGGCCAGCCCAATTAGATAATCAGTTAGTTATAAAAGGGAGAGACATACAGAATTTTTTCATGAGAAAAAAAGAGAGACATCATTGTGAAATGGTGTGTATGTGTGAGTGAAACCACTCGATTAATCTCCCTTAGAAACTGATTGAGAGACCACCCTTCTTGGGCGTAAAGTGGAATTGGAGTGAAGATTAAAAGTGTTCCCAAGTACTTCTAATCCTTTGTTTTGAATTTCACTACACCAAGGTATGCAATCTTATTCTTAAATTCTGAAATTTACATAATGCAAGTTATCAATCATGAATGAAATAGATCTATGTTTGTTGCTTCTGCTGTGTGTTTTGTATGAGATACAAAACCAGATTTTTCCAACATGTTGGTCGTATAGCATGACAACAGGCTCGCCTTGGTGGTTTCGCTCCCTCTCCCTCTCCTTCTCTAGAGGCTTTGGCAAATGAGGATGGTGATGATGGTAATGATGAGGATGAGGATGCTAGCTCTTCCAGTGATGATGAGATGACGACCTCTCGATAACTTGCCTTTTGTCATTCGTGACAAAAAGGGAGAGTAGTTTTGGATAAAAGTAGGCTTGTAGTTAGGAGGAGAGTTAGCATAAGATATTTTTGTTAAGGGGAGTGTGTATATCTTTGAGGGATATAGTGAGGTTTACATGTACTTTTCTTTTCTTTCTTTATACATTAGCCTCTTGTATACTGGTCTTGTGACTATTTATTGACAAACATTGTACTTATCTTTTCTCATATATATATGATAATTTATGTTTTTCTTCACCTATCTCTCCATGTGTTGTTTCTTTTTTCTCTTTATACACATGTTTCTTTATGTATGCAATCCTTTATTTTTGTTTCACACATGATGCCTTGATGAGTTTTGTTTAAGTGTTTTAGAAAAACAGGTTGTGAAAGTCTACCATGCCATGAACTCTCTTCTTGCAAAGTTTTTCAAGAGTTTATGTTAGGGTTAGATTTATTTTGTAATTCATTGAGTTTAGTGATTTAAGACATCTCTCATGATTCATTTTGTTTGTTGTGGTTTTGTCACGAATTGCCAAAGGAGGAGATTGTTAGGGACATATTTATGTAATTGGCTAATCCTTTGACAAAATGCACTTTACTTGTAATTGGGTAGATCTATGATGGGTTTAGTACTTCAAGAAACAAATGTTCCTATTTAGTACTAAAGCCATGCAAATCTGAACAAGAAACAAGCGAAGAATGTTTTGTTCATTAAAGCTCGACAGCAATCTTGACAGAAAGATTTCTATCGAGATTTAATGTTGAAGCTCGACACAAGCTGTATCTGTCGAGAATTACGAAATCAGATTTTCTGGATCTGATTACACGCATATCTTTTAGTATTTGTGTAGGGTTTCTTTTCTCACAACCCTAGAGATATATAAGGATTATTTTAAGGCCGTCACAAGTGATGCAAGGTGTTGAAAACAAAATCCATGCATATTGTGACCAGAAGCAGAAATTGTTCTAGTTCGTCATATTCTCTGTAGAAGCTACTGCATCTTTACGTCAAGGGTTTTATGACTAAGGAGATTCCTGATCTTCATTGTTGGATAAATTGAAGAACTTTGTAGCCAACATCTTTCTCAAGTTGGTGTGTTAGCCACGTACTAAGATCCGTGCATCATTGGTTAGTCACATACTGGAAGTCATGCATTGAATGGAGAGATTGCTGCTACAATACAAGTCCAATTGGGTGTTGGGATAAGGGTTCAACTGTAGGTTGATATTAGGTACTGAGATTCTTTTTACTTGTAACAGCTTGTTTTGATAATAGTGGATTCTCAGGAGTGGTGAGCTTAAATTCACCCAGTGGGGTTTTGCCTCGGTAGTTTTCCCCATTTGTAAACAAATCGCCTATGTCAAATTTAATTTTTGTTGCATTTAATTATTTGGTGATTTGTTCGTGCTACCGCGCTATTGCATGTTAAATTTACTTAATTAATTCACTTGGGTAATTAATTAATTTATTTTCCAAATGGGTCATTACATTTTTGGCCTATCAGCCACCAATGTTATTGTAAAGAAATCATAAAATATAATCAGTTAAAAAATAAAAAAGATCATAAAATATACTGTGTTCTTGACTTCTTGTCAATTGCTCTTTTAAAGGGGGGGCGTCAATGCAAGGGTTGTGTGTTGACAAATTAATATGACTTTCTTTTACCCCATTTTTTGATGATTAAAAGAGATTATAAACGATAGAAATTGTATTGATAACAGAATAAAAAAGTATTACATTTTTTTTTATTAAAAAAAAAAAGGATAATGCATTTAGAAACTATTTAGCCAAAGCAGGCATAGCATAGTAGAGTCCATAAGCCTATAAGATAGCATATTAGAAGCATCATTCTCTCAAAGCTTAGCAAATTAGAAAGTTCGGAGGAGGGGGAGTCATCATAGAAAGTTCACAGGATAGTAAAACAGTGTTATAGATTCCTAAGAGCATTCTCATCAGCTTTTCTATAAAAAAAATACCATTTTGACACCCCAAAAGTCTACTTTATTATTTTATCACATCATTTTACAATACCTCATTCATTAGATATTCTATTTTTCCTTCAACACATTAAAATAATATATCTCCATCAATATATACATATATATATATCCAACACATTAAAATAATCTAAAAAAACTTTTACAAATATATATATATATATATACACACGAAATCCTCCACCACCCACACCCACAAATCAACCGCCACAGCCCACAACCACCAACCACCCCCCACAAAATCAATCACCGACCACCAATATCAGCCAACCACCAACAATCAAAACAGCCAACCACCAAGAGAGAGAGAGAGAGAGAGAGAGATCGGCGAGGTGTGGCGGAGTAGAGTGAGGACAAGATCGGCGGGCGGTGATTCCAAGTGAGATCGGCGGCATGGCAGCGGCTTGAAGTCGGCGGAGTAGAGTGAGGACGAGAGAGGAAGAGAGTGCGATATAAAAAAAAAAAAAAGAGAATGAGAAAGAAATAGGGAGCAACGGGAGAGACAGAGACCAGAGAGGAGAGAGGTTGCAGACGGAGAGAGAGATATATGTGTTGGGCGGAGAGAGAAAAGTAAGTAAAATAAGCAAAAATTTTTTTGGCATTGATGTCCGTACCGTCTCATATTTGAGACGGTACTGTAGCGGTGTGATAAAATATTTGAGATTTGAAATACCTGATGAGGATTGGTTTTTGGTGTTTAGTGTGCCAAATGCCAAATATTTGGTATTTGGCACACATGATGGTTGTTCTCTAAAGAAGCTCCTCCATTTTAAATAATGTGGAATTGAAAAAAGAAAAAAGAAAAAAAAAAAAAGGAAAGCTAGTGATTTGACAAGATTGTATATAAGCTTAACAAGGAAGACAATGACGGTTAAGTCCATCCAAAATACAAAAAGTGACAAAATTTACACAATTTCCCTCAAAAACTACCCACATCAGTGGGTGTAAAAATGTGCATATTTGCACATTAGTTACAGTAACCGTGCAAGTATGCACAGTTACTGTAGCTGTGTATAATAATTCTTTATTATTTTTTCTCTCTCCACTGTTAGACTATTTCTTCCCCATCATTCACAACATCCCAGCAGAACATAAGAAGAATGAAGAAGCAGAGGATAACCACCAACCACAAATCCAGCACCACCGGTCCACCACCACCACCACCACAACCTACCACCACCAAACCAACATCAACACAAGCCACTTGAACAGTTGAAATCCACCACAAAGTTAACCCAAAATCAATGGAAAATTAAAGCAAAATCAACACAAACAATTAGAATACCCAACTCAAAATCAATTCAAACTCACTAGAAAACAATCCCAAACCAAAATCAAAACCAAACCCAACAGAAAAGCCACATGAAAAACCTAATGGGGCTGCTGTTGCTGCCGCTTCTGCCGCTGATCTACTGTTGCTCTATTGCTGGATCTGCTGTCGTTTGTAAGTGTTTGAGAGAGGAAGATAGTTGAGGGAGGACTGAGAAAGGAAGTGATGCATGTGAGTGTTTGTGAGTGATACGGTATGAAAGAGAGAAATAAAAATGACATAGAGATAATAATAAAAAATAATAAAAAAAGAATAAATGATATTATTTAAATAGAGTAGATTGTAAAATAGATAAACTGATGTGTGTGTTTTGGAAAAGTGGTAGTGTAAAATAGAAAAAGTAGGTTCTTAGTGTAAAATAGACGGAAAAAATTTAGCTAAACTGATGCGGATGCTCTTAGATGAGCGGTGGTGGCATGTGAGGCTATGGTAGTTACTACTTCTCTCTTAACTCTACAACTTTTACGAATGATGGCCAATTTGGCTACTGTTCATTCATTTCATACAATCCAATCAAGAAGGTGTTAGGTAACATTTTTTGCTTGAATAGGGGAATCCTAGACCGCCTTAATGAAGTCCAAAAGATTCTTTGAATGTACCACTCGATAGAAATTTGTCAACAAAGAAAGTTAAATAAAGAGATCTATCTTCAAATGTATTTTCTATATCATAACTTTAAGAAAGTTAAATTTGTGATAATATCTAATAATATAATAATTAGAATAAAATATATATATATATATAATGATATTTGTGTAATTGTGTTGCATGTCCGCAACATGGCACTTATAAAATTACGAATGCATTAAAATTTTTTTTTTTTTAAGTGATGAATGGATGATATTTGTATTGCAATGTATGTCTACAACGTGGCCCACTAGGAATATAAGAATCAATTATTTTCTTAAAAATAAAAAGCAAAACATAAAAAGTTAAAAACTTCAACCACTAGCAAAGCAAAACATGGCAACTCCAATAAATTCTTCCACCGACCCCACCGACTACCCCATTTGACCACTTCTCTTTCTTTACTTTTGGCCGCTGAAGCCATAATTCATTATTCAATCATTCTCCTTTCTGTTCTTCTGTGTTGAGCTCTCTGTCTCTCTTTGCAGCAGATTTGAAGATTGTGAATCAGTGAAGCTTAAGCACCTCCAAAAATTAATATATATATATATATATATATATAATATAGCTTCAAGAACCGCTCCTTCCGATCTTTTTTCTTCTTCGTGTTCTTTCATTTCTTTTTCATTTCTTCTAGATTTGATCATAACTTCATATTGGTGTATTGGCCAAAATTCACCGAAAAAACTGAAACAAAAAGAAACCATCCGAACCTCAAAAACCGGTCATAGTTCTCAAAACCATACAATCCGACCATGGTTCGCACGGGTCCTTGCTTTTTTCTCATGGAGCGGTTCTTGAAGCTAAAAAAACCGTAAAACTGAGAGGTTCGCAATTTTTCTAGTCAGAATGTATGGTTTGGTCTGGGTTTCAAAACCTTGTGGAATAACTGATAACTTTAGTTAGAACTGTTATTGTGTAATTGTATGGGTAATCGCACTATAACATGGTGCATTCTCACACTTTCACACACATAAAAGCTCATTCATAGAGCATTCGCATCTAGTATTTCTAAACTATTTTATTTTACTATCTCAAAAGTTAATCTATTTATTATATCATACCATTTTACAACACACCCAACCTTAAATTCACTCGGTGAGGTTTTGGCTCGGTGATTTTCTCCATTCGTAAATAAATCACCTATGTCAAATTTAATTTTCGCTGCATTATTGCATGTTAAATTAACTTAATTAATTAACTTGAGTAATTAATTAATTAATTTGCCAAAGAGGCCATTACATTTTTGGCTTATCAGCCACCAACGTTATTGTAAAGAGATCATAAAATATAATCAGTTAAAAAATAAAAAAGATCATAAAATATACGCGACTTCAATCACCAACTAGAAAGAAAGGTTGGCTGCAAAGTTCTTCAGTTCATACATATGATGAAGATCAAGAAGATGCTTGGTCACAAAACCCTTGGTGCAAATACATAGCAACTTCTTCAGAAGAGATGAACTAGGTTAAGAACTTCGTCTCCGGTCACAATTTGCTTGAACAGATTTTGCTCAATGCTTTTACAACTTGTGAACTCTTAGACGACCCTTAAAACATCCTTTTATATGTCTAGGATTAGGAGAAAAGAAGGCCCAAAGACATATTCACGGATCTCAAGAAACCAGATCAGAAATTCTGATTTTATAAACCTCGTCAAATAGAAGCCATTGAGAAGCTGTCGAACAGATGTCGAGCTTACGGACTTGAACAGCTTACTGAAGCTCGATAGATGCAGCTGTCGAGTCAGTTGTCGAGCTTTAATGAATTTACACTTTCAGCTTGTTTTCTTGAACAGACTTGAAGGCTTTAATACTTGATCTTGAAACATGGTTTCTTGAAGTATTTCAACACATCCTAAATATACCCAAATACAAGTAAAGTGCGTTTTGTCAAAGGATTAGCCAATTACATAAAAATATGACATATGTTCTTAACATGTGAACCACATATGTCCTAACAATTTACATAGTAGCTTGTACATAAATTATATTATCACATTTCCTACAGTTAATGGTAGAATCTTTTCAAATTCTAAACACTCCATGGCCGGGAAAGTGGCCTCTCTTCCATATCCTCTAAATAGTATGCTTCAGCTCTAGCAATGGTAGTAACCCTGTACGGTCCTTCCTAGTTCGAGGCCAACTTCTCGGCACTGACATCCTATGCATTTCCCATAGCTTTCCATAACACTAGGTCTCTAGCACCCAACTCAATTTTCTTCATATCCTTGTTGTACTATCGAGCCAGCTTCTACTGATATTCTGCTAGCCTGATGGTTCCTAATTCCTGGCATTCCTCTAATGAGTCCAGCTACTTCACCATTAACTCTTCATTCTCGGCTGGGGCAAATCCTGAAACCTGGGCATTGCATAAACTTATTTCAGCTGGTATGATTGCTTCTCCCCTATATGTTAAAGAAAATGGAGTCTCTCCCGTGGATCTTTTGGGGATTGTTTGGTAAGCCCACAAAATGTTTGGTAGTTCCTCAGCCCATCTACCCTTAGTCCCCTCTAACCTTTTCTTTAATCTATTAACAATTGCTTTATTAGTGGCCTCGGCTTGACCATTACTCTGCGGATACGCTGGGGTTAAATACCTATTCTTAATGCCAAGGTCACTAAAAAATTTGTGGAATGTTTTACTGTCAAACTGCAACCCATTATCAGATACCAAGGACTCTGGTACTCCAAACCTTGTCATTATGTTTCTCCACACAAATTCTTTAACGTCTATATCCCGGATATTGGCTAGTGCTTCAGCCTCTGTCCACTTGGTGAAATAGTCCACAGCTACTAAGACGAATCTTCGGTTTCCTATAGCTTGAGTGAACGAACTGATGATATCTAGCCTCCATTGTGCACCCGTATTCCTTCCAGCATGATTATAACAATCCAAACCCCTACTTCCATTGCACTAGATGCACCGTCCACAAACACCTTCTAAGGCTGAACTTCCACATGGTACACAACCTCCACTTCTCTTCTCAGGGAAAAATCTGCAACAAAATCTGCAAGGATTTGGCATTTAATCGAACTTCTAGGCCTATACCTATTCAACCCGTGAAGTCAAATCTCTTCAGAAAAGATTGCAATGGATACTTGGTCAGCACATAAACGATGTGGGCTTAAAAGTAATGGGGCAGCTTTCTAGTGGCATGTACCAAGGATAATGTCAACTTCTCTAGGGGTAAATACCTTGTCTTTGTGTCAACCAAGGTCTTGCTAACATAATAAATCGGCTGTTGTACACCTCGGTCTCTCAACAACATGGCACTTACATCATGCTCGGATACATAGAGATACATGAATAAATCCTCATTGGGCTTCGGAACCAACAATATCGAAGCCCGCACCAAATACTTCTTCAAATCCTGAAAGACCCCCTCACACTCCTTGGTCCATTGAAAACCTTTCCATTTCTTCAACAGCTGATAGAATGGACGGCACCGATCAGCAAATTTTGAAACAAATCAGTTCAACGCATCCAACATGCCAGTTAATATTTGTACCTCTTTTGGACTGCTTGGGGACTTAAGGCATTCTGTAGCGTTTATCTGGTCAAGATTCACTTCAATTCCTCAATGAGTGATCATGTACCTAAGAAACTTACTAGCCTCGACACCAAAGGCATACTTGTCAGCATTGAGATGCAACTTGTGCTGTCTGAGTACTTCAAATATATCTGTGAGGTTGCCAACATGCCCCTGCTCTTCTTTGCTTTTCACAACCATATCGTCAATGTACACCTCCACTGTATGACCGATCTTCTCCCTAAACATTCTAGTCATCGTCCTTTGATAGGTGGCCCCTGCATTCTTCAGATCGAACAACATTACCGCATAGTCATAATTATCCTTGAGAGAGATAAATCACGTCTTTTCCTGGTCTTCAGCAACCAAAGCTATCTGATGGTAACCTTGAAAGGCATCTAGGAAACTCATTCTTGGGTGTCCGTATGTTGTGTCTACTAGTTGATCAATCTTCAGTATAGGGAATGGATCTTTTGGGCATGCTCAGTTTAGATCGGTAAAGTTCACACACACCCTCCATTTACCATTCTTCTTTTTCACGACTATTGTATTCACCAACTATTCCGAGAAGAAAACCTCCTTTATCGCCCCCGCCTCTTTGAGCATTTTCACCACCTGCTTAACAGCCTTTACATGCTCTTTAGCTGACCTCCTCGACTTTTGTTTCTTGGGAGGGTATGAAGGGTCCACATTAAGTCGATGAACTATGAAATTCGGATCTACCTCGGGCACCTTATATGGACTCCAAGCAAAAACATCCACATTTTGCACCAATAATAATAACATTTCTACCTTATCCTTATTTGGCATACTTGCTCCTATTTGGAAACTCCTATTCTCATTAGGTAATATGCTTACTTTGATAAGCTCTTCAGCACAACTAGCCCCCTTTTCCCCTAGGGGCTCCTGTAATTGCTATAAAGGAACCTCCTCGGCAGACTCTTTTGGTTTTATCTCTTGGTTAACGACAGCCACCAACCACTACCTTGCCATCTGTTGATTTCCTATCACCGTTGCAATACCGTGCTCAGTATGGAATTTAACTTTGACATGCAACATGGATGGGACTGCTCCCATTGCATGAATCACGGCCTACCGAGAATGGTTGTGTACAGGGAAAATGAATTAACCATTATGAACGTGATCATCACCTCCTTCCCTTCCATATTTGCAAGGAGTGAAATATACCCCTCGGGGACTACCATCCTGCCATCAAATCCAACTAAAGGTGTATCATACTTAGATAAGTCTTCATTTTTTAGACCAAGACCCCTAAACAGGTTAGGATACATCACTTTGGCTCCACTTCCTTGGTCCACCAATACTCTCTTCACTATAAAGCTGTTTATCCGGGCTGTAACTACCAGTACATCATCATGAGGCTGGGTTGTTCCTTCCAAATCTTCATTATCAAAAGCAATGGGTTCCCAAGCATATTCACCCTCTTCCCCAACGGTTTTTCTTATCGACAATTCTCCGCCGGTACCATGGTCAGCACCCCCTTTCTTCAGGTCACCAAGGTACCCCTTGAAGCAGCATGTATAACCTCTATTACACCCAACAGGGGTGGGAGAGGGTTCCCCCAACTTCTGGTATTTTGCCTGGTCTTTTGACCCCTAGGCTCCAAAACAAACTCCTTCAAATACCCCAACCTCACCAATTGCTCCAAGTGATCCTTTAAAACCCTACATTGCTCGATGGTATGCCCTTTATCCCGATAATAAGTGCAATATAGATTTTGATTTCTTCTTGATGGGTCACCCCCCATCTTGCTTGGCCACCGAAAGTAAGGCTCGTTTTTTTATTAGGTCCAGAATTTTGTGTATGGGCTCCTTGAACGTCATATTGACTTCTCCTACCTGAGCGCCGGGTTCTTAGATCTTTAGGTCCCTTTTAGGTCTTGGCTAAAAACCCCCTTATTGAGAATCCTTTGAATATTGAGTCGTGACCAGTGCTTTCCCCTTGTTTTGATGCCGATCGTCCTCTAACCTCTTGAACTCCTTGATACGCATCATAAGCTGCCTCATATCCTCTAGAGGTCTCATTGTCAGCGACTCTCGTAATTCAGAGTCCTTACGCAACCCCAACCAAAATGTGCTTGCTGCCACCTTTTTGTTACCCCCTCCAATCTCATTGTACAACTCCTAATACCTACTAGAATAACTCTAAAAGGTTTCCCCGGCTCCCATTTTCATAGATAATAATGCGCCCATGGGCTGCAATACATGGCTACATGTCATAAACCGTACCCCAAACTCTTGAATCAATTCTCCAAAACTATGAATCGAGCCTTTTCTCAACTCGTTGAACTATCTCAAAGCAGTGGGCCCGAGACTAAAGGGAAACACCCTACACATCAACACATCATTATGATTATGTAGAGACATCATCTGTGTTAGGACATATGTGGATATTGTTAGAGACATATGTTATGTAAATTGGCTAATCTTTTGACAAAACGCACTTTACTTGTAATTGGGTAGATTTCGGATGATTTTAGTACTTCAAGGAATAAAAGTTAAAGTTTAGTATTAAAACCATGCAAATTTGTTCAAGAAACAAGTGAAGAAGTGTTGTTCATTAAATCTCGACAGATAGCTCGACAGATCCATATCCATCGAGGATTAATGCTGATGCTCGACAGCAGCATGATAGAAGATGTATCTATCGAGAATTACAAAATTCAAATTTTCAGATATGATTTAATGCATATCCATGTATATTTGTGTAGGGTTTCTTTTCTCACAACCCTATACATATATAAGGATTACTTAAAGGCCGTCAAAGGTGATGAAAAGTGATGTAACTCAATGCAATTTGATTATGCATGCAAATTGTGAACAGAGAATGAATTTGCCCTAGTTCATCATATTCCTTGTAGAAGCTATTGTGTCTTTGCGCTAAAGGTTTTGTAACTAAGGGGCTTCTTGATCTTTATCGTTAGATGAACTGAAGAACTTTGCAGCCAACATCTTCCTCGAGTTGGTGTGTTAGTCACGTACTGGGAGCTGTGCATTGAAAGGAGAGATTGCCACTACATTACAATTTCAATTGGATATTGGGGTAAGGGTTCAACTGTAGGTTGGTATTAGGTATTGGGATTCCTTTTACTTGTAACTACTTGTTTTGATAATAGTGGATTCTCGGGAGTGGTGACCTTAAATTCAGCCGGTGGAGTTTTGCCTGGGTGGTTTTCCCCATTCGTAAACAAATCACTTGTGTTAAATATATTTTCTGCTGCATTTAACTTAGTTGGTGATTTGTTTATCCTACCACACTTATTGCATGTAATTAAATCTAATTAATTTCACTTGGCTAAATTAATTGATTAAGTTACCAAATGGGTCAATACATTATTGGCCTATCAATCTGGATGTAGTGACTTACATGTTCTACCGGGCCTGTCTTCCCGTCATAAGAGATAAACAGGGATCTAGTAAATCTTCTCAGCATAGGTGCCCGTTCATTCTCTTTTGAGAATGATGACCGAGCAGCTCTGCGTAATGCTCGACTCACAGCATCCAATGCAGCATTCCAAGGTCGCTGCCTCTCAGGGGAAACAGAGTCTCTATCTGCGTATTCTCGAGACCGATCCTTAGGCTGATGGGAGCCAGACTAACAGGATGCCTCTCCATGACTACCCCTACACTTGTTAACCCTTCTGCATGCTCTTTATGGTTTCTTCTTCGATGCCTACCTTGTACTTCTAACTCCAAATCCCTTTCCATTCTATGTAAGCGTTCTAGTTCTTAATCCCTCCTATCATGATGCTTATGCTCGGAAGCGCTTGACATCGATTGGTATGTCTGAGACAATCCCTCCCTTGGACCAGAATGTTCTCCTTCTCGCTCATATCTTTGGTCTTCAACTTTCTTGTGCCTCATTTCCTGCCAACTAGAAACCCGAGAAGATCCTCCAAAGCCACTAGTAGCGTAACTTGCCAAGTGCCTCTCAAACATCTTCCTCGCTTGAACCTCGACAAAACTACAGCTATGTAGGAGATTCCCACAGACGGCACCAATTGTACGTGCCCAAATTCCCTTACTAGACAAGATTTAGAGTTAGGCTCACAATTAATTTGTATGGTGGGTAATGAGTTTTTTACTATGGGTAGCTCCGGTCGAGCCTTAGTAAGGAGTTGCCTCATACAGTATAATTTCCTCCCGTTCTCTCCTTAGACTACCCTTGCTACTGCTTTGTTCCCTTTCTTTCTCTCTTTCTCTCCTCTTTCCCCCAAAATCACCAACCCCTTCTTTTCTTGCTTTTCTCTTATTTATAGCTTAAGGTTAGTGGGATGCTTATGATTACTCTCTGGTTCCACTTGTGTGGGTGGGACCCAAATTTATGACAATGAATATGCATCATTGGAAATGGTCTCAAGGGTGTTGGAACTGGTTCTTGCCTCCAAAAGATTGCTTGGCAGCGCGATTCCCCAAGGTATTATAGGGCTGCCGAGGCATCGCTGCCCATCATGGGGGTATCTATCGATCGTTCTATACTTGGATGGTATTCACATGCCGAGCTTGTGACTAGTGAGTCGGTCATGGCATTGGGCTTAGGTTTGATAATATTGTAAGGTTGAATTTAATCAACCATTTTGTTGGCTTTATTTCGTGCCAAATTTTCTTATAATTCAACATATAGAAACCCTGTATTTAGGTGGGAATCATGTAAGGGTAGTGTGTGGGAGAGTGTGAAGAAATGCTCAAGATTGTGCAAGGATGCAGAGACTCGCAGCTGGGAGGTGACTCGTGACTGGCAAGCCGCCAACTGCAGCACACGAGTGAAGCGTGCAGAGAAGATGAACAGTCACGCCAACTGGAGCACTACAAGACAAAAAGTCCAGCTTGGCCATTCTGTTAGCTCACGACTTGAACTCGCGACTCAGTCCAATCGCGAGGTCAAGCCGCCAGCCAGCTTTGTTTTGGAAAAACTGACTCTTCGCATTCCAAACACATACTACTATATATAGACCCTTATACCCACGAAATGCAGAGAGCTTCCAGAGAGAATTTTGAGAAAGAAACCCTAGAGAAAAATAAGATTGATTCATCCACAATCTTCACCTAAGAGACATTTCAAATTCCTTTACTCTCATCCTCTCCATTGTTACATCCTTGAAGGTTCTTAGTCAAATCCTTTTCTCACTATACCCACATCTGTGAGAAGGCTTTTTGGTGCTTTGGGAAGCAGTTAGGAAGGGACCAATTCATACTGGTTGATGCTATGGGCTATAGCGGAATCCGGTAAGCTAGAAAAGACATAGGTTCGGCGTAACCTCGTTGGAGCAAGAAGCTTGGAGGGCTTAAGTACACTGGGTAGATTAGGCTTGGAGGGTCTATTGTTGTTCATGTATCCCAACTACATTTTCTAGTGGATTATTGACCGCTTGGAGGGCGGCGAAGAGGTTTTATGCCGAGGGCTTCGGTTTCCTCTTTGATAACACATCGAGTGTTGTCCTTGTGTTTGCATCTCTCTTCTCTTTATCTTTGCCATTTAATTACTGCTGTGGTTGTGATTCTTTATGGTTTAGATTGTGTATCAATTCTGTTTTAGTTTATGTTCATGTTTCGCACATTTATTATTTGATATTAAGCTTGAATTGATAAATAGTAATTTGGGATCTAAACGTTCAAGGGTGTTTTATACACATTTTGAACATTCAATTGGTATCAGAGCGGGTGCACTCTTTCTGGTTTAAACACCTTAGTGCGATCCCTGACCCCGTATTGAGATGGATAGGTCTCAATCTCTAAATGTGCCACCATTTTTTAATGGTAATAATTATGCATTTTGGAAAGTTCGAATGAGGGCATTTTTTTATTCTATTGATGATGCTGTGTGGGATACTGTTAAAGTAGGTTGGACTAGGCCAGAGGCTGCCAAATCCAATTAGGATAAGGCAGCTCTTACGGCAGCTAATGCTAATAGTAAAGCCTTGAACGCTATTTTTTGTGGTGTCTCTCTAGAAGAATTTCACAGGATTTCACATATCATTATTGCTAAGGAAGCATGGGAGATTCTAGAGATAACTTATGAAGGAACAAAGAAAGTGAAAGACACCAAACTACAGATGTTGACCACTCGCTTTGAGGAGCTAAAAATGAGTAAGGATGAGTCCTTTGACTCTTTTTATAGTAAGCTGAACGAGGTGGTCGTCGGCAAGTTCAATTTGGGGGAAAAGATGGAGGATTCTAAAATAGTAAGGAAGATTCTTCGGTCACTGTCAGAAAGCTTCCGTGCTAAAGTAACAGCCATTGAAGAGAGTAAGGATCTTGACGACTTCAAAGTCCAAGAGTTGATTGGTTCATTGCGAACATATGAATTGTCACTGCCCACACAGAGGAAGAGCGAATCTCTTGTTCTTAAGACAATTGATGAGAGGGTAGTATCTCATGACTCTTCAGATAAGGATGCTGTAGATAAAGATGTGACGTACCTTGTGAAAAATTTCTGAAAATTCTTAAAACTCAAGAATAGTGGGATATCTGGTGACAAAGTGAAATTTCAGAGTTCCGGGAAGGAGAAAAAAGAATTCATAAGGAAAGATGGTAGAGAATCCCAATCTTCACAAGGAATCACGTGCTTCGAGTGCAATGGACACGGACATTTCAAGAAAGAATGTCCCAATTTTTTGAAATCGAAGGGCAAGGTCTATGCCACAACTCTGAGTGACTCAGATTCATCAAATTCTGATTCTGAGGAAAGTTGTGACGGAGAAGGAAATTACTTCGCATTTATGGCTATTGAACATGTTGAGTCCTCGAAGGACTTGAATCAACTTGTACAAGAACTTGGAGAATACAGTGATGAAGAATCCATAGGGATTGTTGAAGAATTAGATGCTAAAGAGGATGAAGATACAACTGGTCTTCAAGAGAATTACGCCTTACTTCTTGAAAAATTAGGAGAGTATGCAAAGGTGGCGAAGGCGGCTATGAGGAAAATGAAGAAAGCAGAAGAGGACTACCAGAGTCTCCTAATTTGACATAAGGAGGCTAAATGTGAAATAGAAAAGCTGAATAGTGAGCTGTCAGAAGCTTACTTAAAAATTAGATTCCTGGAGCTTGAGGTGGTTCAAGCAAGTGCCAAGGTAAAAAAGGTCTCCACCAAGAAGTTGGATGATGTCATTTCCTCTCAAAAGCAATTCTCAGATAAATCTGGATTAGGATACACTGGAGAAAGCAATGCAGCTATGAATATCTCCAAAGAAGTGATGTTTGTGAAGGCCAAAGATCCGGTTGTAGTTGCCCCTACTGTGGAGAAGGCGAAGTTTGAAAAGAAGAAAATTGTTACGGACCAAAGGGTGCTGAATAAGCCCTGGAACCAATCTATGGTCAGGACTAAAGCAAGAGGGAGATCTCTTCCACGATCTCAAAAAGGTCCTAGAGCGAACCACTTTTGTCATCATTGTGGTCTTCAAGGACACACTCAACCCAATTGTCATAAGTTGAGAGCATTGAAGAATGCTACTGATCAAAGGTCAAGAGGACCAAGAAATGACAAGAGAACTTGGGCTGTTGAGTCATCAAGAGGTCGAAATGGTGATCTAGGCATGATGGACGTGATGAAGATGATCGGTGCTTTCACCACTTACTTGGAAAGTTTCACAAGAAGGTTTGAAAGTTCTAACACTCATACCTAATCCTTCAAGGATATCACCCCAAACGCACGTGACGTGTGGATGAAGAAGGGTACTTATGCATAAGCATTACAACATATCCATGCATTAATTCTTCCCATGTTTTGTGAATATGCTTGGTTATGTGCTTTTGCGTGCTTGAGTTGAAAAAATTGTCTGTTTGTTTGCTTTTGTTTTAAATGTTTTTACATTTTTGTTTTTGATCAATCTTTTAGTGCATGTGTGTCAAAAATCCAAAAACACATAAAAAATAGAAAATCCAAAAAGTTTGATCGACTTTGTTGAGTTTTGTCTAAAAGCATGTTTTGCCTTATACCTTTGTACTAATGGCTTTATGCATCTACGAGCTTAGCTGGTTTCTAATGCACTCATATCATTGTGGGAGAAATCTTGAAATATATGTGACTGTTGTAAATAGATTTTCAACCTTGTCATGAATGATTAGTGAATGATTTTGTTGATCTTGAGACATGCATAGACTTATGCCTATATATCTTCCCACTCTTTATTTTTTTGATTTGCTTAAAGAGCTCACCAAATGTAAATCTCCAAATGAAAAGAGATATTGAGTTACAAAAACCTGTTGCACATACTAGTATTTGTCTAGGAAAAAGGGAAAGCGACAAAAAATAAAATGTATGATGCCCAAAAAGCCAAAGGCTAACTCATTAATTGAAATATCAAAAATTTCAGGCATCGATCTCACAATGAGATGTATGAATTCAAAAAGATCAAATGATATGTTGTATATGAAGCCAAATGAAAAGTTTCAAAGTTATGTTATCAAGTTTTGTGGGAGGTCATATATGCATATTTCTCTAATTGAGATGGATCACTTTATCTAGTGCTAGTTGTGTATGACTTGTTTGAATTGATCATTGAAGCTTCACATTAGACTAAGGACTATCTCATTGTTGATACCCACACACATCACACATGTCTATGATCAATGAATGCCATATTCATTTATGTGATTGTACTTGATTAAATGTGTTTTCACATGCTCAATCTTTGTTGATCAAACACAAAAATATTTTTGAGTTTTTGTTTGTTTTTGGAAAGTATTTTATTTTTACAAAAATTGTCAAAATTTCAAAAACAGTGTTGCCCTATTCTAGCGACTCAGTCGCGGGTTGATCCAGCCGCATGCCCCAATCGTGAGCCCATACAGAGATTTTTCGCGACTCACTAGCAGGTCATTATCCCAGTCGCAAAAAATACTTAAAATATTTTTCAAAATCTGAATTTTTATGATTCTCGCGGCTCATTGTGGCGACTTGTTCGCAGATGGAAGGTCCAGTCGCGAGAGGTACTCAGAGATTTTCGCAGCTCACCTCGCGACTCTCTCACGGGTAGACCTTCCAGTCGTGAAAAACACTTAGAAAAATTTTTCAAAATATTGGTCTGAAGTGTTTTGGCGGCCGACCTTGGCGACTTGCACGTGACTTTACTTAGTTGCGAAAATCGCGTGTTTTGCATTTTAAAGATAGTTTTTAAAACTTTTTAGTTTTTCCCTCAAACTTTTGTGACTGTTCATTGTCTCTCTCACTTAAACCTCTGTCAAACTCACCGTGTTTGTCTCTGAAACTCCACTTTTCTTCAACATTTCTACATCAATCTTCAAGAAAAAGGTATGGGTTTTCTCATTCCTTCTGAGTATTTCAAAGTGATGGCCTTGATTTCATAATCTGAGAGTTGATATTGAGTTTTTACGAAATACAAAGTTTGAACTTGGGTTTGGTCTATTTTGTTGTGCAAATGTTGGTGTTTCTGATTGTTAGTCTCTTATCTCACTGTTTTTGTTAAGGTGTTTTTGTTCTGTGGTATGATTGTTGTCTATATTGCTCTGTGTATATCATGCTCATGGTAGAATGTCACAATGACAGTTATTTGTGACTTTGTGATGTTCATTATTTACTTGATACTGAGTTATAACTGAAAAATCACAATTTTTTTTTTATGAACAGTGTTTTTTATAATTTTATTTTAGTACTGACCTGGTTCATGTTTGTGATTGAATGTGATCTCTCTGATTCACATTTTTATATCTAAATCTAATCAAGTTGATGTTTGTACCTTGTGGTGTTGCATTTGGTTCTTTGCTGTGTGTTTGTTCTCTTGCAGATGTCTCGTCGATCCTCTAAAGAAAAAGACATTGTAACCAATGATCCATCAACCCCGGTTGCTAAACGGACTCGACTCTCGTCTCAGTCGTCTAGAGATTCTACCACTGAGAAATTTAGGACACCTCTTGATTCACAGACCTAAACAGACATTTTCAGAAAGGCTCCTGCTATTGTGGAATGTATAGTCAAATTTGATACCTTGGGAACAACATTTATCCCTAGGATTTTTGAAGGAAGAGATTGGGTTGAACTATTTGGAAATTTCGAGGATCCAATCAAGGAATTGATTAAGGAATTCTACTCTAATGCCAGATACACCGGAGTAGAGTTGAAATGTTGGGTACGAGGAACATAATTCACCATCAATACAGAATACATTGCAAAGGTTCTTCGCATCACTCGACCAAAAAATGTGGATCTAACTTCGTATGATGACAGAATAATTCAAGTACAAGACATTCTCCAAGTTCTTGGGACTGAACATGAAGTGAGAAGCAAAGGCTCATCTATAGGCACTACACAGTTTACGCCTGAACTGACAACTCTAAAACTGACCATGTTCTCCAACCTATACCCATTGTCAAACACCGCTTACATCAATCTTGGAAGAGCTAAATTTCTTTGTGATCTCATTACCGGAGTTCCGATTGACATCTGTGTCCACATATTTCAGATCATTGGGAAAACAGCGGCTCAATCAGCAGCACGAACAAATCTTCCTTTTTGTAGTCTCATTATGAAGATCATGCTTCATGAAGGTGTCAGTCCACCATCAGATGGAAAAATTATGTCTCGTCCTCGACCAATATCCATGTTCACTCTCCAAGCAAGCAAGAGCCACTCCTCTAAAGCACCTAAGAGTGAACCATTCACTCCATCTAGTCAGAGTTCAGCTACACCTGTGCATACCGAGATGATTTCTCCCATTCCTTCTGAGATATAAGCATCTGGCACTCCATCTATACCACCTAGCTCTTAAGCTGACAGGATAAGTACTTTGATTGAAAGCGTGTCTTAGCGGATTTCAGGATTAGAACGGCTTATCTACTCAACCAACAACCAAGTTCAAATGCGACTTACGACCATTGAAACACAATTGGATGCTATTTAGCAAAAGTTGGAAGAGAGCCTTTAGCTATTCGTGATAAAAAGGGGGAGAGCGATAGCATACAGTAAGGGGGAGAGCGACACAGGAAGGAGAAGTGTGCATACTAAAAGGGGGAGTTGTGTGCTCTAGAAGAGGAAGTTGATATATATTTATATACACTTTCATACTTTTGAATAGACTAACAAACTTGTGTTTTGCTTGTCCTGTTTATAGCTATTTGTGTGGATATTGTTCTAATACCTTGGTTAAAATTGTTGGTAATGTGAAACTTTAGTTTAAGTTTATATATGATATTTTTCAGTTAGTATTTGTATGGTACTTTTGTAACCGTTTGCTTTTGTAAGCTTTTAGGTTTTTGTACCCTTGCTTTGTAGCTTAAGTACTTGCTATTAAATGTCATGCATTTTCTTAAGTACATCACTCTTGTGCCCTTTGTTGGATTTTTATCCTTAATGCAATTACCTAGTGTTGCATTGGTTGAGTGTTGGACATACAAATGATATTTTGCAAATGAGCTTATTAGCTTGCATGTCTGAATGTTCATTCCATGTGTGAATGAGCATTGTGATCACTATTTATAGTGATTGTTCATTTTTGGTCAAGCCATGCTTTATTGTTTAAGTCCATTTTTGCTTGATTGCATTGTGTTTGCTCCATATGTATTACAAGTTTTCTGCATACAATGATCTTATTGTGTTGTTGTGTTTTAGGAGATACTTGTACTTATGGTTCAAGAGCTTCACAGATTCTAGAGTTATGTGTGAGTGAGTTTTGTTCAATTGTCCCAACTCACGCGTTAAGTCTAGAGTTTGTTGTAGGATTTTGTCACGGAATAGCCAAAGAGGGAGATTGTAAGGTTGAATTTAATCAAACATTTTGTTGGTTTTATTCCGTGCCAAATTTTCTTATAATTCAGCATTTAGAAACCCTGTATTTAGGTGGGAATCATGTAAGGGTAGTGTGTGAGAGAGTGTGAAGAAATGCTCAAGATTATGCAAGGATGCAGAGACTCGCGGCTGGGAGGTGACTCGTGATTAGCAAGCCGCCAACTGCAACACACGAGTGAAGTGTGCAGAGAAGATAAACAGTCACGCCAGCTAGAGCACTACAGGACAAAAAGTCCAGCCTGGCCGTTCTATTAGCTCGCGACTTGAACTCGCGACTCAGTCCAGTCGTGAGGTTAAGCCGTCAGCTAGTTCTGTTTTGAAAAAACTGACTCTTCGCATTCCAAACACACACCACTATATATAGACCCTTATACCCACGAAATGCAGAGAGCTTCCAGAGAGAATTTTGAGAGAGAAACCCTAGAGAAAAACAAGATTGATTTATTCACAATCTTCACCTAAGAGACTCTTCAAATTCCTCTACTTTCACTGTCTCCATTGTTACATCCTTGAGAGGTTCTTAGGCAAATCATTTTCTTACCAAACCCACATCTGTGAGAAGGCTTTTTGGTACTTTGGGAAGCAGTTAGGAAGGGACCAATTCATATTAGTTGATGCTATGGGCTATAGCGGAATTCGGTAAGCTAGAAAAGACATAGGTTCGGCGTAACCTTGTTGGAGCAAGAAGCATGGAGGACTTAGGTACACTGGGTAGATTAGGCTTGGAGGGTCTATTGTTGTTCATGTATTCTAACTACATTTTCTAGTGGATTATTGATCGCTTGGAGCGCGGTGAGAGGTTTTACACCGAGGGCTTCGGTTTCCTCTTCGATAACACATCGAGTGTCGTCCTTGTGTTTGCATCTCTCTTCCCTTTATCTTTTTCATTTAATTACTGCTGTGGTTGTGATTACTTATGGTTTAGATTGTGTATCAATTATGTTTTAGCTTATGTTCATGTTCCGCACATTTATTGTTTGATATTAAGCTTGAATTGATAAATTGTAATTTGGGGTCTAAATGTTCAAGAGTGTTTTATACACATTTTGAACATTCAAATATTATATGAGCCTGTCCTGGCTGAGGCCCAAGGCTAATGGGTCTGTGGCTGTATGCCGTACAGTCACATATATTGTTAGATTCTAAATATTTAGATTTAAATATTTAGAATCATTTTTGTATTGTGTTGGCAAACTGAGAACAAAACATATCTAGTCTAGGTTTTGAGGCAATGTTTAAAAGTGGTTGTTACAAGGTTCAAGTCTAGCTGATTGTAGAAAAAGGGAGTGTGGTTTTGCTCTGCTCGACCAATCGAGAATTAGGCATGACCGATCAAAAATTGCAGGTCCAATTTTGTTTTTTGCAGAATTTTAAACAAACTCAAGCTTGCGAAAACGTTTAGGGTTTTATCTAAACACACAGAGATTAGATATCACTTCATCAGGAATCTTGTTGAAAGAAAGGTTGTTGCTCTTGAGTACATTCCTACTAAGTGTCAGAATGTAGACATTTTTACCAAACCACTTGATAGGAGTAAGTTTGAGCCTATTCATCAAGTGATTGGTGTGATTATATGTCCCTAGTCACCTATGAGTTTCATGGTTCTTGTGTTAATTCTTTCTATCTCTTGTGACCAAATTTTTTTTTTTTTTTTTTTTTTGGGTTTGCATTTGCATAACATTCATACATTGCATTCTAGGTTGGTTTGTTTGTTTGTTTGTTTGTTTGTTTGTTTTGTTTTGTTTTGTTTTGTTTGTTTGTTTGTTTGTTTTTTTTTTTTTTTTTTTTTTTTTTTTTTTTTTTTTTTCAGTTAAAAAAAAACAGAAAATAAAATATTTTGTCAAGATGTGTAATTGAGGTTGGCCTATGAAATTTGCATTTTATGATTGTGTACCTTGTTTTTCTTTGATGAGCTTTATTTTTCTACACTTTTCTAGTTTGTGCTATATAGTGCTTATATCGTGTGAATTGTTTATGGTTTTTAATCACATGCTCTTGATTTTGAAGTCACATTCTTTTGATTGTAAGGACTAAAAAATCCTAGGAGAAAGCCATAAATAACCATCTCACCACAGTTACTCGCCAATCATGAACACTTATGTGCAAATCATAAGAGCCGTGCTCGGTAAGGTGTAGCACTTGCACAGAAAAATACTTAAGGTGTTATTGTACATTAGTTAAAAGAAGAAAAAAAGAAAAATTAAAAAAAAAAAAACAAAAAAAAGTACATGCTTCAAAATAAATAAATAAATGGCGTAAATGCACTTTTAGTCCCTACATTTTGACTTTTTTCCATTTTAGTCCCTACATTTTATTTTTATCACTTTTAGTTCCTAAACCAATTAATGCCTTTCATTAAGTCCTTGAAGCACCATTCCATCACCAAACTAACGGAGAAACTGACGAATGAATAAAATATTAATTTTTTTCCACGTTGGACAATAAAATAATAATTTTTTTTATTATTATTGACTAACTTTTCTTCAAAATGTTAAAACCCATGTCTGAATCTGCTGATCAGTTCCTTGTCCCACTTCTGCCGCCTTCTTTTTTTCCTTCTTTCTTCTTTTCCCCCCCTCTACAGCTTCAGCAGAAAGGGTATTAAGAGACACGTATCACAAGTTGAGTGTTGGCTCTTTTCTTTGTGTTTTTGCTAGCCTTTGCAATCGAGGTGTTGTCCATCTTGCCCGATGTCAAGCCTACTAGCACGAATCCCATGCTGGACGCCTTGACTCAAACCATCATATATACTTGTCGCATAAGTTTTGCTTACTTAGTCATGCTCTCTGTCATGTCCTTCAACCTTGGAATCTTCATAGCCGCCCTGGCTTCCATTTCTAACAAGTACCCGAAATATACAAAAGCATAAACCAAATTATTCACCAACAAGCACATCCCAATATTTCCAATCCTCATATAATCCTATACCTGGAAAACAACACACACACAGTGAACAAAAAATAAGGAACTGTAGGGAAAACACGAAGAAAAAAGTGAACCTTGGCCAAATGGAGTGGGTGTCATTCAATTTTGGTCGAATGAAGGAGCCATTTAGGTGATGAGGTGTGCTCTGTTTTGGGTTATACGGAACAAGGGCTGAAATAGTTTCGGTTTGGGGGGTAAAAACATGAAGAGGTCATGTGCATGTAGAAAACGTAATAGTTGAATACCTCAACTGTGGCCATTTGGTTTGCAAAAACTGAAAGTAAAAGAAAACTTGAAGAGAGAGAATTGAAAGAGGTGAAATATATGAGTAACAAAGGAATGAGAAAGAGTGCTTGTGAGTGAGGAGTGATAAGTGTAATTTTTACTTGATTTTTATTATCCTCTTATTTATTAAAATTGTTAGTTTTCCTTTATTTCTTTTGATTTGATTTGATTTTTTATTTATATTTATCTATTCATTTGTGCTTTGAAGGAATGAGAAGTGCAAGGAATCAAAGGAATTTTGCACAAAATCCAAGTCCAATTCGGATTAGGATTCCAGCCTGCACATCAGTTAGTATTTTCAGCATAACTTTGGGCTCAGATATCCAATCGAGATGATTCAAGTTGGGCTGGAAAGTTAACTTAAAGGGCTACAACTTTGTAGTTTACCAAAAGTCAGAATTCCGATATTAAATGGGCCAAAATCGTCGGTTAAGTGAAGCCTAAAAATCTGGGATTTTTTCCAAACGGGAATTCAACTTGTAATAGGATTCCTTGACCTATTTAAAGGCTCTTAAGGGTAAAAAGAAGGGAGGAGAAACCTGAGAGAAAAAGGCAGCGCCGCATTGAAGATTTTGCTTTTGGGAGTCTTTCTGAAGAGGAGGATCTGAGGACAAAGGCGAGAGCTTCATGTTGATCAACCATCAGATGAAAGACATAAGTTTTATTTGTTTTCTTTTCAGTTTTATTATGAACTAAATTTTATTTTCTAGAGCGTTGATATAGTCTAGCAATGAACACACAATTTATTTTCTGAGTTATTTTATTTTTATTATTTCCATGATTGAGTGTTTAATTCTTATTCTTAATGCTTACTATTTTTCTTTATGAATTATTGTTTGATCAATTGAATTACAATGAGACTGAGAGGTGATTTTTTATTTTAGTTCTAGAATTAAACACCATTAGTTGAGCAAAAGTAGAGATGCTTTACTGCGACTAGTGTGATTTTTCAAAAAATTCAAAGTACATAATGAGTCTCCAATTAATTAAATTCGCATAGAGATATGGAATTGTTAGTTGAAGATATTTTTGATATTATTCGAGAGAAGATATTGAATACTTAAGGAATTTTTAATCATCAATAGGAGATTATTAGAATTTAATAATTAGAAAGAATAAATTGTGTGGGATTTGTTAGGTGAAATCAACTGCTCTAGATCCATTTTTATCATATTTTTACACTGTTAGATTTTTACGCTTTGTTAATTCTTTTTATTCATAGATTTATTTTTATTAAATAGTTTAATTTAATTCAGACAGTAGAACATTCCATTTATTTTCGATTTTTCCAAATAGTAATTAATTTAGTGAATTTTGATATTCAATAACATAGTTAATCCTTGTGGGTTCGACATTCGTTTTCTAAAAACACTTTACTACTTGTTACGATTCTGTGCGCTTGCAGATTATTTTACGCGAATAAGTTTTTGGCGCCGTTGCCGGGGATTAATTATTTGTTATTGATATTGATACTAGCTAGATATTTACTACTTTGGATTTTATTTTATTTAAAATTTTATTTTAATTAAGTGCATCTAAGTTTTTTTTCTTTCTTTTCAGGAAGTAGAAGTGCATGCCCCGATCTAAACCATTAGAGCATACATTCTTTGATCCTGAAATTGAAAGAACCTTACGTCAGCTCAAGAAAGAAAAGAAGAAAGAGGCCAACACATTTCTATCTAAGATGGCCAATCAAGAGCAAAAGGCGTTAAGAGATTATGCTATGCCCTCGGTCAATGGAGCTACATCAAGCATAAGGAGGCCAACCATACAAGCCAATAATTTTGAGATCAAGCTAGCCATCATTCAGATGATACAGCAGACTGTCCAGTTCGGGGGGCTGTCACAAGAGGATCCTAATGTCCATATTGCAAATTTCTTGGAAATTTGTGATACTTTTAAACATAACGGAGTGACAGATGATGCGATTCGACTAAGGCTTTTCCCCTTCTCACTTAGGGATAAAGCAAAAGTTTGGTTGAATTCTTTGCCACCTGGCATCATTACTACATGGGAGGAGTTGGCACAAAAATTCTTAGCAAAATATTTCCCTCCCGCAAAGACAGTAAAGCTAAGGAATGATATCACCACGTTTATCCAATTTGAGGGTGAATCATTATATGAAGCATGGGAGAGGTATAAAGATTTATTGCGAAGGTGTCCTCATCATGACCTTCCAGCATGGCTTCAAGTGCAAAGATTCTACAATGGTCTAGGAGCTACAAATAGGTCTATGGTTGATGCAGCAGCTGGTGGAGCTTTAATGAGTAAAACTCATGAGGCAGCTTATGAACTTCTGGAAGAATTGGCATCCAACAACTATTAATGGCCTACAGAAAGAGCAATGCCAAGAAAAATAGCTGGAGTTTTAGAACTTGATTCTATTACCTTATTAGCAGCACAAATGGCAACTTTGTCTCAACAACTAGGTAAAATGAATGTTAATGCTATTCAAACTAATGTTGTTTGTGATCATTGTGTAGGAAATCATTCAAATGCCGACTGCCAAGTGGGAAATCCTTTTGCCCAATCAAGTTATGGACAAGCAAATTTCGTGTCAAATATTCAACGTCAAAATAATCCATACTCAAACACGTACAATCCTGGATGGAGGAATCACCCCAACTTTTCATGGAGCAATAGCCAAGGGCAGGCTAAACCACCTCAGCAATTTCCACAGCAAGAGAAGAAGCCGACACTTGAGGACATGTTCATGCAGTACATGCAGAAGACAGATGTGGCGATCCAAAACAACTCAGCTTCAATCCGCAATCTTGAGGTGCAAATCGGTCAGCTCTCAAGCATGCTCACAGAGAGGACTACAGGAACTTTGCCAAGCAACACTGTCACCAATCCGAAAGAACATGTAAAGGCAATATCATTGAGAAATGGACGAACATATGAGGAGCCAAAAGTAACAAATGCCAAACAAGATGAAGCTGTGGATAATGAGGAGTCAAAGATGAAAGAAGCCGAATCAGAGATGAAAGAAGTGGAGCAAGCTGAGAAGACTAAGGAGAATGAAAGAACTTCAAAATCCAAAAAATCCAGGGAAGTTACTTTTGAGACTTATTCTCCTTCAATTTATGATCCACCAATTCCTTTTCCGCAAAGATTAAGAAAAAATAATGTGGATGATCAGTTTTCAAAATTTCTAAGTATATTTAAGCAATTGCATATTAATATTCCTTTCATTGAAGCTTTGGAACAAATGCCTAAATATGCTAAATTTTTGTAGGATATTATATCAAAGAAGCAGAAATTAGAGGAGCATGAAACAGTAATGCTGACAGAGGAGAGTAGTGCAATATTACAAAAGAAGCTGCCACCTATGCTGAAAGATCCGGGAAGTTTCACTATCCCTTGCACTATAGGAAATTCTTATTTTGATAGAGCTTTATGTGATTTAGGGGCAAGTATTAATCTAATGTCTCTCTCTGTTTTCAGGAAATTGGGTCTTGGAGAAGTAAAGCCGACCACTATCTCTTTACAATTGGCGGATCGATCTATTAAATATCCAAGAGGAGTCATCGAGAACGTATTAGTAAAAGTTGACAAGTTCATCTTCCCAGCTAACTTCATTGTCCTTGATATGGATGAGGACGAGGAGATCCCTTTGATATTGGGTCGACCTTTCCTTGTGATGGGGAGAACCTTGATTGATGTCCAGCAAGAAAAACTTGTTTTGAGGGTCGGAGAGGATGAGGTCACTTTTGATGTATTTAAGTTTATGGAATGTCCTTTCGAGACACATTCTTGTTTTCAAATAAGTGACCGAGACATGATCATGGCCGATGAGACTTGTGCAATTGATTTTCTAAAGTTACCACTTAAGGTATGTCTTACTCGCTCTACACCTGTTAAATTCAATGATGAAGAGGTTAAAGAGTGTGAAAGATATTTGGAGGCTACACCACTCTTTCCTCCTTCAATGCAACCAAAAGTGGAAGACTTAAAATCATGTCAGCCAACATCTCCACCAGAGGAACCACCTAAACTTGAGCTCAAACTGCTTCCATCAAATTTAAGGTACGCTTTCTTAGGCCAAGACTCTACTTTTCCAATTATTATTAATAGTTCTTTGAGTGATGTAGAGGAGGAAAAGTTGCTGAGAATCTTGCGGGAACACAAAATGGCTTTGGGTTAGACCATCTCTGACATCAAAGGAATTAGTCCTTCAATTTGCAAACACAAGATTTTAATGGAGGATAAATATAAGCATATTCTAAGAAGAGAATTCGAAGTTGGGCAAAAAGTTTTGTTATTTAACTCAAGACTTCGACTCTTTCCAGGAAAGTTGCGCTCTAGGTGGTCAGGACCGTTTGTGGTAACCCAAGTTTTTCCCTATAGGGCGGTTGAAGTCCATCATGAAAAAAAAAGGACATTTAAAGTAAATGGACAGAGATTAAAACCCTATATGGATGGAGACTTTAACTTAGAAAAATGCTCCATCGATCTTATCAATAAAAAAGGATGAGAGGATAACGTCTAGCTACAGACGTTAAATAAAGCGCTTTTGGGAGGCAACCCAAGTTTTTTTATTTTTATGTTTATGTTTTTATTTTTATTTTTATTGTTTTCTTTATCTTATTTTTCTTCTTCTTCCATTTTGTAGGAATAAAGAGACCAAAGAAATCTTCAATGGGTACACGGCTGGACCTCAAGGAAAAATATTCAATTAAAAATCAGGGGAGCATCTCTTCTCCTTTCTCATTCTTTTATTTAGTTTTTCTTCCTTTTTCCCATTGAGGACAATGTGAAATTTAAGTTTGGGGGAAGGGAATTTATTTTATTTCAAAAAAAAAAAAAAAAATTTGCCTATGATAAGTTTATGGTTGAAATTTCTTATACTTTTTAGGAATCATTCTCATTGCTTAAGTCCAGTTGTTTATTCTTTACTTGATCTTGTTTAATTTGATATGATCATTAATCATTGTGCATACCTAGAGAAATTTTATGTGAATTTTGTAAATTTGGATTGTCTCTACTTATTCTAGAACTTGTTGAAGTACTCTCATGGAGAAATCTTATACAGAATATTACTTGGGAAGTGATTTAGGCATTCTTTGAATCGATTGAGCCTTTCAAGCTTACCTCTTTATTATCTTTATCCCTAGTTATCCAATTGATCTATCCTTAAACTGGGTTGAAGAAAAGAGAACAATATATGAGTGTTTGAAAAAAAAAAAAAAAAAAGATGAAGAAGAAGAAGAAAATTGTACAAAATTCCATTTACTCCAATGTTTTGAGTTGCTTAGTAACTAGGGGTATTCATTACCAATGTTTACTCTTACGTCAAACCGTAACTTGAAATATGAGTATGCAAAAGCACTTCAAGTTTGTTACTTGTTGAGTAACTGGGTGCATCCATCACAAATGCCTGCATTCACGTCAAAAGATAAGTGATGACTTGAAGTAGAAAAAAAAAAAAAAAAAAAAAAAAAAAAGAAGAAGAAGAAGAAGAAAGGAAAAAGAAAATTTTTTATGAAAACATTGAAGAGAGGTATTTTGAGATATTCAAAGGACTGAGGAGAATTTATATTTTAGAAGTGAGAGTGCTCTATTTGCTTGAACCTTGTCTTTTCTTTATAGCCGTCACCATATCCATACATCACAAGCCTAATAAAGACCTATTGATCCTGGGTAATATTTTGTTTCATATTAGTGTGGAGTGATTTACAAAGCAAGCTTATGGAGTTTTTAGAGATCTGTACTTATTTACTTGTTTGCATAAAACTATCCGGGAAGCTAATGATGAAGTGAGAATGATAATGCGATGGAGTTGAGTTTTGAATTAACTTTTGGACTTGATTAATTTGGAATGATTCCTTTGAATTATAAGCTTTTTGCAGATCTTTGAGGCAAGAAAAAAAATTTTAAAATTTATGAAGCAAAGCTTGTTTTAGTTGTTTTTTTTTTCTTCTTTGCTCGAGGACTAGCAAAGTTTAAGTTTGGGGGAATTTGATAAGTGTAATTTTTACATAATTTTTATTATCCTCTTATTTATTAAAATTGTTAGATTTCCTTTATTTCTTTTGATTTGATTTGATTTTTTATTTATATTTATCTATTCATTTGTGCTTTGAAGGAATGAGAAGAGCAAGGAATCAAAGGAATTTTGCACAAAATCCAAGTCCAATTCGGATTAGGATTCCAGCCTGCATATCAGTTAGTATTTTCAGCATAACTTTGGGCTCACATATCCAATCGAGATGATTCAAGTTGGGCTGGAAAGTTAACTTAAAGGGCTACAACTTTGTAGTTTACCAAAAGTCCGAATTCCGATATTAAATGGGCCAAAATCGTCGGTTAAATGAAGCCTAAAAATCTGAGACTTTTTTCCAAACGGGAATTCAACTTGTAATAGAATTCCTTGACCTATTTAAAGGCTCTTAAGGGTAAAAAGAAGGGAGGAGAAACCTGAGAGAAAAAGGCAGCGCCGCATTGAAGATTTTGCTTTTGGGAGTCTTTATGAAGAGGAGGATCTTAGGACAAAGGCGAGAGCTTCATGTTGATCAACCATCAAATGAAAGACATAAGTTTTATTTGTTTTCTTTTCAGTTTTATTATGAACTAAATTTTATTTTCTAGAGCGTTGGTATAGTCTAGCAATGAACACACAATTTATTTTCTGAGTTATTGTATTTTTATTATTTCCATGATTGAGTGTTTAATTCTTATTCTTAATGCTTACTATTTTTCTTTATGAATTATTGTTTGATCAATTGAATTACAATGAGACCGAGAGGTGATTTTTTATTTTAGTTCTAGAATTAAACACCATTAGTTGAGCGAAAGTAGAGATGCTTTACCACGACTAGTGTGATTTTTCAAAAAATTCAAAGTACATAATGAGTCTCCAATTAATTAAATTCGCATAGAGATATGGAATTGTTAGTTGAAGATATTTTTGATATTATTCGAGGGAAGATATTGAATACTTAAGGAATTTTTAATCATCAACAGGAGATTATTAGAATTTAATAATTAGAAAGAATAAATTGTGTGGGATTTGTTAGGTGAAATCAACTGCTCTAGATCCATTCTTATCATATTTTTACACTGTTAGATTTTTACGCTTTGTTAATTCTTTTTATTCGTAGATTTATTTTTATTAAATAGTTTAATTTAATTCAGACAGTAGAACATTCCATTTATTTTCAATTTTTCCAAATAGTAATTAATTTAGTGAATTTTGGTATTCAAATACATAGTTAATCCCTGTGGGTTCGACATTCGTTTTCTAAAAACACTTTACTACTTGTTACGATTCTATGCGCTTGCAGATTATTTTACGCAAACAAGGAGCTGATCAATGTGAGAGCTATATATAGAGATGGTGCGGAGAATACTAGAAATAATAAAAGGAAATGGGAGTGAGATTAGTGTGAGCGCCCCTGAAGAATCTTTGGCAAGAAGACACGTCACGTCACTTACACAAATTAAAAGCCATTTGGTAAGTCTAGCTGTGAATGTTTTTCTTTTGTTTTTTTAAAGAATAAAAGTATTTTTAGATAAGTATTTTTTTTTCTTCATTATCAATAGCTTTGTACACCATTATTTGTATAAGTCAAATGGTGGAGGCCATAACTCACATCGGTATCATATCTTATAAGTGGGTTTCTCTGTGTTTTGTAAGGTGGGACATCATCAGTACTGGCTATATATCATGCATCCATGCACATAAAAAAAATTGGAATGAAAGAAAGTGCAAGTAGGAGAAAATAAAATTACGTTTTCTACATGCACATGACCTCTTCATGTTTTTACCCCCCAAACCGAAACTATTTCAGCCCCTGTTCTGTATAACCCAAAACAGAGCACACCTCATCACCTACATGGCTTCTTCATCCGACCAAAATTGAACGACACCCACTCCATTCGGCCTAGGTTCACTCTTTTATTCGTGTTTTCCCTACAGTTCCCTATTTTTTGTTCACTGTGTGTGTGTTGTTTCCAGGTATAGGATTTTATGAGGATTGGAAATATTGGGATGTGCTTGTTGGTGAATAATTTGATTTATGCTTTTGTATATTTCGGGTACCTGTTAGAAATGGAAGCCAGGGCGGCTATGAAAATTCCAAGGTTGAAGGACATGACAGAGAGCATGACTAAGTAAGCAAAACCCATGTGACAAGTATATATGATTGTTTGAGTCAAGGCGCCCAGCATGGGATTCGTGCTTGTAGACTTGACATCGGGCAAGATGGACAACACCTCGATTGCAAAGGCTAGCAAAAACACGAAGAAAAGAGCCAACACTCAACTTGTGATACGTGTCTCTTAATACCCTTTCTACTGAAGCTGTAGAGAGGGGGAGAAGAAGAAAGAAGGAAAAAAAGAAGGCGGCAGAAGTGGTACAAGGAACCGATCAGCAGATTCAGACATGGGTTTTAACGTTTTGAAGAAAAGTTAGTCAATAATAATAAAAAATTATTATTTTATTGTCCAATGTGGAAAAAAATTAATATTTTTTTCATCTGTCAGTTTCTTTGTTAGTTTGGTGACGGAATGGTGTTTCAAGCACTTAAATGAAAGGCGTTAATTGGTTTAGGGACTAAAAGTGGTAAAAATAAAATGTAGGGACTAAAATGAAAAAAAGTCAAAATGTAGGGACTAAAAGTGCATTTACACCTAAATAAATTGCATGGTTGTAACGTGTTTTCTAGGAGATGTGAGAGTTATATGATGTAACTCTTTAGGTGATAATCACTTTCAAACCTATGTGATGAATAATGTAGAAAGTGTGCTTATTCTCTGTTTACATATCACCTTAGTATCTCATACACTTACTAGTTGCACACACCACAAGCAAAACTTTGTTAAATTTGGTACATGTAATTGAGTGTTAAGTTTTGTGGCCATCCAAAATTAAACTTCTTGACATCTTTAATACATTTTGGGGAGTGAGGAAAGAAAAGATTGAGGAAATTTGATAAAGTTTGAATTTTTTCTTTGAAAAGTCTGATTTTGAAAATCATTTGAAGTCATGAACATACATGTCATATCATGAAAATAGTTTTTCAAATGATTCTGCAAAAATTTTTTCCAGAATTTTTCAAAATTTCTGTTTCTTTAGAATTCGACCGATTGAGTCTATTTTTCGATCGATCAAAATGTGAAGAAGAAAAACAGGTTTTTTATTTAAAGTCTCGGGTCCCTTTGATTCCTTCTCGGTTTCTTTCGATCAGTCGAGCCTGTTTTTAAGTGAAATTCGATTCCTGCCCGATTCCTCTCAACCGATCGGATTTTGATTTTCAAAAACATATAGGAATCAGATCTGACTTTTTCAAAAGCTCTTTTTGTCTATCTCTTTGATTCCTCTCTTAATCCCTTCTCTCAAAAATTTTATTTTGTTGTTTTCTTGTTCAAAGATTCAAAGGTTTTCTTCATATATAGACTTAAGGTATGGCTCTTTTGACCTTTATTTTTCATCAAATTATATGTTATCATGCATTTTTCATGCATTTTTGTGGGATTTTTGTATTTTTCAAAATTTAGGGTTTTTGATGTTTATGAGATTTTTGATCAAATCTGAACCATGGTTTTTTGTTCATGCATCATATAAACATGATTCACACGCTTTAATTTTAAAAATTTTGTGTTTGATTAAAAAATTCGAAATTAGGGTTTTAAGTTCTTAAGAGATTTGGGGATTTTGTTAAATTGGGCAAAATTGAATGAAATTGGCTTCTGTTATTGATAGATTGAGTGATTATAACTTGTTTTATACTTGTTGTGTTGTTCAATTGATCAATATAAGAATTTTTGAAAATTAGGTTTTTCAAAATTGGGGATTTTCTAAAATTTTTAATTCACTTGGTTTTCAAGATTGTGATAAGATTGAGCTATTTTAGAGCATTAGAGAATGCATCATATGAGTTTAAATGTCATGCATCATATAGTTTTTCAAAATTGCATGTTATCTTGTCTCTAACCTTTCTTAATGCTGTTTGCCCTTGGTTTGTTGTTGTTGTTGTTGTTTTTTTTTTTTTTCCTGTCCTTAGTCATGGCTCCTAAGGTTGGTAGGAAGTTCAAAACTAGAGCAAATAGGAACCCTAGATCTTCCTCTTTAGGTTCAGCCCTAGGTGATAAAGAGCGTTTTCTGTCTGCAAATGTGAGGAGACATATGAGACCTTCACTAAGTATAGGTCTATCTGGGGTGAGAAGGAAATTGTTTTGAGTGAGCTAGATCCTTCCATTCCTTGGAACTTTGTGTCTAGGAACTAGGTTTCTTTATGTGAGGTGTCTAATCCTCCTCTTGCAGCTTTGATTAAAGAGTTTTACTCTAACCTCTCTGTGTATTTTGAGGTCACAGGTGGTCATTACTTGACTTCCTGGATTAGAGGTCAAGAGTTTACAATTTCTAAACAAACTCTCTCTAAAGCTTTAGGTGTACCCTTAGTTCGTAAACCCACATACCCATACACTGAGTTTCTTGTTGTTGATGACATGATGTCACTTCTTTGTGGTCATCCTATTTCTTGGAGTTCTGAACCCAGAATCAATTCTTGTGAATTCCCTGAGATTAATTCTTTGTATTTAAGGATTACTTGTCATAACGTCTATCCCATTTCACATGTTCATACTATTCCTATAGGTAGATGTGCTTTTCTTTATGCTTTTATTACTGATGGTTCCATGTGTTTTCCTTCCATGTTTATCTAAACCATTGTTGCTATCACTAGGAGTAAGAGTAAGAGTCAGAAGTTGATCTTCCTATCTTTATATTTAGGATTTTGAGATTTTTAGGGTTGTCAAAGTTTCCTTCCTTAGAGTAGTACATATCACTGCCCCTATAGGAGCCACCTATCTTAGACAGTGATAGGCATAGATGAAAAGTGTTGAGCCAAGCACTGGGACATCTAAGAGATCACGAGGAAAAGGTTCTACTACAGCTCCTGCCTTTGGTGCTATGCCTGCTACTGAGAAGACGTTTGTGGATCCGGCTGCTGCGGATTGTTCTGGTCATGCTGATGATGTTAATCCTACGGTTGCTCCTCCTTTATCACTTCATACCATGATGGAGTCCTTCATGACTACATAGGCTGCTCTTGCACAGCTTCTCGATGAGTTGTTGACGGAGGTTGCATCTTTGAGAGCAGATTTTGCAGAGAATAGGAGTGTCTTTCCACCTCTTCCACCATTTGAGGACTGATTTTTTACGTAGGAGGAGTAGATTTATTGTATTTAGGGGGAGATGATGTATTTGTTTTTTGGTTTTAGTGTTTATATTTTCATTGTCTATATCTGTTTAGTGTTTACGTTCTTGATTCACAAACATTGATGTGCTTATTGGTTAAGAAATTTGATGATGAGGTTATTCATTATTGATGTGTTCCTATCTCTTTATATGTTTTGTGAATTAAATTTCAGATTTTTATAGTTTGTTTTCAATGTTTTAGGAATTTTCAAGTTAATTCTTTCTACAGCTGCTGTCTATACTAGCAACTAATAGTTAGTAGTTATGTAAGGATTGTATTCATAGTTAGTAGTTGTGTAAGGATTGTATTAGGGCAATAACTTGTATTTTGGCTGGTATTTAAGTTTAAGCATTTCATTGTTTATGTGTGTTTTGTCATGGATTGCCAAAAGGGGAGATTGTTAGGTTCTAAAGATTTAGATTTAAATATTTAGAATCATTTTTGTATTGTGTTGGCAAATTGAGAACAAAACATGTCTAATCTAGATTTTTAGGCAATGCTTAAAAGTGATTATTTCAATGTTTAAGTCCAGCTCATTGCAAAAAAAGGGAGTGTGGTTTTGCCTTACTCGACTGAACGAGATTAGGCTCGACTGATCGAAAATTGCAAGTCCTGTTTTTTATTTTTTACAGAATTTTAAACAGGCCCAAACCTGCGAAAACGTTTAAGGTTTCATCTAAACTTAAATACTTGTGTAGGGAAACCCTAGCCATGTTTTGAAGAATTTTTAGAAGACTTGTGTGTTACTCTTTGTGAGATCTGAGAGGTTTTGTACCTTCTAACTATACGAGAATCTACCAGAGCTAAACTACAATCATGTGTTGGTAGAACATAGTTGCTACATCAAGATCATTACTGAAGGTGATCTGAAACTTTTGAGTGGGATCTCAAAGTCACAAGCAAGGCAGCTTGTGTTGATGTAAATCTAAGAAGAGAAGGAGTCCGTGAATTCGGAGCTTGTACGTGGTCATGTTAGTAAGTTACTACATGAGGTAGCAATATATTTAGGATTAAATCTGATTGTAAAAACTTCAATTCTTTTATAGTGGATTTACTTTACCTTGAGGATAGTTAGGTCAAATCTTTCTTAGGTTTTTACCTTGAAACGGTTAGTTTCATTGGTTTTTCTAGGTTATCATATCATGGTGTTATTTACTTTTCTGCATCTTTGCATGATATGATTTACTTGTGTTTAACTTAGATCTAAATAATTAATCTAAGTAATCACTTGGTTAATATATTAGGTTAAACAATTTAGTTTAAGGGGTCTAAACAAACAAACATATATGATGAGCATTGAATATAATATGGAAAGAGCATATATTTAGAATGCAATTGGATGAGCCTTCATCTATATTATTTATTTTTTAAATTTGGAACCTATTATAATCATCTAAAAAATTTGAAAATACTGATTCTTTTTGGTTTGTCAAACGCATCCCCAGTAGAAGTGGATGTGCCAACTGCCAAAGCACTCTGTAACCAATCAAATTGGTTACTGTTTGGATAGTTCTTTATTTTAACCCAAAAAAAAAAAAAAAATTCAATGTATATTAGAAAATTACTATTTACTACCCTATTGCATCCTTTTTCCTCCCAACTATTGCTTTGAACTTTGGATTCTGAGGAACAAATTAATTATTGAGATGATCTCATTTCTGGACGTCTGGCTTGACTTAAATCAAGGCCGCTTTTGTCTTTCACTTCGGCGTTTCTACTTGAATAGGACCCACCTTTGTTTTAGCCCAACTGTCCACATACAGCTCTGTGGAAAATTATTAGGTACTCCCGGAGTACCATAAATGCGTGCTCCCTCCTCTCACATGAATAGTGGGTCCCACCATGAATTTAATTAGTGTGACCCACCATTCATGTGAGAGGAGGGAGCACGCATTTATGGTATTCCAGAAGTACACAATAATTTCCCGAGCTCTGTTTATTGAATTTGGTTGGTGCTTAAGGCTTTGTCCAGTTTAAGGTAAAAGTTATAATTATTGCTTGCATACCACGTGCAAGCAATAATTAAATTTGTATTTTTTTTATTAGTTTTTACTTAGAATTATCACCGACATAAATTTTTACTTACATTATTAACAATCCAGAGGCATCACAAGTTTATCTTTGTCAAACTTAGCACAGTCCGATATTTCAATTCTTTGGATTTAAACGAGGTTGGTTGCCTGAATGTCTCTCTATTATTCTTTAAGGTCCTGAAAGTAAAAAACATGGGTACTTGCATGATTAACCTAACCCCTCACTAGTTGGTTTTGTCAAACTAAGAATACTCCGTGTCTAGGACTGTTCAGTATCCAGTAAAAAACTTAGGGGCTGTTTGGTTGTTGTTTTTTTTTTTTTTTTTTTCATCATTCATTACTCCTCACTCAATTTTTGTCACTCATTACTCATCACTTAAATACCTCAACTCCCTACACCCCACCTGTTTGGACACTGTTTTCAATTCACATCACTTAATTATTTCTACTGTTTTATGGGACCCACACACTGACCCAAAGAAGGCTTCTCTCTCTCTCTCTCTCTCTCTCTCTCTCTCTCTCTCTCTTTCCTTTTTCCTTTGTCTTTCTCTAGAACAGCTACAAGATTGGGAGGTCGAGCTCGTAAAATCGACAGTTTCGGGTTTGAGCGAATGAGGCAGTTGAAGCTGGGTTATGGAGAAGAGAGGAAGTGGGTTTTGGTGGGGTTTTGGAGAAGCAATGGCGGTGAGGGAGAGGGTGGCAACCATGAAGAATGAGGGACTTGGCTATGGAGTCAGACCCTTGGTGAAACCCATTTCTCCTTTTCCTCACGTCTATACTGGCTATGGAGTCAGACCCATGGTGAAATTGATACCCATGTGTTTTTTTTTTTTTTTTTTTGATAAAGTATATTTGTTGTTTTCGTGAGGAAGAAAAGAAAGAAAAAGAATGAAAAAGAAGAAAAAAAATGGCCGTTGGAGCGAGTCTGTGAAGAAGAAAGAAAGAAAGTAAAAGAAAGAAGAAGAAAAAGGTGCGCCTGTTGTGACTTTGCACTGATAGTGGGTCCCATGTATGTGGGTTTAATTACAAAAATGTCATCATAACTTTGTTTCCACAACTTGAAAACACAAAAAAAAATGTGTTTTTAATTTTCATAACTCATAACTCAAAAATCAGAGAATTGAGTGATGGAAACAAAAACTGGAAACAATGCCAAACACACTTCTCAGCCGTGAGACCCACATATTTTGAGTTATGGGTGATGGAAATTGAAAATCCAAACAACCGCTTATGTTCTCCAAATAATATGACTAATTGACTAGGGTTTATCTTTAATTTCAACCTTAAAAAAAAAATGGAAATCAAAATGGAAAAAAAAATTTGGAAAAAAAAAAACAATTTACAGTTTTAGACCGTTCTTGCTTGTATTCATTTTTGCATCAATAAAGAGCTGAGTTCTATTTATAGAGAGAGAGAGAGAGAGAGAGAGAGAGAGAGAGAGAGAGTTCTTAGTATTCACATTATCAAATTATTAATTAAAATACTATGATTATTGTAATTGGGTTATGAGAATTGTAATTGGTATGGGTATTATTTTGGTTGATGAATGAAGTTTTTGTTCACTATGCGAGTCTGAAGATCTCAATCAGGCCAAATCCTGTGATCAATAGAGCAAAACTAGAGTTTGGATAGAAAATCTTGTTAACGGTTTAGCAAATAGCCTTTAAGAGGGAGATTGCAACAAAATATTTGACTTTGATTTTGACTTGAGAATATTAATTAGTCTTTAACAAGAAGAATAAATAATATATAACGAGATAATAAATATAATTTTTATTTGATTTATTTAGAATGATTTTATTTAATTTCTAGATGTTGGGAGAACCAACTAAAATAATTGCCTTTTGCAACCATGAATATTGTTAAAATTAGGTTTCGTAATGTAAAGTTGTAATTTACAACTATGTTTTGTTGGCTTTTATTCCGTGCCAAATTTGATTGTAATTATGTTCAATCGTTTAAAACCCTGTATTTGTTGTGGGATTTGTTGTAAGGGTTGTGTGATAGAGAGAGTGTTGAAGACTCAAGCATTTGAAGAATTGAAGGATTCTCGCGGGTATCTCGCGACCAAGCATCCCGTGAAGTAAATCATCTGCATGGCACATGCTGGAATGCGAAGAGTCATGCCAGGTGGAGACAACTGTGTCTCGCGAGTATCTCGCGGGTAAGACCTTCCCGCGAGACACCCGCGAGGTAAGCTGTTCTCAGTGGCGACTCCAGGATTTTTATTTAGGGGGGTCAATAGTGGCAAAGCCATGAATTTATTGGCAGGGTAGGCGTGAGTAAAAACTAAAATGATTATTTTTTTTGTTTTTTTTAATGATTATTTCTTTTTTGTTTTTTTTTATTGTACAATATAACACAACTATATTGTACAATAATCTTAAAAAATATTAACATTAGAAAGATTGTTAAGACAACAATCATTGGATGCATAAATGACTAGAATTAAATAACTAATTATACAGTTTTATCAAATTAATAATAACTTATTATATAATTTATATTTATAAGTTATATCAATTGAATAAAAAATATTAAATAAATAAGAATAGTAACACACTTAGGAGTACGGCTGGGGCTGGGAGTAAGTGTGAAACTAAGAAAAATAATACTCCGGTAATAAAATTTTGCTTATGAAATGTATGGTTTTAAATATGCACGTTGTCATTCTCTTGGAATTGGAGTAAACAGTAAAAGATTTCATGGACTTGGAAATGTATAGAGCACTTATCAAAATACTTGATCGGACATAGAGAAAAACTAAGAAAATATAAATACAAATCAAACAAAGAGAAAAACTAAGGATCATGTTCAAACTTATTTCAATTGGGTTTAACAAAAAATTTAAATTAAGTTAGGGTGTTCATATTTTTATTATAGGGGTCAAAAAAAAATTATATATAATTTTTTTTTTTTTTTTTTAGGGCCAGGTCAGGGGGTTCATTTGAACCCCCTGGGTTGGTCTTGGAGCCGCCCCTGGCTGTTCTGCCAGCCTGTACTTTTTGAGTCACACCTTTTGCACCTCTCCTACATATACCATCATTACCCACAATTGTTGAGGGATGCTTCAGAGAGAAAACCCTAGCCAAATACATTGGTAATTAGAGATTGTCTTCCCCATCTTTCTCTATACAATTGCTTGTGGTATCTCCTCTACCCTTCCCTCTCCATTATCCATATCTTTTAGAGGTTGATAGCCCAAACACTTACCACACCTTTGAGAGTGCTGAGTGGCATTTTGGTGCTGCTGGGAAGCATTGGATGGAGCCTTGAATGGCAGATGCAACATGGAGCTTGTTGCGGGATCCGGATAACTAAGACAAGACACGGTTCCGAGAAGCCTTGTTGGAGTAGGAGCTTGAAGGGCTTAGGTACATCGGGTAGACTAGGGTTGGAGGGTCTTTTGCTAATCCATGTATCCCAACTGATTGTCTAGTGGATCGATTTCCGCTTGGAGGGCGGCGGAGAGGTTTTTCGCCGAGTTCTTCGGTTTCCTCTTCGATAACACGTCTCGGTGTTATTTGTGTTTGCATCCTTCTTCCCTACTCTTGTTCATTTCATTTTAACTGTTGAGTTGTTTTAAATATGGATTAGAGTAGTGGTATTGCTTATACGCTTGTGTTTACACTATTCCGCACTTGTCATTAAGTTAGTGTAAAATTAACCAAGCCGTAACTTTAATTTGGGGGTCTAAACCGCTCGTGTGTTTTCAACACATTTTCGAGCTTTCACGTAATAAAATGGAAGATGATTTTTTAACAAGCTCTTTGATTTTGCATATTAAGAGGGAGCTTCTTGCAAAAAAAATTATTACATAATCAGCCATAAATCATTTTTGGGATGCAAAATAAATCTAGTTCTATTTTAATAGGTGATTGGATTGAAATGAATATTTATTGTTCCATCTGAATCTCAGTATATTTCTTGTTCTTGAAAGGTAAAAATTTGTTGCTACATGCTTTGACCCCTTTTGCTGTCTTCATAACTTGCAATGTGCTTAAAAATTAAGCATTAAATAAAACCTAAATTAATGGAATTAACCCTACACTTTTACTATTTTTAACAGCCAAATTCTCTTTTGTCCTTTTGGGATTTGGTTTTGCAAAGTTGGGCTGCCCACATTAGTTTAAGTTGGGCCTTATTAAAGTTGAGCTTGAATCTGTCAAAATCTGACTAATCAAACTATCAAACTTTAATTGGGCTTATCAAAAATAGGACATCCAAAGTTATCCAAACCTTTTTTTTTTTTTTTTTGAGAAATCAGTATTCAGTACTAGGCTTATCTTCCAATTTCCAAAAATAAAATAGAACTTTCACAAACAAAAAATTATTAGGGCTTGTTTGGTTAAAAAAAAAATGGTCACTCATCACTCAATTTTCGTCACTTATCACTCATCACATAAAATACCCAAATTTCCCCAAACCCACCCAAACGGCACTATCACTCAATTTTGCCATTACTTTTTGTTTCAAAAGAAAAAGAAAAAGAAAAAGAAAAGTCAAGATATGCGGCTGAATAGTGAGAGATATGCGGCTGGGATTTGTTTCAAAAAAAAAAAAAATCCAGAAGTCAAACATTACGACTGAACAGTGAGAGAGTTGTGAGTTTATTTACGGAAATGCCATTGAAAACAGAATTATGGAAACTGAAAACAGCAAAAATGTGTTTTTAGTTTCCATAACTCATCACTCAAAAATCAGAGAATTGAGTTATGGAAACAATGATCCAAAACTCATTCAAACAAATGCTTATCCGTGGGACCCACTTGTTTTGGATGATGGATCATGAAAACTAAGTGATATCACTCAGTTTTCATGCAATCCAAACAACACCTTAGTGTTTTCAAGGAAAGTCCTTGAAGGAATGCATCCATGAGATAAACTCTTGCATGGCCTTATTTGAAAAGAACAAATTTGTGAGCATTTCCAAAATTTAATCATAATTATGAGTTCAAACTAATTTTAGTAGGTGATCTAAAGCAATATCTCTGTGGAATATCAAGATGACTTTATCTAGAAAGAAATCAAGATTACTTGTCTTCTACGTATGCTCATAAAAGAACACATTTGTTACATTTGCAAATTTTAATAGTAATAATTATGTGTATTAGCTAATTTTCGTAAGTGAACTTAGCAATATCTTTGTAAAATATTAAGAATTAATACAAATGAGTTTAAATTCTATAAAGACTTGGGGTAAACCCTTTGGTTTACACCCTCTAAAAAGGACATGTCATTACATCATCATATTACTAAAACATAAATGAGATTAAATTTTATGAGGATGCGGTATAAAACCTAAGTTTTACACTCTAATTCTAACATGCCACATCATCATATTACATATTAAGGAATAGACACAATCACACAATAAATTTAAATACTCATATGAAAATCCAACCTAATTGGGAATTTATTGAGATGTTATTAAGTGTGGTAGAATATATTGAGTTTTAATTTAAGAAGAAAAACTGATGTGGCAATTTCTTATTTGTTTGTGTAAGACATGGGTCTTACATCCTATCCTTCTGGGATCTCCTGTAAACCCCCATGATGTGGTAAAGTATTGGGTTTTAAATAAAACTAATGTAGCAACCTTTTATTGGAACCCATCCGTTCCAAATTCGGACTCCAAATGCAAAAACACATATTTATTAATTGTTGCATAGTTGGTTGGGCTTGCTTCCAAAAAAAAAAAAAAAGTATTACAAAATATGGGAAGTATTGAGCCTATCTTGTATTAATTAGTGATGAATATTTATAAACAAATACGGTGTAGAAAGCATTTATATCTTTATCTATGTATAAACCCAAGGGCTCCAATTCAATTTTCAATTAAAAAAAAGTAATTTTGTGAGTTTGAAAGAAGTAGTGATAAAGTTTTTTTTTTTTTTTTTTTTAATGAACTATCCAATTCCAAGAGAGATTTTTAGATGCAAGTATTTTTGTGCTAACGATGCCAATAGCCCAAAGAAAAGGTCTTTGTTCATGATAGAATACCATGAGTGTCTCCTATAAAATGGTTTTTGTAGCATCAACGGGTAAGTTATTATTTCAAGAAAATTTATATTCTACCGCTGCTCTCGTGTGAGTATTACTGATTTTTTTTTTTTCTTTTTTAAAGTTATGCATATTTGTTTTTTTTGTTTCATCCATATTTTCCGAATTATATATCTAATTATAATTGGTTGTTTCTTCAAGGTTGTGGGAGCTCATATGTATTTCATGTTCAGACAAATTGGAGAAAGAAACTAGTTCACAAAACGTTTCCTCAATGAAATTAATAAAAGTTGTATCCTATTGAAGCTTTTCTTCTCCAATAGCACTACTCCTGTTCTTTTCCACGTCTCTAAATTTTTTTTAAGCATCCTTTCTGGTTACAAGTATCTTGAAATTGAATGACACATCCTTTCATGGAATTACGTGTTTTATTTTATTTTATTTTTTTGGGAGGCCAACCACAATAGTTTAGGAATGAACCAACCTTGAGAATAATAATTAATAGTGGACATTTAATCTCTAATGCATATGGTTTACTATGAATTTGGCATCCAATTGAAGTTAGTCTAAAATGAGGAAAATTTTAACTAATGCAAATAAAAAAGTTAGTCTAAAATTGAAGTTCATTAACTTATTTCAAGCCAAATATATATATATATATATATATATATATATATATATATATATTCTGGGTAGTGAGTGGTGATTGTCGGCTTAACAGCAGCAACTGTGGTTTTATCACGGACGTTGTTGCAAGTTACAGCCATTAACCTAAGTACTACTTTGGCATGATTTTTTCGAAAGTATGATGAATGATAATCATGTATGATTTTATATTTCACTGTCGACAACTTTTTTTAATCAAATTGCTCGCCATAACAAGCCACGCTTTGACATAACATATTACCGTATTGTGTATTAGTGTATGCTTGTCTATCTCACGCTCTCATCACATGTCAATTCATAATCAAATTTTTGTAGACCATCTAGAAATTTTTTAGCAACGGTGAAGTCTAAAAATCCAAAGAAATATTTCTGTCTAATTGTTTTCCGGTCCAATTTAAGTGATAAGTAAACTTGCTGGATGTCTTGAACAGCGAAAGTCACTTAGTCCTATGAGGTATTCTACTTTTATTTCTGCTGTTTGCTAGGGGGTTGTGGTGTGGGTATTCTTGTTAGGGATTTTGATTCCAAACCAAATAGCCCCTCGCATGAGTTACAAAATCCGTGAATCACACTTAAAAAAGAAAAGTAATATGACATGGCAGTATAGGTACGTTAGCTTATATGGCAAACAAATAATACTTTATTATTTAGTCAGTTAGCTACATCAGTATTTTTCATCCAACACTTAACAGTAGGGATTATTTTCACTCAATACGGAAATATTATGGACTAAATTGACATAATTAAAAAGTTAGGGACCAAATTGACATTAACTTTAGAGATTAAGAACTAATACCCATAATACTAATAATTTAAAATAACATTATGAAAAAAAAAATTTTAAATGTAAGATGCTATATCATTTCTTTTTTATGTCATAAAGAAAAATTGGATAAAATCTTTATAACCCCTTGTTTGTACTCTCGTGAGTAAATTTTTTTATCCACCCTAACTCTTGTGCATTTGAATGTACAATAAGTTTAATTATATTTACAACATGCCATTGTAAAAATAAAATATAGTTAAAACTAACATTACAATTTTCATTATCACTTTCTTTTACATCACACACACACACATATATATATATATATATATGAAGTACTTGATTCCTTATTCTTGTGTTCTAATCTTGGATCTTGTTTAGGCAATGATTTTTTTTTTTTTTTTTTAATGTTCTAATAAAAAACATAAAACAAAAGGGAAAGACTTTATTATTACTTTTTTTTTTTTTTTGAAAATCATTATTATTACCTTCTCTAATCCCAAAATTAATGTACCAATATTACCAAACCTCTCTAACCCCAAAATCAATGGCCTGCCAGTAATGAGAGAAGAAAAGAAGATGAATAACACAACTCCATAGAAATCAAAAACATAAACAAAAGGGAAAGAGTTTTTTTTTTTTTTTTTTTTTTTTTTTTTTTTTTTGAGAATCATTATTATTACCTTCTCTAATCCCAAAATTAATGTTACCAATATTACCAACCTCTCTAACCCCAGAATTAATGGCCTACCAGTAATGTACGAAGAAAAAAAAAAGGGAAAAATTACAATAAACCCACTTGTGGTTAGGCCCATTTTCACTTTACCTACTAGTGGTTTAAAACTTAATACTTTGCCCACTTGAGGTAACTTTCGTTAGAGATCTATTACCCACCTCTCCCTTTGCCGTTAGAAAAACATATTTTTCGGGAAAAACAAACATAACAAAAATAAAAAAGTTAGGGTTTTTTTATTGCTTAAGAATTTCTATGAAAACAAAGTGGAGGAATAGCACACAAATCAAAGGGCTCAATGAAATCACTTTTATAAACTGTGTGAATAGAAAAATCCGGGACAAAACAACGTTCTTTGTTTTTGTCGGATATTGGTTATTGTTGTTGTTGGTGGTTGCCGATTGCTCTGCTCTCGATCATATCCAAAACCTCCTGTCTTTTACGTAATCCATTAGTAAATCACTATAACTTTCATCAAAGTTTTGAGGTCGGAAAAAAATTGATTAAAAAATCCAAATCCACAATTGAAATTCTAGGGAGATTGATTTTTTGGGTTTTGGGTATTCATTGAATTTCCATAATTATCGTCTTTCCGTTTCTAGGTAGTATCAAAAATCACCAATAATTCATTGTTTCATATCTGGGTACTATCGAAAACCACATGAAAATAGGATTTTGATTTCTAGGTATTTGCTAAAATCCAGTTTTTGGGATCTAGAATACCAAGGAATTCAATGATGGCGAAGAAATCAAGGTCATTGGATTACTGGAGGAATTACTTTAGGACAGCGAACTCAGACATTTTCAAGATAATCGACCATGCGATTATGGTGGCGGCTTTGGATTGCCCGAAGGAGTTCAAATTAAGGAGAGATCGAATAGCTGAGAGGCTTTGCTCTTGTAAAGTTTCTCAGTATTTGGGTTGTGATCGGGTGGAGTTATCTGTGCCTTGTGGTGGTGGTGAAGAAGATGAGACAGAAGAAGAAGATGACAGTGATGGAGGTTGTAAGAGTAGTGGTTTTGAAAGATGTGGGTGTGAATTTGAGTCAAGTGGGAGTAAGGAGAGCAGGAATAGCAATACTATTGATTTGTATGCTATTCCTCCACTTTGTTCTCATAGAAGTTCTTAAGCAATCAAAAACTCTAACTTTTTTTATTTTTGTTATGTTTGTTTTTTCCCTAAAAATATGTTTTTCTAACGGCAAAGGAAGTGGTGGGTAAGCGATCCCTAATGGAAGTTACCTCAGGTAGGTAAAGTATTAAGTTTTGAATCACGGGTAGGAAAAGTGAAAACAGGCCTACCCACAGGTGGGTTTACTATAATTTCCCCAACAAAAAAAAAAAGAGTAACACTACTCTCAATAACTCAATTACCCGAATAATGATACAGTATCAATTTATTACTTATTGCTTACCTAGCCATAGAATTATGCTAGTACCACATAATTAGCACAACTTTGTGTCACAACTCACCACATGACAAGTTGTGATTGGTAAAGGTGTGTCTCCACATAGCCCACTGACACACCTTTGCCAATTACAACTTGCCATGTGGCGAGTTGTGGCACAAAATTGTGCTCAATTATGTGGTACTAGCATAATTCAAACCCAAAATACCAAGCTCTAGACTTCCAAATAACAATTTTCAAACAATTTCTTTGGGCACTAAAACCAACTTCCAAATTGATAGCGCAAAAGACATAGGTATTCAAATACTTAGGCTGCCAAATCATGTATTATGATTAATTATAAATATTGAATAATGCTAGAGATACAAACTATTTTATAAAAAAATTTACAAACAGCTGATATGGTGAGTGATAATTGATAAATGAAAAAAGTGATATTAATAGTGGGTCAAGATGAAAACTAATAAAAGATTAATCAAATCAACATTTTGTAAAAATGTTGTAAAATAGTTTGTGTCTATAACATTACTCATAAATATTATTTGCCAATTACATATATATCCACTTATGGTGCCTAATATTCAATGATACCATATAACTAATTAGGTATAACTTATAAAGTTGGAAGAGTCTTTGGTTTAGAACTCTAAAAAATTCTTGCAACAGACTATTAAAGAAATATTTTCAGATCCAAATACAAATATATGTGTGAGGTTAAAATTTGATGGGCCAAGCACAAACCCTGCAGGCCGGTAGCCCAATGAACCCCGAACAATAAATTTGTAGAGAATGGGTTAAACAGCTGGGCTCGTTATGGATTTTACAACGGTTCAAATATGTAAGTAAGGACAAAAAGATGTTCAAACTAGTATTCAGAAATCAACTCTCTTGGGTTCGAAGAGACTTAGTATTTATCCACTTCTTCCATACAATTTTTTCTCCCCTCCTTTTTTAGAGGCCTCTTCCCTTTATATATCCCCCTCATTTTTCATCTTCACCGTACATTTGTTCTTCATCCAAGCATCCACTTGAGTATGTGTCACATCAAACATTTGCTTTAGTCTGCCGTGAGTGGTAGTAGCTGAGGCTGAACTGTTCAGGTGTCTTCTCCACATAAATGCAGTCAGGAAAGTTGCTGCAGTGCATTAAATGCGGTGGTAGTAGCTTTTCCTTTAAGATATTTTATGCTCTCTTTATTCCTAGGCATGCCCAGAATTCACTCTCTACCGTGGGATCAGTTAGGTAGGTCACTCTGGCCTTCAGTACATTTGCTTGATCAAGCTCTCCAGTGATCTGATGAGAGGATCTCTTTGGACAAAAAGGGATAGTCTTCGGACGTGTCCTATCATTCTTTTCAAGTGCACTTCACCAAACGGACTCAGCCCTGATCCTTTTTGCTTCTTCGGAGAAACAAGGATATTCAAATTGGGCCCTGGGCCCAATTTGTAGCGTTGGGCTCACCTCCACAATATGAATACACCATGAGGATGAAGCAACATATGTATGTGTATCATTCCATCCCTATCATGTTGGTGCCCCTATAATATACGTAGTATTAATGTTGTGATTGTTTGTTTCTTTCTCTTTTTCAAATGATAGGAAACTATTCTCAAAGTGCAAGAAGATCATTGTTAAGATCCTAATGCAATTCCCCTTACACAAAAAGAGATCTCAAACTTGGTTTTTAAGAAGAAGTCTGGTATTGTAAAATGACTTGGCATGAGACCTTCATCTTCTCTAGTAACCACCGCCTCATCTAGTTCTTCGGTGGAATATATCCATCGGCTAGAAAGTGAGATAATTGAGCTCAAAGAGACAAGAGTTAGGGACGAAGAGGAACGAGTTAGGGGGCAAGAGGTGTGAGCTATGCAAGAAGAGGTCCAAAAGAATATTCTTAACTTTTTGGGAAGCAAGGTTATGATGATGCTCTTACCTATGGGGGTGGTTCATCTTCAAATTAAAACACTTATTGGTTGGTAATTTATTTTAGCAATTGACCCGCACTACATGGTGTGACTACTTTTTTTTGATGCATTATTTGAAACTAATTGTATAATATTACACTTGAAAATCTATATTTGCTTTCTACAACTTATACATTCGGAGTTGTGATTTTAATTCATTGGTGTGGCTACTCTTATTACATTGTTAGAAATGTTTCTTATAACATAGTTAATGTTTTTACTTTACGATTTTAATGTAGTATTATTTTTATATTTGTGAAGATTTTTTATTGGTGGCTTTTAGGGGATTTACTTTTGGCATTACTTAAAGATATATGAGGACATTTTCCGTTGGTTCTAATTATATTATGCTACACTTTTTGTATTGTTATAAAACATCTTGAGTTATTGTATGTGTTGCAAACAATTATTGTATGGAAGGTGTTTGAATTGGATACTTGTTTTATTTTTTACATATGGAATGTATGGATCAATTTTTTATAAATGTGTTGTTGAAATAAATGTGTTATTCAAATGTAAGGTTTTAATAATGGAATGACAGGTTATAGACTAATATCAAAGCCATGAAAAAAAATAAAAACAGAAAATATTTTAGCAATGAATTTTTCCGTCACAAATATAACAACAAAAAATTGTTTTAGTGACGAGATAATTCGTCGCTAAATGTAGCAGAATTTTGTAAGAAATGGTTTTAGTGATGAAAGATTTTGTCACCACACGTGCCTGGATTTTCTTAAAAATAATTTTAGTGACGAACTTTTTCGTTACTATATGTACCCGAAAATAGTTTTAGTGACGAAATTGTTCGTCACTAAATATGATTTTGTAAAGTTGTAATTTACAACTATGTTTTGTTGGCTTTTATTCCGTGCCAAATTTGATTGTAATTATGTTCAATCGTTTAAAACCCTGTATTTGTTGTGGGACTTGATGTAAGGGTTGTGTGGTAAAAAGAGTGTTGAAGACTCAAGCATTTGAAGAAGTGAAGGATTCTCGCGGGTATCTCGCGGGTATCTCGCTACCAAGCTTCCCGCGAAGTGAACCATGTGCCAGGCACATGCTGGAATGCGAAGAGTCATGCCAGGTGGAGACAACTGTGTCTCGCGAGTATCTCGCGGGTAAGGCCTTCCCGCGAGACACCCGCGAGACTAGCTGTTCTGCCAGCCTGTACTTTTTGAGTCACACCTTTTGCACCTCTCCTATATATACCATCATTACCCACAATTGTTGAGAGATGCTTCAGAGAGAAAACCCTAGCCAAACACATTGGTAATTAGAGATTGTCTTTCCCACCTTTCTCTATACAATTGCTTGTGGTATCTCCTCAACCATTCCCTCTCCATTATCCATATCTTTGAGAGGTTGATAGCCAAAACACTTACCACACCTTTGAGAGTACTGAGTGACGTTTTGGTGCTGCTGGGAAGCATTGGAAGAAGCCTTGAATGGCAGATGCAACATGGAGCTTGTTGCGGGATCCGGATAACTAAGACAAGACACGGTTCCGAGAAGCCTTGTTGGAGTAGGAGCTTGGAGGGCTTAGGTACATCGGGTAGACTAGGCTTGGAGGGTCTTTTGCTAATCCATGTATCCCAACTGATTGTCTAGTGGATCGATTTCCGCTTGGAGGGCGGCGGAGAGGTTTTTCGCCGAGTTCTTCGGTTTCCTCTTCGATAACACGTCTCGGTGTTATTTGTGTTTGCATCCTTCTTCCCTACTCTTGTTCATTTCATGTTTACTGCTGAGTTGCTTTAAAATTATGGATTAGAGTAGTTGTTTTGTTTATACGCGTGTGTTTACACTATTCCGCACTTGTCATTAAGTTAGTGTAAAATCAACCAAGCCGTAATTTGAATTTGGGGGTCTAAACCGCTCGTGTGTTTTCAACACATTTTCGAGCTTTCAGATTTAATAAACTAAAGTGTTTTTTGCGGCGAAATATTTTCGTCGTTAAATAGGGTTTTTAGCGAAGAAAACATTTAGCGACGAAACGTTTTCGTCTCTAAAAGTTTAAAAAAAAAAAATCAGACTTTTAGTGACAAATTTTTTCGTCACTGAAAATATATTTTGTTGTAGTGAGTTATCGATGATAGAGAGAGCCAAGGCGTGGAACTCAATTTATTGTCCTAAGAAGTGATTTCGCCCCATTTGAATGAAATTTATCCTTGGTAAAGAAATGGCTCTGGCGATCACTCCCAAGATTCAATGGCAAGCTATGGTTATGTGTACTTACAAACCAAAGCTCTGAACTGTATTAATGCCCACAAAAATTGAAGGAAGAGTAAGACAAAGAATTATGAATTTTGTTGCAATTTCATATGTATTAAGAGACATCCTTACCTCTGTTTTTATAAGTGTATTACAAGTTGACTAACACATCTTTGTAAATTTGCCGTGTTAAAGGTCTCCCTAAAATTTGTCCTTTTAAACTTTCCTTTCATAGCTATAGAATTAAAGGTTGATTGTTGTGTCTGTGTATCTATGATTGTGTTGAGGCAAAGAAAAGAGCATGTTTTAAGGTGAAAATAAAGAATAGATGAGAGAAATTGGTGGATCAAATGATCTGATGATAGAGGGGAGAGTTTAATACTCACCTACCCTCACGTGAAGTCAGCTTGGGTTATTCCTTAATTTATTTTTTCTAATTTAATTTAAAACTTTTCCAACATTAGAGCATTCACAGCAGTTGAGCTATTTTTTTTTAGCTATTTAGTACCACAAAAAGTCACTTTATCTATTTTACCTACTCATTTTACAAAACATCCCACAGCAGTGGATCTATTTTTGCTTTCAACACAATAAAATAATATAAACATTACAATAAAATAATATATCTACTACAATAAAATAATACACCCCACTGCCAAAAAAAAAAAAAAAACCACCAAAAACCGATCATTGAAGATTCTGAAGAACAATAAGCAAACCCAAAACCCCAGCCACCTCCACCACCACCCACAACCACCTCCATTGTCCATAGGCCACCATTAACACAACCTAAATCCATCAAATTTGCAACAAAATCATCTCAAAAACCAACCAAAATCACACATAAAAAAACCAAAATTCAACAAACCCACAAATCCAGCAACAAAAAAACCCAGGGATAACCAACAAAAAAACCCATGCCACCGCCACAGCCAATAACAACCACCCACAGTAATGGCTTGGCACAACCCACCACCACCACAAACACAACCATGAACACAACCCAATCAACAACCCACCACCACCACCACCACAAACCCACCTCAACAACCACCACCCACAACTCTGATTTAAGAAAAAAAAAAAAAAAAACCACCACCACCAGGCTTGGGTTGCCGACGGCTTAGGACTTGTGTCGGCAATGGCTTAGGACTTGGATCGCTAGCGGCTTGGTGGACAGTGGCTAAGGAGTGGTGAGGAGTTGGGAGGAAGAAAGAAATAAAAAAATGAAGATAGAGAAGAGGAGGGCTGGGTTTAGTGAAGAAGAAAGGTGAAGTAAAAAGAAAAAATAGAGAAAAAATGGCTGAAGGAAGGAACAAAAAAAAAAAAAATTGAAAGATAGAAGTGCTGGGTTTGGTTCGGTGAGGAAGAAAGAGTGAATGTGAAAAAGAAAGAGAAAAAGAAAGAAGGAGAGAGAAAAGCTAATTTAATAAAAGAAGAGAGAGAAACTGATTAAAATATATATATATATATATATATATATATATATATTTTTTACCTTTGAGCTACAGTGCACATCTATATTTAGATGTGCACTGTAGAGGAGAAGCTAAATTTTTTAGCTTTACCTCCACTGCTGCGGCTCTATTTTTGTGATTAGTGGTGCTAAATAGTTATATTTTTTAGTAATATAACTATTTAGCATCACTGCTGTGAATGCTATTAGTGACTAATTCCCCTATTATTATACTAGGTTAAAGTCTACTTGGAGTTAATAACTACTCCTTTGAATTTCAAGCGTAAAGGTTGGGAAATAGAACATACATTGGAAAGACTAGAAAGTCAAGGCTGAGTGGGCCACATGCCAAGAAAGGATCTCCTAATTATGGATTCATAAGGAGCAAAGGATTGGTGTGTTCTCACCTAGTACTTCGCAAGAATCTTGCGATGCTTTGTGTATCTATCCCTTTTTTTTTTTTTTTTTTTAACGATTGCTGTATAAAGACTATAAAGCTCCCATCTTTAATTAAAAAAGGAAAAAAAAAAAAAGTTTACACGGTTAGATCATGCATGATTGCATCAATATGTTGATCTTCGGTTCCGGTTAGACAGCCATGAGTTGCGGCGTGTATAGGGGGTATATGCACCCATGACGCGACGTGTTGCCACTTGCTAGCCAACCATGGTGCACATACAGTATTCGTGAGATGAAAAGTGTTTTTATTTGATCATAGCTCTCAATCTTTACAAGAGGGGGAACAATGTTTTTGGACAAATAGTTGAAAGTGGATATGCGCTAAAACTTGCTGCCATGGTTTATACTTAATTTATATGGTTGGGAAATTTGCTGCCAAAGTGCCAATAAGCGTTTTGTGGGTGGAAAGTCATGGGCTGTAGCCTAGACAGCTATAATTTGGGGCGCGCATGGTGCCTGGAAGCCAATAAGGCCTGCCATGGTCAAGCAGCCAAGGTTTACTGCGCGTGGCTGCCGTAGATGGGCGGTTAGTCATGTTCTTACTGATCAGATACGATTGAAAGAGACTAGAGAAATAACATATACTAGTGACATTTTTTTCCCAGATCATAAAACGAAATGTTACAGGGAATAATGAAATATATATAGGTGTTTTTTTTTTTTTTTTTAATCAAAAGCATTGGGCAGATAATTGTTCTAGAGAAGCAGCATTATAGACAGCAACAAGCTTGATGGACTAACGGGACATATATTACACCACGTACTCTACGTACTCATCTCATCAGGGGTTGTCAATGGCATCAAGGCCCATGTGTGATTGGGTTAGGGGCTGAAGGTGGGACTGAACCTTTATTAAGTGAAACATATTCACCACCATGAACCCTCGGAGCAGCACTCATCACATGTTTTCCTATGTGGGAAGGAGGGGAATACAGAACCGGGGGACCTCGGGGTGGAATCTCTCCTTTATTGGCTACATATTGCTGTTTGACCTGTACTGCTTCAAAAGTTGAACTGGATAAAAATTGCTTCTTCCTCCCCTCCACCTCCATGTTTGGATTTAGAGGCCGAACTTCAGATCTATAAGCCAAAAATAAAACAATATTAGTATTAGGTACACGCAAAAAATTAAAAAGAGAAAGGTAGTTTGCTCAAAAAAGAAGACTTCTAGAATTTTTTTTAAAAGCTAAAACTGTGATAAGTTCATTGTGAATGCTTTAACAAGATGTGGACTCATTGGCTCTAGTGAATAAACAAATTATAATCAACAGATGAAAACATTGTACGATATTAGCCTCTAAGTACTAACCTCATATTCCTTTTGTCTCCACTTGCCACTAGTCATATTTAAAAACATTGTACGATATTAGCCTCTAAGTACGCATATTGTGCGTACTCAGATACTCTTCTATTTTTTTGAGTAAATATTAATAATTTGTATCTATTATAACTTATAAATATATATATTTGTTTTTTAAACAAATAAAAGAGATAAACTTTTAAGATAAAAAGTAACTGTAATTTCTTTTTTAAATGTGTATTTAAAAGTGGTGTAGTGATATAAAGAAAAGTTTAGGTATGGAAAGTAAGATTAGCGTGAGAGGAAAGAAGGTTAAATTTTAGAATTCCTCTTAGTTTTTTATTTTTTAATTAGGAATGTTTTACATTTACTATTATTTGGATGAAAAAAGAATAAAAAATGCTTAATTTTAGGATTTCTCTTAGTTTTTTATTTTTTAAATTGGGAATGTTTTACATTTACTTTTGTTAGGATGAAAAATGAATAAAAAATGCTAAATTTTAGGGAATAAAAAGATGAATGTAAGGGGAAAAAAATCCTAAATTTTAGGAGTTCTCTTTTTTAATTCAAATTAAATTTGTTATTTGACATTTATATATGACAATATTTTTAAGAAAAGTTAACCTTAATTAATGAGGGTATTTTTGAATTACATAAAAGTCCAATTCTAAAAAGAGAATCCTCTTATATGTAGTATATAAATATATAATATGAATATGTTGCATTACTATTTTGACCATCAAATTATTAACTAAAAATTAATTTAGTCCCTTAACTATTAATTATCTCAATTTAGTCACTTTTTTTTTTTTTTTTGAGAAAATCTCAATTTAGTTACTTAACTTTTAAAATCAAGTCAATTTTATTTTTAAATCTCTTTCTTATTTTAAAATTTTAATGTAATTAATAATTGATATTGATCTAATTAATTTCAAAATTTACACTTTCTATAACAAAATTTTAATGTATATTTTATTTGTCATATCAATTAATTAACCCCATTAAAATTTAAAAAGTAACGAGATCCATTGATAAATTTGGCCATATCTCATACTTCATTGATATTGTTGAATAGGTCATCTATTGACTATTATAGATTAAAAAAAAGAAGATATAATTATGAACTACTATTTCATCTTATTCCGTCTTATCACGACTTGTCACTAATCATATGGTAAACGATTGTTTTCTAGAAAAAGAAAAGCTGATGTTACCCCACATGAAATATATGCAAAAAAGAAAAGAAAAAACTCTAATGGGAATTGAAGGAAAACAAAGTGAATCCGTGCAGCTGTGAAATCAGTTCATTATGAGTGAGAGAACATTGCTTGAATTTATGATATAACTATTGAACAAGAAAAAAAAAAAAAAAAAAAAATCTTAGAACAAGAAGCTGTTAGTAACACCATTTATTTTAAATTAAAAAAAAAAAAAAAAAAAAAAAAAAAAAAAAAAAAAAACAAAACAGAAACAAAAACCCATTAGAGCAATTAAAAGTTCATTCATCCTGAACTCCAGCTCAGGTTTAGAGGGAGGTGGAATTAAAATAGATTTTAGATTCATATCTTATTAAAGAAAGGAGGGGAAAAAAAAAAAAAAAAAAAAAAAAAACAAAGAAATAATTCAGATGAGCTTACAAGGTATGGCATATCTATAGGTTATACTGACACCAAATTTGAAAATTTAACATATCTTTTATCAATACTTCTTTAACAGAAGAATTTGAAGGAAGGTTGTGAAGTTATGCTTGGTTAGAAGAACTTATGGTTGCAGAAATATAAGGTGCTTTCAATGGGGGATAGCCTGTTGAAGATGCAAAATTTTAAATCTATCCCATCGCAGACTAGGCTAGGCAACATATATCAAATCTGGCTTCAAAGGAATACCCAGAACTTTGTTTGTAGCTGATGTAACTTGTAGTTACTTAGTACTGATGAGCTTGTTTCTTTTGTTTTTAGGACGTTGTAGCTGTTGAGTTTGGAATTCTTGTATTCTGGTCCAAGTTTTACTAAAAATCTTTCATTCATATTAAAATTTATAAAGAGAGAGAGAGAGAAAGAAAGAGAGAGAGAGAGAGAGAAAGAAAAGAAAACATAGAAGAGTATTGACGAAACTTACTGTTGATGAACAGTGAAACCAAGAAGATGCGGGACAAGAAAAACCAAGAGGATGAGGGACAACCATTGAAGAAGTGGCTCAGACCTATGCATTTTTCTCTGTAATGTAGAAGAACTTGGACATCAATAGGTTTCTTTGTGCCATAAAGATAAAAGATGAAGACTTGGGGAGTATTTGATGTTTCCCAGATAATATCCATGAAAATATTGTGTAATGTTGCGTATAAGCAAAAAACAAGAAAAACAAGAAAGTGAAATAATAATAAATTGATGCATAAAATTATCTAAATAACAGATATTTCTGAGCTCACCTTGAAACTTTGCCAGACAAAGAGAGAGAGGAACTGAGAGAGAAAGGGTGGAGAAAGTGTGGAGAAAGTGTGGAGACTGGAGAGGAATAAATAGGGCGGGAGCACACAGTCTTACCTAGTCATGCATGGTCCACTGGAGAGGAACTGAATAAAAAACCTTTTTTTTTTTTTTTTTCTTTTTATACGTTTGTCGGCATTATTGTGAAACTTGTCTGAAGAAAAGTTAGGCCATAAAAGATGGAGAAAGGCTTAAAAAGTTGGGGCTTTAGTTAGCAGAATAATCAATATATGGTCTCTCTTTTTTTTTTTTTTTTTCTAATTAACTATGAAAAAAGTGTGAAGACTATCTTGAAGTTTTTCTATTTCTACTAATTAATTATGAAAAAAGTGTGAGGAGCATTATCTTAAAGTAGTTTGGTTTGATCAAGTTGTGTGTTTTTGTTGAGATAAGAACTTTTTGTTGAGACAAAAGGGTGACTTATAAATGAGAAAGGCAAAACATAATTGAAATTGTGCCTATTTTTATACGAAACACACAGATCGACAAATATAAAGGAAAAACATATTCAGTGTTTTTCAAAATTGTCATGCTATAAATTTTAAGCAATAAATTTTTTTTTTTTAGTCTTTTGGATAATTGTTGGTCAATATCACTGATATATAGGTTTGTTGCTGCATTTTATTGTCATCTTGTGATTTTCCTACCAATAAGGTTTTTTATTTTGGGGTGAATTTTATTAGTTTTACTTAAACTAAGTGATGATAGTATGTAGTATTTTAATCTAGTAGTTATATGTAAGTCTATAGATGGTGTAACCGGAGCATGTTTGAAATTGTAATTTGTAGATGCGTGTATTTTTCACATTGAAAAGCTTTTTTTTTTTTTTTTTTTGGGTTGATTATGTTTGTATTTCTTGGACTCTCAAACTGTCTGGCTTTTAATGATTCTATTAGTCTTTGATGGTAAGATGTACAGACTTCAAGAAACATAAGAAAATAAAAGATTATCACATCCATGATGTAACATATTCCCATTTTTTTAATATGTAACAGGCAAACGCAGTGTGTCATTTATATTAGAATTATAGTTATTATGCTCTTTACTCCTTCTACAAATGATAGCAATTCCTTACATTTTGAAAATTTTGTATGTCTCCAGTTGATTAATTAGCCAAGTTGTTTAACATTGAAAAATATATTAATTGTTCTAAGATGCTTACTACTTCTTGTTCTATGTTACCTCTGGTATTGTAGTTTATTTGATATTTTGTTCAAAATAAAATTAAATTTTCTGGGTCTGGGTATGGATCTCATGCATGCGGTTTAAGGTGTGCAAACTAGTGTTCCGTGTGGTCCGGGTCTCATGTGAATAACCTTCTAATCATGGTTCATACTTCATTAACAATATTTTTAAAAACTTTTTATATACAGTATATCCTTATGGAAATGAAACACCTATCCCCCTTGACCTTGAGCATGCAAAGCAGAGGTTAGGAACCAAAAGAAAGGTAACGATTGTAATTGAAAAACGTTAAAATCAAAAGAAACTGGTGCCTATATTTTAGGCTTTAGATAGATAGTAGCAATGGCGGAACCAAGAATTTTGAGTTTTGGGGAGAGGGGGCGGGGGGCGAACTATATATTCTGTCAAGATAAACGTAAATAAAAAATAGACACTTCCCTAAAAAATCCACATAATATATATATGTGTGTGTGTGTGTGAATATAAAATATATAAATTGTTTGCAAAACTTCATCCATGTTTGACAAATCAATATCATAATGTTATAATTGAAGTATCATATGAGCTTTTTTATTTATTGATAAAATCTTGAGAATAGGAAATTTCAACCAAATTGTGTATATATTATCAATGTTGAATGATTTGAACATATTAATTGGAATTGAAATTGAGCTAAAAATTAGGGGTTCCACACTTCCACTATTTACTCACAAAACTTACTATTTAACTATTTCATTCTAATGCAATTGTATATCAACTCTAAACTCTCTTGTTTTAGGAAAAATTACTAAATTATTTGATCAATTCTTTCTTTTGAGGGGCCAACTCCTTTTTTTTTTTTTTTTTTTTCTTTTTCATATAACCTTTAAATATTTATAAAATATACTTAAATTGTTAAAAAAAATTAAAAATTTTGGAGGGGCCAAGGCCCCCCCCCCCCCCCCCTCAAGGATACATCATACATGTGGCTCCGCCACTGGATAGTAGGTCACTGAAAAATATTTTTTAGTATTTTTATTTATATTAATTATATGGTTTTTTTAAGAGAAAGAAACTGTAACTATCTATCATAAATTATATGGTTTTTTTTAAAGAATAATATTATAAGCTTGTGTGTATCATGTGCCATTTGCTTCAAACTTTTAAAATCAACATCCTATTTGGAGTTACAATACTACCCGCCATCTAAATTATATACTTAGAGTTCAAATTACTTGTGCACATTATAATACTCTCACAATTTTATGTAGACTAACTTGTCTTTTGCTTGGGGGAAGCTTTCAAGATTAGCATCCCTTTTAGAGTTAAAATGTCTAAACAACCCTAACTATCCAACCCAATTAAGTACATGAATTTCATTATTTTAAACGTGAAATACCCAGATGCCCTTAAAAGCTTTACCAAACCCAATAACCCTGTTGTTCCTTATGTTGTTGGGGTACATGAAGAGCCTCACTCTAGCTAAAATAAAATGAAAAATCAAACCCAAACCTCCAAAGTACAAATGGAAATGAAACAATTCTTCATGTTGCTCAATCATTTAGCAATCAGGGGCAAAGCCAAGGGGGGTGAGAGGGGGCAACTGCCCCCGCTGACTCCACCAGAAATTTCACATACATACTACCGTATGTTAAACAAATTTTCGCTGACATATAAAAAACAAAACACTCCATAGTCCACTTGGAACAATGACAAAAAACAAAAACAAAAAACTCTAGACTTGAGAACAGTGAAACCTAGCATCAAAAATAAGGAAAAAAAAGTTACTACATGGGCTTTACGCTCCAAAGTCTATATCATACCAATCTTGTACCTGCTTTTTTTGCCTTATCCCAAATTTACCCTTATCATCACTCACAAACTTATTACACTTTTTCTAGCTAATCACTTAACTTTCTTAGTAATTTTCAACCACAAGGCTTAAATTATTTGAATGAACTAAATTAGATGTTTAAAATGTATGAATTTAGATTACTATCTTACATTGACTGTTATTATCAATAAATTGATTATTTTCATTCATTGATGATATGAAATTAAGAAATGATTAATTTCATTGTTATTTATTTTGATTAACAAGTATTTGTTTATTTTTTTTTAATATCGATTAATATTTTTAAAGTTAATTTTGTTTTACAATCTTGCCTTCCTTGGACTTAAATCCTAGCTCCGCCGCTATTAACAATTCTAAACTTTGTGACATGCCTCAATATGTTTACTAGTTCAAGAACATAAAAGCAACCTGGCATGCCTTAATCATTGACCAATTACTTGCAGAAAGGATTATAGAACATATTTTGTTCAAAACGGGAAACAATAAAGAGGAGAGAGAGAGAGAGAGAGAGAGAGAGAGAGAGAGAGAGAGAAAGAAAGAAAGGCTGTGATAATTAAAGGAATCTTCCAAGAAACTTTTTTTTTTTTTTGAGAATGAATCTTCCAAGAAACTTCATTGACCAATCTTTCTTTTTTACAATATATACATGAGCGTTTTATGATAAGAAACAATATTTAACTAAACAATTTTACCCTTGCTTTTATAACCAATCCCAGTATTATTTCTTTGCAAGGATTCTTAAGCTGTATCAATATGTTTATCTATTAGACAGCCATAGCATAGGTATTTTTGTGACTTCCTTGGGCTTGGTACACGTACGAGATGTAGATGTAGTCACATAGGTATTTCGTGTGGTAAATATTCAGAAGAAGTGCACCTACTAGTGGTAAATATTCAAAAGAAGTAACATTATGAATTGGGTCAAGCTCAACTAAAAACCCGGGCCTAACTTTTATCCCTGAGAATACTATGCATGCATTGGGATTTGGATACATAGATTTGGGACAAACTTTCTATGTATTTGGGTCACACTTTCTCAACTTTTGTAGTCCTTTAGTGGTTTTTCTTTGTCCACCACTGGTATGGCTGGTATTGGCAATTTTTTGTTAATCTTGCATTGCTAAATTTACTGTGAAAATACTTTCACACTCACACACACTGATTCCGTGGTCAAAGATGTTTATTTAAAAGTTTTGCTCTCTCTCTCCATCGATTTTAGAATGTAAAGTAAAACATAATGGTGAGCAATTTAAGATTTTCTTTGGGCCTCCAATTAGTTTTTTTAGTGCGCTGTGTTGGAAAATATGCAACCATTCATATTGTTTATTGAAAAATACTAACAGATGCTCTTAAAATAATGGTTAACAATTTATTTAAAAAAAAAAACTTTTATGAGAAAAAAATTAATTAATATTTTGACAGTTTTTTCTATTTTTCATAAAAATTGTATAAAAAGTTTCCTAAAATGAATTGTTAATCATTGTCTTAAGGGCACCCATTAGCATGACCCTTATTTATTTGTGGATATAAAAAATAGAATCAGGTTAATGTATGCTTTTAAAGCATACGTTAACTATCCATTTTTGAAAAGTTTCTATGAAAAATTGAAAAAAAACTATCAAAATAGGTAATTATTTTATTTTTCCATAATTTTTTTAAAAATAATTTATTAATATATACTCTAAGGACACACGTTAGTAAAACCCTAAAAAATAAGTCCATAGAAGCACCCGATATCAATCCAATAACCCATCTTTTAATTGTTAAATGGATTGGATCATAGTAGTTGAAACTTGAAACCATGACTCTAACTTGTTCAATTAGGTCAAATGCAAAAGGATTGAAAAAAGACAACATTCTATTGATCCAAATCCAAGTATATATCCCGGCAAGAGATTTTAAAATCTGAATTTCAAATCCTTCAACATATAAAATGAACCCCAAGCAAGAAATTTTAAAATAAAAATCAAGCCATTTTAAATAAATAAATTTGAAAATCTAATTCCAAATCAAAATGATTATACATCTACTAGACACAACCTAGATGTTCCCTTTTAGTATCCATGACCTTTCCTTAACAAACAAGCCGCTAAAGGAGTATTTAATGGAGAGAATCTTATTGCAGCTTTGGACTTTTCTTTGGAGTTGGTCCAAGCATCAAGCTCCATTTTGTCGAGTGGTCATTTTTTGTTTTAGAATGCTATCTTGTCGTTTAGAGATGAAATCTGAAGATAGAGGTTTTTGGTAAAAGAGATCTAATTCTAAAGATAAGGTTGGGTAAATGTGAATGAGTGAGATTAGATCGGTGAAGAGGAGAGAGAGATTAGGGAAAGAAAGAAAGATTGTGATAATTAAAGGAATCTTCCAAGAAACTTCATGCAAAGGATCTATTTTTTTAGACATTTTAAGCAATCACTTTTTTCTTGACGTGTGTGCACACACGATACCTGATGCAATAGCAATTCACGGTTGAGATTGAAAGTTTTAAAAAGAAACTTTCAATCTCAACCATTGAATAAAAAAAAAGTCAAAAAGAAGTTGAAAAAGTTAAAAAGTTAAAGTTAAAAAATGAAAGTGGTAAAAATTAATGTGAGTGGGTGTAGTGTAATTGCATCCGGTGCAATACCCTAGGTATTGCACCGGATCCAAATCCATTATTTTCACTTTAACGTAATTATTCAAAGCGTAATTAATCATGGATTTGGATCTGGTGCAATACCTTAGGTATTGCACCAGGTGCAATACCTTAGGTATTGCACCAGGTGCAATTGCTATCAATGGTTGAGATTAATAGTTGCAAAAAGCAACTTTCAATCTCAACCATTGATTAAAAAAAGTTAAGTTAACAAAAGTAAAAAGTAAAATGTAAAAAAAAAAAAAAAAAAAAAAAAAAAATTGTGAAAGAGGAGAAGGTGAATTGCACTCGGTGCAATACCCTAGGTATTGCACCGGATCCTAATCCATCATTCAAAGAACCAGAAGTTCAAGCACCCACAGTGAATACAACCCTCCACTTCTTTTAAGCTTTATTAGCTCTTTACCTTCCTAGAATAAAAGCTCTCTACCTTCCCAAAGCAAAATTAATTTTCTTATTACACTAATTGTGATTTTGGATCCACGTCCACGTCTATGCATTTATGTTTTCAGCTTCTTCTTCTTTTTTTCCCAGCGCGTGAATCGTAAAATCACAAGAATTTACTGTGAAGGGGACAAAATGCACTGTTCATGCACTGTTCACGAACTGTTCACGGGTCCCACGATACTATTCACACATTTAAAAATTATTTTGTTACAGTGTTTTCAATTTTTAGTTTCAGCAAAAATAAGTTGTATCTAAACGAACCCTAAACTAACATTAGGTTGCACCCTGGAAAACAAAAATGTCTATTATCACATAGGACACTTTTTTCTTTTTTTCTTTTTAAAAAAAAAAGGTAAGTTATCACTTGCATGTACCAAATAGATTTTGAACCCATGACCTCTTTCTAGACATAAAACTTATAACAGTAGGAGGTCCTAGTTGAGCAAGAGCTCATATCACATAGGATAACCATTACAAAAGCAAATCTCAAAATTTCAAGGAAAAAAAAAAGGACAAGTCAAATAATGATGTTTCTCTCTTTTGTACAAATGAATGGCAAAACTAGTCTAGCTTCAAGCTGGAACAACACATTAGATCTACTGAATTGGAATGAGATGGGTTTTAGTATTGTCTTATGAAGGTTCAAGATTAACCAATGCAATAAAAATAATAATAATAATAATAATAGCTCATAACCTTCTATTTTGGAATGAAATAAGTGCTAGGAACATTGGGCAAAAGATTATGACTTGAAAATAAGTACTTAAACATTAAGAGATATAACTGTAAGATTGAATTTAATCAACCATCTTGTTGGCTTTATTCCGTGCCAAATTTGCTTGTATTTTAGCAATTAGTAACCCTGTATTTAGGTGGGATTCTTGTAAGGGTAGTGTGTGAGAAGATGTGAAGAAATGCTCAAGATTGTGCAAGGATGCAGAGTTTCATGGCTAGGACTCGCGGGTGACTCGTGACTGGGAGCTGCCAACTGCAAGCACGTGAGAAGCACACGGGGGAGGTGAAGGGTCACACCAGCTGTCGCACTACAGGACAAAAGTCCCAGGCTGGCCAGGCCGTTAACTCGCGACTGGAACTCGCGACTCAGATCAGTCGTGAGGCCAAGCTGCCAAACCACCCTGTTTGGGAAAAACTGACTCTTCGCATTCCTTTCTCACCCCACTATATATAGACCCTTATACCCACCAATTATAGAGAGCTTCTAGAGAGAATTTTGTGAGAGAAACCCTAGAGAAAAATAAGATTGATTCATCCACAATCTTTACCATAGAGACTCTTCAAATTTCTCTACTCTCTTCCTCTCCATTGTTACATACTTGAGAGGTTCTTGACCAAATCCTTTTCTCACCATACCCATATCCGTGAGAAGGTTCATTTAGTGCTTTTGGGAAGCAGTTAGGAAGGAACCAATTCATATTAGTTGATGCTATGGGCTATAGTGGAATCCGGTAAGCTAGAGAAGAAAAAGGTTCAGCGCAACCTCGTTGGAGCAAGAAGCTTGGAGAGCTTAGGTACATCGGGTAGATTAGGCTTGGAGGGTCTATTGCTGTTCATGTATCCCAACTACATTTTCTAGTGGATTATTAACTGCTTGGAGGGCGGCAGAAAGGTTTTACGCCTAGGGCTTCGGTTTCCTCTTTGATAACACATCGTGTGTTGTCCGTGTGTTTGCATCTTCCTTTCCTTTATCTTTGTCTTATATTTACTGCTGTGGATGTGTTTATATTTGGCTTAGATTGTTTATCAATTCTGTGTTTGGCTTATGTTCATGTTCCGTACATTAATTATCTGATAATAAGCTTGAATTGATAATTTGTAATTTTGGGTCTAAACGTTCAAGGGTGTTTCATACCCATTTTGAACATTCAATAACAAACAAGAAAGGGTAAAAGAATGCTATATGTGCACACATAAAAAAAGTAACACTCTTTTTTTTTTTTTTTTTGTTGATAGGGAACAAAGATTCATTGCCCCGAGAAATTGAAGTACAACAGGAAAGACAAAAAACAAAGGAAAGAGACACCTAGCTACAACCTGCCAACGCAGGAACAGCAAACAGAGATAGTCCCTCCCAATCCAAAAAAAGATTTACCCTACACGCACCAGCTAGCTAGGAAAGCATATGTACTACCCTGTTGAACTTCCTTTTCAAGTGCACAAATCTACAAGCACAGAAAAAGCCCAAAGATCCCAGCTCAACATAGAAATGAGCAGCCAATTAAACTGACTCTATAACAGAGTTAGCTAAACTCGAGAGGACTGTTTCACAAAAACGCTTTTGGGCTCGAGTATTCTCCTCCTCTAAAACTTCTTTCCCCCTCAAGCGCTTTATCCCTATTTCCTTCATCGGGATGAGAGTTTGTTCATCGCTTGTTTTTCCTTTCGCACGAGCAACTTTTTCAAGCTGCCTTTACCCATAATCTGTTTTCCTTTCTCGTTAGCTTTGGCCTAAAAAATCACACCATTATTGATTGTACTGGCCTCTCTATTCTGTACTGGCTTCTCATTCTCAATCTTTTTTAACTTACCCTTTCCTGGCCCTAATTTTTCTTTGTTTGGGCCGAGAACCACTTCTCCGTTTCCTCCACATTCATCTATTGTTTTTGTCTTTAATGGGCTTGTAACTACATGATCTTCACTATTGGGCTTTTTGGTCTGGCCCATTTCTCTTACAACTTCCCCATTACTTTTGAATAACTCCCTGGCTACCCCTTCTCTATCTTGCATCCATTCCTCATATGCTCCAATATTGTTCAGTAATTCATGCCTCACGTGTTCCACCTTTTATGAGCTGTCCCATCTACTTTGATAACTTGCTGCTAGTGCTTCTGACCCGCCCCCCTCTTGTCTTTTCATCATTGTCTTCTCCTTGTCCTCGATGGTGCTGCTCCCACCTAATTTTTTATTTTCTCCATTCCTACCTTGAACGGAACAATCGAGGACCTCCGCCGTAGACTGCGACCTTGCACCGATGTCTCCGCCACTTAACAGTTCCTGAATCCTACTTCCTAAGCCTTTTATCTCTTCATTTATTCCTTTGGACATGCCCCCAGCTCTTAACCACTCCCTGTATTGCCTAGCCAAAGGCTGACCTTCACTAACCATGTTACAGTGCGTATCATCATGTCCTAGTTTTCCACAAGAAAAGCAGAAAGTGGGCAATCGCTCATATTTAAAGGCAACCCAGCCTCTTTCTCCATCAATATTTGTGATATATCCCCCTCTTCTAAGGGGCTTCTCAATGGGCAAGTCCACCCTTACACGTAGGAACTTTGCTTGATCTGCTTGCAATGCCCTTTTATCTACTTCAATAACCTTCCCTAGTTTACACCCAATATCCTTCCCAGCCTCCTCTGTCATAAGTTCAAACAGTAGACCCCAAATTTGCACCCAAAATGGAAAGTGAGTGAAGGAGATATTGGCTGTTGACAAACCTGGTCTCCATTGGCATAGAAGGAGTAGGTTATTTTCGAAGTTCCACGGTCCGCTCTTCTCAACCCACTCCAGCTGGTACATTGAGCTAAATTTGAATTGTAAAATATTATTTCCAACCTCCACGATTATGAGATCAGAACCCATCTTCCAAGCGGATCTTAACGTGCTCTTAAATGCTCGCTGGTTTTGTTGTCTATCTGCCAGCAATCTCCCAAATAGGCTAAGTGAGCACTCTTCCAGCAAATCTGGTGTGCTTTTTGTTGATATAACAATATCTTCCTCTTCTTCTTTTGTGAGCTGTAGTTTGTTTAGGCTGTCCACAATGGCTCGTTCCATACTGATCTTGAGTGACAAAATAGAGTGAAAGACAACTATTGAAAGAGATTGAGAAAGAAGAGATGTGATGAGATGATATGGGATGAGAGCAGGGACCCCTTAAGCCATAGGACCTAAGAGAGGAAGGACTCACATCGTATAGAGAGGAAGGAAACTCTTACCTGAGAGAGAGAGAGAGAGAAACTCCTACAAGGGAGAGAAAAAGGTTAATCACTAACACTCATTTTTTGACAGCAGATCATGAGTCTTCCTCCATTCTTGTGTCAGACATTTACTTTAAATTGAATATCTCATGTTAGGCACAAGCATGTAATTAACTAAATGACTATGAAAAAAATCAAATTCAAATAACAATCTAAGTGCTTTATAATTACTTCAAACTAACACCAGTACTCAGTATAGAGTCAATCACTGTCTAGTACAACCTAGTTTAGAAAACCAACATGCATGCACACACACACACACAGGTTTAGAAAAATGATAAGCACCTGAAGCATTCGTATCCTTCTTAAATATTAAAATCTACATTTTTAATCTAAATTTAAGATAAAGAAAGGTAAGGAATTACGAAAAGTTTGGAAACAATTACCACGTCCTCAATGACAGTTGAGTTTTCTGGTAATCAAAAGAAGAAATCTTTAATTTTGATTGATAACAAGTTTAACTAAAGAATAAATGTGCACCTCACAGATTGCTTATACATTATATGTATACATTACAAGAGAAGCTGAAACTTCCTCCCTCCCCCACCCCCCCCCCCCCCCCCCCCCCAAACAAAAAAAGAAAAAGAAAAAGAAAACATTTTTAAAGGATGTTAATGAATTCTCTATGTTTACTAGGAATTGGGGGAGACAACTTTCAATCGTTGCTATACAGTTTGGCATAGGTAAAAACACTAATAAAATGATAGAAAAAGTAAAGGAAAATGGAACAATGCAATAAAGAAAAAGGAAAAGATAGGGCCAAAAAAAGGTTGTACAAGAAAAGGCTAGTAAACTCACAAAGGATCTATCAATTAATGGAACCAAACTTGAGACATCCTACAAAGATGGTTAGAAGTGATCAAAGAGTTGATGCTCAAGCTAACAGACCTGCAACTTTATAGCAGTGTCAATCAAACTGTTACCAGAGAAATATTCTTCGATCTTAATGGTTAGTAACATACATATTCTTTCAGACTAATTAATAAAGCACTCACAACCGAATTAGTTTTTACTCATTAATATACTCTTTCAAATTTCAAAACAACATCATGAAGAACTAATAGTATACCTCCTCCCATGTGCTCAAGGTAAGAGGGTTTGTTCAAGCTTGGATGCTCCTATCTAGAAACCAATGGATTGACTCAAATGAATTAATCAATAAATAGGACTTCTGCAAAGTTGTTATTTACAACTATGTGTTTTGTTGGCTTATATTTCGTGCCAAATTTGATTGTAATTTTATTCAATCTTTTGTACCCTGTATTTATTGTGGGATTTGATTGTAAGGGTTGTGTGATAGAGAGAGAGTGTGTGAAGACTCAAGCAATTGAAAACTGAAGAGTTTTCACGGGTAGCTCGTGACTAAGCATCCCGCAAAGTGACTCATGTGCCCTGCACATGCTGGAATGCGAAGAGTCAGGCTAGGATGGAGACAGCTGTGTTTCGTGAGTATCTCGCAGGTAAGGCCTTCACGCGAGACACCCGCGAAACATTCTGTTTTGCCAGACTGTCCATTCTAATACACACTTTCTGTACCCACACTATTTATACCCACATTACCCACAAATGTTCAGGAGTGCTTCTGAGAGAAAACTCTAGCTAAACACCTTAAGAGTTAGAGATAGTTATACCCACAATCCTCTACACATTTGCTTGTGGAATTTCCTCAACTCCTACCTCTCCATTTCCATACCATTGAGAAGTTGATAGCCCAAACACTTACTACACCCTTTCAGAGTGTCAAGTGAGGTTTTGGTGCTACTGGGAAGCATTGGAAGAAGCCAAGGATGGCAGATGCAACATGGAATTTGTTGCAGGATCCGGAGAACTAGACAAGACATGGTTCTGAGAAGCCTTGTTGAAGTAGGAGTTTGGAAGGCTTAGGTACATCAGGTAGATTAGGCTTTGAGGGTCTCTTGCTAACCCATGTATCCCAACTGATTGTCTAGTGGATCAATTTCCGCTTGGAGGGCGGCGGAGAGGTTTTTCGTCGAGTTCTTCGGTTTCCTCTTTGATAACACATCTGCATGTTATTTTGTGTTTGCATCTTTCTTCCCTACTCTTTTACATTACATTTTACTACTATGTTGCTTTAATTATGGATTAGAGTAGCTTGTTTGTTTATCCGCTCGCTTTTACACTATTCTGCACTTAGTATTAAGTTAGTGTAAAATCAATCAAGCCATAACTTTATTTTGGGGGTCTAAATAGCTCTTATGTTTTCAACACATTTTTGAGCTTTCAATTGATATCAGAGCAGGTACACTCGTTGTGGTTTTAATACTTGAGTGTGATCCTAGACCCCTTGGTTTGCCATGAAAAGCAATTTGGCAAAGGCCAACATGAAGCATAGTAAAGGTGTTTGTGAAAATAATTCTATGAGCATATTTGAAGACTGTTTTAGTAATGAGCTTTTAGAGTTATTCAAATCAAAGAAACATGCTAGAATATTTATACACATGCTGAAATCTTTAGTTCATAGGAATCATGATATTCATAACAGCTTGTGTGAGTCGAACTCCTTAATTGATGAATATAAGAGAAGGAATAGACATTTGTGTGATAAACTTGATTGTCTGAAAAGGAAGCTACACTCATCTATGAATGAAGTAAAGAAAGATGAGTATTGCTTTGATGGTCAAGAATGTCTATCTCATGCTTGTCTTTTTGTTCATACCGCATTAAAAGTGTTTAATTCATGTTTGTGGTATCTTGACAGCGTTTGTTCAAGGCATGTGACTGGAGATAAATCTTTGTTCAAAACTCTTAAAGAAAAGGAAGATGGGTTTGTGACATTTGGAGATGGTAGTCACTCACAAGTTCTTGGAAAAGGATCCGTGGATATTCCAAGACTGCCCTTGTTAACTGATGTGTTGTACATTAAAGGATTGAAAGTGAACTTGCTGAGTATCACTCAGATTTGTGATGAAGACTTCTTAGTCCAATTTTCAAAGAAAGGATGTCTAATCCTGAATGAAGAAGGTGTTCAAGTTCTGAAGGGACTTAGGACCATTGACAATTGTTATGGGGTCATTCCCAAACCAAGCACAACATGTAGGAGTGCTCAAGTGAATCTTTTGGATTTGTGGCATCAACAACTTGAACATGCTAATTACAAACAAGTAGCAAAAGTCTCGAAGCTTGAAGCTGTGGTTGGTTTACCAAAATTTGGAAAAATTGAGAAGAATATTTGTGGTCCATATCAATTGGGAAAACAAACAAAGTCAAGCCATCCTAAAGTAAATGTAGTTGCTACCTCTCACCCTTTGAAGTTACTACATGTGGATTTAATGGGTCCAACTAGAACAGAAAGCATGGGTGGAAAACGCTATATAATGGTGGTTGTTGACGATTTCTCAGGATATTCTTTGGTGGACTTTCTTAGAGAGAAGTCGGAAGTATGTTACAAGATGGAAAGGCTATGCAAGAGGCTGCAGAATGAAAAGGGAGTTCCCATAGTTAAAATCAGAAGTGATCATGGGAAGGAGTTCGAAAATGCAAAGTTTGAAGCATTCTGCAATGAACACGGCATTAAAAATGAATTTTCAACTCCAAAAACTCCACAACAGAATGAGGTGGTTGAAAGAAAGAACCGCGTGATCCAAGAAATGGCAAGAGTAATGTTACTCAACAAGAACATTCCACAGAAGTTTTGGGCTGAAGCAGTGAATACATCGTGTCACATTGGGAATAGAATTTATTTCCGAGTAGGGACGAAGAAGACGTCATATGAAATTTGGAGAGAAAAGAAACCGAAAGTGAAATATTTCAGAATATTTGGAAGTAAGTGTTACATTCTAAATGACAGGGAAAATCCTGAAAAATTTGATGCTAAAAGTGATGAAGGGATATTCCTAGGATACTCCATAAATAATCGAGCATATAGAGTGTACAACATGCGCACTAAGACGATGATGGAGTCAATAAATGTGGTCATAGATGACACCATCTCAAAAAAAGACATTGATGATGATGGTAAGGGGGATAAATCTTAAGAAGAATGAGGATGATGATGATATGTCTCTAAGTGATGATACTGAGAAAGAATCACCGGAAAAGGAGTCTACACCTCCTATATCAAGAAGAGAGACAAGATCAACACAAGGAGTTTCAAGCCCACTCACACCTCCAGAAGTCCAACCTCCAATATCTCGTGATGAGGAACCTTTAACTTCCAAGAAACCATCGTCAAGAGTAACTCTCAATCACCTATCAAGCAATACCATTGGTGATGTAAATGAGGGACTTCATTTGAGAAGAGGACCAAGATATAGTGCGAACCATGTGACGTACAATTGTTATCTTGCTCAATTTGAACCCAAGAAAGTAGAGGAAGCTCTTAAAGACGAGAATTGGATAGAGTCTATGCACCAAGAGCTACATCAATTTGTTAGAAATGATGTATGAGAGTTTCCAAGGCCCAAAGATACACATGTGATCGGCACCAAGTGGATTTTTAAGAACAAAACTGATGAAGATGGTGAAGTTATCCGAAACAAGTCTAGACTAGTGACTCAAGGGTATACTCAAGTGGAAGGCTTTGAATCGGTAGCAAGACTAGAGTCAATTCGAATTCTTCTGTCCATAGCATGTATTATGGACTTCAAGCTGTACCAAATAGATGTGAAGAGTGCCTTCTTGAATGGTTTTCTAAATGAAGAAGTATTTGTTGAGCAACCAAAGGGGTTTCAAGATCCTCACTTTCCGGATCATGTGTTAAGGTTGAAGAAAGCATTGTATGGGTTGAAGTAAGCACCAAAAGCGTGGTATGATTACCTCACCACATACTTATTGGATCGTGGTTTCAAGAGAGACCAAGCCGATCGAACATTGTTTGTTAAAAGAGATGAGAAATCTCTCCTTGTCGCTCAAGTACATGTGGATGATATTGTTTTTGGATCCACAATTGAACAACTAGCTCATGAATTTTTGGAAGAAATGAAAAGGGAATTTGAGATGAGCATGGTGGGGGAGTTGAACTACTTCCTAGGGCTTTAAGTGAAACAACGGAAAGATGGGATATTCATCTCTCAAGAGAAATATGCCAAAAATCTTGTTAAAAGATTTGGTCTAGACTCTAAGAAGCATTCTTCCACTCCCATGAGTTCCTCATCAAAACTGAGTCATGATGCAGCAAGTGTAGAAGTGGATCCAACACTCTATCGAAGCATGATAGGTAGTCTTCTATATCTCACTGCTAGCAGACCAGACATCGCTTTCAGTGTAGGAGTATGTGCTCGATTTCAGGCAGCACCCAAAGAGTCACACTTAACAGCATTCAAACGAATTATCCGCTACATAAATGGCATATCTGATTAAGGAATTTGGTATTCAAGAGACTCGAATGAATGCCTAGCTGGATATTCTGATGTTGATTGGGCCGGTTGCATTGATGATAGGAAAAGCACTTCCGGTGGTTGTTTTTATTTTGGAAATAACTTGGTGTCATGGATGAGCAAAAAGTAAAATTCAGTTTCATTATCAACGACTGAAGCTGAGTACATTGCTGCAACGAGTTGTTGTGCACAATTATTTTGGATGAAGAAGCTTCTTCATGATTATGGAATTACTCAAGACACTATGTGTGTATTCTGTGATAATATAAGTGCCATAAATTTGTCAAAAAAATCCAGTTCAACACTCGAAATCAAAACATATCGAGATCCGGTACCACTTAATTCGAGATTTGGTGGAGGAAAGGACTGTGTATTTGGAGTTCATCAACACCGACAATCAGAAGGTAGACATATTTACTAAACCTCTTAATGGTCCAAGGTTTGAGTCTTTGCGTAAGACCATCGGTGTCGGTATCATTCCTTGAACTCTATCTCATGTGTGAACCTACTTTGCTCTTTGTTGCATACCTGTTGTATTAGTCTCACATGTTTAGTTAGATCATGTTTCTTTTACTTGTTTTGGTTTGTACCTATTTTTGTTGATCTTACTTTACTTGTTCTGTTTTTAAGTGTGTTCAAAAATTCAAAAACCCATAAAAATTGAAAAATTTTCAAAAAGTTTGATAGCTTGTGTTGTGTATATCACATGTGAGTTTGGTCTAGTACCTTTGTACTTATGGCGTAGTGCATTTACGAGCTTAGCTTGTTATGTATGCACATTTATTTGTATAGAAGAAATCTTGAAACCTATGTGTGATTGTTGTAAATAGATCTTCAAGCTTGTCATGAATGATTGGTCAATAGTCTTAATGATCTTGATACTTGAGTAGACTTGTGTCTATATCTCTTCCCACCTTTATTTTTTATGTTTTTGCAATTGAGCTCACAAAATGTAAATGTCTAAATGAAAAGAAATATTGAGCTGCAAAAGCCTGTCGCACATACTAGTATTTGACTAGAAAAAAGGGAAAGCGACTCTTCTAATGTAATGTATGGTGCTCAAAAAGCTAAAGGCTAACTATCAATGTTGCAATATCAAAACTTTCAAGCACCGATCTCAAAAATGAAATGTATTATCTAAAAAGGATCAAATGTTATGATTTATGCAGAGGCCAAATGAAAAGCTTCTAAGTTTTGTAATCATTCTCTTGTGGGAGGTCATATATGCTTATTTCTATAATTGAGATAGTCCACTTGACTTAATGCTAGTTGTATATGACTTGATTGAATTGATCATTGAAGCTTCATTCTAGTCTAAGGACTATTCCACTTTTGATACTCACACACAACACACAAGACTTTGATTCAATTAATGCTTATCTCATTTGTGTGATTATACATGTTCAAATGTGATGTGTATTCTCAATTACTTGTCGATCAAACCCAAAAAGATTTTTGAGTGTTTTATTTGTTTTTTAAAGTGGTTTTATACTTTCATGTTTTTAGTTTTTGTTCAAAATGCATTTTTGTGTTTTTCTCCAAAAACTGGTTCAGAGATTGTTTCGCGAGAAGCTCACGACTTAGAGCTTCCTGCGAAATGTGCTTAAGGGAAATAAATTTTTTTGTCATTTCACACAAAGACTTTCGCTACTGTCTCGCGAGCATTTTGTGATTAACAGCTTCTCGCGAAATGTGTTTTAGGCAAAAACTGGAATTTTTCAATTTCAGACAGAAGCTATCGCTACTATCTCGCGACTGATTCGCTACTTAAAGCTTCTCATGAAAGTTCTTAAGCATTAGTGGCCATTCTCGCGACTGTCTCACTACTGCCTAACCCGCGAAAAACGCGTGTTTTCAGTTTTATAATGCAGATGTGACAGTTTTTCAAAACATTCCCATTTCCCTCGCACTGCCTCTCTTCGAACCCTTTTCAACCCAAAATCAGTTTTCACTCAAACCCCATCATTTTCTAGCAAAAATCTCTACAAAAACACTTCAAGGTATGTTTCTTAACATTTCTTTCATTTTTCCTTAAATTTTGCAAATTTTAACTTAGGGTTTTAAAAATTGGGAATTTTTAAGAAAATGGGTTAGGATTCATATTTTATGAAAATTTTTCCAAAATCTCTGATTGGGTTGAGTCCCATTTGCTATTTCTATATTTGTGTTGGCTCCTTGTGGCAATTTAGCATGTATTGAGGCAACTTTTCACCATGTTCATGCATTATTCATATTTGGATTGCTTTGTTGCATGTTAGGTGTTTGACAGAATGTCCAAAAACATTTCTATGTTGAATTGGACCCAAATGAATTCAAATTCCTGGGTTTCCTTTTGTTTGATCATGTTTACTATGCTTTGGTCAATGGTTGTGTGTTTTACACACTTTGATCATTTTGTGCCTCTATGCCATGTCCTGCACACACCTAGGCACTCTGTAGGCATACTTCGTGCATCTCATGCTGCATTCTGATGCATCAGCACATGCACAGCTACTTAATTTCTTGCATTGTGTCTATGTGTACTTGTTTTATCTGTTTTAGCATGTTGTTTTAAGTTATTTTTCTCTATTTTAGGTTGTTTTACCTTTGATTTGGAATAACTTGAATCTAATCAAGTTTTATGTTCTGCTTCGTGTTTTCGCACATGTTTTCTTTCTCTATTATTTGTGTAACTGTGTAGATGTCTCTATTCAAGACCTCAGCCTTGAAAGGGGGCAACAACAAAGGAAAGGAGCCTATGATTGATTTTGATAACCTTTCACCAAGGCCAAAGAAGACTCGATCACCAATAAGGACTTTTGATCCGAATTACTTCAGATCCTATTCTGCATTTCAGAACTTTCAAAACTATTTTATGGAAGCTCCTTTATTGGTTGAAAGGGCCATGGATCAGCCATCTCTCCTTGACACCAATATTCCCATATGGTTTGACACCAAAGATTGGAATTTTCTTCTCTCAAATCTTGAGGATGCATACGAAAACTTAGTGAAAGAGTTCTATGCCAATGCCATTGTTGATGGAGAGGAGCTAAAATGTTGTGTTAGAGGAAAGAGTTTCTCCGTAACACCAATTTATTTGGCGGATATTCTACACATTAACCGGCCAATTCTTTCCATACCACCAGTATATGATGAGTTGAATCCAAATGAAGAGGTTCTTAGAGAAGCTTTAGGAGCTAATTTGGAATTCACCTCAAATAGAAAGTCAATTAGTGTGGCATCCCTTTCTCCCGAATTGAGACTACTTATAATAATCATGTGTAGCAATCTCTATCCTTTGTCAAGCACTGGATATATGAATCTTGGTCGAGCATTATTCTTGCATGATCTTATCACTGACGAAGAGATTGATGTGTGCTCTCATATTTTCCACATCCTGGCAAAAACGATTGACCGGACTGCTTCAAGGAATTGTATTCCTTTTTGTCGCCTTATCTTAAGGATTTTGAAGCTCAAAGGTGTGCATCCCTCGGAAGATGAGCGCCCATACCCAAGGCCAAGTCCAATTAACATTCGTACTCTCCATGCAAGTATGAGTCACACTAAGAAGAATGCCAAGTCATGCAACTCCGAAAAGCTCAATCTCTACCCCCTATGCCTATGATGAACAGTTAGACAACATCATGGCTCCACTTCAAGAGATTAATACCAAGATATCCAGACTAGCTACTATCATGCACTCCCAGCACATTCGTTTTGATACAAAGTTCACATCTCTCCAAACTCAAATGGACGACATTCAAAGGAAGCTAGAAGAAAATGGAGACTAGCTATTCCATGACAAAAAGGGGGAGATGGTGTCATTGATAGGGGGAGTGTAGTGATAGGGGGAGGAGAAGCTAGAAGTTATTGTTGGTTTAATTGTTTTTATTGCTTTTATTTAAAGATTTAGTACTTTTGTTCTTAATTTTAGTTTATATTAAGTTTTTATCTCTATGCTTTGTAGCATTTTCTTGTACTTTTAAGATATTACTAATATGTCTTAAGTACCTCACTCTTGTACCGTAGTAGGATTTTGTATCCTAGATGCAAATACTTCGTGTATTTTGCATTGGTTGAGTGTTGGACATGTAATTGATCCTTGTGATTGTTCTTAATTGCATCGTGTGTCCGGATGAACATTTACTTGCTAAATGTTCATTGTAGTCATTCTTTAATGACTGGTTTTGTATGATCAAGATATGCTTACATGTTTTATAGTGTTTACAAACTTGATCGCACTTTACTTGCTCATGTACATACCTTGTGTTCAACTTGTCATAAGCTTAATGAAAGTTTTGTTTGTGTGCAAGTGTTTCAGGTTACAAGTATATATATGCAAGTGCTTCACAGCTTCTAGATTATATGTGAGTGAGTTTTGTCATTGTTCCCAACCTCACGTTTAAGTCTAGAGTCTGTTTTAGGGGTTTTGTCACGGAATAGCCAAAGGGGGAGATTGTAAAGTTGTTATTTACAACTATGTGTTTTGTTGGCTTATATTCTGTGCCAAATTTGATTGTAATTTTATTCAATCTTTTGTATCCTGTATTTATTGTGGGATTTGATTATAAGGGTTGTGTGATAGAGAGAGAGTGTGGGATAGAGAGAGTGTGTGTGAAGACTCAAGCAATTGATGACTGAAGAGTTTTCGCGGGTAGCTCGCGACTAAGCATCCCGCGAAGTGACTCATGTGCCCTTCGAGTATCTCACAGGCAAGGCTTTCCCGCGAGACAGCTGTGTTTCGCGAGTATCTCACGGGCAAGGCTTTCCCATGAGACACCCGCGAAACATTCTGTTTTGCTAGACTGTCCATTCTAATACACACTTTCTATACCCACACTATTTATACCCACATTACCCACAAATGTTCAGGAGTGCTTCTGAGAGAAAATCCTAGCCAAACACCATGAGAGTTAAAGATTGTTATACCCATAATCCTCTACACATTTGCTTGTGGAATTTCCTCAACTCCTACCTCTCCATTTCCATACTATTGAGAGGTTGATAGCTCAAACACTTACCACACCCTTTTAGAGTGTCAAATGAGGTTTTGGTGCTGCTGGGAAGCATTGGAAGAAGTCAAGGATGGCAGATGCAACATGGAGCTTATTGCAGGATCCGGAGAACTAGACAAGACACAGTTCCGAAAAGCCTTGCTGGAGTAGGAGTTTGGAGGGCTTAGGTACATCGGGTAGATTAGGCTTGGAGGGTCTGTTACTAACCCATGTATCCCAATTGATTGTCTAGTGGATCGATTTCCACTTGGAGGGCGGCGGGGAGGTTTTTCGCCGAGTTCTTCGGTTTCCTCTTCAATAACACATCGGCGTGTTATCTTGTGTTTGCATTTTTCTTCCATACTCTTTTACATTACATTTTACTGCTATGTTGCTTTAATTAAGGATTAGAGTAGCTTGTGTTAGGAATTTAGACCCCTTAAAACAACAATTAAATTAACTTAGTTAATTAGCCAAGTGATTAACTTAGTCAAATTATGCAAATCTAGGTTAATACAAGCATATAATCATATCAAATATAAAGCAGCGGAAATATAAAGAACACAAAAATATGATCACCCAGGAAAACCAAATCAGTAAAAAATCTGGGGAGGATTTAACCTAACTATCCTCAAGGTAAAAAGCAAATCCACTAGAAAGAATCGAAGTTCATACAAAAGGACTTACAAGCTCCGCTTGACTTCCTAATGCTACCCACTAGTAGAATTTACTAACACGACCACGTGCAAGCTCCGAATCACGGACTCCTTCTTTCTTTGGCCTTTCCAAAACACAAACACCCACGTCTATGACTTTGAGATCCCACTCAAAGGTTTATCAACACAAACTCTCCTGTTTGTGACTCCAAGACCACCCTTGAAGGTTTAGATCATCAACACCTTTGATGACTAGAGAAGGCAGCAACTTCTACAATACCGGATCTTGAGATTCTTTAAGTAATAACACCGGTAGAAGACATAAGAGAGTTTTTGGGTACAAAACCCTAGATCTACAAAAAAGGCACAAGATGCACTCTAATTTGTCTAAAAAACTCTCAAAACCCCACCTAGGGTTAGCTTATAATTTCCTTTAAATACTGGAAAAAATGGCTCGCGATTTGGTCTTCAAACGAATAAGTTATGGCCTTTTTACGTTTGCTGATTTTGCTAATATGTGACTTTCGATCAATCGAAAATCCCTAGCATCAATAGAGTATCAATCAAACCAACCAGATTGTAACTCATTTGTTTTTATCCCGAACTTGAGTTTTTTGTCATGGGATTCAATGTAGACCATTCTAAACTAATGAGACTTAGTTTTTGTTATGTTTTGTCATGGTTTGCCAACATTACAAACTCAAAACCTAACAATCTCCCCCTTTGGCAATCCGTGACAGAACACACATACAACATAATGCCCATATACAATAAAATACCCAAATACATCACAAATCCCAATCTAAGACTCCTAACCTAAAAGTTGCAAGAAGAGGTAGAAGTTCTTGATCAGAAAGTACCTGTCTTTCCTGAAACACTCAACAAACACATCACCGCATGTGTGGAAAGAAAGACATATAAACAATAATATGAAACATAATATAAAAAACAAAAGTAAATTCTAACTCTCCCCCTAAGTTAGATACATCAAAAAGTTTTTATATTTTCCCCTTTCAAAAATAATTTCAACTCCCCCTAACAAGACAAACATGATTCCCATAAATCAATAATTTCTCCCCTTTTTGTCACATATTGACAAAGACAACTCAAACATACATGACAGAGGATATGACAAAATAGAGAATCAAAGGGATACAAACAAGACAACTCTATAGAAAATAGAGACAACTCCCCCTACGAAGAGCAACAACTCCCCCTAAGAACCACAAAGGTTAAACAAAATTTCTCCCCCTATAAAAATAGGAAAAACAAAACAGGTTTTGGGAAAAACAATTTTGGGGAAAAATAGGAGGTGGGGAAAACAAAGACACACAAATCAAAATTAAAAACTAAGGTGAGGATACATATAAAAAAAATATTCTCTTTTTCAATAAATGCAAACTTGACACTATGTGACCCATAAACAGTTGCATGAGTAAAGAAAATATTTGTACATTGATTATCCATCATATCTCTTAAGAAAAATATTTTCTGCAATTCACACATAAAAATGGCATATACTAGAAAGTACATAGCTCATGAATTAATCAATCAATTTGTTGATCAAGTTGAGTATCCAATGTAGCAAAGTGTATGCATGCTATGTGTGAAAACAATGAGAGATATGATTGCAAAACTGCAAGATGGATACAGAAATCAATGTAATGCATGTGAATCCTAAACACAAATGATGCATGAAAAAATATGTCATCATGCATGCTCTAATGCAGTAAAACTAAGTTCAATTTCACAAAATTGGCTTGAGCATAGAGTTTCTAACAAAAACCCTAAAAATTTAAAGCCACTTGTTAAGTTTTTAGGAAAAATTGGCCAATTGATCATCACACAAGTTAGAGGACAAATTATAATGATCAATTACATCAAATCAACAAGCCAATTGCATCAATTGAACCCAATTTGAACAAAACCCCAATTCGAGTACATTCAAGCCCTAAAAAATCCAATTTCTCAAACTTTAAACACATTTTGCATTAAGATCAAGGAACTTTTAATCTTGGATGGCCACAACAAAATCACACACAATAAAATGTACCAAGTTTAGCAAAGAGTAACTTGTGTAGTGTGTACAACTAGCAAAAACTTGAGATACATGTGAGGTGATATATGAATAGAAATCAAACACAAAATCTACAAAATTCATCACATAGAATTTAAAAGAGACTATCACCTAAAGAGTTACATCATATAACTCCCACATCTCCTAGAACATAAGCTTGCAATCATGTAAGTTTCTTGAATTTTGCCTCATAATATACACACCAATTTTAATTATGTGATTTGGCGTCAAGCTTAATAGCACACACCAATTTTAAGCATTAAGCAGTTAAACCGAGGCTACACCTTATGTTCTTTTTGTGCATGTGCTACACTTTCTCGAGCACAAAATCTTACAATATGTACTAAGGTGTTCATGATTGGCTAGTGAACAGTAGTGAGATGGTTATTTATGCATTTCTCAAAAGGATCAAGTCCGACAGTCAAAACATGTGACTTCAAGATCAAGACAAAGTGATCAATACCATAAACATCTTTCCCACACAACATGCACTACAAAGCTCAAACTAGTAAAGTGCAATTAATAAGCTCATCAAAGCTAAATAAGGTACATAAACTTGTTATGTATAGATAATATGGCCAATCCTTGATTATAAATCCAAGATGTGAAATACAAAACACAAAAATCTTTTTGGTTTTAAAAAATTTTTATGACTAAAAACAAAAAAGCACATATTATGCTAAACGAACAATGCAAATGCAATACATGACAATGCTTAACTAAACTATAGAAGGTACACAAACAAGAAATATTAATTTCTTAACTAACCCTGAGTACATGTACAAATTAGTACATACTCACATAAAATCAGAAAAAGCTTAGCACTTATATAACATATGCTATTCAAGTATCCCCACAATGTCAAGCATGTTCTAAATCAAGAGAGATATCATAACTCATGTAATCCTCAAGAAAAATAAAACTAGACACAAAAAAATATTTTTGTCTTTTTGAAATTTTTTTCAATGTTTTTAGATTTTTTTTAAAATAAAAAAAAACTAAAAAATAAAACAACCAAAAATAGAAACAAGACATGTCCACAAACAATTGAAAAAATTAAATTAGGGACAAGTCAGCAACACTCATCTTAAAGGATCTTTTCTCACCCATATAGCACGAGTCTTCGGCTTTGTAGGTGAAAATCCATGAGAAACAGAGTGTATTTGAGGGATCACACCAATCTTCTGAGAAAGACTTAAATCCTGCAAATTCCTTTCACAAGCCAACAAGCTTAAATTTTTCAAAAGTATATGAAACAATTTATATGGACTTATGGCAGGAGAAATATCATCACATATCCTAGATTGACATACAGTATGCTTAAATTTCAATTTATGACAATTAGGACGAATGTGACCGGAGATACCACAAAAGTGATAAACAGGAACAAATTTAGGAACATCAATATTCCTAACAACAAATCTAATCTCAGATTTTGGTTTTTGCCTCAACAAAGAAAAATTTGGTCTAATATGACCAACAACACCACAAAGCTGACAGGTAGGCACAAAAACAAATTTATTATGCTCTCTAACAATAGGTTTAGACTTAGGTTTAGAAACTTCAGCGTCTACATTAGAACTTTTACCTTTGTCTAACCTAGCAAAATAAGCCTTCTCTTTATTATTCCTCTTGAAGGGAGGGATATAAACTTTCTTAGTTTTAAGGCTTAAGAGAAATAGAAACACTTCTGTTATCAACAACAGGCTTGGTACTAGTCAAATTTTTAATTTTAGCTTTAGATTCAACTAACTCTTGTTCCAAGCTTTTCATCTTCTCATCTTGAGAGGAAATTTGATTTCTCAAAAATTCATTCTTTTTATAAGATTCGTCTAATCTAACAATCAATTCCTCTTTTTCAAGATTAGCCAATTTTAACTCTTCTTTGAATTTCTTAGAAATTTTCAAAGATTTAGATAATTCCTTACGAAGAGTTTCAAAAGCATCAAAAAAATCAACAGAAACAATAGTGTCCTTTTTATTCAAAACATCTCAAACATGAGCAAAAAGACACTTCAAATTATCCATAATAACAGGGGTCAAGGATCAGCTCTTAGATCAAAAGATCTAAAACAAGAGAGCTACCCGCTCTGATACCACTTGTTAGGAATTTAGACCCCTTAAAACAACAATTGGATTAACCTAGTTAATTAGCCAAGTGATTAACTTGGTCAAATTATGCAAATCTAGGTTAATACAAGCATATAATCATATCAAATATAAAGCAGCGGAAATATAAAGAACACAAAGATATGATCACCCAAGAAAACCAAATCGGTAAAAAACCTAGGGAGGATTTAACCTAGCTATCCTCAAAGTAAAAAGCAAATCCACTAGAAAGAATCGAAGTTCATACAAAAGGACTTACAAGCTCCCTACTTGACTTCCTAATGCTACGCACCAGTAGAACTTATTGACACGACCACGTGTAAGCTCCGAATCCACGGACTCCTTCTTTCTTTGACCTTTGCAAAACACAAACACCCACGTCAGTGATTTTGAGATCCCACTCAAAGGTTTATCAACACAAACTCTCCTGTTTGTAACTCCAAGACCACCCTTGAAGGTTTAGATCATCAACACCTTTAATGACTAGAGAAGGCAGCAACTTCTACAACACCGGATCTTGAGATTCTTCAAGTAATAACACCGGTAGAAGACATAAGAGAGTTTTTGGGTACAAAATCCTAGATCTACAAAAGAGGCAAAAGATGCACTCTAATTTCTCTAAAAAAAACTCTCAAAACCCCACCTAAGGTTAGCTTATAATGTCCTTTAAATACTGGAAAAAAACGGCTCGCGATTTGGGCTTCAAACGGATAAGTTATGGCCTTTTTACGTTTACTGATTTTGCTGATATGTGATTTTTGATCAATCGAAAATCCCTAGCATCAATCGAGTATCAATCGAACCAACCAGATTGTAACTCATTTGTTTTTATCCCGAACTTGAGTTTTTTGTCTTGGGCTTCAATGTAGACCATTCTAAACTAATGAGACTTAGTTTTTGTCATGTTTTGTCATGGTTTGCCAACATTACAAACTCAAAACCTAATAGCTTGTTTGTTTATCCCCTCGCTTTTACACTATTCCGAACTTAGTAAATGACTCTCAGCATTACATAAGGAATTATGCAATTCAAATCTATCCAAACACAAGATTATTCGCATGAAAAAGTAGTAAGATTTTCCAAAACACAACCAAGACATACAACATAAAAAAACTTCAATAAATTAAATAGAATAATTGCTGTAAAGTTGTGATTTCTAACTATGTTGTATTGGCTTTAATTCTATACCAAATTTGATTGTAATTTCTTCAATCATTTTTCCTGTATGTATGTGGGATTAATTGTAAGGGATGAGTGTGAGAGATCGGTGTAGACCCAAGCTCTAAAGGATGAACAAGTGGTTTTCGCAATTGGCTTGCGACTGTCTCACTAAAAGCTTACTCATAAAAAGAGCCAAGTGTAGAGAACATGACTGGAAGATGAAGAGTCGTGCCAAGTTGTATGTTTTTGCGAGCGTCTCACGGGTAAGGCTAGCCCACGAAGGACTCGTGAAACTTTCTGTTTGACAAAAAATTATGTTTTGCTTTACCATGTCTTTACCCACACCATATATACCCCCATTACCCATAAATTGTAAATAGTGCTCTTCAAAGAGAAAACCCTAGAAAATACACTTGAGAGTTAGAGATTGTTATACTCGTAATCATCTACACACTTCCTTGTGGTTTTCCTCAACTCCTACTTCTCCATCTCTATATCTTTGAGAGGTTGCTAGCTCAAACACTTATCACACCCATCTTGGGTGTAAAGTGAGATTTTGGTGTTACTGGGAAGTATTGGAAGGATGCAATCAGGTTGAATTGCGGGATCTGGAAAGTTAGAGAAGACAAGATTCCGATAAGTCAGTTGGTAGCAAGAGCTTGGAGGGTTCAAGTCCATGGGGTAAACTAAGCTTGGAGGGTCTTTTGTTATGCGTGTACTCCAACTTCATTCTCTAATGGATCAATATCGACTTAGAGGGTTGCAGAGAGGTTTTTCGCCTAGTTCTTCGGTTTCCTCTTCGATAACACATCTCAGTGTTATCTTATATTTGCATCTCTCTTCCGTACTCTTTAAGCTTTCCTTTTATTGTTAATAATGGATGAATATGACTTAGGGTAGTGATAATGCTTCTTTACGCTCATTTACTCGTGTTCCGCACTTTGTATAAGTTAGAGTCAAAGCTATTTAGCTGTAATTTTAATTGGGGGTCTGAACAAGGTCTTGTGTTTTTGCACAAATCCAAGCTTTCAATTGGTATCAGAGTGGGTACACTTATCAAATTTCATTATCCTAGTGTGATCCTAAACCTCAAATGAGATGGATAGATCTCAATCCCTTAATGCTCTTCCATACTTTGATGGGAGTAACTATGCTTTTTGGAAAGTACGTATGCATGCTTTTCTTTGTGCTATTGATGAGATGGTGTGGCATTCTATTGAGAATAGATATGTAAGACCCACTACTATTAAAATCGAATGGGATAAAGCTGCTCTTACTTTGGCAAACGGCAATAGCAAAGCGATTAACGCTTCATTTGATTCCTTTTATGGGAGACTCAACGAGATAGTGATTGTCAAGCTTAATCTTGGGGAGAAGATTGAACATGCCAAATTGGTGAGGAAGATCTTAAGATCCTTACCCGAAAGCTTCCAGGCTAAGGTCACAGCCATAGAGGAGAGTAAAGATTTGGATGAGATAAAGATTCAAGAACTCATTGAATCCCTCCAAACCTATGAGCTTGGACTACCCTCTCACAAGTCCAGAAATTCACTTGCTCTTAAAACTATAAATGAGAGAATGGCTGATTCCTCTAATGAAGAAGATGTAGAACAAAAGGTGGCGTTTCTTGTGAAGAACTTCCGAAAATTTCTCAAGATGAAGAAAAATGGGAAGTCATTTGACAAAGGAAAATTCTTATCCTCAAAAAATGACAAGAAGGAGTTCAAGAAGAAGGATGGGAAAGACTTTTCATCAACTAAAGGAATCGTGTGCTATGAATGTAATGAGCACAGACATCTCAAGAAAAAATGTCCAAACTATTTGAAAGGAAAGTGTAAAGTGTTTGTAACCACCCTTGGTGATTCAGAAAGCTCAAACTTCGATGCGGAAGGAGAATGTGATAGTGAGGGAAACTATTTAACTTTCATGGCAATTACCGCAGTTGACTGTAGAGATGAGTTGAGCGACTTGGTTAATGAGCTAGGTGTGCATTCCGAAGGTGAAGAAGTTGATGATTCGGAAGATGAGGATGTGTGCCTCAACGAAGGTAGAAGAACCTTCAAGAAGTATAAGATGTGCTGCTTGAAGATTGTGGCAAATATGCCAAGGTTGCAAAGAACGCAGTTAAGAAGAAGAAGAAAATTGAAGAAGAGCATAAATACACACTTGTGCAACTTAAGAAGGCAAAGTGTGAATTGAAGGGCTGAAGGACGAATTGTTGAATACCTACTCAAAAATCAAGTTTCTCGAGCTTGAAATCATTCAAGCAAATGTCAAAGTAGAGCGCATTTCCACCAACAAACTTGACAGCGTGTTATTTTCTTAAAAACCGTCAAATGACAAGACCTGTAATACCCCAACCTTTACCACACACACATACACACAAAACAAGGGTTTAATTTTGGGGACAAAATTCTTTTAAGGGGGGAAGAATGTTACACCCCAACCTTCACCACAAAAAAAAAAAAAAAAAAAGGTCAGATTTTTTGACCCACACGTGACACCCCCCACCTACCCACTTATTCTCAACCACTCATCCTCACTAATATCTCTCTCCCTCTTGACCGACTGCCCCTCTTCTTTCACACTAAAAACACAAACACAAACACAAATCCCTCCACCTCTCTCTCTCCCGAATTTCTCCTCCCTCTTGGTCTCTTGGTTAGCTTCTAAAATTTTGGTCTTCAAACTCTTCTCCATGGTTTGTCTTCTCCCAACATGAATGTAAGGTAAGATCTCCATGACCCACCTTCTAATGTCTTTGGGTTTTTATCCTATATTGTTAAGATTGCTCTTTGTTGTGTGGGTTTTGTTTTAGGGGTTGTTTTGCCGTGTTTGATGGGACATTGAAGACCTGATTGGAGGTTTTTAATTTAATGGGGGTGATATGTATTTATTGTTTGGAAATCATGTGAGTTGGGTTTCTTGAGAAATCATTTGGGTTTTTGATTTATATGGGAGATTTGGGTTAATTTTTGAAAGAGGGTTTCCTTGCATTTTGAAATGTCTTTGGCATATGTGGTTGTGATTGTGGTGTTAACTATATATTTGTGCAAGTAACGTGAGCATGTGTCTTTTGCTTATCAAGTGTTTGATGAATTGCATATATGAGTTATAGGATTGAATTTCTTGACTTGTGTTGTGATGGTTGTTATATTAGGTTATGGGTTGTAATCCTAGTTTTTAATGTGTGTTAACACATGTAGCTTTAAGGTTAATCAAGTCTCAAAGCTTTTGGAATAGTATTAAAACTATAGTAATTTTCTTTTGGGACTGTAAATTTGTCCCTGACAGATTTGAGTAAGCTACATTACGTGATTCTTAATAAATTATAGAAAAATCATTTTAAGCTGAATTTTTGGTGGTACATACTAGACATATAATGCCTTCTCCCTATTTAATTTCAAGCCTTTTGGATAATACTAACTGGACCAAACGAATTTTATAATAAGGGCTGACCTGTTGGAAGTTATCTGAAAGTGTAATTAGGATGCTGAGACATGAAGGAATTTACTCCAAGCTTTTGTGGTGTGGTTTAGCTTGTAAGTTCATATGTGCTTTCTTTGACAAGTGTTTTACTTTGGCTAATTTTATCATGGTTTGGTAGTGACATATGTTGTATCAAGTTGGTAAATGCACATTGTTTGCCGAAGGGAAATTAAAGGCTTTGGTTGTGTTGTAGTCCTATGAGTTTCTTGTATGCTTGTTTGTTTCCCTGTTGGGTAGTGTACTTGTCTTGGGCTAGTCAAGCTAGGCTTTAGGGGCTTAGGTTTGATTTTTTAGGCAATCCTTTCTAATTTATGGAGACAAATTTGATACGTAATTTTGTAGTAGGCCTTGTTATCAATAGGCTTGATACTTGTTTTTCTTGGTTCCAAGGTATTTGGTGGTGGAACTAGTAACTTGATTAGTTGAATGTGGTGCTTGGTTGAGGTAAATTTGGAAACTACCTGTGAAAACCATATTTTCCTAAAAACTATTATGTCGTAACCTTTATATATATATATATATATATATATGAAAATGCATCATATTTGATATTGCATTTGGGGAAATGCTTAAATTGTTGGCATGGAAAATATGAGCATCTTTGATTTAATCTTTGATAATAAATTCATGGATTTTATGGTTTACTAGAAAATTTAAAGATGTTGTCTTGTCTTATTATTTGGAAAATTGATGGAAAATCTTTTTGACAAGAATGATGTTGAAAATCTTACAAACTTTGTGGAAGTTGGATTATTTGAAATTTTTCTGAAACTACCTAGATATAAACTAGGTATTTGAAAGTAATGTAACCTGTGAGCTTTATTTGGTTTTAACACCATGCCATGTGTGATTTCCCAGTGATCCCTCGATTTGGTTTCCGTAGTTTTTGTGACAACGGAATTAGATCCAGGTCAGTGCCCTTTCACATGGGATGACGCGTTCTTCCCTCTTCCCTACTACCCATAGGGAGAAGAGGTTCCTTAATTATGTGTGGGTGAGACTGCTGCCCATGGGGCCAAAAGACCACATGCAAAAGAGGTCTTATTTGACGCATTCTCTCTGCTACCCATAGGGGGAGAGAAAAATCTTAAGGGTATGGGTGAGGCCGCTGTCCATGGGGCCAAGAGACTGCATACCAGAGAAGACAATATCATGTTAGTTGTGAATGGGTGGATCCCTGATCGATCTATGTGGTAGTGTGATAATTTGTGATAAATTATCATATGTTAGATTTTATGGCTTTGGAATTATATTATTAATGCTTAGAGATTATAATATATAGTTTCATGGTATTATTTTGTGTTTCATCACTTAACCATTCTTGTTACATTATTATTGAAAATGATCTTGCAATATTCAGTTAGCAATTTCCCAAACTAAAACATGTTTTGCAAACTGTTTATCACCATTAAAACTTGCATTTCCCCCACCCCCATTAATTATGCGACTTACTGGGCGTTAGCTCATCTTACCCTCTAATAGTTTTTCATATCAATTGGCTATACCTCGGGTGTGGAGCTTACTTCTATGGTGATGATTAGAGTGCTATGTTATATTTGGAGACTTGTATTGGAAATGGTTGGTGACTCAATCTTGCTATATTCAACGAGGCCATGATTAATTCTATCGGAGGTTGGGCTCTTGATATTTGTTAGCCTTGGACATAGTAGGCCTACATTCTATCGTTGAGGTTGCCTATACTAGGAAGAATTGTGATTATATGTTGATCCATTTGGAGTTTTGGAATTTCATGTATATTTGGAGGCATCATTTGTTATTTGTGTTGTTTGTAAATGTCTCGTAAAACTCTGACTTATATTGTGGAGAGTTCACAGTGTTTATTTATCTTTATCAATAACAAAAAAAATCTCCTACAATATCTCTTTAAGGCTTGGTTTTCATGCTTTGGACCCTTTTGGGTTTGGGGCATGACAGTTATGGTATCAGAGCTTAGGTTATGATTTTTAGACTTTTGAATTAGAGATGATAATGATCGAAGTCAAAGCATTAGGTTTTGTGGTAGTAATCCATTCAAGGTTAACTTGGGGGAGTTTGGGTGAGAAAGTATCTTGTATGTTATTTTGGTTGATTGTAATGGCTTGGAGTTTGTTTAGTCCTTGTTAGTTCATGATCCTATTGGTAAGTTCTTAAATCTTCATGTGTGAGGTAAACTATTGTGCTTCATATGCATTGTTCGTGTAAATTGTCGTGCCTGTTATGCATTGTTCTCAAAATTCTTGAAAGTTTTGAGTTAAATTCCAAACATTGTTTTGAGCAAACAAAAATAAATCAAGTTTTCAAATTTCAAGTTTGATAGGCCAAAAACGTATTGACCCATTGTGATGAATTAATTGATTAATTAGCCAAGTTTATTTAATTAATCAAATTAACATGCAAACGCGTGGTAGCACAAACAAATCACCAATTAAACTAAGTATGCAGCAAAAAATAAATTGACACGTAATTTGTTTATGAATGGGGAAAACGAACACGGCAAAAACCCTACCAAGTGATTTTAAGGTCACCATTCCTGAGAATCCACTATTATCACAACAAGCGGTTACAAGTAAAGGAATCCCAGTACCTTATACCAACCTACAGTTGAGCCTTTACCCTAATACCTAATTGGACTTGTTCTATAGTGACAATCTCTCCTTGTAATGCATGGCTCCTAGTACGTGACTAACTAATTGCGCGGATCCCAGTACGCGACTTCAATCACCAACTAGAGAAGGTTGTTGGTTGCAAAGTTTTTCAATTTATCACACGATGAAGATCCAAAAGATGTTTGGTCATAAAACCCTACGGTGCACAAACACAGCAACTTCTTCACAAGAAAGATGAACTAGGGCAAATTTTGTCTCATGTCACAATTTGCTTTAACAAACTTTGCTCAACACTTGTGCAACTTGTGTTCACCTTTGACGACCATTAAAATAATCTTTTTATATGTCTATGGTTGTGAGAAAAGAAAGCCCAAACACATAACCATGGATTAGAGTTAAAACAGAACTGAAAATCTGTTTTTTATAAACCTAGACAGATAGCCATTTGTCGAGAAGCTGTCGAGATGCTAGCTGTCGAGCTAGCTGTTAAGCTTTAATGACTGGCACTTTTCAGACTTGAATCTTGGACAAACTTGCATGGTTCCAACACTTGATCTTGAAACACAGTTTCTTGAAGTATTAAACACATCCTTGATCTACGAAAATACAAGTAAAGTGCGTTTTGTCAAAGGATTAGCCAATTACATAAAATAGTGACATGTGTTCCTAACAAGTGAATCATATATGTCCTAACAATCTCCCCCTTTGGCAATTCGTAACAAAACCACAACAAACAAATGAACATATGAGAGAAATCATAAATCACTTAACTCATATTCACTTGTTGAATACAATAAAATCTATCATAACACAAATTCTTGAAGAACTTTGCAAGAAGAGAGTTTATGGCAAGAAGACTTTGACAATCTGTATTTCTGAAATACTTTAAACAAAACTCATCAAGGCATCTTTGTGTGAAACAGAAATAATTGATTGCATACAAGTAATAAGAAGCATGTGCATAAAGAGAGAAAAGAAACAACACATGTAAGGGTAGGTGAAAGAAACATACATCAACATATAAAGAAGATAAGTACAATGTATATCAATAATGGTCACAAGACCTAAGGTACAAGAATAAATGTATCTAAAGTAAAGAAAGGAAAAAGATACAAGTAATCCTTTACTAACTCCCCCTAACAAAATGGTCCTATGCTAACTCTCCCCCTAACATAATGTATCAAGATATCAACACTCCTCCTAACAAAATGGTCCTATACTAACTCTCCCCCTAAGTATGATTACTCTCATATACAAAACTACTTTCCCTTTTTGTCACGAGTGACAAAGGGTAAGAGTGTCAAGTAGACATCTCATCAGAACCGAAAGAGCTAGTATCTTCATCATCATCCTCAGCATCAGAAGCCACTGGAGTATGTGGAGGAGAATCAACGAAGCCACCCATGACCGCCTGTCGTCGAGCAATACAGCTAACACGGATATTCACCTGATACAACTTAGTAGAGAGTGTATCAAGACGAGCATCCATGCGCTGAAGCTGCTTCATGGTGTCTCCGAGAGTCACATCGCTCATGGAAGAGGAGGGAGCAGATTGAGATGGAGCCGAACGAGAGGAGGAGCTATTGACCCAGACTGCCTCAACCTAAACTGCACCTTACTACGTTTAACGGTAGCAGCATCTATGGCACAAATATGGGTAAAGTGGTCGAACGCTGGAAAGGGAACAGAAAAATGGCATAAGTTCCTCGTGATAGTGGAGGAAAAGATGAGCTTATCACGGGACGACGAATCCCTATAGACATCTAAGATAGAAAGAATAAAGTGAGAAGGAAAATCTATGGTAAGATGCTTAAGAAGGAACAACAAAAATCAAGCACGAGGCTCTGTGATAGAGTTATAATGAGAGAGAGGGTGAAGAAGAAAAGTCATAACCATGTTCAAAAACCGAGGGCCTTTTGCAAAGTCCGAACAGTAAGTGAACTAACGCTTACCCCAATTAGAAAGGCGCTCACAAAATGCAGATTTGAGCTCATCTTTGGACACAATCCTCAGACGCTCACAACTAGTGTAGTCAGGAAACTTTACCCTAGGGACACGGAGCACATCCGCAACAAGCTGTGGTGTGACAGCAATGCGCGTACCTCAAACGCGAGTATGAAAGAGAGGTACTGAAAAATCAAATCCATGCATGTTGGAGTAAAACTCCTGGATCAGCATGGATGGACAAGTGACCGAGACGTCACACAGTGACTCCCAACCCGGACTGTGAATAATAGTGGGTAGGTCAGTGTCGGCGAAGTCCACCAAAATGACTCAGTGTTTAGAATGAATGCCTTGTTGAGAAAAGTTCTCTGAAAAGGCCTTACGGGCATCTTCATCACGGAACCGAATATGTGATGGAGTAGGATCAGAGGAAGTGGATGCCCCAGAACGAAGAGGGTTCCGAGACGGAGCAAACTTACATTTAGGTGTCATAGACACAACTAACGTAAATGGAAAAGAGAGGGAGAGAGAGGCAATCAGAAAAGTCCCAACACATTTCAAATATATCAAGATATATTGAAAATTAAGAACGTATGCATAGGAATGCATGAACATGTGACATGTAATATAAAAAGCATCATGGACTTAGCCCAATCCAATCCTACCAGCACACAATCAATTTGCACATATCTAAATGCATGATAATACTATTATAATGCTTATGTGATGCAATGCATGAGATTTTAAACTCATTTAAGCAAAAATCCATCCCCAAATTTTTCAAAAACCCCCAAAATCTAGGTTTCAAAACATGAAATGCATGTAAATGAGAGATTAGAAACTCAGCAAGTGAAGAAAAAAACTTGAGAAAGCTTGAGCAATGCTTGAGAGTGAAGTTTGGAGTGAGTGAGAGAGTTTTGGAAGGAGAAAGGACGGATAGATCGAGAGGGATGTCAAGCAAAATGACAACCGGATCGTGCTGAACGAATAAATAGTAGTTTAGTAAATCTTGACAGATAGAGGTGTCGATAGGCGTGTCGAGAAGGTGTCGAGCAAAAAGGACATCGATAGATGCAGCTATCGAGGATCTGTCGAGGAACAAATCAATAGAAAATATAGCAAACAAGCTTGATCAATCCGTCAGCTATCAAGAATCTATCAAGATTGCGATAAGAAGAAGTTGAAAAGCTCGATAGATAGCCAAGTGTCGAGGAGGTGTTGAGAAGCTGTCAAGATTTCTTAAAAACAGTTTTTCAAGAAGAAAAAAACATAGATATAAATGCAATCAAGCATGCAACTCAACCAATGATTCAATCAACATTTTAAACTCAAAATCATCTCTCAACAATAATTTTAAGCACATTGATTCAAACAAACACACACACTAAACAAGTCTAACCAATTTTATATTTAAAAAAAAAGTCAAGATAGTTTATTGAGTATACATTAACACATAAAACCTTGTGATGGCCAAATCACATTGTACCTGCACATGTATCAAGAGTAGCAAAGAATATTGTGTGTTGTGTGTGAAAAAATATCGCAAGATTGCATAAATGTATACATGTTATGACGATTTGAGATATGAGAAAATTACTTTAACTCACACACAATCATAACTGTTTGATGGGGACTATCACCTTTGAGGTACATCCTATAACTTCTACATCTCCTTGAATACACGCTTGCAATCATATTTAAAAGCATTTTGATATTTTTTATTTTTTATTTTTCTTTGCATATTTTTCTTTTTGAGCGAATCATGCATGGGCATATAATAAAAAAGAAATACCCAATTATGTTAAGCATTTGATATTCCAATTTTGCTATGCCAAAGCACCCAAATGTCATTCATGATTGGCAGGCAACAGTGGTGAGATGGTTATTTATGCATTTCTCTTAGTATTTTCTAGTCCTTCTCGTCAAAAGGAGTGATACAAGTATTAAGTACAAGAGATTACTTAATCTTACTCGTCACAAATAAGAGCCACAAAGCTCACTTGCTTAGTTGTGCATAGAGATGCTCATCTAAGCTACAAAAGATACAAAATTTAGAAAAATTTGTTTCAATGGCCATCCAAGGTACATAAGTACCAATGTACACAAAACACACAGTATTTTTTGTATTTTTCTAATTTTTCAATTTTTTTTATATGAAAAGCAAAATAAAACAAAACTGAAAACTAACCAAACAAAAATATGTTAAACAAAACAAAACAATGCATAAAACTAGACTGACTCAAAACTGTAAAGCAAAACGCAAAAGTAATGTGAACAAAAACAAGAAGAGAGAAGAAGTGATAGAATCACTTGGAGCCCTTTTCCTTCCACACCTTGGAAGAACCTTTCCTTCTAGCAAATCCTTGATCCGGCGATGAGGGAAAAGAATTGAAACCGTTCCAGTTCGAAAGGAACATGAGGGCTTTGAGAAGATCTCCAATGGGAGTAAGAGAGGATGTAAACTGATTCTAGTTTCCCTATGCAATCATTCCGTTGCTTTGTTGAGTGGCTAGCCACTTGTAGCAATTAGGTCGAGTATGACCGGTTGCTTCACAGTAATGACAGAGATGTTGCTTTTTCTGTTTAGGCTTTTGAGAGTTAGGCTTCTTAACCCTAGGGTTTTTAGCTTCTTTCTTATCCTACTTAAGGGGTGCTCCTAAGATAGATTTACCCTTGTCTATGTTCTCACTAGCTAAATCATATTTAACATTAGTGTTCTCAATTTCAACATTATTAGCAGGAGGAAAAAAAACAGTAGTACTAGTAGAAGCAATATTAGAAGGAGAAAAATCATACCCTAAACCGGTTCGATTAGAAGCAGATTTTTAAATGTTGAGCATCTCGTTAAGCTTCACATTTGAAGTCCTTTCTAGCTGAGCTCTGACTTGGAATAGTTCTGCCTCAAGCTTCTTAATCTTCTCCGCCAAAAAGTTGTTCTTAAACCTCAGTGCTCCAATAGTCTGATTAAATTCATCAAACTTTGTGGAAAGCTCTTCACGCTCAAGCTCCACATCACTAAGCTTCTTGGTGGTCAACCTATACAACTTCTCATATTTTTTTGAGACCTTGTACAACTTTGCATAGGCTATGTGGATGTCATCTTGTTCATCCATTTTCTCAAACTTAGACTCCACCAATTCCTTTTCCTCATCCACATCTTCAACAATCCTATCAGTTGGATTGACAGTGGCAGTGAAGATATTTAAGATTCCGTCATCCTCATTGTCGAAATCATCCTCAGGCTTAGTGACACTCAAGGTAGCAGCAAATGCCTTGCTCTTCCTAATGTTCTTTAGATATGTACGACACTCCTGTTTCATATGTCCAAAGCCTTGACATCCAAAGCACTTTGGTCCTGAAGGAACAGTATACTGACCGCCATCCCTAGCGTCCTTCTTTCATTTATCTTGGCTCTTGAATTGTGAGGAGCTAGATTGCCTGCGGTCTTTGTCGAAGTCCTTCCCATTTGCATTCTTCATAAACTTCTTGAATTTTCGGGTGATGTAGGACTTCATCTTAGAATTCTCATCGTCTGAAGACTCATCAGTATCACTGCTTTTGGCCTTCAAAGCCATGCTCTTGCTCTTACCCGACTTACCAATCCTTGTTAACCCTAGCTCGTAGGTTTGGAGATTACCAACTAGCTCTGTCAGTGGAATCTTGTCGATATCCTTTGATTCTTCAATAACAGTAATCTTTGCATGGAATCTCTCAGGTAAAAATCTGAGCACCTTTCTCACAATCTTGGGTTAAGGAATGGTTTCCCCAAGATTGAAAGCTGAGTTCACTATGTCCTTGAGTTTGGCATAGAACTTATCAAACGACTCATCCTTCTTCATCTTGATTTCTTCAAAGCTTGTAGTGAGCTTTTGAAGATTTGAATCTTTGACAGCCTTGGGTCCCTCATAAGTTGTTTGGAGGATGGACCATGCCTCTTAGCAGTTTCAGTAGAGGATATCTTCTTGAACTCCTCATTAGTGACCGCACTGAATAAAGCATTCAATACCCTACTGTTGAAGTTTGCTGCCTTGATCTTAGCATCATCCCAATCGGCCGGCGTTTCTTTCGACTTGGTCTAGCCTATCTCAACAGTTTGCCACACTTTCTCATCTAAAGACTGCAAAAAAGCTCTCATGCGTACTTTCCATTATGCATAGTTAATGCCATCAAATAAAAAAGGTATAATCAAAGACTGTCCTCTATCCATGACAAACAGGGGTCAATGGATCAACACAACAAAAATTAACCCTAATCAAAGTGTGCCTACTCTGATACCACTTGATAGGCCAAAAACGTATTGACCCCTTGTGATGAATTAATTGATTAATTAGCTAAGTTTATTTAATTAATCAAATTAACATACAAACGCGTGGTAGCACAAACAAATCACCAATTAAACTAAGTATGCAGCAGAAAATAAGTTGACACGGTAATTTGTTTACGAATAGGGAAAACCAACACGGCAAAAACCCCACTAGGTGATTTTAAGGTCACCACTCCTGGAAATCCACTATTATCACAAAAGTTGTTACAAGTAAAGGAATCTCAATACCTTATACCAACCTACAATTGAACCCTTACCCCAATACCCAATTGGACTTGTTCTGTAGTGACAATCTCTCCTTATAATGCACGGCTCCCAGTACATGACTAACCAATTGCGCGAATCCAGTACGCAACTTCAATCACCAATTAGAGAAGGTTGTTGGCTGCAAAATTCTTCAGTTCATCACACAATGAAGATCCAGAAGATTCTTGGTCACAAAACCCTACGGTGCACAAACACAGTAGCTTCTTCACAAGAAAGACGAACTAGGGAAAATTCTGTCTCCGGTCACAATTTGCTTGAACAAACTTTGCTAAACACTTTTGCAACTTGTGTTCACCTTTGACGGCCCTTAAAATAATCATTTTATATGTCTAGGGTTGTGAGAAAAGAAAGCCCAAACACATAACCACGGATTAGAGTTAAAACAGAACTAAAAATCTGTTTTTCATAAACCTCGACAGATAGCCATCTGTGGAGAAGTTGTTGAGAAGCTGTCGAGCCATAGGGCTGGAACAGCTCTTCAAGCTCGATAGATGCTAGTTGTCGAGTTTTAATGACAGGAACTTTTCAGACTTGAATCTTGGACAGACTTGCATGGCTTCAACACTTGATCTTGAAATACAGTTTCTTGAAGTATTAAACACATCCTAGATCTACCCAAATACAAGTAAAGTGCGTTTTGTCAAGGATTATCCAATGCCATAAAATAGTGACATATGTTCCTAACAAATGAATCAAATATGTCCTAACAAAGTTTATAAATTTTGAGAACTTGTTTAAATACAATTTGTCGTTAGTAAATATTGTTGGTTATGCTGACTTTAGCTGGTGCAATCTGGTCGAACCTCGCTGGCCACGAGTGGCTCGACAAGTTGTTGACCAACTATCGTTAGTGTAATTCAACAAGTTTAACTTATGATAGATGGTTAGAGGATTTGTTTGATCCTGTTGAGCTCATGTGGTGTCTAACAAACCACTAACCATCAAGTATGGTGCTATCATGTTAATTATTTTGCTCTAAAAGTAGTTTTAAAGAAAATGCGTTTTAAAAAGCCTCTTTGAAATTCTTATTTGTTGAGTTTCAAGATTTTGAGTGTCCTCTTGGAATGTTTTTTGCTCTTATATGATAAAAGTACATGGATTGATCTTCCTATGATAATGCTATGATTTTTGTCACCTTAAAGAATTGTGTATTTTTTTTTTTTTTTTTATGCTAGTTGGGGTTTTTTCCCAAACCTATTTCAAATGCATGTTCTCTCTTATATGTTAAACCTCACATGAACAGTTTCTATGGATTTTTTTTTGGAGCTTTTTATAATAATAGAAAAAAGGGGTTCTTAGGACTTTTGTCCTTATTTGTTAAACAGACATATCATTGTTTGGTTGGTCTTAAGGTTCCATGCTCATTCTGATTGTTGGTCGGTTTGAACATATATTCATAATCTTTGTGTGTGATTACCTTATAATATTATAAAGTGAATTTTCCAACTTAGATTCAGAAACTTGTCTGCACATGACTTGTGTAAAAGATATTTCCTTACAAAATTTTGTTATTGTTGTAAGATAGAAAAACTTTATTAGATGTTTTGCAAACCTTAGGTAAAGGGAAGACTTTTGAATGTGAAATTGTATAATTTTATGGATTTCGAAAGTCATTATAAAGTCTTCCTTGCAAACAGTTTGTTCAAAATGGACATAATTTTGTCTTCGTGACAAATGTTAAATTTACAAATCCAAGACTTCTTCTATTTTAACTAATAGTATTTTCTTACCACTTTGAAAAGCCTATAAGTTTAGTGGAGCGTATGTGACTTATATTTATAAAAGACAATTTTAATCCTAGTTTCAAATTTTGGACCTTGTGAAATGGAAGATTTTATGTGACTATTTTGGTTTCAAATTTTACTCCTATACTCTTGGTTTCAAGAATGGTTACCCTTAAACCCCTTTATGAATTTGATCTTTACAATTTGAACTACATATTTTGGTTTGAAACTTAAGCCATTGGTTGAAGTAATCCTTGACCCTTTTAGTTGAAAGGTTTATGTCAAAAATGTTAATGCCAATGATTGCTCGATTTTGTTTTGAGACACATAATTATGGGTTTAATTTCGGGGACAAAATTCTTTTAAGGGGGGAAGAATGTAACACCCCAACCTTTACCACACACACACACACACACACAAAAAGAAGGGTTAGATTTTTAGACCCACACGTGACACCCCGCACCTACCCACTTATTCTCAACCACACATCCTTACAAATATCTCTCTCCCTCTTGACCGGCTACCCCTCTTCTTTCACACTCAAAACACAAACACAAACACACAAACCCCTCCACCTCTCTCTCTCTCCTGAATCTCTCCTCCCTCTTGGTCTCTCAATTAGCTTCTGAAATTTTGGTCATCAAACTCTTCTCCATGGTTTGTCTTCTCCCAACATGAATGTAAGGTAAAATCTCCATGACCCACCTTCTAATATCTTTGGGTTTTTATCCTATATTGTTAACATTTCTCATTGTTGTGTGGGTTTTGTTTTAGGGGTTGTTTTGCCGCATTTGTTGGGACATATAAGACCTGATTGGAGGTTTTTAATTTAATGGGTGATATGGATTTATTGTTTGGCAACCATGTGAGTTGGGTTTCTTGGGAAATCATTTGGGTTTTTGATTTATATGGGAGATTTGGGTTAATTTTTGAAAGAGGGTTTCCTTGCATTTTGAAATGTCTTTGGCATATGTAGTTGTGATTGTGGTGTTAACTATATATTTGTGCAAATAATGTGAGCATGTGTGTTTTGCTTATCAAGTATTTGATGAATTGCCTATATGAGTTATAGGATTGAATTTCTTAACCTGTATTGTGATGGTTGTTATATTAGGTTATGGGTTGTAATCCTAGTTGTTTATGTGTGTTAACACAAGTAGCTTTAAGGTTAATCAAGTCTCAAAGCTTTTGGAATAGTACTACAATTATAGTAATTTTCTTTTGGGACTGCAAATTTGTCCTTGACAGATTTGAGTAAGCTGCATTATGTGATTCTTAATAAATAATAGAAAAATCATTTTGAGTTGAAATTTTGGTGGTACATACTAGATATATAATGGCTTCTCCCTATTTAATTTCAAGCCTTTTGGATAATACTAAGTGGACTAAATGAATTTTATAATAAGGGTTGACCTGTCGGAAGTTATCTAGAAAGTGTGATTAGGATGCTAAGACTTTATGGAATTTACTCCAAGCTTTTGTGGTGTAGTTTATCTTGTAAGTTCATATGTTCTTTCTTTGACAAGTGTTTTACTTTGGCTAATTTTATCATGGTTTGGTAGTGACATACGTTGTATCAAGTTGGTAAATGCACATTGTTTGCGGAAGGAAATTAAAGGCTTCGGTTATTTTGTAGTCCTATGAGTTTCTTGTATTCTTGTTTGGTTCCCTGTTGGGTAGGGTAGTTGTCTTGGGCTGGTCAAGCTAGGCTTTAGGGGCTTAGGTTTGATTTTTGAGGGAATCCTTTCTGATTTATAGAGACAAATTTGATAGTGTAATTTTTTAGTAGGCCTTGTTATTAATAGGTTTGATACTTGTGTTTTTAGGTTCCAAGGTACTTGGTGATGGAACTAGTAACTTGATTGGTTGAATGCGGTGCCCGGTTGAGGTAAATTTGGATTGGACTGCTGAGGTAAATAGCTTTTGAATGGGATTTTTGAAAAATAATCATGTTGCATAAATGTTGTTTTTGGGTTAGACACACTTTTGGAAACAACATGTGAAAACTATATTTTCCTAAAAACTATTGTGTCGTAACCTTAATATATATATATATATATATATATATATATATCGTAGCAGAAAATTAACGGATCTACTTCATTCGAAATTGATAACATGCACTAAGTAAATTTCAGAATTTGAGAACAAGAAAGTGTACCTTAGTGTGGTAAATTTCAAAACAAAGATTGTAAGCACTTGGGAATACTTTTAATCTTCACTCCAATTCCACTAATGCTCAAGATGTGTGGCCTCTCAATCAGTTTCTATGAGTTTGTTCAAGGGAGAATGAGAGATTGTCCTACACTCACATGCACCATTTCATGTTCTTACAAAAATTTGTATGTTTCTCCCCTTACAACTGATTATCTAATCGGACTGGCCTTCTGGGCCTTTCCAATTGGGCTTAAGTATGTGGCTTGGAGTGGGACCAAAAGGGACCAATAAGACACTAGCTCCAATGGGACTTGGGCTTTTCTGTCAACTCTTGACAAATCCAAAGTTACCATTAACTATATTTAATACCACTATATAAATATAGTTGAACTCTAGGCTTTATCTATAAATTATATCCCAAGACTTTATTATACATGCAACCCCTTCATAAAATATTCGCAGTAATACAAAGTCATAAATGTAGACTGCCACTTTGTAAATTACTACATCTTAATCCTTGAATACCCGGTTTAATCATTTTAAATTATTCATCATATATTTATGAAATCCAATTTCATAAATATATATACTTTAGTAACTACTTACTAAAGTGGTTAGGCCTAACACTCTGAATAACCGTACCCATTAAACTAATCTCAAGGGAATTATTTATATCTTCGTTAAGAGACTATGAATTCCATCTTGAAAATATATGTTCCATCAATACTAAATGTGGCTGCCCGACATACTAAGATTTTGACTGTAACTTTAGATCTCACTCTTGATATATCAAAGTAACCTACATTTCATGATCAGGTCCATTATTCTCTCAGGATTAAGAGTTCATGCAAATATAAGTTGTGAGATTTATTATTCATTTGACAGTTCTTAGGAGAATAATAAATCTCACAGCAGTCCAGTTCAATATGTCTTAACTCTTAAAACATATCAATATATTAACTAGAAGTCTCCACTTCCATGATCAAGACAAATCATTGTAGTTGATATGTTATAGTCCTCGCAGATGAAATGCCCAATTTCATCACCGACTACGAACCATAATTCTGAATTTACAAAGAACTTGTGATTTATATTTTCTGTGACTTTTCACATAAATCACATATTATGCATCTCATGGACTATATGATAATGCCCGAATATTCATGTTACCATTATTTCAGATAATAATAAAACAAATTTATTAAACATAATATTAAGTCATACATAATGTCATACACAATGTCACACTTAATATCATACATAGCATCATACAATAGGATTTAAGGACACTAATCCTAACAATATATATATATGAAAATGCATCTTATTTGATATTGCATTTGGAGAAATGCATGAATTGTTGGCATGGAAAATATGAGCATCTTTGATTTAATATTTGATAATGAATTCATGAATTTTATGGTTTACTAGAAAATTTAAAGATGCTTATCTTGTCTCATTATTTGGGAAATTGATAGAAAATCTTTTTGACAAGAATGAAGTTGAAAATCTTACAAACTTTGTGGAAGTTAGATTATTTGAGATTTTCTGAAAATATCTTGATATAAACTAGGCATTTGAAAGTAATATAACCTGTGAGTTTTATGTGGTTTTAATACCATACCATGTGTGATTTCCAGATGATCACCCGATTAAGTTTCCATAATCTTTGTGACAACGAAATCAGATCTAGGTCAGCACCCTTTCACTTTGGATGACGTGTTCTTCCCTACTGCCCATAGGGGAAGAGGTTCCTTGATTATGTGTGGGTGAGACTGCTGTCCATGGAACCTAAAGACCACATGCAAAAGAGGTCTTACTTGACGCGATCTCCCTACTGCCCATGGGGGGAGAGAAAAATCTTAAGGGTATTGGTGAGGCCACTATCCATGGGGCCAAGAGACTGCATACTAGAGATGACAATATCATGCCAGTTATGAATGGGTGGATCCCCTGACTGGTCTATGTGGTAGTATGGTATATTTGTGATAAATTACCGTATATTAGATTTTATGGCTTTGGAATTATATTATTAGTGCTCACAAATTGTAATATATAGTTTCATGGTATTATTTTGAGAAACTTTGTTTTTCAGCATTTAATCATTCTTGGGGACTCAATCTTGCTATGTTCAACGAGGCCACGATTAATTCTATCAGAGGTTAGGCTCTTGAGACTTGTTAGCCATGGGCCTAGTAGGCCTAGATTCTGTCGTTAAGGTTGCCTATCCTAGGAAGAATTGTGATTATATGTTGATCCATTTGGAGTTTTGGAATTTCATGTATATTTGGAGGTATCATTTGTTATTTTTATTGTTTGTAAATGTCTCATAAAGCTCTGACTTATATTGTGGAGAGTTCACAATGTTTATTTATCTTTTATCCCAAAAAAAAAATCCCCTACAATATCTCTATAAGGCTCGGTTTTTCATGCTTTGGACCCTTTTGCATGACAAGACCGGTTTAGGTTATATTGGTGAAGGAGGCTCAAGCAACGAACCTAAGAAGGAAGTGAGGTTCGTATTGGCCAAAATGTAGAAAAGTCTCAAGTAGAGAAGCTCGAGATTGAGACTCCTGTTGTTGCGAAGAGAACAATTGGTCCAAAACCAAAGGAAAACGGGAAGTCATTACCCAAAAGTCAAACGGGACCTCAAGTGAAGCATTTTTGCTATCATTGTGGCATGTGAGGCATATAAGACCAAATTGCTTCAAGCTTCAGGCACTCAAGAGAGTTGAATCTTTGCACGGTCAAGAAAACTCAAGAAGTATGCCAAAAGAAATTCAAGCTAAATGTGAAAATGAGAGAAAACTCATTGGAGATGTTATGGAAATGTTGAAGAACATTTCATTATGTCTTGCTAGCTTCACCCCGAATTTTGAGAGTTATGTCGGTCATACCCCTCCATCTAAGGATCTCACCCAAAACACTTGTATGGTGTGGGTGAAGAAGGGTACTCATGCATAATCACTCACTATGCCCATGCATTAATTCTTCCAACGTATTAGGGTTATAGTTCATGCATCATGGTATATGTAATCTTCTTATGTCATTGCTTCTGTATTAAGCATGTTTCTTTTTCAAGCCTTTGTTTGTTTTTCCATGTTTTTGTTGATCTTACTTTGTTTGTTCTATTTTTGAGTGCGTTGAAAAATTCAAAAACCCATAAAAAGTGAAAAATCTTAAAAAGTTTGATCGTTTGTGTTGTGTATATCACATGTGAGTTTGGCTTAGTACCTCCGTACTAATAACATAGTGCATTTACGAGATTAGTTTGTTATGTATGCACATTCATTAAGTGTGAGCGACATCTAAAAATCTACATTTGATTGTTGTAAATAGATTTTGAAGCTTGTCATGAATGATTGGTCAATAGTCTTACTTGATCTTGATACATACGTAGACTTATGCCTATATATCTCCTCACATTTTTTTTTTCTTTTTCAAAAGAGTTCTATAAATTTCAATCTCTAAAAAGAGAAAGAGCTAAAAAAATCTTGCTTCAAAAACTAGTTTGACTAGGAAAAGATGGAGCAAATATGTATTAAAATGTATGGTGCCAAAGTCAAAGGCTTATTTGTAAAAAATATATCAAAAAGTTCACGGCATCATTTCTCAAGAATTTGAGTTGTATTTGATCAAAAGTATGAAAAAATGGAAGCCAAATGAAAAGCTTTTAATCAAAATGTAAACACATTAGTGAGAGGTCATATATGTTTATTTCTACAAGTGAGATAGGTCACTTGACTTTGTACTAGTTGTGTATGACTTGATTGAATTGATTATTGAAGCTTCATACTAGACTATGGACTAATACATACTTGATCCACACACACAACATACAAGTCTAATGTTCAATGAATGCCTATTCTATTTGTGTGATTGTACGTGTTCAAATGTGATGTGCATACTCAATTGCTTGATGATCAAACACAAAATATTTTTGAGTATTTTATATGTTTTTGAAAGTGTTTTTATGTTTTTGTGTGTTTAGAGTTTTTCCAAACTGTCAATTTCATTTTTTTTTTTTTTTTTTTTTGAAAAACTCTTTCAGAGGCATTTTCGCGAGTATGAACCTACTCGTGAAAATGAGGAAGAAAATTTCAGTATTATCTAAGGTATGTTTTAACACTTTTTCACTCTTGTTTCTTTAGATTAAGTCTTAGATTCTAGGATTTCTAGGATTGGGTTATTTTTGAAAAGTGTTAGTAAAACCTACTTTTCTTGCAATTGTTTTTTTTTAATTTCTTGATTAGGCTGTGTCCCATTGTGTTTGTTTGTGTTTGTGTTGGCCCCAAGTGACATTTTTAACATGTATTTAGGCAAGATTTCATCATGTTCATGCATTGTTTTACATGTTAGTGGTTTGTATGCACTCTAAGTGTTTGATGAAATGCCCAAATGACATTTTATCATTGTTTTGGACTCCGATGAGTACCAATTTTTGGGGATTATTATGTTTTTACATTCTTAACATGTTTTAAACACTGGTTGGGTGTTTCACACACTTTTCCCCATGAGTGCCTTGTCATGCATTGCTCATGCATCTCACATGCACACCACATGCACACTTGATGCGCACATAATTGATCACTTGACATGTTTTGCACTTTACTCATGCTAGGCAAGTCTTGTTAGACTTTTAGCACTTGAAACATGTCTTTGTGACTTTATTTGCTGGCTTTTATGTTCTTTCTAGGATTTTTGTTCATTTTATAGACTAACTTGTATCTAATCAAGTTTGTTTCCTGTTTGTGTCTGTCCTTGTTTCTATGTATTTGTGCTTGTTTTGCAGATGTCTCCTATTAAGAAAAAGGCCACAAAGAAGCCTTCAAAGCATCCTCGCACCTCCTTAGATTCATTCTAGAATGATAGTGCTGATATGGCCTTCAATGATCACTACAAAAAGGGCCCCAATCATTCTAGAGAGGACTGTGGACTTAGAGTCCCTAGAGGGCACTTTCATTTCGGAAGTGTTCAAAGAAAGAACATGGACGAAGTTGTTGAATCCAATGGGCAATGTATATGAAGATGTCATTTGAGAATTCTTCACCAATGCCATTGTGGAAGGAAATCACATCAACTGTTGGCTAAGAGGGAGAGAGTTCTCAATTTCATGGGAATTGATTCAAGAGATTTTGGAGATTCGTCCAACGACTCCTCACACATCTCTACAATATGTTGTGAGAAGGGAGAAACTAGAACCTCTCAAATGCAATTCCTTGGTGGACGACTCAACAAGAAGGCCTTGCACACCATTACGTTCACCTCGAAAATGCGAACTTTGGCCTACATCATCATCTTCAACCTCTACCTGGTGAGGAACTAGACGAACTTGTCAGCACCGAGGACCATTTTCCTATATGATTTCTTCACTTATAAGGAGATTGACATTTGCATTCACATTTATCACATCTTCACCAAAAGCATCACAAAAAGGAATTCAAGGCTAACTCTACCATTCCCAAGCCTTGTCATGCCTCTTATTTTAAGGGCAAAGGTAAAGATTCCAAATGGACTTCAAGTAATGCAAAGAAAAGATCCATTAGTGCGCAGACCATGATCAGAAGCGAAGCCCATATTCCTAGATCGTCTATTGGTGTCTCTCAAATTCCAAGATATGATGTTGCTGAATAAGGAGGAGACACTGAAGAGGAAATTGAGCACTTCACTTCAATTTCGAAGGACACTGCCCAACCTTCTTCCTATGTGCGTGCAAGAGCACCCAATTGCCTTGATCATCTAATCGAAAGGGTTGAAAAGTTGTATGTAATGCTAGCTTCCCATATCAGCCACTCCACATCTCAAATTCACCTACCTTCAAGGCCAAATCATTGCCCTCTCATCTCAAATTGATGACACGATGAGGAAGCTGGAGCCGGAGTTAGATTCGGAGTTCGATACATTCTAGTCTCTTTGGCCATTCCAATAAAAAAGGGGGAGTAGTTTGAGAGGGAGTACAACTTGAGGGGGAGCATATATTTAGTATACATTGGTTTATTTTGGCAATTTCTAGTTTACTCTAAGTTTTTATAGCTTTTGGATATTTACTATGCTTTCATTTAAAGTTTTGAAGTACTTCAGATTAAAACTTAGTTTTCTTTGAAACTATTTTGTACCCTGGTTGTTATAGCCGTTTCTTGATGCTTATTGCTTTCTATTACTTATAGCCGTAGTCTCTTTAGTGCATCATGTATTTGTTGGACATGCAACTGATTTTAGCATTGCTCTTAATTGCATTGCATGTCTGGATGATTATTTACTTGATAAATGTTCATTGTGGTCATTTCTTAATGACTGTTCATGTTTGATCAAGTTATGCTTTATAGCTTACATTTCATTTGGTATCTTGATCGCTTTTTACTTGTTCCTTACACGTACCTTGTGTTCTACTTGTCATGAACTTAATGAAAGTTTGTTGTATATGCAAGTGTTTCAAGATACAGGTGTATACGGTGCAAGTACTTCACAGCTTCTAGAATTAGGTGTGAGTGAGTTTTGCAGGACAAAATTGGCCTTTGCCCCTTTCTATCAAAGTATCTAGTATTTTTCCCATCTTTTGAAACTAATTAGGGAAATGCTCCTCTTTTGAAAACCAATTTTCTCAAAATCGAGTTAAGCCTTATAGTGGCATTTTTAAGAAACCTATAGTGACGTTTTAAGGGCCTATAGTGGCGTTTTGTAACTTGAGCTCTATGAAATCGAGTTATAGGTAAAAAAAAAATATAAAAAAAAGTTGTCTATAACTCAATTTCATGGAGCTCGAGTTAAAAAACGTCACTATAAGTCTTTAAAACGTCATTATAGACTCCTTAAAACGCCACTATAGGGCTCCAGAAATTTTTTTTTAAACTAGATTTTGAGAAAATCGAGTTTCAAAAGATGAACATTTCCCTAATTAGCTTCAAAATATGGGCAAAATGCTAGATATTTTGATAGAAAGGGGGTAAAGGCCAATTTTGTCCTTCAAAAGTAGAAGTATTGGTCGTAGTAGCCATTGATGTACTTCAAGCTTCTATGAGAGAAAGAAAAAGAAAAAAATTTGGGATTTAGTGGACCCTAGAATTTTTGCTCTGATAGCATATCAAGATTTAGACTTTGGAAAATCTGATTGTATTAAGTGTGTTGAATAGATACAAGCTCTGGCTAATATATACATGCAGAGAAGAGTAACAGAAAATAACAGGAAAACTAACAATCTATCTACCTAACTGAACCAGCACGTGCCAAAAATGTGGCAACTTATTATAACTACTGCATACAATAAGCTACAAGTCGTTTATCAAAATAAACTCTAAACTACAGTCGTTTTGGTCTCTTTTAATTTGCAGTTCACTTTGTCTTCGATCTCTTCTTGACTTGAATAATTCTTCTTCTTCTTCTGATAATTCTAACATATATATATCCAAATCTTGGAGTTTGCGAGATTAGTATTATTTTTTATTTTATTAATGCGAGAATAGTATTCACTTGCCATAAGGAATAAAAATAAATGGTTAATTAATTGTAACTATCTATCATAGATTATATGCTCACCACGTTAGTGGCAAGGAAGGTGGGCTGGGTTTTAATGCACTTGCTAATGATTCTAATGTAGAGCATATTGGACCTTGGACTTGGATATGGAAATTGAAGTGGTCAATGTACAAAATTTAAGGCCCATGTTCAAGAAGAAAGTTTTAAGCACCTGAAAACGTGAAGCGAGGTTGCATGCATGCTCCGATTGCTACTATTTCTTCCCCACAGAATTCCCTTAGCTCTGAGAAGAAGCATAGAAAGCTCTGGTGGGAAAGGAAGATTGCGTAGCTGGTGAAGACCATTCTCATAAACGACACTTGCATGCTTAATGATATATATACTAAAGGTGGAAGTTTCCCAAGTTTTTTCCTTTCTTTTTAAACCTCAATTTATTTCTAGTAATTTAGAGAGAATTCATGTTAGGATTCGTATCACTTTCTTTTTTAAATCTCTATTTGATAGATGGTTTGCTAGACCACCCTTCATTTCTCTTTCCATTGTACAAGATGGCATTACTTTGTGTAGAATAATCTGCCTTTTGATTGGGGGAAGTTTTTAAAGTTACCATTCCTTTAAGATCTAACTAAGGGTTTGTTTGGATATCGATTATTTTGCTGAAACTGAAAACTTATTGTTGAAAGTACTGTAAATAAAATTAATTAAAAGTTAGTCAAAATAGTACAGTAAAACTCATGAATAATGCCAAAAAGTGCAATGAGATCATGAATAGTAACAAAAATAAGCTGAATAGTAAAATAATTTATAATTTTAATTCACGTCCAAACGTACATTAAATCTCCAATAATCTGCCTCCACAAGTCGCCAAATGTGAGTCAAAACTTCTGCCCTTGTTGTCCTCGTTGCAACTTCCAGTTGAAGATCTGATCTCTCCAAACCGGTGGTAGTCATGGCAATGCCTTTGAAACTCTCTCTCTCTCTCTCTCTCTCTCTCTCTCTCTGTTTTGTTCTGTGTTCTTTTTTTTTTTTCTAAGACCTCTCTGTTTTGTTTGATAAAGCTGTAGTACATGGCCTAATAAAAAACGCCTTGACTGTCTCGCTCATCGTGTACCACAAAACATCAGATCACATAATTATTGATATATTTAATTTTTGTTGATGAGATTGATATATTTATTCATGCATTAGTGAATTTCAGTACCAGTGTCCCACGATAGCACTACTACCACAGTAGCTTAAGCTTCCTCAACTGTCCTCTTTAATATTTTAATAATATTTTATATTAGATGTAAAATTGATAACAATGGTTTACTATTTAGTTTGGTTAGCGATTTAAGTGAATCAACTACATTTTTTTTTTATAATCAGTAAATCAACATTGACATCGTTATGCATTTAATTATATAAGTATTTGTTTATTTATTATGTTTGCTTTGAATTTAATTTTTTTTATTTATATTAAGAAAGTTATAATATAAAAAATACATTTAAAATATAGATTTTTATATTTATTTAGGGATTATTTTAGTCAAATTTTGTATCTATATTAATTTAATATATTTAAATAATTATTAAATTAGTTATGATATTATTGCGGTTCGACCTTAGTTTGACTTCGGTCTGACCTTAAAAATCTTGAACCACTTTCTTTTACGGTTCATTGAACAGTCCGGGTCTGAAAACCATAATTAAAAATGCAAGATCAAAACTTTGTTTAATTCACTTATAGAATTTTTTGTTTTCCAAAGTGAAAAAGGTAATTTCTAGCAACCAAAAATGCAATTGGCTTATTTATTTTGTGTGAAAAGTTAATTAATTTGTTAAAGATTGACAAAAGTATAATTATATTCAAGCTAAAATGTAAATTAAATTTTATAAGTTTGACTGAAATTCATTTTATGCTTTTAACTTTACTTTCGTGTAGTTAAATTATTTAAGTTTCAAATTTATTCAATTCAAGCATTTTGTCTAATTCTGTAAAAAAAATTTCTATTAGGTAGCTTGTATGGTTGACCCAAATTTTAACAGAATTATATGGTAGACCTAAATTTTATGATACCATTTTATTTATATTAGGTAACTTGTTTATTAGACTTAATTTTAATTAATAATTTTGGCATGCCATTTTTAAAATTTTCATACTTAATAATTTACAACTTCTCATACTTCTTTTTATATTTATATAAATTAATTTAACAATGCGGTTCAATTGGTAGCTCTCGTAATTTTCTTTGTAAGGATTCTTAAACTGCATAGGATTGGTGTGTTCCCGCTTAGTACTTGCGAGTTGCGAATCTTGCGATGCTTTATGTATCTATGTTTTTAATTTATTTTTAATTTTTTATTACCATTACTGAATAAAGTTCCCATATTTAATGAGATGGAAAGTGTTTTTATTTGATCATAGCTCTCAATCTTTAAAAGATGGGGAACAATGTTTTTGGACAAATAGTTGAAAGTGGATATGCACTAAAACTTGCTGCCATATATGGTTTATGGTTAATTTATATGGTTGGGAAATTTGCTGCCAAAGTGCCAATAAGCGTTGTGTGAGTATCATTAGACAGCTATAATTTGAAGCACGCACGGTGCCTGGTAAGCCATTGAAAGAGACTAGAGAAATAACATATAGCATTTTTTCCCAGAACATAAAACGAAACGTTACAGGGAATAATGAAATACTATATGTTTATAGGTGTTGTTTTTTCAGTCAAAAAAGCATTGGGATACCTTAATCATTGACTAATTACTTGCGAATAGGAATATGAAAACGACATGTTATAGGAATAATAAAAGGATGCATAGTGTTTATTTCATACTTGTTGTTGCACACAGCAGTACAAAAGCATAATTTCAATTCAAAACACCACCCTTTTATTATGGGTAGATACTAACACACACAACCATATACACATACATTTTATTTAAAAGAAAATCATGTTCTAGAGAAACAGCATCAAAGACAACAAGTTTGATGAACAGCCAGAAAATGGATATTTTGCAGCACTATCCAGCTCATAAGGGGTTGCCAATGGCATCATGGTCCATGTGTGGTTGGATTAGGGCAAGAAGGTGGGACTGGACCTCTTTTCAGTGTAACATATTCACCACCATGAACCATCTGACCAGCACTCATATGCATCTCATGGTTTCCGGGGTGAGGAGGAGTGGCATACAGAACTGGCAGACCTCTTGGACCTGGAGTCTCTCCTTTATTGACTACATATTGCTCTTTAACCAGTGCTTCAACAGTTGAGCTAGATAAGGACTGCTTCTTCCTCCCCTCCACCTCCATGCTTGGATTCAGAGGCCGAGCTTCAGATCTAAAAAAAAAAAACAATATCAGAATAAATCACACGCAAAAAATTAAACAGAGAAAAATAGTTTGGTATATATATCCATATATATGTATATATATATAAGACTTTTAGAAATTTTTTAAACTAAAACTGTTATAAGTTCATTGTGAATGCTTTAACATGATGTGGACTCGCTGGGTCTAGTGGAAAGATACACAATACAAAAGTAATTGCTTTTCGTTGAATAGGTCAACTATGATAGATGAAAAAAAGATATAAGTCATATAACTATCAACTGCTATTCCATCTTTTCACGACTTGTCACTAATCATAAGGTAAGATATTCTTTTATTTAGATAAGAAATGCTAGCGACGTATAAAATGACATAATTTTATGCCACAACTCGTTATGTGGCGAGTTGTGCGTAGTAGATGTATGAAGATAAGTTCATATGGGGACACACTTTTGCCAATCAAAACTTGTCATAGAAGAGTTTTGACACAAAATTGTGTCATTTTATATATCACTAACATTATTCTTTAGATAATAAAAAAAATAAAAAAATAAAAAAGCTAATATTTTCCATGTGGCGACATATTGACATGTATCTCATGTTGGATACGTGTATTCTTCCTCTCACAATAAATCTATGCAACTATGAAAATAGCTCATTATAAGAGAGAGAAGATTGCTTATATTGAAATTATGATTGAATGAAGGTTGTGAAGTTATGCTTGAATAAACGATACAAAAAATGTGGACTTTTGCAGGTTTGCAGCTTTTTAAAAAAATGCTTCAATAGATAGTGATATTGTAATTTTTTCTTAAAAAACCACTAAAAGAGATATATTGCAGCGTTTATAAGAGTGACTGTTGCTAATTTATTTGGATTTAGAAGCATCTTTTAAAAGGCTTTTATTAAAACGCTAAAATAAGGAATTTTTTTTTTTTGGCATTAGAATTCCAAAACCTAAAAAATTTGGCACAAAAAATTATCAAATCCCCAAAGCCAAAAAAACAGTACTCCCAGGTTCACATTAAAAATAAATAAATAAATTTTAAAAAAACACTTTAATCCCCCAAAACCAAAAAACACTCCCACGTTAACATTTAAATAAATATAAATTAAAAAAAAAAAAAAAAAAAAAACCAAATTCCAATCCTCTTATCCCAACAAACACTCCCACGTTCAAACTTAAAAAAAAAAATATAAAATATAAAATATAAAAAGCCCCAAAATAGTCCCACGTTCCACCATAACTTGATAACTTCCAAATCTTTTTTTTTTTTTCTCTAAAAAATTTTTTTCTCTAAAAAAACAAAAAGCCTAATTCCTAATTTTACTCTCCCTAGTTTTTAATCCTAATCCCAGCTTCCATTATCTTCTCAAAAAAATTCTCATCTCCCACCAAAAAAAGAAAATCTCATCCTAACCATCTTCCATTATCTTCCCAAAAAAATTCTCATCTCCCACCAAAAAAGAAAATCTCATCCTAATCCCATCTTCCATTGTCTTCTCAAAAAAATTCTCATCTTCCACCAAAAAAGAAAATCTCATCTCCCACCAAAGTTTTTATCAAGCTCTGGCATACCCACAAACACCACACCACTGTGGCTTAGCTCTCTCTCTCTCTCTCTCTCTCTCTCTCTCTCTCTCTCTCTCTCCCCCCCCCCCCCCCCCTATTTGCTAATTATAAATTTTATTTTATATGAGAGAGACAACAACAAGTGCTCTACAATCTATCAGCCTCTCTCCCTATTTTTTGTGGTTTTAATTTTGTTGAGTGAGGTAAAGTTTATTTATTTATTGAATTATTAGGAAATTATGTGCGTGTTTTTGGAATTGAGCTTTGTGGGTATCTAGGTTTATTGATATTATTTTGTAGTTTCACTTCATGCTTTCATATTGTTGATGTGGGCTGTGTGGAAGGGAATAGAATTCCCTAGCCGACGAAAGTAACCTACCCTATATTATATATATATATATATTAAGCCTTTTGGCTTTGGACTACTTCGTATGTGTTGCAGTAGATTTAGGTAGATTGGTAAGTGTTCCAAAACCTAGCCGCAAGCCATATAGAGATCAAGAATTCTATTAGCCTAGTAAGTGCAGCCACTTAAGAAAAAAATAGATAAAAAGAGAGGCAATCAACTTCTATTCTTATTATTTCTTGTGAGAGAGTGTTAGGGTATAATTGGGATTTGGGTTTCTTAAGGGTGTTCTTGTGCACTATTATATCTCCCTGTTTTTATTGTTAAATTTCTCTGCCATCACTGTAGAGGCAGGCAGTTTGCCAAACCATGTAAATTCCTATGTTTTTTGTGTGTGCTTGTTATTCAATTCTACTTATATACTGTTATTGATTTGAGTCTAGGAGTGCTATTTGCACAACACATATATTTCATGATTTATGTTGGAGTTGTTTTGACGAAGGAATTATAAATTTTGTAAATGACGTTATTAATTTTTATTATTGTAATTTGTGTTGTAGGTAAGAAACATAAGTAGCAGTTCGTTGCAATAATCAATCATCCGGCATGAAACAAAAATCATTATTTTATAACAACTATAAATTTTATTGTTGAATTTCACAACATTAATATTTGTACTTATAGTGAATTGGTGAAACTTGGTGGTGTAATCACATTATATGAATAAAGGAATTTTTTTTTTCATGTGTACAATATTTGGAGCATTGTGTGTTTGCAGTTTAAATATGAGCTAGTATATATTTGTAATAAAGTTATTAAGATAAATGTTTATAAAAAAAAGTTACTAAAATAAATGTTAATTTTTAAAAGAAAGTCAATTATTGGGAAAAATGCTTTTCTTAATTAAATTTTATTTTTGAAACTTTAAGCAGCGTTTTGAAAAATGCTGCAAAACGTACTTTATTGCAGTGTTTGTCAAAAACCACTACAAATTTGTTATTTGTTGCAACATTCTATAAACGTTGCAAAAATAATGTTGCAAAACAAAAACTTTATTGCATTGTTTTTAAAAAGTGCTGCAATAGGAAAATTGTTGCGGCCAGCTAGCGGTACTATTGCAGTGGTCAAAAAAGGTGTTGCAAGAAAATGTTGTAAAACATTTTGCAGTGTATTTTTGGGAGTTTTGCAGCCTTTGTAGCCGCTGCAATAGAACCAATTTCAATGGGGGATAACACGTCGAAGATGCAAAATTTTAAATATACCAATTAGAACTTTCTTTGTAGCTTATGTAACTTGTAGTTCCTTAGAGCACTGATGAGCTTGTTTCTTTTGTTTTAGTACTTGGGTTTGGACTGTTGTAGTTGTACATTGAGTTTGGAGTTGTTGTATTCTGGTCCATGCTTTAACAAAAATCGTTCGTTCATATAAAAATAAGAAAAGACAACAGAGAAGGGTATTGAATAAACTTACAGAAGATGAGGGATAAGTACAACCAAGAGGACGAGGGACAAGCATTGAAGGCGTAGCTCAGACCTATACATTTTTCTCTGTAATTAAGAAGAACTTGGACATCAATAGGTTTCTTTGTGCCATAAAGATAAAAGAGTATTTGAGCAAAAGAAGTGAAATAAGAATAATTGTTTCATAAAATTATCAAATATTCACGGTGCATATAAGTAAAGACATTCAAGAAAATAATTCTAAGCTCCCCTAGCGAACGGAAAAATACACCCTAATTCATGTGTATATTTCCTCACACTTACAACTCATAGAATACACCAACTGTGAGACTAACACAGCTGTGAGTAGGAGGAAATATGCCCTCAAACAGGGCATACTTCCTCCTACCGAACTGTGATCTTGAAAAATCCTAACAATTTATAAAAAATGTGGCGGTAGAGTAGTAATACTCAATTCTCCAATTGACCACGTTGCATGAGCGCATGAGGTGGGCAAGCGTCAGCTGTACAGCTGGTCTAATAAATTTTTATTTTTTTTTTATTTTTTTTTTACGTAAAGTTCAAGAGGCAAGATTACAAATCCCAAGAAACGAATCAAAGAATATTGTGGATTCACATGGCATATCAATTTAAATATATTATTGTAGTCTCTTAGATAATAATAATAATAATAATAATAATAATAATATATTTATTATTATTGTTATACCACGTCTGATGAGTATAAATGCCAATGCTCATATTGCCGCAGGACTGAAGGTTTATTTAAAACAAATTCTTTGTATATTCGATTATAATTTGTTATGTATATGTGGGGCTCTATTGCACTAACCACGTTGGCCCACTACATGCGGCCCAAGGCCCGCGCCGAGGATAGTGCTAAGGCCGAGGACAATGGAAAAAACCCAGGACGTTCAAGGCCCGCTCCGAGGATGACCTGTCCTCGGCACACCGACCTCACTAAAGGGAAAATATCCCACCTCCGTTGAATATATCTCACCAACATTCTGACCACTTTAATGGTGAGGTGACCTAAAAACCCTAAAGCATCAATCACTTCAACTATTATAAAGCCTGCAAAGGCGGCTGGGAAATAACATAAAGCCTGCAAATACATATGATGGGACAATCCCCTACGCCTAGAGGCCCAGATTATTGCCAGATGGACGGCTAAGATTAACAGAAAGAAACAATATATAATTAAGGGATTTCCCAACAAAAGAGGGAGGAGAAATAATGGATCCTCGGCCTGGGCCGAGGACAAGGAAGCTTCATAAACACTTAGCCAAATTCAGACATTGAGAATCCAATGGATCTCATGTCCTCAATTTTCATTATAAACTTTATACCGGTCATTGATTATTTCGGTGATGCCAAGTTCTTGAACCCACTCTTCTACAAATGTTATTGTTAAGGGTCCGTTACAAATTGAGTCCCTACAATTGGCGCCCACCGTGGGGCCGAATTTGTGCGCTGGCAAGTATGGTGATCGGTGTAAAGAAATCAAGGGCAACTTTTTCAGAAACAATTTACTAAAAACGATACAATCTACTACAGCAATAATCACTCAGAAGCCAACGATCACAAGAGCAAAAATATGCGAAAAATAGAAAGAGTAAAAACAAGTCTACTTCTTTTATTCATACATAAAGAAAAATTCATTACATCTTTTACAAGTGAAGCCCGTGGGGCTTGTTCTAAAGCTAACTACAAAGGTAGACGCTTGACAAAGCCGGCAGAGGAACAAGTGGTAGAAAGCAACGATGGCAGAAGAACAAAAAAAAAAAAAAAAAGGGAGAGTAGAGGAAGAGATGAAGAACAAATATTAGAAAAGAAGTGAAGGACGAGAGGAGGAAAGAAAAGAAGAAGGCTCGTTGAGGAGTAAAAGAGAGAAGAGAGAAGAAGAATTAGAAGAAAGGAAAGCTACATAGGAGGTGGAAGAGGTCGCGGCACAGGACGGCTCCGCTTCTGGGTTCCGCCTGATTTCCCTCCCACCCCCACTGCAGCTGGCTTGGGGGGTCAAGTACCCAAACCCAAGGGAAGGTGGTTACGTTCTTCTTGGATCCTCCTCCAGGCGGCGAGGAGGGCTCCTCCTCTGGTTAGGTTGAAAAGAAGAAGAATCTTCGGATCTCCCCTGCACCCATCCCAGCGTAGCGGCCAGGATCGGAGTGCCATCCTCGGCTCCTGATAGGGGCAGTGCATCCCCAGGATCACCCTTTTCAAGGGCTAACTCATTCGAAGGGGCTCAAGCGGCTATGTTTGGCAGAACCTTTTTTGGGAGATACTTTTGGGAGGAGTTTACGATGGATACTTGTCAAGTGTGAAGGAGAAGGTTGCCCTGGAAACGTCTTATATAGAAGGCGGGATATTGATGAGGGCCAATCTGCAATAAATCCCAGGGAGAGATTTCCGGAGGCAATAATGCCGCCCAAATTCCCAAGGGGCTTGTCAACCGTTAGATCCTCATAGATCCATGGCCGGTATTAATGAGGAGACGCCTCATTAAACGAGAAGACACCGAAGCGTCAGAACACGTTGCTTGGACAACCCAGGAGACGCCTCGTTATCAGAAGAGTCCCACCAAACGAAGAGGCAAAACACGGCAAGGTCTTATCCTCCACCAACTCCAGCCCCATTTATTATTATTATTATTTTTCTGCTCGAAAAATGTGATTATTTAATGCTTATTGTAAATTGTAGTAATGTAAAATTAAACGGCCACGGATAAGTAGATAAAACTGATTGAAATGAGAAAACTAGGTACTGGACAGAACCAAGGCATTGCATAGTTCTCGGACCCAAGCCTCTGGGGAAACCAGATACTTCAAATGATTAAAACGAGAAAACTAGGTACTGGACAGAACCAAGGCATTGCATGGTCCTCGGATCCAAGCCTCTGAGAAAACCAGATACTTCAGATGATTAAAACGAGAAAACTAGGTACTGGACAGAACCAAGGCATTGCATGATCCTCGGACCCAAGCCTCTGGGGAAACCAGATACTTCAGATGATTAAAACGAGAAAACTAGGTACTGGACAGAACCAAGGCATTGCATGGTCCTCGGACCCAAGCCTCTGGGGAAACCAGATACTTCAGATGATTAAAACGAGAAAACTAGGTACTGGACAGAACCAAGGCATTGCATGGTCCTCGGACCTAAGCCTCTGGGGAAACCAGATACTTCAGATGATTAAAACGAGAAAACTAGGTACTGGAGAGAACCAAGGCATTGCATGGTCCTCGGACCCAAGCCTCTGGGGAAACCAGATACTTCAGATGATTAAAACGAGAAAACTAGGTACTGGACAGAGCCAAGGCATTGCATGGTCCTCGGACCCAAGCCTCTGGGGAAACTAGATACTTCAGATGATTAAAACGAGAAAACTAGGTACTGGACAGAGCCAAAGCATTGCATGGTCCTCGGACCCAAGCCTCTGGGGAAACCAAATACTTCAGATGATTAAAACGAGAAAACTAGGTACTTGACAGAACCAAGGCATTGCATGGTCCTCGGACCCAAGCCTCTGGGGAAACCAGATACTTCAGATGATTAAAACGAGAAAACTAGGTACTGGACAGAACCAAGGCATTGCATGGTCCTCGGACCCAAGCCTCCGGGGAAACCAGATACTTCAGATGATTAAAAGGAGAAAACTAGGTACTGGACAGAACCAAGGCATTGCATGGTCCTCGGACCCAAGCCTCTGGGGAAACTAGGTACTTCAGATGATTAAAATGAGAAAACTAGGTACTGGACAGAACCAAGGCATTGCATGGTCCCCGGACCCAAGCCTCTGGGAGAAACCAGATACTTCAGATGACTAATGAGATAGAGAAACTCGATACTTCCAGCAGGAAGAACATTTCACTATGAAAACTAAACGTTAAGGAAAACCAAGGTCTTGTATGGTCCTCGAACCCAAACCTACATGGGAACCAGTCACTATGAAACAATACAAACGCTGAACGAAACCAGGGCTCTTGTACGGGTCATGAGCTAAAAACTGAGGCGAAGCCAATTCCCTTCCAGGTGCCAAATAAACGAGTCCCATCAGGGACAAAAACCATGAGAAATCGAGTGCTATAGCACGAACGACGCAAGCCTATCCATTCTCGGGCAACCCTTTGCACAAAAAGAAAGCTGCAAAAACAGCTGAAGTAGCGATAACACTGTCGGTACGGTAAAACCCAACAGGCCGAGAAAAGGCGCCGAGGAAATCAAAATCCTCCTCCCCGCCCAAGGGGACGTGCAGCAGAATTTTGAGGGGCTATTGTGGGGCCCTATTGCACTAACCACGCTGGCCCACTACATGCGGCCCAAGGCCCGCGCCGAGGATAGTGCTAAGGCCGAGGACAATGGAAAAAACCCAGGACGTCCAAGGCCCGCGCCGAGGATGACCTGTCCTCGGCACACCGACCTCACTAAAGGGAAAATATCCCACCTCCGTTGAATATATCTCACCAACATTCTGACCACTTTAATGGTGAGGTGACCTAAAAACCCTAAAGTATCAGTCACTTCAACTATTATAAAGCCTGCAAAGGCGACTGGGAAATAACATAAAGCCTGCAAATACAGATGATGGGACAATCCCCTACGCCTAGAGGCCCAGATTATTGCCAGATGGACGGCTAAGATTAACAGAAAGAAACAATATATAATTAAGGGATTTCCCAACAAAAGAGGGAGGAGAAATAATGGATCCTCGGCCTGGGCCGAGGACAAGGAAGCTTCATAAACACTTAGCCAAATTCGGACATTGAGAATCCAATGGATCTCATGTCCTCAATTTTCATTATAAACTTTATACCGGTCATTGATTATTTCGGTGATGCCAAGTTCTTGAACCCACTCCTCTACAAATGTTATTGTTAAGGGTCCGTTACAAATTGAGTCCCTACAGTATATATATATATATATATATATATGCTTTTTAAACAAAATAATTGAAGTTTCAAATTTAAAAGAAAAAAAATTAGCAAATTACGAGCAATAGAGAATAAAATTGAATACAAAAAAATGATTGTGTTATTAAAAAAATGTATTGTACTTTTACAACAACATTTAGGATTTGTTTGGTAAGAAATTTTTAGTAACGTTATTTGTATTTTTAGAAATACATGTTATTAAAAAAATGTGTAAAAATATTTATAATATTATTTAAATACTGAAAATTGTTATTTAAATAATTATAACAAACGAGGCCTTTAGTGACTTCAAATATGCTTTTTGTAAATTATTGATTTCAAATGTGCTTATTGACTTTATGACAACATTTATTTACTCAAAAAGGAATCTTATCCAATTTTTTCTAGAGTATCTTTTTTTTTTCTTTAATTTATTTTTATTTATAAAAAAAAAAAGTATTGTAAGAGTTAGTGATTTTGTGCTCGAGCTCTAATTCCAAAAACTCATAAAATATTTTGTGCTCGTGCTCTAATTCCAAAAAAAGAAAAGAAAAGAAAAAAAAAAGCATAATCTCCTACATCTAACTCTTATCTTAATAAAAAATAAGAACCCATTGATATTGAGCCAAACTTTTTCGCTTTTAAGAGCTATTGCTCACATTTTAACAAGATCCAATTTAGTATTCACTTTTTTAAAATACAATAAATAATATTGTTTATTTATTTTGTCTATCTGGATTTGGGTGTGCACCTTCTTCTCTCTCATAATTTTTTTTTACTACTTTTTTTTTACTTTTTTATTACCAATAGTTAAAATTTAAAGTTATTTTTTACAACTTTAAATCTTAGTCATTACATCGATTACATCACATATAGGGTCTGTTTAGAATCTGCTGATTTTGCTATAATAAAATTTCTTTTTTTGTTGAAAGTACTATACATAAAGGTAAAAATTAATTAAAATAATATAATAAAATTAATAAAAATATTAAAAATAATAATAAAACACATAAATAATAACAAAAATAAACGCACACGTGATATCTAAAGTTTTGCTCCCAAATCCCAATCCCTGTTTATCAGCCTTTTTGCTGACATGTCGAATCGCATGTTGTCGGTATATATAAGGACTTAAATTGATACTGCCGACGTTATCGGTTTGAATAAGGAATTAAATTGATTCGTTTTCATAATTAATTCAAAAGTCTTGCTTTACCTTTCAGAGTCAGCTATGACGACCCGTGTTCTTCAAAGTGGGCTATGATGTGATAAAGTGTGAAGTTTTGAAAAAGAAGTCGTAAAAAATTTTATGATACTAGATCTTTCCAGTAAAAATTCAGTCAAGTAAAGCTATTTTATGGGGTCTTCGGATCCCCCAGACATATAATTATTGGGCACTTATTGGCTTTATTGTTAAAAAAAGATTGCAATATAGTTAAGTCAACTGTTTATCCCAAAAAAATCCATTGCCACCACTAATATATCTTATGGCAATCACTTTTTTTAGGTTATTTTTTCTTTTATATTATCATTAACTAATATTATTTTCAGAAATTTTTTTTTTTTTTGAGAAATATTGTTTCCAGAAAATTTAAAAGTTTTATTATTTACAAAAAAAAAAAAAAAAAAAAAAAACTACGATAAAACCTTTTCCCATAAAAAGTTTAGGAATGACAAAAAATATATTCATATAATAAATTTTGATTAATTATCAAAACCGAGTGTCAAAATATATTTCCATTAAAACACAGAGACCCATAAATCAATATATAAGATAATATCTCATGGTACAAAATTATAATATCTTATGTTCACAAATTATAAGATTTGAAGCATAATTTAAAAGTAATTTTTTTAAAAAAATCATCAAAGAGTAGCAGATGAAGAAACAAGTAAAAGATTGAACTAGTGAATTCAGAGAGTTTCAAAGAGTAGCAAATGAAGCTCTCAACTAGTTCTGCTCTAATACCATGTCAGAATTCACGCATGTAATAAACTTCATCAATGGAGTAATCTGATTAGAGATGAGGAAGAGAGAGTTTTCTGTATATGCGTTGAATTCTCATTAAATGAAATAAAACAAGCTCTGTTTCTTATATAGGAAACAAAACCAACAAGTGACAACTGTCAAACTCCTAACTAACTCCTATACAGTAAAACTATATGTAGCCTAACTACTAATACATAAAACGACATGTAGTTTATCTTATGCACAAATCTTCTTTACACATTACAGAGTTACAGTAAGCCTATATTGATGAATAACAGTCTAACATCTAATAGGTGTTAAGTTTGAGTTCTAAAATATAGACATTAATGAAAGAGAGAAAGAAGTGATATGTCAATCATATGTAATTTCCTTGGTCCTTTTTATATGATAATGAATAACCATGTGTGGATTTTTGTTTCTCTAATGGGGATGTGGAATTATAAAAAAGAGGAAAGTGAGATTTTTTAAAATTTTAATTTTTTATTTTAAGTGTGTAACTAATTGGTCAAAATAAGTTAAAAAAGTAAAAAGAAAAATGTTTTTTTTTTTTAATCAAACGCATAAACATAGTGGATGAGTGAAAACGCCCACATGTAATGTATTAAGGTTGTAGCCTAATTAAAGTGATTATGGTCAAGGAATAAAGTCAATAAAGTTTGGATCTTCTCTATCCAAACCAAAAAAAAAAAATAAATAAATAAATAATCAATGTATACAAACAAATTTCTGAAGACTTCATCATAAAAAAAGGAAAAAAAAAAAAAGAATCAATGTATATGATTTTAATTGGTCCTTCAAAAGATTAGGAAATTTTAATTAAAATCTTAATTCTTATGGATTAAAATGGAAGGCAATTATGGTTATGTGCAAGGCATAGGATAACTTTACAAGATGAATTTAGAAATTATTTTATTTTTTCATTAATTTCTAAAGGCTAATCAACCTACCAAAAATAAGAGTTCGTCATAATAAAAAGTAAAAAAACCATAGATTTATCTCTTAAAAATACAATAAGTTTGGAACAAAATTTGAAAAAAGAAGAAGTAAAAACTGGAAAATCTTTTTTTTCAAAGTATTGATTAGCTGTCTACCCGGCAGCTCCCAAATTTTTTATTTTGCCGATTTTTGTTGTAGGATTTTTTTCATAACCTTTTGTGAGATGAAAATAATGTTCTGTAAGTTCCGAGAACTCTATAAATAGGAGAATCATTAAAAAAAATAATAAATAAATAACCCTACCGAAACTTATATTTTGAGTTTTCTTCTCACAAAAGCACCCAAAGAATAAAAAAATTTCAGAGAAAAATTATTCAATTTTAGTCCAAAAAGAAAACTTAAATCAACCATCACTCAAAATCATCAACCTCAATCTTCTTCCCCAACTAAGTGAATGCACTTTAAAAAAAATAAAATACTCAATGCCACCTTGCTAGAGTCATTTGGTTTTGCAGTCATTGGAACCTTAGAATTGATAGATGGCAAGTTCAATCTCCTTCCCATTTGATTGAGTTATTTCTTGATCCTCCTTCATCTCTCCAATTGGACAAGGAGCAAAGAGATGAATTCCTTCTATTTGGAGCTCTAACTTCAGACTTTATCTGGTTGTGGAGGAATAAGGCAATTCATGAGAGATCTCTTCCAGTGGAGGATCAAGTTAGCAAAAGCCTTAATAAGCTGTTTTTGGAGCATTGGTGGTCCAATGTTCTAGTGTTGACAAGACTTCCAACTAGAAATAGTGCCAGGTGGTGTTGTCCAAACCAAGGTATGCTAAAATTGAACTATGATGCAGCAGTAGGAGATTTATCTTCATGTATAGCAATTGTTGCCAAAGATTGGAGAGGGAAGTTGGTGTTTGTGATTTCTAAGAAAGATAACACCAATATCCTTGTTCAAGCAAAAGTTAATGTCATCCTATTAGCTGTCCAGATTGCTCTTAATTTCTCTTTTTGTAGATGTGTTATAGAGAATGACTGTAAAGTTTGTATAGATGCCATCAAAGCTGGTGGGAACTTAGTTCCATGGAGACTTTTGAATTTTAATTGACTCAGTTAAGAATGTAATTAGTGACTCTAACCATGTATTTTTTAACTGGGTTCGTAGGGAGGCTAGTCAGGCTGCTCATGTTCTAGCCAATTGGTCTATTAACCAGTCTTTGTTTGGTTCTTTTTTATTTGGGATTTGGCCCCCCCAAGTTATGATAATGTTATCTTGGTTGAGGCATTCCAGGCTGTTGTATTTGTTGTGGTTTAATAAGGTATTTTATTTAGCAAAAAAAAAAGGACGTAATACTCATGTGATGCCATTAGAAACATTTTGCAAGAGATTTCGGTATGGACTTCCTCTTAAATTCCCATTATTTTTGGTATTATTCAACTCTTTTTATTTATCGCTCCTAGACTTTTTGTAAAATGGTTATCCCAATTCCCAAACAATCCTTTTTTTGAAGGCTACCTGAAACTTTAGAGGCATAAATGCACAACACACATGCGAGCGTGTACACACCCACCATATATACATGCTGTGGGTTTATCCCTATTTATCTTTAAAAATTCCTATATGTACAAGTTAGAAAACAGATGACCAAGAGAGAAATTGTGAGAATTTAACAAACATACAATTTTTGAGAGCTCTTTTAAGCAAGTCTTTTTTCACTAGAGACATCATCAAACATACCCTAAAATTCGAAGCATGAGAATTTCATAAGAGACTCTGGTAGCATCTCTAACAATGCTTTAAGAGTTATAGAGGTCGTGTGGAGGAGTTCTTAAAGCAAGTAAGAAAAGATCTAGCAAGTGAGTAATTGACGGTTCCTATGAGCTATGTGAATATATAGCCCATCTTATACATATATTCAACAAAATCCCTCTCCCATACTTTTTTTTTGTGGTAAAATCCTTTTCCTATACTTGTTATAAGAACAGATCTATTTATGTTATGCTAGCACGTCTGGGACTTTGTTTTCCTCCATGAGATGTATTAAATTTCATATGTATGCCAATTTTTGCGTGTATCATATTACTGCATTTTACTAAATTAATTTGGATGTTGGACTTTCGCCGTTTGACTTGGATAACAGTGGAATCAACATCATATTTATAAACATGGTGAAGGCAGATTCAAAGATCAATAAAGTAAAAAAGATGAGAGAAAGGTATATATGTTTTTACTTTTTGAAAGGTATATCATACACATGTGTTAACCCTAATATTGCTCTATTGTCAAATATATATGTTAAACCTTGATTGTAATTTGGAAAGAGCATATATGCAGATAAGAGTGCATTTGGATGAGTCCTGTTGAAGTATTCATTTGCTGCAATTATTATAGAGAATAAAGCTATTCTTCTAGCTTAAGGTCCGTTAAAATAGACTCAAAAACTTTGAAAAGCGCTCACAAAACCTGTGACCCAATTAAAGTGATTAGGGTCGAGGGATGGAGTTTCGATAATTCTCATATTCAAACCAAAAAAAGGAATCAATATATATACAAAATTTGTGAAGACTTCCTCATGTCACTTCCATGAGACTGCTACTCTTTTGTTTTATTTCTCCTCTCCCACTTGCTTTTTAAGGAACAAATCTTTGAGATGGAGCTCATAAATATCAATAAGTTTATAGACTTTGAGTTTTTCATCAGAATTTTTACACCTTGCCTTTTCTTTGTGTTATGATGGGTCCAAAAATGAGATCAAAGGGTGATAGAGTAGTGTTAACTTTTTTAAAAAATTATTATTATTTTATTTATTTTAGAGAATCAGATCAGTGTGAACTATTTGGTGAAAAATTCTATGGCAATGACAAAATTGGATAAATATAGTATGGTAAAGCTAATGCAGCTTATTATACAGGTAACTAGTTACAAGCATCACTCTTCTTTTGGGTAATTATGTCGAGCATAACTCAAATAATTTATGTTTATTTGTTAGCATTAGTTTATTGGAAAAGTAATTCCGAGTCTCAAAATACAATATTAGAGTGGGTCTTGGACCTCTTGGTAAGTGTCGTTCGTTACCTTTTGTTATTCTTCTATTATATTTTGGGAAATCTTAGAATAGGGTTCTTCTTCTTTACTTCTTTTTGAAAATTTGATAAACAATAATAATTTTCTAATGGGAATAATAGAATTTAGATCTTTTAGTGTTGGCTATCCATGACAAATATATTTTGTAATTTTGGGTTATGAGCATTAATTGGGTTGAAGAATGAAGACTATGAAGTTTTTGGTTCACTATGGTAGTCTGAAGATCTTAGTCAAGCTAAATCCTATGATCAGTAGAGTGAAACTGGACTTTGGAATGTTTAACTTTAAGAGGGAGATTGCAACAAAATATTTGACTTTGACTAATTGACTTGAGAAACATAGTTTAGTCTTTAGCTAGAAGAACAATGGATGTATGATTTTTATTTGATTTGTAGATGTTGGGAGAATCAACTAAAATATTTGACTTTTGCAACTAGGAATATTGTCAAGACTAGGCTTCACAATAAAATTTGGTTAGAAGCTCTTTGATTTTGCATATTAAGAGGGAGATTGCAACAAAATTTATTGCATGATCAGCCATAAATAATTTTTGGGATTCAAATTAACGTTCATTTCCATTTTAATAGGTGATTGGATTGAAATGCATAATTATTGTTCTATTTGAATCTTAGTATATTTCTTGTTCTTGAGAGGCAAAAGTTTGTTGTTTCATGCTTTGACCCCTCTTAATATGAAATTCCAGTTTTGTCACTGATTGCACTCAAATTTGTAATATTAGTTTCATTTAATATTATTTTATCACTAGAAGTATATTTTCACATAATATAATCTCAATTTTTGAGATGATTAAATATGATTACATGAAGCTTAATAAAACAGTATCCGAATTTTTAGTCAGTGGTTAGGGTCTCGGTGTAAGTAAGCATTGTTCTCAAATTCTCGAAAGCAACAATGTAACATTGGTTTGGTTTTTTTTTTTTTTTTGGTCACTAAAAATATATTTTCACATTATATGATCTCAATTTTGATGATGATTAAACACGATTACATCAAGCTTAGTAAAACACTATCCAAATTTGTATTCAATGGTTATAGTCTTGGTGTAAAATAGGCATTGTGCTCAAATTTAGTAAGCAACCATGTATCACTGGTTTGGTTTCATATATATTATTATTGTTATCTCTAACTTCTTGGGTGGGATTGAGGTTGGGTTATAGTTTAACTTACAAGTTACAAACTTACAATCTTACATACGGAAGCATATATGGATCCCCATTTGGGCTCCTCATAGGCCCGTATATATAAGCCTAAAAGACATATAGACTTGTCACAATTGGATTTCCCTCTTACCCATTTGTTCTTGGGGGTAGCTTTATAAGCATAAAAAAACAAAAAAGTAGTCAAATGGAATCATTTACACTACAATGACTGAAAAAAATTTTTAAAAAAAAAAAAAAATCATTTGCACTACAATGGCCAGCTTGCTGACTTCATTACTTGCAATGTGCTTAACAATTAAACATCTACTAAAGCCCAAATTAATGGAAATGGGCCTCCAATTTTTCTCTTTTGTCCTTTTGGCATTTGGTTTTGCAGTTTCGCGTCAGAGTGTGTGATTTTTCTCCACCTCTCAATTTAGCAAATGAAAAATGCAGTTCTTCAAAATTTTTAGAATTGGGCTTCAAAAAGTTCGGCTGTCCACATTAGTTTAAATTGGGCCTTATCAATGTTGATCTAGTGTCTGTCTAAAGATGACTTATCAAACCATCATCAAAACTAAACTGGGCTTAATGAAATTAGGAGTTTGTGAGATTAGTTTTCAGTATTCACCATGTATACATTAAGAAACACACACCAACGAGGGGGTCGGGGGTGGGGGGTGGGGTTAGAGCTCATGTGAACATCTCATAATTGAGTGTGTACATTGCAACACTCTTATGATTTAGGCTGTACATTACAAATGCTCTAATGGTTTAAGATGAATAGGTAAGTGTTAATTTTGACACTAAATTAGACAAGACAAGGTTTCTCTTCAAAATTCTTCAAATTCTCCCTAAATTTTTTTATTAGATATGAATTTTGAAAATATAACCATTAATTTGTCTGTTCTTATTATATCCTTCATACTAGCAAAATTTCAAGAAGATTAAAGATCAATAACTATATTATCAATCAAATATTTAAATTTCAAAGTTTTTGTGGTTTAAAATTTGAAATAAAAAATAAGTTTATTAATCGAATAGGAAATTACGTCTAATTTGAATGAAATTTTACGTATGTATTAAGAACATTAAAACATATAATCCAACTGTTAAATTTTCAAAATTAACATTCAATAAAGGGATAATTACACTTTACCTACCTATGATTTGCCTCTAATTTGACTTGCCTACCCGTGGTTTCAATTTTAATGCTAACCCACCTGTGATTCCCTCCATTACTGATCCGTAACCCACCTCTCCTTCAGCCGTTACTCTAACACATAATATGTCAAAAACAAAAGCCCAAATAGATCGAAACACTCCTCACTCTCAAAACTCACTCCCATCCAACTTGCTCACCAAACTTGAGCAAACTAAAATCCTAGATCCAAGGCAGTAAATCTACAAAAACAAAGCAGACTACAACACCTCAAACTGCATTATAGCATCTAGGATTTTTGTTTTGATCTATTTTCTGGGTATTCAAAGTTTTCCCCAGAAAATCACCACCCTAACTATCCAACCCAAGTACGTGAATTCCATTGTCTTAAACATGAAATACCCAAATACCCTTAAAAGCTTTACCAAACCCAATAGCCTAGTTGTTCCTTATGTTGTTGGGCTATGTGAAGAGCCTCACTTTAGCTCATTAATTGTTTGACAAAAATAATAAAATAAAAAATAAAGCCCAAACCTCCAAAGTACAAATAAAAATGAAACATAATACGGGAAATGTTAAAAAATGCCCAAGGGCATTAATTTTGGAACTAATTTTAGAGATATTTTATAGAAAAATGATAAAACAATTAATTTTGTTGAAAATTTTTTATATTTTCCATATAAATTATGTCAAAACATTTATAATATAGTTTATTAACAAATATTGCTCTAATTAAGAACACTTGTTAGTAAAACCCAATAAACAATACCATGGATTTAGCATGTAATTAGGAGAGACGTTCGACTTGAACTTGCGCGAACAATGCCACTGTTACAAAATACAAATGAGGCCTAGTCATTCACCTTCCCCCAAATACACCAATAGTGGGTAACTTAATAATGTAGCAATTTTAAGCTTTATGATATACCTGAATATATATGACAATAGATTTCATAATATTAATACTCTGGTTTTCAGTTGTTGTCGGTCCATATAAAATTTTCATTAATTTACTGTGACACTTATTTTATTTTATTTTTTTATTATTATTATTATTATTTTTTTTTTTTTTTTGTGAGTAGAAGAACTCCATTACTACGAGTTAGAACGTGTATCACCATGTAGTTGGATTCCACGACCTTGTTTGGATTAGTCATTAAAGTCATATATATATATATATATATATATATAAAGCACGCAAAAAATCTCAATCTCCTCCATGCATTTTCACTCTCTAGCTTTCAAAAATTTCCTAGCTTTAATTTGTGGCTTAGTGATTTTGAATGTGAACTGAAGAATGAAGCGATGCGACTTTAATGTGCAAGTCCAACCATCAAGAAGGTTTATTTGGTTGATGCCTCAATTATCTACAAGTTACTAAAAACTTAGAATTTATTTTTAAAAAATACTATGTTTACAATATTTTTACTTTGCTTTCACAAAAAATTTTAAATTATATATTGTTATTAGTAGATAAAAAATTAATTTAAGTAATTGTTCAAATAAGAAGCCTCAATTAACTGGTAACTGGAGGCTTCTTATTTCTCATTTAATGTGCCAAGGCAACCATTATTTTGCTTAATGTGAAAAGGGCAACCACCTACAGATAAAAGTTGCTGCCTCTCTAATCTCTATCTTACTTTTTCCCTTTAAATATTGAGTAAATATAGGGATGCAGTTATGCATGATTAAAATATTGAATAATGATGCATGCTCAAGCAACGACCAGCCATTCCACGTGGAACAACAAAATAAAGATGCGTAATGCGACGTAGTAGGTACGTAACGTTGTACGTAGTAACGTACATGCATAAAGCCCTAATGCCTTAGTGCTTGAAGCTCAGCAGGATTGTGTTTGACTAAATTAATCTTCTACTAGAAGTTTCTCTTCTAAATTGATATTTCGATATTATATTAATTTGTTCCTCAAGCTGCGACGCGACTTTGCCGTGCAAGTCCAACCATCTAAGAGCATTTTAATAGAGTAGGTAAAGCCAAAATATAGATAATGAAACCAAAAAAGAAAAAAAAAAAAAAAAAGAGCTTCTAAAGCTTCTTTAAAACTCAAAAAGTTTTTTGCTAATGAGTAGTTATTCTCCAAATCTGACGTACTACTGTTCAGTAGTAAAAGAATAAAATATAATAAAAAATTAGCAAAGAAATGAGTGGGGATGGGGTATGGGGATACGTGTGTTAAAAAAAATAAATAATAAATTAAGAAATAATATTTAAATGAGATAAAGAATCTATTGGAAGATGTATTTGAAAAAATAGGTAGGTAGAAGGTAAATATCACTGTTCACTGTCCAAACAGTATAAAAATATAGAGAATACTACTAGAGATGCTCTAAGAAGGTTTTTTATTTTTGGTTGATGCGGTCAATTATCTACAAGTTGGTCACAACATTGAATAATTACAACATTTTCATAACATTTTTAAAACAAATTGTAAGTGTTAAGTTGTTATTAATGGGTAAAAAAGTAATTTAAGTAGTTTTTCAAATTAGAACAATAATAATTTACCATTTATGAATTCTTGTGAAAATGTTAAGGACCTATAACACTTTTCCTTTTTCTTTTTTCTTTTTTCTTTTTTTTTTTTTTTTTTTTTGAACTTGGCACAAAAGATATGCCCACTGTTACAATGAGGCCTAGTCACCTTGCCTCAAATGCACCGGCAGTGGGTAACTTAATCTCATTTAGCAATTCTAATTAATTTTTGTGGCATGCCTTAATATGTTTAATAGTTCATGAACATTAAAGCAACCTGGCATGCCTTAATCATTGACTAATTACTTGCAGCAAGGATTATGAAAACGAAATATTATAGAAATAATAAAAGGGTGCATGGGGTTTATTTCATACTTGTTATTGCACACAATGGTACAAAATCATAATTTCAATTCAAAACACCACCCTTTTATTATGGGTAGATACTAATACACACAACCATATACACATACATTTTATTTAAAAGAAAATCATGCTCTAGAGAAACAGCATCAAAGACAACAAGTTTGATGCACAGCTAGAAAATGGATAATTTGCAGCACTACTCGGCTCATTAGGGGTTGCCAATGGCATCATCGCCCATGTGTGGTTGGATTAGGGGCAGAAGGTGGGACTGGACCTTTTTTTAGAGGAACATATTCACTACCATGAACCATCTGACCTGCACTCATCTCATGGTTTCCGGGGTGAGGAGGAGTGGCATACAGAACTGGCGGACCTCTTGGACCTGGATTCTCTCCTTTACTGGCTACATATTGCTCTTTGACCAGTGCTTCAACAGTTGAGCTAGATAAGGACTGCTTCTTCCTCCCCTCCACCTCCATGCTTGGATTCAGAGGCCGAGCTTCAGATCTATAATAAAAAATAATTAAAAAATCAAACAATTTTTTTAACTAAAACCGTGATAAGTTCATTGTGAATGCCTTAACATGATGTGGACTCATTGGGTCTAGTGGAAAGATATAATACAAAAGTAATTAATTTTTTTTAAGGCAACTCTATATTTTGCACAATAAATAATATAAAGTATGACAATAAATTCATTCCCTGCACACTAATTAAGATGACTAAGCCATTTTCTAAAGGTAAATCTAAGTACAAAACAATTTTTTAGGAGCAAATGTATGTATATTTCATAATTTTTTTTTATAGAAATATTTCAAAAAATTTTGAATAAATAAATTGTAATTAACAGACGAAAAAAAGTAACAAACTCATATTCCTTTACATTATACAATATAGGTTGAATTACTATTATGATCATCAAATTATTAACTAAAAATCAATTTAGTTCCTTAACTATTAATTATGTCAATTTAGTCGCTCAACTTTTAAAACCAAATCAATTTCAATTTTAAGTCTCTTTCTTTATTACAATTTTAATAGAATTATTTAATAACTAATATTGATCTAATTTCAAATTTACACTTTCAATAATAACATTTTAATGTATATTTTGTTTGTCATATCACTTAATCCCTTTAAAATTTAAAAATAAACGAGGATGATAAATTTGAACATATTTCATACTTCATAGATATTGTTGAATAGGTCAACTATGATATATGAAAAAAAATATAACTATTCCATCTTATCAAAACTTGTCACTTATGTGGATTCTAATTAACTCAACTGGTAAAGTCTCTGATGGTTGTATAAGAGATTTGGAGTTCAATCTTCACCTACACCAAAAACTAATTGATGTCCTATCATCAGGAGCGGACGCTATAGGTTGAAACTCTCTCTCAAATGAAAAAAAAAAAAAAAAAAAAAAAAAAAAAAAAAAAAAAAAAAAAAAAAAAAAAAAAAAGACTTGTCACTTATCATATTATGAAATATTCTATTTTTTAGATAAAGAAAAGTTGATATTTCCCACGTTTTGCACCTTACACGAAAAAAAAAAAAAAATCTAATAAGAATTGATGGACAACAAAAACAACATGTATCTCATGTTGGATACATGTATTCTTTCTCTCACAAATCCATGCAGCAGTGAAAACAAATAATTATGAGAGAGAGAAGATTGCTTATATTGAAATTATGATTGAAGGAAGGTTGTGAAGTTATGCTTGATTAAAAGACCTTATGGTTGCAGAAATATGAGGTTCTTTCAATGGGGGATAACATGTTAAAGATTCAAAATTTTAAATCCACCAATTAGAACTTTTTTTGTAGCTGATGCAACTTGTTGTTCCTTAGCACCGATGAGCTTGTTAATTTCTTTTGTTTTAGAACTTGGGTGTTTTATGTTTGGTCTATTGTAGTTGTACGTTGAGTTTGGAGTTGTTGTATTCTGTTCCATGTTTTAACAAAAATCGTTCGTTCATACAAAAAATAAGAAAAAATCAACAGATCAGAAGGGTTTTGAATAAACTTACAGAAGATGAGGGACAAGTACAACCAAGAGGACGAGGGACAAGCATTGAAGACGTGGCTCAGACCTATACATTTTTTCTCTGTAATAAAGAAGAACTTGGACATCAACAGGTTTCTTTGTGCCATAAAAATAAAAGAGGAAGATTTATTAATGCACAAAATATTGTGTAATGCTGAGTATAAGAAAAAAAAAAGTGAAATAAGAATAATTGATTCATAAAATTATCAAATATTCACTGTGCATATAATATAAGCAAAGACATTCAAGAAAATAATGAACATTCACAAAAAGCAGTGATTCTAATTTCTAAGCTCACCAAACCACGATGCATGAGCACATGTAGACGGCAAACCTTTTTTTTTTTTTTTTTGCTGAATATTGAATTACAATTCCCAAAGAATAGAGTCAAAGGATATTAATATTATGGAGCCAACCCGTACTTATTGTAGCTTCTTATATACTACTATAATTTTTTGTCAATGTTATTTTATGATAAAATGACCGTCACAAAATAATTATGATGGAGGACCATTCGACACGTTAGCAAAAAAGTAAGCAATATAAGTTTAGTATCACAATTTTTTTTAGGGAAATGCTAATGAGTGCCCTTAGGGCACTAGTTAATAATCTATTTAAAGAAAGTTTTTATGAAAAATGAAAAGAAAGAGTAATTAATATTTTGATAGTTTTTTTCATTTTTCATAAAAGTGATATTAAAACTTTCCTATAATTGATTATTAATGAATGCTCTCAGGACACTCATTAACATAACCCTCTTTTTTATAATTTTGCCACAATTTTACTACTACTTAGAGACAAAAAATTATGGTGGAGGGCCATTTGACATGCCAACAAAAAAGGTAAATAGAATAAGTTTAGGGTCAAATTTTTTTATAATTTTGTGACAATTTTACTACGTGGCCATTTATTAGCGGTGAAATTAAAAACAGTAAATTCGTGTGAGGTTATAATTTCACCACCTAAGAATTAGCACGTAGCAAAGTTGTTAAAAAATTTGTGGTTCTCTGAGTTACTCGCATTTGATTGGACATTCTGCTCCTGTTGTCGGGCCGAATAAGGAATAAAAAATTGATTCGATTCTGTTCGTTGATTCCCAACGTGCGTACCTTAAAAAGTCTTGCTTTATGTCCCTTCGGGGACATCCGATAAAAAGTCTTGCTTTAGCGCTTTTGACAGTCAGCTGTGGCCCATCTTCTTAATGTCAACTTATACACACAGATATGAGTATGACTTTATGACTTTTAAAAGCCCAAAAAAACAAAAAGTCCATTGACTTTTTTGATCATTCCAACCTGATGCCACTCATCAGTAGGATATTGCATAATAAAATATACCATATGTCAATCTGTATTTGTTTTTAGGTTTTTTTTTTCTTTTATATGATTATTAATTATAATGATTTTTCTCTAAGTTAATGAAAAAAAAATAAATTATGATTAAAACAAATTAATCTAGGCTTTCATTAATAACATTATTTCTAGAAAAGTTAAAATCTTTATTATTTACAAAAAATAAAAATAAAAAATAAAAAATAACTCAGAGATCCATAAAAAGCAAACCTTTGATGAATTATCAAAACATATTTCCATTAAAACTCAAAGACCCATAAATCAATATATCAGATAATATTTCATAGTACAAAATCATAATATCTGAATCGATTTAAAGTACAAACTTATGTTCTGTTCACAAATTTATAAGATTTGAAGCAAGATATAAAAATAAAAAACAAATCATCATGTAAAAATACAACCTAAAACAAAACAATCAAGGATAATTATAAGTCACTGGTTAACTAAGATTCAGTCCTCTAAATTAAGATACCGAAAAACCCAACCACGTTCATCCCAAAATACTTATACCATTCCATAATAAGGAAAACACTAAAACCCCAGCTAACATAAGAGACCAAAACTACAGTTTCAAAAACTCAAACCAAAGGTTTTCATATATAGATACTTCACAGATCTGCAACAACAATATTAGCGTTAAAACATATTATATATATATATATATATATATAGTGAGTGTTTGGATTCACGTTTTTCTCTCATGTTTGCATTTTTTGCCTTTTTTTTTTTTTTCCCAGCGCGTATGAACAGTAACCGCACTGTTTATGCACATGGATTCACCATGCAAAAGACAAAATGCACTGTTCATAGGTCCCATGGCATTATTCACACATTTAAAAATTATTTTGTTACAGTATTTTTAGTTTTCAGCAAAATAAGCTATATCCAAACGAATCCATAGTAGATTTAAAAAAAAAAAAACTGAATCTAATAACCAAAGAATCAGATGAAGGAAAATCAGATAGATAGAGGCATATCGAACCTTAAGAGAGAGAATGAAATAGCTGTGATAATTGAAGAGGGTATTTGTTTGCTTATTTTTGTTGAGAGAGAGAGAGAGAGAGAGAGAGAGAGAGGGAGAGATTTGAAAACTAGAAATACAAATTGTGGGGATTGAAGAGGGTGCGGTACCTCCTTTTAATGTTGGTTGTGCCGAGTTGAGTTGACGCAAATACCCTTGGAGCTCACCAGAATGAGTAACGTGTCCTTTTTTCTCACTCAAGGTAGTATCTTTGATGGGTGAGTTTTTTTTTTTTTTTTTTGATTGATGGGTGAGTTTCATGACGTAATAAAATTTTAACAATATTTTCTCAATAAATAATAATTGGTATCTTTTCAAAAAAAATAAATAAATTTTGGCAAGTTGCTATTGGTTTTAATTTTCTTATACGGAAATTACTCTTTTATTCACCAATAAAAAAACTATAATAATTTGTCATTTATAATTTTTTGTAAAAATATTATAAACATAACATTCTTTTTAAGACCATTATAATGCTCTGTTATTTTCAATAAAAAATTTTTTGTAAAGATAATTTTTCGTATTTTTTAGTATTTGATAGCATCAAAAGAAACTTTGCCAGCCTAACTTTTACTATTACCTCTTTTTTTTATTTTTTGAGACACCGCTACAACCAAAAGTTGATCATAACTTGGGCACAGGCACGATAAATTTTTTATTTTAGAAGAAAAATAGTCTAATTATCATTAGTTGATCTTGTCAAAGTCAGCGTGGTCCGTGTCAATCTTTGTAGGGGCCTTTTTTGTTGTTTGGGTTGGGCTGCCCTCTGCAAGTAATGGGCCCTGATGTGTTTCTGAGTAGGGAAGTTGAGACCAGCCCAACTGCAACTCACTTTGGGCTGGCTTGGCACAAACTTAACCTTGTCTGCCAGGAACACCCTTTATGGCAAGCAGAGCTATTATAACGAAATTACAGCAGGCAGATATAAATGATAACAAAGTAAGCAAACAGAATGTTATATCTTTCAATAATAATGATGGCCGAATGTCACAGTAGTAGTAATAATAATGATAATAATGGTTTTTAAAAGAAAAGAAAGCAATGGATTAAACAATGAAGGTTTAATCAAAGATAAACGTCAAGCCAAAATCTAATCTGTAATGGTGACCGTCCAAAGAGGAAGAACGCTTCCTCTCAATGAAATCAACCTCCCAGGTGAATATCCTGCCGTGGGGATTGATAGCTTTGAGGGAATCGGACCTAAATGGTTGAGGTATGAAGAAAATTATTGTTATCTTTTTTTACCGCTTTGTTATCCCTTAGGGAGCGTGATTTTGAGGAGGAGAGGAAAGAAAAGATCTATTGGTGCATGCCTACTATCCTCACAAACGATTTTCTTATCTTTTTCCTTTCTTTTCCTTTTCCTCTTAGTTTTTCTTTCTATGTATTTTTCCTTCCTCTGTTTTTCGGTCCCTTCTACAGGGCACGGCGAGGCTCCTTTTATAGGGCCTGCCGCAAGCATTCTTTTACCATTTTACCCTCTAACGGCCTTTGTCTGGTCTGGGCATGCTTGCCGACCACCCTCTGCGCATAGCTCGCCCTCGCCAGACAAAGACATGTTCGTTTTGTCTCTGTCCGCCGTGGCACTGCTCTGCCGTGGCCTTAAATGCTCTCTCTCTCTTCCTATGGCATGCACTCAGCGTTCCTTCTCCAATCTTACCCCTTTTGGATGGTCTGTCATCCCAGCAGGACGTACCTCCAAAAAGGGTTTGGACAGGGAACGCAAAATAAATCTTTTCCCCCCTCCCCACTGTTAGGGTTTGTGCCCTAAAATCCAATTTATTGGCATGTTATGAATAATTAAGTTGTTTAATTATATGAGACTATTTATGAACTAATGGGACATTATCTTAGTCCATGAGATGCATAGTATGTGATTTATGTGAAAAGTCACAGAAAGATATAAATCACAAGTTCTTTGTAAACTCATAGTTTTAGTTCATAGTCGGTGATGAAATTGGACATTTCATCTGCGAAGACTATAACATATCAACTACGATGATTTGTCTTGATCATGGAAATGGAGATTTCTAGTTGGTATGTTGATATGTTTTAAGAGTTAAAACATATTGAACTGGACCGCTGTGAGATTTATTATTCTCCAAAAGACTGTCAATTGAATAATAAATCTCACGACTTCTATTTACATCAACTCTAAATCCTGAGAGAATAATGGACCTGATCATGAGATGTAGGTTGCTTTGATATATCAGGAGTGAGATCTATAAGTTATGGTCAAAACCTCAGTATGTTGGGCAGCCGCATTTAATGTTGATGGAACATATATTTTCAAGATGGAATTCATAATCTCTTAACGGAGATATAAAATATTCCCTTGAGATAAGTTTAATGGGTTTGGTTATTCAGAGTATTGGGCCCAATCACTTTAGTAAGGAGTTACTAAAGTATATATTTATGGAATTGGATTTCATAAATATATTATGAATAACTTAAAGGATTAAACTGGGTACTCAAGGATTAAGATGTAGTAATCTACAAAGTGGCAGTCAACTTTTCATGACTTTGTATTACTACGAATATTTTAATGAAGGGGTTGCATGTACAATAAAGTCTTGGGAAATAATTTATTTATAAGGCCTAGAGTGCAACTATATTTATATAGTGGTATTAAATATAGTTAATGGTAACTTTGGACTTGTCAAGAGTTGACAGAAAAGCCCAAGGCCCATTGGAGCTAGTGTCTTATTGGTCCCTTTTGGTCCCACTCCAAGCCACACACTTAAGCCCAATTGGAAAGGCCCAAAAGGCCCATCCAATTAGATAATTGGTTAGATACAAAAGGGAAAAACGTTCAGAATTTTTTAAGTAAGAAAACCATCAATGTAATGGTGTGGAAGAGAGTGAAAGACACTTTCAAAATCCCTTTTGGTTACCAATTGAGAGACCACACATCTTGGGCATCAAGTGGAATTGGAGTGAAGATTAAAAGTCTTCCCAAGAATGTTTGATCTTCAAGGTTTTGAATTTCACCACACCAAGGTACGCATCTTTTTCTTTATTCTAGAATTCATGGTTACATGTTTATCATTCATGATTGAAGTAGATCCGTTTCATTTTGTTGCTTCCGCTGCGTGTGTTTTTGTATGAGATACAAAAACCAGATTTTTCCAACACCCACCACCAAACCACACCCCCCCTTACCTCTTACTACGGACCCATGGCCCCACCACGACCCATATTAGCTGGGTACAGGCTGGTGGTACCTGGGCTTTGCGCATGCTCCCTGTTATGTGTGTTTCGAAGCCGGCCTGCGGCTCATGGCGCCTTGTTTGTATTCGTCTGCCACTCTTCTTTTACGCGGACCGTTTGCACTTCCACTATTTCCCTTTGGACTGGGCTTTTCTTAGTACATTCCCCTCGGCCCATTTCTGGCCTTATGCTTTATGTCTTATTTTCATTGCTTGGTCTTTCCTACCATGGCAACATGTTCCTGCAAGGCCCATTTCAGACCTGCCGTTTCACTTCTTCCCCCAGTGACTCATGGGAGTCTGCTGGTGTTCTTGCTTTATGGGCTCCATTATCCCTTTCTTTCCTCTTTGGGCCTGCGGCCCTTGGGCTTTCTCGGCCCATTTACTGACTTTGTATTCCCATGGGCTTTTATTTACTAACTTGATTGGGCTTCCTCGGCCCAATCTCCTCATTCTCATCCTTGGGGTTCATGGGCTTGCCATTAACCCCTACTTTCTTTACATCGCTTTGGGCTTGCCGCGGCCCATTTTCACTTTTTCATACCATACATTGCCCATGGGTGCCATTTCTCTCTTTCCGGACCTTTTAGGCCCATTTGCTTCCTCAAAACCCATTTGCTCGTGTTATGGGCCTGTGTTTTGCTATTCCTGCCGCTTGGGCTAATAGTTTTATTCTGTTCCTGCCGCTATTATTGTCTCTTATGCTGGGTTGGGCTGACTTTACGAAAATGACCCTCAACATTTAGCCCCCTGAACATATGGAGCGTTCTTGCGGTTCATATGTGAACGATGGACCTTTTTGTCTTTTTCACTTTTCCTTTTCCTTCGCGGGCTTTTTGAAACCACGAACTCTTTCCTGCACGTACAGGTATTTTTCTTCTTTTCTCTTGCCGTGAACAGTGGTGACTCTTCGGATTTCCCAAAACGGTAGTTGCTTTAAGACATAACTGCCGCCTCATTAATTCCATTCTCTTTTCAATGGCTGACCAGTCGCCTCCCTTCACGCCGGCCTTAATTACCCAGGTATTTAAGAGAAGAGTCCCTTCCCAACGCAGACACAAACTCTTTTTATTTCAAAACTTCTTCATTTCCTCACCATTTTCTTCTTCTCGAATACCCACCCCTTTCTTGCTCCGTTCAAATTCTCACACTATGGCGCCAGTGAAAACTCCGGCTTCCTCTCGCCGTAAAGGAAAAAGTGTCGCCGTGGACCCTCCAGTAGAACAGGAAGTGGAAGAGGAAGAGGCGCGCTCCGATTCAGACCATTCCGAGGAGGAGGAAGCACGGCGCGACCTAGACAGCGAGTGCGCCCCGCTGATTGATCCTTGGTACAACCTTAGTCCTCATTTCCCTAAGGCTCCTGGAGAATATGTGCCGCCGCCGGTGAACCGTGTGTGGCTTGCTCTTTGCCGGCGAAAGCCTGAAGTTTCTTGGGCTCCGGTGTCTTCATCCATCTCCGACTTGATCATTCGCCAAGGTATCGCCCTCCCCGTACCCATTCACTTCGAGTTTGGGTCCGGCACCGCCTTGGGTTGGAAAGAATGGGTTGATAGTGAGTTGTCCGATACCCATTTTATGGGTTTGCTTCAGAGGGCCGGTGTTCTGAAGGCCGTCGTCCTTTCTCGAAGCCTTTCCAACTTTAGGGACCTTTACAACCTCCGCCACCTAGTTCGTCGATGGTGCTCCACCACTCACACATTCTTCTTCTCTTGCGGCGAACTTACGGTTACTCTTGAGGATGTGGCCAACCAGCTTCTTTTGCCTATTCTTGGGGACGCCGATCCTGCCACTATTGAGCTTTCCCCCGAAGAGGAAGATATTGAGGCGGAGTTGAAGAAGAGGATGACCGGAAATGCCAAGCTGTCTTTTTGGGTTAGTTCTTCCTCTAAGTTTTCTGCTGTTGCTCGCCGTGCTGCTTTTATTGCCTTTTGGCTTTGCAAGTTTGTTTTCGGGTCCCCTCCGCATTATGCCATAAAGCCTCTATATTTTCGTTTGGCTATCAAGATATCTGCTGGGGTGAGTCTGCCGCTAGCCCCCATGTTCTTAGGGCATTTATATGTGCAACTGGATATCCTGCGGAGCGACGAGAGTCAAGCTGGTTCTTGTCACATAGTCGCCTCTTCTGTACATAGCACTATCCTGCAGCAGCTGTTGTTTGAGCGTTGTGCTCAGTATTTGGCGAAGTGTAGGCCCGTTAGATTTGCCAAGGAGAAGTATCACTCTTGTCCGCAGGCCATCACTGATTTTTGTGGCAGGTTTGAGCATGACTTTCCTTTGGCTTTTCGTTGGTCCGGTTTGAAGCCCATAGATTATTCTATTGTTGAGTCTTTTGATGAAGGTGTTGGTTTTTCTTGGAGAGCTTATAGACAATTGCGTCCTGGTTATACTTGTGCGGATTCGGTCATGGGTCCGTTTGTTGATACTGTTGGTACTACCACCCCACTGGCTGGCTTCGATGAGGTGGGCATCACATACTTGGCTGCCACCAATCCTGGATGGCTGCCTTACTTGGCGGATGAGGGTGTTAGATTTGTTCATTATCCTGCCAACCGAGTGAGGAGACAGTTTAGGTTGGACCAGGATATTCCTGATGATCTTTCCTTCCTTGCGGAGTCCCCTACTTCAGCCAGACCCTTCCTGCGGTCTACTGCCTTTGCCTTTTGGAGAGAACGTTTTAGCGCCGTCACAGTTGCCAGTTCTTCGAGGGAGGGCCTTTACACTTCTGCTATGCATGTCTATTGGCAGCTTGTCATGGACTCGTTTGGTGCAGAGTTGGCCGGTAGCCGTGGTTTCTCCCTTGTACCTCCTGAGGGGCTTAGTATGGTTATCTCTCCCAACCCTCGGTTGCTCCTTCCTTCTAAGTCCGTGTTGGCTTATGCTAGGAAACAGAATCGGTCTGCCATCTTTGAGTGGGATGAAGAGAAAAAAGGGTGGTTTTGGCACGCAGGGGATTACCCCCCAGATTGGGCGAAGAAGGTTAAAGTGGTGAACATTCCTGCATCAGCCAAGAAAACTCCTGCCAAGCCTAAGTCTGCCAGTAAGCCCAAGTCTGCCGTTCCTCAGCCTCTTGCAAGTGCCACTCCTGCCAGCAGAACACGAGGCAGTAAAAGGAAAATAACTCCCCATCCTGCGTCTGCCGCTCAGCGAAGGGTAAGTTTTCCAAGACTTTTTCTCGTTATGTCTTCCAAGTACATGTATATATGTATACATTTCCTTTCTCTTTTTCTCTGACTTCTCCTAAACCTTGGCTGTCTTTTTCTTTGACTCACTTTCTTATCCCTTTTGCTTTTGCAGTCTAAGCAAAAGGAGGATACGTCAGCCGCCCATCCCATTGTACTTGAGGAGCCCGAATCAGAGGTATGTTTCCTCTTGCTACTGTACTTTGTCTATCCTGCCACATTTTGTTTCTTTGGTTACTTTACTCGCTCAAAGTATTAACTCGGCCCCTCATACTTCTTTTCTCTGCTCTTCCAGGATGAGCCTGAGCCTCTTTCCATATACCGCCCCACGGCTGAGGAGCTTTTCTGCCCCTATGGGCACTCCTATGGCGGGCTCTTTTGATGGGGGTAAGCTTGCTGCGTCTGCTCCTTCTACGACCACTATCTCCCCTACTGGACCGGTACCCATGGATGAGGGTACTCATACTGGGGAGGTTAGTGAGGCCATTCCCACTCCTGCCATGACATCTCCTGACAAGGAAACCACCCCTCTCGCCGTCACTGAGACCGAAGCCACCCCTGCTACTCCCCTCGTCATCTCCACTGGTGACCCCTTCGCCGCTCTCTCTCAGGCAGTGCAGGGTGTTTCTTCTTTGGTAGTCACCCCTTCTTCTATTCCTGCTTCTGCCACACATGGGTCTCGTGCTGAATTGTCCTCAGAAGAGTCTGAGGAGATCTTTGAGGATCCTGAGGATGAGCCTGGCTTGGGGAGGAGGATTTCTGAGTCTGAGGAGGAAGACATTGTTCCACCCGAGGCGATGGGTATGCACTCTCCCTCTTTCTTTTTCTTCCTTTGTTAAACTTTATTCATTTCCTTCTTCATTTGCACGTCTATATTTTTTTTTTGCTTGCAGAGACGTTTGGGGAGTTAGGCATTTCAGCGGGGGTGTCTGCGGTAGCTTCTCCTGCTATGCCCACAGCACCTATTCCTGCCATATTTACAGCTTCTGTCTCCGCGGTTCCTTCCGTTCCTGCTTCTGCTTTCCCACCAGCCCCTATTACTGTTAGCTCTGGTAAGTTTCATATCTCATTCCTTCATTTCTTCTCCGCTGGCTTCTCTTCTTTTTTTATTCTCAACAAGGTTCTTTATTTCCCCCTTTGCATTTTCTGGCAGGTCTACCTCCTTCAGTGCTTCCTCAATTTGAGATAGGTAGTAGCTCTGCCACCCTTCCAGATCCTGCGAGCGAGGCTGCGGCCTTCTTTGTGCGCTTTGATCAGCCCAAAGTCAACGACCTTGATCCTGCTTCTTTCTGGGGCTCCGGACCCCCTTACATAGATTTTCATGGCTTCAGAGTCCCTGCGGACTGTGCTTCTCACTTGGTGATGATCTATGATAGTTGCGGGGACTTCATGTAGGGATTCAGACTTGGTCGATCAATCAGAGAGCATTTCTTGAGGATGTTAGGCAGCGTGCTGAACGACATCGAGCACAACTTCGTGAATACTGTCTCCACAGAGAGGATTCTGCAGTGGAGAGCCGCGGTACAGGAGCTCGTCAGTGTTGGCTTTGCGGTGGAGTTCATCTTGGATCACCTTCGAGAGGTTGCTCGAGCAGTTTTCATGAGGAGAGTTCAGCCTACCGTCGACGCCATTGATTCTCGCCTTGCGATCCTGAGGAAGGAAGTGGCAGATTTGGAGGGCCGCCGAGAGCGTCTTCTTTCTGGTGTAGGAGGACTTGGTCGTTTTGGGGATCAGTCACTTATCTCCGGACTTTATTGATGATGCAGTTGTTTCTTGTTTTTCGTAGTTTTTCTTTTGCCTTGTTACTCTGTTTAGTACATTATGCTTTTCTATAGCACCTATTTGGGCTTGTTTGCCACAGTTTGGGTTTTGTAATCTAACTTCATGATACTATACTTATGATGCTATGCTTTGCTACTCTTGCTATGATATATGATAACAAAATACTTCCTGCTTTTTCATTGCAAGGAAGTAAGTTACAGATTTCGATTTATGACATAGTCATTTCTTGAGAGACAAAAAACAGAGTAAAAGAAAAACATGATAACTTTGGGTAAAACAAAAGGGTAAGAGATAATCACATTGCTTTTCCCCTTTAGGCGTAATAGTATTTCAACCATTTCCCATTGATGGGATCCATTAAGTCCTTTCCATCCATCTGAGTCAAACGGTAGTACCCACTTGGATGTGCTTCTCTTATCACAAAGGGTCCTTCCCACTTTGGTGCGAACTTCGATGGTCCTGCCAGGCCTCTCCTAACGTAGTCTGCCACTTTTAGGATCAGTTGTCCTTCCGTAAATATCCTTTCCTTAGTCATCCTGCCGTAAGCCTCATTCATTTTTTGCCTGTATCTGCGGCTGTGTTCTTGAGCCTTTTCCCTCTTCTCATCAAGTCCTTCCAAGTCTTCACATCTTTCTGCCGCAAAGACTTCTTCATCATTATCCTTTTCCTGCATTTGCATGACTCTCAGGGATGGGGTTATCTTTTCTGCGGGGCTTACCACTTCAGTTCCGTAGACCAAAGAAAAAGGTGAAAAACCCGTGGCTGTCTTAGGTGAACTCCTGTAGGCCCAAAGAGCGTCTGGCAGATGCGTTGCCCAGCCTCCCGTGTATTCTTGGCTCATTTTACTGATGATTCTTATGAGGGTTTTGTTGGTTGCCTCCGCTTGCCCATTTCCTTGAGGGTAATATGGTGATGACCAGTGATGTTTGATTTGATAAAACTCTAGCATTTTTCTCACCTCGCTATTCACAAAAGGTGTGCCGTTGTCACTGATGATTCTGTGGGGGACTCCAAACCTTATGATTATGTTTTCTTTGATAAAGTTTGCCACTGCCCCTCCTGTGGCCTTACGAAGTGGCACTGCCTCTGCCCACTTGGTGAAGTATTCTGTAGCTACTAGTATCCATATGTATCCTCGTGACGGCAGATTCACCGGTCCAACTAAGTCAAGCCCCCAAGTGTGGAATGGCCATGGTGTGACCATGCTGTGCAAGTTCTGTGGATGAGTGTGAATCAAATTGGCTTGTACTTGGCAACTGTGGCATCTTTTCACAAACTCTGCCGTGTCCCTTTTCATAGTAGGCCAGTAATAGCCCATTTGCAGCAGACACCTGTACAGCTTCTTTTTTCCCTAGTGTTCCCCACATTCCCCTGAGTGTACTTCTTTTATCATTTCTTTTGCCTCTTCAGGGCCCAAACACCTCAAGGGGTCTCCTTCATACCCCTTCTTGAAAGGGATCTCGTTGTGCACAAAATAGCGCGTTGCTAACCTCCTGAGCTTGTATTTTTCGCTGTGCTTCTGCGGCAGGATGCCTTCGGTCAGGTACTGTATAAATGGGTCTCTCCAGTCCTGGCTGATGAACACAGCGTAACTTTCTTCTCTGTCTGCCGTGAGCTGGCAGCTTCCACATTGGGTTTGGACTTGGTCCGCGTCTTTACTCATGGTTGGCCAATAAAAGCCCGCCCTTTGGAGTCTGCGGTAAAGGCTGACTTCTCCGCAGGATCCGCAAGTCTTTTCATGCACTTCTTTCAACTTTCTCTAGGCCTCCTTTTGTCCCACACATCTAGACAAAACTCCACCCGGCATCCTGCGGTATAATTCTCCTTTCATCAGGGCGTAGTCCTTGAGTACTTTTAGTCCCATGGCTTCTTCTCCTCCCATCAAAACTTCCTTTATGGGTATTCGCCAATCCCCTTCGCGGTGTTCCTCCTGAAATCTTTCTTTCAGTACTTCAATTATGGATTCTTCCCTCTTGCTAATCTCCACTCTGGTGCTTTCCCCTTCAAACATCACTTGCGAACCCAGCGCGGCCAACGCATCGGCAAATCGATTGTCGTTTCTCGGGGTGTGTTCTATTTCGAATGTTAAGAATTTTTCTTCCATTTTCTGTGCCATTGCTCTGTACGGGGCAAGATTGGGTTCTTTCAGGGAGAAACTCCCTTTGGTCTGGCAGACTACTAGGTTCGAGTCACCTAATACTTTCAGATGCTTAACTCCCATCTCAAGGGCTGTGGCCAGCCCCGTTAAATAAGCTTCATATTCTGCCGTATTGTTTGAACAGGGGAATTCCAGTTTGAACGATAGCGCTACTGCTTTATCTTCTTCGTGATACAAAACCACCCCAACCCCTCCAGACTGGGCGGTGGAAGATCCGTCGAACTTCATTACCCACTGTTCCCTGAGTTCTTCTGCCATGGCTACTTCCCCTGGAACTTCGTCATCCAGCGGGAATTCTTCCTCCCCTGGAAACTGTGCCAACAAATCTGCTATAGCCTGGCTCTTTACTGCTTTGGGCGCCCCCATCCTTAAATCATACTGCGACAGCTGCAACAGCCACTGTGATATCCTGCCAGAGAGGATTGGTTGCTGTAATAGAGCCTTGATGGCGTGGGACTTAGTCATCAGCCATACTTCATATGCCAAGAAGTAATGGCGTAATCTTTGTGAGGCATAAACAATAGCCAAACATGCCCTTTCTGCCCTCGGATAACGAGTTTCTGCGTCTTTCAGGGCGCGGCTGATGTAATATACTGGTTGCTCGACGCCACCTCCATCCTCTTGGGCAATTAAGGTACCGATGGCATATGAGTTGGTAGCCATATAAAGGAGTAATGGCCTTTTGTGTATTGGGGCTTGTACGGTAGGGAGGTTCATCATGATCTGCTGCAGCCTCTTGAAGGCCGCCTGCTGCGCTTCTCCCCATACAAAATTTTGCCCTTTCCTCAGTAATTTGGTGAAAGCCGAGGTGATCGATGCCAGCCCAGGGATGAATCTTCGGATGTACGAGACTTTCCCTAAGAAACTTTTTAGTTCTTTCACTGTGGTTGGGGGTCTCATAGTTGCAATGGCCGTAGCCTTTGCTGGGTCAACATCTATCCCTCTGCTGTGTACTAGGAAGCCCAAAAATTTTCCCGAGGATATACCAAACGCGCACTTGAGGGGATTCATTCTTAACTTAAATGCTCTGCACCTTTCGAACACCTTTTTTAGCACATGGAAATGTTCTTCCCTCTTCCTGGACTTGACTACTATGTCATCCACATAGTCTTCTAACTCCTGATGCATCATGTCGTGGAATATAGCCGTCATTGCCCGTTGATAGGTTGCGCCTGCGTTTTTTAACCCGAAGGGCATTACGGTGTAGTGGAAGTTTCCCATGGGCGTTCTAAAGGCTGTTTTCTCCGCATCTTTTGACGCCATTCTGATCTGGTTGTATCCGCTGAAGCCGTCCATGAATGAGAACATAGCGCTTCCTGCCGCAGAATCTATCAATAAGTCCATATTGGGTAATGGAAATTCATCTTTTGGGCATGCTTTGTTGAGATCCCTGAAATCTACGCAACACCTGATCTGGCCATTCTTCTTTTTTACTGGTACTATGTTGGATAACCAGCGAGGATGTTGAATAGGTTTAACGAATCCTGCGGCTAGCAGTTTCTGCACTTCTTTGACTATCTGCCCTTCGATTTCTGTGTGAAATATTCTGGCAGGCTGGACTATTGGCCTAGCCTGTGGGTCCACATTCAACGTGTGCGTTACTAACCCAGGGTCTAGCCCTGGCATTTCACTGTAGTCCCATGCAAACACGTCTTTGAATTCTTTCAGTAGCAATACCAATTCTTTTTTCTCATCTTTCATTAAGCTTACACTGATCGAGATGGGTCTCGGCCCTTGTGAAACAGATCCCAGGTCAACTTCTTCCATTTCTTCTTCTGCCATGACCTGCACCTCCTTTTCGGTTATAACTCTTTCGTATTCCTCTTTGTTACCTCCCTCCTCTGGGCTTTCTTGGACTCTACAGCACATCAAGCCCTCGTGCTGTTCTTTCTGGGTGGGGCCCATCTGGGTTTCAACCGTGGGCCCCACGTGCCTTCATAATTTGTAAATGATTCTGCCGTCAGAGCCTCTGACTCTTGTGCATTGGGGTGCGTCTTCAAATCCTGCGGCGGGCGCTTCTTTCCTTCGTTTCTTTCTTGCCAATAATTCCCTCAGATCGGGTTCTGGGTCATCTTGGACATCCTTCCATCTAGGTACGAAAGTACCCAGCGGCTTTGACACTGAACTCTCCCCAGAGGGAGCCCATTGATCGTAGAACATAGTCTCTACTAAGTGAGCTTCCGCTCGTTCAAATGGTGAAGGATTCGCGGCTATGCGCACTACTCTGCCGTTCAATCTTCCTTTCACACATTGGTGATAGGTGGATGGGACTAGCCGGTGTTTATGCAACCATGGCCTCCCCAGAAGCACGTGGTAGGATACTTCAGTCTTTACCACGTGGAATCGTGCTAAAGAGGCTATGGGGCCCACCTTCAGCCACAGCTGTATGTGGCCTGCTGTGTACTCACCTCTTCCGCCGAACCCTGTTACTTCCATTGGGCATCCCTGAATCTTTCTTTCTGAAATCCCTGCTGCCTGCAGAGTGCTCAATGGAATGAGGTTCACAGAAGCGCCTGTGTCTACTAAAGCTCTCTTTATGGGGATTTGATTTATGGATGCCGCCAAGTACAAGGGTCTCCTGTGGTCCGGTTGCCCCACTTCCATATCTTCATCACTAAAAGTGATTTCAGTTGACTCCTGTAGGAGAGCCCTCTCATCTGATATTTCTGCCGATAGGCACTCTACTCCTGCACCAGAGGCAATGCTCACCAAGGCCTCGGTGGCTACCTTTCTCTCCCTTGCTGACAGTCCCAGCTGGTCAAACAAATTTCTGAACTTAGAACTCTGCTGTAGAGTGGTAATGGTTGCCGCAGGCAGAGCCAAGTTTTCTTCTTCATCCTCCCCTGGGTCAGCACAAATTACCACCGCTGCTACACCCTTCCCTTTGTGGTTCGGGAGTGGGTTTCTTTGGACTTCCTGCTGGGACAATTCTAAAGTCCCCTCCTTTATCCTGCGGTGAACAAGTCTGCGGAGGGCCCAGCATTCTGCCGTAGCATGTTGGACATAATTGTGTAAACGACAAAAACGTGGGTCCCTCCTCTCTTCCTCCGAGGGTTCCCTGGCAACCTGGTTAGGTTTGAAAATTCCATCTGCTATCCATCTGTCTAGCAGTACATCTAATTCTTTTGAGGTGCATGGTATTGGCGGGGGAGTGTCATATTCCCTCCCCTCAGTCTTCCTTTTCCGTTCTCCAGTGGACACCGCCATCGCCTGTGGGGCGTTTCTCTTGTCTGAGCTTGGCTTTACAGACTGAGCCGTCTTTCTTGCTTTCTGCAATAGCTGGGCGAACTGGGAGATTTCCAAATTCTCGAGTACAGCCCTGTACTCCCTGATCATGTTCGTCATACACATCTCAACCAACGTCCTTTCTTCGCAATGGTCATAGCAGTCAAGTGCTATGTCCCGGAATCTCTTGATATATTCCATCAAATCTTCACCGCTTCTCTGTTTGGTTGCTTGCAGGGTTGCAAGCGTCACCGTTTCTTCTCCATGGAAGTACTTGGTGCAGAATACATCTACCATATCATCCCATGTTGGGATAGTTCCTGGCTTTAACCCAATGTACCAAGTGTAAGCCCGGTCGCATAGTGATTTAGAAAATTCTCGAAGACATAAGTCCTCGTCTGCGGCGTAAGGGCCAAGTGTGTCGATGAATTTGCTCACGTGTTCGACAGCACTTCCCCTTCTACCATCGTATTGTGCGAAAGCTTTTGGTTCGTACCTCTCAGGGTATGGTTTGCTGAGTACCCTCAGTGGGTAAGGAGGCCTTCGTGCATAGAACCTCTCCTTAGGTGCTCTGGCCCTTTCCTGCTCCAGGAGGGCGGATACCTCAGCCATTGTGATGAAACGCTGCTCTGCGTTGTGTGGGACACCTCTTGCCGGCGTCTCTTCTTTATCCGTCGCATGCCCTGGGTCATGCTGACTTCCCTTTTCTTTTGTCTTGTCGGTTTTTAGCTGACGGATTTCTTCCATCATTTGCTGCTGCGAGTGTTGCAATGACTGTAAGACCTCAATGAAAATATTGGCATTGTCGGTGGGCATTCTTGGTGGCGGTTGGGGGTCAGCCCCCGTTCCGTTGGCACCTTCTGCCTGGTTGGGTGGTGGTTGGTGAGGCGTTGTAGGCCTCGACTCTGCTTGTGAAGGTACAGCACTCATATTTCGAGTTGTCCTGGACTTTGGAGGCATTTGTTTGCGTGGGCTCTTGTCCCTGTTTATTTCTCAACTCCCCAGCGGAGTCGCCAATTTAATGTAGGGGCCTTTTTTGTTGTTTGGGCTGGGCTGCCCTCTGCAAGTAATGGGCCCTGATGTGTTTCTGAGTAGGGAAGTTGAGACCAGCCCAACTGCAACTCACTTTGGGCTGGCTTGGCACAAACTTAACCTTGTCTGCCAGGAACACCCTTTATGGCAAGCAGAGCTATTATAACGAAATTACAGCAGGCAGATACAAATGATAACAAAGTAAGCAAACAGAATGTTATATCTTTCAATAATAATGATGGCCGAATGTCACAGTAGTAGTAATAATAATGATAATAATGGCTTTTAAAAGAAAAGAAAGCAATGGATTAAACAATGAAGGTTTAATCAAAGATAAACGTCAAGCCAAAATATAATCTGTAATGATGACCGTCCAAAGAGGAAGAACGCTTCCTCTCAATGAAATTAACCTCCCAGGTGAATATCCTGCCGTGGGGATTGATAACTTTGAGGGAATCGGACCTAAATGGTTGAGGTATGAAGAAAATTATTGTTATCTTTTTTTACCGCTTTGTTATCCCTTAGGGAGCGTGATTTTGAGGGGGAGAGGAAAGAAAAGATCTATTGGTGCATGCCTACTATCCTCACAAACGATTTTCTTATCTTTTTCCTTTCTTTTCCTTTTCCTCTTAGTTTTTCTTTCTATGTATTTTTCCTTCCTCTGTTTTTCGGTCCCTTCTACAGGGCACGGCGAGGCTCCTTTTATAGGGCCTGCCGCAAGCATTCTTTTACCATTTTACCCTCTAACGGCCTTTGTCTGGTCTGGGCATGCTTGCCGACCACCCTCTGCGCATAGCTCGCCCTCGCCAGACAAAGACATGTTCGTTTTGTCTCTGTCCGCCGTGGCACTGCTCTGCCGTGGCCTTAAATGCTCTCTCTCTCTTCCTATGGCATGCACTCAGCGTTCCTTCTCCAATCTTACCCCTTTTGGATGGTCTGTCATCCCAGCAGGACGTACCTCCAAAAAGGGTTTGGACAGGGAACGCAAAATAAATCTTTTCCCCCCTCCCCACCACCAAACCACACCCCCCCTTACCTCTTACTACGGACCCATGGCCCCACCACGACCCATATTAGCTGGGTACAGGCTGGTGGTACCTGGGCTTTGCGCATGCTCCCTGTTATGTGTGTTTCGAAGCCGGCCTGCGGCTCATGGCGCCTTGTTTGTATTCGTCTGCCACTCTTCTTTTACGCGGACCGTTTGCACTTCCACTATTTCCCTTTGGACTGGGCTTTTCTTAGTACATTCCCCTCGGCCCATTTCTGGCCTTATGCTTTATGTCTTATTTTCATTGCTTGGCCTTTCCTACCATGGCAACATGTTCCTGCAAGGCCCATTTCAGACCTGCCGTTTCACTTCTTCCCCCAGTGACTCATGGGAGTCTGCTGGTGTTCTTGCTTTATGGGCTCCATTGTCCCTTTCTTTCCTCTTTGGGCCTGCGGCCCTTGGGCTTCCTCGGCCCATTTACTGACTTTGTATTCCCATGGGCTTTTATTTACTAACTTGATTGGGCTTCCTCGGCCCAATCTCCTCATTCTCATCCTTGGGGTTCATGGGCTTGCCATTAACCCCTACTTTCTTTACATCGCTTTGGGCCTGCCGCGGCCCATTTTCACTTTTTCATACCATACATTGCCCATGGGTGCCATTTCTCTCTTTCCGGGCCTTTTAGGCCCATTTGCTTCCTCAAGACCCATTTGCTCGTGTTATGGGCATGTGTTTTGCTATTCCTGCCGCTTGGGCTAATAGTTTTATTCTGTTCCTGCCGCTATTATTGTCTCTTATGCTGGGTTGGGCTGACTTTACGAAAATGACCCTCAACAATCTTAAGCTAGCTTCAGTATTTGAAAGGATGTGTGTTTTAATTAACTTCAACTCTTAAATCTTTTTAATAAAACGATAGAAAGCAAAATGGGACAACAGAGAGAGCCATTTCTTGCTTGACCAGGTACCCTTTCAAGAAACAAAAATGTTGAAGACGTAATGAACTTGCTTTCTTCCTTTCTATCAAATTATTAGATAAAAATTTAGAGCACCAACAATGGAGACACGTTTAAGTATCGGTGAACTCTTCACTAATCAGTAATCAGTACGAAATAGAATCGAAGGGTTTGCTTCTCCTTCTCCTTCTTCTTCTTCACACTTTCAACAATTTCAGAAAGAGAGTTTAGAGTGTGTGCGGTTGGGTGGTTGCCCCTCTCTAAACTAATGATTTTTATCAACTTCGCCCATTAAATCAACCACCCATGACCCTTCTCTCCTCAACCCTAAACCCAAAGATCAATATCAAAACCAAAAAAAAAATAAATAAATAAATAAAATAAAATAATAAAACACAAAAGAATATTTGAAGTACGAAATATGGTAAAATTTATCAATGGATCTTATCTCTTTTTAAAATTTAATTGGGTTAATTAATTGATGTGACAAATAAAATATAAATTAAAATGTTATTCTAGAAATTGTAAAATTTGAAATTAGATCAATATTAATTATTAATTCTATTAAAATTTTAATAAAGAAAGAGATTTAAAAATGAAATTGATTTGGTTTTGAAAGTTGAGTGATTAAATTAAAGGAATATTGTCTGTTTTAGAAAAAAAAAATTAGTTTTAGAAAAAAATAAAGTTTGGCTGTTTTGTCTTCTTTAAATCTAAATAATTTATTTCATATTTCGAGCGATTTTATTTAAATATTTTTTTTATTAATGCATTTTAAACAGCCTAAATTAAACTGTTGTAGATAAAACTGTATATTCATAAGATAAATGTAAGAAGAAGAAGAAGAAGAAGACTTCATGGCCATGGTTTTCAATTTAAAATTTCTCTTTGCATCATATTATTCTTCGGTTTTTTCATAACTGAATTTTAAACCACAACTATGATTTCACTTTTCTATTAAGTCACTTTAATTTCTTTGGCATAATTTTTTTTTTATTACTTAAAATCCTACCTTAAAGACTCATTCTATTAGATATAACTATATTTTGGCATAACTTATTTTTTATACAAAACAAATCAATAAAGATAAGCTCAACAACAAACACACTTCTTAGCCCATTTATTTACCTTTTCTCTTTTCCAGTGCACCTATAGTTTATGCGAAATATCCAATGAAAAAGATGTACAAACAAATTCCGGTGACATATAAATTCTGGGGACAAAATATATATAAAATTCAAGAGAAGAATCTGAAATATTTCTTTAATTGTCTGTTGCAAGAAGTTTTTAGAGTTCTAAACCAAAAACTCTCTTCCAATTTTAAACGTTAATTGTCTGTTTGCAGCGGAAAACGCTAATACTTTATTACAAAACGTTGCAAATTCTTTTTTTTTTCTTTTTTTTTTTGTAGTGAGCTAGAATATTATTATTATAAACTATAATCTAAAACTTTCAATAGTTAATAACTTGGTTGTGTAATTGGATTATTCGTACAATTAACCCAATCAAACTTGACAGTTTTTTCATAACCCGTGCAACTTTGATGAGTTGTTAGAGCATTCTCATCAGGTGTTCTATAAATATGTCATTTTGACACATCAAAAAACCTACTTTATTATTTTAACACACCATTTTACAATTCATCATTCATCACATCTTCTATTTTTCAATTCTATACATTAAAATAATATTTAAAAATATTTTTTAAAAAAAATCATCAATATAAAAAAAATACAAAATAAAAACCCACCACCATACACAAACACAAGCACAGAACTGTAACTAACCCACAACCATACACAAGCACAGCCTACCACCACCACCCACAGCCATAGGTACAACCCACCACCACCAACAACAATCCACCAGCCGCCATCACCACCAATACTACTTAAAAAAAATCCCCAAAATCAACACAAAACTCTCAAAAAAAAAAAAAATGAAGAGATGAATCAACTTCATTTATACAACCCAAATCACATGGAATCAACCCAACTCCACTGCCACCCACAATCACATGGAATCCACAACCGGGGAAAAAATATGCCCAAACTTACATACAATCTCCACCAGTTGACCTCATCGATGAGGCCGAACTCCACAGCGACGGCCAATCTCAATGGCAACGGTCCAGGTGGAGAAAAAAGAAGAAAGAGAGAGTGTGACAACAAGGAAAAAAGAGACATAGACAGAGACAGAGGCGCAAAGTGACAAAAAAAAAAAAGGAGAGAGTCAGAGACGCAGAGTGACAAAAAAAAAAGGGAGAGGTGAAGATTCTGGAGAAGAAAGAAGAAGAAAAAAGGAAGAGAATGTGATAGAGAAGGAGTGGTGGAGAAAGAAAGAAGAAAAAGAAAGAGAGAGAAGAAAGGATGTGATAAAGGAAGAGAGAGAAGAAAGAAAGTCATAAAGGAAGAGAGAGAAAATGAATAATTTTTTTTTTAGCATTTTCATCCGTACCGTTCCAAAGATGGAATAGTACTGTTCTTGTGTGCCAAAAATTATAACATTTGAAACATCTCATGGGAGGAGTTTTTTGGTGTTTGATGTGCCAAATGCCAAATATTTGGCATTTGGCACACTTGATGGGAATGCTCTGGCCCCATCCAAATTTGTAATTTTTAATTAAATTACCTTGAATGGCTTCACTGCAGTGCTATTTTCAGAATTTGGAGGATAGTCATGAAAATAAAAGAATTTATAATGAGATTGATATTTGACTTTTTAATAAAGATTGAGTTTCAAGTTTTGGTTCAAAACATAATCCATGAGATTAAAGTAATAAGTGAGATATGCATAAAATGTGACTTTGGAGTTTGAGATTTACTTTTACTCCTATAATTTTAAGATAATATAACATAAGAAGATTTTATTTGGTAATTGCTACAGCGAACGACTAGTCTTGGTAGTTTATTGTAGCTAGCAATTCACTGTAGCAAGAAGACAAAGAAAATGCCTTTGGCTCCCCTGATGTTGGACACTAGCATTAAATTAGAGTTTGAGGTGATAAAATAAGTAAATAACTAAAGATGCTCTTTAGGATTTTTAAGCTCCATATCGGATTTGGTGTGTTCCCACCTAGTACTTGCGAGCTGCGATGCTTTGTGTATCTAGCTATATTCTTTTTAAGCTTAATTTACCGAATAAAAGTTTCCATCTTTAATTAAAAAAGGAAAAAAAGTTTACGCGACATGTTGCCAACTTGCCAGCCAACCGTGACTTGTTTGGTGCACAAAAATGAAGAACGAAACTCTCACTTTAGCTCATCGTTTAACCAAAATAATAAAATAAAAAATAAAGCCCTAATGAGCTTTTAATAATAGAATCTTTCTATTAATTAGTGCCAGAGGTTAGGCAGGATTGTGTTTGACTAAATTAATCTTCTACTAGAAGTTCCTCTCCTAAATTCCTCAAGCCGAAACGATGCGACTTTGACGTGCAAGTCCAACCATCTAAGAATGTTTTTTTATTTTTGGTTGATGCGGTCAATTATCTCTGCAACTTGGTCACGTGGAGTAATTACAACATTTTCAGATTAAATGTTAAATTGTTATTGGTAGAAAAGTAATTTAAGTAGTAGTTGTTCAAATTAGAACCAGTAATAATTTAATATTTATGAATGGTTGTGAAAAGATTAAAGACCTAACACTTCTCTTTTTTCTTTTTTCTTTTTTTCTTTTTTTCTTTTTTTTTTTTTTTGGAACTTGGCACAAACAATTTGCCCACTGTTACAATGAGGCCTAGTCCCCTTGCCTCAAATGCACCGATAGTGGGTAACTTAATCTCATTTAGCAATTCTAAGCTTTGTGACATGCCTTAATATGTTCAATAGTTCATGAACATTAAAGCAACCTGGCATGCCTTAATCATTGACTAATTACCTGCAGCAAGGAATATGAAAACGAAATGTTATAGGAATAATTGAAGGGTGCATGGGGTTTATTTCATACTTGTTATTGCACACAATGATACAAAATCATAATTTCAATTCAAAACACCGCCCTTTTATTATGGGTAGATACTAATACACATTACGCACAACCATATACACATACATTTTATTTAAAAGAAAATCATGTTCTAGAGAAACAGCATCAGAGACAACAAGTTTGATGCACAGCTAGAAATTGGATAGTTTGCAGCACTACTCAGCTCATCAGGGTTTGCCAATGGCATCATGGTCCACGTGTGGTTGGATTAGAGGCAGAAGGTGGGACTAGACCTTTTTTCAGTGGAACAAATTCATCTCATAGTTTCGGCGGACCTCTTGGACCTGGAGTCTTTCCTTTATTGGCTACATATTGCTCTTTGATCAGTGCTTCAACAGTTGAGCTAGATAAGGACAGCCTCTTCCTCCCCTCCACCTCCATGTTTGGTGTTAGTGTATAGCTTAGACTAGATTAGCCCATTGGGCTTAGCCCAATATACTGTACTTGTAGTTTACTCATATTACTTGTACTGCACACATACCTAACCTATATAAGGCTCTCTATTGTACATTATTATTACATACAGAATATACAGACTATTCAGTCTTTCTCTCTCACTTTATATTCTTAACATGGTATCAGAGCCATTGCTCTGACATTCTGGTTCCTATGGTCATCTTCAGTGCTATTCCCCTACCTTCGCCTTCATCCAGTAGCCACTGTAAGAAGCGAGTTACCGACGTCACATGACTCACATCCACAATCCTTGCAACTCTCGGATATCATCATTCTGTTCATCCAACTGCCAAAGCAAAGGCATAGCGTGACAGAACAGCCAATCCCAAGCAAAACTCAACCAAGAACAGCCAGAAAAACCTCACACGCGCCCACACGCGCTGCCTAAAGCTTCTAACAGTCGAACATGCGCCGCCAGCAGTTCACACGCGCTCCACGCACCGGTAATTGCGCCTCCACGCGCTTCACATGCTTGACACTATCAGCGTTTGTCCACGTCAGCCCCAGGCTAACGTCATCCAACACACATCAAGACCTCGCGTCATCTGCCTACATCAGCACACGTCAGCAATTGACTTTGACTGTTGACCAGCACTGTTTACCATTGACTTTTGCATTGACTTTTTGGCTAAAGTCAAAATTTTTCAACAGGGCCTGTCTTGCTCAGTTTTTTGCATAGATTCTGATTTTGGGCTTCTTTTCTTCATTTAAGGCCTCTAAATCCCACTTTTTGGTCATTTTCTTCATTATGGCTCAACAAAATGAATGAGATATCATTCATCCTATTACTATTATGTTGGATGGTCCTACTAGCTATTATGCATGGTCTCAGAATATGACTGTCTTTCTTAAGGGTCGTAAACTATGGAGATATGTGACTGGTTCAATTCCTAAGCCAGTACCAAACCCTAAGTCCAAAGCCACAGCTGCTAAAGATGCCTCCAAGACTACTGTTATAGCGGATGATTATGAAGAATGCCTAGAGGAATGGGAGAGTATTCATAGTAAGATCTTGTCTTGGTTTATCAATACATCTATTCCTTCCATTCATAATCCTCTTCCTTGTCTTGAGACTATTGAGGCTGCTTGGAAATTTCTGGCTGATCGCTATAATTGTACTAATGATTCAAGCCTGGAGTTTCATATTAAATCAAAGCTTTTATCAAATGTGCCAAGAGACAGGTCAGTCTATTTCTGATTTTTATTCTCAAAATTCTATTATGTGGGAACAACTCTCTGCTGCAGATCATCTACTAGTGTGTTCTAAGGACATTGAGCTCTTTGTCAAATATCAGGATTGCCGTAAATTTATGCACTTCATAATGGGTTTACGTGAGGATTTTGAGCGTACTAGGGCTTCTCTGCTTAGCCAGTGTTCTACTCCTTCTCTTGATGCTATAGTCAAGGAGCTCATTTCTGAGGAGAACCGTCGGCCTACTCATCACATGTCATCGTCTAATCATGTATTGGCTACTCCATTTCCACAGCCTTCCATTGCTGCATTCACACCATCTCCACAGCCTCCCATTGCTGCATTCACTGCTCCTCCACGAATAAATTCTGGGTGTCCCACCTCTCAATCTTCCAAAGGTACTCGCTGTGAGTTTTGCTATGCCAAATGCCATGACATCTCAGTTTGTCACAAATTGCATAAATTATGCAAAAGCATAATAAAGCTTCTATTCCTCGGGCAGCTGCTGTATGTCCTTTAGATCCATCAGTTCCTATAGGTCCATCTTTGGCTTTCTCACTTACTACGGCTGATATTGAGGCAGTAGTTCAACAGATTTTATCTCGCACTTCCACTGCCCTTCCTGTCACCTCAAGTAACCAACCTTGATTTTTTGATACTGCATGTTGCAACCATATGACTTCTAATGGATTCCAATTTTTTGATAAAGCATCCTTAGAACATCCAATCACCATTTACACTGCTGATAGAACTCTTATGCCTATTAGTCATAAATGAACAATCTATTCTCCTTCTTCATCCCTTAGTGACATTTTTCATATCCCAAAGTTATCCCTCAATTTGCTTTCTGTTGTTCAACTTTGTGAATTAGGCATAGATCTTCTATTTATTAATCATGGTGTGGACGTGTAGGATCCCCGGATGAGTCAAGTGCTTGGGACAGGCCCTAAGGTTGGTCGCATGTTTAAGCTTCATGACTTGAAGATTCCTTCACAAGTTGTTTCTGCAACTGCTACCACTGCCACCCCCTCACCTGATCTATGGCATACTCGTCTTGGTCATCCATCCTTATCTCGTCTTCAGTTGTTAGCTTCTCAAGGTCATTTAGGTTCAGTTCAGTTTCAAAAATTTGATCGTACTTCCTGTTATTTTGGCAAACAAACAAAATTTCCCTTCCAGTTAGCTTCCTCCTTGCCACCTCGAGTTTGAGGGGGGATATTAGTGTATAGTTTAAACTAGATTAGTCCATTGGGCTTAGCTCAATATATTGTACTTGTAGTTTACTCATATTATTTGTACTGCACACATACCTAGCCTATATAAGGCTTTCTATTGTACATTATTATTACACACAGAATATACAAACTATTCAGTCTTTCTCTCTCACTTTATATTCTTAACAATTGGATTCAGAGGCAGAGATCTATTAAAAAAAAAAAAAAAGAATAAAGCACATGCAAAAAATTAAACAGAGAAAGATAGTTTGGTATAATAAATAAACTAACCACGCACACTAATTAGAGGACGAATTCATTTTCTAAGAGTAGATCTAAGTATACAACAAATTTTTAAGGAGCAAATCTAAGTATATTTCATAAGTTGTTGAATAAATAAATTGTAATCAACAGATGAAAATATGATGGTAGTAATTAATAAACTCATATTCATTTTATCACAACTAGCCATATTATTAAAACATTATAAAATATAGGTTAAAATACTAATTTTCTTTATAGGAAAGAAAACTCTTTTAGAGTATGTTTGGTTAGGTGGGGAGGGAGGAAAATAAATTGTGGGGCCCAAGTGTTTTCTCTCTAGGCCCACCAAAAATTTTCTCCCAAAAATGGAGAGAAAATTGAGTAGGGTTGAATTTTTTCTTGATTGACAAAAATGCCCATATGCATGTGCAAATGATTTTTTTTTTTTTGGGCAATGTTACCTTTTTTTTCTTCTTCTTCTTTTGATTTTCTCGGCCTGGGCTTTTTTTTTTTTTTTTTTTTAGGGTTTAGCGTGATACTTTTATTTTTTATTTTTTTATAACTAGATGTGATTTTTTTTTGGGGGACATAATTTTTATTTTTTTAATAAATTTGGATGATTGCTTTTTTTTTTTCTTTTTTTTCTTTTTTTTTTTTTTGTGTGTGGTTATTTGTCACTTTTTGTTTTAATTGGACATCATGCTTTAACAATGGTATATGAGTAAATTTATTCAAACTCATTTTTTTCTATCCCTCCACTTTTCCACTATCAACCAAACAATTAGGAGATAAAATAAAATCTTTTCTATGCTCTCACTTTTCCATCCTCCTACCATTTTCTATTCTCCCACTTTTCCACTCCTCCAACCAAATAGAATCTAAGTTTTCTTTCTATTTTAGAGAGAAAACTTTGTTGTGGGCCTAGGGAGAAAACATATTTATTTTCCCCTCACCTCCTTCCAACCAAACACCCTCCAAAAAGTTTTTCCTCCTCATTTTCTCTCTCTATTTTTTTTTCCACCCTCCCTAAAATCCACTCTACCAAACACACCTTTAGGTACAGTACTTAGACGTTGTTTCTTAGATTCCTCTCTTAAGATTATGCCATGTAGATTTTTTTTCATAGATGAAAGTGTGTTTTTTTAGTTAAATAGCCATATGACAGAATCTTAAGAGAGGAACTTAAGAAACAACACCAAAAGTACTGTACCTAAGTTTTGTGTGTGTGTGCGTGTGTGTATACACACACAAAACTTAAGAGAGAGAGAGAGAGAGAGAGAAGCTTATATCTTTTTATTAATGTTTTTTTACCAGAAGAATTTGAAGGAAGGTTGTGGAGTTGTACTTGACAAGATCCTTATGGTTGCAAGGATATAAGGTGTTTTCAATGGGGGATAAGAATGTTGAAGATACAAAATTTTAAATCTACTCTATCGCAAACTAGCCTAGGCAACATCTACCACATCTAGTATCAAAGGAATACTAGAACTTTGTTGGTAGCTGAGCTTGTTTCTTTTGTTTTAGGAGTTGGGTGTTTATGTTTGGTCGTTGAGTTTGGAGATCTTGTATTTTGGTCCATGTTTCAACAAAAATATTTCATTCATATAAAAGAAAAAAGAGAAAAAGAAAAAGAAAACAGAGAAGGGTTTTGAAGAAACTTACTATTGGACAGTGAAACCAAAAAGATGTGGGAGAATCACAACCAAGAAGATAAGGGACAACCATTGAAGATGTGGCTGAGACCTATACATATTTTTCTCTGCAAATATGAAGAATTAATTTGGATATTAGGGAAAGACATTTAAGCAAAATTCACAGTGCATATATGATATATCTAAGAGCAACCACATTAGTAGTTGCATAATCTTGCAAAATACAAAAAATAAGTCATTTTACACATTTTGATATAAAAAAAATACACACACATCAGTAGGTGTAAAATTGTGCATAAATGCACAACTGCTACAGTAACTGTGCATATATGCACGGTTACTGTAACTCTTGCATTTGATATTTTTTATTATTTCTCTCTCTACCTCATTCCATATACACGGTTATTGTAACTCTTGCATTTAATATTTTATTATTTTTTCTCTCTCTACATCACTCTCTCTTTTTCTCTCTGGTCTGACTCTCACCTCACGCACTCTTTTCCTCCATCGATCTTTGCTGCTCTCTCAAGTCTCGCCACAGCCGTGCCACCGCCGATCACCTCACTCATCACTGCTCACGCTAATCGCCGCTACTTTTGCCAATTGCTAATGCTATCTTTTTTCTCAATTTGATGGTTTTGGGATTTTGATCAATGGGTTTTGGTGGTTCACTGCTCTGCTGCTCTCTAGAGTCTTGCCACAGCTGTGCCACTTCCAATCACCTCACTCGCCACTACTCACGCCGATTGCCGTTACCTTGCCGATCGCCACTGTTCTCGTCGATCGTCGTTGCTATCTTTTTTCTTTGTTTGATGGTTTTGAGATTTTGATGGTTTTGATTAATGGGTTTGATGATTATGATTAGTGGGTTTTGATGATTTTTATCAGTGGGTTTTGATTAGTGGGTTTTTATGATTTTGATTAGTGGTTTTGGGATTTTGATGGGTGGGTTAATGATAGGGGCTAGCTTGATGATGGTGGTTGTGTGGGTTGATGATCACCGCTGCTCTATTTTTTTTGTGTTTGATCGTTGATAGTGGCTGAGTATTGAGTCAAGAATGAATATTTTATTGAATAAATGTATAGAATAAACAAACTGATGTTGGTGTTTTATAAAAGTGAGTGTGTAAAATAGAAAAAACATGTTTTCTTTTTTTGTGCAAAATGGACAGAAATTATGCATCTACTGATGCGGATGCTCTAAGCAAAGACATTCAAGGAAATAATAAAAATTCAAAAATAGCAGAGATTCTAAGCCCACCTAGAGATCTGAGACCTCGAAACTTTGCCTTGGAGAGAGAGAGAGAGAGAGAGAGAGAGAGAGAGAGAGAGAATGAGTGAGTGAGTGAGAGTGAGTGATTGAGTTTGAGACGAAATGTATGAGGGAACTTCCAAACATATTTATAGTTGGTGGGTGGTGGAAAATGGTAGGCAATGGCGTAAATTATGTAATGGAAGGAAGACATTCCGTTAAGTGGGTTTGTGGATGGGACGATGTGAGTGTTCAATAGCTTCTTTATTAAGATTTTAATAAGTGGTGAGTTCCAGTTAGCTCAACTGGTAAAATCTCTGTTGGTTATATAAGAGATTTGGGTTTCAATTCTCGCCTATACCTAAAACTGATTGGTGTCTTGGTTTGATAATGTTAGGTTCTAAGGTCTTAGGATTTTATGTATTTAGAACTCTAATTTGTAATGTTGACAAACCATGATCAAAACAATGTATTTAGTCTTGTTTAGGCTTGCTCAAAGTTGATTTATTATTGTAAAGTTGGAATCGAGTGGCTGCAGAAGTATTAGTTACTTTCGGCCTGGCTCAATCGATTAAAGGACAAGCTCGATCGATCGAAAATCGCACAGGTTGAATTTTCTGCAGAATTTCCAACTCAGCCCTACTTCATTAAACATTTAGGGTTTTATGTTTTTATCGTAGGTATTTAAACAAAACCCTAGCCACGTTTTTAGAGGTTGTCCATATTGTATTGTTGCTCATACATTGCTGTTTTGTGTGAATCTCTTGTGAGATCTTAAAGGAGCTTTCCTTTACACAAAACTTAGGGTTTTCAAGGTAAAGATGATTTCAACATCTTGAAGATCATTATAGTTGCAACCATTGGAACTTAAAGAAAAACAAGCGAGGAGCTTGTAGCTGATTGAAGAATTTAAGAAAGAAGGAGTCCGTGGATTTGGAGCTTGCACGTGGTCGTGTCAGTAAGTTCTACTGGTGGGTAGCATTAGGAAGTCGAGCGGGGAGCTTGTAGTCCTTTTGTAAGAACTTCAATTCTTTCATAGTGAATTCTGTTTTGCCTTGAGGATCGATGGGTCAAATTCTCCCCATGTTTTTACCGTGTGGTTTCCTGAGTGATCATATCATTGTGTCTTTTATTATTCCACTGCTTTATTCTTTTGATATGATTATTTGATTGCTTTAACTTAGTATTGCATAATTTGACTAAGTAACAACTTGGCTAATTAATCTAGGCTAACCAATCTGGTTATTTTTTAAGGGGTCTAAAACCGTTCAAGTGGTATCAGAGTGGGTAGCTCTTTTGTTTGAGATTTTTTATCTCTGAGCTGATCCTTGACCCCTGTTGTCATGGAGTATGGACACTCTCTTTTTGTTCCTCCTCACTTTGATGGGAACAACTATGCTTATTGGAAAGTAAGGATGAAAGCATTCCTGAAATCAATTGATGAGAGGGTTTGAAATTCCGTTGAATACAGATGGCAGAAGCCCACTACTCCTGTAAGTGAGTGGCAAACTTCTGAAAAAGAAGCAGCAGGCTTCAATAGCAAAGCTATGAATGCCATCTTCAATGCTGTTTCTATGGAGGAATTTAAGAGGATCTCTAATGTTGAAGTTGCTCATACTGCTTGGAAAATCCTCCAAATTGTGCATGAAGGCACAAAGGCAGTTAAGATAAACAAACTGCAGCAATTAACTTCTAGGTTTGAAAGCATTAGGATGTCTGATGACGAATCTTTTGATGAATTTTATGCCAAACTGAATGATATTGTTAATTCTGCTTTTAATTTGGGTGAAATCTATGATCAACCTAAAATTGTTAGGAAGATACTTAGATCTTTAACTGAAGACTTTAGACCCAAAGTGACTGCCATCACTGAAAGCAAGGATGTGGACTCCATCCCTGTTGATGAGCTTGTAGGATCTCTTCAGTCCTATGAGTCTGACCTACCTAAAGTAAACAAATCCAAATCAATGGCTCTTAAGTCAGTTGATGATGTTGATGGTGGTGGATTTGATGATGAGCTCTCTGCTACAGAGATTGCGTATCTTGCCAAAAACTTAAAAACTTTCTTAGGAATACCAGCAAAAAGGTAAGAGGTACTTACACTGCTGAACCTAGAAATTTTAGGAAGAATGATCCCACTAAGGTTAATAACTTTGAAAAACCTAGAGAAAAAGTTGGTTAATCTTCAAATAATTCTTTGGGTCCTCAGTGTTTTGGCTGTCAAGGGTATGGTCATGTGAAATCTGAATGTCCTACATTCTTGAGGACTAAGGGTAAAGCTATGGCTGTAACCCTTAGCGATAATGAAGTTTCTGATGATGAGTCCGGATGTGATGAGGATGGAAACTTCATTGCTTTTACTGCTACAGCTGTAGTCAATGAAAGCATATCTATTGAAGAGAACCCTTCTGATGGGGAACTCTCTGAGGATGCAGATCTTCAAGAGGCCTACAATAAACTTTGCAAAATTGCTGCAAGGGATGCTATGAATGTTGAACTTCGCCTGAAGAAAATTGAATCTCTTGAGCTTGAAAAGGAAATTTTACTTGTTAAACTGTTTGATGCTAATGATCTTTTGAACAATGTTAAATCTGAGAACATGCTTTTGCTTGATAAAGTTAAAACTTTGGAACATGATTTATCTGTTACTAGATCTGCTAGTTCTAAACTTGATCACATGCTGAATGTTCAAAAGTATCCTTCTGATAAATCTGGGTTAGGATATGTTGAAAGCATCTTTGATTTTGCACCTCATCCCACTATCTTTGTTCCTTCTTCTTCTTCTGTACCTTCTGTGAGTGAGGTTGTGAGTGAAACTGTTAAACCCCCTGTGAGAGAGGTTGTTAAACCTGTAGAAGTTTCACCACCTAAGAAGATTATGGTAGATTTAAGAGAATCTAAACCTAAGGAGCCTACCAAATCTAAGGACAAGATGCATGGTAAACCTGTTTGAGTTTGTCATTACTGTGAAAAGTCTGGACACATTCGTCCTAATTGTTTCAAGTTTCAAGCTGATAAGAGAGCAAATAAACCAAAAGTGCCTGTGCCTCACGCACAAGATCCTATGGCACTAATTGGTGAATTGGTAAAGGCGTTAAACCTTTATTCCAATCTTGGAGTTGGGAATCACTCGAATGTGAATAAGAACTCCAATGCTCGTGGTGCATCTAAAAAGTTTTGGATGCAAAAGACTCAAACTAACTGAGTCTTTCTGACATGGTCCTTGTGCTTCATTGCTCTATTCTTTTGTGACCATTGTTCTTTAGTTTTTGTTTTTTTTTCTAAGACTTGCATTGCATTACATTCATGCATTTCATTCTAGGATTTATTTGTTTTCTCTTATAAAAAAAAAAAAAAAAAAAAAGGAAAGCAAAAACTATGTTTGACACTATTTTTCTTGATTTTTGAAAACAAGGTTGATCAATCTATTTTCACATGTCATGTCTTGTGTACCTTGTTTAACTTTGATGAGCTTATTCATTGCACTTGACTAGTTGAAACTTTGTAGTGCATGTTGTGTGGGAAAGATGTGTGTGGTTTTTAATCACTTTGTCTTAATCATGAAGTCATATGTTTTTAACTGTCAGACTTGATCCTTTTGAGAAATGTATAAATAACCATCTCACCACTGTTCACTAGTCAATCATGAACATCTTAGTGCATATCATAAGATTTTGTGCTCGAGAAAGTGTAGCACATGCACAAAAAGAACATAAAGTGTAGCCTCAATTAAATTAAAACTGGTGTGTACTATTAGGCTTGATGCCAATTCACTTAATTCAAACCGGTGTATACTATTAGGCTTAATGCCAATTCACATAAATAAGAGGCAAAAATTCAAGAAACTTACATGATTGCAAACTTTTGTTCTAGGAGATGTGAGAGTTATAGGATGTAACTCTTTAGGTGATAGTCTCTTTTAAATTCTATGTGATGAATTGTGTAGACTTTGTGTTTGATTGCTATTCACATATCACCTCACATGTATCTCAAGTTTTTGCTAGTTTCACACACTACACAAGTTACTCTTTGTTAAACACTGTACATGCTAGTGTGTGTGTTTTAGATCTGACCAACTAAGTTTGAAAATATCTTGAGATTTGTGCACAACATAATTTGTTGCTTAAGAAAATTCAATGGGAGAATGATTGAAACTTGTTTTTGAGAAAATTGGGTTTAAAAATTTGGGTTTTTGAAAAAGCATTCCATCTCATACTCGTGCATTTTGTTTTCGTTGTTTAATGCTTTGAGGAGTTGTTTTTCAAAATTAGGTTTGTGTTTTTCAAAACTGTGATTTTTCTCAAAAATTTTGTGAGCCTCTGCCCAGTTCGATTGATCCATTCTGATTTTCGATCGATCGAAAAAGTGCTCTAATTTGTTTCAAAATGACTGTTTCATTCGATCGATCAAATGTAATTTTCGATCAATCGAAGATCGTGGAAACGCTTTTTTAAAAGTCCAGATCTGATTTTTTCAAAGTTCTATTTCAAAAAGTTTTTCAAACTTTCTTTCTCTCTACGACGAGGCAAGGCTACACAATCAAATTTTTGTCGTTTTCCTCCGAATTTTTTGCAAAGTTTCTCTTTCCTCAAGCCGGTAAGATTCTTTTGCCCTTCCTTTTGAATTTATTTTCATGATTTCATGCATTAATCCATGCATTTGAGGGAGATTTTCGGACTTAGCATTTTTGGGATTTTCTGTTGATTCAAGCCTTATTTTGTGCAATTGATCATTGGGTTTTTGTGGGGACACGTCATAAACATGATCCTTGCATGTTAATTTGATCAATTTTGAGTTTGGTAAAAAATTGAAAAATCTAGGGTTTGTTCTTGATCCGAATTGGGGATTTTGTTAAATTGGGTAGAATTTGATGAAATTGGCTTGTTGTATTGATGTAATTAGGCATTATAATCCTTGTGCTGTGTTTTGTATTGCTCAATTCATCAATTTGTTTAAAAATTTCAACAAGTGGTTTTCAATTTTTGGGGTTTTTGTTAGAAATTCCCTGCTCAGGCCAATTTTGTCAAATTTAATCTCAATTGATCTTAATTGTTTACTACATTAGTACATGCATCATGGCATTGTATTTGTTCATGCATCATATAGATTTTTATTTTATTTTTTTGTGCTAACTTGTAGTCTGTCCTTGGATTTTTCTTGTTTTATTCTTTTTGGTTTTTCTTTGTGTCTCTGTCCTTTCCTTAGCATCATGCCTAGGAAGACTAGAGCCGGTAGGACTATTCCCTTTCCTTCTCCTCCCCCACCTTCTTTTGATAGTGAGAGGTTTCCGAGTGAGAAAAACCAAGAGATTTTTGAGACTCTAAACCTTAAGAGAAAAGTTTGGGCTGAGCGTTCTGTCACCTTTGATGAGATTGATCCTGCCATTAGGGCAAACTTTGAGCGTAGGGGCTGGTTACCTTTATTGGATGTGTCTGATCCTCCTCCTCTAGCTACCCTGATTAGAGAGTTCTTCTCGAACATCTCTATCCGCGTCTATGATTCTAACACTCTAGTTAAGAGTTGGATATGAGGCGTAGAGTATGTCATTACTCCTACAGTAGTGGCTAATGCTCTAGGGGTACCTTTGGTCCAGCACCCTGTCTATCCTTATGATGAGTCACTTGAGCTGAGTGATGTCATGTCTTACATCACTGGGTCTTCTATCCAGTGGGGTTCTGATCCTCGGATCACCACTGCTGAGCTTCCTGAGACCATCTATTTGTTCTTTAGGATAGCATGTCATTCACTTTGGCCCATTTCTCATCTGCACACCATTCCTCTCGAGAGGTGTGTATTTTTGTACGCTCTTGTCACTGATGCTCCTATCAGTTTTCCTCATCTGTTTCTTCGTTCCTTGAACGAAGTTTATAGGAGTTCTTCTACTGCTCATGCTCTTGTTCATCCTATCTTTATTCATAGGATTTTGCTTCATTTTGGTTTAGATGATTTCCCTTCTTCTGAGCCCATTCATATTATTGGACTCATAGGTGCGTCTTTTCTTAGATAGAGGGCTGCTCATCTTCGAGCTGGCTCTAAACACGCGAGGTATGAGCCTTCTAGTTACGCACCCCTTTCTTCTTCTACAGGTCCTGGTCGTGAGGCTGTTCCTGATCCTGTTGGTGCTGCTGCTGTTCCTCCACCTCCTTCGGCTGACTTCGATGTTCGTCGTACCTTGGAGACTGTCATGACCGTTCAGGCGGCTTATGGTCAGATTTTGGTCGATCTGTTCGATGAGATTCGTGCTCTGAGAGCGGATTTGGCGCATATTCGTTCATCCTCACCACCTCCTTTTGGTGATGGCCTGTGATGTCCTTTGGCATTCCGTCACAAAAAGGGGGAGTAGAGTTTGGAGCTTGTAGAGAAGTTTTTGTAGTTAGGGGAAGTTTTTTGTTACTTTTTGAGGAGTTAGTGGAGTTTTTGAGATTAGATTGTATCTAGGTGCTTCACTATGTATGCTTTCTTTTGGGCTATTCTTGTAGGGAAATACATTTTTATATATATGATTCTTGATTCTATGTGTTCACTGTTTATTGATTTATATTTATGAGTTATTCATTGGTATATGTCTTTATTATATGTAGTGTGAACTTTCAAGGATGTGTTTATATTTTGTGTATCTAACCTAGGGGGAGAGTTAGATTACATATCTGTTGATTTACTGTTTTTCTGTCACATATGCGTTTATGCGTTTGTTGAGTATTTCAGGAATATACAGGTTGATTCGACTTGACTACTGTCTACACTTGCAACTGATGGATAGTAGTTAGGATTGAATTTGGTTTATGAGCATTACTTTTCGTAAAGGGCTTTTTATTGTAAACTTTGAGCATTTAATTTGTGTTTTGTCACGGATTGCCAAAGGAGGAGTTTGTTAGGTTCTAAGGTCTTAGGATTTTATGTATTTAGAACTCTAATTTGTAATGTTGGCAAACCATGATCAAAACAATATATTTAGTCTTGTTTAGGCTTGCTCAAAGTTGATTTATTATTGTAAAGTTGGAATCGAATGGCTGCAGAAGTATTAGTTACTTTCGACCTGGCTCGATCGATTGAAGGACAGGCTTGATCGATCGAAAATCGCACAGGTTGAATTTTCTCCAGAATTTCCAACTCAGCCCTACTTTATTAAATGTTTAGGGTTTTATGTTTTTACCCTAGGTATTTAAACAAAACCCTAGCCACGTTTTTAGACGTTGTCCATATTGTATTGTTGCTCATACATTGCTGTTTTGTGTGAATCTCTTGTGAGATCTTAGAGGAGCTTTCCTTTACACAAAACTTAGGGTTTTCAAGGTAGAGATGATTTCAACATCTTGAAGATCATTATAGTTGCAACCATTGGAACTTAAAGAAAAACAAGTGGGGAGCTTGTAGCTGATTGAAGAATTCAAGAAAGAAGGAGTCCGTGGATTTGGAGCTTGTACGTGGTCGTGTCAGTAAGTTCTACTGGTGGGTAGCATTAGGAAGTCGAGCGGGGAGCTTGTAGTCCTTTTGTAAGAATTTCAATTCTTTCATAGTGAATTCTGTTTTGCCTTGAGGATCGGTGGGTCAAATCGTCCCCAGGTTTTTACCGTGTGGTTTCCTGGGTGATCATATCATTGTGTCTTTTATTATTCCGCTGCTTTATTCTTTTGATATGATTATTTGATTGCTTTAACCTAGTATTGCATAATTTGACTAAGTAACAACTTGGCTAATTAATCTAGGCTAACCAATCTGGTTGTTTTTTAAGGGGTCTAAAACCGTTCAGATAATAAATAACTATCATCAGGAGCGGAAGCCATAAGTTAAAACTATCTCAAAAAAAAAAAAAAAAAGATTTTAATAAGTGTTTTAAGATTTTGTTTTTCCTGCTTTGTTTTTAATTTTGTTTGGCTTAAGTCTAACTAACTAACTAACTAACTAACTATATATATATATATATTCACTATAAAACGTAAATTCTCATATATATATTTTTATATTCTCATAAAAATGTATCTACTTTATATAATTTTTTTTGAGAAACAGATAAGGTAATTTTATTAAGGTAAATCAGACTAAAAAACATCAATCAAATCTAGTAGTAGCTCTTCTAACTACACCTCAGTATCAGCAGCTAAAACCGTTCTTTTTGTAAGGGAGTGGGCTAACCTATTACCCCTACAAATATGAAAAAGTCTACAAAATTGCATACAAAGTCCTGTCCTCTTAATATCGTCAATAATATGACCCAGCTGAGTTCTACTGGGCTTTGGATTATTGATAGCTTGGATGACTTTATATAATAAATAATTAAATACTCTTTATTAGCAAAAAAATTAAATACTCTGTAGATAGATTCAATGCCTTTGATAGTCCACCAAAGGGCAAGCTCTGACACAAAAGGAAAATGATCAGCATAAGCCACGCGTAATATCTCAACCTATGAAGCGTTTCGGTTTTTTAAAGTTTTATGATCAGTTCTTTTAAGATGATGCCAATTCCAATGGGGCCCAATTGATTTGTCTGTCGGTAGATGTTGGCCAAACCCACTAGAGGTGGTGATTCACAACTAGCCATATTATTAAAACATTGTAAAATATAAGTTAAATTACTAATTTGATCCTCAAATTATTTTGTAAAATTCAATTTAGTACCCTCACAATTAATTATGTCATTTTGGTCACCCAAATTTAAAAATCAAGTCTATTTCATCCTTAAATCTTTTTGTTATTAAAAATTTAATAAAATTAATAATTACCACTGACTTTATTTCAAAATTTTTACACTTTTTAAAATATCATTTCATGTATATTTTATTTGCCACAATAATTAAGAAATGAAACTCAATAACAAAATTGACTTTCATAGACTTTTTTTTTTTTTTTTTTTTTTTTGAGAAACCAGACAAATGTCCTATTGAATACTCCAATTAATGCTAAATTGATATTCCATGTACTTTTTTACCAACACGTATTTCCCAAAAATACAAACAACGTTACTAGAACAATATTACCAAACAACTCCTTTGTTATTGGTCAAGTGGGTTCAGGAGCTTTGTTGTTAAGACTTATTAAATAGTTGGATCTTCATGTCTAGCTATTTCGTTTCACTACAGCATTTTCAACTTTCTTTTTTCTCTTTTTTTTTTTTTTGTTTATTTCATTTTTTTGGCTTAAGTCTAACTTATATATATATATATATATATTATATAATATCATCTTCACTATAAAACATAAATTCTCATGTATCTTCGTTTTTTTTTTTTTTTTTTTTTTTTTTTTTTGTGTGAAAACATATCTACTTTTATATTCTCATTAAAAAAATGAATCTAATTTTATATATTAAATTATTTAAATAAATACTTTGTAGAAGATTCGATGTTTTTGATAGTCCACCAAAGAGAAAATATTGAGAAAAATCTAGAAGTCCAGCGACCATCTGATTTTGCACGCGCCTCCACGTGCGGACAGAGTCCCTGGCTCTTTCTCCCACACGCTGCCACAGATTCTTGACTCCTAGATCGTCTTCTGGGCACATGCATAGCCATGAAGACCTTGTCGTCTATCAATCTACGTAGCTCGAGAATCTGACCCATATATGACCTAACACGCGCCCTCAAGCGCCGTCAGGGCTTCTGTCTTACCACCACGCGCCGGTGAGCTCCGCCATGGGTCGAAAATTCCTGATGATGGCATGCTGACATAGTCCTATCCATGTCAGCGACATGTAAGCATGCCATGTCATCAGCCACGTAAACCCTAATCCTAGTCAGCGCTATGTCATAGGATGAGGTCAGCGTTTCTGCAGCCCGATTTGTGATCCAACCCAGAAACCCAGAACCGACCTAGACCATGTAACCGTTGACTTTGACCCTGGACTAGTTGACTTTGATGTTCGTTGACTTTGACTTTTGCGTTGACCTTTGACCAAAAGTTAAAATTTTTGAAGGAGCCTATCTTGCTCAGTTTTTTGGGTAGATTCCAATTTTGGACCCTGTTTCTTCATTTGAAACTTTGAAATCAATCAAATGGCGCATTCTTCATTGTGGTTTCTACAAAGGCATTCTTTCAAGGCATTTCCAAGTGATCTTCTCATGCTTATCCAACCTCAAGACTTCATTGAGCTTCTACCTTGAGTTTGAGAAAGGGTGTTAGAGATATATTAGACATATTAGCCCAATATAATAGGCCCAAGCTCACTCCTACTTGTACTACTAGTATAGAGTTTAGTCACATATATACTTATGTTAGGATTCATTGTAACACAGATTATTGTACTACACTCTTACCTAATAAAGATGTAGCCCTTAAGGGATTCCTCCGTGGATGTTGGCTGACAAGGCTGAACCTCGTAACCCTTGTGTTCTCGGTGTTCCTATTCGATGCTTCCCATTCCGCATCCACTCTCGCATATACAACATGATATAACACATCGCGGTGCTAATATATTTATCATGATATTAGAGCCAAACTTCATTCTTGGCATTAAACAACTATCTCTACATAGCAAATAAATTTTCCACATGCACACAGATCAATCCTCCATTCTAGCTGTTTGCCTTGTTGCCTCCCATATCTGGACTCCATGGAATCATGTAGCCACCGTCACTCACACCCATGTCTAAGATCCACAAGCCAAGCAATTTGTGCCTCCTTTTTCAGATCTATGCATATCAAGCCTTCGCCTGACGAAACCAACCACACAGATGTGCTCCTCAGCCTCTTGTGAGAAAAACCCAGAAGTCTAGCAACCATCTGCAGTTGCACGCGCTTCCACGCACTGACAGTCCCTAGCTCTTTCTCCCACGCACCGCCACGATTTCCTCATGTGTAGCTCATTGATCGGCCACACGCGCTGTCCAATCGGCCATGTCAACAACCGATCTGTCTATGGAAGAAATTCGACGGTCATCCACTGAAGCACATGCCACCACGCGCCGATTGATTTCTAGGTTCTCCTCCACGCGCCGGTGGACATCACACACTCCACCCATGCGCCGAAAAACCCAGATGATGTCATGATGACATTAGTTTGTCCATGTTAGCAACACGCAAATATGCTAAGTCATCAACCACACAAGCCCTAATCCTGGTCAGCACCACCTCATAGTATGATGTCAGCGTCTCTGCAACTAGATCCATGACCCGACACAGAAACCCGAAACCGACCCAAATCATGTAGTTGTTGATTGACAATTGACTTAGACCATGGACTTGTTGACTTTGACCTCTGTTGACTTTGACTTTTGCGTTGACCTTGACCAAAAGTTAAAATTTTCTGAAAGGGCTTATCTTGCTCAATTTTTCGTGTAGATTCTGATTTTGGACTCTGTTTCTTCATTTGAAGTTTTGAAATCGATCAATTGGCACATCTTCATTGTGGTTTTTTCAAAGGCATTCTTTTAAGGCATCTTTAAGGGATCTTCTCATACTTATCCAACCTCAAGCCTTCATCGAGCTTCCACCTTGAGTTTTAAGGAGCGTATTAGAGATATATTAGACATATTAGCCCAATGTAATAGGCCCAACCCCACTCTTGCATGTACTAGTAGTCTAGAGTTTAGTCGCCTATATATACTCATGTTAGGGTTCATTGTAACACTGTTATTATACTACACTCTTACATAATAAAGATGTAGCCCTTAAGAGATTCCTCTGTGGATGTAGGCTGACATAGCTGAACCACATAATTCTTGTATTCTCGGTGTTCCTATTCTATGCTTCTCCTTCCACATCCATTCTAGCATATACAACATGGTATAGCACATCGCATTGCTAATATATTTAACACTATTTATCTATTTCATAATGTTATTTACTTCATTCAATGTCTTTTCTGTTGTAACATATGATAAACAATATTCTAGAGTTATTATATGAAGACTAAAAGAAAATTACAGTTGTATGGTCGTTTTTAATTTTGTTTAGCAAGTCAATGTAGTTAAGTTTTGTGATAGGTGATCTGCAAGATTAGAAACTCACAATCCTATTAGGTAATTCACAACTTAAATCACAAAAGATATCCATCCATGAGTCATGACTAGAGAATAACCACCAAAAGCACAATTGCAATTTGATTATGCACACCAACTTAGTCTCATTGAGTATTTCATTTAGAACTTTCAGTTTATCATTATATAAGCATTACAAAAAAATATATACACACACGCACACTCTTAGTGTGCATTTGGGATGAGTTAAAATTTTCAGCTTATCCCCACTTTTAACTTATTTTTGCTACTATTTTGGGCCCTACTGTACTTTTTGATATTATTCATGAGTCACATTGCACTTTTCGATACTATTCATAGGTTCCACTGTACTATTTAGCTTATTTTTTAACATTTTTTTTTTTCACTTTCAGCAAAAAGTTTTTAGTTTCAGCAAAATAAGTTAATCCCAAATGGATACTTAGAGAGAGTTCATTAATGTTAAAACCATCACAAAAATTTCTCCCTGTATTCCCTCATTTTGCTTTAGTTTATTTTTCAAGTCTGAGAAAATATTGTTATAACATATAATTTAATATATAGGAAACAAAATTTAGAGTTATGTGTGTTTTATGAGGGAAAATGCTATATCGTAGAAGACTTAAATTTATAGCTCTTTTTTTCCCTCCCTTTTGCTAATTACCCATGATAAGTCAATGAATCACTTTGCATAGATTGTTATGTTCTAGGTGTTCACTACTCTTATATTAAAAGTTTTAATGTTTCCTATATTGATTCTCAGGATAAAACTTCAAATGAAAGTTTAAGACCTAGGGTAAACGTGTTTGTGAACATATGCAAAGTGAGAAGCTTGTATTGCTAGATAAGAACAATGGCTGAAGAGTTACAAAGAGGTAATGGTCAATAATATAACTTTTCCAAAAAATTTGAAACTCTTCCACCTTTCTTCTGATTTGGCAACTACAAGCTCCTTTAGGTTAAGATTACTTATGTGCAAAAAGGTTTTGAAGTGCTGTGGAATGAACATTTTCTTCGGTTATTGTTTTTTTGCTGTAGAAACATCTATGATATTACTATCCTTCTAATGACCATTATTCAACTATAATATACCTTTTGATATGGTATTCTAGGGTAAATATGAAGGAAAATGTTTGATGATTCAAAAAAATTTCTTATCATAAATTGTGTAATTTATAAATTTATGTTTACCTAAGTTAGACCATATTTCCTTCTGATGTCTTATGCTTTTTTTTTTTTCAAAAATTTTAAATATGTGTGTAGGGTATACCGTTGGCTATGTGAATATTAAAGCAAAAATGTTGTTTATACTTTGCTGGTTGAACTTAGACATTGATGCTCAAGATATGTGTATGCATAAGTAGATTTACAATATCAATCAAGTCATAAATAGTTGTTCCTACAATTATAGCTATTTTTCCATGTAGGAAAAACACTCATTTTAAAAATAGACATGCGTTAAGAAAAAAACCCATAAACGCCACACCCCTATACAATCGGCACATCCCAAAGATGAAACGATGTATTCAGTCAGTAAAAAACAAAGCGACAAAAGAAAATATCTTCCTCCTTACAATTTTCACTCTCACATTTTCAGTACTTGCACTTTTCATAATGTTTCGTTTCTTCTTTGCATATACCTAAGGTCAGCATAGCATTATTATTTTCTTTCTTCAAATACTGTTTTTGCAATCCAAAGTTTCTACCGTTGCTTTTCCTATTTGAATTATCATCTCCATTTTTACTTATTTCTATACTCTAGAATTTTGTTTTACTTCATTGGCTAGGGTTCTTCTTTGATCACATTTTGTTAATTGCATGGGTTATATTCTTTATTTGGATTTTTTCTCCGAATTTAAAATAATCTGGCTTTTGGTTTGGTGATTTTAGGGGTTTAGCACTTGAATATTTGTAGAAAAAGTCATATTCCCTTGGATGATTGATTTTTCAATGCTGCTTTGAGCATCCGTATCTGAAAGGATAGTCTATATAACCCTTGGTTGTTTGTGGTAAAAAGTTATGTTTTCTATTGTATGGTTTATTGACTTCATTTATCAATGCTGAGTTGATCGACTATATTGAAAGTTGAAGGTCTTATGGAATTTATGACTTTTTTTGCAATAACATTTTTTTTTTTTGTTATTTTCATTGTATGAATTGAATTTGATTAACGTTTTTTTTTTTTTTTTTTTTTTCTTTTTTGCTAAAATTAAATATCCAACATATTGCTTAACATTTTGTTATTGAATATTTAGGGATTATTTACTAAAGATGCTTGTGTGGTGTACACATTAATGTTTTTTATTAGTCCGTGGATCTTTAGAAATAGCATTTTTCCCCCCTCTTAAAACAGTTATGTGGAATCAATCTTGCACATTTTTGCTGTTCATACCAGATTTGAAAGTTTGCATATATTTTTGTGTTTTCCTTCAACTTCTTTTGTAGTCTCTCTTTTATCATATTTTCTGTAATTTAAAAACCCTTCTTTGCCTATCCTTTTGTTGAAGAAAAAATTTACATAGTTATTTACTAGATATGACAGTTTGGTATTTTACAAGAAGAGCCACTAAATCAAACTAAAATGTTAGAATAGCCTGATTTTTCTTCTGTTTATCTCATCTTTTGGGTTAGATTTTTTTGAAGGATGCCTTTGGGGGGTTTCAATTAGTTTTGTTTTGGATATTATAGTTATAATTTTTTTATTTTTAATTTGGATTCAATTAAAATTTTATTTTGGATTAAATTGACCTGTAAAATTGTTATATCTAGATTAATTTTTCCCCCTTTTTCCAGTAGCCAAATAGATGGTTAGAGTTCTCAATTTATTTTTATGTTTGCTCTGCTTTGCAATCAGTTTGGCTTATTTGTTTTTGTGCGATTTTACTATTCAGTCTAGCTCAATGATTACACTGTGCTGGTTTTGAGGGATTTGAGTTTCTATTAGTGATGGTTATGTAATCATTAATTTGAGTTTCAAATCAGGTTTTATATTTGGTTTGTGGTCTTTATAGCATTTATTCTTTTTTGGTGTTTGTGAGTTTTGGTCTTTAGATTTCATGGAAGAACAACTCCAGTACTCTGCTATTTACTAATTTGTTAATTATATTTATCATTTGATGACTTTATAATTTACTTTTGTTTGTACTGGGATTAGAAACAAATAAATACAAAAGTTAATTAAAAAGCACTATCATATGCATAAGTTGCATTTATTTATTTATTTTTCCATGTTATATGCTTTGTAACCAATGTTGTTTGCCTATCAGGGATTGGTTTTTTTGCTTTGCTATCCAATTGGGTTTTCTTTATTGTTGCTCATGCCCTTTTTTGTTGTATAATTATTTTTCATATTTTAGTTTTTTTTTTTTCAAGTATTTGGATTCAATTGACCTGTAAAATTGTTATGTTTCTTTAATCTTTTCCAACATTTTTTGAGGAGCTAAATAGATTGGTAGAGTTCTCTTAGTTTTTGTTTTTTTTGTTTTTTTGTTTTTTTTTTGTTTTTTTTTTGTTTTTTGTTTTTTGTTTTTTGTTTTTGTTTTTGTTTTTGTTTTTGTTTTTGTTTTTTTTTTTTTGCCTATGCTTTGCAATCAATTTGGCTTATTTATGTTTGCATAGATTTACATTTCAGTTTGCCTCAAAGATTACATTGTCTTAGTTTAGCGGAATTTGACTATTTCGTGATTGTTAATTTCAAGGCCAACCGGGTTATATATATATATATATATATATATGGTTTGTGCTCTCTAGCACTTATTCCTGTAGGTTTTGGTGTTTATATATAATTTTTGGGATTCAAAATAACGTTGATTTCCATTTTAATAGGTGATTGGATTGAAATGTATATTTATTGTTCTATTTGAATCTTAGTATATTTCTTGTTCTTGAGAGGTAAACGTTTGTTGTTTCATGCTTTGGCCCCTCTTAATATGAAATTCTAGTTTTGTCATTGATATTGCACTCAGATTTGTAACATTAGTTTCATTTAATATTATTTTTATCACTAGAAGTATATTTTCACATAATATAATCTCAATTTTTGAGATGATTAAATATGATAACATGAAGCTTAATAAAACACTATCCGAATTTTTAGTCAGTGGTTAGGGTCTTGGTGTAAAGTAAGAATTGTTCCCAAATTCTCGAAAGCAACAATGTAACATTGGTTTTTTTTTTTTTTTTTTTTTTTTTTTTTTTTTTTTTTTTTTGTCACTAAAAATATATTTTCACATTATATGATCTCAATTTTGATGATGATTAAACACGATTACATGAAGCTAAGAAAAACACTATCCAAATTTGTATTTGAATGGTTAGAGTCTTGGTGTAAAATAGGCATTGTGCTCAAATTTAGTAAGCAACCATGTATCACTGGTTTGGTTTCATATATATTAGGCGTAAATGCACTTTTAGTCCATACATTTTGGGTCAATTTCTATTTTGGTCCCTACATTTTCATTTCACCGCTTTTAGTCCCTAGAATGAAAAACGTGTTCCATTTTGGTCCTCGCCGTTACTCACTTAACAAAAATTGCTGATGTGGCAAACGGAATATACTGTTGATACAATAAATCCTAACGTGGACATTAAAATAATATTAAAATAATTTATTTGTTATTTAATAAATGCCACCTTAGATCCATGTCAGCTTAAAATTATAAATTTTAATTGATCAATTTTCAAATACCAGTTTATATATCCTCATAATGGAACAATTCAAAAAAAAGAAAGAATAAAAATACATAATAAAAATAATTTAAAGAATAAAAATTAAATATGCTATGAATTTCTATTTTTCAAAGATAGAAAAAAGTATTTAACATATTTGTTACAAGAAATTGGAAGATGTCAGGAAATGACGTGTGTGGGGTTTGTTTCTTCTGTTTGAGTTCTTAATTAATTGTAGATGATTTTTGTTATAATTGTTTTATGATGTTGTGTGGTTTGAATAATTTTAGAATTTGCTCTATTCTAATTAGTAAAGCTAATTAGTAAAGCAAGTAAGCTGTAAGGAATTCTATGTTGTGGTTTATTTGTAATACACAACGTTGGTCTAAGTGTAATTAATGAGGATTAGAAATTTGATTAGCATCAAATTTTTTGGAGGATTTCTATAAAAAAATGTGGAGGATCATTAGGCATTGCAATCTTGAGCTTGTACAATTTTATTAGGTATATGATTTGAAAACAGAGTTTTCTCTCCCATACTATTTCTCAAAGGGGAATAGGTCTTTCCAAAAGAGGAAACTGAGATGGGTGAAGAAAAAAACAAATCCAAAACAAATTAAATTCAAAGAAAAGAGAGAGAGGGGAAAGGCAAGCAGAACAAGAAGATTCAACAATGGTGGAAACTATGGCTTTTGAATCAGGCCCAGTCAAAGTCATGATCTATGCAGATGGGTGCTCAGGATTTTTGGGAATTAGAATGAGCAAGTTTAAAGAGATAAGTTTTCTTCATGGCCTAGAAGTTGGTCACTCTTGTAGCTTGTTTGGTAGGGAAGACATGGGACAGGAATTAATTTTTTTAAAGGATATTACAATTATTTCCATGTTTTTGCGCAAGGGAAACTCTCATTCCTTTAATGAAACTTATATATTTCTTTCATTTCTATTATTTATGTTATAAACTTTCAAACACAATGAAAAATTCACCACATAATTCCAATTCATTAATGTATGATCTACCCAATCTATTATTTTATGAACGCCCAAACATTGTATTAAATAGGTAAGCTTAAGATCATACCCAATACTAGTGGAAAACAATATGTTTATTGGTACAAATTATATTTTTTATACAAGTCGCAATTAAAAATAATCCCTATATTTTGTACTTGTTAAAATATTGGATTGTACAACCAATTTTGAAGATATCAGCTAATATATATAGATTGAGTTCTAATCATGCTTAGTGTAACTTTTGACAATGTAACAACATCACTTGAAAATTTTTATTGGATGTATTCTGAAATAGTAGTGGTTGGATTGCGTTCTATTTGTATGCCTTGCAAAGTTTCGTGGTGACCAACGATTGAGTTATTATCAAAGAGTTTATTACATACAATTAATTAACACGAAATTTGGTATGCATGTTAAGAAAATGAGAACATACTATTCAACGATTGAATTTTAAAAATATTAATCCCGGAAAAAATTGAATGGTGCAAGATGAACACAAACTTATATTAGGGATGTAACTTGATCCTAACTGTATGTGCACACAAAATGCATTTGTATTGAAATATTATGTTCCAATATGCAAATCGAAACCGTCATCGTAGCAAATTTAAAAGATTGGGTTGGAACTTAGGAAATTTTTATTGGTTAAAAAGGAAATAAAATAAACTAGTACTTTATGCTACGTTATTTCCAATAACACAAATGAGTAATCAAATGTGGGGATAGGTAGCAATGAATAAGAAACCTAAACATAAATATAAACACCCATTCCCTCACCAATACTATGACGATTGATTCACAGTATCTAATGCAATGAGAGTCTCCTTTTTCTTGAGTAGTGCCAACTTCTCTGTTTCAAGAAAAGCTATGTTCCATTTTTGTTTCATTTCATCCTCTTCACATTGATTAACGATTTTTGAGTCTGTGCTATATTCTTGTGCTTGTTGCTTTATTACATTGAGCCTCAATCTTCGTAGTTCCAATTGCTCTTCTATATCCTTTAATTCCGTATCTATCTCTCTAACTTGTTCGTTTATATTCTCCATACTATAGCCAATTTTCCCCATTTTTGATCACATATAGAGGAAAGAGGTTTTTTCTTTATATACAATGTTTCTCTTAACTATTCATTAGTAATTATAGGATCTCGCATGTCTCAACATTTGATGTAAAAATATTTCTCATGCTATGAAATTAATGATGTATTATTATTGATTTGTACTGGTAGATTAATGCTTTGCATACTCAACCTTTCTAATTATATATTATTCATTAATTTTGTAAAAATAGAATCATAACTTATTTGATCAAACATACAAACAATATTTTGTTTCATGTCAATAGAAATAGGATAAATCATTATTATTTTGACATTTAGTTGTTTACTTTTAGGGATAGTTTGCTTTTGGTCATTAGAAAAACTTCTATGTCAATTAAATCCATACGCCTTATGTACCCACTTCAGTGTGCTCCTTGTCATCATCTAACTCAACAAAAATGTTGATATTGCTAATAAATTGCTTACATGTCACTAATCACAATTATGAAAATATTTAACTGGTTCTAGAAAAATTCACATCAAAAACTTATGTGGCATTTGTGTTTTATTTTTTATTTTCCTTTTTTCTTTTAACTTTCATGTCAATTTCTTGGTCACCAAAAAAACACACACACACACACACAAATTTCAACACAGATAATCAAATGACAAATACCAGCTTATATATCCTCATAATGGAACAATTCAAAAAAAAGAAAGAATAAAAATAGATAATAAAAATAATTTAAATAATAAAAATTAAATATGCTATGAATTTCTATTTTTCAAAGATAGAAAAAAGTATTTAACATATTTGTTACAAGAAATTGGAGGATGTCAGGAAATGACATTGTGTGAGGGGTTTGTTTCTTTTGCTTGAGTTCTTAATCAATTATAGATGATTTTTTTTTTTATAATTGTTTTATGATGTTGTGTGGTTTGAATAATTTTAGAATTTGCTCTATTCTTTTTTTTTTTTTTGAGAATTTGCTCTATTCTAATTAGTAAAGCAAGTAAGCTGTAAGGAATTCTATGTTGTGGTTTATTTGTAATACACAACGTTGGTCTAAGAGTAATTAATGAGGATTATAAATTTGATTAGCATCAAATTTTTTGGGGGATTTCTATAAAAAAAATGTGGAGGATCATTAGGCATTGCAATCTTGAGCTTGTACAATTTTATTAGGTATATGATTTGAAAACAGAGTTTTCTCTCCCCTACTATTTCTCAAAGGGGAATAGGTCTTTCCAAAAGAGAAAACTGAGATGGGTGAAGAAAAAAGCAAAACCAAAACAAATTAAATTCAAAGAAAAGAGAGAGAGGGGAAAGGCAAGCAGAACAAGAAGATTCAACAATGGTGGAAACTATGGCTTTTGAATCAGGCCCAGTCAAAGTCATGATCTATGCAGATGGGTGCTCAGGATTTTTGGGAATTAGAATGAGCAAGTTTAAAGAGATAAGTTTTCTTCATGTCCTAGGAGTTGGTCACTCTTGTAGCTTGTTTGGTAGGGAAGACATGGGACTGGAATTAATTTTTTTAAAGGATATTACAATTATTCCCATGTTTTTGCGCAAGGGAAACTCTCATTCCTTTAATGAAACTTATATATTTCTTTCATTTTTATTATTTATGTTATAAACTTTCAAACACAATAAAAAATTCACCACATAATTCCAATTCATTAATGTATGATCTACCCAATCTATTATTTTATGAACGCCCAAACATTGTATTAAATAGGTAAGCTTAAGATCATACCCAATACTAGTGGAAAACAATATGTTTATTGGTACAAATTATATTTTTTATACAAGTCGCAATTAAAAATAATCCCTATATTTTGTACTTCTTAAAATATTGGATTTGTACAATTAATCTTTTCTCTTAAAAGAGTTAGGACTTATTACATCTCTGAAGGAGATGCAACTACTATGTGTGTCAATTTATCATTGAATGACATATATTGGGATCCTCCACACCTCTACGCACCATACTAACTAGTTCACGCATTTTAGAAACATAAAAGTTGTTGAATAAAAAGGAAGATATGCTAGTAATCATAAATGAAAACTAGAATGAGTGCAAAGATTTATGTAGTGAAATCAAATTTTCTAGAAGACATCAAGACTAGTGTTGGCCACGTACTCATAGACTAGAAGTTTTTTTTCTCCTTCCAAGCAACAACCCAAGAGCCTTACTAGATTCCTATGCTGCAGTTTTGCTTACAAGTTTCCTATGCTGGAGTTTTGCAATTAAAATCACTTCATTCCTGAACTCTTCAAGACCTTGTCTTGATTTCATTGAAAGCCTTTTAACTGCTATTTCCTTTCCACTAGTCAACTTGCCCTAGAAGCATTTTAAACTTCATCAGCAAAAAATGATCACATAGTATTGGTAGACATACTTTGCCACATGTTATAACGGTAAGGTTCACTGATAGCTGATTTCTCCGGAAATCAAATGATCCTAACTATTGCCATATATTAATTTCAAATGCAAACGATCCAATATCTTCTAAAGATGAATAATATATATTTATTATTACGCTTTTTTTACCCTGTACACTGGACCAAAACCACCTTCTCCAAGCTTATCGGCATCAGAGAAATTGTTTGTAGCAATCAATATTGTACTTAAAGTGAAGTAATTCATTTCTCCATTGTTGTCATCATCCCTTCCATAGATACTACAGTCTAAGTGCATTGAAAATGAACCTGCTAAATTATTTCGTTATGGAATTTCTTGGCTTTTATCTCCATCTGAGTAATAAATTAGATAAAACAAAATTAATGAAAATCTAGAAATACAAATTCTAATAGAACTTATGAAAAAAAATCAAATCTTTTGATAAATTGGCTAAACTGAATCTACCTAAATTTCTTTTCCCCCTGACAGATGATGAATACTACCAGAAACCCAAGACAGCTGCAACTATTGCAATTGATGCAATTGATGATATGGTAATGATTACTGTCTTTTTTGTCTTCTTTGCTCCATCTCCTGTTGCTCATCATAGAATACAGCCTAAGTTTGCTTAAAATAATTGTAAGTCAATGAATCAACGATATATGAATAATTTTGAGGACATAAGCTGCCCAAAGCCCAAAACTGTCACATATAAGACAAATATATAAGTACAGAAGTAAACACAAAGAACTTCTTCAAGTTGTAGACTAAAACCTTCATGTTTGTGAGTTTGAATGGATGTTTACCTAGCTTCTTTATCCCAATTACTTCCCAGCAGTTCTGAAACAGCTATTATCCTTTAGCCTTATGTTTAGCAAAAAATTTCCCATTCATTCAGGTCCTTCTTAAATAATTTTGTTTGGTTTACTACAGTTTTTATCATTTGGAACACTAAAGAATGTTGTGAGATTAATGAGCCCTGTACACATTCAATTACGCTTTCAAATTTTTTTTTTTTTTTTTTTTTTTTGAGCTCCATTGACTTTTGAGCTACGATGAGTAATGTCTTAGGCACATGGGCAGGTTGTAGGTGTGAGTTTAATTAACTATCTTAGAGCATCGCATGAGTATTCGTATGGTAAAAAATATTGTATTTTAGGCCGTGTTTGTTTCGGGTGTAAATGGAATTGGGATAATATTTTACACCCTAGTGCACATGTAAAATAAAGTTAAACTAAAAATAAAAAAAAGTTTGACCGTATAATATGCCCCTTGACCTGTAAAGTAGATTACACATCTATTTTACCTCCAAACAATTTCTGGACTCATACAAGCCAAGAGAGAGAGAGCTACTCACGCCAAGCCCATGCCGAAAAGGAAGAAGAGGGTATCGCTGGTGAAGCCTTGAACCAGCTCCTTACCCACGTCCCTGCCATCGTGCCTGAAGCTCGTCGTCGCTGCCGCCTGCTCGTCGTTGTTCAAAGCTCTAGATCACAGTCACCTGAAGCTCATCGTTGTTCGAAGCTCTAGATCGAAGCTCGTTGTTGCCGCCGTCGCCACCCTGTAGCTCGTCTCCTCCACCTCTCGATCTCGTCGCCGCCGCCTCTAGATCGACCCCCCTTGATCAGATCTCTATTTCTTTCTCAATCTACTCTTTCTTTCTCTCAATCTCTTACTCTTTCTTCCTCCCTCTCTTAATTTCACTAAGTTTGAGAGTTTAACGATTGGTTTTATTTAGATTTTTGTTTCTTTTAAGTTTATATATTGAAATTTTCTATTATAAAATTTGTTTGGAAATTGAGAAAATGACTGAGAAAATATGAGAAAAAGGTAGAAAAATAGCATTTTCAAAATGTTCCCAAACACCTAAAAGTATTTTTCAATAAAATTTTCAAGATGCAACCAAATACTTGTAAATATTTTCCTTTCCTAAAAATATTTTCAGGTGAAAATATTTTATACTTAGAAAATAATTTACATGTTGCCAAACATAGCCTTAGTCAATTAAGTTCAAAATCTCTCACATTAGTCAGTGCAAAATTGTGTAAAAACATATAATTGTTATAGTAATTATGTAAATTTAGATTGACATTATATATATATATATATATATATATGTATGTATGTATACTAAGGATGAATGAAAAGACTGAATAGTGGTTATTAGAAATAATAATTTTAAAAAAATTGATATTTAAATAAAATATAGTATAAAATAGATAACTTGATATAGAATGTTTTGACAAGTTAGTATAAAATAATAATAAAAAGTTGATTTTTATACAAAAATAAAATAAATAAATAAATAAAATTTGCACAAATTGTCGAGAATACTCTTGATAATTGGCAAGCTACATAATGATGCTTAACGGTGCTTATAGATTAGCAAAGCTGGACTGTACACCTGTCATCCCAAAATATAACTTTTTTATTTATTTATTTATTTTTTGAGAATGATCCCAAAATATAACTTGATTGGATTTAATTGGCTCTAACAAATAAAGCACTATTTGTACTACTTTCTTTCTTTCTTCCCTTTTTTTTTTTTTTTTTGGTGTACTACCTTAATCAATACAAACCTCATTTTATTTATTAAAAAAATTCAGTATTTCATAAATTTTATTAAAATGCATTTCTTGTAGGGTATCACGAGGAGAAGTAATGTTCGCATTTTTCTAAAAGAAGTTATTCTCCAAAAATGGATTTTTTTTTTAAAAAAAAATTAAAGTTGACAATCAAATTTCTTCACATCCAAAATGACTATCATGTTCTCAATATTTCATAAAAAATAAAAATAAAAATAAAAAAACCTCTCCAAATAGATTATGTTCCATACAAAATTTTACTAGAATAAAATTACTAGGATGCAAATAAATAAAGGATATGAATACAATGAACATGGCAAAGCCAAGTTAACCACATGTAGCATAGTTCAGCATCCACCCTTGCCAGGGTGCATGCGGTGTATTATTGGGATGCATTATTAGTTTGATAGAAAAATTAGTCACCGGCCCATGTATCCTATAACCCATATGAAGCTATTCGTCTAGAAAATTCAATGTATGAGGGAAAACGTAACTTGAATAGATAGTCTGGACGGAGCCACATTTTGGATGGCCACCCAAGATTTGAAAAAAAATAAACAAAATTTTGAATATATATTCAGCTTGTTTCAGACATGGATTCATGGAAAATAGGACATGGCCCCTCCAAATTAGAAGGTAATATTTTTGAGTTGGAACCTTAGCGTCTTTTGTATTTGTAGAAGAGAGTCAGAGTTAAAAGTTAAAACTAGGGAGGAGAAAAGAGAATATTCTCTTTTAGTGCCACGTTCTGATTTCTAAGTTAGCCACTAATTTATTTTATTTTATTCTATGAAGCTTAGAGTGCCACGTTGATCTGAAAAACAAAAACAGAAAGTCATTACAACTTTTTTATTTATTTTTATGCTAAGTCCATAGTTAAAAAAAAGAAAAATATAATAATAATACTCCACCTTAAGTTTACCTAAATGAATATAAATTATATATAATAAAGCACACGATAAAATTTTTTTTCTCTCTTACTAAAAATAATCTTTTTATCTAATAATTAAAGGCTGCATGTGCATATATGATTTTTGTTTATTTATTTATGGAATTATAAATTTAAAGTATAAATTGTTGCTCTTTTCTCCTATATTGGTAATTTCGAATTTTCTAATTAATTTGTGATGAGAAATATAAAATAATTTGTAGTTATTAGCGATGTATATTATATATGACGAACTTTTTTTTTTTTAAATAATTTTAAAGATTCTTTAATATACATCACATTATTAGTGACTTTTCATTTATTAATAACTTTCTTGCCTAAGCACTTACTTATATTTCTAGATAGGACAAAACTTAGGTATAGAACCTTAGGTGCTGTTCCTTAGGTTCTCCTCTTAAGATTCAGTCATGTGGCTACTTAACGAAAAAATATACTTTCATCGCATAAGAAAAAATCCGCAGGACAAAATCTTAAAAAGTGAACCTCAAGAACAATACCTAAGTATTGTCTCTAATTCTTGCTCTTCTAGATAAATTGTGTTAAAAAATAGGTATATCTATTTAGCTAGCATAGGTGCAGTGATGTATGATATACAAATTACATTATATTACTAAAAAAAAGTTGTTTTTATAGATCAATTCATAATTTTCATGGTTGAGAAAAAATAAATTTAGTATTCTTTTGGGCTGACGAGATTTGGAGATAGCTCCAACCCCCCCCCCCCCCCCCCCCATTGAAAAAGCTGGCTTTGTTCCTTCTATTTTAATTCAAATAATGGTCATCTTTTTTTTTTTTTTCTTTTTTTGAGGAAAGCAAATAATGGTTGTCTTAAGTACTCACAATTTACTCACTATTTTTTTCTTTCTCAAAACACATAAGGAGGAAATTATTTGAATTAAGATGACCATCACATCGTACATTTAAAGTCCATTTACTATTGACATGAGCTATCTTGTTGACATATCTATTGTAAATAGTTATACCAAAGCGAAATTTAGATTGATTACATAAAGTTCAAAACACAAAAAGGAGGAAATGATTTGAACTAAGATAACCATTACATCATACACTTAAAGTCCATTTATTAATAACGTGAGCTATCCTGTTGACATATCTACTGTAAATAGTTAGACCAAATCTGAATCATCAGTATTATTTGGGATTATTAAGTAGAAAATATATAGGGAAATTGGCCTTTGCTTATTTTATTTTTATTCCTAATTTTGTAGGAGGCAAAATCTTGTTCAAATGATCGCATAACTTTGTTGGGTTCTAAGAAATTAGGAATTAATGTATTAGAACTTCAATTTGTATTTTGTTGGCAAACCATGATCAAAACATTTAGTCTAGGTTTAGGCTTGCTCAAAGTATGTTTATTTGTAAAATTGGAATCGAGTGATTGCAGAATTTATTGGACTAAATCTGTAAGTCTCGATCGATCGAAAATTAGACTCGATCGATCGAACCACGTACAGATTTATTTTTCTGCAGAGTTCCAGTTCAGCCCAAACTCTATTTAAACGTCTTGGGGTTCAAGTAAAACTCTTATATATATAAGGGAAACCCTAGAACGTTTTTGAGACTTGGTTGAGAGAGATTAGAGTGCCTCCTGTGCCTCCTTTTATTAGGGTTTTGTACTCAAACCTCTCTAAGTCTTTGTTGCTCATATTTGCTGTTTATGTGAATCCCTTGTGAGATCTTTGAGGAGTTTTCCTTCACATAAACTTAGGGTTTTCAAGGTAGAGATATATCTACATCTTGATGATCAACAAAGTTGCAACCATTGGAGCTTAAAGAAAAACAAGCGGGGTGCTTGTAGTTGATTGAAGGAATACAAAGAAAGAAGTAGTCCGTGGACTCGGAGCCTACGCGTGGTCGTGTCAGGAAGTTACTACTGGTGGGTAGCATTAGGAAGTCAAGCGGGGAGCTTGTAAGTCCTTTTGTAAGAACTTCAATTCTTTCTTAGTGGATTCCGTTTTGTCTTGAGGATCGGTGGGTAAAATCCTCCCCAGTTTTTTTCCGGTTTGGTTTTCCTGGGTGATCATATCTTGTGTTATTTATTATTCCGCTGCTTTATATGCTTGATATGATTATTTGATTGTTTTAACCTAGAATTGTTTAATTTGACTAAGTAACAACTTGGCTAATTAATCTAGGCTACGCAATCTAATTGTGGTTTAAGGGGTCTAAATTTCCAACAAACTTGATTATACTTTTTAATTTATTTGGTTTATGGTTAGAAATTGTACATTGAATAATGGCTCAAGACTCTACAATGGAACGCTATTCCCAATTCCCATGCATGTCGATGTGTGTGTAAGGTTTTGTGAAATTTCCGTACTAAAAACACTCTTTCTTAAAGTAGACTAGTGATGTGAATTTCATGTATCTCATGAAATTCAGATTATTTGCATGATGCATCACATTAATTTCCTGTTTGTGTATGACTTTTGACGGTCATGTGGCTTTGTTTGATAAGATTCATATCAAGCTAATTTCAATCCGTGGGACTAATACGTGGGGATGTACATCGTTGACTTTACAAAATTGATGCACATAAATTTTTTATGACTTTATTTTGTTTGTTTTATACATTTAAAATAAATAATTAAAAAGAATCAAGCCCATCAAAATATAATAAAAATGAAAAATAATTAACAATCAACTTTTACCATGGATTTATCCTCCAAAAAAAAAACTTTTACCATGGATTTGGGGGGGAAGTTGGACTTGAACTTGGCACAAAAAATATACCCACTGTTACAATGAGGCCTAGTCACCTTGCCTTAAATTCACCGATAGTGGGTAACATAATTATTTTGCAATTCTAAGCTTTGTGACATGCCTTAATATGTTTAATACTTTTTATTTTTATTAATGTGAGAATAGTATTCACTTGCCATTGAACAAAAATAAAAAATGAAAAAATCAGTACTCCTTTGTGGGATTTAAATCCAGTGTAATAGCTTATAATTTAATATGAGAGAGAAATGTTAAAAAACAAAGCGATAAGAAGGTAGAAGTTAATAAGTTTATTTATTTATTTATTTTTTATGCAAGGACTAAAATCAAAAGCAGTTTTAATCTTAGCCTTTCAATGTGGTGTTGCATAGTCAATAACTTGTTCAACGGATTGAAATTTTTTGCTTTATGGCGTAATGCTGAGGCACCAACGGTGTTGGAAAAAAGTAGAGGCTCTCATACCATGTGAATTATTGTGAAAATGGCACAATATTATTACTAGGGTTAGCAACACTCGTATACAATGTACAAATTCAATCTAGAAACAACTAGATCTAAAATTTAACTAAGCCCACAAATAAATAAGTATATTATTATTATAAACTATAGAGTTTAATGGTTGGCCAATAGTACATGCATTGGAAGGCCATGAAAATCGAGGTTGAGTAGGTAAGAAGAACAACACTTTGGTTAGTAAGGTGGATAATATTGTTGGGTTACACGTGTGAGTGAAGTCCCACATTGAATAAAGATGAAAAGAATGAGTGATTAATATAACACAATTGAGCACATACCCATTGGGCTTAGGCCTTTTGGGTTAAAGTGTGTTTCTATATGTTATATTAATTACTCAAGGAAGCTCCTTAAAGTATTTATCTCCCCAACAAGTGGTATCAGAGCTCATGGTGGTGTGCGGCGAAGGTGGTGAGGTGTTCATGGTCCCTACCCAGCGGGGACAGAGAAAGCCTTAATGGCCCACACACAAAAATCCTGGGTAGAGACTCACACGTGAGGGGGAGATTGTTGGGTTACACGTGTGAGTGAAGTCCCACATTGAATAAAGATGAAAAGAATGAGTGATTAATATAACACAATTGAGCACATACCCATTGGGCTTAGGCCTTTTGGGTTAAAGTGTGTTTCTATATGTTATATTAATTACTCAAGGAAGCTCCTTAAAGTATTTATCTCCCCAACAAATATATATATTAATATATAGGCACATGTAAAGTGTTAGTGATACAGTCCTAACCTAAACTCCTAATTATCATTTCAAGGATTCTTAGGCTGCAACGGATTGGTGTGTTCTCACCTAGTATTTGCGATGATCGATGTATCAATATGAGGTATTTGTGACTTGCTTGGTGCACGTACGAGATGTCATGATAGGTATTTTGTGAGATGAAAAGTGTTTTTCTTTGTGTGCTTCATTAGACAGCTATAATCTGGCTCTGGCAATAAGGCTCTTGCCATGGTCAAGCAGCCAATGCTTACTGCGTACGCGGCAGCCATGGACGGCCTGGTTAGTTACACTTACATTACATGCGAATGGACAGTCAGTTACTGTTGAAAGAGACCAGAGAAATAACGGGTTGTTATTGCAAGAGTAAGCAGTAATTTTCCACAAATAACATATATATACACTACAGTAATTAAAGAGACCAGAACATAACACGAAACGTTTTATTTTTTTATAAGTTCCAATTTCACTAAGCACATACATAAACCAGAATATATATATATATATATATAGGTTCCAATTTCAGAGAAACTGGCATTAAAACAGGAAGTTCTATCAACCAACTGGACTACACATGTCATGATCAGGGGTGGCCACTGGCATCCTGGGTGGTGGGGTTAGGGGCAGAGGGTGGGACCGGACCTCTACCGAGTGGAACAACATCTTCACCATGAACCCTTTGATCATCAGCAAAATCAATATTAGTATAAAGTAAGTGCAAAGCACATCAAGAGTTTGATTAACAATACCAAAGTAACCATGTATATAAACAACCAATTCCTAGCGTGTTCACACAACAACAACGACACACACCCATCTATATATATATATATATATATATATAACTGAAGCTTATGAAGTACTCACAATTTTTCACGTCAGCATAATATTTAAATAAAATTATCATTTTATTTAAATAAAGTTATTTTTATTTAGTCCAAACTTAATAAGGAGTGAATCTTTGCTATTTGTGTGGCAAGTTGAGTCATGATGACAAGAGTTGTGAACTATGGACTCAAAGCAAAGGCACCCTACAGGTTTTAGAACAACAAGTTGGTCCATCACTTCAAGCTTCTCCACACCGTTCAGCAAGGAAAGGTGCAATTGTGATGCCTGGGATGTTTGAGAGGACCTCATCTCAACCTACATGGAGCGAAAAGGATGCTGCCAACAATAGTGAATCCCACGTTGCAGCTTCAACTGAGGAAGGCAGCAATGAAATGGTGCAAGAAAATGTTGAGACGATGCAAGAGGGCTTTACATCAGTTATGGAATCTGAGTTTTGTGGGATTGATTCCTCATTAATGCTGACAATGTGTTCAAAGTTGGCAGTGGTTTCAAACTCTACAACTACTATGGGAAGTCCAAAATCCCAGCCAATCATTAATGAGTCCAACCTGTTTAATGCACCTCTTATTTCGGTTATGGAAGTAAAGAGTGATACATTGGCAGCAAAAATAAGTGATTTTGAAGCAGCATTACCCACGCATGACAGCTCACCAATTATTGCTCCTATTAACTCTAATTCCCAGCAATCCCAACAACAAGTGTTTAATATGGTCAATACTCCAGACAAGGAAAAACTCTCAACAACAGCAATTAGGGGTAATGAGTCGGATCAGTCCAATCAGCCTCCACATTGTGCCATCTAGAAACCACCTCCATGGCCGATCTTGAAGGTGAACTTTGAAGATGCTATTTTTCGAGAACAAAATTCTGTGGGTGTAGGAGTTGTAATCCTAGATGATAAGGGTCGAGTCGTAGCTTCCATGGACGAGAAAATCACTTTGCCCTACTCGGTTATTGCTGTGGAACTTATTGCAACTAAGAGAGCACTCAGGTTGGCTCTAGATTTCAGTCTCTCACCTATTGTCCTTGAGGGTAATTCCAAGAACACTATAGATGCCCTAATGTGTGAGAAATCATTCTACGGACACTTGGTTGACGATGCAAAGAGGTTAGCAAACCAATTTGAATCCATGGAGTTTAGTCATGTAACAAGAGAGGGTAATAGTGCAGCTCACAATATTGCTAGACATGCGAGACATGTTAACGAGTTATCGATGTGGATAAAGGATGTTCCTCCACACCTCTTCGCTATAATTCATGCCGAAATGGCCTTTCGTTAAATAAAGTTACAGTGCTCTTTCTCAAAAATAAAAATAATAATAATAATAATAAGGAGTGAAACTTTATCTCTTTAACAAGTATAACTTAAACTTAAACTCATAATTTTATTAACAAAATCTCTATCTCTCTAATAAGTTCAACTTAAACTCAAACTCAAACTCAAACATTGATATTATTATTATCTCTCTACTTCATTAACGTGATATTTTATGATATGGTGCAAACTTATAGTCATGGATTCTTCTTTTGAATGTAACCCAATCTTTTTCTTATATTTTACTATTTTTTAGATATATATATATATATATATATATTTTGTTTTGTTTCAATAATTTTTAAGTAGTAAATCAGTTGATTTTTTAAATATTTTTTAGTCTTTTAGAAGTTTTAATATCTGAATTTTTGAGTTATTTTTTGCAGTACCTGAAATTGTCTGAAATTTTTTTTGTAAGCCATGACTTCTTTATTAAATTGTAACATAAATTAAAATCATACAAAAGCAAGTCATGTAATGGTATAGTTTCTTAATCAATTTAATATTTTATAAAATTATTTTAGTCTACCTTACAAATAGGTATGCTTTCATGCATAGTACGGGTTAGCGACTGGTTTATATAAACGGCTGATTATAAATTCAAATTTTCAAAACTTTTTAGCATAATTAATGTCAAATAATTAAGGCTGATTATAAATTCAAATACCAAGAGTATGCAACAAGCTATACAACATAAAAAGTGACGAAAATAATTAAAGGAATTTCTAGGCAACAAGCTAATACCTAAAAAAAACAGTGAGATGTAAAAAACTAATACTTGAAAAGGAATGGACCAAGAATTCTGTTTTTACTAATAAGCAATCCTAAAAATTTTGTTGTTTTTGTTTTTTTCATTATCTTTATAATTTATGATTGCTAAAATATTATTTTTTATGTCATGTTTGAAGGGCTTGGTGTTATCTAAGCATATGGAGGAACAAATAAATTTAGCAACACAACATTGTTTATAAATGTTGATAAATTGTCTTTTTCCAATCCTAACTAGTTAATTATTGTGAAAAATAGGATAGGAAAAAAAATTATGAAAAAATATATATTTTTTTTTCTTTTGATATAGTAAAAATATAAAATTTGCATATCCGGTCATTATTTCAATCCACTTAAACCCTAAATTGAAATAATACGAGAACATTCAAATAATAATAAGATTTGTCCCTACTCAAAGTCACGGTCTCAAACTTGCATGGTGATGGGAACACAACAACTTTTTATCACCAAGTCACCTCCTCACACAATAATATTGTATTCTCTCGTTATTGACGGAGAAAGAGAAAATTTGCAACATATACAAAATGGCCACTACATACATGTCGTTAAGCGAGAGAAAAAGTGGCCTTTTGGACCGTTGGTAATGGGATTACCCAAAAAAATTAATGTGGTTGTCATGGGTGATCACATGGTGCATTCTGAGTCTCTCACACACGCAAAAGCTCACTCCGCCGCTTGGAGGATATATGGAATTACACTATTACTTAACAAATGTGAAGTAGCTTTCCGGTAAAGAATTAATTGCTTAGCAAATGTAAGGTAGTTTTCCTGTAAAGAATTAATAACAAAATAGTATTTGGGTAAATGATATGGATCTTGGAATTAGTATATATATTCATAACAAAAATGTTAATTCCCAAAATGCTTATAAATACCTTGGACATTAATTCATTAAGACATATACAATATTCATTTGGAAATAATATTTAACAAAAAAAAGAGTAAATTATATATTCTATGTTCCAAAATTTGAGTTTACTTTGTTTTGAGTAAGGCTTGAGGCACGAAGAAGTTTCATTACTTTTTTTTTTCATATTTTAATGAGATGATAAATTTAATCGGTGCAAAATTGCTTTCATATAGCTAGTAGCTTCATTACAAATACTTTTTATAACCAATATTCAAAAATGCGGGATCAAAACGTTGTTTAATTGAATTGTTGAATTTTTTGTTTTCCAAAGTGACAAAAGGTAATTTTTAGCAACTAAAAATGCGATTGGATTATTTATTTATTTTATGTGTGAAAAATTAATTAATTGTTAAAGATTGAAAAAAGTATAATTATATTTAGGCTAAAGTTTAAATTGTATTTTCTAAGATTGATTGAAATTTATTTTAGGTTTCTAACTTTATTTTCGTTCAATTGAATAATTTAAGTTTCAAATTTATTTAATTCAGACTTTTAACTTTATTTTCGTTCAATTAAATAATTTAAGTTTCAAATTTCTTTAATTCAGGCATTCACTCTAATTTCGTAAAAAAATTCTATTAATAAAATTAAGGAATCACATTTTTCTTTTTCTTTTTAAAAATTAAGGGTAAATTATAAGTTTGGTCCTTCACCTTTACACCAAATTAATATTAATTTAGTCCCTAACGTTTTAAATTTGTCAGTTTAGTCCCTAACCTTTTTGTATTGTGTCAAAATAGTCTTGACCATTAAATGATTGTTGGAAATGCTTACGTGGCTAAAGGTTAAAATAAAAAATTATTTTTATGCCAAATTAGATGACATGTGTACTGCCATTTGGAGTGTTTTTTTTTTTTTTAAAGAATAGTTTATCTCAAAACCAGCACATGTTAATAAATCATTGACTCAAATCTTCACTTGAGCGTTCTGAAAAAGACCGCAACTTTTTATGGACATCTATTTGGTTGCTGAGAAACTTGAGAAAAACAATGGAAACTATGGTCTTGATTATTTGGCTTGTGATTTTTCCATGTTTTCAAAATTTGAAGGTTTTCTTATACTGTGCCTAAGATAACTGAGCTATAGATCTAGAATATGATTGCATTAGGTTCAGATTGAAGTAATATTGTTCAGTCAGTTTAATGATAGGGATAAATGTATGAATTATAATCATTGTTCATTGTTGATTAACCAAACCCCAACTCCCAAGTTTTCTCAAACAAAAAAAAAAAAAAAAAAACAAAAAAAAAAAAAAACCCCAACTCCCAAGTGTTTTACGCTCAGAAGAAGAAAATCAAGCCAAAGAAAGTGAAGCACAAAACCTTATCGATTCCTTCTTTTCTTACAAGTTTGGACAAGTTATTGGGTGCACGGTGACTGATCGATCGGAGGCGGCCCGCTCTGCTGTGGCTTGATGCCCGATGGAGAAGAATAGTAGTGTTGTTCCCGATGGACTTGAAGCAGCCCAAGAAAAAGGAGACGGTGAGTTTTGTGGGGCTATGTATCACGAGAAGTATCAAATACGGATAATGTGGTGTAATTTTATATAAAATATTTTTTCGTATATCATGATCATGGTCAAAATCGAATTTACAATGATTCAATGGAAGGTGTGGAAACGGCTATGACGACGGCTAAACACAACGTAGGATTTATATACTAAAAAATACTAGATGAAAAAACGCTTGACTATTATGCCGATGGCTAGGATTTATGTACCATAAAAATACTAACTTAAGATTAAATTATTTGTTCTACAAAATCATGAGTTTACAACTGGTTTGGGCATTCTGTCTTAATTTTTCTAAAAGTTACATTTGTCATTAGATAAGATAGAGAAAGTTCTTGTAGTATCACTTTTATGAATTTGGGCAAGAGCTTTACTAAAAATTTTGGAACAATCTCAAAGAAAAGAGCTCAGTCGTGCTCCATGACGTGAGACAATTACAGGTCCACGGTCTTCACATCCTCGTAATTACGAAATCACCTTGCAAGTTCAGTTGAAAATTCCCGGTCTTACAAGTTACTTGGTCAACTACGACACGCGGCATCGTAGCATCTATTTAAACCACGCATTCCGTACCAGAAATAGGTTCAGATTCATTTTTTATTTTTGATTTTTCACGAGAAAACAGTTCACTTTTCTACTTTTTTTTTTTTTTTTTTTTGATGAATCACTTTTCTACTTTCAAAGAAGCCACTTTCCGAATATTTCTTTGTAAAGCAATACCAAGTTCTTCACCTCTATCGAGTGGAGCATCATCTTCACCATGAACCCTTTGATAATCAGCAAAATCAATATTAGTATAAAGTAAGTGCAAAACAGATCGAGAGTTTGATTAACTATACCAAAGTAACCATGTATATAGACAACCAATTCCTAGCGTGTTCACACAACAACAACGATACACACCCATTTATATAAACAGCTGATTATAAATTCAAATTTACAAAACTTTTTAGCATAATTAGTGTGTGTTTAGATACCGCTTATTTTGTTGAAAACTGAAAACTTATTACTAAAAACAATAAAAAAATAATTTCTAAATTATTGTTCACTGTTGAAAACACTGTAGTTTTGTTTTAATGCACTGTTCATGTTCTACGAACAATGCAAGAGGCACTGCTCAAAAAAAAAAAAAAAAAAAAGGCAAAAAAGCAGACGTGATCCAAACGGACACTTGATGTCAAATAATTAAGGCAGAAGAGGGGAGAGAGTATCCAAAGTATGCAACAAGCTATACAACATAAAAAGTGACAAAAATAATTAAAGGAATTTCTAGGCTACAAGCTAAGACTATATATTGCCATAGACAGAGCCATGGTTGGACTTGGGGGGAACCTTCCCCCCCCCCCCCCCCCCCCCCAAATTAATACCTAAAAAAAACAATGAGATTTAAAAAACTAATACTTGAAAAGTGGACCAAGAATTCTGTTTTTACTAATGAGCAATCCTAAAAAAAAAAATTTTTTTTTTTTTTTTTCATTATCTTTATAATTTATGATTGATAAAATATTATTTTTTGTGTCATGTTTGAAGGGTTTAATGTTATCTAAGCATATAGAGAAACAAATAAATTCAGCAACACAACATTGTTTATAAATGTTGATAAACTGTCTTTTTCCAATCCTAACTAGTTAATTATTGTGAGAAAAAGGATAGGAAAAAAAATTATGAAAAATATATATTTTTTCTTTTAATAGAGTAAAAATATAAAATTTGCATATCCGGTCATTATTTCAATCCACTTAAACCCAAAATTGAAATAATATGAGAACATTCAAAAAATAATAAGATTTGTCCCTACTCAAAGTTACGGTCTCAAATTTGCATGGCAATGGAAACACAAAAACTTTTTATAACCAAGTCACCTCCTCACATAGTAAAATTGTATTCTTGTTATTGACGGAGAAAGAGAAAAATTGCATCATAGACAAAATGGCCACTACGTACATGTCGTTACACGAGAGAAAAAGGGGCCCTTTGGACCATTGGTAATGGGATTACCCAAAAAATTAATTTGGTTGTCATGGGTGATCACATGGTGCATTCTCAGTCTCTCTCACACACACACACACAAAAGCTCACTCCCCCGCTTGGAGGATATATGGAATTATACTATTACTTAACAAATGTGAAGTAGCTTTGCAGTAAAGAATTAATTGCTTAACAAATGTAAGGTAGTTTTCCTGTAAAGAATTAATAACAAAATAGTATTTGGGTAAATGATATGAATCTTGGAATTAGTATATATATTCATAACAAAAATGCTTATAAATACCTTGGACATATACAATATTCATTTGGAAATAATATTTAACAAAAAAAAAAAAAAGAGTAAATTATATATTCTATGTTCCAAAATTTGAGTTTACTTTGTTTTGAGTAAGGCTTGAGGTACGAAGAAGTTTCATTACTTTTTTTTTTTCCATATTTTAATGAGATGATAAATTTAATCGGTATAAATTGCTTTCATATAGCTAGTAGCTTCATTACAAATACTTTTTATAACCAATATTCAAAAATGCGGGATCAAAACGTTGTTTAATTGAATTGTTGAATTTTTTGTTTTCCAAAGTGACAAAAGGTAATTGAATAATTTAAGTTTCAAATTTCTTTAATTCAAGAATTCACTCTAATTCCGTAAAAAAATTCTATTAATAAAATTAAGGAATCACATTTTTCTTTTTCTTTTTAAAAATTAAGGGTAAATTATAAGTTTGATCCTTAACCTTTACACCAAATGTCAATTTAGCCCCTAATGTTTTAAATTGGTCAGTTTAGTCCCTAACATTTTTGTATTGTGTCAAAATAGTCCTGACCATTAAGTGATTGATGGAAATGCTTACGTGGCTAACGGTTAAAATAAAAAAATTATTTTTATGCCAAATTAGATATATGTGTACTGCCATTCGGATTTTTTTTTTTAAAGAATAGTTTATCTCAAAACCAGCATATATTAATAAATCAGTGACTCAAATCTTTACTTGGTTGCTGAGAAACTTGAGAAAAACAATGGAAACTATGGTCTTGATTATTTGGTTTGTGATTTTTCCATGTTTTCAAAATTTGAAGGTTTTCTTCTACTATGCCTAAGATAACTGAACTATAGATCTAGAATATGATTGCGTTAGATTCAGATGGAAGTAATATTGTTCAGTCAGTTTAATGATAGGGATAAATGTATGAATAAATCTATTAATTATAATTATTGTTCATTGTTAATTAACCAAACCCTAACTCCCAAGTTTTCTCAAAAAAAAAAAAAAAAACCCAACTCCCAAGTGTTTTACGCTTAGAAGGAGAAAATCAAGTCATAGAAAGTGAAGCACAAAACCTTGTCGATTCCTTCTTTTATTACAATTTTGGCTGCCAAAACCAACAAGTTATTCCAAAGCTTGAAGACTTTCTTGGTGACTCGTAGTCTAATTGGAAAGCAACTGAGAGGTCCACATTCTCGACCTTGATGCTTTAGAATTCAGATTTTGAGATCCCAATTTTAACAAAAGGAAAAAAAAATTAAATTAAAATTACCATCCAAAGTTGTAATTTTGAATAAAATTACCTTGTATGCTGATTTGTAAATGGTAGAAATATGATAGTAGGCCATGTAGAGACACACATTCACCACTCATAACTCGTCACCTATTACAATTACTAAATAATAAAGCTCCCAACTTTAATAAAAAAGAAAAAAAAATGTTTACACAGTTAAATCATGCTTCATGCATGATTTGTTTTATCAAAAAAAAAAAGATCATGCATGATTTGCGGCGTGTATATGAAGCCATGACGCGACGTGTTGCCACTTGCTAGCAACCGTAGTGGACTATGGAAGCACACCAAATTAAAGTGTTTTCATTTGATCATAGCTGAGATTATCGGTAAAACTTGTTGCCATAGGCGTTGTGTAAGTCACGGGCTGTTGCCATTTACCAGCATTAGACGGCTATAATTTCGAGCATACCAGCTGGTAGCCAATAAGGCTTGCCATGGTCAAGCAGACAAGGTTTACTACATTTGTGGCAGCCATAGATGGTCGGTTATTGGTGTCAGCCACGATTGAAAGATGCTATTAGTGACGGAGCTAGTAATGAAACGAAACGTTACAGGGAATAATGAAGTGTATATATATATATATATATATATATTTATAGCTGTTGTTTTTTTAATCAAAAAAGCATTGGGCAAAGAAAATATTGTTCTAGAGAAGCAACATTAATTACAGCAACAGGTTTAATGAAAACCAACTCAGCTCATCAGACCATTCACAACAAAAAAAAAAAAGGCTAAAAAATATAATTTTTAGCACCCCGAAATATTATTTTATTTATTTTAACACCAAATTTTATATATAATAAACCCAGCACCACATTCTCAAAAAAAAATAATAATAATAAAAAAATAAATAAATAAACCCAGCACCAAACGTTTTATCTTCACATTCAACCTAATAAAACAAAATATCCATCACAGAGCTCAATCTTAACTTTGCCTTCTTTATTTCAGGGCAAATGGCAGCATGGCACGTGTGTCCTTGGATTGGGCGCAGAAGGTGGGACTGGACCTTTAGCAAGTGGAACATATCCACCACCATGAACCTTCTGACCTGCACTCATCTTATGGTTTCCGATGTGGGAAGGCGGGGAATACATAGCTGGCGGGCCTCCAACTGGAATCTCTCCTTTGTTGGCTACATATTGCCTTTCCCTCCTCTCCCCCTCCATGTTTGGATTCAGAGGCCTAGCATCAGATCTATAAAATAAAAACAATATTAGTATAAAGCACACGCAAAATAAATAAATAAATAAATAAATAAATTTAAGTAGAGAGCGATAGTTTGCTATATAAAAAAAGATCTTTAGAAAATTTTTTAAACTAAATCTGTGGTAAGTTCGTTGTGAATGCTTTAACTTGATGTGGACTGAATCTAGAGGAAAGATATAATACAAAAGTAATTAACTTTTGGTTTTTTAGGTAATTAATTTTTGTTGAATGGGTCAACTATGACAGATTAAAAAATATATTACTATGACCTGCTATTCTCTCTCCTTGTATTATAAAATATTCTTTTTTTTTTTTTTTGATGCAATATATTCTTTTATTTAAATAAGAGTAACGTTAGAGACTCATAAAATGACATAATTTTAATAGGTTACTAATCTTACTATAAAAGATTTTTTTTTTTTTTTAGATAAAAGTAATGTTAGAGACACATAAAATAACATAATTTTATGCCACAACTCACCACGTTGTGAGTTATGAATGATAGAAGTGTGTTGGTAGGTCCATGTGGAGATGCACTTTTACCACTCAAAACTCGTCATGGGCCGAATTTTGACACAAATTATGTCATTTTATGCATTCCTAGCATTACTCTTTAGGTAAAGAATGTCTGATAATCTACATGCCAACATATATCACATATTGGATATGTGTATTCTTCCTCTCACCGTGGATCCATGTAGCTGTGAAAACAGTTCATTATGAGAGAGAGAGAGAGAGAGAAGATTTCTTATATTGAAATTATGATTGAATGAAATATAGGGTTCCTTCAATGGGTGATAACACGTAGAAGATGCAAAATTTTAAATCCACCAATTAGAACTTTGTTTGTAGCTGATGTAACTTGTTGTTCCTTAGCGCACTGATGAGCTTGTTTCTTTTGTTTTAGTACTTGGGTTTGGTCTGTTGTAGTTGTACGTTGAGTTTGGAGTTGCTGTATTCTGGTTCATGTTTTAACAAAAATCGTTCGTTCATATAAAAATAAGAAAAGACAACAGAGAAGGGTATTGAATAAACTTACAGAGGATGAGGGACAAGTACAACCAAGAGGACGAGGGACAAGCATTGAAGGCGTAGCTCAGGCATATTCATTTTTCTCTGCAATTAAGAAGAACTTGGACATCAATAGGTTTCTTTGTGCCATAAAGATAAAAGAAGAAGACTTGGGAGTATTTGAGCAAAAGAAGTGAAATAAGAATAATGTTTCATAAAATTATCAAATATATATTGACGGCGCATATAAGCAAAGACATTCAAGAAAATAATGAAAATTCACAAAAAGCAGTGATTCTAAGCTCCCTAGCGAACTGTAGTTTCAGATTTAATATTTCTATTTTTCAATAAATTTATTTAAATATAGTTTTAAAAATTTATATATTTTTTAGACGCAAATAAAACAATAAATAATATTTACTTCAAAAGTTTGGGCAATTGACGACGATGCATGAGCGCATGAAGTAGGCAACAGCGTCAGATGAACGGCTGTTCTAAACTCTAGCTACTACTAATAATTAATTTTTTTTTTCCGGAAAGTTCAAAAGGCATGATTACAAATCCGAAGAATAGAGTCAAAGAATATTATTGATTCTCATACAATTTATAAATATATTATTACTATTGTTGTCTCTTAGATACTATTATAATTCCTAGCATTGACATAAACTTATTTTATTATATTAATTTATAACACACTATATATCAGATATTTTATTTTAAAATTACACTTCATTAAAATATCTTAAAATAATAACCCTTTAAAATAAAAATAAAAAATACAAAATTAAAAACCAGCCACCAATGACCAAACCACTGCAATCCAACCACAAAATGCAACACAGCACACCACCGTGGTTTGAAGAACAAAAAAAACACACCACCGTGGTCACCACCAAACCACAACAACCCAACCAAAAATCCACCACAGCACAATACTCCACTCCACTGTAGACACCACCAAACCAACCACAAACTACAACACAGCACACCATTGGCCACCACCAAACCCACCAACTTCAACCCAGAACTCACAGGCCAACTCAGAACCACCGCCACCCACCACCAGATCGGAGCCCAACATTGCTGCAAACCCACCACCCAAAATAATTACATATAATGAGTCTTTTTTTTTTTGGTTAGTTGTTCTATTTTGTAAAAAAAAAACTGATTTTTTTTATTTTTTATACATCATTTTTATTTTGAAAATTTAATTTATAAGTGAATAAATTAATTTGAAAATTAATAGAAAAGTGATCTTATTTTTTAAGCAATATTTTAGTGAGAGTTAGAGTTATATTTTTACCAAATTGTTCTTTAATTTTGTCTTTACTTAAATATAAGGATGTAGAGACATTTTTTAATAAAAAAATGAAGCATCCAAACAGGAGAACCAAGAAATAATTTGGAGAAGTAGACGCCCTATGGCCATATAATAGAACTCCAAGCATTCAAAGAAAAAGAAAAAGGTCGGTCTTGTTTTTCCAAATAGAATTCGGACAAGCCTTTCCTACCTGCAAATTTCTAACGTTGTGTAATTAATAAACCGACTAGCACTAAGGTTCAAAACTTAAAGAATAAAATAGAACACAAAAAAAAAAAAAAAAAAAAAATGATACTGTTATAAAAATAAATAAATAAATAAAAAGTATTGTACTCTTAAAACGACATTTATTGTCTTCAAATATATATGCTTTTCATAAATTACTGATTTCAAATGTCCCTATTGACTTCTGGCAACATTTATTTACTCAAAAAGGAATCTTATCCAATTTTTTGTAGAGTAGTGCTTTTTTTCTCTTTAATTTATTTTTATTTTTAAAAAAAAAGTATTATAAAAGTTAGTGAGAGCTAATGGTCACATGTTAACAAGATCTAATTTCGCATTCAATTTTTTTTTTCTTTTAAATACCATAAATAATTTTGTTTATTTATTTTGTCTGTTTGGATTTCGGTGTGCAATTGCCCTCTTCTTTCTCACAATTTTTTTTTACTAATTTTACTTTTTTTACTTTTTTTTATAATCTGACATTTAAAGTTTTGCTGCACGTCGAATCGCATGTTGTCGGTATGAATAAGGAACAAAATTGATTCGTTTTCATAATTAAGAGGGTCCCGACTCCCGATCATGATTACATTAAAAAGTCTTGCTTGACCTTTCTGAGTCAGCTGTAGACCATGTTCTCCAGTCAACTTTGATGTAACACGTGATAGAGAGAGGTTTTGGTAAGTAGTTGTAAAAAATTTTATGGTACTAGATTTTTCCACGTAAAAATTCAGTCAAGTCGAGCTATTTTGTGGGGTCTTCGGATCCACCAGACATGGTAATTGTTGGGCACTTATTGTCTTTATTGCCAATCATATTAGGGAATTACCTTTATTCTAATGCATAGTTCAATTGCATCCAAAATTCCAACCTGCAGACAGTCAGTAGGGTATTGCATAATAAAATATATCTTGTGGCAATCCCCTTTTTTTTAGGTTATTTTTTCTTTTATATTATCATAAACTAATATTATTTTCAGAAAAGTTTTTTTTTTTTTTTTGAGAAATATTATTTTCAGAAAAGTTAAAAGTTGTATTATTGACCCAAAAAAAAAAAAAAGCTAAGATAAAAAGTAAACCTTTTCCCAAACAAAATGAAAAGTTTAGGAATGACAAAAAATATGTTCACATAATAATTTTGATGAATTATCCAAACCGAGTGTCTCAAAATATATTTCCATTAAAACTCAGAGACCCATAAATCAATATATCAGACAATATCTCATAGTACAAAATTATAATATCTTATGTTCACAAATTATAAGATTTGAAGCAAAATTCAAAAGCAATTAAAAACAAAAATCATCAAGTACAACCTTGACCCAAAACAAAACAATCAAACATAATTATAAGTGGTACCGAAAAACCCAAGTACCCAACCATAATTAAAACACCAAAATCCCAACTAAAATAAGATACCAAAACCAAAATATTTTAATGATTTTTACAATCAGATCTAGAAGCAATCTAACAAAAAAAAACATGGTATAAAGCTACCGTTTTAGAAGCTCAAACCAAAGCCTTTCGATAGATACTTCACAGATCTGGAACAACAACAGCAATACTAACAATCTAAACCATCCAAATAATTTTTTTTAAAGAAAATAATATCATAACCTATTAAGTTTAAAACATATATATCATAGAAGATTCAAAGAATACAGACTGAATCTAATAACCGAAGAATCAGATAAAGGGAAGAGGGAGATCGAACATGATGTGGGAGACTGAGAGAGCTGCGCCAAAAGGCCCAAAGCCCTGGCCGCCGAGAGAGAAACGAGAGCTGCGTAAGAGCCTAAGAGGTAAGGCCGTAAGGGTAGTGTATTTATTAGCAAGTCTGGACGTGTCGAGTTTACTCAAATACCCTTGGGAGTTACGCGTTTTACTCCCTCTTTTTTTTTTTTTTTTTTTGACTGAACGCGTTTTATTAAAGCGCGTCTGGGAGATACAAGAGTTTAATAAATTTTTTTTTTAGAGTTTAACATGTAGCGTTCGTTTTTTATGTTTATTCTTTATTATTAGATCAACACACTATTCAGTATTTGGTGTAGGTGGAGATTGAACTCTAGATCTCTTATACAATCATCAGAAACTTTACCAATTAAGTTAATTAGAACCCACAATAAAAATTATTTTACTATTTAATTTATTTTTGATTATATTTTTGGGTACTATTTATAGACCCTACGGTACAGTACTTTTAGCAATAAATTTTTAGTTTTAGCAAAATAAGCGGTATCCAAAAAGATCATTATGTTTGAATACTGCTTATTTCGCTAAAATTGAAAAATTATTGTTAAAAGTATTATAGATAAAGGTAAAAATTAATTGAAATATTAAAGGTGATAAATGAATTGTACCAAAAAATGTAATGAAACCGTGTATAATAGTAAAAATAAACTGAACAGTGAAATAATTTTAATTTTTAATTATAACCCAAATCTACCCTAATCGGACCTTGTGGAATTTTTTTTTTTTTTTTTTTTGGGTTGAATGAAATAAATAAATAATAAATAAAATGAGAGAAAGAGGTGAGACCTGGTTGCGGCACATAGCCTGAGCTTCGTAACGCTTCGAGAGATTGGCCGTAAAACGAAACCTTCGCTTCGGGTTCTTCACAAATCCACACAGCTTCCTCCATCTCTGAAGCACCTCTTCAGACGAGTGCTTCGGTTCCACTTCAAAGTCATTCAAAATATAGCTCTCCATTTTCACCTTCTAAAATCGCAATATTGTGACTAATAACTCTCTCAAATATGCCTCGCCTCATATATAGGAAGCACAACTTGTCAAAGCTGCAAGAAAAGCAGCCTCTAAGGCGGGAAGTTCGAAGAAAAAGCAGCCTTTCTCTTTTCAGAGAAATTTCTTTCACACATTTTGTTGGTGGGTTAAGTGCTGGCGAGCCTGACAAAGAGAGTTAAAAATACGGTAATATTACTTGTGCTTTCTGGGTAATTTCCTTTTTTTGCTTCTGATTATTTGGAATTGGAAATAGTAAATGGAACAGGAAACTTTTCGGAGATTGAGAGGAGAAGGAAGAAGATGATCCGAGAATTGATGCACTGCTGTCTACTTAGAGCATCTCCAACCGTCAATTCATACCCAAAATATAGATAATATTTTATATTATTCATGCTCCATATGTTATTGTTTATGTTTCAGCAGCTTCTTTATATTCAGAATTTTTTTTTGCTAATATCAGTAGCCCATCAAGTCTGATGGATTACTGTTCATCCTTCAAATCATTTTTTTTTTTTTATCATGATAATTTGGCGTTGAATAAAAAAATATTAGAAGATGTGTAGTTGTTAAAAAAAGAATAAATAATAAATAAAGAAATAATATTTAAATGAGATAGAGAATGGAATAGAAAATCTGTTGAAATCTATATTTGAAAAAGTATGTAGATAAAGATAAAAATCACTGTTTATTCTCTAAAGAGTATAAAAATTTGATGAATTTACTGAAAATGCTCTTAAAGTGGGTAATTGGTGTAACTGAACTGGCTGGGTCTGCTACTTCCTGGTCTCTTGGAAATGAGTGAAAGACGGAGTCAAAACAAAAATAACTACCATTAAAGACTAACTCTGGAGACGTTGGAAGCCTTCAACTTTGTTTAGGTGTTCGTTACCAGCAATTGGATTAAATTAATGTAATAATTTAAAAATAAAAAATTTTAGTTAGAACAGTTGCGCGTTTTTTTTGTTTGTTTGTTTTTGTTGGTTACTTTACGCGTTTTGGGGGAACGCGTAGCGTGCATTGGCGAATGGATGAGGACGTGTTTTGCCTTTTTAGCTATGTCTCACAGCGCTGTTTATGACGCAGTTAAATTATAAAAAATGTAGATTTTTAGGTAAATTTTGAATCTCATAGCACAATTTATAATTTAAAAATTATTTTATTACAATATTGTTAATGATAAATTTTTAATTTTCAGTAAATAAAAGGTGTTCAAATAAACTGAGGCATGACTGTTGCTATGTTCTGAAAAGGACCAAAGAAACAGATATAGAAAGTTGAAAACTCAAAGAGAAAGTACTCAATGAATTTAACAACAAATTTCAAATACGTGTGGCGCGGTTTATAATTGCTTAGGGGGGTTTAGTATATATATTTGAAAATATTTGTAAAAATACATGTGACTAAAAAAGTATATGAAAAAAATATGTAATATTGTTTAAAAATTAAAAATATATATTAAAATTTATTTACCAAACAGCCTTTTAGTCTCTATCATTTGTTGTGAAATTTTTTTGAACATAATATTTCTTTATATTTTTAATAGAGTACAGTGTGTCAGCAAAATCTTTTTCACTTTCCTGTTTGTTTCTTTAAAAAGGGAATGAGGCGGTTTTGTTTTCCTTTTTCTTTTGTCAAAGTGTCAAACACCTAAGGAATATATCACCAAGACTAGTGACTCTGGGGGCATTTTTTACAAAGTCAGGGAGCAATTGTCCCCCTTCCCCCTATTGGCTTCGCCCTTGGATGCTGTGACAAACATTAATTGAGGAGTCTTTTGGCTGAATATTGTTGAATCTGAAATTTATTTACGTTATGGGTACTGTTCCATCTTATTTAGGGAAATGAAGAGAGAGAGTGAATTTTGGCAATACCGTTGCCAAAATTCCAACAAAGGTATGAGAGAAAATTTGAAATTTCAGCAATAGTATTACCGAAATTCTTGTTGCCCAAATAGCCACTCGGTGTGAGAAGTGCTCGAAGTGTGGGTAACCAAAGGAAAGCAATTGTGGCAATGGCATTGTGCCGAAATAGGTGAAAAAAAAAAAAATTGTACCTATTGTGGCAATGCCATTGCCAAAAATGGGAGGGAAAAAAAAAAGTTTCCGAAATCTGGAGAGGAATTAAAATAAAATAAAAAATGCTATGTATACAATATTTTTACAACGTTTTCAGAATAAATCACATGTAATTAATTGTTATTAGTTCAAATTTAAATTTAACATTGAGATTACTTTTTTAATCTAACAATAACAACTAATAACAACTTGCCATTTAGGATTTGTTGTAAAAATTGTGTGCGCATATCATTTCTAAAAAAAAAAAATGTGGAATGGATTTGTGGCAATCGAAACGGGAAAATAAATTTTGTGGCAATTGTGGCAATGCCATTGCCAAAAATGGGAGGAAACAAAAAAAAAAAGTGGTTACCGAAATTTGGGAGGAATTAAAATAAAAAAAAGTGCTACATACACAATATTTTTACAACATTTTCACAACAAATCACACGTGATTAGTTGTTATTAGTTCAAATTTGAATTTAACATTGAGATTACTTTTTTAATCCAACAATAACAACTAATAACAACCTACCATTTAGAATTTGTTGTAAAAATGTTGTAGAAATTGTGTGCTCATATCATTTTCCAAAAAAAAAAAAGTGGAATGGATTTGTGGCAATGGCATTGCCAAAATAGGGAAAAAAAATTGTGCAATTGTAGCAATGCCATTGCCGAAAATGGGAGGAAAAAAAAAGTTGCAATTGGATTGTGGCAATGGTATTGCCAAAATGGGGGGAAAAAATTTTTGTGGCAATTGTGGCAAAGTCATTGCCGAAAATGGAAGGAAAAAAAAAGTTGCAATTGGTTTGTGACAATGGCATTACCGAAATAGGGGGGAAAAATTTGTTGCAATTGTGGCAATGCCATTGCCGAAAATGGGAAAAAAAACAAAACAAAAAATGTTGCAATTGGTTTGTGGCAATGACATTGCCGAAATAGAGGATAGAGAATATGTCAGGGCATAAAAAAGTACGCATATTCTTATTCATCATTATTATTATTTTTTTTTGACCGAAGCAGTTTGGTTTGAATCTATAGTACAATGAATACATTGATTCTTATTTTTAAAAAAGTACAAAGAAGAAAAAAATGATTGACGTGCACGCTGTAAATAAAAACAAAAACAAAAAACAAAAAAAGTACATACATTCTTATAGAAGAAAAAAATGATTGATGTGCACGCCGAAAAAAAAAAAAAAAAAACAAACAAAACAAAACAAAGAAAGTATATAGATTCTTACAATAAGAAAGAAAAAAATGATTGATGTGCACACTGTAAACCAAAAAAAAAACAAAGAAAGTACATAGATTCTTATAATATAGAAGAAAAAAAATGATTGATGTGCACGCTAAAAAAAAAAAAAAAAAACAAAGAAAGTACATAAATTCTTATGTGCACGCTGTAAACAAAAAAACAAAACTTCAATCAACCAATCACCTCAACTCCTCATCTCATTTGATTCTTATTCTCTGCATCGAATATATTTACCTATTCATATCACGCATGCCTAAATATCTCAGAGAGATTCTTTTTTGTCTTCTTCAGTATTGTAATAAAAGGCAAGTCAAGTGGCTTGTCTTTTTATTTCTCGTCCTTCACCTTCTGTATCTCCTCACAAAGGATTGTAAGTCCTCCAATTGTTCAGTTAGTCTTTTGCTTTGCTTCAATGTGAACAACTAAAGATTGTAAGTTTTTTGTTAATGTAAGTTTTTTTGCTTTGTTTATTAACTTACAGCTCTATAAATTAACAGAATTATTATTATTGTATAAACATGTGCTTTGTAAGTATTAGAAGCTAATACATTGTAAAATATTATGTATTGTTGTAGTTGTAGTTAATATTATTTGTATGCCTATGATTCTGATTATTGTTGTTGTTGTTGTTCAAATTTTAGATTAATGAATTATTTTTTTTGGTTATCTGATTGTGTTTTTTTTTTTTTTTTTTTTTGGCAAGTATCACTCTATAATTCTCACTCTTTTAGTTGGTATCACAATTGTGGTAAGCATCTCAACTCTCTAATTAAATTTATGTATGTGTTGTGTTAATTTTGAAATTATTTAATATTATTTATTGTTATTGTTAGTATATGTTGTTGTTTTATTATTATTCAAATTTTAGATTAATGAATTATTTTTTTATGGTTATCTGATTGTGTTTTTTTTTGGCAAGTATCACTTTATAATTCTCACTCTTTCAGTTGGTATCATAGTTGTGGTAAGCATCTCAACTCTCTAATTAAATTTGTGTTTGTTAATTTTGAAATTATTTAATATTATTTATTGTTATTATTAGTACATGACCACAAAAATTGCAATAAATTGTATTATTGTGATCTTTTTATAATCAATATGTGTTTTGTTATTATCAATTATTACATCTATTACTTGGAAAAAATATATTGCATAATATGTTTGTTGGTTTATAATAAAGATATGTATGTGTATTATTATTAGTATTATTATTATTTACTACAATAAATCATACATTTGTGTTTCTTTTTCTTTAAAGTTTAGTTGGTATAAAAATTTATTAAGTTTCTTGAATCTTTACTTTTTAGGATGGTTATAGGCTGGGAAATGAAAATTAATTATATGCTTTATAAATATTATATATGGTTATATTATAGTTAATACTAATTATTGTGTGTATGATTATTTTTGCTAAAACTATTATTATTATTATTATTTAAAATTATGCTTCATAAATCCTTTATTTGAGTTTCTTTCAATTTTATTATGAATTACAAGCATTGTAAGTTATATTTAATATTTAGCATAAAAAACTGTAGTAGTCAATATATATTAATTTTATTATTTTTTATTATTTTTCTTTTGTTTTTATTTAGGATTATATTTTTTTAGAAGATATTTATGAATATCTGATTGTGTTTTTTCTGTTCTTTCTTTCTTTTCTTGCAAGTAGCACTCTATAATTCCTACATTCCTTCACTCCATATCGCAATTGTAGTAAGCTTCTCGGCCCTCTAATTTAATTGGAAATTATTTTCTTAGTTTGTAAATTTTTATATAGATGGTTTGTAAAAAATATACCTTCAAATGGAAGTTGCATGGTTTAACTCATTGTAGCATTTAATGTAGGATATATTTGAAATGGAGCAACAACAATATCACATCTCTAATGATGCAATGGAAGGCAATGTACGTTGCGAGATCCAAATTTATTAATGTCCTAATAATATCTACAATTATTCAATTTACATGAAAATAATTTCAACATTAGCAATATAACATTATACATTTAAAAAAAATCAGGTTTCCACCTTACGAGTGCGACCCCAACCGTTTGCACCCCCCCCCCCCCTCCCCCGGCGGTAGTTAGGCAAGCGTATTATCCCATATTTGTGGCAATGTAGACTATACCGTGTTACCCGACTACCACATATAGATATTGACTGGGGTCTTATCACTTCTTTGGTGGAGCGGTGGCAATCTGATACCCATACATTTCACCTACCTACTTGTGAAATGTCGATCACTCTACAGGATATAGCAATCCTTACAGTATTGCCTATTGATGGCAAAGAAGTGTGCAAGCCCACTAATTTGAAATGGGAACAAGTTTGTGATAATTTACTTGGGGTGGCACCACCTGCAACAGCATTGGCATATGGTGGCCTTAAAATAACATGGGTAAGGAATACATTCTCAAACCTACCAAAGGGTGCTAATGCTATAACAACCCAGTAGTATGCTAGAGCATACATGTTCCAGGTTTTGGCTTTACTATTTGGAAATAAGAGCCAAAGTAGATTGCATTGTTGTTTTCTCAAACTGTTAGATGACTTTGGTAGATCTGGGAAATATAGTTGGGGTAGTGCCACACTTGCTTTCTTTTATAAAGAGCTATGTACTGCTGCTATTCAAAAAAGTACGGAGATTGCAGGTCCTGTTTTCATATTACAATTATGGGCGTGGGAGCATCTTTCATATCTGACCCCAATTCCAATAAATCCAACAAATTTAAATGGCGACGAACCATACGGTTGCAGGTATAATATTTACTTTCTATTTCTATACAATATTGTATACTGTAGCGTTTATCCTTAATACTTCCAAATCCTAAAATCAGTGGCAGTCATTAATTGTGTATAGGTGGGATACCAGGAGAACATTTACTCACACACCAACGCATGTTCTGCATGCGTACCGTTCTAATCACGACACACAATATAATCAACAGGTAATATATCACAATGCAACAATGGTTAATTTACTAGTTATATTATTAATTTTATTGATTATAACATAGTTATTGTAATTGGAATTGCAGGTTGTTTGGACACCATACGATAATTATTTGCATCCATGGTGTCTTGCAGAAAGACATATATGGACTGCAACAGCGCCATTGCTATGCTTCCAAATTGTCGAGTATTACCATCCAGAAAGAGTCGTGCGATAGTTTGGATTATTGCAAAGATGTCCAAAATGGCCTACTAACAATTTGGATAAATCTATGCATGGTGTAAAGATGACAGGGAAGTCCAGTGTCAATTGGCTTACGCAGCATGCACAATACTATCGGCTTTGGAATGCGCGAGTTGAACATGTAGTTGGGGATGAGCATTTCAATTTAAGTGTGGACTACGCAACATGGTACCATCAAAATGGTCACCTATTCACGACACCAGAGGCGGCTGCCCATGTGTACCAGGTAATTATTTTAGCTTTTTCAATAATACTGCACTAATATTAGAACAAATTATTTACACAAACAAAATACTTCACTAATATTGATAACAAATTATTGTTTTAGCTTTTTCAATAATACTGCACTAATAAATGTTTTTTTTTTTTTTTTTTTTTGTGGCAGCAAATTGAGATCAATAATATGTTAAATTTGGCTGTTGCAAACCAACGGAGGAATGATCTCACTGCAAAGCAAGTCCTTACACCAATAGTAGAGGGCCTTACCCGAGTGAAGTTATCGATGGAAAAAAATATTTCCTCCGTCTCTACTCAGAGGGTGACACACTTCGGGCAACGACAAAGGCACCAAAGAAGACAACCGCAAACCCAAACTGAAACCGAACCGTCCACCTCTACACAACGCGAAAATGATGAAACCAGACCATCCACCTCTACACAACATAATATGTACAGCTCTACCCAAGTTGGGCCGTCAACATCTGCTGGTAATGAGCCAACACCTTTAATTAGTGAGTATAATCCAATTAATGTCAACGAGTACTACATGAATTTATATGAACAGATTGGATTATCCACTTCCATAGGACAAGGATTTGAGGGTTTGTTTAGCTATGACCATTATCCCCAACCTAGTTCAACACCTTCCTCCTATCACCCATTGCCACCTCCATCCTATGCTGGGCAATACAATTATGGCCAAGATAGCCAGTACAGCTATGATTTCTACACACCACAACCTTCCCAACCAGCCCCTCATGTTGGTGATTTCTACATGCCACCAAATACATGGGCATGTGCTCCAAACAGTGAGGAAGAGGCCTCTGTAACAAACTCTGAGGAAGATGCCTCAAATGAGGACAGTGGGGAAGATGCAGAAGATGCAAAAGATATGGAGGTGTCTTCAAATAATGAAAGTGACGAAGGTGGTAATTATCAAACAGAGGTTGATATTAGAATGCAAGCGAGGTGCATGGGGAAAAGTCCTGTGCAAGCACGAAGGTACCCACAACGAGTAAATAGGCATCCTCCATGTTATGGAACACCACAAAAACTTCATGTACCCCATTGTCGCAATGACTAATCAATGTAAAATGACTATTTATTAAGAATATATTAAAGTATTATCGTTGTTTATGCAGCATTGTAGCAAAAAATATTATGCCTAGATAATATACATAGCACATTATACTACTAACCGTAAGACCTTTGCGAAAATAAGAAATGTGTACACATTTTTTGGCATTTGAATTTAGTGCCCAATTAATCTAATCATACATCTATTTACTATAATTGTCCATTCCTACAAATCCAACATAGAATCTATATGTGTAGCCACAACTGTAGACGCATAATAGTCGGAAAAAAAATTGGTCAAACTTGTATTTTTATAGTTGATCTTTTTTCCTTTGCATGATGGCTACTGTGGTGTACATTTCTATTTTCATTCTCCACAGCCTCTCTTCCAAACCCTCGTAAAAGTGTCAAAGAAAAATAAAACTTTCACCATCTAATTTTCGTCCAAATTTACAGCAGCAAATTGTGAGTTAATTTCGGCCAACAAATTTTGTGAATTTCAAAAAACTCAAAACATGAAAGTTGTATATATTTAAGTCACAGTTCCATCCCATCCAGCCTTGAGTCAATTGGATTTTTGAAGAGAGAGATACGTCTAAAATACTAAGTAGTGCTCAAATCTGATTTTTCCTATTCAGATTGTGGCCCTTTGATTTCTTTCCTTATTTGAAACTTTCAAACATGGTAAATAACCCAAGGACTCCATAAAAAGTATACATTTTAAGGTGTTATCGAAACCCTAAACTATAATACACAATATATATATATATATATATATAGACACGCACACACACAGAGACACAAAATAAATAAACATACACCCCAATCCAACTTGCAATGATAGAAAACATTGTAGCATATGGAATTAGTACCATGTTCTTTCAAATAATACAAACTAACAATATGGTCCAACTCTATTAAAAAAAAAAAAAAAAAAGTCCGACCAATCCACTGAAGTAGATTGAATATTTATGTTAGGTCATTCAGTTTGGCCACTAGACGAGCCAGCCACAATTCGAGTGGGACATGTTCTTCTATTATGGCCTTCTTGCCTATAGAGACTGCACAATGGCCTTGGTTGATGCTCTGCCCCTTCATCCATTTCATTTCGAAGCCGAGTTGTTCTTGGTCGACCTTTCATGGCATAGCTTAACATTAGGATACAAGACCGGGAAATCAGGCTCATTCCAATGTACACTATCTAGAACCATGCAAAATCTAGGTGCATAACAAGCAACTTGTTCTTCCAAATGGTAGCAGCGGTCGATATATTGCATTGCAGAGATGCCTTGATATTTACACACGGCAATGACATGTGAGCACGGCATCTTATAAACCTGCCGTTTTTTACAACTACAAGTGTTCTGCCTCAAATTTACCTCATGACAATGATTACCCCTATATGCAGAGTTAGGGTTTATTGGTGTTCTGACTTCAAACAGACCATCTTCATGACCGAACACAGTAACTGAATGTTTTGGTGCCTTTTTTTTCCCATTTATTGAATTTATTCTTTGCATAGGCCGTAATGAGTTCACTGGCAGTAATCTCTGCGCGTGCCTTAATATACCGATTGGCAAAGTATGCTACACAACGGTAGTATGTAAGTTTAACTAACGCAGTTATGGGCAGATTTCTAGCACTCTTTAGAATTCCGTTGAAACTTTCAGACAAGTTTGTCGTCATTGCCCCATAACGATGTCCACCATCGTGTGCTAACGTCCATTTGTCCACCAGTATTTCCGATAAATACTTCTCACCATCTACACTTAATTGAGTAATTCTATCCCTGGTTATTTGATACTTTCGTAACTAATTCTCCATGCCTGCCCACATTACCATAGCCTTCAAGATTATTCCCAATTTGTTGATTGAAATTGCTAGCCACATGGCAAAACGATGATACCAACGTGTCGATTGACATATAGTCCATATCGCTGCCATTATACCAGGGTGACGATCATATATGACACATAACCCTTCCCGATTAGTGACATTAATCTGAATACAACGCAAAAATCAATACCAGCTATCATCAGCTTCCTTCTCCACAATGGCAAAGGCAAGTGGAAAAAGTCTGTTCTCACCATCCCACGTTGATGCAATCAGTAACGTACCTTTGTACTTACCATATAGGAAAGTTCCATCTATACTAATCACTGGCCTACAATGTTGAAAACCTTCAACTGATGAACCAAAAGCCCATAACACTCTCTTGAATATTGCACAGCCTGGCATAGTAGCAGGTACTGTTCTCCAAATAACCCTGCTGCTCGGGTTTGAATCAGTCAAAGCTTTCAATCATTTTGACAATAATTGGTAAGATTTGTCCCAATCGCCAAACGCTCTACCAATTGCTTTTTGTTTCGCCTCCCACACCTTAAAATAAGAAGGCCGGTATTGGTACTTATTGTAAAGAGTCTGTTGAAGTGAAAAAATCTTTATGGTTGGATCATTTTTGACAACATCTCTCAACTCTTTCTCAATAACATGGGTGTCTAATTGCTTGTGATCTTGTGTAAGCGTGGACTTTGTACATGTGTGTGGACCATTGTATTTCCTAACCTCAAACAACCCATGTGTAGCTCGGAAGCATGCTCGAAGATGCCAAGAACAATTTTTGCACCTTACAGACCAACATGCTGGATCTGACTCTCTTACACAAAATGTTTGGTTCCTCTTGATGTGATAGTGTTTAACAGCAGCTTGTAGTTCATCCTTATCGGCAAAAAGCAAGCCCACATAAAACTCTTGGGTAGGGTCCCAAATACTCTGAGTGGGCTTTTCAAATGGTGGGGTTGGATCAATCATATTATTCCACGTGTTCTGTGAAAAGCTTAGTGATGAAGGTTGATGGAATGCCATAGCTGGACTGCTTTCATGATTACCTTCATTTAGAGGCTCCTGTTCATCTCCAACATTATCAAGGACCTCGTCGTCATCAAGTTGGTCATTATTATCCATGGCTCACATCCTTTCTGATAATTTATGGACCGCATTTTCAGTAGTAGCAGCTATGCGATGTGTATCATTAGGATCATTAGTAGTCTCTTGTGTGACATGTTCAGTTGAATTATCATAGTCAGCATCACTGGTGTTCATTGATCGATAAGGAACATATTGGTCCTCAGTTGCAACATAGGTATATGGAGCATGATAGTCAACACCACTAATGTTGCTTGGAGAATGAGCAGCATCTTCAGAATAATGACCAATATGAATGGCATATGGATCATGGAAGTGCACGCCATGTGAATAACTAAACGATGCACTCGGTCCTTCGTTGGCATATCGAATGGGAAAAACATCTCGGTGGCTTCTTATGGGCTCTATACCCACATATAATTCTGCACCTACAAATCCATATTGGCGGTCTAACATATTGAATATTGCATTGACACAATGATCATCTTCTACCAAAACTTGTTGGTAAGTCACAGGATGTGGATGACATTGAAAAGGAAATCTATACCAAATAATCAGTTTTGAATCTTCTCTGTTTATATGAAGCGTAGATGCTACTCCACTACATAGATCCTTAAATGTAACACCCTAACTTAATGGAAGCATAGAAGGAGGTGGCCCTTCATAATAAACCCCATTTTCTCCATGTTTAATTATTCCGCAGGAATGGATGAGAAAAATGAACAATTTTTCTGCCATCTACACTAAAACATAATAATAGTATTAATATATTAACACTACACAACCATTACAATGCAATACAAGAAGGTAATCCATTAAAAATATTCAATGTTTAAATAGCTAGAGCTGAGAGAATTCAGTTAAAGAGGATTATTTCACTGATAATAATAATATCAAATTCTTTTTTATTAAGGTTTATGAGCGTATACTAACCGTTTTTTTTTTTTTTTTTTCTTATAGCATACGTGTATATTATAGGCTAACAAACTAAGTATTTCTTTAAGGAAAAACTGGCCTGTCATGTTGAAATATACTTTTGCTATAGGAAATTTTAGGCAAGAATTCATGGACAAATAATTGAAAACATATCATACAAATCAGTTCATGTTGCAAAACACATAATGCAAAAACAAGATTTGCATGAACAAATAATTTAACAAAAACAAGATTTCCATGCTTAGCTATGCTTAAAAACATATCAACATGAATATTATAAAAAAAAAAATGACTACTTAAGAGATGTAACTCACCTTCTAAGAGATAAAGAATGGATAGATATTTGCAAGTATTGTTACTTATAGTTGTTTGTAGAATGTATGGCACGCATGAATTGAAAATGGTTGGTAGAATTACGAGGGGAATAAGAGTAGAGAAGAAGGTTGATGGAATTTATAGAGGAAAAAGAGTAGAAAATAAGAACCGTGGAAATTTCAGTAACATTAGTGCTGTTTAAATAGGATGCAAGTTTCATATCAGTTAAATTCTTAGATTTTAAACTGTATAATTAGATACACAATTGACTAAATACAACACAACACGGATGATTTACAGTATGCACATCAATCATTTTTTTCTTTCCTATTGTAAGAATCTATATGCTTTCTTTGTTTTGTTTTTTGTTTTTTTTTTTTTTTTTTTTGTTTTTTTTTTTTTTTTTGTTTACAGCGTGCACATCAATCATTTTTTTCTTTCATTTCATATTGTAAGAAACACAAACCAAACTGCTTCGGTCAAAAAAATACTGAAGAATAGAAAGACAAAAAAGGTACTTTGAGGAGTTGAGGGGACTATATTTGAGAGTTGAGGGGAATATATTCGATGCATGCAGAGAATAAGAATCAGATGAGATGAGGAGTTGAGTTGATTGGTTAATTGAAGCTTTGTTTTTTGTTTACTTTCTTTGCTTTTTTTGTTTACAGCGTGCACATAAAAATCTATGTACTTTCTTTGCTTTTTATTTTTATTTTTTATTTTTTGTTTACAGTGTGCACATCAATTACAGGTTTTTTCTTCTGTATTGTAATAATCTATGTACTTTTTTTGCTTTTTTTGGTTTACAGTGTGTACATCAATCATTTTTTTCTTCAATATTATAAGAATCTATATACTTTCTTTACTTTTTTTGGTTTACAGTGTGTACATCAATCATTTTTTTTCTTTCCTATTATAAGAATCTATATACTTTCTTTGTTTTTTTTTTTTTTGTTTACAACGTGCACATCAATCATTTTTTTCTTCTATAAGAATCTATGTACTTTTTTTGTTTTTATTTACAGCGTGCACATCAATTATTTTTTTCTTCCATTTTGTATTGTCTATGTACTTTTTTAAGAATAAGAATCAAGTTGCTTTGTACTTGAATCTATCCTTATTTGTTTCATAGGGTACTTTTACAATACGAAAGGAAAGAACATGACATACACACAAACCAAATTGCTTCGGTCAAAAAAATACTGAAGAATAAAAAAAACAAAAAGGTACTCTGAGGAGTTGAGATGAATATGACAAAAAAGTACTCTGGAGAGTTGAGGTGAATATGACAAAAAATGTGAGTTGAGGTGAATACTGAAGAGTAAAAATATGTGTACTTTCTTTGATCTCTCTCCTCTATTTCGGCAATGCCATTGCCACAAACCAATTGCAACATTTTTTTTTGTTTCCTCCCATTTTCGGCAATGGCATTGCCACAAATTTTTTTTTCCCTATTTCGGCAATACCATTGCCACAAATCCATTACACTTTTTTTTTGGGGAGAAATGATAAGTGCACACAATTTTTACAACATTTTTACAACAAATTCTAAATGGCAGGTTGTTACTGATTGTTATTATTGGATTAAAAAAGTAATCTCAGTGTTAAATTCAAATTTGAATTGATAATAACTAATTACCTGTGATTTGTTGTGAAAATATTATAAAAATATTGTGGACGCACATCAATAATTTTTTACGGTGTGCACATCAATCATTTTTTTCTTCTTTGTAGTTTTTTTAAAATAAAAATCAATGGACTCATTATACTTGAATCTATCCTTATTTGTTTCATATGGTACTTTTACAATAAATTAAATAACATGACATACACATACACCAAATTGGTTCGGTCAAAAAATAATGATGAATAAGAATATGAATACTTTTTTATGCCCTGACATATTATCTGTCCTCTATTTCGGCAATGTCATTGCCACAAACTAATTGCAACTTTTTTTTTCCTCCCATTTTTGGCAATAGCATTGCCACAAATTTTTTTTTCCCATATTTCGGCAATGCCATTGCCACAAACCAATTGCAACATTTTTTTTCCCTCCCATTTTCGGCAATGTCATTGCCACAATTGCCACAAATTTTTTTTTCCCATTTCGGCAATGCCATTGCCGCAAATACATTCCACATTTTTTTTTTTTGAGAAATGATACGCGCACACAATTTTTACAACAAATCCTAAATAGCAGGTTGTTATTAGTTGTTACTATTGGATTAAAAAAGTAATCTCAGTGTTAAATTTAAATTTGAACTAATAACAATTAATCACATGTGATTTATTGTGAAAACGTTGTAAAAATATTGTGTACGTAACATTTTTTTTATTTGAATTCCTCTCCATATTTCGGCAACCACTTTTTTTTTCCCCTCCCATTTACGGCAATGGCATTGCCACAAATTTTTTTCCCCCCTATTTTAGCAATGCCATTGCCACAATTGGGTTTCCCCTTTGGGCACCCACCTAACACAAGCAGCACACTTCAGGCACTCACCCACTCGGTCAGCTATTTGGCAAACAGGAATTTCGGTAATACCATTGCCGAAATTCCAAATTTTCTCTCTCCAACTTTTTCTCTTTCTCTCTCATACATTTGTTGGAATTTCGGCAACAGTGTTGCCGAAATTCACTCTCTCTCCTCAATTCCCTAAATAAGATGGAACAGTGCCCATAACGCAAATAAATTCTGGATTCAGCAATATTCAGCCAAAAGACTCTTAATTGAGTATAGTAAAGAGTAATGATATGTTTATAATATTTTAATGAAAAAGGTTAATGAATATTTTAAGAGTATTAGTTAATGAAATATTTTTAGAAATATTTTATGTGAAAAGAAAAAAGCAATTAATTGTTTTAACAATTTTTTCCCATGAAAATAGTATCAAAATTTTCGTAAAATAAATTATTAACAATTCCCTAAGGACACCCGCTAACATGATTCTACTTTAATTTAGACCCACAAGTATAATTTTCCACTAAAAATTTATTGTGAAATTATTGCCAAAATATTGTGGCCAAAATATTTTTATGGGTTTTACTAACGTATATGTTAGTAACCATTTAAAAAATATATATGTTAGTGAAAAAGTGACTTTTTTTTTACAACTCTTTCAATTTCTCATAAAAAACTTCTTAAAAGTGCTTTTTTTTTTTTTTTTTTTTTTTGCATGGCAAACTGGTCCAATGGCGCTCTCATTCAACCCAAAATAAAATGGAGTATTATAGTCTATGATATGGATAAAGTTTCTATACAAATTGGCTTGGAGGAAGTTCCTCCAAATAGCTAGGTTGTAATCTTAAACAATGACAGGTGCCTTGGTCTTGTGCATTGCACATGACCAATTTTAGAAAAGTAACGTTACTAAACGTCTCTCCCAGTCAGTTGTTTCTCTCACCTAAACCACTCTTGCTCTTTCGCTCTCTCTCCTTCGTTCTAGATCCAAATTAATACCAACAACATTAAATTGCAGACATCATTATTAATGGCACCAGCCAACCTTCTTCTTTTCTTTTTTGACAAATCACAAATTTTATCAATGGAAAAACAAAGATTACAATGATCTTGTACAACAACTAGCACTTGATAACAACTCACCACTAGGTTCATGGCCAAAACCCAAAATCTTGTACACAAAGATCTTAGTCAAAGACCCTAAACATACCCACATGAAAGAGATTATGAAATATAAAACAAGCGAATTAACCCCAACCTATTTTTCACAACAAGGATTCTAAGAATTTTCTCGTTGATATAATTTTTTATTTTTTATTTTTGGTGTTATGCTAAAATTTGGGAGCAATGGAGGTTATTTTTGGTTTGGATTCAGTATGGATTGGGCAAACTAGCAGAGAGAGCATGTGGTTGGGAATCGAGGACGAGGAGAGGAGAGAGAGAGAGAGAGAGAGAGAGGAAAAAAAGGAGTTTGAACTTTGAAGTCTGATCTCAATTTGGAACGAAGGAGAAAGAAAGTGTTTTAGGTGAGAGAAATGTCTGAGAGAGATGTTAGTAATGTCACTTAACAATGTTACTTTTCAACTTTAAGCTATAATTGGTCATGTGCAATGCACACAATCAAGACACTTGTCATTGTTTAAGATTGCCATGCTAGTTGTTTGGAAGAACTTTCTCCAAATCAATTTGTATAGAAACTTTATCCTATGATACTTGTTTCTAAAAATTATATATATATATATATATATATATATATATGTCACGCGTGATATCATTGCCAAGAGTTCATGATAATTCCCATGTTTCCAATGACAATAATAACTATATTTTAACTTGCATTTAATATTTATTAAATAATATTTTAATTAATATATTAAATAATGTACAAATATTAAGAAAATTATATACTTCATTGTAATGAATTTGTGCATCTAAATCATAAATTAATGACACGAATATTTTTGTGTATTTTTTTTTTTTTTTTATCATTCACGTGAATCACTTTTACTAGCCCCAAATCAAACATGAATATAAATTATTTTTCAATATGTGTCCTTAAAGTACTAGTTAAAGACACAATGAAATCTAATGCTTTTTAAGATAAATTATAACTTTTTCTTTGTGATTTGTCATATCTAAATTTAATCTATAAGATTTCAATTGCTACGGTTATGCCCTAAATTTTGGATAAAAATTAAATTATTATGGTTCTATCAAGATTTAACTTTTTTTTTTTCACACGTTTGGGACATGTGAGCAATTTGATCATTCTTAACTCTACAAAATTATCCCTTATACAAATATTACATCCAAAGAAAATCGAACTTGACATGTGACAAGCCCATTTGAGAGATGAGAGATCTACTGCTTTTTCTTTTTAGCATATCCAAAGTTTTATATTAATGTCAATATTTTCCATCCACTAGATGTCTCTTTCAAGCAAAGTAGTTTGCAGAGCTCACAAACATGCGATTAAGCTTGTTGGGGATTCTAGGCTTTTGCCCTTATTTTTTTAAAGATCTAGCAATATGTCCATGTTTTGAAAAAAAAAAAAAAAAATTATGGAACTCGAGTTCCTTTAATAGAACTTGAGCTCCATGAACTTGAGTTCCACAAAATTTTTTTTTATTATTTTTATTATATTTTTTTTAAGTTTCATTTGGCATAACTCGATTTTAAACCAATCGATTTTTACATTGAAATTCAATTTTAAGAAAATCGAGTTTCAAAATAGGGACACGGACCTAAATAGTTTCAAAACAGAGACAAATTGCTAGATTTTTTTAAAAAAATAAGGGCAAAAGCCTAGAATTCCCTAAGCTTGTTTTTGTGGATAGTATGGTGTATGGGATTCTACTCTTTCTTGTGTTTTGTTGCGTCAACGTTCTCCATTGCCTCGCTGCAGCTTACGCTAAGAAGTGGCTAGTGCTAGAGAGTCAATGAGGTGAGGGTAATTATGCATTTTTCAAGTTGATATTTTTGTCATTAAGCAAATGCTTGATGGTTTTAGGAATTGATGTCCTAAAAATATGCATTGCGAAAACATTATCTGTATTTTCAATTTTGCATGTTCAAAAAGTTGTTTTTAAAATCACACCTCCCCCTACCAAAAAAATTTACTTCCTTTTGATAAACTTCAATATTTATTTAAGAAAGCAAAGCACAATCTACCTTAGATGCGGACTATTTACATATATTACGACCTATACTACAATATGTATCAAATATTATCTATACTATACTATTTAAGGGGTTTTTCTTGTTCCAGATCCTCATTTTTTTTAATTAAAAAATACTCCTACATTCCTATGTTTAAGTAAAGACAAAATTGGAGGATAATCTAGTAAAAATACAATTCTAACTCCCATTAAATCATTGCGCTCTCCTATTGATTTTCAAATTACTTTATTCACTTATAAATTAGATTTTCAAAATAAAAATTATATATAAAAAAAAACAGTTTTTTTTTTTGCTATAAAATAGGATCACTAAGTCCAATGTTTTCACCTTTTTTTTTTCTCCTCCTTTTTTCCCTTTCTTTTTTTTTTCTTCTAAATTCTAATCTCATGTTTCGTTTTTGGTTTTTGTTTTTATTTTTTCAAATCTTTTCTTCTTTATTTTTGAATTATTTAAAAAAAAGTGATTTTTAATGTACTCCATTTTTTTTAATGATTTAGTTTTGTTAGTGTTTGAATTGTTTTCTCTTCACATCTATTTGTACTTTTTTTTTTTTTTTTTTTTTTTACATTTTATTGAATGTATTTTCTATGTCCAAAATAAAAATTACTATGCGTGTTGTTTAATTGGATAGAAGAAAGAAACGTCTCAAATTAAGATGAATGGAAAATTATGACACCAAACCCAAAAAAAGCCTCATCGCATAGGCATAGCGCATGTGATGAGGCTAGTGACATTAATTTAACGTGTTTTCCCGGTTCTTTTATAGTTTTGTTATAAATTTATTCTTTTTTTGGGGGGGGGGGGGGGGGGGGGGAGAGAATATAAAAAATTAAAAAAAGAAAAATGTAAAAACAGTATTGTAAGTTCTACAAGAGGCCCATCAACTATCAACACAAAATAATAGTATAAATGCATGACACCAAGATTATATGATTTATTTTTTTGATTTAAAAGGCCTGTAAGTTTGACTTCTCTCAAGTACTTTTTTAAGTAGAATTTCTTTTTGTTTTAATAAGAAATTGTCACATCACCCACTAACTAAATAAAATGTGAAGATTAAAACTCACTACCACCTGCCATTGTGTATTTAAAACAAAATGAGACCTCTAATTAAAAAAAGTAATAGAGGTAAGCTCAACCAAACAAAAAAGCTTGTATATAATCTAAAAGACAGAAGCCGTCGTTGATCCTAAAGGGGCAGGCGGCCGGGGCTGCATCTGATCCTTCAAGCCGACGTTGAAGCCTTGAAGGATATGATAAAAACTCTATTAAAATCTTCAAAACAAAATATTCACATTACGGTGGTCTTACTTAGGTAGTCTGTTTCTTTTGACCAATTATAAATGAACATTGATCACGTTTTTTTCTTTTTTGAATCCAGACGCGAAATTTTATTAAGACCTAACAAAGAAATGCAAGAAATATAAAAACATATATTTCACTCAGAACTTCTTCTGATCACACATGTAGGTCGTTGCCTCATTGGTGAGTTCCTGATAAGAAATTAACTTGCTCGAATATGAAATGAGTTCCTGATAAAAACCTGCTGGAATATGAATATGAATCATAGAAGAGTAAGAGTGGTGAAGGGGGATAATTGTTGTTGTAGGCCACTTCAACAATACTCAAATAGAAAGTAGTTTAGTCTTCCAAGTTTTAGCCTTAGTTATTATTAAACCTCGGTACAATTAGGTATTTGGTAATCCGCTGCACAAAAGGAATTTAGGTACCTGGATTTCCATTTTGTATCCAAAGTGTGCATTTGGTATTGGCTTAAATCGCCAATTTTTTTTTTTTACTATTTAACTTATTTTTGCTATTATTTATAGGTCTTGTTGTACTTTTTAATACTATTCATGAGTCTCATTATACTACTTCAGCTATCTTTTAGTTTTATCTATAGTATTTTCAACAAAAAATTTCCAGTTTTAGCTAAATAAGCTGTTCTCAAGCAGAAAGTCTAAAAAAAAATAAAGTCAAGGCATGCAATTATCAACAAGAAGATCTAAGAAGAACTAGAAGAGTAACTGGACTATGAAACGTGAAATACAACCCAAGGGGGAAGGCACAAAGTATGTGAATTTAAAAATGAAACACAATTATCTTTTGAAAATATTCAAAATATATCAAGGATTTTTAGATTATCAAGTAACCAACTCCTACCTGTTGCGTTCATGATTAATAATGAGGTCTAAAATACTAATTAATAACTTCAATTCATTTTTTTCTTTTTTGAGAAATTCAATTCATGTTCTATTCTAATACCAAAGTGCTCATTCTGCTTGGAGAAATTTAAATTCAAATAAGATTCTCTTTCTAAGATCAAGCTCATGTTACCACTTCCACCAATTACTCTTTCATGGAAAAGCTGAGTCAAGATACCAGTTAGCTTCTTCAATCTCCAAAGCTGGATTGCTGGCTAATGTGATTATTTAACGTGGTCTTTTCCCACTCAATTACGACATAATATTTGTGAACTGTGATACTAGGCCAATCAAAAACAAAGAGGTTTTGATTGATTAAGCAGTGACTGAAAATTCCATCTCAATATATATTTGATCAGATCAGATATGGAATATCGGTAGTGTTGATGTGTCAATATAGCTCAACTGGTAAAGTTTATTGTTTTACTACCGCACACCCTTTGTGCGATAGTCACTCCATAAGTATAAGTGCTTGTAAAATGTGAGGGGCAAGAGCCGTGGTTTAAGTCTCTAGGAAGGAGCTTTACACACATATACACTTAAATTAGGCTAGAGTAGAATTCTATCTTGTATAAAAAAAAATAAAAAAATAAAAAAAAAATGGTCTTTTCCCACTCGATTATGACATAATATTTGTGAACTGTAATACTAGGCCAATCAAAAACAAAGAGGTTTTGATTGATTAAGCCGGGACTGAAAATTCCATCTCAATATATAATTGATTGGATTAGATCTGGAATATCAATAATGTTGGTGTTTATGTCAATCTTGGACGATGGAATTATTAAGCACCAGAGATAATTAAAAATGGTTCGAACCTTTGAGATTAAGCATATTTATCAACCACACACACACACACACACAAAAAAAACACACTTTGAGATTAAGCATGAAATGATAAACAAGCCAATGACAAGAGCCAAAGAATTCGAGCAAATCATATAATTATCTTGATTCATGATTTAAACCCTAAATCCACAACATCTGCTTTATGATGGTTGTATATCACATGTGGGCCTGAACAAAAATGTTGACTATTGGATAGTAGTACTCTAGAAATTTTTTCTAAAGTAGTCATTAGGAAATTAAAAAAAAAAAATTCCCAAGGATGACTTACTACGACCGTGAGCCGAGTCACTGAAGAAAGCAAAGCTGCTGTGACCATGATTATCAAAATTAGGATCTTAAGTAGAACTGATAAGGAGGTATTCAGGATTGTAAGATTTTATTTGTCTTTTATAAACTGCCTTTGCCCCTGTTTTTCTTTGCTTTCAGATTTGAAATTAGGAAGGAGATGAAACTGGAAATTTTGTGGACATTATGTGTGGGTTTGGATTCAGCGGAAATTTTCTTTGCTTTCAGATTTGAAATTAGGAAGGAGATGAAACTGGAAATTTTGTGGACATTATGTGTGGGTTTGGATTCAGTGGAAATGCGTTGTGTTTTTAATTTGCTTTCACGCGTTTCAGGGAGACAAAAGACAAATGTCATTGTTCACGCACTGTTTCAGTACTGTTCACGCACTATTCATGAGACCCACAACCACTTTATTAAAAAAAATATATTAAAAATGGGTCTCACGGTATTATTCACACATTTAAAAATTATTTTGCTACAATATTTTCAGTTTTTAATTTTCAAACAAATAAATTGTATCCAAACGGACCCTATGAGAAAGAAGGAGGATCGATCCGAAATAACTTGCGTACTCATGATGCAATATGGGTCTCACTCAAAAGTCAAAAGCAAAGGCTACCGTTAATACTAGTAGAGAAACGGATCTTAGAAGTCTAGGATTGTTAGAACTTAGATGTCATTAATCTTTCTCTTTTTGGTAAATATGTTGGATGTCATCATCATAATTATAGATTTAATTAAGGTAATTAAAATTAAAAAGAATGTAAAATACAAAGTACCGCGTTTGAAACGCGTAAAAAAAAGGAGACTATGAGTCTATGACCATATTACGATAAGGACCAAGAAGCAGCATCGTAATTTAAATACCGCGGATGCTATGAGCCTATGATTGACATTCATAGAGCATTTTCAGAGGCACATTTATTTGTGCAAAGTGGACCTCCCCTGTTCCTAAAAAAAAAAAAAAATTGACCTCCCTGCGACAGGGTCCCATGGCGGTCTCATCCAGCCCAAAACAAAATAAAATATGATAATTCTTCTCTAGTGGAACTTTGTTGTTATAATTAATAAACTCCCATATTGAGGAAATATACTATCTTTTAGGTGTATGTTTCCTCCTTTCATAATTGGTATGAGAAGAAGTATTATCTTTTTGCCTATAATTTATTTCTTAAAATTTGTTTTGAAAGTATTGTAAATATATAGAATTTTATTTTTTATTTTTTATAGTAGTTCATTTGATAATTCCAACAAAATTACAAAAATATACATTAAAATCCTATTTTTAACTCTTTGCACACGTGTACACATGCAACAGTACGTACCTTTTATTTTATAGAAGTTTATTTCGCAATTCCAACGTTCCAACGAGAAATATGCTCAAATTAAATTTTAACTTGCATTTAACATGGTTTCTCAAAAAAAAAAAAAATTGCATTTAATATTTATTAAATAATATTTTTATAAAAATATAAAGCTAAATTATGTATGAATATTAAAAAAAAGTATATAACTATATACATTATATTGAATTTGTGCATCCAGGTAAATAAATTATATATATATATATATAGAGAGAGAGAGAGAGAGAGAGAGCTTAAAGATAGTCCCTGAGGAGGGGTTCTCAAATCTCTTCAATAACAACTCCACACAATAAAGATATAATTAAATAGTGGGAACAAACACTCTACAATGGGAAATGCAAACAGTAGATCTCTTTGACCATTATAACACTCTCTTTCTTATTACAAATGCTTATATGATCTTGGGAAGCTTTTTCTTTTGTTCGTGTGGTGTTACACTGTATGTTCCTCTCTTTTTTTTTTTTTTTTTTTTTTTTTTTTTTTTTTTTTTTTTTTTTTTTCTAAGATAGGTATTTCTTTCTTTTTTCTGGATCCCCTTCTCCTTTTGGCCTCTTTCCCTTTTATAACTTCAATCATTGTTCTCACCCTTACAGCTGTTCTGCTTTTACACAGAGTATTAGGGAAATTTTTTTCCTTACTTTATTGGTTTCCTCACCTTCTTATCTTGGGATTCTGATGGCCTGGGGGTTACGTGTACTGTTCAAGCTGTCTTATGCGCCATTAATGCAGCAAAAGTTAGGTAAGAACCCCCTCATCAATGCAGAGGTAAAGATCTTCCTCCTTGCATCTTCTAGGAGTTTCCTGTGGTTATTAGTATCTTCCAGAGGTCACACATTGATCATCCATGCTTCAAGACTCGACTAATCCCAATAATTTCCCTTTTCTGCGGTAATGGGCTAATCGTGGTACTCCACCTTATCCTAAACACTTATGGTGATCCAGCTTTCACCCTTTCACGGATTATTACTCTTTGAGCATTCCTCTCAGCAGAGTGGCTAGGCCTAACTACTTTCATGTGGCCCAATAACTCTTTGGGCCCTAGGCCCGAGTAAGGACTGTTTCACTCCCCACAATATATATATATATATATATATATATTTTTAAAGTGTGCATTGCGATTATAATAGAATTGTTAAAATTTGTCTTAAATTTTAGTTTGATTTGATTTAAGCTTTCTTGGTGTGTAAGAAAATGATTATCTTAAGGAAGAGGTTTTCTTATTGAAAGGTAATCATGTATTCCATATCCATCATTGAATTAAATTTTGAGCCAAGGGTTCTTTCCCAGAGGAAGGTGAGGAGACTCCAACAAGAACATGAGTGGAGTTTTTTAAAGAGTAATTTAAGTAAAGTTATTAATTTTGATTTGCTATAGCTGGAATGGCCAGAAAATACCTTTGTAGCATGCAAACTGGACTGGTATACCCCCTATTCTACCTTGGAATAAATTCTGGGGTGTTCTGGCGGTTTCGAGTGATTTCGGGAAATACTGGCTGAAATTATGGATTTGGCCGCAATGAAATTCAGGTGAAAAAAAAAAAAAAAAAAAAAAAAAAAAAAAAAAAAAACCTCGACATATTGTAGGGAAAAATGAAAAAAACTAATGAGCCACGATGAGGTGGAAAATATAAAAGGAAGAAGGAGGAAGAGGAGGTAGGAAGTAAAAAAATCAAGAGAAGCTTATGGTAATAAGATTTATGTATGCTTCCTCCTAGAATCCATGTCTTAGTAAAGAGTCAACCAGAACCCAGTTGAGAAGCTCTCTTTGAGAAGTAGGGATGGCGTTTTTAGAAAAGTATTGTTTTACTTGCATTTATTGAGTTGACATAAAGGTGAAATAATATAAAAATGGATTTACTAAAGTGTGCGGGCATATATTAGTAATCTATTTTACGAAAATTTTTATGGAAAAACGAAAAAGTAATTCCCTGTTCTGACAGCTTTTTCAATTTCTCATCAAAAACTTTCCCAAAATGGATGGTTAATGTGTGCCCTTAGGGCACACATTAACCGGACCCATATAAAAATTAGGAGATAGGAAGTTATTGAAAAGACAATGACGTGGGGTTGGAAATTTCTTGGAAGCTTCCTATTTTACAATGCCCCATTATCCATGTTTATTTACAAAAAAAAAAAAAAAAAAAAAAAAAAAAAAAAAAAAACCTACTAACTATTCCAATAAGTTTTTCTTTATATAAAATAGAAATTCTATTCTAACATAATCAAAATGTGTAGTGTGTGAAGCTCTTTTCCAGAAACTTAAACCTCAATTCTTATTTTCACCCCCACCCACACCCCCACCCCCACAAGGAAGTACACCCTGTTATAGGTGTATGATTCCTCCCTCTCACTAGTTGGTGGGACTCACAGTGGTGGGTCCCACCAGCTATGAGAGGAGAGAAACACACATCCGTAATAGGGTGTATTTTCTCCACCCCCACCCTACAAAAATTTTATACTTGTAAAGTAATGATCACGCCAAAAGTGCGTGATAGTTACTCTGATAAGTTGATTAGGAATTTATTTAAACCTCTATATTAAATACATTAATTAATATCATTACTTTAAAAAATAATAGTAATAAGATATATATATATATATATATATATATATATTTTAGTGGTAACCCCAAAATAGTATGTAATGGTATGCCGAAATAGATCGGTACTGAAATATTCTATTCCAATAGACAAATTGAAACAGGCACCAAAATAGTATTCATAACATTGAATTTAAGTTTTTGTGTTAGAGAGTTATTGGGGGTGTATAAGGAATTTGGTTTGTGAGTTAGTTTGTGTTTGTAAGTGTTATTTGTGTGATTTGTGGGTTTGGTTGAGAGTAGTTGTAACTCATATAGTTGATAATCTATTTTAGTTGACGTTGCTTGTGGATGTTGGTTTTTAATTTGTCAAACCACATTAAATATTGTTATCAGTGTATTTGTTTTATTTTATTATTTGTGTGAATCGCTTACACTGACTCCAAATCAAACTTGAATATGAATTATTTTTCAATATGTGTCCTTAAAGTGCTAATTAATAAAGAAACACAATAAAATCTAATGATTTTTAAGATAAATTATGAATTTTTTCTTATGATTTGGTCTTATCATAGTTTAATCTATAAGATTTAATCACTATTATTATGTCCTAAAACTTGGATAAAAATGAAATTATTATGGTTCCATCAAGATTTAACATTTTTTTCACAGTCGAATTGGCACATCCCCGTGCACAAAGTGCTTAAGGATCTAGGGAGAAAAGGTTCAAGTTGCTGGGTTAGCAATATATTGTAACTATTTGAAAAAAAAAAAAAGTTTTTACACACTTTTGGGACATGCAAGCAAATTTATAGTAATTCTTAACTTGACAATATAAATAAATAAATATATATATATATATATATATATATAAGTGTGCACTATAATTATAATTGAATTCTTAAAATTTGTCTTAAATTCTTGTTTGATTTTATTTAGGTTTTCTTGGTGTGAAAGAAAATGGTTCTCCTAAGGAAGAGGTTTTCTTATTGAAGGAGTAATATGTATTTCTTATCCATCATTGAATAAATTTTGGAGCCAATGCTTCTCTCATATGGGGAGATGAGAAGACTCATAGAAGAACACGAGTGAAGTTTTAAAAGAGTAAATTAAGTGTTAGTGTTAGAGAGTTATTAAGGGTGTATTGGGACTTTGGTTTGTGATTAGTTTGAGTTTGTAAGGGCATTCACATTTGAGGATGTAAACAAATACATATTTTACATTTTCAAGTGTATTTGTTTTATTTTATTATTTTAGTGAATTGCTTACGCTGACTCCAAATCAAACTTGAATATGAATTATTGTTCAATGTGTGTCCTTAAAGTGCTAATTAATAAAGAATCACAATAAAATCTAATGATTTTTAAGATTTATTATAACTTTTTTCTTATGATTTGGTCTTATCATAGTTTAATCGATAAGATTTAATCGCGTCTATTATGTCCTAAAACTTGGATAAAAATGAAATTATTATGGTTCCATCAAGATTTAACATTTTTTTTCATAGCCGAATTGGCACATCCTCATGCACAAAGTGCTTAAGGATCTAGGAAGAAAAGGTTCAAGTTACTGGGTTAGCAATATATTGTAACTATTTTCAAAAAAAAAAAAAATGTTTATTCACACTTTTGGGACATGCGAACAATTTTATAGTAATTCTTAACTTTAAAGGTGTGTACTAAAATTATAATTGAATTGTTAAAATTTTTCTTAAATTCTTGTTTGATTTTATTTAGGTTTTTTTGGTGTGAAAGAAAATGATTCTCCTAAGGAAGAGGTTTTCTTATTGAAGAAGTAATCATGTATTCCTTATCCATCATTGAATAAAATTTGGAGCCAAGGCCTCTCTCATATGGGGAGATGAGAAGACTCATAGAAGAACACGAGTGAAGTTTTAAAAGAGTAATTTAAGTGTTTGTGTTAGAGAGTTATTGAGGGTGTATTGGACTTTGGTTTGTGATTAGTTTGAGTTTGTAAGAGTATTCACATCTGAGGATGTAAACAAATATATATTTTACATTTTCAAACACTACTTTATATATTTTACTAACCCATTTAACAATATACCCAACATTTCAATTCTTATTTTAACATGCAACTCAAAAATAATATAAACTACATATCAAATAATATTAAAAATCTCTCTCTCTCTCTCTCTCTCTCTCTCCAAAAAACCCAGACAACCACCTTCCACCAAAACTCAGCCATAAACACCAATCCATCACCACCAAAATTACCCCAAAAAAATTTAAAAAAATGCCATCACCACCACCACTAAAACACTCACTGACCCAAACTCTGACTCAAAACCACCCAAAATCTAACCCAATCGCCACCTAAATGTTGACCTATACACCACCCGAACGACTAATCCAAACCCCACCAAACAACCAACCCAAACAACAATCACAGCCACCAACCCAAACTTTGACCACAGCCACCGAACAAAGCTCCAATCTATGCCACCAACCCAAAATTGCAATGGAGAACTAAGAGAAAAGAGAGATTCAGAGTTCCTTACCCAAAATCGCGAGGAAGAGAGAGAGAGAGAGAGAGAGAGAGAGAGAGAGAGAGAGAGAGAGAGAGTATTTTGGGTTTACAACTCATGAATAGTAATTTGTAAATATAAGTACATAATGTTCATAGATGCTAAAAGAATTTAGATATACATACCCGATTAAGCTATTTTTTAGTGTGCCAGTTGCTAAAATACAACAATTTCCCGGGGGGGGGGGGGGGGGTTTATACCCCCAATGCTAAGAGCACTCACAGCAGTGGTGCTATATTGGTATATTGGTATTTTTTAGCTCCTTAAATATCAAAAAGCATGCTCTAGCAGTGGAGCTAAATCTTTTTTTTTTTTTAGCTCCATTGCTATAGTGCACATCTATAGATAGATGTGCACTGTTCATGAGAACTAAAAAAAAAAAAAAAAAATTATTTTACTCCCTGCCTTGATTAAAATAATATTCCTTTAAACTCTCTCAAAATCGTCTCTCACTTTCTCTCTCCCGTCTCAGCCTATCTTTCTCTCCTCACTGCCTAGACTTTACGATCAACCTTTCGTCATTCTCGACCACACGTTCTCCGATTGCGGGATCGGTCTCTCGCTCTTAACTGTTGTCGTTGTTTTCCTCACGACCGTCGGGTCGTTCCTCATCTTGGTGTTGATGCTTGGCTTCGCAATCATGTGCGCGAACAGTGCATTTAGAGTTCAAAAGGATCTCTTCCTCGACGATCAAGAGCCAGCGAATTCAGGATTCATCTCTTTCCTCGGCAGTGCTACCTCTTTCGCCACCGAACGTGTCAGACCCACATCGTCGATCCGCCTCAGACCCACTTCTCTTTCGTTGATTAGACCCACGCCGACACTGTCCTCCTCACCGAAGCCTAGCTCTGTGATTGGTGATTTTTTATTTTGTTTGTTATTGGTGATTTTGTTTGGTCTGGGTTGAGGAAAAAGATTGGAGATTTGGGTTGGTGGTTTTTTTTTTCCTACTATGGACTAGTGGTGGTGGTGGTGGTGGTGGTTGTGGCTGTGGCTGATGGTAGAGGTGGTTGTGGTTGGTGCTATGGATTTTTTTGGGTAGTGGGATATATTATTTTATTGTAGTGGATATATTATATTATTGCGAACATGCAATTAAGCTCATTTTTGCGGATAGTGCTAGGTGTGGCCCAAGGGAGTCAATCTCGTACTAGAGCCTGTACCGGTTTGACTAGTGGAACGATATATTTCGGTACCAGTCAATACTGGTGTACCATTTTGGGTTTATCGTTATTTTTTATATTTATAAATATATATATATATATATATATATATATATATATATATATATATATGTATGTATGTATGTGTGAGTGTGTGTGTGTATATATATTATAATAAATATAAAAGTTTACCATAAAACATTACCTCAATTCAGAACAAATTATTCATGATTTTAGACTTTAGCATCAATGAAAAGAAAAGAAAAAACACAATATAAAAAATAGAAAGCTTAATTATTCATTGCATACTAAGAAAACATATAATACTAATAAGTTAATGCAAGTAAGTTACCATTTTGTCTTTACAAAAATTCAAAAATTACAAAACTAAAAAAAGAAAAAAGAAAAAAAGAAAAAAGCTTTTTTTCTGTACCAGGTGGTATGCTAGGTACCGGCCAGTATGGCTGGTACATGGCCAGCATTTAAATCGGTACGAAGCATTGGTGTTTCGATACCGACTGGTACTGGTACAGTATCGACCACCTCGGTGTGGCCTTCTTCTTGTTCGTGTGGTTTGTTGCGACAATGTTCTACACTGCCTCATTGTAGCTTGCACTAAGAACTGGTGAGTGTTGGAGAATCAACGTTCTGTTTTTTTTTGAGAAAAACACACACAAACAAGGGAGAGCAAATAAAGATTTTAGCATAAAAGTACACTACAAATTCCACTCAAAAAACATAAATGTTTTTTCTGATTTTATTTTGTTGTTTGTGAGAATATTACGATATTTAATGCGTTTTTCGGATTCTTTTGTTATAAAGAGTCCCTTCAAGGCTTCAACTATCAAGGCAAAAGAATAGCTTATATAAAAATTAAAATAAAAAATCAACGCAAAAGAATAGTATAATTCCAAGATACCAAGATTGCTTGATTTTTTTTTGGACAAAGTTTGGCTACAAAATTGATTGTAGCATAAGATTACAACCTTACTTAATATATTTTTATTGGAAGTGAATTTTGACAAATCCACTATTGAATTACATTTTCTCCTTATGTTCTTTATGCCTGCAAAATTTCTAGAAAATTAAAGATTAATAGCTGTAAGGACCATATTTGAATTCTTAGCCCAACAAGTGAATGGACTTAGGCCCAAAAAATCTAAAACAATGAATTTGTAGAGAGTAGGTTGGAAAACTGGGTTTTAGTTAATCAGACAACAAACAATGAAGGTTTTGATGACAAACTAGTGGAATTAAGCAAGTTTAAATTGAAGAAATCGTCCTCGGAAAAGTTCGAGGAGATTGGTTCTTATATATCTCTTTCAGGTTTGATTACAAAATCAATTCTTGAAGTTATAGTATTTTTCTCTTGATTTCTCGATCCCCTTCTTCCATCTCCCCCCTTTTCTTTTATACTCCCTTCTCCTTTTATACTTTTTCTCCACGTGCATGCCAGAGGACTGGTGTTGATCTTTGTCCCATCAGCATCTTCTACAAGTCTTCATATAATAGCTGTAAGGCTGATAACCATTGTTCAGGTGTCACCTCCACATTAATGTGGCTAGAGAGTTAGTTGCAGTGCATTTAATGTGGTGGTAGCAGCTTTCTCCTTAGATATTTTAGGACTTCCCCCTGTCTTATATTTCTACCATGTCTATCTATACCGACAGAACTTCCAGAAATGTTTCTCCTAATCAGTAGACCATTTCTCTTGACCTCGGCCTTTATTAGCCGAGGAGGCATTCATCCTCGGCCCACCCTCCTAGGCAATTATGACCAAGACTAATTTCTTAATTTGCTAACGCAGACTCCCTTGACAATATCTACTTCTCTTCAGACGACTTCTCGACCTCGGACTGGGCCTTAAGCCCAATATCCATATAAATAAAGAGCTCCTGGCCCAATACCTTTACTATAGCTATGTTATTAATAAATTGTTTAAATTGCAAGTTTTTATAATTTAAAATTATGTATAAAATATAATTTTATAGATCATATAATAAATAATATCTTATTGGCACAAAATTTAATCTGTGTATTAAGAGCGTAAAGAACATACAATCTAATAGTTATATTTTCGAAATATGTTATAATGTTAAGAATATTTAGCAAGATCGTAGCCTTACTTTGTCAATTATAACTAAACTTTGTCTTTTCTTTTTTTGGCCTCCACATCACAATCCTAGTCTCTTAGAGGGCTGCATCTAATCCTACTAGCCGTCGTTGAAGGATTATGTGATCAAAAGATTCAAAACTCTATTATAAATCTTCAATTCAAAATACCAATACTACGTTGTTTTTTGACCGGATACGCTGGTCTTAGGAATGTAGTCCCTTTCGTGTGACTGAGTATCTTATGAACTTTCATCACGTACGTCTTTTTTTTTTTTTTTCGTGGGAACTTCTTCTAACCACAGTTGCAGGTCGTTTGTCAGTTCGGCTCTTTTACCATTACATTTTACATGACTAAAAAGTCCACCTAAAGCTTGAGACTAGACTTTGATCACAGTATATTTTTAACTAAGAATATAACTCTTTAAGAAAAAAAAATTTAAACGACATAATTAAGACAAGAATTCTTGACCTCGTTTTCTACCAACAAAACCATTTTACTTATTTTTAAATACTCCACATACTGATGGTGTTATTTATAATTCTGATAGCAACTATCATATTGGTTTCCCCCCAAGAAATATAGAGGGGGAGAACAACAATATAGAGTGATTAACATATTCCTTTCTTATAAACATTTTAGGTGAATTACATTTTAAACCCCATTTATTAGAAGTGATTTTAAATTAATCCGGGAATTTACATAAGTTTCAAATTAAATCTACACTTTCAACAACATTTCAATTCAAATTATAAATTCATTTTGATTAAAGTTGTCAATGAAAAATATTTAAATAAATTAGCACAGTATGGTTTGCAGTGAAATAATATCCATATATATAATAGGCACACATATTAGGCCAAACAATTAATTTATTGATAGAACACGTGGCAAAATAGGACAAGACCATGTGGAAAGAAGTAGTGACGTGACTACTAGTTCGGACTTGACTAAATCAAGGATTAAAGCCTAAGGGTGTGACATGTGGCATTGAAAAGAGTAATTATCTCAAGAGAGTTGCAAATGGTTACTTTGAGCCGTTACAAGAAGATAGTTAAACATAGGACAAGCACCAAGTGACCATAGGTAGCAAGGTGATTGTTAGGACATATATGATTCACTTGTTAGGAACATATGTCACTATTTTATGTAATTGGCTAATCCGTTAATAAAACGCATTTTACTTGTATTTGGATAGATCTATGATGTGTTTAATACTTCAAGAAACTTTGTTTTAAGATCAAGTGTTGAAGCCATACAAGTCTGTCCAAGTTTCAAGCCAAGAAAGTGTCTGTCATTAAATCTCGACAGCTAGCCATCTGCTGAGGTTTAAAGAGCTGATCAACCCTGTGGCTCGACAGCATCTCAACAGCTAGGCATCTGTCGAGGTTTAAGAAAAACAGATTTTCAGTTCTGTTTTAACTCTAATTCGTGGTTGTGTTTGAGCTTTCTTTTCTCACAACCCTAGACATATAAAAGGATTATTTTAAGGGCCATCAAAGGGGACACAAGTTGCACAAGTGTTGAGAAAAGTTTGTTCAAGCAAATTGTGACCGGAGACAGAATTTTACCATAGTTCATCTTTCTTGTGAAGAAGTTGTTGTGTTTGTGCACTGTAGGGTTTTGTGACCAAACATCTTCTGGATTTTCATTGTTTGGATGAACTGAAGAATTTTGCAGCCAATAACCTTCTCTAGTTGGTGTTGAAGTCGTGTACTGAGATTCGCGCATTTGGTTAGTCACGTACCGGGAGCCGTGCATTATAAGGAGAGATTGTCACTACAGAACAAGTCTAATTGGGTATTGGGTTAAGGGTTCAACTGTAAGTTGGTATAAAGTACTGAGATTCCTTTACTTGTAACCGCTTGTTGTGATAATAGTGGATTCTCGGGAGTGGTGATCTTAAAATCACCCGGTGGAGTTTTTGCCGTGTTGGTTTTCCCCATTCATAAACAAATCATCGTATCAATTTATTTTTTGCTGCACTTAGTTTAATTGGTGATTTTCTTGTGCTACCATGCGTTTGGATGTTAATTTGATTAATTAATAAACTTTGCTAATTAATCAATTAATTCATTAAAAGGGGTTAATATGTTTTTGGCTTATCAGCGATAGTTGCCTCAGAGTGGTTATGAGAGGTTACCAAGCCCTATTAGCAATAAGACACTTGGCAAAAGAAATTAAGCGGCATATGGAAATTGGCATTTGGCATAACTTCTAAGGCCTTATATATAAATAGAGGCTTATTCTATAGGCAAGATACCATGCATAGCTGAGAACACGCTAGAGATCATTTTTGTGTTCATATGTACTTTGATAATTAGGAGATCTAATAGTTCTTAGGAGGTTAACTAGTTCTTAGGCTTTGTAGTAAGACTTTATGCTTGTAAGTTGCTTCCGAGTGTAATCTTGTTTAATCAATTATTAGATAAATTTGATGTAATATTTTAGTGTTTGTAAATGTTTGGTCAATTTTAATGCTTGCTTAGAATAAATTTGGTGTTAAAATGTTAACCTAAACTTTTTATCTGTTATGGTTGCTCAATTTACTTTATTTCGAGATGATTTACTTCAAGATAATGCGCATTGAATCAGTTTAGTTTAATTAGGTTTACTTTGAATCAAAGCACTTAAACTTAGTCTATTTATGAATTAGTCACTTCAAATCAATGGCTTTAGAGACAACTTAAGCTTTGATAATCCAATTTTGTCATTTAGGAACTTTAGGGGCTGTTTAGTAATATTATTCTAGTAACATTGTTTGTATTTTTTGAAAATATGTGTGTGTGAAAAAGTGTGTAAAAATATGTATAATATTATTTAAACGCTAAAACTGTTGCTCAAAACACTGTACTAAATAGTCCCTCAGTCGCTTAGGAATTATTGTTCTTATTGACAACCTGCACATTTCCCAAAAAGTGAGGTGTTGCCGACCCCGTACTCTAGTCTTCAAAGTCAAATTTTCACTTCCAATTGGTCATAGAACCTTTAAACTCCACTTTGAACAATCTGTAAACATTAAATAAACCAAGGTTAACCTAAAATTGGTTTCTACTCAAACAACATGCATTGATTCTATTGAAATAAACATCCATCATTATCTTGTTTTTATTATTATTAATTTTTTTATTAGCAACAAGACTTTAAGAGTGAACTCTCCCCCCTGTAGGAGCCTTCTCTCTCTCTAAGAGTCCTCTCTCCCTCCTTTCACGCCGTTAGGGTCTCTCTTAGGAATATCCTATTTTCCTCAGCGCCACCATGGATCAAGCCGTGGTGGATGGCCTGCTTAACCTCCACCTCACCAGAGAGGAAGAGGAAGAAATCTCAATCACAACAAGGTGCAGATCGGATCTTCTAGAAGAGTGCAATCTAAGTCTGTTTGGCCGCTTGTTAACAGAAAGACACCAAAATCTAAGAGCTTTAAAATCCACGTTGAGATCAGCTTGGAAGATGGGTTCGGACCTGCAAATCGTGGATGTAGGAAACAATATATTGCAGTTCAAATTCGGCTCTGAATATCAGTTGCAGTAGGTAGAAAGGAATGGGCCTTGGAACTTCGACAACAACCTATTGTTATTATGCAGATGGAGAAGAGGCCACTCAAGCAAAAATATCACCTTTACCCAATCCCCATTTTGGATTCAGATTTGGGGACTCCCCTTTGAGCTTATGGCTGAGGAGGTATGCAGAGATTTGGGTAATAGCCTGGGGAGATTTATTGAAACCGATCGAAGAACAGGGCAATCGGATCAAGCCAAGTTTATGAGGGTCAGAGTAGACCTCCAGCTTGATAAGCCGCTTAGGCTTGGAGGCAAAATAGCCAGTGTGGAAGGTGAGAAATATTGGGTTAGCTTTAGGTATGAAAGACTCCCAACTTTTTGTTTTCATTGTGGTAGACTTGGGCATGATGTAAAACACTGTAAGGAAATAACTGATAACCAAAGTTCGTCCAATCAATATGGAGATTGGCTTAGAGCTCAGGGGAATTTTAAAACTGGTGTTGATAGATCAAGGTCTACTAGTAGTGGGAGAAATGATGATAGCAACGAAGATAAGGTTGAAGAGCACACTCCAGCTATGGCTAAAAATTCATATACCTCTGTCATGGATGGCGGAGGAAGCACTTCAGGCACCGGTGGTAGCCAGAAGGGGGAAAATCAGAACATGGGGAAGATGGATGACATCACCGGAGCTGGAGATGACCAGTCAAAGAAAGCACTGAACGGATGGGACAACTCAGCACGTATTGAACAGGTTCCAATGTTCGAGTCAGTGGCACGTGAGGATGCAGGTACTCCCCCAATTATTCTCCCGCGGAGTTTCAAAATTGAAAAGGATGCCTTGGATGCCTTCTCTTTAGCGGGCCAGACGGCCCAATCCGAAAAAGACCCAATGGAAGTAACCAGCCCATTAAAGACAGGCATTGACGCAAACGGGGGAAGCACAACTAAGATTGCCTCTACTGACCCAATAGTTGAGAAGAAAGCAAAAGCTAAAGTCCATATAAAAAAGTTGGCAAGGGATCTCAGTAAAAATAAAAGCCCACAACCTGATGCAGTATTACTACCTGTGGGAACAAAAAGAGGGGGGAAGCTCATTTTTGAAGATGATGAAGAAGTCATTATGCAAAAGAAGCAATGCACAGCAGTTAACATAATCTAGACTGAGTCTGAGGTGAGATCGGCGGTGGCTGCAAAGCAGCACCGCCGGGAGCCATGAATCCCCTTAGCTGGAACTGCCGGGGACTTGGGACCCCCCGGTCAGTTAGAGCACTGCAGGACCTGGTGCGGCGCTACAATCCCAAGGTAGTCTTCCTTATGGAGACAAAAGCAAAAGTTAGACGTATGGAAAGAATAAGAAACAGACTGGGTTATGCAAATGGCCTTTGTGTCCCATGCAGTGGCCGTAGTGGTGGGCTTGCTCTTCTTTGGGCTCGCGAAATCGATCTCGAAATCAAGAGCTATTCAAAGAACCATATTGATGCAGTGATTAAGGAGCAGGACAGTAATTTCTGCTGGAGACTAATCGGCTTTTATGGGCAACCTGAAACCCACCGAAGGTATGAATCATGGCAACTCTTAGCTTTTCTTAATAATCAGCTCCAACTCCCATGGCTCTGTCTGGGGGATTTTAATGAAATCTTATCAATCTCTGAAAAGGCAGGGGGTGCTACCCGAACCCAACAGCAAATGGAGGGTTTTAGAAGGGTAGTTAATTATTGCAATTTTCAGGATTTGGGTTACTATGGATCTGATTATACTTGGAGTAATATGCAGGAGGAAAGTAACAACATAAGTTTGAGATTAGACAGAGCCTTGGCCACTTCCGAGTGGGTGGAAAAATTTGGGGGTTTGAAAGTTTTCCATATTGCTGATTCCACATCGGATCACCATGCATTATTAGTCACTGACTCAATATCCAAGCGCTACGCCAGAGAAAAGCGTTTCCACTTTGAGGCAATGTGGGCGAAGAACGATGACTGCAAAGCCATTATTGAGTCTTCTTGGGGCATGGGAATTGACTTAAGCACTCCGGTGGGTGTTATGGAGAATATCAAACAATGTGCTGTCGACCTCAAGACCTGGAGCTCTGAAGTATATGGGCAAATGCCGAAAAAAATCCAGGAAAAAAGGAATGCTCTGAACAACCTGTCTAGGAGTAATAAGGATGGAGTTCTAAGTAATGAAATCAATAGCTTAAGGAGAGAAATTAATTCCCTTCTTGATAATGAGGAGCTCTATTGGGGCCAACGAGCCAAAGCACATTGGCTCAAAGAAGGGGACAAGAATACTAAATTATTCCATGCCCAAGCTTCGGAGAGACGTAAGCAGAACACTATTATTGGGATTTGGGATGAGGATGGCAATTGGTGTGAGGAAAAGGAAAGCATTGCCCATGCAGCAATTAATTACTTTGAGGCCATCTACTTGACAACCCATCCAGCACATGTTGAGGAAATAACTGCAGCTATTCCTACAAGGGTAACGGAGGACATGAACGAAAGTTTAGACCGTGTTTTCACCAGAGAAGAGGTAGTCACTGCTCTTAAACAAATTCATCTCACCAAAGCTCTCGGCCCCGACGGTATGTCTGCTTTATTTTATCAGAAATACTGGAATATTGTGGGTAATAGTATCACGAGCATGGTCCTTAATGTCCTTAATAATAATTTATCAGTGGCTGACCTTAACAAAACCAACATATCACTCATCCCAAAAACAAACAGCCCAAAGAGAATTACTGACTTCCGCCCCATTAGTCTGTGTAATGTAGTGTATAAACTCATTTCAAAAATTCTAGCTAACAGACTAAAACCCCTCCTGCCTCACATCATCACCGAGAATCAAAGTGCCTTCACTTCTGACCGTCTTATCACTGACAATGTAATTGTGGCTTTTGAACTAATGCATTATCTAAACCATAAATCTATAGGAAATGATGGCTTCATGGCTACCAAGCTCGACATGAGCAAGGCGTTTGATAGAGTAGAATGGTGTTTCATTCAGGGAGTGATGGAAAGATTAGGCTTCAGTCCTAAATGGATAAAGTTGGTCATGGAATGTGTCACTTCAGTCTCATATTCAGTTCTTATAAATGGTTCTGCTTATGGAAATATCAATCCAACTCGTGGGATTCGGCAAGGTGATCCCCTCTCCCCTAGTCTTTTCCTCCTCTGTGCTGAAGGGCTTTCTGCCCTCATCCATGAAGCTACCCGAAATCAGTGCTTGACTGGTATCTCAATCGCTCGTGGCTGCCCAAGAGTGACCCATCTCTTCTTTGCGGATGATAGCATCATCTTCTGCAAAGCAAGTCCTAGTGAAGCCTAAGAATTAAAAATGATTCTCCAAAGATATGAAGAAGCCTTAGGCCAAAAAATAAATACTGACAAATCCTCAGTATTTTTCAGCCCAAACACAAGCCAAGACATCAAGGATGAGATTTTTAACATTTTGGGGCCAATGCAAGATTCAAAGCATACTAAGTATTTGGGGCTTCCATCTTTCATTGGGCGGTCTAAAACATAGGTCTTCTCCATTTTAAAGGAAAGGATTGGTCAGAAATTAGCTGGTTGGAAAGGTAAACTCCTTTCAATGGGGGGGAAAGAAATTCTCATTAAAGCAGTAGCTCAGGCGATCCCGGCATACACTATGAGCTGCTTCCAACTACCACAAAGCTTATGTGATGATTTGGAAAGTATGATGAGGAATTTTTGGTGGGGTCAAAAGCAAAATGAAAGGAAAATGTGTTGGGTCAGCTTGAAAAGAATGTGTGTCTCAAAAGCAGATGGCGGCATGGGGTTTCGAAATTTGAGAGCCTTTAATCAAGCAATGCTTGCAAAGCAGGCGTGGAGAATCCTATCAAACCCAACTTCCCTTGTTGCTCGGGTCCTCAAATCAAAATATTTTCCCACCGGTGATGTACTAAACGCCAAGCTTGGGAATTTGCCTTCATATTCTTGGAGAAGTATTCACAGCAGCCTTGAAGTCATAAGGATGGGTACCCGATGGAGAGTTGGTAATGGAAGGCTGATTCACATTTGGGAGGATAGGTGGCTGCCAACCCCATCCACTTACAAAGTCATTTCCCCTCCAAACAACAATCCAGAATTTCCCATGGTTTCTGCACTCATTGACCCTCTCACAAAGTGGTGGAATGTCAACCTGGTCAGAGCATCATTTCTTCCTTTTGAGGCTGACTCTATTCTAAGGATTCCATTATCCCATTGCTTGCCTGAGGATAAGCTAATCTGGTTGGGCAATAACCGAGGTGAATTCTCGGTGAAGAGTGCATACCACATTGCCTTCAACATGATTGAAACAAGGAGGGATGGGGAATGTTCTTCAGGAGACCCATACAAATCACTGTGGAAGAGACTTTGGCATCTTAATCTACCTGCCAAGGTCAAGATTTTTGCCTGGAGGGTCTGTGTCAACGGTCTGCCCACCATGGAAGCCATTTGCAACCGAGGAATTAGCAACAATAGGGGCTGCCCAATCTGTAAAACAGATTTTGAAAGCATTAACCATGCCCTCCTCAGCTGTGACTTCTCCACCCTTGTCTGGAACCAATGGCCGGATAACCCCCTCGGCTCACAAGTGGTCAGGTGGTCTTTTATTGATGCTGCCATGCTCATTCTCTCCCACCACTCTCAGTAAGACCTAGAATACTTCTTTGGAATTGCCTGGGCAATATGGTATAACAGGAATATGGTGGTCCATGAGAGTAGCTGCCTTCCCCCCCAACAAGTTTGGCAACTGGCTAGGAGTTTGGTGGAGGACTTCAGCAATGCAACGGATTGGGACTTCTCACAACCAAGGGCTCTTCCTGTCAAATGGTCCCCCCCCACCTCCAGGATTCTTCAAAGTAAATGTTGATGGGGCAACCTCAGACCATGGTGGGAACTCAAGCATTGGTGCTGTTGTCCGGGACAGCTCTGGTCAGTCTATTGTAGCCTTCTGCAAGCTCCTAAATGCTCGCTACCCTGTAGAAATGGTGGAGATTTTGGCCCTGCTGAATGGTATCCTGCTAGCCCAGGACTTGCATCTTCCTAGAATTATAATGGAGTCAGATGCGTTGGTTGCAATCCAAGCCATAAATGACAAGTCTATTGGAGGCTGCTCAGGTCATCTTATACAAGAAATCCTTCACACTCGCAGCTCTTTTGAGTCATGTTCTTTTCTACTCATTAGTAGAGACTTCAATCAAGTGGCTCATGAGCTTGCCCAACATGCCCGCAGAAATGGAATCTCCCAGCTTTGGAAGGATGTTTCACCCTCTTTCATTTCATTGCTAATTCATTCGGATGCTGTGTAATGCTTTGTATATCTGTTTCTGCTTCTGCAGATCCCAGTGTGGTTGTATCTCTCTTATTGGTTTAATGAAATCCAAGCCCACTTTCAAAAAAGACTTTAAGAGTGAGTTTGACATCTTGTAATTTTCGATAACTCATTTCTTAAAACGTGTGAATAAGAATTAATTAATTTAAAAAAAAATCTAATTTATTTGCTTACGTGGGATAAAGTGAGACAAAACACAAGTGGATATATGCAAAAAAAAAAAAAAAAAGTGAAAGAAAAAAATACACTAAAAATGAAATTTGAAACTTTTTAAAAACGAAATTTGTTTTGAAACCAGCTCTAAACTGATCACAATGACTTAATTGTAAGAATGACACTCTACCAACTATCCAAGTAGTAAAGCGGAGCGTAAGAATTAAAATGTAATTTTGCGTAAACATTTTTGGACCATCAAAATCAAAAGAGTGAGACTCCCCACTAGATAGATCAATGAATTGAAGATTCCAAAAAAACAAAAAAGAATTTTTTTTTCTTTTTTTTATAGAGTTTCAACCTATATGCTTTTAAATACTATACTCTTTCTTATGAGGTCAAAATATCACTCAATTTTTTACGTAAGAAAAAAATTAAAATTTTAAATTTCTTATCCAATCACACTAAGAATAGTTTGGAGTTTGGACTGTGGGCCGAGATTCCAACGCAAAAGGTTGGCCTATCTCTATCACCCACCGATTGTAGCAGAAGAGCAGTGCACGTCCAAGTAATTATTTAGGACTCATGGATGCATAAAAAATTGGAAAAGTCTTATGCCACATAGAGTGATACAAAAAAAATTCACAACTAACTTATATGGCCTTTCTCAAAAAAAAAAAAAAAAAAAAAAAACTTATATAGTGAGTTGTGATTGGTAGAGAGGTATCCCACTACCACCTCTTTCACCTACCTCACTTCTGTGCCACTTTATGCGGCACTAGAAGGACTCTAAATTTTTTTTGCAATGATCTAAAATAAAATCAATCAAACGGTTGGAAATACGTGTGTCACCCCCAAAATTAGTCACAGCTCATCATCACTCACACACACTCAACATTCATGGCCACTACCCAAATAAACAAAATCCTTTTCCTTTCTATACCCTCATTTCCACACCACACCACACCACGAATAAATATAAACATTATCAGCACCTCTCTCTCTCTCTCTCTCTCTCTCTCTCTCTCTCTCTCTCTCTCTCTATAGAATCTCTGCGCAAAGATGAGCAAGGGACCAGGACTTTTCACAGATATCGGCAAGAAAGCCAGAGGTAAAAAAAAAAATCGTACTATCATCGCTCATGATTTTTCATTTACTTCTTCGCTTTGATTTTTGATTCAATTTCTTGTATGATTAATTATTTGCTGTTGCTTGCTTTGTTTGTTTGTTTGTAGATCTTCTAACCAGGGACTTCAACTCCGATCAAAAGTTCACTGTCTCTACCTACAGCGATGCTGGAGTGGTACATATACTATGGAATCTAGCTCACTCTTTTTTTTTCTTTACTCACACACACACATTGAGTAGTTAATTTAGGAACTTAGATCGGTAATTAGGTTAGGGATTTTGAAGATTTGAAGTGACTTTCCACTGTTTGTTTGTTTGTTTGATTTCACAAATTTATTAAATTTTTTATTTAACGATATGGATTCAGATCCTCTAGAGTTTCTAGGATACTCTACCAAGTAAATTTCCTTAAATCTTAACCGTTATTTAATGATTTAATGGTCCTAGATTTTGCCATGTCAGCATTCCATCAATAATAATCTTAATTGCTTTATTTTCAACATTATTATATTATTTTAAGAGTATTATTAGTGGAATACTGATATGAGAAAATCTAGATCATTAAATCATTAAAGAATGGTTAGGATTTAAGGAAATCTATTGGTAGAGTACCCTAGGAACTTTAGAGGATTTGAATCCTTTGCCCAAAACGACACCGTTTTGACCATAATTTAATACTTATTTTATTATTTATTTCCTAATTTTTTTTAAACATTAATTAAAAAAACCTTAGAAATTAAAATAACCCGTGTACCCTCACCCACCGCATCTAAAGCACAAAAATCCCTAGCCTAACCCATTGATACCTGATAGACTGAGAAGGGGGAAAGAGAGATCAAGAGAGAGGAGAGCGAGAGACCGAGAGGGAGAAGGGAGAATGAGATCAAGAGCTGTTTTCGGCCGTGGCTATCAAATCCTTTGAGGTTTCCTTTTCTACTTCACTTCAGAAAGAGAAAGAGGTTCACAACAATGTTCAAGGCTGTCCTTTTTTTATTCACTGCTTTGGCGAAGAGATCACTAGTTACTCAAGAAAATGATGAGAAAATGGTTTATAACTTGCTGTTTGAGCATGCTTATGGAGGAACCTTATGTGATTTGACCAAGAAATCTAGTGGTTCTGGATTGCCTTAATCATGTTCATGATTGTGGTTATGTGCACCATGATTTAAAGTCTAAGAATGTGTTGCTTGTGAGTGCTAATAGTGAAAGTTTTGTGGCGATGATAGGGGATTAAAAGAGAAAGAAGATGAGGTTGGATTACTTGAGGGGCACAACATTGTATATGGCACTTGAAACTGTGATTAAGAATGTGCAAGACCCTAAATTTGATATTTGGGCTTTTTGGGTGTGTGGTGTGTGAAATGCTTATTGGGAAATCTCCTTGGGATAGAGAGGAATTTTTTAAAAAAAAAAAATAACAAAAAAATAATAAAATAAATAATAAATACTAAATTATAGCCAACTTAACAATAGATATGGATGTTAAGTTAATGGAAGACTAAATTGTGAAGATTTAAAATTTAGAAGACTAAAATGACAAAGTGTAAACATAAAGGACTGAAATGAAAAGTTGTGAAACTTAGAGGCTGAGTTTTTTATTTTATTTTATTTTTTTTATTTTATATTTTGGCCTATTATATAAATGGGTTTAGGCTTCAAACGTGAGACCTTTGAGGTTTTTTTTTTTTTTTTATAAAATTTTTAGTGTCTAATTTTTTTTTTAAGTGATTCAATAGTAATTCATAACTTTGTATCTATATATCAGTGTGATTCATAAATAGTCATCCAATTGTTGATCTTGAGTGACATTTGTATTTCCAAATTTTAATTAAATAAATTTTAAATTATGAAAATTTTATTATTTTTTCTTTTATTTTATTTTTGATTTTTATTATAGTTTTTGAAGAAAAATATTTTAGGTAAAAAATAATTCATATATTAAAACTCTTGAATTTTATGCAATTATATAACACACTTTAAGTAATTTTATAGATTAAAGGAAAAGAATTAATATGGCTGACCCTTAATTTGGGACTAATTTTGTTGTTGTAGATATTGAATTTACTAAACTTTGACTTTTTTAATAATGTGTTTATTTTTTAAGGAAAAAATATATATTTATAAAATGATATATGAGATGAATATGTAATTTTTTATTATCAATAGTCATTGCCAAACATTGTGTAATATATAACAAAATATAAATAAAGATAGAAAACAAACATATAATGAAACATATATTTATAGAAAATAACATATAATGAAACATATGTTCATAAAATTCACACTAATGGTAATTAAATATAATAAAATGGTATTTAATAGACTATGTTTATGTTCAACCTATTTCTTCCTCCACCTTAGGTAATATATTTGTTTTATATTATCTTTTGATACGTATAGCTTGGTAGATTTCTATGATTTTGAGGATTGAAAATACCAAATATAGAGACATCACCCGTGGTTTAAGTATAGGTGAAGCAAATAATTAAACAATGGAAATAACCTTGTTTGCAACTTTGTTGCACATGCTAACAATGACACTTTTTATAGTTTGAAGGGATATTGTTCAACATTGAATATCCAAGGTTTTCATTCAAGTAGAATAATACAAGACAGTTTCTATTCCAATAGAATAAGACATGACGTAGATTTCTAAAAACAAAAGCTGCTTAAGTTAAATCTAATGGAGGGTATTGTACAACTAAAAATGAAAATAAAACAACTAAATTCATCATAATTGTATTCTGGCAAGTCATTTTATTGGAAACAAATCAGCTGTGAAGACAACCAAAGAGACATTGAATATTATTTAGGGAAAATTACATTTTTTTTCTTATATTTTGACAATGTATGTTTTCAATCTTGTCATTAAGTTTTTATACTTTATCTTTGGTCCTTATATTTTTAAATTAACCGTTATTTTATTCTATATCTTACTCTCACTTAAGGACCAAAACGATAGCAAATTTATAAATAAGGATTAAATGAAATTATATAAACTTGAGGAGCAAATTGATAGTATCCCAAAATATAGGGACTAACAAGCTAATTACGCATATTATTTATTTTGTACATGTACTCACACCAATGAGGTGTAGTCGTGTTGGTTGCCTCTTAAGAGACAATGGAGAGAATGGAGAGAGTCCTATTGTTATTCTTTCTTTTAGGTCAAGAGTTTTATAATGGAGTTGTCACTTATTCAACTGAAAAAAAAATAAGAAAATCAAATTGAAAAGTACATTGTTGGATTAACGAATTGAAATTGAAATTGTACATCTCTTTAATAATAACTAAAAATTACATTGCTTTGGTTCAAGATACAATCTATAACAAAAGTACAATACTTGTTTTTGCTGATCGGGTGCAGTCTTGGTTGCCTCTTAAGAGATTATGAGATGATTTTATTGTTGTTATTCTCTCTTTTAAGTCAAGGGTTTTACAAGGGAGGTTTCACTTATTTAATTGAAAAACTAAGAAAATCAAATTGAAAAGTACATCGTTTTATTAATAAATTGAAATTGAAATTGTATTCTCTTTAATAATAACTAAAAATTACAATGCTTTGGTTCTATATACAATTTACAACAAAAGTACAATGCATTTTTTTGCTTTTGTTAAGGCCCCCCTCCAAATGTTATTTCTTAGCCCAAAAAATAATAATAAAATAATAATAATAAAGTTGGATTTCTTGCATCGCAACACAAGCTTGTTAATGAGCTGCCACTTGGGTTGGACTCATAATAAATTTTGTTGATCAAACTAAAGTACTTTCTTCAAAGAATAAAATGTGACAATATTTTTGTGATACTCGTTTTCAATTGTGGTTAGTCCATATAATATTTTATTAAGGATGGCATTTGTTACACAGATTCTATTACACACATTGTTACTCACACAAAATTTAAATTGAAATTGTGACTTAATAATACTATTTCAGATTCCAGTTTAAAAAATATGTGTAATATGTTGTGTGTAACAATTTTTACCTTTTTATAAATTTATAATGACATTTTTCTCAAATTCTCGAAAGCAACAATTTAATATTGGTTTGGTTAAAATTTTTTTTTTTTTGGTCACAAACATATTTTCGCATTATATAATCTCAATTATGATGGTGATTAAACACGATTACATGAAGCTTAGTAAAACACTATCCAAATTTGTATTCAATGGTTATAGTCTTGGTGTAAAATAGACATTGTGCTCAAGTTTAGTAAGCAACCATACATTATCACTGGTTTGGTTTTATATATATTATTATTGTTGTCTCTAACTTCTTGGGTGGGATTGAAGTTAGGCTATAGTTTAACTTACAATCTTACATAAGGAAGCATATATGGATCCCCACTTGGGTTCCTAAAAGATAATAAGCTAGGTTACGATGTCCCACACATAGACTTGTCACAATTGGTTTCCCTCTTACCCATTTTGTTCTTGGGGGTAGCTTTATAAGCATAACAAAAACAAAAAAACAAAAAGTTGTCAAATGGAATCATTTACACTACAAATGGCCAGCTTTCTGACTTCTTTACTTGCAATGTGCTTAACAATTAAACATCTACTAAAGCCCAAATTAATGGAAATGGCCCTCCGCTTTTTCTCTTTTGTCCTCTCAATTTAGCAAATGCAAAATGCAGTTCTTTCAAAATTTAGAATTGGGCTTCGCAAAGTTCGGTTGTCCACATTAGTTTAAGCTGGGCCTTATCAATGTTGATCTAGTATCTGTCTAAAGATGACTTATCAAACCGTCAAACTTAAACTGGGCTTAATGCTAATAATCCAAACCTAGGAGTTTGTGAGATTAGTTTTCAGTATTCACCATTTATACTTTAAAAAACACACACACACCAACGAGGGGGTGGGGGGTGGGGTTAGTGCTCAAATTGGTGGTGAACATCTCATAATTGAGTGTGTCCATTGCAACACTCTTATCATTTGGGCTGTACATTGCAAATGCTCTAATGGTTTAAGATGAATAGGTAAGTGTTAATTTTGACACTAAATTAGACAGGAAAAGGTTTTTCTTTAAAATTCTTCAAATTTTCCCTAAATCTTTTTATTGGATGTAAATTTTGAAAATGTAACTGTTTATTTGCATATTCTTATTATATCTTCCAAATTTGCAAAATTTCAAGAAGATCAAAGATCAATAAAAATAAGTTTATTGATCGAATAGTAAATAACATCTAATTTAAATGTAATTTTATGTATGTGTTAAGAACAGAAAAAACATGTAATTCAATCTTTAAATTTTCAAAATTGACATTCAAAAAAGAGAGATAGAGGGAGTTTGAAGGGTTTTTCTCAAAATTAGTTTGGGGAGAAACCTTTTCCAATTAGACATTGGGGAGATTGACATAAAAATTTAACATTAAGTTACAGTATTAATTGTAAAATTTTGTAAACATATCCCTGTAATACTAAATAAGAAATAGGTTTGAACAACAATGCATAGTGGAGGCAAATTACGTTTTTCAAGTTGGGTGAGCTTAATTTTCATCCTAAAACAAAATTTAAAACTTTTAAGCATTTTATTTATTTATTTTAAAGTTACAATTTTACTTTTGTACAATAAACAAAAGTAAATAGATGTAAATAAGTTCATCTAAACCAAACATATTAGAAGTGCAATTTCCAGATGTAAATAAATTGTTTTTTTTTTTTTTTGGGTTATACTTACTTTCAAGTGGTTTTTCTTTTTCCACCACTGGAATAACTAGCCATTAGTCGTAGATATCAATAAAGCACCAGTTGATGATTTTATCAAACCTAACGTATGGTCCGCGCGTCAATACTTGGGCTTTTTATAACCCGAAGTTGGGCTAGCATTCATTTCTGACTCGTCGGATTAGATCCATGTTCCAGACGACAGAGATGGATATGGGCCCATTCTTCCTTTTTTTTTGTGTGTATCCAACTATCCTGATTTCTTGTTATCCTTGCTCTACTCAATATGTATGCATCTTTCTTCTTTGTTGTTTAATGAAAAGGGTATTATCCAGCCAAAAAATAAAAAATAAAAACTATTTTTTTATTATTAATGTGAAAATAATATTCACTTGCCATTGAACCAAAAAAAAAATAAAAATAAAAAATCAATACTCCTTGTGGGATTTAGATTCGGTGTAATAGTTTATAATTTAATGTGAGAAAAAAATGTTAAAAAAATAAAGAGGTAAAAAATTAGAAATTAAAAGGTTTTTAATTTTATTTTTATTTTTTATCCAAGGACTAAGATCAAAAGGGCTTTTAATCTTAGCCCTTCAATGTGGTGTTACATAGTGCAATAACCTTAGCTATAGCACAAGATCTCAATTCTTCACTGCATATACTTAAAAACAAAACACATAAATGTCCCCCACTCCAAGCAAAAATAGGTAAATTGTAACAATTCTTTATTTTTGAGAAAAAAATTTGTAACTATCTATATATCATAAATTATATGGTTTTATTTATTTATTTAAAGAATGAAATTATTAGCTTATTTGTAACATGTACCATATACTTCAAACTTTTAAAATCAACATCCTATTTGGAGAGTATTTTACAATACTACTCCCCATCTAAATTAGTTAGAGTTCAAATTAGTTGTGCACCTTATAATACTCTCATAATTTTGTGTGGACTAACCTGTTTTTTGATTAGAGGGAATTTTTCAAGATTAACATCCCTTTTAAAGTTAAAATGTGTAAACCACCCTAAGTATCCAACCCAAGTACATGAATTCCATTGTCTTAAAGATGAAACACTCAAATACTCTTAAAAACTTTACCAAAGCCACTAACCTAGTTTTTTTTTTTTTTTTCATCGATAAGGTACATGAAGAGCCTCACTCTAGCTCATTGTTTAACCAAAAAAAAAAAAAAAAAAAGAAAGAAAGTAAAACCCAAACCTCCAAAGTACATATAGAAATGAAACATAGTAAACAACATGGATTTAGCATTTAAGAGGGAGGTTGGACTTGAACTTGCCTGAACTTTGAGTGACATATTAAGGTATGTCATTTAAGCTTTATGAAATATTTTAATATGACAATATTTTTGTAAGTTTCAATTAACTCAAATGATAAAGTATTTGATAGTTGAATAAGAGATTTATGGTTCAACCTTCGCGTAATTCTAAAACCTATTGGTATTTTGGTCTGATGAGAAAGAGTTATTATTAAAGTTGAAACTCTCTAAAAAAAAATGACAATTTTATTTTATTTTATAATAATACTCTCGTTTTCCGTTGTGGTCGGTTCATATAAGATTTTCATTAATTTACTGTGACACTTATTTTTTTTGTGAGTAGAAGAACACCATAGATCTCAAAAAAAGAAAAGAAAAAGTAGAACTCCATTAATAGGGTTAGTAGTTAGAACATGCATCACTATGTAGTTGAACTTCGATGTCCTTGTTTGAATTAGTCATTAAAGTCTTTATCGGTGAAATATATGACAAAGACTTTGTGATTTTTAATGTGGACGGAAGAATGAAGCGATGCGACTTTAATGTGCAAGTCCAACCATCAAGAAGGTTTATTTGGTTGATGCCTCAATTATCTGCAAGTTGTTCACATCTTAGTATTTATTTTGAAAAACGTTATGTTTATAATATTTTTCCAATACTTTCACAATATATTTTAAGTTGTAGGTTATTAGTGAGTAAAAAAGTGATTAGAATCAATAACAATTTACCAATTACCACTTATGATTTATTATGAAAATGTTGTAAACAAAACACTTTTCATTTGTTTTTGCTTCTTTTATTTTTCATTTGTTAATGCGCCAAGGCAACCATTATGTTGCTTAATTGTGAAAAGGGCAACCACCTACAGATAAACTTGCTGACTCTCTAATCTCTATCTTTTCCCTTTAAATATTGAGTAAATATAGGAATGCATGATTAAAAAATATTGAATATTGATGCATGCCCCAGCAACGACCAGCCATTCCAGAAGTGGAGAAAGAAAAACCCCAAGTGGAACAACAAAATTAAAATTGCCAAAAAAAAATAAAAAATAAAGATGCGTACGTGATGCGGAGTGGGTACGTTGTACGTACATGCATGCCCTTCTAAGAGAATCTTTCTATTAGTGCTGGAAGTTTGAGTGTTTGACTAAATTAATCATCTGCTAGAAGTTTCACAACTAAATTGAAATTTGAAAAAAAAAAAAGTGATGTACTAGATTAAGTATCTATTTGAGAATAGCTTATTTAGTTGAAATTGAATTTTTGTTGTTGAAAGTATTATAGATAAAACTATAGATAAAGCTAAAAGGTATTTAAAATAGTACAGTGGGACTCATAAATAGTATCAAAAAGTGTAATGAGACCCATAAATAGTAATAAAAATATGCTGAATAGTAAAAAAAACTGATTTTTTAAGCCAATGCCAAATGCATATTAAGTGGAGTTTTGATGTGCCCTTTACTTTAGAATTTATTTTTCTCTCCTTTGTCTATGTGTGTTTGTTTCTAAAAAAAAAAAAAAGGAATATTATAATAAGCTCATGGGCCAACCCCATCCATGGTGTACACAAAAACCAATAAATAAAATTTGAAAATTTTCATATTTGATTGATGTAATAGATTGTTAGTGGTAGAAATAAAAAAAAGCGAGGTTAGTGAGTTGAAATAAAAACCAATAAAAAACGTATCAACTCAACTATTATAAAAATCATTGTGAATTTTTTTGTGTGTGGGTAGCCTTACTTGTTGGGAGATTCGACAAAGCACATGTGGTATGAAAGGACTAAACAAACACACGGGACAGAGCCCCAGCACCAAACCAAAACCAATAATAAACAAAGCTATATGTAGGCCTAAGAGCATTCCCATCCTGAAATGTCATCCTATCTTATTTTACCATCCCGAAAAACTACTTTATCAATTATACAATACTATTTTACAATACACCCAGCATCCAAACTTTTATTTTTACCTACAATATATTAAAATAATATAAATTACATAATAAAATAATATTAAAACAATCTCTCTCTCTCTTGTCTCTTCTCTCTGTTCTCCGTCTCTCTATTTTTCTCTATTTCTCATCCACCCACCACCAACCCAAACCCAGAACAACCACCCAACAATACACGCCAGACCCATGAATTATGCCAGAAAATTTTTGCCACCATCGCAATAAAATCTCATCAATAAAACTTAAACAAAAAACTAGCAATAAAATCTCAGCAATAAACCCTAAACAAGAAAAATTAGCACTCACTTTCCTCTCTCAAGCTGACGCCAAAGAGGTGTCTTTGTGGTACCACAATCAGCACAGGTCTTCTTGTGGGTCTCAGACTCCGATCCCTGCAATAAAACAAACAAATCGTTTTGATCAAGCTCGAATCTTTTAGATCATAGATCAAACAGTAAAGAGAACAAAAGGAAATGGTAAAAAAATACTCACTTTATCACTCAGATCCACCATTTTATTTAATGATTTGAACCAAACCAAACCAAACCAAACAAAACCCAGATTAGAGAAACCAATACCCAAAGTGGGTATTGCTTGTTTAGCTAAAAGAGGAAGTGGGTAATCCTTAAAACCCCAAAAGAATCACACAACAAGGAGATCACAGACCTCACACTATAGCAAAATTAGAGCTGGAGAGAGAGAGAGAGAGAGAGAGAGAGAGAGAGAGAGAGAGAAGCAAAAATAGAATATAAATAAAAAAGAGCTATTCTTGTGTTTGAAATGAGAGAATCTATGGTTGTTGAAACAGAACATTTGGGAATCTAAAAGAAACCGACATGCAATGAGAGACTGAGGCACTGTGTGTGTGTGTGTGTGTGTGTGTGTGTGTGTGAGAGAGAGAGAGAGAGAGAGCGAGAGAGAGAGAGACTGACACAAGAACCAGCCGCAGAAGATCTAAAAAAGACCACCTTACATTGAAAAGGTGGAGCTCCATTGATTGAGACTAGGTTGATGATCACGGTGGAGCTCCATTGATTGTAGAGTGAATCTGGAGTCTGGACTATGGCAGTGGTATAAGGGAGAAACGGAGAGATGATAGAGAAGAGAGAGAAAGAGAGGAAAGTGAGTGAGAGACAAAGAAAAACAGAGAGAGAGAGAGAGAGAGAGAGAGAGAGAGAGAGAAGCCTGATGAGAGAGATGGCTCAGGCTTTGGCATACAGTACCATCATACATTTACGATGGTATTGTAGCACTATGCCAAAAAAATTTACAATTTTCCATGTTTAGCCTTCCAATTGTTAAGACAAAATGAGCCTTAATGCTAAAATATACTTACATTTGGCATTTACAAGCCCGGCTATGAATGCTCTAAACAAAGGTGTTGTTCCAACTTCCAATTCAAGTAGAAACATAAGGCCCTGTTTGGATTTTTTTTTTCCATCACTCATCACTCCTTACTCAATTTTTGTCACTTATCATTGATCATTGATCACTTAAAATACCCTAACTCCCTACACCCCACTCGTTTGACACCATCACTCAACTCGTCATCATTCAAAATTTTCAATTGTTTATGAGCCCCATACCTGTAACTTGGTGTAGCTTTTACTTTTTTCCCTTCAACCCCCAATACCCAAACTCACTGAACCCAGTGGAAAAAAAAAAAAAAAAAAAAAAAAAAAAACCCGAATCCAGTGAAAGAAGAGAAAAAAAAAAACCTAGAAACCCGAACCCAGTGAAAGAAGAAGAAGAAGAAGAAGAAAAAAAAAACCCAAAAACTTGAACCCAGTGAAAGAAGAAGGAAAAAAAAAAAAAAAAACCCAGAAACCTAAACCTAGTGAAAGAAGAAGGAAAAAAAAAAAAAAAAATCCTAGAAACCCAAACCCAGTGAAAGAAGAAGAAAAGAAGAAGAAGAAGAAGAAGAAGAAGCCACCTAGTGTGAAAGGAAAAAGAAAAAAAAAAAGATGAAGAAACCAAACTCAAAGAACCCAGTGAAGAAAAAAAAAGGGTCAAAAGTTGCGGCTGACTTTGATCGTGGGACCTAGTATGTAGTTTTAATTACGGAAATGTCATTGAAAATAGAGTTATGGAAACTAAAAACATCTAAAATGTGTTTTCAGTTTCTGTAATTCATCACTCAAAAATCAGAGAATTGAGTGATAGAAACAATAACTGAAAACAAAATCCAAAGAAACCTCTCAGTCATGGGTCCCACCATTTTTGAGTTATGGGTGATGGAAATAGAGTTACGAGTTATGGAAACATGAAATCCAAACACCCCCTGAGTGATGTGCGCGCAAAGTCATAGTCCGACTTGATTTAAGTCAAGCCACAAGTCCAGAAATGAGCCCATCCTAGCCTTTGAAAAAAAATGGAATATATATTAACAAAAAAAAAAAAAAAAAAGACTCTAAAAATCATGTACAAGAAAAATTATTAAAAAAAATGCACATGTTCGGAAAATAAGAAAAATCTTTGGACAAATCATAAATTCGGTTTGAGCAAAAATAATAACAATAAATCAATTACAATTCTAGCAAAACAAATCATAAAAACCTACTTTCTCAAAAAAAAAAAAGAAAAAAAAATCATAAAAACCTAATAACTATTACGTAATTTTTCTCTCTCATTTAAGAGCTCTATGTCTTTCTCAAATGACTCTACCCCATAGAAGGTTTTATTTTTGGTTGATGCGTCAATTATTTGCAAGTTGGTCACAACTTTGAATTTGTTTTGAAAAATATTATATTTGATTACAACATTTTCATAACAAATCTTAAATGGTAGGTTGTTATTGGTAGATAAAAAAGTATTTTTTCTTAGTTTTTTCCATTTAATGTACCAGGACAACCATTATTTTCTTAATGCGAAAGGGCAACCATCTGCAAGTTGGTTTATCCATCAAAAACTAAAAAAGGAGTTCACGACATCACATTAGTCGGCTTTTTTTTTTTTTTTTTTTTTCATTTATTAATATTATTATTATTATTTATTAATTTTTTAAAATTTTAAAATTTGAGGTTTATGTTTGTATTTTGAACTGTACTTTAATGCTGTTATCTTAGAAGAGTATTACTTTTATCGAGCCAAAAAAAGAAAAAAAAAGAAACGGAGTACACTATTCTATTTCCCAAAATTATGTTTACTTAGTTTTGAGTAATGCTAAACGTATGAAGAAGTTTCACTACTTTTTCTCGAAATTTTATTGAGATGAAAAATTTTAATTAGTACAAAATTGCTTCCATATGAATTTATAAGCAATCAAAAAAATACGGGCTCAAAACTTTGTGTAATTGACTCTTATTATATTTTTTTCCTGGACGGAACGCTGTAGCACATTCTCTTGCTATAAGGGTAATTATTTCTTCCAATTTACTTGTTTGGATAGAAAATATATCAATAGACATTCTTTATGTTGTTCAGGCAGATTTGGCCTCTTTGATTGAGTGAAATTGATCAAGGTTTTCAGACCCGGACCGTTCATTGAATCGTAAAAGGGAGAGGTTCAAGGTTTTTGAGGTCGAACCGTGATGACGTTATAATTAATTTAATAATTAATTAAAGCCTAAATATAGATATTAAATTTATAAAACTAGCAAAATTGACTAATATATCTATATATGTAAGGGAAATTTAATGATTTTTAAGTATATATTTAATAATTAAATAAGAAAATTAATAAAATAAAATAATAACCATGAAAACATTAAAATTTATGATTAATTTTTGAAGTAAAGTTGAATATCTTTGAATGATTTTAATTATAATTTTTTTTTTATTCCTTGTAAGAGATTGATAATTTAGTTAAGTAGAATAAAATTGTGTTAATTTGTTTTTATAAAAAAAAAAAAAAAAAATTGCTAAGGGGTTGGACCGCATGGTTCTTGCGGTCCAACCCCGGTTTTAGGGGTTCACGGAATTGCCACTTATGCCCGGTTCTTGAAACTTAAAAAACCGGTTTTAATCCCGGTTCACGGTTTTTACGGTCCGACCTCCCGGTCCGGTCCGGTTCTGACAACTATGAAATTGATGTCTTTCTTCTCAAAACTCAAAACTCAAAAAAAAAAAAAAAAAAAAAAAAAAAAAAAAAAAAAGCAATTGGCTTATATATTTATTTTTATGGGTGAAAATTTAATTAATCAATTTTTAAGACTGGCCAATGTATAATTTTATTTATAAAAGGGGAGATTTCAAAAACCTCATAGAAAATTAAATTAATAAACTAAATAAGAAAAATAATCTAAATTTACCTTAAAAGAAAATTTAAGATATATATTTTTTAACTTAAAGTTTGGGATTGTTTCATTTTGACTCTTTAATTTTTAAAATTTTCATTTGGGTCATTTATGTTTGGTTTTGTTTTTATTTTGGTCATGTCCATTTCTATTAGTACTCTAGTGAGACCTGGTGTTACATGAGTGATGTGTTCTAATGGTTGTTTTGTATTTGACACTTAACATTTAAAGTAAATAATTAAAAAAAATCAAGCCCAAATTTCCAAAATATAATAAAAATGAAACATAATTAACAATGGACTTTTACCATGGATTTGGGAGGGAAGTTGGACTTGAACTTGGCACAAACTGTTGGGGTTTATGCCCTAAAATCTAATTTATTGGCATGTTATAAATAATTAAATTGTTTAATTATATAAGACTATCTATAAATGAACTAATGAAACATTATCTTAATCCATGAAATGCATAGTATGTGATTTATGTGAAAAGTCACAGAAAGATATAAATCACAAGTTCTTTGTAAACTTAGAATTTTAGTTCATAGTCGGTGATGAAATTGGACATTTCATTTGCGAAGACTATAACATATCAACTAAGATGATTTGTCTTGATCATGGAAGTAGAGACTTCTAGTTGATATGTTTTAAGAGTTAAGACATATTGAACTGGACCCCTGTCAGATTTATTATTCTTCTAACGACTGTCAAATGAATAATAAATCTCACGACTTCTATTTATATCAATTCTAAATCTTAAGAGAATAATGGACCTGATCATGAGATGTAGGTTGCTTTGATATATCAGGAGTGAGATCTATAAGTCACAATCAAAACCTCAGTATGTTGGGCAGCCGCATTTAGTGTTGATGGAACATATATTTTCAAGATGAAATTCATAATCTATTAATGGAGATATAAAATATTCTCTTGAGATAAGTTTAATGGGTTTGGTTATTCAAAGTGTTGGGCCCAACCACTTTAGTAAGGAGTTACTAAAGTATATATTTATGAAATTAGATTTCATAAATATATAATGAAACATAAATGATTAAATCGGGTATTCAAGTATTAAGATGTAGTAATTTTCAAAGTGGTAGTTTACATTCATGACTTTATATTACTATGAATATTTTAATGAAGGGGTTGCATGTATAATAAAGTCTTAGGATATAATTTATAGATAAGGCCTAGAGTGCAACTATATTTATATAGTGATATTAAATATAGTTAATGGTAATTTTGGACTTGTCAAGAGTTGATAAAAAAGCCCAAGGTCTATTGGAGCTAGTGTCTTATTGGTCTTTTTTGGTCCCACTCCAAACCACACACTAGAGCCCAATTGGAATAGCTCAAAAGGCTAGTCTAATTATATAATCAGTTGTATATAAGGAGAGAAATATACAAAATTTCATTAAGTTTTTCAAGAGTCTTTCATTAAGATAAAAAGGCATGAAATGGTTTGTATATGGGTGTTAGACACTCTTTTATTCTCTCATTGGAAACTGTTTGAGAGACCACATTTCTTGGGCATTAAGTAGAATTGGAGCGGAGATTAAAAGTGTTCTCAAATACTTCCAATTTTTGTTTTGAATTTCATTGCACCAAGGTACGCTTTCTATTCTTTGTTCTAGAATTCAATGTTACATGTTATCTCTCATAAATGAAGTAGATTCGTGTTTGATGCTTTCGTTGTATGTTTTGTATGAGACACAAAACTATATTTTCCAACACAAACAATATATCCATTGTTACAATGAGACCTAGTCACCTTGTCTTAAATGCAGTGGGTAACTTAATTATTTAGCAATTCTAAGGGTATGTTTGGTAACTATTTTTTTTTCTTTATTTTCTGTTCTCAAAAACAATTTTCTATTTTTGAAACTAAAAAACTTTTTTGGCAACTCAAAGTGGACATAAAACAAAAATTGTTACAAAACTCAATTTGTGAAAGAAATTGAAAACATGTAAAAGGCTGTTTTTAGCTTCTAGTTTTCAAAAGTCAAAGAAAACACGTATTTGATTAAATGAACCTGTCTCATTTAATGAATTTGCATTAGAGTTCAAATCTTAATAATAACATATTTTAGTATTTTTTATTTTTTTCTTCAAATTTTTTTTTTAATTTCAACTAACCAAACATGTTTTTGATTTTAAGAATATAAGAAAATTGTTTTTTCTTTATATTACCAAAAACAAGTTTTTAAAAATAGAAAACAAAAATTGTTACCAAACATAACCTAAGCTTTGTGACATGCCTTAATATGTTTAATACTTTTTATTTTTAGGATAAAACTTAGATATAGTATCTTAGGTGCTATTCCTTAGGTTCTCATCTTAAGATTTAATCATGTGGCTATTTAATTAAAAAATACACTTCCATCCCATTAGAAAAAGTTCATATATCAAAAATTTTAAAGGAGAACCTAAAAAACAACACTTAAATACTGTACTTAAGTCTTGCCCTTATTTTTATTAATGTGAGAGTAGTATTCACTTGCCATTGAACAAAACAAAAAAAAAAAAAAAAAAAAAAATCAGTACTCCTTTGTGGGATTTAAATCCAGTGTAATAGCTTATAATTTGATATGAGAGAGAAATGTTAAAAAAAAAAAAAAAAAAGTGATAAGAAGCTTTTTTTTAGAAACCAAAGTGATAAGAAGGTAGAAATTAATAGGTTTATTGATTTATTTTTTTATGCAAGAACTAAGATCAAAAGCGTTTTTAATCTTAGCCTTTCAATGGGGTGTTGCATAGTGCAATAACTTGTTCAATGGATTGAAAGTTTTTGCTTTATGGCGTAATGCTGAGGCACCAACGGTGTTGGAAAAAAAGTAGAGGCCCCCATACAATGTGAATTATTGTGAAAATGTAACAATATTATTACTAGGGTTAGCAACACTTTTATACAATGTACAACTTCAATCTAGAAACAACTAGACCTAAAATCTAATTAAGCCCACAAATAAATAAGTATATTATTATTATTATTCACTATAGAGTTTAATGGTTGGCCAATAGGACATGCATTGGAAGGCCATGAAAATCGAGGCTAAGTAGGTAAGAAGAGCTTTCTCAAAAAAAAAAAAAGTAGGTAAGAAGAACATCACTTTGGACCTTTGGTTAGTAAGGTGGTTAATATATATATAAATATATATATATATATATTAATAGGCACATGTAAAGTATTATTGATATAGTCCTAACCTAAACTCCTAATTATGTTTTCAAGGATTCTTAGGCTGCATCGGATTGGTGTGTTCTCACCTAGTATTTGCGATGATCGATGTATCAGTATGAGGTATTTGTGACTTGCTTGGTGCACGTGCGAGATGTCATGATAGGTATTTTGTGAGATGAAAAGTGTTTTTCTTTGTGTGCTTCATCAGGCAGCTATAATCTGGCAATAAGGCTCTTGCCATGGTCATGGACGGCCTGGTTAGTTACATTTACATGTGAATGGACAGTCAGTTAGAATAACACATAATCCACATGAATAGATTCAGGATAAAATAACATCCTCTTAGACCATCTCTTATAATGGTTTTCCATCAAATGGTTCCAGTTTAGAAATGTCAGGTGCAGTGCTCATATTTGATTATTAAGTAGAGCAAATCACTTCTTAAATTGTGGGAAATATATGAGACTAATTAACAAAACCAATATAGTAAATTCAAGAGATTAGAGAAAACTCACTACAACAAAATGTATTTTTAGCGATGAAAATTAATGAGGAAATGTTTTTCGTCGCTAAAAATACAGATTTAGCGACGAAATATGAATTTCGTCACTAATAATGAAAAAAAATTATAACATTTAGCGATGAAAAATAATTTTCGTTGCTATTGTGATTTGAAAAATAGGCGCCAACAAGGAAAACTTTGGCGGGAACTTAATTGATCTATAGTGATGAAATATTTCGTCGCTAAAAGTTGAAATTTTTAGTGACAAAATATTTCGTCATTGTAGGTATTGCTGTGATTTCGTCACTATAAGGAAGAATTAGTGATGAAAAATAATCGTCACTAAACATAATCATGGTTTTTCATTTCATTGTTTTAGTGACGAAATCACAATTCGTCACTAAAAGTATGCTATAGCAACGAAATCTGAATTTCCTCTCTAAAAATCTTAACAAAATCTGGGTTCTTTAGTGACGAAATTGAGCTTCGTCGCTAAAGGGGTTTCTAATTCCCTTAAACCTACTTGAGCAAATATATTTCACTTCCCACCTCTTTTTTGGTCACTTCCCTCCCTAACACAAACTATTTTCCCTTCCTTTCTTCCTTTCTCTCACAAACCCAAACATTAGCCGTCGATCGTTCGCCTCCCAACCGTTCGCCTCCCGACGACCCTTTGCCTCCCGACCATTTGCCTCCTGACGACCCTTCTCTCCCTTCCCCTCACAAACCCATCCCAACGCTCCCTTGCCCTCACCAACCAGATTTAAGCCTTTCCACAAGTACCTTAAACCCGGCACCTTAGCCCAAATCCGAGACTCCTAAATCAGTGCCCATCGGACTCATCGAGTTAACTCGCTCTACCTCCACTCCTCCTCCTCAATCTCTTTCCACCGCACGACCCCGTCGTCATCTTCGCCGTCCTCCAACGCTGCTGCTCAACAAACTCCGGTCAATGCCTTCATCGACGGTATCCCCTGCTTCTTCGGTAGGATCTATGGCCCGCGCTGCCCCCAGAGGAAGACAAAGAAAAGCAATCTCCCCTTCTCCCTTCAAACGCAGGTCCACTCTACCCGACCACCTCAGGTCCATTTTTACTTCCGTCCTCACCGCTCAGAGACCCGTTTTACCTCCCTCGTTCAAATCCGCTCCTTCTGTAGAGACTCGTTGACAGGTCGCTCGCTTTGCTATGGCTACGTCAACTTCATCTCTTCCCAAGACGGTAACCAAATACTATCACAATCACAATTGCAATCACAATTTCGTTTTGGTTTTTATTTTGTTTTGTTTTGATTGCATTGCTTTGAGCAAGTTCAATGCGATGTCATTTCAGATTTTTTGGCATTGTTTGGGAATTGTGGAAACCTATAACTTATTTTCTCGAGAAACTATGTTTGTTTGTAAGAAATTGTTTTGCTGTGAAAGAAATATTCAAGAATTCTTTTTTTGTTTTCTGTGCTTTGTTTGGCTGCCTTGAAATTGTAGGAAAGGAATTGTTAGATTTGACTTGTTTGGAGAAAAGAACAAAGATATCATTGAATTGAGATCATGACAATTTCTAAGTATTATATACTTTACTATACAATGCTTGGCTTTTGAGTTGTAATTATCTGCTTGGTTTCTAAGAAAAATGTAGGAAAAGAAAAGTTTAGATATAATTAATCTTGAAAGAAATTCCAACTGTTGGAGATAATAGACAAATTTAAGATTTTTTAATGTTGATTCATTTGATTGGTTTTGTTGATTGTATTCTTTGTTGGGCTGTTTTGCCAGAAAGGGGTTTTTAGAGTAGAAACAAAATTGTTGTTCTGGATATTCTTGTGGGGTTGTGAGAAAGATTTTGTTTATCTTATTTATGATTGGTTTTTTATTTGTGGTTATATTGTGGGCATGGTTTAAATTCTAATTGAAGTTGTCTCTTTTAATTGGAGTAGCAATTTGTGCAATTGAAGCAAAGAATCACACTGCATTGAATGGAAAAGTGATTAGAGTCATGTGGTCACATTGCAATTCTGATGCAAGAAAGAGTGGAAAAGTAATCTCTATGTTAAGGTATCTGTCTTGCTTTTTGTTTTTGTTTTTATTTTTTTGATTTTTTTTTAATATAATAGATGATTAAGATAGACTGTGATACTTTTAGGTCCATTGTTTCTATGATTTGGATTTGTACTGAAAGTGATTTGGGTTTTGTTGTAGAACTTAAGTGAATCAATTAATAATCTAAAGCTTCAAGAGCAGCTCTTGAAATATAAGGTAGTTTTGTGACCATTTCTCTCCCTTTATTTGTCTGCTTTTGTTAGTCTATTCATCTTATCGCTTCCACCTCCTCCCTTCTCCCCTTTAATTGTTAAGTTACATATGTGGATGGGTCTTGAATCCAGAACCTCGTCCTCCACCTTGATCATACAAGGAGAGGAGGTGCCATTCAAAGTAGAGGTCATTGTTTATTCAACTTATCTTTTTTTAATTTGTAGGCCTCAAATGTCTATGTGAAGAACATTGATGATGATGTGACTGAAGAAGAGTTGCGAGAACACTTCCGTCAATGTGTCACAATTACTTTTGTGAAACTTATGCAAGATGACAAGGGAATAAGTAGGGGGTTTAGATTTGTCTGCTTTTCCACCCCTGAGGAAGCCAATAAAGCAGTGAACACTTTTCATGGTTAGTTGATCGTTTGTAATGTCATATGTGCATTTTAGCATCTAAATGGGTTTGGTGTATGATATTGGCTCCTGAGAAATCAGCACATGAATATTTGCTAGTCCTACTTTCTAGTTTACTCATTTACTGCTTTAGGTCATGGCTTGGAATTATATTTACTTTCTAACTAATATTTTTGATATGTAATGGGCCACTGATTGGTTGATTTTTTTTCGTAGTGATTATTATGCTTAAAATTTTTGGCATGTCTTTTGGGACTATTTAAAATTTTCAGTGCATCTGCTAAAAAAGGATTTACACATGCCATGCTGTATATGCTTTATGCAATAATACGATTGTCATTTTGCATTGCATACTAGTTACTAATTCTAACATTGTGGTAACCTAAGTTGCTTTAGAATGGAAAAAAATGGTTAGAACTAATAAGCTACTAATACATGAATAGAGAATTGACCTAAATGATTAATGCTTAGAAAAAAATTCGTAAAGCATGTGGCTCTGTTGCATTATTTAACTAGGTTATCTTTTTATTTGGTGATGATGTTTATTATTATTTTTAAAAAATCAACTGCTCTTGTAGATTTTCCTCCCGTATATATGCTTTTAACAGGAACTCCATATATTCATGTTTCAGAAGCGAGGCTCACACAATAGTGGCTCTTCCATATTGGAATTTGACTATGCAAATTGTTTTAAAGTGACTTTTTATGATTTATAGATCATTCAAAATGCTAGTAGAGGAAGTTGGTAAACTTTGGACACATGAGGGGTGACAATCTTCTATAATTTTAAAGTCGGGAACTCCATGTTTGCTTTTGGAAGATGGCCCTTTTCAATTGCTTGCTTATGGTGTCATGCAATGTCCTATTATTTGTTATATAGTCATGTTTTACTCTTGTGGTAATTGACTTTGTTGTCTTGTGGTATTTCTTAGGATACATGTTTCATCGGAAGCCACTATATGTGGCTCTTGCTTAGAGGAAAGAGGATAGACAAGCCCAATTGCAGCTTCTGTATGCACAACGTATGGCAGGACTAGTGGGGTATTCAACTCTTGTTTTCCCTGGTGGATATCCTCCATTCTACTACAATCCTGGTGTCGTCCAAGTGCCTCCTAGGCCTGTGATGATGTATCAGCCACTCGAATCAAGGCCTCAATGGAGGGCAAATGGTTTTGTCCCTCCAACCAGACCGGCCTTTCAACCATCTCCAGTAAGTACCCATCTGCTTAAGAATGTAATGAAACTTTCTCTTATGTATATTTTTGAGCTATTTTTCGTATTTCAAATTGTGGATCATCCTTGGAGAATTATAAGGGTTTGTGAGAAAACATAGACCAGTATTATGCTTATGTGGTTGAAATTAGTTTTCCACACATGCTTGCTTGCTCATGTCCTTTTAATTTCTTTTGCAACTTCCTAATACTCAAAAGCAAAATAGGCATAACAGGGGAAGAATGAATGGGCATATGCTTTCACAGGGTGGGGCTCACTTTCTTTCATATATGCCCCTTTTGCAACAGAACTCTCACTCAATGACTTCTTCAAAAGATTCAACCAATTAGCAGGTATCTAAGAGAGAACAATTTTGGGTTAATTTTCTCAAAGAAAAAATATGAGGGGGTTTCTCAAATTTGAGCTCTCTCTTTTTTCTTTTTTTTTTTTTCTTTTTTTTTTTTTTTCTTTTTTTTTTAAGTTTTGAAAATTTCATCTCTAGGTTTAATATATCTATAGCTTAGGAATTCAATGGCTTTATTTATATATTTATTTTATAGAATTTTAGGGTTTTGAATGATGGAATTTTGTTTCAAATTTTTAGAATGGGTATTTTTTATTTTTAACCTGTCAGTATGGTGTAAGGATGATACATTGTTTAGGTTGGTTGATTACTGCACTTTCTCAGCAACAAAGAGGCTCAGTTAGTCATTTGTCTGTCAATCAATATTGCATTTTATTGCTTCCTGCTTTTTTAGGTACTCTGTCCTTGAGAAATATGGTCCACCCTGTGAGTTATGAGTTGACTCATTTAAACATTGAAGATTGAATATCTCAAAAAAAGAAAAAAGAAAAGAAAAAAAGGTCTCTCTGGGTCTATATAATTAATTTATTTAATTTTTTGGGGAATAAATTTTGGTCCAACTTGAACTTTCTCTTATTTTATAATAGAAGCATGTTATTAATAAGAATTAAAAATACAAACCTATAAACTATACTTTCTTTTCCCATGTGATAAGATCATATGCTATAAACTATACTGAATTGACTAGATAACAATACTTGCCACTTTGTTGAGACAATTGGGACAGAACCAAGTTAAAGATTTGGTATGAGAAGTGATTCTCAAGGCTGAAAAATATGAGTGTGGATTGAGAAGACCTTAACTTGATTTGGCCCCCCATTAGAGGCAGCCACTACTCATTTGTGCTCAAAGATCATATCAATTATCAAAGTGGGCAGTCTTTAGTGGGGAATTAAGAATTCAAGATTAGCCAAAACATATCAAAATACTTATCTGTGGCATTAATTAGTGGGGGAAAATGGGATTAACTAAGTCAATCAAGGAGTCATTCTCACTTAAAAAAAAAAAAAGAAAAGAAAAGAAAAGAAAAGAAAAGGGAATCCTTAATTTTAGCCTACAAATTAAAACATCTTATCACGTACCAATGTAGGTACACATGATGATTCTAGTAGCAATGAGGCTTTGCAAGAAGATTGAATTCCAAAAGCTCATATTTGCAACATACAGCTTGCAAACATAACGAATTATTATTTTGTTTGCTAGATGATAGCATAATTAAGGTGAAAAATAGAACAAATTCTTGCTTGAGTGTTGATATGGAAGGTTATTGAGTTGCAGCTCCAACAAGTTACATTAGGCTTATAAAAAACTCGTATAATCTCATGGTGCTGACTATGCAAGAAGCCACCCGCAAAAGAATGCTACAGTTGAGAAATGGACTGGACTCATTGATGGGAAATGGACCAATGAGGAATGGATGGTAAATTATTTATGTGTATATTATTATTATCCAATGTTTACTATAATATGTTGTCAAATGATTAGGTTAATACTTAGATGAAGTAAATGTATACTGTTTTATTCATGATCTAATAAATATCTTGAATGTTCTTTATTAGAAAAAAAATTAAGAAAGAACTCTGCAAATAGGAACGAAACTTTAGAAAAACATAGATGCAGGACAAAGGCACTTGTTGTTAGGATTGATGAGGAGGTGCGTGTTTTATCATTTTCTTAAACCTTAGTATTTTACATGTTGTGATTAATTAACTATATATATATATATATATCTAACACTCAAATGTTAATTAATCAGACAAATAATAATAGTAGTCAAGTTCCTGAATTGGCAAAAATATTCAAAGATGTTCATTTCAATCCAAATACAAATATGTGAATACACCATGAGGATGAGACGACATATGTATGTGTATCATTCCATCCTTATCATGTTGGTGCCCCTATAACATATGTAGTATTAATGCCGTGATTGTTTGTTTCTTTCTCTCTTTCAAATGATAGAGAACTATTCTCAAAGTGTAAGAGGATCATTGTCAAGATCCTAATGCAATTCCCCTTACACAAAAGGAGATCTCAAACTTGGTTTTTAAGAAGAAGTCCGGTATTGTAAAAGGACTTGGCATGAGACCTTCCTCTTCTTTAGTAACCACTGCCTCATCTAGTTCCTCGGTGGAATATATCCATCGGCTAGAAAGTGAGATAATTGAGCTCAAAGAGGCAAGAGCTAAGGACGAAGATGAGTGAGTTAAGGAGCAAAAGGTGCGAGCTAAGCAAGAAGAGGTCCAAAAGAATATTTTTAACTTTTTGAGGAGAAAGGTTATGATGATGCTCTTACCTATGGGGGTGGTTCATTTTCAAGTTAAAACACTTATTGGTTAGTACTTTATTTTAGCAATTGACCCGCACTACATGGCGTGACTACTTTTTTTTTTATGCATTATTTAAAACTAATTGTATTATATTACACTTGAAAATTTATATTTACTTGCTACAACTTATACATTAGGAGTTGTGATTTTAATTCATTGGTGTGGCTACTCTTAATGCATTGTTAGAAATGTTTCTTATAACATAGTTAATGTTTTTACTTTACAATTTTAATGTGGTATTGTTTTTTATATTTGTGCAGATTTCTTATTGGTGGCTTTTAGGGGATTTACTTTTGGCATTACTTGAAGACATATGAGGACATCTTCCATTGGTTCTAATTATATTATGCTACACTTTTTGTATTGTTATAAAACATCTTGAGTTATTGTATGGGAAGAGTTTGAATTGGATACTTGTTTTATTTTTTACTTATGGAATGTATGGATCGATTTTTTATAAATGTGTTGTTGAAATAAATGTGTTATTCAAATGCGAGGTTTTAATAATGGAATGACAGGTTACAGGCTAATATCAAAGCTATGAAAAAAATAAAAACAGAAAATAAGTTTTAGACACAAATTTTTTCGTCACAAATATAGCAACAATAAATTGTTTTAGTGACGAAATATTTCGTCGCTAAATGTAACAAAATTTTGTAAGAAATGGTTTTAGTGACGAAAATTTTCGTCACTACACGTGCTTGGATTTTCTTAAAAATAGTTTTAGTGACGAACTTTTTCGTCACTATATGTACCCGAAAATAGTTTTAGTGATGAAATTGTTTGTCACTAAATATGATTTAGTAAATTAAATTGTTTTTTGTGACGAAAAATTTTCGTTGCTAAAAGTTTTTATTTATTTATAAATAAATCAAACTTTAAGTGACGGGGTTTCAGCGACGAAATGAGTTTCGTCGCTAATTAATAGATTTCGTCGCTAAAGGTCCTTAGCGACGAAAAACTGGACTTTTAATGACAAATTTTTTCGTCACTGAAAATATATTTTGTTGTAGTGACTTATCGATGATAGAGAGAGCCGAGGTGTGGAACTCAATTTATTGTCCTAAGAAGTGAATTCGCCCCATTGAATGCAATTTATCCTTGGTGTAGAAATGGCTCTGGCGATCACCCCTAAGATTCAACGGCAAGCTATGGTTGTGTGCACTTACAAACCAAAGCTTTGAACTATATTAATGCCCACAGAAATCGAAGGAAGAGTAAGACAAAGAATTATGAATTTTGTTACTATTTCATATGTATTAAGAGACATCCTTACTTCTGTTTTTGTAAGTGTATAACAAGTTGACTAACACATCTTTGTAAATTTGCCGTGATAAACGTCCCCCTAAAATTTCTCCTTTTAAACTTTCCTTTCATAGCTATAGAATTAAAGGTTGATTGCTGTGTCTGTGTATTTGTGATTGTGTCGAGGCAAAGAAAAGAGCATGTTTTAAGGTGAAAATAAAGAATAGATGAGAGAAATTGGTGGATCAAATGATCTGATGATAAAGGGGAGAGTTTAATACTCACCTATCCTCACGTGAAGTCTGCTTGGGTTATTCCTTAATTTATTTTTTCTAATCTATACTATTATTTAAGGGGCTTTCCCTGTTTGGATTCTTCATTTTATAGTTCAAAAATACCCCTATAACCCTATGTTTAAGTAGAGACAAAATTAAAGAACAATTCAGTAAAAATGCAACTCTAACTCCCACAAAAACATTGCTTAAAAAGTAGGAACACTCTCCTATTATTTTTCAAATTGATTTATTCACTTATAAATTAGATTTTTAAAATAAAAATTATATATATATATATATATAAAATAATTAAATGCAGTTTTTTTTTTCTACAAAATAGGACCACTAAAAAAAAAAAAACCTTATTGCACGCGCGAAGTACGTGTGATGAGGCTAGTTTAATTTAAAACTTTTCCAACATTAGTGACTAATTCCCCTATTATTATACTAGGTTAAAGTCTACTTGGAGTTAATAACTACTCCTTTGAATTTCAAGCGTAAAGGTTGGGAAATAGAACATACATTGGAAAGACTAGAAAGGCGAGGCTGAGTGGGCCACATGCCAAGAAAGGATCTCCTAATTATGGATTCATAAGCAGCAAAGGATTGGTGTGCTCTCACCTAGTACTTCGCAAGAATCTTGCGATGCTTTGTGTATCTATCCTTTTTTTTTTTAACGATTACTGAATAAAGACTATAAAGCTCCCATCTTTAATTAAAAAAGGAAAAAAAAAAAAAATTTTACCCGGTTAGATCATGCATGATTTCATCAATATGTTGATCTTCGGTTCCGGTTAGACAGCCATGAGTTGCGGCGTGTATAGGGGGTATATGCACCCATGACGCGACATGTTGCCACTTGCTAGCCAGCCATGGTGCACATACAGTATTCGTGAGATGAAAAGTGTTTTTATTTGATCATAGCTCTCAATCTTTACAAGAGGGGGAGCAATGTTTTTGGACAAATAGTTGAAAGTGGATATGCACTAAAACTTGCTGCCATGGTTTATGCTTAATTTATACGGTTGGGAAATTTTCTGCCAAAGTGCCAATAAGCGTTTTGTGGGTGGAAAGTCATGGGCTGTAGCCTAGACAGCTATAATTTGGAGCGCGCATGGTGCCTGGAAGCCAATAAGGCCTGCCATGGTCAAGCAGCCAAGGTTTACTGCGCGTGGCTGCCATAGATGGGCGGTTAGTCATGTTCTTACTGATCAGACACGATTGAAAGAGACTAGAGAAATAACATATACTGGTAACATTTTTTTCCCAGACCATATAAAACGAAATGTTACAGGGAATAATGAAATATATATAGGTGTTGTTTTTTTTAATCAAAAGCATTGTGCAGATAATTGTTCTAGAGAAGCAGCATTATAGACAGCAACAAGCTTGATGGACAAACGGGACATATATTGCACCACGTACTCTACGTACTCATCTCATCAGGGGTTGTCAATGGCATCAAGGCCCATCTGTGATTGGGTTAGGGGCTGAAGGTGGGACTGAACCTTTATTAAGTGAAACATATTCACCAACATGAGCCCTCGGAGCAGCACTCATCACATGTTTTCCCATGTGGGAAGGAGGGGAATACAGAACCGGGGGACCTCTGGCTGGAATCTCTCCTTTATTGGCCACATATTGCTCTTTGACCAGTACTGCTTCAAAAGTTGAACTGGATAAGGATTGCTTCTTCCTCCCCTCCACCTCCATGTTTGGATTTAGAGGCCGAGATTCAGATCTATGAGCCAAAAATAAAACAATATTAGTATTAGGTACACGCAAAAAATTAAAAAGAGAAAGGTAGTTTGCTCAAAAAAGAAGACTTCTAGAATTTTTTTTAAAAGCTAAAACTGTGTCGTTGTCAATGCTTTAACAAGATGTGGACTCATTGGGTCTAGTGAATAAACAAATTATAATCAACAGATGAAAAAATTGATAGTAGTAATAACCTCATATTCCTTTTGTCTCCACTTGCCAGTTGCCACTAGCCATATTTAAAAACATTGCCAGTTGCCACTTGCCAGTTGCCAGTTGCCACTAAGCACGCATGTTGCGCGTACTAAGAAACTCTTCTATTTTTTTGGGTAAATGTTAATAATTTGTATCTATTATAACTTGGAAATATATATATATATATATATATATATATATTAAACAAATAAAAGAGATAAACTTTTAAGATAAAAAGTAACTATAATTTCCTTTTTGAACATATATTTGAAAGTAGTGTAGTGATATAAAAAAAAAAAATTTGTATAGAAAGTAAGATTAACATGAGGGGAAAGAATGTTAAATTTTAGAATTCCTCTTAGTTTTTTTTTTGTTTTTTTTTATTTTTTTTAATTAGGAATGTTTTACATTTACTTTTATTTGGATGAAAAATGAATAAAAAAATGCTAAATTTTAGGATTTCTCTTAGTTTTTTATTTTTTAAATTGGGAATGTTTTACATTTACTTTTATTCGGATGAAAAATGAACGAATAAAAAATGCTAAATTTTAGGGAATAAAAATATGAACGTAAGGAAAAAAAATCCTAAATTTTAGGAGTTCTATTTTTTAATTCAAATTAAATTTGTTATTTGACATTTCTATATGACCATATTTTTAAGAGAAGTTACCATTCATTAATGAGAGTATTTTTGAATTACATAAAAGTCCAATTTTAAGAAGAGAATCCTCTTATATGTAGTATATAAATATATAATATAAATAGGTTGCATTACTATTTTGACCATCAAATTATTAACTAAAAATTAATTTAGTCCCTTAACTATTAATTATCTCAATTTAGTCACTTAGCTTTTAAAATCAAGTTCCTATCCAAAAAAAAAAAAAAAAACTTTTAAAATCAAGTCAATTTTATTTTTAAATCTCTTTCTTTTTTTAAAATTTTAATGTAATTAATAATTGATATTGATCTAATTAATTTCAAATTTTACACTTTCTATAACAAAATTCTAATGTATATTTTATTTGTCACATCAATTAATTAATCCCATTAAAATTTAAAAAGTAACGAGATCCATTGATAAATTTGGCCATATCTCATACTTCATTGATGTTGTTGAATAAGTCATCTGTTATAGATTTAAAAAAAAAAAAAGATATAATTATGAACTACTATTTCATCTTATTCCATCTTATCACGACTTGTCACTAATCATATGGTAAAAGATTGTTTTTTAGAAAAAGAAAAGCTGATGTTTCCCACGCACCCCACGTGAAATATATGCAAAAAAGAAAAGAAAAAACTCTAATGGGAATTGAAGGACAACAAAGTGAATCCATGCAGCTGTGAAATCAGTTCATTATGAGTGAGAGAACATTGCTTGAATTTATAATATAACTATTGAACAACAAGAAGAAGTAAAAAAAACAAAAAAACAAAAAAAAAACAAAAAACAAAAAATCTAAGAACAAGAAGCTGATAGTAACACCATTTATTTAAAAACAAAAAAACAAAAAAAAAAAAAAAAAAACCCATTAAAGCAATTAAAAGTTCATTCATCCTGAACTCCAGCCAGGGCCGGCTGAACCATATAAGCAATTGATGCAATCGCCTAAGGCCCCCAAATAAAAAAAAAGGCCCCCACTTGTAAAAAAAAAAATTTATATATATATATATATATATAATATATTTATCTATATATTTTAATTACAAAAAAAAATATTTTAGGTACTTTTATTGGTAAATAAAATGCATTAAAGAAGCCATACTGTATCATAAAATGTAGGATAAGACTGCACAGTGCACATAACACTGTGCAGTCTTGTCCACAAGCCCCAACACATCACAAGGCTTAAGCTAAGCTGGCCCCCACACGACCCCACACTAATTAATAAGTTATCACATTTTTTTTTTAATGCAAACTCTTACTTTATCAATTATTATAAATTATCACATCAATTAATTATTTGATATATATTATATCAATTCATTTGTATTATAGTGATACTAATTTATTGAACCATGTAATAAATTAATTTTTATTTGTACAAATTTAGACTTTAAAATTAAAAAAAGAATCCATTTAAAATTTTTGCCTAAGGCCCCCAAAATTGTTGAGTCAGCCCTGACTCCAGCTCAGGTTTAGAGGGAGGTGGAATTAAAATAGATTTTAGATTCATATCTTATTAAAGAAAGGAGGAAAAAAAAAAAAAAAAAAAACAAAGAAATAATTTAGATGAGCTTACAGGGTATGGTATATCTATAGGTTATAATGACACCAAATTAAAAAATTTAACATATCTTTTATCAATACTTCTTTAACAGAAGAATTTGAAGGAAGGTTGTGAAGTTATGCTTGGTTAGAAGAACTTATGGTTGCGAAATATGAGGTGCTTTCAATGGGGGATAGCCTGTTGAAGATGCAAAATTTTAAATCTATCCCATCGCAGACTAGCCTAGGCAACATATATCAAATCTGGCTTCAAAGGAATACCCAGAACTTTGTTTGTAGCTGATGTAACTTGTAGTTACTTAGTACTGATGAGCTTGTTTCTTTTGTTTTAGGACGTTGTAGTTGTTGAGTTTGGAGTTCTTGTATTCTGGTCCAAGTTTTACTAAAAATCTTTCATTCATATTAAAATTTATAGAGAGAGAGAGAGAGAGAGAGAGAGAGAGAAGAAAACAGAGAAGAGTATTGACGAAACTTACTGTTGATGAACAGTGAAACCAAGAAGATGCGGGACAAGAAAAACCAAGAGGATGAGGGACAACCATTGAAGAAGTGGCTCAGACCTATGCATTTTTCTCTGTAATGTAGAAGAACTTGGACATCAATAGGTTTGTTTGTGCCATAAAGATAAAAGATGAAGACTTGGGGAGCATTTGATGTTTCCCAGGTAATATCCTATGTTGCACGGACACTGACACGGACACGGACACGACACGGACACGGACACAGGGATACGGCAATTTTTAAAAAATAAGGACACGACACGGCGGGGACACGGCGGTTAAATAATTAATTAAATTTTATATTTAGGCATATTTTTTAATATTTTTAGACATAAAATACATTTATATCTAGAATTTAAATTATGTAAGAATTACAAATAAATAAATTAACACCCAAATTAATACAATAATATACATAAAATATTTATAATACAAATCGAAAATTTAAATAGGCTATGTTCAAATACTAATAATAACACTAAAATTAATAATCAAAATAATAATATATATTATTTTTTTTTGGTCCAATGGCATATTAATGACATCATGTCATTGATATATGGTGCTCAAAAGTTTAAATCTGAAATTGAAAGTTTGAAAGTAACTTTCACGTGGGTGGGCAGTCGACACACAAAACAAAGAGGTAATAAATAAAAAAGTATTATAAAAGTTTAAATGAAGAGAAGAAGACATAAGGCAGCTGGTTCTGCGAAGAAAAGGAAAACGAAAAAGAAGCAGAAGAAGAAGAAGAAGAAGGAGAGAGGAGGAGCTCGCCAATCGGAAGAGACAGGGCACGCCGGCACAGCGTTGACGTCTATGGAGTTCTCCGATCGGCCAGATCTAGCTCCGGCGAGGGACAGTGGGCAGCGGCAGCGAGCAGAGGGTGGAATCAGTGATTTTTTTTTTTTTTCACTGCTGGCGTGTCGGACGCATCGGATCCGCGTTGGCGCCGTGTCGGAGCCGTGTCGGAGAAGCGCAAAAAAAAAAAAAAGGGGACACCGCCGGACACCGGAATCTGGCGTGTCGTGGCCGTTCCGGTGTCCAATACGTGTCGGACACCGACATGACGCCAAAAATGGCGTGTCCGTGCAACCTAGGTAATATCCATGAAAATATTGTGTAATGTTGCGTATAAACAAAAAACAAGAAAAACAAGAAAGTGAAATAATAATAAATTGATGCATAAAATTATCTAAATAACAGATATTTCTGAGCTCACCTTGAAACTTTGCCAGACAAAGAGAGAGAGGAACTGAGAGAGAAAGGGTAGAGAAAGTGTGGAGACTGGAGAGGAATAAATAGGGCGGGAGCACACAATCTTACCTAGTCATGCATGGTCCACTGCAGAGGAACTGAATAAAAAACCTTTTTATTTTTTTATTTTTTTATACGTTTGTCGGCATTATTGTGAAACTTGTCTGAAGAAAAGTTGGGTTATAAAAGATGGAGAAAGGCTTAAAAACTTGGGGCTTTAGTTAGCAGAATAATCAATGGTCTCCTTTTTTTTGTTTTTTGTTTTTCTATTTCTACTAATTAACTATGAAAAAAGTGTGAAGACTATCTTGAAGTTTTTCTATTTCTACTAATTAATTATGAAAAAAGTGTGAAGAGCATTATCTTAAAGTAGTTTGGTTTGATCAAGTTCTGTCTTTTTGTTGAGATAAGAACTTTTTGTTGAGAAAAAAGGGTGACTTATAAATGAGAAAGGCAAAACATAATTGAAACTGTGCCTATTTTTATACGAAACACACAGATCGACAATTATAAAGGAAAAACATATTCAGTGTTTTTCAAAATTGTCATGCTATAAATTTTAAGCAATAATTTTTTTTTTTTTTTTTAGTCTTTTGGATAATTGTTGGTCAATATCACTGATATATAGGTTTGTTGCTGCATTTTATTGTCATCTTGTGATTTTCCTACCAATAAGGTTTTTTTTATTTTGGGGTGAATTTTATTAGTTTTACTTAAACTAAGTGATGATAGTATGTAGCATTTTAATCTATTAGTTATATGTAAGTGTATAGATGGTGTAACCGGAGCATGTTTGAATTGTAATTTGTAGATGCGTGTATTTTTCACATTGAAAAGGTTTTTTTTTTTTTTTTTTTTTTGGGTTGATTATGTTTGTATTTCTTGGACTCTCAAACTGTATGGCTTTTAATGATTCTATTAGTCTTTGATGGTAAGATGTACATACTTTATGAAACATAAGAAAATAAAAGATTATCACATCCATGATGTAACATATTCCCATTTTTTTTATATGTAACAGGCAAACGCAGTGTGTGATTTATATTAGAATTATAGTTATTATGCTCTTTACTCCTTCTACAAATGATAGCAATTCTTTACATTTTGAAAATTTTGTATATCTCCAGCTGATTAATTAGCCAAGTTGTTTAACATTGAAAAATATCTTAATTGTTCTAAGATGCTTACTACTTCTTGTTCTATGTTACCTCTGGAATTGTAGTTTATTTGATATTTTGTTCTAAATAAAATAAAATTTTCTGGGTCTGGGTCTGGTTCTGGTTATGGATCTCATGCATGCGGTTTAAGGTGTGCAAACTAGTGTTCCTTGTGGTCCGGGTCTCATGTGAATGACCTTCTAATCATGGTTCATACTTCATTAACAATATTTTTAAAAACTTTTTATATACAGTATATCCTTATGGAAATGAAACACCTATCCCCCTTGACCTTGAGCATGCAAAGCAGAGGTTAGGAACCAAAAGAAAGGTAACGATTGTAATTGAAAAACGTTAAAATCAAAAGAAACTGGTGCCTATATTTTAGGCTTTAGATAGATAGTAGCAATGGCGGAGACAAGAATTTTGAGTTTTTTTTTTTTTTGGGGGGGGGGGGGGGGGGGGGGGCAACAACTATATATTCTGTCAAGATAAACGTAAATAAAAAATAGACACTAACCTAAAAAATCCACATAATATATGTGTGTGTGAATATATAAAATATATAAATTTTTCGCAAAACTTCATCCATGTTTGACAAATCAATATCATAATGTTATAATTGAAGTATCATATGAGCTTTTTTATTTCTTGATAAATCTTGAGAATATGAAATTTCAACCAAATTGTATATATTATCAATGTTGAATGATTTGAACATATTAATTGGAATTGAAATTGAGCTAAAATTTAGGGGTTCCACACTTCACTATTTACTCACAAAACTTACTATCTAACTATTTCATTCTAATGCAATTGTATGTCAACTCTAATCTCTCTCTCTTTTTAGGAAAAATTACTAAATTATTTGATCAATGCTTTCTTTTGAGGGGCCAACTCTTATTTTTTTAATTTTTTTTTCATATAAACTTTAAATATTTATAAAATATACTTAAATTGTTAAAAAAAAATTAAAAATTTTGGAGGGGCCAAGGCCCCCCCAAGGATACATCATACATGTGGCTCCGCCACTGGATAGTAGGTCACTGAAAAATATTTTTTAGTATTTTTATTTATATTGATTATATGGTTTTTTTAAGAGAAAGAAACTGTAACTATCTATCATAAATTATATGGTTTTTTTTTTTAAAGAATGAAATTATAAGCTTTTGTGTAACATGTGCCATATGCTTCAAACTTTTAAAATCAACATCCTATTTGGAGTTACAATACTACCCGCCATCTAAATTATATACTTAGAGTTCAAATTAGTTGTGCACATTATAATACTCTCACAATTTTATGTGGACTAACTTGTCTTTTGCTTGGGGGAAGTTTTCAAGATTAGCATCCCTTTTAGAGTTAAAATGTCTAAACAACCCTAACTATCCAACCCAATTAAGTACATGAATTCCATTATTTTAAACGTGAAATACCCAGATGCCCTTAAAAGCTTTACCAAACCCAATAACCCTGTTGTTCCTTATGTTGTTGGGGTATATGAAGAGCCTCACTCTAGCTAAAATAAAATGAAGAATCAAACCCAAACCTCCAAAGTACAAATGGAAATGAAACAATTCTTCATGTTGCTCAATCATTTAGCAATCAGGGGTGGAGCCAAGGGGGGTGAGAGGGGACAACTGCCCCCCGCTAACTCCACTAGAAATTTCACATACATACTACCATACATTAAACAAATTTTGGCTGACATATAAAAAGCAAAACACTCCATAGGCCACACTTGGAACAATGACAAAAAAAAAAAAAAACACTCCAGACTTGGGAACAGTGAAACCTAGCATCAAAAATAAGGAAAAAAAAGTTACTACATGGGTTTTACAGTCCAAAGTCTATATTATACCAATCTTGTCCCTGCTTTTTTTGCCTTATCCCAAATTTGCCCTTATCATCACTCACCGACTCATTACACTTTTTCTAGTTAATCACTTAACTTTCTTAGTAATTTTCAATCACAAGGCTTAAATTATTTGAACAAACTAAATTAGATTTTTAAAATGTATGAATTTAGATTACTATCTTACATTGACTGTTATTAACAATAAATTGATTATTTTCATTCATTGATGATATGAAATTAAGAAATGATTAATTTCATTGTTATATTAACAAGTATTTTTTTTTTAATATTGATTAATATTTTTAAAGTTAATTTCATCTTACAATCTTGCCTCCTTGGACTTAAATCATGGCTCCGCCACTATTGACAATTCTAAACTTTGTGACATGCCTTAATATGTTTACTAGTTCAAGAACATAAAAGCAACCTGGCATTCCTTAATCATTGACCAATTACTTGCAGAAAGGATTTTAGAACATATTTTGTTCAAAAGGGAAACAATAAAGAGGAGAGAGAGAGAGAGAGAGAGAGAGAGAGATTAGGGAAAGAAAGAAAGAAAGAAAGAAAGAAAGAAAGGCTGTGATAATTAAAGGAATCTTCCAAGAAACTTCATTGACCAATCTTTCTTTTTTATAATATATACATGAGCGTTTTATGATAAGAAACAATATTTAAATAAACAATTTTACCCTTGCTTTTATAACCAATCCCAGTATTATTTCTTTGCAACGATTCTTAAGCTGTATCAATATGTTTATCTATTAGACAGCCATAGCATAGGTATTTTTGTGACTTTCTTGAGACTTGGGCTTGGTACACGTACGAGATGTAGATGTAGTCACATAGGTATTTCGTGTGGTAAATATTCAAAAGAAGTGCCCGTACTAGTGGTAAATATTCAAAAGAAGTGACATTATGAATTGGGTCAAGCTCAACTAAAAAGTAAAAACCCGGGCCTATCTTTTATCCCTGAGAATACTATGCATGCATTGGGATTTGGATACATAGATTTGGGTCAAACTTGCTATGTATTTGGGTCACACTTTCTCAACTTTTGGAGTCCTTTAGTGGTTTTTCTTTATCCACCACTGGAATGGCTGGTATTGGCAATTTTTTGTTAATCTTGCATTGCTAAATTTACTGTGAAAATACTTTCACACTCACACACACTGATTCCGTGGTCAAAGATGTTTATTCAAAAGTTTTGCTCTCTCTCTCCATCGATTTTAGAATGTAAAGTAAAACATAATGATGAGCAATTTAAGATTTTCTTTGGGCTTCCAATTAGTTTTTTTAGTGCACTGTGTTGGAAAATATGCAACCATCGTATTGTTTGTTGAGAAATACTAACAGATACTCTTAAAATAATGGCTAACAATTTATTTTTTTTAAAAACTTTTATGGGAAAAAAATTAATTAATGTTTTGACAATTTTTTTCTATTTCCCATAAAAATTGTGTCAAAAGTTTCTTAAAATGAATTGTTAACCATTGTCCTAAGAGCACCTATTAGCATAACCCTTGTTTATTTGTGGATATAAAAAATAGAATCAGGTTAATGTATGCTTTTACAGCATATGTTAACTATCCATTTTTGAAAAGTTTCTATGAAAATTTGAAAAAAAACTATCAAAATAGGTAATTATTTTATTTTTTTCATAATTTTTTAAAATAATTTATTAATATATACTCTAAGGGCACACGTTAGTAAAACCCTAAAAAATAAGTCCATAGAAAGCACCTAATATGAATCCAATAACCCATCTTTTAATTGTTAAGTGGATTGGATCATAGTAGTTGAAACTTGAAACCATGACTCTAACTTGTTCAATTAGGTCAAATGCAAAAGGATTGAAAAAAGAAAACATTCTATTGATCCAAATCCAAGTATATATCCCGGCAAGAGATTTTAAAATCTGAATTTCAAATCCTTGAACATATAAAATGAACCCCAAGCAAGAAATTTTAAAATAAAAATCAAGCCATTTTAAATAAATAAATTTGAAAAATCTAATTCCAAATCAAAATGATTATACATCTACTAGACACAACCTAGATGTTCCCCTTTTAGTATCCATGACCTTTCCTTAACAAACAAGCCGCTAAAGGAGTATTTAATGGAGAGAATCTTATTGCAGCTTTGGACTTTTCTTTGGAGTTGGTCCAAGCATCAAAGCTCCATTTTGCCGAGTGGTCATTTTTTGTTTTAGAATGCTATCTTGTCGTTTAGAGATGAAATCTGAAGATAAAGGTTTTTGGTAAAAGAGATCTAATTCTAAAGATAAGGTTGGGTAAATGTGAATGAGTGAGATTAGATCGGTGAAGAGGAGAGAGAGAGAGATTAGGGAAAGAAAGAAAGAAAGAAATAAAGTTTGTGATAATTAAAGGAATCTTCCAAGAAACTTCATGCAAAGGATCTAATTTTTTTAGACATTTTAACCAATCACTTTTTTCTTGACGTGTGTGCACACACGATACCTAATGCAATAGCAATACACGGTTGAGATTGAAAGTTTAAAAAAGAAACTTTCAATCTCAACCATTAAATAAAAAAAAGTTAAAAAGAAGTTGAAAAAGTTAAAAAGTTAAAATTAAAAATAAAAGTGGTAAAAATTAATGTGGGTGGGTGTAGTGTAATTGCACCCGGTGCAATACCCTAGGTATTGCACCGGATCCAAATCCACTATTTTCACTTTGACATAATTATTCAAAGCGTAATTAATCATGGATTTGGATCCGGTGCAATACCCTAGGTATTTGCACGGGTGCAATTGCCATCAATGGTTGTGATTGATAGTTGCAAAAAGCAATTTTCAATCTCAACCGTTGATTAAAAAAGTTAAGAAAAAAGTTACCAAAAGTAAAAAGTAAAAGTTTAAAAAGTAAAACGTAAAAAAAAAAATTGTGAGAGAGGAGAAGGTGAATTGCACCCAGTGCAATACCCTAGATATTGCACCGGATCCTAATCCACTATTCAAAGAACTAGAAGTTCAAGCACCCACAGTGAATACAACCCTCCACTTCTTTTCAGCTCTATTGGCTCTTTACCTTCCCAGAATAAAAGCTCTCTACCTTCCCAAAGCAAAATTAATTTCTAATTACACTAAACTAACATTAGGTTGCACCCTGGAAAACAAAAATGTTTGTTATCACATAGGACGCTTTTTTCTTTTCCTTTTTTTTTCTTTAAAAATAAAAAAATAAAAAAATAAATTGGTAAGTTATCACTTGCATGTACCAAATAGATTTTGAACCCATGACCTCTTTCTAGACATAAAACTTATAACAGTAGGAGGTCCTAGTTGAGCAAGAGCTCATATCACATAGGAAGCTAATAATTACCATTACAAAAGGAAATCTCAAAATTTCAAGAAAAAAAAAAAAAACGGACAAGTCAAATAATGATGTTTCTCTCTTTTGTACAAATGAATGGCAAAACTAGTCTAGCTTCAAGCTGGAACAACACATTAGATCTACTGAATTGGAATGAGATGGGTTTCAGTATTGTCTTATGAAGGTTCAAGATTGACCAATGCAATAAAATAAAATAAAATAAAAGAATTAATAATAGCTCATAAACCTTCTATTTTGGAATGAAATAAGTGCTAGGAACATTGGGCAAAAGATTATGACTTGAAAATAAGTACCTAAACATTAAGAGATATAACAAACAAGAAAGGGTAAAAGAATGCTATATGTGCACACATAAAAAAAGTGACACTCATTTTTTTGACAGCAGATCATGAGTCTTCCTCCATTCTTGTGTCATACATTTACTTTAAATTGAATATCTCATGTTAGGCACAATCATGTAATTAACTAAATGACTATGAAAAAAAATCAAATTCAAATAACAATCCAAGTGCTTTATAATTACTTCAAACTAACACAAGTACTCAGTATAGAGTCAATCACTGTCTAGTACAACCTAGTTTAGAAAACCAACATGCATGCACATACATACAAAAACACACACACACACAGGTTTAGAAAAAAGATAAGCACCTGAAGCATTCGTATCCTTCTTGAAATATTAAAATCTACATTTTTAATCTTAATTTAAGGTAAAGAAAGGTAAGGAATTACGAAAAGTTTGGAAACAATTACCACGTCCTCAATGACAGTTGAGTTTTTTGGTAATCAAAAGAAGAAATCTTTAACTTTGATTGATAACAAGTTTAACTAAAGAATAAATGTGCACCTCACAGATTGCTTATACATTTTATATATATATA